>CM069910.1:120699943-123252003 GCA_036172215.1 Camellia granthamiana | reverse complement strand
GGGTCTGAGCCTGAAACGGTCGAGGACACAGAGCAGTACGCCAGGGGCTTCCTTATGTTCCTTTTCGGTACCACCTTGTTTTCGAACAGGTGGAATACCGTGGGCCTGTATCTGTTGAGCGCCTTGGTAGTGCTCCAGCGAGTTCAGTTCTATGACTGGGGCAGAGCTGGCCTCACCACTTTGTATGGATACATGAGCTCGACTTCTCGCATGGGTGGGAGCTTGATCGGTGGCTACTAGTGGGCTTGGGAGGTATATAGCTTAGTTCCCCCTTTTCGCTTTACATTTTCTGCTTAGCATTTCTTGCTTTACATTTGTTCAACACATGTACCTTCTGCTCTGCATTTTCTGTATCTGCTTATATATTGTATGCTTTCTGCTTTGCATTTTCTGTATCTGCTCATACACTGTATTGATCACACTTTCCCTGCAGCTGTGGGTGTACGCATACTTCCCGGCTTTTGCTCCCGAGCCTATAGAGGAGGTCTCGGTAACAGTCCCGTTTTCTCGGGTATACGACGGCCAGCTCCGCCGTAGGACTCGGGAAAACTTCATGTTTTTCCACCAGTACTTCGACGTGATTGCGGCACATAAGGTAACTCAGAACAAAGTTATTCTGCTTTTCAATCGATATGATACACCCATTAATTAATTGATAGCGACTAATCATCTGTTTATTCTCTTATTTTCATATTACATGGTAGCCGTGGGACGCGAAACCATCGGGGCTCTGATTCCAGTATGACATAGCTAGGGTCATCACTCGCCATCATATCCTTCTCGAGGGCCCGATCTGCCGCTCCTGGTTCTTGGGCGAGTGTTTCGTGTGCCAGATTTAAGGACTGCCTACCCCATTCACATTGATGGCGCCTCTAGTGTCTATGAGGGCGAGACACAGACTTTCTGTTGAGGAGGTGATCCAGTTCATGGTAGGACTAGAGGCGAACTACTTCCATGTAGAGGGTGATTAAGCGACCTTCATTCAGACACATTTGATGCCGGCTCTGACCGGCATTCGTGGAGGTGAGGGAGCGAGAGCTCCAGCTGCGAGAGAGAGAGAGGTAGAAGGGCCAGAGCCACCAGGACCGGTGGCAGGAAAGATTCTGGGGAGAGACAGATGGCAGGATGGCCAGAGCTGTCTATTACACTGACTTGCTGGCGACCGACAGGGGAGACTTATAAGATTCCCATTGAGCCCGCGCCAGGTGGTCACGAGCTTGTCGGAGTTCGAGGCCTGACCCCGGTATGTACCATACTTTACATTTTGCGCATTCAGTTCATTTCAATTATGCTTTATAGACCACTAATCATCTTAACACATTTACAGGCATCCATAGAGTACACCGGGCAGGCACTCGAGCTAGCGGCTTCTCTGATGGGGATGGTTCAGACGAGCATGAACCTGCTCAGCCTCTACAGGATTCCAGTAATTTCTTTCAGTTTGCAATTCATGCCATGAAATTCTCTACTAACGCATTAGCATTTTAATTGTAACCTGCTCCAAACTACACTGATCTGATTCATTGTATCAAAACACTGCATAGATACTCGGCTTCCATACACTGCATACATACACTGCATCTGACATACACCATAACTAATGTATTCTGACAAACTGCCTTTTTAGATCCCTTTTCAGACCCTAGTTCCACCGGATGCCCTAGCAAGAGCCGCAGTAGGACCTTCAGTACCTCCTCCAACAGCAGGGAGGAGATAGATACAGGCTCTAACACGCAGCCGAGGTAGAGCTGGAGGCATTCGCGGTGAGAGTGGCCCCTCAGAGCCCATTCTGGACGAGGATGATGATGAGACGAGCGAGGATGTTGACGAGGCAGCAAGTCCACAGTCAGAGTTATCTGAGGATGGAGACGACGATGTCGGTTTAGATTCTGCTAGTGGTGAGGCTGGAGAGACGGAGGAGGGCTCCGGTTCCAACTCTGGTTCAGATTCAGACAGCGGCGCCGATGGAGATAGTGCTTCAGAGTCCGCTCTACCGAGGAAGAGGACGAAAAGAGCCTCTCGAGCTTGAGGTGGCTGGTGCCGATTTAGATGTTTTTTGCTTTGTTTTCTTTTTGCTAGTAGTGTTAGCACATTGTACAGCCTTAGGCAGCTTTATTTTCTTTGTAAAACTTGCACTCTTTTGCAAAAAGTGACCATGATTGGAATGAAAACTCAGCTTTTGATTCAAAGAAAGTGTTGCATTTTATATTCTGAGCATCGCATAACATCGCACAACATGAAAATGAGATTGATCTTTTTTGAAAACTGCACATTCTAATTGCATTGTCTTAATTAGGTAGTGAACCAACCAACAACTGAAAAAACAAAACAACTCAATAGACAACACAAGGTCTTGACAAGCTAATCAATGTAAATACAACTCGATAAGTAAGACAAGGACTCGATAAACAACATAAATACAACTTAATAAACAAAACCAGATGATTACATCTTAAATAAACATGCTCAAGCCCCAAAAGGACCAAAAACAAGACCTCAAAAGATGCCAATAACAGAATACAACTGCTGAAAACAACTGAACTTCACAAACGAGGTCAGTAAGCATGAAAGGGAGGCTGCCGACCATGGAGGATGGCCTGTCGGCCATCATTTCCCCTATGCTGGCCATCAATGTGCCCCTACTGACCATTGATGAGCCTCTACCGGCCATCAATAAGCTCTGCCGGCCATCGATGAGCCGAACGTTCGAAACGTTGACACCTAGCCTCCACTCACTGCCTTATCTTCTACAAAAGCTCCAGCTTCGTGGTTTCTTCATTCCAACTCTATTTTTTCCCGAAATGGAGCCATTCTTTGCCGAAAAACTCTCAAATTGGATTGTAACTTTAGATGGCTCGGAAAAGTTAAATTTTCGAGGTTTCGGGCTAAATGCACTATTCTCGCTGAGTCATACTCTGTTATGTTTTTTGTTCCTTCATGCTGTGGCTAGATGTTGGAATCCGATTACACATGTTTTTAGCTTCGGGCGACAAAAGATATTTCACACAATCGAAGAATTCCAAGCTTTAATGGAATCGCAGCATGACGAGGAAATCCTGCCCTAGTCCCGTTTTGGACACATCCAAGCTTTAGGACGGATGTGTGGGCTCACTTTACACGATGCCTGATCTTTGGTTCACAACGGGGAGTTGGATATTCCCAGCTTAATTCATAGGTTTTCTGATGCCGGTGATCACGGCGACCGTCTTTGGCAGAGTTTTCGGCAACATGCCCTCTACTTGTGTATGTTGGCTCATTTTCTTCTTGCCCCTGGCTTCGGAGGGTCTAGCATTCGCTTGATCGAAGTGGCCCAAGGCTTGAAAGAGGGCAAGAGCTGCATTGACTTAGCATTAGCCGAGACTTTGATGGGCTTGGATGCTTTCCATTGCTGGGAGATGACCAAGTTCGCAGGAAGTCCACTACTCTTATAGGTAATGTTTCTCACCCTTCTCACATACGTTTCTCACATCACTCGGCCCTCAGACTCTATTTTTCTATCAAAACCCTTTCTCACTTTTTCTCTCCACATACACCTCTCTATTCTTTAATCTCTCTTATTTTTCATCCCTCCCCAGATATGGCTCATGAACAAGTTGAAGGTAGTGGACTCTTGCTTTGCATACTCAGCACGTGGCTACTTTTTTCGCCAACGGCTAGTCGATTTCCCGAACGAGGGATGGTGGTACCAGTGGATGTACAACAGGTCTGCTGTTGACATTGCTTGGCGTTGCCCCTGGTTTGATCTGCCTGAGATGAGCTACAGCATGTCCCGATAGCCTGGCATTCAGTTGATTGGCTTAACACACTGTGTCTGCTACTTTCCATTTTGGTTCTGGCATCAGTTCGAACAGGACCAGACTTGCCCAGAAGAGAGGGTAGAGTACCCGGCTTCATTTCCAATTCGAGGCTCATAACTAGCTCGATATACCACTACATGGAGGACAAGAGAACTTCTGGCTCCCGCTCCCAATTTCAGTTGCGCCTTTTCTGGTGAATGCACAACTTAGCTTGAAGATGAGGCACAAATCGGGCCCACTTTGGCATCTGAAGCTTCCACAAGCTCTGGGAGGGGAAGCGGGAACACCTGAATCAACTATGCCCCAAGTTTATTGCTTTAATCTGACCTTTCAAGTTTTCCTTTTAAATGTAATAAAAAGCAACTTTGATTTGTATCAAGAGTCGGAGAACTCTGTATTGAAATCAATGAAATTGAAGTTTGTGGGTACTGAAAATTTTTCTTTTGGTCCAAAAATGGTCTAAGTTGTAAAAAGATTAATTTGAACAAAATCAACTTTTATCAAAACTTTTCAAAACCATTTTCAATAAGGATCACAACTGGACACACCCAGAATCTATCCTTGAGATGTACAACCCCGAATCCAACAACTGGAAGGTTACCCCTTGTCTGAATAGCACTGCACTATAACCTGCTCTGATAGCAAAGATCACAACCGAACTCTTGGATGCAGAAAAGACAAATATAACCAAAACAATCACATGGACATAGTTGATTTGGAAGTGTTTATGGCTGGATTTCAGAATGAAGTTGCCTAAGTATCCCGAAGATGGAAATCAAGCCTTACGTAGTTCGGTTCAAGTTCACTCGGGTATTAACACTCTCCTTTTGCGCTCTAACTTTTTCCAAGGCCGCCCTTTCTGGGTTTTCAACCTTGCGAGCTCAGTTTTTCTTATTTCAATTTTTTGTGCTCTAGCTTTTGCCTAGGTCGCCCTTTCAGGTTTTTGGCCTAGCAAGCCTCTCAAGGGCAGTATTTCTTCAACTTGTCCATGTTGACTGGTTGGGAGAATTCAAGGCCATCTAAGTCCATAAGGATGACAGCTCCACCTGACCAAATTGATTTGATGATGTAAGGACCAGTCCAATTAGGTTTGAACTTGCCCTTAGGGTCATGGATGGGAGCTCGGTTGTCTTTGAGCACCAAATCCCCTTCTTTTAGATTCCTGGACTTAACTTTCTTGTTGAAAGCCCTGGCGATTCTTCGTTGATAACCTTGGACATGATACAGTGCTTTCAGCCTCCTCTCGTTGAACAACATTAGTTCCTCGAACCTGCTCTGCTGCCAATCCGCTTCAGCTATCTGACACTCAGCCATAACCCGCAATGACGGAACTTCAACTTCAATTGACAGAACAGCCTCCATCCCATAAACCAGAGAATATGGAGTTGCCCCAATAGAAGTCCGAATTGATGTTCTGTAGACCTAAAGAACAAATGGCAGCTTATCTGGCCAGTCCCTATAGGTTTCCACCATCTTCTGTAGGATGTGCTTGATGTTCTTGTTGGCGGCCTCAACAGCTCCGTTGGTTTGTGGCCGATATGTGGATGACTTATGAAAAGCCACGTTGTATTTTTCCAATAAGTCGATCACTTCTTTCTTAAAGTGGGAACCATTGTCCGAGATGATCTCATTCGGGACCCCATAACGATAGATAATATTATTCCCGATGAACTTGGCTACGTGTGACGCTTTCAGCACTGCGTAGGATTGGACCTCGACCCACTTTGTAAAGTAGTCTATTGCCACCAAGATATACTCATGCCTGTTTGATGCCCTCGGAGTAACTGCCCCAATAACATCAATTCCCCAGACTGAAAATGGCCACAGTGAAGTCATGTTGTACAGCTTCGACGACGGGATGTTCATGCGATTTGCATGAATTTGGCATTTGTGGCATCGCCGAACAAAACCAATACAATTCTCCTCCATGGTTGACCAGTAGTAACCCTGTCTAAGAATTTTTCGAGCTAGCATCACTCCGCTCATGTGCGCTCCTCACTCTCCTCTGCGGACGGCCTCCATTAGGTACTTTGACTCTTCTTCACCAACACACAGTTTATGCATTCCTAGATGGCCTCGTTTGTACAATTTACCCCTGCAGATGATAAACTGAGCATCCATTCGTTGTATTACCTTTTTATCTTTGGCATTTGCCCCTAGTGGATAAACCTCCTTCTCGAAGAAATTCCAGATGTCATGATACCAGGGGTTCTGATCTTGTACTTCATCTATTGGGGCGATTAACTCATAAGCTGGCACATATCTCTGTTCAATAATGATTGGATGTATCCGGACTCCCAAAGGGATGTCTATCATGGAAGAGTTGATAAAGCATCAGCAAACCTGTTACTCTCTCTTAATAGATGCGTGAAGGTTAGCTTCTCAAACTTGGGGATCAGAACATCCAGGGTTTGGTGATAGATTTTCATCCTTTCTTCTTCAACCTTCCAGTCTCTTTTTGCTTGAGAAACAACCAAGTTCAAATCCCCAATGACATCCAACCATTTTGCCCCTAGTTCTAGGGTGGCTTCCAAGCCAGCGATACATGCCTCATACTCTGCTTCGTTATTAGATACCTTGAACTGGAGTTTGAAAGCTAAAGGTATGTGGGAATTGTCGAGCACTATCAGCAACATCCCTATCCCATAACCGTACTGATTAGACGCTCCGTCAAAGTACATGGTCCAGATCTCTTCTTCGACTTGCAGAATGGCCTCATTCGGGAACAGATACTCTACTGCTTCATCTCCCTCTACTGGGTGATCAGCTAGGAACTCCGCTACCGCTCTCCCTTTCACAGACTTGCAAGTCATGTACTTCAAATCAAATTCGGAGGGAAGAAGTAAACAACGGGCTAGCCTACTTGTAAGCGCTGGTTTCTTGAAGAGATATTTGATGGGATCCAATCTCAAAACCAGAATTACGGAGTAAGTTAACAAGTAGTGCCTCAACTTCCTGATAGCCCATACCAAGGCCAAGAAGCCATCTCGAGCGAAGTGTAACGGGTCTCATATTCCATCATCTTCTTACTCAGGTAATAAATGGCCTTCTCCACTCTATCCTCAGATTCCTGCGCAAGCATGTAGCCCATAGTCGTGTCGGTAACTGAAAGATACAAAATCAACGGCTTCCCCAGCTTTGGCGACGACAACACGGGTGCGTTCTGTAAATACTGCTTGATCTGCTCGAAAGCAACTTGGCATCGGTCATCCCATCGGAATTTCTTTCCTTTCTTCAGGAGACCAAATAGTGGTTCACAAATCAAGGCTAATTTTGTAATAAACCATCTTATGAATTGCACTTTACCTAGAAAGCCTCACACCTCCTTTTCAGTCCTTGGTGGTGGCATTTCTAGTATGGCCTTGATTTTGGAAGGATCGACTTCAATGCCCCTTTGTGTAATCAAGAACCCCAGCATTTTCCCTGCTGTGACACCAAATGTGCATTTCTGAGGATTCAGTCGCAATCGATATTCTCTGATCTGTTGGAAAATTTTCTTCAAGGTGGTGTAGTGGCCCTCTCTTTCCTTGGACTTGACAATCATGTCGTCCACGTACACCTCCACCTCTTTGTGGATCATATCATGCAAGATCGTAGTTACAGCCCGTTGATAAGTAGCCCCAGCATTTTTCAGACCGAACGGCATCACCCTGTAGCAGTAGGTTCCCCACGGCGTAGTGAAGGCAGTCTTCTCCTTATCTTTGGGTGCCGTCAAGATCTGGTTGTACCCAGGAAACCCATCCATAAAAGAGAGCAACGCATGGCCTGCGGTGAAGTCCACCAATTTGTCGATGTGCGGCAGTGTAAAGTCATCCTTCGGACTAGCTTTGTTCAGATCTCTAAAATCCACACACACCCGAATTCTACCATTTTTCTTCGGCACCAGAACAATGTTGGCCAACCAAGCAGGATACTCAGATACTAGCAAGAACCCTGCATTTATTTGCTTGATGACCTCTTTCTTGATTTTCAAAGCCCAATCCGGGCGTATTCTCCGAAGCTTCTGCTTGACGGGTCGGGTCTCAGGGTCAAGAGGAATCCGGTGCTGTACAATCTCAAGATCGATTCCAGGCATGTCTTCATAGGACCACGCGAAAACATCTTTGAAATCTTTTAATAAAGCGATTAAGCGTTCGCGTTCCTCCGAAGACAACGTGGACCCGATTTGGACCAGACACGGATCCTTCTCAGTACCAATATTAATTGAAGTGATTTCATCAACCAAGGATTTTACAAGCCTATCCTCCTCTCGATCAATCAAATGTTTCAAAACTGGAGGAATTTCTTCCTCATCGTTTTTATCAAAGTTTTGAAAGTCCTAATTAATGCAGTAAACAAGTGGCACAGAAAAGTACTCAGAAACAGCAGCGGTACCATTCTCATTCATAACTTCTAGTTCGTCTAATTCCTCGGTTACAATCGACTCAAAGGAAAAAGATGACCTGGACAAAACAACGGCATCTGGGTTATCAACCCCAGAAATACCGGACTCTGACTCAGAAGAACTAGAATCTGATTCTGACTCCACAGACTCTGTGGAATCAGATTCCAGTTCACTACCTGATTCAGAACTGCTGGATAAAAAGCCCTCATCGAACTGCCAAATGAGGGAGGTTGCGATAGATGCATCCAGAATGCCGGAAGAAGGGCCCACAGCCGTTTGATCTCCAATCATGGAAACAGAGAAGTCATCCCCCAAACTCTCTAGTGTGATCTGAGGATCCGAGAGGAGACAAGCCAGCACTGCTCCTATCTCGAGCTCTGTGCCACCGGACTCATCCTCTATGCACTGTTTAGCCTTAGTTGGTAGGCTAGTCTGCTCTTCTGCAACTTCATCCCTTTGCAATTGTAGGTCGAAAAAGATCTCAAAGCCGAGCAAACGCCACTTCTCAGAATTCAGCCATGGCTCAAGAAAGCGACAGAATAGAAAATCTTCCCCCTCTCGGACAAAGGGGCCGTTTAGGGTTTCTTGAATCGGTCTATACACCAACTCATAGTGCTTCCCAGCTTGTTTAGCCTTGGCCCTTCTTGCCATTTCATTTCCCTTTCTTACTCAATCCTCTTTGGTAGGTGTGTAACCTAGACCAAAGGTATAAGGGTTGTGTGGCACTTCGGCCAATGCAACGATGCCCTTCCGACCGCTCCTTCTTAATCCCATTCCGGGTACATGTTGCAGCTTATTCATGAGGTAAATGGATTGCGCACTGACATATAACCCCTCATCAATAGCCAGAATATCTTGCACTACCTGGGCCTTGGCCAAGGTGAACCCAGACAAAAAGACATCCTTCTCGCCGTGTACAATTTCCAAGACCGGTGTAGTAATCTCCGGAAGAGGATGTATGGAAGAGTTCCCAAAAACAATAGCTACCCCCTTCCCATGGGGGTAATTCAGCATCTGATGCAGAGTGGAACAGACAACTTTCACCTGGTGCAGCCACGGCCGTCCAAGGAGTAAATTAAAGGTGGCCAGAACATCTAAGACATGGAACTCGATGTCCTGTTGTGCCAGGCCAACCTAAGTTCTAACCCAAACTGTTCCCATCACTTCCCGACTTGTATTGTCATAAGCCTGAATCACCTAGGCCGTTGGTGTAAAGTCTGCGGGTTTCAAACCGATAGCATAGGCCGTATGTGACGGACACACATTAATTGCAGATCCTGTATCAACCAAGACAACTGGTTTCCACTTCTCTTTACATTCCCTAGAAATGTATAGTGGCTTGTTATGCTCAGAGCCCTCAAGCGGTAATTCTTTATCTGTGAAAGTCAAAGTCGGTGAGGTGCCTCCGGGGAACACCAGTCCCACTAACTGGACGGGGGTTGTGTCAATAGAGAGCTTAGCCTTATCCATTGTTGATAGGACCGGTTGTATATGCACCCGTGAAGCCATGAGCAAACACCAAATGGAGATATTTGCCTAAATTTTCTTCAACTGCTTCAGTACAGCTTCCTCTTCTAGCAGTTTATCTTTCTGTTTCTCAGCTTCCTTATCTTTCCCTGATGCTTTTGGTTGGTCTAGGTGCGGGGGCTTAAAATACCTCCCACTCCAAGTCATGTGATCAACTTCCTCGGCATACCATGTATCATCTGGCAGATTCTGTCCCTAATCCTCATCCGTGTGGTCGAGATGCAAATCCTCATCTTCCCACCACATTCCTTCGACAACCGACAAGCAACTGTCTGGTTCCGTTGTAAGCATTCCTATATCCACAACACAGTCAGTCCCCGCAGAACCTTTGGCTTTTCTAGCCTTCTGATTAGTCTCAGTTCTTTCCTGTTTGAACTGTTTCAGCGCGGCCTCCTATTCTGTATCAGCTGTACCGGTGCTCTCCGACAACTTCCCCTTGTTGTTGACCGTTCTGGCCGTTGCAGACGTTCCTGTTTCCAACTATCCCTGCTTTGGTTGAGACCCCTCATCAACATCCGGCTCATCACTAAGCCATCATGTATTATCCGTTGATCTGTTCATATCAAAGTAGCCAATCTGTACATTCCCCAGATCCTGCTCATCAAAGAACTACAGATTACTGATGTCCTCCTCAAGCTCAGCTAAGTCATCCAGCCCCTGGCTTGGCCCGTCCTTCCGAACTACATTAACCTCCATTCCCTTCGACAATTCCACCCTTGGTCTGGCCGGGCTAGTTGGCACAATGTAACAGCAAGGTTTGTACTCTTCTTCAGTTAAGCTCAATGAGTCCTCAAGCATACCTTCTTCTACCACAGCCACCACCATGGGTTCGGGTTGGGATATGGACGTGCTCATCATGCACAAGTCTGTGCTTTTTGGGATGAACAGCGCCGGCTTAGGCAGGTGGGAGGGGGTAATGTATATGTTGGGGTCGTATGCGACGACCATTGTTTGGATAAGGCTTACTTGCCTGGGTGGAGGAGGGGGTTGGTTATGTGGTAGGAGAGGATTTGTAGTGACGTTAGGCTTCTCAGGAGGCGCTATCACTTTGTTGTCACTGAGATCCTGAATCTCATGATAGAGTCTAAAGCATAGGTCGGTATCATGACCATACTGTTAGTGGAAGGCGCAATACTTGGCCGGGTTGTGTGTAGGAGGGAGGGGATTAGGCAATGGGCGTGGCTCCAGGGGCTTCAGATGCCCTTTTCTGATCAGGACCCTCAAGGCCGCGGATAGAGACATGTAGAGTGGAGTGAAAACCCTCTGGACTCGGGGTGGGTACTTTGCAGGTTGTGAGGTGGTTCCAAATGCACCGGTAAAAGGGGTGGCTGTTTTCGGTGTGGTGGTGACCATACCAACATCAGAAGTCCTTGCAGCTGCGTTACTACTCGTAGCTGCATTTGAACTGCGTGTAAAAGCCCTTTTGGGCTGCTCCTTTTCATGGTCAATCAGATCCTGTTTCATCGCATCCTCTATCTACACCCCTATCTCATGAAGGTCAGTAAATGTAAGGAGGGGTAAGACAATCATCTTCTACAATAGCTTCAGTTACAGATTACGAACGACCATTCTTATTGGTCCATTTCAGCTGGTCCGGTTGTCATTATGGAGGCCTTGGCCCTCCACCGAGTGACAAAATCAGAGAAACCCTCATTCAGCTCTTGTCGAGTAGCCTCGAGATCATGAGTTGTGACCTCGATTTGAATATTATAGGAATATTGGGCGACAAAGGCCTCAGCCATCTCCTCCCAGCTCCTTTTCACAAAATCTTCCAGTTTAGCATACCAAATAGCCACAATACCCGAAAGGGTCTGGCCAAAGAGGGATAATTTCTGCAATCTAGTCAGGCCCATGAGCCGCAGAATATCTGAAAATAGCTGCAAGTGGACCATGGGATCACCCGAACCGTCGAAGCGGTCTATGTGAGGCATTTTAAATCTATCCAGTAATGTCACCATTGAATCTGTGTAGCCATCCTCTATATCTGGGATCGAATTGACACCCTGAGCTCGTTTGAAAAGCTTCTCAAGCTTGCTTACTTTCAGAGCGGTAGGATCGACCTCAAACTCAAATGGTGCGTCCGTTGGGTAGGCCAGTGCTTTGGAAGTCTGAGGTGGGATTGGCCCTGTCGGAATGTCCGCACTCTCCTAGACATTGGCTGTATCCCCGGGTATTGGAACCCTGACTGGGGGTGGATGCGAAGCAAAAGCTATTACTTGTTGTAGTTGTTGTTGCTGTTGAAGCCTGGCAATTAACTCAGCCTGCTGGGCTGCAATCTCTATTTGGCGATCGGTAACTTCCGCTTGGCGAGCAGCGTCTAGTTGCATGGCCTCGATGGTTTGTTGAAGTTGACGCATCATACCCTCCATATTGACTGCGGGATGCTGATCTGTCACAACAGGTGTATACTCTCTTTCTGAGGTGGAAGCAGAAAACTGGGCCCGACTGGGCACAGGTGAAGCGGATAGTGACCGTTGAATTGGCGACTGTTGAACCGGTGATCTATGCTTAATTGTCCTCCGTCTCGTAATCGGGGGTAGCGAAACAAACACTAGTTGTCCTCCAATAAGATCCTCAGATCGGTAAATTCTCCTGACTCGAGTCCAGAGTGCTCAGGGGGTATCTGCCTCGTCAGAAGCAATTGTGAAATACTACCTCGCAAAAAGAAAATAAAGCAAAAAAAGAAACAACAATCAGCAAACGCACAGCATCTCAGCTTAGACAAGGACAACACACAGTTGAAATCATAAGCTGGACAATCTGTACTCAAACACTGATTTCTGCCCCAAATTTCTGCCTTAAAACTGATACCCTCAAACTGATACCCAGACTTGCAACTGATACACACATTCCTGCAGAGACACACCCTAATAGCACATATTAAGCAAGTGAGAGCCAAAACACCCCTATGATGAGGTAGGGTTTCCCTGTCCTAGTTTCGTCAGGAACTAGGGGTTTGCTACGCACGCATGCGGTTTCATACAATCCTGCATTTGGGTGAGCAACCTGTCCTAGTTTGGAACAGTCTCTAAGGCTTCCGATATGCAACTAGGTCAATTGGTCAAAAAGGGTGCCTTAGCAAGACCACCTAATGTACCTCTCGCTCCTAATACCGAGAAGTGAAAGGAGGATCAAACGGTACGGCGGTAGTCCAGATCCAAGGTTTGTGTTTCTATCGTGGCAGAGCCCACAACCGATCAGCCTTATGACACGCTTTTCCAAGCAGCCTTCGGCAAACCGCTCAGGAATAGCAGACGGCAAACACTATGACTTAGGTGCACCAATGCAAATGCAATGTAAAGAAACACATAAGTGTAAATAAAACAACATATCATGAGTTTGATTCAAGTTCTCTAAATCCCCAGCAGAGTCACCAGAAACTGTAGACTCGACTTTCTTCGCACCCCCCTTTTGGAGAGCTCGAATTGGTCCTACAGTTCGGACTCCTGTCACGGTTCTGAATCTAATCTCACAAAGTGCAATGTGAGACTGATAAACACCAAAGAGTCCAATCCGACAAATCATTTTGGAAAATTGATTTTAGATCAAATAAGGCCAAAACTGGACTGCTTTGCCAAATAACAGAGTCGCCACCTAAATATTTTGTTTTTGGGAAATTCAAGAAACCCTGAATCATGCCAAAGGCCACGTGTCCGTCATCACCAAAGTTGCCTCGGCTCGGGAACTTGGGTACGAGAGGGGAAGGTCCTGAAATGAGCACCCCCGCTCGCCCGATCAAAGATCGGCCTCTACTAGCATGATATGTTATTTTATAAACACATGTGTTCTTATTCTAGTTATTAGCTAACTTTACTGTGTGACGCACACAAGCAAGTATAGACTAAATTGCAAAAATTGGAACAAATTCGGCTCATGTTTGTTTTTGAAAATGGTTTGAAGTTGCCACCCTCAAGTGGGCTTAGAAATGCGGATTTTACCACCTCAAGTGGGCTTCAAACATGATTTTGCCACTTCGCAAAGTGGGCTTAAAACTCTCATTTATCGTATTCTTCCAATTCAAGTAATAAAGCCTTCATCCACAGGCATTCATGCAGTTAATCATTTAAGAAAATAGCCTCATGGCAAGCATGCTATCATGGCAACATACACATCTCATGCAGTATGCTAAAGCGTAAAAGCTTACCGAGTACTCCAAGCCAAAACAAAAGCTAATTAGAAAATGCATAATTCCTAGCTATACAAAATGCCTAATGCAACACATGCAATATGCAATTAATAGGCTCGGCCATTAATATGGCATATGATACAATTTGATAATATGCTTTGAAACACGTATTCAAATAAGTATATTGAAATATAATGTAGTTTAAATGATGCACCGAGCCTTGGTGCATGCAAGACAAATGAATGATGCAAACATGAAAGCATAAGGTATGCTAATCGAAAAATGACCCTAAACTAACCATCGAAAGCGGTTAAATAAAAGGCAGAAAGACGTGGGGTTGGAAGACATGCACACACGCACACACACTTATTACAACATTGCACCCTCGCGAATGAGGGTTTGAATGAATAAGAGCTAAGCTACTCTAACCTAAGCTAATCAAACTAATCTAATTAAACTAATTAGACTATTTATTACAAAAGAAAATAAAGAAATAGCTAAGCTAAGTTATTTAATTATTACAATACTTAACTAATTAGCAACTAGTTAATTAAATTACAAATTCATGCTAACTAAACATGCAAAGCACTAAACTACACTGCCTTAGCTCTGCTTTGGAAAGTAGAAGATGCATACACTTAGTTTTCGCCCCAAAAAGCCTTCCGGTTTGCTCTTGAGAGGCTCTGTTTGCAGGGTTGAGCTTACTCCAAGAACTTTTTGCTCCACCTTACCAAACCAATGCAGAGGACTGCACCAGCGGCCTGCCAGCCATGAATGCTTGCTGTCGGCCCCCTGCCAGCCAAGGATGAAGCACTGCTGGCCATTAGTGAGCCATTGCCGACCACTGGTGTGCTGAATCACCACACTGCAACAGAGTACAAACAGAGGAAAATGGAAGGTTTTCCAAGGGTATGTTTTTACTGTACCCCTCCTTATCATCTCAAAACATCAAAGGAGTGGCACTCTTGGATCCAAAACCACCAATCAAGCATTTTCAATGCATGATGGTCAAAGATCCAAGGAGTACAATTTCAATGAATGTACAAAAACAAGACTCTAGACCATTAGCTTGTCATGAATGATCAAAGGCAATGGAGACAAAGGAGATTGGCTTATTTCATCACTTTGAGTATGAAATGCTCTAATCTTCCTTATGTTCATTATAACGTCCAATTGAACACATGCAATGCAAACACAACATGCTTATCTTGTTCATGTTTTACTTGTCATGTTATATTTAGATATTTTAATTACCGATCCATTGTTTAACCGATTAGTCCAAGATGAGTGTCCTCTAATGAGAGAGGGGTCAACCAAAGGATGATTTAAGACATGAGAGAGATCATGCCATTAGTTAGTAGAAACCCTCAAAAAAGGATTAAAACCATTAAGCACAAGTTCTATCTCAAGCTTAAACACAACCTTAAGGTTAATCAACCCTCAAACAAAATGGAAAAGTGAAGAAATGAGGGACGTTACAGATATTTTAGTGCCGAAATGGTATGAAAAATGATATTACAACATGCAAGCAACTCATGTACAACATGTTCAAAAGCCAAAAACACTAAACTAGTGAAGAGCACTACACTATAGCCATGCAATACAAAACTCAACTAACCATACCAGCTCATAACAGAGTTAAAATATGCCAAAACAGTGGCTAAAACTTGTTGAGATTAAGGCACAAAAGGCTAGAAAAACATGCTCACATGTTAGGCTACAAACAAGACTCAAGAGCAACTCTAAAAAGCAATGAAAGAGTGAAGCAAATGGGCATGTGACAGAGCTATGAACACTAAAATTACATGTAAAAAGATACTTCAACATGCAAACATCTCAAGCAAATCAAGTTTAGAGGCCTAAAATGCCAAGCTAGTGAAGCCATTTGCACTACAACCATGCAAGACAAGGCTCATATGACCAAGACAGCCCAAAATAGAGTTAAATCATGCCAAATCAATAGCTAAAACATGTTGAGATCAAGTCACAAAAAGGTAGAAAAACATGCTCACATGTTAGGCTATCTACACTTGCAAACAAGACACAAGGAGGGGAGGACACCCCCTCTTATTTTGGACCTCAAAACAAAGCTGTGCCCACTGAAAATCCCCTAGAATTCAGTCGATAAAAGAGCCAAAAAATTTGTTTTAAAAGCTTTGAAAGATGGCACAACACTTTAATAGACAAGCTACAAAAAGGGTGGACTACCCCTAACTCAAATCAAACCTCAAACCACCATTTTAAACCATAAAAAAAGAGATTTTAGAGGTTAAAGCCAACCTCAAAACAGGATACAAAGGTGTCCAAACAAGTATTCAAATTAGACTTAAAATACAAGTATTCTACCTCTTTGAAGACAAAATGTTATTTAGGCAACAAAGGCAAGTCAAACCAAGCTAATACCTCTTTTAGAGCTCAAATAGGACCTCAAGAAACCTCAACACAATGGTGATCAAGTTTGATCAAGCTCTCACAAGCAAAAATGTAGAGAATTTAGGCTTTAAGGCAAAATATTTAGATAGAGAGGATTCGAGAGAGAGAGAGAGAGAGAGAGAGAGAGAGAGAGTGAGAGAAATTTTTTTGTCTTCAAAATTTCCAACCTTGAGCATGCAAGAGGAAGGCTTCTATATATAGAAGATACAAAATCCTCTCAAAGAGATCCAACCATGCACGTGCAAGCAGATGGCTCAACCTGTGCAAACAGTTGGCACAAAATATCAGAAAATATCTACTGATACACTGGTGGCCGGCCGGCCATTAGTGATGGCCGGTAGGGGCTCAACGATGGCCGACAGGGCACATTAATGGTCGGCAGGCCAAAATCCATGGCCGGCAGTGCATCAAGAATAACATGCTGAAAGGACCAAAACATGGTCCAAAAATGAGATAGAATTGATGCAGGGTTTGGAAAGCTCAAACCTGTGGCGTTCCGCCACGAAGTTCGAGCGCTCAACGAGCAATCAAACTTGTCGCTGGATGTACCTACAAGAACTTCCAAGTCTTGAGGACGGTCAAAAATGGGGTGCCTACAGTTGCCCCTCTTTGACGGAACTCAAAGTCACGAAGATAACGTGAGTGAATGTCAAAGCCCAGTGACGACCCATTTTGACAAGGCCACAAGACTTAGACAGGCATTCAAGATAACAATATATAGATGTGCCCGCAAGCTGGGGCAAGATGCAAATGGTATGCACAATGCAAAAGCATAACTTATGATCATGCAATGAGGCTGTAATGAAGCATTTAAATGCAAATGTTATGCAAAGAAAATGCCACATTTTAAACAAACCAACGAGGTACAGTAATCTCACACATGAGAATAAGTAAGCAAATAAACACGCCACGCGTGTGAATCACAAGTCGAACCGCATTTCATGCAGAAAGGATGTAAGAAAATTATGCAATCTTAACTGCGCCTTACGCAGGAAAGGCTAAGAGCGACTGTCGGGCGCACTCGAAGGCTCAAACAAAACACATCCTAGCACGTCACACGCGAGAGGAGAAAAAGAAGTGGTGTAAACACCAGAGGGTGGTATAAATATCGGAACACGTCCCAATGTTTCTAACCAAGACGAGATGGTAGAAGCGTCAGACACACATCCAAATGCTTCTAACCGAGGAGTGGTATAAACATCGGGCGCACGTCTCAATGTTTCTAACCAACGCAAGGTGGTATAAGTGTCGGACACACGTCCCAAACGCTTCTAACTAGGGAGTGGTATAAACATCGGTGCACGTCCCAATGTTTCTAACCAAAGCAAGGTGGTATAAGCGTCGAACACACATCCCAAACGCTTCTAACCAGGGAGTGGTATAAACATCGGGCGCACGTCCCAATGTTTCTAACCAAAGCAAGGTGGTATAAGCGTCGCACACACATCCCAAACGCTTCTAACCGAAACAAGGCTTCAAATGAGGGGGCAGGACTGACCTTACCCGGAATCCCTGAATGAACCGTACATACAATGTCGTCTGGTTGCACTAGCTTTGAATGAACCGTACTTACAATATCATGCCTGCATAAGAAAGAAGCTTGACAGGTACAATACAATAGAAATGCATATTCTATGCGAGACGAAAGATTGTAACATAATGTTAGAGGCATGCTTCATGCACAACATGCAAGAAACAAAACAAAAGCATATTCTATGCAAAATAATCAACGATGCATATTCAATGCAACATGTATATTCTATGCAAACATGGTGATGCATGTTCTATACAACAATTCAAAACGCATGTTCCATGCAACGATAAAGAAATACACATTCTATGCAACGAAAAAATACGTTTGATAAAGACGACTCAAAGGCAACTTCTGATTTACCTCTCAGAAGAGTTGCAATATGTCAAAAAGGATACACCATGTTCAAGCTGGTGAGCGATGACCACCACGCACTGGAAACGCAATTCTGAGCTTCCGCGAAGGCATTCTGAATCAAACTTTGAGCATACCTTGCATTTATTGGAATCCAAGGACACAAATTAAAGCCAAGGAGGTAGGGGAAGATTGTGGAAGCCTGCTGGCCATCAAGGGAGGCTGTCAGCCACCTGCCGGCCACTGGTGGTGCCTGCCGGGCACCAATATGCTACTGCCGGCCATCAATGTGCCACTGCCAGCCATGGATGGCAGATTTGGGCATTTTCGACCTTTCACCCTTGGGTCTTTAAAAACAAGTGATGCCACTTCATTTCCTCACAAACCCATGTCCGAAATTCTTCCCCCTTTGTCTCTAGGTGCGCCTTCTCTCTAGATCCATGCGTTCTACGCGTTTCCCAACACCCTAAAAACATTTTCTTTGCGAAAACACTCTAGTTCTCTTCACTTTGAAACGATAAGAATTTGATTTCGACACTTCTTTCCTCATTTCCACCATTCTAGGCTCATTCCCCTCGAGTTTCTCTCAAGGTTAGTACACTTTTCCCGGCTTTGACTGTCTTTGACTTTTTTCTCTCTCATAGGGTTGACTTTTTCAAAGTTTCACTCTTTTTCCTCATTTCCCTCAGTTTTGCTTCTCTTGCATCTATTTCAGATGGCAGATGATGTCCCTCATGACGAGGCTATCCCTAAGCTTCCTCCAATAGAGTTCGAGGCAGACTTTGAGGCCGAGCCAGAGGCCGAGCCGGAGCTATTACCGCCGAGCATACGCCCCTTCGATCCAGCGAGGTACCATCTTAAGACTTATATAGTGCCTACCGCAGGAGGCATCAAAGCCTTTACCGACTTCGCTGAGGATGTGCCGGATGACCTTCTACTGAGAGAGCTAGCGTCTCATTTGTCAGCCATCGCCATAGAGGTATGAACACTGTTTTTCTACAGTACTACCCTTAACTGTTTGCATTTCTTGCACTATTTTGATCTGATTTCATTTCGTAGACTACCTTGATCTGACTGTATCTCATACATTACTACTTTATATTTAACTGTACTTTTATTGCTTGATCTGCTTGTATCTCATGCATTACCATAGGACGGATCCTGCTCCTTCGGAGGCTACGGTACAATGACCGCTCGAGATTGGTACGGTAAGCTCCTAGTTAGGGTTCGCGACATTATTGATGAGACAGGTTTTGGTCTCTTCTGCTCTAGCCTGACTCTGGTCGTAACGAGTCATCCTCTCTTTGGGGCTTTAGTGGAGAGGTGGTGGCACACCACCAACTCCTTCCATTTCTCCACCACGGGGGAGATGACGATGACTCCTTACGACTTTGCCATGATCACCGGCTTGGGCATAGGGAGCGATTCGATCCCTCTCGACCCTAATATGGGAAAGTGGGAGGCAACATGGGCTGCACTGCTTGGGGCACACCCACCGACACTCCGGTCTGGCATGGTCCGGTATAACTGGTTTGAAGAGCAGTTTAGGGGGTCTGAGCCCGAGACGGTCGAGGAGACAGAGCAGTACACCAGGGGCTTTCTTATGTTCCTTTTCGGTACCACCTTGTTTTCGAACAGGTGGAATACCATGGGCCAGTGTTTGTTGAGCGCCTTGGTAGTGCTCCAGCGAGTTCAGTTCTATGACTGGGGCGGAGCTGGCCTCACCACTTTGTATGGATACATGAGCTCGACTTCTCGCATGAGTGGGAGCTTGATCGGTGGCTACTAGTGGGCTTGGGAGGTATATAGCTTAGTTCCCCCTTTTCGCTTTACATTTTCTGCTTAGCATTTCTTGTTTTACATTTGTTCAACACATGTACCTTCTGCTCTGCATTTTCTGTATCTGCTTATATATTGTATGCTTTCTGCTTTGCATTTTCTGTATCTGCTCATACACTGTATTGATCACACTTTCCCTGCAGCTGTGGGTGTACGCATACTTCCCGGCTCTTGCTCCCAAGCCTATAGAGGAGGTCCCGGCAACAGTCCCGTTTTCTCGGGTATACGACGGCCAGCTCCGCCGTAGGACCCGGGAAAACTTCATGTTTGTCCACCAGTACTTCGACGTGGTTGCAGCGCACGAGGTAACTCAAAACAAAGTTATTCTGCTTTTCAATCGACTTGATACACCCATTAATTAATTGACAGCGACTAATCATCTGTTCATTCTCTTTTTTTCAGACTACATGGTAGCCGTGGGATGCGATACCATCGGGGCTCCGATTCCAGTATGACATAGCTAACGTCATCACTCGCCATCATATCCTTCTCGAGGGCCCGATCTGCCACTCTTGGTTCTTTAGCGAGCGTTTCGCGCGCCAGACTTTAGGACTGCATGCCCCATTCACACCGATGGCGCCTCCAGTGTCCATGAGGGTGACGCAGAGACTTTTTGTTGAGGAGTGATCCAGTTCATGGTAGGACTAGAAGCGGACTACTTCCGTGTAGAGGGCAATTATACGACCTTCATTCAGACACATCTGATGCCGGCTCTAACCGGCATTCGTGGAGGTGAGAGAACGAGAGCTCCAACTGTGAAAGAGAGAGAGGCAGAGGGGCCAGAGCCACCAGGACCCGTGGCAGGAGAGATTCTGGAGAGAGATAGAGGGCGGGACGGCCAGAGCTACCTACTACACTGAATTGCTAGCGACCCACAAGGGAGACTTATCAGATTCCCATTGAGCCCGCACCAGCTGGTCACGAGCTTGATGGAGTTCGAGGCCCGACCCCGGTACCATACTTTACATTTTGCTCATTCAGTTCATTTTAATTATGCTTTATAGACCACTGATCATCTCAACACATTTACAGGCATCCATAGAGTACACCGGGCAAGCTCTCGAGCTAGCGGCTTCTCTAATGGGGATGGTTCAAACGAGCATGAACCTGCTCAGCCTCTATAGGATTCCGGTAATTTCCTTCAGTTTGCAATTCATGCCATGAAATTCTTTGCTAACGCTTTAGCATTTTAATTGTAACCTGCTCCAAACTACACTGATCTGATTCATTGCATTAAAACAATGCATAGATACTCGCCTTCCATACACTGCATCCATACACTGCATACATACACTGCATCTGATATACACCACAACTAATGTATTCTGACAAACTGCCCTTTTCAGATCCCTTTTCAGACCCCAGCTCCACCGGATGCCCCAGCAGAAGCCGCAGCAGGACCTTCAGTACCTCCTCCAACAGCAGGGAGGAGAGGGAGACAGGCTCTGACACACAGCCGAGGTAGAGCTAGAGGCATCAACGGCGAGAGTGGCCCCTCAGAGCCCATTCTGGACGAGGATGATAATGAGACGAGCGAGGATGATGGCAAGGCAGCGAGTCCACAGTCAAAGTTATCTGAGGATGGAGACGACAACGCCGGTTCGGATTCTACTAATGGTGAGGCTGGAGAGATGGAGGAGGGCTCCGGTTCCGACTCTAGTTCAGATTCAGACAGCGACACCGATGGAGATAGTGCTTCAGAGTCCGCTCTGCCGAGGAAGAGGATGAAGAGAGCCTCTCGAGCTTGAGGTGGATGGCGCCGATTTAGATGTTTTTTGCTTTGTTTTCTTTTTGCTAGTAGTGTTAGCACATTGTACAGCCTTAGGCAGCTTTATTTTCTTTGTAAAACTTGCACTCTTTTGCAAAAAATGACCATGATTGGAATGAAAACTCAGCTTTTGATTCAAAGAAAGTGTTGCATTTTATATTCTAAGCATCGCATAACATTGCACAACATGAAAATGAGATTGATCTTTTTTGAAAGCTGCACATTCTAATTGCATTGTCTTAATCAGGTAGTGAACCAACCAACAACTGAAAGAACAAAACAACTCAATAGACAACACAAGGTCTTGACAAGCTAATCTATGTAAATGCAACTCGATAAGCTAGAGAAGGACTCAATAAACAACATAAATACAACTTAATAAACAAAACCAGATGATTACATCTTAAATAAACATGCTCAAGCCCCAAAAGGACCAAAAACAAGACCTCAAAAGATGCCAATAACAGAATACAACTGCTGAAAACAACTGAACTTCACAAAGGAGGTCAGTGAGCATGAAAGAGAGGCTGTCTGCCATGGAGGATGGCCTGCTGGCCATCATTTCCCCTCTGTCGGCCATCAATGTGGACCTGCCGGCCATTAATGAGCCTCTATCGGCCATCAATAAGCCTTGCCGGCCATCGATGAGCAGAACCTCCGAAACGTTGACCCCTGGCCTCTACTCACTGCCTTATCTTCTACAAAAGCTCCAGCTTCGTGGTTTCTTCATTCTAACTCTATTTTTGCTCGAAATGGAGCCATTCTTTGTCGAAAAACTCTCAAATTGGATTGCAACTTTAGATGGCTCAGAAAAGTTGAATTTTCGAGGTTTTGGGCTAAATGCACTATTCCCGCTGAGTTGTAGTCCGCTGTGTTTTTTATTCCTTCATGCTGCAGCTAGATGTTGGAATCCGATTACACATGTTTTTAGCTTCGGGGGACAAAAGATATGTCACACAATCGAAGAATTCCAAGCTTTGATGGAATCACAGCGTGATGAGAAAATCCTGCCCCAGTCCTGTTTTGGACACATCCAAGCTTTAGAACGGATGTGTGGGCTCACTTTACACGATGCTCGATCTTTGGTTCACAACAGAGAGTTGGATATTCCCAGCTTAATTCATAGGTTTTCTGATACCGGTGATCACAGCGACCATCTCTGGTAGAGTTTTCGGCAACATGCCCTCTGCTTGTGTATGTTGGCTCATTTTCTTCTTGCCCCTGGCTTCGGAGGGTCTAGCATTTGCTTGATCAAAGTAGCCTAAGGCTTGAAAGAGGGCAAGAGCTGCATTGGCTTAGCATTAGCCGAGACTTTGATGGGCTTGGATGCTTTCCATCGTCAGGAGACGACCAGGTTCGCAAGAAGTCCACTACTCTTATAGGTAATGTTTCCCACCCTTCTCACATATGTTTCTCACATCACTCGGCCCTCAGGCTCTATTTTTCTATCAAAACCCTTTCTCACTTTTTCTCTCCACATACACCTCTCTATTCTTTAATCTCTCTTATTTTTCATCCCTCCCCAGATATGGCTCATGGACAGGTTGAAGGTAGTGGACTCTTGCCCTGCATACTCAGCACACGGCTACTTCTTTCGCCTACAGCTAGTCGATTTCCCAAACGAGGGGTGGTGATGCCAGTGGATATATAACAGGTCTGCTGTTAACATTGCTTGGCGTTGCCCCTGGTTTGATCTGCCTGAGATGAGCTACAGCATGTCCCAGCAGCCTGGCATTCAGTTGATTGGCTTAACACACTGTGTCTTTTACTTTCCATTTCGGTTCCAGCGTCAGTTCGGACAGGACCAGACTTGCCCAGAAGAGAGGGTAGAGTACCCGACTTCATTTCTAATTCAAGGCTCATAACTAGCTCGATATACCACTACATGGAGGACAAGAGAACTTCTGGCTCCCGCTCCCAATTTCAGCTGCGCCTTTTCTGGCAAATGCACAGCTTGGCTTGAAGACGAGGCACAAACCGGGCCCACTTTGGCATCTGAAGCTTCCACAGGCTCTGGGAGGGGAAGCAGGAACACCTGACTCAACTATGCCCAAAGTTTATTACTTTAATTTGTGCTTTCAAGTTTTCCTTTTAAATGTAATAAAAAGCAACTTCGATTTGTATCAAGCGTCGGAGAACTCTGTATTGAAATCAACGAAATTGAAGGTTGTGGGTACTGAAAATTTTCCTTTTGGTCCAAAAATGGTCTAAGTTGTAAAAAGATTAATTTGAACAAAATCAACTTTTATCAAAACTTTTCAAAACCATTTTCGATAAGGATCACACCTGGACACACCCGGAATCTATCCTTGAGATGTACAACCCCGAATCCAATAACTGGAAGGTTAACCCTTGTCTGAATAGCATTGCACTGTAACCAGCTCTGATAGCAAAGATCACAACCAAACTCTTGGATGCAGAAAAGATAAAGATAACCAAAACAATCACATGGACACAGTTGATTTGGAAGTGTTTATGGCTGGACTTCATAATGAAGTTGCCTACGTATCCCAAAGATAGGAATCAAGCCTTACGTAGTTCGGTTCAGGTTCACTCGGGTATTAACACTCCTTTTGCACTCTAACTTTTTCCAAGGCCGCCCTTTCTGGGTTTTCAACCTTGCGAGCTCAGTTTTTCTTATTTCAATTTTTTGTGCTCTAACTTTTGCCTAGGTCGCCTATTCGGGTTTTCGGCCTAGCGAGCCTCTCAAGGGTAGTATTTCTTTAACTTGTCCATGTTGATTGGTTGGGAGAATTCAAGGCCATCTAAGTCCATAAAGATGACAGCACCACCCAACCAAATTGATTTGATGATGTAAGGACCAGTCCAATTAGGTTTGAACTTGCCCCTAGGGTCATGGATGAGAGCTTGGTTGTCTTTGAGCACCAAATCCCCCTCTTTCAGATTCCTGGACTTAACTTTCTTGTTGAAAGCCCTGGCGATTCTTCGTTGATAACCTTGGACATGTGTAGACGTCCCCGAACGCCCCGGGAGGGTTAAGTCCCGTTCTGTTCATTTGGGCTCACTACAGTTCAAGGACTCGATTGTCACGGTTCTAAATCTTGAACCAAAGAGTCCAAATCCGGCAAATCGTTTTTGAAAACAGATTTTTTTGAAAGAAGTGTCAAACATGGACTGCTTTGCCAGATACAGAGTCGCCACCTAAATATTTTATTTTTGGGAAATTTAGGAAACCCTGACTCGTTTGCCTAAGGCCACGTGTCCGTCATCACCAAAGTTGCCTCGGCTCGGGAACTTGGGTACGATTGGGGAAGGTCACTTCGTGAGCACCCCCACTCGCCCGATCAAAGATCGGCCTCTACTAACCATGATATCTAGTTTTGAAAACATTACGCGTTCTTATTCCGGTTATTAGCCTAGGATTACTACGTGATGCGCACAACATACAAGTATAGACTGGATCGCCTGAATTAGAACAAAACATTTCATGTTTGTTTTTTGAAAGATGGTTTGCTACTCGCAAGTAGGCTTAAAATGCAGATTTTGCCACCCTCGGGTGGGCTTAGAAAAGATGGTTTTGCCACTATCTAGTGGGCTTAAAACAAACAATCGACGCATTGTTCCAATTCAAATAACCCAACCTTCACCCACAGGCATTCATGCAGTTATATCACATAAGCACATAGTCTCATGGCAAGCATGCTATCATGGCAGTCACTCACACGCATGCAAGGATGCTAAAGCATAAAAACTCACCGAGTACTCCAAGCCAAAACAAAAACTCATTAGAAATCATGCATGATCCTAAATATGCTGAAATGCCTAATGCAACACATGCAGAATGCAACTATAGCAGGCTCGGCTATTCTAAACATGGCATATGGAATGCTACAGCTAACATGTATTCATCTTGTAATTGAAGTACAATGCAGTTAGTATGGCGCGCCGAGCCCGGTGCATGCAAAACAGATGAATGAATGCAAACATGCTATCATACTGTATGCTAATTGAAATATGCCCTAATCTAACCATCATAAGCAGGTAAATAAAAGGGAAGAAAGACGTGGGGTTGGAAGACATACATCACACTCACGCACACTTATTACAATTATGCCCTCGCACAGAGGGTCCAAATAAATATACAGTCCCGAATAAAAGAATAGTACAGTCCAAATAATACAAATTCCTAATTAATTCACAAATTAACTAAGAAAAGAAAAGACTGGCATGCAAGCCGGGGACTGCCTTGATTCTGACGAATGATGTATGTTTGGACTGCCTTGCGCGGAAATCCACTGTGATGCCCCAATTAGCCTCTGTTTTGCACCTGTTCTTGAAATGCGTGCCAAGCCTCGGAAGACTGCTGATTCTTGATTTTGCTACAACAGAGAGCAGGAAAGGGGCATAGCAATGTATTTTTACAAATGTATGCATGCCTCGATCCTCGTGCCACCAATCACGCATATCGATGCATGATGGCCGAGGAGCCGAATTGCACAACTCAATATGAGATGAATGCACATGAACACTACAACAAAACCTAACTCCATCATGGATAATCCGGAGTGTCGGTGACTTGGGAATTGAGACACGTTCCGTCACTCGGAGTACGAAACGTACCTCGTTTCCCGTGCCCGGGCTAACTCCTATCCCGAACACGATGCAATATGCATGATATGCATGAAATGCAACTAAGATACAATCCTAACATACACAATGTTATGGAATGGCATACACGCTACACGTGGTGATACACAACCGAGCATACACAATGCTATGGATGAAATGGCATACGCAATGCAATATGGGCTTACACCAACATGAGAGAGCCTCAGCCACACTCACATAAGAGGCCATTAGATGAAAATGAGACAACTTGAAATACGTGCACGCATGCACGCAAACCGAGGACCGAACCTACGGCACGGAATGCCACTCTAATGAGACATGGCAAGACATGGAATATGATATGCAAACATGCAAATTTCAGAGGCAAAATGACATGCAAAACAGCCCCGAAACATGGCGAAATGAAACCCGATGCAAGGAACGAGTCCCGAAACATGGAATTAAGCACATGAAATGGCCTATAGCTATGCAATGCATGCATGATTCGTACATGAAGTGTGAAGACAGAAGCTAGGAAGCCCCAAAACAAGCATTTTTACAGTTTGAAGCATGGCCAAACAGTGGGTACAAATAGGGTAAAATTAGCATGCAAAAATGGGGGGCCAAGAGAGGTAATGAAGCAAGTCATAGCTGCTGATCTCAAACACAGAAGGCCCCTTCTAAAATATTGAGGAGGGACCAAAAATATGATGCATTACAGTTTATGACAAACCCCAAAAACAGACACAAGTATGCCCAACAACTCATGCAAGAAATAGGCCAACAAAGGGGCAAAGAAGTAACTGATATATGCTGGCCCCAAACAGGTTAGGGCCCTTCAACAATGTTTAAGAGGGGCCCGAAATATGGCTTTTTACAGTAGATGATCAAGCCCAAAACAGTGCAGAGATATGCTCAAAATGCCATGCAAAATTAAGGCCACAAGAGGGCTATAACATGAAGTATACCAAGGATGTCGCAAACAGCCCTAGACCCTTAATAAAACATGAAGAGGAGGTCATTTTATGGCCATTTTCAGTTTGGACCAAAGTCCAAAAATAGAGACACGATAGCCTAATAAATCATGCAAAAAAGGGGACCTAAGATGGGTACAATGACAAGTGATATATGGAGGTCCCAAACAGTGTTGAGCCCTTCTTCAATGTTGAAGAAGGGCTCAAAATAAGCCTATTCTCAGTTTACATCATACTCCAAAACAGATCACACATAGGCCAAAAATATCATGCAAAATAATGGCATTCAAAAGGATAATGAAGCAAGTGCCAAAAAGAAGCTTCAAACTGCAATGAGCCCTTAATGAAACATGGAATATGGCTCAAAAAAATGACATTTTCAGTTTTGGTCGGAGCTCAAAACAGCAAGAAAATAGGGCTAAGCAATGGTACAAAATAAGGCCAAAAAAGAGGGGAAATGAACTTACCCTTGAAGACTACTCCTTGGCTGCCTTTTGAACTGAGAAATGGTGCCTTCAAGCCTCTGAGAAGAACTCCAAGCTGCTGGAAATGGAGTGGTGGTGGTGGTGCTAGGTGGTGATGTCAAAAAGGGGTAGAACTTGGAAGATTTTGAGGTTTTGGAAGAGAGGAAGAGGGAGATATGTATGCAAAGCTCTTAGGGATTTTTTGTAACCCTCAAACCAGACCTGGGAGGCTGGTTATATGGCCAAGGGAGGGGGAGAAAAGGAGGGAAAAAAGGGAGGGAAATTGCATCAAGTTTCCCTCCAAAAAAGTTCCCTCCGGATACAGGTTTTGGAGGGAAAAACAATGCACAGCTGTAATGTGCTCACCCTGAGGAGTAAGGCCGGCCAGGTTTCAGAGTTGCAGGTGGCCGGCCGGCCGCCCCCCATGGCCGGCCGGCCAAGGGTCAAAATGGTCATGAAGATTTTCTGGCCGGCCACCACAAATTGGTGTCCTCCCAAGTGCCCTCAACACAACCCTGTGGTTCAAAATTGGCAACTATAAAACAGGAGAGGGAATAGGCCATTTTTCAAAGGGGTTCAAAAGGTTCAACAGCAATTACTGGCCGGCCATATAATATTTGTGTCCTCCCAGGTGTCTACAACACAAATATGGGGGTTAGGATTGAAGAAAGTGACCCTAGGGTGGTCAACATTGGCTTGGAAGTGAGAAAAACGGGCGTCGGAGGGTGACGGAGGAATAGAACTGGTTGCTGAAACAATTGCTGGCCTCCCACCCTCCTGTGACCTTCCCGGTGATGAAACAGAGGTACCTGCCAAAAATGAACGAAAACCGATGCAAAATAAAGGTTCCGGGGCCGAAACGCGCAGTCCGAGGCCCCGAAAACTGATTGTTAAGCACTGAAAGTGGCGTTCGACCACGAAGTTGGTCTCTCGGACCACAGTGTCCCTCAAAAGGGAGTAAATAAGATGCATGCCAAAAACCGGAGCAAACGGAGATGGTTAGGCGGTCCCGAACCGAGGCACACGGCCTGACGGCTCCGAAAACCGGGAACCGGGCTCCAAAATGGGGAAAAAAATGGCCTGCGACCACGAAATATAACCTACGGCCATTGAGAGACGATCTATGAGACCTCTCTCTCCCCTCAGGAAGAAAAACAGAGAAAACCGAGCCTGGTTCGCAAACCGAGGCAGAGTACAAAAAAGCCCGGTAGTCCGGAGGCAAGGCTCGCAGCCGCGACTCTGAAACTCCTGGACGAGCACAACATGCAACATCACCAAGCGCTCAACTGGTGACGTCTGAGTCTTAAGGTCAGTCAAAAATGGGGTGTCTACAACATGGTACAGTGCTTTTAGCCTCCTCTCGTTGAACAACATTAGTTCCTCGAACCTACTCTGTTGCCAATCCGCTTCGGCTATCTAACACTCAGCCATAACCCGCAGCGACGGAACTTCAATTTCAATTGGCAGAACAGCCTAAATCCCATAAACCAGAGAATACGGAGTTGCCCCAGTAGAAGTCTGAATTGATGTTCTGTAGCCCTAAAGAGCAAATGGAAGCTTATCTGGCCAGTCCCTGTAGGTTTCTACCATCTTCTGTAGGATGTGCTTGATGTTCTTGTTGGCGGCCTTAACAGCTCCGTTGGTTTGTGGCCGATATGTGGATGACTTATGAAAAGCCACGTTGTATTTTTCCAATAAGTCAATCACTTCTTTCTTAAAGTGGGAACCATTGTCCGAGATGATCTCATTCGGGACCCATAACGACAGATAATATTATTCCTGATGAACTTGGCTACGTATGATGCTTTCAGCACTGCGTAGGATTGGGCCTCGACCCACTTTGTAAAGTAGTCTATTGCCACCAGGATATACTCATGTCTGTTTGACCCTTTCAGAGTAACTGCCCCAATAACATCAATTCCCCAGACTGAAAATGGCCACGGTGAAGTCATGTTGTACAGCTTCGACGGCGGGATGTTCATGCGATTTGCATGAATTTGGCATTTGTGGCATCACTGAACAAAACCAATACAATCCTCCTCCATGGTTGACCAGTAGTAACCCTGTCTGAGAATTTTCCGAGCTAGCATCACTCCGCTCATGTGCGCTCCGCACTCTCCTCCGCGGATGGCCTCTATTAGGCACTTTGACTCTTCTTCACCAACACACAGTTTATGCATTCCCAGATGGCCTCGTTTGTACAATTTACACCCGCAAATGATAAACTAAGCAGCCATTCATCGTATTTCCCTTTTATCTTTGGCATTTGCTCCTAGTGGATAAACCTCATTCTCCAAGAAATTCCAGATGTCATGATACCAGGGGTTCTGATCTTGTACTTTATCTATCGCGGCGATTAACTCATAAGCCGGCACATACCTTTGTTCAATAATGATTGGACGTATCCAAACTCCCAAAGGGATGTCTATCATGGAAGATAGAATTGATAAAGCGTTAACGAAACTGTTGCTCTCTCTTAACAGATGCGTGAAGGTTAGCTTCTTAAACTTGGGGATCAGAACATCCAGGGTTTGGTGATAGATTTTCATCCTTTCTTCTTTAACCTTCTAGTCTCCTTTTGCTTGAGAAACAACCAGGTTCGAATCCCTAATGACATCCAACCATTTTGCCCATAGTTCCAGGGCGGCTTCCAAGCCAGCGATACATGCCTCGTACTCTTCTTCGTTATTAGATACCTTGAACTGGAGTTTGAAAGCTAAAGGTATGTGGGAATTGTTGGGCACTATCAGCAACACCCCTATGCCATAATTGTACTAATTAGACGCTTCATCAAAGTACATGGTCCAGATCTCTTCTTCGACCTGCAGAATGGCCTCATCCAGGAACAGATACTCTACTGCTTCATCTCCCTCCACTGGGTGATCAGCTAGGAACTCTGCTACCGCTCTCCCTTTCACAAACTTACGAGTCATGTACTTCAAATCAAATTCGGAGGGAAGAAGTAACCAACAGGTTAGCCTACCTGTAAGCGCTGCTTTCTCGAAGAGATATTTGGTGGGATCCAATCTCAAAACCAGAATTACGAAGTGAGCTAACAGATAATGCCTCAACTTCCTGGTAGCCCATACCAAGGCCAAACAAGTCTTCTCAAGTGGAGTGTAACGGGCCTCATATTCCAGCATCTTCTTGCTCAGGTCATAAATGGCCTTCTCCACTCTATTCTCAGATTCCTGCACAAGCATGCAGCCCATAGTCGTGTCGGTTACTGAAAGATACAAAATCAACGGCTTCCCCGGCACCAGCGACGACAACACGGGTGGGTTCTGTAGATACTGCTTGATCTGCTCGAAAGCAACTTGGCATCGGTCATCCCATCAGAATTTCTTTCCTTTCTTCAGGAGACCAAATAGTGGTTCACAAGTCAAGGTTAATTTTCCAATAAACCATCTTATGAATTGCACTTTACCCAGAAAGCTTCGCACCTCCTTTTCAGTCCTTGGTGGTGGCATTTCTAGTATGGCCTTGATTTGGAAAGGATCGACTTCAATGCCCCTTTGTGTAATCAAAAACCCCAGCATTTTCCCTGCTGTGATACAAAAAGTGCATTTCTGAGGATTCAGTCGCAATCGATATTCTCTTATATGTTGGAAAAATTTCTTCAAGGCGGTGTAGTGGCCCTCTCTTTCCTTGGACTTGACAATCATGTCGTCCACGTACACCTCCACCTCTTTGTGGATCATATCATGCAAGATCGTAGTTGCAGCCCGTTGATAAGTAGCCCCAGCATTTTTCAGACCGAACGGCATCACCCTATAGCAGTAGGTTCCCCAAAGCAGTCTTCTCCTTATCTTCGGGTGCCGTCAAGATCTGGTTGTACCTGAAAAACCCATCCATAAAGGAGAGCAACGCATGGCCTGCGGTGAAGTCCACCAATTTATCGATGTGTGGCAAAGGAAAGTAGTCCTTCGGACTAGCTTTGTTTAGATCTCTGAAATCCACACACACCCGAATTCTGCCATCTTTCTTCGGCACCAGAACAATGTTGGCTAACCAAGTAGGATACTTAGATACTAGCAAGAACCCTGCATCTATCTACTTGGTGACCTCTTTCTTGATTTTCAAAGCCCAATCCGGGCGTATTCTCCGAAGCTTCTACTTGACGGGTCGGGCCTCAGGGTCAAGAGGGATCCGGTGCTGTACAATCTCAAGATCGATTCCAGGCATGTCTTCGTAGGACCACGCGAAAACATTTTTGAAATCTTTTAATAAAGCGACTAAGCGTTCGCGTTCCTCCGAAGACAACATGGACCTGATCTGGACCAAACGCGGATCCTTCTCAGTACCAACATTAATTGAAGTGATTTCATTAACCAAGGGTTTTACAAGCCTCTCTTTCTCTCGATTAATCAAATGTTTCAAAATCGGAGGGATTTCTTCCTCGTCGTTTTTATCAAAGTTTTGAAAGTCCTGATTAATGCAGTAAACAAGTGGCACAGAAAAGTACTCCGAAACAGCAGCGGTACCATTCTCATTCACAACTTCCAGTTCGTCCAATTCCTCGGTTACAACCGACTCAAAGGAAAAGACGACCTGGACAAAACAACGGCATCTGGGTTATCAACCCTAGGAATACCGAACTCTGACTCAGAAGAACTAGAATCTGATTCTGACTCCATAGACTCTGTGGAATTAGATTCCAGTTCACTACTTGATTCAGAACTGCTGGATAAAAAGCCCTCCTCGAACTGTCAAACGAGAGAGGGTGCGATAAATGCATCCAGAATGCCGAAAGAAGGGCCCACAGCCGTTTGATCTCTAATCATGGAAATGGAGAAGTCATCCCCCAAGCTCTCTGGTGTGATCTGAGGATCCGAGAGGAGACAAGCCAGCGTTGCCCCTATCTCGAGCTCTGTGCCATCAGACTCATCCTTTATGCACTGTTTAGCCTTGGCTGGTAGGTCAATCTGCTCTTCTATAACTTCATCCCCTTGCAACTGTAGGTCAAAAAAGATCTCAAAGCCGAGCAAACGCCGCTTATCAGAATTCAGCCGTGGCTCAAGAAATCCACAGAATGGAAAATCTTCCCCCTCCCGGACAAAGCGGCCGTTTAGGGTTCCTTGAATCGGTCTGTGCACCAACTCATAGTGCTTCCCAGCTTGTTTAGCCTTGGCCCTTCCTGCCATTTCATTTCCCTTTCTTACTCAATCCTCTTTGGTAGGTGTGTAACCTAGACCAAAGGTATAAGGGTTGTGTGGCACTTCGGCCAATGCAACGATGCCCTTCCGACCGCTCCTTCTTAATCCCATTCCGGGTACATGTTGCAGCTTATTCATGAGGTAAATGGATTGCGCACTGACATATAACCCCTCATCAATAGCCAGAATATCTTGCACTACCTGGGCCTTGGCCAAGGTGAACCCAGACAAAAAGACATCCTTCTCGCCGTGTACAATTTCCAAGACCGGTGTAGTAATCTCCGGAAGAGGATGTATGGAAGAGTTCCCAAAAACAATAGCTACCCCCTTCCCATGGGGGTAATTCAGCATCTGATGCAGAGTGGAACAGACAACTTTCACCTGGTGCAGCCACGGCCGTCCAAGGAGTAAATTAAAGGTGGCCAGAACATCTAAGACATGGAACTCGATGTCCTGTTGTGCCCGGCCAACCTAAGTTCTAACCCAAACTGTTCCCATCACTTCCCGACTTGTATTGTCATAAGCCTGAATCACCTAGGCCGTTGGTGTAAAGTCTGCGGGTTTCAAACCGATAGCATAGGCCGTATGTGACGGACACACATTAATTGCAGATCCTGTATCAACCAAGACAACTGGTTTCCACTTCTCTTTACATTCCACAGAAATGTATAGTGGCTTGTTATGCTTAGAGCCCTCAGGCGGTAATTCTTTATCTATGAAAGTCAAAGTCGGTGAGGCACCTCCCGGGAACACCAGTCCTACTAACTGCATGGGGGTTGTGTCAATAGAGAGCTTAGCCTAATCATTGGCTGATAGGACGGCTTGTTTATGCACCCGTGAAGCCATGAGCAAACACCAAATGGAGATATCCGCCTGAATTTTCTTCAGCTGCTTCAGTACAGCTTCCTATTCTAGCAGTTTATCTTTCTGTTTCTCAGCTTCCTTATCTTTCTCTGATGCTTCTTGTTGGTCTAGGTACGGGGGCTTAAAATACCTCCCACTCCGAGTCATGTGATCAACTTCCTCGGCATACCATGTATCATCTGGCAGATTCTGTCCCTAATCCTCATCCGTGTGGGTGAGATGCAAATCCTCATCTTCCCACCACATTCCTTCGACAACCGACAAGCAACTATCTGGTTCCGTTGTAAACATTCTTGTATCCACAACACAGTCAGTCCCCGCAGGACTTTTGGCTTGTCTAGCCTTCTGATCACTCTCAGTTCTTTCCTGTTCGAACTGCTTCAGTGCAACCTCCTGTTCTGTATCAGCTGTACATAAGCTACCCAATTTTTGAGCAAAATTCTTAGTATTGGTGCTCTCTGACAACTTCCACTTGTTGTTGACCGTTCCAGCCGTTGTAAACGTTCCTGTTTCCAACTGTTCCTGCTTTGGTTAAGACCCCTCATCAACATCCGGCTCATCACTAAGCCACCCTGTATTATCCGCTGATCTGTTCATATCAAACCAGCCAATCTGTACATTCCCCAGATCCTGTTCATCAAAGAACTACAGATTACTGATGTCCTCCTTAAGCTCAGCTAAGTCATCCAGCCCCTGGCTTGGCCCGTCCTTCCGAACTACATTAGCCTCTATTCCCTTCGACAATTCCACCATTGGTTTGGTTTAGCTAGCTGGCACAATGTAACAGCAAGGGTTGTACTCTTCTTCAGTTAAGCTCAATGAGTCCTCAGGCATACCTTCTTCTACCACAGCCACCACCATGGGTTCAGGTTGGGATATGGACGTGTTCATCATGCACAAGTCTGTGCTTTCTAGGATGAACAGCACCAGCTTAGGCAGGTGGGAGGGGGTAATGTATATGCTAGGGTTGTATGGGACGGCCATTGTTTGGATAACGTTTATTTGCCTGGGTGGAGGAGGGGGTTGGTTATGTGGTGAGAAAGGATTTGTAGTGACGTTAGGCTTCTCATGAGGCACTATCACTTTGTTGTCAATGAGATCCTGAATCTCATGACAGAGTCTAAAGCATAGGTCGGTATCATGACCATGGTGCTTGTGGAAGGCACAATACTTGGCCGGGTTATGTGTAGGAGGGAGGGGATTAGGCAATAGGCGTGGCTTCAGGGGCTTTAGATGTCCTTTTCTAATCAAGACCCTCAAGGCCGCGGATAGATACATGTAAAGTGGGGTGAAAACCCTCTAGCCTCGGGGTGGGTACTTTGCAGGTTGTGAGGTGGTTCCGGATGCACCGGTAAAAGGGATCGCTATTTTCGGTGTGGTGGTGACTATACCAACATCAGAAGTCCTTGCAGCTGCGTTACTACTCGTAGCCGCATTTGAACTGCGTGTAAAAGCCCTCTTGGGCTACTCCTTTTCATGGTCAATCAGACCCTGTTTCATCGCATCCTCTATCTACACCCCTATCTCATGAAGGTCAGCAAATGTAGAGAGGGGTAAGACAATCATCTTCTGCAACAGCTTCAGTTACAGATTACGAACGACCATTCTTATCTGGTCCTTTTCAGCTGGTTGGGTTGTCATCATGGAGGCCTTGGCCCTCCACCGAGTGACAAAATCGGAGAAACCCTCATTCGGCTCTTGTCGAGTAGCATCGAGATCACAAGTTGTGACCTCGATCTGAGTATTATAGGAATATGGGGCGACAAAGGCCTCAACCATCTCCTCCCAGCTCCTCTTCATAGAATCTTCTAGTTTAGCATACCAAATAGCCGTAATACCCGAAAGGGTCCGGCTAAAGAGAGATAATTTCTGCAATCTAGTCTGGCCCATCGGCCACAGAATATCTGAAAATAGCCGCAAGTGGACCATGGGATCACCCGAACTGTCGAAGCGGTCTATGTGAGGCATTTTAAATCTATCTGATAATGTCACCACCGAATTTGTGTAGCCGTCCTCTATATCTGGGATCGAATTGACACCCTGAGCTCGTTTGAAAAGCTTCTCAAGCTTGCTTACTTTCAAAGCGGTAGGATTGACCTCAAACTCAAACGGTGCGTCCGTTGGGTAGGCCAAGGCTTTGGAAGTCTGAGGTGGGACTGGCCCTACCGGAATGTCTGCACTCTTCTAGACATTGGTATCCCCGGGTATCGGAACCCTGACTGGGGGTGGATGCGAAGCAAAAGCTGCTACTTGTCGTGGTTGTTGTTGCTGTTGAAGCCTGGCAATTAACTCAGCCTGCTGGGCTACAATCTCTGTTTGGCGAGCGGTAACTTCCGCTTAGCAAGCACCGTCCAGTTGCATGGCCTCGATGGTTTGTTGAAGTTAACGCATCATACCCTCCATATTGACTGTGGGATGTTGATCTGTCAAAACAGATGTATACTCTCTTTCTGAGGTGGAAGCAGAAAACTGGGCCCGACTGCGCACAGGTGAAAGGGATAGTGACCGTTGAATTGGCGACTGTTGAACCGGTGATCTATGCTTAATTGTCCTCCGTCTCGTAATCGAGGGTAGCGAAACAAACACTGGTTGTCCTCCAATAAGATCCTCAGATCGGTAAATTCTCCTGACTCGAGTCTAGAGTGCTCAGGGGGTATCTGCCTCGTCGGAAGCAATTGTGAAATACTACCTCGCAAAAAGAAAATAAAGCAAAAAAAGAAACAACAATCAGCAAACGCACAGCATCTCGGCTTAGACAAGGACAACACACAGTTGAAATCATAAACTGGACAATCTGTACTCAAACACTGATTTTTGCCCCAAATTTCTACCTTAAAATTGATACCCTCAAACTGATACCCAGACTTGCAACTAATACATACATTCCAACAGAGACACACCCTAACAGCACATATCAAGCAAGTGAGAGCCAAAACACCCCTATGGTAAGGTAGGGTTTCCCTGTACTAGTTTAGTCAGGAACTAGGGGTTCGCTACGCACGCATGCAGATTTCATACAATCCTGCATTTGAGTGAGCAACCTGTCCTAGTTTGGAACAGTCTCTAAGGCTTCCGATATGCAACTAGGTCAATTGGTCAAAAAGGGTGCCTCGGCAAGACCACTCGCTCCTAACACCGAGAAGTGAAAGGAGGATCAAACGGTACGGCGATAGTCCAGATCTAAGGTTTGTGTTCCCATCGTGGCAGAGTCCGCAATCGGTCAGCCTTATGGCACGCTTTTCCAAGCAAGCCTCTGGCAAACCGCTCAGGAATAGCAGATGGCAAACACTGTGACTATGGCACACCAATGCAAATGCAATGCAAAGAAACAAATAAGTGTAAATAAAACAACATATCATGAGTTTGAGTCAAGTTCTCTAAATCCCTAGCAGAGTCACCAGAAACTGTAGACTCGATTTTCTTCGCGCCCCCCTTTTGGAGAGCTCGAATTGGTTCTACAGTTCGGACTCCTGTCACGATTCTGAATCTAATCTCACAAAGTGCAATGTGAGACTGATAAACACCAAAGAGTCCAATCCGGCAAATCATTTTGGAAAATTGATTTTAGATCAAATAATGCCAAAACTAGACTGCTTTGCCAGATAACAGAGTCGGCACCTAAATATTTTGTTTTTGGGAAATTTAAGAAACCCTGACTCATGCCAAAGGCCACGTGTCCGTCATCACCAAAGTTGCCTCGGCTCGAGAACTTGGGTACGAGAGAGGAAGGTCCTGAAATGAGCACCCCCGCTCACCCGATCAAAGATCGGCCTCTACTATCATGACATGTTGTTTTATAAACGCGTGTGTTCTTATTCCAGTTATTAGCTAACTTTACTGTGTGACGCACACAAGCAAGTATAGACTAGATCGCAAAAATTGGAACAAATTCGGCTCATGTTTATTTTTGAAAATGGTTTGAAGTTGCCACCCTCAAGTGGGCTTAGAAATGCAGATTTTACCACCTCAAGTGGGCTTAAAACATGATTTTGTCACTTTGCAAAGTGGGCTTAAAACTCTCATTTATCATATTCTTCCAATTCAAGTAATAAAGCCTTCATCCACAAGTATTCATGCAGTTAATCATTTAAGCAAATAGCCTCATGGCAAGCATGCTATCATGGCAACATACACATCTCATGCAGTATGCTAAAGCGTAAAAGCTTACTGAGTACTCCAAGCCAAAACAAAAGCTAATTAGAAAATGCATGATTCCTAGCTATACAAAATGCCTATGCAACACATGCAATATGCAATTAATAGGCTCGGTCATTAATATGGCATATGATACAATTTGATAACATGCTTTGAAACACGTATTCCAATAAGTATATTGAAATACAATGCAGTTTGAATGATGCGCCGAGCCTCGGTGCATGCAAGACAAATGAATGATGCAAACATGCAAGCATAAGGTATGCTAATCGAAAAATGACCCTAAGCTAACCATCGAAAGCGGTTAAATAAAAGGGAGAAATACGTGGGGTTGGAAGACATGCACACACGCACACACACTTATTACAACATTGCACCCTCGCGAAGGAGGATCCGAATGAATAAGAGCTAAGCTACTCTAAGCTAAGCTAATCAAACTAATCTAATCAAACTAATTAGACTAATTATTACAAAACAAAATAAAGAAATAGCTAAGCTAAGCTCCTTAATTATTACAACACTTAACTAATTAGCAACTAGTTAATTAAATTACAAATTTATGCTAACTAAACATGCAAAGCACTAAACTACACTGCCTCAGCTCTGCTTTGGAAAGTAGAAGATGCATGCACTCGATTTTCGCCCCGAAAAGCCTTCCGGTTTGCTCTCACTACAACAAAAAAAGGTTTTTATGGCGCGCAATGCACGCCGTAAAAACCCTTATACGACGTGCAGCGCGCGTCATATTATGACCAGTCATGGAAAGTCATTCACTTTCAACGACATGCTTCGTACGCCGCTAAAAACTATTTAACGGCAGATTTTGTGCGTCGTTGTTACTTTTTCTACGACATGCTAGAGTACGCCATTAAAAACTATTTAACGACAGATTTTGTGCGTCGTTGTTACTTTTTCTACAACTACTTTTGCACGCCGTTAATTGGTGAGACAAATAACCGACGACTTATTATGCCTGCCGTTGAATATACGGGTTTTTTTTAAAAAAAAAAATTCAGCAGGTTCTATTTGACCAATTTTGGACAATCTAACAAATATTACAAACAAGCATCACAAAACATCAATCAACCACTAAAATATTGTTTGAAACATTAAAAAGAAACTATATCCATAAATTATAAACATTCAACAATTGTCTATACATTCCAAACATTCGAAAATTATATCCTTAAGTTCTAAACTGTACAAAAAGTTTAAACCATCCAAAACTATGCATATCTAACTTTCTAAACATATCGACAACCATTAAGAGATTATCTAAAACTACCGACAACAGTTCCTATAGCAGTTGCAGCTGCAGCTATAGCAAATTCACTTGCTCTTATCACAGGGACAAGGGTGCCCAATGTATGTGCTAAGGCACCTAAACCCGCGGCAATAGCTTGAGCAACTGACCCTGTTGCATTTCTTGTCTGCATGACAAAGGAAACTTCAAATAAGTACAAAAACCAACGACTCAAGAACAAAAATATTTCTTGAGGTATTAAGAAATTATCAAGAAATTTTAAAACATCAACAAAACATTTCCAAAATTAATAAGATAATTCAATGGCCCTATAAAAGCAATGTCATAATGAAAAATTAGCAAAAATTCAAGATCTCAATAGTTTGCTACTAAATCCAGGCCATAAGAAGCTCAAGAGAAAAATCAAATTTAAAAAGAGGAAGAGGTGGAATTAATCTACTTCAATGCAGCACCTACTTGGGACTTGCATAATTATGTTAAATGATCTCTATGTATGAGGTTTAGGTTTGTATAGGTTTTATCCGTTACCATTGTAAGTTCCAAAATAAGGAGTCCAAGTCAAATTAGAGTCTATATTATGTACAAGTTTAAAAAGAAACTTTCAATCCATTATAGAAGAAATTTAGGTAAGTTTTAGCAGCTTTAGGCACTTTTTGGAACAATGTGATGTAATTCTACCTGAGTACTTAGTAACAAATACATAAGATAAGGAACTATAGGAATAATCCCTAAGCTAATCTTTTTCTTATTCTCTAATTTTTCACTAGTATCTAATTCAATCACAAGCTATTACTAATTCCATTGACTCTTGAACCTTATAGCCTACTTCCTGATATTATATGCCTTTTCTCTAATAATTCATCCCTAAAAAGTATGCCACTTGAAAAAACTAAACAATATTCATAAACAACAGAGTTGCTTCATTTCACTCTCAAACTGATCCTAAAACAACCAAACAATAAAGGAAGAAACTGTAATGCCTTTGTAATGAGGCTTGTTCAATGCCTTTATCACTATTCTCCAAAAGGAAAATAGGTTTAAAACTGAAAGCAAAACAAAGTTAAAACTGATAGCAAAATTGAATAGGTTTAATAGTTAGCAATCAAATAGAGAGAGAAGGGGGGAGGCAAAACAAACAGATTTTCATGATTGAAGCAGACAGAGAAGTAATAAACTGATGTAATGCCAATAATTCCACGACTAAACCTTTGGATCATACAGGAAAACAATAAACTGATGTAATAAACTATTTTGGGAAGTAATAAACTGATGTGAAAAAACAATTTTGTTTTCCCTCACAGAAAACAATAACAGAAATTAAAAAAATTGACTTTGTTCAGCAACTATCTATTTTATTTGAAACATCAACTGAAGTGTTATAAAATGCAAAATTCGATGAATGGAAAAAAGTCTCACAAAATTTAAAAAATTCCAACAAAAGTTCAGATTCTCAAATAATAACAATGGTTTGATCTCCATAGGGACAAACTCCACTTTCCAGCAAGGATGGTTAAAAGAATACATTTTTTTATTTTTATTTTTATTTTTTATTGAGCCCTGATTTTTCTCTTATACGAAGGGATCAAGTATATAAACATCCAAGTTGTTTCCACAAACTAAAGGAAGACAACTTAACATAAATAATTTTTTTTTAATAATATGTATACCTAATCTAACATTTTTGGAATAAACTAAAATCAACACAATGTCAAAATAGGGTAACACCAATTGATATTCTTCTTTTATATATTAGAGATCATTGGATGGATGTGCCATGAAAATTAAGTTTTTTTACTTATTTTATAAAAAAAATAAAAAAATAATAGATGAAGAGGGAAAGATACATAAACTCATGTAATAAACTAAAGCAAAGCTAGGGAGTGAAGTCACAAGAAGGAAAAAAAAAATTAAATGAACACATGAAAATCTATTAATCGATAGGAAAAGTTGTTTATAGAAGCAGAGCTATTCCACAAAGGAGAGCCAAAAAAAAAATAGAGAAAGGGAGAAATCAAATTACCTAGTGGTTGTGTTGATTGAACGGTGGTGGGCAAGTACAGCGATGATGTGGTTGTGGCTGGAACACATAGGTAGGCTTTAGAAATCGTAAGAGAGAGAACTCCAATAAATCCATTTGGGGGTAGTTTTGAATTGAGGTTCACAATTAAAACTGTTAATCACTGTACAAAGCACTAAATTTCATGTTGACAACAAATTGAATTCAGTGGTAACAGTAGATGAAACTCAAAATTTTATGTTAAGTAATTAAAAAACATGAGAAAACATAAAAATTTGTGATTAACCTAAGATATGATATGACCACATGATGTTTTAGAGCCGATCAATAATTTTTCCTAATGCCCAGGCTCATCATGTTGAATTCATTAGTGGGGTTATATCCTCCCACCACTGTATGCAAACCTCCACCCAAAACAAGTATATCTTTTTTTTGGTAGAACAAAAGCAAGTATATCATTCTTAAATGGTCAAGCCCCCAAATCTACATTTTTTGTAATATTGAAATCTCATTTGGCCATTTTGACTTTATATGACTACATATTTTTTTTAAAAAAAAATTAATGGACACCATTAGAAGCTAATACTATTTCTTTTATATTTTTACTTTTGCTAATAATTTTTGATAAATTTCTCTAATGTATCATGTGAAGGATCTTTCTTATCTTGTTTTCGAAAGGGGGTATTAGAATTTGCCATGATTTCAAAATAAGAAAATAAAAAAAAATACTTTAGATGGAGGAGGGTTAGGATAATCCAACGACTCGAATACAATGATGAAACCCAGGCATCATGGTAACGCTATGCTAACGTCACGTCCTATGTTTGCTTTCTCCTTTGACCCACAAATGAATGAATCAAAATATATTCATATCTCTCTGTCTTTCTCTCTATAAATACAAATGGAAATCTTAGGTTTGCTTATAGACAAGTGTGTGTAATTGAAGGAAAGAAATAGAAAAAAGTACTAAAATGTCGAATGTTTTGAAAGAACTGCGAATACTTGGATTGATGTACTCACATTTTATATTTGGAGGAGTGGTTGATCCACAACTGTAAGCCCTTTTGAGTTCCCTGGGCTGCAGGCATTTCTGAATGAAGAATCCCTCTTCCAGCAGTCATCCATTGCAAATCACCTACTCCTATTGTCCCCTTATGTCCCTCAAAATCTTCATGTTTTACAGCACCCTAGTGACAAAAATAAGTTCTTTCATGTTCTTTTTTGTGTTTTTAGAAAAAAAAATGATGAAAAGTTAAGTAATACCTATCGTTTCTATTTTTATGCTAAGACAAAATAAATCTAAAGTGTGAACCAAGAAAAGGACTGTTTTTTTTTAAATCGTTTATCAAATAAGATTTCTGTATCAGTTTTTGTTTTCAAGAATAGAAAACGAAACAATACTGAACTTGCAACATTTCAAATGTCATGGCCGGCCAGGCCGTCCCTTTTTTTGTATGGAAATATAAGCATACAACTGTGTCTGGCCAAATTTTGTAGGACTAACCAAACAGACAGTGTCCCACCACCTTAATTTAACCTAAATTTTTTTGTAACTAAAAAACAAAAAAATGAATGGTAGTACTTTGTTTTAAGTTTCACAATTACATCAAACTGACTAATTACTCATAAATAATAAATGATTAGCATTTTGTGGTTATTGAAAAAATTATAATCTAGTCTTGTGAAGAAATACTAAATGAGGCTGGATAAACAGGCAAAACAAACAAAGAATGGGATCCTAGTTCTGTTAGGTATGGAAAAAGTAATTGATGCATGTATTTACCTGCAACATGCTGTGTTGTGTCTTATTATTATATCTTAGTATTATTACCTTCCTATGCTTCGTCTGACAATGGCTCCAAGATCTTCATGCTGAGGCCTAGCCAGAAACCCAGATTGAGAGAGAGAATGGCAGACCAAATTCAATTGCCTCATATCAGTTTGTGTACAATAAACCCATTTTTAACAACAAAAAGTTCAAATGTGAAAGTGAAAATGAGGGCATCATAACACAACCTTCGATGTACAAAAACATAAAAACAACACCTGGGTTTTGAACAATCTGTATAGACCTATTCAAAAATTATGAATAAGAGCTCAAATTAAACAGCCTCAAAAAGTTGATTAATATCATCCTCTATAGAACATATTTGTCCAGGCTTCAGGATATGACGCTTTCCATCATGTTCATCCATTTTCGATCCTAAATCAAACTCTTCCATTGATTCAACAATTTCAGAAGTACCCATATTTACTAGATTCATCTAAATACTGCAAATTATGGATGTGGTGCTGTAAGGTTATGCTAACCCATTTTTCAACAAAGCATTTCCCGGGAAAAGAGCCACACCAATCCTCCCAAGTTGTTTGTGATCATACTAAATCCCAAAATTGAAAGACATGCTAAGATCTCTAGACTTCATCTAATATTCAGCATCCAAATCCTACCAAAGTTGCTTCAATACCAATTTCCCCCCCCCCTCCCCCACAGTTTAACATAGAAAAATCCACAACAAGAACTAAGCTCATTGTTTCTCAATTATCAGTTGTGTAGCTTGTGGCCATGATTTGATTTATCAACTGTCTAAAACTAATCTTAGCTTCAAAATTGGACCATGGGCAGAGCCAGTGTAGGGCAATGGGCCAATGGCCAATGGAGGTTAATTGGCCACTTAGGAAAATTCCAATTGTATATGGGGTTTTAAATTTTTTACCAAAATTTTTCCCAACAATTTTTTTTAATATTATTTACGTATTATTTTAATTATGTTTTTACTAAAATTCTGGAAAATCATTTCTATCTATCTATTATTATTATTATTATTTTATTTGCTCATCTAAAATTTTGCTTTTACCCCCTCTTGAATTTCCACACTGGCCATATATATTTGGGATTTTCATCGTTTAAATTTTGGATATCTGATTGTTAAATAGGAAAACAAAAATCCTGATTCCAAAAAGCAATCTACTGACACCAAAAAGTCCTATTTTTTCGGATCAGAATTCATCACAACCCAGTTGAAGGAATTTGCTACAACATATAAATAGTGAATAAGCACTCCACTTACACCAAAAAGTTGTATTTTTTTGGATCAAAATTCATCAAAATCAGTAAATCCCTAAAAGGGTAAAAAGAGAACTGAAGATAAAAGTGTGATCATATTCATTTCCAATACATTTAAAGAAAAACATTAAAAAAATATATCTTTATTCAGAAGTAAACAGAAGATACTAAACATCAATAGAGATTTTATCAAATTCAATTCCAGTAAATAAAAAATAAAAATAAGGGTCTTAACAAGAACATCAACACAGTTAGAGAGAGAGAGAGAGAGAGAGAGAGAGAGAGATAGAGAGAGATAGAGACAGAGACAGAAAAGAAAAACAAAATGCACTTACCCAAAATCAAGATCAGAACCACCCAAACCCAAAACACTAATACAACGATCAAATGACAGTTCAACCAAGAGGTGGGTGTCAACAAAAAATCATAATATGAATGAAAATCACCAAAAATCGAAATTAAATTAATATGGGTAATTCAAGTTCCATGAGAATATGGGTTTAAAAGCTAAAAATGACAAAATTTGAGAGAGCAGAGTAAATACCAAGGAGGGGGATGAGAGTGTTGCTGAGATTTTGGAGAAGTTTGGAGAGGATGCCAGGGGTGAGATACGCCATTGTTGTGGTTGAAACAGGGCCGCGCCACCATGTCGTCGTATGGAGGTACTGCACACGATGTTGCGGCCGCTGAAAGAGAGAGAGAAACGAAAGAGACTAGGGCAGGATTGGGCTGGGAGTGAGAATGAATTAGGGATTTCAGATACACAACCAAGAAGAGAAGAGAAGCATGAGACGACGATAGATACCTTTGATTTCACAATCGAAGCGAAGAGATGAGATGATCCTGGTAACCCTAGCAATTGATTCAGTCTTCATCATCATCAGAGAGAGAGAGAGAGAGAGAGAGAGAGAGAAAGAGAGAGAGAGAGATTGAAACCTTTGTGATGTTTCAGAAAAGGAAAACTAGTTATTTTAGGGGGGAAAAAAATTCTAATATATATATATATATTGGTGATTAGCGCTCCAAATTTCATTTTGGCGCTTTTTTTTTTTTATCATACAATTCACGACATGCATTGTGCGTCGTAAAAAGGCAATACTTTTAACAGCAGGCGATGTATGCGTCGTAAAAAGTGCAACACTTTTAACGGCGGGCATTGTGTGCACCGTGAAAAATACACTTTTCACAGCTGGCGTATGTGCTTCGTGTATAATTGATGTATTAACGGCACGCTATATGCACGTCATAGAAAGTTTTATTATTTATGGCGCGCATTGCAAGCCGTAAAAAAATCATCGTTATTACCATTCACGACCTACGTAATAGACACGTCGTGGTTGGAAAAGTATTTACGACGTGCAAAAAAAGCAAGTCGTAAAAGCGAGAAACTACGGCTTGCATTTATTGTATGCTATTGATGTGGTGCCGTAAAAAGTCTGTTTTGTTGTAGTGTCTTGAGAGGCTCTGTTTGCAGGGTTGAGCTTACTCCAAGAACTTTATGCTCCACCTTACCAAACCAATGCTGAAGACTACACCAATGGCCTGCCAGCCAAAAATGTGTCATGCCGGCCAAGGATGAAGCACTGCCAGCCATCAGTGAGCCACTGCTGGCCACTGGTGTGCTGAATCACCACACTACAACAGAGCACAAACAGAGGAAAATGGAAGGTTTTCCAAGGGTATGTTTGTACTGTACCCCTCCTTATCATCTCAAAATATCAAAGGAGTGGCACTCTTGGATCCAAAACTAACAATTAAGCATTTTCAATGCATGATGGTCAAAGATCCAAGGAGTACAATTTCAATAAATGCACAAAAACAAGACTCTAGACAACTACCTTGTCATGAATGATCAAAGGCAATGGAGATAAAGGAGATTGGCTCATTTCATCACTTTGAGTATGAAATACTCCAATCTTCCTTGTGTTCAATATAACGTTCGATTGAACACATGCAATGCAAACACAACATGCTTATCTTGTTCACGTTTTACTTGTTATGTTTTATTTACACATTTTAATTACCGATCCATTCTTTAACCGGTTAATCCAAGATGAGTGTCCTCTAATGAGAGAGGGGTCAACCAAAGGATGATTTAAGACATGAGAGAGATCATGCCGTTGGTTAGTAGAAACCCTCAAAAGAGAATTAAAACCATTAAGCACAAGCTCTATCTCAAGCTTCAACACAACCTTAAGGTTAATCAACCCTCAAACAAAATGGAAAAGTGAAGAAATGAGGGAGGTTGCAGATATTTCAGTGCTGAAATGGTATGAAAAATGATACTACAACATGCAAGCAACTCATGCACAACATGTTCAAAAGCCAAAAACACTAAACTAGTGAAAAGCACTACACTATAGCCATGCAATACAAAACTCAACTAACCATACCAGCTCAGAACAGAGTTAAAATATGCCAAAACAGTGGCCAAAACTTGCTGAGATTACGGCACAAAAGGCTAGAAAAATATGCTCGCATGTTAGGCTACAAACAAGACTCAAGAGCAACTATAAAAAGCAATGAAAGAGTGAAGCAAATGAGCATGTGACAGAGCTATGAACACTGAAGTTACATGTAAAAAGATACTTCAACATGCAAACATCTCAAGCAAATCAAGTTTAGAGGCCTAAAATGCCAAGCTAGTGAAGCCATTTGCACTACAACCATGCAAGACAAGGCTCATATGACCAAGACAGCCCAAAACAGAGTTAAATCATGCCAAATCAATAGCTAAAACATGCTAAGATCAAGTCACAAAAAGGTAGAAAAACATGCTCACATATTAGGCTATCTACACTTGCAGACAAGACACAAGGAGGGGAGGCCACCCCCTCCTATTTTGGACCTCAAAACAAAGTTTTTACCACTGAAAATCCTCTAAAATTTAGTGGATAAAATAGCCAAAAAAGTTATTTTAAAAGCTTTGAAAGATGGCACAACATTTTAATAGACAAGCTACAAAAAGGGTGAACTATCCCTAACTCAAATCAAACCTCAAACCACCATTTTAAACCATAAAAAAAGAGATTTTAGAGGTTAAAACCAACCTCAAAACAGCATGCAAAGGTGGCCAAACAAGTATTTAAATTAGACTTAAAATACAAGTATTCTACCTCTTTGAAGACAAGATGTTATTTAGGCAACAAAGGCAAGTCAAACCAAGCTAATATCCTCTTCTATAGCTCAAATAGGACCTCAAGCAACCTCAACACAATGGTGATCAAGTTTGATCAAGGGCTCACAAGAAAAAGTGTAGAGAATTTAGGCTTTAAGGAAAAATATTTAGAGAGAGAGGATTTTTGAGAGAGAGAGAGAGAGAGAGAGAGAGAGAGAAATTTTTTTGTCTTCAAAATTTCCAACCTTAAGCATGCAAGAGGAAGGCTTCTATATATAGAAGAGACAAAATCCTCTCAAAGAGATCTAGCCATGCACGTGCAAGCAAATGGGCCAACCTGTGCAAACAGCTGGCACAAAATATCAGAAAATATCTACTGATACATTGGTGGCCAGCCGGCGATGGCCGGTAGGGCACATCAATGGTCGGCAGGCCAAAATCCATGGCCGGCAGTGCCTTAACATGGCCGGCAGTGCATCAAGAATAACATGCTAGAAGGACCAAAACATGATCCAAAAATGAGATAGAATTGATGTAGGGCTTGGAAAGCTCAAACCTGTGGCGTTCCGCTACGGAGTTCGAGCACTCGACGAGCAATCAAACTTGTCACTGGATATACCTGTAAGAACATCCAAGTCTTAAGGACAATCAAAAATGGGGTGTCTACACACTCTCATTAACTCCATTACTCAAAGGGGAGGTCAGTGTAATTTTAGAAAAATGAGGGGAGACCAGTGTAATTGTCAGGAACATCAAGGAAGGTAATTATAATTTACCCTTAAAAATTCAATCTTCAAATGTCAACGAAAAATAAATATATAAATATTTTATGGAAGAACTTTAGTTGTCAATACAAAAGAAATATTTGTGCATATACCATTGTTTGATATGAATAAAATCAAATAATATCGTAGTGAAAAATAAAACTAGAAGTTAGTATATGTCCTTTATTTTCAAGCAGAAAAGATTTTTCAATATTAGCCTATTTTATGGATAATAGATGGTTTAGTTTTGAAAAAAACCTTAATAGGAGGAATTTAATGAAATCTGTATATTGGACTAATTTGACTCACTATCTAAGAGGGGAATTTGTGCTGAACAAATGGGCCAAGCTAAAGTAACACGGTCCACAATGTTGGGCCGAGCTACACCAACGTGGGCCTTAATGTTGGGCCGAGCTAAACCTACACAAGCCTCGTTGTTTTGCCGAGCTAGGTGGGGCTTGGGCCACAGGTACAGGCCAAGCTAATGTAGGACTGAACTAGTGCTGGACCTATCGAGCTAGGCTCGATTTGGGCCATAAGCACGAACTGAGTTAGAAAGGGCTTAGACCGTAACCGTGGACCGAGCCAATGTGGGACCAAACTAGAGCGAGACTTGCACTTTTGCGGTGCCGAGCTAGGCTAGCTTTGGGCCGTAAGCGTAGACCAAGCTACACTATGAACCGTGCCTTGGTCATGGGCTGAGTTAAGTTAAGGGTGAGCCCATCACCTCTAACCAAGTAGGAGATTGCAAATGTGCAAAAGAGCTATACCATGGCGGGTTTGGCCGAGCTAGGAAGTTGGTTAGGATGCCGAACTATATTAGCTCAATAAGAAGACTTCGGAGCTAGCATGATTGTAATTGATGCAGTGATTGCCCGGTTGGGGTGCTCCACATGGTCCAATGGCAAGAGGAGAGGAATTCACTCCAAGTACGCATCAATACCTGTTGGCGGTTTGGCCAATACTATTTGGCAGTATTGTCGCGCACACATGTAAGGAAAGGAAAGGGCAGTATAGCCACGCGTCCAACAAAGGACGACAGAAGTAGTGCACACATAATCTTGGGCTGCAAGGCCAGCTTAGATAAAGGGCGCGACCAAACTCTGAGAAAGGTAAGTAAACTTTAGCTATTCTCTCTCTACATTCCTGCTTCTTTTTCAAGTGAGCTATTTTGACCGTTGGAAGGGTTTTCTGGCAAACCACCCCTTGGGTAGCTCATCATTGTTCTATCCGTAGTAAGCAAGATGCCATTCAGAGCAAGGCAAGCTTGGTAGAAAGAATACAGGCGACGATGAATATTTCTCCATGTACAATTGGCGCCGTTTGTGGAAATCTTGACAGACAAAACCTTGTCCTCTAAGCTTTTCTGATCAACTTCAATAGAAAACATCGACAACAAAGTCTGTTCGAAGGCGTGATGATTTGCCTATTGTGCTAACCATAGCTAGTCTAGAGGCCTCCACATGAGGGACTTACAAAGACGTGCGAGATAAGTGCGCGAGAAGTTCTGAACACTCGTAGAGCCCTGATAGACAGCGACAGAGAAGAATGCATACTCAGCACCTAGAGAGCAAGCTGAGGGACCAAGACACCATCATCCAAAAGATGGCGGTAGAGATAGAGGCCATGAAGTTGGCAGCTAAAGGGCAAGGACGTTGCTAGAGTGGGAAACCACAGTGAGTGCACCCAATCCCGTCGCATAGGCAGTCAAAGTCGGAGAGAAATACCTTCACTTTTCATTACCAGGAGCAACAGAGTCGGCGACTCCGTATTACCGATGGAGAGGTTCTACACTCATAACAATAGTTATCCTCGTGTCCAGTGTTGACATCAGGTACCCTTACTCTGCTTGATCAGAGGACCTGAGAGATGTTTTGGAGGAACGAGCTCATCAGAGGTAGGACTGGTGGATCCCGACACCATAGAGGTTGGTTTCCAAGGTCCATGCTAGTGAGGAAGTCATAATGCCGCCACCCCGTACGGTGGTACACACACACCGGTGAATCAGGACTTGGCGAGGCTAAATGCCACCTCATTTTTCCTTGAGATTGAGAACACGCCACTCCCTGCTAATTTCCATCTGCCTAAGTTTATGTTGTATAACGGGAAAATAGATGCATACATTCATGTTAGCCACTATCAGCATGTAATAGCTAGACATAGACAGAATGATGCATTGATGTGCCTAATATTCCCAGCAAGTTTGGGTGAGTTGGGCTTAAAGTGGTTCGAAAGGTTGCTAGAAGAGAGTATCGAAAGATGGCAGCAATTGGCGGAGGCATTCGTCACCAGATTTAAGACGAACAAAAAGACACCAAAATAAGTGGACCATCTTTTGGGTGTGAAGATAGAATTGAGCAATTAACTGAAGGCATACAATGCCAAGCACTAGGAGACATACAATGAGATCCTCGATTTCCCTACAAACTTAGCAATCACCCAATACAATCGAGACTTACCAGTCGGGCATAAATTAAGGGACTCGCTTTCGATGAATCAGCCCACCACTATGGAATCATTGATGTAACGAATCAATGAACACATCTGAGTTGAAGATGATGCGACTGTAGCGACCAAAAAGAAAAATCTGATAGTGATTGACAAGCGAGTGGTTAGAACGGTCCACACAGTTGGAAGGGAAGACAAATGGCCGAACAGTCGTGGTAGAGACCAGAATCGTGTAGCAAACCAAAATGATCGAAACAAGAATCGCCATACTGACCGGGCTAATAACCCTCGCAATGAAGAAGACGATGCCAAGAGAAAATTAAATGCATGAACTAGCATCATCACGATTTTCAAAATACCGATTTATCGCATCTTAAGCAAAATCCATGATGAGGCGTACGTCCGGTGGCCCACCAAGTTAGGGAACGCTCAAAGAATATTTAACCCAAAATACCATTGCACCTACTATAAAGAAATGGAGCATCACAGAGAAGATTGCATGCCCTCAAAGCAGCACTTGGAAGCAGCACTTAGATTAATATATCGATAGTGGCATAGAGGCAGCGCCGCAAGGGCAAACCAAGGCCAATGGCTTAGTTATCCTCGACTCCCTCACCCAAGGAACCATTAACGTAATCCATGGGATCATCAAACCTGCTTGAGTTTATGAGCTTAGAGGGATGATTAAAAGGCGGGACATATGAGAGAGGTGTTATCCATCCAGCTAACCATCAAGAAAGGGAAAACCGAGGTAAAAAACATCGTGATGTTTTCGAGTAATGACTTATCCGGACCCCCCACAACGACACACTAGTTGTCATTGTTCGTGTTAAGGACTTCGGCATTAAAAGGATTTTGATTGACCAAGGTTGTTCGGTCGAGATCATGTATTACGACGCATTCAAATAGATGAAGTTAGAGGACAAAGACTTAACCCTAGCAACTCCTCCTCTAGTTGGCTTTAACTCACAACCAGAATAGCCAATCAGCAAGATTTATTGCCGGTTAAAGCCGACTCTATCACAAAGCAAGTAGAATTTTGGGTGCTGAAGGTGTCATCTATCTACAACTTAATCGTTGGAAGGGGATGTTGCACACCATGCAAGTAGCAGCATCAACCTACCACAAAGTCATGTGCTTTTATTCGGTAACTGATTGAATAGAAGAAGTCTGGGGGGGGATCAAGTGATGTCAAAGCAGTGTTTTGTTGTGGTAAATGGCAGTCAAGGTGCTAAAGGCTTTGTCCACATGATCGAAGGACCATAATGCAAAGAAGTCCTAGATGATGTAGGTAAAAAAATCAAAGAGAAATCTGTTGAAAATCTAGTAGAGGTACAGATTGATGAGAATAATCTAAGCAAATTCTTTCTGTTAGGCTCGTCCTTATTTGGCACCGCGCAGCTAGAATTCAGGAACTTTTTGGTCTCCAACATTGAAGTATTTGCATGGACACCTTATGATATGTCTGGCATCGATCGAAACTTCATTTGGCACCAACTTAATAACTTTCAAAATGCTCAGCCGAACATATAGCGAACTTGGCGCTCAGCCTTGCATCACTCCGAGGTGGTTGTCGAGGAGATCAAAAACTTGTTAAAGGCGGGGGCAATCAAAGAAGTACATTACCCAAAGTGGATTTCCTACATGTTAGTAGTTCCGAAAAAGAATGACAAGTGGTGAGTGTGTGTCAACTATAAAACGGTTAACCGAGCTTACCCCAAAGATAGCTTTCCACTATTATGAATCGACTAGTTAGTGGATTTTACTGCTGATCACAAGAGATTTAGCTTCCTAGATGCATATCATAACCACTTCCAAATAGCCATGTACAAGCTTGATCGAGATATTACTTCTTTCACAACACCAAGAGGCTTATACTACTATAAGGTCATACCTTTCAGGTTGAAAACGCAAGAGTGACCTTCCAGTGGATGATTACTAAAATGTTTTCCCCTTTGCTCAACCATGCTATGAAAGCTTATATTGACAACATGGTCGTCAAGAGTAAGGAGGAATCAGACTATCTTAGGGACCTCGCCAAGATGTTTGAAATCCTCAAATGCCACGAGCTACGCCTCAATGCATCCAAATGCGCCTTTGGTGTGGGGTTAAGAAAAATTTTGGGCTTCCTAGTGACAAAATGAGGAATAGAAGCATTTTTTTTTTTTTTTTTTTACCGTTGCACAACAAGATCAACCTTTATTTTATTTTTTTTTAAATTATTTAACCATTGGGTGGGCCGGGCTAGGTCGCCCGCAAGGCCAAAAATTTTTTAGGCGGGGCTTCACATGGAAGGCCCAGGCCTAGGCCAAAGGTCTTGGGCTAGGCTAGCCTAGGCTCAGGCCCGGGCCGAAACGAACCGAGCCCACCTTAGGTCGGCTCACAAATAGAGGCAATACAATTCTAGAGCGACCGAAATCTACGAAGGACATGCAACATCTAGCTGGGATGGCATCTGCGCTTAATAGATTTATTAGCAGGTCATCAGATCGTTGCATACCATTCTTTCAAACATTAAAGTCTAAGTTCTTTTGTGACGAGAAATACGACCGAGCTTTGGCAGATTTAAAAGCATACCTATCTTCCCCCCCAATCTTGGTCACTCCAAAGCCCGATAAAGAACTTTTCTTTTATTTGGTTGTCTCTCATCATATTGTCAGCGCGGTGCTTGTTAGAACCAAATGAATACAACACCTCCTCGTTTTTTATGTTAGTAAAACATTGCTTTATACCAAGTCAAGATATCTACCTTTGGAGAAGCTAGTTCTCGTGCCAATGATGGCTTCCAGGAAATTAGCCCACTATTTTCATGTTCATACAATAGTGGTGCTAACAGAATTCTCATTGAAAATGTTGTTTGAAAAGACAGACTTCTCGGTCTGAATCCTAAAGTAGGCAATTGAGTTAGGGCAATACGACATCAAATTCCAACCAAGAACTGCAGTCAACGCACAACCCTTAGCCAATTTCATGGCAGAATTTGCCCCAGGCACTCATTCAGTTTGCTTGGTCAACCTGACTTAAGCAACTGAGCAAGAGAGAATGGCCAGTGCAAAGATAGAATGGCCAATAGCAACTTTACATCCAGAGAAACCTTTACCACCTTCTACTTATCCTATCAGCGCACTATTGGGTTTGGAATTAGCTGAGCAGTCCATTGTACCCAACACCACACTGTCGAGGGGTGAGATAGTCTTGCAAGTAGTAAAAGGGCAACAAAGGAATAAGGAGCCCAAAGAAAAAGTAGCCAATCTGCTGAACAAAGAAGTTGTCCAATCCCTAGATCTCAAGAAGTTTGAAGACCTTTCAGAATGTTAGAAGTTATTCATTAGAGAAATGTGGAAACTCTTTGTGGATGGGGCTTTCAATAGGCATGGCGCTGGGCTGGGCGCCGTGTTGATCTCACCAGAAGGGGTGACTATGGAGCACGCGATCTTACTAGAATTCTCAACCTCGAATAATGAAGCTAAGTACAAAGCATTGTTAGCAGGGCTAAAAAGTGCCTTTCGAATGAAAGAAACCGACCTAATGGTATACAACGACTCCAAGCTTGTAGTTAACCAAGTCTCTGGATAGTACAAGGAAAAGGATGATAGGATGGCAAAATATTAGGCACTGGTAAGAGCAGAAATTAAGAAATTTGAAGCAATAAGGGTAAAGCAAATTGGTCGGGAAGAGAATAACAAGGTAGATGAGTTAGCCAGCCTAGCTTCCATGGAAAAGACTTCAACTCCTAATCCCCTACTGATCGAGTTCTTACCAAACATCGAAGAACTTGAAGAAACTAAAGTACTCTACGCCGACCTAGGGCCCTCTTGGATGGACCCCAACATAATCTTTCTGAGGCACATAATCTTGCCCACAAAGAAGAAAGAAGTCAACAAGATAAGGGCCAAGTCAGAGCGGTTTTGGCTCTACCCGTATAGCGCCTTATACAAAAAAAATCCTTTAGAGGGCTATACTTGAAATGCGTCCATCTAAGCAAAGTTCAAGCTTTTCTTTTTGAGATCCATAAGGGCATGTGCGGAAGCCACATCGAGGGGAGATCACTAGTTTACCACGCAAATTCACAAGGATATTGATGGCCATGCTGTGGCTCGAATTTTTGTGCTCTTTTCGGAAGACGAATAGCCCCACAGTTCGGACTTCCATTGTTCTAAATATGATTTCACAATATACAATGTGAAACAGTGAAAACACAAAAGAGTCCAAATCCGGCAATTCTTTTGGAAAATCGATGTTTGAATCAAATGCCAAAAATGGACTGCTTTACCAGATTTTCAGAGTCGCCACCTAAATATTTTTGGAAAATTTAGGAAACCCAAGACTCGTGCCAAAGGCCATTAGTCCGTCATCACCAAAGTGTCTCAGCTCGGGAACTTAGGTACGAGAGGGGAAGGTCATGAATTAAGCACCCCACTCACCCGATCAAAGATCGGCCTCTACTAATCATGATGTAATTTTTACTTACATTATATGCTCTTATTCCGATTTATTAGGCTATCTTTACTAGGTGATGCACACGAGTATAGACTAATTTGCAAGAATTGGAACATTTGATTTCGTGTTTTTTTTTGAAATTGTTTTGTGAATTTGCCACTTGAAAAAGTGGGCTTAAAATGGACATTTATCAAACTATCACAATTCAAGCAACTAACCTTCATCCACAGGCATTCAAACAGCTATATCATTTAAGCAATTAGCCTCATGGAAATATGCTTTGACATGGTACGCCCACACTCATGCGATATGCTAAAACACAAAATTGCTCACCTAGTACTCCGAGCCAAAACCAAGCAAAATAACTAGAAAAAAATATGCATGTTCCTAATTAATGCAATATGACTTATGCAACGCACACATTATGTACTTTATAAGCTCGGCTATGAGCATGGCATATGATTCCATTCAAGACATGCAATAGAGCACATATTCAAGTAATGAATTTGAACATTGATATTGGGTTAGTATGATGAGCCGAGCCTTGGATGCATACAAGACAATGGATGCAAAGCATAAGAATGCTAATTTGAAAAATGATGTCTTATACTAACCATCGTAAGCAAGTAAGTAAAAGGGAGAAAGACGTGGGGTTGGAAGACATACAACTTATTACATAATTGCCCTCGTGCAAGAGGGTGCGAATCAAAGTCTGAAAGTCCTAATTAAAGTAATTATTACAAAATCGAATGAATAAATAAGCAAAGGATTAACTAGCTAACTACTTTATTACAACATGGATAATAATGAGAAGTAAGCTGACTATTCAGGCTAACTAGCTATAACAATTACAAATAAACAAGAATAATAATTACAACACTAATAATGAACAAGACTAATTATAACAACAATAATAAATTAATTAATTACAACAATGCATGGAGCATTAATTGACAATAATGATGTAAGCAAGGATCTGCAAGGGTTGCATGCATAATGTCCAAGAACAACTTTGTCTGCCTAGGCCTGCTCTATTTCACCTTCAGCCACTGCTTTCTGTTTTCTACAAAATACACTGCTAACCAAACATTGATGACCGGCCGGCCCTCAATGAAGCCCGACCGAGCCTAAAGAAGGCCGGTCGTGCCTTAATGTTTATGCAAAATTCTGTTTTGTGCTCTGAAGTGAAAACAGTGCAGACAGAGTGTTCTGAACTCTGTTTGTCCCTCTCACACTTCTTTGTCATGTCGAGAGAAGGTTGGAATCGTTTCCAAAACCATCAATGAGCAAGTTGATTGCTTGATGATTTTGGGTACAAGTTAGACAAAAATCAAAAAATACAATGAACAACAACCACCCCTCTTTCTTATCATAGAGTGAACTCAAAGAGGGAGGTAGAGATGCTTCAAGATTCATCAAAACATCATGAATTGATGTAAGACAACCCTTGACACAACGGATTCGGCATAACGTCCAGCCAAACCCCAAGCAATATAATTCATTTTCTTTATGTGGGTTGGTTCATTTTAAACCAAATTCATTAGTCTTTACCATCATTTAATCCATTAAGTCCAAGATGATTGTTACATCCACTAGTGATTACGTCCACTAAATGAGAAATATGTCAAACGGGAGATGATTCTCAACATGAAAAAGAGATTACACTGTTGGCAATGAACCTCCGTAGAGATTAAGCCAGCATAAATCGCTAGTTCACATTTTGAATAACCGTCAACCAGTTGAAATAATTCTCAAATGAAAGAGATGAATGGCAAGTTGATTATTAAAATGAGTTTCTTAAACAAAGGAAAAGCTAAGAACAATTAACAACAAGCTCTATATGCAAACTTATGAGACAACAAGCAAGCTAATCAAGGCATGAACTATTTCAACAACATAGAATAGCCCTAAAACAACCCTTAATGGGTGAAAAATAGTGGCTCAAAGTACATGAAAAGAGCCTAAAAAAGCTAAACAACAAAGAGGGAAAACAAAGCTAGTAAGCAAGAACAATGAGGGGTGGCTAACCCCTCCACTTTTGAAACTTCAAAGCATGATTTTAGCCCCTTTTCTAACTCTGAAAATCAATTTAGAGAGCAAAGAAAAAGAGTGTAAAAGTAAGGGTTTGAGCTATAGGTAAAGGTGTGGAAAGAGTGTAAACTCTCTCTACCCTTTTGATAGCTCTCTAAGCCCAAACTTAAACACTTGGAAGAGAATCAAAACAACACAAAACTACAAAAATAGATAGCAATAGATAGAACAAGAAGTAAAAGAGAGGATGTTAAGCTTATATCTCTCAAAAAAGTGAGCTTTTGCTTATGAATCAAACTAAGTCTCAACACACTCTCAAGCTTGAATTATGGTGTTCAAGGATCAACCAAAGTTACTAGGCTCAGGTGTAAAGGTGTATGTGGTGTATGGATATAGGTTCAAGGTGATAGGTTTGCTCAAAGAGTTGCTTGCACAAGAAGAAGGAGAAGAAAGAGCTCTCAAAGTGGTGTAAAGGCTTTTTAGAAATTCTTCAACCCTCAAAACAGAGATATATGGCTGTTTTTATAGAATTTGAGCAAGATGAGTCATAAATATCTTCAAAAATGGACAGCTAGCGGGCTCTTGCCCAGAACAATGTTTCTCACTACTAAGGCACAGCCGGGCCTCAATGTGTTCCCCTGTTTTTCTGCTTCAGGCTCAGCATAGGGTGGCACAATATATAAAAATGGATTTCTCGAGTATAATTAGTAAGAATATGGGAGGTTTGGTATTGTTTCAGAGCTTTAAACATGGCCCCTTCGTTAAGACCTCGAACTACACACAACACCACTTTCATCATCGAGTGTACCGGGTAAGGCGCTCGAGCCTTGCGGGCGGTCAAAAATGAGGTGTCCACACATGCATGTAGGCTAACAAGCAAAAATATGTAAGAAAATGTGAAAAGTGCTAGAAGTTTGCACACTAGATTCACCAACTGGCCAGAGAATTGCTTCCGTTAATAATCCCTGGCCATTTTCTCTCTAGGGGCTAGACATTGTTGGACCATTTCCAACCGTGTCGGGCAATCACAAATTCTTCATTGCAGTAACAGACTATTTCACCAAGTGAGTGAAGGCTGAGCCGTTAGCGACCATCAAAGAAAAAAGACGTAAAGAAGTTTGTTTGGCAAAATATGATAACTCGATTCAGGGTTCCAAGGGCTCTAATCTCAGACAATGACACAAAATTTGATGGAAAACTCTTCAAAGGATTCTGTGAAGAACTAAAGATAGAATTCTACAATTCCATGACAGCCTATGCTCAGTTAAATGGGCAAGCCGAAGCCTCAAGTAAGACCATTATGGATGGACCTAGAGGAAGCTAAAGGAAGGTGGACTGAGGAACTCCTTAATGTGCTCTGGGCATACCAAACTGCTCCAAGACATTCAACCAGGGAAACTCCGTTCACCTTGGCCTACGGCATGGAGGCCATCATTCCACTAGAAATCGGCGTGCCAACCATCTGGACCGAGAACTTTGAACCAGATTTGAACGGTGGGGCTATTGGCTTGGAGCTAGACCTTATTGAAGAAAAAAAAAAAAAAAAAAGAGCGCTAATTCATATTGTAGCTTACCAACAAGAGCTGGTGAAGAAATACAACAAGACCATACATCCACGGTTGTTCAAAGTCAGAGATTGGGTTTTTCGCAAAGTAATGGGTAACACTTTGGTGTCAAGTGAAGGAAAACTGGGGGCAAATTGGGAAGGGTTATACAAGATCAATGACCTAGCTAGAAAATGGGCATATCACCTAGAAGACTTGGACGACAAAGTCGTTCCCAAACCATGGAACGCTACCAACTTGAAATTGCTCTACTTCTGAATGTAATCTCCTTTCCTTCTAGGGAATAACCCTCTTTACTCAATGTAATACCTCCATGTTCTACTAAGTCTTCTTTTCTATACTTCATGAGTAATGAAAATGAGTAGTCTATTGAGTAGTTTATTTTTCTTGAAATTGTGGTATTTTTTTGTAAACTTCCTCTATGGTCTGTTGAGCTCATAAGCATTATCGAGTGGATACAATACTAGGGGCAACTGAAAAGTGATTTGTTCGAACTCAAAAATTTCCCGCCAAGCTAATTTTGCTAGCCAATGAGAAAGTTAGTGTTTTTCTCAACTTTAGAGCTCTCCATTGAGTTCATTTTTCTCGGAGCTCTCCACCAAGCTAATTTCACTCGCCGAGGAAAAAGTTGGCGTTTTTCCTAACTTTAGAGCTCTCTACCAAGTTGATTTCGCTCGCCAAGTAGAAAGTTAGTGTTTTGCCCAACTTCAAAGCTCTCCCTCGAGCTAACTTCACTCGTTGATAAGAAAGTTATTGTTTGCCCAATTTCAAAGCTCTCCGCCAAGCTAATTTTGCTCGGCGAAGAGGATGTTGGCATGCCCAATTTTTAACTTCCTTGCTGAGCTGGATTTTACTCGGCAGGAGGAAAGTGTTTTCCCAACTTAAAGCTTCCTTGCCGAGCTAGATTTTGCTTGGTGAAAGAAAGTTGATGTTTTCCCAACTTAGAGCTTCCTGGCCAAGCAGGATTTTGCTCGGCAAAAAGAAGTTGGTATTTTGCCCAACTCGAAACTTCCTTGCTGAGCTGAATTTTGCTCGGCAAGAAAGAAGTTAGTGCTTTGCCTAACTTAAAGCTTCCTTGCCGAGATGGATTTTGCTTGACGAAAAAGAAGTTGGTGTTTTTCCAACTTAAAGCTTCTTTGTCGAGTTGGATTTTTCCTGGCAAGATGACGGTTAGTGTTTTGCCCAATCCAAAACTTCCTTGCCGGGCTAGATTTGCCCAGGAAGAACAAAGTTAGTGTTTTGCCCAATTTAAAATTTCCTTGCCGAGCTAGGTTTTTTCCGGCAAGGGGCAAAGAAAACTTCAACAAAAACGAGAAAGAAAATGCAATGATGCTAAAAAAGATGTATTCATTCAGTTTCTAGTGCAGTTACAAAATGAGGGGCTTTCAGCCCAATTACAAACCTTTAAAACTAGAAAAGAAGAAAAAGAAAAGACAAAAAGACAAGTCATAACAAGGTCATTATTCACAAATTAAGTTGCCAAATCGGCAGTTTCTTCTTTGGTTGCATCACCAACGACTTTCACATTGGTGTCAAATGGAAGATCGGTCACATGATCAGTTTGATTAGCATCTTGTGATGTCGCACCATTTTATTGGGTAGCTAGTTGTAGAGTCATGTTGGTAGGCTAAACGGTGGCCACTTTAACTGCGCTATCTGTCTTTGTCGCTTCAATCATCTTTTGTTACACGGCAGCAGCGTACACTTGCATGTATGGAGGGATGGTGTAGAGTGGAGAATTCATGAAGAATTTAGAATCAAAAGGTTGGCCAAGTTTTTAGTGGCCACCTTCCAGCCACACTGCAAGAAGATATCCTTCGTTGCCTCTACTTGGTGCTTATACGACTTGTCCCCTTTAATGAAACCCCAGTCCTTCGCCTCCCTAACCTTCTCCCTCGGTTAGGCCCTATGGTTATCACAGTCTCTGTTCAGGTCGACTAGATATCTTGTCTTCTTGGCCTTTATCACTTTCATCTTATCTTCATCTGCCTTGCTCAACCACTCAGCCAACTAATCTCTCTCGATTGTGATCTGTGTGAGCAAAGCCTTGAGCTTCCCTACCTCGGCTTCTTTTGCCTTGCTATCACTTACGACATCACCAAGATTCTTTCTCAGTTCCATCATGCGTTCATCAGCGACGAAGTTCTTCTGTGCAACCTGCAATTAGAAGAAACTCAACATATAGAGACCAAACAATTAGTTCAACAAAATAAAATAGCGATCCTTACTAGCACTATAGATTTGGAAGCCAACCTAATGGCTTTTAGATCAAAGAGCTGGTAGTGCTTTTTCATGTTAGTTGGAAGGAGCACACCCCTAGTAAGATTGAAGCCCAGCAAGTTATCTTTGTCTACATTGACCGACTTAGATGTGGTCATAGCTCGGCCTTTGTATTTCAGCGCGGGTGACCACACTAGAGGGTAGTGATGCGGCCAAGTTGCTCAGCGACAACTTGCTCAATCTACTTCCCATGTTCAAACATCGGTAGCTTGATTGAATCCTCACCCACCAAGTATTGCTCGGTAGTGGCCTACCTAGCCCTTTTACTGGGCCAAGAAGAAGCTCGTTCATTGGCCAAAGCTAGCACCGGGCCAATTTCTTGCACTGCTGGTTAGGTGGATTTGCCATCAACTGACCCGGTTGGTTGAGAATAAGAGTTAGGTTCGGCGGTGATCATTAACTTGATAGCTCTTATCTTAGCCATTTCTTCCTTAGCTATCAAAGGGATGAGTTTAGTACGGCACACCTTTGAGGTACTAGCAGAAACCACCTTTATTTTTACTTAGTGAATATTGGTGAAATATCTTGGTTAGCTCGAGGTTCAAACCTAAAATACAGTTTAGTACGGCTACACCGTTGATTATTTTATAAATATTGGTGGACACTCAGATTGGACACAACCTGGTCTGCCTAAGGAACTCGCATATCAGGGGCAAGACCAGAAAGTAAAGCCTCCCTTCTCCTATGATGAAGGGGCAAAAATCAAGTTGGCCCCAAGGTGTCTCTCTTTTTTTAGCCAAATTAAACTAAATGTTGTAACAAATTCAATACTCTTTGCGGAACTCAACAAGGGCTCCAAGCATGCTCACCATAGAACAATATTTCCCTATGTAGTTTGGTTTTATTTGAGTGCTAACTTACTAAAGAAATTTCTGCTCAACTAATATACACAGCCGAAAAAGATGGTCGTCCAGTCTTTGAGCGTCACCAGTTAGCACTGCTAAGACGTACCTGGTCGATCCTAGTTCAGTCTGTATTATTAAAAATGAAGTGCATCAAGTATTAGTAAGCAATAATGTGAAACTCAGCTCGGCCATCGAACTGAAGCCTGTCCCTCGCTTGATTATTGATCTTAAGGCTCAATTTTAGCTAGGTTATGTAGCCCTAATTTCAACTTGGTTATTGAGCTTAGGCTATCATACAGGTTTCAGTTCGGTCTCAGAGTAAGGGGCAAAGATGTTGCCTAGTTTTTGGCTGGGACCATAGACTTAGCTCAATTTTAGAGTGATCTCAGACCACAGACTTAGTTTGGTTCTCCCTAGCCCTAGATCGGTTCAGTGGTGGTTGGGCCTTAACCCAACTTGCTCTTCGAGAAAACAACAAACGTGAAGCTAGCTCAGCATGGTAACAATTTCGGATCAAAAACTTGATTTTTGACCGGTTTTTCCCATATCCTCTGTTATTTATCTTAAAAATTAGATTATGTGCTAGTGTCAGGAAGAGTGAGGGTTGCTAGAATCCTCAGCATGTCTTGTGGCCTATTTTTCGCATGTTTCAACAAGCATCAACATCATAACATCACTTTAGAGGTGTAATTGTGGATATGACAGACCGAAAGCAAGGAGAAAATAAAGAACATGAAGAACACCGATGGAAAACGAAAGAGCAGAGTGAGATCACTTACTGTTTAGACTTGAATTCGATTTAATGTTCCCATGCCAAGGACAATCCGTCTGGCACAAGGAGCTTGGATCCGAGTCTAGAAGTAGCAGTAATGGCGATTGGAGGCTCTAAGGGCAAGGGTTTAAGACAAAGATGAACAATGAATTGTTCGACTGTATATGTGGCGTGTATATAGAAGAGGGGAAAATGCGCCATAATTCAAATTTTTGGGATACGTACGTGACGGTTAAACAGCCGCACGGAACCAATGAGAGAGTGGACATGTCCTAGACGTAATAAGTGGTCAGGTTAACCGATGGGCTGCTCAGGAGGTGAAGTGACTTATGCCCGGCTAAATGGTCTCAGGCAAAGACTGAGCTCGGCTTGGCTAGGTAATTCCAGTCATACTGAGAGCAGACATAAATTAGGGGCAAGTAAGAGGGAAATTTGTGCCAAACAAATGAGCTGAGCTAAACCAACACGGGCCTTAATGTTGGGTTGAGCTAAACCTACGCAGGCCTCGTTGTTATGCCAAGCTAGGCTAGGCTTGAGCCACAGATACTGGCCAAGCCAATGTAGGACCGAACTAGTGCTGGACCTACATCTTTGAGGTAGGCCGAGCTAGGCCGGATTTGGGCCATAAGCATGGACTAAACTAGGAAGGTCTTTAACCATAACCACAGACCAAGCTGGTGTGAAACCAAACTAGAGTGGGACCTGCGCCTTTATGGTTGGCGGAGCTAGGCTGGGTTTAGGCCGTAAACATAGACTGAGCTACGCTGTGAACCGTGCCTTAGTCATAGGCTAAGTTAAGTAAAGGATGAGACCATTACCTCTAATTGAGTAAAAGATTACAAACGTGCTAAAGAGTTGTACCACAGCAGGTTCAGTCGAGCTGGGAAGCTGGTCGGGGTGCCGACCTATGTTAGCTCAGTAAGAAGACTTCTGGAGCTAGCATGATTGTAATTGACACAAGTGATTTCTTGGTTGGGGCACTTCACATGGTCCAGTGGTATAAGGAGAGGAATCCACTCCGGGTATGCGTCAATACCGTTTGGCGATTTGACCAATACTATTTGGCAATATTAACGCACACACGTGTAAGGAAAGGAGAGGGCAATATAGTCACGCTTCCAGCAATGGATGACATAAGTAGTGAGCACACAATCTTGGGCTATAAGGCTAGCCTAGATGAAAGGTGCAACCAGACTCTGAGAAAGGCAAGCAAACTTGACCTATTCTCTTTCTACATTCCTTTTTCTTTCTTAAGTGAACTAACTTGACTATCAGAAGGGTTTTCCGGCAAACCACCTGCCGGGTAGCTCACTTGTTAGACATATTGTATTTTGATAATTGTTTTTTATTCAGATTTAATTCTGTTTTGATTTATTTAAAAGAGCAATATAGAGTGAAATCTCATATTTTATTTCATCATATTTTCATTTATGTTTCTATTCTAATCATACCATTTGGAGTTCAAAATGGAGCTTTAAAAGATGTTAAATCAAGCCTAGAACAGCAGCAGAACACAGGAGACCAGCCTGCAGAGGGGCGATCAACTGGCTGATTGACCAATCGGGCAGTCAACCGATCAGGCAAAGTGGCCCAGTTTTGTTCTACTAGATGGACAACTGGGAGGACATTCAGGCAGACGTCCAAGCGGATTACCGGCCAAGGCATTTTGGCCCAGTTTTATTCCAGATCAGTTTTGTTCAATTCGGCTATCAAACCAGTAGTATGTTCAGTGATCGCGGTAATCAATCTTCATGACCAGGACTCGACCGAATGACCGGGTGGACATCCAGGCAGATGTCTAGGAGGATGACCACCAAGAGCAAATGTTCACAGTAGACATCTAGGTAGACAACCACCTTGTGCAGAGTTCACTGCAACTGTCAAATTCTGTGAACTAATAAAAGAATGATTTATCTATTATCCCAACCCATCACCATCCCATCTCCTTAACGGAAAGAAGAAAATGGGCTCTGTCAGTTTGAACAGAAAACTCAACTCTGATATGCAAAATATATATATATATAAAGAGAGAGAGACACACACACACACACATGCATATAACAACAACAAAGCAAGGTGCTTAACATTTTTCTATCCCATCATTGAATGGGCAAAATACACGCAACTGAGATTCTCTAAGCCTTGAATTATTTATCATCCTCAGCCATCACCAACCCATCTCTTCAGCGAGAAGAAGAGAATGGGCATTGTCAGAGCAAACAGAGCACTCAACTCTGTTATATACAAAGCTTTGAACAAGCAGCAAACATAACAACTGATACAAAGAAATATACAACATGCTATACACATTTTTTATTCTTCATCAATCACATACTTTTCATTCTCTCTTAGTTTCTGAAGCAATCCTCTTCTGAGTTAATCATTCTTCTTCAGAAAATCAATAACTGAGCTTTAGCCTTAAGCATATATTCTTGTGAGAGGATGTACAGCAAACTCTGAGCTTTAACATTGTATATCTATCTTTGAGAGATTATTCTTGTAGCTTTCTTTGAAAGAAAAAACACCCTCATTTCAATCTTGTAAGAGTGTAGTACACTCAGGTTTCTTGATTCCTTGAGAGTGATTGTGAATCATCTAAGGTTTGCAAGGGTTTGAAGACTTGAAAAGTCTGTGTAAAATCTGTGGAGGATTGCTCCTTTTGTGAAGAGGTTGCTAGCACCCCTATGAAGCTAAAAGGTAGTGGAAAATCTTAAGTGAAGCTTGAGGAGTGGATATAGGCTTGGTTGAAGCCGAACAACTATAAATATGTTTGTCTGATATACTCATTGTGTTAACATATATAGTAGTTGTTTTTGTGCTAAACATCTAATCTCTTCAATTAACTGCTTTGGCAAACTGTTATATGAGTTTCTACTTACTGTGATAGATATCTCATCTGATTTAGTTAAATCCATTGCTTATTTTTCTAACTCATAATCTGTTATGTCAAAAATCATTCACTGTATTTTTGTTAGCTACTTCGCTAATAATTCTTCACTAAGCTTGTTTATTAGCTGTTAGCGCTCGTTCTATTATCAATTAATTTGTGCTATACTAGTTATAATTTTTATTGGGGTAATGTAAAATTTAATTTATAAAAACCTAATTCATCCCCCCCTCCCCCTCTTAGGTTGCTTTTTGGGTAACATCACCTTTGTTCTATTGCAGTAAGCTTGACGCCGTTTGGAGTAAGGCAAGCTCGGTAGCAAGGAGTATAGGTGACGACAAATATTTCTCCCCCATACACTATCAAACCAAATAGTTTTTGATATTGGACGATCCTGATCCTAATCTTCATTGTGGAACCAAATCATAATAAGCAAAAATATTTTCGTAGAACCCTCCAAACTAAGAAATGACAAGGCAAAATAAATGCTTAAGAAATTTGGGACATGTCACCTTCTAACCTAGCATTTTTGGATCCTTTTTTTATATTTCTGAGATACCTCTCTCTCCTTACTTATTTCTTTTCCACTTACTATATCTCTCTCCACCATAACTCCAACTTCAACCTTCTATTTAATACCTTTGGAATCGGAATCGATCTCCAACCCGAATATTAACATTGTAGAACTCGATGAGAGCTTCGAGGTCATCTAAACCAAAATTTGATTAGACATTTTCAAGTTGTGTTTCTTCTCTTCTCCAATTGAGGTAGGATTTTATTTCATTTGTTTAATATGGATTTATGGATGTATGTGAATATTTTGATAGATAAATTTTGAAACATTAGTAGAGATTCGAGAAATGGCATATTAGAGAGTTAGGATTTGGTAATAATGGTAATTGTCTATAACTACGAGAGTGTTTTAATTTGAGAAAACTCCAATTTTGTGAAAATTCTAGTTTGTGAAATTGCATGAATGAGGAATTTGTGCTATTATCTTGAAATTTGAGATACATATGTAAAACTTATAAAATTGTATCATTGTTAGAGATCGTTGTTTAGCATCGATGGAGAATTGTATTGTTGTAGAAATTGATACAGTAGGATAACAAAGCCTGTTTTATTGCATAATGAATTGTTAAACTCATGGGACGAAAACCCATTGTTGAACAAAGGTGTGTTGAACACATTTTACTAGAATTGAATAGTGGCATGTGTTGCATTATTGTATTTAAATATCATGATTTTAATTGAATAGAAATGGTGAATCCGAGTCATGTATAAATAGGAATGAGAATGAGGATAATTTGGCTAGAAAGTCCATGGTGAAATACCAAAAACCAGTGCAATGTAGGTACCAAGTTCTTTCCGGTTACAAACTAGTAAATTTGGGGGTATTTAGATGACACTTCGTGATGGTCACTAACAAAGGGATGCTTCTAATCGCCGATTAGTTTAGGTGGTGCTTAGCTACGACCACTAATAGATACATGTACTTAAGAGAATTCACCAAGTTAAAATTAACGAAATTGAGAAATGTTATTTTAATGGAAACATTTGGTTTTAGTCATTAGAATTGATATAAACTTGTTCATGAAACGAGAAACCTTTGGGCATATTATACATATGTAGCATCATGATCATATACATATGTAAAGACATATTATCTTGTGAAAGATTATCCTACTAGACTACATGTTCACTTTGCATGGTTGATATTTTTCAGATATTGATGATGTACCCCAACCTTGAGACGAAACGTGGGATATGTGCATGATTTATGAGAGAGCCCTTTTGATTCGTTGGCCTTAGGCCTTTTTTTTTAGGCTGAGTGCCATCTTTTATAAGGGTTGTACTCTTTTTCTTTGATGTAAATCTAAGGGCATTTTATTTACATTTATTATTATTTCTTTTGAATTACATATTGTACATTCACTCCACTTAGAAGTTGAATATAGGACATATATAATTGGAGAACCTCATGTATTGGATGATATTGACGTATATATATATACGAGAGAGGATTTTTTATTATATTTAATATTGTTTTTTCTTTGTCATTTATAATTAATTATTGTGTATCGAATTTTATAAATCCAAGGTGTGATAGGCAGTCCATGCAACTACTCTAAAAGTAGGCATGCAGGGTGTAATGTTGAATGTCATAAAAGACAGAAGTGAAACCCTTCCTATCACCAATTAATTTTAGAAAAGATGGTGCAACTTGGTCCAACAAGTAATATCATAGCTAAGTTGTAATGGGTTCAAGTCGCAGAAGTATCATCATGAGGGAGTGATTGTTGGTACACAATGTCAATCCTTGTGACTGTTCTAAAAGTAGGCCCACAGAGTGCGATGTCCAATGTCATAAAAGATATCAGTGAAGCCCTTCCTATCACCAATTAATTTTAGGGAAGATGGTGGAACTCGGTCCAACAATGCAAAATTTAGTAGGTTTTTTTTTTTTTTTTCCCGAGTATAGTCTTTATTTCTTTTGCTTTCATATCCTTCATAAACAATTTAAATGACCCTCAACATTATTGAAATTAATATACATATATACATATTCTAAAGAAAACACCAGAGTCTATAGCGTTTCTGGTTCAGACCTGACCCATTGTATGTTTTAGATTCGGGTTTCATTGCCTTATAAGGTTGTTCATGTCTTGTTTCCCCTTATACCTCTTCGAGTTTGGCTTTTGGGTTGTGTTGATTGCGTTTGGAACAGGTTAGTAGTTTGTTTTTCAGACTTTTTTTGCCCAGAATTTTGCTCCTACGCTTAAGCGTCACTTCTTGCGCTCGAGCGGTCTTTGTGAACTCTCAATACTTTTGCAGGTCTGCAAAACTACTGGGAAATGGTATTCTTCGCTCGAGTGAAGCTTCTTATGCTCGAGCAATCTTGGCTCGAGCAGCCCTTATTGCGCTCGAGCAACAATTTATTGCGCTCGAGCAGTCACATCTTTTGTGTCTGTACGCTCAAGCGTAACTTCTTGCGCTCGAGCTGTCTACACGTATATCAGTTCGTAAAAGTCACTTTTTACATCACTTTTTCAACTCTCTCTCTCTCTCTAAACATTCCAAAAATCCTAGATCTAGACACACACTCTCTCTCTCTAAAACTTACCTTCTCTTTACAAAAACACCAAGATCTAATGATTTCTTCACCCTACTTCCTTTGTTAAAAAGATAGAACACACCGTAGGCTCTCTTATCCGAACAAAAGTGGATTTCGGCTCCTTTGAGGTTTCTTCTCTCTCTCTTTGGTCTTCTAGTTTCGAGGTAGAGATTCTCCACACTCTAGTATGGGTTTCACCTTTGTTATTTGTGGTTTGGGGATTTTTGGCAAAAACCTAGGGTCTGAAATCAAAATGTAAAAGATGGGTTTTCAAATGGTTTCTTGAAAAAGGTTGTGATCATAAATTTAGCGTTGATATATGCTGAAATGAGATATTACTTGCATTGAAACAAATTTTCAAAGAGAAAGAGATTTTGCCCTAAAATGTAAATGCTGAGATTTTAAAGAGAAAATGGAATTGATATTGGAAATTGTTAAATTGAAGTGATGATAATGATGAGGGTGGAATTTGATATGTATTATCACTCCTATTTGAGATTTTGGAAAAGTGTATCTTTAATGAAAATTTATTTATCTATTAGAGATATTTGTTTTAGGCTATCGGTGGATGATAGCTATGATTGTTGTAGAAATTACATGAGGATTAGGTGAACTAAAACTAAATTCTCATCCATTTTTGTATTGAGCATTATTGCATACTGATTTATACATTGAAAATGTATGTGATTGAGAAAAATGGGTGGATTTGGGAAGAAGGTATGTAACACCAAAGTTAAGTTAGTATGTGCGTCCAAGGTGAAAGTCCCGAAAACCGCGCATATACATGGGTGCCGATTCCCGCGAATGAAATTTCCTTGAAATGGCAAAAGTAGTGCTTGTATAGCCTATGTTTACATGGGTCCCAGTTTACGGTTTTCTCCGGACGAAATTTCCTAGAAAGGTTGCATTGTTTTAAAGTTTCCCAAAGTGTGATTCACTGCCCTATTATTTGTTGTAAATGAAATGATTTATGAACCATGACATTATTATGGCATTACATGGTTTTGGAAAGAGATATAAAAAAAAATGTTTTGGCACGAGCATTGCATATGCATCTACCTTATAACTTTGTTAAGATTTATACACTGTGTTGGATTATTTCTACTGGGCTTTGGCTCACCCTATGTGGGAAAAACGTTTTAGGTACTGATGATATCCTTCCACTAAGGACTTAGCTTAGGAGGACTGTGGAGCTGAAGGCTCATCATTGTTATTTTGTATTTAATTTTTTACAAGCCTAGGGTTTTATCTGTATTGAGCTTAAGACTCACTTTTGATGTACCCAAGCATTGACTTGGAAAGATGTAAGCCATTAAGGCATATGGTTATCTGTTTAACTTTCATTTCTTTTTACTAGCTGTAGCTCGACTTTTTCGCGCCCCCTTTCGGAGGTCGAATAAGCCCTACAGTATCGGACTCTCGCGATTCTGAATCTAATCTCACAAGTGCAATGTGAAATAGATAAACACCAAAGAGTCCCAATCCAGCAAATCTTTTTGGAAAATTGATTTTGAATCAAAAATGCCAAAAATGGACTGCTTTGCCAGATACAGAGTTGCCACCTAAATAATATTTTTTTTGAGAAATTTAGGAAACCCGAGACTCGTGTCAAAGGCCACTTATCCATTATCACCAAGAGTGTCTCGGCTCGAGAACTTAGGTACGAGAGAAGAAGGTCATGAATTGAGCACCCCAGTCACTCGATCAAATATCGACCTCTACTAATCATGATATGAATCTTATTTACATTATATGCTCTTATTCTGATTTATTAGGCTAGCATTACTATGTGATGCGCACACACACAAGTATAGACCAACTTACAAGAATTGGAACACTTGATTTACGTTTGTTTTAAAAATTGTTTCGAAATATGTACCACTTGAAAAAGTGATTGCATATGAACATTACTCAAATTATTCCAATTCAAGCAATTAGCCTTCATCCACAGGCATTCAAGCAATTTATCAATTAAGCATTTAGCTTCATGGCAAGCATACTAAACATGGCAACATTCATATTCATGTAATTATGCTAAAATGAATAAAGGCTCACCTAATACTCCAAGCCAAAAGAGAAACTAGTTAGAAAAATGTATGATTCCTAACTATGCAATATGACTAATGCAACACATGCAATATGCAATTAATAGGCTCGGCTACTAATATGGCATATGAAACAGTTTGATAGCATGCTGTCTAAGCATGTATTCAAAGAAGTACTAAGCTAACAATGCAAGTTAGAATGATGAACTGAGCCCCGATACATGCAATACAAATGGATACAAACATGAATTTATGCTAAACAAAACATGATACCCTAAACTAACCATCATAAGCTAGTAAATAAAAAGGAGAAAGACGTGAGGTTGGAAGACATACACATTATTACAACATTTACGTCCTCACATAAGAGGGTCCGAATGAACTAACTAGCTAAACTAATTAACTAGCTATTACAAAACAAATTAACTAACTGTGTTAGCTAGTTATTACAACATCACAACTAATTAACTATTCTAGCTAATTATTACAAATTGGAACTAATTAATTAATTACAAAATTCTAATTAGCTAATAAATTAATTACAACATGGTAACTAAATTAACTACTCTAATTACTTTGCCTCGGGAAACAAGAAATGCCGTACATACACGCCGGACTTCCACCTGAAAAGGCCACTGTTTCTGCTACTGAATGACTCTGTTGCACAGTAGAACACTTTCACAGATTTCCACCTCCAGACCAACTCTGTCCTATTGAGGGAGTACTCTGTTTGATTTTCCACTGGTGGCCGGCAGATGGCCTATCGGCCATTACTGACTGAATTTTTCTACTGCAACAGAGAGCAAACAGAGCAGAGACAGTGTATTCTCAAGGGTTTGTTTGCACAATTTACCCCTCTTTATCATTTGAACAGCTCAAAGGAGTAGTAAACTTGGTTCACAAACCACCAATGGATGCAATTTCATTGCATAATGGCTTATGAACCAAAGGGTGCAAGTTCAATAAATGCAATAAAACAAGACTCTCAAAACCTCATCCCTATCATGAAAGATCAGGGGAAGTAGTTGACAATTAATCTTGAACCGTTTTCATCACTAATGAGTATGAAACAACTCAAGACTCAATGGTTCAATTAACGTCTGATTGAACCCAAAACAGGTTGTTATCTTGCACCTTTTTTAGCCTCAATTTTATTACTTCACTTTAGATTACCATCCATTCTTTAATCAATTGAGTCCAATGGTGAATTTAAGTCCTCTAATGGAAAGAGGACTCAATCCAAGAGTTGTTTTGGGCATAAAAGAGACATCATACCATTGGTAATGAACCCTAAAGGGATTAAACCATTAAGCATGACATCTCAATCTCATGCTTAAACCAACAAGTAGGTTGAAACCACTTTCAAAGCAAAACAAAAGCCAAGAAATGAGGGAGATTGCAGAAGTGATTAAGAGTGATCACAAGTATGGAAAGCCATAAATAAATGCAATCAACTCAAATAAGATGGTGTCTAATGCCTAAAACACCAAGCTTATAAGAACAATTACACTACAAACATTAAAAAACAAAGCTCAAATGCAACAAGCACTTAGAAACAGTCCTAAATAAGTCCTAAAACATACTGGAATTAAGACAAAAAAAGCTAGAATAATAAGCTAAAACAAGGAGCATGCTAGGCTAGTAAGCAAAACACAAGGAGGGGAGGCTAACCCTCCAATTTTGGACTTCAAACCATGATTTTCGCCACAGAAATAACTCTAAAAATCAATGTGTAAAAGCTCAAAAAAGGATAGTGTAAAGGTAGGAAACACAAGGGTAAAGGCCTTGAGAGCAAGGTGCAAAGAAGGGTGAATTACCCCTCAACCTTTATTGGCCTTAAAACCCAAGTTTCAGCCAAAAAATACAAAGTTTTTACAGCCCAAAAACAGTTGGAAGATAGCAAGAAAAAGAGTAAATACAACAAGTAAAGAAGCAAAGCTTTATACCTCTTGAAGAGGAGATCAATTCCAAGCAATAAAACAAGGAAAACACACTCTCAAGAGCTCAAACAAGGCTCAAAGACACCTCAACTCAAAGATGGAGAGGTTTGGTTAAGCGTGTATAGGCAAAGGTGAAGAGTGTATAGGCAAAGATTGAGAAATTTATAAGAGAGAGAGAATTGTAGAGAGAGAAAAAATTTTGCTCCAAAATTTTTCTATCCCCAAAACATGAAGAAAGGTCCTGTATATATAAAGAAACATAAATCTCCCTCACAAACATCCAGCCATACACGTGGGAGCAGATGCAAGCATCTGTGCAAACAGCTGACGCAGCTGTCACAAAATATCTGCAAAACACATTGGTAGCCGGTTGTCCATCACTGGTGGCTGACAGGTCACATCAGTGGCCGGCAGCCAAGAGTTGTGGCCGGCAGCCCACTATAGGGGCCGACAAGTCACAAAAGGTTGTAGGCTTGAAAATCCAAAGTTTTGGTTCAAAGACAAGGCAACAGAGGTGCAATGTATGAAAGGCTCAAAACTGTGGCATTCCATTAAGGACTTCGAGCACTTAACAAGCATAATTATCATTGGGTGTGTAAATGATGACGTCCAAGTCGTAAGGGCGGTCAAAAATGGGATGTCTACACTAGCTTGTAACGCATGTTGTAGATTTAGGATGTATAATTTATGAATATATATCGCATGTGTCACATTTTGTATATCAAACTTTGATTAATGAAAGTTTATCATTTCGTTTATGTTACTATTTATCAGTAGTTAGGAGATAGGTATATTGTGTTTATTTTGAGGCGTTACAGAGTTAATGTGAATGTCACAAATTTTCTTTTTTCGAAAATGCCCACAAGAGCAATAATGATAACAAGTATGCCCTAAGTTCATATTTACTTATTTATTTTATTTTTTAAATCTTTGAACTTTTAATCTTGGCTACTCAAGCCATAGGTCCAAATTTTGATTTCTTTTGTCCAAAAGTCCACACGTAAAACTATTAAGTCCACAAGGACATGCTTCAACGAAATGACCAAACTACTCATTCTTCATTCTACTGTTATGTCTCTTATTTTTTACTATCTGTTTAATTTTATTTTATCAATTTAAATTGTGATATTCATGCACAGACATATATACATAGAGGAGAGAGAAAGATGATATCTATTCAATTAGTCTAAAGAGAGAAATAGAGACTCTAAAGAGAGAGAGAGAGAGAGAGAGAGAGAGAGACGAGGCCAAGGACTCTGCTACCTCGATTGCCTCCACCACCACAAGGTCATCGCCGATGCTCTCCTTCAAGCCCTCCAACAATCTACCATAGGCAATGACATCTCTGTCATTGCCAAATCCGCTGTCGAATAGAATGTCACCTTCCCTTCCTCCGCCATCTCCAAAAAGCTCGCCTTCGATCTCATCCGCTCCACTTGCCTTACCACTCACCTTTAGGAAATCATCTGCACCGGTATCTACACCGATCTCGACTTATTTAACCCCGACGTCACTGTCGTCGTTATCTCCTCACCACCACCTTTGTCGCCACTGACTTGTGTGATAGTGATGCTAGAAATTGCTAGAGACAACAAGCTTACACAACTCAACAAACAAATCTATTCACACTTCTTAACCACTACCACAACATCATCAACGATTAGGGCTTTCAATCTTCATCTTTCAAAACCCTAGACCTCACCACCTTCACAATCTACAAATCTTCGAAACCCTTTCAAATCAAACCAGCTAGGGTTTTGGAATCTCTCACAATGGTGATCTTTAGTAACGCCCATAAGCAAGCCCTCATGTTGAAACATGAGTACGAGTGCCTCTGCGACGAAGACAAAGCTCGGCTTTATCTCCAAAAGCCTCTCTTGATGTCTGGTTTGGCATTCATTTCTCTCACAATGGACATCTCCACTTGGATTAGCTTCAGCATAATATTGCCCACTGTCCACGACGGTGAAAAGTGGTCGTTTTGCTCCAATTTGTTGCTTCAACCATTGTCAATTAATGGCAACGCCGTTAGTAGGAATTCGGATTTTTTTCAGAGCTTTTTATTTTACAGATCAAGAAAGTGTAGATTCTTACTGAATGGTTGTGTTCATTCCTTCGACGTTGGTTTACTAGATTCAGATCTGTTGTTGTTGTTGTTTTGGATTTGGGATTTGGAGATACAAAGATGAGAAAGAAAGAGTTTGTTGAATTTTAATAGATAGAGATGAAAATGAGAGAGAAAGTGTGTTGAATTTTAACAGATAGAGATGAAGATGGGAAGAAATAGTCTATTGCTGCTTCATTAATGGAGATGTGAGATTGTTAAACAAATACTTTTTCTCAGATAGTTCCTTTTTTTTTCACCCGCACATTTGGCTTCAATTTCTTCATGTTAAACAGATACTTGAACACAGACAAATAAGAACCGACAGATAACAACCGATAGATTCAGTTTTTTTAAACAGATAGATTCAATTTTTTTTTTTTAATCTATTTAACAAATATGCTCAACCAATAAGAAAAAAATAGGTTAAAAATTTAACAGATAAAAAAATATTTGAACAGATAGTTTCAAAAAAAATTAAACAGCTAAAAAAGATTTCAATAGATATGTTAAGGGGTAAAATTAAAAACAAAATATCCTCTAAAATAACAAAATATATTTCTTACCCCAATATTTTACAAAGAGTGTACTTATCACCAAAAAAAAAAAAAAAAAAAATTACTTATGAAACCTAACACCTTATACCCTTGTTAGATTGGATTTATCAGCAATTTTCTCTTTAATCTTTTCAAATTCATATAATATTTCATTTTTCAAATTCTAAATTCAATCATACACTTCACAGAACCTCCCATTGAAATTTTACTTTAGCCGTCATTAGAGATAGGCCGACCTTGCCAACCTGTTTAAATGTTTGTCCAGATAGAAAAGCGAGCAAACATTGAAAAAAGGGCAAAATAGCAATTCAGTGTAAAAGTACAAAAATAATTGCACATCAATTGAAAACTTTATAAATATTAATAATTAAAATTCTAAAATTTTCCATATATTTGCAAAAAGAAAATTCAGAATCCCGCTGGGCTGTATTTTCCCCATGAAAAATCATTTTTTTTAAATATAACATTTTTGGGACACTAATTTTTAATGTTATACTTTGGTATATTATGAATTTTGAGGAAAATGATTTCCAACAATCTGGAACAAAACCTGTTATGCATTCCAACTAATTAAAGAAAATTTCCAACATTTTTTACCAACACTTTGTATACACTAAAACATATAGAGCTCATGTTGTGGGAGCAAATAACTAAAGCACAAATTCAAAAATAATGGCCAATATTGGATGGAAAAGAACATGCTGTGTAGAAAAAAAACAATATTCAGATATAATTTTTTTTTGGTACATCGGAAATAAAATATTTGATATAATTGATGGTATAACTAACACAAATGATCTTGAATACAAATGAAAACAAAAAGCTATTAAAACCAAAAAAAAAAAAAAAAAAAATTAACAAAATAAGGGAAAAGAAATTTTCTCTACAAAACTCTTCCATCCATGCCATCAAACAGACCTGACCACATCCCCTTTACTGGTGGTAATTGCGCAACGAAAGCATTCCAAGGAGGGTAACCAACACCACTGCCACGAACACGACCATCCATACGTAGGGATAAATACCTACACAATGAAATAGAAGCATAATCATTAATTCCTTGAGGCAAACATCAGCAGGAAAACTAGCTCACAAACATACGCACAAGTTTGTGAGACTTTTGTCCCAAATGTTAATAGTTGTGAGCGATCTCGTTGATCCAAATTTCCTGGTGATAGACAATGTCTCAAAGTTGATGCACATGAATACTACTAACAAACATGAAGATCATAACTTGGATGATGATGAGTAAAGATGCAATTTAAATGCACAATGTACGCTCAAATTAGATACAAGTTCACAAACATGTGTATAACATTCTTCCTTGAGCTTCCTAGGGTTAAAAAGAGATTTACGCATATTATTAAGCAACAGTGGCAGCATTACTCACACAGGAGATTCAGGGGAGACTTTCGCCAGTTTTTTTTGTTCGTCTAACCACCTGTTGCTCATAACAACAAAATGAGAAATTTCATTTGTAGATTTTATCATCTGCATTGACTAGTGGAGAGAGTTGGAACAAAGTGAAATGAATTAAATATCTTTTGTGTGTATATAGTCTCTTACTCGGACCAGTTGGTTGCATAAACAGGAACCAGTTGCCACAGCATCTTCCTTTTTCTGGTGACCTCCTTCGTCTCCTCACTCTCTTCAAACTCAAAACTAGGTGAATTCCCATCTGTAGCAAAAGGCACCACAAGCACTCCTCGTTCCAGAAGGCCCTCAGTGTAAGGCTCACTAAGTCTGAAACACTCTGAGATGAAAGATGCAGGGCCAGCAAGTATGACAAGGCGAGCAATTCCTCTCAAATCACTGACAGGAATAACTTTTTTTTTATTTACACTGAGCTTAAGATTTGAGAGGTTTTCCTCTCTTGACAATCTAGCCAACTGAACATTCTTAGCATTGTTCTCCCGAGAATAAAGAAATGCAAAGATAGAAACTGCTCCGACATCTATGCCGAGACCCATGAGGATGTCAGGGACTTGAGCTGCTTTCGATGAGTTTGCCAATGCAGCAATAAGTTGGTTGGTGGCTATTAATCCCCCAATAGTAGCACTTGCAATAAAAGCTAGATAAAAGAACATCCGCACAGACCGAAAGGGAGAAAGAACTTCACTTCGTATCTTAGCTGTAGAACTGAATAACAAATAAAATTATGATCACAACAGAGCCTCATTTGTAAAACAGAACCTGGGGCAGATGCATTTGATGAAAAAAAAAAAAAAAAATTTACCAAGTTAGAGAAGAAATTGAAACTGTGAATCATATTCACCTTTTAAGAATCCATACAACTCAAAAGTCTGAAACCTTCAAACACTTACATCAACCATTCACAAAAGGAAAAATAAAACAAAAAAGAAAAACAGAGAATGAAAACTTTGATCAGAAGCTTCTTCTATTAATATATATATATATATACACGAATAAAAGTCACATGATATCATGCACAAATGCACAGTTGGAATAAGTTGACAGAGTAAGAGTTTAACCTACTTGTATGATAAAAATCAATAACTAACAGTACTCAGGGTATTATCCAAATATGACTTGTTGACCATCCTCATGCTTGTAGCTTAACTACATCTATGCACCATTTATATAACTTGCATCATTACGAGGACCCTTATTTTCATCCAAATAAGTGTGTATTTGTGGACATTGGAACTAGTTAATAAAAAAGCCAACATCAAAAACAAAGATAAATGACATCTACTTCCATGCAATAATAAGGTAGTGACTAGCACACTTTGAGGAGCTTCATTATAGCATTCCAAAGCTTTGAAAGCAACCATAAAATATGCTTAGCATGTCCTACAGGTTATACAACACACCCCCCACCCCCTTCTGGAGACTATATTCTTGCAAGAGAATGAAGCGGGACCAAGTTGAATTTTCTAAAGCGTAATAATACATATCTGGTAATATACTAATTTCTTTAGATTGAAACTGACCAAGCCTCATCATTCAACTGTCAGTAACTAACCGTGAAAATCTTTTGGAAAACTAAACAAGCCCTCAAATTGTCACACAGGTACACATACCCTAGGGGTCAACAATTTAATGGGTTTAAAATGTCACAAAGATAGGTCAGGCAGTAATTTCAGCTAAATAATAATAATAATAAGGGTAAATTTCATTAACCTCCCATGAGATTTAAAGAAATTATAGTAAATCTCATAGTTTTGACATAATTACACTAATTTTCCCTCAATCTTAAATGATATAATATTTTAGCCCACTCCGTTAAACGGCAATTAATATTTTAAGAGTGCTGTTATTAGCACCTCATCAATTATTTTGGACTCCCCATTTCTTTAGACCCCTACTTATAAATTCTAAAATCCTTAAAATTTCTTTTTTCCCCCCAAATAATATCAAAATTATCCTTGGAAAAACATTTTACCCATTCAATTGAATGCACACGCCCACACCCAATAAAGCCTCTCCCCCAAAAACACTAACAAAACCCACAAAGGTAATTACTACTTCATCTCCACATACTTGTTCATAATCTCAAAAAACAAATGTAGGGTTTTTTGTTGTTGATTCAAAATTCCACTTTTGTGGGTTTGCGGTCTCCACAAGTTTCGGTTATCTGTTCCCAAACAAATAAGAAATGTTCGGTTATATGTTCAAAAGTTCAGTCTTGAAAAAATGACAAATAGTTTTTATTATTTTTGCTATTTTTTTAAAGAAACTTACTCTTACAAGTCCAATCTCCTCTAAGCTAAGAACACTATCAAAGCTATGAATTTCATCGAAGTTTTATTGCTGTACTGCTCTCGTCTCATTGAGTTGTGATTACCAAAAAAATTTCCACTCATTGCCATTGCCGGAAAAGTGTAGGTAATGAAATGGTTGCCACTGTTACCGTTCGAATATTGCCGCCAAAGGATTTTCAAGGTTTTAAAGGTGGGATTTGGGAAAGATGGATGAGTGGTGATAGAGGTGAGTGCTCTCATAAACCCTAACTTATGATAGTGGGCGTATGGGATAGGGTGTTCCAAAATTATTGATGTCCTTTTTAATAATTTCATTTGAGGTTATTATTGTAATAAAAATAAAAATAAAAAGCTAAAAAACAGGGTGTCTAAAATAATTGATAGGGTGCTAATAGCAACACTAATATTTTAATTGTAATACTATTTTATTTAACATAATTCCCATTTTCCCCTTACTTTAATTAGTGAACAAATACAAAAGCAAATACAAAAGAGTTAACCCATGGATCATGGGGTTTTAAATGGGTTAAACGCAATTGACCGAACTCAATCCTTTTCTCTTTATCAACTTACCATTTTGTCTCTCTATAACTAATGGCACCAAAGCTATGCCGACAAACATCGCCGAAACCGGCCACCACTATGAGATTTGAACAGTCGACTGCACAATGAAATTTGAAGAATCTACATATGTCATTGATTTTAACTCCACTAGTGGTTAATTCCACTACTTTGGTGACTGGTTGGTTCTGTAATGGTAGCCAAGCGATGTTGTAGTGGTGACTGGTTGGTGTATGGTCCTGGGGCGAAACCATGAGTAGGTTAGGGCTATGTTGCCTAGAATATGGATCTTTCTGGTACGTGGAACGGGAACGAAAACGGGAACCCAGTACGCCACATGTTTTAAATTGTGGTACAATAGGGATAGACTTGCATAGTTTACACTATAAGAATTTAAGGTACTTCTAGTTTAGAGAAATTTATTTAACAATCAAACATCTAATAAAATGTAGGTTCTTTCCAAACTTGATCATATATAGTTAATATTTCTATGGGCATTATGTCCTATTTTAAACCTTTTGTCATGTTATAACTTTACTTCCCTTAGATTTTAGTTTATTATATTTGATTTTTTTTTTTTTAATATTTTTTTTACTTAAAAGGAAACTGTAAATATATTGGAAAAACTTTTGGAATCACATTGGATTGCTAAATTTCCATTTTAAAATGAAAGTATACAATGTTTTGAAATGCGCATTCCAAAATGTAATTCGCTAGGGTATCAATGTTTTTTGGTAATACTAGGTTAGGATTTGGGATCTGTGTTAAGGCATCGATGAAAATTTGTATATATATATTTTTGATTGATGATTCGTATGTTATTTTGTGATCAAGGAAAGAAAGAGAAAAGATATAGTAACAGATAGTAGGCTAACGACAATGACAATAGTGATGGCAGAGTGTGTGTGGCTATAGCGATAGTAATAGTGATTGCTATTGCGGTTGCGGTTGCGATGGCTGTGAAGTAGCCTGACAATGGCGGCAATGCAATAGGTGGAGTTGGCGGTGGTGCTCCCGATGATCTGGTGATGTTTATGTTGTGATGCTGCAGTTGTGTTGTGAAGAGGAATTAGGGTTTGAAATTGTTGTGAACAAGATAATAGAAGACAGACAAGACAAATAGGTGGATTTTTTTTTTTTTTTTTTTTTTTTGGGTGTGTGGGGATGGCTTTGGGTTTTAATAAATAAATAAATAGGCAAGGGTAAAAAGTAATTTATATATAAGGCTAAAAATGTAATTTGATTTATTTTGTTACCTCATTTTTAACTCACTATTAAAAGATTGGGGAGGTCAATGCAATTATATCAAAACTGTGGACCAAGTGTAATTTGCTCAAACCTTAGGGGAGATCAGTGTAATTTACCCTAATAAAAAAAGAAGAAGAAGAACATTAACCATCATCTGTGAGGTTCACAAATAGTAATCAATTCTATAAATCTATGTAATTAAAATATTAGACGGCACGAGAGTGCATGGTCAACACACCTAAATCGCCTACATTCCTTTGCATACATGCATGCACCCAACTATCGTACCGGCGATTACAGTGATGTTTTAAGCTTATTTAAGCTACCTCCAAGTCCTCAAAGATAGATCAATAAACCCATCTCTTTCTAGTCATATTAAGCTTCCTGAAATCAACATTGTCATCCTCGTTTGCACCCATTTTTCTCACAAAAAGTCTGTTGACAGGCTTGAGGAAGACAAAGCTCAAGTGTCATGTGGAGCATGGTGAAAGGGACTCGTGGCAATAAACACATGACAATATAAGCAATATGGATTACAGCCATGACATCAGTGCAAGGCATGAGAAGGAAGCAGTTACATTGGAAGAAAGGCAAGGAGACAAGTGGCAAATTCTCAATTACATCATTGATGTTTCAAATCATCCTATTAGGAAGGGAGTTAGAACTTGCACTCAACATCCTATCTCTAAATTTGTGTCTTATATGATTCATTGTCTTCTACATATTGTGCATTTGTCTCGTCCTAGTCTTTCGTTTGTATTCCACAAGATTGGACAACAACTATCAATGATCCTAAGTGCAAAGAGGCTATGGTAGAGGAGATCAAAGCCTTGAGCAAGAATTATACTTAGGAGTTAGTTCCTCTTCCTGAAGGAAAGAAACCGGTGGCCTGCAAGTGGGTGTTCACTGTTTAAGCAGAAAGCTGATGGGATGATTAAGAGGTACAAAGCGAGACTAGTTGCAAAGGGGTTTACTCAAACTTACGACATTGATTATCAGGGGGCTTTTGCTCCAGTGGCAAAGATGAATTCCATCCGTACCATTCTTTCTTGTGTTGCTAATTTGGGCTGGCCTTTGCACCAACTAGATGTGAAGAAAGCGTTTCTTCATGTTGATTTGGAGGGGGAAGTATATATGGCTGTCCACTGGGATTCTCATCTCCATCCAACCTTGGGAAGGTTTGTAGGATGAAGAAGGCTCTTTATGGGTTGAAACAGTCCCCTATGGCATGGTTTGATAGGTTTCTCAAGCCTATGCTCAGATTTGGGTACAAACAAAGCAAAGCAACGCAACGCAACGCAACGCAACGCAAATCACACTATGTTTGTTAAGCAAGACACGAATAGGATAAATGTTCTTATTGTATATGTGGATGACAGCGGTGACAGACAATTATACGGAGGAGGTGGCTCAACTTAACTCTAAGTTCTCTAAGGAATTTGAGATCAAAGTCCCTGGTACTTTAAGGTATTTCCTTGGAATTCAAATTGCTAGATCAGACAAAGGCATCTTTATTTCTAAGAGAATGTATATTATCTGATCTTCTTGATGAAACAAGCATGCTAGGTTGTCGACCAGCAGATTCACCAATTGAGACTAATCATCATCTGAGCAATGGTGCTGGTGACTCTGTAGATAAGGAAAGGTATCATCAGCTCGTGGGTAAACTCATATGCTTGTCTCAGACTCAACTGGATAATGCATATGCAGTGGGAGTAGTTAGTCAGTTCATGCATAACCCCCATTCAATGCATTTGGATGCAGTATATCATATTTTGAGGTACCTAGGCAAGGAATTTTGTTCTCTAACCATGGCCACTTGAGGTTAGAGGTATTTACTCATGCAAATTGGGCAGGTTTGATATATGACAGACGATCAACCTCGGGTTATTGAGCCTTTTTTGGGGGGAATCTAAACACCTGGCGCAGCAAGAAACAGGCAGTGGTAGCTAGATCTAATGCAGAGGCAAAATACAAGGCTTTGGCTCAAGGAACATGTGAACTTCTTTGGCTCCAATCCTTACTCGGAGATATGGGAGTTTGTTGTAATGAACCCATGACATTGTATTGTGACTGTTCTGAGGTGTCTTGTATTTACTAATCAACTGATGGGTCTTTCCCTCATTAGCCATACTTTGTTTCTTCTCTCTCTCTTCCTCTTCTCTATTTTCCTTCAACAAAATTGTCGCCTAATTTAGGAATGGTACTTGTTTGATCTGGTACATTTTGTTTCCATGAGATTTGTTATTACTTTTCTCTTTTGGGCACATTGTGAACGGAAATCTTGTATTTAACTAGTAAGAGAAGCTAAACATTAAGATAAAAGCTCACACATATGGGGACAATAGTGTAGTACGGGAGCATTATCTAAATTAAGATTGTTACATGACGCTCACTAACCAGATTTTGCTTTTACTTCCGAAGTATTTGCATACACATAATCTCACCAATTAGTACAAAAGCAAATACCATATTTTATTCATATAACAACAATATCAGTACAATTGAAATTCCTATATATATTTCAATGCATCAAAAACCATAAATTAAGCAATCATTCACGTAATGGAGATCATTCTACACAAAGAAGACCAAAAAAGGGATTGAAGAATGAACCCAACAATGTATATATATAATCTCACAATATTATGTGGCCATATATATATATATCATAGCTAGCCTCGAGTTTAAAAATGAGATAGCATAATCAAAAAATAAATAAAAATTATGTCAATGAAATTCTTAAGGTTTTTTTTTTTGTTCAATTGCTAGTTCCTGCACAAAGTTTGCTTACGTGTATAATCACTAAAATTATATAATAAAATTCAGTTACATAGATCAAGGCATTAAGAAATTATTACAAAATTGCTAAAAGATAAAATATGGTTTTGTTACTCATTTGGCAAGTGCTATATTAGCATACTTTTTATCTTTTTATCTTTTTTGAGTTACATCACCCCTCTACTTTTTTGCACATCTTTTCGTAAAAAGTCAAAAAGTATACTTATTTAGTTTTTCCCAAACAAGTAATAACATCCAATTTACAAGAATAAAAAAATATTGAACAAAATCTAAAGTTATAATACCAAATAAAACCTAAACCAACTGTATCAACTAGATATTACTTTTCTTCATTTTTAGATGCAATGTGCTAATTCAGCTTGCATACTCTAGTTTGTCTACTATACACTTTTAGTAGATAATGTAGATAATCGTTCAATCTTTTTTGTGACATTGTAGACAAAGTACGATTTAATCAATCTCAACTTCAAAAAACTTTGTTCTTCACAAGCAACTATAACTGATATGGTTAACAATATTCTATAAATAATCATGCCTTTTGGAAACAATCATCCATTACTTTCAAATAATTGACTACTTCGATTCACTTTTTTATGCTTAATTGGCCACCCCTGCATACCCTTTAACTCAATGTCTTTACAAAAAACCAAATATTGATAATTTTTTTTCCCATTATGGGAACTCTTAGTTACGTTAGTTGTTGGGTTGTTTTTTTGTATTATTGATTTCTTTCCTATTATAAGGTCATTAATTAGGTTGAACATTGGACTATTAGATATTGGAAATACCTTCGGTACACACCCCTTTAAGGATGCATATGCGCCTTGTTATGCATTTTTTTAATACATGTTATGCATATTTGTTGCAAATGTTATGTAATCTTTTAGTAGAGTTATGACAATTAGTGGTTCAAAAATGAAAAATGCGTATTACCATAAAAATTTATGGTTATGACAATTTGTGATTAAGAAATATTTTGATGAATAAATGCATAACATTACCACAAAAATGCATAACTTCATTTATGAATCAAAATTTTTGTAACTCTACCAGACGATTATATAACATTTATCACAAAAATATGTAACATGTAAAAAAAATGCGTAATAAGATACATATAGTATATTCCTTATCGGATGTGTACCAAGGGGTCCCCTTGGATATGTGTCCAATTGATAAAATGTAAAAAGAATAAATAATTGCCTTTAGCTTCATTTGGTTGGATCGGGGACCTAGAAAAGTTGGAATCTAGTTAAAATTATTTACAATTAAAATATTTGAGAGGGAATAAAAATAAGAGTACTCAGTCCATATATCCAAATTTGAATTTTGTTTGGCCAAAAGTCTACACTCTAAAATACTTTGTCCATAAGGGCATGCCTACGTAAAATGACCAAACTACCCTATATATATTATAGCTACTATATACACTCACATTCCCAAACCCTAATTACAACCCCCTCTCTCTCTCTTTCCTCTACTCTTTCTCTCACTCTCTCTCTCTCCTACATAGTTCATCGCCGATTTGGCGACCAAGATCTGAGATAGGGAGGGAGATCAAGATGTGAGATCGGAAAGGAGATCAAGATCTAAGATTGGAGGCAACACCACGGTACTCATCATCCCCATCTCTCCGAGGTGGCGACACCGGCAACCAGTCGCCCCTTCCTCCACCTCATAGCCGCCATTCGTTTTCAACCAGCACCGCAGCTCCTGCACTGTCAGCCCACTGCACTGCTGCCGACTCACCAATTCTCACTCCGAGTTCATGGGGAGACCAAAAAAAATAGGTCAAACTGAGCACTAGTGTGTCACCCTTCCAAGGGAAGAACTGTGCACCGGTGTGAGTCACCGGTTCTTACTCCGAGTACATCTTCTTTTTTTTTCTTTTTTTTTTTTTTGTCTCTCTGTGTAACGAATGCTTGCCTTAACTTGGTTACTTGCTCAAATGTTGTACGTCTAGGGTTTTGTGATGGCCAGAGATTGATTTAAATTGGGCTTATCATATACTTGTTCTACTTCTTTGTAATATATCATTCTATGCATTTTAGTTTTTATTTGGTTGCAAGACTGCCAATTTAGGGTTAATTGGTTTTATGTTTTAATCATCAGTTTTTTTTTTTTTTTAACTCATTTCATGGATAGAGATGTGATCAAACTTGGTTGTTGGTTCCTTATATGCTCCAGTAAATGTCAGAATGAGAGGATTTTATTTGGTTATTAAATTTGTTATTATAGTCTCTCTTTTTTTTCTTTTTTTTTTTTGAATCTAGCTTCTTCTTGTTCATTATCTGATTCTCTCTCTCTCTCTCTCTCTCTCTCTCTCTCTCTCCCCTACCCTACATACATGATCTATATAGCCTCAGATCTGTTGGATTTTTAAATGATAGTAGGAATTCTGTTGGATTTGAACACAGATCCAACACAGATCTGGAGGAATTCTTTTTTTTTTTTTTTTTTTTTTTATTCGCTCTCATATTTTTTGTTATATAGATTCTTTTTTTTGTTCTTGACTCAGATCTATTTGTTTTTGTTGTTGTTGTTGTTGTTGTTGATGATGATGTTGATGAAGAAGAAACATATTTAATTTACACAGATAACACAACAACAATTGCACAAATTTAATTTTCTTAAACATATTCAATTTTTTTTAACAGATCAGACATCCAATAGATAAAAATATTGAACAGATAAAAACAAATGAACAAATAGGTTCGACAGATAAGAAAAAATAAGGGAAAAAATTGAACAGATAATAAAATTTGGACAGATATATTTAAACAGACAAGGGAAAATTGAACAAATAGATAATTTTAACAGATAATTTCAATAGATAAGGGAAAAACATTGAACAAATAGGGGGGAAAAATTTCAAACAGATAGAAAATAATTTGAACAAATAATTAAGAAAAAGTCAAGAGATAGTTAAAAGTCAACAAATAGACGAGGTAAAATTGAAAACAAAATATCCTCCAAAACCAACAAAAGGACTTCTCACCAAACTATTTCACAAAGAGTGGACCTCTCAGTAATAAAAAAATATCCATTAGATCTAATGCTTTATACCATCTTTAGCTTAGACTTTTCAACAATTATCTCTAAAAATAATCACAAAAATTATGTGGGTCCCGATAGTGCTATGTGGCGTAATTATGGATTATCACGTGTATAACAATTGTCAAATCCTCATCAAACACTGTATTAATATTTTATATTACGCGAAACTCATCAGGAGATGAAATCTTATCTATATAGGAGTCCTAAACAACTGGAGATTGTTTGAGATAGGTCTTCTGGAACATTCAAACTACTTGCTAAGCAAGTCACTGGATATTATAAATAGGCGATACCCCCATGGGTTGAGGTACGCTATTTCTCTATGAATTTGTCCGTTAAATATTGTTGATAATATTAGACTAACTTAGGCGTCAGAGTACCTCCGGCTGTTCAAAAGTTGGGGCAGCTTTATCTTGTAAATGATGATCAAGTGGAGGTTTTGATCATCTTTTTCGTTGGATCTCTTCGTCAACAAGTACGTGATTATTTTTTTTTTTTTTGTGTCCGTACAATTGGCGCTATCTATGGGAACGATTGTATCCAACGAAGAAGAAAAATTATTATTATGTCCCATGAGGAAAATCTTATTTATTTTTCTAGAGACAAGCTAGTATTGGATGTATGATTACACTCTTCAAGGTGATATTCATGAGAGTATGATTTCAAGGCAATAAGGGCAACAGTGGCCACGTCGTTTGTCTTGATATATTCATGAATTGAATATCTTCTGCCAATTGTTTCCCAATCTTGCAAACATGATCATGCAAATCACTTTTCGTCCATGACACAGCTAGTAAAGGCAGCAATGTGGAGGATCATTGGGTGTGTTTCACTCAATGCTAAGTAGTCACAATGCTCTTCTAGATAAGGAAGTGCCTTCACCACATGGATCATCAACAACACATGGTGGATCAATGGCCTCAGCCACACATTATACAAAGTAGAACGATGTAACAGATCTTGTGAAAACCAACAGAAACTCTCAAGTTTTCCATTGCTCGCTTGTGAGAGTGAATTACTTGGTAGACTGCTCAAAATAATGCATAACTCAATCATTTCATTGCTCAGCAACAAGCACCGTTAGTAATCACAACCTGCTTCGCATTTTGAGCGTGGAGATATTTATATCGTTTATTATCCTGGATTTTTATAATTTGTGGAGCATGAATTTTATGTATTATTACTCCGCGCATGAAGATATTTTATTACGTATTGTGCTGGACTTTTGCTATCTATGAAGTATGGATTTTATGCATTAGGTTGGAGATATTATTAGCAGTTATTATATCGTATTTTCATTATCTGTAGAGCACGGAGTTTATGCCCTATTATTCCGACCAGATATTATCTGAAGAATATGAATTTTTATACCGAATGTGGATGGAGACCGTTATTTTGGTCAGATATGCCACCGAACCAGGATGGAGAGAGTTATTTTGGTCAGATATGCCACTGTACTTGGATAGAGACTGCTATTTTGGTCAAATATGTCACCGAATTGAGATAAAGTCTGCATTTGGTAGATCACAGGGGCAAGATGAATTACGCTACCCGTTGGTTAAATATTTTATCTCCTTACAAAGCTCATTTTGCTCGCCAACAAGCAAGTTGGTGATTTGTCCAACTTTGGGATTCCTTGCCAAGCGAATTTTGCTAGCCAAGAAGGTAGTTGGTGGTTTGTCCAACTCTAGGATTCCTTGCCGAGCAGATTTTGCTCGCCAAGAAGCAAGTTAGTGGTTTTTTCAACTTTGGGATTTCTTGCCAAATGGATTTTGCTTGCCAAGAAGCAAGTTGGTGGTTTGTCCAACTCTAATAGTCCTTGCCAACAAGGTTGTTAAAATCGAGATCCTAAGTAGGATCGGTGAGAGGGTCTGGTAGATCGGATCGTAGGATCGGATCAAGGATCGTAAGATCCTACTTTCTATTAAAAAAAAAGATAAAAATTAAAATTAAAATGATACATATTAAAAATAAGGTGAAAAATCATAAAATCTACGATCCTACTTGCGATCCTACCTACGATCCCATACGATCCTATACGATCCCATGCGATCCTACACGATCCTACTTGCGATCCTGTTGTAACATCGATCCTACAACAATCTGGATCGTTTTGGCAAAGTAGGATCGTAGGATCGTACGATCCTACGATCCGGATCGCGATTTTAACAACCATGCTTGCCAAGCGGATTTTGCTTGCCAAAAAGCAAGTTGGTGGTTTGTCCAATTCTGAGATTCCTTGCCAAACGGATTTTGCTCGCTAAGAAGCGAGTCGGTGGTTTGTCCAACTCCGAAATTCCTTGCTGAGCGGATTTTGCTCATCGAAAAACAAGTTGGTGTTTTGGTAGTTCCTAGCTGGGCTAGGCACTCTTTGGAAAGTCCTAGCAAAGTTAGGCATTCTTAGGATAAGTCCTAATGACGATAGGCATTCTTGGAATAAGTCCTAACGACGTTAGGCATTCTTGGAATAAGTCCTAGCAAGACCAGACATTTTCGAAATAAGTCATAACGAGGTTAGGCATTCTTGGAATAAGTTCTAGCAGGGTTAGGCATTTTCAGAATAAGTCATAACAAGATTAGGTATTATTGGAATAAGCCCTAGCGCCTGTATATCATTCTAGTTAGGCAATATTACATATTTTTATCGAAATAATAACAAAAAGTTTTCATTCTCGCACTGGGCTCAAAGAGAATGAAAGCTTGGGGGCAATTGAGAGAATAAAAATAATCACAGGAATTACGTGGGTTCTAACAATGCCACGTGGCGTAATTATGGATTATCAATTGTATGGCAATTGTCAAATCCTCATCAAACACTGTATTAGTGTTTTATGTTATGCAAAACTCATCAGGAGATGAAATCTTATCGATATAGGAGTCCTAAATAACTAGAAATTGTTTGGAATAGGACTTATGAAACATGCAAAACATGTCTTACTTTTTAAACTTTTTTAAAGACCAAGACACTCTTTGAACACTTAGAAGACACATGTGTCAATCGCTTAAACACGCGTGTCTATCGATTAGACATATGTGAACTAATTATAAGTTTGAACAAAACAACTTAAGATACAATAATAAAACAAAAACCATATAAATTTATAGGAATTAGTGTTATATTGTATTTTTTATTATCTTTGAATAATATATTCATATATATAACATATAATAAATATATAAAATTATATATTTCATGTGTGACCCCCATGTGCCATATTCTACATTTTTTGAAAATTAACATGTCGGCATATCCGTGTCGTATTCATGTCGTGTCACGTGTCTGTGTCCATGCTTCTTAGGTGTTTGTACAATTTTGTATCAAATTTAAATTTGATGATGCCAAATGTTTCATCAAATCAAGACAAAAACAAGTTTTTCACTAAATTTGACGAAAGAAGGTTTTGGCAATAAGCTTGGAATTTATTTTATTTTATTTTATTTTTTTTTAAAAAAAAGGATGAAAAGTCATTATAACATCAAGCTTTTTTTACTCAGTTTTTTATCCAAATCTGATGAAAGAAAAAAAAATGAAGGATTGGAGATACTCTAAGGCGCCTTGGCGATACTCTAAGGCGCCTTGGCTCAAGCCGGCTTTGACATGAATTAGTACCAAACATGGATAATGGAGCACTAACTACTGAAACTCGCAACTGTAATCAACCAATTGATTTTGTAAAATCTAATTCCTTTGATTTTCTTAAAGATGTTCTTGCTCTTAAAATGAAAGTGTGGCCTATTGTTTATATATATATATTAGGGATGTGAGCCCACCCCGATGAGTGTGCTTAAAATATAAATTTTAGTTTTGAATTAAAAACATATCTTCTATGATGTTTAAGGGATAAAAGTATTTTTTATTATGTTAATAATCAATGGTCATAGATTCAGGTCTTGAATAACTACTATATTAGTCGATGTAGTTTCAATTTGAACAATTTCATAGCACACTTTAAGTTTAGTTCAATTTGATACTTCTATCTAAATTTTTATTAATTTTGTCTACATGTACCTTTTAGAAAATTGACAATTATTTAAAAATTATTAATTTTGACATTCAATTTAGACAAAATAACCAAATTGAAATCTTAGAAAATTATTAATTTTAAACTCTAATTTGGCAAAAATTAACCAAATTGAAACTAAAATTATAAATATCAAATTGTTCAAATTAAAACTATAAGGGCTAAAGGAAATTTGAATCAAATTATAGGATTAAAAAGAGGAATTAACCCATATATATACATATATATATATATGTAGAGAGAGAGAGAGAGAGAGAGAGAGAGACCTAACTTGTGTGGAGGAAGAGGGCTTATTGGCGGCAGAGCAGGTGACGGCGGTGTAGGGTGGTGGTGGTGGCTGCCTTGTGGTGCGAGGTAAGAAAAATGGTGTGGCATCACTATAACGAATTGGGCGGGAAGTGGAAAACCAGAATGGGTAGTTGTTGTAGTTGGGATGAAGATTAGAGCAGCAGCCGATTACATAGGAGGACAGCTGCATCATTACAACCCTGGAACGCCTCTAGCATAACCCGCCCAATTTATGTCCCAAGAGTTTCCTAACATAACATAACCCGGTACTCCATGCGCTTTGGATATTTGTATGATCATCATATTGCCACGGTGCACTTCCACCCTCATGTTTTCTCTTTTTAAGCCACTTTTTTTGGGAAGCGGTGCTTTATTAACTTAAATTACATTACGTTACTCTTTAATTTAAAAAATAGTAGAGGTGTCAAAAGTTTTATTAAATATTTTATATAGATGTGAATTTCACATTTATATATAACTCATCTCATGTGAGATATTTGGTAAAATATTTGATAAAAATTTTAGTATTCCTAACATTATTTTTTTTAAGTTTTGTACTTTTTTTTTAATAATTAAAAAAGTCAAATTATTTTGCACTTCTCAAAACAATCCTAATTATACAGGACAAATAGCTTTCTTTTTTATTTTTCTTATTCACCCAAAAAATCATTTTTGTTCTTATAATTTTAATTGATTCAATTATAATCTTAAATTTACATATTTATTTCAATTTCATCTTTCATTACAACTGTTAGTATTTTTTTTTATTAAAAATACGTAAATAAGCCCATATGTCATGTTTTTAGGAAAAATATTATACACTCTATTTGGTTTCAGTTTTTAGAAATTTTTATTTTTTCGTTTTCCGTATTTTTTGTTTTCACTAAATTTTTCTAATATTTTAAGCAATTTTTTTTAAATTTTTAGACACACCTGACATAAATACACTTAAAAAATATAATATTTGTGAAAAAATCTTTAAAAAATTTACTAAATACCAAAAATATGGAAAAAAAAAATGAAAATTCAGTATATTTTTCATATTTTTGTGTATTTATTAATTTTTAAAATATTATTTCACAAATATTTTGCTATTTAAATACATCTAAGTAAGGTACATTTAAAAAAGTAAAAAAAAAATTACTTAAAATTTTAAAAATATTCACTAGACACAAAAAAACACAAAAAACTAAAAACTAAATTTCTAAAAAATTGAATTTAGAAAACTGAAACCAAACACGTTGTATTTTCAAGACAATTGCAAAATCGAACCCCTGGGATTTGACCCTTATAATAAAATAAACTCTAAGATTTTAATTTTATCAATTTGAATCTTAATTTTTTAATTTGTTTTCAATCTTAACCATTTATCTATTTTTGTTAACAAAAGTCAACGAAAAAATAGTATTTTATTTATTAAACTCAATGCATGTATACATAAAATGTCTAAAATACTCATTTTCATTGAATCTAATAACTAAAATACCCAATTTTTCATCAATTTTTCTTAACAAAAATAGCAAATGGTTCAGATTGAAAACAAATAAAAAATTTAGCATTCAAATTGATAAAATTAAAAACTCAGGGTTCATTTTGTTAAAAAGGTCAAACCTTGGGATTTTTTTTATAATTTCCCCTAAATTTTCTTAATTTAGTAAGTTAACATCAACTAACTCAATGATCATTTTCTGTCAAAAATCCTAATGACTTTATTAATTGGACTAAATTGAGAAAAAAATCTAAATTAAAGGTCAAAATTGAATTAATTGAAAGTATATGGATCAAAATGATACAATGAATAAAAGATAAAAACTACAAGTGTAATTTGCCCTAATATATATCTACCTATATTATTATAAAAAGAAGGCTCAACTTGGTATTTATTTCTCTTTCTTTTCTTTTTTTTTCTTTTTTTTTTCAAAGTATCCTTATAGCAATTAATGGGTAGTTATGCAGTTTTTTGTCTTTTTTTCCTCCTAATCTCTCACTTTCAAATTGCAGATTTTGAATTTAATCATACAGTTTACAATTTTATTTTTCTAACATAAAATAATCATATGTGCATGCATTATAACAGCTTGGGTTAGACCCAGACCCTTTCATGTTCTTGGATTCGGGATCCGATACTTTTATTTTGTCTATACTCTATCTTATCTTGTTGATATTCAGATTTAGTTGTTTAGAGTTGTTGGTTGTGTGATAAACAGGTTGGGAGTTAGTTTTTCAAGAAAATTGTTGTCTATTTCTTTCTTGTTCACTTGACTGGTGGTTTGGTCGCTCGAGCGGTCTTTGGGTTCTTTCAGTATTTTTGCAAGTTTGCAAAAGTTCTGGGAGTAGGGTGATCTTCACTCGAGCCATCGATTCTTCGCTCGAGCAATCTTCTACAGTTTGCAAACCTTCTAGGAGGGGGTTATTGTGCGCTCGAGCCATGGTTTGGTCACTCGAGCGGTGTCACTTATTGTGTCTGACGCTCGAGTGGCATTTTGATCGCTCGAGCGGTTTGTGCATATATCAAATCGAGGAAAGGTCCTTTTCTGTCACTTTTTATTTTCTCTCTCTCTCTCTCTCTCTCTCTCTCTCTCTCTCTCTCTATATATATATATATATATCTCTAAAACATACCAAAACCTAATTTATTCACCCTCTCTCTAGTTCTTCCTAAACACTCAAATACACCCAAATCCATTGATCTTGTTGCCCTTGTGCTTTGGAGTAAACCGTAGAGCTCGTAAAGGTGAACATTTTAATCAAAGAAACTTCCATTTTTCACTCCGTCTAGAGCTTGGTCTTGCTCTCTTCTTCTTCTACTCTTAAGATAGGGACTTCTTCAACCTCCTTGTATAAGTCTTAACTTAGTTATATGCTCCTTGTAAAGTATTGTGATTTGAGAGTTAGGGTTTGATTTAGGGTTCGGTTTTGAAATACAAAAGATGGGTTTTCAAATGAGTTCTTGAGAAAAGATGTGGGAATGAATATATCATTGAGTTGTGTTGAAATATTGAAAATTTCTCCTTTAAATGTGTTTTTGAAAGAAAATGATGTTTTATTGGAAATCATTGGTGTTTGTCCTATGAATGAGGGGAAGATGTTGAGTTTTGAAAAGATAAAATGAATGAATCCGTTGATGATAAGAGTGGAGTTTGATATGTATTATCACTCCTATTTTGAGATTTTGAAATTATAATCATTGTTGGGAATTTATCTGTTGTACAGAGATATCTATTTTGGGCTATCGGTGGAGGATAGCTTTGATTATTATAGAAATTGCATGAGGATTAAGCTGATTGAAACCAACTACTCATACATCCTGCATTGAACATTGTTTCATATATAAACATTGAAAATATATCGTTTTGAGAAAAAAAGGTATATACCTTGGTAAATCTGGTTAAGGTGTGCGCTTGTGATTTTGTTATGTTGACATGTGTGTCCTTAGTGAAAGTCCAGAAACCTGTGCTGTTAGGTACCAATCCTTCTGGTTAGTACCGGTAAAATGGCTTTGGTAGTACTTGTGTAGCCTACTGGTAAACACGTACTTAGAGATTTCTAGTGTTTTGTATCCACTGCGCTATTTTTTTATTTTGAAAAGTATTATTTTATGGATTGATATACATATAACTGAGACATTGCATTATTTTGAAAGAGAAAGTATAATGTTTTGGCAAATGGCATGCATATACATTCACCAAATGAGTTTGTTAAGCTTCATACGTTGTGTTCAAGTATCTATGCTGGGCTTTAGCTCACTTTATGCGAAAAATAACTTTTAGGTGCTGATGATATGTCTCCACCAAGGACGTAGCTTGAGAAGACCTTAAAGCCGAAAGCTTCTTTTTGTTCATTTATGTAAATACTTGTTGTACAAGCCTTGGGCTTTATATGTATTGTAAAGCCCCGAAATAAATGACAATAACCCATTTAATACATTAGCTAAATAACAACACATGATGAAATAATTATCTTCTATTAATCCCAATTACTTGTACAAAATGATAACATATGCAGGTATACATTTACAAGTCCAACCCTGAATCTATAGCATATATTACATGATAAGGAAATAGAATAAAGGTTGAACAAATAAAGAATGCCCTAAAGGCTTACAACTTTCCAAGACAATACTTGGTTACAACAAAATGGATTTAAATCCAATACAGTTAAAGCCCTAGGCTTGTACAAAATAAATAAAATAAAACAACCAAAATGAAGCTCTTGCTTGCAAGTCCTCCCAAGCTATTACCTTGGCGGAGGCATATCATCAGCACCTAAAAATAGTTTTCCTACATAGGGTGAGCCAATGCCCAATAGAAATAATCCAACACAGCATATAAATCTTGTTACGCCCCAAACCCGCCCCTAAAAGTTTGGGCATGACCCATTCGAAAATGGACACCAAACCTGTTATACATATCATACGGGGCCTGAACGGAAGCATTCAATAATATAAAATACATAGAAAAACATCCATTGAGCTATTACTAACATGCCAGGATCACAACATTACACTAAATAAATAATATACAGCAAATGTGCACACATACATCTTGACTTAGCTTCACAATTAGGCATATAATGAAATATTAATAAAAGACAACCACAGCATAAACCAATAACCCCACAACACATATAAAATGCACGGGCTTCAGTTAGTGCCTGGACACACCGAAGTTGACAAAAGAGAGACAAGTCTTAAGTGTTAGGACTGGACTCCCGGTTGATTACCTACAGAAACAGACAAAATACAGAATGAGCGAAACTCAGTGAATAATAGTACATAAATAATGTAATGTTTAAGCTGAATAATCAAACATATAACTGCAGATACATATGATTAACTACATTCCGTAAATATTTCCAAAACTGCCATGGGTCCACAAATATCAAAACTACCATCAGCCAGAAATAACAGAACGGCTTATCAGCCCAGAAACAACAGAACGCATAAGCGTGGAGTAACAGAACGCATAAGCGTGGTAACAGAACGCATAAGCGTGGAGTAACAGAACGTATAAGCGTGGCAACAGAACGCATAAGCGTGGGGTAACAAAACGCATAAGCGTGGTAACAGAACGCATAAGCGTGGCAACAAACGCATAAGTGTGGTAACAGAACGCATAAGCGTGGGGTAACAGAACGCATAAGCGTGGTAACAGGACGCATAAGCGTGGGGTAACAGAATGCATAAGCGTGGTAACAGAACGCATAAGCGTGGCAACAGAACTAACAGATGAGTACGGACTCAAGAGGTGGCTCGTACGGATTCTAGAGGTGGCTCCCACCGAAGTGTAGCACTTAGTTCCGTACAGCACTTTGTTCCATACCAGAATCAATAAGTTTTAAAACAACAGTGTATACCATGTCATATCATAAGCGGAACAATTACAGAGCATGATACGTAAACAGAAAGAATATCCAGAATAGAATAGCCCCAAGTTCATATAAATAACGTCACACAATAGGATACATAAGTCATCCCATGATTCCTTTCAAATGGCCATAATCGTCTCATGTAAATCAGAATATTACTAATAGAAACGGAATAACTTACCCCATATCAGTCCTGAGTTATCATTGACAAAGCATAAGGGTTCGGAATGCACAAGCATCATTGTTCTTCTCATTCACTATAATCCAATAAGGGTAATTTACAGATAACAGCATGTTAATAGTGTTCATTAGCAGTAACAAAACATACAACTATAGCACTATCCATAGTTCTAACCAGCTGCCCAATCATGTTAATCCATTCTAAACAAATATCTATGTCGTAAGTCATGCACTGAAGTTCTCAAGAGGATATTCGGAATATCATGTTCCCATTCAAAATATTATGCCCCGATAAACGGAGTTTACATTCATGATGTCCTTCTATTACCAATTCCATAGCATTAATAGTTTACATATCGTTTCTGTGCAGAATCATGGGTACTTTACAGGTTGTAACACATTACCGATACATTATCGTTAACCATTGAACACACCCGAAATGTAAAGTAGTTTCCGAGCCAAACTGAGGTATGTTAAATCCTTCACTGCTTACATAAGCCTCAATCCCCACATACGTTAGCATAATTGCCCACAAGAACAGAATATTAATAACAATGATTATTAACGATAAATAATGTACAATTATAGTACTATTACTCACAGTGTTCAGGTGCGTGGTCCGCCCTTGTAGCTAACCCAACACAAGTCACGTAATTCAAACATAATCCATCATAGTACGACATCATTTAGTTCATTAACACCATTTACAAGTCAACATAATTCAAAATAAACCCTTGAATCTCATTTTAACATTCCAAAATCGAGTTCATGTCATCCATATCCTTAATAGATTATTTCCCTAATTTTTCCTTTACATGATAGCACGAATTCCAACATTTATAACAAGGTTCATTCGCAAATTTTAAACATAATTTCCAAACATTTCCAAATTCCAATTAAACTTGAACACATCTAATTCAATATCTCAATTTCATTACTCTACTTTCAATTTGGGCCAATTCATTGGTTATCATCATTAATCAACCTAGGGTTTCAAGGAAAATGAGGATTTTTAACAAAACAATCAAACTTCTTAAATCATCACTTTTAATTCCAATTTTCCCAATGATTCTACATCTAGGATTCCCAATCCATCATTTAAACCCACCAATTTAACTCCCAACATCACAAACCCCAAAACCCCCAATTCTTATACTAGACACTATATGCTCAAAAATGGAAACTTGTACATTTATACAATGAAAATACCCCAAATCTATCTATTGATGTAGGTAGTGAAGAGAACTAGAACCCCTACCTCAAGAATCAAGCAAGGAGCAAAGCTTTGAGAAGAATCCTCCAAAATCTCGAAATTCCAATCGGTTGAAAATGTTCACCTTCTTGCCTTCTTCACTTCTTGGTGGAAAATCTTACTCAAACCCAAGGGGAATGGAAGTATTGGAGATCAAGGACTTAGGGTTTTTCGGCCCTAAGACAAAGGAAAGAAGAGGGAAAAAGAAAATGTGAGAAATGATCTAAAAATCCCGATTTTAAGCTGCTGTACCCGCTATTCCCGCTCGAGCGTCCCTATTCCCGCTCGAGCGGACCTGCACCCAGCACAGATTTCGAAACTTTGAACAGGTGTAACTCTCCCATCCGGACTCCATTTTAGGTCGTTCTTGTGTCCAAATTGAAGCCCCGGAAATAAGCTTTCCAATGGTTCTAACCTCATATCCAAATTCAAAGTGTGGAAAAAGGAAAGGGCAAAAGAGTGGCGACTGATCGTAGACGAATCATTCAAACTAAAGCTTTTGGTTCCATCCTACTTTACCTTCATTTTACCACCTCAACCCATACTCCAAAATAACATAAGAAGGTTTTAAGTACACTAATAAAATGTCCAAAACGAACCCACGTGCCTCAAAAATACAACTCAACCTGGAGACCCGCTCGAGCGCCCAACCTTGTGCTCGAGCACGAAGACCAACAAAGATGTCCGCTCGAGCGTCAACTCCACCGCTCGAGCGGGAAATCACAACTCCCAGAATCTCAGGCCGTCTGCAAAATTTGCTGGGAACACCGAAAGTACGCTCGAGCGCCAACTACTCCGCTCGAGCGGAGGGAAAAATTTTCAGATTGTTTGGTAAAGGTCACCAACTCCAGTTTCAAAGACATAACTCTACGGATAGTTCTTCAATTCCAATGGCAAACACATTAACCCCTAATTAAATAAGGATAACCTTCTATACGCACTTTGGGGTCATTACAAATCTTAACAAAGATATAAGGTGATATGCATATGCAATGCTCATGCCAAAACATTTTATATCACTTTCCCAAAATCATGCCATGCCAAGGTTATCACAATTATGAAATCATTTCCTTTCCAATAGAAAACATAGCAGTGAATCACAATCTCCGAGAATGTCAAAACAAATATAACCTTTCACAGAAATTTCGTCCGTAGGAAACTGTAGACCGACACCCATGTAAACGTAGGCTATACAAGCACTACTATTGCCATTTTACGGAAATTTTGTCCATGGGATCAATACCCATGTATACGCGCGGTTTTTAAGACTTTCACCATGGACACTCAGGCCAACTTATTTCAACAAGACAACACATGTTTCCCAGATTTACCCCTTTTTTCAAAACAATAAACATTTCCAATGTATAAATATGAAATAATGCTCGATGTAAATGGATGAGACAATAGTTTCAATTCTCCTTATTCTTATGTAATCTCTACAACAATCATAGCTATCCTCCACCGATAGCCAAAGACAGATATTTCTAAACAGATAAACAATTTTCAATAAAAATAAACTTTCCAACTTTCAAGATGTGAGTGATAATACAAATCTAACTCCACCATCCTCATCAATATCAACCCAATTCCACATTTCCAACATCAATTTCATTTATCCTTTCAAAATCAACAATTGATATATTTAGGATGAAACCCCTATTTCTTTATAAACCAATTTCAAAGGTAAAAGTCCATTAATTCATCATAACTCAACAATAAATACATTCTCTTAATCATTTTCGACAAAACATTTGAAAACCCCCTTATGAAATCAAGCCAAACCCTAGGTTTGTCCAAAATTCCTCCAAATCACAATGTTGTTTTATAAGGACGAATATATAAGTTAAAAATCATAAAAAAGTGCAGAGAATCCCTACCTCAAGCTTAGGAGATGAGGGAAATAGTGAATGAACTTCAACAACGCACAAACCCAACTTTGTTCAGATCAAAAGAAAGCCCACGGTGTGCTCTACCTTTTTAACAAAAGGACACGAGTGAAGAACTCGATGGATCTAGGTGTATTTGTAGAGAGAAGTAGAGTTTAGGGAGAGAGGGTGTAGATCTAAAGTTTTTAAAATGTTTAGAGAGAGAGAGAGAGAGAGAGAAACGAAAAAGTGACTCAAAAGTGGCTTTTTGCAAGCTAATAGACGCGCAGATCGCTCGAGTGCAAGAAGTGTCGCTCGAGTGATCAGACACAATAAGTGTGACCTCTCGAGCGCAAGAAGTGACTGCTCGAGCGAAGAATACAAACTCTCAAAAGTTACACAAACAGACAATCATTACTCGAGCTCATGAAAGGCCGCTTAAGCCAACACAGCTCGAGTGCAAGAATGACCGCTCGAGCAAAGAATGCCAACTCCCAGTAGTTTTACAGGCCTGCAAAAGTACTAAGATTTCTCAAAGACCGCTCAAGCGCAAAAAGTGCCACTTGAGCGACCAAACACACTAGGTTGCACCACTCAAGCACAAGAAGCTTCGCTCGAGTGAAGAATACCACCTCCTAGTAGTTTTGTAGACCTGTAAAACTACTGAGAGTTCACAAAGACCACTCAAGTGCAAAAAGTGTCGCTTGAGCAAAGAAGAAAAATTCTAGGCAACAACGGTTTGAAAAACAAGCTACCAACGTGTCCCAAACACAACCAACACATCCCAATAGCCAAACTCAAAGAGAAATAAGGGGAAATAAGACATGAACAACTATATAAGACAATGAAACCCAGATCCAAAACATAAAATGCGTCACGTCTAAACCAAGATCGTTATATGTATGGAGTTTAACTCATTTTGTTGTTCCCGAGTATCGACTTGGAAAGATGTAGCCAGTAAGGTATTAACTTATCAGTACTTTCTTTTGTTTTAGTTCCTTCATACATGTTATATGCTATAGATTTAAGATTTAAGATTTATAACTGTATACATGTCACGCCCCAAACTTGCCCCTAAAAGTTCGGGCATGACCCATTCAAAAACAGACATATAACCTGGTATATATAACATATGGGGCCTCATCGAAAGCATAAAATAATAAAAGAATGTTGAACCAAACAAACTCCATTGAGCTGCTTCTAATATGCCAGGATCTCATACATCACATGCATCATAATAGTCAGACAAAGTCCAAAAATATTCCTTAGCAGTGCTTATACAGAAACACATATACAAATCCAGCCCTATAATTGGGCATATACAAAACTATTAAAGTTATATACATTCAACCTTGGAAGGCTAATCAAAAAGTAAGCCAATCGTCTTAATTAATTTCACAAAATAAGTGGCCTTGGATAGTGCCTGGACATACGAAGGTTAACAAAAGAAACCAGGCGTCATGGGTTAGGACTGACCACCTGGTTGGTTACCTGTAGCAACAGACATAACAGAGAGTGAGGCAGGCTCAGTGAATAGTAATATTTGAATGAAACAATGCTTAATTTGCAACATGACGTATATCAATACATATGAAAGTGCAGAGATCACATAGTTAGCCTGATTCTGTGTTCATTTCATAAAGGCCTCAGGCCCAGTCTTGAACATAAAAGCTTGTAACATCACATCTCAAATCGTAATGGCTTGAAGCCCTTGAACATGGTGGCATAATGTCCTTAAACATGATGGCATAAAGCCCTTAAACATGGCGGCATAAAGCCCTTAACATGATGGCATAAAGCCCTTGAACATACTTATACGAACTCAAGAGGTGTCTCACACGGATTCTAGAGGTGGCTCACGTCATAGCACTTAGTTCCGTGTAGCACTTTGTTTCATATCATAACAACTTATATTGAATGGCCGTAGGCCTAGAATCTTATAGAAGGAAGGTATTTCATCTTTCCCATTTCTTTCTTTACATACTTGAAACATTCTTGAAACATTGACATACACACTTGGAACATTAACATAGTTGCATACTTGAAACATTAACATAGTTGCATATCGTGCGTAAACAAAATGCTAATGAGAATCATTAGCCATATGTAAAGTGGATAATGATACTACTACTCACAGTGTTGCGATGACGTGTTACTTCCTCCCGGAGTGTGTCCTGCACACACCCAAAACTTACACATTAGGTCATTGTTTTCTCATCAATTAACTTTCTGTTTCGCTTCATTTCAAAGGCGTATATAAATATTAAAAAGGCATCAAATACATATTTCGACAATATTAGAGGATTCTACACGCAAAACGGAGCAGACAGTGTTTTTCAGCATGAGCCGCACGTGCGGCTGTGAGCCCCGCACGTACGGCCCTGAGGTCCCGCACGTGCCTTTTAAGCAAAACCAAAACACAAATTTTCAGCATTTGCCGCACGTGCGGCAGTGACTCCCGCACGTGCGGCGATTGTCTAGTTTGGGTCCGAAAATTGCAATCAAAACTCATCTTTTGGGGGAATGTTTTCAAGGCTCAAGGATGGATCTTTTCAATGCTATGGTTCAAAAACATGTAATTCAAGGTGTCACATACACAATCTAACTTGCATTAATCCATGAACACAACTCAATTTGATCAACCAAGAATTGAAACTCATAAACTTAATTCTATTTCTTAAAATTCTTAACTTCACTTGCATCTAACATAACATAGAGACACAAAATCATGATCATAAGAATGAATACCAATTTGATAAGGAAGGAGACACATAAATGATAGGTAGCATACCAAAACTTCAACATACTCATCCAAGGTTCTCATTACACTCTAGATCATGCCATAATAAGAACTTTTTATTTCAAATTGAGGAAGAGGATTGGATTAGGGAATTTAATCTTACCTTAGCTTCAATCTCTCTCAATTCTTTCTTGTTCCTATCCTCTCTTCCCTTTTCTCTTCCCAAGAAAATTTATGAGAAGGTTCCTAAGTCTTGTGCTCATATAGACATACATAAAGCAATTGAATAAGGACAAAAATCAATCGTTTAAGCATCCCAAATTGAAATTTCACAGAAATGCCTAATATTACGTAAAAATTATGCTGATCACATATATGAAATCAATTTCGGATAATTAAGCCACTAAGGCTTCCAATTCCTGATTTAAACATTCTCACATAACAGATACTTGTCTTGTTAAACAGATAGACTCCCTTAAACATGCCTTAAACATGGAGTTCATTTACTTAACCATAATTTCTCATAGAATTTCATGATAAGCATTCAAAAGCATAAAACAAGAACTGAAAATATATCAGCAAACGTGCTCGAGGGTCGGGTTATTACAATACATGCATATGTTATCTTTTGTACGTGAAAGAGAATCAATGAAAGGTCAATATTATAGAAGTGTCTGTTTTTCTATTGAATATCATGATGTGGGTTGTTGTTATTTTGGGAAGTTACATGCATAGTTAGGGATGCAATTTAGGCATGCTCAACCCAAGCAATCCGAGCCCGACCAAATTTTTTTTAAGGATTTGGACAAAATATTTTTAAATTCTATAAGGGCTTGGGTACAAATTCAAAAACTCGAATTAAATTTCGGCACACTTGGGCAAAGACATCAAAGAACCCAAACAACCCGAATTATATATATAAGTATACAAAAATATTATATATACATAGAAATTATTATCCATTTGATGATATTAAAGTAATTTAGATCGTTAGATCTTATTGAATATATATTATATACACAAGTAACACAATTCAAAATTTTACTTATTTAATTTTTCTCATTCATAAATTTGAGGATTAATTAAAAAAATAAAATAATAAAATAGAAATAAAAATCCCAAAGTTTCACGCATTTTTCACTTTAAACCCAGAGTTTCAATTTCAACAAATTAAACCCTAGGGTTTTATTTGTGTTTCAATGTGCCCCCTATGTCCATTTCCGCCTATGTAAGGTAACAAGGTTTAAAATGAAAAATACATGAAATGTCGAATTTTTTATTTTTTTATTTTTTTTTAATTAACCTTTTTTAAATTAAAATCACTAAAAACAAAAAAGTCAACCAAAAAAATTATTAAAAGAACATTCATCAATTCCCCTCTCAAAACAGGACTCTAAGCTTGTGAAAATTTTTAAAGTCGTTTTTTGAAAACACGATTTTGAGTTTCGATTGGTGTTTTGAGAACAAAGTTTCAAAAAATAATCTAAATTTGAAAATTAATTTTAAAATAACTCATATTTTTTTTATTAAAAAAATTATTTAAAAATGACATAAATTTAATAATAACACGGAGTTCATAAATTTAAGAGCCAAATAATGAGAGACTTTTTCAAGTGATTCACGTATCAACCTCACTCTGTTGCTACTTTCTTTCAAAAGAAGAGGAGTTGTTTGGTGTAATTTATTGTAAGTTAAAAATTGATAATAAGAAAACATAAGTCAAAAGTACCAATTCCACGCTTTCAAATGGTGTGTTTGGTGTGATTTATTGTAAGCTAAAAGCGGATAATCTAAAAGCAGAAGGCAAAAGTACCCTTCGCCCAGATTCTAGAAATTTATTTTTCTTCAACTTATTTAAGTTATTTTTAGCTAATAAAGTAAATGTTGTACCAAACAATTTGTCACATACTCCCAAAATAAAAATTCTAAACAAGTCAGATAAGTTGCACCAAACAACACAAAATAGATTATTATTTTTTTTTAAAGTTATTTAAGTTATATTTACCTCATAAGCTGTAAACAAAAATTGCATCAAACACTCTAATGTAGACTTAAAATAAAAAATTAAAAAAAAATAGTTAATTACATTTCGAGTAGGCCTTCTTACATAGTTGTGAGAAGCAAAAATGAGCTACAAGTAGCCCTCTTTTGTCAACTTGTTTGCTAACTTAGGCATCGAAGAGTCCCCAGGCTGCTCCATAGCCAGACCCTTCACCATCTGTGAGTGTTTTTCAGTTCATAAGAGTCCAACAGTCGCCGAAGCACCGCCGCAGCTTGGTGGTTCAATTTTTTCCCACCACAATAGTTATCAAAATTAGGGACAAAATCAAAATTTTATCATCAGAAGAGTCAAAATTTGAATAAAAAAATTCACCATATATACAAGAACACATATACATATATAAGATATGTAAGTAATATGTTCACCAAAATAAATAAATAAATAAATATTAGCATTAATTACCCAGAAAAAAAAAAAAAAAAACTTCAAGTTTTCATGTGTTTTTCATTTTAAACCCCAGTGTTTTTCACTTTAAACCCCAAAATGATTCTCCATTACCTTATACAAACAAAGATGGACTGAGGGGGCACATTGAAACACAGATGGAACTCCAGGGCTTAATTTGTTGAAATTGAAACACTGGGGTAACATGAAAAATGCATAAAACCTTGGAGTTCTTTGTAATTAACCCCCAAATTTTAAAGACCATCATAGCCGCATCTCTCTTACATTACATAAATTATTTATTTTGATGTTATTAATGATTTTATAAATAATAATAATAATAAATTGTAAATAGTCTAATTGGCAATTCGTGTTTAACTTGGGTCGGGTTTGAGTAGACAACCTTGAGTTACAATTTGGGCATGGGCAACTCTTAGCATAACTTGGGTTGGGCTTGGATAACCTCTCAACCTGCCCAAACCCACTTGAGTTGCACCCTTACACATTGTGTGCACCACCAAATCTAGTATATATATATATATATATGAGAAATTCTATAATACACACTCCCATTTTTTTGTGTGTATCATATGCCCTAGTTATATCTTATGTGGTGTTAAGTTAGGACCTTTTTTTTTTGTGAATTTTGCTTCTCTCAAATTGTCATCTCAATTTGAGACAGTGTTTGGGCTTGGTAGGCTCATTTTGGGACCAATTTCAATGATCCGAACCATCACTCTTTAAGACTTGTTGAGTAGAATGTTCATGCAAAAAAATAAAATGATTGGACAAGCCAAGATGAGATATTTTGGCTACACCGTGAGTGGTAGTTTTGCCAATCAAAAAGGCTTGAATCTTCTTAAAGAGAGTGAAATTACTAAGCCTCAATTCAAATTTGTGTATCCATTAATTTGGATGTGTTATAGCTACTATCATTTTAATGGCAATGGGCGATATATAAATACATACTGAATATAATAGATGAAGGGTAATATCTGTGAATGTAGGCATAATTTGCCAAACCACGTAAATTTGGTATCTATCCATAATTATTTTTTTATTTGGTAAATACTCCAAAATTTTTAAGGAGATTCAAATTGAGTCAAAAACATGAGAAGTCCAAAAAAAAGATGGTGGAAAAATTGTGGTTACTAGTAGATGATAGACTACTAGCCATATGAGATTAAAAATGGAAATTTGAGCAAGCCCTACAGGTGCAGGAAAAGGAAATATCTCGATCATATGCTTTTCTGTGAAATTGATGTATGGAGGTATCCATATTGGAGGTATAAATTAATTTTTTTGCTTATATCATTTACCCAAAAAAAAAATTATTTTTTGTTCTATTGAAATTGTAAAAAATTGAGAACATTTTTTGATAAACTGCACGGTATGGGAAATCCGAGTTAAATGAGTTATAGAATCAATAACCCATTATTTTGTTTGTGATAAGAGTGGGCATATTACTCGATTTTGTAAATATCAGAAACGCAAGCCTATTCCCAAGACTAACGTTACTGATGAGTCTTTTATGACTATATTTATAGACAGTAAAAGGGTGGTGTGTAGGCATTAATGCTTTTAAGCTCATTTGCTACAATAAAAATTGATTTAAATAGTATACTCCCATAAAAGTTGAAAACATCATTTGCTTGGTGACTTTTGTTCAACCAGGGTGATTGGGAGTAGTGAGGTTAAATTGAGATGAATCTCTAGATGGGTGCTAGTTTTCAAAAATCTATAAGTTCCATCGAAGAAAATTAATCTGCGGTTAAGTTTTTTACTCAACAAAAATTGGCTTCAACTATAATTTTGGGTTAGAGATTGTAAGTGATGGGATGTGACCATTTTTTATTTTTGAATAAGATGATGATGTGAAAATTTCTATTTTCAAATTTTTTTTCCACTAAACAAAATATTTTTAACACTGGTCCATAATTGTATAACCTCGTGAGTGCTCGATTTAAGTCATTTGGGTTACCTGTGGATTTTTTGCCTTTTGAATTCAGAATTAAATTTGTGAGCTTTTCGGGGTGATTCTATTTGCTCCAAGAAAATTATTTAGTACGCATAATTTCTCAGTACTTGCTATTAAATTATTTAGGGTTATAATTGTAACGACCAAAAATAAATACAATAAACCATCCATAACGATAATTAATTAACAAGATAAATTAGAGTATAATATCCTTCCATTACATTAAACTCAGTTGTACAAAAGAGGTGACATATGCAAATATACATTCATAAACCCTAACCCTAATCTATAGCATGTGTCAACAAAAATATATATACAATAGAAGTTAAACAGATAATAAAAATGCCCTAAGGTTACAACTTTCTAAGACAATACTTGGGTACATTAAAGGTGAGTATGAAGCTCAATATAGATAAAGCCCTAGGCTTGTACAGAAATTAAATACAAAATAACAAAACTGAGCCTTCAGCTCCATAGTCCTCCCAAGGTAAGTCCTTGGTGGAGGCATATCACTAACACCGGAAAATAGTTTTCCCCATATAGGGTAAGCCAAAGCCTAGTAGAAATAATCCAATACAATATATGAATCTTAACAAAGATATAAGGGTGAAATGCATATGCATATGCAATACTCATGTCAAAATATTTTACCTTTCTTTTCCCGAAACCATGCCATGCTCAATTGATATCAAAATTCTCAAATCATGTTCTTTATCGTAGAAAACAAGGGGGAATTTTCAAACTGGTACAACCTTTCACGGATAATTTGTCCGCAGGAAACAGTCAAACGGTACCCATGTAAACGTAGCCTATACAAGCGCTACTATTGCCATTTTACGTATATTCGTCTGTGGTAATCGGCACCTATGTACATGCGTGCTTTTTGGGACTTTCACCCTGGACACACAGGCCAACTTAATTTGGTGATACACACATCTTTCTAACATTCGCCCATTTTTCTCAAATTCATATACATTTGCAATGTATTAAATGAGCAGCAGTGTTCAATGCACATAGATGATAAATTAGTTTTAATTCACCTAATCCTCATGCAATTTCTACAACAATCATAGCTATCCTCCACCGATAGCCCAAAATAGATATAAAATCTCCAATACAGATCAACTTTCCAAAATTTAAAATGTAAGCGATAATACATATCCATCTCCATCATCCATATCAATATTCACACAATTTCACATTTTCAACATAATTTCGATTTATTTATACAAAATAAATATTTGAGACATTCAAGGAAAAACACATTTTTCTTCCAAAATCCAATCCAAGTACCAACTTAATAATTTTATCACAACTCAATCTCATTTCCAATCCCACAACCATTTTCAATACATCTATTTGAAAACCCCTCTTTTGACTTCAAACCAAAACCTTAGGTTTGTTCAAAATCCTCCAAAATCATGAGATTGATTTACAAAAACATATAGCTAAGTTAAAATTCATAAAAGAGCATAGAGAATCCCTACCTCAAAGCTAGAAGACCCAGGAAAGAGTGATGACACTTCCACAACACCGAAACCTAACTCTATTCGGATAAAAATGAAGCTCTAGGTGAGCTATATCTTTTTCTCAAAGGAAGTAGGGTAGAGAAATCAATGGATCCAAGTGTTTTAGAAGAGATAATGTGAGTTTTAGAGAGAAAGAGTCTCAACTTAGGGGTTTTAGAAAGCTTAGAGAGAGAGAGAGAGATATGAAAAAGTTATGTAAAAAGTGATTTTTATGGACTGATATACACATAGTCCGCTCGAGCGCAAAAAGTGACGCTCGAGCGTCTAGACAGAAAATAGTTACTGCTCGAGTGCAAGATGTGTCGCTCGAGCATAGAATACACTCTCCTAGAAGTTTTACAGACAGACACCTACCGTTTGAGCTCAAGAAGAGTCGCTCGAGCGCGTAACTGCTCGAGCATAGAAAGAACCACTCGAGTGTAGAAAACACTCTCCTAGTAGTTTTGCAGACCTGCAGAAGTACTAAGAGTTTACAAAGGCCGCTCAAGCACAAGAAGTGACGCTTGAGCGTAAAGGTAAAATTTTGGGCAACAAGGTTTTTGAAAAACAAGGTACCAACCTGTTCCAAACACAACCAACACAACCCAAAAGCCAAACTTAAAAAGGTATAAGGGGAAACAAGACATAAATGACTATACAAGGCAATGAAACCTGGATCCAAAACATCAAATGGTTTAGGTCCAAACCAGAATCGCCATAACCTCCCCCCCTTAAGGAATTTCGTCCCTGAAATTATAAATCAAACCATAAAACCATGTTTAAACCAATTTACAACAATGATAATCAATCAATTCCAATATCATGACCCATCCACCGGTCATTCATTCTCATCAACATGATAAACAAGTTCTCAACACGGAATATACAATTCACATTTCCAAAACATATACAATGTTTATATTAAATCAACATAGCAAAATTTTCAATACATGTTCAAACATTGGCAAATAGGTCCGGATACTTCTTACAGACTTCCAACTCACGTTCCCAAGTTGCTTCCTCAACTTCGTGATGTTGCCATAATACTTTACCAAAGGAATTGTCTTGCCTCGCAAGACTTGGTCTCAAGTATCCAAGACTCTCACCAGTCTCTCCTCATACGAGGCATCCTCATTTACTTCTAAGTCGGTCCAATCCAACACGTGTGATGGATCCGGCTCATACTTCCGAAGCATACAAATATGAAACACATCATGGACCCTGGAAAGCTGTGGCGGTAAAGCCAAGCGATAAGCTACCTTTCCAATCGGCTCAAGGATCTCAAAAGGCCCAATAAATCTAGGGGACAACTTTCCACTCTTCCCAAACCACATCAAACCCCGCCTAGGTGATATCTTCAAGAAAACATGACATAACTTTTCTGGCGACTCTGGATAGTAGCCAACCTCTTATGAATAAGAGTGACTTTCTTAGTCGTTTCCTGAACCAACTTAGGACCTATCAAAAGTGCATCACTCACCTCAGCCCAACACACAGAAGATCTACACAGTCGGCCATACAAGGCGTCAAATAGTGCCATGCCAATACTTGACTGGAAGCTATTGTTATAGGCAAACTCCACTACGGGTAAGTGCCTCTCCCACAACCCTTTTAAGTCAAGGACACAACCTCCAAGCGCATCCTTTAAAATCTGAATAGTGTGCTCTGACTGCCCGTCAGTCTGAGGATGATACGCGGTGCTAAAAGTTAATCTAGTGCCCAAGGCACTCTGTAGGCTCTGCCACAATCGAGCTGTGAAATGCGAATCTCTATCCAAAACAATCATTACAGGGACCCTGTGCAACCTCACTATGTCCATAATATAAAGGTCGGCAAGATAATCTACCAAGTCACTTACGCGCATAGCTACAAAATGCGCCGACTTGGTTAATCGGTCAACTACTACCCAAATCGCATCACTACCCCGTTGAGTCCTAAGAAGACCCACAACAAAATCCATCATGACATGCTCCTACTTCCACTCAGCTATAGGCAAGGGTTGCAACAAACCTATTAGCCTCTAATGTTCGACCTTCACTTGTTAACAAGTAAGGCACCTCGATACAAACACGGCCACATCCTTCTTCATTTCCCTCCACCAAAATTGGCGACTAAGGTTGTGATACATCTTTGTGTCTCCTGGATGCACTGCAAGGCGTAAATACTGAAACTCTCAGAGTACTTCCTCTCGACATGACTCCGGCATGAAAAGACGATCACAGTATCTAACACTCAAATCGGGATACACGTTCAAGCCTTTCTTTACCTTTCCACTAGAGATCTTCTCCCGGAGGGTTTCTATCTCAAGGTCACCCCTCTATGCTACTACCACTCGGCTTACAAGTGTAGGCTGTGCAACTATCAAAAACAAGGCCGCTAACTTAACGGACTCGCCAAGATGCAAGTCGAACTCACCAATAGCACCCAACATCTCCCATTCCCGAATGGCAATACTAGCAACACTACTGATGGATTTCCTACTTAAGGCATCAACCACAACATTGGCCTTCCCCAGATGATAATGCAACTCAAAGTCATAATCTTCTATAAACTCCATCCACCTTCTCTGCCTCAGATTCAAGTCTTTCTGTGTAAAAAGATATTTCTGACTCTTGTGATCAGAAAATACCTCAAACTTCTCACCATACAAATAATACCTCTAAATCTTCAAGGCAAAGATCACTGCCACTAACTCTAAATCATGGTTTGGATTATTTCTCTCATGAGTTTTCAACTATCGTGAGCCATAAGCTACTACTTTTCCCTCTTATATCAATACACAACCCAAACCTTCTCGTGACGCATCACAATACACTGAATAGCCCAAACCCCTCTCCGAAATAATCAATACTGGAGCAGTGGTGAGTCTAACTTTAAGCTCTTGAAATGACTTCTCACAAGCCTCACTCCACCCAAACTTGATTCATTTCCTCGTCAATCTAGTCAATGATGAGGTTAATCTAGATAAATCTTTCACAAACTGCCGGTAATACCTGGCGAACCCCAAGAAACTACGGATCTCAAAGGCATTCTTAAGGTTGTTCCCAATCTTGCACGGCTTCTATCTTGGATGAATCTACAGTCACCCCTTCTCCGAATACCACATGGCCTAAGAACTTTACTTCTCTCAACCAGAATTCACACTTTCTGAACTTGGCATATAGTTTGTGGGCTCGAAGTAACTCAAGTACTACCCGCAAGTGTTCTTCATGTTCCTCCTCAGAAGGTGAGTAAATCAAGATGTCATCAACAAAGATGACCACAAAACGGTTTAGAAACTTAAAGAAGATCTGGTTTATCAAATCCATAAACACGACTGGTGTATTGGTTAGCCCAAAAGGCATCACTAGAAACTCATAATGGCCATACCGCATACAGAATGCTGTCTTCTAGATATCATCCTCCCTTACCCTCAACTGGTGATAACCAAATCTTAGGTCTATTTTGGAAAAACAACAAGACCCTTTCAACTGACCATCTATACGAGGCATTAGGTACTTGTTCTTAACAGTCACCCAATTCAACTTTCGGTAATCAATACAAAGTCACAACGCACCATCTTTCTTTTTGGCAAAGAGAGCTGGTGCTCCCCAAGGTGAAGTACTAGGGCGGATAAAACCCTTATCTAACAATTCTTGGAGTTAAATCTTTAACTCACTCAACTCAGCAGATGCAAACCTATACGGTGCCATAGAAATTGGTGTTGTGCTAGGCACTAAGTCGATAGAGAACTCAATCTCACGATGATGTGGTAATCTAGTGAGATCCTCAGAAAAAACATCTGGGTATTCACAAACTACCCTTGGCAACTCAACTCGGACTTCATCACACTCACTACCCAAGAAGTTGGCAAGAAGACAACTAAGCTCACTCCACCTACGCGGATCATACACCGGTGATAAGACTCTATCGGCTCTGTCCCCCATGAAATAAAAACAATCACCGCTCAAGGTACATACAATAACCCTCTAACAGTAACAATCTATGACAGCCTGATACGATGATAACCAGTCCATAACCAATATAGCATCAAAACTCGACATGTTAATCAACACAAATGCAAAAGGAAGTTGACAATCGGCAACCTCTATGTCACAACCCCGACACCCCTGTTCCAAAACAATCTCACTACCAATAAGTGACTCTACACTGAGTGGAGATGCTAACCGAGCCAATTCTAACCCCAAAGCTGATGCAAATGCAGACGAGATAAAGGAATGGGATGCACCCGTATCAATTAACACATTAGCAATAGAATTGCATAACAAGAAAGTACATTTTACTACCGAAGGCGCTAGTACTAGGTCGGGCGTAGTAACAGCATACATACGCCTTGAAGGCCTCTGCTCTACCTACTCACCCCTCGGAGCATAAGTCTGTGCACTAACTAAGCCGAAGAGGCTCTCTGATTGGCCCTCGAGGCCCGAACTGACTGTGCAGGCTGGTGGCTCTGTGTTTGTCTTGAACCAGATGCACCAAGTGTGTCACCCAACTGAGGACAAAATCTCTTCATATGCCCTCTCTGTCTACACTGATAACAAGTGAGCACTGCCCTCTCCCTTGACTCTGGCCCTGAGAACGAGCTGAAGACGATGCGGACCGCTGCCCTCCTCCCCTCTGTGGGCAAGTTGGAGACTTGTGGCCCAACTAACCACACTTAAAGCAAGTGAAATCTCCCTGACCACCTCTTCCTAAACTTGAACTCGGTACTGGAAAAGTGGACCTTGACTGAGCTCCCAAGGGCTACTGTAGGTTAGAACCCCTCTGCCTCTTATTGTTCCCTTGAGCATCCTGACTCCTCTTGGAGACCCTCATTCGTTCCTCCTCCATTTGCATCACAGTCTCAAAATGAGCCATTGACTCTATAAGGCGCCTGTAATCTCTAATCATTGAATCGGCTACCTTGAAAAGAAACCCGGTCCTTAACCTTTTCTCAAACTCCACACAACGACATTCCTCTGTCGCCACAGACTCTGGTGTAAACCTAGATAGACTAGTAAATACGGCCTCAAACTCGGCCATCGGTGTGTTCAGCTGCTTGAGTTGTAAGAACTAGTCCCTCAACTTCTCCCTGGCAGTGGAAGGTAAGAACTTATTCTGGAAGGCATCAACGAAATCCTCCCAAGTTACTCCAATGCGCCCACGCGCATACTTCCACCATTGACTTCCATCTCCTTTCAGCTAGAAGGATGCCAAGGTCACTCTTAAACGACCGTCTTCAATGTCGAGCATCTCAAATGTCTTCACCATTTCTTTGAGCCATTCATCCGCTTTCAAAGGCTCTTTAGGATCGCCCAAAAACTCGTCCAAGTTAGACTGAAAAAACTCTCGCTTCAAAAAAGACAACCCCGTCTCAGCAACATGGGCCTAGACTCGATTCTCAGCTCTAAGAATGTCCATGGATTCCCGTAATGCTCCGACTATCTCGCAGGCTAAGGCGCACATGGTCTGCTGACCAACTGGTTCAACCACATTGACCTGACTAAGTCCTTCCTCTTGTACCGGATTATCATTCGGTATTAGCAACTCCTGCCGTCTAGGCCTACTACGCCTACCACTGCGATTACGTCCTGACATCCTAATAAGGTAACAAAAGAGATTAGCACATTTACAAATGTGCCGAAGCTAACTCACTCGCGTCCTAATGTTGTGGACAACAATAATTCATTCCACATAAGTACATAGTCACATAAACACATACAAATTTCCTTCCTGGATAATAACTATCTCGTGATGTTGCTAGAGTTCCAATTAGAAACAATAGTGATCAGGTGCTCTTCTAATAGAACTTCTAGAAACCCGTAGACCCAATCAATATCTTAGGAGTTAAATTTCATACCCATATAATCACGTAAGCATACTATCACATAAGCATACCATGCACATAAACATCTCTGTTAAGCGAGACAAACCCATTATGGTAATAACCATTTCCCACATATCCAAAGTATTCAAACCCGGTACACTCTAATACCAAGTTGTAACGCCCTGAAATAAATACAATAAACCACCCATAACGATAATTAAATAACAAGATAAATTAGAGTATAATATCCTTCCATTACATGAAACTCAATTGTACAAGAGATGTGACGCATGCAAATATACATTCATAAGCCCTAAACCTGAATCTATAGCATGTGTTAACAACAACAAAAAAAAAAAAAAAAAAAATTAAATAGAAGTTAAACAAATAATATAAATGTCCTGAAGGCTACAACTTTCCAAGACAATGCTTGGGTACATCAAAAGTGAGTCTGAAGCTCAATACAGATAAAGCCCTAGGCTTGTACAAAAATTAAATACAAAATAACAAAACTGAACCTTTAACTCCACAGTCCTCTCAAGCTAAGTCCTTGGTGGAGGCATATCAACAACACCTGAAAATGGTTTTTCCATATGGGGTGAGCCAAAGCCTAATAGAAATAATCCAACACAATATATGAATCTTAACAAAGATATAAAGGTGAAATGCATATGCAATGCTCATGTCAAAACGTTTTACCTTTCTTTCCCCAAAACCATGTCATGCTCAATTTATATCAAAATTCTAATCGTGTTCTTTACCGTAGAAAACAAGGGGGAATTCTCAAACCAGTACAACCTTTCACGGATATTTTGTCCGCGGGATACCGTCAAACGATACCCATGTAAAGATAGCCTATACAAGCACTACTATTGCCATTTTATGGATATTTTTTCCGCGGGAATCGGCACCCATGTACACGCGCACTTTTTCAGAACTTTCACCCTAGACACACAGGACAACTTAATTTGGTGATACACACCTCTTTCCAACATTCACCCATTTTTCTCAAATTCATATACATTTGCAATGTATTAAATGAGCAACAGTGTTCAATGCATATGGATGAGAAATTAGTTTCAATCCACCTAATCCTCATGCAATTTCTATAATAATTATAGCTATCCCCCATTGATAACCCAAAATAGATATTTGTAAACAGATATAAAACCTCTAATATAGATAAACTTTCCAAAATTTGAGATGTGAGCGATAATACATATCCAACTCCATCATCCATATCAATATCCACCCAATTTCATATTTTCAACATCAATTCCATTTATTTATACAAAATAAATATTTAAGACATTTAGGGCAAAACCCTTTTTTTCTTCCAAAATCCAATCCAAGTACCAACTCAATAATTTTATCACAACTCAACCTCATTTCCAATCCCAGAACCATTTTCAATACATCTATTTGAAAGCCCCTCTTTTGATTTCAAACTAAAACCCTAGGTTTGTTCAAAATCCTCAAAAATCGTGAGATTGATTCACAAAAACATATAACTAAGTTAAAATTCATAAAAGAGCATATAGAATCCCTACATCGAAGCTAGAAGACCAAGGAAAGAGTGATGACACTTCCACAACACCGAAACCCAACTCTATTCGGATGACAACGAAACTCTAGGTGAGCTATACCTTTTTCTTGACAGAAGTAGGGTAGAGAAATCAATGGATCCAAGTGTTTTAGAAGAGAGAATGTGAGTTTTAAAGAGAGAGAGTCTCAACTTAGGATTTTTAGAAAGTTTAGTGAGAGAGAGAGAGATATGAAAAAGTGATGTAAAAGTGATTTTTACAAATTGATATACCCACAATCCGCTCAAGCTCAAAAAGTAACGCTCAAGCGTCCAGACACAAAAATAGTTATCACTCGAGCGCAAGATGTGTCGCTCAAGTGTAGAATACACTCTCTATAACGCCTCAAAAATTTACATAATAAAGATGCACCAACTACCAATCCTTAAGGTAAACATAAGTAAATGTCAATATCAACATCAACCCCAAATCTCCAACATTTGCATTCATAATCATAAGAGGTTTACAAAAGGAGGTCACACATGCGAATATACATTCAACGACCTTAGTACGTGAATCTGTAAAATGTGAAATAACCAGTCAAGAGTAAATAAATGCCCTCGAGGGCTACAAAGTCCAAGGCTTAAGTCCGGTTACACAAAATGGTTGCTCGAACCCACACACATATAGCCCCTGATTTGCAAAAATAATCACAACAAAACAAGAGCCTTGTGCTCTCAAAATACACTCCACGCCCTTAATTTGGAGGAATCACCACATCTTTTCCTGCACAAAATCCTATAGGATGAGCACAAGCCTAGTAAGAAATTCTTAACAAAATATATACATTTTATACAATTCTCATGAGATGAAATGCATACACCATGGTATATTTTTAAAAGAAAATCACATCTTCATTTTTTTGAAAACCATCATACACAATGAAATCTTGAAAATTCAACAGTTTAATAATTTCAATTAAGTTCAAGAGGCGGTAAATACGACTCAGGTAATCTCTAGGTTGGTGTCTACAAGTAGGCATAACTAGTACTACCAAATCCCCTACTTTACTGGCAACTAACCGGAAGGCGCGTGGTACCTCCTCCGCGCGTGTTTTCTGTCTTTCACCCTGGACACTCAGGCCAACTTAAACAATGTCAACTACACCCCCTATCCGGACTTACCATTGTATTTACCCCAAAAACAAATCAATGAGATCTTGTTTCACAAACATTTCCTTTCTCAATGCAGAAGTTTTCAAATCTCAATTCAAAATTTGTAACAATCTAACGCATTGAAATGCCAATGTATAGACACCCCATTTTTTACCGTCCTCAAGACTTGGATGTTCTTGCAGTTACATCCAGTGACAAGTTTGATTGCTCGTCGAGCGCTTGGAATTCGCGGTGGAACACCACAAGTTTGAGCTTTCCAAACCCTGCACCAATTCTGTCTTATTTTTGGACCATGCCTTGGTCCTTCCAGCATGTTATTCTTAATGCACTGCCGGCCATGATAAGGCACTGTTGGCCATGGATTTTGGCCTGCTGGCCATTGATGTGTCCTACAAGCCATCAATTAGCCCCTACCAGCCATCACTGATGACCGGCCAGCTACCAGTGTATTAGTAGATATTTTCTGATATTTTGTGCTAGCTGTTTGCACAAATTCGAGCATCTACTTGCACGTGGATGGTTGGATCTCTTTGGGAGGATTTTGTATCTTCTATATATAGAAGCCTTCCTCTTGCATGCTCAAGGTTGGAAATTTTGAAGACAAAAAAATTTCTCTCTCTCTCTCTAGAATCCTCTCTCTAAATATATTGCCTTAAAGCCTAAATTCTCTACACTTTTGCTTGTGAGCTCTTGATCAAACTTGATCATCATTGTGTTGAGGTTGATTGAGGTCCTATTTGAGCTTTAGAAGAGGATTTTTGCTTGGTTTGACTTGCCTTTGTTGTCTAAATAGCATCTTGTCTTCAAAGAGGTAGAATACTTGTATTTTTAGCTTAATTTAAATACTTGTTTGGCCATCTTTGCATGCTGTTTTGAGGCTGATTTTTGACCTCTGAAATCTCTATTTTTATGATTTAAAATAGTGGTTTGAGGTTTGTTTGGGAGTTAGGGGTGGTCCACCCTTCTTGTAGCTTGCTTACTAAAGTGTTGTGTCATCTTTCAAAGCTTTTGAAACAACTTTTTTTTTGGCCTTTTAACCACTAAATTTTAGGGGAATTTCAGTGGTAAAAACTTGGTTTTGAGGTTCAAAATAGGAGGGGGTAGCCTCCCCTCCTTGTGTCTTGTTTGCAAGTGTAGATAGCCTAACATGTGAACATGTTTTTCTACCTTTTTGTGACTTGATCTCAGCATGTTTTTGCTACTGATTTAGCATGCTTTAGCTTTGTTTTGAGCTTTCTTGGTCATATGAGCTTTGTCTTGCATGGTTGTAGTGCAAATGGCTTCACTAGCTTAGTGTTTTAGGCCTCTAAACATGTTTTGCTTGACATGATTGCATGTTGTAGTGTCATTTAACATGTGATTTCAGTGTATATAGCTCTGTCATACTCTCACTTATTTCACTCTTTCATTGCTTTTGAGAGTTGTGCCTTAAGTCTTATTTGTGGGCTAACATGTGAGCATATTTTTCTAGCCTTTTATGCTTCAAGCTCAGCATGTTTTAGCCACTGTTTTGGCATGTTTTAACTCTATCCAGAGCTGGTTTAGTCAATTGAGCTTTGTGTTGCATGCTTATAGTGTTGTGATCTTCACTAGTTTGATGCTTTTAGGCTCTTAGCATGTCTTGCATGTGTTGCTTGCATGATTTAGTGTCTTTTTGCATGCCATATCAGCACTGAAATATCTGCAACCTCCCTCATTTCTTCACTTTTCATTTGCTTTGAGGGTTGGTTAACCTTAAGGTTGTGTTTAAGCTTGAGATAGAGCTTGTGCTCAATGGTTTTAACCCTCTTTTGGGGGTTCCTCCTAACCAAAGGCATGATCTCTCTCATGTCTTAAACCATCCTTTGGTTGACCCCTCTCTCATTAGAAGACACTCATCTTGGACTTAACCAGTTAAAGAATGGCTTGGTAATGCTAAAATGAGTAAACAAAATCGAACAAGTAAAACATGACCAAGATTAGCATGTTGTGTTTGCATTGCATGTGTTCAATCGAACGTTATATTGAACACAAGGTAGATTAGTCCATTTCATACTCAAAGTGATGAAATAAGCCAATCTCCTTTGTCTCCATCACCCTTGATCATGCATGATATGGTAGTGGTCCTTTGAGTCTTGTTTTGTGCATTTATTGAAAGTGCACAACTTGGATCTTTGGCCATCATGCAATGAAATTGCTTGATTGGTGGTTTTGGATCCAAGAGTGCCACTCCTTTGATGTTTTGAGATGATAAGGAGGGGCACAGTACAAACATGTCCTTGGAAAACCCTCCATTTTCCTCTGTTTGTGCTCTGTTGCAGTGTGGTGATTTAGCACACCAGTGGCCGATAGTGGCTCACTGATGGCCGGCAGTGCCTTACCCTTGGTCGGCAGAGGCACATTTTTGGCCGGCAGATGGCCGGCAGCAACCAATCATGGCCAGCAGGCCACTGATGCAATCCTCAGTATTAAATTGGTAAGGTGGAGCAAAAAGTTCTTGGAGTAACCCTGCAAATAGAGCCTCTCAAGAGCAAACCAGTGGGCTTTTCAGGGCGAAAACCGAATGCATGCATCTTCCATGTTCTAAAGCAGAGCTGAGGTAGTGTAGTTTAATGCTTTACATGTTTAATTAGTGTACATTAGCTTTGTAATTTAATTAATTAGTTTGCTAATTAGTTAAGTGTTGTAATAATTAGTAATTAGTTTGCTAGTTATTCGTTTGGTTTGTAATAATTAGTCTAATTAGTTTAATTAGATTAGCTTAGTGTAGCTAGCTTAGCTCTTATTCATTCGGACCCTCCTTCGAGAGGGCACAATGTTGTAATAAGTGTGCGTGCGTGTGTGCATGTCTTCCAACCCCACGTCTTTCTCTCTTTTACTTAACTACTTTCGATGGTTAGATTAGGGCATATTTTGATTAGCATACCTTATGCTTGGATGTTTGCATCATTCATTTGTCTTGCATGCACCAAGGCTTGGCGCATCATTCAAACTGCATCGTATTTCAATACTTACTTGAATACATGTTTCAAAGCATGCTATCAAGTTGCTTCATATGCCATGATTAGGTAGTCGAGCCTATTAATTGCATTATTGCATATGTTGCATTAGGCATTTTAACATAGTTAGGATCATGCATTGTTTCTAACTAGTTTTTTTGTTTTGGCTTGGAGAACTTGGTAAGCTTTTACGCTTTAGCATATTACATGAGTGTAATTCCCATGATGCCATGTTTCGCATGCTTGCCATGAGACTATGTGCTTACTTGCTAAACTGCATGAATGCCTGTGGATGAAGGCTTTGTTGCTTAAATTGAGACAATTCAACAAATGAATGTTTTAAGCCCACTTTGCGAAGTGGCAAATCATGTTTTAAGCCCACCATGTTTGGTGGCAAATCCGCACTTTAGCCCACTTGAAGGTGGCAATTTCAAACCATTTTCGAAAACAAACACGAGTTGAAATGTTCCAATTCTTGCGATTTTAGTCTATACTTGCTTGTGTGCGTCACATAATAAAGTTAGCTAATAACCGGGAATAAGAACACATAAGGTTTATAAAAAAACATATCATGATTAGTAGAGCCCGATCTTTGATCAGGCGAGCAGGGGTTCTCATTTCAGGACCTTCCCCTCTTGTACCCAAGTTCCTGAGCCGAGGCAACTTTAGTGATGATGGACACGTGGCCTTTGACACAAGTCAGGGTTTCCTAAATTTCCCAAAAACAAAATATTTAGGTGGCGACTCTATAATCTAGCAAAGCAGTCCAATTTTGGCATTATTTGATTCAAAATCGATTTTCCAAAATGATTTGCCAGAATTGGACTCTTTGGTGTTTGTCAGTTTCACATTGCACTTGTGAAACTAGATTCAGAACCGTGACAGGAGTCCAAACTATAGGACCAATTCGAGCTCTCTGAAAGGCGGGGCGAGAAGAAAGTCGAGTCTACACAATGCAACATTTATCAATGCATTATAATATTTTTTTCCATTTTCAATTTCCTCCACACAACCTCCCATTGTGATCACAATTTCCATATCTCTATTCAATATAACATCATAATTCAATCCCAAAAGAAAGTACAGCAATATCACAATCATGTATTTCCCATATTCAAAACATCATTTTCTAAATTTGGGCTTCCAAGACAAACCAACAAGAAAACTCAATTTAATCATTTTTCAAATTTCCAGGGAATCTCCTCGTTATACATAATCATAGGAATTTCTCAATCATACATTCATCATTATATTTGTCAAGTATCAGATTCATAACATCTCAACACTTTCTAAAAAATCCCCAAATTTCTAGGGTTCTCACAAACTAGGTTTCTTCTCATTTTGAAAGAGTTTTTCCAAGACAACACTTCTCTTCAACAATATAGCTCAAAATCTCAAGGGTTTTAGAAAACATTATGAAAACCCACCTTTAAAATCATCCACAACTCATGAGTCAAAACCAAGTCCAATACAACAAAAGGAAGTTCCAACATCAACATAACTTGCAAAAATGTATATATAACTCAAAGAGAAATCCCTACCTCAAGTTCTTGAAGGAAAGAGAGGAGAAAGCCCCAAAATCAACGTTGTCAAAACTCGATCTCCACCGCACACAACGTAGCCCTCGAAGAGTTCTCCAATTTTGATGAAGGAGCTAGGGTCAAAACTCTAATGGATTTGAAGGAATCCAAGGTTTGATCTAATTTAGTGTAGGTAAATGTAGAGAGAAGGGAGAGAAATGAGTTTTAGAGAGAGAGAGAGATATACAAAAAGTGAGATACACCTATCCCAAAGTAAAGAAAATAAGAGGAAATTTCAGACTTAGCACTCCTGCACATGCGTGCCTTTTCCCGTATATGCGGCACGCCTGTCATCGCACGTGTGACCCGCTCTCCACACCTATAATTTCACGTGCAATTAAAGCAGCCTTGCACCTTGGCAGCCACTCCTCACTGCATGTGCGACCTCACCTTCCACACATGCGACCCATTTCCTGCACGTGCGGCCTAAGCCCCTGTGCGTGTGGTTCTGCCTCCCAGTCAAAAATTTCAGGCGCTGAAACTGAGACACCCTAGATCCCATCCCATGCCTTCCGAAACAAGCGAAACTTAACTTAAGAATAAAATAAGGACGAAAATTCGAAGAAGGTTTCAAAAAATGATAAACCCAAACGGCCGACAAGGCCTCAAGTTAGTCCCCAACACTCTAACTCGAGTAACCACAACACAAACAAAAGAAGAACGAGACAGGTTACGTACCCAGTCATCACACTCTCCCAGTAGTTTTACAGACAAACGCCTACTACCACTCGAGCTCAAGAAGAGTCACTCGAGCGCGCAACCATTTGAGCGTAGGAAGAACTACTCGGGCGTAGACAACACTCTCCCAATAGTTTTGCAGACCTACAAAAGTACTGAGAGTTCACAAAGGCCGCTCGAGCGCAAGAAGTAACGCTCAAGCGTAAAGGCAAAATTTTGGGCAAGAAGGTTTTTGAAAAACAAGGTACCAACTTGTTCCAAATGAAACCAACACAACCTAAAAGCCAAACTCAAAGAAGTATAAGGGGAAACAAGACATAAATGACTATACAAGACAATGAAACTAGGATCCAAAACATCGAAGGGTTCGGGTCCAAACCAGAATCGCTATAATAATTTACTCTTAATATACCCTATGTTTTTTCACAAATTACCCTTCAAGATAAAATCATAATTTGTGGTACACCCAACTAATAAACAAATCAATTCAAAAAAGACTATCTCCCTCTCTTCTCAGCCATTGTACACCCTCACTCTTGTCATTGGCAAAAACTGAAGAAGAAGAAGAAGAAAGATGGAATTGTTTCATCCCCATAAGCAGGTAAATTCCTCTTGTTTTTTCGTTAATTGCATTTTTCATTGTTTGGGATAGTGGTTGTAGGTTTTTCATAACCGCAATGGTTGATTTCAAATTTTGATCTTCGTTGAAGCCATTCAGACCTTGGTATGCCAAACATATTGCCTTTGTTTAGCCTTACAAAGCTGAACAGTGTTGATGTAGAATGTGTTTTTATGTAAAAAAATATATATATAAAAATTAAGAATTGTACTTTGATATTTATGTAAATACTTACCTCTTTTTTGATGGATTGCTTCAAAAAATATTTGATTATTATTTTCATCCATTGTTTGATTTTATTCAAACTTTCTTCTATTTGCAAATAACAACACAATAAGAAGCAATGATGTTGATGATAATGGTGAGTTTTCACGGGGTGAATTGGAATTTTGGAGTGAGAAAGAAGCTGGAGAGAAAATAATTAAAGCTTGGGGAAGAAGATGAAGAGTTTTGAATATGAAGAATATATATAAATGATTAGGGTGTACCATGAGGGGAAAAAAGTTATTTTAGGATTTAATGTGTATTGTTTTTATTAGTAAATTTACATTAGGTTATAATAGGAACTAAAATTTCAAAATTTTAGGTGGCCATACTGAGTTACTATTTGGGTACAAATAGAATCACCTAGCTATTCGCTATTTGATCTTCAGTTAAATATTATATAAAATTCAATGACTTCTAAGCTATCAGAATTTTTAAAGACTAATTTTTGGATTAGTGGAGGTGTTAAAGTTTATATTATTATAATAGCTTTTGCTATACAAATTATTTTTGACATTGTTTTTTAGAGAATATTTAACAGGATTACTATCAAGGCAAATTGTGATTTTTGGCATACTTTTGAATCGTATGAAATTTGTATTTGGATCTAGAAAGAGCAAAAAAAAATGGTGGATTTATAAAAGTATCCTATTATATTTTAAAATTTGTAAGATGCTAGATTGGTATATTATGTCAGGTGCTCTACCAAAAATTATATTTGGAAAATGGTGCTATATTTTATGATTGCTAGCTACAACAACTGAGAAAATAAATTGGTTAATGGTTTGGTGAGATTAAATGTTATGAGAAAACCAATTTCACACATTTGTGAATTATTAGTGGCAGTGCACGTGCATCACCCGTGATTTTATTTAATTTCTTTACATATTTGTTATCCATTAAAATTAAACAGTTTATGAAGTTTTATTAGTTTAGGAGTTTGTATTATTATGTATGCATGTTATTGTGAGTGAGGGAAACGATATTGACGGTTAATAACAAATAAATTATGGGAAAAAGGTTAGTTTGATATATATTGATAGCATAATAATTGTAGGGCTGGAGCATGCAACACAAACATAATTTGCACACCAATAAAAGATTGAACCTAAAGTTATGTTTGTTAACCACTGATTGAAAATTTGGTTTTTAACAAAGAAGGCATCTTGCAATCACTACAGAAGATTTGGTATTTTTAGGCATTTCAAAGAGCCACTAAAACAAGTAAAAACCCCACTAACAATTTAGATGTTTATAACAAGTTGACCATGTGCCCGCCAATTTTAGGTTAGGGATGCTTTCAAACGCCACACTAATACTTTTAGTGACATTCAATACAATCATATCAATCTTTGGCGGCAACAAATTATGTTCTACAATTGAAGTCAACATTGACTTATAGTGGCAATTTTTTTAACGCCATGAATGCCTCCTTCCTTGTTCAGCTTTAGTGATATTTTTATTTTCAATAAATCAATAAAATAGAGAAAATAAATAATTTGTATCCAATCCAACAAAATCAAAATGTATTACCCTGAATTTCACAATAAAACAAGCACGGAGTTACATTTGAATATTTTTTTATATTGCCAACGTGAGGTAATGTGTTGGATAATAGAATTTTTTTTATTTTTTTAGAATTTTATCGTAAGTATAAAATATATACCCTGAGTTATAATAATAAATAAATATTTTGATTATGTTTCAAAATTAAGCAATAAGTGAATAGTGAAATAAATACATATCCTCACAATTTTGATTATAAGGTCATTATAAAATACTATATATAATGCTAACTTAACCTGAGCATATTAAATTATAATCTTAACTACTTTTAAATTTAAATCATAAGTTTGATCGTTAACTTCAATTATCTTTTAAATTTGTTAGTGAGACAATAAATGAATAAACGACTTAAAAGTTTAACTACCATTTAAATTTTGGCAATAGACAACAACTAGTTACTGCAACACAACTTACAAATTTTTGTTGGCAACATTTCCAACTACCTTTTAAACCATTTTTTTTTTTGCCATGAAGTTGGCTTAAATAAATTTGATCGTTAACCCCAACAACATTTTAAATTTCACAATGACTCGATAATGAATAAATGACAAACAAAATTTATTTACCATTTAAAATTTTGCACGGAAGACAATGGTTATTGACTGAAAAACAAATCGTAATTTTTTATTGGCAGCGACAACCTTTTTAAATTTTTTGCCGTGAAGTGAACTTAAACACTTAAAATTGAATCTCACCTTCAGATCTCCAGCTCGAGACACCAAAAAGGGAGAACAACTACCATTTAAACTTTTGCAGTAAGACAATAGTTAGTGACCAAACAAAAATGCTACATTTTTCTGTACAAAAATGCTTTAAACTTTTTTATCGTGAAGTGAGTTTAAACACCTAAAACTAAATCCCACCTCAAATCCCAAGCTCAAGACACTCGACAAAATGGAAAATCAATTATCATTTAAACTTTTGTGGAAAGGTAACAGTTAGTAACTAAAGAATAAATAATAGCAATAATCTTTTAAAGCATTTTTTTGTCAGGGAGTGAGCTTAAATACCTAAAACTAAATCACACATTTGGATCCCAACCACGAGACCCTTACCAAGAAGGGACAACAATTACTATTTAAACTTTCGTGGTACGACAACAGTTAGTAATTGAAAAACGAATGATAGATTTTTGTTGATAACAACCCTTTAAACTTTTTGTGATGAAGTGAATTCAAACATCTGAAACTGAATTCCACTTCAAATCCCAAGCTAAAGATACTAGAAAGAAGTAAAGAACAACTATCATTAAATTTTCACGATAAGATAATAGTTATTAATTGAAAAACTAAATAATAGGTTTTTGTCATCACTACAAGAAAAGTGGGCTTAAAAGACGGAAGCATTTGCGACGGCACACTTGCCATCTCAAAAAGTGACTTTTTGCGACGGCACAACTTGCTGTCACGAAAAAGGTAAGTTTTTGCGATGACACAACTTGCAGTCACGAAAAATGTGAGTTTTTGCTACGGCACAATTTGCTGTCGCAGAAAAATAAAGTATTTGCCACGGCAGAAAAATGCTGTCATGAAAAAAGGAGAGTATTTGCGACAACAAAACTTGTTGTCGCAAAAAATAGAGTTTTTGAGACGGCACCAGCTGTAGTAACCAAAAAAAAAGTGAGTTTTTTGCGACTATAATAGGTACCGTTGCAAAAAAAAAAAGTAAAAAAAATATTGTGGCTTTGAGATGGCTTCATATATATACAGTCACAAAATGGTTTGAATAAATGCAACAATATTTTTCTGTCACCAAAAAAAAAAAAAAAATTTTAAAAATGATGTCGTCTTACTCTTTAGATATAACATTTCTCTTTTCACCCATTTTTCATCTTCTTGTCTCTCTGTCTCTCTCTCTCTCTCTCTCTCTCTCTCTCTCTCTCTCTCTCTCTATCTATCTATCTATCTGTTTTTCTATGTCTCTCTCTCGTTCATTTCTTTTTGCTCTCTTTGTCTATCTCTCGCTCATCTCTTGTTTCTCTCTTTTTCAGTCTCTCTCTCTATCTTTTTCTCTCTTTGTCTCTCTCTCTCTCTCTCTCACTCACTCATTACTCTTCTCTCTCTCTTTCTCTCTTTGTTTGCCTGTCTGTTTGTATGTATCTCTCTTTCTCCCCCACTGTGTTCGCCTTGCTTACTCTCTCACTCCCCTCTTCTCTATTTACCGAGCTCTCTCTCGATTTATCGATCCACTACAAGAAAATGCACTTTTAGCAACCACTTTCTCTCTCTCTCTCTCTCTCGCTCATCACTCTGTCTCTCTCTCTCTCTCATCACTCTGTCTTTCTCTCTCTCTTTCTCTATCTCTCTTCTCTATCTGTCTCTCACTCATCTCTTTCTCTCACCACTCATCTCCTCTACCACCTTCACCACTACTACAAATGCCATTCCACTACCACCATTACTACTACTGTTGCCACTTCACCTCTACGACTACCATTACTACCACCATCGCCACCACTCCACTACCACCACCACCACTACTGCCACTACTACTACCATTACCTCTCCTCCACCACCGCCACTCCATCTTCTCTACCACTACCACAACTTCACCACTAATCTCCTTCGCCATCACCACCACCATCACCTCTAATCCACCACCTTCACCACTATTGTCACTCCCTCTCCTCTACCACAAAAAATTAGTTCCTGGTTTTTAATAACCAAAAAAAAATGGACTGTAGAAAAATATTTTTCATTGACCACAAAAAATTAACTTTATTTTAATGGAAAATATTTTTCATTAAAATATTACCCCTACTTCTACCAAATAAAAATAATAATAATTTTTTTTCATTAAAATAAAAATGAAACAAATAAATTTTCAACCTTAGTAACTAAAAAAAATCAAAAATCAAAAAAAAAAATTCATTAACTACAAAAAAATAAATTTATTTTAACAAAAAATAAATAAAATGACGTCGTTCACACCGCCTATCCTAACTCTCCTCTTCTTTTCTTTTTTTTCTTTTTGTTTTCCCGCTCTTTCTATCCGAATTCCCCCTATTTCTTCCCCCCTTTTGTTTCTCATGATCTCAAATCCCCAATCCCCAATCCCTTAAACAAAAAAAATCCCCAAAATACGATACTATCTCTCTCTCTCTCTCTCTCTCTCTCTCTCTCTCTCTCTCTCTCTCTCTCTCTCACTCACTCTCACTCTCACTCTCACTCTCACGACTGCAAGCAGCGGCAGTGGCAGTAGCAACAAGCGGTGACGACGGGGAGCAGCGAGTGACGACGGCTAGCAGCGGCAGCAGCAATGCGACATCTCAGATACCTTTGTCGAACCTTTGTCGTTGGGTCGTTCATCGTGGTCGACATTGGGTCTTCCTCGCTACTTTGCGAGTGTTTTTTTATTTTTTGTGCTTGCTCTTCTCTTTGGTAAGCCTTCTTCTCTTATGATATACAAAGTTTGGTGGCATTCTTCCTTAATTTTGCATTGCACAATATATCACAATGGGACATCATTTAGGGTTTGATTTGGGATTGATTCTTGGGTTTGATTTGGGGTTGCCTCTCTTTATTCTTGCTTGATTTTTTTTTCCCTCTGTATTTTTATCAAGTATTGCTCATTGATTTGGGGTTTGTCTCTGATACCATGGGGCTTGAATGTATCACAATAGCGCTAGATTTAGGGACTGATTTGGGATTGAATTTTTGGGTTTGATTTGGGGATCGAATTTTTGGGTTTGATTTGGGGTTTGGTGGCCTGTATTTTTATTTGAAAACCCTAATTTGTTTGTCTCTTATGCAAGTTGCTCATGATGATCTTGTTTGCAACTTGAGTGCCAAGTTAGCATGAGTTATGTGTACAGTGTTATTGTACTTATGCTTTTCCTTTGGTATTAGCTTTTTGACACATATTTCTTTGTTGAAAGAAATGTTACCTATATTGATTTGTAAATAGTGAAATATTTTCCATTTTGACCCCACCTAATTAGTTTTATTTTCTACTTTTGTTTTTCAATATTTTGGTAATGGAATGGTCACATGGTTACCTTTTATAGACAATTGGCAAGAACTTGTCCAGCAGATTAAGTCAAAGGGCATGAGGCCTGGTGTGGCATTAAAGCCTGGAACTCCTGTTGAAGATGTGTATTCACTGGTAAGAATTTGCCCTATTTATTGTTCTTTTAAGTTCTCAAGTTTTGCTATTTACCTGGCATTTTCCCTTTAATGAAGTGGAGTTAAATTGAAGTATTTAAACTAAAGATTACTTGATACATGTGTTGGAAAGTAGAAACAAAATGCATGCTTCTCTAACGAAGTAAAGTTGCACCGTAATTAAATAAAGATTGTTTGATACCTTGCATTTAGCAGTTATTTCCTCTTTCCTAATCCACAGCTTGATGGTGAAAATCATGTGGAAATGGTTATTGTGATGACTATGGAACCTGGATTTGGTGGACAAAAGTTCATGCCAGAAATGATGGACAAGGTGCGTAAACCATTGTTATTTATATTGATGTTGTTATTCCATCCTTCTCATTTTCGTAGTCCATAAATGTGGTTTTTAGGTACACACACTCATAAAGAAGTACCCATCACTTGATATAGAGGTAAGCCCATTTCTAACTGTGATGCTTTAGTTATCTTCTATGTGCTTGTATTCACTATCCATGTTGATGTTTCTCTAGTTTGCACCAAAGTTACCCAAAACTCTTTTTCCAAACAACAAAGGCAATTTAGGATTTTTTACCGTACATGTTATTGGCAAACATCTAGGGATGGATTCTTGAAACTCATAAGAGATGTTTTGGAAACACTTGACACATTGTGTTGTTGTTATAATTTTTATAAATCCAAAAAAAAAACGTTATGAAGTTGTTTATAAGGAGAAAAGACCTATCTCAATACATGAAGGTAGGTCTCAACTAGATTTTCTTATATATGCTATATGAAATAGTTCAAGGATTTAAAGTTTAAGATTCATAATTACATTGGAGATTGTAACGTCTCTTGATCTTAATTAAGACGTCATTGCATTCAAAAAACATAGAATTCGAGATGTTGACGCCCCAAAATCACCAAATGATTTTGGATTAGCATGAAACTTGGCACACACGACTGCCTAGGCACGAGAGACTTGTGGGAGAAAACGGCACTCGAATCGGGTTCCCGATTTTGGAGTTAGAGCTGGATTTCGGTTTAGGCAAACTACTTCCTAAAGAAACTTAGAATTTGAGGTGTTGACGACCCAAAATCACCAAACGGCGTCGGATTAGCACAAAACTTGGCACACATGACCACCTAAGAACGAGAGACTTATGGAAGAAGACGGCACTCGAATCGGGTTCTTGGTTTGGGAGTTAGAGCCAGATTTCGGTCTAGGCAAACTAGTTCCTTGAGAAACTTAGAATTCGAGGTGTTAACGCCTCAAAATCACCAAACGGCATCGAATTAACACAAAACTTGGCACACACGACCACCTATGCATGAGAGACTTGTGGGAGAAGACAAGACTCGAATCGGCTTCTTGGTTTGGGAGTTAGAGCCAGAATTCGCAGTGTTGACGCCTAAAAATCACCAAATGTTGTCAGATTAGCACGAAACATGGCACACATGACCGCCTAAGCAAGAGAGACTTGTGGGAGAAGACGGCACTTGAATCAGATTCCCAGTTTGGAAGTTATAGCCGAATTTCAGTCTAGGCAAACTAGTTCCTTAAGAAACTTAGAATTCAAGGTGTTGACACCCCAAAATCACCAAATGGCGTCGGATTAGCACAAAACTTGGCACACACGACTGCCTTGGCACAAGAGACTTGTGGGAGAAGACGAGACTGGAATCAGGTTCTCAGTTTGGGAGTTCGAGCTAGATTTCGATCTAGGCAAACTAGTTCTTTAATAAACATAGAATTCGAGGTGTTGACGCCCCAATATCACCAAACGGCGTCGGATTAGCACAAAACTTGGCACACACGACCGCCTAGAAAGGAGAGACTTGTGGGAGAAGACAGCACTGGAATCGGGTTCCCGATTTGGTAGTTAGAGCTGGATTTCGGTCTAGGCAAACTAGTTCCTTAAGAAACTTAGAATTCGAGGTGTTGACACCCCAAAATCAACAAACGGCATCGGATTAGCATGAAACTTGGCACACATGACCGCCTAGGCACAAGAGACTTGTGGGAGAAGACGGCACTCGAATCGGGTTTCCAGTTTGAGAGTTAGAGCCAGATTTCGGTCTAGGCAACCTGGTTCCTTAAGAAACTTAAAATTCGAGGTGTTAACGCCCCAAAATCACCAAACGGCGTCGGATTAGCACGAAACTTGGCACACACGACCGCCTAGGAATGAGAGACTTGTGGGAGAAGACAGGACTGGAATCAGGTTCCCAGTTTGGTATTTGGAGCCGGATTTCAGTCTAAGCAAATTAGTTCCTTAAAAAACATAGAATTCGAGGTGTTGACGCCCCAAAATCACCAAACGACGTCGAATTAGCACGAAACTTGGCACACACAACCACCTAAGTACGAGAGACGTACGGAAGAAAACAAGACTCAAATTGGGTTCCCAATTTGGGAGTTAAAGGCAGATTTCGATCTAAGCAAACTAGTTCCTTAAGAAACTTAGAATTTGAGGTGTTGACGCCCTAAAATCACCAAACAGCATTGGATTAGCACGAAGCATGGCACACATGACCGCCTAGGCACGAGAGACTTGTGGGAGAAGACGGCACTCAAATTGGGTTCCCAATTTGGGAGTTAGAGCCAGATTTCGGTCTAGGCAAACTAGTTCCTTAAGAAACTTAGAATTCAAGGTGTTGACGCCCCAAAATCACCAAACGACGTTGGATTAGCACGAAACTTGGCACACACGACCACCTAGGCACAAGAGACTTGTGGAAGAAGACGAGACCCAAATTGAGTTCCCGGTTTGCAAGTTAGAGTCGGATTTCGGTCTAGGCAAACTAGTTCCTTGAGAAACTTAGAATTCGAGGTGTTGACACTCCAAAATCACCAAACGTCATCGGATTAGCGTGAAACTTGGCACACACGACCGCCTAGGAAAGAGAGACTTGTTGGAGAAGACAAAACTGGAATCGGGTTCCTGGTTTGGTAGTTAGAGCCGGATTTCGGTCTAGGCAAACTAGTTCCTTAAAAAACATAGAATTCGACGTGTTGGCGCCCCAAAATCACCAAACGACGTCGGATTAGCACAAAACTTGACACACACAACCACCTAGAAGAAAACAGGACTCGAATCAGGTTCCCAGTTTGGGAGTTAGAGGCAGATTTCGGTCTAGGCAAACTAGTTCCTTAAGAAACTTAGAATTCGAGGTGTCGACACCCCAAAATCGCCAAACGGCGTTGGATTAGCACAAAACTTGGCACACATGACCGCCTAGGCACGAGAGACTTGTGGGAGAAGATGACACTCGAATCGTGTTCCCGGTTTGGGAGTTAGAGCCGGATTTTGGTCTAGGCAAACTAGTTCCTTAAGAAACTTAGAATTCGAGGTGTTGACACCCCAAAATCACTAAACGGCGTTGGATTAGCACGAAACTTGGGACACCCGACCACCTAGGCACGAGAGACTTGTGGGAGAAGACGAGATGGGAATCGGGTTCCCGGTTTGCGAGTTAGAGTTGGATTTTCAGTCTAGGCAAACTAGTTCCTTGAGAAACTTAGAATTCGAGGTGTTGACGCCCCAAAATCACCAAACGGCATCGGATTAGCACAAAACATGGCACATGCGACCGCCTAGGCATGAGAGACTCGTGGGAGAAGACGGGACTCAAATCGGGTTCTCGGTTTGGGAGTTAAAGCTGGATTTCGGTCTAGGTAAACTAGTTCCTTAAGAAACTTAGAATTCGAGGTGTTGATGCCCCAAAATCACCAAACAGCATCGGATTTGCATGAAACTTGGCACACATGACCGCCTAGGCATGAGAGACTTGTGGGAGAAGACGGGACTTAAATCACATTCCCGGTTTGGGAGTTATAGCCGGATTTCGGTCTAGGCAAACTAGTTCCTTAAGAAACTTAGAATTCGAGATGTTGACACCCCAAAATCACCAAACGGCGTCAGATTAGCATGAAACTTGGTACACAAGACCGCCTTGGCACGAGAGAGTTGTGGAAGAAGACGAGACTGGAATCGGGTTCCCGGTTTGGGAGTTAGAACTGGATTTTGGTCTGGGCAAACTAGTTCCTTAATAAACTTAGAATTCGAGGTGTTGACGCCCCAAAATCACCAAACGGCATCGGATTAATACAAAACTTGGCACACACAACCGCCTAGGCACGAGACACTTGTGGAAGAAGATGGGACTGGAATCGAGTTCCAAGTTTGGAAGTTAGAGCCAAATTTCGGTTTAGGCAAACTAGTTCCTTAAGAAACTTAGAATTCGAGGTGTTGACGCCCCAAAATCACCAAACGGCGTCAGATTAGCACGAAACTTGGCACACACGACCACCTAGGCACGAGAGACTTGTGGGAGAAGACGGCACTCGAATTGGGTTCCCGGTTTAGGAGTTAGAGCTAGATTTCGGTCTAAGCAAACTAGTTCCTTATGAAGAAATTGTTATTCCTATACTGGAATTTTTAGATTATTATACAATTATTGGTTTCTTTTTCAATTTTTTTTAATTTAATACATGTAATTTTACAATTTTTAATAATTTTATTGCAGGTTGTTTTTTTTTTTTTTTTCTTTTTTGGCAACGTTACCACACCGTCGCAAAAAACATTTGAACTAAAATGCATTTTTTTTGGCGGCATAGGCAATGCCGTCGCAAAAGACATTGGCGACAGAGGTCATGCCATCGCAACAAAAAACATTTTGCTATAGCATTTTTTTGCCATCTCAAATAAATCTTTTAGGGACGGCACAACATTGCCATCGCAAAAGATCTCAATTTTTTACATATTATTGGCGATAGTAAAATGCTGTCGTAAAAGACAACATTTGCCGTCGCAAAAAAAAAAGGCTTGATTGTGTATGGATAGTGGTTAGAGATAGAGCAATATACTTTCTTTTTTTCCATTTTTCTTTTTTTAAAGAAAGACAGAAACTTATGGTGTGTTTGTTTTTTCAAAAAAGAAAGTCAGGAACTTGTGGTATGAAGCTTAGAGAACATGTGTTTTGAACATAGTATCTGTCTTCAGTTTTTTATTTTGAGCTTTTGTTGTTCGGTTTGAATCTCATGGCCGCTATTGACATTACATTTGCAAGTAGGCTTATTATAATTACCAGTTCAAAAATGATATTCTTATATAACTTTTATACAAAATTCATGACAAAAATGATGTGGCAATGTTATTTGTGAAATTAAACATTATATACGCATTATGAGACATTATGTAGTGGGGTAATTTTGTTGATGTGTAATTATGAATGCAAGAATATTTTTATTATGGAGAAATTGTTACTTCTATACAGGAATTTTTATATTATTATGCAATTATTGGTTTCTTTTTCAATTTTTTTAATTTAATACAAGTAATTTTAATATTTTTAATAATTTTATGCAGTTTTTTTTTTTTTATTGCAACGTCACCACACCATCGCAAAAAACATTAGAACTAAAATGTATTTTTTTTTTGGCGACATAGGCAATGCCGTCGCAAAAGAAATTAGTGACAGAGGTCATGCCTTCGCAACAAAAAACATTTTGCGATAGCATTTTTTTGCCATCTCAAATAAATCTTTTAGCGTTGGTACAACATTGTCGTCACAAAAGATCTCAATCTCTTCCATATTATTGGCGATAGTAAAATGCCATCGCAAAAGACAACATTTGCCGTCGCAAAAAAAAAAAGGCTTGATTGGGTATGGATAGTGGTTATAGACAGAGCAATATACTTTCTTTTTTTCCATTTTTCTTTTTTTAAAGAAACTCAGAAACTTATGGTGTGTTTGTTTTTCAAAAAAGAAAGTCAGGAACTTATGGTATGGTGCTTACAGAACATGTGTTTTGAACATAGTATCTATCTTCAGTTTTTTAGCTTAAGCTTTTGTTGTTCGGTTTGAATCTCATGGCTGCTGCTGACTTTACATTTGCAAGTAGGCTTATTATAATTACCAGTTCAAAAATGATATTCTTATATAATTTTTATGCAAAATTCAAGACAAAAATGATGTGGCAGTGTTATTTGTGAAATTAAACATTATATACGCATTATGGGACATTATGTAGTGGGGTAATTTTGTTGATGTGTAATTATGAATACAAAAATATTTTTATTATGGAGAAATTATTATTTATATACAGGAATTTTATATTATTATACAATTATCGGTTTCTTTTTCAATTTTTTTAATTTAATACAGGTAATTTTAATATTTTTAAAAATAGTATTGCAGTTTTTTTTTTTTTTTTTTTTTTTTTGCAACGTCACCACACCGTCGCAAAAAACATTAGACATAAAATGTATTTTTTTTGGCGACATAGCCAATGCCGTCGCAAAAGAAATTGGCGACAGAGGTCATGCCATCGCAACAAAAAAACATTTTGTGATAGCATTTTTTTGCCGTCTCAAATAAATCTTTTAGTGACGGTACAACATTGCCGTCGCAAAAGATCTCAATTTTTTACATATTATTGTCGATAGTAAAATGCCGTCGCGGAAGACAACATTTGCCGTCACAAAAAAAAGGCTTGATTGTGTATAGATAGTGGTTATAGACAGAGCAATATACTTTCTTTTTTTCCATTTTTCTTTTTTTAAAGAAAGTCAGAAACTTATGGTGTGTTTGTTTTTTCAAAAAAGAAAGTCTGGAACTTATGGTATAGAGCTTAGAGAACATGTGTTTTGAACATAGTATCTGTCTTCAGTTTTTTGTCTTGAGCTTTTGTTGTTTAGTTTAAATCTCATGGCTACTGCTGACTTTACATTTGCAAGTAGGCTTATTTTAATTACCAGTTCAAAAATGATATTCTTATATAATGTTTATTCAAAATTCATGACAAAAATGATGTGGCAGTGTTATTTGTGAAATTAGACATTATATACGCATTATGGGACATTATGTAGTGGGGTAATTTTGTTGATGTGTAGTTATAAATGCAAGAATATTTTATTATGGAGAAATTATTATTTCTATACAGGAAATTTTATATTATTATGCAATTATTGGTTTCCTTTTCAATTTTTTTAAATTTAATACAGGTAATTTTAATATTTTTAATAATGTTATTGCAGGTGTGTTTTTTTTTTTTTTTTGCAACGTCACCACACCATCGCAAAAAACATTAGACCTAAAATGTATTTTTTTTTGGCGACATGGGCAATGCCGTCACAAAAGAAATTGGCGACAGAGGTCATGTCTTCGCAACAAAAAACATTTTGCGATAGCATTTTTTTGCCATCTCAAATAAAACTTTTACCGACAGTACAACATTGCCGTCACAAAAGATCTCAGTTTTTTACATATTATAAGCGATAGTAAAATGTCGTCGCAAAAGACAACATTTGCCGTCGAAAAAAAAAAGACTTGATTGGGTATGGATAGTGGTTATAGATAGAGCAATATACTTTCTTTTTTTCCATTTTTCTTTTTTTAAAGAAAGTCAGAAACTTATGGTGTGTTTGTTTTTTCAAAAAAGAAAGTCAAGAACTTATGGTATGGAGTGTAGAGAACATGTGTTTTGAACATAGTATCTGTCTTCAGTTTTTTATCTTGAGCTTTTGTTGTTCGGTTTGAATCTCATGGCTGCTACTGACTTTACATTTGCAAGTAGGCTTATTATAATTAACAGTTCAAAAATGATATTCTTATATAATTTTTATACAAAATTCATGACAAAAATGATGTGGCAGCGTTATTTGGGAAATTAAACATTATATACGCATTATGGGACATTATGTAGTGGGGAAATTTTGTTGATGTGTAATTATGAATGCAAGAATATTTTTATTATGGAGAAATTTTTATTTCTATACCGGAAGTTTTATATTATTATGCAATTATTGGTTTCATTTTCAATTTTTTTAATTTAATACAAGTAATTTTAATATTTTTAAAAATTTTATTGCAGGTGTTTTTTTAATTTTTGCAACGTCACCACACCGTCGCAAAAAACATTAGACCCAAAATGTATTTTTTTTGGTGACATAGGCAATGTCGTCGCAAAAGAAATTGGCGACAAAGGTCATGCCTTCGCAACAAAAAACATTTTGCGATAGAATTTTTTTGCCGTCTCAAATAAATCTTTTAGTTACGGCACAACATTGTCGTCGCAAAATATCTCAATTTTTTACGTATTATTGGCGATAGTAAAATGCCGTCGCAAAAGACAACATTTGCCGTCGCAAAAAAAGGCTTGATTGTGTATGGATGGTGGTTATAGACAGAGAAATATACTTTCTTTTTTTCCATTTTTCTTTTTTTAAGGAAAGTCAGAAACTTATGGTGTGTTTGTTTTTTCAAAAAAGAAAGTCAGGAACTTATGGAATGGAGCTCAGAGAGCATGTGTTTTGAACATAGTATCTGTCTTTAGTTTTTTATCTTGAGCTTTTGTTGTTCGGTTTGATTCTCATGCCTGCTGCTGACTTTACATATGCAAGTAGGCTTATTATAATTACCAGTTCAAAAATGATATTCTTATATAATTTTTATACAAAATTCATGACAAAAATGATGTGGCAATGTTATTTGTGAAATTTTGAGGACAATTGTATTTGTTTTCATTTGGAAACGAGCGGATCAAATGAAGCCACACCATTATGTATTGAAAATTCTATACAAAAATTAAAGGTTTTCATGTGAAAAGTTTGCTCTTATAGTTGTGCAAAATACTGTCAAATCCGCTAAAACCGCCCTAATCCGCATCACTCCACACTGCTCTAACCGCTAACTGCGGTTTAAACTTTAAAATTTATAATCCCCCAATCATCGCTAAAATGTTTTAGCAACGCCCTCTGTTGTGACCCCCCCTTTGCCGTCTCTAAAAGTTTTTTGAGACGGCATTAGGAGTATTAGCGACGGCATTTTACCGTCGCAAAAAACTGAAATTTTTGTAGTGCATCAACAATAACCTTTTAAACCTTTTGTCGTGAAATGAGTTTAAACACCTAAAACTAAATCTAACTTAAAAACTAATAACACCACCAAAAATTAAATCAATGAGGTAAAACTACATATACATTTTTAACTACACTAGTGGTGATCACGTGCGTTGCACGTGCTGTTTCATCTAATATAATTATATTTTTTAAATAATAAATTTCTTATAACCATATAAAAAAATTGGTATGAAATTTATGATATGAATAAGTTCTTCGTCATACAAATTAATGATATGAAGTTTCTGGAATTTTTTTTTATTTTTTTTTTTGCTTTCCATCTGAATGCATCCACTTTGAAACAGTATTAATTATTCATAACGTTACTAGCTAGAATGACATAAATTATTATTTGTAATCTTACTATCTAAAACAACAAAAACAATACAACTTAAATCTATAATATTTATACAAATCTTGTTTCATCAATTTCACATTTGAAGTGCCCATAATTTATCCTGGTAGTTTCATTTTCCTTGAACATCCTGTATGACGAGGAATATGGTATTATTCACAAGTGTCATGGTTTATGTAAAAATTATGCAAAAGTTATTTGAAAGAAAGTGGATGGAAAAGTAATTTGTGAGTTATTTGTAAAGGTTTATGGTTAGATTTATCTATGAGCTTGTGTTGCTTTTTAATGAAAATCACATAAAAATTTCAATGAAAAATCATTGAACATACAGTTTGTTTTTGTAAAAAGAACAGATTTAGAAGCAAAAAGACAAAACCATAAACACTTGGATTAACAACCCCAAACCAGGGAGGGGGAAAAGAAATGAAAAAGAAAAAGAAACAAACAAAACTCAAAAAAGAGCACCATAGGTAGTCCAACTGATTGTAAATGGGTCATTCATATCCAACAACATGTTAACTATTTTAACATTCTATCCTCACAATTTGCATAGACATTTCATCATATGGTCTGTCAAATCAAAGTAAAATTATAGACACATTGACAAATGAAAAAGGAAACTAATAACAAAAAATTTCAATGGAAAAACTTTCGAACAATCAAACATAACAGTATTGAAACACCACATCAGCATATAGTCTATTAAAACAAAGTAAAATTTTAGACATTGACAAATGAAGAAAGAGACTAATAACAAAAGTTTTCAATGAAGAAACTAAATGAAACATAACAAAATTCATATAAATTCACAACACCATGTGCCATACCCATAAAATCAAAACATAGATTGCAGATGAAATAAATTATAAATTAGATGGACAATTTTGTGGGAATTCATTGCAACCAAAAATGATTTAAGATAATAAGTTTTTGAAATAAGATCCATGATTACCTGAACAAAAGAATTTTTCTACAACAATTCACTGGTTATGCAATCAATTAAGAAGTAGTTCAAGAGATAATGTTACCATATATCTAGATATAAAGATAGTTCAGATTCAGAGTTTGTTTTTTGAAGTGTGATGAAAAGGTCTTTTGATTTGAAGTTATACAATTAGCACTTCAGTGAAACTTGGTATAAATTTTTAGATTTTTGTTAATGTGCATCTTTAGGACACATAGTAAGATGCATACAAAGATTGTACAATATGCATGAAAGTAAATGTATTATAGAACGTACAATATTTTAAAATTCTCTTAACATGCACATATTAACAAGATCCTAAATTTTTTGAGTTGGCTAAACTTTATGATTTTGAGTTAGTTACTTCTTCAAGCAATGGTATTCTATTTGTATTTTGATTTTGATATTTAATTTAATTTTATTATTTTATTTTTATGTTGTAAAAAGTTTAAGTTCTTCCTATCTTGATTCAGTTAACACATCATAGTTAAAGTTTGGTCTCCATGATTATATGGAATTACTTTTTATATGGAGCACTTTGTAATTAAAAATGGAGGATTTGATTATAGACCCCCCACTGTCTAATTAGAATTATATGAATATTTTTAAAACCCCCTAATATTTTAAAGTTTATTTCTTTTACTATACTACCCTCATGTATATATATATGTATATGTACATATTAGATTTGCAAACTCTCTCTCTCTCTCTCTCTCTCTCTCTCTCTCTCTCTCTCTCTCTCTCTCTTTACCACCGTTGCTCTCCACTGACGCCACCATCGCTTTCCATGGAACTCTTTCTCTACCGTCTTCATCGCCACCGTCGCTTGTCACGTCCACAACCTCAGATCTGAGATCATTCACCGTCGTCGTCAACGGCGGAAAATGACAATTTGAGGTTCGCGAACCTCAGATCTGAGATTCTTCACTCTCTCCCCCTCTGGTTCTAACGGTTCTTGTTTTCTATGTGTGTGTGTGTCACTCACAATTTATGCTCTCTCTCTCTCTTCTTCTTCTTCTTCTTCTTTTTCTTCTCATGATGTTCTGTTTTCGAACTCTGTCTCCCTATCTATCTTTTCTTCTCATGATGCTCTGTTCTTTGAACAGTAAAATTTTACTCTGGTTCATGATGCAGCCCTATCTTGTAAAGCCATTCTTGTAGTGTGTTTCAGAGTAAAATTTTACTTTGAATCAAAGTAATATTTACTATGATTCGAAATAAAATTTTACTGTCGTTAAGCAGATTAGCATGTCGTTATAATTAGAGTAAAATTTTACTGTTACAAAAAACTTAATACATAATGAACTAATCATAGTCAAATTTTACTTTTAGATTTATGAACAAGCAAACTAAAAGCTCTTGATTTTTTATTGTAATCTCTCAATTTCTTTTTTTTCTTTTTTTTATTAAACAAATCTAACTTCATTTATCTCATATATGAGGTTATTGATCTTAAATCTAAGTTCGTAATTATCAAATATGAGATGGTGGTGGTTTGACAGTAAAATTGGTGGTCGTTGACCAACAGTGAGGATAAGCGACGCCGATAGATGATGAAGATGGTGGAGGTGATGAACTACCATCAAGTTGGTGAAGAGAGTATTGTAAAAGAAAGAGAAGAAAAAGAGAGTATAATGGTCAAATAAAATATTCAAATAACAAATTTTGTCATTCATACAGAACTTTATAATTATGAAAGGGGTTTTGAAAGTATTTTTAAATTTTTTTTTTTATCCTTTTAACAAGAAAAGGAAGCTAAGAGAGGTTTATGGCCAAATTTCTCATTAAAGACTGGATTCTATGAGTACTTAAATAATGCATGTTACGCACTTTTTTTTCTTTTTTCTTTTTTTTTTCTTTATCAATTTTTTAAAAAACACAGGCAAAATTAGGATTTTGATTTAGGGGCTCCAATTTGAAAAAAGAGATTTTAATCAATCACATCCTGCTGAAGATAATTTAAGATGTTCAAGGGACAATTTTAAATAAGTTTCTTATATTTAATAATTTAATTTGAAAATTTAATATGTAAATCACTCTTTTTGAGATTCAAAATAACAATTAAAATGGAATATTCAAATTTTGCTGACATAATTTTTTTCACTTGATAATATAGTTAATTCACCTAATCCTTCCTATTAGAGATAAAGACTAGTTTGTTATTTCTCAGAATCTTTTCAAATTCAAAGTTCTGTTGTATACTTTTATCTTATCATTTAAAGTGTCATAGTTGGATAGGAGTGTCCTCTACGACCGAGAGCGATCATGGTGAGTCCTACGAGAGGAAGAAGAGAAACATGCCATATGAGATATCCAGCCAAACTGAGGAGTTGTGATTTTCTCAATTGAGAAGGGCTTGAATCTCCATAAAGAAAGCGAGCTTCCTGTGCCAATTTTAAGGAGATTTAAGTCCTTCTCAGTTGGCAAAATCATCACTCTCGATGCAATAGAATATTTCATTGGTCTATCTCTTCCAAGATACAACCGGACTCATAGTTGTGTTGACTCAAAGCAACCCTGCACAAGCGATTGAGTCCAAAACTCCACCACATAAACACCTTTATAGGTTAACTAATAATCTCTATATAAACACTGTAAGAATATATAAAAGAAATTATACACAACTCTATTTACTCACACATTGCTGAAATACTTTACTCCACATTTATATACACATTTAGATAATGACGACTTGGAGATGAAAAGACCGACAATAAATCACCTTGATACTATGCAAGTTGCTCATTCACATGAATTGAACCACTTGCACGTTATGCACTTCAACATGAATGTTATAACGACCAATTCTTCATCAAATGTTCCATCAAATTTAAATTTGATGAAAAATGTGTTAAAACTCAGCTCCAACTATTTCATCAAATTGATATCAAATGAATGGAGAGTTGAATTTTTTATCAAATCAAAGGAGTTTTATCCTTTCATCAAATTTTGTAGGTAGCCGTTGGACTTCAAATTTTGCAGATTACAGATGTTGCTCTGCCTATAAATAACAATGCTTTGTTTTTATTCTCACAATATCAATATTTTCACAATGTCTTATTTTTTTATCATTCCGAATGTCAATTTTCACTCATGGCTAGACATCTGCTTGGACAACCAATCTTGTAACAAGATGTGATGAAAATTTTAAATTTACTATTGAAGTGCTTCATATTAGATCAAATTTTTCATCAAATTTTTACTCAAATTTAATAAAAAAAAAATTGATGAAGCCTTCGAGATGCTCTAAGATGATGATAAAAGAATTTTAGGCTCTTGTTAATTAGTTGACATGTAGAAATGCTTTTCTAACCTTTACAAGTAAGTTCACTGAAATCAGTCATATATGATGTTCTGTTTATCTGTATTTATGTAGGAGTAGATATGTAGACTGACCGTATTTACTTTACTGTGTTTATTTTCTGTCAAGGCCTCCAAGATTGATACTAGTATTGTTTCATCATTTCATGAAAAGAAGCCAATATATTCAAAAACCAATTATGCTACATAAAAAAATTATTCATAATTTAATCCATAACTGAAATATATGAGGATGAAGAGGATTTATGTTGGGATGATGAAGCCAGAGGGCATGGTGACATCCATGGGTCACACCCAGGTATACCTTTCTACCATAATGTTGATTTTCCAAAGATGGTTCCATTACAAGCTGCGATGTCGTCGAATGTTGGCTATTGTGGAACTCTGAAACAGCTGAATTGGAGAAAGGGATGGTTTTCAAGGATAAAGCAAGCCTGAGGCATGTCGTTTATTTGTATAACGTAAAGTGCAATCGGGGAAGGCATGGTTGTTGAATCGAAAGAAAGAAGCTGGGTGTCAAAGTGCAAGCACGACTGCAGCTGGACGGTCCGAGCAACGAAGCTGAAGAGTAAAGATTTCTTTGAGATAAGAAAGTTTGAAAGGCTGCATCATTGTGTTCTTGTTTTTTTGTTGCAATCCACCACTTTCGTGACTTGTCCTGTTTAATTGTCATCTATTGCAATGACTTGTCATTGCGTGTTTACATGTATCGAGTTTATTAGACATTGCTTTTTTTCAATAATGTCCTATCCCAATGACTTGTCATGTCATCATATGACATTACTTTATCAAACTTTTTGCTTTATCATCGTGACAAATAAAGTGTGGCCTTTTCACATTTAACTCTAGTCATTATACCTACAAACTTGGAGAAGACAACTGCTATACAATACATCCCTTAGTCTTTTAACAATAGGTACTCTTGTCAATAAGTACCGACTTTGATTTGACGACACTAAATTGATAACAGTTGTTTTTGTAAATTGTACACCAAGTTAGCTCAAATTTTAATAATGTGATTTCTCATTTCCTATTTAATTGAACCTATTGGATGCAAATCACACTAACCAAGGTCAAGTTGCTTTGGAATGAGGGAGAGTTCTCGACAAAAATCACTAAAAATAGATTATGCATGCGGTTATATTGATTCCTCTACGTTTCTACGCAGATGGTTCCTATTGTGGAGTTTAAAACCTCTACGGGATTAAAATTGCTCTCCTTGCAAAGATCCTAATCTCGGCAAATATTTTGGAATTCCCACATTATTTGCAAAATGAGTTTGGTGTGAACACAACTGGCAACATTTCTTTCATAAAACGGGTCATTTACAAACCCAGTGCATAGAGCAAATAAGCAGAAAAGCTCATTAATACAATCAAAAGATTGACAGTTCATCTAAACATAATACAGCATTTTACAGCTCCACAAGCCCTGCATCCAATATCCGATCTGAAAGGTTGTGCAAATAAACAATTAAACAAGGCTCATATGCAATCTACGTTGGCCTTTAAGATGAATCCTCTATACAATTTCATTAGGAAGATGCATAAATATCGCTTCTGGAACATGAGAAGGAATTAAATGATGTCAATAAAAAGAAATTTTCATTTTTGATAGACAGAAATATGGCACATAAATTGTTATGAAGTCCACAGATAGCAAGGAAAGCCAATCTTTCAAAGGATAAGAACTTAAGAAAACTAGCTCTCTGTTTTCGTGGCACCAGATTCTGAGAGCAAAGGTTCAAGCTCCCCTTTCCGATATAGTTTAACAGTATCTGTGAGGAAAAAAAGAAAAAAAAAAAGCAACATGAGAGTCAAAATTTTTATCTAATTCTTGTACATTTCAGTTTTAATAACTATATTAATCACACAATCAATCTTCTAGAACTGACCATGTAAATTGCCAGACACTGAAGCAGATACAAGGGAGTATATATACATATATATAGCCAGGAAGGCCAAATTTTGGATAATTACACTTTGCACCAAATCCCACTTTAGTCCGTATACATGAAATCGTGACAGTCAACCCCCTGCACTTCAGTGTTAATTTTTCCATTCTGATACTCCATGGTTTTAAGTCTTTACCAGAATCTAGTCATGTGATAAGCATGTGACTACGAAATGAGAACAAGAAAGGAGAATCATCCTCATTTTCCACCAATATACACTTTGTCTATGTGGAAGTTATATCATACAATATATATATATATATGTTCACATGCTGAAAATTGGGACGAAGAAGCAAGAAAATAAAACTTCTGAAATAAAAAAATAAAATAAAGTAGCAAAGAAATAGAAGAGAAATAGACAAAAGATTGTGTCACTGTGCAAAACAAAGTCTCGTGATTCCAACTTTTGCAAAACCCGAGTTCATCTCCTTAATTGCCCACAATCTACATTTTGTTTTAACCGAATACCATCAAAAATTGATGTAAAATTTAAGACGGAAAATTTGGGTGATTTTCTTCTTTTGTCCTCATTTTGTAGTCATATATGCTTGTCACATTACTGATTTCTATTAAAGACTTATACGGTTAGGGAGGACATTGACACTTGACCAGAAGTACAAGGGATTAACTATCACGATTTTGTGTAAGGACCAAAGTTAGATTTGATTGGAAATGCAGGGGGTTAACTCTCACAATTACATATGTAAGGACCAATGTGAAATTTGATGCAAAATGTAATTTACCCCCAAATTTCTCATTATTATAACTACCCAATATGGTGTAAAAGTTGGAAGTACTGATTTATTACAACATTTACCAAATCAAAAAGAAATGGAACGGGTTTCAAGGTCTCAGAGGACAAATTACAATGATAGCTCCAAGGGGTTGGCCTAGTGGGTGCAACTTAGGACCTAGAGGTGTGCTCCCTCCAGGTCTCAAGTTCAACTCCCACCAAATGCTATCAACTCCTTGGGGCGCAGACTCTACCCGAGATCTGCCCGACCATGTGGAGGGGGCACTTTGTGTGGGTCCCGAGATTAGTCAAGGTGCGCATAAACTAGCCCAAACATCCAATCATAAAAAAAAAAAAAATACAATTATTACTTATTAATCCCCCTAGGACAACCCAGCATGCATTAACCCAATTAAAAGACTCAGTTGAGTCTCCTTCCCTCTATCCAAAAGAAAAAACAATGAACAATTTCTAATGCACAAAGCAAATGACATGACCCTATAAAGCAAATCACTTTAATCATTAGTCATATCATATAATTAAGATCCACAACCTCAATAAAACTTGTACAAATTAAGGACCATAATAATAATAATAATAATAGTAATAATAAATAAATATAATAAACCAACTGATAAGTTCTGATAAATGGCATGGTCATTAAAAAAATAATAATAATAAGGGAGTTAAACAAGGTACCTGTACAACCGCCAACGTGATTGCCCCCTGGTCATGGAAAAGACAGATGATTCAGCAATTATTTTCTTGAATGTCCAGGCAAAAAAGCAAACACATACTTTCAATGTTACATTCATATAGGTTCTTGTACATAATAGAATTGACCTTTTAACTTTAAGACTTCTACAACAAAAAAAGGCATGATGTAAATTTATGAGGATAAAGGTGGGGGTCAAAGGAGGAGAGGAGACACACTCACGGAGAAAGAGAAAGAAGCAATCACAGAGAAGAGAAACAATTAAAGAAACCAAAAACCACAACCCCCTGGGGCAGATACATAACAATCTGTCTACAAGAATTTACTTCACTTTTAGGGGAAATATTAATAAAGAAGAAGAAAGGAAAATTGCTTTCTTTTAAATTGATCTATACATCCATGTCAACATAATTACTAATTTTGCAACCAAATCGCATATTTATTTTTTATTATGATTATTGCCACATTACACAAGAAACACCAAAGTTACCAACTTCCAAAGTCATCTCCTCCTACGTTACATGGATTCTTGAAAAATAAATCAAATATGAGATGTGTTGGACACCCAACACTTGAACGAGAGTGTGGGATGTGTCCTATATTTTCCATTGAACACTTCACATAATGGATTAGAACATAAAAAAATAACACTTCTTTTTGCCAAGTCTGTGTGCCCTTAAATTTGAGTTTTGATAGGCCTGACCTCTACATACGTACCCTTACCATCAACCATACCCAAGTTCATGTAACATAGATCTCTTCTACTACCAAAAAGCTTTCAATCCATTAAACAAAGAATGATGAAAAACAAATATCCTCCTGCCCTTTTTGTCCCCTTACAAGTAGAGAGAATCACTAGGATTCTCCAATACAAGGACATATTTTGAGTGCTACATTCAAACAGCTATTATTATATGAAAGAAACTTGCTGCTGTATTTTGATCATGAAAAGACATAAAACTATTTGATGTAGGACAGCCAAAAAATAAAAATAATGTAAAAGAAAGAGCAAACCACACCCAAAGAATAAACTAAATCTCAATAGTCAATAATAATATTCTTAATTCAAGTTTGCCTGGTTGAAACATAATGTCCTATTTTAGGCAACCAAAAAAAAACCCTAATTTAAAATTTCCGAATAAAAAATACCACAATTAAAGACTGCAGGAGGGTCATATTTGAAATATGAAAACACAACCCAAATTGCCTTGGCAGGAAGAACACTTTTGAAAAAGGGAAGATAGACACAATCCTAACAGAAATTAATCAAAAGTAAACCACAATTAGTGCATGAATCGACCCGCATGAGATCCACCATGCGAATCATAAGACCTTCAACGAGCTAGTCAAGGCAAGAAGATTATCCCCAAAACTAGCAAAATGAACTCACTGAGATGGCCCCAAAGGGTGAGGTAAAACCAACCGAGCTACAACCATCTGAGGTAAGACCAGCTGAGGTACAACCAGCTGAGATAAGACCAACTAAGGCACAACTAGCCAAGGTGAGGACAATTGAGGCAAAACCCTCTAAGGTGAGTGTAGCCCTTGAGGTAAACCAAATCCCCTAAGGGCAAGATCCCCTTGGGGCTGATAGCAGAATTAGGGTATTGAAATATCGTGAATAAGTCAGAACCATGACTCTCACAAAGATGGAGAATGCGAGATCTGAAAGCAATTAGTCTCCTTCCCACAGATAAAATAAAATTATCCAGGCCAAAGGAGACCGTCCAGTTGTAATGGCAAGACCCGAGAAGTCCCTAAGGCTTGGTGCATGGCATAGCCCAGCTTATACAAGGCTGCATTATGACCTTTTGTCAAGACGATGGGAAGCTTATTGCTTGGTAGCTAAGAGTAGGGATTCATTGAAGTGGCTGCGAGTTTGCCTTATACAATGCTATACTTCCTGAGTAAAGTCCTGAGATGGAAAGACCAAGGGAAGCACGCACACATCGAGGCCTAGCAGCTAGGGAAAAAATATTCCCGCATGATCCGTAAGACACGTGGCATCACCCTATTGGCTACTTGACCACCTGTGAGCTAAGGAAACACAACTATAAATAGGGCTCATTTCCCACAGCTCAAGGGTGATAATTTAGGAGATTCCCATATCTTGAGAGAGCAATTCTAGGGTGTTCCCATATCTCGATACAAAGCGATCTTGGGGTTCCCAAAAGCTTGAGAGACACTTTGGGATCCTCATAGCCTGATGTATGCTGTTTGTACTAGAAGTCGCATCACCAAAGAGGCGAGTAATGTGAACAGTAAGTCGGAGATGGAGAAGAGAGTAGTTGGGTGAGAGTAGGGCAAGCAAATCAGGAAAGGTAATGGCAATGGAGACGCTTCCGTTTTCCCCATTTTCACTCTCTTATTGGGCTAGGAGGATCCCAAAATCACTCTCTCAAGCTTATAGGAATCCCAATATCACTTTCTAACGAGCTATGGGAACCCTAGAATCGCTTTTTCAAGCTATGTGAATCCCCAAAATCATCACCCTTGAACTATGGAAAATGAGCCTTATTTATAGGCATTTCCTTGGCTCATAGGTGGCCAAGTAGCCAATAGGGTGATGCCATGTGTCTCAGGAGTCATGTGGGAATATTCCTTTCCCTAGATGCCAGGCCTTAGTGGATGTGTGCTTCCCTTGGTCTTTCCATCTCAGGACCTTGTAAGTCCCTTGATAGCAAGGGCAGAGGCAGGGGGTAGGGAGCCTGGCCGTTGCTCAATTCTACAAGCCTCATGGAATATGTATAAGATAGTTGGAATTCATATAATACAATTCTACTTGGCCCTCCCAAAGTTCTTGTATATTTCACTCATTTACTATATTTAACAGAAAATTTTTATTCATACAAAAAACTCAACAAAAAACAACACAATAATTATGTGGCAATGTATTTTTTATAATTTAAGTCAACTTTATAGGTGTTTTATTTTAAAGTGAAAGGTCCACATTGATCCACATCATTCAATTGACAAATAACTCCCTTTTTTTCTCACCTAAATTTGTCTTCATTTTTTTTTTTTTTTTTCCTTTTCCCTCTTTAGTCTTACTCACCTTCTGTAATATTCACACTCTAAATAGAGAGGTTTATAATTTAATTGAACCTATTAGTTATGATTATAAAATATTAAGAGGGGTTATTAACTTATTATAGTTGTTATGATAAACTATGGTTGGTTTAAGTGTAATTTAAGTAGTAAGGGAGGAGAATGCAAATAAAGGAAAAGACTTAGGATTGATTTCAAATTCTTAGCAGGTCCCGTGCAAACCCTTGCATGCCTCACACCTAGCAACCCTCTGTTTTCTTATTACTTTGGCTGAACTACAAAAAAACAAAAAAAACAAAAAACAAAAAAGAAGAAGACAGAAGAAGGCTGGAACAAAGAGAAAAGGAAAAGAGAAAGAAAGCAAAGGAAAAAGGGGTAGCTTTAGAATCTGTAAGTAATTCCCATTATTATCCATTAAATATATTAACCATGTTTGTGTAGAAATTATAATTCAATGAACTGAATTGCTTTAGGGTTTTGAATCTTGTGGTTATATATATACATGTGTGTGTACATATATATACCTGATTATAAAGAATAGTTCTTATATGATTATTGTTCAATCCAATTAAATGTTTGGCTGGGTTGGGATTATATTATGAAATGGAATCACATCGGTAAGAATTTATTCTTGTTCTTTAGTAGTTATATTAAATCAATTTTTAAATTCCAATTGAATGAGAATTTGTTTATGGTGTGAGTGTTTAAGGCTGGAAATTATCAAATAGATTATTTATTTATATCTAGTGTTTGAAATTGAAGCTTCAAATGCTGAATTTGTTATGTAGCAGTAGGTAATTAGTGAATACAAATTAGAATATTACTTAACAGCAACAATTTCTTTGCAAATTCTGGAAAATTGTGTTTAATTGCTGAAATTATTTTAGGCATTGAAAATTGACAACTAATTGCCATAACTTGAGCTGTGTTTTCATTGATTTGCTGGGAATAGAATGTTTTTTATGTTGAAACAAGTTTGCAGGTATCAAAATGAAGCTTAAAAACTTGGAAAGAGAATGAAAACAACGTTTGAATTTGAAACCTGCATAGAATAGGTAGCACTGTCAAGCCGAGGGAAAACGGGCATAACTTTCTCTAGAAAACTCGAAATCACGCACCAGTTTTTTTTTTTTTTTTGATAGAAACTGGACTCGGATATCTTTCAATGGTGTAGGCCTTGCATTTTAATTCCAGCCGAGTGAATACAGATTTGAGTTCAAAGTTGACCCAAAAACTGCATCTAGAACTCTGTTATTAAACATACTTCGGGGGGACACAACTTGGTTGTCCGAACTCTGTTCTCTTCTCACGAGCTATAGTTCTGAAGCAATTTAAGTTCACTTTTCAATGTATCAATGTCACATTTAAATGTTCAGTATTTTAAAAGTATTTTTCTAACATGCACCTATGTCATAGTGTCATTGTTCAAACCTTGATTTCAAATCCAATTTATCTTAAATAGTATTATGGCTTCTCTCTTTCATCATGATGCAATATTATGAGCATTTAAATTATCATATTTTTCATCTATTTAAGTGTGCTAAATATATTAGGTACTGAAGCAGCAAAAAGTACTCCGACTTCACTTAAGAAATAACCTTGTGAGTGGTACTTAGTATTGATCCTTGAGGTGAGTGTATAAATTCATATTTAGTACTAATTGGATTATTCATGTGATGCTTGTTAATGGATGTAACAAATTCATTTGGCTTTGGGCCGATTATTTGCATTGTCTTGGAGATGCTACATCTTATTGTCCAGGGGACGTTATATTACATTGTCTTAGAGACGTTTAATACACTGTCCTGGGGATGATGCCTTGAGGCTAATTATATATTATCAATGGCCTAGGGCGATGCATAACATGTATGAGATGTACTTAAGTGAACGTTAATTCCTATTAAGCTTTTTATCTCTCTTTCCAGTTATTATTATGAATTAGTACATTCATTGAGCTTGTTGATAGCTCACACTCCTATCGTGTTTTTGTTTCAGGTGTGCAAGAGATATATGGGTTCACTGCCAAGTCTAGATTTTATGTTGAGAAGTCTGTTTGAGAGAAGATCTGTGTAAATATTATATATGTACATAGGTGGGAATTACACCCTAGTTTGCAAATGTTTTTGAGTAAATGTTTTCCGCACTAAATTTTGTATATATGTAGTAGGATGAAGTTGAATTTTCTTTACACCTGGCCGGTGTTTTTGTTTATCTCTCATTATTGTCCTTAATGTGTATGTGGCAAGTGTATAGGTTTCACCCTATCCAGAGGAGATTTGTTAACTATCTTCTGGGTGGGGTGTGACACATTTGCTTAATTATTTCTTTTTTTTTTTTTGATCAACAACAACGATTTATTAAGGCTCAAGGCCAAGAAAAAAGAAGATGAAGGCATCCTCTTACAAGAGAAATGGAAAAACCAAAAAGAGAAAAAAGAAAATACAAAAATACCAAACTCAAAAACCAAAAATACCAAACTCAAAAACTACTACACAAAACAAACTGACACCCAATCAGTAGCAAGCAAAAAAAGCGGAATCTCTCGGAATACTGAGCTCACCGAGGCCCAAAAAGACGCCAAGTATCTTACCCTATCCCATAAGTAGTCTATATCCCAGGCAACTCCTTCGAAAACACAGGCATTTCTTTCCAACCAAACAACCCAGAAAATTGCAAAGACGACACCACTCCAAAGTACTTTAGCCCTCTTCGACCTTCCAAAAACTTGAAAATCAAATAATAACATTTGAGCACATCCTTTTGGGGCCACCCACATCACACTACCCAATCCAAACATCCTATGCCATAACCACCTAGCCACCGAGCAATGCAAAAAGAGATGATCCAGAGATTATCCACTTTTACAACACATGATGCACCATTGAGGATTAAGATACCGCGAAGGTCTCTTCTTTTGCAATGAATCATTTGTCAAAGTGCCCCCATGAACCAAGATCCACATGAACACTTTCACCTTGAGAGAAGCACACGCCTTCCAAATCTTGTTATGAAATAGAAACTAAGGAACATGAGAAGTATCAATGATTTTATCAAGAAAGGACTTACAAGTAAAAGAATCCGACGAATGAATATTCCAAACCATAAAAAAAATCAACATTGGAGACAAAGAAACATTTTCGAGCCTTGACAAAAGAGAAATCAATTCCGGAACTTCCCCGTCATGAAGATTCTGACGGAAATTAAAATTCCAAGATAAAGGTGTTAGAATGTATTAGGAATATTTCCTATTTCATTCTTATTTATATTTAGTATATTTATTTATGCCTTAGAGGGCTCCTGTAATTTTGCTAATGATCTAATATAAAAGAGGATGAGATAGGACTCATACCTCTAACTTTTCTCTTCTTCAAAACTACATGGTATCAAAGCTAAAACCCTAACCCTTACCTCTGTTGGCTGTCTCCCTTCTCAGTCGACTACTGTAGCCTATCACCCAGCCCCTCTACAGTCCATCCGAATCTCACACACTCTTGTTTAGACCATCGGCAGCCTTCCTGTGCCATCTGACAGCCTCTTAGGCCTTGCCGACAGCCTCTTTGGCCTTCTAGGGGTTTGTTGGCAAGGTTCCTCTCCACCGCAGGTGTACCCAGGCTCGTCGGCAGCCCTGAGTTGTTCGACTAGGGCCGTCGTGGCTTCCTTGATGGTCGACTAGGGCCTTCGGTGCTCTCTCATTAGTCAATGCTCCCGAGTTGGTCGGCTCGCCTCAATCCTAAAAATATTAGTTGTTGATCTTGTCTTCTCTATATAAAACAATAAATCTATTCTTGTCGTAAAAAAAAAAAAAAAAAAAAAACTTTTATTCTTTATGCTTTCATAGGATGGTTGTGCCTTTTCTCCACTATTATCTTCCGAGTTTGTGATTGGTCCTGAGTTTAAAGATTACTTGGTAGAATATTCATGGCAGAGTTCACTAGTGAGTCAACCACTTCTCAGCCACTTAAGAGTGAGAGCTCCCTGCTCCCTTCTACTATGACTGATTCTTTCAACCCTGGCCTTAAAATCACCACTTCTCTATTCAATGGTCAAAACTATCTAACGTGGTCGCAGCGTTTGACTATTTTCTTGAAGAGCAGAGGGAAGATGGGTTATGTTGATGGCCGGATACCGATACCCACCACTACGGACTTGAGTTATGATCAGTGGGAGATCACCAACTCCCTCATTATGGGTTGGCTGATCCATTCTATGGTCCCCGAGATTGGAGAGAGCTATCTCTCTATGGACACTGCACAGGATATTTGGGAGGTCGTGACTACCACTTACTCTCGGAAGGGGAACTTCTCCCAGTCTTTTGAGTTACGTTGCTCCATTGAAAGGTCGGTACAAGGTGAGATGACTATCCTTCAGTATTTTACCTTCCTTAGCAATGGGTGGAAACGACTTGATCATCTTCAAGATTACAAACCAATCTGTCCCACTGATTCTGTGGGTTACCGGAAGTTTGTGGCACAAGAGCGGGTCTTCAAGTTCTTGGAAGGCCTCAATGTGGAGTATGATCCAGTGCAAAGTAGAGTCCTTGGCATGGATGTGCTTCTTTCTCTCCAGGAAGCCTTTGCTTTTGTACACTCTACGATGCTTCCTTCTGCCACTCCTGATCGCTCGGCCTTGGTCTTTGCCCCTCCTCGCGATGGCGACCGTGTGACTCGTAGTTCTCGTTCTTTCTCTAAGAAGGATAATCTTTTCTATGACTACTGCCGTCGACCTCGCCACACACGAGAGACCTGTTGAAAGCTGCATGGGACTCCTTCTGGTGGCCGAGGAGACCATCCTGGTACTCGATGGGGTAGGTCTGGTCAATCTAGAGGCCGAGGGGTCAATGCTCGGGCACATCATTCAGACACTGTTGAGCCACCATCTTCTTCTCCAGTTGTCTCCCCTGCTGCTGCTGATGTTTCGGGGTTATCTACCTCGGATTTTGAGATTGCTCTTCGCCACTTACTGGACCGTCGAGCCTCCACTTTTGCTACAAGTGCACCCTCTTCTTCTTTTGCCCATTCAGGTAACTTGGCTTCCTCCCCGTGTACATTATTATCTCATACGACTGTGCCATGGATTATTGATTCTGGTGCTTCCAACCATATGTCTAGCTCCTCTAATTTATTTTTAGAGTATAACCCCTCATCAGGTCAGGAAAAAGTACGTATTGCTGATGGTACTATGTCGTCGGTGTCCGGGAAAGGTTTAATTCATGCTACCTCTTCCCTCCCTTTGTCCTCTGTCCTCCATGTTCCAAATTTTGGTGTTAATCTTTTATCTTTGAGTCGTATTACCCGTGACTTAAATTTTAGCGTGACGTTTTTTCCTGATCATTGTCTTTTTCAAGACCTTATTACGAGGAAGAGGATTGGCAGTGGTAGAGAGGAGCATGGTCTCTACATTCTGGATCAGACAGACAAACTGGCTCATTCATCTATTCAGTTACCATCCACCAAGGACGATGTTTAGTTGTGGCACCGTCGTTTAGGACATCCCTCTTTTTTATTACTTAAGCATTTATTTCCTTTTGTTTTTGAGGAAAATAATGTGTCGGATTTTCAATGTGAGTCTTGTCAACTTAGAAAACAACACAGAGCCTCTTTTGCTCCTTCTAGTAATAAAAGTTCAGTTCCATTTTCTTTGATTCATTTTGATGTATCCCTCCTTCCCGTTTTGTGTCTGTCACTAGTCACAAATGGTTTGTTACCTTCATAGATGATTGTTCCCGGGCCACTTGGGCATATTTGATGAAAGATAAAAGTGAGGTATTTTCTGTGTTTCAAAACTTCCATAAAATGGTTTGCACTCAGTTTAGGGCGGTTGTCCAAATTCTACGTTCTGATAATGGGGGGGAATATATTGACTTTGGTCTTGCCACTTACTTTGCCACTCATGGCATTATTCACCAGACTTCCTGCACTAATACCCCTCAACAAAATGGTGTTGCCGAACGCAAAAATTGCCATCTCCTTGATGTCGCCCGTTGTCTATCCTTTGAGATGTGGGTTCCTCGATCCTATTGGGGGGAAGCAGTTCTTACAGCCCCTTATTTGATTAATCGTCTTCCTACCCAAGTCCTTCAAAAACAATTACCTCTTCAAGTTTTGTTCGGATCCACCTCTTCCGGGTTCTCTATTTCCCCTAAGACCTTTGGCTGGGTTTGCTTTGTTCATAATCATTCACCCACTCATGGTAAATTAGATCCTAGGTCTCTTAAGTGTGTTTTTCTGGGTTATTCTGCCACCCAAAAAGGTTATAAGTGTTATCATCCTCCCACTCGAAAATGGTTTATCTCCATAGATGTCACTTTTTTTGAGTCTCTACCTTACTTTCCGACCTCCTTGGTATTCCAGTCATCCCTTCAAAGAGAGCCTTGGTGTGAAGAGATTCCTATTCCACTTCCGGTAAGAAAGGATAATGAGCCAGCCATTGTTGAGGAAAAGGAAGCAAGCAAAGTTTATATCAGGGACAAGGACAGACAACAAGTCCCCTGAATGCAAGAGCCTACTTTCCCTGCTCTACTGCCAACTTCTTCTCCGGATGAGTGTCTAGAGTCACTCTCCTCTCTTGAGAGTCCAGGTAATTCTAATTCTAATATTCCTAAGTTTTCCGATCTTGATGTTCCCATATTGCTACTAGGAAGAGGGTTAGGACATATACTTAGCATCCTATTACTAATCTTGTATCTTATTCTAATCTGTCTTCCTCATATAAAGCCTTTCTGTCTAAAGTGTCTTCTGTGAGTCTACCTACCAATTTTCAGGATACTCTCTCTATTCCGAAATGGAAACATGCCATGATAGAAGAGATGAGAGCTCTCAGCAAGAGTGGCACTTGGGAGTTAGTGGAGTTACCTAGAGGCAAAAATCCAATTGGGTATAAGTGGGTGTACATGTCAAACACAAAGCAGATGGTTCCATAGAGCGGTACAAGGTAAGACTGGTTGCTAAGGGCTTTATTCAGACTTATGGGGTAGATTACAATAAGACATTTGCACCGGTTGCTAAGATGAACTTCATGAGAATCTTACTCTCTCTTGCTGCAAATTTGGATTGGCCACTTCATCAGTTTGATGTGAAGAATGCCTTCCTTCATGAGACCTCGCAGAGGAGGTTTATATGGATATTTCCCCTGGTTTTGCAGATGCTAAGTCCAAAGGTAAAGTATTCAGGCTCCGAAAGTCGCTTTATGGGCTAAAGCAGTCTCCTAGGGCTTGGTTTGAAAGGTTTGCTCAAGCAATGCTAAAATATGAGTTCAAGCAAAGTCAAGCTGACCACACCTTGTTTGTGAAACACTCCTCCCATGGTAAGATCATGGCTCTTATTGTCTACGTTGATGATATTGTTATGACAGGAGATAATGTTGAGGAGACTCCTCGTTTGAATGAATACTTAGCCACGGAGTTTGACATCGAAGACTTAGGCAATTTGAAGTATTTTTTGAGCCTTGAAGTAGCTCGGTCCAAGAATGGCATCTTCATATGCCAACGGAAGTATGTACTTGACTTGCTAAAGGAAACTAGCATGCTTGGAGGTAGACCGCATGACACACCTCTATACTTGGGCCAGAAACTAAGTGAGGATCAAGAGGGAGATCTAGTGGACAAGGAGAGATACCAACGGCTAGTGGGTAAGCTTATATATTTATCTCACTCACGTCCAAACATTGCTATTGCAGTGAGCATGGTTAGCCAGTTCATGCATGCTCCTAGAAATTCGCACTTAGAGGCAGTTATGAGAATCTTGAGATACCTGAAGGCCTCTCCTGGAAAGGGCCTCTATTTCTCAAAACATGAACATCTCAGCATGGAAGCAATCACTGATGCGGATTGGGCTGGATCTGTCACTGACAGACGATCAACTTCAGGATATTGCACATTTGTTGGAGGCAACCTAGTCACGTGGCGCAGTAAGAAACAAAATGTGATTGCTCGATCTAGTGTTGATGCAGAATTCAGGGCTATGGCTCAAGGTGTATATGAGTTACTATGGATTAGACTATTGGTGGGAGACTTGGGGATACATCAGACCGATTCCATGAGATTATACTGGGACAACAAGGCCGCAATCAACATAGCTCATAATCCGATTCAACATGACAGGACCAAGCATATGGAGATTGACAGGCATTTTATTAAGGAAAAGCTCACTAATGGCACTATATGTACGCCATTCGTGAGGTCTGGGGACCAACTAGCTGATGTTCTCACTAAAGGGCTAGGGAATAAACCATTTCATGACATTCTCGCCTAGCTGGGCATGAGAGATATCTTCGCACCAGCTTGAGGGGGAGTATTAGAATGTATTAGGAATATTTCCTATTTCATTCTTATTTATATTTAGTATATTTATTTATGCCTTAGAGGGCTCTTGTAATTTTGCTAATGATCTAATATAAAAGGAGATGAGATAGGACTCATACCTTTAACTTTTCTCTTCTCCAAAACTACAAAAGGAACCACAAAAGAACCCGCCACAGACGCAACAGAACAATTATGAGACTGAGAAACGCCATACATAAGTGGATAGGACTCAGCCAAGGACGTCGAACCCACTCAAACATCCTCCCAAAATTTGACCATTTCCCCATTACCCACCCTCACAGAAATGAATAGGGACCAAACTGGAAAAAACTGAGAAATGGACTTCCAAGGAGCACGCCTGCAACCTCTCGAGACCACCTGAGAGTCCCTACATTAACCTGAATCTCATATTTACTTTTAATAACCACATGCCATAATGAACCACACTCATTAGGGAATCGCCATAACCACTTGCCCAGCAGAGCCATGTTTCTAGCCACTATATTACCAATGGCCAAACCCCCCTTCTCCTTAGATAAGGACACCGTTTCCCAGTTCACCAAATGATCCTCCCTTCCCTCATCTTTCCCTTCCTATAGAAAATCCCTCATTAACTTTTTAATAGATTTTGCTACCTTGACTGGAATCTTAAACATAGACATGAAATAAATTGGAATTTCACTTAGCACTGTCTTAACCAGAGTGTACCTACCCCCACGGGATAGTAAAGCCCTACTCCACCCTTCTAACCTCTTTCCTATCTTTTCCACAACCAGATTCCAAAACACTTCACCCCTTGGGTTACCTCCCAGCGGAAGCCCTAAATACATCATCGGAAATGTCTCTATACCACACCCAATTAACCCAGCCACTCTCTGAATCAAACTTGAATCAACATTAATACACGCAACCCTACTCTTCTCTAAATTTATCCGGAGACCAGAGAGCACCCCAAAAAGCCTAACCACCGAAAAGAGATTCACTATTTGGCTCTCGTCCCCCTCAAAGAAGAAAATAGTGTCATCCGCAAACTGCAGATGTGTCACACTAATCTTATCTCTACCGACCTGTAAGCCTTCAAACAGACCAACCTCTTTAGCCCTATCCACCATCCTTCCTAACACATCCGCTACTATGATGACGAGAAAATGAGATGAAGGATCGCCATGTCTCAACCCTCGAGATGCCTTAAAAGTCTGCCCTGGTTTACCATTGACTATCACCAACATATTGCAAGACGCCAAACATCCCCTAATCCAGGACCTCTATCTCTCACCATACATTTTCCTTTCCATCACAAATTCCAAAAAATGCCAATCTACATGATCATACGCTTTCTCAAAATCTGCCTTAACCACAAGACCTCTCTTTCCAGACTTTCTACACTCCTCAACCACCTTATTCGCCACCAGAACCACATCTAAAATCTGTCTACCTTGCACAAAAAGCCCCTTGAGTCGAAGAGATTGTATCCCCTAAAGAAGCCCTCAACCTTTTTGACAAAACCTTCCCCAAAATCTTGCAGAGTGATGTCACCAAACTAATTAGTCTAAAATCACCAATTCGGATGGCTCCATCCCTCTTAGGAATCAAACAGATAAATGTGGCATTAGCACATAAATTAACCACCCCTGTCTCATAAAATTCCATGAAAACCTTCACCAAATCCCCCTTCACCACCTCCCAACAATCTTGAAAAACTGCCATTGAATACCCGTCGAGGCCTAGAGCCTTGTCCCTCTCGCACTCAAAAACTGCATCCTCAATCTCCATTTCCTCGAAAGGCCTCTCTAACCAGATGGCACTTTCCTAATCAATAGGCCTCCACTCAATCCCTTCTATCCCAGGCCTGACTATCTCATCCTTCGAAAACAATTTTGAGTAAAAATAAAAAATCCCTTGGACTATTTGTTCATCTGAGTCCACCACTACCCTTGGCCTTACTTCCAACCTCTTAATGAACTTTTTCTTCCTTTTTCCATCCGCAACCCTATGAAAGAATTTTGAACTGACATCCCCCTTCCTTAACCACCTTACCTTTGCTTTTTGTGCCCAAAAAATCTGCTCTATAAGAGTCAACTCTTCCAACTTCACGCCTAGCTCCCTCCTCTCTCCCCTCAAATCCTCGACCTCATTCCCCTGCATCTCCAAAGAATCTATCTCCTCCATTCTACCCATAACATAAAGTTTAGATGATTCCAAATTTCCAAACACCTCCCTATTCCAAAGCTTCACTCGCTCTTTAATGACCTTCAGCTTTCTCATGAATTTAAAACCCTCCCACCCGTGACATCTAGCATTATTCCACCACCCCGCAAAGTTTCCTTAAATAAATGATGATCCAACTACATATTCTCAAACCTAAATGGGGCCGGACCCCACCTAAAAGGACAACTCTCGATCATAATGGGACAATGATCGAACACCAATCTTGGAAACGCCTCCTATCTCACATTGGGGAAAACCCCCTCCAAACCCAAAGAAAATAAAAATCTATCCAGTCTAGAACATACCTTGCTTTCCTTAAGATTAGACCATGTGAATCTTGCATTAAATAAAGGAGGATCCACCAACTCACATCCTCTAATGAACCCATCAAAATCTCTCATACTCCTATTGATTCTACCCCCATTAAGCTCCTCTGAAACCTTCCTAACCACATTGAAATCCCCCCCTAAACACCAGTTGGGGTAGCATAATCCATATAACCCACCTAACTCCTCCCACAAAGCCTGTCTCTTAGCGGGGCAATTTGGGCCATATACCCCCGACAACCATCACTCACTATTATCTAGATTCCTGAACCTAACAGATAATGAAAACTCTGTAACTAATGAGTCACACTCAAAAACCACCCTCTCATCCCAAATAAATAAAAGACCTCCAGACCTTCCCACTGATGGTACAAAAGCCCACTTTTTATGCCTATGCCTAACTCCCCAAACACTTTTAATGAAATTCCTATCACAAGCTTCCACTTTAGTTTCCTGAAAAATGACTATATCAGGTTGATGCTTCCTCAAAAAATCCCTAATGACCCCCCTCTTCTTCCGGGAGCCCAAACCCCTCACATTCCAACTAACAATCTTCATTGAGAAACATTGCCACCCCTAACCTCCTCATGTCTCCTATCATAAAAGTTCCTTAACTCCCTAGCCCCCCTTCTAACCGAAGCCCCTCCCCTTCTAACACACTCCCCCTTGGAGACACTAAGTTTGTTTCCACTAACCCCCTCCCTTCCATTTAACCTTACTAACAAAAGCCCCGTAACTTGAAGTAAATGCTTGAAAAGAGGTACTTCATTTTCCTCAATAGGACAAGACGCATACTTGCTCAACTCCATCAACCAATGCTCTGTTTCAACCTCACTATCCCTCACTCCACTAAAAACACAGCTTCTCCTGGGCATATGATTAACAAAATCTCCTGCTTGAGCATCATTTACTTGGCCTACAGGAATGTTAGCATTATAGGACACAGGATTAATAGTAGAGCCAGTCATCATGGCTCTGGAAATATCCGACAAGACTCCTTGATCATCTATTCCCCTAACAGAACCATCAAGACCCTGACTCTGAGATCCCCCTACCCCATCCCCAAGAGAAGAAAAGATTTGACTAACAGTGTTACCCCTCTCAGATGCTGGAGCCGTGGGATCTTGGATAACAGTGTCACTAACATGATCCATTATTTCAGAGACACCCTCGGTCTCCTCATTCTCAACAGTGCCTTGTTCCTTAAAGAAATTACACAACTGAAAATCATACTCTTCTTGATCACCTCCATCGCCTTCTGAACCAGAGACAAACTTAGAGCTCGTCTCAGACCCATACATTTCCAAAGCTTGCAGCACTTCGTTAGGCTCGAAACATCCATCATCAACCTTGCAACTCAACAAATCAGCATCGTTCACATCCTCTATCTTTTCATCGACCCACTCCTCCATATTCCCCTCTGTTTTCTGCAAATCCTCGACAGAACCATTCATGAAATCAGCTAATCCTAGCTGAATCTCGTCCCTCATTAGTCGAAACTGATTAGTCCTCGAAGAATTCATCTTGCGATCCACATCCACAGCCTCTCGCACCCCAGACGACTGCCGACGCTGAGCCTTCTCCCCAACGGATCGTCTCTCCTCTACAAGCAAATCGGGCCGATCAGCATCACGGATCCTCTCTTCCGAACCATGAACCCCTTTCAATTGACCCACTGGGCCCAAATCAGTTGAATAGACCACATCCACACTTTAAGACCCAACATTACAATCCATTTGCTGCTTATAGACTAGCCCAGCTCTTGGAGAATACAACCTAGGCCGTTGATTCATAAACCTCTGGCCCTTATCGTAAAAATCACTTGGGCCCAAAATAAAAGTTGGCCCACTAAGCCCCACTGGCCCAGTTGGAGCCTCCCCAAGCCCCTTATCCCTTGATTTTCCCTCCATCTCAGCCACTGCACGGGAGCTAACCCCAGCCCTTTCAACTTCTGCACCCTTTTGATTTTCCCCTTCGAAGCCGCTACGTGTCCACCCTGACTGTCCCTCCCTTCGTCTTCCTCGTCGTCGGCAAAAGATTCGCCAGAAGACTGTTACCGGAAGATCGTTGGCCAAACATCCCTATTCTGTCGCACTGACTTGGACAATGGCTTGAGACACACCATAGAAGATCGATCTCCCTCCTTGATCTCCATACAAGCTGGCAGAAAACCACAATCAAAGCCTCTGACTTTCAATCTTACTTCAAATAGATTTTCCAAAGAGAAAGTTCTTCTATCCACTTCCAACAAACCACCACATCTTTGACCTATGTACTGGAATACCTTTTCATTCCAAAGGGTAAATGACAAGTCACACACTGCAATCCACCCTCCATAAGAGACAATCACCTCTGGTTTAACATGCTTCACCTCTGACCACTTCTCCAAACTGATCGCCACACCTTTGTTGAAGAACCTCAATCCCTTGTTTCCAATAAAATTCGCTTCCTCTCTATTACTTGCCCAAAACAGAGCTCTATTGATTTGAAATGGTCGAAGTGCAATAGACTTCTTTAAATATTTGCTCAATTCCTTTTCAATTTGAGCCCAGCTGCTTGAAAAATCACATCTTACACAGATTACTCCCCGCTCCATATTAGCCCTTAAATTGCCCATTCGATTCTCAGTGAACAAATCAACAAACTTCCTTCCTCTGTTCACCCTTGTTTTCCTTTCCCAAGCCTTCTCCTTTGTCCCCTTGCTCTAAACTCCTTCTGTAGTTCTAACCCTGGCATCCATCCCCTTGCTCTGTCCCCTATTTGCTTAATTATTTCTCTATTTCACTTATTGGTATGAGTGTACACAATGCAATTTGTAACTCATTACCGTTCATGTGTTAGGTGAATTATGTGAAATATATTCTTCGCTTGTGATATTACTTCTAATTTGCATTTTTATAGTGGTGAATCATCAAAGTTCAAGTTCTTGGAACACATTTAGAGTGTTATTATTTATTGACTTATTTTTCATATAAATTTGTTAATTTTTATAACTATTTAAGTCGTTTAAATCCTGACCTAACCGTTTGGACTTGTTTAAACTTGACTTGGCTGCTTGGACTTGCTTAATACCTCTTTCTTCCTAGTTTCACCCCTGCTCAGTAGGACCTTATTTAAGAAGCGTAACCTTGTGTCAACCAAACTCGCAAGCACTTCAGTGAACCCCTACTCTTAACCCCCAAGCCACAAGCTTCCTAAGTGTCCCAATAAAAGGTCATAGAGCAGCCTTGTATCAGCTACACTATGCCGCACACCAAGCCTCAAGAACTTCTCAGGACCTTCCATCGCGATTGGGGTAAGCTCCTTTGGCCTAGGTAATCTCATCTATGGGAAGGAGACTCCTTGCTTTTAGATCTTGCATTCTTCATCTTCATGAGAGTCATGGCTCTGACTTAATGACGGCATTTTGATACCCCAAGCCTGTTATAGCTCTAACAACCAAAGTAGACCAATCCTGACTAGAGGAATGCACCACGGCACTACGCCAACTCTCCTCCTACTGAACAAGAGCTAAGCCTCCTGCAAAGTAGGAAAAGAAGAGCGAATCAACACTTGAACCCAAATCTGATTGTACTCCAAATTAAGGCCAGCAAGAAAGTCAGAAACGTACTCCTCCACTAATTGTTGAAACAAAGTTCCGTCCTTGGAACAGATACCCTGAAAGCTTCGGTAATAATCAAGTTCTTGCCACAAGCTACTTAACTCAGCATAGTACTCAACAAGAGATCTATCCTTCTAATCCAAGTCCGGATCTTCTTCCTCAATTCATATGCCTGGGCATCATCACCCTTCTAAGAGTAAATCTATGTTGCAGTTGCCCAAATCTGGTAAGTTGTGTCCAGTAATAGAAAAGTCTGAATGATAGTAGGCTGCATGGGATTAATGAACCAAGTAATGACCAAAGCATTCTATGAAAGCCATTGAGTACACAGAGGTCCATCTTCAACAAGTTTCATGAGTACTCTAGTGATATAGCTAGTCAAACGTGTATAGCGATGGCCAAACTACAAAAGCGAGCCCAAATCAAGTAGTTGGTACCATCAAGCTTAACAAGACTTATTTGAAGTGAGGGGCTATCCCCAAGAGTCACAACACAACTCAATCCACTCTCCTCACTGCCCTTGGGTGCCTTACTACTATCAGCCGTATTAATGGAGGTATAGCACAAACAATAACCACTGCAAAGAGATCACAAGGCCAATAACGACTCAAGAAATCGACAATACCAGAAAAAAAAAAAAAAAAGCCAAGAAAACCTTTACAGCTGTAACACCTCTAGAAGTCAAAAACAAGGCAAAACCACGCAGATTCTAAGCAATCTGACAAAACCATGGCATGCAAACTCAATCAATTGGAACCCAAGGTATGTGAATCGAAGTGGAACCGAAAAAATACTTCGACGAAAATGACAGCAAGGTCCCTTGAAACATCTAGTCGGCACCCATGGAAGGGAAGGCACTGACTACAAGCAAAAAAATTGAATGGGCTTGATCAAAGAGTTGCGAAAAAACTCACTAAAAAGATGGAAAAAATAACAAAGGCTTTGTAGAAGGTTAAACGAAAAATATGGTGAACTACCCATCCTTAGTCAATCATGGTGGAATTTTATTTTATTGTATTTTTTACAACCCAAGGAAAAAATAAGCCAAACTAGAAGGGGGGAAAAAATCTTCAAGTATGAGGATGTCTCTCTAATACCATGTCAAATTTACAGTAGAAAAATAAAGAACAGAGGAGGAAAATGAGAATACACAGTATACGGTAAATGCGAAAGACAATCCAAAAAATTAGGCTTCTCCTCTTAGACCCATGTATTTATATGAATAGACAATTACAATTTACATCAATCAATACCATAAACTCTTGGACTCAAATAAACCATAACATCTAACACAACTTGAGAGAAAAACCCCAAGATGGATGGATGGAAGGAGGTTGAATGAGGAGAAAAATTCACGAAATGAGAAATTTCGGTGGATGTTTGCCCCACCAAAGATCCTTGAAAATTGAACACGAAACTAGAGAAAATAGAACAACTAACATGAAAATTGATAATATTAAAACTTTAAGTAATTTTCCAAGAGCATATGTCAATCTCTCAACCACCAGAATAAAAGTCCCATCCATTGCAGTAGGGCTAAGAGAAGCCTGGTCACAAACATGAATGCGGACAGGGGACACGAGGAATACAAAAAAAAGACACAATCACAGCAATAAATTTTTTTTTTTTTTTTTTGGTTATATAGATTAATATTAGAGGGAATTACAGTTCAGTCAAACAGACAAAAAAATCACAAACATCCCCCAGTGTTTGAGTTGCACCCAGCCTCTTTGTGAGTTGCACCCCCAATGTTTTTTACTATTTTTATTTATTTATATATCCTATACCATGAGTTGTAATGTCCCCTTAATATTGTATCTACAAACAATCAAAATTAATAAAAAAAGACAAAACAAAACAAAACAAAACAAAAAAACAAAAACTCACTCTTAGGTTAACTCTTCTCATTTATGTCTTTTTTTTATGGATAATCTATTAATTATTTAAATCTAAGCAAAAAATAATAAACATTCAATATCCATCAAAAGCACTAAAGAAGAGGGAGAAAAAACTAGTGGTTGTGTACTCAGCATGTCCCTTGAAAACAAATTAATTAAATAAAGGACACGCTACAGCACCTTTTTGAAGTGTCTATGCTTCATAGCAGCAAGGTAAGCAATATTGTTGTGAATATCATGTTCTATGTAGAATCACAATGAGAAACTCTGAAAACACTTTGGGCTACAGATTTATTCATCACCAATACCTCATCAAACTACATTCTAAGAGCAACTAAGCATACCGAAACTTCCAAGTCTCTAAAACATTTTGACAAAGCTTAAGTGAAGAAGCAATGGCAATAGCAAGCTTTAATACTTAGCATGATACATTCTCCTTAGAAAATACTAAGTTGTATAAAGCAGTTGGCCTTAGTCTCAAGCAGCAGCGAATAGGGCTGCATGAGAGGTGCAATTCTACCAAAAGTGCCATTACATAATATATAATCAGTCTTGAAATAAATGCTTGTTATATCATTTACGAGCAACACTCGTATGCATGCAGTTCTAACCTAGTATTTTAGGTTTATTCACTCAGACAACTACCATTTTTCTGCTTTGTTAAGCATGTCATTGCAGAATGATAGTTCACCAATTATGAATTCGTAACTCAACAGTTTGCTTTAAACCAGGATTTACAGAACCAAGATTAACTACATTCTATATTCAAAGGAGAGTACAGATATGTTGAAGCAAATATTCAGCATTCTAAAAGCACTTCTTACCAATAAAAACATTTGGGACAGTGTGTTGTCCAGTTAGCCTTTCTAGAACCTTCTGCATTTGTGGTCCTTGAGGACCTGAAAGTGAGAAGAAATTCTCAGGCATAAGCAAAACTATGAATTAAAGAGATGCATTTTGAATCATGGTAGCAAAATCAATGCTTACTTCAATCCCATCTTCCATCAAATGACAAAAGGTATACATAACCAAAATTTTGTGACAGATTCATAGGTACAAAATCAAATTACATAAATGAATTAAAACAGTGTATATGAAAGATCGGAAAATATTTTTCCACTGGCTGAGTCCACTAATAAAACTTCTTTTCCTACCTTTAAAAGGAAGGATAAGGAGCTGCCCGGATAGTAAATGCATAAGTTGATGACGACTTCTTTAGGAGAAGGTATCTAGGATTAATGAAACAAAAATATCTCTTGCCTAGGAAGCATGTGTGCAGGTAGGTATGTACACCAATATGGTAAAATTTAAAAAGCTAGGATATGGTTATAGTCCGGTTACTGGTCAGTCCATAAAAAAATATAATTTTATAGTTTGTAATTGTAGTAGTACATGACATATAACAAATAAAGAATTAAATGCAAAAGATAATTAAAAATTTTTTTAATGGTCAAAAAAAATAGAACCTTAAGTATTTTTTATATTTTTATAATTGCAAAAAACCCTATATTTTTTTTAAATAAAATTACATTTACACCCCAAATTACCCACAAAAGTACCAAAAATGTACCCATTCTATACCTGAAACATACCCGTCCCATACCTAAGCCGTACCCATCCCGTACCCATGCCATATCCGAGGTGTACCAGAGACATTTTGCGTATGCCTATACCAGGTAAGTACCCAGTACTAGTACGGTAATATTTTCAAAGTACTCAAGCTTCAGTCTTTTGCTATATAAGCAAACAAGACACTGACAAAATTATCAACATCCATAAATATTGTAGTTTATGACTCCTACTATATACTACATGTATGCAAAAAGGCAGGCAAACTATTATTTTCAAAGAATTTTGCATTTCTCAAAAATATCAGCACCAAAAAATGTAAGGCAACACCCTCAATATGTTTATGTCCTTTCTTATTGTGCACATCTATGAAGCATGAGTACTTTGACAAACATACCATACCCGTACCGGGTACTACCAATACTTCGTATGGTATTTCTGCATATGTACCCCGTACACGAAACACATACCAAGAGATTTTAATCAATTTAAATGTATTAAGAGTGAGGACTCCAAGGTGTTGGTGAAAGATGAAGAGATTAAGGAGAGGTGAAAGAAATATTTTGAGAAGCTATTAAATGAAGAACATTGAAGGAGATCAAAAGGAGAGGAAGTAGCCAGTAAGAAGTAAAACCAAGACTACAGGTTCTATCACAGGATTAGAAACTTTAAAGTGGAGATTACGCTTAAGAAGATGAAATCAAATAAGGCTTTAGGACCCGATGATATCCTTATTGAAGTTTCGAAATTTTAGGTAAGAAAAGATTGCTTGGTTGACTAAGTTATTTAGTAAGATTTTGTTGACTAGGAAAATGTCAGAGTGGAGGAAAAGTATTTTAGTGCCAATCTATAAGAATAAAAGAGATGTCCAGAATTGCAACAACTATAGAGGAATCAAGTTAATGTGTCATATAATGAAAGTGTGTGAGAGAGTAATGGAACGTTGATTGCGAGATATAACAGAGATGTCAGAGAGTCAATTTGGATTTATGCCCGGTAAGTCAACAATGAAAGCGATTTATTTTTTGAGGAGAATAATAGAAAAGTATAGATAGAAGAAAAGAGGCATTCATATAGTTTTTATCGATCTTGAGAAAGCATATAATAGAGTGTCTCGGAATATAATCTGGTGGGTATTAAAGAAGAAAGGGGTGACAAAGGCTACATTGATGTGATTAGGCACATGTATAAAAGTGTGGTGACCACTATTAGATTGCTGGCTGAAGAGACAAGTGAATTTTCAATTACTATAAGATTACGCCAAAGATCAACCTTAAGTCTTTATCTTTTTACTTTAGTTATGAATGAGTTGACTAGAAATATTCAGGATGATGTACCATTGTGTATACTTTTTGCAGATGATACCGTATTAGTGGATGAGACTAGAAAAGGAGTTAACACTAAGTTGGAGACTAGGAGAAAAGCACTTGAATCTAAAGGATTTAGAATAAGCAGAACTAAGACAGAGTACATGGAGTGTAATTTTAGTGACAGTAACAATGGAAACACAGGAAAAGTGCAGATTAAGAATCAAAAACTACCTAAGAGTGAACATTTTCGTTATTTAGAATCGATTATCGCAATGGCTGGGGAGATTGGAGCAAATGTGGTCCATAAAATTAAAGCAAGGTGGCTTAAATGGAGCAGTGCGCCTGAGGCACTGTGCGATAAATGAGTATCCACTAGACTAAAAGGAAAATTCTATAGAACAACTATTAGACCAGCGATGTTGTATAGGACGGAATGTTGGGTAACTAAGAAAGAACATGTAGATAAGATCAAGGTTGTTAAGATCGCGATCCGGATCGTAGGATCCTACGATCCAATATACATCATTCAATCCAACTCATGCTTTGGATCGACCCCAAATCAGGATCGTGGTGGGATCGCGGAAGGATCATTGGGATTATATCTGGATCGCGACTCCATGCGATCCAGATTTGAAGGGTATTTTGGCAACTTAAAAGCAAAATCGGGAGCAAAAAAGGAAGAGAAGCAGAGAAGCAAAGCAAGTAGAGAAGCCGGACCTGCAATTAGAGGGCAATACAACTTGGGGAAAGAGAAATTCAACATCAAATTTCAAAATTTGCAGCCACAAACTAGGTACGCTTCTTCTTCTTCTTCTAATCTTCCTCTCTCTTCGTTGTTGTTCTTCAAGTCTGACCTACTTTTTTTTTCTTCTTTTTCTTCGCTATTCTTCTTCCTCTCTCTTCGTTGCTGGTCTTCGATCTTCTCTTCTTTTTGCTGCTTAGCTCTTCTTCCTTTCTCTTCACTGATCTGCTTCTTCGCTGCCCAGCTCTTTCTTCGCTCCTGTTCTTTTTCTTTCTTCATTGCTCTCATTTTGTTCTGTTTTTGTATATTATATATATATACCAAATTCGCTACTTTTTTTTTTTTTTTGCTCTTATTTTTTTTCTGTAAATTATATTATATATATATATTTTTGTATGAATGATGTGTTGATCGCTTGAACATTTGGATTTGAGTTCAAATTTTATATTTGGTTCTGTTCCTCCTCAAATTTCTAGAATGGCGAAGCTTCAAACTCTCAAACTGGATGGAAATTTCTTCAATGGTACCTTCCCTCATTGGTTTGATTCACTACCAAATCTAACCAATTTAAGCTTGTCAAACAATGAGTTCTCTTGCTCTGTTTCTCTTTTTTCTTTTTTTTTTCTTCTTCATTTTTCTTGGTTCTTCTTTGCTACTATGCTACTGTTGTTCTTCTTTGTTGCTTTATCCCTAAACTTTGCTAAAAAAATTACTTTTAATTTTCACAATTTGCAATTGCAACACACAATGTCAGCCTCTGGTTCAAGAAGAGGAAGGAAGAGGAAAAATGTTGCTGGTCACAGATCTAATCCTGGTTGGAAACAGGGCATTGAAGTGGATGCTGCAAGCAAAAAGGTAAAATGCAAATACTGTAATGTTACTCGTTCTGGAGGAATATATAGATTAAAACACCATTTGACATGCACTCATCAAAATGTTGTACCATGTCACCAAGTTCCGGAAGATGTTATAGAAAAATTTATGAGAAGTGGAATTATTGCATGTTGGCCATGAAAACAAACAAAAACATTATGGGCATATGGATAAATTTGCGGTGAATAAGTCTCGACACCAAAATTAAAAAACTATCAATCAATTATTTAAGAAAGAAGAGAGAGATGATGTTTGTCAAACAATTGCCCAGTTTTTTTACACTAGTGCAATTCCTTTTAATTGTGTCAATAACCCTATATTTCCACTTATGGTTAAGAAAATTGGAGATTATGGAAAAGGCCTTGTGCCACCATCTTACCATGAAATTAGGGTGACATTTTTAAAAACAGAAGTACGTGAGACATTGCAATTACTTGACGAGTTCAAGGAACAATGGAAAAAGACCGGGTGTACAATTATATCTGATGGATGGTCGGATAGAAAGAGAAGATCAATTTGTAATTTTCTTGTCAATAGCCCTAATGGAACTATCTTTCTATCATCATTGGATACATCCGACATTTCAAAAACCGGTGAAAAGGTTTTTGAGATGTTGGATGAGGTTGTTGAGAAGGTTGGAGTGGAACATGTTGTGCAAGTGGTGACCGACAATGCTTCTAATTATAAGTTGGCGGGAGAAATGTTAATGGATAAGAGGAAGAGCTTATTTTGGACGCCTTGTGCCGCTCATTGTATAGATTTGATGTTAGAGGATTTTGAGAAGCAAATCCAACTTCATCAAGTTACAATTAAAAAAGGAAAAAGAATTGTGGCATACATTTATTCAAGAACAAATCTTATTCATTGGATGAAGGAGTTCACCAAAGGTATTGAACTTATTAGACCCGAGGTAACGCGGTTTGCCACATCTTACTTGACCTTGAGGCGCCTTCATGAGCAAAAGGCTGCATTGTTCTCTTTGTTTACATCATCCAAGTGGAGGAATAGTCGATTTGCAAGGTTAGAAAAGGGTAAAAAAATTGAAGATATTGTTTTAGATAATCGTATTTTTTTGGAAGGGCGTTTCTATGTGCTTGAAGGCTGAGGTACCTCTCATTAAAGTACTTAGATTGGTGGATTCAGATGAGCATCCGTCGACGGGATTCATTTACGAGGCAATGGATCATGCGGAAGAGGAAATTCAAAGTAATTTCAATAATGTTTTCTCATGGTAAACTTTTATTTAGTTAAACTTATTTACTTTACTACTATATTTCCCTAAACTTTTTATTTGTTTATTAATACTCTTTATTCAATGGTGTTAGCTATGAATCCTATATGGACCATCATTGATAGAAGATGGGAATCCCAACTCCATCACCCATTGCATGCTGCAACATACTTCTTGAACCCTCAATTTCATTACAGTCCCAATTTTCAGCCCGATGCTAAGGTTAAAATTAGGCTGTACAAATGTCTTGAAAGAATGGTTCCTAATGCTAATGAGAGGGTGAAGATAGAATTGCAAATTGATGCATTCAAGAGTGCAAGAGGACTCTTTGACATACAAAATGCAATCATGACTAGAAAAAGAAATCTCCAGGAGTTTTTTTATTTTTACTATAAGTTGATTTGTATCATTTTTAATATCTTATTATTTGTTTTCATTTCATCAATTTTAAATTTATAACTAAACTTTCATGTAGCTGATTGGTGGAACTCTTTTGGTGATGAATGCCCTGAGTTGAAGAGGTGTGCAATTAGGATATTAAGTTTAACATGCAGTTCATCGGGGTGTGAGCGCAATTGGAGTGCTTTTGAGATGGTACATTCAAAGCGGAGGAATCGTTTGCACCAAAAGAGAATGAATGACTTAGTGTTTGTCATGTACAATTTGAAATTGAGACAACGACACATGAATAGACAAGCAATCGTGAATCCATTATATTTGGATGATGTCCCATCAAATGATGAATGGATAACAGAAAGAGAGACTCCGACTCTTCCAAGAGAAGGAAATTGGTTGAGTGTGCTTGATAGGAATACTCAACATGGATGTGATTCGGATGAAGACGAAGTGCAGGCCCTTGCAAGGAATTTGGAACAAACTTTTAAGTTTATATACACATCTTTTAGTTTTAATTAGAAATTATGACTTTAATTTTACTTCTAATTTTTTTGTTTACTCCAACTTAGGTCGTGATCATATTGGTGGAGAACATGATGAAGTGCATGAAGTAAGTGATGATGATGTAATGGATCAAAACATGGATGCTCAAAGGGATTTTGATCATGACTTTGAAGATGCTACTATTGGTGAAGACATTGAGGACTTGGATGGCACCGTGGGTGGTGATGATGATGATGATGATGATGATGATGATGATGATGATGATGATGTGGCAATGATTAATGTTGATTGTGGCAATAATGATGATAATTTCGGCGACCATGATGACTTATTTTAGTCCTTTATTTGTTCTTCCTTTATTTAGTTTGCTTTGTTTTCATTAAGAAACAATGACAATGGTGTGCAAGTGTTGGTATTTGCTTTTATTATATTTTTGACTTCTTTTTTTGAAAATAAATGTTTGAATGCAACCTTGAATTGTTATATTTCTTTTTTTGGGGTTTATTCTATATATATTTGATAGTATTAGTTAGTCATATAAAAATTATTACATTTTTTTTATCATTTTAGTAGGATTTTACGATCCTCGATCCGATCCTACAATCCGATCCAGCAGACCCCCAAAACAATCCTGTGTAGGATCCCGATCTCAACAACCTTGGATAAGATGAGTGTTGCTGAGATGAGGATGCTAAGGTAAATGTATGGCAAGACTAGAAAAGACAGAATTAGGAATGCGAATATTCATGAATGAGTAAGAGTAGCACCGATAGAAGATAAGCTGAGAGAGAACAGATTGAGATGATTCGGTCATATACAACGGAGATTAACAGAGGTAGTAGTGATGCAATACAGTGACAGTAAATGGAAGTATTAGGGGAAGGGGCATACCTAGATTGACGTGAGCTAGTGTAGTAAATAGAGATATGAATCTCCTTAATTTGACCAACCAAATGACCTTTGATATTGTCGAGTTGAGACGAAGGATTCATGTAGCCGACCCCATTTGATGGGATTTAAGGCTTAGTTTGGTTAGTTGGTTGGTTGGTAATTTTTGTCATACCCCAGACGTATCTAGTGTATACCCAAGTTGTACCGTACCTTAGTCGAAATAATATTTTCTTCTAATACAAAGGTAAAATTAGTTTCATTAGACTTTATTTATGTATTTATTTTAATGCTTAGTATGATTTTAAAATTAAGTTATAATTTGTAAATTATTTAATATAATGATATTTAATTTTGGTTTATATCTTTACTTTTTGGCATTAAATGTGAATTGTAGGTTGGATCTTAACAAACTAAGTCATTTAACTAATTTTTGTGTTACTTTAAATTGAAAATAAATATTTTTTACAAACATACCCAGTCGTACCTGTACCCTGCCTTTTTTTAGATTTTTCCGTATCGATATACCCGTGTCGTACCAGTACCCATACTCGTACCCCTACACGTGCCTCATAGGTGCACATTTATGTCTATAGAAAATATATAGATCCCTTTATATATGCAGCAAGCAATAACATACAAAAAGGAAAGTCTGACTTCATCTATTCAATAAGGAACCTAAATTTTTTGAATGATGATGAGTTAGATGCCCTTTACAAGCTCGTAGTTTTAATTTAACAGTTATGCTATTTGGTTCACTGGAATCTAATGGAATGATGATTGCTTTGGCACTCCTATGGAATGATTCCATTTGCAATACATTTTTCATTATCTTTTTAGTCAAACCAAACATGGTAATGAAATTTTTGATGGAATGATCATTCCATTCCAGTTCATTCCAGTGAACCAAACATTAGCTTATTATCAATGATTAAATTGCAAAATAGCATATAAAAGGATGGAGAAAGCGCACCCATTTGGTCCAATTCAATAACGAGTGGCTGCACACCAAGCCGTTTAAACAAAGATTTCACCTCGGAGGAATACCTTCACCGCAAAATTAAACAACCATATAAATCAAATCTAATCAAAAAAATAATAATTTGAAACGTAATTCACCAAAAAAAGTTACTGTAATTATCATCAAATGAAATGAAATCAATCAAAGATTGAAGAGATTTGGGTTGGGGGACTCACGAACACCATGATTTGGAGTAGACAACAACTGGGTTTTCAAAGATGGTCTTCTTGACGGAATCCTCCAATCGAGAGCCGAAAGAAGCAGACATGGCTCGAATCCTGAAGGGTCCCACAATTCTGGGTCCATGGAGGTTGAAACTTGAGCTTCTGTGGGCGTAGAGCTTTTGGTTGCAAGGAAGGGAATAATGGTGAGGGAAGGAGCCAGTGCAATTGGTGAAGGAAACAGAGCTGAAACCCGGGTGGAGAAGAAGAAGAGACGTGACTGCCATTGATGAACAAGAAATGATGATCCTCTCTTCGCTCTTTTCTCTCTCTGCGTTTTCTGTCTTCTCTCTTCCGTCGTCTCACTCACTCTCACTCTCACTCACTCTGTCTCTCTCTTCGTTTTCCTCTCCAGAATACTCTGGAGAATTTGTCTTATTGCGGTATTACAGTGACCATATTATTTTAACAACAATGAGACCTCAATTTTGAGAATTGTTATGACCCAAAATGATATTACTCATGTGAGAGAGATAATCAAGAGAGAAAAAAAAAACACACAAATATGTGAGTAGTTCAAATTATTTTGGAGGTTCTAGGAGTCCTAAACAATGGAGGTCTCAATCATTTTTGTTATTTTAATTATAATTAAAAAAAATTATGTAAAAATATTAGAAATTTTAAAAATTCTACTAAAAATTTTATCAAATATCTCACACATAAAATTTTTGATAGAATTTTGAGGGTACACTTATGTGAGATATTTAGTAAAATTTTTGTTAGAATTTTTAAGGTCTTTAACATTATTCTTATTTATAGGAAGAGGAATTGTTTTAGTTGGATTCTCAGTTAGAGAGTTGTTGGATTTTCGTGAACGTATCACAAAATTTATATATATATATATATTTAAACTGTTTAATGTATAGAACTCATTTAATATTTTATTCTTCTAAAAAAAATTAGTTGATCAGATATCGATAGTCAATTGATCAAAATACATTTGTATCAACAATTTATTTTTAAAAGCATGGTGATACAAATGTGTTTTGATCAAGTGACTATCGATATTTAATCAACGTAATTTTTTATAGGAACAAAACACTCCACGAGCTCTACACATTCAACAATTTATATCAGCAGACTCCTCAATGAGCCCACAGAGACCCAATAACACCCTCTAATTCGATATGGACTAAAGAAGAAGTTTTTCCTAATTATAGTTGCTTGGGCAAATTACCAACAAGTCCTCTTTGAAAGAGGTGCAGCCTATTTAGGCCTCGTTTGGGGACTGACTATTTTAGCCAAAAAGCCAAAAAGTCAACTAAAACTAGTCACATCACCTCTCTACTTTTCTACACATCTTTTCGTAAAAAGCCAAAAAGTTACTAAAATAGCCTGTTCCCAAACGAGACCTTAATCCCGTAACCTTTTATTTATACCCAAAAGTCTTGTAGCATTTTTCTTCTTCTCTATTTTCGTTCTTCTCTCTTTCTTTTCTTGATTTCCAACAATTGGCGATCGAGGACCGCGATCATGTTTTGCTTCTTGTTTTTCTCTTTCTAATATATAATCACTAGCAACCAACAACCACTATTGATTGGGGCTCACCAGCAACCACTAACCACCGACTCTTTATTTCACCCTCACCGACAACAAAGGAGGTAAGTTTCCGCAGAAGAAGATGGGTAGATTTACTCAAATGTAAGGTAGATCTACTCAAATCTACATCAGATCCGACTAAATCTAAACCAAAAATAATTACTGGAATACAATCCTCTCTATATCTGTTTATATCCTTCGATCTCTCAATTTTTTTGCATTTTTTTTTTTTTTTTGCTACACACTTCTCTTTTCTTGTTTTAATGGAAAAAATTTTCAAATTATGAACAAGTTGTTTTTTAGTTTAGTTACAGGCGGTGAAAACTGTAGAAATTTACAATTTTAACTTTTTTTGGTGTTGAAATTAATCATGCTTTAAAACTGTAAAATTTTACAATTTCATAATATTTTTTAGAATTGCAAAATTTTTCAATTTCATAAAATTTTTTAGAATTATAAAATTTTACAGTTTCATAATATGTTTTTCAGTTTGATTAATAAAGATGAATGTTTGATAGATTTTTGTATTACAGTTTCAAAGCTTGCTTTTCAATTTGATCAATATTAAAGATTATTTGCTTAAACACTACAAAATTTGAAAAATGACATATGTGTTTTTTTTTCCTATTGTTATTGTTTGTTATTGTTACATATCTTTTTTTTTCCAGTTCATCATTAATATTTAGCACATCTTGCTTAATTTTTTCGCTATAATTTCTCCATTTATTTTTTTTTGACAATATTTTGAACATTCCGATGAATCTCCGATGATATTCTTAACGTCCAGCAAATGTTCTGGACATTCCGACGACTTCGAGTGACGTTCAAAACATTCCCACGATACTCTTGCAAACTTCCGACAACTTTTCCGATGATGTTGAACATTCCGAAGAGTCTCCGATGACCATTGACGGAAGTCCGACGATGGTGAGATGTAGCAAAGTCGGTAAATTTTTTTTAAAAAAAATGGAATCTTTTTGTAACAATTGAAAATATTTAGGACTAATTAATGTAAGTGATTTGTTTTGGAATTAGATGTATTTTGAATTTTGTATATAAAACTTACAAGTAAGTTATAATTTTTAGTTATGAGTGAGAATAAGTTAAGATATTTGTAATAAGTAATACAATAAATGTCATAACTTGTATTATTGTATATATGGCATACACATTTAGCAAATATCATAAATCGATAGTTGTAAAAAAAAAAAACGATGATTGTGTGACATGAAATTTTGACTTTTTAAACTTATTTAATATTTTTATAGCTTTTTGATTAAATCAACAAACGGGGCTTAATTTTTTCCACACATTTTAAATTGTTTTTATAGTTAGATTGAATGGAATTGTTAGTATAAGAATTGTTAGTGAAGAGATTATTAGTATTGTGAGTTGAGTGAGGGGATTAGCAAAAGAATAATGCTATATGCACTAGTTAGTATATTAATTAATGTACCAATTGATGATGTGACATAATTTAAGAGATTTTTGGTATTTGTAATTTATATAATAAGTGGGGCCAATAATCATGTCATAACTATAGTTAGTATACTAATTAGTACATGTAGCACCACCGTTAACAAAAATTATATTTGCTTGATGATTGCCGAACTAGTAATAATTATTGTTTATTTTGTCATTTTATGATGAGATTAGAGGTGACAAACACAGCTCAAACTTATGATCCCACTCAATTATACTTATTTAAAACCCATATAAATTTGTCTAAACCAATAAATGGGCTTAAATGAGTTGTTAAATTGTCAACCCAATTAAAATTGAGTTTACATGGGTTGAACATAAGTACTCATTCAAGTCCGTATAAATACACACCACTTCTACCACCTCCACTATCGCCACTCTACCACCTCCTCTACCACTGTCATTCCACCACCACCATCGTCGATGCACTACCACCGCCACCACCATCACCACCGCCACTTCACCATCACTTTGCCACCACTACCTCCATTTCGCCACCGCCATCATCATCATAAAATTAAAAATTTAAATTTAAATTTAAATTTAAAAAATAATAATAAAAAGAGATGAAATAAATAAGTTGGTTGGGTTCTCATTTATCTAATCCTTATCTAATTTAACCCAACTTATTTAAACTCATTTATTAAATCGGCAAGTTTGAATTGGATTACTTTAAATTCATAACCCCTTTTGACCCACCCATTTTTCACTTCTAGATGAGAATAACTATATGAAAAATACCCTTGATATTTATGATATATTTTAATATTAAAAATTATATTTTATAAATATATTTATTTTTTTGGTACTATATTGGGTATAAATATATTATTATACTATTATATTTTAATATTAAGTTATTTTTATATTAAATTATTTTTTTTATAAAGAATGGTGGAAAAATATTTTTTAAAAAATGGTAAAAGAAAAACTGTACTAATCAAGTAGAGTAAGTAAATTAAATAGGCGAACAAGAGGACAAAATAGTCTTTTACAAGCTAATTCCAATAAATTAAATCTCAATACCAAGTTTCCTTAGCCTTTGTTAATCTCCTCCATCCATGAAATTCGCATTCCATTAGAACTAACAATAAGTTAAAACAAACAGAATATTAATAAGTCCTACTCATTAGTAGCCCCAATTCAATGCACTATTTTTTAAAACAAACAAGGCCTTAGAGCACCTCCACCCACTAATTCAAATCCATGGTGGCATACTACAGATAACATTTGACATCAAATAAACACTCCACTCAATACTGCAAAATCTGACTTGGCTTTTGGCATGAACATGGCATGTCAATTTTGACATGCTCCAGAGCTCCTGTCATTTTCTTTTTTTTTCTTTCTTTTTTTTTTTCCTGTTTTTTAATGAAGTTCAACATTAACATTATGAAAAAGAAGTCTGATGGTAAAAAAAATGATGTATAATACAATACAATACAATAATAAAATTAACATACTCATTTGAGAACTTTCTTGTATAAAATGTCAAATTAATATATGAAAAATGATTTATAGCTCGAAAGTGAATGCTCAAATGGCCTGAAAGTGTGGGCTCACACACCCATAATACCCCTCTCTCTCTATCTCTCTGTTCTCAGTCTCAGATCCAAACTCCCTCTCTATCTCTCTATGTCTCATCATTCTTTGTCTTCTCTAGAAAACCATATTGCTCTCATCACTCCCTCATCTGACTACTGTGTTCATCGCGAACCAACTTTTTTCTCTCGTAAATCATGATTTCCCAACCATTGATGAAATTGTAGCTTTCACACTTTTTCATTGGGAGCTTGAATTCCATGTCGGTGGTTACTGCGTCCGAGCCAACCCACTAGATCCACTCTGCCTCCGGATGCGCCACCATCACCGCTCTAACTGGTGGGAGTTTCGCCCAAACACTAACCATTTTTGAGTGTAGAAACGCGTTGTTGTAAAAAATTTCATAGTCGTTGATTCGACAGTAATCGACATTGTTCTTGAACAATCAAAACAGCAAGTGATCGCCGATTGGGTTCTTTAATAGCAACGGCTAACTTCTGGTCACCATCACTACGTCATTGCGCGGCGGCGAACGATGGGTGGTGCTTTAGCAACTCTTGTCTCTTCTTATCCCAGTTTCTCACTAGTAACCCAATGAGTAGCTGAGAGATAGGTTGTCGTAGAAAGTTCTCTCGGGCGGGTCTTGGCTCAGATTAGCACCATGGGAACTGGTGGTGCAACTGTATGTGACGGTGATGCCACCATCTGAGGCAGTGGAGTGGGGTTTTGGAAAGGTAGAGCGAGGGTCAATATAGAACCATAGAGCACAAACCATTAGGAAAGAAATTAAAAATGCTAGAACGAAATAAACTATGTTTTTCACCATTGATGAATGCTCAGCAAAAACACTTGTACGAGAGAGAGAGAGAGAGAGAGAGAGAGAGAGATTGATTGATTGATTGATTGATTGATTGATTGATTTCAAAATATGCAGTGAGTGATTTATTGAACAATCATGTGGAACCCACGTGCATGATATTTTGGGAAGGAAAACCATTTCGAGCCATTCGGGCCACTTCACTTTCAAGCTACCCAACAACTTTGTTAATATATATCAATTTACTACTTAAACCTTCAAAAACATTTAACATATCAAATTTTAAAGATTTGAGTAAAGATACTCTTAAGAGGCTTAGATTCAAACCCCAAATCTCACTATCTCTACAAACCCACTGTAATAATCCGACTTTCTCATATGCTGCTTATACTCTAATTCCCTCATTATCTATGTGATTATATGCTTGATGTAAAATTCCATGTTTAAATGTGTGAATTATGTGCTTATGAGATTGTATCTGTTAGTTATAATAAAATATGTTGAAATTATAACTTTTGGATTACAAGTTGAAAGCCTTAGAGGTGCGATAAACCGAAATTGACTTTACAGTTATGATTAGCATGATTTTTAGAGTATAATAAGAAGTTTTATAAAAATCTAATTTGCAATGAATTAATTAGATTTATTTAAGCCAAACCCTTAAGTAAGTTGACATTGACGACTTTAATAGGTTCAGAAACCGAAATTGAATACATGGATATGCTAATGGGAATTTTTAGAGCCATTTGGGAAGTTTAATTGAAAATTGATTCAGTCTGATTCGTTAAGACGTGTTTGGCAAGTGTCCTAGCTAAATACATATATAGATATGATATAAGCCCCTTTTTGAACTCATCTTCTCTCATATTGTGAGTGGAAAATTCTGGAGAGTCATCCAAGAGAAGAAGAGTATAGAGAAATAGAGAGAGAAATGAAGAGATGGAAGAAGAGGCTCAAGATCAAGCTAGAGTACATCAAAATTATGCAAGATTAAGTAGCTATGAAGATTCTAGGTAAGATTTTACCTCTCAAACCTTGAAGATCAGGAATTAAGAGTTAGATTTATGAAATTTTATGGAGGCTTTTACATGCATTTTGTCACATAAGGCAAGAACATAGCATGATTTCCTAAAATTCATGTTTATAACTTGTTTTCTTGTATGATTTCTAAGATTCATAAAGATTTCAAGGGACTTTCTCCATGGATTTTGGAATTAGAACTCATCACATGTATAGCTTTTGATTTTGTTCTTGACTTTAAGTGTTTGAGCTTGTAAATGGAATTTTGGCTTTGCTTTGAAATCATGATTTTCATTGAAGTTAGAATTGTTTAATTCAACATGGTTTGAAAGGTTTTGGGGCTTGATTTGTGTAAAATGAAGTTGATTGTGAGAAGTTGAGCCCTAATCTTGAGGTTTTGTATGGTTTGAACTCATTAAATTATATGTATAGCGATCCCAGTCTTCCCCGTCATTTATTGTATTTCGGACTTGGGTTCCGTGGTTGTATGCTGTTGTCTATACCTTATTTCCATTGTTTATTCTTTGTATTAGAATTTTGGGTTGTGTTGGGTGAGTTTGGAACAGGTTGGTTACTTTCTTTTTAAAACCTGTGTTGCCCAGATTTTGGTCTCCCCGTTCGAACGGGACTTCTCACACTCGAGCGGGCTTTACTTTATTTGCTCTTCCGCTGGAGCGGCCATTCTGACGCTCGAGCGGGATTCTTCAGCCTTCAGTATTTTTGCAGGTCTGCAAATGCTGGAAGTGTGCTTTCAACGCTCGAGCGTCCAGTTTCACGCTCGAGTGGAAGGATGTGTCTGACGCTCGAGCGAGGATTCCTACGCTCGAGCGGACTGCGCGTATTTCAGTCCGAGAAGAGGTTATTTTGAACCATTTTTTCTTCTCTCTCTCTCTCTCTCTAAGACTTTCCAAAAGACTTGTTCTTAAGCTTCTCTTTCTACATTTTACCTTCTCTCTTAGATTTCAGCTAGATCCGTTAGGATTTCCACCCTTGTGCCTTTGAGAAAAAGATAGAGCTTGTCAAGGTCTTCACTTTGATCCGAAAAGAAGTGGATTTTGGCACTTTTGGAGTTTGTCTCTTGTGTGGTTCATCTTCTTCATTTGAGGTAGGGATAAACTACTTCTCCTTATGAGTTTTAACATAAATATTAGTCATTTTGTTTAAATGGTGAGATTTAGAAATTTTTGGAAGTTAGGGTTTGAAATTTGAAATGTTGAAAGAGGGGTTTTCCATGTTTGGGTTCCATTATGTGTATGAGGTCTTAATAATGAAAATAGTTATGTAGAATGAAAGAAATTTGGCCTTGATTGCAAGTTTTGAGAAATGGAGGATAATACCCTACTTTGAGCTATATAAATTATTTGTGTAAATTATGAAACATTAGGAAAATATGAAATTGGTTTGGAAATTATGGAATTGGGAAAAAACATGAGATTGAATGGTGTAGTTGGATTGATAAATCACTCACTTGTAGAAAATATAATAATTTATCTGTTTGGTAAATTTATTTATCTATTTAGAAATAACTGTGTTGGGCTATCGGTGGAGGATAGCCATGATTGTTGTAGAATTGCATGATGATTAGGTAAACCGAAACTAATCAATTGGAATATGTCATTGAATACGATGGTTAGAATAACACATTGAATATGTGCATTAATTGATCATTGTATATGATAAGGTGTTTAAATATATTACTTATGTATTTTTGTTTGGGAGGAGATAGGGGATGTACTCCACTGTTTGGAAGAAGATAGAGGATGTACTCCATTGATAATTAAGTTGGCCGGAGTGTCCAGGGTGAAAGTTCCAAAACCCTATATACATCTGAATGATGTTGATGATTGAAGTGTTGATAATATGAGTTGTAGTCTCATTTTGAATTGTCGATGAATTGAAGTGTTATTTTTATGAGTTGTAGTCTCATTTGAATTACTTGGATAAACGAACCATGTCAACAAAGTGAAATGAAAATAGAAATAAAACCGGGTTGAAAGATGAATATCAATGTTGATGGATTATAGAAATGGTGTGAATCGATGTACATGCTCATATTTGGTTTAGCATCTCTACTAGGCTTTGGCTCACCCTTCTTGGGACACCATTTTCAGGTACATGGGACATGCCACCTCCAAGGTCTTAGCTTGGAAGGTTTAGGAGTTGAAGGCTCCGTGTTTTGTTATTTTTGGTTTGTTGGTAATTACATGTAAATTCAAGTCGAGGGCTTTATATGTAAAGAGTTAGTACTCTTTTTTTGTTGTAATCACGTTTCACTTGGAAAGATGTAAGCCCGGAGGGCATTCTTTTGTTATTAACATGTGCTATCATTTGTAAGAGGACTCTGATGAATGAAAATGTATCATTTCTTTATGATTATGGATCTTATGTGTGATTGTCATTATGCCTAATTTTGAGGGCGTTACAATATGTGAAATGAAGATCTATGTGAATTTGAAAGAAGTTTTGAAAGTTTGAAAAAGTACTAAAACAAGGATTTTGATCTTTCTTGTTTGAAAATTTATTGTATTTTTGATGTTTTGATTTAGAAAACAATCATAATCTCACGTTTTCTATTAGTTTTACATGTTTTTAAGTGATTTGAGTTGAAACCTAGCTTGGAAAATGAAAGAGTAAGTGTTAAAACCAACAGATATTTTCAGTGGTAAAATTTTGCCCAGAGCCGCACGTGCGGTGGGGCTTTCCTCTTATGTAGAAGTCTCTTTCCAACAACATTTTGTATTCTGAAATAATTGCACGTGCTCCCGCACGTGCCCTGTCTCTCCCGCATGTGAGGTTTTGGTCTCGCATGTACGAAACTCCCTTATTTCAGCCTAATTTCGAATAGTCATATCTCTCTCATCCAGACTCTGTTTTAAGTGATTCTTAAGCCTAAATTCAAGCCCCAGAAGTCTTGTTTCCAATGGTGCTAGTCCCATATCCAAATTCAAAGTACACAAATAGATATGTTCAAATTCGTGAAGGCTGTTCACTTTTTTTCAAACCGTTTCATGTTATTTCCTCTCCTAACCCAGTTTCCTTTCGTTTCTTCCTATTTTCCTAGACACGGATTATGACCCATTGAGAACTAATAAGTTTAGAACCAACATAAATAATTGGTTAAAGAGCAAAGTAAGGTATCGGTTTATTTGATTAAGAAAAGATTAAGATAAGTAAATTTGATCACGAGAGTAATTCTATGTCTCGATATGTTGTGCTATGTGCATTGTGATTGCAGGTCAAGATTCGAGGACTGGTCAACCATTTCTAGAAAACTACTGTGAGTAATAGTAGTGTAACGATATGTTATGCTTATATGTTATGTTTATGTACTTTGACATGTTTTATACAACTTATGTTTTATTGGAAATGATTGAACACTGGATCACAATGGCATATGATGGCATATGAAATGGAATTGAGGGCGTTCTGTTATTATGATTGGGCCTGAAGTTGTTCTGTTATTATGATTGGGCCCGAGGTCGTTCTGTTACCATGTGATTGGGCTCGAGGCCGTTCTATCATATGTGGGCCCGAGGCCATTCTGTTAACACGTGATTGGGCCTAAGGTCGTTCTGTTACATGTGGGCCTGAAGCCGTTCCGCAATAAGTGGGCCTGAGGCCGTTTTGAAATTGTGATTATGAATAACGCTATGCTTAACGTGACTATGATGAATGCTCTAAATGTTGTACCTTGGAAAATATTGGGTTTACATCACATGCTCTTATTTAATTCAAACATCTTCATTGAATTCTCTTTACTTTACTATTATTCACTGAGTTTCGCTCTCTTTGTTTTTATATATATATTTATGTAGGTGATCAGCTTAGAGGTCAGTACTAGGTCAGCTTCAGGAAACTTTTGAAGGACCTGTTTTGCCAAGCCTCCAAAATTGGAGCCTTTTGTCCTTTTAAAGAGTTCCTTTGATGCCACATTTTAGTTAAGCCTTTGATGACTTTTGGTGAACACTGGGTTAATATGTAAATTTTGGGTTGTGAACCTTCTATATATATCGATATGACTTGGACCTGTATACAGGAGAATTGTGAATGTGAACTCTTTATATGGCATGACTAATCCTGGCATATAAGTACTACTCAATGGACGTTCTGTTATTTATTTTGCTTTCACTTTAGGTCCCAATATGATTTAAATATTTCAAATTTTTGTTTTGAGGCCTAAATGCAGGTCAGTCATGGCCTAAACTTTTAGGGACAGGTTTGGGTCGTGACACTGACAATTTTCGTGGGCTGTGCATTCAGTCCCAGTAAGCACAATCACCTCAAATTGAGGGCAAATTAGTAATTTTGCTTTGATATTATTTGTTTTTTTATTTTAAAACAAATTATAGTGATAGTTCCTATTTTTTTTTTTATCTCTTATGTTATTTTGATCTTTATACTTTTAATTGACTTAATTTTGATTTTTAATTTTAAATTTTGTGTCAATTTGATCAAATTAATAACGTCGTTAGTGTTTTTGACAAAAACAAATAATTAAATTAGTTGAGATTAACTCACTGAGTTGAGTAATTTTATCTCTAAAAGCATGATATATATATATATACATATCACTTATATACATATTTTTTTTTATTAAAAAATGTTAATAATTATAAACACTTATAAGACAAAATTATAAATTTAAAATTAAAGTTAAAATAATAAAATTAAAAAAAAAAGTCAAAATGACACAAAGATTAAAGGAAAATTTATCCATAAATCTTATATAAGGGATATTGATCTATTTAGTCTTAATTTTTTTTTTATGAATCAATTAGTCATTTTTTGTTTTAGAAAGTTGTATTTATTTGATTTGGTGTTGTATGTAAAGTGGGCCCACCCAATGCCTACATGGAAATAAAATTAAGATAATAAAATAATACCTTGTTGCCTTGTCAAATAACCAAAAAAAAAAAAAAAAAACCTTGCAATACAACTTGTAACTTGTCAAGTTGCTTTGATATACATGTATCATGAAGGTTTTGGGCCATACAAATAACTTATTTTCATTAGACCAAATTAATAGCTTAAGCTTATTGGACAAAATGTCTCGTCAAAAAAAACAAAAAAAAACCTTACAACGCAGCTTGCAACTTGTCAAGTTACTTTGATATACATGTATCATAAAGGTTTTGGGCCATACAAATAACTTATTTTCATTAGACCAAATTAATAGCTTAAGCTTATTGGACAAAATAAGTAGCAAGTTGGGGTATATAAGAGGATGTAATCTTCAACTTCAAGGAGAGGTATGCCTAAACTATTTTATTTACTTATTTTGATTCATTTTGATATATGCTATCTAACTTGATCGTTGAGTGCCCTCCGGTCGATAATCGCCAGTCCGGAGGCACTAACCGTTTATTCTTTTGTAGATTCGAAACAATACGACTCAAATCTTCTTTGATCTCTCGATTTATATATGTGGGACAATTTCTGCTTCTATAGGTGCTATTTGAATTTAAGTGAATATCCTTTTGTGATTCATTTTTTCAATTTTCTAATTTATTTTTGGGATGAGAATGGAAAAGTGAGGTGTGAAAGATTCTTTTTGGGGAACTGATGGCTAAAGTATTGGTTGTCAAGTGTGAAAATCTATATTTCTATTAGTGTGATTTTCTGGTGTTACATTGGAGTGTTATATATATATATATATAAAGAGAGTATACTATAGAGTTTTTGTGTGTTAGATTGATTAGCACAAAGAAGTTTTTTGAAATGTTACATTGTTATGTTTGAGAAAAATACACTAAAGAGTTTTTGATACGTTACTTTAGATTATTATATTTGGGAAAAGTACACTAATGAGCTTTTTTTTAAATATTAGGTTGTTATATTTGAGAATAATACACTAAGAAATTTTTTAGTGTATTACATTAGAGCATTATGTTTTTAAAGTGTTATATTGGAGTGTTACGTTTATAAAAAAAAATAATTAAAGAATTTTTTTAAAAAATAATACTACGCTTTATAATTTTAATATTATAAGAAAATTTATATTTATTTCTCAACACCCAACACATATATGTTTATATTTGATCTTTCATATAATTCACACTAAAATAGAATATTTGAATCCATTAAAATAAAAATAAAAAAAATTAAATAATTCACGGCATCATGGTGCTCACCAATAAAATATTCCCACTTGTCCACGTAATTTGCCCTTTATTTTATTTTACATTTAAATTTTTCTTGCAGATTACAGACACGAAAAGGAGAAGAGAGGCATCGAACAACAAACCCAGTTCTGCGGAGAGAGGAAGCTAGAAACAGGAAACTCACAGAATTCTCTCTCAGATCCGATCGATTTCTCTGCAAATTCCAAACCCTCGAAACCACAAACAACAACAACAATGGCTTCAACCTTCAGCGGCGATGAAACGGCACCGTTCTTCGGCTTCCTCGGCGCTGCAGCTGCCCTAGTCTTCTCCTGTAACACCACCACCTGTCAATCTCCCTTGTCCGATTTCAATTTGAACCTGATCTTCTTCTTCTTCTTCTTTTTCTTCTTCTTGTTTTTGGATCTGCAATTCTTATATATGGATGTGTTTTTTAGGTATGGGGGCTGCGTATGGGACAGCGAAGAGTGGCGTTGGAGTGGAGTCAATGGGTGTGATGAGGCCAGAGCTTGTGATGAAGTCGATTGTTCCAGTGGTTATGGCTGGTGTGTTGGGTATCTATGGATTGATTATCGCTGTGATCATTAGTACTGGTATTAACCCTAAGGCCAAGTCTTATTGCCTTTTTGATGGCTATGCTCATCTTTCTTCTGGTCTTGCTTGTGGCGTCGCTGGTCTATCTGCTGTTTTGTCGTTTTATGATGAGATTAGAAGTGGCAAACACAGCCCAAACTTATGACCCCACTCAATTATATTTATTTGAAACCCATATAAATTTGTCTAAATCAATAAATGGGCTTAAATTAGTTGTTCGTTGTTAACCCAATTAAAATTGAGTTTATATGGTTGAACATGAGTACTCATTTAAGTTCGTCTAAATACACACCACTTTCTACTGTCTCCACCATCGATGATAATTGATTTAGTAATGATTGTTCTGCATTTAACAATGTCTCTTATAACAAAAGACTTTAGAAAGACTGTAGAATGACTGATAATTGATTCATTATGGAAGGTTGCTTCTCACTTATTTTTATTTGTCACTTGTTGCCAAATTCATTCATGAAGTTGGGCATTTTTGGATCCAATTCTAATTTTTTTTTTTTTTTTGTAGATTATTTTGGTGCATGGACTTCCAGAGATATTTTGGTGTATGGAGAAGAAATTGTACTTTTGTATATAAGTAATATAATACTTTTGTCGTCTTCGGCTTTTGTGCAGTTAACTATTACTGATATAGAAAACTTTTGACAGCAAGCAGTTAATTACTGGCATGGTAGATAGATCACCTTTCGTCACTGTACAAATATATGATTTTTTGTCATGGTACATAGATGTACTTTTGGTTTGGTACATACATCACCTTTTGTTGTCATAAAGATTACGATGGGAATTTGTACTATGCCAAATGGTCATTTCACATGGTATAGTAAATGTAATTTTTGTATATGGAGGGCTTTTTTGTATGATTCTATATTTTGTATGGAATTATTATTTTAGTTTGGACAATAATTGGTTTTTATGTACTTGGACAGGTAAAGTAATTTATTTTTTGTATACGGATGCAGATTATGGAATGATTGATAGTTTATGCATCATTTTATTTATATACGTATTACATGTTGCATGGAATATAGACAGGTTATGGGCACATTATAATATTTGCAATAAAACATAATATCATGTTTTTGCCGACTAAACGTTTTGTAGCCAAAAAAAAAGGAAAAAAAAAAAAAAAAAAAACAAACAAACAAATAAACCTCTGGTCACTAAAAGTTTTGTAACCAAAAGAAAATCAAACATTTGGCTACTAAATTTTTTGTAGCCAAAAGAAAAACAACCATTTGGCTACTAAATATTTTGTAGCCAAAAGAAAATAAAACATTTGGCTACTAAAAATTTTGTAGTCAAAAGAAAATTAAACATTTGGCGACTAAAATCTTTCGTAGCTAAAAACAAAAGCTGAAGAATAAAAAAAATACTTTTGCCGACTAAAAATTTAGTAGCAAAAAATGTGGAAGTTTAGGAGACTAAATTTTTAGTAGCCAAAAGAAACACTATTTGCCGACTAAAATTTTAATAGCCAAAAAGGTTGACTTTAGGCGACTAAAATTTTAGTAGACAAAACACTTGTATTTGCTTTAGGCGACTAAAAAATTTAGTAGCTAAAACTTTTTCCGCGACTAAATTATTGGCTTTTGGCGACAAAAAAATTGGTCGGCAAAAATGTATTATTTAATTAATTTTCCAACCTATTGGCAACTAAATGAAGTTTAGTCGCCAATTAGCTTTCCTGACTACTCTTTGGCTACTAATTTTCCGACCAAAAAATTTAGTCGCTAAAGACTATAGGCGACTAAAAAATGACTTTTGGCGACTAAAAATTTAGTCGCCAAAAGTGAAAATTCTTGTAGTAATCGTCGCCACTCCACCACCTCCTATACCACTGCTATTCCACCACCACTATCGTCGATGCACTACCACTGTCACCACCACCACCTTCGCCACTCCATCATCACTTTGCCACCACCATCATCGTCATAAAATTAAAAATAAAAAATAAATTTTAAAAAATAATAATAATAAGAGATGAAATAGATAAGTTGGTTGGGTTCTCATTTGTCCAATCCTTATCTAATTTTATCCAATTTATTTAAACTCATTTATTAAATCAAGTTTGAATTGGATTACTTTAAATTCATAACCTTTTTTGATCCATCCATTTTTCACCTCTAGATGAGAATAAGTATATGAAAAATACCCTTGATATTTTTAATATATTTTAATATTAAAAGTTATATTGTATAAATATTTTATTTTTTTGGTACTATATTGGGTGTAAATATATTATTATATTTATAAAGAATGGTTGAAAAATATTTTTTTTTAAAAATGGTAGAAGAAAAACTATACTAATCGAGTAGAGTAAGTAAATTAAATAGGCTAACAAGAGGACAAAATAGTCTTTTACAAGCTAATTCTAATGGATTAAATCTCAATACCAAGTTTCCTTAGCCTTTGTTAATCTCCTCCATTCATGAAATTCACATTCCATTAGAACTAACAATCCGTTAAAACTACTTACAAACAAACACAATATTAATAAGTCCTACTCATTGTTTGTCATGACCCAAACCCATCCCTATGGGTTAAGGTCATAACTGACCAATAATCAAGGGACTACCTACGGCCTCAATCAAAATCAGACATATTTATAACAATAATGGGGCCGAACAGAAGCAGACTCAAAAATTTTGTCCAATGAGCTGTGCTTACATGGTAAAGCAAACATTTCATAATAACTCACACATATAGACAAAATTAACATCTTATATGTCTAGGAACTTTCAAACATACAGTTCAGCCAAACAAAAAGCTTATGTACATGGTGATCCAACATATTCACCAAGGTAACAAAAAGAAAACAAAAGAAACAAAACAAGTCTCATGCGTGAAATGTTCAAGCAGACTCTATAAAAACTTGACTTCTCTCATATCTTTCACTGAGGCTGGGATTGAACATCTCTTTGCTCACCTACACACATATAAATGAGAGTGAGCGATATCCCAGTGAATAATATCAAAATAAAGGAGTTACATGAATGAAATTTGTAGCAAACATATCAAATGACCATAGGCCCATTTAAGTTTTCATCTAATACATCAAATGGCCTCGTGCCCAATTCATTTTTATCAAACGACCTTGGGCCCAATTCGTTCGTGTCAAACGGCCTTCGGCCCAATCATTCATGTCAAACGGCCTTTGACCCAATCATTCATGTCAAACGACCTTTGGCCCAATCATTCTTGTCAAACGGCCTTTGGCCCATCATTCATTTCCATATTCGTATTCATGTGTGTTATACCCATAATCATAATCACATTTGTATTCAATTAGTCTTATACAAAAAACTGACATTTAGACTATTCATCCATAATTCAAAATACAGATCCATAAGGCTCATACAGAAGTAACGTTGTGGAAAATAACGTACTTGAACATATCTTTATTAAGATATTACTCACAGTGATCTACCAGATGATTTGTCCTTACACTTGACCTTACACATTTCATAACACATTGGGTTACAAGCGATTCAATCTGTTCTTTAATTTATTTATTCCTCTTAGGCCTTTTTCTTATCTTCTTAGTCCATTTACAATACTCAATGCATTTCTAAGAGTGCTTAGAAATGAAAGAGAACGGAAAAAAAAAAAAAAAAATCATAAAACACCTTTTCAAAATTTTTGAAACAGGGTTCTCCACTCAAGCACAGCTTTGATCGCTCGAGCAAACCCCTTTGGTCTGCAAAAGTACTAGTTACTTCATTTTTACACTCGAGCGTGACCCTGGTTGCTCGAGTAAGAAGTCAAAACATGTGAGTGGCCACTCGAGCACAACTTCTCTCGCTCGAGCGGACATCTCTGTTTGCAAAACTTCTGGTTGCTTGCATTCTCCGCTCGAGCGGCAACTCCTTCGCTTGTGCGGAGATGACGAATTCTGGAATTTCCAGCAAGCTATTTGAGCTTTAAATTTACATTCCAATTGGTATAACTTGCATGTCATGACCCATAATTCATTTGTACATCTTCTAACATGATACAAATACTATTTACAACATTATGAAGCTTAATTCCCATGAATTAATTACATACATACTCAATTTATACCAAACTTATTTCCAATACTTCAAATCCATGCAACCTTAACCTATACCTCCATGAATTGTGCTTGCATGTGGAATATAACTTCCATTCTCAACTTAAGTGATGCAAAAGATGATCAAAAGCATGAATCTTAATTAAAATTCAACATGGATCATATGTTTCATGCTCAAATACACAAATCCATGGCAATCTTTACATACATGTTTATAATGACTTCAAATTCATCAAATTCAACTTAACTCTTGTTCTTGATTACCATCTAACTTTGAATTCACAAAATTACAAACTCAAACTCACGAATTTATGCTCAATTACTCACCTAGGAGCTTCAATCTTCACGATTTTAGCTAGTTCTAGAGTATAGCCTTCCAAAACTTGAGTTCTCTTGCAAAATCTTCAAGAATGGCTCCTTTCTCTCTCTAAATTCGATTCACCCTCTCTGATTGAACTCAAAAATATGAGCTTAAGCATACTTAGCTCATTTATATAGGCTTTCCCTAATCACACTTATTTAGAACTAATTAATGGTGCTTAATTAATTCAATTTAAATTAATTTAATTCGCTCAGAATCAATTTTCAATTAATTTCACCGTAGGTTCTAAAAATTACGCTAATCACAATGGCATAGTCAATTTCGATTTCCATGGCCGATCAGGCTTTCAATTTTCAGTTTACAATAGTAAGTTGAATAGATCTTCCTACGGTGAACAGATATAAGGCCAAAATCACATATAATCATGTAATTAACACCCAAATTCAAATTAATTACAACATAATCATGATTAATTAACTTAACACAAAACAGGGTTATCACATTATTAGTCCCAATTCAATGCACTATTTTCGAAAACAAACAAGGCCTTAAAGCACCTCCACCCACTAATTCAAATCTGTGGTGGCATACTATAGATAACATTTGACATAAAAAAAACACTCCACTCAATACTGCAAAATGTGACTTGGCTTTTGGCATGAACATGGCATGTCAATTTTGACATGCTGCAGAGCTCCTGTCATTTTTTTTTTCCTCCCTATTTTTTAATGAAGTTCAACAGTAACATTATGGAAAAGAAGTCTAATGGTAAAACAAATGATGCACAATACAATACAATACAATAACAAAATTAACATACTCATTTGAGAACTTTCTTGTATAAAATGTCAAATTAATATATGAAAAATGGTTTATAGCTCGAATGGCCTAAAAGTGTGGGCTCACGCGCCCATAATACCCCTCTCTCTCTCTCTCTCTCTCTTAGTCTCAGACCCAAACTCTCTCTCTATCTCTCTGTTTCTCATCATTCTTTGTCTTCTTTGGGAAACCCTATTGCTCTCATCACTCCCTTATCCGACTACCATGTTCATCGTGAACCAACTTTTTCTCTTGTAAATCATGTTTTCCTAACCATTAATAATGAAATTGTAACTTTCATACTTTTTCATTGGGAGCTTGAATTCCATGTTGGTGATTACTGCGTCTAAGTCAACCCACCAGATCTACTCTGCCTCCGGATGTGCCACCATCATCGCTCTAACTGGTGGGAGTTTCGCCCAAACACCGACCATTTTTTAGTGTAGAAATGCGTTGTTGTAAAAAATTTCATAGTCGTTGATTTGACAGTAATCGACATTGTTCTTGAACAATCGAAGCAACAAGTGATCGCAGATTGGGTTCTTTAACAGCAGTGGCTAACTTCCGGTCACCACCACTACATTGTTGTGCGCGGCGGCAAACGATGGGTGGCGCTTTAGCCACTCTTGTCTTTTCTTATCCCAATTTCTCACTAGTAACCCAAATGAGTAGTTGAGAAATGGGTTGTCATAGAAAGTTCTCTCCAATAGGTCTTGGCTCAAATTAGCACCATGAAAACCGGTGGTGCAACTGTATGCGACGGTGAAGTCGCCGTCTGAGGCGGTGGAGTGGGGTTTTGGGAAGGTAGAGCGAGGATCAATGAAGAACCATAGAGCACAAACCATTAAGAAAGAAATTAGAAATGCTACAACGAAATGAACTATGTTTTTCGCCATTGATGAATACTCAGCAAAAACACTTGTATGAGAGAGAGAGAGAGAGTGAGAGGGAGATAGAGAGAGATTGATTGATTGATTTATTTCAAAATATGTAGTGAGTGATTTATTGAACAATCATGTAAAACCCACGTGCATGATATTTTGAGAGGAAAAACCATTTCGAGCCACTCAAGTCACTTTACTTTCGAGCTACCCAACAGCTTTGTTAATATATATATATATATATATATTTACTACTTAAACCTTCAATTTTTTTTTAACATATCTAATTTTAAAGATTTGATTAAAGATGCTCTTAGGAGGCTTAGATTCAAACCCCAAATCTCACTATATCCACAAACCCACTGTAATAACCTAACTCTCTCATATGCTGCTTATACTCTAATTCCCTCATTATCTGTGTGATTATATGTTTGATGTGAAATTCCATGTTTAAATGTGTGAATTATATGCTTATGAGATTGTATCTGTCGGTTAAAAGAAAATCTGTTGAAATTACGACTTTTGGACTGCAAATTAAAAGCCTTAGAGGTGAGATAAACCGAAATTGACTTTACTATTATGATTAGCAATATTTTTAGAGTATAATAAGAAGTTTTGTAAAAATTTGATTCGTAATGAATTAATTAGATTTATTTAAGCCAAACCCTTAAGTAAACTGACATTGACGACTTTAATAGGTTCAAAAACCAAAATTGAGTACATGGATATGCTAATGGGAATTTTTAGAGCCATTTGGGAAGTTTAATTGAAAATTGATTCAGTTTGATTCGTTAAGGCGTGCTTGGCAAGTGTCCTAGCTAAATACATATATAGATATGATATAAGCCCCTTTTTGAACTCATCTTCTCTCATTTTGTGAGTGGAAAATTTTGGAGAGTCATCCAAGAGAAGAAGAGTATTGAGAAATAGAGAGAGAAATGAAGAGATGGAAGAAGAGGCTCAAGATCAAGCTAGAGTACATCAAGATTATGCAAGATTATGTAGCTATGAAGATTCTGGGTAAGATTTTACATCTCAAACCTTGAAGATCAGGAATTAAGAGTTGGATTTATGAAATTTTATGGAGGCTTTTACATGTATTTTGTCACATAAGGCAAGAACATAGTATGATTTCCTAAAATTCATGTTTATAACTTGTTTTCTTGCATGATTTCTAAGATTGATAAAGATTTCAAGGGACTTTCTCCATGGATTTTGGAATTAGAACTCATCACATGTATAGCTTTTGATTTTGTTCTTGACTTTAAGTGTTTGAGTTTGTAAATGGAATTTTAGCTTTGCTTTGAAATCATGATTTTCATTGAAGTTAGAATTGTTTAATTCAACATGGTTTGAAAGGTTTTGGGGCTTGATTTGTGTAAAATGAAGTTGATTGTGAGAAGTTGAGCCCTAATCTTGAGGTTTTGTATGGTTTGAACTCATTAAATTATATATGAAATGAAGATCTATGTGAATTTGAAAGAAGAAGTTCTGAAAAGTTTGAAAAGAACTAAAACAAGGATTTTGATCTTTCTTGTTTGAAGATTCATTGTATTTTTGATGTTTTGATTTAGAAAAACAATCACAATCTCACGTTTTCTATTAGTTTTACATGTTTTTGAGTGATTTGAGTTGAAACTTAGCTTGGAAAATGGAAGAGAAAGTGTTAGAACCAACAGATATTTTCGGCAGCAGAATTTTGCCCAGAGCCGCACGTGCGGTGGGGCTTCCCACACATACGGAAGTCTCTTTCTAGCAACATTTTGTATTTTGAAATAATTGCATGTGCTCCCGCACATGCGGTTTTGGTCCCGCACGTGCGGAACTCCCTTATTTTAGCCCAACTTCGAATAGGCATATCTCTCTTATCTAGACTCTGTTTTGAGTGATTCTTGAGCCGAAATTCAAGCCTCAGAAGTCTAATTTCTAATGGTGGTAGTCCCACATCCAAATTCAAAGTACACAAATAGATATGTTCAAATTCGTGAAGGTTGTTCACTTTCTTTCTAACCGTTTCATGCTATTTCCTCTCCTAACCTAGTTTCCTTTCGTTTCTTCCTATTTTCCTAGGCATGGATTATGACCCATTGAGAACTAATAAGTTTAGAACCAACATAAATAATTGGTTAAAGAGCAAAGTAAGGATCAATTTATTTGATTAAGAAAAGATTAAGAGAACTAAATTTGATCAAGAGAGTAATTCTATGTTTCAATATGTTGTGCTATGTGCATTGTGATTGCAGGTCAAGATTCGAGGACTGGTCAACCATTTTTGGAAAACCATTGTGAGTTATAGTAGTGTAATAATATGTTATGCTTATATGTTATGTTTATGTACTTTGACATGTTTTATATGACTTATGTTTTATTGGAAATGATTGAACACTAGATCACAATGGCATATGAAATGGACCTAAGGCCGTTCTGTCATATGTGGGCTCGAGACCGTTCTGTTAACACGTGATTGGGCCTAAGGCCGTTCTGTTACATATGGGCCCAAAGCCGTTCCGCAATAAGTGGGCCTGAGACCATTCTGAAATTGTGATTATGAATAACGCTATGCTTAACGTGACTATGATGAATGCTCTAAATGTCGTGCCTTGGAAAATATTGGGTTTACATCACATGCTCTTATTTAATTCAAATCTCTTCATTGAATTCTCTTTACTTTACTATTATTCACTGAGCTTCGCTTACTTTGTTTATATATATATATATATATTTATGTAGGTGATCAGCTCGGAGATCAGCCTTAGGTCAGCTTCAGGAAACTTTTGAGGGACTTGTTTTGCCAAGCCTCCAAAATTGGAGCCTTTTGTCCTTTTGAAGAGTTCCTTTGATGCCATATTTTAGTTAAGTCTTTGATGGCTTTTGTTGAACACTGGGTTAATATGTAAATTTTGGGTTGTGAACCTTATATATATATTGATATAACTTGGACCTGTATACAGGAGAACTATGAATGCGAACTCTTTATATGGCATGATTAATCCTGGCATATAAGCACTACTCAATGGACATTCTATTATTTATTTTGCTTCCACTTTAGGCCCCAATATGATTTAAATATTTCTAATTTTTGTTTTGAGGCCTAAATGCAGGTCGGTCATAGCCTAAACTTTTAGGGACAGGTTTGAGTCGTGACACCACAATTTCCCTAGGTTGTGCATTCAGTCCCAGTAAGCACAATCACCTCAAATTGAGAGCAAATTAGTAATTATGCTTTGATATTATTTGTTTTTTATTTTAAAACAAATTATAGTGATACTTCCTATACTTTATCTCTTATGCTATTTTGATCTTTATACTTTTAATTGATTTAATTTTGATTCTTAATTTTAAATTTTGTGTCAATTTGGTCAAATTTATAATTAAATTAGTTGAGATTAACTCACTGAGTTGAGTAAATTTATAATTTTATTTCTGAAAACATGATATATATCACTTATATACATATTTTTTTATTAAAAAATGTTATAATTATAAACACTTATAAGACAAAATTATAAATTTAAAATTAAAGTTAAAATAATAAAATTAAAAAAATCAAAGGCACAAAGATTAAAGGAAAATTTATCCATAAATCCTATATGAGGAATATTGATCCATTTAGTCCTAAAAGTTTTTTTTATGAACCAATTAGTCATTTTTTATTTTAAAAAGTTGTATTTATTTGATTTGGTGTTGTGGAGGGGTAAAAATTAACCCATGTAAAGTAGGCTCACCCAATGCCTACATGGAAATAAAATTAAGATAATAAAATAATACTTTGCTGCCTTGTCAAATAAACCAAAAAAAAAAAAAAAAAAAACACAACCTTGCAATACAACTTGCAACTTGTCAAGTTGCTCTGATATACATGCATCATAAAGGTTTTGGGCCATACAAATGACTTATTTTCATTAGACCAAATTAGTAGTTTAAGCTTATTGGACAAAACAAGTAGCAAGTTAGCCTATATAAGAGGATGTAATCTTCAACTTCAAGAAGAGGTATGCCTAAACTATTCTATTTACTTATTCAGATTCATTTTGATATATGCTATCTAACTTGATCATCGGAGTGTCCTCCAGTCGGTAATCGCCAGTTAGGAGGCACTAACCGTTTATTCTTTTGTAGATTTGGAACAATACGACTCAATTCTTCGTTGATCTCTCGATTTATATATGTGGGACAATTTCTGCTTCCATAAGAGCCATTTGAGTTTAAGTGAATACCCTTTTGTGATTCATTTTTCCAATTTTCTAATTTATTTTTGGGATGAGAATGGAAATATGAGGTGTGGAAGATTTTTTTTGGGGGACTGATGGCTAAAGTATTGGTTGTCGAGTGTGAAAATCTATATTTCTATTCGTGTGATTTTTTGGTGTTACATTGGAGTGTTATATGAAAAAAAAAAGAAAGAAGAAGTATACGATAGAGTTTTTGTGTGTTAGATTGATTAACACAAATAAGTTTTTTTGAAATGTTACATTATTACGTTTGAGAAAAATACACTAAAGAATTTTTTAGTATGACCTTATTTGGGAAGTTGGCTATTTTAGTTGGCAATTTTAGTAGGTTAAAATTTTTGTGTTTAGGAAAATGAAAGGATTTTTTTGTAGTTGGATGTGATATTTGTGAGAGAAAAAATAAAATAATTATGGGTTTGATGTGACATTTTGTCTTATTGACTATTTTAACCTATTTTGTCTTTTTGTAAATTTTAGCTTAAAAGGCCAAATTTTAGCCTTTGCCAAATAAGACCATGTTACTTTGGAGTGTTATGTTTGGAGAAAGAACACTAATGAGTTTTTTTAAAAATATTATGTTATTATATTTAAGAAAAATATATTAAGAAATTTTTTAATGTGTTACATTAAAGTGTTATATTTTTAGAGTATTATATTGAAATATTACGTTTATGAAAAAAATAATTAAAGAGTTTTTTTTTTTTTTTTTATAAATAATCTTACATTTTATATTCTTAATATTATAAGAAAATTTATATTTATTTCTCAACACACAATACACACACATATATATATATATATATGTTTATATTTGATCTTTCATACACTAAAATAGAATATTTGAATCTATGAAAAAAAAAAAAATTTAAATAATTCACGGCATCACTATTTAAAATTTGGACACAGCTTCTCTCCAGTTCAAATCTAAATTGGACGGTGCTGTCCGGCCCTTAGGAGTTCCCTACGGGTTGTGTTTCGATAATCTAAGCCGTCAATGTGTAGAACTCGTCGAGTACTATATGCCTATAAAAAATCACGTTGATCGGATATCAATAGCTATATGATCAAATCAGTTTTTTGTAAGCTGTTTATTTTTCGCTGTCCATTTTTTTTCATAAAAAACTGATTTGATCATATAGCTATCGATATCCGATCAACGTGATTTTTTACAAGTATATAATACTCGATGAGTTCTACACATTCAACGGCTTAAATTATCGAAACACGATCCGTAGTGAGCCCCCAAAGGCCGGACAACACCGTCCAATTCAAATTTAAACTGGAGAGAAGCTGTGGCCTTAAAATTTTAATGGTGGCCACCAAGATTAAGGGTTGGTTTGGGGTGTCCTAAAAAAGTGTACTTTTTGTCTTTTTACAAAAAGATGTGTAAAAAAATAGAGAAATGATGTGATGAAGAAAAGATAAAAAGATAAAAAGATGGATTATATAGTATAACCCAAACCAAGCCTAAAATACTCCTACTTGTCCACGTAATTTGCCCTTTATTTTATTTTATATTAAAAATTTTCTTGCAGATTACAGACACGAAAAGGAGAAGAGAGGCATCGAACAACAAACCCAGTTCTGCGGAGAGAGAAAACTAGAAACAGGAAATTCACAGAATTCTCTCTCAGATCCGATCGATTTCTCTGCAAATTCCAAACCCTCGAAACCACAAACAACAACAATGACTTCAACCTTCAGCGGCGATGAAACGGCACCGTTCTTCGGCTTCCTCGGCGCTGCAGCTGCCCTAGTCTTCTCCTGTAACACCACCAACTCTCAATCTCCCTTGTCCGATTTCAATTTGAACCTGATCTTGTTGTTGTTGTTGTTGTTGTTTTTGGATCTGCAATTCTTATATATGGATGTGTTTTTTAGGTATGGGGGCTGCGTATGGGACAGCGAAGAGTGGCGTTGGAGTGGCGTCAATGGGTGTGATGAGGCCAGAGCTTGTGATGAAGTCGATTGTTCCAGTGGTTATGGCTGGTGTGTTGGGTATCTATGGATTGATTATTGCTGTGATCATCAGTACTGGTATTAACCCTAAGGCCAAGTCTTATTACCTTTTTGATGGCTATGCTCATCTTTCTTCCGGTCTTGCTTGTGGCCTCGCTGGTCTATCTGCTGGTATGGCTATTGGCATCGTCGGCGATGCCGGTGTTAGGTACTTCTTCCTCTCTCTCTACAATTTTAATTGATTCATTGTGTGTATTTCCAGATCATTGTTCATGAAAGATTCGTGTAGTTTTATTTTTGAAGTTTCTATCTTTTTTAATTATTTGTAGCATGTATCATTGTCAAATTGCTTGATTTGTGACGTCTTGGTTCAACTGAAAAAGTCTGAATGTTGTATATCTTGTGATTCATTAAGTTACAAGATTGCTAGAAACAAAAGAATTATGACATGAATTTGTATGTTATTTGTGGTGCTTCAAGTGTCTCGATCTGAATCTTGTTAGGAATTGATTCACATCAACAGGATCGGTCAGACACAAATGTGAATAAAATAAGAATCTACACAAAGGTTTACGTGGTTCATGCCAGGACCTGTTTACGGTTGCTACTGTTTTACTCTGATTTGAAAGAGTTACAGTATAGAGAAATGCGACACTTCAACTATAAATGCATAATATTAGTGCAACATGATACAAGTGTGAAATACCAAAAATACCTTTAGTAAAAAATTTGGAGTCGAGTAGTTATTGTTCAATACTTATCATCATATCATAATCCACACTACTCAACATATCTAATGATTTAGCTGCGTTGTTAATTATATTACGTACTGTTGTATCAATCTTTTGAGTTGATCAATGCTCTCAATGGTTGTAATTTTTTACTTGGGCCTTATATATTTATGTATATATGTGGGTATTTATATTAAAGGAATAGTATATTGGCCCCTCCAAAAGTTTAAATAATTTTACTTAACCTCTCCAAAGTTTGTAAAATTATTCTTTGCCCCCCCTCTCTGCAAAACCCACTTAATGGTTTATGGTTAGGTTGTTCACATTTGTTTTATTTCTAGCATTCTCAAAAGGCTTTCTGTAACTGCTGCATTTATTTGAAAAAGATTGTTGTTTTGTATAGTTTGGGAATTGAGAGTGCTTTGTGTGGCTTGATTTCTATGACGCTGAGGCTGTGTGCAATAGATAGTAAATGCGGGAGGAATGATAGGAGTAGGGCTTGTACTAAAGGAAACTTGTACCGCTTAAACTTGGATGCAGTGAGATCTTACCATTCGTAAGCATAAATGAATTATATTACCGTTTTATTGGCAAACAGATTTAAATGATTTCTCTACGTTGGTGGTTGTTTGCACTTACTCTTGCTTGTTCCTTGTGAATTGGGAAGATTTTTGTATATTTCATCCTGTTCTTTGAATTCCATTTAATGCTGAGCCAAACCATCGTCGATTTAAATTTGATTGGAAGCGACACTTTTTGGTTGGTTGTACAGCTGATTTCCTTTAGTTGAGTAAATAGTAGCTTTTCTAATTCTAATAATGTATTTTGCAGAGCCAATGCTCAGCAGCCAAAACTTTTTGTTGGTATGATCCTCATTCTCATCTTTGCTGAGGCGCTTGCCCTCTATGGCCTTATTGTCGGCATTATCCTCTCTTCTCGTGCTGGACAGTCAAGAGCAGATTAACTTGGGGCATTCTTGTTGGTGATGGTGTGGTTTGTTTAGGAATTATTCTGATATTCTCTCTTGTTACAAATGATAATTCAGCTTACCAAGGAAGTGTCTTCTGATCCAAAATTCTACTATTTGGGTGGCCAGTGCTTGGTCAAGCGGATTGGGTGGCTGCCATGTGCTAGTAGTGGTAGAGTACAGATTAGCTCTTAGTTCTCCCCTTAAATAATGTTTCTCTATTTCTTTTCATGGATGATGTGTCTCACTTTTTTCGGTTTGAATTTGTCTAGTATTATTGCTGGTATTGTCTCTCCAGAATTCTCAGTACCAAATTTTTTATTTTCACTTCTTTCAACTTATTGTTGCATATGTTGTTGTTTGGTAGTTTTGCTACTTGCTAAGATCTAGTCCACTTGCTTGTCTTGGTAATCTTGATTTGTGAATTTTGACCATGAACATTGTCATGCCTTCTGTGCCTTCAAGACTAGACCATTTTGTGCTGCTGCTAAAAAAAGTCCCTGTTAGCCAAATGATTTTTGGTTGTAGCATGTGCATGTCAATCAATCAAATGATTCTCGTTTTTTAAGCGGTAGTTTAGAGGGGTCAAACTTTACCCATCACTTCTTATTTGTTCCACTTGTCATGTGTTGTGGAGTCATCCGTTCCAGCCGCTTAGGGACTTTCTTTTTCGCATAACTTTAAAAATAGAATCGATATAAAAATTGTATTTCGGTTTTAAAAATAAAAACAATAACAGTGGTTCTGCGATTACATGGTGAAATATAGGACTCTAGCATCGCAGTTTCCTCGGTGGAAGAAGTTTGTATCAAGATCACAAATTGCTCTGGTTAGGGGCGAAAATTATTTCTAGTGATCTCAAACAGAAACTTGTCCCTCTTTCCATTTCAGACACTATTACAAAATCTAATATAGAAGAGAACAACAATGAACTCTAATGATCAAACTAATTATGCCTAAAGGGTGTGTGTAGGCCAATTTTTTCTTAATTTTTTTTACTATTAATTAGTTGATTTTGAACTCTGTTCAATATGACAAACCACAAAATACTTAACACAATAGCATAGTAATTTATGTAGAAAATCCAATTGAAAAAATCTCCAATAGAGAAAAAATCAAGGTCCCAACATCCAAATAAAATTTACTATCAGAATCATGATTACAAAATAGACAAGAAGACTTACAACTGTCAATCAGCTTTCTTGATCTACTGAACACCATGACACACCACACTTTGATCTTTGTTCTTGAATAGTGCAAGAACACAACAATGCAAAGATAAGTAAAATTTTGAGGGTTTTTGAAAAGGGCACTTGCTCTATAAATTTAAATTTAAATTTTGTTAGGCTAAAAGTTCATGCACAGAAATACTTTGTTCAAAACCAAAATACCCTATATATATATATCATATACACGACAATGAACAAACAGAAAATCAATCTCCTCTCTCTCTCTCTCTTAGTCGTTGTTCTTTCTACGTCGCCACTCTGTCTCTAATAAGTAATTTGTATAAGAAAAGTAAGTGAGTGGCCAAGTAGAAGAAGAACAGAGACTTACAAAAGAATGAGAGAGGTTGGGACTGTAATTCCATGCCTTTATTCCAAGAGTTCCCAGGCTATTTATAAGCCAAATGAGAGCACACTAACTACAAGAAATAACAACGGAAAATAATAATGCAAAAAGATGTGGCACTAATTGTGGAAGTAGTAAGCAACTATTACGACCACTATTGAAGACAACCTACACTAACTCCTATTCTTGAGGCAACAGTTCCTATTCTCATGCTAAGGCAGTAGGGGTGGACGCGGGTTGGTTGCGGCCACGGAACCTCTAATCTGCTACCTGTCCGCCAAATTGGCGGATTGGAGAAAATCAATCCGCATTTGTCCGTCAATCCGGCGGATGTGGATTGAACGGATTGGTGGATTGACATATGGATACGAATCGGTTTGGCGGTTTAAAATTTTATAAATTTTCAACATAATTCAACTTGTGCACTTTCTCAAAAAAAGAAAAGAAAAGTATTACAGTCAATGATTTCAAAAAGTATTACAGCCACTGCATGTCTTATCAAAGAAAGAAAGTTTGAAACTTTAGAATATTACAATCACTACATGTCTTATCCACATATTACAATCACTGCATACCTCATCCACATAAAGTATTATAATCTGTGGTTCTTAAAATATAAAAACAATTCAAATCACTAAAACCATGAACAGAGCAATAGTAAAGATTGTATGCCTCTGTATTGTTACATCTATATCTATTTTTGAAAACAAAAACTAACTAACATATATCATCTTTTTTATTTATTATTTTTAGAGTTAGATTTAAAAATAAAAAAATATAGATAAATAATACATTTATTTTTTCAATTCAAAAAACATATTCAAGTTGAAAACTCTTTTTCAACAAAACATATTCATCAAAATATTTAAACTCTTTTTTAATTGAAAACACAAACAGAATATCTAAACAAATTGAAAACACAAAGTCTTACAAATTACTAGGGGTGCTCGCGGTTTAATGGTTCAGTTACGGCCAAAGGAATCTCAAATCCGCCATCTGTCCAAAACTAGGAGGATTGGAAAAATCAATCAGCAACTGTCCGCTCGTCATTACGTATCCGTCTAAAATGTGGCGGATTAGTTCGGTTTGGTTAATTTGGGTGGATTAGTATATCCGCTGCTCACCCCTATAAGGCAACACGGCAAAGACATATCATTCCTTCCACCTTGAATTATCCTTGTCCTCAAGGATAAAGTCAGGGTAAGACTTCGAAAAACGACAACGATTCTCCCAGGTTGCATATTCAATTGGCGCCCCAACCCATTTGACCAAAATCTCGGACTTAGGGCGATAAAGACCCTTTTGAACAATATGGGTGTCCAACACGGCTTCAGGTTGAGGAAGGATCTCGGATGTGTCTGAAACTGGTGAAAGTTGATAGAAGACGGTGGTAATGGGACCAATGTGTTTTTTGAGGAGACTAACATGAAAGACATTGTGGATTTTGGAATTCACTGGTAGCTTGAGCTTGTATGCCACTGGACCAATTCGAGCAAGAACCTTATAAGGGCCAAAGAACCGAGGTGAGAGTTTCATAGAGTTGTGAGAAGTCACTGATTTTTGCCCGTACAGTTGGAGTTTGAGATACACAAAATCACCGACCTCAAAAACAAGCTCCCGTCGATGTTGGTTAGCATGGGATTTCATTCAGTCACAGGCGACGGTCAAATTCTGACGCAATGCACTCAGAATGTCATCACGGTTGCGCAAAAGGTCGTCGACAGCCTGCACTTTTGTTATTCTTGGAATGTAGGAAAGTAAAGTGGGTGGATGTAGACCGTACACAACTTCAAAAGGGGAAATTTTGGTGGATGAATGAGTGGAAGTGTTGTAGCTATATTCAGCCAATGCAACCCAGTCCATCAATTTGCTTGGCAACCCATGTGTGAAGCACCGAAGATGCCGCTCGAGCGTGCTATTAACTACTTTCGTTTGACCGTTGGTCTGTGGGTGATAACTAGAACTCATGCAAAGAGCTGTACCTTGGATGTGAAATAAAGTTTTCCAAAATAAACTTATAAAAATTTTATCACGGTCACTTACAATCGATGCCGGCATGCCATGAAGTCGGACAATTTGTTCGATAAAGACTTTGGCCGTGATTATGACAGTAAAGGGGTGCTTGAGTGGAATGAAATGTGCATATTTGGTCAAGTTATCGATGACCACCATGATGATAGTTTTACCTTGGGACGACAGTAACCCTTCTACGAAATCCATGGAAATGTCAATCTACACTTTAGCTGGTATTGGCAATGGTTGTAAGAAGTTGGCGGGGCACAAGCAATTAGATTTGCATCGTTGATAGACATCACAATTTTTGATGAAGTCCTTGATCGTAGTTTGCATGTAAAGCCAAGTAAAGCTTGCGTTAATGCGGCTCAATGTTTTATGATAGCCAAAGTGCCTGCCAATCGGTGATGAGTGATGTGTTGATAAAATAGGCGGAAGTAGTGGTGAAAGGACTCAAATAGATAAACTCACCTTTGAAAAAAACCCCATCACGTAAAGAATACTGCGACTGGAGGTGTGATGGTATGGATCCCAATGATTGACTGTAGAATGGATCATTGGCGACCTCTTGTTGAAGTGTGGCCCACCAATCTACAACGGGCAGGGACACGGCGAGGAATTCTAGTTCTCCAAAAAGTGAGAAAGCATCAGCACCACAATTCTCCTTTTCCTTCTTGTACTCAATGATATAATCATAGCCGAGGATCTTTGGTAACCACCGTGTTTGTGCCGGCGTCGTGATCCGTTGCTTTAACAAATATTTTAAACTCCTCTGATCAGTTTAGATAATGAAAGGTTTGCCAATTAAATACGGTCTCCACTTGTGGATGGCCTTTACTATGGCTAGCATCTCTTTCTCATAGGTCGATAAAGCAAAGGCTGATGGTTTAAGAGCTTCACTGAAGTAGGCTATTGGTTAGTCTTGTTGTGACAAAATAGCTCTAATGCCCACCCCACAAGCATCGCATTCGATAAAGATTGTGAAAAATCTGCTAAGCGTAGGACTGGAGGAGATGTGAGGGCCTGTTTGAGTTGTGAGAACGTAGTGGTAGCCTCAGAAGTCCATTGGAACCCATCTTTAGAAAATAAGCGAGTGAGAGGTGCAACGATCTCACCAAAGCCTTTGATAAATTTTCGGTAGTATCCGGCTAAGCCAAGGAAACCGCGAACACCTTGACCGGAAGTGGGAGTTGGCCACTTGAGGACTGCACTAATCTTTCCAAGATCGACGGCCACCCCTGCAACTAAAATAAGGTGTCCCAAGTATGCCATCTGTAACACGCCAAAATAACATTTAGATTGTTTGGAAAACAACTGATTGTTGGATAAAACAAGAAGGACTGCACGGAGGTGGTTGAGATGGTTAACCAAATTTTTGCTGTACACCAAGATGTTATAAAAAAAAAAACCAGAACGAATTTCCTCAAGTAAGGTCGTAGCAAGTCGTTCATCAAACTCTGGAAAGTGGAGGAGGCGTTTGTAAGGCCGAAGGGCGTAACAACAAATTTGTAATGTCCGTCATGTGTGCAAAAAGCAGTTTTGTGTATATCAGCCCCTTGAACCCGTATTTGGTGGTATTCGGTGCGGAGGTCAAGTTTTGAAAAATACCTGGACCTATGTAATTCGTTGAGGAGTTCGTCTATGACAGGGATCGGGTATTTATCTTTGATTGTAATATTGTTGAGAGCTCGGTAATCAACACGAATCGCCAATCGCCAACCGCCTTTTTGACAAGTAACATCGCCAAAAAAAATGGACTCGTACTGGGACGGATCAGACCTAAATCTAGGAATTCCTTCACCATTCTTTCAATTTCAATTTTTTTATAATGGCGGTACTGATAGGGTCGGACACTCATGGGATTTTGGTTGGGCTGCAATGGAATTCGGTGATCATGGGCTCGTACTGGTAGCAAGGTGTCGGGAACGGTGAAGACATGCTAAAATTCTATGAGGATTTGGGCGAGGTTGGTAGGGTAATTGGTGACTGGAGTTGGTGCGTCGCATGGCATGATTTGAAAGAACACGACTGTGCTATTGAGGTAGAGAAGTTCCATATTGTTCAAGGCAATAAGGGCTGGTTGTTTAAGTCCCTGAAAAATACAAGATTGACCTCCTTACTGGAAAGACATGGTGAGCTTGCTATAGTCGATTTTAATCAGCCCAAGGGTGGCCAACCACTGGACCCCCAAGATCGTTTGACAGGCTGCTGGGGGTAAAACATAAAAATTTTCTTGAACCAGAAGTTTTGGATGAGGAGTGTGAGCCTAAGGGATCGTTCTTCGCAATCGATTTTGTCCCGATTAGCAAGTATTACCAGCAATTTTTGATCACGTGTAACGGGCAACCCAGACTTCGTGACTACGACTTGGTCAATGAAGTTGTGGGTGCTCCCCTTATCAATGAGAACAATCATAGATTTTTTTTTTTTCAATTTGCCCACTACTTGAAATGTCTAAGGATGCGTCGTTCCCGTTATCGCATGAAATGAGATTTCGGGCAGTGGCTCAGTCATATCAAATTCATCGTTAGAGTCCGTGGCATCGGCTGGTTCGAGTATTAGCAATTCCTCAATCATAAATAGCTAGGGTCTTTGACATTTGTGGCCCAAAGTGAACTTCTCGTGATAGTAGTAACACAGGCCCTTTTCACGGTGTTCTTGTGCCTCTTGACTTGTAATTCACCGAAATGCAATTGGAGCTGTGGTCGAGGCCTGACCCATCTTCTGCGCTGGTGGAGGTCCTAAGACTCTTGCTGCGCTATTCGGAGTAGACTTTAAAGTTGTGGTAGCCACTTGGGGATGATAGGTACTGCTCCCCTTTTTTTGTAAGTTGTTGCGTTCTTTGATTAACCGTGCCACACCAATGGTGTTCGCCAATGTTCGTGGTTGTTTGAGTTTAACATCCAAGCGTATGTCATCATGAACACCGGCTATGAAACACTCAATTAAGTAGTTTGCGGGTAACTTGTCAACCCGATGTGAGAGCATTTTGAAGGCTTCACGGTAGATTGCGACTGTCGAAGTTTGTTTGAGGTGGGTCAAAGCTTTAGACGGATCCTCATAGTCGGTTGGTCCGAAACGGAGCAACATGGCTTTGGTTAATTCATCCCAGGTTAAGGGACCTCTAAACTTGGTCAACCATCGAAGCCACTGTATAGCTATGTCTTTTAGGTGAAAGGACGCAAGTTGCAGCTGTTGATCAAGGGCAACACTTTTGAAGCCAAAGTACTTTTCAGCCTTGTAAATCCAACCCATTGGATCGTCTCCGCTAAATTTCGGAAAGGAGAGTTTTAGATGGCTGTGATTTCGGTTGGGGGTGTGGTTGGTACCATGGGCTAGTGTATGGGTCTTTTTGGTAGGGAGGGACTGATTATGAGAGGTTTCGGTTTGAGAAAAGGGATTGTTAATAGAGACGGTGTAAGGTGAGACTCGTATAGATTGGAGTTCTGCCAAAACGGTTTGGAGGGTATCATGGATTTGGTCAAAACTTGACTTATGGCGAGCTAGGATTTCGCTGACTTCATTACGAAATTCCACGTTACTTTTGCCCCAAGTTTCCATGTAACCTGGCTCTGATACCAAATAATAAGTAATTTGTATAAGAAAAGCAAGTGAGTAGCCAAGTAAAAGAACAGAGACTTAGAAAAGAAAGAGAGAGGTTGGGACTGTAATTCCATGCCTTTATTCCAAGAGTTCTAGGGCTATTTATAAGCCAAATGAGAACACACCAACTACAGGAAATAACAAAGGAAAATAATAATGCAAAAAGATGTGGCACTAATTGTGGAATTAGTAAGCAACCATTACAACCACTATTGAAGGCAACCTACACTAACTCCTACTCTTGAGGCAACAGTTCCAATTCTCATGCTAAGGTAGCAAGGCAAAGACATATCAGTCTCCTCTGTTGTCGCTATGTCATCGCTCCACCATCCTCCACTGCTACGAGAATCAGATCGTGAGATCTTGATCTGTAGCTTCACCACCGCTGGTGTCACGCCCCAAACCCGCCCCTAGAAGTTTGGTGACGAGACCGGCCAGTAATCCTAGATTACCACAGGCCTTACTGTACAAAACATAAATAAACGGGGCTCGCGGAAGCGAAAAAAGAAATCTAATAGTCCAAGAGCTGTGCATAATATGAACATATATTTACATGCCAAAAAATAATGTTAATTACCCACAACATGTACATAACATGTAACAAAATAATCTATGTATACAACAAGACTCGGATACAGCAAGGGAAAGCTCTCAAAACGGCCTTCCAGGCCTGGCCCCGGCTTGAGGCACTCAAAACTCTGGTGGCTACAGAATGGCGGCTCGATCAAGACTCCGCCTGGGCTCGACTCCCAGAATGCTCACCTATAATACATAAATACAAACAATGAGCTAGAGCTCAGCAAGTAACATAACAGTAAAGAGGTTAGTGAACGAAGTCCAACATTTCATAAATCCATAATAAATCAATCATAAACATATATCAATCATCATATCAACATACGTAATGGCATACTCCACAGGGACTAAACATGGGTTGTCTTACGACTAGAGTAACCGGTCCGTACACCGATTAATCGACTGACGAGATCTCGTAAACTGGTCCGTTAGGACTACCTATGGATGCCATACTAGATTCGCAAACTAGGATCTTCGTTCACAGAAAACATTTATCACTTCAAAATCATACCATATCATATAGCATTTGGAACATAAATCATAATAACATATCTTTACGGAAACGTTACTTACAGTGGGTTTCCGATACCGATGGCACGGTCTTCTCAGTCTGACCTGCAAACATTAACCGTATAACACATTGCCTTAGCATTCATCATCAATAATTCACATCATTCATATCATTCTCTTTCTTCTTTTCAGTCTTTCATATCCATATCATGCTCATAAGATGTTTAATGATGCAATTACACACGTGAAAATCATATAGAACAACTTTCAAAACTTTTCTGAAAATAAGCCTCTCCGCTCGAGCGCAACTTTGGCCGCTCGAGCGGCCAGTACAATTTTCCCCAAAACTGCTGAGAGGTGAATATCTACGCTCGAGCGGGATCACCTCCGCTCGAGCGGACCCTGCGAAAATCCAAAACTCTGGTTCTTCTTCTACACTTCATCCTCTTCCTCCCTTCTTATGAAATCAAACCCAAAATATGTAAAATCACACAACCTCAACATCAAGGCTTCCAATAAAAAATCCACATGATCCATAAATAAAATCAAACCCATAAACCAAGGTGGAAACCCATGAACATATATATATACAAGCTTCATATCTCTATAGCTATGGAGGTTCTTCCTCAAACATGCAAAATAACCATGAATCATTCCATTTTAAACCATCACCTTGAGATCAACACGCTAAATATTAAGGATCAACAAGCAATTTCATGAAATCTTACCTTTGGTTCTTCAATTGGAGAAGATTGAGCCTAATCCCCTTTTTCCTCTCTTCTTCCTCCTTGGTCTCTCTCTCTCCCCGAATTCTCTCTTCTCTCTCTCTCTCTTTCTCTAGATTTTTCTTCTCTCTTGGTTTGAGGCAAATGGGTCAACAATCTCTATCTCTTAAGTCATATATATCATAAGCACAAATAAGCCAAAACATGTGAGCCAAACAAGGCTTTACCGATTCAGACAAAATTCAGTCGTCAATTTATCGTTTCAGATAGTTCTAAAAATTCCCGGTATCGCATAGGTATGTTCAATTTCGTTTTCTGAACCCATTCCGGTCATCGATTTCAGTCCCGAAGTCATAATTCCAACAGATATTTTTCTAATTCGAATAGATAATTCTCAATTAAATCAGATAAATACATGATTAATTATCAGTAATTACGTCACAAGATTCCGGGTCGTTACACTCTTCCCACCTTAAGAAGTTTGGTCCTCCAAACTTTGCTGATTCTGATAATATCCAGCTAGAAATCTCAGTTACATTATCAATCCTTTATCATAGATGATCAATTCACAAGTAGTTACATAGATGTAATCATTTCCTAATAATAGCAAGGGTAAGTTTCGTTCTATCGTCATCATAGTCATCTGTTCTAACATCATTTCAATTAGGTCCAAGTTCAATAGTCTCCATTGCATAGGTAACAACATTAACATTGGAATAAAGAAGTAATTATACCTGTCTTCGCCTTTCCATTATTCTGTGCCTTATCTGCAACTAGGGTGTAAACTCTGGCTTGCCTTAAAGTATTCCCCTCGGGAGCAGATGTTGCAATCGTCTGCGGTGTCACTGTTGAGTTAGTTCCACTAGTAATAGGTCTTTCAGTACTCGGATAAAGTCGTGGGCAAACTTTGGCAATGTGTCCTTTCTGTCCGCATTTAAAACAAACACCGTGGCGACAAACACCCCAATGCTGTTTTCCACATTCTCTGCAAGTTGGTTTACCTGTACTACCACTAGTCCCCTTGATTGCATTATCACCAATACTTGAATTCAGATTTTCATTCACGGATGTCACTGAATCACTGACAATTTCCACTTTTTGTTTCTTGAATTTCTTACTCTCTGCTTCAGCTATGGTTGTTGATCTGGACAATTTCAAACTAGCGATATTCGATTCAGACATCAGAGCCCGGGCAAGTACATCAACATATTTTTCTAATTTCAGTACATTTACTCGATCAAGGACCTCAACATGCAAACCACCCTCGAATTTTCTAGCCTTTTTGTATTCCGTGTCAACCATATGAGGAGCGTAACGAGCTAATTCAGTAAACTTACTTTCATACTCCGCGACTGACATAGCACCCTGCTTCAACTGTTCAAATTCCGAAACTTTTCTGTCTCGCATGCTCTGTGGAAAATATTTCTCGTAGAATATCTCTTTGAAGCGATCCCAAGTCAAATCTCTATTCTGATCTCGAATGAGCATCCACCATCTTCTCGCTTCTTCTTTCAAAGTGAATGTAGCTAACAGGACTTTATAGGCGTCTGTACATGGAAACACTTCAAAGATTTTCTCCGTCTCAAGCACCCATCCCTCTGCTTTTAATGGTTCAATGCCTCCTGCAAACTCAGGTGGTTTCAACTTCTTATATTTCTGGGTAAGGGTGATAATGTCATCATTGTTCTGCTGTTCTATTTGCACAGGTGGTGGAGGAGGAGGTGGAAAAGGTTGTCTCTGTTGTGGTTGTTGGTTTTGTTCGAGCTGTTGTCTAACCAACCCGGTCAAAACTTCTACCATTTGTTCTAATCGATTCATCCTGGCATCGGAAGATTCTGTTTCATTGACATGTCTTGCATTGGCGTCTTCCATTGGTCTATACAATTCATAGCAGATACAACATCTCATTCTCAACATCCTACTTCTTCTGTGGTCTCATCATTCACTGTTCTCACTTTCATATATTCATGAAGACACACTCACACATGCACATGTGCTCATGCCATGCTCTATTTATTTTCTAATGCACCCTAACAGCTCTTATGGACACGTGTGTGGGAAATTAACTCGTGCGCTCTGATACCACTCTGTCACGCCCCAAACCCGCCCCTAGAAGTTTGGTGACGAGACCGGCCAGTAATCCTAGATTACCACAGGCCTTACTGTACAAAACATAAATAAACGGGGCTCGCAGAAGCGAAAAAAGAAATCTAATAGTCCAAGAGCTGTGCATAATATGAACATATATTTACATGCCAAAAAATAATGTTAATTACCCACAACATGTACATAACATGTAACAAAATAATCTATGTATACAACAAGACTCGGATACAGCAAGGGAAAGCTCTCAAAACGGCCTTCCAGGCCTGGCCCCGGCTTGAGGCACTCAAAACTCTGGTGGCTACAGAATGGCGGCTCGATCAAGACTCTGCCTGGGCTCGACTCCCAGAATGCTCACCTATAATACATAAATACAAACAATGAGCTAGAGCTCAGCAAGTAACATAACAGTAAAGAGGTTAGTGAACGAAGTCCAACATTTCATAAATCCATAATAAATCAATCATAAACATATATCAATCATCATATCAACATACGTAATGGCATACTCCACAGGGACTAAACATGGGTTGTCTTACGACTAGAGTAACCGATCCGTACACCGATTAATCGACTGACGAGATCTCGTAAACTGGTCCGTTAGGACTACCTATGGATGCCATACTAGATTCGCAAACTAGGATCTTCGTTCACAGAAAACATTTATCACTTCAAAATCATACCATATCATATAGCATTTGGAACATAAATCATAATAACATATCTTTACGGAAACGTTACTTACAGTGGGTTTCCGATACCGATGGCACGGTCTTCTCAGTCTGACCTGCAAACATTAACCGTATAACACATTGCCTTAGCATTCATCATCAATAATTCACATCATTCATATCATTCTCTTTCTTCTTTTCAGTCTTTCATATCCATATCATGCTCATAAGATGTTTAATGATGCAATTACACACGTGAAAATCATATAGAACAACTTTCAAAACTTTTCTGAAAATAAGCCTCTCCGCTCGAGCGCAACTTTGGCCGCTCGAGCGGCCAGTACAATTTTCCCCAAAACTGCTGAGAGGTGAATATCTACGCTCGAGCGGGATCACCTCCGCTCGAGCGGACCCTGCGAAAATCCAAAACTCTGGTTCTTCTTCTACACTTCATCCTCTTCCTCCCTTCTTATGAAATCAAACCCAAAATATGTAAAATCACACAACCTCAACATCAAGGCTTCCAATAAAAAATCCACATGATCCATAAATAAAATCAAACCCATAAACCAAGGTGGAAACCCATGAACATATATATATACAAGCTTCATATCTCTATAGCTATGGAGGTTCTTCCTCAAACATGCAAAATAACCATGAATCATTCCATTTTAAACCATCACCTTGAGATCAACACGCTAAATATTAAGGATCAACAAGCAATTTCATGAAATCTTACCTTTGGTTCTTCAATTGGAGAAGATTGAGCCTAATCCCCTTTTTCCTCTCTTCTTCCTCCTTGGTCTCTCTCTCTCCCCGAATTCTCTCTTCTCTCTCTCTCTCTTTCTCTAGATTTTTCTTCTCTCTTGGTTTGAGGCAAATGGGTCAACAATCTCTATCTCTTAAGTCATATATATCATAAGCACAAATAAGCCAAAACATGTGAGCCAAACAAGGCTTTACCGATTCAGACAAAATTCAGTCGTCAATTTATCGTTTCAGATAGTTCTAAAAATTCCCGGTATCGCATAGGTATGTTCAATTTCATTTTCTGAACCCATTCCGGTCATCGATTTCAGTCCCGAAGTCATAATTCCAACAGATATTTTTCTAATTCGAATAGATAATTCTCAATTAAATCAGATAAATACATGATTAATTATCAGTAATTACGTCACAAGATTCCGGGTCGTTACACTCTTCCCACCTTAAGAAGTTTGGTCCTCCAAACTTTGCTGATTCTGATAATATCCAGCTAGAAATCTCAGTTACATTATCAATCCTTTATCATAGATGATCAATTCACAAGTAGTTACATAGATGTAATCATTTCCTAATAATAGCAAGGGTAAGTTTCGTTCTATCGTCATCATAGTCATCTGTTCTAACATCATTTCAATTAGGTCCAAGTTCAATAGTCTCCATTGCATAGGTAACAACATTAACATTGGAATAAAGAAGTAATTATACCTGTCTTCGCCTTTCCATTATTCTGTGCCTTATCTGCAACTAGGGTGTAAACTCTGGCTTGCCTTAAAGTATTCCCCTCGGGAGCAGATGTTGCAATCGTCTGCGGTGTCACTGTTGAGTTAGTTCCACTAGTAATAGGTCTTTCAGTACTCGGATAAAGTCGTGGGCAAACTTTGGCAATGTGTCCTTTCTGTCCGCATTTAAAACAAACACCGTGGCGACAAACACCCCAATGCTGTTTTCCACATTCTCTGCAAGTTGGTTTACCTGTACTACCACTAGTCCCCTTGATTGCATTATCACCAATACTTGAATTCAGATTTTCATTCACGGATGTCACTGAATCACTGACAATTTCCACTTTTTGTTTCTTGAATTTCTTACTCTCTGCTTCAGCTATGGTTGTTGATCTGGACAATTTCAAACTAGCGATATTCGATTCAGACATCAGAGCCCGGTCAAGTACATCAACATATTTTTCTAATTTCAGTACATTTACTCGATCAACGACCTCAACATGCAAACCACCCTCGAATTTTCTAGCCTTTTTGTATTCCGTGTCAACCATATGAGGAGCGTAACGAGCTAATTCAGTAAACTTACTTTCATACTCCGCGACTGACATAGCACCCTGCTTCAACTGTTCAAATTCCGAAACTTTTCTGTCTCGCATGCTCTGTGGAAAATATTTCTCGTAGAATATCTCTTTGAAGCGATCCCAAGTCAAATCTCTATTCTGATCTCGAATGAGCATCCACCATCTTCTCGCTTCTTCTTTCAAAGTGAATGTAGCTAACAGGACTTTATAGGCGTCTGTACATGGAAACACTTCAAAGATTTTCTCCGTCTCAAGCACCCATCCCTCTGCTTTCAATGGTTCAATGCCTCCTGCAAACTCAGGTGGTTTCAACTTCTTATATTTCTGGGTAAGGGTGATAATGTCATCATTGTTCTGCTGTTCTATTTGCACAGGTGGTGGAGGAGGAGGTGGAAAAGGTTGTCTCTGTTGTGGTTGTTGGTTTTGTTCGAGCTGTTGTCTAACCAACCCGGTCAAAACTTCTACCATTTGTTCTAATCGATTCATCCTGGCATCGGAAGATTCTGTTTCATTGACATGTCTTGCATTGGCGTCTTCCATTGGTCTATACAATTCATAGCAGATACAACATCTCATTCTCAACATCCTACTTCTTCTGTGGTCTCATCATTCACTGTTCTCACTTTCATATATTCATGAAGACACACTCACACATGCACATGTGCTCATGCCATGCTCTATTTCTTTTCTAATGCACCCTAACAGCTCTTATGGACACGTGTGTGGGAAATTAACTCGTGCGCTCTGATACCACTCTGTCACGCCCCAAACCCGCCCCTAGAAGTTTGGTGACGAGACCGGCCAGTAATCCTAGATTACCACAGGCCTTACTGTACAAAACATAAATAAACGGGGCTCGCGGAAGCGAAAAAAGAAATCTAATAGTCCAAGAGCTGTGCATAATATGAACATATATTTACATGCCAAAAAATAATGTTAATTACCCACAACATGTACATAACATGTAACAAAATAATCTATGTATACAACAAGACTCGGATACAGCAAGGGAAAGCTCTCAAAACGGCCTTCCAGGCCTGGCCCCGGCTTGAGGCACTCAAAACTCTGGTGGCTACAGAATGGCGGCTCGATCAAGACTCCGCCTGGGCTCGACTCCCAGAATGCTCACCTATAATACATAAATACAAACAATGAGCTAGAGCTCAGCAAGTAACATAACAGTAAAGAGGTTAGTGAACGAAGTCCAACATTTCATAAATCCATAATAAATCAATCATAAACATATATCAATCATCATATCAACATACGTAATGGCATACTCCACAGGGACTAAACATGGGTTGTCTTACGACTAGAGTAACCGATCCGTACACCGATTAATCGACTGACGAGATCTCGTAAACTGGTCCGTTAGGACTACCTATGGATGCCATACTAGATTCGCAAACTAGGATCTTCGTTCACAGAAAACATTTATCACTTCAAAATCATACCATATCATATAGCATTTGGAACATAAATCATAATAACATATCTTTACGGAAACGTTACTTACAGTGGGTTTCCGATACCGATGGCACGGTCTTCTCAGTCTGACCTGCAAACATTAACCGTATAACACATTGCCTTAGCATTCATCATCAATAATTCACATCATTCATATCATTCTCTTTCTTCTTTTCAGTCTTTCATATCCATATCATGCTCATAAGATGTTTAATGATGCAATTACACACGTGAAAATCATATAGAACAACTTTCAAAACTTTTCTGAAAATAAGCCTCTCCGCTCGAGCGCAACTTTGGCCGCTCGAGCGGCCAGTACAATTTTCCCCAAAACTGCTGAGAGGTGAATATCTACGCTCGAGCGGGATCACCTCCGCTCGAGCGGACCCTGCGAAAATCCAAAACTCTGGTTCTTCTTCTACACTTCATCCTCTTCCTCCCTTCTTATGAAATCAAACCCAAAATATGTAAAATCACACAACCTCAACATCAAGGCTTCCAATAAAAAATCCACATGATCCATAAATAAAATCAAACCCATAAACCAAGGTGGAAACCCATGAACATATATATATACAAGCTTCATATCTCTATAGCTATGGAGGTTCTTCCTCAAACATGCAAAATAACCATGAATCATTCCATTTTAAACCATCACCTTGAGATCAACACGCTAAATATTAAGGATCAACAAGCAATTTCATGAAATCTTACCTTTGGTTCTTCAATTGGAGAAGATTGAGCCTAATCCCCTTTTTCCTCTCTTCTTCCTCCTTGGTCTCTCTCTCTCCCCGAATTCTCTCTTCTCTCTCTCTCTCTTTCTCTAGATTTTTCTTCTCTCTTGGTTTGAGGCAAATGGGTCAACAATCTCTATCTCTTAAGTCATATATATCATAAGCACAAATAAGCCAAAACATGTGAGCCAAACAAGGCTTTACCGATTCAGACAAAATTCAGTCGTCAATTTATCGTTTCAGATAGTTCTAAAAATTCCCGGTATCGCATAGGTATGTTCAATTTCGTTTTCTGAACCCATTCCGGTCATCGATTTCAGTCCCGAAGTCATAATTCCAACAGATATTTTTCTAATTCGAATAGATAATTCTCAATTAAATCAGATAAATACATGATTAATTATCAGTAATTACGTCACAAGATTCCGGGTCGTTACAGCTGGCCTTGAAATCTAGATCCACCACCACCGTCGCGAGATAATCTAGATCTTCCCCCATCAGTTACTACCAAGGAGCAAAAGACGGTGACGTGGGAGGGAAGGTTGGTATTAGACTCCGGTGGTGTAGCGGTAGCTGAACTTCCAAATCTAAAGCTTGATGGAGTTGGAGAAGATCTCTGTTTGACAAGATGGTGTCGTTTCGGTATTGTAGCGTTTTTGAATCTCTGTAACATATCATCAGACCTCTTTGATTAGCCATGAAAGCATCTCTCTCTTTCTCTTTCTCTCTCTCAGTTTGAAACTCTGGAACTGAAACACTGTTATTTACTTCTTCTTCTTCTTCTTCATCACTCTTTTGTTTCATGCAATTACATTTATTTACTTTTTTTAAAGGTTTGATATGAAACACTATTATTATCTCTAGATTTGAAGCAAAACTTTACATTGATATCTTTGTTTGTTTCGGTTTAATCCTAAAATTCTTTTTTTAAAACCATTTTTGATTAAAGAAAACCATCTCAAATTCTCACTCTTCTTAAAAATTCTTCAAATTTGAGTTTGACATTTGGTTCAAATTTGATTCATCATTAATTTGTTGAAAATTTTTCCTTTCCCTTGATTTGCTACAAGTTTGATGAAATGATTGGTGAAGGATTGGAGATGATTAGTGAATTAACTGAAGAAAGTTGAACTAAATGTGTTTTCTGAATCATGAATCTCACAGAATGTGTTTGTAAATGATTATCTATTTACATATTCGAAAGCCTTGCGCTGGCTTTTGTTTAATATTTTTGCCCTTTAAGTTTATTGATATAATATATATATTGAAAGCATATGCTTTGGAAGACTTTGACAGGGAAGAGGATTACTTTAGAAATGGAAAGTGATACTAACGAATCTGTTTATATATTTGCTTTTAATTTTTTTATATTGTTGTTGTTGTTGATGATGTTGTTGTTGTTGATGAACAAATATGATTTGTTGTTGATGATTTTTTGAACAGATGAGTGAGTGTGAGAGAGAGACAGATAGAGAGAAGAAATATTTGAACAGATATAAATTTGTGAACAAATAGGATTTGGTTTTAGCTTGATATTTTAACAGATAGAAAAAAAAAAAAATGAACTTATAAAATTTAGGGAAAAATATTGAAATAGATAAGAATAAAATTTGAATTGAAAAGATCATAAAATTAAATAGATAAAGTAAAAAAATTTAACATATATAGTAAAAAAATTGAACATATAGGGAAAAAAATTGAATAGATAGTCAACGAAAGTCAACAGATACAAAAAAAGTCAATAGATAAATTAAGGAGTAAAATTGAAAACAAAATATTCTTCAAAACAAACAAAAAGATTTCTCACGAAACTATTTTATAAATGGTGGATTTCTCACCAATAAAAAATATTCATTAGACTTACCATCCTTAACTTGGATTGTTCAACAATTATCTCTTTTCAAAACTATCATAAAATTCTCTCACAATGATAAAAAATATCACTAAAAAATTTTCAGGAGTTCAGAGAAAGGCAGTTGTGAAACACAATATTTAGGATGCCCTGAAAAAGATTTTTGATGTATATAAAGTGTATATAGAATAGGTTTTAGGCTAAACCTTGATAACGTTTCCAGAATTGTTACAGGTATAAGTGTGGATCATGCCATTGCTAAAAGATAAACAATTTTTTTTTTCCTTTATAAATTTTATTGCTATGAAATTACATAAGTTATATTGTGTAACGCCCCAAAATAAATATGACAAATCCATCACATTTGTGGAAATAGAACTGAAACAACATGTTTTCATTCATCAGAGTCAATATACAAAATGTGACACATGCAATATACATTCATAAATGTCTTATCCTGAATCTACAATATGTGCTACTAGTAATCAAAAGATGAAAGTTGAACAGATATTTAAATGCCCTAACGACTTACATCTTTCCAAGGTATTTCTTAGTTATAACAAAATGAGTTTAGCTTAATATAGTTAAAGCCCTTAGCTATACAAATTAACTACAACAAAAATGAGCCTTTATTCCAAGTCTCTCCAAGCTACTGTCTTGAGAGAGGCATGGCACCAGCATCTAAAAATGGTTTTTCTGGATAAGGTGAGCTAAAGCCTAGTAGAAATAATCTAACACAATACATGAATCTTAACAAAGATATAAGCATGAAATGTACGTCTAATGCCTATCATAAAATCAATCACATCTTACAAGATCATAATGTGCCAAATTATTTTATCCCAATCGGTCTTATCTCAATTTCATTCATGTCAATTCATTTTACATCCATTTATGAGTTATATTCCTTATAATCTAGACCGCCCAATTGAGACTACATCTCAGTGGTTCTCAAACATACAAAATCAATACACAACACTTCAATTTGCCATTTTACGAAAATTTCATCCGTCGGAATCGGCATCTATGTATACGCGTGGTTTTTGAGACTTACACTCAAGACACACAGGCCAACTTAATTCAATGGAGTCTATCTCCTTTCTTCTCCCAAATATCATATATATACAATGTATTATAAAACCATCATATTCAATGACTATTAATAAGAGATTAGTTTTAATTCACCTAATCCTCATGCAATTTTTACAACAATCATGGCTATCCTCCATCGATAGCCCAAAACAGATATTTCTAATCAGATATATAATCTCAAAGGTAGATAAATTAGCCAAATTTTCATAGGTGAGAGACAATACATATCCAACTACACCGTTTACATAAATAACCCTCAAATTTCACATTTTCAATACCAATTTAATTATTTATGCAAAGTCAATATTGGAGACAATTTAGGGCAAAATTCCATTTTTCCCAAGTTCATCCCAAACACCAAAAATCAACTATTTTAACACAATACAAGTTCATATCTACTCCCATAACCATTTCTATTACATTCATTTGACAACCCCCTCTTGAGATTTTAAATCAAAACCCTAGGTTTGTTTAAAATCTCCCAAATTCCAATCTTGTCCATACAACATCAAATAACTAAGTTAAAAACCATATGAAAGTGTAGAAAATCCCTACCTCAAGCTTAGAAGACCAAAGTAAAAGATGGAGGAAGACGCCAAAACCAAGCTTTAATCGGATGGAAAGAGAGCCCACGACGTGCTCTAGCTTTTTAACAAAGACACATGGGTGGAGAAATCACTAGATCTAGATGAAAAAGTAGAGAGAACGTAAGTTTTAGAAAGAGAGGGTCTCAACTTTAGGGTTTGGGGAGAAATAGATCTGAAAAAGTGATGAAAAAGTCATTTTCACGAATTGATATACGTATAGTCCACTCGAGTGCAGGAGTTGACGCTCAAGCATTAGACAAAATAAGTAGTTCCGCTTGAGCGCAAGAAGTGAAGCTCGAGCACAAGAATACACACATCAGTAGTTTTGCAGACAGAAGAATATTGCTTGAGCACAAGAATGGCCGCTCAAGCGCACACATGCTTGAACGTAGGAAACGCCGCTCGAGCGTAGATTACACTCTCCTAGTAGTTTTGTAGACTTGCAAAAGTACTGAGAGTTTGCAAAGCCCACTTGAGCGAAAGAGTAAAATTCTAGGCAACAAGAGTTGGGAAACCGAACAACGAACCTATCCCAAACACAACCATAACAATCCAACAGCCAAAATTAAGGAAAAGAAGATAAGCAAGACATATTCAACAGTACGAAACCAAGAAACCAAGTCCAGAATACAACAAAGGTCGGGTTAAAATCAGAATCGCTATATATTGGCAGTGATGAAGATTGTACCAGAGTAGCAAAATTTTTTTTATTGACTACAAGAAACTTCTATTTGTCTAATAAAAGTAATTACTTTACATTCACATTTTTTATATTACATTATGTGGGTAGTAAATTATGAGCTACTACTCCACCACACCATGCAGTGGTTGAGCACGCCACTTGGCGGCATTGATGTGCTGGTTGGGCAACCAAATCTCTACCATAGGTCAGACAACAAAGCCCAAGCAGAGTGGACCAGATCAATAGAAAGTCCACCTCACATCGAAACAAGTTTATCCATTCCTGGAGCATCACAAATGTAGAGCGGAAACGCAAAATAATAATAAATAAATAAATAAATTGTGAGTAAGAAAGAAAATATATGATAGAGATAACATAAAAAGAGTTAGGATAGGAATAAACTTATGTGATGAGATTATATAAAAGAATTTATTATAAAAAAAATAATATATTTTTTTTAATTTTATATTTTTATTAAGAGAGAGGTAGTGAAAGTTGGTGAATTGAAAATTTGTTTGCTAAGAGGAATGACAATGGGGAACAAGGTTGAAAGGATAAAAGGATTAAAATAATAATAAATAAAATTATTATAAAAAAGGAAAAAAGTTCATGAGAATGACGGACGGAGATTGACACAAGTTGGAGATTTATTTTGGGTGGAGTAAGCCACCAGAGTAAGTGACGAAGATGACAAAGTCGGGCTTTAAATTGAGATTGACATAAGTATGTGTTGAAATTTCAACGGCCAACGAAGGCAAAGTTGTTTACCGGCCGTTCATCGGTGAACAAGAAACACATGCCTCGTAACGCCCCAAAATAATAACCATAATTCATCCCACGATAATTATTAAATAATAATAAATTTCAAAATAAAGTATCATTACATTCATATGATTCAGTTGTACAAATGACGACACATGCAATTATACATTCATAAGCTATAACCCTGAATCTATAGCAGGTGTCATAAGTAAAAGATGTAATTCAAAAGTTAAACAGATAATTGAATGCCCCAAAGGCTACAACTTTCTAAGGCAATGCTTGGTTACAACAAAACTAAGTTTAAACTCAATACAAATAAAGCCCTAAGCTTGTACAAAATAAATACAACAATAATAAAAAGAAGCTCTTGGCTCCAAGTCCTCCCAAGTTGCTGCCTTGGTGAAGACATATCATCAGCACTTAAAAATGATTTTCCATATAGGGTGAGCCAAAGTCTAGTAGAGATACTCTAACATAGTGTATGAATCTTAACAAAGCTATAAAGTGAATATATATGCAATGTTCATGCCAAAATATTTTATATCTCTTTCCAAAACTATGCAATGCCAGGTTTATATCATAATTCATGAAATCATTTCCTTTACAATAGAAAATAGGGTAGTGGATACAACACTGAGAATCTCTAGGTATGTGTCTGCAAGTAGGCTATACAAGCTCTACCAATTGCCATTTTTACCGATACTAACCGTGCGGGTTTTTAGACTTTCATCATGGACACACAGACTAACAATAATACCACAACCACACCCCTTACTCAGATTCACCAAGGCATTCACCAATTTTTCTCAAAACAATATACATTTCCAATGTGTTAAATATGCAACAATGCTTAATGCAAATGGATGAGAAATTAATTTCAATTCTCCTAATTCTCATACAATTTCTACAACAATGATAACTATCCTCCACCGATAGCCCAAAATAGATATCTCTAAACAGATAGATAATTCCAACAAATATATACTTTCTCAAATTTCAAGATGTGAGTGATAATGCCTATCCTACTCCACCATCATCATCATCATCATTATTTCAATTTCATAAAATCAAACATCATTTCCATTTTCTTTTTATAAATTTAACATTCGCATTTTAGGACAAAATCCCATTTCTTTATAAATCAATCTCAAGGATAAAAATCTACCATTTTATCACAACTCAACTACTTTTAAAACCTCACAATCATTTCCAAGAAACCATTTTGAAAACCCCTTTTTTGATTTTAAGACCAAAATCCTAGATTTATCCAAAATTTCCCAAATCACAATCTTGTTTAGAAAAGTAAATAACTAAGTTAAAAATCATACTAAAGTGTGGAGAAATCCCTACCTCAAAGCTAGAAGACAAGGGGGAGAGAGAGAGAGAAAGAGAGAGAGAGAGAGAGGAAACTTTGACGAAGCTGAAAATCAACTTTGCTCCGATCAAAAGGAAGCTCTAGGCAAGCTCTAGATTTTTTCCCAAAGGACAATGGTTGAGAAATCACTAGATCAAGGTGTATTTGAGGTTCAAAGATGGTTTCTAGAGAGAGAGAGAAGATCTGAGATTTTGGAGTGTTTAGAGAGAGAGAGACATGTGAAAAACTGATACAAAAAATGACTTCCTCAGACTAATATACGCGCAGATTGCTTGAGCGCAGGAATGGTCGCTCGAGCTTTCAGATACAACGAAGACACCGCTCGAGCGCAAGAATGGTTTCTCAAGCGTACAATGCACCTCTCCCAGTAATTCAGACCTATAAAAGTTCGCTTGATCGCAAGATTAATAGCTTGAGTGAAGAACTCAAACTCCCAGTAGTTTTATAGACTGCAAAAGATCGCTTGAGCGGAAGTATGGTCGCTCGAGCGAACCAGCAAATTTCTGGGCAACAACACTTTAAAAAACTAACCTCCAAACCAGTTTCAAACTCAACCAAAACTCCAAATAGCCAAACCCAACAAACCAAAAGATGAAAAAGAGTTGAACAACTAAATAAGACAAGGAAATTCCGGATCCAAGACAATAGATGGGCCAGGTCTAAACTAGAATTGTTATAGGCCTAAATCTTATAGCTCTGATACCATATTACAATCTCTAAGAAAGGAAGAATATTATATTATGTGTATATTTAATATTTTGTGTATCTTACAATACAATGAATAGGCCTATATGTAGTACGAACAAGAAAGTTATGGAAATATTCTAATATGGTAAAACCTAATTACAACATCTAATATATAGTGAATAATATATATATATATATTCACTAACAGCCTCTTTCAAACTCAAGATGGTGCAAAGAGACCAACTGGAGCTAACAGAGCTAACGGAAGTCGGAGCTAATGTCGAAGCCAGTTTATGGTTGTGTCGGGAAATTACAAGGAAAGGTTGGAGCTAAATGAGCTCATGTCAGGAGATAGTTTATGGTTGTGCCGAACTGTTGTAGGAACATGGCTAGAGCTAGCGGAGCCAATATCAGGAGACAGTTTATGGTTGTGCTAGACTGTTGTAGAAAAAGAATAGGTGTTAAACCAGCAAACATGGCACACGTAACTTATGAAATGGTACTGAATGGTGATGGCAACAGATGAAGAAGTGTGCCATAGGGCAGCTTGGAAGAGAATCATGTGTGCTAATGATGGCTTGGACAGGAACCATGTGTGCCAAAAGGCAGCTTAGAAAGGAACAAAATGCGCAAATGAGGCAGCTTAGGTGGTGCGCCAAGGGGACAACTTGGGTGGTTCGCATAGTGTATAACCATAGTTACCATGATATAGGTATAATACCCCCCTCAAAGTCAAATAGGTTTGAAGATATAAACCTATTTGAGGTTGAAAGAGAGGAAAAGACGGAGCATAAAGGAAATGAGATGTTCTCAGGTTATATATGAAGAATTTTTATTTTTATTTTTATTTTTTAAAAATTGAGTGGGAACAAGCTCGGGTTATGGAAAAGGAGACTAAGCCATGTGATTGAAAAAGCAAAAGAAAAAATGTTTGGTTTGAAGTTAGCAAAGTGGAGAATTAATATAAATAAAAAAAGGGCAAGTGGTTGGAGATGAGAAGGTCGTAATCAGAGATGGCTAGAGCATGAGTGCTCCTTAACAAAGATGTAGAGGGCCGGACGGAGCTGTTAGGCTGCGGTGTCACAGAGGAACTTTGGCTAGTTGATGGAGGAACATAGAGAAACCAGTGGATAGAGGAAGAGACCACTGTGAAGCGAACCTGAAAGGAAAATATGACAGTGGAATGGGTTGAGGTTCGGCGAGCGGCCAAGGCAAGGTTGCCGCTGACCAGTAAGACGAAAAACACCAAGAGCTTAACCTATAATTCTAATACCATGTTATAATATTCTTTCTCTAATATTTAAGAGAGAGAATATTATATTATGTGTATCTTACAATACAATGAAGAGGCTTATATATAGACAAGGTAAGAATGGGTAACAAGAAAGTCATGGAAATATCCTAATATAGTAAATCTAATTACAACATCTAATATATATAGTGAATATATATATATATATTTCATATTCACTAATAGACACGATCCCACATACAGCGGAGCCGTAGGGAAAATGCCACGTTTTCTCAACCAACTGCAACAGTCAATTAGGCTCACTTATAATACACTCAAGCATAGGAAACCAAGCACATAATCAACTATACACGCATACACTGATTCATTGAGATTTCTGGAACATTCACTGATTTAGGCATTGGCGAGTCTCCCGACTGACCACTCTAGCCGAGGTGCTTCCATCATTGTGTTCTTCAATTAAGGTCAAGTTTGGAAAGACTAAATAAGTGTACTTTTTGTCTTTTTTGACTAAAAAATTGAGGTTGAAAATATGGATGTTTGGGTTAACTTTTTGACTTTTTATGGAAAAATATGTAATAAAAAATTGTGAAAATTGATTTTTAGAGGAAAATTTAAATTGGGAGTTGTGCAGCCGTAATTGTTGACTTTTGGTGAATAGTGTTAACTTTTTAACTTTTTGAGTAACTTTTTGACTTTTTAGATTATTTGGGAGTACCCAAACAAGGCCTAAGTGTGATAATATTTTTCTCACACAAATTCTTTCAAAATTTAAAAAATAAAAAATATAAAAAATCATCATCTTATACTTCTCATAATTTCCAAATAGATTTTTATTCCTGGCCTTTTTGTCTTCTATTTACATCCTCCCTTCCCAATTCCCCATACACCTTTTAAACCCTAATTCCATCCTCACCCTAACCACCTCTTGTGGTGCCGCATCCATCACCTCTTCCACCTTAGACTGTCACTCCTTGACCCTCTCCCATTCTTATAACCCTTTCCTACTCCAATTACCAACCTTCATGGCACATTTCTTTCCCAATGACCACCCTTGTAGGCCCTAAGCCTCGCAACCCCCCAATTTCTCTGCTTGCGCAGCCCTCCACCATCTCAACCCCCAACCTTCTCGACCACTACTCTCGATAATTTTAAATAGAAATACAACTGTAATAAAAAATGAAAACACGAGTGTAGTGAAATGCTTTTGTAGGGTAAATAAAGTTATCCTCGACAATTCATTTATTATTTGGAGACATCAGTTTAATTTTTTCAAAGAGCAAAGACATGCAAAAAAAAAAGACAATTTTTAAGTCATTTACTTATGTTTGGGTATGATTTACTGAGTTCTGTAAATTGAGAAAATTATTTTATTTATATATTTATTTTGATAAGTAAATAAAAAGCTATTTTGTTTATTGATTTGGTAACTGAATGAATAATCTTCTTACCTCTAATTAATTAAAACAGTGAAGTGGACTTTATTTAAATTAAGGTACTCCACTCTTTAATCAATAAGAGAATAAAGGAGGGTATCTTTCATCATAGGTTAGGTGAACAAAAAAAGGCATAGGTTAAGGTATACCCTTCCTTTTATCATTATAATTTTTTTTGGAGTATTAAAAAAAAGGGAGCTTTTTTGATAAATTCACTTTCTAAGAGCTTTATTCCATCTAACCCATATTCTTTTTGACTATTCCATTAGGTCCTATTTGAGATAAGAAGACCAAAATACCATTTTCATCTACTTATATTCCATTTAGTTCACATTATTTTCTTATGTTTCAATAAGTCCTATGGGTGACATAATTACCAAAATACCCCTAATATGAATGTTCACACCGTCAATGTGAATGTTCATATCGTCAATGTGTAGGGGCCCGGCCCATGTCGATCCTCGTGGGTGCTCGGAAAAATTCGAGTCGGGTCGGGCCGGCCCACGGGCCAAAAAATTAGGCTCGGTCCGGCCCATTGATAATGTGAATATTCACATTGGCATGTTAACATTGCAATTGATAATAGTGTAAAATTGACTCGCGTCCCATGGACGGCTCGAAGCCCGTGGGCGGCCCGGGGCGAGCCCGGCCCGGCTCGTTGACAATGTGAATATTTACGTTGACATGTTAACATTCACATTGATAGGAGTGTAAAATTGGCCCGCGGCCCGTGGGCGGCCCGAAGCCCGCCCGCTACCCGGGGCGGGCCCGGCCCGGCCCGTTGATAATGTGAATATTCACATTGACATATTAACATTTACACTGATAGGAGTGTAAAATTAGCCCGCGGCCTGTCAAAAAAACTCGAAGCCCGGCTCGACCCGTTGATAATGTGAATATTCACATTGACATGTTAACATTCACATTGATAAGAGTGTAAAATTGACTCGCGTCCCATGGGCGGCCAGGGGCGAGCCCGGCCCGGCCCGGCCCGTTGACAATGTGAATATTCACATTGACATGTTAACATTCACATTGATAGGAGTGTAAAATTGGCCCGCGGCTCGTGGGCAGCCCGAAGCCTGCCCGTTGCCCGAGGTGGGCCCGGCCCGTTGACAATGTGAATATTCACATTGACATATTAAAATTCACATTGATAGGAGTGTAAAATTAGCCCGTGGCCCGTAGACGACCCGAAGTCCAGCCGCAGCTCGGGGCGGGCTCGGCCCGGCCTGTGACAATGTGAATATTCACATTGACATGTTAACATTAACATTGATAAGAGTGTAAAATTGGGCCGTGACCCATGGGCAGCCCGAAGCCCGGCCCGTTGATAATGTGAATATTCACATTGACATGTTAACATTCACATTGATAGGAGTGTAAAATTAGCCTGCGGCCTGTGGGCAGCCCGAAACCCGCCCGCGGCCCGTGGGCTGCCCTGGGCGGGCCCGGCCTGACCCGTTGATAATGTGAATATTCACATTGACATGTTAACATTCACATTGATAAGAGTGTAAAATTGACTCGCGTCCCATGGACGGCCCGAAGCCCATGGGCGGCCCGGGGCGAGCCCGGCCTAGCTCGTTGACAATGTGAATATTCACATTGACATCTTAACATTCACATTGATAGGAGTGTAAAATTGGCCCGCGGCCCGTAGACGACCCGAAGCCCGGCCGCGGCTCGGGGCAGGCTCGGCTCGGCCTGTGACAATGTGAATATTCACATTGACATGTTAACATGACAATGTGAATATTCACATTGTCAATGGGCTAGGTCGGGCCTACCCCAGCCCGCAGGCGAGCTTCGGGCAACGGGCAAATTTTACACTCCTATCAATGTTAATGTTAACATGTCAATGTGAATATTCACATTGTCACGGGTCGGGCCAAGCCCGCCTCGGGCTGCGGTCGGGCTTCGGGCTGTCCATGGGCAAATTTTACACTCTTATCAATGTGAATGTTAACATGTCAATGTGAATATTCACATTGCCAATGGGCCAGGTCGGGCCCGTCCTGGGCCGCTGGCCAATTTTATACTCTTATCAATGTGAATGTTAACATATCAATGTGAATATTCACATTGTCAACAGGCCGGGCCAGGACCGCCCATGGGCCGTGGGCAGGTTTCGGGCAGCCACGGGGCGCGGGCTAATTTTACACTCCTATCAATGTGAATGTTAACATGTCAATGTGAATATTCACATTGTCAACGGGCCGGGTTGGGCCCGCCCCGGGCCTTGGCGGGCTTTTGGCCGCCTATGGGCCGCAGGCCAATTTTATACTCTTATTAATGTGAATGTTAGCATGTCAATGTGAATATTTACATTGTCAACGGGCCGAATCGGGCCCGCCTCGGGCCGCTCATGGGCCGTGGGCGGGTTTCGCGCCGCCACGGGACGCGGGCCAAGTTTACACTCCTATTAATGTGAATGTTAACATGTCAATGTGAATATTCACAATGTCAACGGGCCAGGCCCGCCCCAGCTCGTGGGCAGGTTTCGGGCCGTCCACGGGCCAATTTTACATTCCTACCAGTGTGAATTTTAAAATATGAATGTTCACATCATAAAATTGCTAACCGTTCAAAAAATATTTATAAGGGTATCAAAATTAAATATAAGGGCATAAGTGTCCAAGAAAATAGTGTAAATCAAGAAAAAGGACTTTATGGAATAAAACTATACAAACATAGGACTAAATGGGTTAAAAGATTCCTTCATGGACTTCTTGGGTTAAAATACTTCTAAATGAGATTTATCAATAAAAATCCCTAAAAAAAAGTACCCCAAAAAATTAGGTTTTATTTCACTTTCTACCTTTAAAATATCGTTAAATTGTCTATTAAATATCTGAATTATTGATTAAGTTTACTAAGTTCTTAAAGTATGAAAATTAAAGCCTATTTAGTTCCTAAACTATCGATTGAATCTATTAAGTATTTAATTCAAACCTATTTAGTCCTTGCAAGATTTACAAAAATAAAATATAAGCCCATAAGTATTATAAATTAGTAAAGACCCTATTTAGTTAAAGTTTTATTTCAAAAAAATCTTAAATTTTTATTCTCTCTTTGAAAAGTGCTAAGTTCTTCTAGTGAATTTTCTTTATGACGATAAGGGTAATTAGTTATAGTATTTTTTTATTTATCTTCTACAATGGCAACATTTTTGCCTTTATTCAACATTATATGTCAGAAGTCGTTTATAATTTTTAATTGATTATCTTCAAGTTTTTCGTTATGTTTTTTTTTTAATAACTTAATTAATGTATTATTTTGTGCTATTATTATTTGCAACGATGTGTTATTATTTAAATAATCTAATTCTACTTTTTTAGTATCTAATGCTCATATAATTTTAATGACAAAACTGAAAAACTAGATTCTAATACTAATTTAAACGCACAGCAAAATAAAACACTTTTTAAAGATAAAATAGAAATTTAAAATTTTTCTAGAATAAAATCTTAACTAAGTAAGGTATTTTACTAATTTATAATACTTATGGTCTTATATTTTATTTTTGTAATCATTTCAGTGACTAAATAAATTTGAATTAAATATTTTAGGGATTTAATAGATTCAATTGATAGTTTAAGGATTAAACAGATCTTGATTTTCATACTTTAGTGACTTAATAGACTCAATTGATAGTTCAGGGAATAAGCAAATAATTTGACCATAGTTTAGGGGTAGAAAATGTAATAAACTCAAAAAATTATAATTTTTGTGATGTTAATTATGAATATGATTATTTGGCCAAAATCTCATTGTTGAGCCTTTTTTTCAAAAATGTCTAAGAGCACTAAAAGTAGAGCTCTAATGAGAGCTCTACTTACGTAGCAGTGGATCACACTTATAAATGATTTGATGTAGTGTTTCCTTTCTCAAGGACCAAATTATCTGTTTCTATTTTTTCATTGATGATCTTGCCCTATGATATATATGGTATATGAGAGGGTAATTTATAAGTAAATTGGGCCGAGCTAAAGGCTTCTTTGGAAGTTAGGCCACACGTCGGACCAAGATAAGCATTGCTGTAGCTCGGTCTAAAAACTAACGAAGTCGGTCCAGGTGAAGTTCGGATTGAGCTATGGGCCGGGGTGTTTAGGCTTTGCAAATTGGACCTCGTCCTTGTTAGCTCGGGCAGAGACTGCTGCAATTAGCTCGGTTTAAACAGACAAAATCGAGGTACAAGAGAGTAAGGGTCGAGCTAGGTGTTGCGTATGAAGGCACCAGATTTGTGTATGATAGAGGGCTAGTGTTAGCACGGTTATACTGTTATTCAACCGTGGTAGTCATCTCACTTGGCTTGCAGTGATGAGACTCCTAGAAGTATTTTGCTAAGGAAAGCAGAGTCCTACTGAGGTTATGTAAACCGTCTCACTTGGTTTGTAGTGAGTAGGGTGTGTGATTCCTAGGAGGACTCTGCATTGAGGAATAAGAGTTCTACTACGATTGTGCCAGGCAGAAACTATAAAAGCTCATAACAGGACCCATGTATAGGTATTGCAACTCTGACTCTCGAATACACAGAGGTTTTTTGTCTATTTTGCTGACTTAGGCATCGGAGAGGTATCTGACACACACCCGTCGGCTAGCTCACGTTTGTGTTTTCAGGAAGCAAAGCGACGACGTTTGGAGGAGCTCAAACTTGGTCAACCGGATTATACGAGAAGATTATTCTGCGTTCGTACAATTGGCGCCGTCTGTGGGAATTACAGAAAGAACAAAACCTTTTGATCGAGTTTTTCTCTCCAGATAAAACCAATGGCGCACAATGAAGATTTATTGCAATCTGCTATTGACGGACAAACCCCGGAGGGAGGAGGGAGGCGCGAAGGTTTACCCTCTATCCCTCCCATGGTGGACTTAGAACCCTAGCGACGGAACTCCACGAGGGACGCATGGGAGAGATGAGGCACTAGTCCCCGTCGCTCTCAAAGTCCCGCAAGATAGAGGCGAATGTTGGACCCTCAAGTTCTGGAAGATCGCATTAAGGAATAAGATGAATTAATCAGGAAGATGACGGCGGACATGGAGACAATGAAGCGCTAGATAAAGGGGAAATGAATGGCCACAGAAGAGAGGTGCAAAGGCAACACGCCTTCTCGCCACTCGGAAGATCATGACAGGCAGGTCACACCATCACAAGCAGAAAGCAAGGGCCTTAAAATAGGCGACACGCAATCAAGGACTTCCAGGACTCGTTACTCCAGGTCTGAGAGAACGAGGACTGAGAGGTTGTATGCGTCGGGAAGCACTTATCGGCCCTTACACACACATCAGATGACATCAAGGCACTCAGAATTGCCTAGGTCTACGGACCTACGAACGGTACTGGAGAGGGTTTGATGGAAAGAAGACACAAGGGCTCGCGACCCTTGTAGAGTTTCAGCCCTATAGTGATTGGCCCCTAGGACACACGGGAGTGTCAAGGTAGGGATACCAATACCACGCCTTGCTTACGAACCAGCGGATGAGGTATTAGCAAGGTTACAGAGCTCACCGTTCATTCCGGCGATAAAGAACGCACCACTACCTTTAGGCTTCCACTAGCCTAAGTTTACTACCTATGAGGGGAAGATGAACCCATACATGCACTTGAGCTACTTTCGCCAGGTTATGACAGTATACCGGCGGAACGAGGCCCTAATGTGCATCTTGTTCCCATCCAGCCTTGGTGATCTAGGCCTAACCTGGTTCGAGAGGCTACCAGAAGGCATCATCGCCTCATGGGCACAACTAGCAGAGGCGTTCGTAACCAGGTTCATAACGAACACCAAGACACCAGTGGAGATCGATCAGCTACTCTTCATTGACATGGGCGACAAGGAGACGTTGAGATCTTACAACAGTCGATATTGGGAGACTTTCAACCAAATAGGAGATTGCCCCATAAATCTCGCCATCGCGCAATACAAAAGGGGTCTACCAGTTGGAAACAAGTTGAGAGACTCAATTACTATGATGCCACCCCTCATGATGGAGGCCCTAATGGAGAGGGTGCATCAACATATCCGTGTAGAGGAAGACAACACCCGTGCTAAAACGAAATCTGGCACAACAACAATGCCAGATAAAAAGACTACAGCGAAAGTCAACACGGTAGAACAACCAAACAGGAATGGGCGAGGCAGGCGAGCCAACAGGGAGGACCCAGAAAAAAGGAGGTTAAGAGTTCGCATTACCATCACCCTTGTGTTCAATAAACCCATCTATCGAATTCTCAGCGAGATAAAAAAAAATGAACCCTTCGTTCGGCAGCCAGCCAAGTTGGGAGTAGCACAAAGGGGCTACGACGAGAGGTCCCACTGCACCTTCCATGATGAGAAGGGGCACCTAATTAAAAACTGCACACCCCTGAGGCAACATCTGGAAGAATTAGTAGCTGCTGGTCACCTAGACCAGTATATTGAAGGGGGAACACAGCCAGCCCTCCAGGACCTCAACGGGCCAAACGGGATGCTGGTGGACGGACCACCCCAAGGCGTAATCAATGTTATTCATGGGATCATTGAACCTGAGCGGGTATGTGAACTCAGGGGGATGATAAAGAAGGCAGAGCACCTGAAGGAGGTACTAAGTGCACAACCCGCCATCAAAAAGGACAAAACAGAGGCTACGAACATCATATCCTTCTCAAACAAGGACCTAGCAAGGCTGCATTGCCCTCACAATGACGCTTTGGTGGTAACCTTACGCGTCAAGAACTTCGATGTCAAGCGAATCCTGATTGACCAAGGAAGTTCGTGCGAAATAATGTATTATGAAACCTTTAAACAGCTAAAGCTAGAGGACAAAGACTTGGCCCCTGCAACATCCCCCCTAGTTGGCTTTAACTCAATGCCAGAATGGCTAGTAGGCAAGATAATCCTCCCAGTCAAAGCTGGGACCATGACTAAACAAGTGGAATTTTGGGTATTGAAGGTCCCTTCCACTTACAACATAATCCTGGAAAGAACATGGCTGCACGCCATGCGATCGGTGGCGTCAACCTACCATCAAGCACTACGGTTCCCCAACGAAGCCGGAGTAATTGAAGAGGTCTTGGGAGACCAAATCATGTCAAAACAGTGCTTCGTCACAGCAAACGGCAGTCGGGCTACAAAAGGATATGTACAGATGGTAGAAGAGCCAGAGAGCAATGAACTATTTGTGGATGTTGGCAAGACAGCAGAACAGAAGGCAGTGGAGGACTTGGTTGAGGTAAGGGTAGACGAAAAGAACCCAGAAAGGTTCTTTTTGCTAGGCTCGTCTTTGTCCAGCACTGAGAGAACTGAGTTAATGGAATTCTTAATCTCAAATATCGAAGTGTTCGCCTGGATGCCATATGACATGCCTAGCATAGACCCTAACTGCATCTGCCACTAACTTAATGTGCACCCAAGCGCTAGACCAATTATACAGCGCACTTGCAGATCAGCACTCCACCACACGGAGATAGTAACGGAGGAAGTGAGAAACTTACTGGAGGCAGGAGCCATAAGAGAAGTGCATTATCCCAGGTGGATATCCAATACTGTAGTAGTGCTAAAGAAGAATGGAAAATGGCATGTTTGCGTAGACTACAAAACAGTCAACAAGGCATGCCCAAAGGATAGCTTTCCTTTACCCAGGATAGACCAACTGGTAGACTTGACGGCAGGGCACAATCGACTTAGCTTCGTTGATGTGTATAGAGGTTACCATCAGATCGCTATGTATGAGCCAGACCAGGAGGTCACATCTTTACAACGCCCAGAGGATTGTATTGTTATAAGGTCATGCCCTTTGGCCTAAAAAATGTAGGGGCCACATTCCAACGGATGGTCACCAAAATGTTCAAACCATTGTTAGGCAAAACAATGGAGGCTTAATAGATGACATGGTGGTCAAAAAGAAAGAATGAGAAAGACCATCTGAGGGACCTAGACGAAATGTTCCAAATACTAAAGAAGAACAAGTTGCATCTAAATGCATCTAAGTGTGCGTTCGGCGTAGGATCAGGAAAATTCCTAGGCTTCCTGGTGACCAACCGAGGTATAGAAGCAGACCCCTCTTAGATCAAAGCAATCCAGGATCTAGAGAGGCCCAACACAGTAAAAGAGGTGCAGCATCTCACTGGCCTAGCTGCCGCTCTCAACCAGTTCATAAGTCGGTCATCAGACAGATGTCGACCATTCTTTCAAGCGTTGAAGGCCAAATTTGAGTGGGATGAAGAATGCGATCGCGCCCTGGAGAGCCTGAAAGACTACATGACTTCTCCTCCATTACTATTAACCCCAGTACCTGGAGAAGAACTCTTTTTGTACTTAGCAGTTTCATAGCATGCAGTCAGCGCAGTGTTGGTCAGAGCGGAAGGAATCCAACACCTTCCTATCTTTTATGTTAGCAAAACCTTGCTGGGAGTAGAAACCAGGTACCTACCATTGGAAAAGCTGGCCTTCGCTTTGATGATGGCCTCAAGGAAGCTATCACATTACTTCCACGCCCACACCATAATCGTCCTGACAGCTTTTCCCTTAAAAGCTTTGTTTGAGAGGGCAGACTTTTCTGGACGAATCTTGAAATGGGCGGTAGAGTTGGGACAGTTCGACATCAAGTTTCAACCCAGAACCACAATAAAGGCCCAAGCTTCGGCAGACTTTGTGGCTGAGTTCACACCAGGAAGCCATCATATCTGCCCAGTTGACTTAACTGATACAACCGAAAAGGGGATGTAAAGTGCCGCAGGAATTGCGCAGCCCCCTAAACAAGACACCCAGCCACATCCCAAGTCATACCGGATTGAAGAAAGGAAGGAAGAGGCAAACCGTGCTATACTGGACAAAGACTCATCAACAAGTAAAAACTTGGTACAGTCAGATAGTGAAGAGCAAACCCCACCAGTAGGCATGGACTTTGAAGAAAACATCAGCAACACTCATGACCCCAAGACATCATCTGACCCCTCCACTTGCTGGAAGTTATTCGGTGGAGAGATGTGGAAGCTCTTCGTGGATGGAGCGTCCAATAGGCACGGTGCAGGACTTGGCATAGTCCTCATCTCACCAGATGGCCTGATAGTGGAACAAGCAGTCAACCTTGGCTTCCCAGCATCAAACAATGAAGTAGAGTACGAAGAACTTCTAGTAGGCCTAAAATCAGCACTCTTTATGAAGGCTATCGAGCTAATGGTTTATAGTGACTCCCAGCTGGTAGTAAACCAGATTTCAGGCGACTACAAGGCAAAAGATGAGAGGATGGCTAAGTACCAAGAGTTAGTCAGAAAGGAGATCATGAAGTTCGAAGTAGTGCGAATAGAGCAGATCGGCCGAGACGAAAACAACAGAGCAGACGAACTGGCAGGTTTTGCCTCTATGGCAGACACATCTATCCCACATCTATTACTGATTGACTTCTTACCCAGAACAAATATTGAAGAACCCGAAGTAACAGAGGTATGTTGTGCCGAACTAGGCCCTTCATGGATGGATCCCATTATTGTATTCTTAAAAGACGGCATCTTACCTGAAGAGAAGAAAGAGGCCAACAAGATTAGAGCAAAGTCGCAGCGATTTTGGCTCTCTCCATCATTGGCGTTATACAAAAAATCCTTCACAGGACCTTACTTGAAATGTGTCCATCCTAGTAAGGTCGAGGCATTCTTGTTCGAGATACGCAAAGGCATATGTGGAAGCCACCAAGGGGGAAGATCATTGGCCTACAGAGCAATTTCACAAGGATATTGGTGGCCTTACATGCAAGCAGATTCAGAGAAGTATGTCAGGAAGTGCGAGAAATGTCAGAAATTCGCACACCAAATACATCAACCAGCCAGAGAGCTTCTACCACTAACTAGCCCATGGCCCTTTGCGATGTGGGGCTTGGACATAGTATGACCACTTCCAATAGCACCCGGCAACAGAAAGTTCTTTCTCGCAGCAACATATTACTTCACAAAGTAGGTAGAGGCTGAGGCACTAGCATCAATAAAGGAGAAAGATGTTAAAAAGTTCCTCTGGCAGAATATCATAACCCGATTCGGCATTCCAAAGGCTTTGATATTCGATAATGGCACTCAGTTCGACGGTAAGATCTTCAGGGGCTTCTGTGAGGAATACAAGATAGAATTCTACAACTCTACACCAGCATACCCTCAAGCAAATGGCCAGGCAGAAGCATCAAATAAAGTTGTCTTGGATGGTTTGAAGAAAAGGCTAGAAAGAGCAAAAGGCAAGTGGGCTGAGGAGCTTCCTCATGTTCTATGGGCTTACCGTACCACACCTCAGTGGTCAACTGATGAAATGCCTTTTTCTTTGGCCTATGGCATGGAGGTAGTAATCCCACTGGAATTAGGCCTCCCCACCATTAGAAGTGAAAATTTTGACCCAGACTTGAATGGAGAAGCCATAACCTTGGAACTTGACCTAGCAGAAGAGAGAAGAGAAAGAGCACTGGTTCACATTGCCTCATACCAGTAAGAGTTATCCAGAAAATATATGTAGGCATCCCATTTTTGACCTACCTTAAGACTCAGACGTCATCGGTTGAGCGTTTGGTGGTTGCGTATGTTGTGCTCGTTTCGAGGTTTCAGAGTTCTTGGCTGAGAGCCTCACCTTCGGACCTCGGGACCCTTTCTACTTTGACTCAGTCTGTGGACTAAGTCTTGTTTTCTCTTCCCGGAGGAAGGGTGAGGTCTTGTAGACCATCTCTCAGTGGTCATAGACTACTTTTCGTGGTCGTAGGCCACTGTTCCTATTTGGAGAACTAGTTTCCGGTTTTCGGAGCCGTCGGCCGTGCGCTTCGGTTCGGGACCGCTTAACATTCTCCGTTTGGCACGGTTTTAGGAACGCACCCTGTTTTCTCTGTCTAGAGGGACACTGTGGTCCGGGAAACCACTTTTGTGGTCGTACGCCACTTTCTGTGCTAAACAGCCAGTTTTCGAGGCCCCGGGCTGCGCGTCTTGCCTCCTGAACTCTCGTTTTGCATCCGTGTTGGTTCGTTCTTGGCACGAACCTTGTTTTCCTATTTGGAAGGTGGTACAAGGGTGGGAGACCAGGTTTTTCCTTGGAAACCACTTTTCTCCCCGCCAGCCGATTTTCTGGTTGGAAAGCCGGTTTTCTTGGTCTTTGGGCCACACTTTCTGGTTTCCCACCCCACCATTGGCTTGCTTTCAGTGTGGAGACCACCATTACCCTTGGCTGACCAGCTTTTATCTGGGAGACCACTTGCCCTGGTCGGCTAACCAGGGAAAGTGGTCGGCCGACCACCTTTTCTGGTCGGCTGGTTTCTGGCTGTTTTGTCAGATTGTGTGGATGCCAGCTGTGCCAGCTGGAAGGCACAGACTGTATCCTCCATACACGTGTATGGAGGATTTGCATCCAAGCTTTTATCTTCTTGAGGAAGCTTTAGCTTCAAACCTCTATAAGAGAGGCCCTATCTCTCCTTTGCACAGGTTCTAAAATTTGCTAAGGCAAAAATATATCTCTCTCTCTATATCTCTACATATTGGGTTCAAAAGTGTGTTGTTCTTGACCTATTGCACCACACCTCATAGCCATACACCTCCACCATTGATCTGAGGTTCTTGGAGGGTATTTTTAGAGGTTGAAGAGTTGGTTTTTGGTCCCAAAACTTGCTGGTTTTGCTGAGCTTCAAGGGTAACTCCTTTCCCCTCTTTTTAAGCTCTATCTTAATCATTCTCTAAGCCATACTTGCATGCATATTTGGGCTTTGTTGTCAACTAAAAAAAGCTTCATATTTAAGTGTTTTTCATGTTTGTTTAAGGCTCTTTTGGTGTTGAGGGTCATCTACCCTCTTGCATGCTCTATTTAGCCTTGTTTTGTGCTATGCCATGAGACCCATGTGTTGATCTTTGCTTGGCCTTTTAGCCACTGAAATCCAAAGGATTTTCAATGGTTCGCATGTGGTTTTGAGGGCCTAAATCAGAGAGGGGAGACCCTCTCTCTTTTGGCGTTGTTTGTTTGTATTTTTGGCCTTTCAAAGTAGCACATACTTTCATACTTCCAAGGCTTGGTTCAGGCCCTTTTTGGTGACTTTTGGGACCTGCCTAGACTCTATCTATGGCTGGTTTGGTCACCTTGTGTTTGCCTCTTGCATGTGTAGAATAATCCCTTTCATGGCTTATCAAAGTAGCACCTCATTCTTGTATGTATTGGTCATGTCTCAGTGGCTTTTTGGCCATCATTTGGCATGCCATGATTCTTTTTTTGGCTGGTTTGGTAGCCTCTCACATGCTTCATATGCTTGTAGTGTAAATCATGTTTACTAGCTTGAAATGCATGATGTTTTGGCCCTCTATTCTAGCATATTTTGGCCATGATCCGAACTGATTTTGTTCATATTTTGGGCTGCCTTAGCTCTATTTTGAGGCCTCTTGGTCGAATGATGCTTGCCTTGCATACTTGTAATGTAATAGCCTTGCCTAGCTTTGAGTTTTTGAGGTCCCTTGCTTGCTTAACTCGAGGTATTTGTATGTTTTGGCATTATGAGGAATGTTATTTCAGAGCTTATTTCTTGGCCATATTCTCATGTTTGTCACTCTTTCAATGTGCTTGAGAGTTGCATCATTATACCCCATTTGTGAGCCATTGCATGAGTTTCATTTTTGTGCCTTTCAAGCCATCATCTTAGTTCACTTTTGCTCCTATTCTGGCCTGTATAGGGTCTTTTTGGAGTTGGTTTGGCCATTTGAGCATTGCCTTGCATGCCTATAGTGTAATACACTTCACTAGTTTCGGTGCTTGAGCCATTCAACATGCATTGTGTGAGTAGTTTATATCATTTGGAGTCATTTTCTATGCCATTTCAGAGTTGGAACATGTGTCCTTGCACTCCATATTTCATCCTTTTCAATGCATTTGGAATGTTGTGTTTTATGTCTTAGGCTTGGGGCCATTGCTTTGGGCATGTTTGCATGAGTTTTGGAGCCTTGTTTTCATCATCTTTGGCCACTGATTTGGGTGTGGCCGAGGCCCATCCATTTTGGTTTAAGTCCATTTTGCATCGAGTATGCCATTGTAGTTCATACCGTTGAGTATGCCACGTTGTCGCATGATTGATCATTGCATTGTGCATGCTTTGTTCATCTCATTGTGTATGTTAGTTCCATGTGCATTGTGTATGCTAGTGTCATGAGCATTGTGCATGCCATGTAGCTTATAGCATTGTGTATGCTAGTTGCATGTTTGCATGTTATCCCTTGCATGTTTGCATCACTTAGTTGCATTGCATTAGGATTGCATGCTAGAGTTGCATTTGTGCATGCCATGTTTGTTGCATTGTGTTTGGGATAGGAGTTAGTTCGAACACGGGAAACAAGGGACGTCTCGTACTCAAAGTGACGAAACGTGCCTCGATTCCCGGTCGCCGACATTCTTGACTACCCATGATGGAGTTGTTGGCTTTAGGTACTTGTATGTGCATTCATTTCACATTGAGTCGTGCAATTTGGCTCCTCGGCCATCATGCATCGAAATGCGTGATTGGTGGCTTGAGGGTCGAGACCTACACTCTCTTGAGCTTATGCAACGATGGGGAGAGTGGTCGTGCACACATGTGTTGTGAATACTTTGCCATCTCTCTCTCTTGCCTTCTGTTGTAGAAAACCAGAAACCAGGGGCAGAAATTGGTCGGCTGACCAGATTTAGTGGCTGGCCGACCACTTTTTCTAGTTTTTCACTACAAAAGTGGTCGGCAGGTGGTCTCCAAGGCCAATAGCTGGTCGGCAGCCTTCCCACAGATTCCCAGGGTGGAGTTTCAGCCTTCTGGAACTTTGTGCAATGTTCTGAGGTCAATTACAAATAGAGGCAAGTCGGGGCGTCGCGAGGGATTTCCGAACAAAGCAACTCGAGCATGCATGCATCCTTTGTCATCCAAAGCAGAGTTGAGGCAGCCCATTTCATTTAGTTTGCATGCTCATTTAGATTGCTTACTTAGTTAATGTTGTGTAATAAGTAGTTGTAACTTGTTATTCATTTCGTCGTGTAATAACTAGTTTAATTAGATTAGCTTAGATTAGCTGGCTGGTTCTATATTATTTATTCGGACCCTTCTCCGAGAGGGCAATGTTGTAAATAAGTGTGCGTGTGTGTGATGCATGTCTTCCAACCCCCATTTCTTTCTCCCTTTTATTTACCCGCTTACGATGGTTAGTTTTAGGGCATGTTTCAATTAGCATCCTTATGCTCGCATGTTTGCATCCATTCATCCGTCTTGTATGCACCGGGCTCGGCGCATCATACTAATTGCATTGTATTTCAATTCCGTGTTTGCCATCTACTATTCCTGAACGGTTTGCCGGAGGCTCGCTTTGCGAAGCGTGCCATAAGGCTGACTGGTTACGGGCTCTGCCATGATGGGAACACAAACCCCGATTTTTATCTAGGCACCCTTTTTGACCATTCGACCTAGTGCATATTCGGAATCTATAGTGACCATTCCAAGCTAGGACAGGTTGCTTACCCGATTGTAGGTTGTTTGAAACCGCTGCGTGCGTAGTGAAACCCTAGCTCCTGACAAAATAGGACAGGGAAACCCTACCCCAACATAGGGGTGTTTTTGGCTCTCACTTGTTTGCTATGTGCTTTTAGAGTGCGTCTCTACAGGAATGCATGTATCAGTTTGCAAGTCTAGGCATCAAGCCTGTGGGCATCAGCATTAGTGTTTTGAGAATCAGTTATATCTGCGGGTATCAGATTTAGATTTGGGGCAGTGATTTGGAAACAAAGATCAGTAGTTGAGAACAGTATATTCAGCTTACAAATGCCAACTGTGTGTTGTCATACCGACTGTGTATTGTGTTTATTTAAGCCGTTATGTTGTCCATTTTCTGGTTGTTTATTTCCTTATTATGCTTTATTTATCTTTTTGCTAGGTAGTTTAGCACAATTTCTTTCAACCAAGCAGATATTCCCCAAGCACTCTGGACTAGAGGTCGCAGACTCCATCGATCTGAGGATCTGGTAGACGGACAACCAGTGTTCCATTCTTTACCCCCGGTTACTAGACGGAGGGCAGTTAGGCAGAGGATATCAGTTCAGCAGTCAGTTCATAGGGCTTTGTCTACCCCACCTGAGTATAATAGGGATCAGAGTTCTGTTTCTCCCGCAGAGAGGGAACATATACCGGTAGTTCAGCTAGATCAGGGCAGTATGGCAGGAATCGAAGAAATGATGCGTCAGCTCCAGGAGAGCATGAAAACCATGCAGCAAGACGCTGCTCGTCAAGCAGAATTTGCCAAATAGCAGGCTGAGATCATGGCCCAACAGGCAGAGCTAATCACTAGACTACAGCAGCAAGCCGGGGCATCCGTTTCACACCAAGCTCCTCCTCCGCCAAGGGTTCCAATACCTGGGGAGACACCAAATGTCCAGGAAGATATGGACATTCCGACAGGGCCGGCTCCGCCCCCAATCCTACCCCAGCTATCCAAAACACCTATCAATCTACCGGATTCTCCCTTTGAGTTCGAGGTGGACCCTACAGCATTAAAAGTGAGCAAGCTTGAAAAGCTATTCAAGAAATCTCAGGGTGTCAAGTCCATTCTAGATATCGAAGATGGGTACACCGACGCAGCCGTGACGTTGCCGGACCGGTTTAAGATGCCACACATTGACCGTTTTGATGGATCCGGTGATCCTATGGTACATCTGCGGTTGTTTTCGGACATACTAAGGCTGATGGGCCTCACCAGATTACAGAAGCTTTCTTTATTCGGCTGAACCCTGTCGGGTGTAGTGGTCATCTGGTATGCAAAACTGGAAGATTCTGTCAAGAGGAACTGGGATGAGATGGCCGAGGCCTTCGTAGCTCAATACTCCTATAATACATAGATCGAGATCACAACTCGTGATCTTGAGATGACTAGACAGGAGCTAAATGAGAGCTTTTCTGACTTCGTAACCCGTTGGAGGGCCAAGGCCTCAATGATGACCATTAGGCTGACTGACAAAGATCAAATACGGATGGTTGTGCACAACCTTCAGCCCAAGCCCATGAAGAGAATGATCGTCCTCCCTCAGCCCACTTTTGCAGATCTACATGAGATTGGGGTGCAGATCGAGGACGCTTTGAAACAGGGTCTGATTGATAATGACAGAGAATAGCCTAGGAGGACCTTCAACCGCAACGCAAATGCAGGCATAAGTAGTGCTGCAACTGCCAGAGCCGCAGAAGTAAGCATGGTCACCACCACTCCCCCAAGAGCCCTTGCGGCTACACCATTTACCGGTGGGTCCGGAAGCAACCCACAAACAACCAAGTACCAACCTCGAGGCCAAAGAACCTTCACTCCATTATACATGCCCCTGTTCAAAGCTCTGGGGGTTTTAATCAAGAAAGGGCACTTGAAGCCCCTGGAGCCGCGACCATTGCCAGAAACACTTCCCCCCTCTCATAACCCAGCCAAATACTGTGCCTTTCACCAGTAGCATGGTTACGACACCGAACATTGCTTTAGATTGCGTCACGAGATTCAGGATCTCGTTGACAACAGGGTGATCGTGCCTCCGGAGAAACCGAATGTCACAACCAACCCTCTCCCACCACACAACCAAGCTCCACCTCCCAAATGCATCAACTCAATCCAAACTGGGTTCGTATCATACAACCCTAGCATATATCACCCCGTCTCACCTACCCAAGCCAGAGGTGTTCATTCCCGACAGCACTGACTTGTGCATGTTGGACATCTCTCGAACCCAACTTGAACCAATGGTGGTGACTGTCGAAGACAACACAGGGATGACTTCGGCGGAAAGTGGGACTAGTGATCCAGGGTCTGAGGAATTTGGGAGCCCTGCTGAGGAGGTATACAATCTGGGTGGCTACATTACGTTAGTGGGCCAGGTTAGGCCGAATGTGGAATTGCCAACGGGGGCAGAGATTTGTGTAGTATGGGGGGATCGGCTCGATCAGAGGGTAGATGACTTAGCAGCTCTGGAAGGAGACATTGCTAACCTTCAGCTTTTTAACAAACAAGATCCAGGAGACATGACAGTCAACTAGTTTGATTTTGATGGGTTAGTAGAGGTTATAGGGTGGCTTGACGACCAACCAGATATTGTTAAAGAATTTCAGCCGGAACAGGGCCTGTCAGGGACAAGAACATCAGCTGTGGCCGGAAGGGCCGGAAATCAGAATGCATCTCTGGAGAGCACTGGTGCCAAGAATTTCCCTCGGGATTTGGGCATTTTGAATACAGGACATGTTGAACAGCAGGTTACACTGATGCAATTGGAAAGGGAAGGGATCGAAGATTTTGAGAGAGCCAGAAAGGCCAAGGGCCTTGTGGGGACTGAACGTGCTGTGTGCACAGGAACAGAGCGTGCTGCAAGCACATGGATGGAAGGTGCCGTGGGTACAAGGACAATTGTAACAGAGCCAGACAGGTGTTTGTCAGCTGCTGATGGAATGTGGTGGGAAGACGATGACCTATGTCTCGCCTACACCGATGAGGACTGGGGGAATAACCAGCCGGATGATACCTGATATATTGGTGAAGTTGACCATATGACTAGGAGTGGGCGGTATTTCAAGCTCCCGCACCTAGATCAACCAGAGGCGTCCGGAAAGGACAAGGAGGTGGAGAAGCAGAAAGAGAAGCTACTTGAAGAAGAGGCTGTGCTAAAATAGTTGAAAAAGATACAAGCAGACATCTCCATCTGGGGACTGCTTATGGCTTCATGTGTTCATAGACAAGCTGTCTTATTGGCAATGGACAAGGCCAAACTCTCAATAGACACCACGCCAGAACAACTGGTGGGATTGGTTTTTCCGGGAGGGGCTTCCCCGATATTGACCTTTTCCGACAAGGAACTGCCGCCTGAGGGCACGAATCATAACAAACTGCTCTACATCTCTGTGGAATGTAGAAGCAAATGGATACCGGTGGTTCTTGTCGACATGGTATCCGCTATTAACGTGTGCCTGTCAAGGATGGCATATGTAATCGGGTTGAAGCCCATGGACTTCGTGCCAACAGCCCAAGTGATAAGGGCATATGATAACACAAGCAGAGAGGTGATGGGGACTGTGAAAATTCAAACTCAGGTTGGTCCGGGACAGCACGAAATTGACTTTCATGTCTTGGACGTTCCCGCAACCTTCAATCTACTTCTGGGGCGGCTGTGGCTGCACCAGGTGAAGGCAGTCTCTTCTACCTTGCATCAGATGTTGAAATACCCCTACGGGAAGGGGGTGGCTATTGTTTTTGGGAATTCGTCAATCCATCCGCCGCCAGAAGTGTCTACATCGGTTTTGGAAATCGAGCACGGCACGGAGGATGTGTTCCTATCTGGATTTACCCTAGCCAAGGCCCGGGTCATACAGAACATCTTAGCTGTTGATGAGGGGTTGTATGTTAGCGCACAGTCAGTGTACGTCATGAATAAGCTCCAACACATCCCCGGGATGGGATTAGGGAAGAGTGGTCGGAAGGGCATTGCAGTATCGGCCGAAATGCCGCACAACCCGCATACCTTTGGCTTGGGTTATCTGCCCACCAAAGAGGATTGGGTGAGGAAAGGCAAGGAGATGGCTGGGAGAGCCAGAGTAAAGTAGGCAGGAAAGCCTTATGAATTAATGCACCGACCCATCCAGGGTACCCTAAACGGACGCTTTGTCCGGGAGGCGGAGGATTTTCCATTCTGCGGCTCCCCAGAGCCATGGTTGAATGCAGAGAAGCGTCGCTTGCCAGGGTTTGAGATCTTCTTTGACCTGCAGTTATCCGGAGATGATGTTGCCGAGGAGCAGACAGACCCATCAGTTGAGGTTGAGCAGAATGAGAAAGTGGATTCTGAGAACACCGAAATTGAAATGGGGGTAGCGCTGGCTTGTTTACTTTCAGATCCTCTGATTGTACAGAAGTGCTTGGGGGATAACTTCTCGGTGTCTATGATTGGGAATGAAATGGCTGCGAGTCCACCTTCAAGCATTTTGGATGCATCCATCGCACCCTCTCTCATCTGGCAGTACGAGGAGAGATTTTTATCAAGCAGCACCGGGTCAGGTAGTGAGCCGGAATCTGATTCCACCGAGTCTGTGGAGTCGGAATCAGGTTCCAGCTCGTTTGAGTCTGAGTTCGGTATTCCTGGGGGTGACAACCCGGATGCCACAGTCCTGTCTAGGTCGTCTTTTTTTTTTTTTCTCTTTTGAGTCTGTTGTAACAGAGGAATCGGACGATTTGGAAGTGATTAATGAGAATGGAATGGCTGTGGTTTCTGAGTACTTTTCTGTGCCTTTGATTTATTGTATTAATCAGGACTTTCAAAATTTTGATGAAAACGACGAGGAAGAAATTCCTCCGGTTTTTCAACGTTTAATTGATCAAGAGTAAGAGAGATTTGTTAAACCCTTGGTTGATGAAATCACTACAGTTAATGTTGGTACTGAGAAAGACCCGTGGCTGATCCAGATCGGGTCCACGTTGTCTTCGAAGGAGCGCGAGCGCTTAGTCACTTTATTAAAAGATTTCAAAGATGTTTTCACGTGGTCCTACGAAGACATGCCTGGAATTGATCTTGAGATTGTACAGCACCGGATCCCTCTTAACCCAAAGGCCTGACCCGTTAAACAAAAACTCAGAAGGATCCGCCCGGACTGGGCTCTCAAGATTAAAGAAGAGGTCACCAAGCAAATTGACGCAGGGTTCCTGCTGGTATCTGAGTACCCGACTTGGTTGGCCAACATCGTTCCGGTGCCAAAGAAGGATGGCAGGATCTGGGTATGCGTGGATTTCAAGGATTTGAATAGAGCCAGTTCGAAGGACGACTTTCCTTTACCGCATATCGACGAGTTAGTGGACTTCACAACGGGGCATGCTTTGCTTTCGTTCATGGATGGCTTTTCGGGCTATAACTAGATTGTGATGGCACCCGAAGACTGAGAAAAGAATGTTTTTACCACCCCGTGGGGGACATATTGCTATAGGGTGATGCCATTTGGGTTGAAAAATGCTGGAGCTATATATCAACGGGCCGCGACCACGATATTATATGACATGATCCACAAAGAGGTTGAGGTGTACGTGGACGAAGTCGACCCTTCCAAAATGCTGGGATTCTTGATTACACAGAGAGGTATTGAAGTCGACCCTTTCAAAATCAAGGCCATCTTAGAAATGCCATCACCGAGGACTGAAAAGGAGGTGCGAGGCTTTCTGGGTAAAGTGTAATTCATAGGACGGTTTATTGCTAAATTAACCTTGACTTGTGAACCACTCTTTGGTCTCCTGAAGAAAGGAATGAAGTTCCAATGGGACGGCCGATGCCAAGCTAATTTTGAACAGATCAAGCAATACTTACAGAACCCACCTGTGTTGTCACCGCCTGAGCCGGGGAAACTGTTCATTTTGTACCTTTCAGTAACTGAAACTACAATGGGTTGCATGCTCGCACAGGAGTCCGAAGACAAAGTGGAAAAAGCTATTTACTACCTGAGCAAGAAGATGTTGGACTACGAGACCCGCTACACTCCACTCGAGAAGGCTTGCTTAGCCATGGTATGGGCTACTAGGAAGCTGCGGCACTACCTGTTAGCTCACTCTATAATGTTGGTTTCAAGATTAGATCCCATCAAATATCTCTTCGAGAAACCAGCACTTATGGGTAGGCTATGCTTCTACTTTCTAAATTCGATCTGAAGTATGTGACTCACAAGTCAGTAAAGGGGAGAGCGGTAGCGGAGTTCCTAGCCAATCACCCAGTTGAGGGGGATGAAGCAGTTGAGTACTTATTCCCAGATGAGGCTATTTTGCATATTGAAGATGAGTTTTGGACGATGTATTTTGACGGAGCGTCAAACCAGTACGGGTATGGGATAGGGGTGTTGCTGATAGCACCCGACAATTCCCATATCCCTCTAGCATTTAAACTCCGGTTCAAAGTCTCGAACAACGAAGCAGAGTATGAAGCATGCATTGCTGGTTTAGAAGCCACCCTAGAACTAGGGGCAAAACGGTTGGACGTCATCGGGGACTCGAACCTTGTTGTATCTTAAGCTAAAGGAGATTGGAAAGTCAAAGAAGAAAAGATGAGAATCTACCATCAAACCTTGGACTTGCTGATTCCTCGGTTTGAGAAGCTGAACTTCGCTCATCTGTTAAGAGAGAACAACAGGTTCGCAGATTCGCTAGCAACTCTATCTTCCATTATAGACATTCCTTTTGGAGTCCGGATGCGTACGATCATCATTGACTAGAAATTTGTGCCTGCATACGAGTCGATTGCTGCCATAGAAGAGGTTCAAGATGAGAACCCCTGGTATTATGATGTCTAGAACTTCTTGGAGAAAGAAGCGTATCTACCAGGGGTAAATGCCAAGGATAAAAGGGCAATCAGAAGAATGGCTGCTCAGTTCATCATCTGCGGGGGTAAACTGTACAAGAGAGGTCATCTGGGAATGCATAAACTGTATGTCGACGCCGAAGAATCGAATAGTCTAATGGAGGCCATCCATGGAGGAGAGTGCGCAGCGCACATGAATGGGGTGATGCTAGCCCGAAAGATCCTCAGATAGGGTTACTACTGGTCTACCATGGAGGAGGATTATATCGGCTTTGTTCGGCGATGCCACAAATGTCAGATCCATACAAACCGCATGAACATCCCGCCGTCGAAGCTGTACAATATGACTTCGCCATGGCCGTTTTCAGTTTGGGGAATCGATGTGATCGGGGCTGTCACTCTGAAGGGGTCCAATGGGCATGAGTTCATTCTGGTCGCGATAGACTATTTCACAAAGTGGGTTGAGGTCTAATCTTATGCGGTGTTGAAGGCGTCGCACGTTGCAAAGTTTATCAGGAACAACATCATCTGTCGTTATGGGGTCCCGAACGAGATTATCTCAGATAATGGTTTCCATTTCAAGAAGGAAGTGATTGACTTGTTGGAGAAATACAACGTGGCTTTTCACAAGTCATCTACATATCGGCCGCAGACCAACGGAGCAGTTGAGGCCGCCAACAAGAACATCAAACACATTTTGCAGAAGATGGTGGAAACCTACCGGGACTGGCCAGATAAGTTGCCATTTGCTCTGTGGGGCTATCAGACTTCAATTAGAACTTCTACTAGGGCGACTTCGTATTAATTGGTTTATGGGATGGAGGCCGTTCTACCTATCAAAATTGAGGTTCCGTCATTACGAGTACTGGTTGAGTGCCAGATAGCTGAGGCAGATTGGCAGCAGAGCAGGTTTGAAGAACTCATGCTCTTTGACGAGCGAAGGCTGAAAGCACTGTACCATGTTCAGGGTTATCAACGAAGAATCGCCAGGGCTTTCAACAAGAAGGTTAAGTCCAAAAATTTAAAGGAAGGAGATTTGGTGCTCAAAGACAACCGAGCTCCCATCCATGACCCTAGGGGCAAGTTCAGACCCAATTGGACTGGTCCCTACATCATCAAGTCTATCTGGTCAGGTGGAGCTGTCGTTCTGATGGACCTTAGAGTTCTCCCAACCGATTAACATAGATAAGTTGAAGAAATATTACCCCTGAGTGGCTCGCTAGGCTGAAAACCCGAAAGGGCGACCTAGGTAAAAGTTAGAGCATAAAAAAATTTGAAATTATAAAAACTGAGCTCGCAAAGTTGAAAACCCGCAAAGGGCGGCCTTGGCAAAAGTTAGAGCATAAAAGGTGAGGGTTAATACACGAGTGAACCTGAACCAAACTATGTAAGGCTTGATTCCCATCTTTGGGATACGTAGGAAACTTCATCTTGAAGTCCAGCCATAAACATTTCCCCGATCAACTTTGTCCATGTGATCATGTCGGTCATCTTTGTCCATTCTGCATTTAAGAGCTCGGTTGTGATTTCCAGTGCAGTGCTATTCAGACTAGGGGCAACTTTCTAGTTGCCGGGATCCGGGGTTGTACATCTCAGTGACAGATCTCAGGCGTGTCCAGTTCTGATCCACATCAAAAATGGTTTTGAAAAGTTTTAATAAAAGTTGATTTTGCTCAAATTAATCTTTTTACAACTTTGACCATTTTTGGACCAAACAGGAAATTTTCAGTACCCACAACCTTCAATTATATTGATTTCAGTACAGAGTTCTCCTGCTCTTGCATACAAATTCAAGATGCTTTTCTATTACACTCATAAAGAAAACTTGAAAGTTCTAATTAAAGCAAATAAATCAGGGGCATAGTCAGGTGTTCCCGTATCCCCTCCCAGAGTTGGTCGAAGCCTTTGATGCCAAGCTGGGCCCAATCTGTGCCTCTTCATTGAGCCAATCTATGCACTCATCAGAAAGGGTGTAACTGAAAGTGGGAACGGGGGCCAGAAGCTCTCTTGTCCTCCATGCCGTGGCATACCGAGCTAAGTGTGCGCCTCAGACCGGAAATGCAGTTGGGTACTCTGTCCCCTCTGCCGGGAAAATCTGATCATGACCAAATTGGCGCTGGAACCGGAAAGAAAAGTAGAACACACAGTGTGTCAGGCCAATCAACTGAATCCCAGCCTGCCGGGACATGCTGTAGCTCATTGCCGGTAAATTGAGCCAAGGACAACGCCAAGCAATACGGTCTGCAGACAAACCGCACATCCAGTCGAACCACCATCCCTCATCAAGGGCATCGACTAGACGTCGCCGGAAGAAGTAGCCGCGAGTTGAGTATGCTGGGCAAGAGTCCATAACCTGCATCTTGTCCATCAACCACACCTGGGGAGGGATGGAAAATGAGAGATTAAAGAATAGAGAGATGTACGATAAGAGAAAAGTGAGAAAAGGGTTTTGAGAGAAAAATTGAGCCTGAGGGCCGAGTGATGTGAGCAATATATATGTGAGACAGGGTGGGAAACATTACCTGCAGCAGTAGTGGACTCCCCGCGAATCTGGTCGTCTCCCGGTGATGGAAAGCATCCAAGCCCATCAATGTCTCGGCCAATGTCATGGCAATGCAGCTCTTGCCATCTTTCAAGCCTTGGGTAACTTCGATCAAACGAACGCTAGGCCCACTAAAGCCTGGGGCAAGCAAAAAGTGAGACAACATGCACAAGCAAAGAGCATGTTGCCGAAAGCCCTGCCAATGATAGTCACCGCGGTCACCGGCATCGGACAACTGACGAATCAAACTTGGAATGTCCAGCATTCCGTCACAAATCAATGACCGAGCGTCATGCATAGTGAGCCCACACATTCGTCCTAAAGCTTGGATGTGGCCGAAGCGAAGCTGGGGCAAGATTTCTTCGTTGTGCTCGGATTCCATCAAAGCTTGGAAGTCTTCGAAGGTAGGACACATCTCTTGCCCGCCAAAACTAAAGACATGCGTTACCGGGTTCCAAAACCTTACCGCGGCATGGAGAAACGGAAGGTGCAGCAGAGTGCGACTCAGCATGAATAGTGCATTTATGCCGAAGCCTCGGAAGTTCAACTTTTCCGAGCCATCTAAGGTAGCAATCCAAGTTATGAGATTTTGGATGAGAAATGCCTCCATTTTGATGTAAAACTGAGATGCTGAGCAAAAAACTGGCCGGCCAGCCACTTTTGGTGGTCGGCCATGGAGAAAAGCTGGTTTTTTGCCTTTTCCTAGCCTCTAGGAGAGAGCTCCTAGCCTTTCTATGTGTTGGGAGTGTTGAAGGTCCGAGTTTACCTCTGTTTCGGATGCGTTCTGTCGCCCGTTTGTCTGAAATGCATCTGCTTATCGAGTTGTTAAGTTTTGCTTATCGAGTTGTTAAGTTTTATCGAGCTGTCGAGTTTTGTTCATCGAATTGTTGCTCTTTGATTATCAACATTGTCGAAATTTGCTTATCGAGTTGTAAACTTGCTAAGGTTTTGTTGTTTCTTTAGTTTGCTATGTTGGCTCATTACCTGACTTGGCAATGTACAATGCTCGATTTCCATTCAATCTCATTTTTGTGCAAAATGATGCGATGCGATGCTAAGAATGCAAAATACAACACTTTTTGAACAAAAAGCTGTTTCATTCCATCATAACTTCTTTTGTTACAACATTTTACAACGGGGTACAAGTTTTAAAGAAAATAAAACTGCCTAAAGCTGATGTGCTACAACTACTAGTAAAAAAAAAAAAAAAAAGAAAAGAAAATAAAGCAAGAACATCTGCATCGGTGCTGTCAGGCTCAAGATCGGGAGGCTCTCTTCATCCTTTTCGGCTGAGTAGCCTTTGCACCACCTCTACCTGCACCACCATCCGAATCGGAGTTGCCGTCCTCGGAAGCCTCCCCGGCATCACCTCCACTCTTAGAACCGGAGCCAGAGTCCTCCTCTCTGCCTGCGGATGTCTCCGACTGAGGATGCGCGGACTCCTCCTCCTCGCTGGACTCCTCATCATCTCTGATAGGTGCTCTACGCCTGCTTCAGCTGCGAGTCGAGTCCCCTCTCCCAGCTCCTCGAGAAGGCCTGGATGGCCCAGCCTGTAGTGATGGCATCTAAAAAAAAAGAAGAGAAGGCAGTTTGAATACATCAGTCAAAGTATGTATATCAGATGCAAATGCGTGAATGCAGTGTAAAGTGTGTGCTTGTAGATGTAGTATGTGAATGTGGTGTGTCAGATGTGCTCTACACATGCAGTCAACCAATGTAATGGAATGTTCACTTTCAGTATGTCATCAGAAGTATGATAAATGCAAGGAAATTGAAAAGTACCGAGACGCCGGCGATGAACAGCTGTGTCTCCCTCCGCAGGACCATGCTTTCGAGTGAGGCCATCACTCCGAGTAACCTTTCAGTATACTCCCTGGGAGGCTGCAGATGTAAGTGCAAGACATTAGTGAATGAATGAATGTCTAAATATCTGAGTGATAAATCAAAACTGTAAAGCATACCGGTGGCGAGTCAGGGTCACTGCTGTATCGATGATCAGGCAATGGAGGCTCCAATGGAATCGGGTAGGATGTCCCATACCGCCAGCCTGTCAGCTCGGTCGGAAGATCCGGCCACCCAGCATACTGATAAGTCGAGGGGATCTCTCTAGCCCTACTCCTCGATGTGCCAGCCCTGCTAGTCGAAGGGGTATCTGCGGCCCGGACTCGACTCAATGATGGCATGCCAGCAGCCCTCCTCGTGGGAGTACAGACAGTGGAGGCATCAAGTATATATGGCGGTAGGTCGCATAATCTCCCTCCTCCAACAACAAAACTGTATCAGTACCCAACATGAGCTCCCCGACCTCTCAGGGAGTGAGTCTCTTAGTAGATCGCATGTCATCTGGAGGTGCCGAGGGGATACCTTGATCGGGGTTGCCCATCGTCTGACGCATGAAGCGATCCCCCAGAAACCAGGCCCTACCAACTGGCCCCTCAAATAAAATCCAGTATCAAGAAGCGGCCCACACCCCAGGGAATCGGAACCGGGCATCTCCTGACAAGGGTGCCCAGGGTTGCCAAGTGATCTGCGGATAACAAGTGCATAAACTGATTAGATGTTGTAAATATGCAAGATGAACCAAAGCTGAAAACATGACGAACTGAGAGTTTTGGATTACCTCTGTCGGCCGTACAATATCGAAGAACTGTCGGAGATAGGGCAAAGTCTCCCAGGTCCTTGGCTGACATCGACCCTCAAATCTGCGAGAGAAGGGGATCTCTAGAGGTACCTCAACCTTGAGCTCAGGAGTTAGTGTCGGAAAGTAGGCATAAACCCATAGTGACTATCAGAATATAGAATGTACAGAAAATACAGAATGCTGAGTGCAGAATGTAGAATATAGAATGTAATATGTGTCGTGTGCAGTGTATAGATAATCAAAAGCAGAGCTGTAAATCAAGAGGGTAGAATGTACCTCCCAGGCCCTCCAGTAGCCACCTACTATGTTCCCCTGCCCGCGGGATGTCGCGCTCATGTAGCAATAAAGGGTAGCGAGGGCAGCGCCACCCCAATCAAAATGCCGGACCTGTGATAGATCCACCAAAGCACTAAGCAAATAAAGTCCAATTGTGTTCCCTCTGTCCGAGAATAGAGGGTCCCGATAAGGAACATCAAAAAACCCCGGGCATACTGCTCTATCTCCTCGACAGTCTCAAGCATAGTCCTCCTGAACCGCTCAGAAAACCAGGTGTACTTGACTCTACCTGATGATCTGTCTATTGGCGGGCGGGCTCCCAGCAGATAAATCCAAGCCGCCTCCCACTCGCCCATGTCTGCGTCATAGGGGACCGGTCGGCCAGTCGCGTCAAGGCCCGTCAACATAGAAAAGTCATACGGGGTCATTGTCATGTCCCAAGTAGCTGAAAAGTGGAACAAGTTGGTGGTGTCCCACCATCTCTCCACAAGTGCCCCCATGAGGGTCCTACTCACCAGATAACATGATATCCCCGCGCAGAAAGGTCCAAATCCTGCCTCATCCACGATGTGACGTACAGTATCTGGGAGCTCTGTATACCACTCCCTAGCAATGATCGATCCATAACCCCATGTGGAACTGGAAGATACCTGCATTTAGAATGAACAGATGTATTTAGTTTCAAAATGGAATGTATGAGCTGCGTGCAAATAAAGTAAATGAACTGTGTGTTTAGAAATGTAGTGAATGAGCTGTGTGTTCACAAATGAAAGCGTATGAGCTGCATGTTCAGAATTGAAATGTGTGAGCTGTGTGTTCAAAGTAGAATGTATGAGCTGCGTGCAAATGAAGTAAAATGAGCTGTGTGTTCACAAATGAAAGTGTATGAGCTGCGTGTTCAAAATTAGAAATGAGCTGTGTGCCGAAGAACGAGCTGTGTGCCCGAAAAGTGAGCTGCGTGCCCAAAGAATGAGCTGTGTGCCCGAAAAATGAGCTGTGTGCCCGAAAAGTAAGCTGCGTACCCAAAGAATGAGCTGTGTGCCCGAAAATGTGCTATGTGCCCGAAACGAACTGTGTGGTCAGAATGAGCTGTGCGTTCAGAGTAAGCTATGTGCCTAATACTGTGTTATGAGCTGCGTGCTAAATGAAAAGAGTATTGTTATGTATGAGCTGTGTGCCAAATAGACCGGATGGATGCGTGTAAATGTGTTCAGAACAAGCAGGTATAATACATAACGAAAACATGAAGTGAGCAAGAAATGCAAAAATACAATGCGGAGAATGTAAAAGGAAAGTACGTACCTCTCGCGCCCGGTGAGATAGATGAGACTCTGGCTCCCGTAGCAGTAGGTCTGCGGGTGCTCGCCGATCGAAGTCGGTAAAGTGATGGAAGGTGGTAGGAGGCAGGATGTGCTCTTGAGGGTGGTACCTCTCCGGGTCAAAAGGTCGAATCCTCGGAGGCAATGACATGATGTCTGGCTCATCCTTGGCATATGGAGAACCTCCCCCGTGATGGAAATGATACGCCATCCAAAGAAATCTGCAAAAGTGAGCAAAAATGAGCAAAATGAGCCAAAATCGCAAAAAGTCAACAAAAGTCAACTCTCGGGAAAGGAAAAAGTCAATAAAAGTCAACACCCGAGAAAATGTGACAAACTTTGAGACAAACGTACCTCAAGTGGTGAAAATGGAGAAAGAAGCTCCGAAATCAAATTTTAATCGGTTCAAAGTGAAGAAAATCGAAAGTTTTCGCGAAACAGCTTCGCGTGGGGCCTTGGAAAACGCGTATAAAGCGCAGATCTGAGGGGGAAAATGGTCTAGGGAGCAAGAGGATCTGATTTCGGCCTTAGAGGTGTGAGCAAAAGTGATTTGGACAAGTCAACTTAAAGATCCGAACCTGAAAGGACAAAACTGCCCTAATTTTTGTAAACTGGTCGGCCGACTAGTTTTTCTGGCTGGCCGACCACCTTGTGAGCAAAAACTGGTCGGTGGCTATTCTAGGTGGTTGGCCATCCCCCCTGGTTGGTCTCCAAGGTCCCTTGGTTCTCCCTGTGTATTTTGGTGATGATTGGAGTCCTCGGCTCTCGAGAAAGTACAAGAAAAGTGCACTTTTCGGCACAAGATGTCTTTGCGGGAACTTCAATTCAAGTCTTGGACGTGTGGCTCGTCGTTACTCGCCAAGAGCAAGGTGTATCCTTTTTGAGTATGTTGCGACCCCTCCAAGAGGTAAATCGGAGGTCGCGTTTGAGTTGCTCTCTTTAAGGCTCGTACTTCTTTACTCAGCGTTTTGTTTCAAGCATGCTTTTGAAGTTGCATTGTTATGCACACCACTTGCATTACTGTGCACGTTCCACTGGTATTGTCATGCACCCATACTTTACTTACGTCGTCACGCATGTTTCGCTTGCATTGCTATGCACTTTTCCATCGGCATTATACGTATCCGCGTTCGATATAGCATTGAACATATGTTGCTAACTATGTTGTACCTGTTAAGTTTCTCTCTTTTGTAGGCACGATATTGTATGTACGGTTCATTTGAAGCTGGTGTGACCAGACGAACCAGACGGTATTGTATTCTCCGTGTGAGACGTAGCGAGAATTGTACAATTCTCTTACATCCTTTCTGCATGAGATATAGTTTGGTCTGTATTCGCTTGCTTAAATTGTTGCATTTATTGTGTATATTTGCTTCATTACAGCTTTCTTTGCATGATCATAAGTTATGTTCGGCCTCGTGCATATCTTTTGCATTTTTCCCCTGCCTGCGGGCACATGTCTTTGGTTATCTTGTCTGTTTGTCTAAGTCTTCGGCCTTGTCAAAAATGGGTCGTCTCTGGGCTTTGGCATTTACTCCCGTCACTCATGACTTCCGAGTTCTGTCAAAGAGGGGCAACTGTAGACACCCCATTTTTGACCAATCTTAAGACTCAGACGTACTCGGTTGAGCGCTCGGTGGTTGCGCATGTTGTGCTCGTTTCGAGGTTTCGGAGTTCTTGGCTGAGAGCCTCACCTCCGGACGGGACCCTTTCTACTTTGACTCGGTCTGTGGACTAAGTCTTGTTTTCTCTTCCCAGAGGGAGGGAGAGGTCTTGTAGACCATCTCTCAGTGGTCATAGACTACTTTTCATGGTCGTAGGCCATTGTTCCCATTTGGAGAACTAGTTTCCGGTTTTCGGAGCCGTCGGCCGTGCGCCTCGGTTCGGGACCGCTTAACATTCTCCGTTTGGCACGATTTTTGGAACACACCTTGTTTCCTCTGTCTAGAGGGACACTATGGTCTGGGAAACCACTTTTGTGGTCGTACGCCACTTTCCGTGCTCAATAGCCAATTTTCGAGGCCTCAGGCCGCGCGTCTTGCCTCCTGAACTCTTGTTTTGCATCCGTGTTGGTTCGTTCTTGGCACGAACCTTGTTTTCCTTGTTTGGAAGGTGGTACAAGGGTGGTAGACCAGCTTTTTCCTTGGAAACCACTTTTCTCCCCGCCAGCCGATTTTCTGGTTAGGAAGCTGGTTTTCTTGGTCTTTGGGCCACATTTTCTGGTTTCCCATCCCACCATTGGCTTGCTTTCAGTGTGGAGACCACCATGACCCTTGGCCAACCAGCTTTTATCTGGGAGACCACTTGCCCTGGTCAGTCGACCAGGGAAAGTGGTCGGCCGACCACCTTTTCTGTCGGCTGGTTTCTGGCTGTTTTGTCAGATTGTGTGGATGCCAGCTGTGCCAGCTAGAAGGCACAGACTGTATCCTCCATACACATGTATGGAGGATTTGCATCCAAGCTTTTAGCTTCTTGAGGAAGCTTTAGCTTCAAACCTCTATAAGAGAGGCCCTCCCCCTCCTTTGCACAAGTTTTGAAATTTGCTAAGGCAAAAATATATATCTCTCTTTATATTTCTACATTTTGGGTTCAAAAGTGTGTTGTTTTTGACCTATTGCACCACACCTCACAGCCATACACCTCCACCATTGATTTGAGGTTCTTGGAGGGTATTTTCAGGGGTTGAAGAGTTGGTTTTTGGTCCCAAAACTTGCTGGTTTTGCTGAGCTTCAAGGGTAACTCCTTTTCCCTCTTTTTAAGCTCTATCTTGATCATTCTCTTAGCCATACTTGCATGCATATTTAGGCTTTGTTGTCAACTGAAAAAAGCTTCATATTTAAGTGTTTTTCATATTTGTTTAAGGCTCTTTTGGTGTTGAGGGTCATCTACCCTTTTGCATGCTCTATTTAGCCTTGTTTTGTGCTATGCCATGAGACCTTTGTGTTGATCTTTGCTTGGCCTTTTAGCTACTGAAATCCAGCAGATTTTCAGTGGTTGGCATATGGTTTTGAGGGCCTAAATCAGAGAGGGGAGACCCTCTCTCTTTTGGCGTTGTTTGTTTGTATTTTTGGCCTTTCAAAGTAGCACATACTTTCATACTTCCAAGTCTTGGTTCAGGCCCTTTTTGGTGACTTTTGGGACCTGCCTAGACTCTGTATATGGCTGGTTTGGTCACCTTGTGTTTACCTCTTGCATGTGTAGAATAATCCCTTTCATGGCTTATCAAAGTAGCACCTCATTCTTGTATGTATTGGTCATGTCTCAGTGGGTTTTTGGCCATCATTTGGCATGCCATGATTCTATTTTTGGCTGGTTTGGTAGCCTCTCACATGCTTCATATGCTTGTAGTGTAAATTATGTTTACTAGCTTGAAATGCATGATGTTTTGGTCCTCTATTCTAGCATATTTTGGCCATGATCCAAACTGATTTTGTTCATATTTTGGGCTGCCTTAGCTCTATTTTGAGGCCTCTTGGTCGAATGATGCTTGCCTTGCATGCTTGTAATGTAATAGCCTTGCCTAGCTTTGAGTTTTTGAGGTCCCTTGCATGCTTAACTCGAGGTATTTGTATGTTTTGGCATTATGAGGAATGTTATTTCAGAGCGTATTTCTTGGCCATATTCTCATGTTTGTCACTCTTTCAATGTACTTGAGAGTTGCATCATTATACCCCATTTGTGAGCCATTGCATGAGTTTCATTTTTGTGCCTTTCAAGCCATCATCTTAGTTCACTTTTACTCCTATTTTGGCCTACATAGGGTCTGTTTGGAGTTGGTTTGGCCATTTGAGCATTGCCTTGCATGCCTATAGTGTAATACACTTCACTAGTTTCGGTGCTTGAGCCATTCAACATGCATTGTGTGAGTTGTTTACATCATTTGGAGTCATTTTGTATACCATTTCAGAGTTGGAACATGTGTCCTTGCACTCCATATTTCATCCTTTTCAACGCATTTGGAATGTTGTGTTTTATGTCTTAGGCTTGGGGCCATTGCTTTGGGCATGTTTGCATGAGTTTTGGAGCCTTGTTTTCATCATCTTTGGCCACTGATTTGGGTGTGGCCAAGGCCCATCCATTTTGGTTTAAGTCCATTTTGCATCGAGTATGCCATTGTAGTTCATAGCATTGAGTATGCCACGTTGTCGCATGATTGATCATTGCATTGTGCATGCCTTGTTCATCTCATTGTGTATATTAGTTCCATGTGCATTGTGTATGCTAGTGTCATGAACATTGTGCATGCCATGTAGCTTATAGCATTGTGTATGCTAGTTGCATGTTTGCATGTTATCCCTTGCATGTTTGCATCACTTAGTTGCATTGCATTAGGATTGCATGCTAGAGTTGCATTTGTAAATGCCATGTTTGTTGCATTGTGTTTGGGATAGGAGTTAGTCCAAACACAGGAAACGAGGGACGTCTCGTACTCAAAGTGACGAAACGTGCCTGATTCTAGGTCGCCGACATTCTTGACTACCCATGATGGAGTTGTTGGCTTTAGGTACTTGTATGTGCATTCATTTCACATTGAGTCGTGCAATTTGGCTCCTCGGCCATCATGCATCGAAATGCGTGATTGGTGGCCCGAGGGTCGAGACCTACACTCCATTGAGCTTATGCAATGATGGGGAGAGTGGTCGTGCACACATGTTGTGAATACTTTGCCATCTCTCTCTCTTGCCTTCTGTTGTAGAAAACCAGAAACCAGGGGCAGAAACTGGTCGGCCGACCAGATTTAGTGGCTGGCTGACCACTTTTTCTGGTTTTTCACTACAAAAGTGGTCGGCAGGTGGTCTCCAAGGCCAATAGCTGGTTGGCAGCCTTCCCACAGATTCCTAGGGTGGAGTTTCAGCCTTCTGGAGCTTTGTGCAATGTTCTGAGGTCAATTGCAAACAGAGGCAAGTCGGGGCATCGCGAGGGATTTCCAAACAAAGCAACTCGAGCATGCATGCATCCTTTGTCATCCAAAGCAGAGCTGAGGCAGCCCATTTCATTTAGTTTGCATGCTCATTTAGATTGCTTACTTTGTTAATGTTGTGTAATAAGTAGTTGTAACTTGTTATTCATTTCGTCGTGTAATAACTAGTTTAATTAGATTAGCTTAGATTAGCTAGCTGGTTCTGTATTATTTATTCGGACCCACCTCCAAGAGGGCAATGTTGTAAATAAGTGTGCGTGTGTGTGATGGATATCTTCCAACCCCCATTTCTTTCTCCCCTTTATTTACCCGCTTACGATGGTTAGTTTTAGGGCATGTTTCAATTAGCATCCTTATGCTCGCATGTTTGCATCCATTCATTCGTCTTGTATGCACCGGGCTCGGCGCATCATACTAACTGCATTGTATTTCAATTCCAAGTTGAATACATGTTATCTGTAGCATCTCATATGCCATTTTAGAATAGCTGAGCCTATCTTAGTTGCATTTTGCATGTGTTGCATTAGCCATTTTAACATGAACTAGGATCATGCATTGATTACTAACTAGTTTCTGTTTTGGCTTGGAGTACTCGGTGAGTGTTTATGCTTTAGCATCCTTGCATGTGTGTGAGTGACTACTGTAATAACCCGACCCTTGCATGTGATTATGCTATATTGTAGTCTTTATTCTGTGCTTACAAATGCTTAATGTGAAACTGCATGAGAAATTAAGTTTAAGTATATATATGTCTTATGAATCGAACCTGTATCTGTTTAATAAGGAAAAGCATCTGTTACAATTATAATGTTAAATCAGAAATTGGAAGCCCTAGAGGCTTAATTATCTGAAATTGATTTTATAATGACGATCAGCATAATTTTTAGGTAATATTAAGCATGTTTACGAAATTTCAATTTCGGAATGATTAAACGAATGATTTTTGTCTTATTATGTCTATCAATGCATTCTTGCCTATAACCACTTGATTTGGGAAAAAGCCATTTCGTAAATATCTCCTGGAGAGGCTAGGAGATTAAGGAAAGAAGGAGAAAAGGGGAAAGCTCAACAAGGAAGTGATTTGGGATAAAATTAGAGGGTTTTAGAGAAATTGAAGCTTAAGGTAAGTGTAATTCCCTTAACTCAACTCTCTTCCTCTATTTGGAGTAGGAATTCCTTGATGTTGTGTGTCTTGGAGTTGTAAGGGAAATTTTGTGTGTTTATGATGAAAAATTGATAAGATCAATGTATCATTTGATTATTTTGTTCCTTGATTTATCATGTTTGAATCCAAGTATAGAAATATATGGCTATATGGATATATATCTACATGTGTGAGTTTAAAGTTTAAAGTAGTTATAAGTTTAAAGTTTTGATGAATCAAATTGAGTTGTGAAGTTAAGATCTAGATTGTTGTGTATTTATGCCTTCTAAATACATGAATTTGAACCATATTTTAGTAATCAAAGGACCTACTTTGAACCTTGTTGTTGCTCACCAAAACTTGGCTTTTTGTATAAATTTCGGACTGCCAAACAGGGGCTTGGCCGCACGTTCGGAGGCCATGGCCGCCGCACGTGCGGAGAAGAGGAAAAAATCTGCGTTTGCATACTGTCCACGGCCGCTCATGCGGAGGAGGGGGACCGCACGTGCGGTCCATGTCCGCTCGTGCGGAGGGGGCTGCCGCACGTGCGGCCCAGGTCGGGAAAAATGTCTGCTCTGTTTTACGTGCTCGACCCTCTGTTATTTTTTTACAATCTTTTTGATGATCTTTCGATGGTTGTAAACTCATTTGAAGCGTAACGACTCAAGAATTATTTTAACAAGGAAGAAGAAAGCTAATTTATGAACCTTGAATGTGTACAGGACATACTCCGGGAGGGACTAGCACGTCATCACAATGCTGTGAGTAGTAGTACTCTTAATGTTCCGTGATCACGTTAATTAGTATTGTTATTAACGTTATGTTGAACATGTATGCTACTAAGGAACGGTATGAAATAATGGAATTGTGAACTATGAACCTATGGAAACATCGAAAGAATTGTGAAATATGAATCTCTAACTTGTGATATATGAAATGATGAGGCCGAGGACCAATTGTGAAATATGAATCTCCGACTTGTGAATTTAAGAGGCCGAGGGCCGACTTGTGAATTTAAGAGGCCGAGGGCCGACTTGTGAATTTATGAGGCCGAGGGCCGATTTGTGAATTGTGAACCTATTAGGCCAAGGGCCAATCTGTGAATTTGTGAACCTATTAGGCCGAGGGCCAAGCTGTGAAATACGTTGTACTTATTATTAATAATTATTAGTAGTACTCTGTCAAACGCCAACTAACTATGTATGACTCTAATTAATAGTTGATGTGAACATTCTATTTTTCGTAAGTAAATTATGTCGTTTATTAATGAAGAAAGAGAACTTATGTTCATTCTAGAATAATGGTTTTAGTGTAACTATGAAAGCATACCGTGTTGCTACTAATGGGCTTGAGGCCGATCAGTTATAAATCATCGAGTATGGATATTTCTGAGGGATCAAAATAATTGGATAAGCTATGTGCATCCGTATGAGTCTGAAATAGTTCTGTTGTGTTACATATGGACCCAAGGTCATTCAGAACCTACGATATGAATGCAAAGGTTTAACGTTATTATATGCTCTCTGTAATAGTATGACTTGTATTCTGTTATACACGAGATATTGAATCTGATTGAATAATAGCATTTTTGTTACCATTAGATTAGTTTTACTTTGATTTGCTCTGGTAATATATGTTAGTGTTTTATTTGTTGATCCTTTGTTTAAAAGTGACAATAAAATTGTACTATGATATGCTATAATAATATGTAATTCGTAAATTATAATAAAATTTTACTCTGTTAAAGTTATTATTTCATTTTACTCTATTAAAGTAATGTTTTTGTAATTATTTATTAACAATTATAGTGACTATGATCCTTAGTGATGATGATGGTATTTCATTATTTAAATAATAAAATTTTATAACAAAATTTACTATGAATCAAAATAAAATTTTACTGTGAGATACAATAAAATTTTATTGTTGAGGTTAATTTTGACAGTAAAATTTTAATATTTTTTATAAAAAAAAATAATTCACAGCCAACATGTTTGATAGATCTTGATGAGAAGATTTTAAAAATACTAATTTTATTAAAAAGCAACATCTGGATCAAAAGTTATATTATTTTAAAATTTAAAATATTAAATTAGTCATTGAGTATATTTTGGTAATAGTGGCATACGTTAAACTTTTCAAGAAATATTTTTATATGTTTGTTCTTAATGTATTAAAGTTTTATTTTAAGAAAATTTTGACCAAATTCTCCCAAATTATAAACATTTGTGATTATGGTATCAATATTAAAAAATTATAAACTATTATAACTAGAAAATTTATGAACCATTATAATTTTATTAAGAATTATTGTAAAGTAGTTATGAAAAAATACACAATATTCAGTAATTGGTTAAAATAGTTAAAAAGTCAAAGAAAAAATTAAAACAAAAAATTAATTCATTCTCTTTTTTTTTTTTTTTTTTAATCTTTTTATAAAAAATTAAAAAAATATTTTAAAAAATTAATTCCCAAACGACTCTAAAGATATGCTCTTTTAAGAATTGTGTTTTGGCGTATAGGCTTGTCCTCCGTTCACTCCATCTACTTGACCAATTCAATTTGGGTTTACGAGTTCACTAGCAGTCTTATTTTAAGGGAGATGATTCTCTCTGACGTAGTTTTGATGATTTTAGTTGTTTATTTTTTAAGATTTTTTATAAATATCATTTATATAAGAAATTAAGATGATTTGATAATTGTATTATATTTTTTTTATCGCGTTTTGAAAAACATACTTACCGTCTAGTTTTAGAGACAAATAGAATAAAATAAAAATGTTATAATTATGGAATCAACCTTTTTTTTATTTATTCATGAATGATATGTATGGAAAGTCTTAAAAAAATAAATAATTTCAATTATCAAAACATCTTAAAAAATGAATTATTTGAGTCATCAAAACAATATCTGAACAGCGCCTCTCTAGTCCAAATTTGGATGGGAGAGAATCCTCTCCTTGTTTTAATTAGGATTTGGTAATGCTGCCACGCAACCCGCACAGTTGCAACTGTTGTGCACCAAAATGGGCTCATTTTGGGGCTCATTTTGACAATCCGAACCGTTCATGTTTTAGAATACATCAAGTAGAATATACTTGCAAAAAATCAAGTTAATCGGATATCGTTTACTCATTCATCCACACACATTTGTATCTATAAAAATAAATAATAATTGTAAATTAAAGTATTAAAATGAATACAAATGTAAGTGGATGACTAGGTAAACGATGTCTGATTAATCTAATTTTTTACAGGCATATTATACTTAATGTATTCTAAAACGCAAACGGTTTGAATTATCAGAATGGACTCCGAAATGGACCCATTTTGGTGCACAACAGTTGCTGCTGCGCGGGTTGCACAGCAGCATCACTAAATCTTTTTAATTACTATTTGTTTCGTTGATCTTTTAAGATTTAATCGGTAACTTATTTATTTATAAAAAATGGAATGATTTGATAATTATATCGTGATTTGTTTTTAAAAAAGAGTTTTAACATGACTTAGTTGGGAAAAAATATATATGTATATATATATTTTTAAACATAAATGTGATTGAGGGAGTGACTGGGAACAGATCAAAAAAACTAAAATATGTTAGAGAATCTCCTTAATCACCTCTTTGATCTTGTATATTCAGGAATATCTCATTACATATATTTAGGTTAAAATCTTGTATTTGATTGCATAGATTCAGGCTTAACTCAAGACCTGTGTTTAGACTTGATTTGTTACCTGTAAACCCTATATATACCTCAATTGAGGAGATGAATAAACATTCAGACATTCACAAATCCTTTTATGGTATCAGAGGGTCTAACGACCTAACCTTTTTCTCTTCTCTAGCAGTTACAGTTGGGTTGAGGTGCACTGCCTCCACACTGCCATTCCTTTATCTACTGCTCTGCCTTTGTTCTTCTCCTATATTTGATACACTCAAATCCTACAACCTTATCACAGACCCATACCATTGTAGATCCATTATCCTAGTCTTGGTTTAACCCAGTGAAAAATAAATAAATAAATAAAACTGATTCCTCTTCTTAACCCTTTCACCATGTCTTCAACTATTATTCCTAGTGTGTCCACTACAGCCATGGTTCTTATTTTTCTATTCCACCTATCCACAATCTTGTGACTGTGAAGTTGACGGACACGAACTATCTTCTATGATGCTCTCAAGTGAAACCCTTTTTAGTTGGTCAAAACTTTTGGCGTTTGATTGATAGCTCTCTTTCTACCCCTCTAGAATATCTCCCAGCAGCTGTTGGTTAAACTTCTGTTCTTAATTCTGATTATGTGACTTGGCGTCGCACTGACCAGACACTTTTAAGCCTCCTCAATGTTAACCCTCTCTTACCCCATTTTGGGCCTGGCGGCTGATAAAGAGCCTAGCCATGATAGCTATCAAGCTCCTCCAGCTACACTGCAGTCCAGCTCTAGCTCCAGTCATCATGGTCAGTCGACAGCTTCATCAGCACCTGCAACTGCATTAGCTAAGCCACTGCGTCAGTTAGACAGTTAGGCAGTTACAGAGTAAACTAGAATTAGTTGGTTTGTTATGATTTAGTTATCTTGAACCAGAGTTACTTAGTGTGGTTTATAAATATCTTTATCTCTGCAATTGTAATTCAATTGAATCAATAGAAAAGTTTTGATCTCTACAAAATATCTTTTATGGTATCAGAGCCACAGACTCTTGTGAGCATTGGTTCTTGAAGATTCATCAATGACGTCTTCAATGCCATTTTTGAATCTGTCCTCATCTGCTGTATCATCTACTTCATCTTCCATACCTTCAAATCTTGCACTACACATTTCAAATCCGAATTCTTTTGTAAATGTCAAACTTGATTCCACAAACTTTATTATATGGAAGAATCAAGTTCAGAATATTCTATAAGCTACACAGCTTATCAGTTTTGTTGATGGCACACAAGTATGTCCATCATCCACTATCATCGATGAACACAATCATGAGATTCTGAATCCAGAGTATACACATTGGATGCTGATTAATTCTCATCTTCTCAGTTGCTTGGCTGCAACTCTCTCACCATCTATCTTCACTTCTGTATTTCATTGTTCCACAAGTCATGAAGTGTGAAGTGTTCTTCTCAAACATTTTACATCTTTGTCAAGATCACATATTCATCAGTTGAAGAACAAGCTTAATCAAATTGTTAAAAAAGGCCATACAATGGATGCCTATTTGACTCAGATCAAGTCAATTGCTCATCAATTGGCTTTAGCTGCATCACCTCTTAATGATAAGGATATGGTTTTACTAATCCTTAATGGTTTGCCTGATGAATATAATGCATTCAAAACAGCAATCAGAACTAGAGTTGAAACCATTTCCATTGGAGAGTTATGTTCTCTATTAAACTCTGAATCAATTCATGTTGAATCCTCATCCAAGCAAGCTCATGCTTCAAAACTTCCTTTCGCTTATCATGTTTCAAGCACTTCTCATGGAGGTGGCTATAGAGGTGGTTCTTACAGAGGTCGAGGAGGAAGAACTGGCAGCAGGTTCTTTAAAGGAAATTCTAGAAATTCTAATTTTTGAGGCAGAGGCAGATCTTCTAATTCAGGCCAAGGTCACACAGGATATCAATCATATCAATCAAGTTCTGCTACTCACTTTGCTGCATCTAATTCTAATTCTTCTAAAGTGATTTGCCAGATCTGTGGGAAACCAAATCACTCAGCATTAGAGTGTTGGTACAGATTGGACACCTCTCTTCAATCTCCAAGGCCTCAAGCTCATCAAACCTATATTACCAGTACTAATCAGTCTGCTACTGGTTCTCCTGGTGACAATTCTCCCAACAATACCAACTGGTTTTTAGATTCTGCAGCTACTAGTCATATCACCAATGATTTGAACAATCTTTCTTCTTATTAACCATATCATAGACATGATCAGATCACTGTTGGTGATGGAAGTACCTTACCTATTCATCACACTGATCAAGGTCTTCTCCCTACTCCATTCTTTCCTTTTCATCTCTCAAACATGCTTCATGTACCTTCCATTTCTTCCAACATAATTTCTGCCTATCAGCTTATTTCTGATAATCATTACACTATTACTTTTGATAAAGATATGTTCATCATACAGGACAAGAGTACCAAGAAGGTGCTATATAAAGGCTGTCATTCCCATGGTCTCTATCATCTTCCTAGTGCTGCTCCATCTTCTGCATCTGCATCTTCTTCACCAGCTTGTTTTCAGTCCACTGTTAATTCTTCTCATTGGCATTTTAGATTAGGCCATCCTTTTCAAGGAAACTTCAGCACATTGTTACACATCATTTGTTACCTTCTTCATCTGTAAATATTTCATCTGCCGTTGATAATAAAATGTGCTCGCATTGTTGTGTTTCCAAAAGTCATAGACTTCCTTTTAGCTTGTCTAATTCAACAGTTAATAAGCCCTTGGCCCTTATTCACTTTGATGTATAGGGGCCATTCACTTCATCTGTTTCTTCATACAAATATTATGTGCTGTTCATTGATGACTATAGCAAGTTTACATGGTTGTTTCCTCTTTATTATAAAAGTGAAGTTTTTCCTAAGTTTTTGGAATTTAAAGTGTTTGTTGAAACTCAATTTTCTACTCAATTACAAGTGTTAAGAAGTGACAATGGTGGTGAATATCTTAGCACCAAGTTTCATGATTTCTTAAAGAGTCATGGCATACAACATCAGTTGAGTTGTCCTCACACACCTGCTCAAAATGGAGTAGCAGAGAGGAAACATAGACATCTCATAGAGACCACCATTGCTCTTATACACCACTCTTCATTGCCTCTTGCTTATTGGTTTGATGCCGTTGCCACATTTGTTTTTCTCATTAATAGACTTTTTACTGCTAAGATCAATTTTCTTACTCCTTTTGAAATGTTGTACCACCATGCTCTTGATTATACATTGCTTAGAACCTTTGGTTGTAGATGTTATCCATGGCTTAAACCTTATGTTACCCATAAACTCCAACCTAGGTTTGTGCCTTGTGTGTTTCTTGGTTACATTTCATCTACTAAGGGCTATAGGTGTCTTGATCCTGCTACTGGTCAAATTTATGTTTCCAAACATGTTGTTTTTGATGAAGATGTCTTTCCCTTTGCTTCTTCTCCACCAGTTAAGCTTGTACCTCCTTCTTTGTCCCAGTTGAGCTCATTTTTTTGGCCGGATCAGTCTTCTTCCCATGGCTCCTCTGTGCCTTCCCCTGCAGCTCTTCCCGTTACAGCTCAGTCACAACAGTCACCAATTCTAATTGTTTTTGGTCAATTTGATTCTGTTCAGTCCTTTTCTAGGCCTACCTCACAGTCTGGTCATCAGTCCTCTGTTCCACAGGTTGTCCATCAGTCTGCCCTTCTTGTAAATTTGTCTGCCCCAGAATCTGCTACTCTTCTTGGCAATCTGCCTTCTATTTCAGCTCAGTCTGCTGGTTTGCCTCAGTCTACTGTTGATTTGTCTCTATCTGCTAGTTTGCTTTCTCTTACTTCTATCTCTAAGTCTACTTCTCAGCCTCAAATTCCCATTTCTTCTTTGTCTGTTCTTTTACCTTCTCTTCCTTCCACTCATTCTACTCACTCCATTTCTCCTCCTAATACTCATCCCATGATCACTAGGTCTAAATCTCAGCATCATTGTTTCATCACTTCTTCTGATCATACTGAGCCTCAATCCTATCAAGAGGCTGCTCAATCCAGTGCTTGGACTGCTGCCATGAAGGATGAATACACTGCCTTGCTCAGACAAGGCACTTGGACTTTGGTCAATCTTCCACCAACAAAAAAGGCTATTGGTTGCAAATGGGTGTTTCGTCTTAAGAAAAATTCTGATGGGACTATTGCTAGGCATAAAGCCAGGTTGGTTACAGAAGGGTTTCTCCAAATTGAAGGCATTGATTACTTTGAAACATTTAGTCCAGTAGCAAAACAACCCACTATCAGACTTCTTCTATGTTTGGCTCTTCATTTTCAATGGTCTATCAAACAACTAGACATTTCTAATGCTTTTCTTCATGGTATTCTAGAGGAGGAGGTCTACATGCATCAACCTATTGGTTTTGTTGATCAAACTAATCCTTCCTTGGTTTGCAAACTAAATAAAGCTTTGTATGGGCTCAAACAAGCACCTAGGGCCTGGTTCTCTACCTTTTTCTCTTTTCTTCTTACTCATAGTTTTAAGGCCAGTCATCGTGATTCATCTTTGTTTGTTAAAAAGACTCCTCACTCCATCACTATCTTTTTAATCTATGTTGATGATATTTTACTTACAGGAAGTGATTCTTCCTGCATTTCTACTCTCATTACTCAGATGCATTCTACCTTCTCTATGAAGGAATTGGGGCTTTTCAACTATTTCTTGGGTATCTCTGTTACTTCTTCTTCTTCAAGATATTTCTTATCCCAAAAGAAGTATGCTACTGAAATTTTGGTTAAAGCTGGTATGACAAATTGCAAGTCTTCTCCTTCTCCTATGACTCTCAAATCTTCTACTGATCAAGTAGATTTACCCTTCTCTCAGTCTTCTCTTTGTCATAGTCTTGTTGGTACTTTACAATACCTTGCTATCACTAGACCTGACTTAGCTTTTGCTGTTAACCATGCATGCCAATTTCTTCAGACTCCTCTTACCAGTCATTTTGCTTTGGTTAAAAGAATTCTCAAATATCTAAAAGGCACTCTTCATCAAGGTCTACAGTTTAATCCTGGCCCTCTTACCTTGCATGCCTTTTCTGACTCAGATTGGGTAGGCTGTTCATTTGATCGAAGATCAACCACTGGTTATTGTGTGTTTTTGGGTCCTAATTTGATTTCTTGGTCAGCAAAGAAGCAGCCTACTGTGTCTAGATCTTCCACTGAAGCTGAATATAGAGCTCTTGCTCAAACTGCTGCAAAACTGAGCTGGCTTGGAATGTTGATGTCTGATCTTCATATTTCACTTCCAGCTCCCACCCTCTGGTGTGATAATCTGTCTGCAATTTCCTTATCCAGCAATCCTGTATTTCATGCCAGATCTAAACATATCGAAGTTGATTACCATTATGTTCGAGAACGAGTTGTAGCCAAGAAACTTCTTATTTATCATGTTTCTTCTATAGACGAGCTTGCTGATTTATTCACCAAGCCTCTCTCCTCTCCTTAATTTTTGTATCTTCAGAACAAGTTTCTGGGACATTCCATCCCTCTTAGCTTGAGGGGTCAGTCGACAGCTTCATCAGCACTTGCAACTGCATTAGCTTAGCCACTGTATCAGTTAGATAGTTATGCAGTTACAGAGTAAACTAGAGTTAGTTGGTTTGTTATGATTTAGTTAACTTGAACCAGAGTTACTTAGTGTGGTTTATAAATATCTTCATCTCTGTAATTGTAATTCAATTGAATCAATAGAAAAGTTTTGATCTCTGCAAAATATCTTTTAGTGGCTGGGCAGGACACATCACAGGCTGTTTGGACTTGCTTTGAGAGTCACTTTGCTCAATAGTCCGTTGTTCATGTGTCTACTCTTCGGTTTCATCTCCTATCTCTTGCCAAGGAGAATTGCTCTATATCTAACTATTTATTACATGCCAAATTCTTGGTTGAGTGGCTTTGATTGGACATCCTGTGTCCAATGATGATTTGGCAACTGTAAGGGGGTTTAAGATTAGGAAAGTGATTAGAGAGGCAAAACTATATTAATGGTCCAACAATGGTAGAAGTGGCTGGAGAATGAGTAACAACAACTATCTGAGAGTTGGAGAGTGTGTAGCTGGGTGAGGGTGAAGCAAGTGGCTCAAGAAGAAATGTGTGGTAGTACCAAAATGGGCAGCATCTCCCCCAAATCTCCAAAATTCCTCTTCTTGACCCTTGGGGAATGGGTCTTATTTATAGGCTTTTCCTTGGTGCCAAGAAGACACCAAGTGGCCAAATAGAGAGAAGACATGTGTCACAGAGGATCACATGGAATATTCTGCCTTGAGCCACCAGGTTGAAGGTGCCACATGTCCCTCTGCATGTACTGTGTACTATCTATTTGCCTCCACAACTACCTTTTTGAGCCTCAGCAAGTGTAGTTGCGACGGGAGTGTTTGGCGCTGCAACTCCCTTTTGAGCCTCAACAAGTGCAGTTGCAGCGGGTGTGTTTGCCTCTACACTTGCCTTCTCAGCCTGAACCTTAGCAAGTGCACTTGCGGCGGTAAACCTTACTGCTGCACTTGCCTTCTTAGTTCTATTTGGCCAGTACATGCATTCTTAGGACTCCATTAGCCTGCTATTGGCTATGTTTGTGTTCACCTTAGTGAAACCTCTACCCTTAGCCACCTGTAGACATCCCATTTTTGACCGCTCTTCAGACTTGGGCACTACTGATGGTTTACTTGGTGATGAAAGATGTGTAGGGCAAATGTTCGATTTCTTCAGCAAGAGGAGAGTCAAATCCTAACCTCACACCCTATTTTTGGACTAAAACTATTTTGACCAAAGATTTTAGACCTTGAAACCCTCTCTTTCAAAATAGTTTTTGAAAAAGTTCCTACGATGTTTCGACGCTCGCATTTTGTTAAAAGTTGCATTTTTCGGTAAACCGAGCAAAGGACAAAGTGGAAATGAATGAAAGAGAGATGAAATCTCTGGAAAATCTTTCAAAACACCTTGCTTAGGTGTTTGGAGTTGAAGAAAAGAGAGAGGAGAGAAGAAAACTAGTTTGGGAGAAGTTTGGCATAAATCCGGGTAGGATTGAAACTGAGCGGCTTCACCAAAACAGGCATAACTTTTTGCACAGTTGGAATTTTGATGCAAGGCTGCCACCATTGGAAAGCTTACTTCTGGGGCTTCAATTTGGACACTTGCCAGCGACTTGCCAGCCACTTTTCTTTCTGACCAGCCACTTTTCTTGGTCTACTAGCCACATTTTCTGGTCTGCAGACCAAAAAAGTGGTCGGCAACCATGCCACCACCTTCCTCTCTCTGTGCAGACCACCTTTCCCCCCTTGCCGACTACTTTCTCTTCCTGCAGACCACTTTTTTCTGGTCGGCTGACCAGTGCAAGTACCTGGTCGACCACTTCAACTGGTCGGCAGCTTTCCTGCACTTTTTGTAGATATTTTCCATGCCAACTGTGCCAGCTGTTGGGCACAGAAAGCATCCTCCACACACGTGTATGGAGGGATTTATTCAAGCTTCAAGCTTGCTTAACAAGCTTGATGCATGTTTTTCTATAAAAGGGAACCTCCTCCCTCTTGCTTTAGGTTCAGAAAAATTGCATAGAGCTATACATATATCTCTATCTCTATATTTCTTCATTTCTCTCCATATTTGTGCTTAAAAGTGTAGGTTCTTCACATTTTTGCACACAAACACCTACTCAAACACCATACTCTTGGAGCTGAGGCACCTTGAAGCTAGTTTTGGAGTTTTTGGATTGCTTTTGGTCAAAAAAAGTTGCTGGAGTTGCTACTTTGAAGTTGTTCTTCAAGAGTGAGTTTTTAACCCCTTAAACCTTTGTTTTTGATTTAGCTTTTGGCCCTATTTTCATGTTGTTTTAGGCTTAACTTTCAACTGTAAAAAGTTCTGATTTTAAGTGTTTGAAATGTTTGTTTAAGGTCTCTTTGGTGTTGGCGGTGGTCTACCCCCTTTTGTGCCTTGTTTTGCCTTGTTTTGGGCCATCACTTTAGGCCTTTGTGATCACCTTTGTTTGGCCTCTTCACAACTGAATTCCAGAGGAATTTCAGTGGTGGAAGCTTGGTTTTGAGGCTCCAAATGGGTAGGGGTTGTCCCCCCTCCTCTTCTCTTGTTTGCTTGTGTTGATGGCCCATCAAAGGAGCATGTATTTCTATCTTCTTGAGGCTTTGTTTGAGCACTTTTTTGTGACTTTTTAGACCTACCATGACTCTGTTTTGGGCTGTCTTGGTCACCTCTTGCATGCTTCTTATACTTGTAGTGTAAACCTACTTGTAGCCTTGCAAAGTAGCATGTCTTTCTAGCATGTATTGGCTCCATTTCAGCAAGTTTTTGGCCTTTGATTTGGGTTGGTTTGGTTGCCTCTTGCATGCTCCTTGCACTTGTAGTGCAATTTTGGTTCACTAGCCTAGCATATCTATTGTTTTAGCCTTTTGATCTAGCATGCGTATGCTCTACTCCAGCACATTTTTGGCTTTGATTTAACATGCTTGAGGTCTAATTTAAGTGGTTTTGGTCATGCATGTTTGGTTTTGCATAGCTATAGTGCATTTGGCTTTGCTAGCCTCGCACTATGGGACCCCTAGCATGTCATATTTGAGCCTTTTGCATGGCATGGCATCATTTGGTAGGTAATTTCAGACCATAAACTTCTGTCATGCTCTTATGTTTATCACTCTTTCATTGTGTTTAAGAGTTATGCCTTTATGCCTTGTTTGTGAGCTAATTCGGGAGCCTATCTTTCTTGCCATCTTTGTTGTGAGTCTAGCATGTTTTTGATACCATTTTGACCTGCCTTAGGTCTGTTTTGAGTGCTTTAGGTCATTTGAGCATTGCTTGGTATGGTTGTAGTGTAAAGCCCTTGACTAGCTTTGTATCTTAAGTCTCTTGGCATGCTTTATTTGAGCCTTTTGCATGGCATGGCATCATTTGGTAGGTAATTTCAGAGCATGTTTCACTATCATGCCCTCACATCTTTCACTCTTTCAATGCTTTTGGAAGGTTGTGCTTTATGCCTTAAATATGAGCCAATATGTATGCCATCTTGCCTAAGCTTTTGGGCTGCCATTTCAGCGTGTTTTTGGTGTTATTTTTCCATGATACAACTCTATTTTTGGTTGGTTAGAGCATCCCTCATTTGCTTCTTACACTTGTAGAGTAACCATGCTCATTGGCCTAGCTTACTTGATGTTTTGGCTTACCATGCTAGCTTGTTTTGGCTACACTCCGTGCATGTTTTAGCCTTGATTTGACATGCTCTAGGACTGTTTTGGGTTGTCTTGGCCATATGGTTCATGTATTGCATAGCTGTAGTGCAATTGGCTTTGCTAGCCTTGAGCTTTGAGCCTCCTAGCATGCTTCATTTGTGACATGTAAATGATTTGGCATCATTTAACATGATATTTCAGAGCATATAGCATTGCCACGTTATCACTTCTTTCACTCTTTGAGTGCTTTAAAGAGTTGTGACTTTGTGCCTCGCTTATGGACCAATGCGTATGCTTGCTTGTTTAGGCTTTTAAGCTCCCATCTCAGCATGTTTTGGTCTTTGTTTTGACCTAATTGAGCTCTATCCATGGTTGGTTCAATCATTTGTGCCATGTATTGCATGCCTCTTGTGTAGTCCCCTTTAGTAGCCTTGTGCCTTAGGCCCTCTTGCATGCTATACTTGTGTTGTTTGGATGATTTGGCATCATTTCACACCTGATTTCAGAGCATATAGTGTTGTCACACTTCCACATTTGTCACTTCTTAATCATGTTTGAGAGTTATGCTCTTATGCTTAGTCAATGGGCCAATGCATGAGCATGCATTATCTTGCTTTTCATGCCATCATTTCAGAGTATTCTAGCCATTGTTTTGGCATGATTTAGGTCTGTCCATATTCGGTTTAAGTCCATTGAGCATTGTTTTGCATGCCTCTTGTGAGATGCTCTTTCCTAGCTTTGATGCCTTAAGCTTCTAAACTTGCCATACATGCATTGTTTGCATGGTAGAATATTGTGTATGCCATTCTCGCATTGGTAGAATAGCATGTTGTTTGCATGTTGTTGTATTGCATTTTGTTTGCATGTTGTTGCATTGAGTTGTGTTTGCATGTTGTTTGCATGTGCATGCATTGCATTGTGTTTGCATGCCATTAGCATTAATAAGTTGATCATGTTGCATTGCATTGTGTTTGGATAGGGTGTTAATCCAAACACGAGAAGCGAGGGACGTTTCATACTTGAAGTGATGAAACGTGCCTCATTTCTAGGTCGCCGACCGTCTTGATCATGCATGATAGAGTTTAAGGCCCTTATGTGTTATTGGTGCATTTATTGAAATTGAATTGTGCAAACTTGGCTTCTCGGCCCCTGTGCATTGTGATGCTCAGTTGGTGGCCCGAGAGTCGAGAATCGCACTCCCTTGAGCTTAAAAAATGATAGGGAGAGTGGTTGTGCACACATACCTTGTAAATACACTGCCGTGCCCCTTCTTGTTCTCTGTTGCAGCAAAATGGAGTTGTGTAGAATTTTCTGGTCGGCAGACCAGTAAAAGTGGCTGGCCAACCACTTTTTCTGGTCTGCAACATGTGTAAGTGGTCTACAGGTGGTCTACACCACCATCAACTAGTCGACAACCCTCTTGGGGGTCCCCATTTTGGAGTAGAAGCTATCTGGAGCTTTGTGCAGTGTTCTGAGATCAAATGCAAACAGAGGCAAGTTGGGGCATAGCGATGGATTTTCGAGCGAGGAACCAAATGCATGCATTGTTCAACTTTCCAAAGCAGAGCTGAGTAGTGTAGTTTAATGCTTATTTGTCTAGCTTGAATTTGTAACTTAATTAATTTGTTGATTAGTTAAGGTGCTGTAATAACAAGTTGTAGCTAGTCATTCATTTTGTTGTGTAATAACTAGTCTAATTAGCTTTATTAGATTAGTTAGTTAGCTTAGCTTAGATGTAGCTTAGCTTATTATTCGGACCCTCCGTCGAGAGGGCGAATTTTGTAATAAGTGTGCGTGTGTGTGATTCATGTCTTCCAACCCCATTTCTTTCTCCCTTTTACTTATCAGCTTTCAATGGTTAGTTTAGGGCACGTTTCAATTAGCATACTTATACTTTGCATGTTTGCAATCATCCATTTGTCTTGCATGCACTGGGCTCGGTGCATCATTCAAACTGCATTGTATTTCAATTCCAATTTGAATACATGTTATCAAGTTGCATTCACATGACATTCTAAATAGTCGAGCCTATTTTAGTTGCATTTTTGCATGTGTTGCATTAGGTATCTTAACTTAGCTAGGATCATGCATTGATTACTAACTAGCTTCTTTTTTGGCTCGGAGTACTAGGTAAGCTTTTACGCTTTAGCATACTGCATGAGATGTGTATGTTGCCATGTCAGTATGCTTGCCATGAGGCTAACTGCTTAAGTGTTAAACTGCATAAATGCCTATGGATGAAGGCTTCATTGTTTGAATTGGAACAATTCATCAAAATATGAGTTTTAAGCCCACTTGAGGTGGCAAATCATCATGTTTTAAGCCTACTTGAGGGTGGCAAATCCGCGTCTTAGCCTACTTGCGAGTAGCAACTTCAAACCATTTTCGAAAACAAACATGAGGTGTTTTGTTCCAAATCGAGTGATTTAGTCTATACTTGTGTGCTGTGCGCATCACATAGTAATGTTAGCTAATAAATCGGAATAAGAACGCATGTGTTTTCAAAAACAACATATCATGTTAGTAGAGGCCGATCCTTTGATCGGGTGAGCGGGGGTGCTCATTTCAGGACCTTCCCCTCTCGTACCCAAGTTCCCGAGCAGAGGCAACTTTGGTGATGACCGACATGTGGCCTTAGGCACGAGTCAGGGTTTCCTAAATTTCCCAAAACAAAATATTTAGGTGGCGATTCTGAAATCTGGCAAAGCAGTCCATGTTTGGCGCTTTTTGATAAAAATCAGTTTTCCAAAACGATTTGCCGGATTTGGACTCTTTGGTGATTTATCAGTCTTGCATTGCACTTTGCGAGATTAGATTCAGAACTGTGACAGGAGTCCGAACTGTAGTAGCTAGAACTACGATTCGCGCCCTCGTGCGCAGAGCGAAGTTTTGGGCAGTCTACACCACCTAACCACAAACTCCCCAGCTTCCTAGGGTGAAGGCTACAACCAAGCTTGCTGTCAGCCATGCTGTGCCTTAGTACCAAGCCCAAAGGGGCTTCCTTAGTCCTTCCTATGTGACTAAGGTAGGTCCATGACCTGGGTAATGGAAAGGGAGTCCCTTATGCTCGGGCTATCCTGCTTCCATCTTCGCGAGATTGCCGCGGTAAACTAGTATCTCTAGACCTGCTATCAGCTTGAACCAGTAAGTCTTAGGGCCTGCTATTAGCGCCAAGTTAAATGAACTTTGGAGAGGGGGCCTGCTGTCAGCCCTAGGCTAGTAATGCCTTGGGGCCTGCTATCAGCGCTAGGCATTAGCCTCTACTTGCAGAGGGAAGCCTCTCTCAAAGGTTGCTATCACCTTGGCAGGATATTCCCTTTGTAACTTAGTTGCTATGGTCGTAGTTGCTGAGGTAACCATTTCCCGCGGTGAGTTCAGACGGAAAGACCGACAATATTAGAGATGGTGGCACTGACAAAATGCCTCCGCAACTTGGGCGCGACAAGTACTGCCTCTGCAATTTAGTTGCTTCGGTTTTCTCCTTTCCTCAGCAACTCCAGACGGCTGTGGTACCGACATTACTTGGAATGGCGGTGTCGAGACAAAATGCCTCTGCAACTTGGCCGTTGCAAGTATTGCCTTTGCAACTTAGTTGCGTCGGCTTCTCTCTTTCCCTCAACAACTTCAGATGGCGGCGGAACCGAATATATTAGAAATGGCGGCGCTGAGGCAAATTGCCTCAGCAACTTTCCCACTGCATGTATTGCCTCTGGAACTTGGTCATTGCATGTGTTGCCTCTATAACTTGACTTGGTCATTTTCCTTTGTGGAGTCCATTTGGACCCTTGGCAGGTCGAACCTACTTCGGCTCACTGTTGGTCTACTTCCCTTGGGCTTTAGACCATGCTTCTTTTTCACTCCTGGTCACCTCTTTTGGGTGACCTCAATACCTAGGCCCATAGTTAATTTGGGGCTTAATTTCTGACCCTCTACATTTGCCTCCTGCGCATGTGGGGGACACACTTCTAGTCTCCCGCGCGTGCATGATGTCAACAAGTAGCCCAAGGGTTGCGTTGGTTGGGTCAGAAGTTGCGTCGGGTCTAAAAAGGTGCCCCTTTTAACTGATGGGCCTTAATAGGCCTAGGGAAGCGTGTCGACGCCCTTTTGCTACTTTCTTTATAAATAGCGCCCTTGGGTCCACTGGTCCCCCACTTCTGCCCAAACACACTTTCTGTCTCCTTGTTTTCTTCTCTTCCTTGTCCCCACTTTCCAAAGTCTTCTTTACCTTTCTTTATTCTTCCTCATGGCCAGCACAAGGTTTCTATCTGATAGGGTTGCCCCACCCCTTACTGAGTGGAGGAGGGCCCCATACTTCGGAGGGCTGGCTGACTCTTTCTGGAAGGCAGTTGACTCCTTCATTCCTGATGCCCTTCCTCTGGAGGAGCCTCTGCTCCCTTTTGGGGAGGCTACTTTGGATGATGCTGACATGGTGAACCCAATCTTTGTACTACGATTTCGCGTGGGGCGTGGCGACTTTCCCCATTCATACATCTACTATCGCACTCACTCAGGTCCCCCAGTAGACTGGTCCCTCTAGGTCGATGACATCATTGCAGATGGTGGCTTCGAGCAGTGCTTGCGGGATGTTCGTCTCTTTAATGCCATTTTGATTTCGAGGGAGTTATCAGTGCGCAAAGTACAGACCAACACCAACATGGTTATCTCCCGCTGGAGTGGCGACACTCACACTTTTGCCTTGGCATGGGGGAAGATAACTCCAACTCTCGAGGATGTTACTATCTTTCTGCGCTTGATCACCCATGGAGATTACCCCTTTAATCCAACATCCTTGACTTTTACAGAACAAGTTGCCGTTACTGCCCTCTAAAGCACCTTTTGGGAGGCGTAGAAGTATGGCTCCTGGTATGACCTTAGGACTGGGGCACTACTCCAAGAGAGACCCGAGAGGGACAAAACCACCTATCTTTCCTGGCTGAAGCATTTCTTCAAGGACCTGCAACCAGTTGTGGGCGACATCACAGTAGTTGGGCCGGGGTACCGCGACGACTTGTACATGGCTGCCTTTGTCAGTTATTTCATCTCTTTTTTTGTTTTACCGAGCAACCCTACCGAGAGCATCAATCCCCTGGTGTTTTCTTTGGCTGTCAAACTCTACAGCGGCAGTCAAATTCCTCTGGCCCCCCTCTTCCTGGGGAACTTATACTTCTGCCTTGACCTCATTCATTTGGACATGGAGCGATCCATGGGCCGCTATAATGTGTGAAACTTTGTACACACTCAGTTCCTGACCCTTTTTTTCTATGAGAGATTCCTTGCTATGGGTCTCATCCCTAAAGAGCATAAGCCTTTCTTCACCGATGAAATCCTTGATACAGAGGGTCGTCCTGTTCTTAAAGGGTCGACTTGTCATGAGGCAAGTACACCAATCCCTCCCTCGCATCTCTCGTTGGTCTGGTCTTGGCACCAACAGACCCTTTGTGGATTACATCGATTGTATGGAGGAGTGTGTGTTCCCCCCTTTCACTTAGCTTCTTCCAGGCATTTCTGTGGTTCCATTTTATTTTTCTGAGGCTTGTCGTCTTGATTTCTCTCTCGATAGTGTCCAGGCTAACTCCCTTCTTATTGCTGCTATGATACGCCCTAGATTTCTACCTGTGTGGAATGAGGAGGGCATGTCTAGCATCGTCTATCGACTGGACAGGGTCCTTAGGCAGTTCGGAATGGATCACGGCGTCCCACATGCCCCTTCACCTCAGACTGATTTCCACCAGAGCTTTCAGCGGTTTGCCTGTGATTATACCACTCTACCTGTGGAGGGCTTAGGCTTCATGGAGCTTCCCTCACTTGGGAGAGAGGGTGCCTTTACTCCCAGTAACAGGTTGTTCTGGCACCTCAACCTCAATTCCTTCTTCAATTTTTGCAATAGTGCTCCCGTTGTCCCTGTAATGGAACCTATCCCACAGCTTGACTTATCCATTCGTCTGCCCTCTGGCAGGGGGAAACAGACCAGTATATTCTGCCACTTCAAGCTTCTATCCCTGCATGCTGTGGAAAAGCCTCACTCGTCTGGGGCAATATCTGTTCAACCTTTGCAAATTGCTCTCTCTCAAGTCGGCACAACAGTGCGCATGACCCGCTCCAGACTGAGGGCAGCCTAAGAGGCAGTGGCATTAGTTGTTAAGGCACATGCCTCACCAAGTAAGAAGAGACTCCAAAGGGTATTCATACTTAGAAAATACTTTGCATTACTTCCTTGGGCTTCTTATATTTACTTTAGTAATTACATAATCTTTTTCCTTTGTAGGGCCCATCGACCATACCACCTTCGGGCCTCGGAGGTTCTTCTACTGGCTTCGGCATTTCCTCAAATTCGGACGACGACGGCGACCTTCCCATTGCTACAAGGGTCACAAGATTCAGAACCCGCAGGACGGTATTTCTAGATGTTGAAGAGGAACCAAGTGTTAGAGCTGCACCAACTACTGAGGCTGAGCCAGTTTTGGAGGCTGCAGAAATTGAACAAGTTCCCCTACTGTGGAAGTTACTATGGGTGGTCTAGTTGCTGAGGGTGCAGAGCCTCCGAACCCCGCTGATTCTGTGCACTTGGACCGTTCCTCTGTCGGCGGAGACGATTTTGTCCCTGAGACTCCAAGGGAAGATCGTGGCGTGAGGGAGCCGCTGGAAGTTGTACCACCTCTCTTTGGAGCTACATCTGGTGGTTCCTCCCAGTCCACTGAGTCTCCATTGGTTCAACAAACCCCACTGCCAAACGTCCAAGTGGTTGAGGGGAGTGCAAGTGTAGCGGCTGGTTCCACCGTTTCTGTTGTGGCCCCTCTAAATTTGGACCGACTTGCAGAGGTAGCTGTCACTTTAGCTACCCACACTGTTACTGCTATCACTAGGACTTCTGACCCAGTTGCTTTGGCAACCTTTAAACAGTTGGCAAACTTATACCCCACTCACTTTCTGGAAGTGCCAGCTAACCTTGGGGTGTCCCAAGATTTTTATACTGGGATGGATACCACTGCTGTACTAGATCTGAACGTTGGAGACTACCAAATGGATGACCTCTTTTTGGAGTGACATGATGGTGCAGCCAGCTTTGGCCTTTCTCGCGAGGCTAGTTCACCCGATCGCCAGCCAGTATGTACCCACTCTAATGTTGCTGGGCAATCATCTTCAGGGAAAGTGCGCCGCCTTCAGACCTTTGGTCACTCTACCAGTCTCCCTCCAATGATTGAAGCTGGCGGCAGTGTGAGAGAGTCCCCTCAGTCCTCAGAGAAAGTTTCTTTTCTAAATTATTGTGTCTCCTCCGAAGCTGTTCCCACTCTTGCTCGTATCCAGGCACTGCATCCGGACACCTTTACTACCTTTAATGTTCCTGGATCTATGGTGCAGACGGCGCTGCTAGAGTCACTTGCCAGCTTCATTCGTGATCTTGCTACCAAGAATATTTTGACAACCCCCAGCAAATTCGTGGAAAGTGTTGAGGCCAACCTGAGGGGCTTTGAGAGGAACGGTTTGAACTTATCGTGGATGAGGGATAGGCTTTAGGCCGTCGATGGTTTCCTTAAGCATGCAGACAATGTGGCAATGATTGCTTCCTTGGAGGAGACTATCAAGGAGTGTAAAGGTGCCTTGGAGTAGTATCGGCAGAACCTGGCTCGGTTCAAGGAGAAAGATTTTGCGTTGGTTGCCCAGCTGCCTCGAGATGTGACCCTGATGGACTCCCTTTTGAAGGGTTTGATTTGATGTGCCTATGACTTTGTTATGATTTCCTCCATTTTCTTTTCTTTATTTTGTTGTTTCATTGCGCCTGCGATGCCTTTTCTTTTCTTTTCTCTGTCACAACTTCTTTTCAAACATTGTAATCATGTTCTGGAAATTTGACTTTAATGAAAAGAGTGGATGTTTTGTAGTACTTTGAATTTCATTTCTTTACCTCCTTACATTGCTTTTATACAGTTTCTAAAGATAAGCGAAACTCTTGCAGTGAACAAAACTTCATCATGACTAAGCTTTTATAAGGGTAAAATTTCACTAAGTATGGAAAGCTTTTCTCAAACTAAGTGTATATGAGAGTAACGGGTTTACTAAGTGTATGACACTTTCTTTACACTTTGTTTTGGAAGTATTAACAAAGAAACTTATAACTCTTTTTCTAGACAAAAGAAATTAAGGAAAATATTCTTTGACAAACTTGGCGTTGATAGGGCTAGTTCTGAACCCATCATTTACTCTTGTCAATTTGTAGTACCCGCTGCTACTTGCCTCAGCAACTTTGTAGGGGCCTTCCCATCTGGGTGAGAACTTGGGGATTGGTTGCCCTTGCATGATTGCGTCCACTGTCTTCCATACAAAGTCCCCCTCATTGAACTTCCTGTGTTGAACAGATTGATTGTAGGCACAAGCTATGGATTGATGATACTTTTCCATTGTCCACGAGGCCCGATCTCTTCTTTCTTCAGCTGCCTTTATGTCATTCTTCCTGCTATCTAGAACTAAGTGTGTTGACATAGCCATTCTTGCTGAGGGTACTGCTAACTCAACTGGTAACGCAACTTCGGACCCATATACTAGGGAAAATGGGGTTGCCTGAGTTGGCCTCCTCTTTGACATTCTATATGTCCAGAGTGCTTCATGGAGTTGTTCAGACCATGTGCCCCCTGCTTTATCCATCATCTTACTCAATATTTGGATGAGAGTTTTGTTGGTCGCCTCAGCTTGTCTGTTCTCTTGGGGGTAGTATGGACTAGACTTGTGGTGCTTGATCTGGTAGGCATCCAACAGTTTTCCCACATGGCGATTTACAAAGGAAGTTCCATTGTCAGATAATATTACTTTGGGTATGCCAAACCTACAGATTATGTTTTCTTTGATGAAGTTGGCTACTCCTGCCCCGTTTGTCTTCCTCATCGGTATAGTCTCTACCTACTTGGTGCTAACTTCAGTCACTGCAAGTATCCATCTGTGGCCTTTGGATTGCTGCGCTATAGGACCCACTACGTCGAATGCACAAGTATGAAACGAGTAAGGAGTCTTGATTTTGTGTAGTTCAACTGCCGGTGCATGTATTAAGTTTCCAAACTTCTGGCAGGATTGGCATCTCCTCACGAAGTTTTTAGCACCTTCTTTCATTGTCGGCCAGTAGTAGCCGAGGTGAATGAGATGTCCATATAATCACTGTCCTCCTTGATGCTCTGTCTTGTAGGCTTTTTTCAGCACTTCATTTGCCTCATCTTTTGATAAGCATGCCAAAGGTTCCCCTTCAAAGCTTCTTCGATATAGCTTGCCTTGGTCAAGGAAGAAGTGGAGGGCTCGCCTCTTAACTCTAATTGCATCAGCTTTGTTCTCAGGCAGTGTGCCATTTTCAAGGTAGTCAATTTATGGTTGCCGCTATTCCTCACTGCTTAAGAAATGGGCTTCTTCCTCTTAGGATGGGACTGACATTTTGCACATCGCCTCTACAACTTAGTACTTTTCTTTTCCATGTCTGGCCAGTAATACCCTTGCCTCTGTATCCGTCAGTATAGACTGATATCTCCATCTCCACAAGACTTAGCATGGATCTGTTTAAGTCTGTAAGTTGCTTTTTGTCTATCGATGCACCTTGCCAACAGGTTGTTGGGACCGCAAAAATACAACTCTCCTCTGAGGAGCAGAAATGATGCAAGTTCTGCTGATCTGATTGGTCCCTGACCTGTTTTCAACTGCTGGATTATATCTACTTTCCACCCCTCAGCATCTTGCTCTGTATGTTCTTCAGCTAACATTGTTGGTGTTGTTCTTTTCTCGATGACGATGGCTATACTATCATCTGGTATATCCACCTTTGCCCCTAGTGTAGCCAAGGCATCGGGGAAACAATTGTGTGTTCGAGGGGTATGCTAGATTTAGACATCATCAAATTGAGTGAGCAACCTTTGAACAACGGTCCGATATGGGGCCAACAGAGGCTCCTTCAATGCGAAATCACCCATTGTTTGCTTGACAACTAACTTAGAGTCGCCCCAAATTTTCAACTTGCAGAGGCCCTCCTTTTGGGCAACAATTATACCCAGTATCAACGCCTCATATTCGGTCCCATTGTTCGAACATTCAAAGTCAAGCTTATATGATATATGAAACTTCTCTCCTTCTTGACTGGTTAATGTTATGCCAGCTCCACCTTTCCCAGTTCCGGAAGCTCCATTAAATTTTAAGTCCCAATAAGTCTCAACTGCAGCTGCTGAGACATGGACCTCACCCGGTAGAGGTACCTCTGCAGGTTCATGTTCACCAGATGGGAATTGGGCTAGTAAGTCTGCAAGTGCTTGGCTCTTAATAGCTTTGGAAGTGACACAAGTGATGTCATATTCTGCTAGAGCTAAAAACCATCTTGCCATTCTTCCAGTTAGAGCGGGCTTGCTCAGTAAGTAGCGGACTGGATCACTTCGAGTCATAACTTGGATCGGATGTGCCAAAAAATAATGTCACAACTTCTATGCTATAAAGATTAAGGCTAAACAATGCCTCTCAATTGGGGTATATCGCGACTTGGTACCATTGACTTTGCGACTGATGTAATAGACTGGCTTCTCAATGCCATCTATGTCTTGGACAAGTAGATCTCCAATAGATCGAGGTATAGAGGTCAGGTACAATAGTAGAGACTTTTCGGGTTGTGGGGAAATCATTGTAAGTGGAGATGTAAGTGCTTTCTTCACTATATCAAACGCTTGTTGGTGTCCTTGCAACCATTCAAACTTATGATTCCCTTTCAGCAGTGTCCCAAAGGAAAAGGTTATCTTAGCAAGGGCTGGAATAAACCTCCTGAGGTATGACACTTTGCCTAGGAATTTCTTCAAATCCTTTTGAGAGTGTGGTGGTGGCATCTCCATGATTGACTTGATCTTATCCCCATCTACTTCAATCCCCCACTAGTGTACGAGAAAGCCAAGGAACTTACCGGCGGTAACTCCAAAGGCACACTTGAGAGGGTTCATCTTTAGGCAGAATTTACAGCAACGCTGAAAAACTTTTTCCAAGTCACAAAGGTGTCGGTTTACCTCAGTAGACTTAACCACCAGATCATCCACATATACTTTCACTTCATGATGCAACATGTCATGGAACACTGCAGTCATAGCCCGTTGGTAGGTTGCCCTCGCATTTTTCAAACCGAAGGGCATCACCGTATAGAAAAAATTTGCTAAGGGCGTTCTGAAAGCCGTCTTTTTTGGATCTTCTATTGCTATTTTGATCTAGTTATAACCACTGAACCCATCCATGAAGGAGAACATCTGATGGCCCACAGTAAAATCAACAAGTGTGTCAACATGGGGCAATGGAAACTCATCTTTCGGGCAAGCCCTATTCAGGTCATGAAAGTCTACACAAACCCTGAACTAACTGTTCTTCTTTTGCACAGGCAAAATATTTGCTAGCTAAGTTGGGTACTGTATAGGCTTGACGAACTTGGCCCTCTGTAACTTTTCTACCTCTGCCTTAATCTTTGCTTTAAGATCAAGGTGATACTTTCGAGCATGCTACTTGATTGGTTTAGAGTTGGAAAAGTGTCCAGATGATGAGTGACAAGGCAAAGGTCAAGACCAGGCATCTCGTTGTATGTCCAAGTAAAGACGTCACTGTATCGTTTCAGTAGTGTTATCAATTTTGCCTTAGCAGTTGGAACCATTATATCATTGATAAGCACCGGCTTACTCTGCCCAGGTAAGTCACCAAAGTTGACCTCAGCAAGTACCTCCTGCTGCGGTTTGGGTCTATCTTGCATATATTCAGGGGTGAGCTCAAGCGTCTCCACCAACCCCTTTTGGGACTCATAACCGTCACATTTATTTGTCTCAGGGCCATCCTCCCAAGGTATGAAGTCTGTCCCTCAAGACCGTCATAAGTAATAAACTGTCTTGCCGCCCTCGCGCACCTTAACAATCTTGGGCGGAGGACTTGTGGACTTGTTGCTCCTTTTCTGTCCACTGCTTTCTGGTGCAACCTCTGCATCTCGAATGTCTTCCCACTTCGGCAACGTTACCCTTGTAATTTTACCAATCCTTGGAATTTCATCCATTGACAACTCAATAAAGAAAACTGCATCTGAATAGTGTGCCTCCTCTACTCTGAACGGCCTTTCAGACGCCTTTATGGTTACTGTGCACTTTCCCAACTTTGCCTTTACGTATTGGTGAAACTCGATGGGATAGCTCCATATCGGTGTATCCAAGCTTTGCCAAGTATCATGTGGTAATTTGTGTCTGCTTCAATCACATGGAACTTAGTGGCGGGGCGAGAAATGGAACTTAGTGGTAGAGCAGATCTCGCCAACTGCTAAGTCCATTACAATATGGCCCTTAGTAACCTTCTTTTCACCACCAAATCCCGTTATAGTGATGGGTTGGCGAACCATCCTAGACTTTGGGATAGCAGCCTTTGCAAAGGTGTCGGTAATGATGATGTTTATGGATGCCTTGCCATCAAGGAAAACATGCTTGAACTCTACATCATTGATGTAAGCTGTGACAAAAAGGGGACGGTTATGAGAAAATGGGTATGCTTTGTCTGTTTCTGAAAAAGTAATGGTCCCATAATCTTCCTGGATGCGCCGAGGCATATACTCCTTAGCCTCAGTAACTTCATCATGGTGCACATCAGAGATGGTAATGAGGGCCTTTGTTGCTTCCAACCTGGCAGCTTGGCTCAGCCCCAGCTGGTCAAAGAAGGTACGAAACTTAACAGAGTTTTTGTAATGCCTGAGCATGAGTGTCCTCTGCGAATTTTGCCTCTGCAGGTACTGTCTTAGGGAGCTGGCCACTAGCGATTTCTTCTAACTCATCATAGTAGGACGCCATGTGCACTTGATCGCACACAGCCCCAAGGTACCCAATCATATGTACATTCTTCCCCTTCTCTTTATGATTAGGATAAGGATCCTTCCTTACGTTACGATTACCGGCGTCTTTGAACTTCAGCTCATTTCCGTCAACTTTTTTCTTAAAGATACTTTTCAAAGTCCAATAGTCCCTAGTGGGATGTCTGGTGGTTCTATGATAGACACAGTAATCGGGGCTTTCTTTGTCCTTCTTGGTTGGAGGGACATCAATCGGAGGCAAAGTAAGTTCACCATCAGCTACCCATTCTTTAACCAAGGCCTTAACATTCTCAAGGCTGCAAGGATATGGATTTCTGTCCTCGTAACTCTTTCTCTTTCGAGAGGACGACGTCTCCGCTTGTGAGCGGCTCTCTCCTGTAGAGGTTACTGCAGAAACTCTACTGCTGCGAGGGTAACGGTGGCTATCATGAGATCTGTGCAAGGGACCAATGGTATTGAGGTTCCTAGCTGCCTCAATCAAGGCTGAAAAGGTAGGCAGATTATGGTTTACCTCGCGTATGGCACCCTCCACACATATGCTGACTAAATGGGCCTCATCCACTGGTCTATGACAGTCAATAGCCTTATCTTGGAATCGCCTAACATAGTCCAGTATATCTTCACTTTCTTTTTGGACATCTCGCCCAAGTGTGAGGGTTGTAACTTTCTCTTGGACTTGGAAGAACTTCGTGTGGAAATTGTTCACCATCTCCTCCTAACTCTTGAACGAATTGGGAGCCAAGTTCACATACCAGCTGTAAGCCCTTTCAGTAATTGATTTAGAGAACTCCCGAAGGCACAGAGAGTGGTCACTGCCATGGACACCAAAAGTTTCGATGAACCTCACCATGTGTTCTCTAGCATTGCCTTGTTTCCTATTAAACTTAATAAACTTGGGTACTGTATACCCAGTTGGGTATGGCATAGTCAATATCTCTTGAGAGTATGAGGGTTTCACATCTGGGTCGGGGAGAGATGGTAGTTGCTTCTTGCTACGCTCTTGCTTGAGCATAGCTTGTACATCGGCTAGAGTAACAAAGTGAGTGGGCTAGAATGGTCTAGTCTGCTCCTGGGTAGCTGAACCAGCGTCGTACCATTCGCTTGGGGTACCACTAGAGGCACCTAGATCAGAGCCTGATTCCCAGGGAACGGATTAGGTGCTGGGTGTGGGACTGCTACAGGCGGAGGTGCTTGCACTGGAGTTGGTCTGGAAGCCATGGTCATAATAGCCTCAGTGAGAGTTTACGAAGCTGCCAGGATCTCCCTTTGCGTATCCTAGAGTGACTGAACTGCCTCAATCACAACATTGTGGTCACAGTCCTTCGCATGTGCTGCTCCGCCATTGGAAGAGCCTTGCTGCCGTGGGGGTTACTGAACTTCATCATCTGCCATCTTTTCCAGCGAAGTGTGTAAGCCACTGGGGGTATGAACCATCAACAAAGCAGGCTCCCCAGCAGAGTCACCAGAAATGGAGAGGGGGTTCAAGGTTAGGAAAGTGATTAGAGAGACAAAAGTATGTTAATGGTCCAACAATGGTGGAAGTGGCTGGAGAATGAGTACTAACAACTATCTAACAGTTAGAGAGTATGTAGCTGGGTGAGGGTGAAACAAGTGGCTCAAGAGAAAATGTGTGGCAGTACCAAAATGGGCAACATCTCCCCCAAATCCCCAAAATTCCTCTTCTTAAACCTTGGGAAATGGGTCCTATTTATAGGCTTTTCCTTGGTGCCAAGAAGACACCAAGTGGCCAAATAGAGTGAAGACATGTGTCGCAGAGGATCATATGGAATATTCTGCCTTGAGCCACCAGGCTGAAGGTGCCACCTGTCTCTCTGCATGTACTATGTACTATCTGTTTGCCTTCGCAACTACCTTTTTGAGCCTCATCAAGTGTAGTTGTGACGGGAGTGTTTGGTGCTATAACTCCCTTTTGAGCTTCAGCAAGTGCAGTTGCAGCGGAAGTGTTTGCCTCTACACTTGCTTTCTCAACCTGAACCTCAGCAAATGCACTTGCAGCGGTAAACCTTACTGCTGCACTTGCCTTCTCAGTTCTATTTGGCTAGTACATGCATTCTCAGGACTCCATTAGCCTGCTATTGGCTATGTTTGTGTTCACCTCAGTGAAACCTCTACCCTTAGCCACCTAACCACAAACTCCCCAGCTTCCCAGGGCGAAGGTCACAACCAAGCCTGTTATCAGCCATGCTGTGCCTTAGTACCAAGCCTAAGGGGGCTTCCTTAGTCCTGTCTATGCGACTAAGGCAGGTCTATGACCTGGGTAATGGAAAGAGAGTCCCTTATGCTTGGGTTACCATGCTGCCATCTTCGCGGGATTGCCGCGGTAAACTGGTATCTCTGAGCTTGCTATTAGCTCCAACCAGTAAGTCTTGGGGCTTGCTATCAGCGCCAAATTAAATGAACTTTGGGGAGGGGTCCTGCTATCAACCCTAGGCTAGTAATATCTTGGGGCCTGCTATCAGCGCCAGACATTAGCCTCAACTTGTAGAGGGAAGCCCCTCTCAAAGACTGCTATCACCTTGGCGGGATATTCCCTCTGCAACTTAGTTGGTGTGGTCATAGTTGCTGATGTAACCATTTCCCGCGGCGAGTTCAGACGGCAGGACCGACAATATTAAAGATGGCGGCGCTGACAAAATGCCTTCGCAACTTGGGCACTTCAAGTACTGCCTCTGCAACTCAGTTGCTTCAGTTTTCTCCTTCCCTCAGCAACTCCAGATGGCTGTGGTACCGACATTACTTGGAATGGCGGCACTGAGACAAAGTGCCTTCGCAACTTGGCCTCCGCAAGTGTTTCCTTTGCAACTTAGTTACATCGGTTTCTCTCTTTCCCTCAGCAAATTCAGATGGTGGTGGAACTGAAGATATTAGGAATGGCGGCGCTGAGGCAAAGTGCCTCTGCAACTTTCCCGCTGCATGTATTGCCTCTGCAATTTGACCATTGCATGTGTTTCCTTTGTAACTTGACTTGGTCATTTTCCTTCGTGGAGTCCATTTGGACCGTTGGCGGGTCGGACCTGCTTCGACCCACTGTTGGCCCACTTCTCTTGGGCTTTAGCCCATGCTTCTTTTTCACTTCTAGTCGCCTCTTTTGGGCGACCTCAATACTTAGGCCCATACTTAATTTGGGCTTAATTTCTGACCCTCTATAGTGACATATGTTCTTCTTGGCTTAGGCCCTTGCTATGAGATGATCATGACTGCTATATTTTATTTTCCATCTTTACCATTTTTCCAAGATCTGTATGCCTGGCTACTATCTTTTGAGGTTCAGATTTCTATTCCTACTTCAACTCCTTAGATTACCCTTTTGGCTTAACAATACTTTGCTCCTCTTGGATTTCCAACTTCTCTTTTTCGCCCCGACAATCCCTTTGGTAGTCGGGGAAATAATAGGAATCAGAATCGCCACCATGGGTGCAATAACAATAACAACAACCATCGTGGTTTACTTTCGACTCCTGGTACATCTTCTTCTGTGTGTCAGTTGTGCCATGGTAATGGACATGTTGCCACTCAGTGTTCTCGTTAGAGTGCTGGCCCAATGTTGACTCTCTTCATATTGCTTTTGTTGGATTTTAGTTCACCTAACCCTCTCATTCCTCATATTTGATACAAGCATATCCGCAACCTATCTCCTGCTGTCTTTTCTGTAAGTTTAGAGAAGAGAAAGAGATAGGGAATGAGTGAGACCTTATCCCCTTTTATATTGATAATAATGCATAATTACAAGAGTGCCATCAGGTATGAATTATGGGCCTGCCCATTACATCAATCAAGGGAAAATAAAATCAAATAAGAATAATATAGGCAATATTATTTCCTATTCTAACACTTATTCTAACACTTCATCTTAAGCTTGTGCGAAGATATCTCTTATGCCCAGCTTGGTGAGAATGCCATAAAATGGTTTATTCCCTCTTCATTTGGTAAGAACATCCGCCAGTTGATCACCAGTCTTCACAAATGGAGTGCATATGATGCCACTAGTGAGCTTTTACAAGATGAAGTGCCTATCAATCTCCACGTGCTTGGTTCTGTCATGCTGAACCGAATTATGAGCTATGTTGATAGCCACTTTGTTGTCATAGTACAACCTCATGGAATTAGTTTGATGAATCCCCAAGTCTCTCCACAATAGTCTAATCCACAAAAATTCGCATACATCCTAAGCGATAGTCCTGAATTCTATCTCTACACTAGATCTAGCAACCACATTTTGTTTCTTATTACGCCAAGTGACCAGGTTGTCTCCAACAAATGTGCAATACCTAGAAATCGATCGTCTATCAATGATTGATCCAGCCCAATCTGCATCAGTAAAAGCCTCCACACTAAGATGACCATGTTTTGAGAAATAGAGGCCCTTTCCTGGAGAAGATTTCAGGTATCTCAAAATTCTCATAACTGCCTCTAAGTGGATAGCTCTAGGAGCATGCATAAATTGGCTAACCATACTTACTGCAATAGCAATGTCTTGGCAGGAGTGAGATAAGTATATAAGCTTTCCTACTAACTTTTGGTATCTCTCCCTGTCCACTGGCTCTCCCCCTTGATTTTCACTTAACATTTGATTTGGTTCTAGAGGTGTGTCACATGATCTACCTCCAAGCATCCTAGTCTCCTTTAGCAAGTCAAGTACATACTTCCTCTGGCATATGAAGACACAATCCTTGGACCTAGCTACTTCAATGACCAAAAAGTACTTCAAAGTGCCCAAGTCCTTGATTTCAAACTCCTTGGCTAGGTACTCCTTTAACCGAGGGATTTCTTCAACATCATTCCCTATCAGAACAATATCATTAACATAGACAATTAAGGTTGTAGTCTTAGCAAGTGAGGAGTGTTTGACAAATAAGGTATGATTAGTTTGACTCTGCTTGAACCCATATTTGAACGTAGCTTGAGCAAACCTTTCAAACCAAGCCCTAAGAGTTTGCTTTAGTCCATAAAGTGACTTTCAGAGCCTGCACACTTTACCCTTGGACTTAGCATCTTCGAATCCAGGGGGAATATCCATATAGACCTCTTCTTCGAGATCTCTATGAAGGAAGGCATTCTTCACATCAAACTGATGGAGTGGCCAATCCAAATTTGCTACAAGGGAGAGCAGTATTTTCACAGAGTTTATCTTAGCAATCAGTGCAAATGTCTCCTTATTAAGGTTGTTCATAGGTTGAATCAGCGTGGTTTAGTTGTTCATTGTCACCCTAACCGCCAACCTCGATTTGAAAAAAAACATCATCCGATGTCAACTGAATCATTGTTAGAAACTATTCAATTCGGGTTAGAGAAACTATGGCCGGACTTTGGTCAGTGCTATAATCGTGCTTGAACAATAGATTTCAAACCAAAGGGTTTGAGAAAGAGGAGAGATTTTTCAAAGAATGAAGATCTGAAGGTTTCATTGCCATGCTTTTGCACCATTGCCTTCCTCCACCACAATCTCAAGCTGTTTGCTGTCATGATCTTAGAGTGAGAAGTTCCAGTCGCAAGGAAAGTAAAGAAGCGACATATTAAGAGAGTGTAAATCGTGAGAGATGTAGATCTGATATAAGGGAGAAAAATAAGCTAAATAAACTATAGAGAGGGAGAAAGAGAGAAAAATAAGGTAAATACACTGTAGAAAGGGAGGGGGTAAAGAGCTCGGAGTGAAGGTGAGGGAAATGAAATGTTTGACAAAAAAATAGAGACAAAAAAAGGGTGAGAGAGACAGAGAAATAAAGAAAGAGAGAGTGTAGGTGAGAGGAAGAAGAGAGGTTCATGGGAGAAAAAGAGAAATGAGAGGATTGAGGAGATCTAGTGAGTTGTCAAATCTTTTCTTGGGAAGGGGTTTTTTTTTTTTTTAAATTTATTGATGGGAAGGGTGAGATAGAGAGAAATGAAGATAAAAATGTGTGAGAAGAAGATGAGAGAGATAGAGAAATGAGAGGATTGAGGAGTGGGGAGACAAAAGAGTTGCTGTATAGTCAAATCATTTGTTTTATTTATTTATTTATTAATGAGAAGTGTCAGTTTGTACATTGGGAAGATATATTTTCTTTGGAAAAAAAAGAATTAAAATTAAAGGTGAGTCTTACACGTTTAAAATATCTAGGTGAATAAACATGATATCATTATTGAAGTTTATAAATATATGTATATACATAATTCGGTCGGTTCAAGTAAGGCAGATTTTGAATCATTTAGCTTGACATTTGGCCGAAAATTGAAATTTTTTTTTATGAAATTGAACCGCAGCCAATCGCGTGATTGGCAAAATCGCCCATATTATGGTCGGGTTAGTCGGGTTCTGGTTGGATCGTCGGGTGATTCGAATTTTTGAACACCCCCACTCCTGATAATCTATCCCATAAGTCTGAGTGAAGCTCTTAGCATCCAATCTTGCTTTGTATCATTCTATGGAACCATCTACTTTATGTTTTATAGTCTACATCCACTTACAATCGACTGGATTTTTGCCTCTAGGTAACTCCACTAACTCCTAAGTGCCATTCTTGTTAAGAGCTTGCATTTCCTCCATTATGGTATGTTTCTACTCAGGAATAGAGAGAGCATCCTAGAAATTGTTGGGCGGACTCATTGACAAAATTTTAGAAAGAAAGGCTTTATATAAGGGAGACAGGTTAGAATATGAGATATGATAGAAATCGAATGCTGAGTATATAACCTTATCCCCTTCCTATTAGCAATAGGAGCATCAAGATCTAAAAACTCAAGAATAGAAACATTAAGATCATAATTACGTGGACTCTCAAGAGAGGTGAATGACTTTGGACACTTATCCAGAGAAGAAGTTGGCAGTAGAGGATCAGAAGTAGTGTCTTGCATCCGGGTTACTTTCTGTCTATCTTTGTCCCCGACATAAACTTCGCTTTTTTTCCTTTTCCACAACAATTGTTGGCTCAACATCCTCTATTTGTTCAACTACTAGAGGTAGTGAAACACGAATCTCTTCATACGAAGGCTTCTCTTGAAGGGATGACTGTGACATGGGAAAGGACTTAGACACTGGAGAGGTTTGAAAGTAAGACTGAGACTCAAAGAAAGTAACATCCTTGGAGACAAACCATTTGCGAGATGGATAATGATAACACTTATAGCCCTTTTGGGTGGCAGAGTAACCCACAAAAACACACTTAAAAGACCTAGGATCCAATTTACCACGAGTAGGTGAATAATTATGGACAAAACAAACATATCCAAATGTCTTAGAGATAATAGAGAACCCAGGAGATGTGGACCCGAACCAAACTTGAAGGGGTGTTTGTTTTTGAAGGATTTGGATAGGAAGACGATTAATCAAATAAGCGGCAGTGAGAACCGTTTCCCTCCAATAGGATCGAGAAACACATAGTTCAAAGGATAAACAACATGCCACATTAAGGAGACGGCAATTTTTTCGTTCTGCAACACCATTTTATTGAGGGGTATTAGTGTAAGAAGTTTTGTGAATAATGCCATGAGTGGCGAAATAATTGGCAAGACCAGAGTTAATATATTCTCTCCCATTATCAGAATGTAAAATTTTTGCAACTGTCCTAAACTGAATGCAAACCATTTTATGAAAGTTTTGAAATACAAAAAATGCCTCACTTTTATCTTTCATCAGATATACCCAAGTGGCCCTAGAACAGTCATCTATGAAAGTAACAAACCATTTTTGACTTTTTAAAGACACAAAACATGAGGGACCCCATATATCAGAATGAATCAAAGAAAATGAAACTGAAATTTTATTAATAGAATGAGCAAAAAGAGCTCTATGTTATTTTCCAAGTTGACATGACTCATATTGAAAATCAGACATTATTTTTCTCAAAAACAGAAGAAAATAAATGCTTAAGTAGTAAAAAAAAAGGGATGTGCTAAGCGACGGTGTCACAGCCAAAGGTCTTCCTTGGTGGATAGTAAATGAATAGATGAATGAGCCAGCTTGTCTGTCTGATCCGGATTGTAGAGACCTTGTTCCTTTCTACCACTACCAATCCTCTTCCTCGTGATAAGGTCCTGAAACAGACAATGATCAGGAAAAAATGTCACACTACAATTTCAATCATGAGTAATACGACTCAAAGATAAAAGATTAACAATAAAATTGGGAACATGGAGTACAGAGGACAAAGGAAGGGAAGAGGTGGCATGAATTAAACCTTTTCCTGACACAGAATAAATAGTACCATTAGCAATATGCACTTTTTCCTGACCAAAGAAGGGGTTATATTCTGAGAACAAATTAGAGGAACCAGACATATGGTCCGAAGCACCAGAATCAATAATTCATGGCACAGTTGTATGAGATAGCAATGCTCATGTAGAGGAAGCCAAGTTACCTAAATTAGCAAAGGAAGAAGATGATGCACCTGTGGCAGAAGTAAAGGCTTGACGGTCTAGCAAGTGGTGAAGAGCAATCTCAAATTCTGAGGCAGATAACCCCGAAACATTAGCAATCGATGAGACAATTGGAGATGAAGGTGGTGGCTCAATCATGTCAGAAAGATGTGCCCGAGCATTGGCCCTTTGGCCTCTAGACAAACCAAACCTACCCCCTTGAGGACTAGGACTGTCATGATCCAAACCCGCCCCTATAAGTTAAGGTCATAACCGGCCAGTTGTCATGACCCGAACCCGCCCCTATGGGTTAAGGACATAACCGGCCAGTAATCCTGTGATTACCTACGGCCTCAGACCAAAACAAACATAACCCGTCAAAGTAAAGGGGCCAAATGGAAGCAAAATTTTAAAACTTTGTCCATAGAGCCGTGCTTATATGCACATCAAACAGAACATACTCATATACGTTAATAACCCACGTCAAAAGTATAGTAGCATAAACTTCTTTACAAACAGGATCATCTAAACTGAGCCAACCCATAACAGACTATATACAAATGTACACAAAACCCTTGCCAACAAGATAAAATATAATTACATAACAAAATGGCAAGGATGGGTCTCGCACGTGAGACACAAGGCTGACTCTCCAAAACTCATGTTGTTTTTGGCAGACTTCACTGGGGCTGGGTTTGGACTTCCCGCGGCTCACCTACAAACACATGAATGAGTGTGAGCGATAGCCCAGTGAATAATATCGAATACGTAAGTTACATAAGCAATATGAAGAACAACATGCCCCGAACGGCCTTGGGCCCAATGCATATTTCTGCTTAACATATATATACACTTATACAAAATTCAGATCAATGACTGTAGTTCCAAACATACTGGCCTTTGGCCCATTCGGATTTCCATTCATGTCAAAACGACCTTCGGCCCATTCATTTATGTCAGAACGGCCTTCGGCCCATTCATTTTTATCAAAACGGCCTTTGGCCTATTCATTCACGTCAAAAAGGCCTTCGGCCCATACATTCGTGTCAAAACGACCTTCGGTCCATTCACTTATGTCAAAACGGCCTTCGGCCCATTCATTCTGTCAAAACGGCCTTCGGCCCATACATTTATGTCAAAACGACCTTCGGTCCGTTCATTTCTATCCAAACGACCTTTGGTCCATTCAGTTTTGTCAAAACGACCCTCGGTCCATTCATCCTTATCAAAACGACCTTTGGTCCCTTTTTTTTCTATCAAAACGACCTTTGGTCCAATTATTCATTCATATCAGACTTTTGTCCACAATCCCAATTAGCAACTCACACAGCTTATAAGGGAATAAACAATTGGACATTGATAAGCTTTCAAATATTGATATTACTCACAGTGATCGGCTTGTGGATTTGCCCTGGAGCTTGGCCCTACACATTTCATGAACATAAAAGGGTCATTAACAATTCAATCCGTTCCTTAATTCACATATTCCTCTTTAGGCTTTATTCTCATCTTATTAACTCATTTACAATGCTTAACATGTGCCTAAGAGTGCTTATAAGTGAAAGAGAACGGAAAACAGAACACAGAATGCAAAAACAGAATTTCAGAAAATAGGGTCCCCGCTCGAGCGGACCCTTAAGGCCTGCAAAAGTACTGGTTGCATGAAAAATACGCTCGAGCGTGAAATAGAGCGCTCGAGCGGAAGGCCTGTCTACAAAACTCCCCGCTCGAGCGTGAGATACCCCGCTCGAGCGAACATTCAACTCTGTAAAAAGTGCTGGGAGCACGATTTTCCCGATCGAGCGTCATGTTTCCCACTCGAGCGGACCTCAAAATTCTAGAAAACCCAGAACTGTGTTCTTGAGCTTCATATCGATTTTCCAGCTACAATACTTGCATGCAATGGCTTAAAATTCACACTTACACATTTTAACACGCTACCAATGCAAGATTACACCTTAAGAGGCTCAATTTCAAGGATTACACTCTTGCATGTTTCAAATTGACATCAACTTCAACTCTATCGTGTATATTCATGCATTTCAAGCTCCCATCCTCAATTATTCAAACATGCATGGTCATCTTGACTTTATTTTCATTTCAAAAGATGCAAATGGTGTCAAAGCCTAACAAACCAAGCTTGCATGCATAATCAAACTTCAAGTCTTGCTTAATTGACACTATACATGCTAGATTATGCAACTTATGACAATTCAAAAGCAATTCTATGCATGCATGATCATATCTCATCAAAACCAATTTAAATCATGCTCTTGATCACAAACAACCCTTGAACACACAAGATTACACATTAAACTCATGAATTCAAGAATCAATGCTCACCTAGAGGCTCAATTCTTCCAATTTATGGTCAAGTCTAGAGTTGTCTTCAAGACTTCCAAGATTCAAGAGCAAAACTTGATTTCCTCCCCTCTCTCTCTCTAATTCGGGTCTCTCCCCCTCTAGAGAGCTAAATTAGCCAAGAATGAAAATAAAGGAGGGAGTTGAATACATAAGGGCCCCATATAACTCCACTAAGCCTCATTAATTTAATATTACATATTCGAGCACCAATTCATTATTTAATCAATTTAATCTGGCCTGAACCAGTTTTTCAATTAAATTTCACCATAGGCTCTAAAAATTATGCCAATCACAATGGCGTAATCAATTTCGGGTTCCGTGGCCGATAAGGCCCTCAATCTAATTTCCAAAGCAGATTATTCAAACAGATATTCCTACGGCGAACAGATATAATTCCAAAATCACATAGATTCACATAATGGCACACAAAATCATAACAAAATATATAATCATATACGTATTAGGGCCAATTAACATAATACAGAACAGGGGTATCACACCAGTAATCATAAGATTACCTACGGCCTAAAACGAAACCAAACGTACATTATAATAGTAAAGGAGGCCAAACGGAAGTAGTCTTATAAATTTTGTCCATTAAGCTATGCTTACATGGCATACCAAAACATTTTCCACATATGTAATAACAACTCACACCAAAAACCAAAATAAACATCTTGTCCGTCTAGGATCAAACAAACATATGGCCAATCGAACAAAAGGTCTTTAAACAAAGGTGATCCAACGAATCTATCAAAATAGCAAAAGGGGTAAAACAAAAGAACAAAAACAAAGTCTTGTGCGTGAGACATTCGGCTGACTTCACAAAAACTTGGATTTCTCTTACATCCTTCACTGAGGCTGGGTTTGGACATCTCTTTGCTTACCTACATACATATAAATAAGAGTGAGCAAAAGCTCGGTGAATAATACCAAAGTAAAGAGGTTATATGAATGAAATTCTCTAATGTGTGATATCCTTGTCAAACACATTAAACGACCTTAGGCCATTTGTATTTCTATCAAATATATCAAATGGCCTCAGGCCCAAACATATCAAACGGCCTCTGGCCCAACGTATCAAACGGCCTCAGGCCCAATTCATTATTATCAAATAGCCTCGGGCCCAATTCATTCTTATCAAATGGCCTCGGGCCCAATTTATTCTTATCAAACGGCATCGGGCCTAGTTCATCCTTGTGAAACAGCCTCGAGCCCAATCATCGTATCAAACGGCCTTTAGACCATTATTTTCACATTCATATTTGTGCGCATTTCATACTTGGGATCATAATCATATTCACACTCAAACAGCCTTGGGCCCAATGCATTTGTATTCAAATCAACATCAAACGGCCTTGGGCCCAATGCATTTGTATTCAAATCAACAAATCCATAAAGCTTATACAGAAGTAGCATTTGAAAAATAGCATACTTGAAAGTATCTTTACTAAGATATTACTCACAGTGTTCTGTCAATGGATTTGCCCACGTGCTTGACCTTACACATTTCATAACACATTGGGTCACAAACAATTCAATCCGTTCTTAACTTATTTATTTCTCTTAGGCCTTTTATTTTTTTTAATCTCTTTGGTTCATTTATAATGCTTAATACATGCCTAAGAGTGTTTAGAAATGAAAGAGAACGAAAAACCAAACATAAAACAACTTTTCAAAATTTTTTGAAATAGGGGCTCTCCGCTCGAGTGCAGCTTTGGTCGCTCGAGTGGTCTGCAAACTCTATAAAAGTACTGTTTGCATGAATTTTACACTTGAGTAAGGAACCTTGCAAAACAGAGTTCGCTCGAGCGCAAGGTTTGCCACTCGAGCCACTGCGCAAATCTCAGCAAAACTTCTGGGAGCTGAATTTTCTCGCTTGAGCTAGACTTCCTTCGCTCGAGCAGATAGGTCGAATTCTAGAATTTCCATAATTCTGTTTGAATCTCAAAACTCATTTCCAAAGGCCAAAATCATGCATGACTTACCCAAAACTTCAAAAACATGTATTTGACCATTAATACTTAAAGAATTACATTTTTTTATACATAAACCTTCATGAATTTGGAAAATCATCACTCTAATTTTCCATGCAAGCATGAATTCAAGCTTAACTCTTTTCTATCATCATCAAGACATGGATTTGAGCTCTATAACTTCAAAGGTCATGCAACCAAATTTCATAATTCTATAATTCATGGATGTATGTCTAAAATAATCACCAATTCTACATGTTTAACATGCTTCAAAGCACAAATGCACATAATCATGGTGAATGCTTACATGCACATATATATAACTTCAATTTCATTATATTCAACTAAAATCTCATTCTTAGCTTCATTTTATTTTTGAATTCACAAAACCATGATCTTGAACTCATAAATTAAAGTTTGATTACCCACCAAAAGCTTCAATTTCTTCCAACTATAGCCAAATCTTGAGCTAATCCACCTAGCTATTCAATCCCTTGGCAAAATCTTCATTGTTGAGCCCTTCCTCTCTCTAAATTCGGCTCTCTCTCTCTCTCTCTAGAGTGTTTAATTCAGATTTTTGAGCTCAAAAGAATGAGTATAAGTATGTTTGGCCTATATATACTAGGTGATTAGATTAAGTTAATCAACCTCAATTAAAGTTAATGAGCCTCACTTAATTAATCTAATTATTTTGATATGAATCAATTTTTAATCAAATTTCACCATAGGCTCTAAAAATCACGCTAATCACAATGGTACAAACAATTTGAATTTCTATAGCCTCTACGGTCTTCAATTTAATCTTATAGTAGAAAATTAGACAAATTTTCCTACGGTGAACATATATAGATTCAAAAACATAATTACTCACATAATCGTCACCCAAAATCATATTAAGCACATAATTACAATCATAATTAAGGTTAATTAACATAACACAGAGTAGGGTTATCACAATCTTCCCCCTTTTAGGAAGTTTGGTCCTCTAAACTTATTTTACCTCTATCCGAAAACAAATGTGGATAGCATAGCTGTATTTCATCCTCCTTTTCCCATGTAGCGTGCTTGCCATAGTGTTCTTTCCATTCTATCTTCACTATTGGGATAGACTTGTTTCTTAATTGCTTCACTTGCCAGTCAATGATCCGTTTCGGCCATTCCTTGTATGCCATATTCTCATCAAGCGCTATCCGGTGGTAGTCAAGCACATGAAATGGATCTCAAAGATAGCTCCTCAACATCGATACATGAAACAAATTTTGCATTTGTTCGAATCCCGGTGGCAAGGCAACCCTATAAGCAACTGGACCAAGCCTTTCCAGAATTCGAAACGGCTTAATATAATGAGTTGACAATTTACCCTTCTTACCAAATCTCAACTGGCCCTTCATAGGAATTACACGAATAAATATATGATCACCAAACTCATAGTCAAGAGGCCTTCTCTGAACATCTGCATAGTTCTTTTGCCTGCTCTGTGCTGTCTTGAACCTTTGTTGGATGATTTTAGTCTTCTCATAAGTGTCTTGCACAATTTCAGGCCCAAGTAAAGCCCTATCCCCGACTTTTGTCTAAGAAATTGGTTCGTACGGTGCCATACCGAGTTTCATACAGTGCCATACTGATGCTGGAGTGAAAATAGTTATTGTATGCAAATTCAGCTAGTGGCAAACAATCCTTCCAGCCCCCTTGAAAATCTAAAGGACACATTCTGAGCATGTCTTCCAAAGTCTATATGTTCTGTTCTGATTGCCCATTTGTTTGTGGGTGGAACACGGTACTAAATCTCTATTCTGTTTCCATTGCTCTTTGCAGGCTTTTCCACAATCTAGATAAAAATTTTGAATCTCTATCCGATACAATAGATACTGGAACTTCGTGTAAACGAACAATCTCATCCACATATATAGTGGCTAATCTATAAGCATCAAAAGTAGTCTTTACAGGCAGAAAATGTGCTGATTTAGTCAGTCTATTGACTATAACCCAAATAGAATCCATACCTCTAGGAGTTAGAGGTAGGCCAACAACAAAGTCCATGGTCACATGCTCCCACTTCTATTCCGGAATAGGGAGAGGTTGAAGTAGACTGCCTGGTTTCTGATGTTCAACTTTAACTTGCTGACACTGAAGGCACTTAGACACATATTCTGCAATTTCCTTCTTCATTTTGCGCCACCAATAGCTTTGCTTTAAGTCTCGATACATTTTGTTGTTACCCGGATGCATAGCAAACATCAACTTGTGAGCTTCATCTAGGATTCTCTTCTTTAGTTCAGGAACATTTGGGACACACATTCAGTTTTGAAATCTCAACACTTCATTATCAATGCTAAATTCTAGTTTCGGATTTGCTTCAAACTCATCAATTATTTTCTTGAGGAACTTATCCTCTTTTTGCCTTTGCTTGACTTCATTAAATATTGCTAGCTCAGCTGAAATAGCGGCTATCAACCCAGCTTGTTCGTGTAACACAACTTCAATCTTGATTTTCTCAAAATCTTGCAAGATTTTTTTTTTGTTTAGTGAGTAAACAAGCTAAGTTCCCCGTTGATTTTCTGCTTAATGCATCGGCAACTGTATTGGCCTTTCCAGGGTGGTATTGAATTTGAAGGTCATAATCCTTCATCAACTCAAGCCATCTTCTCTGCCGCATATTTAGTTCTTTTTTAGTAAAGAAATACTTTAGGTTTTTGTAGTCGGTGTAAGCTTCACATCTTGCCCCATACAAGTAATGCTACCAAATTTTTAAAGCAAACACAACTGTGGCCAATTCCAAGTCATGTGTTGGGTAATTCTTTTCTTGTGGTCTCAACTGTCGGGAGGCATAAGCAATCTCCTGTCCTTCCTGTATTAACACACAACCAGACCCTGATAAGATACATCACTATAAATTACAAAATTTTCCATAACTGTGGGCAAGGTCAACATTGGTGTAGTAGTCAATCTCGTTTTTAGCTTTTGGAAGGCAGACCCTCTTTCATCAGTCCATTCAAACGACTGTCCTTTGTGCGTGAGTTGAGTAAGCGGTACGGCTATTCTCGAAAAATCTTTCACAAACCTTTTGTAGTACCCAGCTAAACCCATGAAACTGCGGACTTCCGTTACATTTGTTGGAGTAGGCCAGTTCACAATTGCTTCTATCTTCTATGGGTCTACGGAAATCTCATATCTATTAATAACATGGCCCAAGAAGACGACTTCATTTAACCAAAATTCACACTTCTTTAGTTTCGAAAATAATTTCTTTTCCCTAAGTGTTTGCAAAACAGTTCTCAAATGGTGTTCATGTTCAAGTCTACTTTTTGAATATATCAAAATATCATCAAAACCACAACAAAGTCATCAAGGTAAGTCTTGAAAATTTGGTTCATTAGATCCATAAATACTGCAGGGGCATTAGTCACTCCAAACAACATAACAAGAAATTCATAGTGACCATACCTTGTTTGAAACGCAATTTTCTCAACATCTTCTGCTTTTACCTTCAACTGGTGGTACCCGAATCTCAAATCAATTTTGGAAAATACTTATGATCCTTGCAACTGATCAAACAAGTTGTCAATACGGGGTAAAGGATATTTATTTTTTATCGTCACCTTGTTCAATTCCTGATAGTCAATACACAGGCGTAAGGTCCCATTTTTCTTTTTCACAAATAATACCGGCACACCCCATGTTGAAGAACTTGGTCGGATAAACCCTTTATCAAGTAAGTCCTGCAATTGTTCTTTCAGTTCTTTCATTTCAGTAATAGACATTCTGTAGGGGTTTTCTGAGATAGGCTGAGTGCCTAGTACAATATCAATAGTAAATTCTATTTCCCTGTCAACCAATTCTCCTGGCAATTTATCTGGGAATACATTCGAAAATTCTTTAACAATAGGGATACTGTTCAATTCAACATTCATAGATTGGTCAGACAATACACTACACAAGTAACCCTAGCATCCTTTCTTGATCAGTTTACATGCTTTCATTGCAGATATCAAAAAGGTGGAGGGACTACCCCATTACCCACAAACACAATTTCTTCTTGCCCTAGTGGTCTAAATACAACTTGTTTCGTTACACAATCGATGGTGGCATAGTATTTAGATAACCAGTCCATATCCAGAATTACATCAAAACGTCTAAAGTCCAAGGGTAACAAATCTACATACAAGGTAGCACTCCCAATTTGCATATCACAAAATCGACACACAGATGTACATAACACAGATTTTCCGGATGGAGCAGATACACATAACAAATATGGCAATGATTCTAGAGGTCTACTCAATCTAGATGCAAATGCATAAGTTACAAAGGAGTGTGTTGATCCGGAGTCAATTAACACAAAAGCATCCTGATTACATATAAAGATAGTACCTGAGATGACTGCTTCTGCATTCCGTGTATCGCCCGAAACGAGTGCAAAGACTCTCCCTTGCCTTACAGTGTCTCTGGTAGTAGTAGGCCCTGTAGTGTTTCTCGGTTTTGGGATCGATCCAGTTGAGCTAGCACTTAATTTTCCACTATTTGGATTACAATCCCTAGCCATATGCCCTATTGTACCACATTTAAAGAAGGCCCCTGAAACACGGTAGCAAACCTCGCGGTGTCTTTTACCACTTTTGCTGCACATTAGAGATATATCTTTGGAAGAAGTTGAAGTACTTAAGAAACCCGTATTCTTTCTCTTTGAAAGCCTTTTCTTTGAAAAGAAACCTTGCCTTTTACTTTTCCAATCGGTTAATGGTTTACTCTGTTTGGCTATGTTAGCTTTTGATATGATAGCCCAATCTAGCACATCCGTGTAGGTTTCTAGCTTTAGTATATTCACCTTCTCTAAGATATCATCTCGAAGACCACCCTCAAACTTTCTTGCTTTCTTATAGTCAATGTCGACCATGTGCGGGGAAAATCTAGCCAATTCAATAAACTTGGCCTTGTACTGAGCTACTATCATGCTGCCTTGCTTCAGTTCCATGAATTCTTACACTTTTCTGTCATTGACACATTGTGAAAAATATTTGTTGTAGAAAATTTCTAGGAACCATGCCCAACCAATATCTTTATTGCTTTCACGCATCAACATCCACCACCTTCTTGCCACATCTTCCAATGTAAAGGTAGCTAGTAATACCTTCTGTGTTTCAAGACACAAAAACACCTTAAATAGTTTTTCTATGCCAAGGACCCATGCTTCAACCTTTAATGGATCCAATCACCCATGAAATTATGGCAGTTTTATTTTCTTAAAATCTTTAGTGAGAGCTATGGTTTGGTCATTGTTTTGCAAGTCGTATACAGGCTGTACTGGAGATGGAGATAAAGGGTGTGGCTATTGCCACTGTTGCTGCCACTGTCATTGTTGCCTCAGCGTTTCTACCATGTCTTGTATTAACCTTTCCATCCAATCCATTCTGGCAATAGAGGACTCCTCTAATTCATCAACTCTTGTTCTCACCATTATTTGATTAAACTTGCATTATTTTTTATATAAAAATGGACACAAGTATGCATATACAAAAGAGCATACATATTCAAGTAAATCACAATACAAGTAAATCACAATGCATATAATACACAGTCATTCGTTTCAAAACATTTAATTCAAGTTCACACTTTTTACATGAATGCATTCTAGATCTTTTCTAGATGCTTATTGCTCATTTGGACAAGTGTGTGAGTTATTAACTCCTGCTCTGATACCACTTTGTCATGACCCAAACCTGCCTCGGTAGGTTAAGGTCATAATCAGCTAGCAATCGTAAGATTACCTACGGCCTTAGACAAAACCAAACATACATTATAATAGTAAAGGGGGCCAAACGGAAGCAATCTTTTAAATTTTGTCTATTAAGCTGTGTTTGCGTGGCATACCGAAACATTTTCCATATATGTAATAAGAACACACACCAAAAACCAAAATAAACATCTTGTTCGTCCAGGATCATACAAACATATGGTCAGCTGAACAAAAGGTCTATATACATAGGTGATCCAACGGATCCATCAAAATAGAAAAAAAGGGTAAAACAAAAGAACAAAAACAAAGTCTCATGCGTAAGACGTTTGGGCTGACTTCACAAAAACTTGGATTTCTCTTACATCCTTTACTGAGGCTGTGTTTGGACATCTCTTTGCTTACCTACATACATATAAATAAGAGTGAGTGAAAGCTCAGTGAATAAAACCAAAGTAAATAGGTTACATGAATGAAATTCTCTAATGGGTGATATCCTTGTCAAACACATCAAACGACCTCTGGCCCAACGTATCAAATGGCCTCAGGCCCAATTCATTATTATCAAATGGCCTCTGGCCCAATTCATTCTTATCAAATGGCCTCGGGCCCAATTCATTCTTATCAAATGGCCTTGGGCCCAGTTCATTCATGTCAAACGGCCTCAGGCCCAATCATTGTATCAAACAGCCTATGGGCCATTATTTTCACATTCATATTTGTGTGCATTTCATACTTGGGATCATAATCATATTCACATTCAAACGGCCTTGGGCCTAATGCATTTGTATTCAAATCAATGTCAAACGGCCTTGGGCCCAATGCATTTGTATTCAAATCAACAAATTGTGGACACCCCATTTTTGACCACTCATAAGACTTGGGCGCTTTATTTCGAACACCCGATGATGAAAGTTATATTGTGCAATCTTTTGAATTCTCAACAAAGAAATTTGGATTCAAGCTCTAATCCCTAATCTTACACCCCATTTTGGCAAAACTATTTTAGACCTTAAAACCCTCTTTTTCAAAATATTTTTCCAAATGCTTCTATGATGTTCCGAGGCTCACAGTTCGTTTAAAATATTGTACTTTTCGGTAAACCGAGTAAGGGCAAAGTAGAGATACACGAAAGGGAGGTGAACTCTTTTAAAAATCTTTAAAAACATCTTATTTATGTGTTTGGAGTAGGAGGAAATAGCAGGAGATGGAAGAAAACTAGTTTAGGAAGAAGTTGAGCATCAAACCGTTGAGAAGAATAAGCATCCTTCACTAAATTATGGATATCTCTCTGACCACTTAGAATTTAGATGTAAAGCTACCGTCATTGGAAAGTAGACTTCTGGGGCTTCAATTTAGACTCAAGAATCACCTAAAACCAAGTTCGTATGTGGGAGATATGCCCGTTTGAAGTCAGGCCTGAAATGCAGATTTTTAGACCTGGCCGGGTCCATTTAGAACCGATGTGCCTCATTTAGACCTGGCTAGGTTTCAATGAAAACTTTTCTAGACTTGCTTTTTAGGCTTGGCTGTGTGTTTTGGGGGGGCCCGATTGAGTCTCAATGGCGAGAAACAGGACAGCTGGCGGGAATTCTCCAACTGTTGTTTTTTGAAGATATTTTCAACCATTTTGGCTCAAATTCTATAAATAGACCCCCTGTACTCAAAATTAAAGGTTATCAAAATTTCCAAAAGCTTTGAAGAGCTAAAAAGGGCCCCTTTCATCTTCAACACCTTTCTTCATCCTCAAACCTTCTTTAGCTATACATACATAATACATACACCATTAGAGCTTGTTCTTGAAGCTTTTTGCTAGAGTTTCAAACCATATTTCATAAACTTGAGGGTGTTTGGAATCAAGCTTGATCAACAACCAAAGCTTGCTCTCTTCAAGAGGTATAAGCTTGTCACCTTTTTCCTTGCTTGCATTTTAATCTTTTTCTTGTGTTTTCCTATTATTTTGAATTCATTCCAAGTGTTGGAACTTGGGTTTGACGAGCTATCAAAGGTAGAAAGGCTTAACACCCTTTCTTGCACCTTATCCCATAGCTCATACCCTTTGTTTTTGCACTCTTTTCTTTGGTTTTTACACTAATTTTCAGAATTTAAAAAGGCTGAAAAAAAATGGTTTAAAAGTCTCAAAAGTGGAGGGATTAGCCACCTCTCCTTGATTTTGCTTACTAGCTTTATATTTCTTGCTTTTGTCTATCTTTTTGTGCTCTTTAAACACACTTTTAGCCATCATTTTTGGGCTGTTTTGGGACTGTTCTTGGACTGTTTTGGGGCTGAAACATGTGATTTAAAATTGCAAAAAGTGGAGGGGTTAGCCACTCCTCCGTAGGCTTTGTTCCATAACTTTTCCTCTACTTTTTTTACTTACTTTCTCTTACTTTTAGCTACTATTTTTTTACATTTTAGGGGCTGTTAGGGGCTGTTTAATTCATTTAAATAGTTTATGCTGTGAATATCATACTTGTTGTGTTGTAAGTCCTCATGGCTTCGGTTGTTTAGGACTTAGAGACCGAGTCATTTGAGTTGATAGCTTTATTTACTTAGTTTTCATGCGATGAGTTTCATTTTAAATAATCAACTTCGCATAATCATTTCTGCCACCTCTCTCTTTTCTTCTTTTTCTTTCTTTTGTTTGAGAGTTATTTCAAATGATTGATGGTTGTTCGAGGCATGGGAAAGAGACCTATGCTCAATGGCTTAATCTTTATGGAGATTCATTGTGAAGGCATAGGCTCTTTTTCATGTGAAGAATCACTTCTCGTTTGATATTCGTTCTCATTTAGTGGACTTAACCATCATTTTGGACAAATTGATTAAGTAATGGAAAGGATTAATAAAATTGGCCTAAAATGAACTAAACTGACATAAAGAAAATGTTTGGAGTTGGTTGGATTTGGCCGGACGTTATGTCGAGTCTATCGTTCCAAGACTTGTCACATGTCAATCCATGATATGTTGATGAGACTTGGAGCTTGTCTATTTCCCTCTTTGAGCCTTCATGATAAGAGGGAGGGGTGGTCGTCTTCATTGCATTTATTAATTGTTTTGTCCAAATTGTGTTCGAAATCATCAAGCCATCAACTTGTGCCAATTGATGGTTTTAGACTCGAATTCACTCTTCTCTTGTGTTTCATGATACAGGAGAGAATAAGGGACAAACAAGGCCTAGAAAGGCTCTGTTTGCACTGACCTCACCTCAGAGCACAAAAACATTCTTGGCAAAAAATTAGGGCACGGCCGGCACTTTTTGGACCCGGCCGGGCCTCATTAGGGGCCGGTTAGCTCCCAATGTTTGGTGAACAGAGACCTTTTTACAGAAACAGAGGGCAGTGGCTGAGGGTGAGGCAGACCAATTTGGGTAGACAGAGCAGCTTCTGGACACTGTGTATGCGATCATTGTGCCTCATTGTCGCTTATGATTTGTAATTATTTTGTTATAAATAATTATTGTTGTAATTAATTATTATTGTTACAATTAGTTATTGTTGTAGTTATTATTGCTGTTTATTTATAATTGCATAGCTAGTTAACTTAGATTGTTAGTTTCTCATTCTGATATCCTTGTTGTAATAAATTAGATAGGTAGCTTAGTGTTCCTTGAATTCGTAATAAGTAGTTAATTAATTTAGCTAATTAGTATTCATTTGAATTTGTAATAATTAGTTTAATTCGAACACTTCGACACCCATTTGGACCCTCTTGTACAAGGGCAAAATATGTAATAATTGTGTGTGTCTTCCAACCCCCATTTCTTTCTCCCTTTTATTTATCTGCTTATGATGGTAGCATAGAGCATCATGTTTCCTTAGCATTTTTTTATGACTTGCATCCACTCGTGTTGCATCCATAAGAGTTTGGCTCATCATTCTAACCAATGTCAAGATCAAAATCTTTACTTGAATACATGCTTCATTCCATGTCTTGGATTGGATCATATGCCATGCTCATAGCCGAGTCTATAAAAATTGCATAAATGTGTACGTTGCATTAGTCACATTGCATTGTTTAGGAACATGCATATTTTCTAAATCATTTTTTATTTGGCTTGCCTTGGAGTACTAGGTGGGCACTTATTGTTTTAGCATATTGCATTGTGTGTGATTGTTGCCATGCCAAGCATGATTCTATGAGATTAAGTGCTTAAGTGATATATCTGTTTGAAGGCTAATTGCTTGAATTAGAATAAATTGATTAGTGTATATACAAACTCACTTTTTTTTTAAGTGACGTGTATTCAAAACAATTTTTAAACAAACATCAAGAGTTCCAATTTTTGCAAATTATTCTATACTTGTGTGCGTCACATAGTAAAAATAGCTAATAAATTGGAACAAGAGCATATAATGTAAATAAGAATCACATCATGATTAGTAGAGGCCGATCTTTTGATCAGGCGAGTGGGGTGCTCAGTTCATGACCTTCTCCTCTCGTATCTAAGTTCCCGAACTAAGACAATCTTGGTGACAACGAACACGTGGCCTTTGGCACGAGTTTTGGGTTTCCTAGATTTCCCAAAATATTTAGGTGGTGATTCTAAAATCTAGCAAAGCAGTTCATTTTTGGCATTTGATTAAAACGTCGATTTTTCGAAAGAATTGCCGGATTTGGACTCTTTTTGCATTTTCACTATTTTACATTGCACTTGTGAAATCAAATTCAAAGCCATGGGAGTCCGAACTGCAGGGCTAGTCGTATCCGAAAGGAGCACAAAAAGCAAGCTACACAAATCCATGAAGCTTATACAGAAGTAGCATTTGGAAAATAGCATACTTGAAAGTATCTTTACTAAGATATTACTCACAGTGTTCCGTCGATGGATTTGCCTTCATGCTTGACCCTATACATTTCATAACACATTGGGTCATAAACAATTCAATCCGTTCTTAACTTATTTATTTCTCTTAGGCCTCTTTCTTATCCCGTTAGTTCATTGATAATGCTCAATACGTGCCTAAGAGGGCTTAGAAATGAAAGAGAATGGAAAACCAAACATAAAACAACTTTTCAAAATTTTCTGAAACAGGGCTCTCCGCTCGAGCACAGCTTTGGTCGCTCGAGCGGTCTGCAAACTCTATAAAATTACTAGTTGCATGAATTTACGCTTGAGCGAGAAACCTTGCAAAACAAAGTTCGCTCGAGCGAAAGGTTTGTCGCTCGAGCCACTGTGCAAATCTCTACAAAACTTCAGGGAGCTGAATTTTCTCGCTCGAGCGAGATTTCCTTTGCTCGAGCGGACAGGTCGAATTCTAGAATTTTCAAAATTCTGTTTGAAGCTCAAAACCCATTTCCAAAGGCCAAAAAATCATGCATGACTTATCGAAAACTTCAAAAACTTGTATTTGACCATTTATACTTGAAGAATTACATTTTCTTATACATAAACCTTCATAAATTGGGCAAATCATCACTCTAATTTTCCATGCTAGCATGAATTCAAGCTTAACTCTTTTCTATCATCATCAAGACATGGATTTGAGCTCTATAACTTCAAAAATCATGCAACCAAATTCCATAATTCTATAATTCATGGACGCATGTCTAAAATAACCACCAATTCTACATGTTTAACATGCTTCAAAGCTTAAATGCACATAATCAGGGTGAATGCTTACATGCATGTATATACAACTTCAATTTCATTATATTCAACTCAAATCTCATTCTTAGCTTCATTTTATTTTTGAATTCACATAACCATGATCCCATGATCTTCCAAAAAGCTTCAATTTCTTCTAACTATAGCCAAATCTTGAGCTAATCCACCTAGCTATTCAATCCCTTGGCAAAATCTTCAATGTTGAGCCATTCCCCTCTTTAAATTCAACTCTCTCTCTCTCTCTCTCTCTAGAGTGTCTAATTTAGATTTTTGAGCTCAAAAGAATGAGTATAAGTATGTTTGGCCCATACATATACTAGGTGATTAGATTAAGTTAATCAACCTCAATTAAATTTAATGAGCCTCACTTAATCTAATTATTTCGATACGAATCAATTTTTAATCAAATTTCACCATAGGCTCTAAAAATCAAGCTAATCACAATGGTATAGACAATTTCAATTTTTGTAGCCTCTACGGTCTTCAATTTAATATTATAGCAGAAAATTAGATAGATTTTCCTATGGTGAACAGATATAGATTCAAAAACATAATTACTTACATAATCGTCACCCAAAATCATATTAAGCACGTAATCACAATCATAATTAAGGTTAATTAACATAACACAGAGTAGGGTTATCACAAGGATGGTCTCCTCGGCCACCAGAAAGAGTCCCATGCAGCTTCCAACAAGTCTTTTGTGTGTGTCAAGGTTTATGGCAGTAGTCACAAAAAAGATTATCCTTCTCAGAGCAAGGATGAGAACCACAAGTTAGACGCTCTCCATCTCGAGGGGATGCAGAAACGAAGGCAAAGCGAACAGTAGTGGCAGAAGGAAGCATAGTAGACCAGTGACTCTTCTCATTCTGCCTAAAAGCAAAGGCTTCATGGAGAGAATGAAGCACGACCATGCCAAGTACGCTGCTCCGAACTAGATCAATCTCCATATTCAGGCCTTCCAAGAACTTGAAGACTCATTCTTGCTCCACGAACTTCCAGTAACCACCAGAATCAGTGGTACAGACAGGCTTGTAATCCTGAAGGTGATCGAGTCGCTTCCACACATTGCTAAAGAATGTAAAATACTGGAGGATAGTCATCTAACCTTGTACCAAACTTTCAATGAAGCGACGTAACTCAAAAGCTTGGGAGAACCTCCCTTTTCTGGAGTAAATAGTAGCTACAACCTCCCAAATATCTTAGGCAGTGTCCATAGACAAGTAGCCCTCTCCAATCTTCGGTGCCATAGAATGTATTAACTAGCCCATAATCAGAGAATTGGTGATCTGCCACTGATCATAACGGGGGTCTATGGTACTGGGTGCATGTGTCCTTTGATCAACATATCCCATCTTCCCTCTGCTTTTCAAGAAAATAGTTAGACTCTGTGACCACACTAGGTAATTCTAACCATTGAATAAAGAGGTGGTGATTTTAAGGCCAGTGTTGAGGTTATCAGTCATAGTAGAAGGGATAATAGAACTCTCGCCCTGAGATGGCTGAGAGGTAGTATTTCACTAGTCAAATCTGCCATGGAGACTCTACTAATTACTTCTTAAACACAATGCCAGTCACAAACCCAGAAAATGATAGTGGAAGAACAAGCACAACGGTCACTATGGAAGCATAAAGAATTAAGAACTCATTATAAGCCCTTTTTTCTTTTTTCTTTTTTTCTTATTTAACATCACCAGCAGATCCTAGAAGAGAAGAAACGAGCTCAGGCTACCCTAGAAGGGTTATCGAACTCGTCCAGATCAGCAAGGAGGCTAGTCGGCCACCTGGGGGCCCTCGGTAGTGGTTAAAGGGGCCTATCGAGGGAAAGGACAGGGAAGGCTGGGGATATTGGGGGGAGAGCAAGGCCTGGATGGGGCGGGAGGAGGCTGTCGAGGGTAAAGGAAGAAGGAAAGAAGCAGTCGAGTGGCTAGAGGGCTGTCGAGTGGTTAGGAGGAGTTGCAAGGTTGTGTTGTATGGTAGGAAGGAGAGATGAGGCAACTGGTGGTGATGGGTGGCATAAAAGGAGAGATGGCTAGGGCATGGCTCTAATACCGTATAAGTTTAGAGAAGAGAAAGAGATAGGGAATGAGTGAGACCTCATCCTCTTTCATATTGATAATAATGCATAATTATAGGAGTGTCATCAGGCATAAATTATAGGCGATTACATCAATCAAGAGAAAATAAAATCAAATAAGAATAATATATGCAATATTATTTCCTATTCTAAAACTTATTCTAACATTCTCCGCCACCCTACATGAGTTATTAGCTGGCTACTAGTCATGATCCAAATTGGTACCCCGATACCGGTACAACTCATCACATGATTAGTGATCCTCTCCCTTTGTAGAATCGTACACCGTATTCTAGAACAGATTCAATTTATCTTGGCAATGGAACACATCTTTTTATCAACTCTATAGGTAACATGTCCTTTTCTTTTGGTTTATCTTTTTTCCATCTTCAAAATGTTTATTATGTTTAAGATATGCATAACAATCTCCTTTCAGTTGCACAATTCACCAAAGATAATCATGTTCGTTTTTCATTTGATACTACTCACTTTTATATTCATGATCTCATATTTGGTGCTCTTTTGTTTCAGGGCCCGTATAGAGATGGTATTTATCCCTTGTTGTCTGTCTGCCCTCCTTCCCAAGTCTTTGTACTACTAGCCATATTTCACCTCTTTGGTACAGTCGTCTTGGTCATCCATCTCACAAAGTCTTGCCTTATTTAGGATCTAATAAATTTTTATCTTTTGATTTTTGCTTTTTTAAAATTTTTTGTAAAGGGTGTGCTCTAGGTAAATCCACACATCTATCTTTTCCCATTAGTAATAAAATCAGTGTTTTTTCACCTTTTGATCTGGTACATTCTGACGTGTGGCAATCTTCAGTTCCTTCAGTTTCTGGTTACAAATACTATGTACTCTTTACAAACTATTTTACTCGCTACACATGGCTTTACCCCATGCGACGTAAATCTGAAGTTTGTACTCATTCTAAACATTTATTGCTTTAATTAAAACTCATTTTGGTAGCTCGCTAAAAAATCTTCAAAGTGATGGGGGTACAGAATATGTTAACTCTCCTACTTTTGAGTTGTGTAAATCTCTTGATATACATCATCGCCTTTTTTGTCCTCATACACTAGAACAAAATGGACTTGTTGAATACAAGCACTGTCATATCTCTGAGATAGCTCGTACCTTTCTTATCTCTGGTCATATTCCCCTCAACCTTTGGGTTGAAGCAGTGTCTACTGCCGTTTATCTTATTAACTGCTTACCAACTCCTGTTCTCCAGTGGGATTCTCATTTCTTTCGCTTGTTAGGTTGACCACCATGTTACATTGATCTACGTGTCTTTAGGTGTGCATGTTATTCTCACTTGGGTGTTTATGTGACTAATAAACTTTTGCTAAACAATTGAATGTGTTTTCTTAGGTTACAGTCCTCAACACAAAGGTTATCGCTGCTTGGATTATACCACTGGAAGAGTCTATGTCTTGCGCCATGTGTGTTTTGATGAATCGACTTTCCCTTATACTTCTGATATTGCTATTATGCCAGTTCTTCCACCTATAATCATATGTCAGCGTTATGGTAGCATGTCTTCTCTCCAAGCCTCTATTCGAGCTCCTGCTACTTTGCTTCCTGCTTCTATTTCAGCTATTGCATCTCCACTGACTTCTCCCACAAGATATGTTGAGCTTTTGCGCTTCTACGTTATAGGCGACGTCATCCATCAATACTCCCACCTCCCATTGGATCTCAGGCTGTTACAAGCTCTTTATCTGCATCACCAGACACCTTACTTGATGGGTAACGTAGGTTCTTCTGCACCTGTTGGGGCTATTCCATAGTTACTAGACTTTGTAATGGAGTACAATAGCCTCTGACTCATACTGATAGCACTATGCGTTATCCCATACCACGTCCTTTGGCTACTAATCTTTCCTCTTCTAATAAGGAACCTACATGTTTCTCTCAAGTTGTCAAAGTTCTTGAATGTAGCTATGTCTAATGAATTTAATGCTCCCCTTAAAAATCAGACTTGGTCCATAGTCCAAGGGATTCCATCAATGACATGGTTTGGATCACAATGAAACCTTCAATCTTGTGGTGAAGCCAACCATAATCCACATTGTTCTTAGCTTGGCAGTCTTATCTAGGTGGTCTTTACGCCAATTGGATGTCAAAAATGCCTTCCTCCATTCTTTTCTGCAAGAGACCTTTTTCATGACTCAACCTCTAGGGTTTTTTTATTCTTAACACTCTCAACATATTTGTAAACTTCAAAAGGCTATTTATGGTCTAAAACAAGCTCCGTGTGGTTGGTTCTAGAGTTTTAGCTCTTTCATCATCCAATTTGGCTTCTCTCAGAGTTGAACTGATCATTTTATGTTTGTCTTCCAGTGCTCTTCTTAGATAATGATATTATTACTCTATGTTAATGATATTGTACTTACTGGGAATACTTAGTCATTGCTCTCCTCATTTGTCTCCAATCTTGGTAAAGAATTTGAGATCAAGGACACTGGCTCTCTCCATTACTTCCTTCGCCTTGAGGTGTCTTCCTTGCAATCCGACCTTCATCTTTTCCAGACTCGCTACACTCTTAATCTCTTGTGTTGTAGTTCTACGGAGGAGTGCAAGCCTTGGAGTACACCCCTGAATGTAAAGACACAACTCTATACTTTTCAAGGAGACCTACTTGCAGATCCCACTGAGTATCGGCATTTAGTTGGATCTCTTCAATGTCAGACCTTATAGTGATTCTGGTTTTGACTTGACTTTTATTGTATTCCGAACTCGGGTTTCATGGTTTACTGTTGTTGTCCATCTCTTATTCTCATTGTTTTCCCTTGAGTTCATCTTTTGGGTTGTTGTGGTTGTGTTTGGGACAAGTTAGTTGCTTAGTTTCCAAACTTTTCTTGCCCGGGATTTTGTTCCTCCGCTTGAGCGGTGCTTCTTGCGTTCAAGCGGGATTTGCAAACTCTCAGTAGTTTTGCAGGTCTGCAAAACTACTGGGTGAGTGTATTCTACGCTCAAGCGATTTTTTATGCGCTCAAGCGGGCTTAGCTCGAGCGTCCTTTTCTTGCGCTCGAGTGTATTCTACGCAAAACTACTAGATGTGTGTATTCTACGCTCGAGTGGTGCTTTTAGCGCTCGAGCGGTGATGGTCTTCTTCATTCTGTCTTGGCGCTCGAGCGTCACTTTTGCGCTTGAGTGGAACAACTTATTGTGTCTAACGCTCGAGCGTCACCTCTTGTGCTCGAGCGGACTGTGCGTATATCAATTCACAGCAGCCTACTTTTTCATCTCTTTTCTCTCAAAAACCCTAGATCGAGACTCTCTCTCTCTAAAACCCCCCTTCTCTTTACATTTTCTCCTAGTTCTAGTGATCTCTCTACCCACTTGCCTTTGTTAAAAAGAGTGAGCATCTCAAGATCTCCATTTTGATTCGAATAGAGTTGGGTTTAAGCATCTTTGAAGTTTCATCTTTGCCTTGCTTGAGGTAGGGATTTTTTACACTTTCATATGGTTTTTAACTTAGTTATTTGACAATTAGGGCTTTTATAAATTTGGCGCTTTTGCCCATAAACCATGTAAAATGTTATCTTCAAACTAAAATCCTCATAATCCATAGCCGTTAATAAAAATCTCAAGAGGAAGTAGAGGAAATCTCATTTTTCAAACAAAACCCAATTTTGTAAACTCAAAATTTTAATTATAGCATCAATGTCACAATAATACCAAACAATCATCCTCAAAATAAAGAGATACAAAGCTAAAAGTAATCCTACCTCAAGAAAAGAGCAAGAAAGCAAGACTTCTAGGAGAATCCTTCACAAAACCAAGATCCAATCGGTTAAAAATGCTCGTTTTCACTTGTTCTTCATCTTCAATGCAAGATCCATGGTGGATTCTAGGTGAAAAATGGATGAAATCAAGGTTTTTAGGGCTAGGGTTTCAAGTATGGAGGAGAGGGGGAGAAGAGATGAAGGAAAAAAAAACATTTTAGGGCCAAAAAGTCATTTTAAAGTGACTGATATCGACAGTTCGCTCAAGCGAAGAATGCTAGGCTCGAGCATAGAAAAAGAGCTCCCAGAATCTCTGAAATTTGCACAGACCGCTAGAACGGAACTTCCTGCACTCGAGCGGACTTGCTTCCACCACAAATACTTAAAATTCAAATGAGTATAACTTCCTCGTCTGGACTCCATTTTAGGTCTTTCTTATGTCCAAATCGAAGCCCTGGAAATAATCTTTCCAATGGTTCTAGCCTTATATCCAAATTCGAAGTGTGGAAAAAGAAAAGGGCAAAAGAGTGATGATTGCTCATAGAACAATTATTCGAATCAAAATTTTTGTTTCAATCCTACTTCCCAAACATGATGCCACCTCAATCGATATTTCGAAATGAATCTAAGAGGCTCCAAGTATAAGAATAAAGGTGTTTAGAGCAATCCCATTAATCCAAGAAGTATGAAGTGTCACAGATTTCACTGGCTTTAAGTGTTGCTAGTTGGGCCACAAGTCTCCAGCTTGCCCGCAAATGGGAGGAGGGCAACGGTCAATTTCATCTGCAGCTCATTCCCAGAGCTAGCTTCAGGGGAGAAGGCAACCGCTCACTTGTTATCAGTGTAGGCAAGCACGACACTTGAAGAGGTTTTGCCCTCAGTTGGGTGGCATACCTGGTGTGTTTGGTTCGAGACAGATACAGAGTCAGTAGCCCGCACAGTCAGCACAGGTCTTGAGGGCCAATTAGGGAGCCTCTTTGGCTCAGTCAGTGTATTTGACTTATGCTCTGAGGGGTGAGCAGGTGGAGCAGAGACCTTCCGGGCTTGTGTATGCTATTACTATGCTAGACTTAGTGCCAACACCTTCAGTTGTGAGAAATACTTTCTTGTTATGCAATTTTATTGCCAATGTGTTGATTGATACAGGTGCATCCCACTCTTTTATTTCGTCTACATTTGCATCAGCATTGGGGGTTAAAATTGGCTCGGTTGGCATCTCCACTCAGTGTAAAGTCACCTATTGGTGGTGAGATTGTTTTGGAACAGGGGTATCGAGGTTGTGACATAGAGGTTTCCGGTTGTCAACTTCCTTTTGCAATTGTGTTGATTGACATGTTGAGTTTTGATGCTATATTGGGTATGGACTGGTTGTCATCATATCGGATTGTCATAGATTGTTAACGTCAGAGGGTTACTGTATGTACCTTGAGCAGTGATTGTTTTTATTTCATGGGGGACAAAGCCGATAGAGTTTTATCATTGATGTATGATTCGCGTGGTTGAAGTGAGCTTAGTTGTCTTCTTGCAAACTTCTTACGTAGTGTGTGTGATGAAGTCCGAGTTGATTTGCCCAGGGTAGTTTGTGAATATCCGGATGTTTTTCCTAAGGAGCTCACTATTTTATCACCTCATCGTGAGATCAAGTTATCTATTAAGTCAGTGCTTGGCACAACCCCGATTTCTATGGCACCGTATAGATTTGCACCTGCCGAGTTGAGTGAGTTAAAGATTTAACTCTAGGAATTGTTAGATGAGGGTTTTATTTTCCCTAGTACATTGCCTTGGGGGGCATCGGCTCTCTTTGCCAAGAAGAAAGATGGTGCATTACGACTTTGTATTAATTACTAGAAGTTGAATCGAGTAACTGTTAAGAATAAGTACACAAGGCCACGCATAGATGATTTGTTTTAGCAGTTGAAAGGGTCTTATTGCTTTTTTAAGATAGACTTGAGATCAGGTTACCACCAGTTGAGGGTAAGGGAGGAAGATATCTAGAAAACAACATTCCATACACGGTATGACCATTATGAGTTCCTAGTAATGCCTTTTGGTCTAACCAATGTACCAGCTGTGTTTATGGATTTAATAAACCAAATCTTCCATGAGTTCTTAGACCGCTTCGTAGTCATCTTTATTGATGACATCTTGATTTACTCACCCTTTGAAGAGGAGCACAATGGACACCTACGAGCTATGCTTGAGTTGCTTAGAGCTCACAAATTATATGTTAAGTTCGGGAAATGTGAATTCTAGTTAAAGGAAGTTAAGTTCCTAGGCTATGTGGTGTTCGGGGGAGGAGTGGTTGTAGACTCTTCTAAGATAGAAGTAGTACAAGATTGGGAACAACCCAAGAATGCCTTTGAGATTCGTAGTTTCTTGGGGTTGGCCGGGTCTTACCGTTGATTTGTAAAAGATTTCTCTAGATTAGCTTCACCGTTGACTAGACTGACGAGGAAGGGAATCAAATTTGTGTGGAGTGAGACTTATGAGAAGTCATTGCAAGAGCTTAAGGTTAGAGTTACCACTACTCTAGTATTGATTATTCCGGATAGGGGTTTGGGAGTATTGTGATGCTTCACGGGAAGGTTTGGGTTGTGTCTTGATGCAAGAGGGAAACGTTGTAGCTTATGACTCACGACAGTTGAAAACACATGAGAGGAACTACCCTACTCATGACCTAAAGTTAGCAGCAGTGATATTTGCCTTGAAGATTTGGAGGCATTATTTGCATGGTGAGCAGTTTGAAGTATTTTCTGAACACAAGAGTCTGAAATATCAATTTACACAGAAAGACTTGAATATGAGGCAAATGAAGTGGATGAAGTTTATAGAAGACTATGACTTTGAGTTGCATTATCATCCAGGAAAGGCCAATGTTGTGGCCGATGCCTTAAGTAAGAAAACCATTTGTAGTGTAGCTAGTATTGTCATTCAGGAATGGGATATGTTAGGTGCTATTGGTGAGTTTGACTTGCATCTTGGCGAGTTCGTTGAGTTTGCAGCCTTATTTTCTGTAGTTGCACAACCTACACTTGTGAGCCGAGTGATAGAAGCACAGAGGGGTGATCTTGAGGTAGAAACCCTTCGGGAGAAGATAACTAGTGGGATTATAAAGAAAGGCTTGGGCGTATATCCTGACTCGAGTGTTAGATACCTTGGCCATCATTTCGTACTGGAGTCTTGCCGAGAGGAAGTACTCCGAGAGTTTCACCATTCACGCCTTGCAGTGCATCTGGGAGGCACAAAGATGTATCATGACCTTAGTCGCCAATTTTGGTGGGAGGGTATTAAGAAGGATGTGGCCGTGTTTGTATCAAGGTGCCTTACTTGTCAACAAGTGAAGGCCGAACATCAGAGGCTAGCGAGTTTGTTACAACCCTTGTCTATAGCCGAGTGGAAGTGGAAGCATGTCATAATGGATTTTGTGGTGGGTTTTTCGAGGATTCAACGGCGTAATGATGCCATTTGGGTAGTAGTTGATCGATTGACCAAGTTAGCACACTTTGTACCTATGTGTTACGTTAAGGACATAGTGTGGTTGCATGGGGTCCCTGTAACGATTGTTTTGGATAGAGATCTACGTTTTATGACTTGTTTGGGGTAGAGCCTACAGAATGCCTTGGGCACGAGATTGACTTTTAGCACTGCGTATCATCCTTAGACTGATGGGCAGTTAGAGTGCACCATTCAGATTCTAGAGGATATGCTTTGGGGTTGTGTTCTTGACTTTAAGGGGTCGTGGGAAAGGCACTTGCCCTTTATGGAGTTTGCCTATAACAATAGCTTCCAGTCGAGTATTGGCATGGCACCACTTGAGGCCTTGTATGGCTGACCATGTAGATCTCATGTGTGCTGGGCAGAGGTGGGCAATGCACCTATGTTGGGTCCAAAGTTAGTCCAAGAAATGACGAAAAAAGTTGCACTTATCTGTAAGAGGTTGGTCACGACTCAAAATCGTCAAAAGAGCTATGCCGACCGTATGAGGAGACTATTATCCTTTGAGGTAGGAGATCACGTCTTCTTGAAGATATCACTTAGATGGGGTTTGATGGGTTTTGGAAAGAGTGAGAAGTTATCTCCTATATTTATCGGACCTTTTGAGATCCTAGAGCGGATTGGAGAGATAGCTTATCACTTGGCCTTGCCACCATAACTTTCTGGGGTTCATGACGTGTTTCATAGCTGTATGCTTCGGAAGTATGAACTGGATCCATCCCATGTGTTGGATTGGACTGAGTTAGAAGTAGATGAGGATGCCTCATATGAGGAGAGACCGATGAAAGTCTTGGATACTCGAGACCAAGTCTTGCGAGGCAAGACAATTCCTTTGGTGAAAAGTGTTATAGAAACATCATGGGGTTGAGGAAGAAACTTGGAAACGTGAGTTGGAAGTCCGTGAGAAGTATCTGGACCTATTTGTTGGTACTTGAGCATGTTTTAAGAGTTTTGTTGTGTTAATGTAATGTAAACATTGTATATATTTTAGAAATGTAAATTGTATATTCAGTATTGAGAACTTGTTTATCATGTTGATATGGTTGAATAACCAATGGATGGGTCATGGTAATGAGATTCGTTGATTATCATTGTTATAATTGGTTTAAACTTGGTTTTAAGTGTTTGGTATTAATTTCGGGGACGAAATTCCTTAAGGGGGAAAGGTTATAGCGTTTCTGGTTTGGAACTGACCCATTTGATGTTTTGGATTTGGGTTTGATTGCCTTGTATAGTTATCCATGTCTTGTTTCACATTATATCTCCTGAGTTTGGCTTTTGGGTTGGGTTGTTTGCATTTGGAACAGGTTGGTAGCTTGTTTTTCAAACTTTTGTTACCCACAATTTTGCTCCCATGCTCAAGCGTCACTTCTTCGAGCGGTCTTTATGAACTCTTAGTACTTTTGCAAGTCTACAAAACTACTGGGAAGTGGTATTCTCCGCTTGAGTAAAGCTTCTTGTGCTTGAGCGGTCTTAGCTTGAGCTGCCCTTATTGCACTTGAGCGTTGGTCTTCTGTCTGTAAAACTACTGAGAGTTTGTATTTCACGCTCGAGTGACAACTTCTTATGCTCGAGCGGTCACATCTTTTTGTGTCTCACGCTCAAGCGTCACTTCTTGCGCTCGAGCGAACTGCGCGTATATCAGTCCGTGAAAGTCACTTTTTGCATCATTTTTTCATTTCACTCTCCCTCTAAACATTCCAAAATCCCTAGATCTAGACTCTCTCTCTCTCTAAAACTTACCTTCTCTCTTCTAAAACACCTAGGTCCATTGATTTCTCCACCCTATTTCCTTTGAGAAGAAAATAGAGCTCAATTAGAGCCTTATGTTCATTCGAATAAAGTTGGGTTTTGGCGTTGTTCAAGTTTCTTTACTCTTTCTCTCATCTTCTAAGCTTAAGGTAGGGATTCTTCACAATCTTGTAGTAGTTTTACCTTAGTTATTTGTTATTTCAAAAGATTATAGTGGATTAGGGGTTTTTGGTAAAACCTAGAGTTTGAAATCAAAATGAAAAATAGGGGTTTTCAAATGGTTTCTTAGAAAAGCTTGTGGGTATGAAATTAGAGTTGATATATGTTGAAATGAAGTGTTTCTTGCATTGAAATTAATTTTCAAAGAGAAATGGATTTTTCCCTAAAATGTGAATGTTGAGATTGTAAAGAGAAAATGGAATTGATGTTGAGAATTATGAAATTGAAATAATGTTGATGATGATGATGGCGAAGTTGGATATATATTATCACTCTCATCTTGAGGTTTTGGAAAAGTGTATTTTTAAGGAAATTTATTTATCTGTTTAGTGATATCTATTTTGGGCTATCGGTGGACAAATTGAATTAATACTAATTTCTCATCCATGTGCATTGAACATTGTTGCTTATTTAATACATTGAAAATGTATATAATCTTGAGAAAAATGGGTGAATGTGGGAAAGAGGTGTGCATCACCAGATCAAGTTGGCTTGTGTGTCCAAGGTGAAAGTCTCAAAAAATGCGCATATACATGGGTGTCGATTCTCGTAGACAAAATATTCGTAAAATGGCAATAGTAGCACTTGAAAGGTTGTACTGGTTTAAGATTTCCCCCTTCTTTCTATTGTAAAGGACATGATTTTGAAAATTATGATATAAACTTGACATGGCATGGTTTTGGAAAGAAATGTAAAAGATTTTGGCATGGGCATTGCATATGCATAAAACCTTATTGTTTTGTTAAGATTTATATATTGTGTTGTAATGTTTCTACTGGGCTTTAGCTCACCCTATGTGGGAAAAATATTTCAGTTGCAAATGATATGCCTCTGCCAAGGCAATAGCTTGAGAGGACTCAAAGCAAAGGCTTCATTTTTGTTAATTGTTGTATATGTTTTGCACAAGCCTAGGGCTTTATTTGTATTGAGCTTAAGACTCACTTTTGATGTAACCAAGCATTAACTTGGAAAGATGTAAGCCATTAGGGCATATGGCTATCTGTTTAATCTTCAGTTCTTTTCACTATCTTGTAACACATGTTGTAGATTCAGGATGTACTGTTTATGAATGTATATCACATGTGTCACCTTTTATATATCAAACTCTGATTTATGAAGGCCAATCGTTTCATTTATGTTGTTGTTTATTAGTTGTTATGAGATGGATATATTGTGTTTATTTCGGGGCGTTACATGTATATCTATTAATGGGTTATGAGATTATCTATTTTTATAAATTCGGGGGCGTTACACATAGATTTCATCAATTTCCCTTTTTGTTCAAAGTCATGAATTACCAATAACTTCTGTAATGCCAAAATAACATATGTTTCTTTCACATCTCTCATTTGGAAGCAATTGCCCTCAAGTTTCCATACCACTCATTGTCATACGCAACCTAACAATATTTTGGAAAAAAAAATCCCAAAAACCCCTCTTTTATGGATGAAATCATGCCTAAGGTCCTCCAAAGTTTAATTTAACCAACTACCACATAACCAGGTTAAATAACATGCAAACCATTAAAGAAATCCCTACCTCAAACCTAAAAGAAAAGATGAATAGCAAGCAAAATTGACATAGATGAAAAATCAAACTTCTCAGATTAAAATTACCATCTCTTCATGCCCAACTTTTAATCCCAAAGCACGAATATCAAGAAATCCGCAGATCAAACGAGATCGGAGCATTTAATCAAGGATTCAAGAGAGAGATGAGAGAAAAAAAGGAAAAAGATCTTTGTAAAGAGAGAGAAGTCAGAAAGTGAGTAAAAAGTGACGTTTCTCGTAGCTTTATACAAACAGGCCGCTTGAGCGATAATAGCTACACTCGGGCAAATTGATCAGAGGCCTTTAGGGTGTGAGCAAGTTGATAAGAGGCCTCTAGGGCGTATGTATGTTGTGACCACACCGAAGCAGTTGCTGGTACCTCCCGTTGTGAGAGGTAACTTTTTGCTATTCAATTCCTTCGCCAATGTGTTGATTGATACGGATGCATCTCATTCCTTCATTTCGTCTTTTTTCGCATCTATTTTAGGTTGGAGTTTGATCAGTTGGAGTCTCCTCTGTTTGCTGAGACACCAATTGGGGATAGAGTGGCATTGGGTCGAGTATGCAGTTCCTATGAGATTGAGATCGTAGATCGTCGACTCTCTTTTGATTTTATTGTTCTTGATAAGCATACTTTTGATGTGATTTTGGGTGTAGATTAATTGACTTATTTTCGAGCTTCGATAGATTGACATCGTAAGAGGGTGTTGGTGTGTACACCATCAGGAGAGTGTCTCTACTTTTTGTCTGACCGGGGTGATAGTTTTATTCCTCTATTGTATGACCTTAAGGGTCGAGAAGAGTTGATTTTTCTTTTTGCCATCTCGGAGGAGGAGACCCTTATCTTTTGAGGTGGGGGATCATATGTTTCTTAAAATCTTACCAAAGTGGAGTTTAATGAGATTTGGGAAGAGTGGAAAGTTGTCTCTGAGATTCATTGGGCCTTTTTAGATTTTGGAGCAGATTGGGGAGGTAACTTATCGTTTTGCCTTGCTGCCCCAACTTTTCAGGGTTCATGACGTGTTTCATATCTATATACTTTGGAAGAACAAGCCTGATCCTTTGTATGTGCTAGATTGGACCGATTTAGAGGTATGTGAGGATGTCTCATACGAGGAGAGATCGGTTTAAGTGTTAGTTATTCGGGATCAAGTCTTGAGAGGCAAGACTATTCCATTAGTGTGTTATGGCGACACCACAGGGTCGAGGAAGTGACTTAGGAGCGTGAGGCTGAGGTCCAAGAAATATCTAGACTTGTTTGTTAATGTTAGACCATTTTGTATTCATTTCATGACTTGTTATAATATGTCAATATTTTGGAGATTTTAGATCAATATGTGTTGAGTTGAAATGTTATGTTTTTTGTACTGTGAAGCATGGGTTATTGTTGTTGTTGATAGGTTATTTTATTATTGTTGTCTTGGTTCAATTTTGGGGACGAAATGTTCTAAGGAGGGGAGGTTATAGCGGCCCAGGTTAAGACCCGGCCCTTTTTATACTATTTGATTTGAAATCTGGTATCTAGTGTTATTGTTGTTGTTGTTGTTGTTGTTGTTGTTTAAACACTGTCTAGTCTTCTTGTTGGTTGTGAGTCGATGTCTGAATTATTGGGTTATGTTTCAAAGGAATAGGTTGCGAGTTAATAATTCAAAGGAATTTTTGTCTATTTGTTGCCAAGTTCACCTTTCAAGACAAGGGAATGAAACATGTATTGTTATTCCTGTATTGAAATTTTAAAATTTTTATTTGTTGGTTATAATTTATTTCTTGTATAGAGATACATGTTTTGGGTTATCAGTAGAAGATAATTTTGATTGTTGTAGAAATTGTGTAAGGATTAGGTTAATTAAAACCAATTACTTATATATCTTGCATTGAACATCGTTTCAAATTTATACATTGAAAATGTATCATTTTCAGAAAAATGAGTGACTACATTGGTGAATTTAGTTAAGGGGTGTGGTTATGGTATTATCTATATTGGCCTGTGTGTCCTTAGTGAAAGTTCAGTAACCCGTACGGTTAGGTATGGTTCCTTCCGGTTAGTATTGGTAAAATGGATTTAATAGTGCTTGTATAGCCTACTGGTAGACACATACCTAGAGATTCTCAGTGTTGTATATCCACTACCCTATTTTCTGATTTAAAAGTATCGATTTATTAATTGATCTATAAACATGGCATTGCATTGTTTTAAAAGAGAAAAACATAACATTTTGGTAACATTCATGTGCATTCACCATATGACTTTGTTAAGCATCATACTGTATATTAAAGTAATCTCTACTGAGCTTTAGCTCACCCTATGTGAAAACTAACTTTCAGATGCTGATGGTATACCTCGGCCAAAGTCGTAGCTTGAGAGGATCTTGGAGCAGAAGGCTCATTCATTTTTGTGTTGTAACTATCTTTTGTACAAGCCTCAGCCTTTTTATTTGTATTGGGCTTGACCCACGTTTGTTGTAACTAAATATCATCTTGGAAATATGTAGCCCTTAGGGCAAGAACATCTTTTTTCTTCTTTTGTTCTATGTATATCCATCACATGTTATAGATTCATATCTTAGGGTAAATGAATATATTAATGCATGTGATGTTATCTATGTACTACATTAAAGGAATTAAACATAGAGAGAATGTTCTGGTAATATTGTCTTAATGAATGATTTAATATGATGAGTATCCGTATATCTGTTGATGGGTTATGAGATTATCATTGTTATAATTTGGGGGCATTACAAATTAAGTTAACTAGAGTGAGTTAAAATAAAATGAGATTCGTGTCTTGTTAATAGCCACTGTATCTGATTTATTTATTTAAGTTAATCAATATAAGTTAATTAAATAAAATGAGATTTAGGCCATGATGAAAGGTTTGTTTATTTAAGTTGTTAATTGAATAAAAAGAGAATTAATGTCTTGTTAGTGGTCACTGTAGTTTGTTTATTTATTTAAGCTAACTAGCATGAGTCACTTAAATGAAATGGAATTGATGCTTTATTCTAGTCGCTATAGTTTTTGTTTAATTATTTAATTTAACTAAGATGAGTTGATTAACTAAGTTAGAATAGATGTCCCATTGGTTGTCTAAATCATATTTCGATTTAATTATTTATTTAAATTAACCGGTGGGGTTAATTAAATAAATCAGATTTAAGGGCTTAAGTAATTACATTAGGATATTTGACATGGCATGATATTATGTATATATAGTATCACTGTACTCGCATGTCTTTTAAAGTAATGTTATGAGATTATTTGGTGAGCGTGTGGTTTGCTCACCCCCTACTAGACAACTGCAGATGGGTGTATTCGACCTGAGGATCAGACACAATGTTTTGTCACATTATTGTTGTAACATGGTGGTGAGCCAGAGTGCTTATATTTTTTTTATATTTGGCTTTGGGCCTTTATCTATTTTATTTGGTTGAGTGCCCTTCTTTTGTAACGGCAAGACCCTCATTATTATTGTAAGCCTGCGAAGAATTTTCTTTGTAAAGAATGTGTCATATTGAATGTATTATACAAAGAGGGGGTTTATGGTTTCTATCCATGGTACTATCATTTTACTCTTCAATTATACCTTCTTTTGAAATAAAGTTTATTATGGGTATTTTCTAGTGTGGACTTTCAAAAAGCAAAGAAGATTATCAACGAAAAAGATTTTTGGTAATTAAATGAATAAGAATGAAATTTCTTTCAAAAATTTCACGCTTAGATTAATTAGTTTCCTCCTAATTAATCTTTGAAAATCAGGGCATGACAAATATGATCATCACAGCATTACTAAATTTCATATTTTAAATTTTAAATATTCCAAAGTTTCAAATTTCAAATGACGTATGACTTATAAAATTTTGTTTTGGACTTTCCATTTAAAAGATTGTATAGCAATTCTGGTTTAAATCCAACCCATTCATTGTTTTGGATCCGAATTTCTTGTCTTGATGGGTGTTCGTGTCTTCTTTCATCTTATTCCTTGTTGAGTTTGGTTATTGGAGTGTTGTTGTTGCGTTTGGAACAAGTTGGGAGTTAGTTTTTCAAAACTGTTGCTGCCTAGATTTTGGCCTGATTGTTTGAGCTAAGTTTTGTACGCTCAAGCGAACTTTGAGCTTCCAGTACTTTTGCAAGTCTGCAAACTGTTGGGAGTATGGCATTCTTCGCTCGAATGGTGTTTCTTGCACGTGAGTGGTCTTTGGGAACTCTTAGTACTGTTGTAGGCTTGCAAAAGTATTAGGAGAGTGGCGCTATTCACTTGAGCGGTCATGTAGCTCGGCGTCTTCGCGCCCCCTTTCGGAAGTTTAAAAGAAAGCCTTACAGTTTGGACCCTCGCGGTTCTGAATCTAATCTCACAAGTGCAATGTAAAATCGATAAATGCTAAAGAGTCCAAATCTGACAAATCTTTTGAAAAATTGATTTTAGAATAAAAAATGCCAAAATTGGATTGTTTTGCTAGATACAGAGTCACCACCTAAATATTTTATTTTTGGAGAAATTTAGGAAACCCGTGACTCGTGCCAAAGGCCACGTGTCCGTCATCACTAAAGTTACCTCGGCTCAGGAACTTAGGTACGAGAGGGGAAGGCCATGAATTGAGCACCCCCCCTCGCCCGATCAAAGATCGGCCTCTACTAATCATGATATGATTTTTATGTAAGTTATGTGCTCTTGTTCCAGTTATTAAGCTAGCTTTACTATGTGATGCGCACAAGCAAGTATAGACTAGTTTGCTCAAGTTGGAACAATTCAATGTCATATTTGTTTTGGGAAAAGGGTTTGAATTTGCCACCTTAAGTGGGCTTAAAGTTTGCGAATTTGCCACCAATCTTAGTGGACTTAAAACTGATTTGCCACTCAACAAAGTAGGCTTAAAACGTACATTTGTTGAATTGTTCCAATTCAAGCAACAAGCCTTCATCCATAGGCATTCAAGCAATTCAGTAAATAAGCACTTAGCCTCATGGCAAGCATGCTAGATATGGCAATCACTCAGACTCATGCAAGTATGCTAAAGCATTAAAAACTCACCTAGAACTCCAAACCAAGAAGATATGAGTTAGAAAAATATGCATGATTCCTAACTATGCAAAATGTCTAATGCAACTCATGCAATATGCAGTTAATAGGCTCGACTACTAATATGATATATGGATCAATTTTGATAACATGCGGTCTAAGCACGTATTCATCGAAGTATTGAAATGACAATGCAGTTAGAATGATGCGCCGACCCTCGGTGCATGCAACGCGAATGGATGCAAGCACAAGGTGTGCTAAATGAAACCTGATGCTCCTAATTTAACCATTAAAAGCGGATAAATAAAAGGGAGAAAGACGTGGGGTTGGAAGACATACACATTATTACATTACGCTCTCACGAATGAGAGTCTGAATGAATAAAAGCTAACTAGCTAGCTAAACTAAACTAATTAAGCTAATTATTACAAAACTGAATAAATAGCTAAACTAATTTAACTTATTATTATAACACTTGAACTAATTAGTTAACTAACTAATTGAATAATTACAACACAAATTAACTAGCTACAACTAACTAATTAAAGAGTACAACACAACCTAATTAAATTACAAAATAGGCTAATCATAGGCTAATTAAATTAAACTAATTGACAAGATAACTCGTCTCAGGAAACAAGGGAGGCCCATGCATGCTCGGTTTCCACCCCGAAGAACATCCATTGTCTGCCCTTGTAAGCCTCTGTTTGCACAACCTTTGCACTATTTCCTTCTCTAGATCAACTCTGCCATGCCTCGCAAGCATACTGCTCAAAATTCATTGGTGGCCGGCAAGCCAGAAGTGGTGGCCGGCCGACCACCACTGAGGGGTTGCCGTCTAACACTGATGGCCTGCCGGCCAGTAGCAGTGGCCGGCCGGCTACTGATGACACATCTTTCCTTGCTGCAACAAAGAGCAAATAGGGCAAAGAGAAGGTATTCTCACAGGTTGTTTGCACTCTGTATCCCTCCTTATCATCAAAACAATCTCAAATAAGTGATACACTTGGTTCCAAAACCACCAATCAAGCAATTTCATTGCATGATGGCCAAAGAACCAAGATGTATAAGTTAATGAATGCATATATAAGACTCAACAACCATCACCATATGATGCATGATCCAGGATAATGGAGACCTTGGAAATTTGACACATTTCATCACTTTGAGTATGAAATGCCCCAATTCTCCTTGTGTTCAATTAACGTCCGATTGAACACATGCAACACAAACAAATGCTTACCTTGCACAATTTTACTTGCCACTTTTATTTACTCATTTTAATTACCAACCATTACTTAGTCAATTTGGTCCATTGGTGAGAGTTTTCTAAAGTGAAAGAAGTGTCAACCAAGGGGTGGTTTAAGGCATGAGAGAAGTTTCATGCCGTTGGTAATGAACCCTCAAAAGTGGATTAAACCATTAAGCATGGACCTCAATCTCAAGCTTAAAGAATCCCAAGTTTGAAACAACCTTCAGAACAAATAAAGTGTGTAGAAATGAGGGAGGTTGTAGAGCTTTAGGTGCTCATATGAAATACAAAACAACACCAAAACATGCAATCAACTCAAACAAGGGGTGTCTAATGGCCTAAAACACCAAGCCTGTGAGGACCTTTACACTATAACCATGCAAAATAAGACTTAACTGACACAAACAGCCCAAAACAGAGCTAAAGCAGTTTGAAGCAAAGGCAAAAACATGCTGGAATGTAGCTACAAAAAGCTAGAAAATCATGCTAACACATGGAGTTAACTAGGTTAGCAAACAAGACACAAGGAGGGGAGGCTAACCCCTCCAATTTTGGAATTCAAAACACGTTTTTTACCACTAAAAATACTCTGAAATTCAGTAGTTAAATGCCCAAAAAAGGTTGGTTTAAAAATGCGAAACAAAGGTGCAAAAGCCTTAGAAGCAAGGAATAAAGAAGGGTGAGACACGCCCTTAACCTTAAATGGCTTAAAACACCAATTTTAGCCCATTAAAACAGAGATTTTTATAGCTCAAAAATAGCCCAAAAACAGTGGGAAAAGATAGAGAAACAAGTGTACTAAAACAAGTTTAAAAGACAAGTGTTATACCTCTTGAAGCCAAGTACAACTTTTGGCACAAATACAAGTCAAAACCACCTTCAAGAGCTCTAAAAAGGCCTTAAGAGACCTCAGTTCAAAGGTGATCAATTTTTGGTTAAGGATGTGTATGCAAAAGAGTGATATAACTAGGCAAGTGTGCACAAAAGAGAGAGAGAGAGAGAGAGAGAGAGAGAGAGAGAAATCTAGAGAGAGAGATATTTTGGTCCCAATTTTTCTAACGTTCAAAAATGGGGGAGGACACCCCATATATATAGAAAAACATGCATTTGGCTGAGTGAAATCAATCCATACACGTGTATGGTGATAAAGCTCATTGTGCCAATAGGTGGAACAGCTGTCAAGAAAATATCTACAAAAAGGCATCAGTGGCCGGCAGGCCACATCTGATGGCCGGTAGGCCACATCACTAGCCGACAAGGCACAGTGGTGGCCGACAAGGCACAAAAAGAGGTCGGCAAGGGACCAAAGGTGGCCTGCTGGTCCCAGGGTGTTAAGGTTTGAAGAACTAGAATTTTGAGTGTGAAAAACTAGGGTTTTGGTCCAAAACAAGACACAAAACGGACACAGTTTGAGGGCTCAAAAGTAGGACACTCTGCCGAGGACTTCGAGCACTCAAAACAAACACATGCAATCACAACATCGTGTGCACAAATGATGATGTCCAAGTCTTGAGAACGGTCAAAAATGGGATGTCTACAGGTCACTTTGTCCACTCAAGCAGTCTCACTTTTGTGTCTGGTCGCTCGAGCGACCATTTCTACACTCGAACGGTCTGCATGTATATCAGTTCGTAACAGCCACATTTTTAGTCACTTTTTCATATCTCTCTCTCTAAAACATTTCAAAACCTTGAATCTAGACCCTCTCTCTATAACTCATCTTCTACCTTCAAATACACTATCATCCATTGATCTCTATACCCTAGTCCCTTTGTTAAAAAGGTAGAGCTCACCCAAAGCTTCCATTTGATTAGAGCAAGGTCCATTTTTGATTCCATTGAAGTTTCAACCTTGCTTTTGCTTTTCTTCTAACTTGAGGTAAGGACTTCTCCACACTTTAGTATAGTGATTCCAATTTTGAACCAACTCTTGCTGCATTCCGAACTCTAGTTTATAGTTTCTGAATGTTGTTCATTGTTGTTTTTCCCTTTAATCCCCCTTAAATTTGGTTATTGGATTGTATTTGTGTGTTTGGAACAGGTTGGTTGCTTGTTTTTCCAAACCTTTGTTGCTCAAAATTTTGCTCCTCTACTCGAGCATCCATTCTTGCACTCGAGTGGGCTTTGGAAATTTTGCTCCTCCGCTCGAGCGGCCATTCTTGCATTTGAGCGGGCTTCGCAAACTCTCTGTATTTTTGCAGTCTTGCAAATACTGGAAGAGTGTATTCTACACTCCAGTGGGTGGATGCTCGAGCGTCCAATCTTGAGCTCGAGTGATGCCCTTTGTCTGCAAAACTTCTGAAAGTGTGCGTTCTGCGCTCGAGTGTCACTTCTTACACTCGAGCGGAACAATTTGTCTGACGCTCGAGCGTCACTTTTCACACTCGAGCGGACTGCATGTATAACAGATCGCGAAAATAACATTTTTCATCACTTTTTCATTCCTCTCTCTCTTTAAAACATTCCAAAAACCTCGATCTTGAGTTTCTCTCTCTAAAACTCATCTTCTTTCTACTATTTCACCTAGATCCATTGGGATCCTCACCCTAGTGCCTTTGAGAAAAAGGTAGACCATCTCAAGAGCACCATTTTGATCCGAGTAGAAGTTGGTTTCAACGTCTTTGAAGTTTCTCCTTTGTTGCTTTGGTCTTCTAAGCTTGAGGTAAGGATTTTCTACACTTTCATATGGTTTTTAACTTAGCTATTTGGTGATTATATAACAATGGTGGGCTTTGGGTGTATTTTGGACAAACCTAAGGTTTGGGTTATAAAATCAAAAGAGGGGTTTCTAAGTGTTTGTTGTGGAAATGGTTATGAGGTTAAATATAAGGTGGTATGGTTACAAAATAGTTGATTTTGGCATTGGGTTGATATTTGGAAAAAGGGAGTTTTCCCTAAAATGATTCAAATATTTATTTTGTATAATTAAATGAAAATAGTGTTGTAAATATGAAATTGGACGAATATTGAAATAGATGGTGGAGTTGGATAAGTATTACCTCTCACCTTTGGAAATTTTGAATAAATTATCTGTCTTGAGATTGAATATCTGCTTAGAAATAACTATATTGGGCTATTGGTGGAGGATATCCATGATTATTGTTGTAGAAATTGTATGAGGAGTAGGTGAATTAAAACTAATGTATTGTTGGTTGTCATTGAATATGACTATGTTTTAAATACATTGTATATGTATGATGTTTGGGAAGAGAAAGGGGATGTACTCCATGTTTGGGAGGAGATAGGGGATGGACTCATTGAAATTAAGTTGACTGGAGTATCCTAGGTGAAAGTCCCGAAACCGCACGTATACATGGGTGCCGATCTCGCGGATGAAATTTCCGTAAAATGGCAGATTGAAGTGTTTGTGTGGTAATTGTGTTGATTAGATAACCACTGCATTGTAGTCTTAGTTAGGTTGTTGAAAGATAATGAAATTGACTCATGAACTGAAATGAATTGAAGGAAAATGGAATAAGATATGAACTTGGTATTTTATGATTATACAAAAATGTGAATGTTTTATCACAGGCATTGTATATGCACATTGTACTTATATCTTCGTTAAATCTCATATATTGTGTTAGATTATTCCGATTGGGCTTTGGCTTACCCTATTTGGGAAAAACCATTTTCAAGTGTTGGTGATATGCCTCCGCCAAGACAATAGTTTGGGGGGACATTTGAAAGCAAGAGCTTCTTTCTTTTGTGTATTCTTTTGTATAGCCAAGGGCTTTAACTGTATTGAGCTAGGCTCATTTTGTTGTAAGCAAGCAATGACTTGGAAAGATATAAGCCTATAGGGCATATGATTACCTGTTTATTTTTCAGTTCTTTTATCATTGTAACACATGCTATGGATTCAGGATGAATAGTTTGTGAATGTATATCATATGTGTTACCTTTTGTATACGAACTTTGATGAATGAAAGCATATTATTTTTATTATCTTTCCGCTTGTGAGTTGAATTTATTGTATAATTTTGGGGGTGTTACAACTTGGTATCAGAGCGTACTGGGTTTAAATATTTTAGGTACGTAGGAAGTGGTTATTACCACAATGGGTTTGTCTCGCTTAGTTGAGACGTTGGTATCTATTGTATGCTTGTGTGATAACATGCTTATATGATTATATAGGTATGGGATTTAGTTCCTAAGATATTGAGTGGGTCTACGGGTTTCTGAAAGTCCTATTAGAAGAGCACTTGATCACTGCTGTTTCTAATTGGAACTCTAGCATCGCTGCGGGACGATCATTATCTAGGAAGGAAATTCATATGTATTTATGTGACTATGTGCTTATATGGAGAGAATTACTGTTGTCCAACGTATTGGGACGCAAGTGAGTTAGCTTCGGCACATTTGTGAAAGTGCTAATTTCTTGTGTTACCTTCATTAGGATGTCAAGACGTGGTGGTGGTAGGCGTGGTAGGCCTAGGAGGCATGAGGTGCCTATACCAAATGAAATTCCGGCACAGGAGGAAGGAGTTGGTCAGACCAATGTGGCCGAACTAGTGGGTCAACAGGCCATGGGCGCCTTAGCCATGAAATGGCGGGAGCATTGCGGGAATCTATGGACATTCTTAGAGCTGAGAATGAATTCCAGGCCCAAGTAGCTAAGGTAGGGTTATTTTTTCTGAAGAGAGTTTTTTCAGTCAAATCCGGATGAGTTTTTGGGTGATCCCAAGGAACCATTGAAACCAGATGAGTGGCTAGAGCAAATAGTGAAGACGTTCGAGATACTTGGCATCGAGGACGACTAGTTGAGGGTGACCTTGGCATCTTTCCAGTTGAAGGGTGATGCGGGTTAGTGGTGGAAGTATGTGTGTAAGCGCATTGGGGTGACTTGGGGGGCTTTTGTCAGCGTCTTCCAGGACAAGTTTCTACCTCCCACGATTAGGGAGAAGTTGAGGGACAAATTCTCTAAGTTAGTGTAGTTGAGCACACCAGTGGTTGAGTTTGAGGCCACATTCACTAGCCTCTCTAGTTTTGCTCCTGATCTTGTGGCGATTGAGGAATGCCATTGTTTGGAATTTGAGAAGCGGTTAAGGACCGGGCTCATGTTTCGAGTGGCCGAGTCCATGATTAGAGATTATGGGCACCTTGTGGAGGTGAAGGCCTATCTTGAGACCATTATGAAGGCAGAGGAAGAGAGAATGCGGGGCTCCAAGAGGAGTCAGGATAATCAAGGGGACAGTAAGAAACAGAGGGGTTCTAATCCCTAATCGTCCCAGAGAGGTTAGTCGCGGTCCACTTTTCCAGTACTGAGTTCAGGTTCTGGAAGGGGTGGTTAGGGAGATGTTGCTTGTTACAAATGTGGTCAGTTGGGCCACAAGTCTCCAGGTTGCTCGTAGAGGGGAGAAGTTCAACGGTCTGCACCGTCTTCAGCTCGTTCTCAGGGCCAAAGCCAAGGGAGAGGGCAGTCGCTTACTTGTTATCAGTGTAGGCGGGCGGGGCACATGAAGAGATTTTGCCTTCAATTGGGTGGCACATCTGGTGCATCTGGTTCGAGGAAGACACAGAGTCACCAGCCAATACAGGCCTCGAAGGCCAATCAGGGAGCCTCTTCGGCTCAGTTAGTGCATCAGGCTTATGCTCCGAGGGGTGAGCAGGTTGAACAGAGACCTACGGGGCGTGTGTATGCTGTTACAGCTCCAGATCTTGTACCTGCTCCTTTTGTGGTGAGAGGTACCTTCTTGTTTTGCAATTCAGTTGCTAATGTATTGATTGATACGGGTTCATCCCATTTTTTTTTCTCGTCTGCATTTGCATCGGTTTTGGGGTTAAAGTTGGCTCAGTTAGCATCTCCTATCTGTGTAGAGTCACCTATCGATGGTGAGATTATTTTGAAGTAGGGGTGTCGGGATTGTGACAATGAGGTTGCCGGTTGTTGACTTCTATTTGCATTTGTATTGCCTGATATGTCTAGTTTTGATGTTATTTTGGGTATGGACTGGTTATCGTCATTCTGGGCTATTATAGATTGCTACCGTTAGAGGGTTACTGTATGTACCTTGAGCGGTGATCGTTTTTATTTCTTGGGGAACCGGGTGGATAGAGTTTTATCACCAGTATATGATCCGCGTGAGCGGAGTGAACTTAGTTGCCTTCTTGCAACCTTCTCAGGTGGTGAGTGTGATGAAGTCCGGGTTGAGTTGCCAAGGGTGGTTTGTGAATACCCTGATGTCTTTCCCAAGGATCTTACTAGTTTACCACTACACCGAGAGATCGAGTTCTCTATTGATTTAGTGCTTGGCACGTCATTGATTTCTATGGCACTGTATAGATTTACACCTGTTGAATTGAGTGAGTTGAAGGTTCAACTCCAGGAATTGTTAGATAAGGGTTTCATCCGCCCTAGTACTTCACCTTGGAGAGCACCGGCTATCTTTGCAAAGAAGAAAGATAGTGCTTTGTGACTTTGTATAGATTACCGAAAGTAAAACCGGGTGACTGTCAAGAACAAGTACCCGATGCCTCGTATAGATGATTTGTTTAATCAGTTGAAGGGGTCTTGTTGCTTCTCCAAAATACACCTGAGATCAGGCTATCACCAGTTGAGAGTAAGGGAGGAGGGTATCCCGAAGACGACATTCCGTACATGGTATGGCCATTATGAATTCTTAGTGATGCCCTTTAGGCTTACCAATGCACCGGCTGTGTTTATGGACTTGATGAACCGAATCTTCTATGAATTTCTAGATCATTTTGTGGTCGTTTTTGTGGACGACATATTGATTTATTCACCCTCTGAGGACGAGCACAAGGAACACTTGTGAGTAGTACTTGAGTTTCTTAGAGCCCTTAAGTTGTATGCTAAGTTTGGGAAATATGAATTTCGGCTGAAAGAAGTTAAGTTTCTAGGCCATGTGGTATCTGGGAAAGGGGTGACTGTAGATTCATCCAAGATAGAAGTAGTGCTAGATTAGGAACCACCTAGGAATACTTTCGAGATCCGTATTTTCTTGGGGTTGGCCGGGTACTATCGTAGATTTGTAAAGGATTTCTCTAAGCTAGCATCACCATTGACTAGGCTGATGAGGAACGGGATCAAGTTTGTATGGAGTGAGGCGTATGAGAAGTCATTTCAAGAACTTAAGGTTAGACTCACCACTGTTCCAATGTTGATTATTCCGGAGAGGGGTTTAGGCTATTCGGTGTATTATGATGCCTCATGGGAAGGCTTGGGTTGTGTATTGATGCAAGATAGAAAGGTAGTAGCCTATGGCTCACGACAGTTGAAAACACATGAGAGAAACTACCCTACTCATCACCTGGAGTTAGCGGAGGTGATATTTGCCTTGAAGATTTGGAGGCATTATTTGTATGGTGAGAAGTTCGAGGTGTTTTCGGATCACAAGAGTCTAAAGTATCTATTTACACAGAAGGACTTGAATCTGAGGCAAATGAGGTGGATGGAGTTCATAGAAGATTATGACTTCGAGTTGCATTATCATCCGAGAAAGGCCAGTGTGGTGGCTGATGCCTTGAGTAGGAAATCCATGGGTAGTGTGGCTAGTGTTGTCATCCGGGAATGGGAGATGTTGGGTGCTATTAGGGAGTTCAACTTGCATCTTGGCAAGTCTATTGAGTCTGCAGCTTGTTTTTTGTAGTCGCACAACCTACACTTGTGAACCGAGTGTTAGAAGCACAGAAGAATGATCTTGAGGTAGAAACCCTCTGGGAAAAGATCTCTAATGGAAAGGTGGAAAGAGGCTTGAACTTGTATTCTAACTTGAGTGTTAGATACCTTGATCGTCTACTTGTACCGAAGTCTTGCCGAGAGGAAGTACACCGAGAGTTTCGCCATTCACGCCTTGCGGTGCATCCGGGGGGCACAAAGATGTATCACAATCTTAGTCGCTAGTTTTGGTAGAGAGGTATAAAGAAGGATGTAGCCGTGTTTGTGTCGAATTGCCTTACTTGTCAGCAAGTGAAAACCGAACATTAGAGGCCAGTGGGTTTGTTACAACCCTTGCCCATAGCCGAGTGGAAGTGGGAGCATGTCATGATAGATTTTGTTGTGGGCCTTCCGAGGACTCAACGGGCAGTGATGCCATTTGGGTGGTTGACCGATTCACCAAGTCGGCGCACTTTATACCTATGCATGTGAGCGATTCGGTAGACTATCTTGCCGACCTTTACATTAGGGACATAGTGAGATTGCACAGGGTCCCTGTGATGATTGTTTCGGATAGAGATTCTCGTTTTACAACTCAGTTGTGGCAGAGCTTGCAAAGTGCCTTGGGCACTAGACTGGCTTTTAGCACAGCGTATCACCCACAGACTGACGGGCGGTCTGAGCGTACCATTCAGATCCTTGAGGATATGCTTCAAGGTTGTGTCCTTGATTTTAAGGGGTCATAGGAGAGGCACTTTCCCTTAGTGAGGTTTGCCTTTAATAACAGCTTCCAATTGAGTATTGGCATGACACCGTTTAAGGCCTTGTATGGCTGACCATGTAGATCCCCGGTGTGTTGGGCCGAGGTGGGTAATGCACCTTTGTTGGGTCTAGAGTTGGTTTGGGAAACGACGGAGAAGGTGGCACTTATCCGTAAGAGGTTGGCTACATCCCAGAGTTGCCAGAAAAGTTAAATCGACCGTAGAAGGAGACCCTTGTCTTTTGAGGTGCGAGATTATGTCTTTTTGAAGATATCACCTAAACGGGGTTTGATGAGATTTGGGAAGTTGTTCTCTCGATTTATTGGACCTTTTGAAATCCTTGAGCGGATTGGGAAGGTTGCTTACCGTTTAGCGTTACTGCCATAACTTTCTAGGGTTCATGATGTGTTTATATTAGTATGCTTCGGAAGTATGAGTTGGATCCATTGCACGTATTGGATTAGACCGACTTAGAGGTAGATGAGGATGTCTCGTATGAGGAGAGACCGGTGAGAGTCTTGGATACACGGGACCAAGTCTTGCGAGGCAAGACGATATCCTTGATTAAGGTATTGTGGAAACATCACGGAATTGAGGAGGCAACTTGGGAGCGTGAATTGGAAGTCCAAGAGAAATATCCAGACTTATTTATCGGTGTTGATTATATATTGAGATTGGGATTAGGCTAATGAAATGTAAAAGCATTGTACATGTTTTGAAACACAATAACATTGTATATGTTATGGGGTATTTTGGAACATGGTTTCAATATAAGCATTGCATATGTTTTGAGAATATGGAATATCGTGTGTGTTGTATCACTTTTGAAAACATTGTATATGTTGTGTAAATTTTGAACATTGTAAATGTTTTGGAAAATTGTGAATTGCACTTTCAATATGGGACTTGTGTATCGAGTTGATGAAAATAGATGACCGGAGAGTGGGTCATGGTGTTGAACATATTAGATTACTGTTGTTGTGAATGGTTTAATAATGATTTTGAATTTGATTTGAAATTTCGGGGACGAAATTCCTTAAAGGGGAGAGGTTATAGCGATTTCGGTTTTGACCCGACTCTTGTTGCATTCCAGACTCGGGCTTATAGTTTCTAAATGTTGTTCATTGTCATTTTTCCCTTTAATCCCCCTTAAATTTGGTTACTAGATTGTAGTTGTGTGTTTGGAACAGGTTAATTGCTTGTATTTCCAAACCTTTGTTGCCTAGATTTTTGCTCCTCCGCTCGAGCGTCCATTCTTGTGCTCGAGCGAGCTTTGCAATTTTGCTCCTTCACTCGAGCGGCCATTCTTGCACTAGAGCGGGCTTCGCAAACTCTCAATATTTTTGCAATCTTGCAAATACCGGAAGAGTGTATTCTACGCTCGAGCAGCATTTCCTATGCTCGAGCAGGTGGATGCTCGAGTGTCCAATCTTGAGCTCGAGCGATGCCCTTCGTCTGCAAAACTTCTGGAAGTGTGCATTCTGCGCTCAAGCATCACTTCTTGCGTGCGAGCGTCACTTTCACGCTCGAGCGGACTGCATGTATAACAGATCGCGAAAATGACATTTTTTTATCACTTTTTCATTCCTCTCTCTCTCTAAAACTTTCCAAATACCTAGATCTTGAGTTTCTCTCTCTAAAACTCATCTTCTCTCTACTATTTCACCTAGATCCATTGGGATCTTCACCCTAGTGCCTTTGAGAAAAAGGTAGAGCGTCTCAAGAGCTCCGTTTTGATCCAAGTAGAAGCTGATTTCGACGTCTTTGAAGTTTCTCCTTTGTTTCTTTGGTCTTCTAAGCTTGAGGTAGGGATTTTTTACACTTTCATATGGTTTTTAACTTAGTTATTTGGTGATTGTATAACAATGGTGGGCTTTGGGTGTATTTTGGACAAACCTAGGGTTTGGGTTATAAAATCAAAAGAGGGGTTTCTAAGTGTATATTGTGGAAATGGTTATGAGGTTAAACATAAGGTGGTATGGTTACAAAATAGTTGATTTTGGCCTTGGATTGATATTTGGAAAAAGGAACTTTGCTCTAAAATGATTCAAATATTTATTTTGTATAAATAAATGAAATTAGTGTTGTAAATATGAAATTGGACGAATATTGAAATAGATGGTGGAGTTAGATATGTATTACCTCTCACCTTTGGAAATTTTGAATAAATTATCTGTCTTGGGATTGAATAGCTGTTTAGAAATAACTGTATTGGGCTATCGGTGGAGGATAGCCATGATTGTTGTAGAAATTGTATGAGGATTAAGTGAATTAAAACTAATCTGTTGTTGGTTGTCATTGAATATGACTATGTTTTAAATACATTGTATATGTATGATGTTTGGGAGAAGAAAGGTGATGTACTCCATTTTTGGGAGGAGATAGGGGATGGACTCCATTCAAATTAAGTTGCTCGGAGTGTCCTGGGTGAAAGTCCCAAAATCGCACATATATATAGGTGCTGATCCCGTAGACGAAATTTCCGTAAAATGGCAGATTAAAGTGTTTGTGCGATAATTGTGTTGATTAGTGTAGACATCCCATTTTGGACCGTCCTCAAGACTTGGACGTCATCATTTGAACACCCGATGATTGTGCTCGCTTGTGTTCGTTTTGAGTCCTTGAAGGTCTCGGCTGAGCGCCTTGCCTTGGAGCCTCTAATCTTGTTTGTTTTGTGCTTGGTTGTGGACCAAGAGCTTGTTTCTTTGCTAATGGAGGAGAGGGTGACCTGTTGGCCATCCCCCTAGCCCGCCGGCCATGACTTGTGCCTGGCGGCCACCAATAGTGGCCGGTCGGCTACATTGATGGCCGGTCGGCCTCTAATGGTGGCCGACGGCCATTTTTCTCATTTTTTAGATATTTGTTTGCCAGCTGTGCCAGCTGTTGATCACTGATGCTCATCTCCATACATGTGTATGGAAAGATGAAGGCAAGCCTTTGGCTTGTTTTTCTATATAATGGGGGGTCTCTCCCCCATTTGGGGGGTTTCAAAAATTTGTGAGCAAATTTCCTCTCTCTCTCTCTCTCTTGAAGCCTCTTTCTCTTCCTATTTTGTGCTTAAAAGTGAGAATTCTCTACACATTTGCACTAAGACCCTTAGCCAAACACCTTCACCTTGGAGCTGAGGTTTTTGGAGGCCTTGTTTGATCTTCCAAGGTTGGTTTGAGCCTAGAATTGTTGCTGTTTTAGTGCTGTGCTTCAAAGGTATAAGCCTTTACCTTGTAAGCTTTGCTTAGTTGTTTGCTTTGCCATCTTTTTGCACTACTTTTGGCTTGGTTTTCAACTACAAAAAACTATGAATTTTAGGCCTTAACATGTTGGTTTGAGTCCATTTTTTGTTAGGGGATTCTCCCTCCCTTTTATTCCTTAGCTTGTGAGCTTCTTGCATCATCTTTTAACATACTAAAGTCAACCTTTTTTGGCCTTTTAACCACTGAATTCTAGGGGAATTTTAGTGGTAAAAAGTATGTTTTAAGGTCCAAAATAGGAGGGGGTGGCCTCCCCTCCTTGTGTCTTGTTTGCAAGTGTAGATAGCCTAACATGTGAGCGTGTTTTTCTACCCTTTTGTGACTTGACTTCAGCATGTTTTAGGCTCTGATTTGGCCTACTTTAACTCTGTTTTGAGCTGTCTTGGTCATATGAGCTTTGTCTTGCGTGGTTGTAGTGCAATTGACTTCACTAGCTTTGTGTTTTAAAGCCTCTAACGTGCCTTGCTTGAGATGATTGCATGCTATAGCATCATTTAACATGTGATTTCAGTGCATATATCTCTGTCACACTCTCATATATTCTACTCTTTCATTACTTTTGAGAGTTGTGTTTTAAGCCTTGTTTGTAAGCCAACATGTGAATATATTTTTCTTGCTTTTTATGCTTTAATCTCAACATGTTTTAGCCACTGTTTTGACATGTTTAAGCTCTGTCCAGAGCTGGTTTGGTCATTTAAGCTTGATATTGCATGCCTCTAGTGTAATGCTCTTCATTAGTTTAATACTTTTGGCTTTTGAGCATGTCTTGCATGTGTTGCTTGCATGATTTAGTGTCTTTGGCATGCCATTTCAGCACTAAAAAAGTTTGCAACCTCCCTCATTTCTTCATTTTTCTATTTGTTTTGAGGGTTGGTTAACCTTATGATTGTGTTTAGGCTTGAGATAGAGCTTGTGCTCAATGACTTTAACCCTCTTTTGAGGGTTCCTCCTAGCCAAAGGCATGATCTCTCTCATGTCTTAAATCATCCTTTGGTTGACCCCTCTTTCATTAGAGCACAATCACCTTGGACAAATTAACTAAAGAATGGCTTGGTAATGTTAAAATGTGTAAACAAGATGAATCAAGTAAAATATGACCAAGATAAGCATGTTGTATTTGCATTGCATGTGTTCAATCGGACGTTATATTGAACACAAAGTAGATTGGTCCATTTCATACTCAAAGTGATGAAATGAGCCAATCTCCTTTGTCTCCATCACCCTTGATCATGCATGATAGGGTGGTGGTCCTTCGAGTCTTATTTGTGCATTCATTGACTTTGTACACGCTTGACTCTTTGGCCATCAAGCATTGAAAATGCTTGATTAGTGGCTTGAGAGCTAAGAATTACACTCCTTTGAGCTTGAGAAATGATAAGGAGGGTAATAGTACATATATTGTGTGAGAATACACTGCTTTGCCTCTGTTTGCTCTCTGTTGCAGCAAAAGGGAGAATTCCAGGGAAAGAGTGGCCGACCGGCCACCAATAGTGGCTGACCGCCACAAATAGTGGCCGACCGGCCAGTAATAGTGGCCGACAGCCACCTATGGTAGCCGACCGACCATCAGTGGAAAAGTTGTTCAAAATGTTCCTGTGTTGGGGGCAAAAACAATATGAAAATTGGTGTGATGTTCAGAGATCAAAGCAAAGTGCAAATAGAGGCATCTAAAGGCAAGTCAGTGGATTTTCGGAAGGAAGCCAATCGAGCATGCGTGTCTCCCTCGCCGCGAGGCCAATTCATTGCTTTATTAGCTAGTTGTAACTAATTAATACATGTGTTGTAATTAATTAGTTTAATCTGTTTTGTAATATTTTAATTAGCTTAGCATAGCTAGTTATTCAATTGTATTAATTAGCTAAGTTAGTTAATTAGTTGTTTTGTAATAATTAGCTTAGCTTAGTATAGCTTAGCTTATTTATTCGGACCCTCCTTCGAGAGGGCGCAATGTTGTAATAAGTGTGCGTGCGTGTGTGCATGTTTTCCAACCCCACTTCTTTTTCCCTTTTATTTAACTGCTTTCGATGGTTAGATTAGGGCATATTTTGATTAGCATACCTTATGCTTGCATGTTTGCATCGTTCATTTGTATTGCATGCACCAGGGCTCGGCGCATCATTCAAGCCGCACTGTATTTCAATACCTATTTGAATATGTGTTTCAAAGCATGTTATCAAATTGTTGCATTCATATGCCATCTTAGATAGCTGAGCCTATTTAGTTGCATTATTGCATGTGTTGCATTAGGAATCTTACATAGTTAGGATCATGCATATTTCTAATGAGGCTTTGTTTTGGCTTGGAGTACACTGTTAGTTTTACGCTTTGGTATACTTGCATGAGTGTGAGTGATGCCATGTTTCGCATGCTTGCCATGAGGCTATGTGCTTATTTGTTTAACTGCACGAATGCCTGTGGATGAAGGCTTGATTGCTTAAATTGGAACAATTCGATAAATGTGCATTTTTTAAACCCACTTCGTGAAGCGGCAAATCATGACGTTTTAAGCCCACTTGAGGGTGGCACTTTCAAACCATTTTTCAAAAACAAACATGTGGTGTTTTGTTCTAAGTCTTGCGACTTAGCCTATACTTGTGTGTGCGTCACATAGTAAAATTAACTAATAATCATAATAAGAACACATGAGGTTTATAAAATAATATATCATGATAGTAGAGGCCGATCTTTGATCGGGCGACCAGAGGTGCTCATTTCAGAACCTTCCCCTCTCGTACCCAAGTTCCCGAGCCAAGGCAACTTTGGTGATGACGGACACGTAGCCTTTGGCATGAGTCATGGTTTCCTAAATTTCTCAAAAATAAAATATTTAGGTGGTGACTCTGTAATCTGGAAAAGCAGTCTAGTTTTGGCATTATTTGATCTAAAATCAATTTTCCAAAATGATTTGCCGGATTGGACTCTTTGGTGTTTATCAGTTTCACATTGCACTTTGTAAGATTAGATTCAGAACCGTGACAGGAGTTTGAACTGTAGGACCAATTCAAGCTCTCCGAAAGGGGGCGCGAAGAAAGTCGAGCTACAATTAGATAACCACTGAGTTGTAATCTCAATTGGATTGTTGAAAGATAATGAAATTGGCTCGTGAATTGAAATGAATTGAAGGAAAATGGAATAAGATATGAACTTGGTATTTTATGATTATACAAAAATGTGAATGTTTTGTCACAGACATTGCATTTGTACATCGCACTTATATCTTCGTTAAATCTCATATATTGTGTTAGATTATTCCTATTGGGCTTTGGCTCACTCTATTTGGGAAAAACCATTTTCAGGTGTTGGTGATATACCTCCGCCAAGGCAATAGTTTGGAAGGACATATGGGAGCAAGAGCTTCTTTCTTTTGTGTATTCTTTTGTATAGCCAAGGGCTTTAACTGTATTGAGCTAGGCTCATTTTATTGTAACCAAATCAATGACTTGGAAAGATGTAAGCCTATAAGACATTTGATTACCTGTTTAGTTTTCAATTCTCTTATCATTGTAACACATGTTGTGGATTTATGATGAATAGTTTGTGAATGTATATCATATGTGTTATCTTTTGTATACGAACTTTGATGAATGAAAGCATATTATTTTTATTATCTTTCAGCTTGTGGGTTGTATTTATTGTATAATTTTGGGGGCATTACACTTTAGTATGGTTTTTAACTTAGTTATGTCTTTTCAAAGAAATTATGGAATTTGGGGATTTTGATAAAAATATAGGGTTTGATTTTAAAATCAAAAGAGGGTTTTCAAATGGATCCTTAAAAATGATTGTGGGTTTGTAAATGTTGTTGAGATGTGATAAAATGGTAGATCTTTAACCTTGGAATTGGTTTATAAAGAAAATGGGATTTTACCCTAGAATGTGAATAATTGATTTTATAAAGAGGAAATGGAAATGATGTGGGAGTTATGGAATTGGAATGATGATGATGATGATGATGGTGGTAGAGTTGGATATGCATTATCCCTCCCATCCTAAGAATTTGGAAAGTATATCTTTATTGGAAATTATTTATCTGTTTAGAGATATCTGTTTTAGGCTATCACTGGAGGATATCTATGATTATTGTATAAATTGCATGAGAAGTAGGTGAATTGAAACTAATTTTTTATCCATTTGTATTGAGCATTGTTACATATTTAACACATTGAAATTGTATATTGTTTTGAGAAAAAAAGGTGAATACCTTGGTGAAAGTCCAGAAATTTACGCAGATAGGTGCCGAGCCTTCCAGTTAATACTGGTAAAAATGGCAATTAATAGTGCTTGTAGCCTACTTGCAGACATGTTCCAGAGATTCCCAGTGTTGTATCCACTGCCCTCTTTTCTGTTGTAAAAATGAAATGATTTCATGAATTGTGATATAAACCTAGCATTACATGGTTTTTTAAAAGAGATATAAAAAGTTTTGGCATAAGCATTGCATATGCATTCACCTTATAACTCTGTTAAGATTTATACACTGTGTTAGAATATCTTTACTGCGCTTTGGCTCACCCTATGTGGAAAACCATTTTTAGGTGCTGATGATATGCCTCCGCCAAAACCGTAGCTTGGGAGGACTTAGAGCTGAGAGCTTCTTGTTTTGTTTTGTTGTAATTATTTTTGTACAAGCCAAGGGCTTTACTTGTATTGAGTTTCAAACTCACTTTTGTTATAACCAAGCAACGACTTGGAAAATTGTAACCATTAAGGCAGTCATGTATTTGTTTAACTCTTATTTCATACTTTTTGCTTATGACTCATGTTATAGATTCAGAGTTGGGATTTATGAATGTATAATTACATGTGCCATATATTGTACAACTAGAATCATATGAATGGAAGGGTACTTTATTCAGAATTGTATTATTATTTAATGAATACCATGAGACGGTTTTATTGTTATATTTTGGAGGCGTTATAGATTTAAAATTAGATATATAGCTTGATGTGCCAATAGTTTTATTTCATTGAAACTAAAAATAGTAATCACATCATTCATGCTTTGAAATCACAAATTTTAAAGAAATAATACTAATACATTATTGACAATGATTAAGAGGATTTCATAATTAACCAATAATATTTTTATATAATAATATAAATAGAAGTATAGATATATATATGAATTTCATAACATAACCATTGAAACTAAAGTTGTAATTACAACATTGCATGTTTTGAAATCACAAAATTTAAGGAAATAGTATGAATATATTATTCACAATAATTAAGAGGATTTAAAAATTAACCAATAATATTTTTATATAATAGTATAGATAGAAGTATAGATATAGCTATGAATTTCATACCATAACCATTGAAGCTAAAATAGTAATTACATCATTGCTTGTTTTGAAATCACAAAATTTAAGGAAATAATACTAATATATTATTGACAATAATTAAGAGGATTTAAAAATTAACCAATAATATTTTTATATAATAGTATAGATAGAATTATAAATATAGATACAGATTTCATACCATAACGATTGAAATTAAAAATAGTAATTATATCATTGCATTTTTGAAATCACAAATTTTAAAGAAATAATACTAACATATTATTGACAATGATTAAGAGGAGTTAAAAATTAACCAATAATGTTTTTATATAATAGTATTGACAATAATTAAGAGGATTTAAAAATTAACCAATAATATTTTTAAATAATAGTATAGATAGAAGTATAAATATAGATATAGATTTCATACCATAACGATTGAAATTAAAAATAGTAATTACATCATTGCATTTTTGAAATCACAAAATTTAAAGAAATAATACTAACATATTATTGACAATGATTAAGAGGAGTTAAAAATTAACCAATAATATTTTTATATAATAGTATAAATAGAAGTATAGATATAGATATGAATTTCGTACCATAAACATTGAAACTAAAATAGTAATTACATCATTGCATGTTTTGAAATCACAAAATTAAAGGAAATAATACAAATATATTATTGACAATAATTAAGAGGATTTAAAAATTAACCAATAATATTTTTATATAATAGTATAGATAGAAGTATAAATATAGATATAGATTTCATACCATAACCATTGAAATTAAAAATAGTAATTACATCATTGCATTTTTGAAATCACAAAATTTAAAGAAATAATACTAATATATTATTGACAATGATTAAGAGGATTTAAAAATTAACCAATAATATTTTTATATAATAGTATAAATAGAAGTATAGATATAGATATGAATTTCATACCATAACCATTGAAACTAAAATAGTAATCACATCATTGCATGTTTTGAAATCACAAAATTTAAAGAAATAATAGTAATATATTATTGATAATGATTAAGAGGATTTAAAAATTAACCAATAATATTTTTATATAATAGTATAAATATAAGTATAGATATAGATATGAATTTCATACCATAAACATTGAAACTAAAATAGTAATTACATCATTGCATGTTTTGAAATCACAAAATTTAAGGAAATAATACTAATATATTATTGACAATAATTAAGGGGATTTAAAAATTAACCAATAATATTTTTATATAATAGTATAGATAGAAGTATAGAGATAGATATGAATTTCATACCATAACCATTGAAACTAAAATAGTAATTATATCATTGCATGTTTTGAAATCACAAAATTAAAGGAAATAATACTAATATATTATTGACAATAATTAAGAGGATTTAAAAATTAACCAATAATATTTTTATATAATAGTATAGATATACTTTTTAGACTCAATGATGTGGCACTTTGTTAAAAGAGTAATGTTAGATATCCCAAAAGTTCTACCAAATGCCTCACATGGGTATGGGACCCACACCATGTGGGTCCCATATTTAAGTTAACTCTCTCTCTTATTTATTATCTAATCATCAACCAATTTTTTTGTTGACACATCATTGGGTGTAAAAATTGAGTCTATAAAATGGGCTGGTAATTTTTTTCCTTTCATCAATACCTTTGTCCTCTCTCTCTTTTACAACCATCTCTCTCAAGTCTTAACAACACCAATACAATGCCTCCTCCTCCTGCACGACCATCATCTCCGCCACTAAACCACTCAAAACCTCCCGTGTTTGACGCATCTCTTCTCAAACACGAACTCAACATACCTCCACAATTCATATGGCCGGACCATGAAAAACCTAGCCTCCATGAGCCACCACCACTCATCGTTCCACCTATCAACTTGGGAGCCTTCCTCTCTGGTGACCCCTTCTCCGTCTCAACTGCTACTAGACTTGTTGATGAGGCTTGCAAGAAACATGGCTTCTTCTTAGTCATAAATCATGGAGTTAGCGAAGAGCTTATCAATGAAGCTCACAAGAACATGGACTTGTTTTTTGATATGCCATTGAAAGAGAAACAGAGAGCTCAGAGAAAAGTTGGAGATTATCATGGATATGCTAGCAGCTTTACTGGTAGATACTCTTCCAAGCTTCCATGGAAAGAAACTCTTTCTTTTAGGTATTGTGATGATGGTGGATCATCAAACGTGGTTGAAGAGTATTTGGTCAGCACAATGAGTGAAGATTTTAGACAATTCGGGTATGAAAAACTTAGATTGTTCTATTTGGTTATGTTTTTGTTTCCTTTGTTTTCATTTTTTTGTGTTTTTGAAAACAAAACAATAAAAAATTTAGAAATACCAATCAGTCTGATATTATTTTTCAACCATGTTATAAACTCATAAAAATATCTAGAAAAACATATTTATGAATAATAATCATTTTTATTGTAGTCCACATCTCACCAACTTTAAATTTACATTATATAATTCTTTCGGGGTGGATTTTAAAATAACTTTTCATAATTCATAGTTTTTTAGATTATTTATATTTTTATAATTTTTTTTTTGTTGATTTTTTTTAAAGAGTAAGTAGTCAGAAAAATTTCTCAAAAAGCTTTTATATATATATATATATATTTATTAGCAAAGAAAGGAACCATAGTCCATGTAATTTGTGTTTTGCATTAATTTGATTATTATAGTTTTATTTTTGATTTTTTACATTATGTCAATTTACCCTAATTCATAACAATCCTTTAAAAGTTGAACTGAAATCAAGTGTTACACATCTCATAGTAATTGAGGGGTTAACATCCAATTTGAAATTATTTATTCCTGTTTAATGAATTGTATTTTTCTTTAATTTTTTTTCTTTCTAATTTCTCAAAATACAAAGTAAAAATTTGAAGAGCAAAATCAATACAATTGAATTTATTGAGATCAAATTGATACAAGAATTAAATTACAAAATCAAACTATAATTTACTAAAAAAGAATATTATTAATGGATACCAAGAGAGGTACTAGATATCTTGTAGTTGTACTGTTTTAAATTATTTTAAGTAAGTGAGTTAATTTCATTATTAAAGATGATTTTGTTTTGAATTTAAACTGCCCACTTAAAAACATTAGATATTTAAAGTGAGCCTTCAAAAAACTTTAATGAAAACCATTTTCAAAAATATTTTTTTATTAGATTTTTTATTATTACTATTATTATCGTTGTAAAACGAAGAGTACAACAAAGGTACATCACAATGAAGGGTCAAAAATATAATGTAACTATTTGTTAAATATATTTTTAGTTTTTTTTATTATTATTATTATTTTATAGTGTTTTCTCAAAAATGAAAACACAAAACAAAAAACCAAAAAATTAAAAATAAAAATACTCTTAATTATTCATAGCCATGTCTATCTCTCTCTCAATTTATTATTTAGCTAAACTTGCTTTTTTTGTTTTTGTTGCTTTTTGTGTTTTCTTAGAAGGATATACCAAGATTATAGTGAAGCAATGAACACTCTTTCACTTAGAATCATGGAGCTATTGGGGATGAGCCTAGGAGTGGGCCCAACCCATTTAAGAGAATTCTTTGAAGGAAATGAGTCCATAATGAGATTAAACAACTACCCTCCTTGCCTTAAAGCTCATGAGACTCTTGGAACTGGTCCTCACCGTGATCCAAATTCACTCACTATCCTTCATCAAGACAATGTTGGTGGGCTTCAAGTGTTTATTGATCAACAATGGCACTCCATTCTTCCCAATTCACAAGCTTTTGTTGTCAACATTGGAGACACATTCATGGTGAGTACATAAACAAATGTTGAATAAGGAATATGCTATGAGTAAAAAATAGTTTGAAAACTAATCAAAAAGGGCTAAGCTTCCTCTCACTCTAAATTTAGGATGACAATTTCTTGTCCTTGATGAGAAAGCAAAGCGGGGATGAAGTTTTCTCTCCCGTCTTGCTTGTTGTCATCCTTGTTTCTCTTACCCAAAACATTTACAGTCATTGGATCATGTGAAGGTTCAAAAATCTCGAAACATTTCTAATAGTTAAAGATGTTTTGGGATTAGGGACACCAATATTTAGGAACAAATAATCCAGTCTTCAAAAATTATAATAATAAACAAACACACAAATATGTAGAATTTAGATACAGAGTTATGTGACTCTATTAAAATGACGTTTAATTATATGACATCTAATTATTAGGCAATTTATATATATATAAAAATCTATTGTTAAACAGAATTTGTATACATAATACAATCTATACAGAATGATGTGTCAATAATATTTTTGTAAATCTGGCTACAATGACAAGTGTTTTGTCTTCAAATGAAAAGACTGCAAAATGTCGTATAGTTCTGTATGATTTTCCTTTCTTTCTTTTTTTTTTTAACAAATTGTATTTTATATTACCTCTACAAGAAAAAAACATATTTGGTGACCTTTGTATTTTTTTCATCGCCAAATCACTTTAGCGACCATTTTTCTTACTCTATAACGTTGTTGAATGATTGACATGGCTATGAATTCTTTGTCATCTAATCCATTTGTCTTTATGTCTCAATGTACTCTTAACTATTGAATCATTTGAGAATCTCGAAATATAATTCAATAATTGAGGATGCATTGAGAGACGAACAAGAAAATTTAGGGACATGGTGCTTGTGTCTAATGTCAGTGATGGTTTCAAAAAGGTAAGGATAAACTTGAATTTAGGGATAGAGGACCATGTGTTCAATCATATGAAAAACCCAAAATATATGAGAATCTTATTAAACTTTTTCTATTGAAGTTTATTAGCATAAGCTTGAATTTTAATACATAAAAGTTTGGAAATGTTTTAGGCTCTATCAAATGGAATTTACAAGAGTTGCTTGCACAGAGCAGTGGTAAACAAACAAGTTCCAAGGAAGTCTCTAACCTTCTTTTTGTCTCCAAACATGGATAAAGTGGTGAGTCCACCTAATGGATTGGTGAATAGTGATAATCCAAGGATGTATCCAGACTTCACTTGGCCAACTCTTCTTGAATTCACTCAGAAGCATTACAGAGCTGACACAGAAACCCTTGATGTCTTCTCAAATTGGCTTCAATGCAAAACCAACTGAAGAGAGTCCAAGAAAAGTAATAGAATCTTCACATTTTTTTTTTCAAAGTGGCTATATGTGTGTGGAAAAAAAATATTCAGTTTTAAATTTAGTGTGGTTTGAATTTAAATAAAAATGAATTAATTTATGCATTTTAAATTTTTTCCTAATTTTTTTTTTTTTTTTTTTTCCTGAAAGTCCTTAGTTTAGAAATCTTCAAATAATCTCTTTGGCTAAAAAGAAATTAAATATAAAAAGTATGCTTGGTTTGACTAAATAATAAGTGATTTCTTCTTAAATAAATAACTTTTTTTTTATGCAATTAATTGTCTAATTTATATAATCCTCAGAATATTTGTAAGAGAAACTTCACTAGTACTCTTCATTTTTTACTAGCTAAATTATAAAAGAAGATAATTTTTTATTTTGTCTAATTTCTTTTGCTATTTATATACTCCAATGCTACTCTTCATTTTACCTATCTATACACACAAAATATTCGAAGAGCCTTCCAAAGCTCTTCAAATGTCGCCAACCTTGAAGAAATTTGTTAAAATCACTATTGTAATAATAAGCATGTTGAAAGGACTGAAGTATGATAATGTTATCTATAATAGCTAACAAGCCTCATTTAAAGAGTCCATTGGATGTGCTATAAATAATCTCATACTAATCCACTACGACAAAAGAAAAAAATTATGAATAAAATGCATTCAAGTTTGGCTTATTTACTTTTTTAAGATGATTTCAATCAAACTTAAACTATATATAATCAAGTCGAGTCGAGTTAAGTTGCAGGTTGTAAAATCTTTAATTGGAAATTTAACGAGCAAATTTTTAAGATATATATATACATATTAACAAGTCAAATAGTCAAGAAACTCGAGTAACTTGGTTTGTTAAAAATAAAAATAAAATAAAATAAATTAAAAAAAAAGGCAAATGATGGGTAGGTTTTACTTGGAATTGAAAATGTAAGTGCGAAGTAAAATCATGAATGTTGTAGACAAAGAAATCTGTTAGAATAGTTAGGACTAAGCAAGAAATCCATATAATCCTTAATCTGATCCGGTTCAGTCCAATCCAGTAAGTTTGGATTGGTTTTTTGAATCCGTGGTTCAATTTCGGATTGGAAATTTAAAAATCCATAGGCCATGGATCGGTTCCGAATTGAACCCCACGTCTCCGGATTGGAACCAATCCGAACTGTATATAAATAGTCTATATTTATATTATAGATCCTCCCACATAATATCATTTCTTATTTCATATAAAAGCTAAACCATTTTCTTATTGCTTTTGTTTGATGCTATGTTTAGTTTTAATACAGAAGAGAACTCTGCTTTGTGTAATGTGTATCCAGTTTTATTGCTTTTGTTTGTTGATTTTGTTTATTGCTTTTGTTTGATGCTATGTTTATGTTTTTATGAAATTAAAATGTTTTATATTTGTTTCGTTATTTAATTATGTGAATCTGTGGTCTTAAACCGATCTAATCCGTGTTTAAATAGATTGGTTCCATTATTTAAATGGACTGGATTGGTTCCAATTTTTTAGGAACCATAGATAACAAATTAGTCCTGGTTGTATCCCAATCTGAACCAATTCGGACCATGCTCACCCCTAAGAATAGTAGTATCATATTCAAAATATGTTTATGTAGTACTCTTTTCTGGAAGTGCTTTCCAAGAGTGATTGGCATTAAGGAAAACACGTTCATTTTTCCATAGAAAGTTTAGGAGAAATATCGAAAGTTTTTGACAGAGTGGACTCAGAAATCGAAAGTAAACTTGGTCTAAAAAGGCCACAAAATTTCTTTTTTCATGTGAAGAAGCAGAATATGAGATTCTTCCACAGTTGTATGCATTTTCATTTATAATGCTCGCATATATATACTAGTGGTGAGTTTAAAAGCGATGCGTTTGTAATTTATATTTAATTTGTTAGTAGTTTGATGATTCAGGCGTGGTTTCATCAATTAAAAAATTATTTAGCAATTTTAAATAGTCAAATGAACAAGAAAACTATTCAATAATTATTAGATATGACAGTTGAAAGGCATTTAAAAAAAAAAAAAATGGGAAGAAAAGAGTGTGATAACATTCGTACCAAATGGCGTGTGTGTTTTCTATAATGGAAATAGATATGTTGGGACAGTGTGGATCCTTTTTTTTTTTATCAACCAAAAACTTTATTAATGGAATTCAAGATGATTACATATGAAAATATATCAATAAAGAGAAGAAAAGAGTAAAAAGTGTGGGGAAGTATTTTGCGAATGGCACCACATGGCTGAGATAGCCCTAAGATGTCGGCTAAAGTGCCACGTTGATGAGTTGTGTTGCCGAGGTGACCACGGCATTGTCAAGATGTTCTGCGGTAATGCCAGAATCTCGAGGTATCCGGACAAGGGATAAAAATCCTAGAACATAAGAGGTTCTCAGTGTGGATAAGGATAAGGCTCATGAGGAGTTTATCCCTATCTAGCTAAGAGTCCAGGATGAGCATTGAGCCTGAGTCCAATGAAGTCAGGCTTCTAAGGGACTAGGTCACTATTGGTTATAAAGGCGAGACACCCTCGTGGGTCTGGGGTAAGTTTTTACTTGTGAGTTTAAGTACAGTTTTGATATCTGTGAGAGATAAAATTTACTGACTTGATCGTCGGAGTTCCCCCAGGTAGACAAACCACCGCGGAATTCTCATCTTATTGTTGGTAGGTAGTTGGCTCAATCTATTTTGCTGATGCTCTCCAGATAAGTTCTCTGTTTGGTTGTGTGGTCGGAAATCAACACCCACAATTTGGCACCGTCCGCGAGAACTTAAGAAGAATAGATGGCCAACAACGAGGAGGAAGAAAGAATTGGAGACGACATCCACAGTGAGGAAGAGGAACATATGGATCCTAATGACAAAGAAGAGAATCGTAATGAAAGAACGCAGGAACCAAATCTTTGGGCGAATGACGCCGGGAAAGGGCGTAACAGCCCGAAGAAGAGAGGCCGAGATGAATACTACAATGAAAGTGACCTTCAAGTGTAGAAGGATAGATGCCTGAAGAAGGATAAAGAGATGAAAGAAATGGAGAACAAGTTGACTGACCTGCAGACAGTGGTCAATTTTATGATGCAAAACAACGTAATGCAGCCATCATTTCCATTGCAAGACACGTCGGGACCAGCAGCCAAAACTAATGCCTAGAAATGAGGACATAAGACAATCCCAGTTGTTCCATAGCATGGCAAGGGACAAAGAAATTCACATCCGTCGTCACGAGATATCGAGCGAACAAAGATCGTACGAGGCGAGTTGTAGAGGACACCATGGACCAAGGGGACCTTTGTCAAAGGATCTCGGCAAATCCAAGGGCAAGGTCTCTGTTTTGATGCAGTGGACAAAGGGAAATCAAAGATGACGCACAATTATACTGAAAGCAGCACGCTGAAGAGGCTAAAATCTATTGATAGCCGAGCTCCTGGTAGAACAAAGGAGGATCTGAGAGATTACCTCCAGAGAAAGAGACTTAACACTGAGATCACGTCCACCGTCCAGCCGAGGATGCCATTCTCAGTGGAGTTGGATACGTTTGAAGCCCTGAAGCTATTTAACATGCCAAGGTTTCAAATCTACGGTGGTAAGTCTGATTTCGACTTTCATGTTGGTTTGTATTTGAATTCAATGGCTTTGTGGAGCAAAAATGAGCAGCTACTATGCAAAGTATTCCTCTCATTCTTTGGAGAGATAGCATCGGATTGGTTCCATAAACTGCCGAAAGGGAGTGTAAAGAGTTGGGAAGGCCTGGCCGAGATGTTTGTGGCCAGGTTTGTTACGAACAAGTTACAGCCACTGAGGGTAGACTCCCTGTTGGCTTTGAAGATTAGCAATGGCGAAGGCCTCTGGGCTTACGCCAAAAGATATTATGAGGTATACAACCGGATTCCAGCTTGTAACCAGGAGCTGACTGTGGTGTCTTTCAAGAACTACCTGAATGATAAATGCTCGCTTCGGAAATCACTTGCAAAAACCCTATAGAAGAGCATAGAAAAGCTTATGGCACGGATTGAGAAGTATACTAGAGCAGAGGAAGACACACAAGGAATGAAGACACCAAAGCAAGAAAGAAGAAACGGCTTATCGAAGCGAGGCCAAGGGAATACCGATGTTGATCGGCTAGAAACAAGAACGAGGGTTATGCAGGTAGTCAGCACGGTATTTAGGATTCCAATCTATAAGGTTTTGGAGAGGATCAGAAACCAGCCATACTATAGAGCACCAGAGAGGGTCCTTGGTGAGTTCATAGACAGAAGCATTAGAAAGATGACTCAGGGATGTAGGGCTCTAAAGTCACACTTAGAAAATCTAGTCAGAGAAGGTCACTTGAGAGACCTAGTAGATGAGGCGAAGACAAGAGAAGAGCACGCAAAGCTGCCCCAGGCACCAGCAGCACCACCCCTACTACTACCACTACAGCAGCCAGATAGACCTCGGGTAATCAATATGATTCACTCGATGGTCAATGAGAATGAGGTTTGAGGAGAGATCCAAAGAGTAAGACACCTGCAACATGCATATCAGGTCCAGCAGAAGAAGTCTAGAACATATAAATATCAAGGATCGATAATTTCTTTCACTGAGGCAGACTTGGATATGGTGCAGTATCCGCACAATGATGCCCTAGTGGTAACTCTGAAGATTGGAGATTACTAGGTGAGATGCATACTGATTGATCAGGATAGCTCTTGTGACATCATGTATGTCAGATGTTACAAGGAGCTTGGCTTCCACCAAGATGATTTAGAGCAATCTGACAGCCCAATGGTCAGATTTAATAGGATGCCGACATGGCCTCTAGGAGCCACAAGTCTGTAGGTGCAGGCAGGGAGCAAAAAGGTTACAACGGAGTTCACTATGATAGATGCTCTCACTCCATACAACATTAGTTTGGGACAACCTTGGTTGCATGTAATGAGAGCTGTCCCCTCAATGCTGCACCAACTGTTGCGATTCCCAACTACACAAGGGATTAAAGAAGTAAGGGGAGACCAAGTACAGGCGAAAAATTGCTCATAGAAGCAATGAAGTACACCTGCAATGTAAGAGAAGTAGAGAGTGCAAAGATTGAAAGCGAAGAGTACGAGGTCTTGGATGATGTCAGCAAAAAAGCCAATTGACAAGAGTGAAAAAGCCCTGAAAAAGGTTCTTGTGCAAGATGGTAATGATAAACGATTCTTCCTCCTCGGCTCTGCCTTAGTTGAGGAAGAAGAAAGAGAACTGGAGGCTTTCCTGGGAGAGAACATAGAGGTGTTTGCCTAGACACCTTATGAGATGCCAGGGATCAGCCCCGAGGTCACCTGTCACAGACTTAACATGGACAGGTCAGCAAAACCAGTTGTCCGGAGAGCTAGAAGACCGACATTGATACATGTGTAGGTAGTTGAGGAAGAAGTAGACAAGCTACTAGAGGCACATGCCATCAGAGAAGTGAATTATCTCAGCTGGTTGTCCAATACAGTGGTGGTGAAGAACAAGAATTGAAAGTGGAGGTCTGCGTGGACCTCACAAACTTGAACATGGCTTACCCCAAGGGTAGTTTCCCACTTCTCAAGATTGATCAACTGGTAGATGCCACATCGGGGCATGTGAGGATGAGTTTTCTGGATGCATATAGAGGTTATCACCAAATAGCAATGTATGCCCCAGATGAACAAAAGACAACATTCATCACCCCTAAAAGACTCTATTGCTACAAAGTAATGCCTTTTGGGTTGAAGAATGCAAGAGCTACATACCAGAGACTGGTCATCAAGATGTTCAAACATTTGATTAGGAGGACAGTAGAGGTCTACATAGATGATATGGTTGTTAAACCAAGGAACCTGGGAACCATCTGGCTGACCTGAAAGCGATCTTTGACATATTGAGAACATACCGGCTTCGACTCAATGCCTCGAAGTGCGCATTTAGAGTTAGATCCAGTAAGTTCCTAGGATACTTGGTTACCAAGAGGGGTATTCAAGCGAGCCCAGATCAGATTAGGGCCATCCTTGACTTGAAGAGCCCGACAACAGCCAAACAAGTCGAAATGTTGATTGGAAGGGCAGCAACCCTAAATAGGCTCATCAGTTGAAGTTCAGATAAATGCAAACAGTTTTTTGGTTTATTAAAGAAGGTCACAGACTTTCTATGGACAGAAGAATGCGAAGTCGCCTTGGCCGACTTAAAGAAGTACTAGAAAACCCCACTAGTGTTGTCGAACCCGATACCAGGGGAAAAATTGTTCTTGTACCTGGTGAGTGTCGTGGTAATCCAAGAAGAAGTAGGTGAGCAGAAGGCAGTGTACTATGTGAGCACGACCCTAGAAAATGTAGAAACCAGGTACCTGCCTCTGGAGAAGTTGACATTGGCTTTGGTAATGGCCTCAAAAAAGTTGAACCACTACTTTCAAGCCCACAAGATTGTGGTGCTAACTGAACATCCACTAAAGTCCCTATTGCAGCATGGAGACCTGACAGGCAGAGTAGCTTGATGGGCTGTGGTTTTAGAGAATTCAAGCCGAGAACAACAATCGAGGGCCAAGTTTTGGCTGATTTTGTGGCAAAATTCTCTCCTGGCGCGATCCCAAGGCGGGCACCGATGAGTCGCAGCCTAGGATGTCTGGGAGAGGAAAAAAAAACCAACTGGGGCCACAAAACCCCACGCCGGTAGAACAAAAGAAGGAAGAAGAAAGGCTAAAACCCTGCGATATTTACATTGGCGATTCTTTTTGCCTCTTTGTCGACGACAGCTTAAACCTACAAGGAGTAGTTGTAGGAATGGTTTTGGTGTTGCTAGATAGGTGAATGATAGAATAATCCATCCGATTAGGGTTCAAAGCCTTAAATAACAAAGCTGAATATGAGGCGTTGATTGCTGGCTTGAAATTGGCAGCGACTGTGAAAGCCGATAAGGTGGTAGTCTTTTATGACTCTCAACTCATTATGAATCAGGCGACGGGTGAATACGCAGCCCGAGATGAGAGGATGATAGCCTATATCAAAGAGGTTGTCAAGTTGTTAGCATGTTTCCAAAACTGCAGGCTACAGTAGGTTAGCTGATATGATAACAGCCATGCCGACGCATTGGCTATCCTTGCCAACGCGATGAAGTTGGGTGAGGCCAGGACAATAATTGTGGATTACCTATGAGGCCCTAGTATAGAACCCCTAATAAGAGAGTATGAAGCTATGTACATGGAGATTGGTCCAAGCTGGATGGACGCCATAGTTATGTTCCTTAGAGATGGCAGGCTGCTAGCAAATAGAAAAGAAGAGCATAAGATCACATTGAAGTCAACCAAGTTCTACCTGTCAATAGAGGGCCATCTGTACAGAAGATCCTTCATTGGACCACTTTTGCGATGTGTGAACCCATCTCAAGTAGAGGATTTTCTGTACGAGATCCATGAGGAAGTATATGAAAGCCATGCTAGGGGTAGATCACTTGCTCACAGGGCCATATCTCAGGGATACTGGTAGTTGTATATACAGAAGGATGCTGAAGCCTACGTAAGAAAATCCGAGAAGTGTCAAAGGTTTGCACCTTTGATACACCACCCAGCTGCAGATCTGAATCCAGTGTCTAGTGTTTGGCCATTTGCCCAATAGGGCATGGATCTTGTTGGGCAATTGCCCCAGGCAACTGGACAGAGGAAATTCCAGCTAGTAACAACTAACTACTTCACGAAGTGGGTAGAGGCTGAACCCTTATCTAAAATTCGAGATGTGAACGTGAAGAATTTCATCTGGAAAAACATAATCACAGATTTGGAATCCTAAGAGCCATAGTAGCAGATAATGGCACTCAATTCGACAACAAGTTGATCAAAAACTTCTGTGTGAAATACAAGATCAAGAACTATTGTTCTACTCCTAGCTTTCCCAGAGCAGGACAAGCAGAGGCATCCAGCAAAACCATCTTGGATGGAATCAAGAAAAGGCTAGAAGCTGCCAAGGGCAAGTGAGTGGAGGAATTGCCCAATGTCCTATAGACATATCGGACTACGCCAAGAAGATCTACTAGAGAATCTCCTTTTGCCATGGCATATGGCACTGAAATAGTCATTCCACTAGAGATTGGCATCCCTGGAATCAGAACCCAGGGAGTGGAGAACGGAACAAACGAGCCTTCATTGCCCGAGATCTTGATTTGATAGAAGAAAGAAGGGAAAATGCAGAAATTCAGCTGGGGGCATACTAGCAGTAGCTTACTAGGGTATACAACAAAAAGGTCAATCCTAGAGAGTTTCAGATTGGGGACCTCGTCTTAAGAAAGGTTGTCGACAATAAAAAAAGATCTCAGGGAGGGCAAGCTTGGCCCAAATTGGGAAGGACCATATCGAATTATCTCAGTCGTCGGCAATGGCACGTATCGGCTTGAAAACACTGATGGCAAAGAGTTGCCAAGACCCTAGAACACAAGCAATTTGAAGTTTTTCTACCATTATTTTCTATTTTTTGAGTTTTTCTCTATGTAAAGGTTTATTAGCTAAAGTATTAATAAAGTACTAGCTCGATTTTGTTCTTATAAGATATTGTTGAAATTTGTACGATAAGACTAAAAAAAGTCTTAAGACGATGTTCCCATGGTGAACAAGACAATTAACTTAGACTTGCCATAATGGTAGAGTTGAACTTAGTCCATGATGTTTCAGCATGAAACATGACAATTAACTTAGACTTGGCATCATGGTAAAGTTTAACTAAGTCTGCGATGTTTCGTCATGAAACATAACCATTAACTTAAACTTGCCATTATGGTAGAGTTGAACTAAGTCTGCGATGTTTCAGCTTGAAACAAGGCGAAACTGGCCATGACTTGGTCAGTTTGAAAGGAAAGCGAGGAGTATGGTACTCTCGATGCACTAAGGTTAAGCCTTAAGTGTTTTATTTGGGCAAGCCAAACATGATGACCTCGGTCAAGAATGTCTAAATAAGACTTGGGCGATAACCATGTGATGCGTCCTTAATGTGGACATAAATGGTACTTAGGTTCACATTAGGGGGCAAGAAATAAGAATGAGCATAAACCTTGTGAGAATTTTTGGAAAATTTTACAAGTTAAAGTTATTCGAGGTAATTGAACAAATTAACCGACCAAGTTGTTATACTTGGAAGGGTGAAGTCTTGCCAGAAGACAGTTAGTACAAGTGAAGAAACAACACTTGTAAAAATTTGATGAGAAATTGTTATAAGTACAATTTGGCCGAGATAATTAACATAAGTTGCTCCGGGATAATAAAACTGTACTATACCCGAAGTATTGTTATTCGAGATATAGGTGTATCCGAGGTCTTAGGATCCGAGGTGAGGAACCAAGTTGGCAGACAAAAAAGACAAGAAAAATTCTAAGTATGGAAAAATATGCAAGGCAGTAAGCATAAGATGAAAAGCATTCAAACACTTGTAAGAAAAAGCAGGAGTTGCATTAATGAAAAACTTGTTTGATTACAAACAGAAGACACATCGGCCCGACAAAGCAAAAGTTGTCAAAAGAAAAAGTACAACGGAAATAAAAAAATCCTAAGTATTGTGATCTTGTGCACCGATCTCGGATTGCACAACCTTGGTTGTTGGCGGTGTGTAGATGCGCCCCGGGAACTCCCCAATATCCGTGCCTGCGAGAGGGCGCGAATCTCACTTTATTCTGAGGCTATTATAGTTCGGACTCAATGTCACGATTCTTAATCTGATCTCACAAAGTGCAATATAAGATTGATAAATCACCAAAGAGTCCAAATCTGGCAAATCGTTTTAGAAAACTGATTTTATAAAGAAGTGCCAAACATGGACTGATTTGCCAGATACAGAGTCGCCACCAAAATATTTTATTTTGGGGGAAATTTAGGAAACCTTGACTTGTGCCAAAGGCCACGTGTCCGTCATCACCAAAGTTGCCTCGGCTCGGAAACTTGGGTACGAGAGGGAAAGGTCATGCAATGAGCACCCCCGCTCGCCCGATCAAAGGTCGGCCTGTACTAAGCATGATATTTTGTTTTTGAAAACACATGTGCTCTTATTCTGGTTAATTAGCTAATCTTACTACGTGATGAGCACAACATACAAGAATAGACTAGATCGCCTAATTTGGAACAAAACATTGCATGTTCGTTTGTGAAAATGGTTTGAAGTTTGCTACTCACAAGTAGGCTAAATTCGGGATTCAATGAATTGTTCCAATTCAAGTAATCTAACCTTCACCCACAGGCATTCAAGCAGTTATATCAAGTAAACAGTTAGCCTCATGGCAAGCATGCTTTCATGGCAACACTAACACACATGCAGTATGCTAAAGCGTAAATACTCACAGTGTACTCCGAGCCAAAATAGAGAACTAGTTAGAAATCATGCATGATCTTAGTTTATGTCAAGATGGCTAATGCAACACATGCAAAATGCAGCTAAGATAGGCTCGGCTATCTAGAATGTCATGTGCAATGCAACTCGATAACATGCTGTTTGAACACGTATTCAAGTAAGTGTATTGAAAATACAATGCTGGTTTGTATGATGCGCCAAGCCCGGTGCATGCAAATAGATGAATGGATGCAAGCATGCAAGCATAAGATATGCTAAATGAAATACGCCCTAAAACTAACCATCGTAAGCGGTTAATTAAAAGGGAGAAAGAAATGGGGGTTGGAAGACATGCATCACACACACGTATGCTTATTACAACAATTGGCCCTCTTGACGGAGGGACCGAATAAGAAGCTAACTAGCTAATCTAAGCTAATTAAACTAATTATTACATCACAACGAAGCTAATTAACTAATCCTAGTTAACTAGCTATTACAAAACAATTAAGCAGCTAAACGCATTAACTACTTCAATACAAAATCCAAAGCATAAACTAGCTCAGCAAATTAGCAAAATGAAGCAGTAAAACAATGTCCTCAGAGGGAGAAGAGTGTATGCATGCCTGGTCGCCTTGTTCGGAAATCCGTCGCGATGCCCCAATTTGCCTCTGTTTGCAACTGCTCTTAGAAACTTGCATCAAGCTCTAGATAGCTTCTAACTCATCTTGGGGACCTGTAGGAGGGTGGCCGACCAGTTGTTGGTGTGGGAGACCACTTGCCGACCACTTTTTGTTGTTGCAGGGCAGAAAAAGTGGTCAGCCAGCTAGTTTTTCTGGTTGGCCGACCAGTTGTTGCTGCATTCCTCCAGTTTGCTGCAACAAAGAGCAAGAAAGGGCATGTCGATGTATTTGCAAGGTATGTGTGCGCAACCACCCTCCCTATCATTTCATAAGCTCAAGGGAGTGTGGTTCTTGACCCTCGGGCTACCAATCACGCATTTCAATGCATGATGGCCGAGAGGCGAAGTTGCATAATTCAATGTAAAATGAATACACAAATAAACACATAAATGCCTAGAACTCTATCACGTATGATCAAGAGCGTCGGCGACCGAGAATTGAGGCACGTTTCATCACTTCAAGTATGAAACGTCCCTCGTTTCCCGTGTTTGGACTAACACCTATTCCAAACACAATGCAACACATAACGTGGCATGCACAATGCTATGTAACATGGAGTATGCAAAAATGCAATGTGACACAAGCATGCAAATATGCAATATGACTTAAGCATGCAAACATGGAATGCAACATGAACAACCTAACAAGGCAAATGGCATGCACAATGCACAATGCATAATGCACAATGCACAATGCATGCATATTCAATGCAAGACAACGTAAGCATGCAACAATGTGAACAACAACTAGCATGCACATTGCAAATGAACATAGCATACACGAATGCAACGAACAATATGGCATACTCAATGTAATGACTATTATGGCATACTCAATGCAATATGATCATGGCATACACAATGCGAATCAAGAGCATGGCATGCGCAATGCAAACAATAACATAACATGCACGATGTAATGTAACATGGCATACACAATGCTCAATGGGCTTAAATTGAATTTGGGTAGACCTCAGCCATGCCCAAATCAATGGCCATAACACCAAAATAAAGGCACAAAATACAAAGCATGCATGGACAATGCATTGGCCATACAAGTAGGCCTAAGAGCACAACCCTCAAGAAGGCTCAAGGAGTAACAAATGCAGAAGTGTAACAACACTAAATGCACTGAAATTAAGTAAGAAATGATGCCAAATCATTCAAACAAACACAATTATAGCATGCAAAGGTCCTAAAGCATGAAAGCTAATAAGGAGGACTATAAAGGAGGCATGCAATACATGGCACAAATGCATGAACCAAACATGGACAGAGCTGAAATAGGTCAAGACAATGACCAAAACATGCTCAGTTAGGGGCTCAAAGGTCAAGGCATGCAAGCATGCATGCTAGGCCATAAGCAAGGCAATAATGCACAACCCTTTTAAGCACTTAAATCATGAAAGACGTGGGAACATGGCGATGCTAAATACTCTGAAATAACATGTTAAGTGATGCCAAATCATGTACACAACACAAATGAAGCATGCGATGGTACCCGAAGCTTGAAGCTACTTGTACTGTAATTATGCAAAACATGAAGCATGTGATCAAGGCAACCCAAAATAGTCCTAGAACACGTTAAAATGAGTCTAAAACATGTATGGAAGGAAGCCAAAACAAGCTAGCATGAAGGGCATAAGGTATGATGCATACAAGGCAAATAAGGTGGATTACACTACACCTATTAAGACCAAGCATGGGATGACTTAACCAACAAAAATCAGAGTTATATCATAGCAAAATAACCCCAAAAACACATTGAAATGATAAGTCGCAGGCTTAGGCATGAAGGCATACGCATTGGTTCATGTTAAGGCATAAAGGGGCAAACCCTCCAACGCATTGAAAGAGTGAAAGATGTGAGTGTATGACCATGAAACATGGACTGAAATCACATAATAAATGATGCCAAATCATTTAAATAGGCCAAGTAAAGCATGCTAGTGGACTTGACACAAAAAGCTAACAAGCTAGAATGCACTATAGCTATACAAAGCATGGCATGCATGACCAAAACAACACAAATCAGAGCTAGAGCATGCTAAAACATGGACAAAAGCTTCTCAAGGTTAAGCCAAAAGCATGCTAGAATGACATGTTAAAGCATGATGCATATTAGGCTAATTCATGGAAATGCACTACAAGTGCATGGAGCATGCAAAGGCCAACCAAACCAAACCTTAACAGAGGTATGACATGGCAAAACATCACAAAAATATGCTGTGATGGACTCAAATGAAGCTAGAATGACATGCTACTTCATGAAGCGTACAAAGCTAGTTTATGAGATTTACACTACAAGTGTATTATGCATGCATGGAGTGACAGAACCAAGTAAAAACAGTAGCATGCCACAGCAAAATAACCCCAAATACAAGCTAAGATATGGCCAACATAAGCTTAACAAACATGCTCACACATGAAGCATTCAAAGCAAGTATTGAAGACACAAGGAAAGGGGATACCCTCTCCTTTTTGGGACCTTAAGACACCATCCCCACCACTGAAATTCCTCTGGATTTCAATGATGAGAAGGCCAAAACAAGGTGATCCCAAAGCTTAAAAAGAAGGCACAAAAGCAAGGCCAAACAAGGCCTAAGAGGGGGTAGACAACCCCCAACACAAAAGTGACCTTAAACAAACATATTAAGCATACAAAATCAGAACTTTTTGCAGTAGGAAGTTAGTCTTAAAACAGCATGCAAAAGGGTCCAAAAGCTTAAGCAAGAATAGGGGTTTAAAAGGTTAAAAGCTCACCCTTGTAGAACCTCTTCAAGACTGCAACTCCAGCACACTTTTTGAACCAAAACCAGCCCAAAAACTCCAAAACAAACCTCAAGAAGCCTCAGCAACCAAAAGATGGTGTTCGAGTGTGTGTTTGTGTGTGTGTTTGTGTGTTAAAGTATGGCAAAACTACACTTTTAGGCACAAAACAAGAGCAAACAAGGAAGAATAGATACAAGTGTATATCTATAGCTCCAGTACCATTTTTCTGACCTTAGAGGAGGGAGGAGGATGTTCTCTTTTATAGAGAACCAATGCTCAAGCTTCTTGAAGAAGCTAAGGGTTTAAGGCCATCCCTCCATACACATGTATGGACGATGGTTTCAGTGCTCTCTAGCTGTACCAACTGGCTAAAAATATCTCCAAAAAGGTGACAAAAAGCAGACAACCACTTGAAATGGTCGGCCAGCTACTTAAAGTGGTCTCCTAAGACAAAAATTGGTCGGCCATGGTGGGAGAAGGTCAGCAGCATGAAAACAATGCAGTGGTGTGGTGGCCAACCAGAAAAGGTGGCCCAAAGACCAAGAAGACCAGTTGTCAAACCAGAAAACTGGCTGGCAGGAAGGAAAGTGGTTTACGGGGAGAGAAACTGGTCTCCCACCCTTGTACCAACTTCCAAACAAGGAAAACAAGGTTTGTACCAAAAACAAACCAAAACAGATGCAAGACGAAAGTTCAGGAGGCAAAGTGCGCAACCGGGAGCCTCGAAAACTAGTTGACAAGCACCAAAAGTGGTTTGCGACCACAAAAGTGGTCTCCCAAACCACAGTGGACCTCTAGGCCAAGGAAACAAGGTGTGGTTCAAAAACCACGCCAAACCGAGAACGTTAAGCGGTCCCGAGACAAGGCGCGCGGCCGAAGGCTCCCAAAATCGAAAACTAGTCTCCAAGCAGGAAAAGTGGTCTTCAACCACGAAAAGTGGTCTACGACCACAAAAGGGGGTTTACAAAACCCCTCCCCTCCCTCAGGCAAGGAAAACAGGGCTTGGTCCGCAAACCAAGCTAAACACAAAGAGTTCAGAGGCTCGGAGGCAAGGCATTCAGCCGAAAACTCCGAAATCTCAAAACAAGCACAGCATGCACTATCATCGAGCGCTCAATCGATGACGTCTGAGCCTTAAGGTCGGTCAAAAATGGGGTGTCTACATGGTGCTTCGGTCCAGGAAACAATTTCAGGATCTATCTCTTGAAGAGTCTCATCATGACTCTTCTCTACAACAGCGACCTCGGCCTCAAGCATCATTATTTTCTTCGGCGAGGTGCTCTTGGGAACCTCATCTCCATCTTCCTCAGTCAAGTCTAGGACTTGATCATTCAAGGTGGGGAACTTGGCTCCAGTAGCGACCTCGGCCTCGAGTATGTCTTCGGCCTCGAAATCTTCCTCTTCGGCCTCAGCTTTAGAGTTGTGTGGTGAAGGACGGAAAGGCACCTCAAGTTGAGTGATGTCCCGAAGTGGAGAGTCCTCTGGGACAAATAGCTTCTTGAGCGTTGCCATCCAACCTAAGAAATAGCCTTTGTTACAAGCTAGATTCACCTACTTCTTATATTGATCGCGCATGTCAGCCTAGCCTTTGGCAGAAGCCTTCTCGTCCGCAGCCTTGGCCTCTAACGTCTCAGCAAGTTTGGACTTAACTTCAGCAATCTTGGCCTCGACCTCAGCCTTGGCATATTTTGCCTCAGCTACCTTTGCTTTTTCCTTGGCCTCTCTCACTACAGCCTCGGCTTTGGGTAGAGTGGCCTGGGCGGCCGTGGCCTTGTCCATTAGACCCCGATTGTTGGCCTCAGCTTTGTTGAGTGAAGAAAGGAGACCTGTAGCTTTTTGGGTTTTCTTTGTAAGGTCTTTTTTCACCAACTCAGCCTTGACCACATGACAGTGTGCATGCTGGATATTAGAAAAAGTTTCCCAAGTATAAAAGACTGAATTAAAAGCTAAATGGAGAGATAAAAGCTAAAGGATTTACCAGAATAGAGTGTCGCATCATCATTGCAAAGTTTTCGTACTGATTGAAGTTGGCCATCTGGTTCATGTCTGCCGAAAGTAAAACTATTGTTGATAGAGCAGCCCTGACTTCAAGGCTCTCAATGGCATTGTCATTAGCCTTCAGAGGTTACTCTCCCACAAGGACCTCAAGGGCCCAGGTGTCCTCGAGGTGGAAGCCACTATCATTATCCTGGTCCTGAGATCTCAGCTTCTTCGTGGGGGCGCATCTGTGGATTCGGCTTCGGTCGGCCTCTTTTTGGCGTTGGGACTAAGTACTCTAGATTCTTCTCAAAATTAGAGGGGATCTTAGTGACAGTGGCCTTGGCCTCGACTTTTTTCACCCACTTTGGTTTCAGTTTAGGCTTTTGCTAAGGTTGAGAGGATGGCGTGGACTGCAGAGACTCAACGTCGGGCAGACCAGCCAGTAAGTCCTCTGTAATTGCCAGTTTGCGACCCATCTCCTCGGCGGTCGCAGCAACGGTCACTTTGGTGCTAAAGTTGATGGCAGGTAGAGCAATAAGAGGATTGGCGGGGTGGTAAGCTGATGCCTCTGAATCTCAACACCTACGATTTTGAGTCTGACCAACATGAGCATTTGGAGGTCGACGTGGGTGTTGGCATTGGGATGGTGAAATAAGCTAGGCTGCAGCAAAAGTTGAAGGTTGCTCAACAGGGTCAGAAGTGGATGCCTGATCTGGCTTTGGGGAAGAGGCAGCTAGTGGAGTTGAAGCAGAGGCAGTAGTCCTACTCCTTCTGGAGATGTCGGGAAGAGGGGACCGGTAAGTTAGTATGAAGTTCAACAAAAGCAGGGCCCTTCGCTTGAGGATCAGAAGGTCCAAAAGCCTTTTGAGATCTCAGTTGGGGACGTAAGATGGCCAAAATGATTTGTTCGGCTGATGAAGAATGAAAAAAATAGGAAGGAAAATTCAGAACCAAAATAAGAGACAAGTGCATATATGCAAAAAGAACGAGATTTTTTTACTAAGTTCTTACCCTTATCCTCTCTAAAAACTCCTCGGCGCAATGGGTAGAGATGAAGATCATTGTCAAGCGCAAATTCCCAATTGCTCGAGACAATCAGATAGTCATTGTCAACCGTTGCCTCCGAGGATACGGCCGTTCGACCTGGAGAGGAACCACCCGCAGGAGCATATCCTACCTCCTAGCACCTTTCATCATTTTACCGACTTCGCACGACGGGCGCCAGCAGACTTACTGCTACGGGAGCCGGAGTGTCATCTATCGTATCATACACGCGACGTGCGTACTTCACTTTTGCATTTCTTGCATATTTCATGCTTTCGCCATGTATCATGTCTGCTCGTTCTGAACACATTCACATACACAGTACTTCTGCATGTTCTGAAAATAACTTGCACACAGTAGCCGGTTCATTCAGGCACATAGCTCTCAACATAACACTTTGTTCATATGGCACACAGCTCACGACATAGTATTCCGTTCATTCGGCACACAGCTCACAACATAACAGTTTGTTCACTTGGGCACACAACTTATTTGGGCACGCAGCTCATTTGGGGCACGCAGCTCATTTTGGCACGTAGCACATTTTGGGCACGTAGCTCATTTTAGGCACACAGCTCATTTTGGGCACGTAGCTCATAACATAGCACACTGTTCAATTTGAACATGCAGTTCATAACATAGTATTATGCTCAATCTGAACACACAGTCCATAACGCAGTTTTTGCTCAATCTGAACACACAGTTCATAACGCAGTTTTGCTCAATCTGAACACATAGTTCATAACGCAGTTTTTGCTCAATCTGAACACACAGTTCATAACGCATTTTTTACTCAATCTGAACACACAATTCATAACGTAGGATTTGCTCAATCTGAACACACAGTTCATAACGCAGTTTTTGCTTAATCTGAACACGCAGTTCATAACACAAGTTTTGCTCAATCTGAACACACAATTCGTAATGCAGTTTTTGCTCAATCTGAACACACAGTTCATAACGTAGTTTGGTTTAGTTTGCACACAGCTCATAACATAGCACACTGTTTAATCTGAACGCGCAGCTCATAACACAGCATTCTTTTAATTTGCACACGGCTCATAACACTACTCAATCTGAACACACAGTTCATAACACAGCATTCTTTTAATTTGCACACGGCTCATAGCACTGCTCAATCTGAACACACAGTCCATAACATAGCATTCCTTTAATTTGCACACGGCTCATAACACTGCTCAATCTGAACACACAGTCCATAACACAACATTCCTTTAATTTGCACATGACTCATAGCACTGCTCAATCTGAACACACAGTCCATAACACAACATTCCTTTAATTTGCAACTGATTACATCTGTTTATTCTATATGCAGGTCTCTTCTCGTTTCACACGAGGTTACGGATCGATCATTGCCAGGGAGTGGTACATGGAGCTCCCAGATGCTGTCCGGTGTATTGTGGATGAGGCAGGGTTTGGCCCATTTAGTGCAGGACTGTCGCGTCATCCGGCGAGCAGGACCCTTCTAGGTGCACTTATAGAGAGATGGTGGGACACCACCAACTCCTTCTATTTTTCTACCACCAGGGACATGACGATGACTCCGTATGACTTCTTCATACTGACGGGCCTCGACGTGGCAGGCCGGCCTGTCCCATACGACGCAAACATGGGTGAGTGGGAGGCAGCTTGGACTTACTTGCTTGGAGCTTATCTGCCGCCCTGTAGATCACCGGGCATGGTTAGGTACACCTGGTTTGCGGAGCAGTACAGATGGACTATGCCCAAGACTATTTAGGCTATACAGCAGTATGCCTGGGGGTTTTTGATGTTCCGCCTTGGGACTACTCTGTTCTCCGACAGGGGGAGCACAGTTAGACTTTATCTGCTCAGTGGTCTAGTAGACCTATCACAGGTCAATCAGTATGATTGGGGTGGCGCTGGCCTCGCTACCCTTTACTGCTACATGAGCGCGACCTCCCGAGAGCGGGGGACCATAGTAGGTGGCTACTGGCGGGCCTGGGAGGTACATTATGCCCTCTTGAGTTACATTTCTGCTTTTCATTATCTGTACACTGCACATGGCACACATTACATTCTGTACTCTACATTCTACACTCAGCATTCTGTATTTTCTATACATTCTGTATTCTGACAGCCATTGTCTTGCCTTTCACAGTTGTGGGTTTATGCCTACTTCCCGACACTCGCCTCTGAGCTTGAGGTCGAGGCACCACTCGAGATCCCTTATTCACGCAGATTCGATGGTCGGTGCCGGTCTAGGCCCCGGGAGACTCTGCCATAACTAAGGCAGTACTTCGATACCGTGCGGGCGACCGAGGTAAGCCAAAACTCTCAGTTCTTCAGGCTTTCAGCTTTGATTTATCTTGAATATTTATGACATCTAATCAGTTTGTGCATTTGCTATCCGCAGATCACTTGGCAGCCTTGGCTGGAGATGCCCGAATATTCTCGGTTCCAGTTCGCCGGGGCATGGGGCGTTTCCCGATACAGGGTTTTGTTTGACGGACCAGTCGGCAGGGCCTGGTTTCTCAGGGATCGTTTCATGCGCCAGACGATGGGCAATGCCACTCAGGATATCCCCTCAGCACCTCCACTGGACATGTAGTCCATAGAGAGTCTCACTCCTCGGGAGGTTGACGACCTTATGCTGGGCTCCGACGCAGTTCTTTTCCTGGAGGAGGGGGAGTATGCGACATACCGCCATACATTCTTGATGCCTCCACTGACAGGTGTCCGTACTCCTATGAGGAGGGCTACTGCTATGCCGTCGTCAAGTCGAGGTCGAGCTGCAGACATCCCTCCCACTAGCAGGGCTAGCAGTTCAGGAGGTAGGGCTAGAGGGATGCCCTCAACTTGTCATAATGCTGGGTGGCCAGATCTTCAGACCGAGCTGACGGGCTGGCAGTATGGGACTTCTTAACCGATTCCACTGGAGCCTCCGATGCCCGACCATCGATACGTCAGTGACCCTGACTCACCACCGGTATGTTTTATAGTTTTCATTTATCACTCAAAAATTTAGACATTCATTCATTCACTGATGATTTGAACTTGCATCTGCAACCTCCCAGAGAGTATACTGAGGGGTTGCTCGGAGTGGTGGCCTCACTCGAGAGCATGGTTCTACGGGGGGAGACGCTGCTATGTGCCTCCGGCGTTCGGGTACTTTTCAATTTCCTTACATTTATCATACTTTTGATGACATATGGAAACTGAACATTTCACTACATTGATTCATTGCATGTGTAGAGCACATCTGACACATCACATTCACATACTATATCTACATGCACCCATTCTATGTATCATTCTTGCATCTGCATCTGATATACATACTGGCTAATGCATTAAAACTGTCATTTTCAGGTCCCACCTCTACAGACTGGACCATCTAGGCCTTCTCGAGCAGCTAGGAGAAGGGTCTCGACTCACGGCCGGGGGGGACGAAGAGCACCTGTCAGACAAGATGACGAGTCTAGCGAGGAGGAGGAGTCAGCACATCCACAATCAGAGACATCTGCAGGCAGGGATGACGACTCCGGTTCCAATTCTGATGGCGGAGGCGACGCCGAGAAGGATTCCGATGATGGTGACTCCGATTCAAATGACGGTGCCGACGACGGTGGTACAGAGGCTGCTCAGCCGAAGAGGGCGAAGAGGGCCTCTCGATCTTGAGCTTAATAGCATTGATGCAGATGTTCCTGCTTTATTTTTCTTTTTACATGTAGTTGTAGCACATTGTATAGCTTAGGTAGTTTTATTTTCTTCAAAACTTGTACTCTTTTGTAAAATGTTGTAAAAAGAAGCTATGATGGAATGAAAACAGCTTTTGTTCAAAAAGTGTTGCATTTGTATTCTTAGCATCTTATCGCATCATTTTGCACAAAATGAGATTGAATGGAAACTGAACATTCCTGTATTGCCAAGTCAGGTAGTGAACCAACAAAACCAACTGAACAACTTAACTTACTAAGAAACAACAAAACCTTAGCAAGTTTACAACTCGATAAGCAAAGAGCAACAACTTGATAAACAAATCGCAACAACTCGATAATCAAAGAGTAACAACTCGATAAGCAAAACTTAACAACTCGAAAAGCAAATGCATTTTGAGACAAACAAAGCGACAAAATGCATCCGAAACAAGGGTAAACTCAGATTTTGAATAATCTCACCACACGGGAAAGCTAGAGAGTCCCTTCTGGAGACAAGAAACAACTGGAGACCACATTTTTGCTCATGGTCGACCATCATAGGAGCCTGCCGACTAGTTTTTTGGTCTGTAAACCAAAAAGGGTAGCTGGCCGACCAGTTAAACTAGCTGGCCGACCAGAAAAAAGTGGTCGGCCGACCACTTTGCCTGGGGACCTCCAGCTTTGTGACACTTGTCCTCCAAACAGTGCCTTATCCTTCATAAAGGTTCCAGCTTTGTGGTTCCCTCATTCCAACTCAGTTTTGCACCAAAATGGAGGCATTTCTTGTCCAAAATCTCACAAATTGGATCACCAACTTAGATGGCTCGGAAAAGCTGAACTTCCGGGGCTTAGGCATAAATGCACTATTCACGTTGAGTCGCACCCCGCTGCGTTTTCCATTCCTTCATGCCGCGGCAAGATGTTGGAATCCGGTAACTCACATCTTTAGCTTTGGCGGACAAGAGATGTGTCCCACTTTCGAAGACTTCCAAGTTTTGATGGAATCCGAACGCAACAAAGAAATCGTGCCCCACTTCCGCTTCGGCCACATTCAAGCCTTAGGACGGATGTGTGGGCTTACTTTGCATGACGCTCGGTCATTGATTTGTGACGGAGTGCTGGACATTTCGAGTTTGGTTCGTCAGTTTTCCGATGCCGGTGATCGCGGCGACCATCATTGGCAGTGCTTTCGGTGACATGCGCTTTGCTTGTGCATTAGCGCTCGTTTGATTGAGGTTGCTGAGGGCTTGAAAGAGGGCAAGAGCTGCATCGCCATGACACTAGCTAAGACATTGATGGGTTTGGACACTTTCCATCGTCGAGAGACTACTAGATTCGCGAGGAGTCCACTACTGCTGCAGGTAATGTTTCCCACCCTATTTCACATATATTTCTCACATCACTCGGCCCTCAGGCTCGATTTTTCTCTCAAAACCCTTTTCTCACTTTTCTCTCCACATACACCTCTCTATTCTTTAATCTCTCATTTTTCATCCCTCCCCAGATATGGTTGATGGACAAATTAAGGGTTGTGGACTCATGCCCAGCATATTCAGCTCACAGCTATTTCTTCCGGCGACGTTTAGTCGATGCCCATGATGAGGGATGGTGGTACGAACAGATGCGCAGTTTGTCAGCTCTCGACATCGCTTGGCGTTACCCCTGGTTCAATTTATCGGCAATGAGCTACAGCATGACTCGCCAGCCCGGGATTCAGTTGATTGGCCTGACACACTGTGTCTTTTACTTCCCGTTCCGATTCCGGTGTCAATTTGGTCATGATCAGACTTGCTCGGAGGAAGGGATAGAGTACCCTGCTGCATTTCCGGTTCAAGGCACACAGCTAGCTCGGTATGCCACAACATGGAGGACGAGAGAGCTTATGGCCCCCGCTTCCACTTTCTATTGCACCCTCTCTGATGAGTGCATAGCCTGGCTTGATGAGGAGGCACAGATTGGGCCCACTTTGGCATCAGAGGCTTCGACCAACTCTGGGAGGGGATGCAGGAACACCTGACTATGCCCCGAATTTATTTGCTTTAATCAGTACTTTCAAGTTTTCTTTATGAATGCAATAAAAAGCAACTTCAATTTGTATTCAAGAGTAGGAGAACTCTGTATTGAAATCAATGTAATTAAAGGTTGTGGGTACTGAAAATTTTGTCTGTGTGATCAGCCTTCTTTCATCAAAGAGCATAAGTTCTTCGAACCTGCTTTGCTGCCAATCTGCCTCAGCTATCTGATACTCAGCCAATACTCGTAATGACGGAACCTCAATTTTGATAGGCAGAACAGCCTCCATCCCATAGACCAAGGAATACGGAGTTGCCCCAGTAGAAGTTCGAATTGAAGTCCGGTAGCCCCACAGAGCAAACGACAGCTTATCTAGCCAGTCCCGGTAGGTTTCCACCAACTTCTGCAGAATACGCTTGATGTTCTTGTTAGCGGCCTCAACTGCTCCGTTGGTTTGAGGCCGATATGTAGATGACTTATGAAAAGTCACATTGTACTTCTCCAACAAGTTGATCACTTCCTTCTTGAAGTGGGAACTATTATCTAAAATAATCTCGTTCGGGACCCCGTAGCGACAGATGATGTTGTTCCTGATGAACTTTGCAATGTGCGATGCCTTTAACACCGCATAAGATTGGGCCTCAACCCACTTCGTGAAGTAGTCTATCGCTACCATAATGTACTCATGCCCGTTGGACCCCTTCGAAGTGACAGCCCCAATTACATCAATCCCCTAGACTGAAAACGGCCATGGTGAAGTCATGTTGTATAGCTTCGACGACGAAATGTTCATGCGGTTTGCATGGATCTAACATTTGTGGCATCGCCAAACAAAGCCAATACAATCCTCCTCCATGGTGGACCAGTAATAACCCTGTCTAAGGATCTTCCGAGCTAACATCACCCCGTTCATGTGTGCTCCGCATTCTCCTCCATGGATGGCCTCCATTAGGCGCTTAGATTCTTCAGCATCAATACACAGCGTATGCATCCCGAGATGACCTCTCTTGTATAGTTTTCCTCCGCAGACGATGAACTGAGCAGCCATTCTTCGAATTGCCCTCTTATCTTTGGCATTTGCTCCTGGTGGATACGCCTCTTTTTCTAAGAAGTTCCAGACATTGTAATACAAGGGATTCTCATCTTGTACCTCATCTATGGTAGCAATCAGCTCGTGGGCCAGCACAAATTTCTGTTCGATGATGATCGGACGCATCCGGACTCCAAAAAGGATGTCTATCATTGAAGATAGAGTTGCTAATGAATCTGCGAACTTGTTGTTCTCTCTTAACAGATGAGCGAAGTTCAATTTCTCAAACTGAGAAATCAGCACGTCCAAGGTCTGGTGGTAAATTCTCATCTTTTCTTCTTTAACTTTCCAATCTCCTTTAGCTTGAGATACAACAAGGTTCGAGTCCCCGATGACATCCAACCATTTTGCCCCTAGTTCTAGGGCGGCTTCTAAACCGGCAATACATGCCTCATACTCTGCCTCATTGTTCGATACTCTGAATCGGAGTTTGAATGCTAGAGGTATGCGGGAATTGTCGGGCGCTATCAGCAACACCCCTATCCCATACCCGTATTGGTTTGACACTCCGCCAAAGTACATCGTCCAACTTTCTTCTTCGACGTACAGAATGGCCTCGTCTAGGAATAAGTACTCAACTGCTTCATCCCCTTCAACTGGGTGATCGGCTAGGAACTCCGCTACCGCTCTCCCTTTCACTAACTTGCGCGTCACGTACTTCAGATCGAATTCGAAAAGTAGAAGCAACCAACGGGCTAGCCTACCCGCAAGTGCCGGTTTCTCAAAAAGATATTTGATGGGATCTAATCTCGAAACCAGTATTGCAAAGTGAGCTAACAGGTAGTGCCGTAGCTTCCTGGTAGCCCATACCAAGGCCAAACAAGCCTTCTCCAACGGAGTGTAGGGGGTCTCGTAATCTAGCATTTTCTTGCTCAGATAGTAGATAGCCTTCTCCACTTTGTCCTCAGACTCTTGTGCAAGCATGCAGCCCATTGTAGTTTCAGTCATTGAAAGATACAGAATCAACGGTTTCCTCGACTCAGGCGGTGACAACACAGGTGGGTTCTGGAGATATTGTTTGATCTGTTCAAAAGCAGCTTGGCATCGGCCGTCCCATTGGAACTTCGTTCCTTTCTTCAGGAGACTAAAGAGTGGTTCACAAGTCAAGGTTAATTTAGCAATAAACCGTCTTATGAATTGCACTTTACCCAGAAAGCCTCGCACCTCCTTTTCAGTCCTTGGTGGTGGCATTTCTAAGATGGCCTTGATTTTGGAAGGGTCGACCTCGATGCCCCTTTGTGTGATCAAGAACCCCAGCATTTTCCCTGTTGTAACACCAAATGTACACTTCTGAGGATTCAGCCGCAACCGATACTCTCTGATCCGTTGAAAGAATTTTTGCAAGGCGGTGTAGTGGCCCTCTCTTTCCTTGGACTTGACAATCATGTCGTCCACGTACACCTCCACCTCTTTATGGATCATGTCATGCAATATTGTGGTCGCAGCCCGCTGATATGTAGCTCCAGCATTCTTCAGCCCAAACGGCATCACCCTATAACAATAGGTCCCCCACGAGGTGATGAAAGCGGTCTTCTCCCGGTCTTCGGGTGCCATCAATATCTGATTGTAGCCAGAAAAGCCATCCATGAATAAGAGTAGCGCATGCCCTGCAGTGAAGTCCACTAACTCATCAATATGCGGCAGAGGAAAGTCGTCCTTCGGACTGGCTTTGTTCAAATCCCTAAAGTCCACACATACCCGAATTCTGCCGTCCTTCTTCAGCACTGGAACTATATTGGCCAACCAAGTTGAGTATTCGGATACCAGCAGGAACCCTGCGTCAATTTGCTTGGTGACCTCTTCTTTGATCTTGAGAGCCCAGGTTGGGCGGATCCTTCTGAGCTTCTACTTAATAGGTCGGGCCTCTGGGTCAAGAGGGATCCGGTGCTGTACAATCTCAAGATCGATTCCAGGCATGTCTTCGTAGGACCACGTGAAAACATCTTTAAAATCTTTTAACAAAGCGACTAAGCACTCACGCTCCTCCGAAGACAACGTGGACCCAATCTGGACCAGCTGCGGGTGCTTCTCAGTACCAACATTAATTGTGGTGATTTCATCAACCAAGGGTTTTACAAACCTCTCCTGCTCTTGATCAAGCAAATATTTCAAAACCGGAGGAATTTCTTCCTCGTCGTTTTCATCGAAATTTTGAAAGTCCTGATTAATACAATAAATTAAGGGCACAGAAAAGTAATCGAAGGCCACAGCTGCACAATTCTCATTATTTACTTCCAAGTTGCCTGATTCCTCTGTTACAACAGACTCAAAGGAAAAAGAAAAAGACAACCTAGATAGGATTGTGGCATCTGGGTTGTCACCCCCAAGAATACCAGACTCAGACTCAGACGAGCTGGAACCTGATTCCGACTCTACGGACCCAGTGGAATCAGATTCCAGCTCACTACCTGACCCGGTGCTGCTCGATAAGAATCCCTCCTCGTATTGCCAGACGAGGGAGGGTGCAATGGATGCATCCAGAATGTTTGAAGATGGGCTCACAGCTATTTCATTCCCGATCATGGACACCAAGAAGTTATCCCCCAAGCACTCATGTACAATCGCAGGATCTAAAAGTAGACAAGCCAGTGATACCCCCATTTCAATCTCTGCGCTTTCGGAATCCTCCTCACTGCACTGCTCAGCCTTAGCTGGTGGGTCTGCCTGCTCCTCGGCAACATCATCCCCAGACAATTGCAAGTCAAAGAATATCTCAAACCCCGGCAACCGCCGCCTTTCTGCGTTTAGCCATGGCTCTGGGAAGCCGCAGAATGGGAAGTCTTTCCCCTCCCGGACAAAGCGTCCGTTCAGGGTGCCCTGAATGGGCCGGTGCATCAACTCATAAGGTTTCCCGGTTTGCTTTGCTCTGGCCCTTCCAGCCATCTCTTTGCCTTTCCTCATCTAGTCCTCCTTGGTAGGTAGATAACCTAAACCAAAGGTAAGCGGGTTATGCGGCACTTCGGCCGATGCTGCAACGCCTTTCCGGCCACTTTTCCCTAATCCCATCCCAGGGATGTGCTGGAACTTGTTCATGAGGTACACAGACTGTGAGCTGACATATAACCCCTCATCAACAGCCAAAATATTCTGTACGACCTGGGCCTCGGCTAGGGTAAATCCTGACAGGAACACATCCTCCTTGCCATGCTCGATCTCCAGAACCAGTGTAGACACCTCTGGCGGGGGATAGATTGAAAAATTCCCAAAAACTATGGTCACCCCCTTCCCGTAGGGGTATTTCAACATCTGGTGCAAGGTAGAAGAGACTGCCTTCACCTGGTGCAGCCACGGCCGTCCCAAGAGTAGATTGAAGGTTATGGGAACGTCCAAGACATGAAAGTCAATATCGTGTTGTCCTAGACCAACCTGAGTCTGAATCTGTACAGTCCCCATCACTTCTCTACTGGTATTTTCATATGCCCGTATCACCTAGGCAGTAGGCAGAAAGTCCGCGGGCTTCAATCTGATTGCATATGCCGTCCTCGACGGACACACGTTGATAACAGATCCTGTGTCAACAAGAACTACCGGTATCCATTTTTCTCTACACTCGACAGATATATAGAGAGGTTTGTTATGGTTTGCGCCCTCAGGTGGCAGCTCCTTGTTAGTAAAGGTCAACGTCGAGGAAGCTCCTCCCAGAAAGACCAACCCTACCAGCTATTCAGGCGTGGTGTCGATTGAAAGTTTGGCCCTGTCTACTGCAGAAAGGACATTCTGTCTATGAACTCTTGAGGCCATAAGCAATCCCTAGATGGAGATGTCTGCTTGTATCTTCTTAAACTGTTTCAGCACAGCTTCCTCCTCGAGTAACTTTTCTTTCTGCTTCTCTGCCTCCTTGCCCTTTCCGGACGCCTCCGGTTGATCTAGGTGTGGGGGCTTGAAATATCGCCCGCTCCTGGTCATGTGGTCCACTTCCCCTACATACCAGGTATCATCCGGCTGGTTGTTCCCCCAATCTTCGTCTGTGTGGGCGAGACATAGGTCGTCATCTTCCCACCACATTTCGTCAGCCATCGACAAGCAGCTATCTGGTTTCGTTGCATCTATTCCTGTGCGCACGGCACATTCCGTTTCCGTGCTCACAGCACATTTTGTCCCCACAGAGGCTTTGGCCTTTCTAGCCCTATCCAGATCTTCGATCTTTTCTTGCTCGAACTGCTTCAGTGCAGCCTGCTGCTTAGTATCCTTTGTACTCAAACTGCTCAGATTCCGAGCGAAATTCTTAACACTAGTGCTCTCCGACGGTTCTCTTTGTTCCTCGGCCACTCCGGCCACTACTAATGTCCCCGTTTCTGACGGACCCTGTTCCGGCTGAGACTCCTCAACAACATCCGGCTCGTCGCTGAGCCACCCAGTAGCTTCTGCTGACCATTCCAAATCAAACCAATTGACAGTCACGTCCGCTGAATCTTGTTCTTCAAAGAATTACAGATATGTAATGTCCTCCTCCAATTCCGCTAGGTCATCTAGCCCTTGATTAGGTCCATCCTCTCGAACTACACAAATTTCTGCCCCAACCGGGAACTCTACTCTTGGTCTAGACTGATCCGTCGAAGTAATATAACCGTTCGGGTTGTACTCAAAACTCGCAGATCCCTCAGGCTCTGAATCCTCATTCTTCTCTGCTCCCAAAGTGATCCATGCTCTATCTTCGGTAGTCACCACTACCGGTTTTGGTTGGGTTTGGGAGATGTCTAACATGCACAAGTCAGTGCTATCAGGAATGAACACCTCCGGCTTGGGTAGGTGAGAAGGGATGATATATATGCTAGGGCTGTATGACACAACCCCAGTTTCGATTCGGTTGATGCGTTTGGAAGGTGGAGCTTGGTTATATGGTAGGAGAGGGTTGGTTGTGACATTCGGTTTCTCCGGAGGCATAATCACCCTGTTGTCAATGAGATCTTGAATCTCATGGTGCAATCGAAAGCACTGGTCGGTTTCATGAGCATGTTGTTGGTGATAGGCGTAGTACTTCGCTGGGTTATAGGAAAGAGGAAGTTTTTCTGGTAAGGCCGCGGCTATTGGGCCTTCAAGTGCCCTTTCTTGATCAAAACCCCGAAAGCCTTGGACAAAGGCATGTATAGTGGAGTGAAGGTTCTTTGGCCTCGGGGGGCATATCTGGCTGTTTGTGAGCTACTTCCGGACATACCGGTAAAGGGTATAGCTGTAAGGGCTTTTGGAGTGGTGGTGGTGACCATTCCTACATCTGAAGATCTGGCAGCTGCAGCATTGCTTGTGCCTGCATTCGTACTGCGGTTGAATGCCCTCTTGGGCTGCTCTCTCTCATGATTAATGAGGTCCTGTTTCATCGCGTCCTCGATCTGCACCCCAATCTCATATAGATCTGCAAAGGTGGGAAGGGGGAGAACGATCATCTTTTGCATGAGCTTGGGCTGGAGGTTGCGCACAACCATCCGAATATGATCTTTGTCAACGGGCCTGATGGTCATCATCGAGGCTTTAGTCCTCCAGCGGGTCACAAAATCGGAGAAGCTCTCCTTCGGCTCTTGCCTGGTTGTCTCGAGATCACGAGTTGTGACGTCGATCTGTGTATTATAGGAGTATTGAGCTATAAAGGCCTCAGCCATTTCCTCCAAACTTCTCTTAACAGAGCCTTCTAGCTTTGCGTACCAAATAGCCGCTATACCCGACAAGGTCCGGCCAAACAGGGAAAGCTTCTGCAATCTGGAAAGGCCCATCGGCCTTAGGTTATCTGAAAACAACCGTAGGTGCACCATAGGGTCCCCAGACCCGTCAAAGCGGTCGATGTGCGGCATCTTAAACCGGTCTGGCAGAGTCACGGCTGAGTCGGTATATCCATCCTCCATATCCGGAATGGATTTCATACCTTGAGCCTTCTTAAAAAGCTTTTCTAGCTTGCTCACTTTTAGCGCTGTTGGATCCACCTCCAATTCAAACGGTGAATCCACTAGGTTAGTGGGCATTTTGGATAGCTAGGGTAGGATTGGGGGGCGGAGCTGGCCCTGTTGGAATGTCTGTATTTTCCTAGACATTTGGCGTCTCCCCAAGTATTGGAACTCTAGGTGGGGGAGGAGGTGTGTGCGAAGCAGATGCGCCGGTTTGCTGCTGTAGTCTGGCAATTAACTCTGCCTGTTGGGTCACTACCTCGGCTTGATGTGCAGACACTTCTACCTGACGGGCAGCATCCTGCTGCATGGCTTGCATACTTTCCTGGAGCTGACGCATCATCTCTTCCATGCCTACCATACTGTACTGATCTATCTAAATAACCGGTATATGTTCCCTCTCTGCGGGAGAAACAGAACTCTGATCCCTACTGTACTCAGGTGGGGTAGACAAAGCCCTCTGAACTGACTGCTGAACTAATATCCTCTGCCTAACTGCCCTCTGTCTAGTAACCGGGGGTAATGAGTGGTACACTGGTTGTCCGTCTATCAGATCCTCGAATCGATGAAGCCTGCGACCTCTAATCCAGAGTGCTTGGAGAATATCTGCTTGGTCGGATGCAATTGTGCTAAACTACCTTGCAACAAGATAAATAAACCAAGATGAATAAAGTATAATAAATAAACATACAACCAGAAAAAAAAAAAAAAAAACGGACAGCGTAACGGCTTAAATAAAGACAACACACAGTTGGCTAGACAACACACAGTTGGCACTTGCAATCTTAATACACCGTTCTCAAACACTGTTTACTGTGCCCAAATGGCTGCCCCAAATCTGATATCCTCGGATAAAACTAATTCCCAAATACTGATGCCCTCAGGCCTGATACCCAGACTTGCAAACTAATACATGCATTCCTGTAGAGGCACACTCCCTAAAAGCACATATCAAGCAAATGAGAGCCAAATCACTCCTATGTTGGGGTAGGGTTTCCCTGTCCTATTTGGTCAGGAGCTAGGGTTTCACTACGCACACAGCAGTTTCAAACAACCTACAACCGGATAAACAACCTGTCCTAGCTTGGAATAGTCACTACGGATTCCGACATGCACTAGGTCGAATGGTCAAAAGGGTGCCTCGGTGAAAACTGAGGTTTGTGTTCCCGTCATGGCAGAGCTAGCAATCGGGCAGCCTTATGGCACGCTTTTCCAAGCGAGCCTCCAGCAAACCGTTCAGGAATAGCATATGGCAAATACGGTGTCCTAGGCGCACCAATGCAAATGCAATGCAAAGAGACACATAAGTGTAAACAAAACAAGATATCATGAGTTCGAGTCAAGTTCTCTAAGTCCCCAGCAGAGTCGCCTACGAGAGGGTGTGAATCTTGTTTTGTTCTGAGGCTACTACAGTTCGGACTCAATGTCACGGTTCTTAATCTGATCTCACAAAGTGCAATGTAAGATTGATAAATCACCAAAGAGTCCAAATCCGGCAAATTGTTTTGGAAAACTGATTTTATAAAGAAGTGCCAAACATGGACTGCTTTGCCAGATACAGAGTCGCCACCTAAATATTTTATTTTGGGGGAAATTTAGGAAACCTTGACTCGTGCCTAAGGCCATGTGTCCGTCATCACCAAAGTTGCCTCGGCTTGGGAACTTGGGTACGAGATGGGAAGGTCATGCAATGAGCACCCCCGCTCGCCCGATCAAAGATCGGCCTGTACTAAGCATGATATTTTGTTTTTGAAAACACATGTGCTCTTATTCCAGTTAATTAGCTAATCTTACTACGTGATGTGCATAGCATACAAGTATAGACTAGATCGCCTAATTTGGAACAAAACATTGTATGTTTGTTTGTGAAAATGGTTTGAAGTTTGCTACTCGCAAGTAGGCTAAATTCGGGATTCAATGAATTGTTCCAATTCAAGTAATCCAACCTTCACCCACAGGCATTCAGGCAGTTATATCAAGTAAATAGTTAGCCTCATGGCAAGCATGCTTTCATGGCAACACTAACACAAATGCAGTATGCTAAAGCGTAAACACTCACAGTGTACTCCGAGCCAAAACAGAGAACTAGTTAGAAATCATGCATGATCGTAGTTCATGTTAAGATGGCTAATGCAACACATGCAAAAATGCAGCTAAGATAGGCTCGGCTATTTAGAATGTCATGTGAAATGCAACTCGATAACATGCTGTTTGAACACGTATTCAAGTAAGTGTATTGAAAATACAATGCTGGTTTGTATGATGCGCCGAGCCCGGTGCATGCAAAACAGATGAATGGATGCACGCATACAAGCATAAGGTATGCTAAATAAAATATGCCCTAAAACTAACCATCGTAAGCGGTTAAGTAAAAGGGAGAAAGAAATAGGGGTTGGAAGACATGCATCACACACATGCACGCTTTTTACAACAATTGGCCCTCTCGACGGAGGGACCGAATAAGAGGCTAACTAGCTAATCTAAGCTAATTAAACTAATTATTACATCACAACGAAGCTAATTAACTAATCCTAGTTAACTAACTATTACAAAACAATTAAGCAGCTAAACGCATTAACTGCTTAAATACAGAATCCAAAGCATAAACTAGCTAAGCAAATTAGCTAAATAAAGCAGTAAAACAATGTCCTCAAAAGGAGAAGAGTGCATGCATGCCCGGTCTCCTTGTTTGGAAATCCGTCGCGATGCCCCAATTTGCCTTTGTTTGCAAATGCTCTCAGAAACTTGCACCAAGCTCCAGATAGCTTCTAACTCATCTTGGGGACCTGTGGGAGGGTGGCCGACCAGTTGTTGGTGTGGGAGACCACCTACCGACCACTTTTTGTTGTTGCAGGGCAGAAAAAGTGGTCGGCCAGCTAGTTTTTCTGGCTGGCCGGCCAGTTGTTGCTGCATTCCTCCAATTTGCTGCAACAGAGAGCAAGAAAGGGCATAGCGATATATTTGCAAGGTATGTGTGCACAACCACCCTCCCTATCATTTCATAAGCTCAAGGGAGTGTGGTTCTCGACCCTCGGGCCACCAATCGCGTATTTCAATGCATGATGGCCGAGAGGCGAAATTGCACAATTCAATGTAAAATGAATGCACAAATAAACACATAAATGCCTAGAACTCTATCATGTATGATCAAGAGCGTCGGCGACCGAGAATTGAGGCACATTTCATCACTTCAAGTATGAAACATCCCTCGTTTTCCGTGTTTGGACTAACACCTATTCCAAACACAATGCAACACATAACATGGCATGCACAATGCTATGTAACATAGAGTATGCAAAAATGCAATGTGACACAAGCATGCAAATATGCAATATGACTTAAGCATGCAAACATGGAATGCAACATGAACAACCTAACAAGGCAAATGGCATGCACAATGCACAATGCACAATGCATGCATATTCAATGCAAGACAACATAAGCATGCAACAATGTGAACAACAACTAGCATGCACAATGCAAATGAACATAGCATACACGAATGTAACGAACAATATGGCATACTCAATGCAATGACTATCATGGCATACTCAATGCAATATGATCATGGCATACACAATGCAAATCAAGAGCATGGCATGCGCAATGCAAACAATAACATAACATGCACGATGTAATGTAACATGGCATACACAATGCTCAATGGGCTTAAACCGAATGTGGGTAGACCTCAGCCATGCCCAAATCAGTGGCCATAACACCAAAATAAAGGCACAAAATACAAAGCATGCATGCACAATGCATTGGCCATACAAGTAGGCCTAAGAGCACAACCCTCAAGAAGGCTCAAGGAGTACCAAATGCAGAAGTGTAACAACACTAAATGCACTGAAATTAAGTAAGAAATGATGCCAAATCATTCAATCAAACACAAGTATAGCATGCAAGGGTCCTAAAGCATGAAAGCTAATAAGGAGGACTATAAAGGAGGCATGCAATACATGGCACAAATGCATGAACCAAACATGGACAGAGCTGAAATAGGTCAAGACAATGACCAAAACATGCTAAGTTAGGGGCTCAAAGGTCAAGGCATGCAAGCATACATGCTAGGCCATAAGCAAGGCAATAATGCACAACCCTTTTAAGCACTTAAATCATGAAAGAAGTGGGAACACGGCGATGCTAAATACTCTGAAATAACATGTTAAGTGATGCCAAATCATGTACACAACACAAATGAAGCATGCGATGGTGCCCGAAGCTTGAAGCTACTTGTACTACAATTATGTAAAACATGAAGCATGTGATCAAGGCAACCCAAAACAGTCCTAGAACATGTTAAAATGAGTCTAAAACATGTATGGAAGGAAGCCAAAACAAGCTAGCATGAAGGGCATAAGGCATGATGCATACAAGGCAAATAAGGTGGATTACACTGCACCTATTAAGACCAAGCATGGGATGACTTAACCAACAAAAATCAGAGTTATATCATGGCAAAATAACCCCAAAAACACATTGAAATGATAGCTCGCAGGCTTAGGCATGAAGGCATACGCATTGGTTCATGTTAAGGCATAAAGGGGCAAACCCTCCAACGCATTGAAAGAGTGAAAGATGTGAGTGTATGACCATGAAACATGGACTGAAATCACATAATAAATGATGCCAAATCATTTAAATAGGCCAAGTAAAGCATGCTAGTGGACTTGATACACAAAGCTAAAAAGCTAGAATGCACTATAGCTATACAAAGCACGGCATGCATGACCAAAACAACAAAAATCAGAGTTAGAGCATGCTAAAACATGGACAAAAGCTTCTCAAGGTTAAGCCAAAAGCATGCTAGAATGACATGTTAAAACATGATGCATGTTAGGCTAATTCATGGAAATGCACTACAAGTGCATGGAGTATGCAAAGACCAACCAAACCAAACCTTAACAGAGGTATGACATGGCAAAACATCACCAAAAATATGCTGAGATGGACTCAAATGAAACTAGAATGAAATGCTACTTCATGAAGTGTACAAAGCTAGTTTATGAGATTTACACTACAAGTGTATTATGCATGCATGGAGTGACAAAACCAAGTAAAAACAGTAGCATGCCACAAAAAAATAACCCCAAATACAAGCTAAGATATGGCCAACATAAGCTTAACAAACAAGCTCACACATGAAGCATTCAAAGCAAGTATTGAAGACACAAGGAGAGGGGATGACCCTCTCCTTTTTGGGACCTTAAAACACCATCCCCACCACTGAAATTCATTTGGATTTCAGTGGTGAGAAGGCCAAAGCAAGGTGATCCCAAAGCTTAAAAATAAGGCACAAAAGCAAGGCCAAACAAGGCCTAAGAAGGGGTAGACAACCCCCAACACAAAAGTGACCTTAAACAAACATATTAAGCATACAAAATCAGAACTTTTTGCAGTAGGAAGTTAGTCTTAAAACAGCATGCAAAAGGGTCCAAAAGCTTAAGCAAGAATAGGGGTTTAAAAGGTTAAAAGCTCACCCTCGTAGAACCTCTTCAAGACTGCAACTCCAGCACACTTTTTGAACCAAAACTAGCCCAAAAACTCCAAAACAAACCTCAAGAAGCCTCAACAACCAAAGGATGGTGTTTGATTGTGTGTTTGTGTGTTAAAGTATGGCAAAACTACACTTTTAGGCACAAAATAGGAGCAAACGAGAAAGAATAGATACAAGTGTATATCTATAGCTCCAGCACCATTTTTCTGACCTTAGAGGAGGGAGGAGGAGGTTCTCTTTTATAAAGAACCAATGCTCAAGCTTCTTGAAGAAGCTAAGGGTTCAAGGCCATCCCTCCATACACGTGTATGGACGATGGTTTCAGTGCTCTCCAGCTATACCAGCTGGCTAAAAATATCTCCAAAAAGGTGACAAAAAGCAGCCGACCACTTGAAGTGGTCGACCAGCTACTTAAAGTGGTCGGCCGACCACTTCAAGTGGTCACCCAAGACAAAAACTAGTCGGCCATGGTGGGAGAAGGTCAGCAGCATGAAAACAATGCAGTGGTGTGGTGGCCGACCAGAAAAGGTGGCCCAAAGACCAAGGAGACCAATTGTCAGACCAGAAAACTGGCTAGCAGGAAGGAAAGTGGTTTGCGGGGAGAGAAACTGGTCTCCCACCCTTGTACCAACTTCCAATACCAAAAACAAACCAAAACGGATACAAGACAAAAGTTCGGGAGGCAAAGCGCACAGCCAGGAGCCTCGAAAACTAGCTGACAAGCACCAAAAGTGGTTTACAACCACAAAAGTGGTCTCCCAAACCACAGTGGCCCTCGAGGCCAAGAAAACAATGTGTGGTTCAAAAACCACGCCAAACGGAGAACGTTATGTGGTCCCGAGACAAGGCGCACGACCGAAGGCTCCGATAACCGGAAACTAGTCTCCAAGCGGGAAAAGTGGTCTTCGACCACGAAAAGTGGTCTACGACCACAAAAGGGGGTTTACAAAACCCCTCCCCTCCCTCAAGCAAGGAAAACAAGGCTTGGTCCACAAACTGAGCCGAAACACAAAGAGTTTAGAGGCCCGGAGGCAAGGCATTCAACCGAAAACTCCGAAACCTCGAAACGAGCACACCATGTACTATCACCGAGGACTCAATCGATGACGTCTGAGTCTTAAGGTCGGTCAAAAATGGGGTGTCTACACGGTGCTTCGGTCTAGGCAACAATTTCAGCATCTATCTCTTGAAGAGTCTCATCATGACTCTTCTCTGCAACAGCGACCTCGGCCTCAAGCATCATTATTTTCTTCGGCGAGGTGCTCTTGGGAATCTCATCCCCATCTTCCTCAGTCAAGTCTAGGACTTGATCATTTAGGGTGGGGAACTTGGCTCCAATAGCGACCTCGGCCTTGAGTATCTCTTCGGCCTCGAAATCTTCCTCTTCGGCCTCAGCTTTAGAGTTGTCTGGTGAAGGACGGAAAGGCACCTCAAGTTGAGTGATGTCCCGAAGTGGAGAGTCCTTCGGGACAAATAGCTTCTTGAGCGTTGCCATCCAACCCAAGAAATAGCCTTTGTTATAGGCTCTATACTTCTTATATTGATCACGCACGTCGGCCTAGCCTTCGGCAGAAGCCTTCTCGTCGGCAGCCTTGACTGCGGCTTCCTTGGCCTCCAACGTCTCAGCAAGTTTGGACTTAACTTCAGCAATCTTGGCCTCGACCTCAACCTTGGTATATTTTGCCTCAGCTGCCTTTGCTTTTTCCTCGGCCTCTCTTGTTGCAGCCTCGGCTTTGGGTAGAGTGGACTGGGCGGCCGTGGCCTTGTCCATTAGACCCCTATTGTTGGCCTCAGCTTTGTTGAGTGAAGAAAGGAGACCTGTAGCTTTTTGGGTTTTCTTTGTAAGGTCCTTCTTCACCAACTCGGCCTTAACTGCATGACAGTGTGCATGCTGGATATTAGAAAAAGTTTCCCAAGTATAAAAGACTGAATTAAAAGCTGAATGGAGAGATAAAAGCTAAAGGATTTACCAGAATAGAGTGTCGCATCATCATTGCAAAGTTTTCGTACTGATTGAATTCGGCTATCTGGTTCATGTCTGTCGAAAGTAAAACTATTGTTGATAGAGCAGCCCTGACCTCAAGGCTTTTAATGGCACTGTCACTAGCCTTCAGATGTTAGTCTCCCACAAGGACCTCAAGGGCTCAGGTGTCCTCGAGGTGGAAGCCATTATCATTATCCTGGTTCTGAGATCTCAGCTTCTTCGTGGGGGCGCATCTGTAGATTCAGCTTCGGTCGGCCTCTTCTTGGCGTTGGGATTAAGTCCTCTAGATCCTTTTCAGAATTAGAAGGGATCCTAGTGACAGTGGCCTTGGCCTCGACTTTTTTCACCCACTTTGGTTTCAGTTTAGGCTTTTGCTGAGGTTGAGAGGATGGCGTGGACTACAGAGACACAACGTCGGGCAGACCAGCCAGTAAGTCCTCTGCAATTGCCAGTTTGCGACCCATCTCCTCGGCAGTCATAGCAACAGTCACTTTGGTGCTAAAGTTGATGGCGGGTAGAGCAATGAGAGGATTGGCGGGGTGGTAAGCTGATGCCTCTGAATCTCAACACCTACGATTTTGAGTCTGACCAGCATGAGCATTTGGAGGTCGACGTTGGTGTTGGCATTGGGATGGTGAAATAAGCTAGGCTGCAGCAAAAGTTGAAGGTTGCTCAACAAGGGTAGAAGTGGATGCCTGATCTGGCCTTGGGGAAGAGGCAACTAGTGGGGTTGAAGCAGAGGCAGTAGTCCTACTCCTTCTGGAGATGTCGGGAAGAGGGGACCGGTAAGTTAGTATGAAGTTCAACAGAAGCAGGGCCCTTCGCTTGAGGATCGGAAGGTCCAAAAGCCTTTTGAGATCTCAGTTGGGGACGTAAGATTGCCAAAATGATTTGTTCGGCTGAGGAAGAATTAAAAAAATAGGAAGGAAAATTCAGAACCAAAATAAGAGACAAGTGCATATATGCAAAAAGAACGAGATTTTTTTACTAAGTTCTTACCCTCATCCTCTCTAAAAACTCCTCGGCGCAATGGGTAGAGATGAAGATCATCGTCAAGCGCAAATTCCCAATTGCTCGAGACAATCAGATAGTCATCTCTAACACCTTTGTTAGAGTCTGGGAGGTCGGCTATTAGTTTGTATGCAGTGGATCTGGGCTTGAGATAGTAAGTATACCAAGTAACGAACTTGAGACTACATATGGTATAACAAAACTGAATGTCGGCAAGGGTGATCCTAGCTTTCTCCTGGCATGCCAACTCGGCAATACCGTTGATAACCCTAAAAGTATTGATAGATAGTTGCATGGGATTAAGCTTGTAGAAATGAAAGACTTCTCTGAAGAGGATGTCTAGTGGGAACCTAAGTCCACCCTCAATGATGGAAACTAAGGGGAACAGCATGCAATCCTTCCTAGGCATAATGAAATCCTCCTTGCTAGCTAACCTAAGTTGAACGTCAGCTGGGATATAGAATTTCTGATGCAAATACTCCATTTTGGTCGGCAAGTCTACCCTCCATTTGAACATTCCCATGATCTCGGCTAAGGTGATTTGGATGTTGGTCTTTGTGAAAAAGGGTTTTAAAGGGGTTTAAAACCTCGGCAAAACCCTAGTAAGCTCTAGGGTGAGGGTTTTAGAGATCTAAGAAAGGATTCATTTCAGTTTTCCCTAAGGGTATAGTTTCTTACAAATCCCAATCCTAGTTCTATGAACAAATTACCAAAAATCAAACAAGATGCAGGGGCAAGAATCTGGAAACAAGCCAGAAAAATAAAAGAAATACATGACTTAGAATCAAAAACTGCAATCAAAGGCATTGATAAATTTGTGAGCATCAATGATTGAGTACAAGGCAATGTATAAGAAAGTGAAATTAAGAACAAGAAGAACATTGAAAAAAATCAAAGGCTAAGCATACGGAGTAACGAAACTTGAATATATAGGTACAGATTCAATAGCAACACAAGCACAGGAGTAGATGCAGTATAAAGCATATGGCCAATTCAAAATTTACTGAAGAACAGTAGAGAACAAAAATGAAAAAGAAGAAATCAAATACTTATAGAATAGAGCCAAAGAAATGGCTGCTGGATTCGTGTTCACTGGAGTCAGGTGGTGACGGAGCAATGAAAAGATTACCAGAGGTAATGAACAGACGGCTGTAAAAAGCTCGAAGGAACAACAATGGCAGTTTGAGAGAGGTTTGGTAGAGAGAGAAAATTTGAGAAGAGAGAGAATTGTAATTGCAAAGTGAAGAGACAAAGAGAGAAGGGACAGAGTTTTGTCAAAAATATGAAAGGGTAGCAAAACGTAATGAAATCTCATTGGACGACATGCCTATCAGGTGGCGCGGATAGATTCGACGTGATTTGATGGTGCGTGTCAAGTACGAACCAGTAAGAAAGGGACATGTGGAAGAAACAGTTGAAATGACGGTACGTGACAGCTCATGCGCAGTTGAAACTCTTGAAATTCTTGAAATAATGAAGCAATAACCTCAGCTAGAGGAATGATCTCGGTTGAGATGCTTAAAGAACTTGGTTCTTGATTGTTAATAAAGTGGGCAACTAAGTCCTGGTTACTTGAAGCCGACGAGTCATGATCTCAGTTGGAGTAGTATTTGCGTTTTGTGCCGACACGTGGAGTGGACAAACAATATAGGTTCCATCACCTCAGGTTTATCAATCAAGCGCCAAAAGTTTTGACCAACTAAAAAGGGTTTCACTTGAGAGCATCATCGAAGATAGTTCGTGTCCGTCAACTTCACAGTCACAAGATTGTGGATAGGTGGAATAGAAAAATAAGAACCATGGCTGTAGTGGACACACTAGGAATAATAGTTGAAGACATGGTGAAAGGGTTAAGAAGAGGAATCAGTTTTATTTATTTATTTATTTTTTTTTTCACTGGGTTAAACCAAGACTAGGATAATGGATCTACAATGGTGTGGGTCTGTGATAAGGTTGTAGGATTTGAGTATATCAAATATAGGAGAAGAACATAAGCAGAGCAGTAGATAAAGGAATGGCAGTGTGGAGGCAGCGCACCTCAACACAACTGTAACTGCTAGAGAAGAGAAAAAGGTTAGGTCGTTAGACCCTCTGATACCATAAAAGGATTTGTGAATGTCTGAATGTTTATTCATCTCCTCAATTGAGGTATATATAGGTTCTACAGGTAACAAATCAACTAAGCACAGATCTTGAGTTAAGCCTGAATCTATGCAATCAAATACAAGATTTTAACCTAAATATATGTAATGAGATATTCCTGAATGTACAAGATCAAAGAGGTGATTAAGGAGATTCTCTAACATATTTTAGTTTTTTTGATCTGTTCCCAGTCACTCCCTCAATCACATTTATGTTTTATAATATATATATATATATATATATTTTTGTTTTCCCAACTAAGTCATGTTAAAACTATTTTTTAAAAACAAATCACGATTTAATTATCAAATCATTCCATTTTTTATAAATAAATAAGTTACAGATTAAATCTTAAAAGATCACCGAAACAAATAGTAATTAAAACGGGGAGAGGATTCTCTCCCATCCAAATTTGGACTGGGAATAAAGCTTGAGACCCCCAGTGGGGGTACTGGGGGTCCATTGTGATTGGCTGAAAAATTTGTTTTTTTTTTTTTTTTTTTTTTTTTTTTTTTTTTTTTTTTTCTTTGCTTTTGGCCATTGGCAGCCCCCCATGTGGCATTGGGGGTGCTGGGGGTGCCAAAATGCTGGGGGTTTCCAGCATTTCCGTTTGGACTGGAGAGGCACTGCTTAGATATTGTTTTGATGACTCAAATAATTCATTTTTTAAGATGTTTCAATAATTTAAACTATTCATTTTTTTAAGACTTTCCATACATATCATCCATTAAAAAAAAAAAAAAGATTGATTCCATAATTATAACATTTTTATTTTATTCTATTTGTCTCTGAAAATAGACAGTAAGTATGTTTCTCAAAATGCGATAAAATAAATATAATACAATTATCAAATCTTCTTAATTTCTTATATAAATGATATATATATATATATTAAATCTTAAAAAATAAACAACTAAAATCATCAAAACTACGTTAGAGAGAATCCTCTCCCTTAAAATAAGATTGCTAGTGAACTCATAAACCCAAATTGAATTGGTCAAGTCGATGGAGTGAATGGCGGACAAGCCTATAGGCCAAAACACAATTCTTAAAAGAGCATATCTTTAGAGTCGTTTGGGAATTAATTTTTTAAAATATTTTTTTAACTTTTTATAAAAAGATTAAAAAAAAAAAAAAAAAAAAGAGAATGAATTAATTTTTTCTTTAACTTTTTAACTATTTTATCCAATTACTGAATATCCCCTCATTGTGTATTTTTTCATATCTACTTTACAATAATTCTTAATAAAATTATAATGGTTCATAAATTTTCTAGTTATAATAGTTTATAATTTTTTAATATTGATAACATAATCACAAATGTTTATAATTTGGGAGAATTTGGTCAAAATTTTCTTAAAATAAAACTTTAATACATTAAGGACAAATATACAAAAATATTTCTTGAAAAGTTCAACGTACGCCACTATTACCAAAATATGCTTAGTGACTAATTTAATATTTTAAACTTTAAAATAATATAACTTTTGATTTAGATGTTGCTTTTTAATAAAATTAGTATTTTTAAAATCTTCTCATCAAGATCTATCAAATAACATGATGGCTATGAATTTTATTTTTTTTATAAAAAATATTAAAATTTTACCATCAAAATTAACCTCAACAATAAAATTTTATTGTATCTCATAGTAAAATTTTATTTTGATTCATAGTAAATTTTGTTATAAAATTTTATTATTTAAATAATGAAATACCCTCATCATCACTAAGGATCACAGTCACTATAATTGTTAATAAATAATTACAAAAACATAACTTTAATAGAGTAAAATGAAATACTAACTTTAACAGAGTAAAATTTTATTATAATTTACGAATTACATATTAATATAGCATATCAGAGTACAATTTTATTGTCACTTTTAAACAAAGGATCAACAAATAAAACACTAACATATATTACCAGAGCAAATCAAAGTAAAACTAATCTAATGGTAACAAAAATGCTATTATTTAACCATATTCAATAAAAAAAAAAAACATAATAAACGAAATATATATCGTTGAATCTTCAATCTCCTCTGAATTTTTTTTAATAATTATTTACTCTTCATTCAAATAAAGAAACAAAATACACATCAAACAAATTAAATAAGAGTTAGCAGTTATCAGACAATATAAATAGCATGTGAATCAAAAAAATTATATTTAGGTCTCATTTGGAAACTAGGCTATTTTAGTTGCTTTTTAGCTATTTTATGAGATGAAAAAAAAAAAATTTGTGAAATGATTTGAGGATTTTTTTTTTTTTTTTTGTTAGTAGAATAGGTGGTTGTGAAAGAAAAAGTTATTGATTGATTTGTTTTATTGTCTATTTTAGCATTTTTTAAAAATCTTTATTAGCGATTTTAGCCCCAAAAAAGATTTTTAAAAGAATAAAACTCTATTTTGCTAAATTCAGCTATGAATCAAAATTGATTTTTTTCTCTTTTTTTTTCTAGATTCAAATGAATTGTAAGGTTGATGATATGTTAGGACTACAAACTCTATGGTATATAATCGATGAAGAAAAGAGCGCTATATTAGAGAAAGAACGACAACAACGACATTAATATCATTCAAAGGCATGATTCAAATCTATACCATATATATCAAAGGGCAAAATCATCAATGAAAAAATAGAAACAAATAATTTGGTCCTTGAGAAAGGAAACACTACATCAAATTATTTATGAGTGGGACCCACTATCACATAAATAGAACTCTCATTAGAGCTTTACTTTTAGTGCTCTTAGACATTTTTGAAAAAGAGGCTCAACAATGAGATTTTGGCCAAATAATCATATCCATAATTAACATCACAAAAATTATACTTTTTTGAGTTTATTACATTTTTTACCCCTAAACTATGGTCAAATTATTTACTTAGTCCCTGAACTATCAATTGAGTCTATTAAGTCTCTAAAGTATAAAAATCAAGATCTGTTTAATCCTTAAACTATCAATTGAATTTATTAAATCCCTAAAATATTTAATTCAAACTTATCTAGTCACTGAAATGATTACAAAAATAAAATATAAGACCATAAGTATTATAAATTAGTAAAATACCTTGCTTAGTTAAGATTTTATTCTAGAAAAATTTTAAATTTCTATTTTATCTTTAAAAAGTGTTTTATTTTGCTGTGCGTTTAAATTAGTATTAGAATCTAGTTTTTCAGTTTTGCCAATAAAATTATATGAGTATTAGATACTAAAAAAGTACAATTAGATTATTTAAATAATAACACATTGCTGCAAATAATAATAGCACAAAATAATACATTAATTAAGTTATAAAAAAAACAAAACGAAAAACTTGAAGACAATCAATTAAAAACTATAAACGACTTCTGACATATAATATTGAATAAAGGCAAAAATGTAGCCATTATAGAAGATAAGTAAAAAAATACTATAGATAATTACCCTTATCATCATAAAGAAAATTCACTAGAAGAACATAGCACTTTTCAAAGAGAGAATAAAAATTTAAGATTTTTTTGAAATAAAACTTTAACTAAATAGGGTCTTTACTAATTTATAATACTTATGGGCTTATATTTTATTTTTGTAATTCTTCCAAGGACTAAATAGATTTGAATTAAATACTTAATAGATTCAATCGATAGTTTAGGAACTAAATAAACTTTAATTTTCATACTTTAAGAACTTAGTAAACTTAATCAATAATTCAGGTATTCAATAGACAATTTAACGATATTTTAAAGGTAGAAAGTGAAATAAAACCTAATTTTTTTTGGGTATTTTTTTTAATACTCCAAAAAAAATTATAATGATAAAAGGAAGGGTATACCTTAACCTATGCCATTTTTTGTTCACGCAACGTATGATGAATAATACCCTCCTTTATTCTCTTATTGATTAAAGAGTGGAGTACCTTAATTTAAATAAAGTCCACTTCACTGTTTTAATTAATTAGAGGTCAGAAGATTATTCATTCAGTTACCAAATCAATAAACAAACTATCTTTTTATTTACTTATCAAAAATAAATATATAAATAAAATAATTTTCTCAATTTACAGAACTCAGCAAATCATACCCAAACATAAGTAAATGACTTAAAAATTGTCTTTTTTTTTCCATGTCTTTAATCTTTGAAAAAATTAAACTGATGTCTCCAAATGATAAATGTATTATTGAGGATAACTTTATTTACCCTACAAAACACTACGCCAAAAATGAGCATTAACGGCGGTTTTTTACCGCCGTTAAAGGATGTAAAACCGCCGTTAAAGCCTTTAACGGCGGTTTTAACGGCGGTTTCGTTACCGCCGTTTATGCGCGTGTCGGAAAAAGTAAAACCGTCGTAAAAAGGCAAAATACCGTCGTTAAAAATCGACCAAAAACGGCGGTTTTTTACCGCCGTAAATAGGTTAGAATTTTTCAAAAAATAATTCTTTCTTCTTGCACTCCCCAAGTTTTGAACCCATGACCTCTCATCCAACCACACCACCAACCACTTTGCCACAGCCACTTTTCATGAAATATATTACCTAAATAAATATTTAAACATTACTTTTACTTTGTAGATGGTTTCGCCGGAGTGTCGCCGGAGCTTCGCCGGCAAAGACCGCCGGCATTAACGGCGGTAATGGTTGAGCATTAGCGGCGGTTTTATTACCGCCGTTAAAAGTGGGCATTAACGGCGGTTCGTTACCGCCGTTAAAAGTGAATTTAATTACCGTCGTTAAAGACACTTTTAGCGACGGTTTTTTTAACGGCGGTAACGAAACCGCCGGTAAAAGTACTATTAACGGCGGTAACGAAAACCGCCGTTAATAGTACTTTTAACGGCGGTTTTCGTTACCGCCGTTAAAAAAACCGCCGTTAATGCTCATTTTTGGCGTAGTGAAAGCATTTCACTTTTCATTTTTTATTACAGTTGTATTTCTATTTAAAATTATCGAGAGTAGTGGTCGAGGAGGTTAGGGGTTGAGAGGGTGGAGGGCTACGCAGGCAGAGAAATTGGGGGCTTGCGAGGCTTAGGGCCCACAAGGGTGGTCATGGGGGAAGAAATGTGCCGTGAAGGTTGGTAATTGGAGTAGGAAAGGGTTATAAGAATGGGAGAGGGTCAGGGTGTGACAGTCTATGGTGGAGGAGGTGATGGATGCGGCACCGAAAGAGGTGGTTAGGGTGAGGATGGAATTGGGGTTTAAAAGTTGTATGGGGAATTAGGAGGGGGGACGTAAATAGAAGACAAAAAGGCCAGTAATAAAAATATGTTCGGAATTATGAGAACTATAAGATGATGATTTTTTATATCTTTTATTTTTTAAATTTTGAAAGAATTTGTGTGAGAAAAATATTATCACACTTAATTGAAGAACACAATGATGGAAGCACCCCTACTAGAGTGGTCAGTCGGGAGACTCTCCAATGCCTAAATCAGTGAATGTTCTAGAAATCTCAATGAATCAGTGTATGCGTGTATAGTTGATTATGTGCTTGGTTTACTATGCTTGAGTGTATTATAAGTGAGCCTAAATTCCATAAGTCCTGCTCTTGAAAACACTAAAACTAAAAATCTAACAAAATTAATACATGGCACCAACATTAAATGTAACAAAAATCTAACAAAATCTAAGAAAAATTCTGGAACATTTTTCATTTACAGACTAATCAAACCCAAAATTTAAGATAGACCCAGTTAAGATTAGGAAATGGAAACAAAACCCACAAAGTAAGAACCAAGAATACCACAAAATCATATATATATAGGCATAGAAACAGACATACCTGAAAGAACTGTTTCTCTCTCTTCCCAGTCTCTCTCAAAGAACTGTTGTTCCTGCGGTTAAGATTAAGAGGAGGACGGGAATGGCCTCTCTGTTTCTTGGAGTGGGAAGAAGAGAAGGCAGTGAAGAGAGAGGTGGGTTTCAGAGTTTGATAGGTTTTGGAGAAGAGGAGAGAGAGGGAAGAGATCAAGGGTCTGAGAGGAGAGAGAATAAAGGGAGAGGTGGGGTGATTGGGTGATGACAGTGGCTAGGGAGTGGAAGCGGTCTTCCTTCTCGATCGAGATGGTGGTAAGAGATCGATATGGTAGAATTTGGGCTGCCACTTCTGTGATATCCCTGTTCCGTAATATGTTAATTGGTCCTTAATATGAGTATAACTATGTGTTTAATATGATTTTGTGTGCCATTATGTGAAAATATGTGGTTTTGAATTTCCATCTGTTCACCGTAGGAATATCTGTTCGATTATCTGCTTTGGAAATTAAATTGAAGGCCCTATCGGCCACAGAAACCGAAATTGACTACGCCATTGTGATATGCATAATTTTCAAAGCCTGCAGTGAAATTTAATTGAAAATTGAATCATATCAGATTAAATTGATTAAATTAGTAAATTGGTGCTCAATTATTTTAATATTAAGAATTTTGATTAAAAGATCTTTTAGTGGGCCACTTTCACTCAAATTCCCTCTTTAGTTTATTTTGGCTGATTTTTGACAGTAGAGAGAGGGTCGGCTAGAGAGGGTGAGAGAAGAAGAATTGTGTTTGGCTCAAGTTTGTGAAGAATTGGAGGATTAAACTCAAGATTTTGCTACAGATTGGGAGAATTAAGCCTCTAGGTGAGTAATTTATGGACCCTAGTTGTAATCTTGTGAATCCAAGGTTGGTTGATGACCAAGAGTAAGGATTAGAATGAAATTGAGTTGATCATGTTGAATTGAAGGTTAATGTATGCTTGCATGTATGTAATTGCTTGGGATTTACATGTTTGAGTTTGAAATACATGATCCATGTAAGTTTCTAGTTGAAGCTCATGCTTGTAATCACCATTTGCACCATGTAAGTTGAAATGAGGGTAATATATCACATGCATGTACAATTTATAAGAGTAGGAGCTTTGAATGCATGAATTTGATGAGTTGGTGATGAGTTTGGGTTAATTTGGGACATGCAAGTGTTTGATGCATGAAATTGAGCTTCATAATGATATAATTTGGTGTTTGTATCATGTTAGCACAAGTATTTTTGAAGTTTGAGCTATTATATGCATGAAATGTTGATTGGAAGGTCGAATTGAGCTCAAAGAACAATTCTGGGTTTTCCAGAATTTTGATGTCCGCTCGAGCGGCGGGGAAACCGCCGCTCGAGCGTGAAATACGTGCTCCCAGAACTTTTTGCAAACATGGTATCCGCTCGAGCGGGGTAGTTCACGCTCGAGCGGGGAGCCATGTAGAGAGGCCTTCCGCTCGAGCGCCAGAGTGCATGATCGAGCGTAAATTCGACATAAGCAGTACTTTTGCAGGCCTTAAGGGTTCACTCGAGCGGGGAAGTCCACGCTCGAGTGGGGACCCTGTTTTCTGAAATTTTGAAAAGGCATTCTGTGTTTCGTTTTCTGTTCCCCTTCACTTCTAAGTACTCTTAGGCATGCATTGAGCATTGTAATTGAGTTAAAGGGATAAGAATGAAGCCTAAAGAGGAAAATGTGAATTTAGAACGGATTGGATTGTTTGTGACCCTTTTGTGTTCATGGAATGTGTAGGGTCGAGCTCCAGGGCAAACCAACCAACCGATCACTGTGAGTAATATCTTAACAAAGATATCTGAAATATGTTGTTGTCCAAAATACTTACTTCTATGTAAGTTCTATAAGTTCGTTGATTCGATTGGTGGACAATGTTGTTATGCCAAATGAATGGGCCAAAGGCCAGTTTGATCTGAATGATAGCGTGAATGGGCCAGAGGCCGTTTTGACAAGAATGACTGAATGGGCCAAAGGCCGTTTTGACATGAATGAATGGGCCAGAGGCCGTTTTGACGTGAATGAATGGGCCAGAGGCCGTTTTGACGTGAATGAATGGGCCAGAGGCCGTTTTGACATGAATGAATGGGCCAGAGGCCGTTTTGACATGAATGAATGGACCAGAGGCCGTTTTGACATGAATAGATGAATGGGCCAGAGGCCAATTGGGGCCAAGGCCGTTTGAAGCATGTTGTTCTACATACCATCTGTATAACTCCTTTATTGATATTATTCACTAGGCTTTCGTTCACGCTCTTTCATGTGTTTGTAAGTGAGCCAAGAGAAGTCCAAACCCAGCCCCAGTGAAGTTTGTGAGGAACAACAAAGGTTTTGAAGAGTCAGCCCTTGCGCCTCACGCACGAGACCCGTCTTCGCCTTTTTGTCATTTCGTTTTATTTTGTCATGTGGGCGAAGTCTCGGAATATGTTGTATATAGTTTTCTTGGGTTGACTTAGACTTATATGATCCTGTATGTATAGAGCTTTGTGTAGTACATATTTTGATGTGAGTTATTAATATGCATATGTATGGTTTGTCATGATGTGCCATGTAAGCATAGCTCTATGGACAAAGTTTTTGAATTGCTTCTGTTTGGCTCCCATTAACTTTTTTAAAATACGTTTGGCTTGGTTTGAGGCCGTAGGTAATCTCATGATTACTGGCCGGTTATGTCCTTAACCCACGGGGGCGGGTTCGGGTCATGACAGAGTGGTATCAAAGCACGAGTTAATAACTCACACACTTGTCCAAGAAGAGCAGTAAGCGTCTAGAAAAGATCTAAGATGCATTCATGTGATAAGTATGAATTTGGAAGCATCGAGAATATGCCTAACTATTTTGATATGAATGATTATGTGCTATAAGTTTGTGAATTGCTTGCATTGCAATTGTTTGAATATGTGTGCTTTCTAGTATATGCATACTTGTGTATCTTTTGTATAAAGTATAATGTAAGTTTAATCAGATGGTAAGAACAAGAGGTGATGAGATAGAGGAATCCTCTACTGCCAGAATAGACAGAATGGAAAGACTGATACAGGAAATGGCAGAAACTTTAAGACAGCAACATGAGTGGCAGCAACCACACCCTCCACCTCCACCTCCACCTCCGGCACCACCTGTGCCGGATAATCAGAATGATGATTGGATAATAGCTCTCACCAAAGAATTCAAGAAAATGAAACCACCACAGTTCCATGGTGGATTAGACCCGTTAAAAGCCGAAGCATGGGTTCTCGGCATTGAGAAACTATTTGAAGTGTTCCCTTGCTCGGAGACACAGAAGGTGCTTCTAGCCACTTTTATGCTAGAAGACGAGGCAAGAAGATGGTGGATGTTAATGCATGAGAATCATAAGGATGTTGACTGGGTGAAATTTTTGGAAATTTTCTATGACAAGTACTTCCCCCAGTGTGTTCGGGACAGGAAAGTAGCAGAGTTCATGGAACTTAGGCAAGATAGTATGACTGTAGCCGAGTATGAGGCCAAATTCACTGAATTGGCCAAGTTTGCACCACACGTGATTGATACGGACTATAAGAAGGCGAGGCATTTTGAAGGTGGGCTTCGAAGCAACATTTTAGAAAGAGTGAATGTTTTGAAGCTAGAAACCTACATTGGGGTGCTAGACAGGGCCATCAGATCAGAGGCTAACATAGCTAGATAGGCTAAGCCAACGACAGAATGGAAAGGCAACAAAAGGCAAGGCTTCTTTTCAAAGAAGAAATTTCTGAAAAAGCAAAACGCGGGCTCCTCAAATACTTCGAATTCTTCCTGAGACACAGCTTCCATGTGCAACATTTGTAGCAAAAGGCACCATGGATTTTGTTACCGTGCATCAAGAGCCTATTTCAAATGTGGGAAACAAGGGCATATGGCCCGAGATTGTAATCAGAATGGTGGAAAGATAGCTGCTAGTTCCACTGCATCGATCCTAAACTGGTAAATACTTTGAGATCTGCTACCACCGGGGATACCGTGAGACAGGGGAGAGTTTTTGCACTTGTTGCGGGCGATACACGGAATGCTAACGCAGTTGTCTCAGGTACTATTTCTATATGTAATAAGGATGCTTTTGTGTTAATTGACTCCAGATCCACACACTCTTTTGTGACATGTGCATTTGCATCTAGACTTAATAGACCCCTAGAATTACTGCCATATCTGCTATGTGTGTCTGCTCCATCTGGGGAATTTGTATTGTGTGAATCCATATACCGGTTTTGTGACATGCGTATTGAGGATGCTATCCTATATGTAGATTTGTTGCCCTTGAACTTTAGGCATTTTGATGTAATTTGGGGCATGGATTGGTTGACCAAATATTGTGCCACCATTGATTGTGTGACAAAACGGGTTGTGTTTAAGCCACCAGAACATAAGGAAATTGTGTTTGTGGGTAATGGGGTAGTGCCTCCACCTTATTTGATATCTGCAATGAAAGCATGTAAACTGGTCAGGAAAGGGTGCCAGGGTTATTTGTGCCATGTGTTGTCTGAACAATCTGTAAATGTTGAATTGAACAGCATCCCTATTGTTAGAGAATTTCCAGATGTGTTTCCAAATGAATTACCAGGGGAATTGGTAGACCGGGAGGTAGAGTTCACTATTGAAACCATGCCAGGTGTAGACACCTCATTTTTGACCGTCCTCAAGACTTGGACGTCACCGTTTGAACACTTGGTGATCATCCATGTTCGTGTTCGTCTTGAGTTCTCGGAGGTTTTGGCCGCGCGCCTTGCCTCAAGACCTCTCGACTTGTTTGTTTTGTGTTTGGTTTTGCACCAAGCACTTGTTGTTTTGCTTCTGAGGGTGGGAAATAGCTTGTTGGCCATCCCCACACCTCACCGACCATGGCTTGAGGCCACCGGCCCTGTTTTCTTGCTACCGGCCAAAGGTGTTGGTCGGTCGGCATTGTGTTTGGTCGGCCGGCCACTGATTTTGGTCAATTGGCCACTTTTTCTGGCCGAGACCTTTTCTTGGGGAGGCTTGACCCTTCTGGACCTTTGGTTTAGCTTCTTGTGGGAAGCTTGAACCTTTTGAACCCTTGGTTTTTAACTTCTTGAGGAAGCTTGAACCTTTTGACTTTTTTTAGCTTCTGCAAGAAGCTTGACCCTTTTTAGCTTCTGCAAGAAGCTTGACCCTTTCTAGCTTCTTGAGGAAGCTTGAACCTTTTGACTCTTTTTAGCTTCTCCAAGAAGCTTGAACCTTTTCTAGCTTCTCCAAGAAGCTTGCACCTTTCTAGCTTCCAAGAGAAGCATGCACCTTTTGCTTTAGCTTCCTTGATAAGCTTGACCCCCTTGACCCTTTTTATGTTAGCTTCTCTTAGAAGCTTGGCACCTTGCCTTGGCCTATATAAGGAGAGCCTCTCCTTCCATTTCAAGGGTTGAAAAATCTGATATATAAGATATATATATATATCACTCTCTCTCTATATCTCCCTCTCTCTCTACATTTAAGTGTGTTAGAGGGTTCAAAAGGGTCTTGTTCTTGGCCTATTGCACACCACTTCATAGCCAGACACTTCCATCATCACTTGGAGGTTCTTGGAGCTTTTTTTCAGAGGTTGAGGGTTGCATTTTTGGGTCTAAAAGCTGCTGGTTCTTGCTGGTCTTCAAAGGTAACCCTTTTTCCCTCTTTATTCCCCGTTTTTGCACACACTTTTAGCCTTACTTGCAAGCATATTTGGGCTTTTTCATAAACTGAAAAAAGTCTTATTTTGAGCTCCTCTTGAAGTTTGTTTAAGGTCACTTTTGTGTTTGGGGTCGTTTACCCCCTCTTAGGCCTTGTTTGGCCTCATTTTTGTGCATTTTTGGTGAGCTCCGGGACCATCTTGTTTGGGCCTCCTCACCACTGAAATCTTGAGGGATTTCAGTGGTGAGGATGGTGTCTTAAGGTCCTAAGAAGGAGAGGGCCATCCCCTCTCCTTGTTGCCTTCAAAAAGTGCCATTTTAGCCTCATGTGTGAGCACCATTTTTAAGTTCATGTTGGCCATGTCTTAAGTGTTATTTGTGCTTATTTTTCCATGATATAGCACTATTTTTAATTGGTTTAGACACACCATGCTTGCTTTGCATACTTGTCTTGTAATGCCATGAAATTGCCTTAACATGTATCTAGCATTTAGACCACTATGCTTACTTGTTTTGGCTTAGCTTTGTGAAGCTTTTATGCATGTTTTAGTGTGCTTGAGGACTGTTTTTGGTTGTTTGGGTCATCCATGATTTGGTTTGTATAGCTACCATATAATCTCCCTTGTAGGCCTTGAGTGTTGGACCCTCTAGCATGCTCTATTTGCATTATTTCAGTGGTTTGGAACCACTTGCCATGTCATTTCAGTCCTTATGGCATGCTTGTATGCTTGCATTTGATGCTCCTTTAATGCTTTAAGAGGTTGGTGTCTTATGCTCCATATTTGGCCCCTTTTGCATGCCTTTAGAATTAGGTCATTTAGATGCCATCTAAGTGGTTCTTGGGGCTTACTTTTGCATGATTTAGGACTGTTTTAGTTCACTTTGGTCATTTGCTTCATGTGTCACATGACCATAGTTTAAGTCCTTGGGTTTGGTTGCATGCCTTGCTTGCATTGGTAGGTGGATTTGGTATCATCTTAAGATGATTTTCAGAGTTTGATGTGCATGCCATTTGTCCATGATTATCCTCTTTTAAGTGTGCTTAAAAGATGCTCTTTAATGCTTAAGTGTTGGGCTATGTTTGCATCCATTGTTTGTGTGTGTATTTGCCTCCATTCCATAGCATTTTGGCTTCCTATTTAGACATGGCCGAGGCTTGTCCATATTGGTCTAAGTCCACCTTTCGCATGTTGTTCAAATGTGGTCTCATTGCTACATGCTTGCATGCTTCGGTTGCATAATGTTTTGCATGCTCATTACTTGCATTGTTGACACATGCTTAGCCATATTGCATTTTATTGCATGCTTGCCCTCATGTTCATATTGCATGCTTAGTTCACATGCCTAGGTTGCATTGCATTGAGCATGCATGCCTTGTCTCTTGATCAAGTGATAGAGGTTGGGCTTTATGTGTTTGTTTGCATTTCATTTGAAATCAAAATGCACAACTTGGTTCCTTGGGCCATCACGCATTGAAATGCGCGATTGGTGGTCCGAGAATCAAGGAACATACCCCTTTGAGTCACAAACATGATAAGGGATGTGTTGGTGCACACATTTGCTTGAAATACATTGCCATGCCTTGTTTTGCCCTTTGCTGCTGTCAAAACAGGTTCTGTAGGAAGACTTGGCCGGTCGACTACATGGAGTGCCGACCGACCAATTATTGATGGCCGAGATCTAAACAAATGGTCGATGACCATCCGGACATGGCCGGTGGTGATCCACAGTGTCCATGGAGTGTTTCTTGGGATTTGTGCAAATCTCAGAGGAGCAGAGCAGGGTAAACAGAGGCAGCTTGTACATGGCGACGGATTTCCAAGCAAACCCGAGCACGCGTGCATTGGACCCTCTTCCGAGGCCTTTTACTGCTTTCTTAGCTTAGTTAGTTTGCTTAACTAGTTAAGTGGTCTGTAATATTTAATTAGCTTGTAGGTAAATTGATTTGTATTATTCTTTTGGTCCCTCCGAGCGAGGGCAAATTTGTAATAAGTGTGGGTGCGTGTGTGCATGTCTTCCAACCCCCACTTCTTTCTTCCTTTTACTTACCTACTTTTGCTGGTTAGTATTAGGGCATATTTAAATTAGCATACCTTATGCTATGCATGCGTGCATCCATACATTTGTCTTGCATGTACCGGGCACGGCGCATCATACTAACTGCATTGTATTTCAATTCCAAGTTGAATACGTGTTAGTTTTCGCATTTCACATGCCATCCATAGATTAGCCGAGCCTATTCTAGCTGCATCCTGCATGTGTTGCATTAGCCATCTTAACATGAACTAGGATCATGCATATGATTACTAACTAGTTTCTGTTTTGGCTTGGAGTACTCAGTAAGCATTTATGCTTTAGCATCTCGCATGAGTGTGAATGTTAACATGACAGCATGCTTGCTATGAGGCTAATTATTTATGTGATATGACTGCCTGAATGCCTGTGTGTGAAGGTTGGATTGTTTGAATTGGAATAATTCATTGAAATCCGTATTTTAGCCTACTTGCGAGTAGCAAATCTCAAACCATTTTCAAACAAATGGATATGCAATACTTTGTTCCAAATTAGGCGATCTAGTCTATACTTGTTTTGCTGTACGCATCACGTAGTAATTTTAGGCTAATTAATCGGAATAAGAACACTTAATGTTTTCAAAACAAGATATCATGATTAGTAGAATTCGATCTTTGATCGGGTGAGCGGGGGTGCTCATAGTTGACCTTCCCCAATCGTACCCAAGTTCCCGAGCTGAGGTAACTTTGGTGATGACGGACACGTGGCCTTAGGCAAATGAGTCAGGGTTTCCTAAATTCTCCAAAATAAAATATTTAGGTGGCGACTCTGTATCTAGCAAAGCAGTCCATGTTTGGCACTTCTTTCTAAAAATCTGTTTTCCAAAACGATTTGCCAGACTTGGACTCTTTGATGATTCATCGGTCTTGCATTGCACTCTGCGAGATTAGATACAGGACCGTGACATTGAGTCCTGAACTGTAGAAAACCCACAAACGAACAAAACGGGAGTCATCCTCCCGGAGCGTTCGGGGACGTCTACACCAGGCACCCAGCCTATTTCCAAGACGCCCTACAGAATGGCTACTGCCGAAATGAAAGAATTGAAAGAACAGTTGCCAGACCTGCTTGACAAGGGGTTTATTCGACCTAGCACTTCGCCTTGGGGTGCACCAGTATTATTTGTGAAAAAGAAGGACGGAACTTTGCGTTTGTGCATCGATTATCGGGAATTGAACAAGGTAACAATAAAGAACAAATATCCCCTACCCCGTATTGATGACTTATTTGACCAGTTGTAGGGATCACAGGTGTTTTCTAAGATTGATTTGAGATCCGGGTATCATCAGCTGAAAGTTAAGGCAGAGGATGTTGAGAAAACCGCATTCAGAACGAGGTATGGACATTTTGAGTTTCTTGTTATGCCATTTGGAGTGACTAATGCTCTGGCAGCATTTATGGACTTAATGAACCGAATTTTTAAAACCTACCTTGACGAATTCGTTGTGGTTTTTATCGATGACATTTTGATATATTCTAAAGATAGACTTGAACATGAACATCATTTGAGAACTGTCCTACAAATACTTCGGGAAAGAAAATTATTTGCTAAACAAGAAATGTGAGTTTTGGTTGAATGAAGTTGTTTACTTAGGGCATGTGATGAACAAGGAAGGAATTTCAATGGACCCACAGAAAATAGAGGCAATTGTGAGTTGGCTTACACCGACCAATGTGACAGAAGTCCGTAGTTGCATGGGCTTAGCTGGGTACTACAGGAGGTTTGTGAAGGACTTTTCGAAATTAGCTATGCCTCTTACCCAATTGACACGTAAAGGGCAACCGTTTGAATGGAACGACGAAAGAGAATCTGCCTTCTATGAACTGAAAACAAGATTGACCACTGCACCAATTTTGACACTACCTTCGGGTACGGAAAATTTTGTAATTTTCAGTGACGTGTCTTATAAAGGTTTGGGTTGTGTGTTAATGCAGAATGAAAAAGTTATTGCTTACGCCTCCCGACAGTTGAGGCCACACGAGAAGAATTATCCAACGCATGACCTAGAATTGGCCGCAGTTGTTTTTGCTTTGAAAATCTGGTGGCATTATCTGTATGGAGCAAAGTGTGAAGTCTACACGGATCACAAAAGTTTGAAATACTTTTTCACACAAAAAGAGTTGAATATGCGGCAGAGGAGATGGCTGGAACTGATAAAAGACTATGATCTTGAGATTCAGTATCACCCCGGGAAAGCTAATACAGTTGCTGATGCCTTGAGTAGAAAGTCAACGGGGAGTATGGCTTGTTTGCTTACTGAATAGAAAGAGATCTTGCATGATTTTGAAAAATTTGAAATTGAAGTGGTAATGTGTGAACAGGGCGAACTGATAGCCGCTATTATAGCCGAGCCAGCAATCATTGATGAAATCAAGCAGAAGCAGAAAGAGGATGAATTCCTCAAGAAAGTGATTGATGAATTTGAGACAAGTCTGAAAGCAAAGTTTGGCATTGAGAATGAAGTGTTGAGATTTCGGAACAAAATGTGTGTCCCAGATATTCCGGAACTAAAGAAGAGGGTTTTAGATGAAGCCCACAGATCCGTATTTGCTATGCATCCGGGTAATAATAAAATGTATCGGGATTTGAAACAAACCTATTGGTGGCCTAAAATGAAGAAAGAGATTGCAGAATATGTGTCCAAGTGTCTTCAATGTCAGCAAGTTATGGTTGAACATCAGAAACCAGGCGGTCTACTTCAACCTCTCCCTATTCCTGAATGGAAGTGGGAGCATGTAACTATGGATTTTGTTGTTGGCCTACCTCGGACTTCTCGAGGTATGGATTCTATTTGGGTTGTAGTTGATAGACTGACTAAATCTACACATTTTCTACCAGTTAGAACTACATTTAATGCTTATAGATTGGCTACTATTTATGTTGATGAGATCGTCCGTTTACATGGAGGTTCGGTATCTATTGTGTCGAATAGAGATCCGAAATTTGTATCTAGATTGTGGAAGATTTGCAGGAAGCTATGGGGACGGAACTAAGGTTCAGTACTGCATTCCACCCACAGACAGATGGGCAATCAGAACAAACAATACAGACTTTGGAAGATATGCTTTGGATGTGTGCTTTGGATTTTCAGTGGAGTTGGGAAGACTATTTGCCACTTGCGGAATTTGCTTATAATAACAGCTTCCACTCCAGCATTGGTATGGCACCATATGAGGCTTTGTATGGTAGAAGGTGTAGATCACCAAATTGTTGGGCAGAGGTCGGGTACTTGGGCCTGAAATTGTGCAAGACACTTCTGAGAAAATAAAAAATATTCAGCAAAGGCTCAAAACAGCTCAGGACTGACAAAAGAACTATGCAGACGTTCGAAGAAGACCTCTTGAGTATGAGGTCGGTGACCAGGTGTTTATCCGTGTGTCCCCAATGAAAGGCCAAGTCAGATTTGGAAAGAAGGGCAAGTTGTCGCCCCGTTACATTAGGCCGTTTCAGATTCTGGAAAGGCTTGGTCCAGTTGCTTATAGAGTTGCTTTGCCACCAGGATTCAAACAAATCCATAATGTGTTTCACGTGTCGATGTTGAGGGGTTACCTCCGAGACCCGTTTCATGTGATTGATTATCACCGGGTAGCTATTGATGAAAATATGGAATACGCCGAATGGCCGGAACGAATTGTTGATCGGCAAGTGAAACAATTGAGAAGCAAGTCCATCCCAATGGTGAAAGTGGAATGGAAAAAACACTATGGGACGGATGCTACATAGGAAAAAGAGGCGGAAATGTGACTACGCTATCCACATTTGTTTTCCGACGAAGATAAAATAAGTTTGGAGGACCAAACTTCCTAAAGGGGGGAAGACTGTGATATCCCTGTTCCGTAATATGTTAATTGGTCCTTAATATGAGTATAACTATGTGTTTAATATGATTTTGTGTGCCATTATGTGAAAATATGTGGTTTTGAATTTCCATCTGTTCACCGTAGGAATATCTGTTCGATTATCTGCTTTGGAAATTAAATTGAAGGCCCTATCGGCCACAGAAACCGAAATTGACTACGCCATTGTGATAGGCATAATTTTTAAAGCCTGCGGTGAAATTTAATTGAAAATTGAATCGGATCAGATTAAATTGATTAAATTAGTAAATTGGTGCTCAATTATTTTAATATTAAGAATTTTGATTAAAAGATCTTTTAGTGGGCCACTTTCACTCAAATTCCCTCTTTAGTTTATTTTGGCTGATTTTTGACAGTAGAGAGAGGGTCGGCTAGAGAGGGTGAGAGAAGAAGAATTGTGTTTGGCTCAAGTTTGTGAAGAATTGGAGGATTAAACTCAAGATTTTGCTACAGATTGGGAGAATTAAGCCTCTAGGTGAGTAATTTATGGACCCTAGTTGTAATCTTGTGAATCCAAGGTTGGTTGATGACCAAGAGTAAGGATTGGAATGAAATTGAGTTGATCATGTTGAATTGAAGGTTAATGTATGCTTGCATGTATGTAATTGCTTGGGATTTACATGTTTGAGTTTGAAATACATGATCCATGTAAGTTTCTAGTTGAAGCTCATGTTTGTAATCACCATTTGCACGATGTAAGTTGAAATGAGGGTAATATATCACATGCATGTACAATTTATAAGAGTATGAGCTTTGAATGCATGAATTTGATGAGTTGGTGATGAGTTTGGGTTAATTTGGGACATGCAAGTGTTTGATGCATGAAATTGAGCTTCATAATGATATAATTTGGTGTTTGTATCATGTTAGCACAAGTATATTTGAAGTTTGAGCTATTATATGCATGAAATGTTGATTGGAAGGTCGAATTGAGCTCAAAGAACAATTCTGGGTTTTCCAGAATTTTGATGTCCGCTCGAGCGGCGGGGAAACCGCCGCTCGAGCGTGAAATACGTGCTCCCAGAACTTTTTGCAGACATGGTATCCGCTCAAGCGGGGTAGTTCACGCTTGAGTGGGGAGCCATGTAGAGAGGCCTTCCGCTCGAGCGCCAGAGTGCACGATCGAGCGTAAATGCGACATACCAAGTACTTTTGCAGGCCTCAAGGGCCCGCTCGAGCGGGGAAGTCCACGCTCGAGTGGGGACCCTGTTTTCTGAAATTTTGAAAAGGCATTCTGTGTTTCGTTTTCTGTTCCCCTTCATTTCTAAGTACTCTTAGGCATGCATTGAGCATTGTAATTGAGTTAAAGAAATAAGAATGAAGCCTAAAGAGGAAAATGTGAATTTAGAACGAATTGGATTGTTTGTGACCCTTTTGTGTTCATGGAATGTGCAGGGTCGAGCTCCAGGCCAAACCAACCAACCGATCACTGTGAGTAATATCTTAACAAAGATATCTGAAATATGTTATTGTCCAAAATACTTACTTCTATGTAAGTTCTATAAGTTCGTTGATTCGATTGGTGGACAATGTTGCTATGCCAAATGAATGGGCCAAAGGCCAGTTTGATTTGAATGATAGAGTGAATGGGCCAGAGGCCGTTTTGACAAGAATGACTGAATGGGCCAGAGGCTGTTTTGACATGAATGAATGGGCCAGAGACCGTTTTGACGTGAATGGATGGGCCAGAGGCTGTTTTGACGTGAATGAATGGGCCAGAGGCCGTTTTGACGTGAATGAATGGGCCAGAGGCTGTTTTGACACGAATAAATGAATGGGCCAAAGGCCGTTTCAACATGAATAAATGAATGGGCCAAAGGCCAGTTTGATACGAATAAATGAAAGGGCCAAAGGCCAGTTTGACATAAATGAAAATATGAATTGGGCCCAAGGCCGTTTGAAGCATGTTGTTCTATATACCGTTTGTATAACTCCTTTATTGATATTATTCACTGGGCTTTCGTTCACGCTCTTTCATGTGTTTATAGGTGAGCCAAGAGAAGTCCAAACACAGCCCCAGTGAAGTCTGTGAGGAACAACAAAGGTTTTGAAGAGTCAGCCCTTGCGTCTCACGCACGAGACCCGTCTTCGCCTTTTTGTCATTTCGTTTTATTTTGTCATGTGGGCGAAGTCTCAGAATATGTTGTATATAGTTTTCTTGGGTTGACTTAGACTTATATGATCCTGTTTGTACAGAGCTTTGTGTAGTACATATTTTGATGTGAGTTATTGATATGCATATGTATGGTTTGTCATGATGTGCCATGTAAGCACAGCTCTATGGACAAAGTTTTTGAATTGCTTCCGTTTGGCCCCCATTAACTCTGTTAAAATACGTTTGGTTTGGTTTGAGGCCGTAGGTAATCTCATGATTACTGGCCGGTTATGTCCTTAACCTACAGGGGCAGGTTCGGGTCATGACAACTTCCTTTCTTCTTCTCCTCCCTTCTTTCTTCTTCTCCCTTTCTGGTTTTGCTCTTGTTCTGTCTTTTTTTTTTTTAAATTGAAATTTGGCCCCAAAACGACATCGTTTTGGGGCGCCGCACGCAAGACCGCAAGAGAGGGTAGCCAAGGATCCGGACTCTAATTGACTATTGCGGTTGGTTGAGAAAAACTCGGCATTTTTCCCTACAGCTCCGCTCTATGTGGGATCGTGTCTATTAGTGAATATGGTATATATATTATTCACTATATATATTAGATATTGTAATTAGGTTTTACTATATTAGGATATTTTCATGACTTTCTTGTTACCTATTCTTACCTTGTCTATATATAAGCCTCTTTATTGTATTGTAAGATACACATAATATAATATTCTCTCTATCTTAAATATTGTAACATGGTATCAGAGCTATAGGTTAAGCTCTTGGTGTTTTTTGTCTTACTAGTAAGCGGCAACCTTGCCTTGGTCGCCCGTCGAACCTCAACCCACTCCACTGCTATATTTTCCTTTCAGGTTTGCTTCATGGTGGTCTTTTTCTCTATCCACTGGTTTCTCTATGTTCCTCTATCAATTGGCCAAAGTTCCTCAAAGTTTCTTTGCGACATCGTCGCCTGACAGCTCCGTCCAACCTTCTACATCTTTGTTGAGGAGCATTCATGCTCTAGCCATCTCTGACTACGACCTTCTCATCTCCAACCACTTATTTTTTTTTATTTTTTTTATTTATATTAATTCTCCACTTTGCTAACTTCAAACCAAACATGTTTTCTTTTTCTTTTTCAATCACATTGCCTAGTCCCCTTTTCCATAACCCGAGCTTGTTCCCATTCAATATTTAAAAATAAAAATAAAAAGAAAAATTCTTCATATATAACCTGAGAACATCTCATTTCCTTTATGCTCCGTCTTTCCCTCTCTTTCAACTTCAAATAGGTTTCTATCTTCAAATCTATTTGAGTTTGAGAGGGGGGTATTATACCTATATCATGGTAAGTATGATTATACACCATGCGAACCACCCAAGTTGTCCCCTGGGCACACCACTTAAGTCGCCCTCTTGGCTCATTTTATTCATTTCTAAGCTGTCTTTTGGCACACATGGTTTCTTTCCAAGCTACCCTTAGTGCACATGATTCTCTTCCAAGCCACCCTTGGCACACTTCTTCATCTATTGCCATCACTATTCAGTACCATGTCATAAGTTACGTGTGCCACGTTTGCTTGTTTAACACTCGTTCTTCTTCTACAATGGTTTGGAACAACCATAAACTGTCTCCCGGCATTAGCTCTGCTAGCTCTAGCCATGTTCCTACAACGGTTCGACACAACCATAAACTGTCTCCCGACATGAGCTCATTTAGCTCCGACCATGCTCTTACAATTGTCCGACACAACTATAAACTAGCTTTCGATATTAGTCCCCGCTTCTGTTAGCTCCGTTAGCTCCAGTTGGTCTCTTTGCAACTATCTTGAATTTGAGGGAGGCTGTTAGTGAATATAAATATATATATATATATTATTTACTATATATTAGATGTTGTAATTAGGTTTTACCATATTAGAATATTTCCATAACTTTCTTGTTCTTACTACATATAGGCGTCTTCATTGTATTGTAAGATACACATAACATAATATTCTTCCTTTCTTAGAGATTGTAACATGGTATCAGAGCTATAAGATTTAGGCTTATAACGATTTTGGTTTAGACCTGGCTCGTCTATTGTCTTGGATGTGGAATTTCCTTGTCTTATTTGGTTGGTCAACTCTTTTTCACCTTATTGTTTGTTGGGTTTGGCTATTGGGAGTTTTGGTTAAGTTTGAAACAGGTTTGGAGGTTAGTTTTTCAAAATGTTGTTGTTCAGAAATTTGCCGGTTCACTCGAGCAACCATACTTGCGTTCAAGCGGTCTTTTGTAGTCTACAAAACTACTGGGAGTTTGAGTTTTTCACTCAAGTTGTTATTCTTGCGATCGAGTGAACTTTTACAGGTCTAAATTACTAGAAGGGGTGCATTGTGTGCTCGAGCAACCATTCTTGCACTCGAGTGGTGTCTTCGTTGTGTCTGATCGCTTGAACGACTGTTCATGCGCTCGAGCGATCTGTGCATATATCAATCCGAGGAAGTCATTTTTTGGATCAGTTTTTCACATCTCTCTCTCTCTCTCTCTAAACACTCCAAAATCTCATATCTCTCTCTCTCTAGAAACCATCTTTGAACCTTAAATGCACCTTGATCTAGTGATTCCTCAACCATTGTCCTTTGGGAAAAAATGTAGAGCTTGCCTAGAGCTTCCTTTTGATCGGAGCAAAGTTGATTTTCGATTTTGTCAAAGTTTCCCCTCTCTCTCTCTCTCTCTCTCTCCCCTTGTCTTATAGCTTTCAGGTAAGGATTTCTCCACACTTTAATATGATTTTTAACTTAGTTATTTACTTTTCCAAACAAGATTGTGATTTGAGAAATTTTGGATAAACCTAGGATTTTGGTCTTACAATCAAAAAAGGGGTTTTCCAAATGGTTTCTTGGAAATGACAGTGAGGTTGTAAAAGTAGTTAAGCTGTGATAAAGTGGTAGATTTTTACCCTTGAGATTGATTTATTAAGAAAGGAAATTTTGTCCTAAAATACGAATGTTCAATTTTGTAAAAAGAAAATGGAAATGATGTTTGATTTTATGAAATTGGAATAACGATGATGATGATGGTGGAGTAGGATATGCATTATCACTCCCATCTTGGAATTTGAGAAAGTATATACTTGTTGGAATTATCTATTTGTTTAAAGATATCTATTTTGGGCTATCGGTGGAGAATAGTTATGATTGTTGTAAAAATTACATGAGAATTAGGAGAATTGAAACTAATTTCTCATCCATTTACATTAAGCATTGTTGCATATTTAACACATTGAAAATGTATATTGTTTTGAAAAAAATGGGTGAATGCCTTGGTGAATCTGGATAGGGGGTGTGGTTATGGTATTGTTGTTAGCCTGTGTATTCTTGGTGAAAGTCCAGAAACCCATGCGGTTAGGTGCCAAGCCTTCTGGTTATTATTGGTAAAAATGACAATTGCTAGAGCTTGTATAGCCTACTTGCAAACACGTATCAAGAGATTCCCAATGTTGTATCCACTGCCCTATTTTCTATTGTAAAGGAAATGCTTTCATGAATTGTGATATAAACCTAGTATTGCATGGTTTTGGAAAGAGATAAAATATTTTGGTACGAGCATTGCATATGCATTCACTTTATAGCTTTGTTAAGATTCATACACTGTGTTAGAATATCTCTACCGGATTTTGGCTCACCCTATGTGGAAAATCATTTTCATGTGCTGATGATATGCCTCCACGAAGGTAGCAACTTGGGAGGACTTGGAGCCAAGAGTTTCTTTTTATTATTATTATATTTATTTTGTACAAGCTTAGGGCTTTATTTGTATTGAGTTTAAACTTACTTTTGTTGTAACCAAGCATCGCCTTAGAAAGTTGTAGCCTTTAGGGCATTTAATTATCTGTTTAACTTTTGAATTGCATCTTTTGCTTATGGCACCTATTATAGATTCAATATTATGGTTTATGAATGAATAATTGCATGTGTCACCGTTTGTACAACTGAATCATATGAATGTAATGATACTTTATTCTAAATTTTATTATTATTAAATAATTGTCGTGGAATGAATTATGGTTATTATTTTGAGACGTTACAAGGCCTGTGCTTCTTGTTCACCGACGAGCAGCTGGTTAACAACTTTGGCTTCGTTGGCCGTTGAACTTTCAACACATACTTGTGTCAATCTCAATTTAGAGCCCAACTCTATCATCTTCGTCACTTACTCTGGTGGCTTACTCCATCCAAAGCCAATCTCCAGCTTGTGTCAATCTCCGTCCGTCATTCTCATGAACTTTTTCCCTTTTTTATAATTATTTTATTTATTATTATTATTTTAATCCTCTTATCCTTTCAACCTTGTTCCCCATTGTCATCCCTCTATAACAAACAAATTTTCTATTCACCAACTTTCACTACCTCTCTCTTAATAAAAATATAAAATATAAAATATATATATTTTTATAATAAATTCTTTAATATAATCTCATCACATTGGTTTATTATCCCAACTCTTTTTATTTTGTCTCTATCATATATTTTCTTTCTTACTCACAATTTATTTATTTATTATTATTATTATTATTATTATTATTATTATTTTTTTTTTTTTTTTTTTTTGCGCTTCTACTCTACATTTGTGATGCTCCAAGAATGGATAAGCTTGTTTCTATGTGAGGTGGACTTTCTATTGATCTGGTCCACTCTGCTTGGGCTTTGTTGTCTGATCTATGGTAGAGCTCGGCCGTTTGGTTGCCCAACCAGCATGTCAATGCTACCAAGTGGCATGCTCAGTCACTGCATGGTGTGGTGGAGTAGTAGCTCACAATTTACTTCCCACATAATGTAATATAAAAAATGTGAGTGTAAAGTGATTACTTTTATTAGGTAAATAGAAGTTCCTTGAAGTCAACTTAAAATTTTTTTTGCTACTCTGGTACAATCTTTATCATTGCCAATATAACTTATGTAATTTCATAGCAATAAAATTTATAAAAAAAAAAATTGTTTATCTATTAGCAATGACATGATCCACATTTATACCTGCAACCATTCTGGAAGCATTCTCAGGCTTCAGCCTAAAACCTATTCTATATACACTTTATATACATCAAAAATGTTTTTCAGGGCATCCCAAATATTGTGTTTCACAACCGCTTTTCTCTAAACTCTTGAAAAAATTTTAGTGATATTTTTTATCATTTTGATAGAATTTTGTGATAGTTTTGAAAAGAGATAATTGTTGAACAATCCAAGTTAAGGAGGGTAAGTCTAATGAATATTTTTTTGTTGATGAGAGATCCACCCCTTGTAAAATAGTTTGGTAAGAAGTCTTTTTCTTTGTTTTGAAGAACATTTTTTTTTTCAATTTTATCCCTTAATTTATCTGTTGACTTTTTTTTTTGTATCTATTGACTTTCGTTGACTAAATGTTCAATTTTTTTCCCTATATGTTCAATTTTTTTACCCTATATGTTTAAATTTTTTTTAATTTATTTGTTTAATTTTATGGTCTTTTCAATTCAAATTTTATTCCTATCTATTTCAATATTTTTGCCTAAATTTTATATGTTGAACTTTTATCTGTTCAATTTTTATTTTTATTTTTTTCTATCTGTTGAAATATCAAGCTAAAAACCAAATCCTATTGTTCAAAAAATTATATTTGTTCAAATATTTCTTCTCTTTATCTATCTCTCTCTCACTCTTACTTTCACACATCCATCAACAACAAATCCTATTTTATTCATCAACAACAACAACATCATCAACAGTAACATCAACAATATTAAAAAATTATAAATAAATAAATAAACAAATTTGTTAGTATCTCTTTCCATTTCTAAAGTAATTGTTTTCCCTGTCAAAGTCTTCCAAAGCATATGCTTTGAAAGAGACCTATGTAATATATACATATATACTATACCAATAAACTTAAAGGGCAAAAATATTAAACAAAAACTAGTGCAAGGCTTTCGAATATGTAAATAGATAATCGTTTACAAACACATTTCGTGAAATTCATGATCTAGAAAACACATTTAGTTCAACTTTCTTCAGCTAATTCACTAGTCATCTCTAATCATTCATCAATCTTTTCATCAAACTTGTAGCAAATCAAGGGAAAGGAAACATTTTCTACAAATTAACGACGAAACAAATCTGAACCAAATGTCAAACTCAAATTTAAAGAATTTTTAGGAAGAGTGAGAATTTGAGATGGTTTTATTTAATCAAAAATGGTTTTAAAAAAAGATTTTTAAGATTAAATTGAAACAAACAAAGATATCAATGTAAAGTTTTGCTTTAAATCTAGAGATGATAATAGCGTTTCAGATCAAACCTTTAAAAAAAATACAACTAAATAAATGTGATTACACGAAACAAAAGAGCTATGAAGAAGAAGAAGTAAATAACAATGTTTCAGTTCCAGAGTTTGGAACAGAGAGAGAGAGAGAGAGAGAGAGAGAGAGAGAGAGAGAGAGATGCTTTCATGGCTAATCATAGAGGTCTGATGATATGCTGCAAAGATTCAAAACGCTCCAATACTGAAATGACATCATCTTGTCGAGTAGAGATCTTCTCTAACTCCATCAAGCTTTAGATCTGGAAGCTCAGCTACCGCTACGTCGCCGGAGTCCGACACCAACCTTCCTTCCCTCGTCACCGTCTTTCACTCCTTGATGGTAATTGATGGAGGAAAATCCAGATCGTCTCGCGATGGTAGTGGTGGATCTAGATTTCAAGGTCGGCGGTGATGAAGCTACGGATCTAGATCTTTGGATCTGATTCTCGTGGTAGCGGAAGATGGCGAAGCGAAAACAGAGGAGACGGAGCGACGATAGAGAATGAACAACAACTGAGAGAGAGGGAGAATGAGTTATGGTTTTGAGAGAGAGAGAGAGAGAGAGAGAGAGAGAGAGAGAATGAGAAATTCTATTTCCACCCACATAATTAGCTTAGGTCACATCTTTTCTCAATACACACACCTATTAATTTGATTATTAACTAATTTTCTCAATCCACACACTTAAAATTATAATTACACCCTTCACTCATAACCATTGTGCACACACCACTTTACCCTTAAATCTACACACTTTTATTGACCCTACTTCACATTTGTAGTTCCACCCACACAAGTGAGGACCAAAGTCAGTGAAGTTTCCATTCCCAAAAAAAAAAAAAAGTCAGTGAAGTTCCCTCCTCTCCATTGAAGACCTCCATTCAATCTCCATTCAAAACCATTAAAAGCCCTTATTGAAGGTAACGAATGTTTCCATTTTATTATTACACTTATCATTTATTATTGTATTTACCATTTTCGGATCTGTGTGCACTCCATTGGCATAAAGTCATCATTTTTTTTTAATGTTTTACGATTCAGAGCTCTTGGCATTGGTTGTTCGAAATTGTAGGTTTAATTCGGAACTTAATCACCGAATAAATGGTATTTTTTCAATCGATTAGATTCGAAAAAATATAAATATTCACTATGTGTTTGCCGAATTTGATAAGTTGTTTCGGTTCTATAGTTCAAAAAACATGCAATACTTTCGACATTTGATTTCCAAAATTTATGTGTTTCTTCGGCACTGAAGTTCCAAATGGATTTTGTTTCCTTTTTTTTTTTAATATATAAATTTAGACCAAGTTACGTAGGCCACCAAGATTGGTTTTATCTTAGGTTCTTTTTCAACAATTTTATTTTATGGGTATGTTTATATAGCAATTCTGGTTTAGACCCAAACCATTTGATGTTTTGGATCCGGATTTCATTGCCTTGTGCAGTTATTTATGTTTTATTTCCCTTATACCTCTTTTTTGTTGCCCAAAATTTTGCTTCTACACTCGATCATCACTTTTTGCGCTCGAGCGGTCTTTGTGAACTCTCAGTATTTTTGCAGGTCTGCAAAAGTATTGGCAAGTGGTATTCTACGCTTGAGCGGGACTTTTTGCGCTCGAGCAGTCTTGGCTCAAGTGGCCCCTATTGTGCTCAAGCATTGATCAGTCTGTAAAAGTACTCAGAGTTTGTATTTCACGCTTGAGCGTCAGGTCACATCTTTTGTGTCTGACGCTTGAGCATCACTTCTTGCGCTCGAGCTCGAGTGAACTGCACATATATCAGTCCGTAAAAGTCACTTTTTACATCACTTTTTCGTGTCTCTCTCTCTAAACATTTCAAAACCCTAATACCTCTCACTCTCTCTCTAAAACTCACATATTTCCCTCAAATACACCCAGATCTATCAATCTTTTCACCCGTGGGCCGTTGTTAAAAAGATAGAGCTCGAAGAGGCCTTCGTTCTAATTAGAGTAAAGTTAGTTTTTGGCGTCTTTGGGTTTCCATCTCTCCTTCAATCATCTTTTAAGCTTGAGGTAGGGATTCTCTACACTCTTGTACAAGTTTTGTCTTAGTTATTTGCTATTTCAATGGAATATAGTGTTTTGGGTTGTTTTGGTGAAACCTAGGGTTTGAAATAAAAAATGCAAAAGCGAGGTTTTCAAATGGTTTCTTGAAAAAAAAAAAAAAGAACTTGTAGTTATGAAATTGGAGTTGGTATACGTTGAAATAAGGTATTTCTTACATTTAAATTGATTTTCAAAGAGAAAGAGATTTTGCCCTAAAATGTGAATGTTTGAGATTCTATAGAGAAAATGGAATTGATTTTGAGAATTATAAGATTGAAATAATGTTGATGTCGATGGTAGAGTTGGATATGTATTATCACTCCCATTTTGAGAATTTGGAAAAGTATATCTTTAATAAAATTTATTTATCTGTTTTGAGATATCTGTGGAAGATAGCTATGATTGTTATAGAAATTGCATGAGAAGTAGGTGAACTAAAACTAATTTCTCTTCCATGTGCATTGAACATTGTTGCTCATTTAATACATTGAAAATGTATATAAGATTTTGAGAAAAATGGGTCACCATTGGAAATAGGTGTGTGTCACCAAATCAAGTTGGCTTGTTTGTCTACGGTGAAAGTCCTGAAAAACGCCTGTATACATGGGCGCCAGTTCCCGCGGATGAAATATCTATAAAATGGCAAAAGTAGTACTTGTATAGACTACGTTTACATGGGTGTTGTTTGACGGTTTCCCGCAGATGAAATATCCGTGAAAGGTTGTAATGGTTTGAGATTTCCTCATGGTTTTCTATTGTAAAGAGCATGAATTTGAGAATTGTAATATAGACTAGGTATGACTTTGTTTTTAAAAAGAAATGTAAAACGTTTTGATTTGGACATTGCATATGCATAAAACCTTATGACTTTGTTAAAATTTATACATTGTGTTGTAGTGTTTCTACTGGGCTTTGGCTCACCCTACATGGGAAAAACATTTTAGGTGCTGGTGATATGCCTCCACAAAGGGCTTGACTTGGGAGGACTGTGGAGCTGAAGGCTCAATGTTGTTATTTGTATTTAATTTTGCACAAGCCTAGGGCTTTATCTATGTTGTGCTTGAGACTCACTTTTGATGTACCCAAGCATTGACTTAGAAAGATGTAAGCCGTTAGGACATATGATTATCTATTTAGCTTTCATTTTTTTTTTTCACAATCTTGTAATACATACTGTAGATTCAAGATGTATTGTTTATGAATGTATATCGCATGTATCACCTTTTGTATAGAAAACTCTAATTAATAAAAGCTTATCAGTTCACTTATGTTGCCATCTATTGGTTATTACAAGATGGGAATATTGTATTAAATGTCAGTGCATTACAACTTGGTATCAGTGCATACTAGGTTTGAATACTTTGGGTACGTGGGAAGTGGTTATTACCACAATGGGTTTGTCTCGCTTGATACAGACCTTTGTATGTATGGTACACTATGTGATAACATACTTATGTGATCATATGGGTATGAGATTTAATTTCTAGGATATTGATTGGGCCTACGGATTTCTAGCAGTGCTATTAGAAGAGCACCTGATCATTGCTATTTCTAATTAGAACTCTGGCAACGTCGTGGGACGGTCATTATCCAAGAAGGAAATTCGTATGTGTTTATGTGACTATGTGCTTATGTGGGATGAATTACTATTGTCCACCGCATTAGGACACGAGTGAGTTAGCTTCGGCACATTTGTAAATGTGATAATATCTTTTGTTACCTTCATTAGGATGTCAGGCCGTGGACGTTGTGGTGGTTGGCATGGTAGGCCTAGAAGGCATGAGGTGCCTTTATCGAATGAGATTCCGGCGCAAGAGGAAAGGGTTAGTTAGGCCAATGTGGCCGAACCAGTTGGTCAGCAGGCCATGGGCGCCTTAGCTCGCGAGATGGCCGGAGCATTGTGGGAATCTATGGACATTCTCAGAGCTAAGAATCAAGTCTAGGCCCATGTTGCTGAGACAGATCCATCTTTTCTGAAGCAGAAGTTTTTCCAGTCGAATTCGGATGAGTTTTTGGGTGATCCAAAGGAACTACTGAAGGCAAATGAGTGGCTAGAGTAGATAGTGAAGACGTTTGAGATGCTTGGCATCGAGGACGACGAACTGAGAGTGACCTTGGCATCCTTCCAATTGAAGGGAGATGTAGGTCAATGGTGGAAGTATGCTCATAGGCACATTGGAGTGACTTGGGAGGCTTTCGTCAATGCCTTCTAGGACAAGTTTTTACCTCCTACTATTAGGAAGAAGTTGAGGGAGCAGTTCTCAGAGCGCAAGCAGTTGAACACACCGATGCCGAGTTTGAGGCCGCATTTACTAGCCTTTCTAGGTTTGCACTAGAGTTAGTGGCAACTGAGGAGTGCCGTTGTGTGGAGTTTAAGAAAAGGTTAAGGATCGGGCTTCTTTTCAAGGTAGCCAATTCAATGATTATAGATTACAGATGACTTGTAGAGTCGGCAGCTCATCTTGAGACTGTGATGCATATGGAGAAAGAGTGGGTGAGGGACTCCAGAAGGAGTCAGGATGTTCAGGGAGACAGTAAAAGGCAGAGGGGTTCTACCCCACAACAGTCCTAGGGAGCTCAGTCGAGGTCCACTTTTCCAGTACCGAGTTCGGATTCTGGGAGAGGTGGTTAGGGAAATTTCACTTGCTTTAAGTGTGGTCAGTTAGGCCATAAGTCTCCAGCTTACCCTCAAAGGGGAGGAGGGTAGTGGTCTGCATCGTCTTCGACTCGGTATCAGAGCTAGAATCAAAGGAGAGGGCAACTGACTATTTGCTACTAGTGTGGGCAGTCAGGGCATATGAAAAGGTTTTACCCGTAGTTGGATGGCACACCTAGTACATCTGGTTCGAGGCAGACACAGAGCCACCAGCTTGCACAATCAGTTCAGGCCTTGAGGGCAATTAGGGAGCCTCTTCAGCTCAGTCAGTGCATCAGACATATGCTCTAAGGGGTGAGCAGGTGAAGTAGAGACCTACAGGACGTGTAGATGTTGTTATCGCGCCAGACCTAGTATAAGCGCCTTCAATAGTGACAAGTAATTTCTTGTTATGTAATTCTATTGCTAATGTGTTGATTGATACGGGTGCATCCCATTCATTTATTTCATCTGCATTTGCATCAGTTATAGGGTTAGAATTGGTTCAGTTAGCATCTCTACTCAGTATAGAGTCACCTATTGGTGGTAAGATTGTTTTAGAACAGGAGTGTCGGGGTTGTGACATAGAGGTTGTCGGTCGCCGACTTCTTTTTGGATTTGTGTTGATTGACATGTCAAGTTTTGAATGCTATTTTGGGTATAGATTGGTTATCATCGTATCGGGCTGTCATAGATTGCTACTGTCAGAGAGTTACTGTATGTACCTTGAGTAGTGATTGATTTTATTTCATAGGGGACAGAGCTGATAAAGTCTTTTCACCGATGTATGATCCTTGTGGACAGAGTGAGCTTAGTTGTCTTCTTGCCAACTTCTTGGGTAGTGAGTGTGATGAAGTCTGAATTGAGTTGTCGAGGGTAGTTTGTGAATACCTAGATTTTTTTTCCAAGGACATTGATAGTTTACCACTTCACCGAGAAATCGAGTTCTCTATTGATTTAGTGCCTAACACGACATTGATTTCTATGGTGCCGTATAGGTTTGCACCTATTGAGTTGAGTGAGTTAAAAATTCAACTCCAAGAATTATTAGATAAGGGTTTTATCCGCCCTAGTACTTCGCCTTAGGAGGCACTGGCTCTCTTTGCCAAAAAAAACAGATGGCACTTTGTGATTGTGTATCGATCACCAGAAGTTGAATCAGGTGACTATTAAGAACAAGTACCCAATGACTCATATAGATGATTTCTTTGATTAGTCGAAGAGGTCTTGTTGCTTTTCTAAGATAAACCTGAGATCGGGTTATCACAAATTGAGAGTAAAGGAGGAGGATATCAAGAAAACGGCATTCCGTACGCGGTACGACTATTATGAGTTCTTAGTGATGCCTTTTGGGCTAACCAACGCACTTGCTATGTTTATGGATTTGATGAATTGGATCTTCTGTGAGTTCCTAGACCATTTTGTGGTCGTCTTTGTGAACGATATCTTGATGTACTCACACTCTGAGGAGAAATATAAAGAACACTTATAAGTTGTACTCGAGTTGCTTAGAGCCCACAAACTGTATGCTAAGTTTGGAAAATATGAATTCTGGTTAAAAGAAGTTAAGTTCTTAGGCGATGTGGTATCCAGGGAAGGAGTGACTGTAGATTCATCCAAGATAGATGCCGTACAAGATTGGGAACAACCTAAGAATGCCTTTGAGATCCGTAGTTTCTTGGGTTTGGCAGGGTATTACCATCTGTTTGTGAAAGATTTCTCTAGATTAACTTTACCATTGACTAGACTGACAAGGAAAGGAATTAAGTTTGTGTGGAAAGAGACCTGTGAGAAGTCATTTCAAGAGCTTAAGGTTAGACTTACCACTACTCCAGTATTGATTATTTCGGAGAGGGTTTGGGCTATTCGGTGTATTGTGATGCTTCATGAGAATGTTTGGGTTGTGTATTAATGCAAGAGGGAAAAGCAGTAGCTTATGGCTCGCGGTAGTTGAAAACACATGAAAGGAACTATCCTAACCATGACCTAGAGTTAGCAGCGGTGATCTTTGCCTTGAAGATTTGGAGGCATTATTTGTATGATGAGAAGTTTGATGTATTTTCTGATCACAAAAGTCTGAAATATCTGTTTACACAAAAAGGCTTGAATCTGAGGCAGAAGAGGTGGATGGAGTTTATAGAATATTTGACTTCGAGTTACATTATCATCCTGGGAAGGCCAATGTTGTGGCCGATGCCTTAAGTAGGAAATCCATCAGCAGTGTAGCGAGTATTGCCATTTGGGAATGGAAGATGTTGGGTGCTATTGGTGAGTTTAACTTACATCTTGGCGAGTCCATTGAGTCTGCAGCCTTGTTTTCGGTAGTTACATAGCCTACACTTGTGAGCTGGGTTATAGAAGCACAGCGGAGTGACCTTGAGGTAGAATCCCCTCAGGAGAAGATCTCTAGTGGAAAGATAGAGAAGGGTATGAACGTGTATTCTAACTCAAGTGTTAGATACCTTAACCGTCTTTTCGTGTCGAAGTCTTACCAAGAGGAAGTACTTCGAGAGTTTTACTATTCATGCCTTGCGGTACACCTAGGAGGCACAAAGACGTATCACGATCTTAGTTGGCAGTTTTGGTGGAAAGAGATGAAAAAGGATATGGCCGTGTTTGTATCGAGGTGTCTTACTTGTCAACAAGTGAAGGCCAAACATCAAAGGCCAGCGAGTTTGTTACAACCCTTGCCTATAGCCGAATGGAAGTGGGAGCATGTCATAATAGATTTTGTTATAGGTCTTCCGATGACTTAACGGGGTAATGACGCCATTTGGGTGGTAATTGGCCGATTGACCAAGTCAGCGCACTTTATACCTATGTACACAAATGACTCGGTAGATTTTCTAGCCGACCTTTATATTAGGGACATTGTCCAACTTCATGGGGTCCCTGTGACTATCGTTTTGGATAGAGACCCGTGTTTTACGACTCGGTTGTGGTAGAGCCTACAGAATTCCTTTGGGCACGAGATTGACTTTTAGCACATCGTATCACCCTCAGACTGACGGGCAGTGAAAGCACACCATTCAAATTCTATAGGATATGCTTAGAGGTTATGTTCTTGACTTTAAGGGGTCATGAGAGAAGCACTTGCCCTTAGTTGAGTTTGCCTATAATAATAGCTTCAAGTCGAGTATTGGTATGGCATCGTTTGAGGCGTTGTATGGCCAACCGTGTAAATCTCATGTGTGTTGGGCCGAGGTGGGTGATACACCTTTGATAGGCCTTGTGTTGGTTCGGGAAACGACTGAGAAATTCGGTCTTATCGGTAAGTGTAGCTCGGCTTTTTCGCACCCCCTTTCGGAAGCTAGAAAGAAGCTCTACAGTTCGAACTCTTGCGGTTCTGAATCTAATCTCACAAGTACAATGTGAAATCGATAAACACTAAAGAGTCCAAATTTGACAAATCGTTTTGGAAAATTGATTTTGAATCAAAAATGCCAAAATTGGACTACTTTGCCAGATACAGAGTCGCCACCTAAATATTTTATTTTTTGGGAAATTTAGAAAACCCATGACTCGTGCCAAAGGCCACGTGTCTTTCATAACCAAAGTTGCCTTGGCTCGAGAACTTAGGTACGAGAGGGGAAGGTCATGAATTGAGCACCCCTGCTCGCCCGATCAAAGATCGGCCTCTACTAATCATGATATGATTTTTATAAACATTATGTGTTCTTATTCCCATTATTAGGCTAGCTTTACTATGTGATGCGCACAAGCAAGTATAGACTAGTTTAGTCAAATTAGAACAATTCAATTTCATGTTTGTTTTGTGAAAAGGGTTTGAATTTGCCACCTCAAGTGGACTTAAACTTTGCAAATTTGCCACTTAACAGAGTGGGCTTAAAAGCCGTGAATTTGCCACTAGACATAGTGGGCTTAAACATACATTCGTTAAATCATTCCAATTCAAGCAACAAGCCTTCATCCACAGGCATTCATGCAATTTATCAAGTAAGCATTTAGCCTCATGGCAATCACTCACACTCATGCGCGTATGCTAAAGTATTAAAAACTCACCTAGTACTCCAAGCCAAGATAAAACAAAAGAGTTAGAAAAATACGCATGATTCCTAACTATGCCAAATGTCTAATGCAACACATACAAAACAATGCAATTAATAGGCGCAGCTACTAATATGTCATATGGATCAATTTTGATAACATGCGGTTAAACACGTATTCAAAGAAGTATTGAAATGACAATGCAGTTTGAATGATGCGTGAGCCTCGGTGCATGCAATACAAATGAATGGATGCAAGCATAAAGCACGAGGTATGCTAATTGAAACATGTCCCTAATTTAACCATCGAAAGCGGGTAAATAAAAGGGAGAAAGACGTGGGGTTGGAAAACATACACATTATTACATTACGCTCTCACAAAGGAGAGTTCGAATGAATAAACTAGCTAACCGAGCTAAGCTAAGCTAATTAAGCTAATTAACTAATTATTGCAACAATTGAAATGGGTAATTAACTAACTATCTAAACTAATTAATTAAAAGAAATTAACTAGGCTAAGCTAATTAAATATTACAACAACAACTAATTAGCTATAACTAATTAGGCTAATTAAATATTACAACACAATTCATTATACTAATGAGCACTAAGGAAGATGGATGAAGGTTGCATGCATATCGCCTGAAAACTACTCTGTCTGCCTAGCTCGCCTATATTTCTCCTTCAGCCACTACCTCTGTTTCTGCAAAATTGAACTGTTGGCCACACACCAAGGGCCGGCCGTGCATTATTGATGGCCGGCCGGGTCTATAGAGGGCCAGCCATGCATTGATTTGGTGCAAAACTTTGTTTCTGTTCTCTAAGCTGAAATCAGTGCAGCTAGAGCATTTTCAAGCTCTATTTGTCCTTCTTTCCTTCTCTGTCATAAGAAAGCCTCAAGAGAAGGTTCGGATTTACTCCAAAACCATCAATGACCGATATGATCGCTTGATGATCTCGGATATCATTTTGGACCAAAAATCAATGAATGTAATGCAAATGGACCACCCCTCCATTTTTGTCATGGAATAAACTCAAAAAAGGAAGTTGAGATGCTTCAAGGACATCAAAAACACCATGAATTGATGCTTGATGACCCTTGACACAAGAAACTTGGCATAACGTCCGGCCAAGTTTAAGCTATTAAGTTGTTTTCTTTAGGTGTGTTGATCCAAGTTTTAAACCAATTGTTTTAGTCATTGCCATTCATTAGTCCATTTGTCCAAGATAATGATTAAGTCCTCTAAACAAGAAGTGATGTCAAACAAGAGGTCTTTCTAAAACATGGGAAGAAGACTACACCGTTGACGATGAATCTCCGAAGAGATTAAGCCATTAAGTGTAGGTCTCCTTTACATGCATTGAACAACCTCAATTGGTTGAAACCATTCTCAAGAATGAAAGATATGGAAAGATAAATTGATTAGTAAACTTAGGCTCCAAACACGGAAAATGAACAAAGAAAGCATAAGAAGTAACAAGTATGCCAACTTAATGAGACCACAAGTGTATTAAAGAAGGCATGAACCAATTGAAAAGACCTAGACATCCTCAAAATAGCCCTAAATGTATGAAAATCATAGGTAAAACATATATGAAAAAGGGTTGAAAAGCTAGACAATAAAGATGAGAGTTAAGGCTAGTAAACAAAGATACGGAGAGGTGGCTAACCCCTCCACTTTTGAAGCTTCAAAACATGGTTTTTAGCCTTTCAAAACCTCTGAAAATTAGTGTAAATACCAAAGGAAATGAGTGAAAAAGAGAAGGTTTGAGTTATAATTAAAGGTATAAAAAGAGCAAGCTCTCTCTACTATTTTGGTAACTCTTCAAACCTAACTCCAAACACTTCAAACAAGCTCAAAACAATCCAAAACAGCAAGAAGTATGAAGTAAATGATAGAAATGAAAGCAAGAGAAGAGAAGACAAGCTTATACCTTTTAAGAAGTAAGCTTTTTATGAATGCTTCAAACTTGGTTTCAATGCATTCTCAAGCTTGAATTACACTTCTCCAAGATCAACCAAGGCTTTAGGGTGGTAAGACAAGGTTGTATATGATGTATATAGGTGGTGTAAGCAAGCTAGGTTAGCTCAAAGATGCCTTGCAATAGAAGAAGGAGGAGTCAAGAGCTCTCAAGGTGTATATATCACTTCTAGAATTTTGTTTAAGCCTCAAAACAATCTTAGAGCTTCGGTTTTATAGAATTCGATCTCAAAAGGTGATAAATATCTTCAAAAATGGATAGCTGGCAGCCTCTCGCCCAGAATAGTGTTTATCGCCATCGAAGGCCGGCCGGCCATTCATAGCCACAGTCGGCCATCACTGATGCACGGTCGGGCCTTGATGGCCTCCCTTGTTTTTTTGGGTTCAAACTCAGCTTAGGGTAGGAAAAGGTCCAAAAATGAAACTCATGGGTTCAAACAAGGTAAATGTTAAAGATGTGAGGTTATTTCGAAAGCCTAATTGATTCTGAATCGCTGCGAATTCATAATTCAACTTTCATCATTGAGTGCATTGAACCAAACATCTAAGTCTTGCGGGTGGTCAAAAATGGGGTGTCTACAGTTGCCCCTCTTTGACAGAGCTCGAAGTCATAAAATGACGTGAGTGAATGTCAAAACCTAGAGACGACCCATTTTAACAAGGCCGTAAGACTTGGAAAAGAAAGAAAGACATAAATTGAAATGGTCACTCTCGCAGGCTGCCTACGTATCCCTTTGCAAGGAATCGAACCAGCGTAGTTCTGGGGCAAGATGCAAATGATATGCATAATGTAAGAATATAACTTATGATCATGTAATGAGGTTGCGCAATGAAACATTTGAATGCAAATACGATGCAAAGAAAATGCCACAATTAAACAAACTGAAATAAGGCACAGTAATTCCAAACATGAAAAAGAAGTAAGTAAATGAACACGCCATGCGTGAGAATCACGAGCCAAACCACATTTCATGCAGAAAGGACGTAAGAAAATTAAGCTCAATTACGCGACGCGCAGGAAAGGCAAAGAGTGACATAACTGTCGGGCACGCCTGAGGTCTCAATCGAGATCCTAACACATTGCACACGTAATAAAGAAAAGGACGTTGTAAACACGGGGACACACCCAAATGTTTTTAACCAAAGCAATCAATTCTAACGCATCTCACGCAAGAGGAGAAAAGGTGGCGTGAACATCGGGACGCACCCGAATGTTTTTAACCAAAGCAATCAATCCTAACGTGTCTCACGCAAGAGAAGAAGAGGTGGTGTGAACACCGGGACGCACCTGAATGTTTTTAACCGAAGCAATCAATCCTAACGCGTCTCACGCGAGCAGAGAAGAGGTGGTCTGAACACTGGGATGCACCCGAATGTTTTTAACCGAAGCAAACAATCCTAACGCGTCTCACACGGGAGGAGAAGAGGTGGTGTGAACACTGGGACGCACCCGAATGTTTTTAACCGAAGCAAACAATCCTAATGCATCTCACGCGAGAGGAGAAGAGGTGGTGTGAACACCGGGACGCACCTGAATGTTTTTAACCGAAGCAAACAATCCTAACGCGTCTCATGTGAGAGGAGAAGAGGTGGTGTGAACACCAGGATACGCCCGAATGTTTTTAAGTGAAGGAAACAATCCTAACATGTCTCACGCGAGAGGAGAAGAGGTGGAAGGATACGATTCAAAGGGTATGAGTGATTTACCTGGAACTCCTCTAAATGAACCGTACATACAATATCGTCTAGTAATAAACGATGAAATGAATTACGAACTGAGAATGACAAGTCATCAATAACCAGTATAGCTTAAACAAGATAAATCATGAAATTAAACAAATGAAATAAAATCAAATTATGCGCTCACACAACAAAACAAAACAAAATGGATATCTCATTCCTTGTTTTCTCCTCTCTCTTTTCTTTCTTTTTGTTGTTATCATTTTGCTCTTTTCGACACTCATCATTTTTTGTGGTTAACACACAACTCCTTATGCCATGTAAATCAAAACCCATAATTGAAAAACTCAAAAAAAAAGAAGAAGAAAAGAACTGGAACTTAAAACACAAAATTAAAACTTGAGACTAAAACTCAGAAATTAAAATAATGATGAAATAAAATAAAATCAATTAGCAACACACAAAACAAAACAAAACAGAAAAGAAAAAAAAATTTAAAATCACCGAAGGCCGGCTAGGCCTCGACGATGCATGGCCGGGCTTCAATAGCGCCGGCCGGCCTTCGACAACGACGAAGGACAGTTTGGTAAAAAGCCACACCCATGGCTCTTTAAAACACAAAAGACTCCCATTTTGATCACCATCTAGGTCGGAAATCCCCTCTCATTCTCTCTAAACCTCCATTCTCTCTAGATTTCCTCTTTTTCTTGAGTTTACCCAACAATCCTCACAAACATTTCCTAAAACAACTTGTTTTCCTCTTCCTTTTGAACCAATTGAAAATTGTTTTGGTTGAGGTTTGGGTTTTCTCTTTGTTTTTCCTCATTTTCTCACATCTTTGCCTAAACTTTCTTTATTCTCCTTTGATTTTTCATCCCCTCTTCACTTTTTCTCTCTTAGGGTTTGAAACTTAGGATTTCACCTATTTTCACTCACCTCCTTCACTTTTTCTACACTTTTTCCATGGCTAGTGATAAGGTTCCCATTCCAAAGCCTACCACAGGTGCTGGTGTTACCCTTGGTGCAAACATGGAGGCATTGCAAACCAGTGCATTGCTTCCCCTCACCGAGAGACCTTTTGATGCAGCCACATACCAATCGTGCACACATGTGCCACATCCTGCCGGCATCTTAAGATTCGCGGGCTTCATTCCGGGATTGGATGAGGATACTCTACTGCGAGAGCCCATGGAGCATATCTCTGCCGATGCTTCCATAGTACACAACTCTTCCCCCATTTTACTTGAACTCAATGAACAAATCACGTATACTGATAAAACTCCTAATTAATAGGTGATCACTAGGAGGAAAGGCGACTATGGCTCTATCTCCGGCCCCTGGCGTTGATATGAGTGGCTCCCCATAGAGGTTCGCACTTTGGTAGATGCTGCTGGCTTTGGGCCCTTTTGCTCCGGGCTCATACAGATGAGGGCCGAGTCTTGGCTTTACAGGGCCCTGGTGGAGAGATGGTGGGACACCACCAGCTCATTTCACTTCTCTTCTCACTACAAGAAATAACAGTTTCGCCGACCAAAATATTAGTCGCCAAAGGTCGGACTTTTAGTTGCTGATACCATTTAGCGACTAAATTTTTTTGTCGCCAAGTTAATCGCCTAAACCTTGTCAGTGAATGTTTTAGCGACTAAACGCGTGTTTGGTCGCTGAAAGTGAAACATTTGGCTACTATTTTTTTTAGTCGGCAATGTTACTTTTTAGCTACTAAATTTTATTTGGTCGGCAAAAATAAATGTTTTGGCTACTAAATTATTGGTCACCAATAGCCAAATTTATTTTTTAAATTATACATTTACCGACCATTACTCAAGGAATCGGCGACCAAACCTTTTAGTTGCCAAAAGGTCATTCGTGAAAAAAAAAAAAAATTACACTCACTAGCTTCTCATCTGCTCTTGTGGAGATTCAAACCATCAACCTCCCACACTATAAACCTTATACAGCACACTCTTTCCACTACGCCTCTATAACACCATATGATCATATATACAACATATATTATTTATATAGTACATTGACCCATATTAATATAAAATTATATATATAAATATAATTATTTTTTATTGAACATAATTTATGTAAAAATAAATTATTTACTAGAAAAAACAAGAGACCACTTTTGGCGACTAAACTTCTTTTTAGTCGCCAATTCTATACTTTTGGCTACTAATTTTTTTAGTTGCTAAAAAATTTAATTCCCGCGCTAAAATTACCATTTTTGGCGACTAAATTTCTTTTTAGTCATCATGGTCGCCGAATCTAATTTATCTGTTTGATAGATTTATTTATCTGTCTAGATATAACTATTTTGGGCTATCGGTGGAGGGTAGTCATGATTGTTGTAGAACTGCATGATGATTAGGTAAATTGAAACTAATCAATTGGGTTATGTCATTGAATATGACGGTTGGATTAACACATTGAATATGTGGTATGATTGATCATTGTATATGATAATGTGTTTAGATACATTGCATATGTATCTTTGTTTGGAAGAAGAAATGGAATGTACTCCATTGTGTGAGAGGAGATAGGGGATGTACTCCACTGTTTGGAAGGAGATAGAGGATGAACTCCATTGATAATTAAGTTGGCCGGAGTGTCCAGGGTGAAAGTCCCGAAACCTTTTATACATCGGAATGATGTTGATGATTGAAGTGTTGATAATATGAGTTGTAGTCTCATTTCGAATTGTTAATGATTGAAATGTTGGTAATATGAGTTGTAGTCTCATTTTGAAATATTCGAGTGAATAATGACCCATGCTTATGAATTAACTTGGGTGGATGAATAGAGATGGATTTTGAAATATAGATGTACTTGTTGATAGTTTTGGTAAAGGGTGTAATTTGGCTTATAAGTGTTAACCATTTATTGAATGCTAATGTTCTAGTTATTTCTCATATTCGGTTTAGCATATTTCTACTGGGCTTTGGCTCACCCTTCTGGGGATACCATTTTCAGGTACATGTGACATGTCGCCTCCAAGGATGTAGCTTGAGAGGTTTAGAAGCTGAAGGCTTACTTTTGTAGTTATCTTTTGTATTACATGTAATCTAGGCCAAGGGCTTAATGTGTTAGGAGTTAGAACTCCCTTTTTGTTGAAACCAAGTGTTGACTTGGAAAGTTTGTAAGCCCGTGGGGCATTTACTTTTGTTGTCAACATGCAGTACTTTTTGTAAAGAATACTCTGATAAATGAATATATGTTTATTCCTCCTATGTCTATGGATGTCAAGAATGATTGGTTTATATGTATTATTTTGAGGGCGTTACACAAATTCTTCAAAATATGGTACCAAGTACACAATTGTTATACTCCAAATCCCACTTCAACAAAATTCAAATAATGACGATAAAGTGTTTACATTTCTTTAAAACACCTTAGATTCCACCAATGAGTTGTTGCATGTCCAAGGTCAATCGATTGCCAAAATGGAAGCCCATTTAGAGCAAACAGCTAATATTCTCGATAGGGAAGAAGAGACTATCTCCCATTTTCCAATAGAAAGTTCTTTAGGAGAGTCTCTAGATTATTTTGATTTTGATAACAGTGATATGGATGAGCCATTGTCTACCCCTTTTAGAGAATCACATTTTTCTTCCATCGAGGATGATCCACTTTCAACCCCATTTTTTTCATCTTGTGTGGAAGTACCCCATTTGGAGTTAAAACATTTACCCTCAGGTCATATTGATGAGTTTTTAGATAGGGTCGAGACCATCTCCATGGATACTCTTCCACCTGTTTATCCAGTGTCTGAGAAAATAATGAGTGAGTTGAGTGGATTAGACAATGATTTGGATTGGGATTTTGTGATTGGCGATGACCTTTTGATCTCTGTTCTTAGGGTCTGTTTACATGATTTCCTACTAAAAGATAAATACCCTAAGTTATTACTCATGTTTTGTTAAAGGATGAATTTTTAACTCACTTTTGTTCACTTTTGGATGGGTCAAATACTTTTTGTTGGAATGACCCATATCTCATAAATTATAAGAAGCGAAAAAAAGTGGAATTGTTGCAATTAGGCAAAATAGATTAGTTTATTTTGTTTGTTTTATTTTATTTTATTTTATTTTGTGTGTTTTCAGTATTGTGTGTCAGGGCAAAAAATAGACGAATACACCTTAAAGGAACCACTGAGTAGGACTAAAGAAATTTGGTCTGAAATGGGCTACTTAAAAGAGGATAAAATTTATAGCCCTAAAACGTCTTGGAATTTGATAAGAAAAGACCAATTTTATTTTTATTTTATTATGTTTTCCTTCTCAATCCTTTGTGGCATGTGCCATTGAGAACAATGCCATTTAAGTTGGGGGGAAAGCATTTTGTGTTTATTTTGTTTTTTGGTTTGTGTATATTTTGTATGTTTATTTTTATTTTAATTTTATTTGTGTTTTGAAAAAAAAGGAATTTGTGTTTATTTTGTTTTTTGGTTTGTGTATATTTTATATGTATATTTTTATTTTTATTTTATTTGTGTTTTGATTAATTTTTTTTTTTTTGCTATTGTTCGTGCTTTCAAAAAAAAAAATAAATAAATTTTTCTTTGTGTGCCGTTGTGTGTGGTTTTGTTTTTGTTTTCAAAAAAATAAAAAATAAAAAATTGTGTTGTGTTTGCGTTGTGTTAAAAAGTTTTGCGATTAATTATTAATTTTGTTGCCTTAACATTTTAATTATATCTTAATTTATTATACTATCTTTTGATTAACAATAATTTTTTTTATCTCATCTCCGATCTGCACATGCACATAGCCGCTTAAATATTCTTTGATTAATTTTTGGACTTAGAATTGAACATCTTGATGTCTAATGCGAAGACTGTAACCCTTGTGAGTTTTGAGCCATTATTTTGTTGGAGGGTTATTAAATTTAGTCTTAATTATTCATTTGGAAGTGCACTATTTCGTTGTTCAATCTCATTTTTTCAATTTGGTTGAATGTTAAGAAATCATATTACATTTACACCCTCTAAAAATCATGAAACTTGAAAAATTGTACCAAATTCTGGGAAATGATTTAGACCATTTTGTATGAATTAAGCTTTAACATTTCTTTCTCTACACTCAAAAATCTTTAGAAACCAATTTGAGTCTACATTCCAAACCTTTTATTCAATAAACCCCTGGTGATAACTGGCCATTGTCTTTAGGAGCCAAAAAAAAATAAAAAAATAAAAAAATAAAAAAATTGAGGAATTGATAAGGAGGAGGATAGAGAAGAAGAAGAAGAAGAAGAAGAAGAAGAAGAAGAAGAAAACAATTTTAAAAACTAAATAAATAAAGAAAGATTATGGAAAGGAGTCTACATTGGTGCATATTGTTGAAAGAGTATGTCAAAACCATGGAATAATAATTTTGACTGTTCTCTTAGATACTACTTCTTACAAATTTTCTTACCTATCCCTAATCTTGTTTGACTAGCCTAATAAAAGTCTTATTTGATTCTAGAATTGGTAAAATTTAGATACATAATGGATAGAGGTGTTAGTGTAATATTTTTTAGCATCTAGCATTCTTTTGAAGAGATTGTGTTTCATGCTAGCGTCTTTCATCATTTGTATCCGAGATATTTTGATTTGTTTATATTAATTTCACTTGTATATGTTGAGGGTACACAAATTTGCATCGTATCTAGTAATTCATTTGTTGAGTGCAATATTTGTGAGATTTGAGTTGAAACATGCTTTTGATAGAACTAGGATCTTCTTTCATTGAGAGATTAAATAATATTTTTGTTGGCTATAATTTACGCACACTCTAAGAATTGAGACAGAGAAATTATTTTTACCAATTGCTAGTATTCTAAACACTGACAATTCTTGCCATCTTCTGTAAATATCTTCTTCTTCTTCTTCTTCTTCTTATTTTTTTTTTAAAAAAAATTATTTTTAAAAAATCTTAATTTTTGTGAGTATATTCTCTATAAACCCTCACGAGATTACAGCTCGTCCACTAGAAATAACCTAGGGGTTCAAAGGCTAGTTGGATATGCTAAATGCAATCGTGTTTCCTACGAAAATAGCTTAGATAGATTTTATTTTATTTTATTTTTAATTTGTTTTACTCCATGACTAGTAAAATGTAAATTGGGCGTGTGATCAGAGCCTAAATATTATAAATTTGGCACGCTAAAATACATTTTATTAGTCTACTTATTTTGACTATTTTATAAATTTACATTTTTTTTTGTGTTTTTATATATTTTGAATGTTTGTATAAATATTAATGTAAATAATATATTTTAAATATTTTACTTATTATATTATATATTATACATTCTAGATATTTTATTTATTATATTATATATATTATAAAATAAATAAATAAATAAAGGAAAAGAATTTGAGAGGGTGTTGGCAGAGCCGCCCCCTCCATCAAACAAATAATATATATATATATATATATATATTTATACTAGTGGATGGTACACGCAATGTGTGTGCAATTCAAATAAGTAAGTATAAAACAAATAATAAAGAAATTAATATCATAAAATGTATATTGTGTAAATGGTAAGAGTATTCTTAATGAAACCTAAGGTCTTGAGTTCAATGCTTTTGAATAATAATTTTTTTTAAAAAAATTTAGGATAGGAAAATTTGCCACGTGGCAGAAGGAGAAGCCACCACACTATTAGACACCAAGTCATGTGCTCACATATATAATAGTATAGTGGGTGGCACACGCAATGAGTGTGCAATTTAGATAAGTAAGAATAAAACAAATAATAAAAAAATTAATATTATACTATGTATATTGTGTAAATGGTAAGAGTGTTCTTAATGACACCTAAAGTCTTGAGTTCAAATTTTACTCATATCATTGAATAATATATATATTTTTTATTTTAGGATAGGAAAATTTGCCACGTGGCAGAAGGAGAAGCCACCACACTATTAGACACCAAGTCATGTGCTCACATATATAATAGTATAGTGGGTGGCACACGCAATGAGTGTGCAATTCAGATAAGTAAGAATAAAAAAAATAATAAAAAAATTAATATTATAATATGTATATTGTGTAAATGGTAAGAGTGTTCTTAATGACACCCAAGGTCTTGAGTTCAAATTTTACTCACACCATTGAATAATATATATATTTTTTATATTTAGGATAGGAAAATTTGCCACGTGGCAGAAGGAGAAGCCACCATACTATTAGACACCAAGTCACGTGCTCACATACATAATAGTATAGATTATATTATTATACTAACTATGTTTGTTTGTTTGTTTTTCCTATAAAAAGAAGAGCAGATGCAGCAGAGAAGGAGGAGAGCTGAGCGAGGCAGAGGCTTTGGCCAAGGAAACCAAGGAAAGAAAGAGAGAAAATAAAAAGAAAGAAAAAGTAGGAGTAGTTTGTATATATTAGAGTAGTGCAATTATGTGGAACTAATATTTTTCTTAGGATAGAGATGAAACTCTGACCAAATAATTGGGATGAATTGTATTTGATATTTTTAGTTTTAATTTGATTTGGATAAATTGTATAACTTTTACATCTTTTTGTGCAATAAATATTTTCTTCAAATCATGTTATACAATTATTTTTACTATTATGTATTAAAATTGTTAGCCGAGTCATACCTAGTAAGATGAGTCATGCATCAACCATAGTTTAGCTTAGTTTAGTAGTGATGGTCCATACTAAGCGAAGATGATTCATGGCTTTTGGGTTTTAATATACAAATCTTCTTGATGATGCATTTATGATCAAATTCAATCATTTTATCCAAATTAATAATTTTCTAAAAACTAATACAATAACCCCTGATTATAAGGTTAGTGGTGGATTCAAAATCTTGAGATATTTCATATTTTATTTTACTTATTTTATATTTTATTAACTTTAGTTTTATTATTTTCAAAACAAATTTCCAAAATCAAACTTTTTAAATTACTTTAATTATTATTTTTGAGTCAACATAACTCAATTAGTCCCTGAGGATCGACACCTGATCTTAACCGTTTTACTTCAGAGTAGTAGTTATTACTTGGTTATAAATAGAATATTTTAGTGTGCAAATGACTAGCATCAAAAATAGCAGATCGAAATGGAAGAGGAGAGAGCACCACCACCGCCACCGCCGCCGCCGCCACTGTGGTCATCATCATTGGTGGAGCTGTTAGATCAAGTGATGGTGTTCGTCGAAGACGAAGGCAATAAGATCGGAGTCGATGTCGGACTACCGTGATCTCAGATTTGAAGTAGAGCTGTGGAGACGTAGTTGACGGTGAGGGTGATGGAAGCGACGTTGCTTACTACTATGATAAGGGAAGCGACAAAGATAGGAGAGAAAAGGAGAAGAAAGACAGTGGGATGAAGAGAGAGAGAGAGGGAGGTTTGGAGAGAGAGGGTTTGAGGGGGAGACAAATGTGTATAACGATATGATACGTATGTATATGGGTAATTAGGTCATTTCGCTGAAACATTTCCTTATGGACATACTATTTTCACATGTAGACTTTTGGGCAAAAAGAATTCAAATTTGGATTTATAGCCTAAGCACCCATCTTTTAATTTATTTTTAATTTAAATCATTTGGCTAATTTTTTTGCAGTAAAAATGACCCAAAAAATAATATTTTAGTCATTAAATTCAATAAAAAAAAGAATTTTAGACACATTTCATACACCTATATTGAATATAATAACTAAAATACTTCTTTTTCATCAATTTTACTTAACAAAAATATGCAAATGGTTTATATTAAAAACAAATCAAAAGATTAATATTTAAATTGATAAAATAAAAAACTCAAGATTTATTTTGTTCTAAGATACAAACCTAAGATTTTTTTTGTTGTTGTAATTTTTGCTTTTTTTTTTTTAAAAAAAAGCCCAAGAAAATTTCAAAATTTTATATTAATTGTCAAAATTCACTTATCATGAATTTTAGTAGAAATTTGGAAAAGAAAAGAAAAAATGTGAGTAAAAAGAAGGACGGGTGAAATGTGAATAAAATATAAATATATTTCACTTATCTTTTTCTCTTTCCCTTTTTAAATAAAATCATTATTCAAATTCCGTCTTAGAGTATGACCTCACAACACTAACATATATGAAATTCATGGTAATTTTCTAATACCATAGACTTTCTAATATTTTTACACAAACTCTTACATAGGTGTAAGGCCCATTCCATATGATTCCCATGTGGATCTCACACCAAGTGAGAGATTGTATGGAACATTTGGAATTCCTACCATTGCTGGCTAAAAACACCAATAGCTATTTGATTTGAGGAAATTTTATTTGGGCACTTAGGCTATAAGTCTATTTCTGAATCTTTCAATCTCTTTGGGCCAAAAAGACACAATTTGTTCAAAAGGACAACTATTGGTTGAAATGAACTTATCTGTCTATCTATTCAAATTTACTAAATTAACTATCTATTGAATGTGACACATGTCACTCATTCAACTACTTATTTATTGAATATCACACATTTCTTTACTTCACCACCACCTCCTGTTACAGCCAGTCATTGCCTACAGTCACTAACTTTTTTCGACGCTTGCGACCTTTTAGGCGTGTCCGTATTACCAAATAAGATTTTATCTTGGATTTAATACTTTACACCCATTTGGGATGGACTTTTCACCCATTTTTCCAATTTATTTTACTCCTGGTGCAAGTAAAAGTAGTGCCTTGGGTTGAATTTTATTGGTTAAATAAATGAAATCTATTATTTTAGGGAAATTTTATGTGTATCTGTGGACTCGCCTTTTTCCGCGCCCCGCCTTTCAGAAAGGGTTTGAAAAGAAGGCCTCACAGTTCGGACTCCTGCGGTTCTGAATCTAGTTTTACAAGTGCAATGTGAAACTAATAATCACCAAAGAGTCCAATCCGGTAAACCTTTTTTGGAAAATCGATTTTAAATCAAATAATGCCAAAATTGGATTGCTTTTCCAAATACAAAGTTGCCACCTAAATATTTTGTTTTGGGGAAATTTAGGAAACCTTGACTCGTGTCAAAGGCCCCATGTCCATCACTACCAAAGTTGCCTCAGCTCGGGAACTTAGGTACAAAAGCCCAATCAAAGATCGGCCTCTGCTAATCATGATATGTTCTTTTATAAACGTTATGTGTTCTTATTCCGATTATTAAACTAGCCTTACTGTGTGACGTGCACAAGCAAGTATAGATTGCGTCGCAAGAAATGGAACGTTTCAAGTCATGTTTGTTTTGCGAAAATGGTTTGAATTTGCCACCCTCAAGTGGGCTTAAAGATGCGGATTTGCCACCAAACATAGTGGGCTTAAAACATGATTTGCCACAACAAAGTGGGCTTAAAACTCTCGTTGAATCGTTCTAATTCAAACAACAAAGCCTTCATCCACAAGCATTCATGCAATTTAGCATTTAAGCACATAGCCTCATGGCAAGCATGTGAAACATGGTAATATGGCAATCACACTCATGCAAGTATGCTAAAGCATAAAACTCACCGAGTACTTCAAGCCAAAACAAAAGCTAGTTAGAAAGATGCATGATTCTAACTATACAAGATACCTAATGCAACATATGTAATATGCAATTAATAGGCTCGGCTACTAATATGGCATATGATTCAATTTGATAACATGCAATTAAACATGTATTCAAATAAGATATTGAAATTACAATACAGTTTGAATGATGCGCTGAGCCTCAGTGCATGCAAGACAAATGAATAAATGCAAACATGCGAGCATAATGTATGCTAATCAAAATATGTCCCTAATCTAACCGTCGAAAGCGATTAAATAAAAGGGAGAAAGACGTGGGGTTGGAAGACATGCACATACACACGCACACTTATTACAGCATTGCACCCTCACGAAGGAGGGTCTGAATGAATAAGAGCTAAGCTAATCTAAGCTAAGCTAATCAAACCTAATGAATAACTAGCAAACTAATTACTAATTATTACAACACTTTAATCAACTAGTAAACTAATTAATTAAAACAAATGCACACTAACTAAGCATGCAAGGCATTAAACTATGCTACCACTGCTTCACCTCGGGAAGTGGGAGATGCATGCGCTCGGTTTTCTCCCTAAAAAGACCTCTGTTTTGCTCTTGAGAGGCTCTATTTGCAGGGTTGAGCACACTTCAGAATCTTTTTGCGCCAACTTTCCAAATCTCTACTGAGGATTGCATCAATGGCCTGCCGGCCATGGATGTCTGCTGCTGGCCCTTTGCAGGCCAAACGGATGCCTTGCCGCAGAAATGAAGCCTTGCCGGCCATTGGTGAGGCATTGCCGGCCACTGATGCTCTGGGTCACCATACTGCAACGGAGCACAAACAAAGCAAAATGAAGGTTTTTCCAATGGTATGTTTGTATTGTACCCCTCCTTATCATCTCAAAACCTGAAAGGAGTGGCACACTTAGATCCAAAACCACCAATCAAGTAATTTCATTGTATGATGGCCAAAGATCCAAGTTGTATAATTTCAATAAATGCACAAATAAGACTCGATTGACCACCACCCTATCATGCATGATCAAGGGCAATGGAGACCAAGGAAAATGACAAATTTCATCACTTTTGAGTATGAAATATCCCATTTGCCTTGTGTTCAAACTAACGTCCGGTTTGAACACATGCAATGCAACACAAAGAATCCTTATCTAGCTTCTTTTACTTGTCTTTTAATTACCAAAACCATTCTTTAATTGATTAAGTCCAAAAGTGAGTGTCCTCTAATGGAAAGATGGTTCAAACCACAAGGTGCTTTGGGCATGAAAGAGGCATTACACTGTTGGTAATGAACCCCCTAAGGGATTAAACCATTAGGTGCAATACCTCAATTCCACACTTAGGCAAACAAGTGGTTTGAAACCACTTTCAAAGCAAACAAAAGAGTGAAGAATGGAGGGAGGTTGTAGAGATTAAAGTGCTGAAATGGAGTGCAAAACAACACTAAAACATGCTTTGAACTCAGAACAATGATGATTAAAGCATTAAAACATCAAGCTAGTACAGGAAATAACACTACAACTATGCAATACAAGCCTCAACTGAACTAACCAGCCCAAAATAGAGCCAAAATAGGTTATTTCAGAGGCAAAAAATGCTAGACTTAAGCTAAATTATGCTAGGAAAATATGCTAACATATGAAGCTATTTAGGCATGCAAACAAGACACAAGGAAGGGAGGCTAACCCCTCCAATTTTGGACTTCAAAAGTTGATTTTTATCACTGAAAAAACTTTGAGATTTAGTGGTTAAAGGGTCCAAAAATTTTGATTTAAAAGTGATGAAAAGATGGCACAAAAGCTTAACAAGCTAAAAAGCAAAAGGGGTGGACAACCCCCTAACTCAAAAGAGCCCAAACCACCACTTTTAGGCCTCAAAAACAGAACTTTTTACATGCCAAAACCAGCCCCAAAACAATAAAAAAAGATGACAAAGCAAGTATTGAAAGCAAGCTTAAGTAACAAGTGTTATACCTCTTGAAGCAAAGGCACAAAATAGACAACAATCCAAGCCCAAACCACTTGCTAGAGCTGAAACCAAGTCTTAATGAACCTCAACTCAAAGAGAAGTAACTTCTATCAAGGAAGTGTATGCAAAAGTGTAGAGAAAACAAGCTTCAAGGCACAAACTTGTAAGAGAGAGAGAGAGAGAGTTTTTTTGTCTTCAAATTTATCTAACACCCCCCCCATATGAAAGAGAGGGGTCCTATATATAGAAAATAAAAAATCCCCTCACAAAGATCCAGCCATACATGTGTTGGAAAATGCATGAACCTGTGCAAACAGCTGGCACCAAATATCACAAAATATCTGCAGAAAGGACTGATGGCCGGCCAACCATTAATGATGGTCGGCCGGTCATTAATGATGGTCGGCAAGGCTCCATTGATAGCCGTCAAGGCACATCAATGGCCGGTAGGCCAAAAACCATGGCCAACAACCTTCAAGGATGGTCGGCAGGCCATCAAAAACTTCATCGTGAAAAGACCCAAGCATGATCCAAAGATGAGGCAAAATGGATGCTAGGTTTAGAGAACTCAAACCTGTGGCGTTCTACCGCAGACTTTGAATGTTCGGTGGGCTATCAAACTCATTATCGGATGTACCTGCAAGAACATCCAGGTACCTGCAAGAACATCCAAGCCTTAAAGGGGCCATAAAAAATGGGGTGCCTACAGTATCATATGCACATTTGGTTACGAGATTTGAGTCAATGGTTCTGACTTACTGTGTTATCAGTTATAATACATTATAATGTTTGATTATGACAAAATTTTAGTTATGATCTAAGAGTTGTTTGGTGATACCTCTTGTAATGTTTTGTTATAACTCAATTTTATTGTATTTTATTTTTTTTTAGTTATGACTCCCATGATACATTCATTTTCGATAAAGCATTTGAAAACTCCTCTTTTGTTTTGGAACCAAAACTTGAGATTGTTCAAAAATCCATTTCTTTCACAAGTTGTTTTTATAAAAACAAATAACTAAATTAAAATTCATAAGGATGTGCGAAGAATCCCTACCTTAAACTTAGAAGATGGAAGAGAAGAACTCAAAAAAACTCTACGTGAATGAAACCACGAGTCACTCGGATCAAAAGGAATCCCTTGAGATGATCTACAATCTATTTCAAAAGGCCAAGGTGAGATGGTACCTCTAGGTGAGTAGATCTAAAGGTCTAAGTGGGAAAAAGTGAACTTTGAGAGAAAAAAAGAGAGAGAGTCACGGATGAGAGGGCAAAATAGGTGGAAAATAATAAAAGGAAGATGTTTTGAGACCTATTTATAGTGGCTAGGTATTAATAGAATAATAGCTCCAAGGTCAAATGAAAAGAATAAGTCAAGAATCCCTATAAAGCAAGGCCTAAGTCGAACAAAATCTAGAAAAAGACTCACAGGGGTCGACCCTCGCGATAGTGGTGTTGACCCTTAGGAAGAAAATCTAAGACACTAATGTTTTGCAACAGACGAGGGTCGACCCTAGACGATAGTGGTGTCGACCCTATATTTCAGCATGTAATCCAGGACAAAGCAACATCGGATGGGTCGACCCCACCAAGACTGTTGTCGACCATAGAAGCTAATAACAGGGTAAGTGTCGACACCTTTAAGCCTAGTGTTGACCCCAAATTTCAGTAGCCACCCTAAGGGCATAGCAATGAGGTGGTGTTGACACCACCAAGGCTGGTGTCAACCCTAGGAGTTGAACAAAACATAAGAAAGAAGGCAATGTCGACACCACCAAGGATGGTGTCGACCTTTAGCCAAAATCCAACAAGAGAAGAGGGAATGACGACTGCTATGGATATGGTTTCCAGATTTAAAGGCAATAAATGGGTCGGGTCTAAGCTCGGATCGCTATATTGTATGTGCTTTATGTGACTATGTGTTTACTTGGTTTGCCTTATTTGGTGTAGATATATGTATAGGTGTATGTTTAACTCACGTACGACGTGTGAGAACTTATGTGGAGTATTAAACTGTGAGTTAATCTTGTCTCTACCTTGAAAATGTCTCTCCTTAGGAACAATGGTAGGATAGACTAATGGGGATGGACAGATGGGTCAAGAGGTTTTAGAATTGTTGTTGAATCAAAAGCTAAATGATTTTGTAGAATTATGGGTGTAAGTGTAATCTTTAAATGGTAAAGACTATGATGCACAGTAAAAGGTTTGTCAGTATGAAGAGTGACTATTTCTGAAGTCTTATATTAAACTGTGGAAGTGGGCTAGATGAAGAACCTTGAAAGTAGAGTAAGTTAGAAATTAAACTTGTTATAGTAGTATGGGTTGGTTGAGACCTAAATGATGATCAAAGTGTCGTAAACGGAAATATTTTGAAGTGCAAATTTTCTTGGAATAGCCTAAGTTATTTATAGTTAGGTTGATCTACTTGTTTGATTGATCACTTGTGAGGTTAATGTTGGGCCTTACGCCAATTATTTGGTACGTATTTGGGGGATGAACGTAGTCTTGGCGTGTTAGAAATTGTACAGTGTAGTAAGAGACATGTTTCTTAGAGAGTTCGTTTTATTCAGAATTTTGTTGTAAATCATAAGTGAACGAATTAGGTAAAGAATTTTGAAATAGATTGGGATAAGATTAAATTTGATTGGGATTGCGATATTTGATGGAATTTCTAGTAGTGAAAATGATGATTTGTGAGTAGACATTTTGGGATGTATAGCCAGGTTTTGAATGCTTTCGAGTTTGGTGGAGTTAATTTTCTCAAAGTTGGGTGTTGATGTACTCAAGTGCAATATACAAATGTTTGGGGATATGATGTGATTGGTGTCTCGGGAATTGTATTAGCAAACAAATGTCTTTAGAGAAATTTTTTAAACGATCTTGTGAGAATGTTGTGATTTTACGGAGATTATGATTAGGTGCTTTGAGATGGTTGAGATGGCTGTGATTTGAGTATTTTTGTAAGGAATTTATGCTTGATCCACCGTGAGAGATTAATGTTAATTTTTGTAGTCACCCTTAGCTATATGTCCAAAAAACAAATTTATGTAAACCGGTAGTACACATGATTGTGTTGGATTAAGTTTGATGTGTGTTGTGATGGTGTGGTTTAGAGATTTATTTTGTATCCCTTGTCCTTTACCTATAAAATTGTTTTGTATCCTTGGTGTGAGAGTTGTGAACCCGTTATATTGATCCTTCGTTTTGCTATAAGAGTGGTGAGAATTTGTGTTGTTGGTATGTTGATCTAATATTATTATTGGGTTTATTTTGGGTGTATTTGACCTTGAGTGGTAAGTGGTTTTCCTAATTAAAAGGTATTTAGCTTTGCCTAATAGAGGGTGATTCCTTATTTTAATTTTATTCCATGGTGTTTTGTGATGGTGTCATCTTATAAGAAGTTATTTGGCAGACTCTTCGTTAGGAAATAAATTGGTACTGTGGGAGCCGAATAAATGGCAGAATCAGAAGCATACACTCTGGAAGACAGATATTACTCGGCTCCATCCTGCATGATCAAGAGGCCGAATGCAATAGGTAGGCCGAGTATCTATTGAACTATGGAGTCGAGTAAATAAAGCGGATAATGAGTGAAAAGTGGGCCAGGCCCCGAGGCCCAGGAAACGGGTATAAATAAAGGAACAACAGACGAAGAAAGGTATGTGAGAGTTAGTATGCTTAACTTAAAATACAAGTAACCCAGAGAGAGTAGAGACTGACTTGTCCATCGGAGTGCTAATTCTAGCACCCCCGACCGGAGTGTTCATTTCCTTTCAAGTGTCTATTCGAGGATCAAGAGCATCCCCTAGGACCAGAAGAGTATGTCCAAACCACTTCTCCACAGGTATAAAGTATTTTTGTTATGTGGTTGGAGATTGTTTTGGAATGATTGTTGTTGATAGAGAAAATCTCTTTGAGTGAATAAGTGGCATTACAACTTGTGGTAGTATCTTTAGAGTTTGAGTATAAATGAACTGACTAGAGAAAAATTACTACCAGTATGAACATTTGTGGGTATAACCTTGTGTCTTGAGTTATGTAGACTTTTGTGGTGGGTATGAAATGGTAGTTGGTGTCGTTGTTTTGTGACTTGAGCAGTTGTGGCAATTATATTTTATTTTCATTTTGAAAAGTTGTAGTGAATGACTTTTTGAGTTAAATTATTTTTTAAGGTGGAGCAGCTTTGGTAGTAATTGGATTGAAGTACTGACAATATGATTTTGTTAGAATTTAATAATAGAGGCGTAATATTATTTTAGTGAAAGATGTATATTGAATTTCAGTTGGAGAGATTCTCTTGTAATAAGAGATTAATTTATTTATTAACGACGTAAATAATTATCATTAAGCATGTTCATTTTGTAGAAGGTATTAAATTTAGGTTGATTTTGTGGGACATCATAATCTTAGTGTGGTGTGGAGTTGTGTTACAGTTTCAGAGTTAGTATCATGGTTTTGATTCTAAGGAATGTTAGTGTGTTGTGCGAGTATAGGTAGATGATGCAAGTGTAGGAGGTTTCCTTAGGTAGTGTGTTTATTATTGTTGTAGCAATAGGAGAGGTTAACAAGGAATCACCTCAGAACTTATTTAAATTCTAAAAATGAGGTGGATGAATAAGAATTGATTGTTTGGTGAGTGTGTGTGTGTCGCTCAAGGGAGTGACAAGTCATGCAAATTGCTTGGTAATAGTTTCTAGTTGATTGTGTGTGATCCCCAAAATGGGTTAACTGTGCAAATTGTGATGCAAACATAAGATAAATATTGAGTAATTGATGGGTTGTAGTAGTGGTCATGAATGGGATGTGACTTCCCAAATGTGATGTTTAGTCTATTTGTTTGTTTTATTTAACCTTATTATAGTGGTTATTATGTGTGGGTATTGCTTGAATAATTGTAAATGGATTGTGGCATCACTATAGTGATGAGATTATTGGCTAGGTGACGTTTGAGAGTCACCGGTTGAAATATATTTGAGAAAAGAGTTAAGAACGGAGTTCTCCCATTGAGCATGACCTTGTTTTTGCCGAAATTGAGAATTTATTGTTATGGATGAACATGTGAGTAAAGGAGAAATAGTTGTAAAAAGGGTGTTTGGAGTTTTATGATGTGTATAACCCTTAACCACTTCAATGTAAATAAATAAATAAATTTTCAAACTTTTCACTTTTACAAATCACTTGTACGCGTCTAAAACATATATATATTTTTTTATATATGAAGTTTTCTATCAAGAATAATCTCTTTAATTTCAAAAGTCAGGAAATATTATTTTTGAGTGTTTTTGGTTCTCAAGTATTTCAAAAACACAATTGAATAAATGTGTGGGCATGGAATACTAGCTGTGTTTTAAGAATGTAGTTCGTGGTACTATGGTTTTATTGGGTTGTGTTTGTCAAAGGACATGATTGGGGGATAGAACTCTTATTAGAATCTTTTCTTCTTATGAAAAGGGAATAAGGACTTGTGTAGTAGTGTGAGGTCATCGTTTGAAAATTTTGGTTACCGAGTGATCGGTAGTTGTTTCTTGGGGTGTGAATGTGATGTGAGAACTTTTTTTTTTTTAAGGTTTTAGGTCATTAGACAACCTAGAATCATTCTCTGGAAGTTGAGTCTATTTGAGGCAGGAGTTCTGTAGGTTATGTTAGTGAGACTTTTACCCTTCACCTTTAGTTTTGTGGAATAGATAGGTTCTTGTGGCTTGTTAGAGGTACGCATGACCATTTTGTTTAATCTTGCTAAATGGGGATCCGTATTTAATGGGAGTCGCCTGTCAGGGTTGAGTGGGCCTTGGTAATCCTTGTGGATGAATTAGAGGAAAGACACGCCGCTTGAGTGTTGTTGTTCGTATCGTATGGGGTGGTCTAAATATTAATGTGGAACCTAAAAATATGAGAGGTAACCTTAGATTTTGAACTAGATTCTAGAGTGGTGATTGCAATTTTATTGGGGATTGTTCTACCCTTTATATTTTGGGTTGCCTTATCTTTTTTCATTGTTTGGAAGGTGTGGTATGTTATTTTGAATTGGTGGGGTGTGCAGTGAGCTATTCCTGGAACTGTAGAGGGACTATTACTCTGGTGGGAGGGAGGGCACTTCAGGAGGTTGGAGAAGAAGCTATGAAAAGCAATCCCATTAACTACTCTCTAGTCTTTTTGGAAACTCAGAAATGAATGTGTTTTTAGCGGAGCAGAACCAGATTTATAGGAACTTTGTGAGCTGATAAAAATTAGAGTTGCATTATAGCTCAAAGCTTCAACTAAGGAGTGGCATTTCTTATTCAATGATGTTCTTTTTAATTTCAACCAGGTAAGGGTCTATATTGGTGGTGGATAAATTACTTGGATGGTCCTGGGGCGTTGTTGGAGCATCAAGGCAACTTTTGGGGATTGATTTAGAGGTGAAACAGAGAAATGACCTGTTATTTGGTGAGTTTGTTGCTAAATGACCTGCTGTTTGGACAGTTTACTGTTGGCCTTGGTTTTCTATGCTCTTGTTTCCAGTAGTTTGGTGTTTTCTCCTTTTCTTTCTGTTGGTCCCTCACCAACCTTGTAGCTTGAGCTAGCACATGATTGAGTCCTCTATGACGTTTTCTGTAAGTGTTGATTTTCGGCCACACAACCAAACAGGAAACTTAGCTAGAGAGCACCGGCATAATAGATTGAGCTAACTACTTGCCAACAAGAAGATGAGAATTCCGCGGTGGTTCGTCCACTTGGGGGCACTCCGGCGATTAAGTCAGTAAATCTTATCTCTTATAGATATCAAAATAGTACTTAAACTCACAAGTAAAAACTTACCCAGACCCACGAGGGTGCCTCGCCTATATAACCAGTGGTGTCCTAGTCCCCTAGAAGCCTCACTTCAATGGACTCAGGCTTAATACTCATCTTGGCCTCTTAGCTAGATAGAGATAAACTCTTCATGAGCCTTGTCCTTATCCAGACTGAAAGCCTCTTCTGTTCTAGGACTCTTATCCCTTATCCAGATACCTCAGGATTATGGCATTACCACAGAACATCTCGGCAATGCCATGGTCACCTCGGCAACATGACCCATCCACGTGGCACCTTAGTTGACATCTCAGGGCTATCTCGGCCACGTGGTTCCATTCGCAAAATACTTCTCCCCAACTGCCCCCTAGGTTCTATTACCTGAGCGCTCTCTTTCTACCCCTCTAGAATATCTCCCAGCAGCTGTTGGTTAAACTGCTGTTCTTAATTCTGATTATGTGATTTGGCGTCGCACTGACCAAACACTTTTAAGCCTCCTCAATGTTAACCCTCTCTTACCCCATTTTGGGCCTGGTGGCTGATAAAGAGCCTAGCCATGATAGCTATCAAGCTCCTCCAGCTACACTGCAGTCCAGCTCTAGCTCCAGCCATCATGGTCAGTCGACAGCTTCATCAGCACCTGCAACTGCATTAGCTAAGCCACTGCGTTAGTTAGACAGTTAGGCAGTTACAGAGTAAACTAGAGTTAGTTGGCTTGTTATGATTTAGTTAACTTGAACCAGAGTTACTTAGTGCGGTTTATAAATATCTTTATCTTTGTAATTGTAATTCAATTGAATCAATATAAAAGTTTTGATCTCTGCAAAATATCTTTTATGGTATCAGAGCCATAGACTCTTGTGAGCATTTGTTCTTGAAGATTCATCAATGGCGTCTTCAATGCCATTTTTGAATCTGTCCTCATCTGCTGTATCATCTACTTCATCTTCCATACCTTCAAATCTTGCACTACACATTTCAAATCCGAATTCTTTTGTAAATGTCAAACTTGATTCCACAAACTTTATTATGTGGAAGAATCAAGTTCAGAATATTCTAAAAGCTACACAGCTTCTCAGTTTTGTTGATGGCACACAAGTATGTCCATCATCCACTATCATCGATGAACACAATCATGAGATTCTGAATCCAGAGTATACACATTGGATGCTGATTGATTCTCATCTTCTCAGTTGCTTGGCTGCAACTCTCTCACCATCTATCTTCACTTCTGTATTTCATTGTTCCATAAGTCATGAAGTGTGAAGTGTTCTTCTCAAACGTTTTACATCTTTGTCAAGATCACATATTCATCAATTGAAGAACAAGCTTAATCAAATTGTTAAAAAAGGCCATACAATGGATGCCTATTTGACTCAGATCAAGTCAATTGTTGATCAATTGGCTTTAGCTGCATCACCTGTTGATGATAAGGATATGGTTTTATTAATCCTTAATGGTTTGCCTGATGAATATAATGCATTTAACAGCAATCAGAACTAGAGTTGAAACCATTTCCATTGGAGAGTTATGTTCTCTATTAAACTCTGAATCAATTCATGTTGAATCCTCATCCAAGCAAGCTCATGCTTCAAAACTTCCTTTTGCTTATCATGTTTCAAGCACTTCTCATAGAGGTGGCTATAGAGGTGGTTCTTACAGAGGTCGAGGAGGAAGAACTGGCAGCAGGTTCTTTAAAGGAAATTCTAGCAATTCTAATTTTCGAGGCAGAGGCAGATCTTCTAATTCAAGCCAAGGTCACATAGGATATCAGTCATATCAATCAAGTTCTGCTACTCACTTTGCTGCATCTAATTGTAATTCTTCTCAAGTGATTTGCCAGATCTGTGGGAAACCAAATCACTCAGCATTAGAGTGTTGGTACAGATTGGACACCTCTCTTCAATCTCCAAGGCCTCAAGCTTATCAAACCTATATTACCAGTACTAATCAGTCTGCTACTGGTTCTCCTAGTGACAATTCTCCCAACAATACCAACTGGTTTTTAGATTCTGCAGCTACTAGTCATATCACCAATGATTTGAACAATCTTTCTTCTTATCAACCATATGATGGACATGATCAGATCACTGTTGGTGATGGAAGTACCTTACCTATTCATCACACTGATCAAGGTCTTCTCCCTACTCCATTCTTTTCTTTTCATCTCTCAAACATGCTTCATGTACCTTCTATTTCTTCCAACTTAATTTCTGCCCATCAGCTTATTTCTGATAATCATTACACTATTACTTTTGATAAAGCTATGTTCATCATACAGGACAAGAGTACCAAGAAGGTGCTATATAAAGGCTTTCATTCCGATGGTCTCTATCATCTTCCTAGTGTTGCTCCATCTTCTTCACCAGCTTGTTTTCAGTCCACTGTTAATTCTTCTCATTGGCATTTTAGATTTGGCCATCCTTTTTCAAGGAAACTTCAGCACATTGTTACACATCATTTGTTACCTTCTTCATCTGTAAATGTTTCATCTGTTGTTGATAATAAAATGTGCTCACATTGTTGTGTTTCCAAAAGTCATAGACTTCCTTTTAGCTTGTCTAATTCTACAGTTAATAAGCCTTTGGCCCTTATTCACTCTGATGTATGGGGGCCATTCACTTCATCTGTTTCTTCATACAAATATTATATGTTGTTCATTGATGACTATAGCAAGTTTACATGGTTGTTTCCTCTTTATTATAAAAGTGACGTTTTTCCTAAGTTTTTGGAATTTAAAGTGTTTGTTGAAACTCAATTTTCTACTCAATTACAAGTGTTAAGAAGTGACAATGGTGGTGAATATCTTAGCACCAAGTTTCATGATTTCTTAAAGAGTCATGGCATACAACATGAGTTGAGTTGTCCTCACACAGCTGCTCAAAATGGAGTAGTAGAGAGGAAACATAGACATCTCATAGAGACCACCATTGCTCTTATGCACCACTCTTCATTGCCTCTTGCTTATTGGTTTGATGCCCTTGCCACATCTGTTTTTCTCATTAATAGACTTCCTACTGCTAAGATCAATTTTCTTACTCCTTTTGAAATGTTGTACCACCATACTCCTGATTATACATTGCTCAAAACCTTTGGTTGTAGATGTTATCCATGGCTTAAACCTTATGTTACCTATAAACTCCAACCTAGGTCTGTGCCTTGTGTGTTTCTTGGTTACATTTCATCTACTAAGGGCTATAGGTGTCTTGATCCCGCTACTGGTCAAATTCATGTTTCCAGACATGTTGTTTTTGATGAAGATGTCTTTCCCTTTGCTTCTTCTCCACCAGTTAAGCTTGTACCTCCTTCTTTGTCCCAGTTGAGCTCATTTTTCTGGCCTGATCAGTCTTCTTCCCATGGCTCCTCTCTGCCTTCCCCTGCAGCTCTTCCCGCTACAACTCAGTCACCACAGTCACCAATTCCAACTGTTTTTGGTCAATTTGATTCTGTTCAGTCCTTTTCTAGGCCTACCTCACAGTCTAGTCATCAGTCCTCTGTTCCACAGGTTGTCCATCAGTCTGCCCCTCCTGTAAATTTGTCTGTCCCAGAATCTGCTACTCTTCTTGGCAATCTGCCTTCTATTTTAGCTCAGTCTGCTGGTTTGCCTCAGTCTACTGTTGATTTGTCTCTATCTACTGGTTTGCTTTCTCCTATTTCTATCTCTAAGTCTACTTCTCAGCCTACTTCTCAGCCTCAAATTCCTATTTCTTCTTTGTCTATTCTTTTACCTTCTCTTCCTTCCACTCATTTTACTCACTCCATTTCTCCTCCTAATACTCATCCCATGATCACTAGGTCTAAATCTCAGCATCATTGTTTCATCACTTCTTCTGATCATACTGAGCCTCAATCCTATCAAGAGGTTGCTCAATCCAGTGCTTGAATTGCTGCCATGAAGGATGAATACACTGCCTTGCTCAGACAAGGCACTTGGACTTTGGTCAATGTTCCACCAACAAAAAAGGCTATTGGTTGCAAATAGGTGTTTCGTCTTAAGAAAAATTCTGATAGAACTATTGCTAGGCATAAAGCCAAATTGGTTACAAAAGGATTTCTCCAAACTGAAGGCATTGATTACTTTGAAACATTTAGTCCAGTAGCAAAACAACCCACTATCAGACTTTTTCTATGTTTGGCTCTTCATTTTCAATGGTCTATCAAACAACTAGACATTTCTAATGCTTTTCTTCATGCCATTCTAGAGGAGGAGGTCTACATGCATCAACCTATTGGTTTTGTTGATCAAACTAATCCTTCATTGGTTTGCAAACTAAATAAAGCTTTGTATGGGCTCAAACAAGCACCTAGGGCCTGGTTCTCTACCTTTTTCTCTTTTCTTCTTACTCATGGTTTTAAGGCCAGTCATCGTGATTCATCTTTGTTTGTTAAAAAGACTCCTCACTTCATCACTATCTTTTTAATCTATGTTGATGATATTTTACTTACAGGAAATGATTCTTCCTGCATCTCTACTCTCATTACTTAGATGCATTCTACCTTCTCTATGAAGGAATTGGAGCTTTTCAACTATTTCTTGGGTATCTCTGTTACTTCTTCTCCTTCGGGATATTTCTTATCCCAAAAAAAGTATGCTACTGAAATTTTGGTTAAAGCTGGTATGACAAATTGCAAGTCTTCTCCTTCTCCTATGACTCTCAAATCTTCTACTGATCAAGTAGATTTACCCGTCTCTTAGTCTTCTCTCTATCGTAGTCTTGTTGGCGCCTTACAATACCTTACTATCACTAGACTTGACTTAGCTTTTGCTGTTAACCATGCATGCCAATTTCTTCAGACTCCTCTTACCAGTCATTTTGCTTTGGTTAAAAGAATTCTCAGATATCTAAAAGGCACTCTTCATCAAGGTCCACAGTTTACTCCTGGCCCTCTTACCTTGCATGCCTTTTCTGACTCAGATTGGGTAGGTTGTTCATTTGATCGAAGATCAACCACTGGTTATTGTGTGTTTTTGGGTCCTAATTTGATTTCTTGGTCCGCAAAGAAGCAGCCTACTGTGTCTAGATCTTCCACTGAAGTTGAATATAGAGCTCTTGCTCAAACTGCTGCAAAACTGAGTTGGCTTGGAATGTTGATGTCTGATCTTCATATTGCAGTTCCAGCTCCCACCATCTGGTGTGATAATCTGTCTGTAATTTCCTTATCCAGCAATCTTGTATTTCATGCCAGATCTAAACATATCGAAGTCGATTACCATTATGTTCAAGAAAGAGTTGTAGCCAAGAAACTTCTTATTTATCATCTTTCTTCTATGGACCAGCTTGCTAATTTATTCACCAAGCCTCTCTCCTCTCCTCAATTTTTGTATCTTCAAAACAAGTTTCTCGGAAATTCCATCCCTCTCAGCTTGAGGGGTCAGTCGACAGCTTCATCAGCACCTGCAACTGCATCAGTTAGACAGTTAGGCAGTAACAGAGTAAACTAGAGTTAGTTGGTTTGTTATGATTTAGTTAACTTGAACCAGAGTTACTTAGTGTGGTTTATAAATATCTTCATCTCTGTAATTGTAATTCAATTGAATCAATAGAAAAGTTTTGATCTCTGCAAAATATCTTTTAGTGGCTGGGCAGGACATATCACAGGCTGTTTGGACTTGCTTTGAGAGTCACTTTGCTCAATAGTCCGTTGTTCATGTGTCTACTCTTCGATTTCATCTCCTATCTCTTGCCAAGGAGAATTGCTTTATATCCAACTATTTATTACATGCTAAATTCTTGGTTGAGTGGCTTTGATTGGACAACCTGTGTCCAATGATGATTTGGTAATTGTAAAGGGGGTTTAAGATTAGGAAAGTGATTAGAGAGGAAAAACTATATTAATGGTCCAACAATGGTAGAAGTGGCCAGAGAATGAGTAACAGCAACTATCTGAGAGTTGGAGAGTGTGTAGCTGGGTGAGGGTGAAGCAAGTGGCTCAAGAAGAAATGTGTGGCAGTACCAAAATGGGCAACATCTCCTCCAAATCCCCAAAATTCCTCTTCTTGAACCTTAGGGAATGGGTCCTATTTATAGGCTTTTCCTTGGTGCAAAAAAGACACCAAGTGGCCAAATAGAGAGAAGACACGTGTCACAGAGGATCACATGGAATATTCTGCCTTGAGCCACCAGGTTGAAGGTGTCACATGTCTCTCTGCATGTACTGTGTACTATCTATTTGCCTCCACAACTACCTTTTTGAGCCTCAGCAAGTGTAGTTGCGACGGGAGTGTTTGGTGTTGCAACTCCCTTTTGAGCCTCAGCAAGTGCAGTTACAGCAGGAGCGTTTGCCTCTACACTTGCCTTCTCAGCCTGAACCACAGCAAGTGCACTTGCAGCGGTAAACCTTACTGCTGCACTTGCCTTCTCAGTTCTATTTGGCCAGTACATGCATTCTCAGGACTCCATTAGCTTGCTATTGGCTATGTTTGTGTTCACCTCAGTGAAACCTCTACCCTTAGCCACCTATAGACACCCCATTTTTGACCGCCCTTAAGACTTGGGCGCTACTGATGGTTTACTTAGTGATGAAAGATGTGCAGGGCAAATGTTTGATTTCTTCGGCAAGAGGAGAGTCAAATCCTAACCTCACACCCTATTTTTGGACTAAAACTATTTTGACCAAAGATTTTAGACCTTGAAACCCTCCCTTTCAAAATAGTTTTTGAAAAAGTTCCTACGATGTTCCGATGTTCGCATTTTGTTAAAAGTTACGTTTTTCGGTAAACCGAGCAAAGGACAAAATGGAAATGAATGAAAGAGAGATGAAATCTCTGGAAAATCTTTCAAAACACCTTGTTTATGGGTTTGGAGTTGAAGAAAAGAGAGAGGAGAGAAGAAAACTAGTTTGTGAGAAGTTTGGCATAAATTTGAGTAGGATCGAAACTGAGCGGCTTCACCAAAATAGGCATAACTTTTTGCACAGTTGGAATTTTGATGCAAGGCTGCCACCATTGGAAAGTGTACTTCTGGGGCTTCAATTTGGACACTTGCCAGCCACTTGCCAGCCACTTTTCTTTTCAACTAGCCACTATTTTTGGTCTACCAGCCACATTTTCTGGTCTGCAGACCAAAAAAGTGGTCGGCAGCCATGCCACCACCTTCCTCTCTATGTGTAGACCACCTTTCCCCCCTTGCCGACCACTTTCTCTTCCTGCAGACCACTTTTTCTGGTCGGCTAACCAGTGCAAGTAGCTGGCCGACCACTTCAACTGATCGGCAGCTTTCTTGCACTTTCGGCAGATATTTTCCATGCCAACTATGCCAGCTGTTAGGCACAGAAAGCATCCTGCATACACGTGTATGGAGTGATTGATTCAAGCTTCAAGCTTGCTCAATAAGCTTGATGCATGTTTTTCTATAAAATGGAACCTCCTCCCTCTTGCTTTAGGTTAAGAAAAATTATATAGAGCTATACATATATCTCTATCTCTATATTTCTTCATTTCTCTCCATATTTGTGCTTAAAAGTGTAGTTTCTTCACATTTTTGCACACAAACACCTACTCAAACACCATACTCTTGGAGCTGAGGCACCTTGAAGCTGGTTTTGGAGTTTTTGGATTGCTTTTGGTAAAAAAAAGTTGCTGCAGTTGCTGCTTTGAAGTTATTCTTCAAGGGTGAGTTTCTAACCCCTTAAACCTTTGTTTTTGATTAAGCTTTTGGCCCTATTTGCATGTTGTTTTAGGCTTAACTTTCAACTGCAAAAAGTTCTAATTTTAAGTGCTTGAAATGTTTGTTTCAGGCCTCTTTGGTGTTGGGGGTGGTCTACCCCCTTTTGTGCCTTGTTTTGCCTTGTTTTGGGCCATCACTTTAGGCCTTTGTGATCACCTTTGTTTGGCCTCTTCACCACTGAATTCCAGAGGAATTTCAGTGGTGGAAACTTAGTTTTGAGGCCCCAAATGGATGGGGTTGTCCTCTCTCCTCTTCTCTTGTTTGCTTGTGTTGATGGCCCATCAAAGGAGCATGTATTTCTATCTTCTTGAGGCTTTGTTTGAGAAATTTTTTGTGACTTTTTAGACCTACCATGACTCTGTTTTAGGCTGTCTTGGTCACCTCTTGCATGCTTCTTATACTTGTAGTGTAAACCTACTTGTAGCCTTGCAAAGTAACATGTCTTTCTAGCATGTATTGGCTCCATTTCAGCAGGTTTTTGGCCATCATTTGACATTTCATAACTCTGATTTGGGTTGGGTTGGTTTGGTTGCCTCTTGCATGCTCCTTGCACTTGTAGTGCAATTTTGGTTCACTAGCCTAGCATATCTGTTGTTTTAGCCTTTTGATCTAGCATGCATATGCTCTACTCCAGCACATTTTTGGCTTTGATTTAACATGCTTGAGGTCTAATTTAAGTGATTTTGGTCATGCTTGTTTGGTTTTGCATAGCTATAGTGCATTTGGCTTTGCTAGCCTCGCACTATGGGACCCCTAGCATGTCATATTTGAGCCTTTTGCATGGCATGGCATCATTTGGTAGGTAATTTCAGACCATAAAATTCTGTCATGCTCTCATGTTTATCACTCTTTCATTGTGTTTAAGAGTTATGCCCTTAAGCCTTGTTTGCGAGCTAATTCGGGAGCCTATCTTTCTTGCCATCTTTATTGCGAGTCTAGTATGTTTTTGCTACCATTTTGACCTGCCTTAGGTCTATTTTGAGTGCTTTAGGTCATTTGAGCATTGCTTGGTATGGTTGTAGTGTAAAGCCCTTGACTAGCTTTGTATCTCAAGTCTCTTGGCATGCTTTATTTGAGCCTTTTGCATGGCATGGCATCATTTGGTAGGTAATTTCATAGCATGTTTCACTGTCATGCCCTCACATCTTTCACTCTTTCAATGCTTTTGGAAGGTTGTGCTTTATGCTTTAAATATGAGCCAATATGTATGCCATCTTGCCTAAGCTTTTGGGCTGTCATTTCAGTGTGTTTTTGGTGTTATTTTGCCATGATACAACTCTGTTTTTGGTTGGTTAGAGCATCCCTCATTTGCTTCTTACACTTGTAGTGTAACCATGCTCATTGGCCTAGCTTGATGTTTTGGCTTACCATGCTAGCTTGTTTTGGCTACAGTCCGTGCATGTTTTAGCCTTGATTTGACATGCTCTAGGACTATTTTAGGTTGTCTTGGCCATATGGTTCATGTATTGCGTAGCTGTAGTGCAATTGGCCTTGCTAGCCTTGAGTTTTGAGCCTCCTAGCATGCTTCATTTGTGACATGTGCATGATTTGGCATCATTTAACATGATATTTCAGAGCATATAACATTGCCATGTTATCACTTCTTTCACTCTTTGAGTGCTTTAAAGAGTTGTGACTTTGTGCCTCGCTTATGGGCCAATGCGTATGCTTGCTTGTTTAGGCTTTTAAGCTCCCATCTCAACATGTTTTGGTCTTCGTTTTGACCTAATTGAGCTCTGTCCATGGTTGGTTCAATCATTTGTGCCATGTATTGCATGCCTCTTGTGTAGTCCCCTTTAGTAGCCTTGTGCCTTAGGCCCTCTTGCATGCTATACTTGTGTTGTTTGGATGATTTGGCATCATTTCACACCTGATTTCAGAGCATATAGTGTTGTCACACTTCCACATTTGTCACTTCTTAATCATGTTTGAGAGTTATACTCTTATGCTTAGTCGATGGGCCAATGCATGAGCATGCATTATCTTGCTTTTCATGCCATCATTTCAGAGTATTCTGGCCACTGTTTTGGCATGATTTAGGTCTGTCCATATTCGGTTTAAGTCCATTGAGCATTGTTTTGCATGCCTCTTGTGAGATGCTCTTTCCTAGCTTTGATGTTTTAAGCTTCTAAACTTGCCATACATGCATTGTTTGCATGGTATAATATTGTGTATGCCATTCTCGCATTGGTAGAATAGCATGTTGTTTGCATGTTGTTGCATTGCGTTGTGTTTGCATGTTGTTTGCATGTGCATGCATTGCATTGAGTTTGCATGCCATTAGCATTGATAAGTTGATCATGTTGCATTGCATTGTGTTTGGATAGGGTCTTAATCCAAACACGAGAAGCGAGGGACGCTTCATACTTGAAGTGATGAAACGTGCCTCATTTCTTGGTCGCCGACCCTCTTGATCATGCATGATAGAGGTTAAGGCCCTTATGTGTTATTGGTGCATTCATTGAAATTGAATTGTGCAAACTTGGCTTCTCGTCCACCGCGCATTGCGATGCTCGGTTGGTAGCCCGAGAGTCGAGAACCGCACTCCCTTGAGCTTCAAAAATGATAGGGAGAGTGGTTGTGCACACATACCTTGCAAATACACTGCCGTGCCCCTTCTTGTTCTCTGTTGCAGCAAAATGGAGTTGTCCAGAATTTTCTGGTCGACAGACCAGTAAAAGTGGCTGGCCGACCACTTTTTCTGGTCTGCAGCATGTGTAAGTGGTCTACAGGTGGTCTACACCACCATCAACTAGTCGGCAACCCTCCTGGGGGTCCCCATTTTGGAGTAGAAGCTATCTGGAGCTTTGTGCAGTGTTCTGAGATCAAATGCAAACAGAGGCAAGTTGGGGCATAGCGATGGATTTCCGAGCAAGGAACCAAATGCATGCATTGTTCAACTTTCCAAAGCAGAGCTGAGTAGTGTAGTTTAATGCTTATTTGTCTAGCTTGAATTTGTAACTTAATTAATTTGTTGATTAGTTAAGGTGCTGTAATAACTAGTTGTAGCTAGTCATTCATTTTGTTGTGTAATAACTAGTCTAATTACCTTTATTAGATTAGTTAGCTAGCTTAGCTTAGATGTAACTTAGCTTATTATTCGGACCCTCCGTTGAGAGGGCGAATTTTGTAATAAGTGTGTGTGTGCGTGTGCGTGATGCATGTCTTCCAACCCCATTTCTTTCCTCCTTTTACTTATCAGCTTTCGATGGTTAGTTTAGGGCACGTTTCAATTAGCATACTTATGCTTTGCATGTTTGCATTCATCTATTTGTCTTGCATGCGCTGGGCTCGGCGCATCATTCAAACTGCATTGCATTTCAATTCCAATTTGAATACATGTTATCAAGTTGCATTCACATGACATTCTAGATAGTCGAGCCTATTTTAGTTGCATTTTTGCATGTGTTGCATTAGGCATCTTAACTTAGCTAGGATCATGCATTGATTACCAACTAGCATCTTTTTTGGCTCGGAGTACTAGGTAAGCTTTTACGCTTTAGCATACTGCATGAGATGTGTATGTTGCCATGTTAGTATGCTTGCCATAAGGCTAACTGCTTAAGTGTTAAACTGCATGAATGCCTGTGGATGAAGGCTTCATTGTTTGAATTGGAACAATTCATCAAAATGTGAGTTTTAAGCCCACTTGAGGTGGCAAATCATCATATTTTAAGCCTACTTGAGGGTGGCAAATCCGCGTCTTAGCCTACTTACGAGTAGCAACTTCAAACCATTTTCGAAAACAAACATGAGATGTTTTGTTCCAAATCAAGTGATTTAGTCTATACTTGTGTGATGTGCGCATCACATAGTAATGTTAGCTAATAAACCGGAATAAGAACGCATGGGTTTTCAAAAACAACATATCATGTTAGTAGAGGCCGATTCTTTGATCGGGCGAGTGGGGGTGCTCATTTCAGGACCTTCCCCTCTCCTACCCAAGTTCCTGAGTCGAGGCAACTTTGGTGATGACGGACACGTGGCCTTAGGCACGAGTCAGGGTTTCCTAAATTTCCCAAAACAAAATATTTAGGTGGCGACTCTGAAATCTGGCAAAGCAGTCCATGTTTGGCACTTTTTGATAAAAATCAGTTTGCCAAAAAGATTTGTCGGATTTGGACTCTTTGGTGATTTATCAGTCTTGCATTGCACTTTGCGAGATTAGATTCAGAACTGTGACAGGAGTCCGAACTGTAGTAGCTAGAACTACGATTCGCGCCCTCGCACGCAGAGCGGAGTTTCGGGCGGTCTACACCACCTAACCACAAACTCCCCAGCTTCCCAGGGCGAAGGCCACAACCAAGCTTGCTGTCAGCGATGTTGTGCCTTAGTACCAAGCCCAAAGGGGCTTCCTTAGTCCTTCCTGTGCGACTAAGGTAGGTCCATGACCTGGGTAATGGAAAGGTAGTCCCTTATGCTCGGGCTACCCTGCTTCCATCTTCGCGAGATTGTCGCGGTAAACTAGTATCTCTAGACCTGCTATCAGCTCTAACCAATAAGTCTTGGGGCCTGCCATCAGCACCAAGTTAAATGAACTTTGGAGAGGGGGCTTGCTATCAGCCCTAGGCTAGTAATGCCTTGGGGCCTGCTATCAACGCCAGGCATTAGCCTCTACTTGCAAAGGGAAGACTCTCTCAAAGGCTGCTATCACCTTGGCAGGATATTCCCTTTGTAACTTAGTCGCTATGGTCATAGTTGCTGAGGTAACCATTTCCCGCAGTGAGTTCAGACGGAAGGACCGACAATATTAGAGATGGCGGCACCGACAAAATGCCTCTGCAACTTGGGCGCGGCAAGTACTGCCTCTACAACTTAGTTGCTTCGATTTTCTCCTTTCCTCAGCAACTCCAGATGACTATGGTACCGACATTACTTGGAATGGCAGTCACAAGTAATGCCTCCGCAACTTGGCTGTCACAAGTATTGCCTCTGCAACTTAGTTGCGCCGGCTTCTCTCTTTCCCTCAACAACTTCAGATGGCAGCAGAACCAAATATATTAGAAATGGCGGCGCTGAGGCAAATTGCCTCAGCAACTTTCCCACTGCACGTATTGCCTCTGCAACTTTGTCGTTGCATGTGTTGCCTCTATAACTTGACTTGGTCATTTTCCTTTGTGGAGTCCATTTGGACCCTTGGCGGGTCGAACCTACTTCGGCTCACTATTGGTCCACTTCCCTTGGGCTTTAGCCCATGCTTCTTTTTCACTCCTGGTCACCTCTTTTGGGTGACCTCAGTACCTAGGCCCATAGTTAATTTGGGGCTTAATTTCTGACCCTCTACATTTGCCTCCTGCGCGCGTGGGGGACACACTTCTAGTCTCCCGCGCATGCATGACGTCAACAAGTAGCCCAAGGGTTACATCGGTTGGGTCAGAAGTTGCGTCGGCTCTGAAAAGGTGCCCCTTTTAACTGATGGGCCTTAATAGGCCTAAGGAAGCGTGTTGACGCCCTTTTGCTACTTTCTTTATAAATAGCGCCCTTGGGTCCACTGGTCCCCCACTTCTGCCCAAACACACTTTCTGTCTCCTTGTTTTCTTCTCTTCCTTGTCCCCACTTTCCAAAGTCTTACTTACCTTTCTTTATTCTTCCTCATGGGCAGCACAAGGTTTCTACCCGACAGGGCTGCTCCACCCCTTACTGAGTGAAGAAGGGCCCCATACTTCGGAGGGCTGGCTGACTCCTTCTGGAAGGCAGTTGACTCCTTGATTCCTAATGCCCTTCCTCTGGAGGAGCCTCTACTCCCTTTTGGGGAGGCTACTTTGGATGATATTGAGATGGTGAACCCAATCTTTGTACTACGATTTTGCGTGGGGCGTGGCGACTTTCCCCATTCATACATCTACTATCGCACTCACTCAAGTCCCCCAGTAGACTGGTCCCTCTAGGTCGATGACATCATTGCAGATGGTGGCTTCGAGCAGCGCTTGCGGGATATTCGTCTCTTCAATGCCATTTTGATTTCGAGGGAGTTATCAGTGCGCAAAGTACAGACCAATACCGACGTGGTTACCTCCCGCTAGAGTGGCGACACTCACACTTTTGCCTTGGCATGGGGAAAGATAACTCCAATCCTCGAGGATGTTACTGTCCTTTTGCGCTTGAGCACCCATGGAGATTACCCCTTTAATCCATCATCCTTGACTTTTGCCGAACAAGTTGCCGTTACTGCCCTCCAAAGCGCCTTTCGGGAGGCGCGGAAGTATGGCTTCTGGTATGACCTTAGGACTGGGGAACTGCTCCAAGAGAGACCTGAGAGAGACAAAACCACCTATCTTTCCTGGCTGAAGCATTTCTTCAAGGACCTGCAACCAGTTGTGGGCGACATCACAGTGGTTGGGCTGGGGTACCACGGCGACTTGTACATGGTTGCCTTCGTCAGTTATTTCATCTCTTTTTTTGTTCTACCGAGCAACCCTACCGAGAGCATCAATCCCCTGGTGTTTTCTTTGGCTGTCAAACTCTACAGCGGCAGTCAGATTCCTCTGGCCCCTCTCTTCCTGGGGAACTTATAGTTCTGCCTTGACCTCATCCATTTGGACATGGAGCGATCCATGGGCCGCTATGATGTGTGAAACTTTGTACACACTTAGTTCCTGAGCCTTTTTTCTATGAGAGATTCCCTGCTATGGGTCTCATCCCTAAAGAGCATGAGCCTTTCTTCACCGATGAAATCCTTGATGCAGAGGGTTCTTCTATTCTAAGAGGGTCGACCTGTCACGAGGCAAGTACACCAATCCCTCCCTCGCATCTCTCGTTGGTCTGGTCTTGGAACCAACAAACCTTTTGCGGATTACATCGACTGCATGGAGGAGTGTGTGTTCCGCCTTTTCACTTAGCTTCTTCCAGGCATTTCTGTGGTTCCATTTTATTTTTCTGAGGCTCGTCGTCTTGATTTCTCCCTCAATAGTGTCCAGGCTAACTCCTTTCTTATTGCTGCTATGATACGCCTTGGATTTCTACCTGTGTGGAACGAGGAGGGCATGTCCAGCGTCGTCTATCGACTGGACAGGGTCCTTAGGCAGTTCGGAATGGATCACGGCGTCCCACATGCCCCTCCACCTCAGACTGATTTCCACCAGAGCTTTCAGCGGTTTGTTTGTGATTATACCACTCTACCTGTGGAGGAGTTAGGCTTCGTGGAGCTTTCCTCACTTAGGAGAGAAGGTGCCTTTACTCCCAGTAACAGGTTGTTCTGGCACCACAACCTCAATTCTTTCTTCAATTTTTGCAACAGTGCTCCTATTGTCCCTGTAATGGAACCTATCCCACAACCTAACTTGTCCCTTCGTCTGCCCTCTGGCCGAGGGAAACAGACCAGTATATTCTGCCACTTCAAGCTTCTATGCCTGCATGCCGTGGAAAAGCCTCACTCGTCTGGGGCAATGTCTGTTCAACCTTTGCAAATTGCTCTCCCTCAAGTCGGCATAACAGTGCGCATGACCCGCTCCAGACTGAGGGCAGCCCAAGAGGCAGCGGCATTAGTTGTTAAGGCACATGCCTCACCGAGTAGGAAGAGACTCCGAAGGGTATTCATACTTAGAAAATACTTTGCATTATTTCCTTGGGCTTCTTATATTTACTTTAGTAATTACATAATCTTTTTCCTTTGTAGGGCCGATCGACCATACCACCTTCGGGCCTCGGAGGTTCTTCTACTGCCTTTGGCATTTCCTCAAATTCGGACGACGACGACGACCTTCCCATTGCTACAAGGGTCACAAGATTCAGAACCCGCAGGATGCTATTTCCAGATGTTGAAGAGGAACCAAGTGTTAGAGCTGGACCAACTACTGAGGCTGAGCCAGTTTTGGAGGCTGCAGAAATTGAACAAGTTCCCCTACTGTGGAAGTTACTATGGCTAGTCTAGTTGCTGAGGGTGCAGAGCCTCTGAACCCCGCTGATTCTGTGCACTTCGACCGTTCCTCTGTCGGCGGAGACGATTTTGTCCCTGAGACTCCAAGGGAAGATCGTGGTATGAGAGAGCCGCTGGAAGTTGTACCACCTCCCTTTGGAACTACATCTGGTGGTTCCTCCCAGTCCACTGAGTCTCCATTGGTTCAACAGATCCCACTGCCAAACGTCAACGTCCAAGTGATTGATGGGAGTGCAAGTGTAGTGGCTGCTTCCACCATTCCTGTTGTGGCCCCTCTAAATTTGGACCGACTTGCAAAGGTAGCTGTCACTTTAGCTACCCACACTGTTATTGTTATCACTAGGACTTCTGACCCAGTTGCTTCGGCAACCTCTGAACAGTTGGCAAACTTGTACCCCACTCACTTTCCGGAAGTGCTAGCTGACCTTGGGGTGTCCTAAGATTTTTATACTGGGACGGATACCACTGCTGTACCAGATCTGAACGTTGGAGACTACCAAATGGATGACCTCTTGTCGGAGTGACATGATGGTGCAGGCAGCTTTGGCCTTTCTCGCAAGGCTAGTTCACCCAATCACCAGCCAGTATCTACCCACTCTAATGTTGCTGGGCAATCATCTTCAGGGAAAGTGCGCTGCCTTCAGACCTTTGGTCACTCTAGCAGTCTCCCTCTAATGATTGAAGCTGGCAGCGGTGTGATAGAGTCCTCTCAGTCCTCAGAGAAAGTTTATTTTCTAAATTATTGTGTCTCCTCCGAAGCTATTCCCACTCTTGCTCGTATCCAGGCACTGCATCCGGACACCTTTACTCCCTTTAATGTTCTTGGATCTATGGTGCAGACGGCGCTGCTAGAGTCACTTGCCAACTTCATTCGTGATCTTGCTACCAAGAATATTTTGACAACCCCCAGCAAATTCGTGGAAAGTGCTGAGGCCAACCTGAGGGGCTTTGAGAGGAACAGTTTGAACTTATCGTGGATGAGGGATAGGCTTCAGGCCGTCGATGGTTTCCTTAAGCATGCAGACAATGTGGCAATGATTGCTTCCTTGGAGGAGACTATCAAGGAGTGTAAAGGTGCCTTGGAGCAGCATCGGCAGAACCTGGCTCGGCTCAAGGAGAAAGATTCTACGTTGGTTGCCCAGCTGCCTCGAGATGTGACCCTGATGGACTCCCTTTTGAAGGGTTTGATTTGATGTGCCTATGATTTTGTTATGATTTCCTCCATTTTTTTTTTCTTTATTTTGTTGTTTCATTGCGCCTGCGGTGCCTTTTCTTTTCTTCTTCTCTGTCACAACTTCTTTTCAAACATTGTAATCATGTTCTGGAAATTTGACTTTAATGAAAAGAGTGGATGTTTTGTAGTACTTTGAATTTCATTTCTTTACCTCCTTACATTGCTTTTATACAGTTTCTAAGGATAAGCAAAACTCTTGCAGTGAACAAAACTTCATCATGACTAAGCTTTTATAAGGGTAAAATTTCACTACGTATCGAAAGCTTTCCTCAAACTAAGTGTATATGAGAGTAACGGCTTACTAAGTGTATGACACTTTCTTTACACTTTGTTTTGGAAGTATTAACAAAGAAACTTATAACTCTTTTTCTAGACAAAAGAAATTAAGGAAAATATTCTTTGACAAACTTGGCGTTGATAGGGCTAGTTCTGAACCCATCATTTACTCTTGTCAATCTGTAGTACCCGCTGCTACTTGCCTCAGCAACTTTGTAAGGGCCTTCCTATCTGGGTGAGAACTTGGGGATTGGTTACCCTCGCATGATTGCGTCCACTGTCTTCCATACCAAGTCCCCCTCATTGAACTTCCTGTGTTGAACTGATTGATTGTAGGCACAAGCTATGGATTGATGATACTTTTCCATTGTCCACGAGGCCCGATCTCTTCTTTCTTCAGCTGCCTCGATGTCATTCTTCCTGCTATCTAGAACTAAGTGTGTTGACATAGCCATTCTTGCTGAGGGTACTGCTAACTCAACTGGTAACGCAACTTCGAACCCATATACTAGGGAAAATGGGGTTGCCTGAGTTGGCCTCCTCTTTGACATTCTATATGTCCAGAGTGCTTCATGAAGTTGTTCTGACCATGTGCCCCCTGCTTTATCCATCATCTTACTGAATATTCAGATGAGAGTTTTGTTGGTTACCTCAGCTTGTCTGTTCCCTTGGGGGTAGTATGGACTACACTTGTGGTGCTTGATCTGGTAGGCATCCAACAGTTTTACCACATGGCGATTTACAAAGGAAGTTCTATTGTCAGATAATATTACTTTGGGTATGCCAAACCTACAAATTATGTTTTCTTTGATGAAGTTGGCTACTCCTGCCCTGTCTATCTTCCTCATCGGTATAGCCTCTACCTACTTGGTGCTAACTTCAGTCATTGCAAGTATCCATCTGTAGCCTTTGGATTGTTGCGCTATAGGACCCACTACGTCGAATGCCCAAGTATGAAACGAGTAAGGAGTCTTGATGTTGTGTAGTTCAACTGCCGGTGCATGTATTAAGTTTCCAAACTTCTGGCAAGATTGGCATCTCCTCACGAAGTTTTTAGCACCTTCTTTCATTGTCGGCCAGTAGTAGCCGAGGTGAATGAGATGTCCATATAATCACTGTCCTCCTTGATGCTCTGTCTTGTAGGCTTTCTTCAGCACCTCATTTACCTCACCTTTTGATAAGCATGCCAAAGGTTCCCCTTCAAAGCTTCTTCGGTATAGCTTGCCTTGGTCAAGGAAGAAGTGGAGGGCTCGCCTCTTAACTCTGATTGCATCAGCTTTGTTCTCAGGCAGTGTGCCATTTTCAAGGTAGTCAATATATGGTTGCCTCTATTCCTCACTGCTTAAGAAATGGGCTTTTTCCTCTTAGGATGGGACTGACATTTTGCACATCCCCTCTACAACTTAGTACTTTTCTTTTCCATCTCTGGCCAGTAATACCCTTGCCTCTGTATCCGTCAATATAGACTGATATCTCCATCTCCACAAGACTTCGCATGGATCTGCTTAAGTCTATAAGTTGCTTTTTGTTTATCGATGCACCTTGCCAGCAAGTTGTTGGGATCGCAAAAATACAACTCTCCTCTAAGGAGCAGAAATGATGCAAGTTCTACTGATCTGATTGGTCCCTGACATGTTTTCAACTGCTGGATTATATCTACTTTCCACCCCTCAGCATCTTGCTCTGTATGTTCTTCAGCTAACATTGTTGGTGTTGTTCTTTTCTCGATGACGATGGCTATACTATCATCTGGTATATCCACCTTTGCCCCTAGTGTAGCCAAGGCATCGGGGAAACAATTGTGTGTTTGAGGGGTATGCTAGATTTAGACATCATCAAATTGAGTGAGCAACCTTTGAACAACGGTCCGATATGGGGCCAACAGAGGCTCCTTCAATGCGAAATCACCTATTGTTTGCTTGACAACTAACTTAGAGTCGCCCCAAATTTTCAACTTGCGGAGGCCCTTCTTTTGGGCAACAATTATACCTAGTATCAACGCCTCATATTCGGTCTCATTGTTTGAACATTCAAAGTCAAGCTTGTATGATATATGAAACTTCTCTCATTCTTGACTGGTTAATGTTATGCCAGCTCCACCTTTCCCAGTTCCGGAAGCTCCATCAAATTTTAAGTCCCAATAAGTCTCAACTGCAGCTGCTGAGACACGGACCTCACCTGGTAGAGGTACCTCTGCAGGTTCATGTTCACTATATGGGAATTGGGCTAGTAAGTCTGCAAGTGCTTGGCTCTTAATAGCTTTGGGAGTGACACAAGTGATGTCATATTCTGCTAGAGCTAAAAATCATCTTGCCATTCTTCCAGTCAGAGCGGGCTTGCTCAGCAAGTAGCAGACTGGATCACTCCGAGTCATAACTTGGATCGGATGTGCCAAAAAATAATGGCGCAACTTCTGCGCTGTAAAGATTAAGGCTAAACAATGCCTCTCAATTGGGGTATATCGCGACTTGGTACCACTGACTTTGCGACTGATGTAATAGACTGGCTTCTCAATGCCATCTATGTCTTGGACAAGTAGAGCTCCAATAGATTGAGGTATAAAGGTCGGGTACAGTAGTAGAGGCTTTTCGGGTTGTGGGGAAATCATTGCAAATGGAGATGTAAGTGCTTTCTTCACCATATCAAACGCTTGTTGGTGTTCTTGCAACCATTCAAACTTATGATTCCCTTTCAGTAGTGTCCCAAAGGAAAATGTTATCTTAGCAAGGGCTGGAATGAACCTCCTGAGGTATGACACTTTGCCTAGGAATTTCTTCAAATCCTTTTGAGAGTGTGGTGGTGGCATCTCCATGATTGACTTGATCTTATCCCCATCTACTTCAATCCCCCGCTAGTGTATGAGAAAGTCAAGGAACTTACCTGCGGTAACTCCGAAGGCACACTTGAGAGGGTTCATCTTTAGGCAGAATTTGCGGCAACGCTGAAAAACTTTTTCCAAGTCATAGAGGTGTCGGTTTGCCTCAGTAGACTTGACCACCAGATCATCGACATATACTTCCACTTCGTGATGCAACATGTCATGGAACACTGCAGTCATAGCCCGTTGGTAGGTTGCCCTCGCATTTTTCAAACCGAAGGGCATCACCGTATAGAAAAAATTTCCTAAAGGTGTTCTGAAAGCCGTCTTTCTTGCATCTTTTGGTGCTATTTTGATCTAGTTCTAACCACTGAACCCATCCATGAAGGAGAACATCTGATGGCCCATAGTAAAATCAACAAGTGTGTCAACATGGGGCAATGGAAACTCATCTTTCGGGCAAGCCCTATTCAGGTCACGAAAGTCTACACAGACCCTAATCTGACTGTTCTTCTTTTGCACAGGCACAATATTTGCTAGCCAAGTTGGGTACTGTATAGGCTCGACGAACTTCGCCCTTTGTAACTTTTCTACCTCCGCCTTAATCTTTGCTTTAAGATCAGGGTGATACTTTCGAGCGTGCTACTTGATTGGTTTAGAGTTGGAAAAGTGTCCAGATGATGAGTGACAAGGGATAAGTCAAGACCAGGCATCTCGTTGTATGTCCAAGTAAAGACGTCACTGTATCGTTTCAGTAGTGTTATCAATTCTGCCTTAGTAGTTGGAGCCATTATATCATTGATAAACACAGGTTTACTCTGCCCAGGTAAGTCACTAAAGTTGACCTTAGCAAGTACCTCCTGCTGCGGTTTGGGTCTATCTTGCATATATTCAGGGGCGGGCTCAAGCGTCTCCACCAACCCCTTTTGGGACTCATAACCATCACATTTATTTGTCTCAGGGCCATCCTCCCAAGGTATGAAGTCTGTCCCTCAAGACCGTCATAAGTAATAAACTGTCTTGTTGCCCTCGCGCACCTTAACAATCTTCGGCGGAGGACTTGTGGACTTGTTGCTCCTTTTTTGTCCACTGCTTTCTGGTGCAACCTCTACATCTCGAATGTCTTCCCACTTCGGCAACATTACCCTTGTAATTTTACCAATCCTTGGAATTTCATCCATTGACAACTCAGTAAAGAAAACTGCATCTGAATAGTGTGCCTCCTCTACTCTGAGCGGCCTTTCAGACGCCTTTATGGTTACTGTGCACTTTCCCAACTTTGCCTTTACGTATTGGTGATAACTCGATGGGATAGCTCCATATCGGTGTATCCAAGCTCTGCCAAGTATCATGTGGTAATTTGTGTCTGCTTCAATCACATGGAACTTAGTGGCGGGGCGAGAAATGGAACTTAGTGGCGGAGTGGATCTCGCCAACTGCTAAGTCCATTACAATATGACCCTTAGTAACCTTCTTTTCACCACCAAATCCCATTATAGTGATGGGTTGGCAAACCATCCTGGACTTTGGGATACCAGCCTTTGCAAAGGTGTCGGTAGTGATGATGTTTATGGATGCCCCGCTATCAAGGAAAACACACTTGAACTCTACATCATTGATGTAAGTTGTGACAAAAAGGGGACGATTATGAGAAAATGGGTATGCTCTGTCTGTTTCTAAAAAAGTAACGGCCCCATAATCTTCCTGGATGGGCTGAGGCATATACTCCTTAGCCTCAGTAACTTCATCATGGTGCACATCGAAGATGGTAATGAGGGCCTTTGTTGCTTCCAACCAGGCGGCTTGGCTCAGCCCCAGCTGGTCAAAGAAGGTATGAAACTTAACAGAGTTTTTGTAATGCTTGAGCATGAGTGTCCTCTGTGAATTTTGCCTCTGCAGGTACTATCTTAGGGAGCTGGCCGCTAGCGATTTCTTCTACCTCATCATAGTAAGACGCCGTGTGCACTTGATCGCACACGGCCCCAAGGTACCCAATCATATGTACATTCTTCCTCTTCTCTTTATGATTAGGATAAGGATCCTTCCTTACGTTATGATTACCGACGTCTTTGAACTTCAGCTCATTTGTGTCAACTTTCTTCTTGAAGATACTTTTCAAAGTCCAACAGTCCCTAGTGGGATGTCTGGTGGTTCTGTGATAGACACAGTAATCTGGGCTTTCTTTGTCCTTTTTGGTTGGAGGGACATCAACCGGAGGCAAAGTAAGTTCACCATCAGCTACCCATTCTTTAACCAAGGCCTTAACATTCTCAAGGCTGCAAGGATATGGATTTCTATCCTCGTAACTCTTTCTCTTTCGAGAGGACGACGTCTCCGCTTACGAGTGGCTCCCTCTTGTAGAGGTTACCACAGAAACTCTACTGCTGCGAGAGTAACGGTGGCTATCATGAGATCTGTGCAGGGGACCAGTGGTATTGAGGTTCCTAGCTGCCTCAATCAAGGCTAAAAAGGTAGGCAGATTATGGTTTACCAAGAAAACTTTGTAGTCAGGTATGGCACCCTCCACACATATGCTGACTAAATGGGCCTCATCCACTGGTCCATGACAGTCAATAGCCTTATCTTGGAATCGCCTAACATAGTCCAGTATATCTTCACTTTCTTTTTTGACATCTCGCCCAAGTGTGAGGGTTGTAACTTTCTCTTGGACTTGGTAGAACTTCGTGTGGAACTTGTTCACCATCTCCTCCTAACTCTTGATCAAATTGCGAGCCAAGTTCACATACCAGCTGTAAGCCCTTTCAGTAAGTGATTTGGAGAACTCCAGAAGGCACAGAGAGTGGTCACTGCCATGGACACCAAGAGTTTTGATGAACCTCACCACATGTTCTCTGGCATTGCCTTGTTTCCTATTAAACTTAATAAACTTGGGTACTGTATACCAAGTTGGGTATGGCATAGTCAATATCTCCTGAGAGTATGAGGGCTTCACATCTGGGTTGGGAAGAGATGGTAGTTGCTTTTTGCTACACTCTTGCTTGAGCATAGCTTGTACATCGGCTAGAGTAACAAAGTGAGTGGGCTGGAATGGTCCAGTCTGTTCCTGGGTAGCTGAACCAGTGTCGTACCATTCGCCTGGGGTACCACTAGAGGCACCTGGATCAGAGCCTGATTCCCAGGGAACGGATTAGGCACCGGGTGTGGGACTGCTACAGGCAGAGGTGCTTGTACTGGAGTTGGTCTAGAAGCCATGGTCATAATAGCCTCAGTGAGAGTTTACAAAGCTGCCAGGATCTCCCTCTGCGTATCCTAGAGTGACTGAACTGCCTCAATCACAACACTGTGGTCACAGTCCTTCGCATGTGCTGCTCCGCCATTGGAAGAGCCTTGCTGCCGTGGGGGTTGCTGAACTTCATCCTCTGCCATCTTTTCCAGCGAAGTGTATAAGCCACTATGGGTATGAAGCATCAACAAAGCAACCTCCCCAGCAGAGTCACCAGAAATGTAGGGGGGGTTCAAGGTTAGGAAAGTGATTAGAGAGACAAAAGTATGTTAATGGTCCAACTGGAGAATGAGTACCAACAACTATCTGACAGTTGGAGAGTATGCAGCTCAGTGAGGGTGCCGCAAGTGGCTCAAGAGAAAATGTGTGGCAGTACCAAAATGGGCAACATCTCCTCCAAATCTCCAAAATTCCTCTTCTTGAACCTTGGGAAATGGGTCCTATTTATAGGCTTTTCCTTGGTGCCAAGAAAACACCAAGTGGCCAAATAGAGAGAAGACATGTGTCGCAGAGGATCACATGGAATATTCTGCCTTGAGCCACCAGGCTGAAGGTGCCACGTATCCCTCTGCATGTACTATGTACTATATGTTTGCCTCTGCAACTACCTTTTTGAGCCTCATCAAGTGTAGTTGCGACGGGAGTGTTTGGTGCTGTAACTCCCTTTTGAGCTTCAGCAAGTGCAGTTGCAGCGGGAGTGTTTGCCTCTACACTTGCTTTCTCAACCTGAACCTCAGCAAGTGCACTTGCAGCGGTAAACCTTAGTGCTGCACTTGCCTTCTCAGTTCTATTTGGCCAATACATGCATTCTCAGGACTCCATTAGCCTGCTATCAGCTATGTTTGTGTTCACCTCAGTGAAACCTTTACCCTTAGCTACCTAACCACAAACTCCCCAGCTTCACAGGACGAAGGTCACAACCAAGCCTGTTATCAGCCATGCTGTGCCTTAGTACCAAGCCTAAGGGGGCTTCCTTAGTCCTGCATATGCGACTAAGGCAGGTCTATGACCTGGGTAATGGAAAGAGAGTCCCTTATGCTTGGGTTAGCCTGCTGCCATCTTCATGGGATTGCCGCGGTAAACTGGTATCTCTGGGCTTGTTATTAGCTCCAACTAGTAAGTCTTGGGGCCTGCTATCAGTGCCAAGTTAAATGAATTTTGGGGAGGGGTCCTGCTATCAACCCTAGGCTAGTAATACCCTTGGGCCTGCTATCAGCGCCAGACATTAGCCTCAACTTGCAGAGGGAAGCCTCTCTCAAAGGCTGTTATCACCTTGGTGGGATATTCCCTCTGCAACTTAGTTGGTATGGTCATAGTTGCTGAGGTAACCATTTCTCGCGGCGAGTTCAGACGGCAGGACCGACAATATTAAAGATGGTGGCACTGACAAAATGCCTTCGCAACTTGGGCACTTTAAGTACTGCCTCTGCAACTTAGTTAATTCAGTTTTCTCCTTCCCTCAGCAGCTCCAGATGGCTGTGGTACCGATATTACTTAGAATGGCAGCACTGAGACAAAGTGCCTCCGCAACTTGGCCTTCGCAAGTGTTTCCTTTGCAACTTAGTTGCGTCGGTTTCTCTCTTTCCCTCAACAAATTCAAATGGTGGTGGAACTGAAGATATTAGGAATGGCGGCGCTGAGGCAAAGTGACTCTGCAACTTTCCCGCTACCTGTATTGCCTCTACAACTTGACCATTGCTTGTGTTGCCTTTGCAACTTGACTTGGCCATTTTCCTTCATGGAGTCCATTTGGACCCTTGGCGGGTCAGACCTGCTTCGGCCCACTGTTGGGCCACTTCTCTTGGGCTTTAGCCCATGCTTCTTTTTCATTTCTAGTCGCCTCTTTTGGGCGACCTCAATACTTAGGCCCATACTTAATTTGGGCTTAATTTCTGACCCTCTATAGTAACATATGTTCTTCTTGGCTTAGGCCCTCGCTATGAGATGATCATGACTGCTATATTTCATTTTCCATCTTTACCATCTTTCCAAGATCTGTATGCCCGACTACTATCTTTTGAGGTTCAGATTTCTATTCCTACTTCAACTCCTTAGATTACCCTTTTTGCTCAATAATACTTTGCTCCTCTTGGATTTCCAACTTCTCTTTTTCACCTCAACAATCCCTTTGGCAGTCGGGGAAATAATAGCAATCAGAATCGCCACCATGGGCGCAATAACAATAACAACAACCATCGTGGTTTACTTTCGACTCCTGGTACGTCTTCTTCTGTGTGTCAGTTGTGCAATGGTAATGGACATGTTGACACTCAGTGTTCTCATTAGAGTGCTTGCCCCAATGTTGACTCTCTTCATATTGCTTTTGTTGGATTTCAGTTCACCTAACCCTCTCATTCCTCATATTTGATACAAGCATATCTACAACCTATCTCCTACTGTCTTTTCTGTAAGTTTAGAGAAGAGAAAGAGATGGGGAATGAGTGAGACCTTATCCCCTTTTATATTGAAAATAATGCATAATTACAAGAGTGCCATCAGGTATGAATTATGGGCCTGCCCATTATATCAATCAAGGGAAAATAAAATCAAATAAGAATAATATATGCAATATTATTTCCTATTCTAACACTTATTCTAACACTTCCTCTCAAGCTTGTGCGAAGATATCTCTCATGCCCAGCTTGGTGAGAATTCCATAAAATGGTTTATTCCCTCTTCCTTTGGTAAGAACATCCGCCAGTTGATCACCAGTCTTCACAAATGGAGTGCATATGATGCCACTAGTGAGCTTTTCCTTGATGAAGTGCCTATCAATCTCCACATGCTTGGTTCTGTCATGCTGAACCGAATTATGAGCTATGTTGATAGCCGCCTTGTTGTCATAGTACAACCTCATGGAATTAGTTTGATGAATCCCCAAGTCTCTCCACAATAGTCTAATCCACAAAAATTCGCATACACCCTGAGCCATAGTCCTGAATTCTACCTCTACACTAGATCTAGCAATCACATTTTGTTTTCTATTACGCCAAGTGACCAAGTTGTCTCCAACAAATGTGCAATACCCAGAAATCGATTGTCTATCAATGATTGATCCAGCCCAATCTGCATCAGTAAAAGCCTCCACACTAAGATGACCATGTTTTGAGAAATAGAGGCCCTTTCCTGGAGAAGATTTCAAGTATCTCAAAATTCTCATAACTGCCTCTAAGTGGATAGCTCTAAGAGCATGCATAAATTGGCTAACCATACTTACTGCAATGGCAATGTCTTGGCAAGAGTGAGATAAGTATATAAGCTTCCCTACTAATCTCTGGTATCTCTCCCTGTCCACTGGCTCTCCCCCTTGATTTTCACTTAACGTTTGACTCGGTTCTAGAGGTGTGTCACATGGTCTACCTCCAACCATCCTAGTCTCCTTTAGCAAGTCAAGTACATACTTCCTCTGGCATATGAAGACACAATCCTTGGACCTAGCTACTTCAATGACCAAAAAGTACTTCAAAGTGCCCAAGTCCTTGATTTCAAACTCCTTGGCTAGGCACTCCTTTAACCGAGGGATTTCTTCAACATCATTCCCTATCAGAACAATATCATTAACATAGACAATTAAGGTTGTAGTCTTAGCAAGTGAGGAGTGTTTGACAAATAAGGTATGATTAGTTTAACTCTGCTTGAACCCATATCTTAACATAGCTTGAGTAAACCTTTCAAACCAAGCCCTAAAAGATTGCTTTAGTCCATAAAGTGACTTTCGGAGCCTGCACACTTTACCCTTGGACTTAGCGTCTTTGAATCCAGGGGGAATATCCATATAGACCTCTTCTTCGAGATCTCCATGAAGGAAGGCATTCTTCACATCAAACTGATGGAGTGGCCAATCCAAATTTGCTGCAAGGGAGAGCAGTATTTTCACAAAGTTCATCTTAGCAATCGGTGCAAATGTCTTCTTATTAAGGTTGTTCACGGGTCGAATCATCGTGGTTTAGTTGTTCACTGTCACCCAAACTGCCAACCTCGATTTGAAAAAAAAACATCATCCGACGTCAATCGAATCATTGTTAGAAACTGTTCAATTCGGGTTAGAGAAACTACGGCCGGACTTTGGTCAGTGCTATAATCAAGCTTGAACAATAGATTTCAAACCAAAGGCTTTGAGAAAGAGGAGAGATTTTTCAAAGAATGAAGATCTGAAGGTTTCATTGCCATGCTTTTGCACCGTTGCCTTCCTCCACCACAATCTCAAGCCGTTTGCTGTCATGATCTTAGAGTGAGAAGTTCCAGTCGCAAGGAAAGTAAAGAAGCGACATATTAAGAGAGTGTAAATTGTGAAAGATGTAGATCTGATATAAGGGAGAAAAATAAGCTAAATAAACTATAAAGAGGGAGAAAGAGAGAAAAATAAGGTAAATACACTGCAGAAAGGGAGGGGGTAAAGAGCTCGGAGTGAGGGTGAGGGAAATGAAATGTTTGACAGAAAAATAGAGACGAAAAAGGGTGAGAGAGACAGAGAAATAAAGAAAGAGAGAGTGCAGGTGAGAGGAAGAAAAGAGGTCCGTGGGAGAAAAAGAGAAATGAGAGGATTAAGGAGACCTAGTGAGTTGTCAAATCTCTTCTTGGAAAGGGTTTTTTTTTTTAAATTTATTGATGGAAAGGGTGAGAGAGAGAGAAATGGAGATAAAAATGTAAGAAGAAGATGAGAGAGATAAAGAAATGAGAGGATTGAGGAGTGGGGAGACAAAAGAGTCGTTGTATAGTCAAATCATTTGTTTTATTTATTTATTTATTAATGAGAAGTGTTAGTTTGTACATTGGGAAGATATATTTTCTTTGGAAAAAAAAAAGAATTAAAATTAAAGGTGAGTCTTACACGTTTAAAATATCTAGGTGAATAAACATGATATCATTATTAAAGTATATAAATATATGTATATACATAATTTGGTCGGTTCAAGTAAGGCAGATTCTGAATCATTTAGCTTGACATTTGCCCGAAAATTGAATTTTTTTTTTATGAAATTGAACCGCAGCCAATCGCGTGATTGGCAAAACCGCCCATATTATGGTCGGGTTAGTCGGGTTCTGGTTGGATCTTCGGGTGATTCAAATTTTTGAACACCCCTACTCCTGATAATCTATCCTATAAGTCTGAGTGAAGCTCTTAGCATCCAATCTTGCTTTATATCGTTCTATGGAACCATCTACTTTATGTTTTATAGTCTACATCCACTTACAACCGACTGGATTTTTGCCTCTAGGTAACTCCACTAACTCCTAAGTGCCATTCTTGTTAAGAGCTTGCATTTCCTCCATTATGGTATGTTTCTACTTAGGAATAGAGAGAGCATCTTGGAAATTGTTGGGCAGACTCATTGACAAAATTTTAGAAAGAAAAGCTTTATATAAGGGAGACAGATTAGAATATGAGATATGATAAAAATAGAATGTTGAGTATATAACCTTATCCCCTTCCTATTAGCAATAGGAGCATCAAGATCTGAAAACTCAAGACTATAAACATTAAGATCAGAATTACCTGGACTCTCAAGAGAGGTGAATGACTCTGGACACTTATCCAGAGAAGAAGTTGGCAGTAGAGGATCAGAAGTAGTGTCTTGCATCCGGGTTACTTTCTGTCTATCTTTGTCCCTGACATAAACTTCGCTTTTTTTCCTTTTCCACAACAATTGTTGGCTCAACATCCCCTATCTGTTCAACTACTAGAGGTAGTGAAACATGAATCTCTTCATACCAAGGCTCCTCTTGAAGGGATGACTGTGACATGGGAGAGGACTTAGACACTGGGGAGGTTTGAAAGTAAGACTGAGACTCAAAGAAAGTAACATCCTTGGAGACAAACCATTTGCGAGATGGATGATGATAACACTTATAGCCCTTTTGGGTGGCAGAGTAACCCACAAAAACACACTTAAAAGACCTAGGATCCAATTTACCACGAGTGGGTGAATAATTATAGACAAAACAAAATATCCAAAGGTCTTAGAGATAATAGAGAACCCAGGAGATGTGGACTCGAACAAAACTTGAAGAGGTGTTTGTTTTTGAAGGATTTGGATAGGAAGACGATTAATCAAATAAGCGGAAGTGAGAACCGTTTCCCTCTAATAGGATCGAGAAACACACAGTTCAAAGGATAAACAACAGGCCACATTAAGGAGATGGCGATTTTTTCGTTCTGCAACACCATTTCATTGAGGGGTATTAGTGCAAGAAGTTTTGTGAATAATGCCATGAGTGGAAAAATAACTGGCAAGACTAGAGTTAATATATTCTCTACCATTATCAGAATGTAAAATTTTTGCAACTGTCCTAAACTGAATGCAAACCATTTTATGAAAGTTTTGAAATACAGAAAATACCTCACTTTTATCTTTCATCAGATATACTCAAGTGGCCCTAGAACAGTCATCTATGAAAGTAACAAACCATTTTTGACTTTTTAAAGACACAAAACATGAGAGACCCCATACATCAGAATGAATCAAAGAAAATGAAACTGAAATTTTATTAATAGAACGAGCAAAAAGAGCTCTGTGTTATTTTCCAAGTTGACATGACTCATATTGAAAATCAGACATTATTTTTCTCAAATGTAGAAGAAAATAAATGCTTAAGTAGTAAAAAAAAAAAGGATGTGCTAAGCGACGGTGCCACAGCCAAAGGTCTTCCTTGGTGGATAGTAAATGAATAGGTGAATGAGCCAGCTTGTCTGTCTGATCCAGATTGTAGAGACCATGTTCCTTTCTACCACTACCAATCCTCTTCCTCGTGATAAGGTCCTGAAACAGACAATGATCAGGAAAAAATGTCACACTACAATTTAAATCATGAGTAATACGACTCAAAGATAAAAGATTAACAATAAAATTGGGAACATGGAGTACAGAGGACAAAGGAAGGGAAGAGGAGGCATGAATTAAACCTTTCCCAGATACAGAATAAATAGTACCATTAGCAATATGCACTTTTTCCTGACCAAAGAAGGGGTTATATTCTAAGAACAAATTAGAGGAACCAAACATATGGTCTGAAGCACCAGAATCAATAATTCATGGCACAGTTGTATGAGATAGCAATGCTCATGTAGAGGAAGCCAAGTTACCTAAATTAGCAAAGGAAGAAGATGATGCACCTGTGGCAGAAGTAAAGGCTTGACAGTCTAGCAAGTGGTGAAGTGCAATCTCAAATTCTGAGGCAGATAACCCCGAAACATTAGCAATTGATGAGACAATTGGAGATGAAGGTGGTGGCTCAATCATGTCAAAAAGATGTGCCCGAGCATTGACCCTTTGGCCTCTAGACAGACCAAACCTACCCCCTCGATGACTAGGACTGTCATGACCCAAACCCGCCCCTATAAGTTAAGGTCATAACCGGCCAGTAATCATAAGATTACCTACGGCCTAAAACGAAACCAAACATACATTATAATAGTAAAGGAGGCCAAACGGAAGTAGTCTTATAAATTTTGTCCATTAAGCTATGCTTACATGGCATACCAAAACATTTTCCACATATGTAATAACAACTTACACCAAAAACCAAAATAAACATCTTGTCCGTCTAGGATCAAACAAACATATGGCCAATCGAACCAAAGGTCTTTATACAAAGGTGGTCCAATGGATCTATCAAAATAGCAAAAGGGGTAAAACAAAAGAACAAAAACAAAGTCTCGTGCGTGAGACATTCGGGCTAACTTCACAAAAACTTGGATTTCTCTTACATCCTTCACTGAGCTGAGTTTGGACATCTCTTTGCTTACCTACATACATATAAATAAAAGTGAGCGAAAGCTCGGTGAATAATACCAAAGTAAAGAGGTTATATGAATGAAATCCTCTAATGTGTGATATCATTGTCAAACACATTAAACGGCCTTAGGCCATTTGTATTTCTATCAAATATATCAAATGGCCTCAGGCCCAAACATATCAAATGGCCTCTGGCCCAACGTATCAAACGGCCTCAGGCCCAATTCATTATTATCAAATGGCCTCGGGCCCAATTCATTCTTATCAAATGGCCTCGGACCCAATTCATTCTTATCAAACGGCCTCGGGCCCAATCATCGTATCAAACGGCCTCTAGACCATTATTTTCACATTCATATTTGTGCGCATTTAATACTTGGGATCATAATCATATTCACACTCAAACAACCTTGGGCCCAATGCATTTGTATTCAAATCAACATCAAACGGCCTTGGGCCCAATGCATTTGTATTCAAATCAACAAATCCATAAAGCTTATATAGAAGTAGCATTTGGAAAATAGCATACTTGAAAGTATCTTTACTAAGATATTACTCACAGTGTTCTGTCAATGGATTTGCCCACGTGCTTGACCCTACACATTTCATAACACATTGGGTCGCAAACAATTCAATCCGTTCTTAACTTATTTATTTCTCTTAGGCCTCTTTTTTTTTTATCTCTTTGGTTCATCTATAATGCTTAATGCATGCCTAAGAGTGTTTAGAAATGAAAGAGAACGAAAAACCAAACATAAAACAACTTTTCAAATTTTTTTGAAATAGGGGCTCTCCGCTCGAGTGATCTGCAAACTCTATAAAAGTACTTGTTGCATGAATTTTACAGTTGAGTGAGGAACCTTGAAAAACAGAGTTCGCTCGAGCGCAAGGTTTGCCGCTTGAGCCACTGTGCAAATCTCAGCAAAACTTCTAGAAGCTAGACTTCCTTCGCTCGACCGGATAGGTCGAATTCTGGAATTTCCATAATTCTGTTTGAAGCTCAAAACTCATTTCCAAAGGCCAAAATCATGCATGACTTACCCAAAACTTCAAAAACATGTATTTGACCATTAATACTTAAAGAATTACATTTTTTTATACATAAACCTTCATGAATTTGGAAAATCATCACTCTAATTTTCCATGCAAGAATGAATTCAAGCTTAACTCTTTTTTATCATCATCAAGACATGGATTTGTGCTCTATAACTTCAAAGGTCATGCAACCAAATTTCATAATTCTATAATTCATGGATGTATGTCTAAAATAACCACCAATTCTACATGTTTAACATGCTTCAAAGCACAAATGCACATAATCATGGTGAATGCTTACATGCATATATATATACAACTTCAATTTCATTATATTCAACTAAAATCTCATTCTTAGCTTCATTTTATTTTTGAATTCACATAACCATGATCTTGAACTCATAAATTAGAGTTTGATTACCCACCAAAAGCTTCAATTTCTTCCAACTATAGCCAAATCTTGAGCTAATCCACCTAGCTATTCAATCCCTTGGCAAAATCTTCATTGTTGAGCCCTTCCTCTCTCTAAATTCGGCTCTCTCTCTGTCTCTTTCTCTAGAGCGTTTAATCCAGATTTTTGAGCTCAAAAGAATGAGTATAAGTATGTTTGGCCCATATATATACTAGGTGATTAGATTAAGTTAATCAACCTCAATTAAAGTTAATGAGCCTCACTTAATCTAATTATTTTGATACGAATCAATTTTTAATCAAATTTCACCATAGGCTCTAAAAATCAAGCTAATCACAATGGTATAGACAATTTCAATTTTTGTAGCCTCTACGGTCTTCAATTTAATCTTATAGCAGAAAATTAGATAGATTTTCCTACGGTGAACAGATATAGATTCAAAAACATAATTACTCACATAATCGTCACCCAAAATCATATTAAGCACATAATCACAATCATAATTAAGGTTAATTAACATAACACAGAGTAGGGTTACCACAATCTTCCCCCTTTTAGGAAGTTTGGTCCTCTAAACTTATTTTGCCTCTATCCGAAAACAAATGTTGATAGCATAGCTGTATTTTATCCTCCTTTTCCCATGTAGCGTCCTTGCCATAGTGTTCTTTCCATTCTACCTTCACTATTGGGATAGACTTGTTTCTTAATTGCTTCACTTGCCAGTCAATGATCCTTTTCGGCCATTCCTTGTATGCCATATTCTCATCAAGCGCTATCTAGTGGTAGTCAAGCACATGAAATGGATCTCAGAGATAGCTCCTCAACATCGATACATGAAACAGATTTTGCATTTGTTCGAATCCCGGTGGCAAGGCAACCCTATAAGTAACTGGACCAAGCCTTTCCAGAATTCGAAACAGCTTAATATAATGAGGTGACAATTTACCCTTCTTACCAAATCTCAACTGGCCCTTCATAGGAATTACACGAATAAATACAGGATCACCAAACTCATACTCAAGAGGCCTTCTCCGAACATCTGCATAGTTCTTTTGCCTGCTCTGTGCTGTCTTGAACCTTTGTTGGATGATTTTAGTCTTCTCATAAGTGTCTTGCACAATTTTAGGCCCAAGTAAAGCCCTATCCCTGACTTTTGTCCAAGAAATTGGCGATCTACACCTCTTGCCATACAAAGCTTCGTACGGTGCCATACCGAGCTTCGTACAGTGCCATACCGATGCTGGAGTGAAAACAGTTATTGTATGCAAATTCAACTAGTGGCAAACAATCCTCCCAGCACCCTTGAAAATCTAAAGCACACATTCTGAGCATGTCTTCCAAAGTCTGTATGTTCCGTTCTGATTGCCTATTTGTTTGTGGGTGGAATGCGGTACTAAATCTCTATTCTGTTTCCATTGCTCTTTACAGGCTTTTCCATAATCTAGATACAAATTTCGAATCTCTATCTGATACAATAGATACTGGAACTCTGTGTAAACGAACAATCTCATCTACATATGTAGTGGCTAATCTCTAAGCATCAAAAGTAGTCTTTACGGGCAAAAAATGTGTTGATTTAGTCAGTCTATCGACTATAACCCAAATAGAATCCATACCTCTAGGAGTTAGAGGTAGGCCAACAACGAAGTCCATGGTCACATGCTCCCACTTCTATTCTGGAATAGGGAGAAGTTGAAGTAGACTGCCTGGTTTCTGATGTTTAGCTTTAACTTGCTGACACTGAAGGCACTTAGACACATATTTTGCAATTTCCTTCTTCATTTTGCGCCACCAATAGCTTTGCTTTAAGTCTCGATACATTTTGTTGTTACCCGGATGCATAGCAAACATCAACTTGTGAGCTTCATCTAGGATTCTCTTTTTTAGTTCTGGAACGTTTGGGACACACATTCAGTTTTAAAATCTCAACACTTCATTATCAATGCTAAATTCTAGTTTCGGATTTGCTTCAAACTCATCAATTATTTTCTTGAGGAACTCATCCTCTTTTTGCCTTTGCTTGACTTCATTAAATATTGCTAGCTCAGCTAAAATAGCGGCTATCAACCCAGCTTGTTCGTGTAACACAACTTCAATCTCGATTTTCTCAAAATCTTGCAAGATTTCTTTCTGTTCAGTGAGTAAACAAGCTAAGTTCCCCGTTGATTTTCTGCTTAATGCATCGGCAACTGTATTGGCCTTTCTAGGGTGGTATTGAATTTGAAGGTCATAATCCTTTATCAACTCAAGCCATCTTCTCTGCCGCATATTTAGTTCTTTTTTAGTAAAGAAATACTTTAGGCTTTTGTGGTCGGTGTAAGCTTCACATCTTGCCCCATACAAGTAATGCTGCCAAATTTTTAAAGCAAACACAACTGCGGCCAATTCCAAGTCATGTGTTGGGTAATTCTTTTCTTGCAGTCTCAACTATCGAGAGGCATAAGCAATCTCCTGTCCTTCCTGCATTAACACACAACCAGACCTGATAAGATACATCACTATAAATTACAAAATTTTCCATACCTGTGGGCAAGGTCAACATTGGTGTAGTAGTCAATCTCGTTTTTAGCTTTTGGAAGGCAGACCCTCTTTCATCAGTCCATTCAAACGACTGTCCTTTGTGCGTGAGTTGAGTAAGCGGTACGACTATTCTCGAAAAATCTTTCACAAACCTTCTGTAGTACCCAGCTAAACCCATGAAACTGCGAACTTCCGTTACATTTGTTGGAGTAGGCCAGTTCACAATTGCTTCTATCTTCTATGGGTCTACGAAAATCCCATCTCTATTAATAACATGGCCCAAGAAGATGACCTCATCTAACCAAAATCCACACTTCTTTAGTTTCGAAAATAATTTCTTTTCCCTAAGTTTTTGCAAAACAGTTCTCAAATGATGTTCATGTTCAAGTCTACTTTTTGAATATATCAAAATATCATCAATAAAAACCACAACAAAGTCATCAAGGTAAGTCTTGAAAATTTGGTTCATTAGATCCATAAATACTATAGGGGCATTAGTCACTCCAAATGACATAACAAGAAATTCATAGTGACCATACCTTGTCTGAAACGCAATTTTCTCAACATCTTCTACTTTTACCTTCAACTGGTGGTACCCGAATCTCAAATCAATTTTGGAAAATACTTGTGATCCTTGCAACTGATCAAACAAGTCGTCAATACAGGGTAAAGGGTATTTATTTTTTATCGTCACCTTGTTCAATTCCCGATAGTCAATACACAGGCGTAAGGTCCTATTTTTCTTTTTCACAAATAATACCGGCACACCCCATGTTGAAGAACTTGGTCGGATAAACCCTTTATCAAGTAAGTCCTGCAATTGTTCTTTCAGTTCTTTCATTTCAATAATGGACATTCTGTAGGGGTTTTCTGAGATAGGCTGAGTGCCTAGTACAATATCAATAGTAAATTCTATTTCCCTATCAACCAATTCTCCTAGCAATTCATCTGGGAATACATCCAAAAATTCTTTAATAATAGGGATACTGTTCAATTCAACATTCATAGATTGGTCAGACAATACACTACACAAGTAACCCTAGCACCCTTTCCTGATCAGTTTACATGCTTTCATTACCCCATTACCCACAAACACAATTTCTTCTTGCCCTAGTGGTCTAAATACAACTTGTTTCGTTACACAATCGATGGTGGCATAGTATTTAGATAACCAGTCCATATCCAGAATTACATCAAAATGTCTAAAGTCCAAGGGTAACAAATCTACATACAAGGTAGCACTCCCAATTCGCATATCACAAAATCAACACACAGATGTACACAACACAGATTTTCCGGATGGAGCAGATACACATAACAAATATGGCAATGATTCTAGAGGTCTACTCAATCTAGATGTAAATGCATAAGTTACAAAGGAGTGTGTTAATTCGGAGTCAATTAACACAAAAGCATCCTGATTACATATAAAGATAGTACCTGAGACGACTGCTTCTGCGTTCCGTGTATCGCCCGGAACGAGTGCAAAGACTCTCCCCTGCCTTACAGTGTCTCTAGTAGTAGTAGGCCCCATAGTGTTTCTCGGTTTTGGGATCGATCCAGTTGAGCTAGCACCTAATTTTCCATTGTTTGGATTACAATCCCTAGCCATATGCCCTATTTTACCACATTTAAAAAAGGCCCCTGAAACACGGTAGCAAAACTCGCAATATCTTTTACCACTTTTGCTGCACATTAGAGATGTATCTCTGGAAGAAGTTGAAGTACTTAAGAAACTCGTATTCTTTCTCTTTGAAAGCCTTTTCTTTGAAAAGAAACCTTGCCTTTTACTTTTCCAGTCAGTTAATGGTTTACTCTGCCTGGCTATGTTAGCTTTTGATATGATAGCCCAATCTAGCACATCAGTATAGGTTTCTGGCTTTAGTACATTCACCTTCTCTAAGATATCATCTCGAAGACCACCCTCAAACTTTCTTGCTTTCTTATAGTCAATGTCGACCATGTGCTGAGCAAATCTAGCCAATTCAGTAAACTTGGCCTCGTACTGAGCTACTATCATGCTGCCTTGCTTAAGTTCCATGAATTCTTACACTTTTCTGTCATTGACACATTGTGAAAAATATTTGTCGTAGAAAATTTCTAGGAACCATGCCCAACCAATATCTTTATTGCTTTCACGCATCAACATCCACCACTTTCTTGCCTCATCTTCCAATGTAAAGGTAGCTAGTAATACCTTCTATGTTTCAAGACACAAAAACACCTCAAATAGTTTTTCTATGCCAAGGACCCATGCTTCAACCTTTAATGGATCCAATCACCCATGAAATTATGGCGGTTTCATCTTCTTAAACTCTTTGGTGAGAGCTATGGTTTGGTCATTGTTTTGCAAGTCATGTACAGGCTGTACTGAAGGTGGAGATAAAGGGTGTGGCTATTGCCACTGTTGCTACCACTGTTGTTGTTGCCTCAGCGTTTCTACCATGTCTTGTATTAACCTTTCCATCCAATCCATTCTGGCAATAGAGGACTCCTCTAATTCATCAACTCTTGTTCTCACCATTATCTGATTAAACTTGCATTTTTTTTTTTATATAAAAATGGACACAAGTATGCATATACAAAAGAGCATACATATTCCAGTAAATCACAATACAAGTAAATCACAATGCATATAGTACACAGTCATTCGTTTCAAAACATTTAATTCAAGTTCACACTTTTCACATGAATGCATTCTAGATCTTTTCTAGATGCTTATTGCTCATTTGGACAAGTGTGTGAGTTATTAACTCGTGCTCAGATACCACTCTGTCATGACCCAAACCTGCCTCGGTAGGTTAAGGTCATAATCAGCTAGCAATCATAAGATTACCTACGGCCTCAGACAAAACAAAACATACATTATAATAGTAAAGGGGGCCAAACGGAAACAATCTTTTAAATTTTGTCCATTAAGCTGTGCTTATGTGGCATACCGAAACATTTTCCATATATGTAATAATAACACACACCAAATTCCAAAATAAACATCTTGTTCGTTGTAGACACCCCATTTTTGACCATCCTCAAGACTTGGACGTCATCGTTTGAACACTCGGTGATCATCCATGTTTGTGTTCGTCTTGAGTTCCCGAAGGTCTCGGCTACTCGCCTTGCTTCAGGATATCTCGACTCGACTGTTTTGTGTTTGGATTTACACCAAACACTTGTGTTTTTGCTTTGGGGGGCAGGGAATGGCTTGTTGGCCATCCCCACACTCCACCGGCCATGGCTTAAGGCCACCGGCTGTGTTTTGTTGCCATCGGCCAAATGTTTGGCCGGCTGGCACTATAGATGGTCGACCAGCCATCTTTTTTGGTCAAATTGCATTTTTGGCCGGCCGACTACTGTGCATCTGCTTTGCAGATATTTTTATGCTAGCTGGCATACACTTTGCTCCCCTCCATACACGTGTATGGAGGGATCTCCCTCTTGTTAGCTTGCCTTGGAAGCTTTACAAGATTGAGTCTTCTATAAGAGGAGGCCTCTTCTCCCTCTTTTAGGTTAGACAACATTTTCTAGAGAGCTCTGGTTTTAGGGTTTGAGTTGTGTATCTATCCTATATCTATACCTCCCTCTCTTTTGTGTTTAGTGTGTGTTTTGTCTTACTTTTGTGCACAAACACCCACAATCACACCTTCCTTTAGCTACTGAGGTACTAAGAGGTTGTTCTTGAAGTTTTGGAGCTGGTTTGGACCTAAGGAGGCTACTGGTCCACCATTTGTGAAGAGGGTCTTCAAGGGTAACCACTTTCCCCTTTTATTCCCCATTTTTGCATAGCTTTTTTGACTACCTTGAAACTATTTTTAGACTTGGTGTATAACATATAAAAATCTTGTTTTTGCCTACTCTAAATAGTTGTTTAAGAGTGTTTTGTGGTTTGAGGTTGTTTGACCCCTCTTAAGCCTTGTTAGGCTCTATTTTTGTGCATTTTTGGTGAGCTCCGGGACCATTGTGTTTGGGCCTCCTCACCACTGAAATCTTGAGGGATTTCAATGGTTAGGATGGTGCCTTGAGGTCCTAAGAAGGAGAGGGCCACCCTCTCTCCTTATTGTCCTTGAAAAGGGCCATTTTAGCCTCATTAGTGAGCACCTTGTTTAAGTGTATGTTGGCCATGCCTTAACTATTTTTTATGCTTATCTTGCCATGATATAGCATTGTTGTGAGTTGGTTTAGGTACACCATGCTTGCTTAGCATACATGTCTTGTAATGCCATGAATTGCCTTAACATGCCTTGTGCTTTGAGCCTTTTTTCTAGCATGTTTTTGGCTTAGCTTTGTGAAGCTTTTATGCTTGTTTTGATGTGCTTGAGGTCTATTTTTGGTCGTTTGGGCCATCCATGTTCCGCTTTGTATAGCTACCATGTAATCCCCCTTGTATGCCTTAAGCATTGATCCCTCTAGCATGCCATCCTTGCATCATTTCAGTGGTTTGGAACCACTTGTTATGTTATTTCAGTCCTCTTAGCATGCTTGTATGCTTGCATTTGATGCCCCTTTAATATGTTAAAAGGTTGTTGTCTTATGCCCCCTTGTTTAGGCCTTTGTGTGTGCTTGCATGTTTAGGCCACTTAGATGCCATCTAGGTGCACCCTTAGCATTGTTTAGGTCTGCCTTGGACCTATTTTAAGTCCCCTTAACATGTTGTTGCATGTTTGGCTTATGACATGTTGTTGCATGTTGAAATGGTGATGCATTTGGCGTGCATTCCCCTCTTTGTTTTGGTTGCTTAACATGCCATATGTTTTGCATGTTTGTATGTTGGCATTGTATCTTGTATGCTCAGTTAACTTGCATGCTTGTTATATGCCTTAGATGCTTCCCATATGCTCATGTTGCACGCCTAGTTAACATACTTAGGTGGCATTGCATTATATGCATCTTTCACCTCTTGATCAAGCCATGATAGAGGTTGAAAGCCCCTTTGTTTGTTTGTATGCATTGCATTCCATTTGAAATCAAATGCATACTTGGCTTCTTGGGCCATCATGCATTGAAATGCGCGATTGGTGGTCCGAGGATCGAGGACCATCCTCCTTTGAGTTATAAACATGATAAGGAGTGTGGTTGATGCAAACATTGCTTGAAATGCATTGCCATGCCATGTTTTGCCCTCTGCTGCTGTCAAAACAGGTTTCTGCAGGAAGAATTGGTCGGCTGGCCATCTCTATTGCCGACCGACCAAACATATTTGGCCGAGAGCTCAATTAATGGTCGATGACCATCCTACCATGGCCGGTGATGTTTCCCCCTGGCCGGTGGTGTTCCCCAGTGCCCATAGAGTGTTTCTTGGGATTTGTGCAAATCTCAGAGGAGCAGAGCAGGGTAAACAGAGGTAGCTTGTGCATGGCAATGGATTTCCGAGCAAACCCGAGCACGCGTGCATTGGACCCTCTTCTGAGGCCTTTTACTGCTTTCTTAGCTTAGTTAATTTGCTTAACTAGTTAAGTGGTCTGTAATATTTAATTAGCTTGTAGGTTAATTGATTTGTATTATTCTTTTGGTCCCTCCGAGCGAGGGCGAATTTGTAATAAGTGTGGGTGCGTGTGTGCATGTCTTCCAACCCCCACTTCTTTCTCCCTTTTACTTACCTGCTTTCGATGGTTAGTATTAGGGCATATTTAAATTAGCATACCTTATGCTATGCATGCATGCATCCATACGTTTATCTTGCATGCACCGGGCTCGGCGCATCATACTAACTATATTGTATTTCAATTCCAAGTTGAATACATGTTATTTGTAGCATCTCATATGCCATCTTAGATTAGCCGAGCCTATTCTAGCTGCATTTTGCCTGTGTTGCATTAGCCATCTTAACATGAACTAGGATCATGCATTGATTACTAACTAGTTTCTGTTTTGGCTTGGAGTACTAGGTAAGCTTTTATGCTTTAGCATCCTTGCATGCGTGTGAGTGTTGCCATGACAGCATGCTTGCCATGAGGCTAATTGCTTATGTCACATAACTGCCTGAATGCCTGTGGGTGAAGGTTGGATTGCTTGAATTGGAACAATTCATTGAAATTCGTGTTTTAGCCTACTTGCGAGTAGCAAAAATCAAACCATTTTCCAAATGGACGGATATGCAAAGCTTTGTTCCAAATTAGGCAATCTAGTCTATACTTGTGTTGTGCGTATCACATAGTAAATTCTAGCTAATTAACCGGAATAAGAACGCATAATGTTTTCAAAACTAGATATCATGGTTAGTAGAGGCCGATCTTTGATCGGGCAAGCGAGGATGCTCATAGCTGACCTTCCCCAATCGTACCCAAGTTCCCGAGCCGAGGCAACTTTGGTGATGACGAACATGTGGCCTTAGGCAACGAGTCAGGGTTTCCTAAATTTCCCAAAATAAAATATTTAGGTGGCGACTCTGTATCTGGCAAAGCAGTCCATGTTTGGCACTTCTTTCTAAAAATCTGTTTTCTCAAAACGATTTGCCAGATTTGGATTCTTTGGTTCAGATTAAGAACCGTGACAATTTGAGTCCTGAACTGTAGTAGGCCCACAGACGAACCGAACGGGAGTCATCCACCCGGGGCGTTCGGGGACGTCTACATTCGTCCAGGATCATACAAACATATGGCCAGCCGAACAAAAGGTCTATATACATAGGTGATCCAATGGATCCATCAAAATATAAAAAAGGGTAAAACAGAAGAACAAAAACAAAGTCTCATGCGTGAGACGTTTGGGTTGACTTCACAAAAACTTGGATTTCTCTTACATCCTTTACTGAGGCTGGGTTTGGACATCTCTTTGCTTACCTACATACATATAAATAAGAGTGAGTGAAAGCTCAGTGAATAATACCAAAGTAAAGAGGTTACATAAATAAAATTCTCTAATGGGTGATATCCTTGTCAAACACATCAAACGGCCTCTGGCCCAACGTGTCAAACGACCTCAGGCCCAATTCATTATTATCAAATGGCCTCAGGCCCAATTCATTCTTATCAAACGGCCTCGGGCCCAATTCATTCTTATCAAATGGCCTTGGGCCCAGTTCATTCATGTCAAACGGCCTCGGGCCCAATCATTGTATCAAACAGCCTATGGGCCATTATTTTCACATTCATATTTGTGTGCATTTCATACTTGGGATCATAATCATATTCACATTCAAACATCCTTGGGCCTAATGCATTTGTATTCAAATCAATGTCAAACGGCCTTGGGCCCAATGCATTTGTATTCAAATCAACAAATTATAGACACCCCATTTTTGATCACCCATAAGACTTGGGCGCTTTATTCTGAACACCCGATGATGAAAGTTATACTGTGCAATCTTTTGAATTCTCAACGAAGAAATTTGGATTCAAGCTCTAATCCCTAACCTTACACCCCATTTTGGCCAAACTATTTTAGACCTTAAAATCCTCTTTTTCAAAATATTTTTCCAAATGCTTCTATGATGTTCTGAGGCTCACATTTCGTTTAAAATATTGTACTTTTCGGTAAACTGAGTAAGCGCAAAGTAGAGATACACGGAAGGGAGGTGAACTCTTTGAAAAATCTTTAAAAACATCTTATTTATGCGTTTAGAGTTGGAGGAAATAGGAGGAGATGGAAGAAAACTAGTTTAGGAAGAAGTTGAGCATCAAACCGTTGAGAAGAATAAGCATCCTTCACTAAATTATAGATATCTCTCTGACCACTTAGAATTTAGATGTGAGCTACCATCATGGGAAAGTAGACTTCTGGGGCTTCAATTAGACTCAAGAATCACCTAAAACCAAGTTTGTATGAGGGAGATATGCCCATTTGAAATCGGGCCTGAAATGTAGATTTTTAGACCTGGCCGGGTCCATTTAGAACTGACGTGCCTCATTTAGGCTCGGCTAGGTCTCAATGAAAACTTTTCTAGACTTGCTTTTTAGGCCTGGCTGTGTGTTTTGGGGGGGCCCGGTCGAGTCTCAATGGCGAGAAACAGGGCAGCTGGCGGGAATTCTCCAACTGTTGTTTTTTGAAGATATTTTCAACCATTTTGGCTCAAATTCTATAAATAGACCCCCTGTACTCAAAATTAAAGGTTATCAAAATTTCCAAAAGCTTTGAAGAACTAAAAAGGCCCCCTTTCATCTTCAACACATTTCTTCATCCTCAAACCTTCTTTAGCTATACATGCATAATACATACACCATTAGATCTTGTTCTTGAAGCTTTTTGCTAGAGTTTCAAACCATATTTCATAAACTTGAGGGTGTTTGGAATCAAAGCTTGATCAACAACCAAAGCTTGCTCTCTTCAAGAGGTATAAGCTTGTCACATTTTTCCTTGCTTGCATTTTAATCTTTTTCTATCTTTTTCTTGTGTTTTCCTACTATTTTGAATTCATTCCAAGTGTTGGAACTTGGGGTTGAATAGCTATCAAAGGTAGAGAGGCTTAACACCCTTTCTTGCACCTTATCCCATAGCTCATACCCTTTGTTTTTGTACTCTTTTCTTTGGTTTTTACACTAATTTTCAGAGTTTAAAAAGGTTGAAAAAAATGGTTTAAAAGTCTCAAAAGTAGAGGGATTAGCCACCTCTCCTTGATTTTGCTTACTAGCTTTATATCTCTTGCTTTTGTCTATCTTTTTGTGCACTTTAAACACACTTTTAGCCACCGTTTTTGGGCTGTTTTGGGACTGTTCTTGGACTGTTTTGGGACTGAAACATGTGATTTAAAATTGCAAAAAGTGGAGGGGTTAGCCACTCCTCCGTAGGCTTTGTTCCATAACTTTTCCTCTACTTTTTTTACTTACTTTCTCTTACTTTTAGCTACTATTTTTTTACATTTTAGGGGCTATTAGGGGCTGTTTAATTCATTAAATCGTTTATGCTTTGAATATCATACTTGTTGTGTTGTAAGTCCTCATGGCTTCGGTTGTTTAGGCCTTAGACACCGAGTCATTTGAGTTGATAGCTTTATTTACTTAGCTTTCATGCGACGAGTTTCATTTTAAATAATCAACTTCGCATAATCATTTCTGCCACCTCTCTCTTTTCTTCTTTTTCTTTCTTTTGTTTGAGAGTTATTTCAAACGATTGACGGTTGTTCGAGGCATGGGAAAGAGGCCTATGCTCAATGGCTTAATCTCTTTGGAGATTCATTGTGAAGGCATAGGCTCTCTTTCATGCCAAGAATCGCTTCTCGTTTGATATTCGTTCTCATTTAGTGGACTTAACCATCACTTTGGACAAATTGATTAAGTAATGGAAAGGATTAATAAAATTGGCCTAAAATGAACTAAACCGACATAAAGAAAATGTTTGGAGTTGGTTGGATTTCGCCGGACGTTATGCCGAGTCCATCGTTCCAAGACTTGTCACATGTCAATCCATGATATGTTGATGAGACTTGGAGCTTGTCTATTTCCCTCTTTGAGCCTTCATGATAAGAGGGAGGGGTGGTCGTCTTCATTGCATTTATTAATTGTTTTGTCCAAATTGTGTTCGAAATCATCAAGCCATCAACTTGTGCCAATTGATGGTTTCAGACTCGAATTCACTCTTCTCTTGAGTTTCATGATAGAGGAGAGAAGAAGGGACAAACAAGGCCTAGAAAGGCTCTGTTTGCACTGACCTCACCTCAAAGCACAAAAACATTCTTGGCATAAAATTAGGGCACGACCGGCACTTTTTGGACCTGGCGGGCTTCCAATGTTTGGTGAACAGAGACCTTTTTACAGAAACAGAGGGCAGTGGCTGAGGGTGAGGCAGAAAAATTTGGGTAGATAGAGCAGCTTCTGGACACTGTGTGTGCGATCATTGTGCCTCATTGTCGCTTATGTTTTGTAATTATTTTGTTATAAATAATTATTGTTGTAATTAATTATTATTGTAGTTATTATTGTTGTTTATTTATAATTGCATAGCTAGTTAACTTAGATTGTTAGTTTATTGCTCATTCTAATATCCTTGTTGTAATAAATTAGATAGGTAACTTAGTGTCCCTTGAATTCGTAATAAGTAGTTAATTAATTTAGCTAATTAGTATTCATTTGAATTTGTAATAATTAGTTTAATTCGAACACTTGGACACTCATTTGGACCCTCTTGTACGAGGGCAAAATATGTAATAATTGTGTGTGTCTTCCAACCCCCATTTCTTTCTCCTTTTTATTTATCCGCTTATGATGGTAGCGTAGAGCATCATGTTTCCTTAGCATTTTTTTATGACTTGCATCCACTCGTGTTGCATACATAAGAGTTCGGCTCATCATTCTAACCAACGTCAAGATCAAAATCTTTGCTTGAATACATGCTTTATCCCATGTCTTGGATTGGATCATATGCCATGCTCATAGCCGAGTCTATAAAAATTGCATAAATGTGTGCGTTGCATTAGTCACATTGCATTGTTTAGGAACATGCATATTTTCTAAATCATTTTTTATTTGGCTTGCCTTGGAGTACTAGGTGAGCACTTATTGTTTTAGCATATTGCATTGTGTGTGATTGTTGCCATGCCAAGCATGATTCCATGAGATTAAGTGCTTAAGTGGTATATCTGTTTGAAGGCTAATTGCTTGAATTAGAATAAATTGATTAGTGTACATACAAACTCACTTTTTTTTAAGTGACGTGTATTCAAAACAATTTTCAAACAAACATGAAATCAAGAGTTCCAATTTTTGCAAATTATTCTATACTTGTGTGCGTCACATAGTAAAAATAGCTAATAAATCGGAACAAGAGCATATAATGTAAATAAGAATCACATCATGATTAGTAGAGACGGATCTTTTGATCAGGCGAGTGGGGTGCTCAGTTCATGACCTTCTCCTCTCGTATCTAAGTTCCCGAGCTGAGACAATCTTGGTGACAACGAACACGTGACCTTTGGCACGAGTCTTGGGTTTCCTAAATTTCCCAAAATATTTAGGTGGTGATTCTGAAATCTAGCAAAGCAGTTCATTTTTGGCATTTGATTAAAACGTCAATTTTTCGAAAGAATTGCTAGATTTGGACTCTTTTTGCATTTTCACTATTTTACATTGCACTTGTGAAATCAGATTCAGAGCCATGGGAGTCCGAACTGCAGGGCTAGTCGTATCCGAAAGGAGCACAAAAAGCAAGCTACACAAATCCATGAAGCTTATACAGAAGTAGCATTTGGAAAATAGCATACTTGAAAGTATCTTTACTGAGATATTACTCACAGTCTTCCGTCGATGGATTTGCCTTCATGCTTGACCCTATACATTTCATAACACATTGGGTCACAAACAATTCAATAAGTTCTTAACTTATTTATTTCTCTTAGGCCTCTTTCTTATCTCTCTAGTTCATTTATAATGCTCAATACATGCCTAAGAGGGCTTAGAAATGAAAGAGAACGGAAAACCAAACATAAAACAACTTTTCAAAATTTTCTGACATAGGGCTCTGCGCTCGAGCGCAGCTTTGGTTGCTCGAGCGGTCTGCAAACTCTGTAAAATTACTAGTTGCATGAATTTACGCTTGAGCGAGAAACCTTGCAAAACAGAGTTCGCTCGAGCGAAAGGTTTGCCACTCGAGCCACTGTGCAAATCTCTACAAAACTTCAGGGAGCTGAATTTTCTCGCTCGAGCGAGACTTCCTTTGCTCGAGCGGACAGGTCGAATTCTAGAATTTCCAGAATTCTGTTTGAAGCTCAAAACCCATTTCCAAAGGCCAAAATCATGCATGACTTATCCAAAACTTCAAAAACTTGTATTTGACCATTTATACTTGAAGAATTACATTTTCTTATACATAAACCTTCATAAATTGGGCAAATCATCACTCTAATTTTCCATGCTAGCATGAATTCAAGCTTAACTCTTTTCTATCATCATCAAGACATGGATTTGAGCTCTATAACTTCAAAAATCATGCAACCAAGTTCCATAATTCTATAATTCATGGATGCATGTCTAAAATAACCACCAATTCTACATGTTTAACATGCTTCAAAGCTTAAATGCACATAATCAGGGTGAATGCTTGCATGCATGTATATACAACTTCAATTTCATTATATTCAACTCAAATCTCATTCTTAGCTTCATTTTATTTTTGAATTCACATAACCATGATCTTCAACTCATAAATTAGTGTTTGATTACCCACCAAAAGCTTCAATTTCTTCCAACTATAGCCAAATCTTGAGCTAATCCACCCAGCTATTCAATCCCTTGGCAAAATCTTCAATGTTGAGCCATTCCCCTCTTCAAATTCAACTCTCTCTCTCTCTCTCTCTCTCTCTCTCTCTCTCTCTCTCTCTCTAGAGTGTCTAATTCAGATTTTTGAGCTCAAAAGAATGAGCATAAGTATGTTTGGCCCATATATATACTAGGTGATTAGATTAAGTTAATCAACCTCAATTAAAGTTAATGAGCCTCACTTAATCTAATTATTTCAATACGAATCAATTTTTAATCAAATTTCACCATAGGCTCTAAAAATCAAGCTAATCACAATGGTATAGACAATTTCAATTTTTGTAGCCTCTACGGTCTTCAATTTAATCTTATAGCAGAAAATTAGATAGATTTTCCTACGGTGAACAGATATAGATTCAAAAACATAATTACTTACATAATCGTCACCCAAAATCATATTAAGCACATAATCACAATCATAATTAAGGTTAATTAACATAACACAGAGTAGGGTTATCACAAGGACGGTCTCCTCGGCCACCAGAAAGAGTCCCATGCAGCTTCTAACAAGTCTTTTGTGTGTGTCAAGGTTTACGGCAGTAGTCACAAAAAAGATTATCCTTCTCAGAGCATGGATGAGAACCATAAGTCAGACACTCTCCATCTCGAGAGGATGCAGAAACCAAGGCAAAGCGAATAGTAGTGGCAGAAGGAAGCATAGTAGAGCAGTGACTCTTCTCATTCTGCCCAAAAGCAAAGGCTTCACGGAGAGAATGAAGCACGACCATGCCAAGTACGCTGCTCGAAACTAGATCATTCTCCATATTCAGGCCTTCCAAGAACTTGAAGACTCGCTCTTGCTCCAAGAACTTCCAGTAACCAGCAGAATCAGTGGTACAGACAGGCTTGTACTCCTGAAGGTGATCGAGTCGCTTCCATACATTGCTAAAGGATGTAAAATACTAGAGGATAGTCATCTAACCTTGTACTGACCTTTTAATGGAGCGACGTAACTCAAAAGCTTGGGAGAAGCTCCCCTTTTTGGAGTAAATAGTAGGTACAACCTCCCAAATATCCTAGGCAGTGTCCATAGACAAGTAGCCCTCTCCAATCTTCAGTGCCGTAGAATGTATTAACTAGCCCATAATCAGAGAATTGGTGATCTCCCACTAATCATAACGGGGGTCTATGGTATTAGGTGCATGTACCCTTTGATCAACATATCCCATCTTCCCTCTGCCCTTCAAGAAAATAGTTAGACTCTGTGACTACGATAAGTAATTCTAACCATTGAATAAAGAGGTGGTGATTTTAAGGCTAGTGTTGAGGTTATCAATCATAGTAGAAGGGATAATAGAACTCTCGCCCTGAGATGGCTGAGAGGTAGTATTTCACTAGTCAAATCTGCCATGGAGACTCTACTAATTACTTCTTAAACACAATGCCAATCACAAACCCAGAAAATGATAGTGGAAGAACAAGCACAACGGTCACTATGGAAGCATAAAGAATTAAGAACTCATTATAAGCCCTTTTTTCTTTTTTTTCTTATTTTACATCACCAGCAGATCCCAGAAGAGAAGAAACGAGCTCAGGCTACCCTAGAAGGGTTATCGAACTCGTCTAGATCAGCAAGGAGGCTAGTCGGCCACCTGGGGGCCCTCGGTAGTGGCTGAAGGGGCCTATTGAGGGAAAGGAAAGGGAAGGCTGCGTATATTGGGGGGAGAGCAAGGCCTGGGTAGGGCTGGAGGAGGCTGTCGAGGGTAGAGGAAGAAGGAAAGAAGCAGTCGAGTGGCTAGAGGGCTGTCGAGTGGTTATGAGGAGTTGCAAGGTTATGTTGTATGGTAGGAAGGAGAGATGAGGCAACTGGTGGTGATGGGTGGCATAAAAGGAGAGATGGCTAGGGCATGGCTCTAATACCATATAAGTTTAGAGAAGAGAAAGAGATAGGGAATGAGTGAGACCTTATCCTCTTTCATATTGATAATAATGCATAATTGTAGGAGTGTCATCAGGCATAAATTATAGGCGATTACATCAATCAGGAGAAAATAAAATCAAATAAGAATAATATATGCAATATTATTTCCTATTCTAACACTTATTCTAACATTCTCTGCCACCCTACATGAGTTATTAGCCGGCTACTACTCATGATCCAAATTGGTACCCTGATACTGGTACAACTCATCATATGATTAGTGATCCTCTCCCTTTGTAGAATCATACATCGTATTTTAGAACAGATTCAATTTATCTTGGCAATGGAACACATCTTTTTATCAACTCTATAGGTAACATGTCCTTTTCTTTTGGTTTATCTTTTTTCCATCTTCAAAATGTTTATTATGTTTAAGATATGCATAAGAATCTCCTTTCAGTTGCACAATTCACCAAAGATAATCATGTCCGTTTTTCATTTGATACTACTCACTTTTATATTCATGATCTCATATTTGGTGCTCTTTTGTTTCAGGGCCCGTGTAGAGATGGTCTTTATCCCTTGTTGTATGTCTGCCCTCCTTCCCAAGTATTTGTACTACTAGCCATATTTCACCTCTTTGGTACAGTCATCTTGGTCATCCATCTCACAAAGTCTTGCCTTATTTAGGATCTAATAAATTTTTGTCTTTTGATTTTTGCTTTTTTAAAACTTTTTGTAAAGGGTGTGCTCTAGGTAAATCCGCACATCTCTCTTTTCCCATTAGTAATAAAATCAGTGTTTTTTCACCTTTTGATCTGGTACATTCTAACGTGTGGCAATCTTCAGTTCCTCCAGTTTCTGGTTACAAATACTATGTACTCTTTGCAAACTATTTTACTCGCTACACATGGCTTTACCCCATGCGACGTAAATCTGAAGTTTGTACTCATTCCAAACATTTATTGTTTTCATTAAAACTCATTTTGGTAGCTCGCTAAAAAATCTTCAAAGTGATGGGGGTATAGAATATGTTAACTCTCCTACTTTTGAGTTGTGTAAATCTCTTGATATACATCATCACCTTTTTTGTCCTCATACACTAGAACAAAATGGACTTGTTGAATGCAAGCACTGTCATTTCTCTGAGATGGCTCGTATCTTTCTTATCTCTAGTCATATTCTCCTTAACCTTTGGGTTGAAGCAGTGTCTACTGCCATTTATCTTATTAACTACTCACCAACTCCTGTTCTCCAGTGGGATTCTCATTTCTTTCGCTTGTTTGGTTGACCACCATATTACATCGATCTACATGTCTTTGGGTGTGCATGTTATTCTCACTTGGGTGTTTATATGACTAATAAACTTTTGCCAAACAATTGAATGTGTTTTCTTAGGTTACAGTCCTCAACACAAAGGTTATCGCTGCTTGGATTATACCACTGCAAGAGTCTGTGTCTTGCGCCATGTGTGTTTTGATGAATCGACTTTCCCTTATACTTCTTCTTGTACTACCTGCAATTCTCTTGCAACTTCTGTTATTGCTATTATGCCAGTTCTTCCACCTATAATCATATGTCAGCGTTATGGTAGCATGTCTTCTCTCCAAGCCTCTATTCGAGCTCCTGCTACTTTGCTTCCTGCTTCTATTTCAGCTATTGCATCTCCACTGACTTCTCCCACAAGATATGTTGAGCTTTTGCGCTTCTACGTTATAGGCGACATCATCCATCAATACTCCCACCTCCCATTGGATCTCAGGCTGTTACAAGCTCTTTATCTGCATCACCAGACACCTTACTTGATGGGTAACCCAGGTTCTTCTGCACCCGTTGGGGCTATTCCATAGTTACTAGACTTTGTAATGGAGTACAACAACCTCTGACTCGTACTGATGGCACTATGCGTTATCCCATACCACGTGTTTTGGCTACTAATCTTTCCTCTTCTAATAAGGAACCTACATGTTTCTCTCAAGCTATCAAAGTTCTTAAATGGTGTGTAGCTATGTCTAAAGAATTTAATGCTCCCCTTAAAAATCAGACTTGGTCCATAGTCCAAGGGATTCCATCAATAACATGGTTTGGATCATAATGAAACCTTCAATCTTGGGGTGAAGCCAACCATAATCCACATTGTTCCCAGCTTGGCAGTCTTATCTAGGTGGTATTTATGCCAATTGGATGTCAAAAATGCCTTCCTCCATTCTTTTCTGCAAGAGACCTTTTTTATGACTCAACCTCTAGGGTTTTTTTATTCTTAACACTCTCAACATATTTGTAAACTTCAAAAGGCTATCTATGGTCTAAAACAAGCTCCGTGTGGTTGGTTCTAGCGTTTTAGCTCTTTTATCATCCAATTTGGCTTCTTTCAGAGTTGAACTGATCATTTTATGTTTGCTTTCTAGTGCTCTTCTCAGATAATGATATTATTACTCTATGTTAATGATATTGTACTTACTGGGAATACTCAGTCACTACTCTCCTCATTTGTCTCCAATCTTGGTAAAGAATTTGAGATCAAGGACACTGGCTCTCTCCATTACTTCCTTCGCCTTGAGGTGTCTTCCTTGCAATCCGACCTTCATCTTTGCCAGACTCGCTACACTCTTAATCTCTTGTGTTGTAGTTCTATGGAGGAGTGCAAGCCTTGCAGTACACCCCTGAATGTAAAGACACAACTCTATACTCTTCAAGGAGACCTACTTGCAGATCCCACTGAGTATCGGCATTTAGTTGGATCTCTTCAATGTCAGACCTTATAGCGATTCTGGTTTTGACTCGACTTTTATTATATTCTAAACTCAGGTTTCATGGTTTAATGTTGTTGTCCATCTCTTATTCTCCTTGTTTTCCCTTGAGTTCGTCTTTTGGGTTGTTGTGGTTGTGTTTGGGACAAGTTAGTTGCTTAGTTTCCAAACTTTCCTTGCCCAAGATTTTGTTCCTCCGCTTGAGTGGTGCTTCTTGCGTTCAAGCGGGATTTGCAAACTCTCAGTAGTTTTGCAGGTCTGCAAAACTACTGGGTGAGTGTATTCTACGCTCAAGTGGTTCTTTATGCACTCAAGTGGGCTCAGCTTGAGCGTCCTTTTCTTGCGCTCAAGTGTATTCTACGCAAAACTACTAGATATGTGTATTCTAGCTCGAGTGGTGCTTCTTGTGCTCGAATGGTGATGGTCTTCTTCATTCTGTCTTGGCGCTCGAGCGTCACTTTTGCGCTCGAGTGGAACAATTTATTGTGTCTAACGCTCGAGCGTCACCTCTTGCGCTCAAGCGGACTGTGCGTATATCAATTCACAGCTACCTACTTTTTCATCTCTTTTCTCTCAAAAACCCTAGATTGGGACTCACTCTCTCTAAAACCCCCATTCTCTTTACATTTTCTCCTAGTTCTAGTGATCTCTCTACCCACTTGCCTTTGTTAAAAAGAATGAGCATTTCAAGATCTCCATTTTGATTCGAATAGAGTTGGGTTTGAGCATCTTTGAAGTTTCATCTTTGCCTTGCCCGACTTCTCTCTTTGAGGTAGGGATTTTTTACACTTTCATATAGTTTTTAACTTAGTTATTTGACAATTAGGGCTTTTATAAATTTGGGGTTTTTGCCCATAAACCATGTAAAATGTTATCTTCAAACTAAAATCCTCATAATCCATAGCCGTTAATAAAAATCTCAAGAGGAAGTAGAGGAAATCTCATTTTTCAATCAAAACGCAATTTTGTAAACTCAAAATTTTAATTATAGCGTCAATGTTACAATAATACCAAATAATCATCCTCAAAATAAAGAGATACAAAGCTAAAAGTAATCCTACCTCAAGAAAAGAGCAAGAGAGCAAGACTTCTAGGAGAATCCTTCACAAAACCAAGATCTAATCGGTTAAAAATGCTCATTTTCACTTGTTCTTCGTCTTTAATGCAAGATCCATGGTGGATTCTAGGTGAAAAATGGATGAAATCAAGGTTTTTAGGGCTAGGGTTTCAAGTATGGAGGAGAGGGGGAGAAAAGAGGAAGGAAAGAAAAACATTTTAGGGCCAAAAAGTCATTTTAAAGTGACTGATATCGACCAGTTCGCTCAAGCGAAGAATGCTAGGCTCGAGCATAGAAAAAGAGCTCCTAGAATCTCTAAAATTTGCGCAGACCACTAGAATGGAACTTCCTGCACTCGAGCGGACTTGCTTCCACCACAAATACTTAAAATTCAAATGAGTATAACTCCCTCGTCCGGACTCTATTTTAGGTCTTTCTTATGTCCAAATCGAAGCCCTGGAAATAATCTTTCCAATGGTTCTAGCCTTATATCCAAATTCGAAGTGTGGAAAAAGGAAAGGGCAAAAGAGTGATGATTGCTCATAGGACAATTATCCGAATCAAAGTTTTTGGTTCAATCCTACTTCCCAAACATGATACCACCTCAATCAATATTCCAAAATGAATCTAAGAGGCTCCAAGTATAACAATAAAGGTGTTCAGAGCAATCCCATTAATCCAAGAAGTATGAAGTGTCACAGATTTCACTGGCTTTAAGTGTTGCTAGTTGGGCCACAAGTCTCCAGCTTGCCCGCAAATGGGAGGAGGGCAACGGTCAATTTCATCTGTGGCTCATTCTCAGAGCCAGCTTCAGGGGAGAAGGCAACTACTCACTTGTTATCAGTGTAGGCAAGCACGACACTTGAAGAGGTTTTGCCCTCAGTTGGGTGGCACACCTGGTGCGTCTGGTTCGAGACAGATACAGAGTCACTAGCCTGCATAGTCAGCACAGGTCTTGAGGGCCAATTAGGGAGCCTCTTTGGCTCAGTCAGTGTATCCGACTTATGCTCTGAGGGGTAAGCAGGTGAAGCAGAGACCTTCAAGGCTTGTGTATGCTATTACCATGCTAGACTTAGTGCCAACACCTTCAGTTGTGAGAAATACTTTCTTGTTATGCAATTTTATTGCCAATGTATTGATTGATATAGGTGCATCCCACTCTTTTATTTCGTCTACATTTGCATCGGCATTGGGGGTTAAAATTGGCTCGGTTAGCATCTCCACTTAGTGTAAAGTCACCTATTGGTGGTGAGATTGTTTTGGAACAGGGGTATCGAGGTTGTGACATAGAGGTTTCCGGTCGTCAACTTTCTTTTGCAATTGTGTTGATTGACATGTTGAGTTTTGATGCTATATTGGGTATGGCCTGGTTGTCATCATATCGGATTGTCATAGATTGTTACCGTCAGAGGGTTACTGTATGTACCTTGAGCAGTGATTGTTTTTATTTCATGGGGGACAAAGTCGATAGAGTTTTATCATCGATGTATGATCCGCGTGGTCGAAGTGAGCTTAGTTGTCTTCTTGCAAACTTCTTACGTAGTGAGTGCGATGAATTCCAAGTTGATTTGCCCAGGGTAGTTTGTGAATATCCGGATGTTTTTCCTAAGGATCTCACTATTTTATCACCTCATCGTGAGATCAAGTTTTCTATTGAGTCAGTGCTTGGCACGACATCGATTTCTATGGCACTGTATAGATTTGCACCTGCCGAGTTGAGTGAGTTGAAGATTTAACTCTAAGAATTGTTAGATGAGGGTTTTATTTTCCCTAGTACATTGCCTTGGGGGGCGTCGACTCTCTTTGCCAAGAAGAAAAATGGTGCATTACGACTTTGTATTAATTACTAGAAGTTGAATCGGGTAACTGTTAAGAATAAGTACACATTGCCACGCATAGATGATTTGTTTTAGCAGTTGAAAGGGTCTTGTTGCTTTTTTAAGATAGACTTGAGATTAGGTTACCACCAGTTGAGGGTAAGGGAGGAAGATATCTAGAAAAACAACATTCCATACACGGTATGACCATTATGAGTTCCTAGTAATGCCTTTTGGTCTAACCAATGTACCAGCTATGTTTATGGATTTAATAACCCAAATCTTCCATGAGTTCTTAGACCGCTTCGTAGTCGTCTTTATTGATGACATCTTGATTTACTCACCCTTTGAGGAGGAGCACAATAGACACCTACGAGCTATGCTTGAGTTGCTTAGAGCCCACAAATTATATGTTAAGTTCGGGAAATGTGAATTCTAGTTAAAGGAAGTTAAGTTCCTAGGCTATGTGGTGTTCGGGGGAGGAGTGGTTGTAGACCCTTCTAAGATAGAAGCAGTACAAGATTGGGAACAACCCAAGAATGCCTTTGAGATTCATAGTTTCTTGGGGTTGGCCGGGTATTACCGTCGATTTGTGAAAGATTTCTCTAGATTAGCTTCACCGTTAACTAGACTGACGAGGAAGGGAATCAAATTTGTGTGGAGTGAGACTTATGAGAAGTCATTGCAAGAGCTTAAGGTTAGAGTTACCACTGCTCTAGTATTGATTATTCCGAATAGGGGTTTGGGAGTATTGTGATGCTTCACGGGAAGGTTTGGGTTGTGTCTTGATGCAAGAGGGAAACGTAGTAGCTTATGTCTCATGGCAGTTGAAAACACATGAGAGGAACTACCCTACTCACGACCTAAAGTTAGCAGCAGTGATCTTTGCCTTGAAGATTTGGAGGCATTATTTGTATGGTGAGAAGTTTGAAGTATTTTCTGAACACAAGAGTTTGAAATATCAATTTACACAGAAAGACTTGAATCTGAGGCAAATGAAGTGGATGAAGTTTATAGAAGACTATGACTTTGAGTTGCATTATCATCCAGGAAAGGCCAATGTTGTGGCCGATGCCTTAAGTAGGAAAACCATTTGCAGTGTAGCTAGTATTGCCATTCGGGAATGGGAGATGTTGGGTGCTATTGGTGAGTTTGACTTGCATCTTGGCGAGTCCGTTGAGTTTGCAACCTTATTTTCTGTAGTTGCACAACCTACACTTGTGAGCCGAGTGATAGAAGCGCAGAGGGGTGATCTTGAGGTAGAAACCCTTCGGGAGAAGATAACTAGTGGGATTGTAGAGAAAGGCTTGGGCGTATATCCTGACTCGAGTGTTAGATACCTTGGCCATCATTTCGTACTAGAGTCTTGCCGAGAGGAAGTACTCCGAGAGTTTCACCATTCATGCTTTGCAGTGCATCTGAGAGGCACAAAGATGTATCATGACCTTAGTCGCCAATTTTGATGGGAGGGTATGAAGAAGGATGTGGCCGTGTTTATATCAAGGTGCCTTACTTGTTAACAAGTGAAGGCTGAACATCAGAGGCTAGCGAGTTTGTTACAACCCCTGTCTATAGCCGAGTGGAAGTGGAAGCATGTCACAATGGATTTTGTGGTGGGTTTTTTGAGGACTCAACGGCGTAATGATGCCATTTGGGTAATAGTTGATCAATTGACCAAGTTAGCACACTTTGTACCTATGTGTTACATTAAGGACATAGTGCGGTTGCATGGGGTCCCTGTAACGATTGTTTTGGATAGAGATCTACGTTTTATGACTTGTTTGTGGCAGAGCCCACAGAATGCCTTGGGCACGAGATTGACTTTAGCACTGCATATCATCCTCAGACTGACGGGCAGTTAGAGTGCACCATTCAGATTCTAGAGGATATGCTTTGGGGTTGTGTTCTTGACTTTAAGGGATCGTGGGAAAGGCACTTGCCCTTTATGGAGTTTACCTATAACAATAGCTTCCAATCGAGTATTGGCATGGCACCGCTTGAGGCCTTGTATAGCTGACCATGTAGATCTCATGTGTGCTGGGCAGAGGTGGGCAATGCACCTATGTTGGGTCCAAAGTTAGTCCAAGAAATGACGAAAAAAGTTGCACTTATCTGTAAGAGGTTAGTCAGGGCTCAGAGTCGTCAAAAGAGCTATGCCGACCGTATGAGGAGACTATTATCCTTCGAGGTAGGAGATCATGTCTTCTTGAAGATATCACTTAGATGGGGTTTGATGGGTTTTGGAAAGAGTGGGAAGTTATCTCCTATATTTATCAGACCTTTTGAGATCCTAGAGTGGATTGGAGAGATAGCTTATCACTTGGCCTTGCCGCCATAACTTTCTAGGGTTCATGACGTGTTTCATATCTGTATGCTTCGGAAGTATGAACTAGATCCATCCCATGCGTTGGATTGGACTGAGTTAGAAGTAGATGAGGATGCCTCATATAAGGAGAGACCGATGAAAGTCTTGGATACTCGAGACCAAGTCTTGCAAGGCAAGACAACTCCTTTGGTGAAAAGTGTTATGGAAACATCGTGGGGTTGAGGAAGAAACTTGGGAACGTAAGTTGGAAGTCCGTGAGAAGTATCTGGACCTATTTGTTGGTACTTGAGCATGTTTTAAGAGTTTTGTTGTGTTAATGTAATGTAAACATAGTATATATTTTAGAAATGTAAATTGTATATTCAGTATTAAGAACTTGTTTATCATGTTGATATGGTTGAATAACCAATGGATGGGTCATTTTAATGAGATTAGTTGATTATCATTGTTGTAATTGGTTTAAACTTGGTTTGAAGTGTTTGGTATTAATTTCGGGGACGAAATTCCTTAAGGGGGAAAGGTTATAGCATTTATGGTTTGGAACCTACCCATTTGATGTTTTGGATCTAGGTTTCATTGCCTTGTATAGTTATCCATGTCTTGTTTCACATTGTATCTCTTGAGTTTGGCTTTTCGGTTGGGTTGTTTGCATTTGGAACAGGTTGGTAGCTTATTTTTCAAACTTTTGTTACCCAAAATTTTGCTCCCATGCTCAAGCGTCACTTCTTCGAGCGGTCTTTATGAACTCTTAGTACTTTTGCACGTTTGCAAAACTACTGGGAAGTGGTATTCTCCGCTTGAGTAAAGCTTCTTGTGCTTGAGCGGTCTTGGCTTGAGCTGCCCTTATTGCACTCGAGCATTGGTCTTCTGTCTATAAAACTACTGGGAGTTTGTATTTCACACTGGAGTGACAACTTCTTATGCTCGAGCGGTCACATCTTTTTGTGTCTCATGCTCAAGCGTCACTTCTTGCGCTCGAGCAAACTGCGCGTATATCAGTCCATGAAAGTCACTTTTTGCATCATTTTTTCATTTCACTCTCCCTCTAAACATTCCAAAATCCCTATATCTAGACTCTCTCTCTCTCTAAAACTTACCTTCTCTCTTCTAAAACACCTAGGTCCATTGATTTCTCCACCCTATTTCCTTTGAGAAAAAAATAGAGCTCAATTAGAGCCTTATTTTCATCCGAACAAAGTTGGGTTTCGGTGTTGTTCAAGTTTCTTTACTCTCTCTCTCTCGTCTTCTAAGCTTGAGGTAGGGATTCTTCACAATCTTGTAGTAGTTTTACCTTAGTTATTTGTTATTTCAAAAGATTATAGTGGATTAGGGGTTTTTGGTAAAACCTAGAGTTTGAAATCAAAATGAAAAGTAAGGGTTTTCAAATGGTTTCTTAGAAACGCTTGTGGGTATGAAATTAGAGTTGATATATGTTGAAATGAAGTGTTTCTTACATTGAAATTAATTTTCAACGAGAAATGGATTTTCCCTAAAATGTGAATGTTGAGATTGTAAAGAGAAAATGGAATTGATGTTGAGAATTATGAAATTGAAATATTGTTGATGATGATGATGGCGAAGTTGGATATATATTATCACTCTCATCTTGAGGTTTTGGAAAAGTTTATTTTTAAGGAAATTTATTTATCTGTTTAGTGATATCTATTTTGGGCTATCGGTGGACAAATTGAATTAATACTAATTTCTCATCCATATGCATTGAACATTGTTGCTTATTTAATACATTGAAAATGTATATAATCTTGAGAAAAAGGGGTGAATGTGGGAAAGAGGTGTGTATCACCAGATCAAGTTGGCTTGTGTGTCCAAGGTGAAAGTCTCAAAAAATGCGCATATACATGGGTGTCGATTCTCATAGACAAAATATTCATAAAATGGCAATAGTAGCACTTGTATAGGTTACATTTACATGGGTGCCATTTGACGGTTTCCCGTGGATGAAATATCTGTGAAAGGTTGTACTGGTTTAAGATTTCCTCCTTCTTTCTATTGTAAAGGACATGATTTTGATAATTATGATATAAACTTGACATGGCATGGTTTTGGAAAGAAATGTAAAAGATTTTGGCATGGGCGTTGCATATGCATAAAACCTTATTGTTTTGTTAAGATTTATATATTATGTTGTAGTGTTTCTACTGGGCTTTAGCTCACCCTATGTGGGAAAAATATTTCAGTTGCAAATGATATGCCTCCGCCAAGGCAATAGCTTAAGAGGACTCGAAGCAAAGGCTTCATTTTTGTTAATTGTTGTATATGTTTTGCACAAGCCTAGGGCTTTATTTGTATTGAGCTTAAGACTCACTTTTGATGTAACCAAGCATTAACTTGGAAAGCTGTAAGCCATTAGGGCATATGGCTATCTGTTTAATCTTCAGTTCTTTTCACTGTCTTGTAACACATGTTGTAGATTCAGGATGTACTGTTTATGAATGTATATCACATGTGTCACCTTTTATATATTAAACTCTGATTTATGAAGGCCTATCGTTTCATTTAGGTTGTTGTTTATTAGTTGTTATGAGATGGATATATCGTGTTTATTTCGAGGCGTTACATGTATATCTATTAATGGGTTATGAGATTATCCATTTTTATAAATTTGGGGGCGTTACACATAGATTTCATCAATTTCCCTTTTTGTTCCAAGTCATGAATTGCCAACAACTTCTGTAATGCCAAAATAACATATGTTTCTTTCACATCTCTCATTTGGAAGCAATTGCCCTCAAGTTCCCATACCACTCATTGTCATACGTAACCTAACAATATTTTGGAAAAAAAAAATCCCAAAAACCCCTCTTTTATGGATGAAATCATGCCTAAGGTCCTCCAAAGTTTAATTTAACCAACTAACACATAACCAGGTTAAATAACATGCAAACCATTAAAGAAATCCCTACTTCAAACCTAAAAGAAAGGATAAATAACAAGCAAAATTGACAAAGATGAAAAAGCAAACTTCTCAGATTAAAATTACCATCTCCTCATGCCCAACTTTTAATCCCAAAGCACGAATATCAAGAAATCCACAGATCAAACGAGATCGGAGCATTTAATCAAGGATTCTAGAGAGAGATGAGAGAAAAAAACGAAAAAGATCTTTGTAAAGAGAGAGATGTCAGAAAGTGAGTCAAAAGTGACGTTTCTCGTAGCTTTATACAAACAGACCGCTCGAGCGATACTAGCTACACTCGGGCAAATTGATCAGAGGCCTTTAGGGTGTGAGCAAGTTGATAAGAGGCCTCTAGGGCGTATGTATGTTGTGACCACACCGAAGCAGTTGCTGGCACCTCCCGTTGTGAGAGGTAACTTTTTGCTATTCAATTCCTTAGCCAATGTGTTAATTGATACGGATACATCTCATTCCCTCATTTCGTCTTTTTTTTGTATCTATTTTAGGTTGGAGTTTGATCAGTTGGAGTCTCCTCTTTTTGTTGAGACACCAATTGGGGATAGAGTGGCATTGGGTCGAGTATGCCGCTCCTATGAGATTGAGATTGTAGATCTTCGACTCTCTTTTGATTTTATTGTTCTTGATAAGCATACTTTTGATGTGATTCTGGGTGTAGATTAATTGACTTATTTTCGAGCTTCGATAGATTGACATCGTAAGAGGGTGTTGGTGTGTACACCATCAGGAGAGTGTCTCTACTTTTTGTGTGACTGGGGTGATAGTTTTATTCCTCTATTGTATGACCTTAAGGGTTGAGAAGAGTTGATTTTTCTTTTTGCCATCTCAGAGGAGGAGACCCTTGTCTTTTGAGGTGGGGGATCATATGTTTCTTAAAATCTTACCAAAGTGGAGTTTAATGAGATTTGGGAAGAGTGGAAAGTTGTATCTAAGATTCATTGGGCCTTTTTAGATTTTGGAGCAGATTGGGGAGGTAGCTTATCGTTTTGCCTTGCTACCCCAACTTTTCAGGGTTCATAACGTATTTCATATCTATATACTCTGGAAGAACAAGCCTGATCCTTTGTATGTGCTAGATTGGACCGATTTAGAGCTATGTAAGGATGTCTCATATGAGGAGAGATCGGTTCAAGTGTTAGTTATTCAGGATCAAGTCTTGAGAGGCAAGACTATTCCATTAGTGTGTTATGGCGACACCACAGGGTCGAGGAAGTGACTTAGGAGCGTGAGGCTGAGGTCCAAGAGAAATATCTAGACTTGTTTGTTAATGTTAGACCATTTTGTATTCATTTCATGACTTGTTATAATATGTCAATATTTTGGAGATTTTATATCAATATGTGTTGAGTTGAAATGTTATGTTTTTTATACTGTGAAGCATGAGTTATTGTTGTTGTTGATAGGTTATTTTATTATCGTTGTCTTGGTTCAATTTTGGGAATGAAATGTCCTAAGGAGGGGAGGTTATAGCGGCCCAGGTTAAGACCCAGCCCTTTTTATACTATTTGATTTGAAATCTGGTATCTAGTGTTATTGTTGTTATTGTTGTTGTTGTTGTTTAAACACCATCTAGTCTTCTTGTTGGTTGCGAGTCGATGTCTGAATTATTGGGTTATGTTTCGAATAGGTTGCGAGTTAATATTTCAAAGGAATTTTTGTCTATTTGTTGCCGAGTTCACCTTTCAAGACAAGGGAATGAAACATGTATTGTTATTCCTATATTGAAATTTTAAAAATTTTATTTGTTGGTTATAATTTATTTCTTGTATAGAGATACATGTTTTGGGTTATCAGTGGAAGATAACTTTGATTGTTGTAGAAATTGTATAAGGATTGGGTAAATTAAAACCAATTACTCATACATCTTGCATTGAACATCGTTTCAAATTTATACATTGAAAATGTATCATTTTCAGAAAAATGAGTGACTACATTGGTGAATCTAGTTAGGGGGTGTGGTTATGGTATTATCTATATTGGCCTGTGTGTCCTTGGTAAAAGTTCAGAAACCCGTGCGGTTAGGTATGGTTCCTTCCAGTTAGTATTGGTAAAATGGCTTTAATAGTGCTTGTATAGCCTACTGGTAGACACGTACCTAGAGATTCTCAGTATTGTATATCCACTACCTTGTTTTCTGATTTAAAAGTATCGATTTATTAATTGATTTATAAACATGGCATTGCATTGTTTTAAAAGAGAAAAACATAACATTTTGGTAACATTCATGTGCATTCACCATATGACTTTGTTAAGCATCATACTGTATATTAAAGTAATCTCTACTGAGCTTTAGCTCACCCTATGTGAAAACTAACTTTCAGATGCTGATGGTATACCTCGGCCAAAGTCGTAGCTTGAGAGGATCTTGGAGTTGAAGGCTCATTTATTTTTGTGTTGTAAATATCTTTTGTACAAGCCTCAGCCTTTTTATTTGTATTGGGCTTGACCCACTTTTGTTGTAACTAAATATCATCTTGGAAATATGTAGCCCTTAAGGCAAGAACATCTTTTTTCTTCTTTTGTCCTATGTATATCCATCACATGCTATAGATTCATATCTTAGGGTAAATGAATATATTAATGCATGTGATGTTATCTATGTACTACATTAAAGGAATTAAACATAGAGAGAATGTTCTGGTAATATTGTCTTAATGAATGATTTAATATGATGAGCAACCGTATATCTGTTGATGGGTTATGAGATTATCATTGTTATAATTTGGGGGCATTACAAATTAAGTTAACTAGAGTGAGTTAAAATAAAATGAGATTCATGTCTTGTTAATAGCCACTGTATCTGATTTATTTATTTAAGTTAATCAATATAAGTTAATTAAATAAAATGAGGTTTAGGCCATGATGAAAGGTTTGTTTATTTAAGTTGTTAATTGAATAAAAAGAGAATTAATGACTTGTTAGTGGTCACTGTAGTTTGTTTATTTATTTAAGCTAACTAGCATGAGTCACTTAAATGAAATGGAATTGATGCTTTATTCTAGTCACTATAGTTTTTGTTTAATTATTTAATTTAACTGAGATGAGTTGATTAACTAAGTTAGAATAGATGTCCTATTGGTTTTCTAAATCATATTTCGATTTAATTATTTATTTAAATTAACTGGTGGGGTTAATTAAATAAATTAGATTTAAGGGCTTAAGTAATTACATTAGGATATTTGACATGGCATGATATTATGTATATATAGTATCATTATACTCGCATGTCTTTTAAAGTAATGTTATGAGATTATTTGGTGAGCGTGTGGTTTGCTCACCCCCTACTAGACAACTGCAGATGGGTGTATCCGACCTGAGGATCAGACACAATGTTTTGTCACATTATTGTTGTAACATGGTGGCGAGCCAGAGTGCTTATATTTTTTTTATATTTGGCTTTGGACCTTTATCTATTTTATTTGGTTAAGTGCCCTTCTTTTGTAACGGCAAGACCCTCATTATTATTGTAAGCCTGTGAAGAATTTTCTTTGTAAAGAATGTGTCATATTGAATGTATTATACAAAGAGGGGGTTTATCGTTTCTATCCATGGTACTATCATTTAACTCTTCAATTATACCTTCTTTTGAAATAAAGTTTATTATGGGTATTTTCTAGTGTGGACTTTCAAAAAGCAAAGAAGATTATCAACGAAAAAGATTTTTGGTAATTAAATGAATAAGAATGAAATTTCTTTCAAAAATTTCACGCTTAGATTAATTAGTTTCCTCCTAATTAATCTTTGAAAATTAGGGCGTGACAAATACGATCACCACAGCATTACTAAATTTCATATTTTAAATTTTAAATATTCCAAAGTTTCAAATTTCAAATGACATATGACTTATAAAATTTTGTTTTGGACTTTCCATTTAAAAGATTGTATAGCAATTTTGGTTTATATCCAACCCATTCATTGTTTTGGATCCGAATTTCTTGTCTTGATGGGTGTTCGTGTCTTCTTTCATCTTATTCCTTGTTGAGTTTGGTTATTAGAGTGTTGTTGTTGCGTTTGGAACAAGTTGGGAGTTAGTTTTTCAAAACTGTTGCTGGCTAGATTTTGGCCTGATTGTTTGAGCTAAGTTTCGTACGCTCAAGCAAACTTTAAGCTTCCAGTACTTTTGCAGGTCTGCAAACTGTTGGGAGTATGGCATTCTTCTCTCGAACGGTGTTTCTTGCACGCGAGCGGTCTTTGGGAACTCTTTGTACTGTTGTAGGCTTGCAAAAGTATTGGGAGAGTGGTGCTATTCACTTGAGCGGTCATGTAGCTTAGCGTCTTTGCGCCCCCTTTCGGAAGTTTAAAAGAAAGCCCTACAGTTTGGACCTCCGCGGTTCTGAATCTAATCTCATAAGTGCAATGTAAAATCGATATATGCTAAAGAGTCCAAATCCGACAAATCTTTTGGAAAATCGATTTTGGAATCAAAAATGCTAAAATTGGACTGCTTTGCCAGATACAGAGTCACCACCTAAATTTTTTATTTTTGGAGAAATTTAGGAAACCCGTGACTCGTGCCAAAGGCCACGTGTCCGTTATCACCAAAGTTACCTCGGCTCGAGAACTTAGGTACGAGAGGGGAAGGCCATGAATTAAGCACCCCCCCTCGCCCGATCAAAGATCGGCCTCTACTAATCATGATATGATTTTTATGTACGTTATGTGCTCTTGTTCCAGTTATTAAGCTAGCTTTACTATGTGATACGCACAAGCAAGTATAGACTAGTTTGCTCAAGTTGGAACAATTCAATTTCATGTTTGTTTTGGGAAAAGGGTTTGAATTTGTCACCTTAAGTGGGCTTAAAGTTTGCGAATTTGCCACCAATCATAGTGGACTTAAAACTGATTTGCCACTCAACAAAGCAGGCTTAAAACGTATATTTGTTGAATTGTTCCAATTCAAGCAACAAGCCTTCATCATAGGCATTCAAGCAATTCAGTAAATAAGCACTTAGCCTCATGGCAAGCATGCTAGATATGTCAATCACTTAGACTCGTGCAAGTATGCTAAAGCGTTAAAAACTCACCTAGAACTCCAAGCCAAGAACATATGAGTTAGAAAAATATGCATGATTCCTAACTATGCAAAATGTCTAATGCAACTCATGCAATATGCAGTTAATAGGCTCGGCTGCTAATATGACATATGGATCAATTTTGATAACATACGGTCTAAGCACGTATTCATCGAAGTATTAAAATGACAATGCAGTTAGAATGATGCGCCGAGCCTCAGTGCATGCAACGCGAATGGATACAAGCACAAGGTGTGCTAAATGAAACCTGATGCTCCTAATTTAACCATCAAAAGCGGATAAAGAAAATGGAGAAAGATGTGGGGTTGGAAGACATACACATTATTACATTACGCTCTCACAAAGGAGAGTCTGAATGAATAAAAGCTAACTAGCTAGCTAAACTAAACTAATTAAGCTAATTATTACAAAACTGAATAAATAGCTAAACTAATTTAACTAATTATTATAACACTTGAACTAATTAGTTAACTAGCTAATTGAATAATTACAACACAAATTAATTAGCTACAACTAACTAATTAAAGAGTACAACACAACCTAATTAAATTACAAAATAGGCTAATCATAGGCTAATTAAATTAAACTAATTGACAAGATAACTCATCTCAGGAAGCAAGGGAGGCCCATGCATGCTCGGTTTCCACCCCGAAGAACATCTGTTGTCTGCCCTTGTAAGCCTCTGTTTGCACAACCTTTGCACTATTTCCTTCTCCAGATCAACTCTGCCATGCCTCGCAAGCATACTGCTCAAAATTCATTGGTGGCCGGCAAGCCAGAAGTGGTGGCCGGCCGACCACCACTGAGGGGTTGCCGTCCAACACTGATGGCCTGCCAGCCAGTAGCAATGGCCGGCCGGCCGGCCACTGATGACACACCTTTCCTTACTGCAACAAAGAGCAAACAGGGCAAAGAGAAGGTATTCTCACAAGTTGTTTGCACTCTGTATCCCTCCTTATCATCAAAACAATCTCAAATGAGTGATACACTTGGTTCCAAAACCACCAATCAAGCAATTTCATTGCATGATGGCCAAAGAACCAAGATGTACAAGTTAATGAATGCACAGATAAGACTCAACAACCATCACCATATGATGCATGATCCAGGGTAATGGAGACCTTGGAAATTTGACACATTTTATCACTTTGAGTATAAAATGCCCCAATTCTCCTTGTGTTCAATTAACATCCAATTGAACACATGCAACACAAACAAATGCTTACCTTGCACAATTTTACTTGCCACTTTTATTTACTCATTTTAATTACCAACCATTACTTAGTCAATTTGGTCCATTGGTGAGAGTTTTCTAAAGTGAAAGAAGTGTCAACCAAGGGGTGGTTTAAGGCATGAGAGAAGTTTCATGCCGTTGGTAATGAACCCTCAAAAGTGGATCAAACCATTAAGCATGGACCTCAATCTCAAGCTTAATGAATCCCAAGTTTGAAACAACCTTCAGAACAAATAAAGAGTGTAGAAATGAGGGAGGTTGTAGAGCTTTAGGTGCTGATATGAAGTATAAAACAACACCAAAACATGCAATCAACTCAAACAAGGGGTGTCTAATGGCCTTAAACACCAAGCTTGTGAGGACCTTTACACTACAACCATGCAAAATAAGACTTAACTGACACAAACAGCCCAAAACAGAGCTAAAGCAGTCTGAAACAAAGGCAAAAACATGCTGGAATATAGCTACAAAAAGCTAGAAAATCATGCTAACACATGGAGTTAACTAGGCTAGCAAACAAGACACATGGAGGAGAGGCTAACCCCTCCAATTTTGGAATTCAAAACACGTTTTTTGCCACTGAAAATACTCTAAAATTTAGTTGTTAAATGCCCAAAAAAGGTTGGTTTAAAAATACGAAACAAAGGTGCAAAAGCCTTAGAAGTAAGGAATAAAGAAGGGTGAGACACCCCCCTGACCTTAAATGGCTTAAAACACCAATTTCAGCCCCTTAAAACAGAAATTTTTACAGCTCAAAAATGGCCCAAAAATAGTGGGAAAAGATAGAGAAACAAGTGTACTAAAACAAGTTAAAAAGACAAGTGTTATACCTCTTGAAGCCAAGTACAACTTTAGGCACAAATACAAGTCAAAACCACCTTCAAGAGCTCCAACAAGACCTTAAGAGACCTCAGTTCAAAGGTGATCAATTTTGGTTAAGGATGTGTGTAGACACCCCATTTTTGACCAACCTTAAGACTCAGACGTCATCGATTGAGCGCTCGGTGATGGTGCTTGTTGTGCTCGTTCTGAGGTTTCAGAGTTTCAGCTGAGAGCCTTACCCCCGGACCTCGGGACCCTTTTGTGCTTTGCCTCGGTTTGCGAACCAGGTCTTGTTTTCTCTTCCCGAAGGGAGGGAGAGGTCTCGTAGACCATCTCTCAGTGGCCGTAGGCTACTTTTTGTGGTCGTAGACCACTTTTCCCATTTGGAGGCCAGTTTCTGGTTTTCAGAGCCGTCGGTCGTGCGCCTCGGTTCGGGACCGCTTAACTTTCTCCGTTTGGCACAGTTTTTGGCACACACCTTGCTTCCTCTCTCTGGAGGGACACTGTGGCCTGGGAGACCACCTTTGTGGTCGCACGCCACTTTCGATGCTTAACAGCCTGTTTTTAGGGCACCCGGCTGCGCGTTTGGACCCCCGAACCCTCGTTTTGCATCCGTCTTGGTTCATTTTTGGCACGGACCTTGTTTTCATTGTTTGGGAGGTGGTATAAGGGTGGGAGACCACCTTTTCTCCTTGGAGACCACTTTTCTCCTGCCAATCGGTTTTCTTGTCAGGAAGCTGGTCTCCTTGGTCTTTGAGCCACATTTACTGGTCTCCCACCATACCACTAGCTTGCATTCAATGTGGAGACCATCAAATGGGGCTGCCAACCAACTTTCATTGGGTTAAACCTTTTGAACTGGTCGGCCGACCACCTGAACTGGTCGGCCTGCCTCCCCCAGTTTTGTCTCTGTGAGTTGTTACCAGCTGTGCCAGCTGGAAGGCACAGACTGGATCCTCCATACACGTGTATGAAGGATCTTCAACCTTGGTTTTTAGCTTCTTTGAGAAGCTTTGGTCCCTTTTGGCTATAAATGAGAGCCTCCCCCTCCTTTGTGTGGGTTCAGAAATTGGTCTAAGGCAAAAAATATATCTCCCTCTATATCTCTCCATTTTGGCTCATAGTGTGCATGGTTCTTAACCCTTTGCACCACACCTCATAGCCTAACACCTCCACCATTGTTACTGAGTTCTTGGAGGGTCTTGAGAGGTCTCAAAAGCTGGTTTTTGGTGCATAAAATCTGCTGGTTTTTGCTAAGCTTCAAGGGTAATCACTTTTCCCTCTTTTAAGCATTGTTTTGATCCTTCTCTTAGCCTCATTTGCATGCTTATTTGAGGTTTGTTGTAAACTGAAAAAATCTTTATTTTTAAGCATTATTCATGTTTGTTTAAGGCCATTTTCCTGTTGGAGGTCATATACCCTCTTGCATGCTTCATTTAGTCTTGTTTTGAGCCATGCCTTAAGGCTTTTGTGTTGACCTTTGCTTGGCCTTTTAGCCACTGAAATCCAGTAGATTTTCAGTGGTTGGCATGCTGTTTTGAGGGCCAAAATCAGAGAGGGGTGACCCTCTCTCTTTTGGCCTTGTTTGTTTGCATATTTGGCCTTTCCAAGGAGCCTATATTTTCATACTTCCTAGCCTTGGTTCAGGCCATTTTTAGTGACCCTTAGGACCAGCCTAGACTCTTTCTAGGGCTGGTTTGGTCACCTCATGTTTGCCTCTTGCATGTGTAGAATAATCCTCTTCATAGCTTATCAAAGGAGCATGTCATTCTTGCATGCATTGGTCATGTTTCAGTCAGTTTTTGGTCATTATTTGGCATGTCATACCTCTGAATTTTGCTGGTTTAGTGGCCTCTTGAATGCTTCATATGCTTGTAGTGTGATCCATGTTCACTAGCTCACATTGCATGTTGTTTTGGCCCTTGATTCTAGCACATTTTGGCCATACTCTAAACTAATTTTGTTCATATTTTGGGCTGCCTTAGCTCTGTTTTTAGGCCTTTTGGTCGAATGATGCTTGCCATGCATAGTTGTAGTGTAATACCCTTGCCTAGCCTTGAGTTTTGAACCCCCTTGCATGCTTAACTTGAGGTGTTTCTATGTTTTGGCATCATTGAATATGTTATTTCAGAGCTTATACTTGTGGCATATTCCTATGTTTTCCACCCTTTAAATGCGTTTGAGAGTTGTGCTTGTATGCCTCAGTTTTGGGCTATTGCACGAGCTTCATTTTTGTGCATCGTAAGCCATCATTTTAGTCCATTTTGCCACTGTTTTGGGTCTGCATAGGGACTGTTTGGGGTTGGTTTGGTCATTTGGGCATTGCTTTGCATACCTCTAGTGTAATGCACTTAACTAGTTTCAATATTTGAGCCATTCAACATGCATAACATGAGCTGTTTGCATGATTCGGGACCATTTTGCATGTCATTTCAGAGCTGAAATATATGCCATTGTGTTCCATGTTTCATCCTTGCCATGCTCTTGGAGAGTTGTATCTTGTGCCCTTGGCTTGGAGCCTTTGCATTGTGCATGCTTGTGTGTGTGTCTTGTTGCTTTGATTTCATCATCCATTGGCCACTGATTTGGGTGTGGCCGAGGCCCATCCACTTTGGTTTAAGTCCATCTTGCATTGTGTATGCCATCTAGTCCATGTTGCCACATGATTGATCATTGCATTGTGTGTGTTTTGTTCATCTCATTGTGTATGTTAGCTTCACATGTGCATTGTGTATGCCATATAGTATCATGTGCATTAAGTATGCCATTGTTAACTCATAGCATCGTGTATGCTAGTTGCATGTTTGCATGTCATCCTTTGCATGTTTGCATGACTTGGTTACATCGCCTTAGGATTGTATGCTTGAGGTCGCATTATGCACTCCATTCTACTTGTTGCATTGTGTTTGGAATAGGAGTTTAGTCCAAACACGGGAAGCGAGGAACGTTTGTACTCAAAGTGACGAAACGTGCCTCAATTCCCGGTCGCCAACACTCTTGACCACCCATGATGGAGTTGTTGGTTTTAGTTGGTTATATGTGCATTCATGTCCCATTGAGTCGTGCAATTCAACTCCTCGGCCATCATGCATCGAGATGCGTGATTGGTGGCCCAAGGATCAACGGCTACACTCCCTAGAGCTTATGCAATGATAGGGAGAGTGGTCGTGCACACATGTGTTGCAAATACCTTGCTTTCTCTCTCTCTTGCCTTTGTTGCAGAAAATGCAGAAACCAGGAGAAGAAACTGGTCGGCCGACCAGGTTTTCTGGCAGGCCGACCACCTTTTCTGGTTTTCACCACCAAGGGTGGTCGGTAGGTGGTCTCCAATGCCTATAGCTGGTCGGCAGCCTCCCCCTAGATTCCCAGGGTAGAGTTTCATCTCCTTGGAGCTTTGTGCAAGCTTCTGAAATCAATTGCAAACAAAGGCGAGCCGGGGCATCGCGATGGATTTCCCGACAAGGCGACTGAGCATGCATGCATCCTTTATCATTCAAAGCAGAGCTAAGGCAGCCTGTTTTACATAGTTTACATGCTAGTTTAGTTAATTTGTTAATTAGCTAGTGTTGTGTAATAATTAGTTAATTCGATTCTGCATTATTTATTTGGACCCTCCGAGAGAGGGCAATGTTGTAATAAGTGTGCGTGTGTGTGATGTATGTCTTCCAACCCCACGTCTTTCTCCCTTTCATTTACCAGCTTACGATGGTTAGTTTTAGGGCACGTTTCAATTAGCATCCTTATGCTTGTATGTTTGTATCCATTCATCTGTTTTGCATGCACCAGGCTCGGCGTATCATACTAACTGCATCGTATTTCAATTCCAAGTTGAATACATGTTACCTGTAGCATCTCATGTGCCATTTTAGAATAGCCGAGCCTATCTTAGTTGCATTCTTGCATGTGTTGCATTAGGCATCTCAACATAGTTAGGATTCATGCATGTTTTCTAATTAGCTTCTTTCTTTGGCTCGGAGTACTCAGTAAGTGTTTACGCTTTAGCATCCTTGCATGGGTGTGAGTGACTGCCATGATAGCATGCTTACCATGAGGCTATGTGCTTATGTGATACAACTGCCTGAATGCCCGTGGGTGAAGGTTGGGTTGCTTGAATTGGAATAATTCGTCGAAACCCGTATGTTAGCCTACTTGTGAGTAGCAAACTTCAATCCATTTTCAAAACAAACGGATATGCGATGCTTTGTTCCAACTTAGGCAATCTAGTCTATACTTGTATGCTGTGCGCATCACGTAGTAATTCTAGGTTAATAACCGGAATAAGAGCACATGTGTTTTCAAAAACAAGATATCATGCTTAGTGGTGGCCAATCTTTGATCGGGCGAGCGGGGGTGCTCATGAAATGACCTTCCCTAATCGTACCCAAGTTCCCGAGCCGAGGCAACTTTGGTGATGACGGACACATGGCCTTAGGCACGAGTCAGGGTTTCTTAAATTCCCTCAAAATAAAACATTTAGGTGGCGACTCTGTATCTGGCAAAGCAGTCCATGTTTGGCACTTCTTTCTAAAATCAGTTTTTCAAAACGATTTGCTGGATTTGGACTCTTTAGTGATTTATCGATCTTGCATTACACTTTGCGAGATTAGATTCAGAACCGTGACATCGAGTCCGAGCTGTAGTGAGCCCAATGAACAAAATGGGATTTTCTCGGGATGTTCGGGCGCGTCTACAATGAGTATGCAAAAGAGTGATATAACTAGGCAAGTGTACACAACAGAGAGAGAGAGAGAGAGAGAGAGAGAGAGAGAAATCTAGAGAGAGAGAGATATTTTGGTCCCAATTTTTCTAACCTTCAAAAATGGGAGAGGACACCCCATATATATAGAAAAACATGCATTTGGCTAAGTTAAATCAGTCCATACACGTGTATGGTAATAAAGCTCATTGTGCCAATAGGTGGAACAGCTATCAAGAAAATATCTACAAAAAGGCATCAGTGGCCGGCAGGCCACCAATGATGGCCGGCAAGCCACATCACTAGCCGACAAGGCACAGTGGCGGCTGGCAAGGCACAAAAAGAGGTCGGCAAGGCACCAAAGGTGGCCTGCTGGTCCCAGGGTGTTGAGGTTTGAAGAACTGGAATTTTGAGTGTGAAAAAATAGGGTTTTGGTCCAAAACAAGACACAAAACGGACACAGTTTGAGGGCTCAAAAGTAGGACACTCCGCCGAGGACTTCGAGCACTCAAAACAAACACATGCAATCACAATCATCGTGTGCACAAATGATGACGTCCAAGTCTTGGGAACGGTCAAAAATGGGGTGTCTACAGGTCACTTTGTCCACTCAAGCAGTCTCACTTTTGTGTCTAGTCGCTAGAGCGACCATTTCTACACTCGAGCGGTTTGCATGTATATCAGTTCGTAACAGCCACATTTTTAGTCACTTTTTCATATCTCTCTCTCTAAAACATCTCAAAACCTTAAATCTAGACCCTCTCTCTATAAGTCATCTTCTACCTTCAAATACACTATCATCCATTGATCTCTATACCCTAGTCCCTTTGTTAAAAAGGTAGAGCTCACCCAGAGCTTTCATTTGATCAGAGCAAAGTCCATTTTCGATTCCATTGAAGTTTCAACCTTGCTTTTGCTTTTCTTCTAACTTGAGGTAAGGACTTCTCCACACTTTAGTATAGTGATTCCGATTTTGAACCGACTCTTGCTGCATTCCGGACTCTAGTTTATAGTTTTTGAATGTTGTTCATTGTTGTTTTTCCCTTTAATCCCCCTTAAATTTGGTTACTGGATTGTAGTTGTCTGTTTGGAACAGGTTGGTTGCTTGTTTTTCCAAACCTTTGTTGCCCAGAATTTTTCTCCTCCACTCGAGCGTCCATTCTTGCACTTGAGTGGGCTTTGCAATTTTTGCTCCTCCGCTCGAGCGACCATTCTTGCATTTGAGCGGGCTTTGCAAACTCTCTGTATTTTTGCAGTCTTGCAAATACTGGAAGATTGTATTCTTCGCTCCAGCGGGTGGATGCTCGAGCGTCCAATCTTGAGCTCGAGTGATGCCCTTTGTCTGCAAAACTTCTGAAAGTGTGCATTCTGCGCTTGAGTGTCACTTCTTGCACTCGAGCGGAATAATCTGTCTGACGCTCGAGCGTCACTTTTCACACTCGAGCGGACTGCGTGTATAACAGATCGCGAAAATGACATTTTTCATCACTTTTTCATTCCTCTCTCTCTTTAAAACATTCCAAAAACCTCGATCTTAAGTTTCTCTCTCTAAAACTCATCTTCTTTCTACTATTTCACCTAGATCCATTGGGATCCTCACCCTAGTGCCTTTGAGAAAAAGGTAGACCGTCTCAAGAGCTCCGTTTTGATCCGAATAGAAGTTGGTTTCAACATCTTTGAAGTTTCTCCTTTGTTGTTTTGGTCTTCTAAGCTTGAGGTAAGGATTTTCTACACTTTCATATGGTTTTTAACTTAGCTATTTGGTGATTGTATAACAATGGTGGGCTTTGGGTGTATTTTGGACAAGCCTAAGGTTTGGGTTATAAAATCAAAAGAGGGGTTTCTAAGTGTTTGTTGTGGAAATGGTTATGAGGTTAAATATAAGGTGGTATGGTTACAAAATAGTTGATTTTGGCCTTCGCTTGATATTTGGAAAAAGGGAGTTTTCCCTAAAATGATTCAAATATTTATTTGGTATAATTAAATGAAATTAGTGTTGTAAATATGAAATTGGACGAATATTGAAATAGATGGTGGAGTTGGATATCTATTACCTCTCACCTTTGGAAATTTTGAATAAATTATCTGTCTTGAGATTAAATATCTGCTTAGAAATAACTGTATTGGGCTATTGGTGGAGGATATCCACGATTGTTGTAGAAATTGTATGAGGAGTAGGTGAATTAAAACTAATCTGTTGTTGGTTGTCATTGAATATGACTATGTTTTAAATATATTGTATATGTATGATGTTTGGGAAGATAAAGGGGATGTACTCCATGTTTGAAAAGAGATAGGGGATAGACTCCATTGAAATTAAATTGACTAGAGTATCCTAGGTGAAAGTCCCGAAACCGCACGTATACATGGGTGCCGATCCCAAGGACGAAATTTCCATAAAATGACAGATTGAAGTGTTTGTGTGGTAATTGTGTTGATTAGATAACCACTACATTGTAGTCTTAGTTAGGTTGTTGAAAGATAATGAAATTGCCTCATGAACTGAAATGAATTGAAGGAAAATGGAATAAGATATGAACTTGGTATTTTATGATTATACAAAAATGTGAATGTTTTATCATAGGCATTGTATATGCACATTGTACTTATATCTTCGTTAAATCTCATATATTGTGTTAGATTATTCCGATTGGGCTTTGGCTCACCCTATTTGGGAAAAACCATTTTCAAGTGTTGGTGATATGCCTCCCCCAAGACAATAGTTTGGGGGACATTTGAAAGCAAGAGCTTCTTTCTTTTGTGTATTCTTTTGTATAGCCAAGGGCTTTAACTGTATTGAGCTAGGCTCATTTTGTTGTAACCAAGCAATGACTTGGAAAGATATAAGCCTATAGGGCATATGATTACCTGTTTAGTTTTCAGTTCTTTTATCATTGTAACACATGCTGTGGATTCAAGATGAATAGTTTGTGAATGTATATCGCATGTGTTATCTTTTGTATACGAACTTTGATGAATTAAAGCATATTATTTTTATTATCTTTCCGCTTGTGAGTTGTATTTATTGTATAATTTTTGGGGTGTTACAACTTGGTATCAGAGCATACCGGGTTTAAATACTTTAGGTACGTAGGAAGTGATTATTACCACAATGGGTTTGTCTCGCTTAGTTGAGACGTTGGTATCTATTGTATGCTTGTGTGATAACATGCTTATATGATTATATGGGTATGGGATTTAGTTCCTAAGATATTGAGTGGGTCTATGGGTTTCTGAAAGTCCTATTAGAAGAGCATTTGATCACTACTGTTTCTAATTGGAACTCTAGCATCACTGCGGGACAGTGATTATCTAGGAAGAAAATTCATATGTATTTATGTGACTATGTGCTTATATGGAGTGAATTACTGTTGTCTAACGTATTGGGACACGAGTGAGTTAGCTTCGGCACATTTGTGAAAGTGCTAATTTCTTGTGTTACCTTCATTAGGATGTTAAGACGTGGTGGTGGTAGGCGTGGTAGGCCTAGGAGGCATGAGGTGCCTATACCAAATGAAATTCCGGCACAGGAGGAAGGAGTTGGTTAGACCAATGTGGCCGAACTAGTGGGTCAACAGGTCATGGGCGCCTTAGCCGTGAAATGGCGGGAGCATTGCAGGAATCTATGGACGTTCTTAGAGCTGAGAATCAATTCCAGGCCCAAGTAGCTGCGGTAGGGTCATCTTTTCTAAAGAGAGAGTTTTTTCGGTCAAATCCAGATGAGTTTTTAGGTGATCCCAAGGAACCACTGAAAGCAGATGAGTGGCTAGAGCAAATAGTGAAGACGTTCGAGATGCTTGGCATCAAGGACGACTAGTTGAGGGTGACCTTGGCATCTTTCCAGCTGAAGGGTGATGCGGGTTAGTGGTGGAAGTATGTGTGTAAGCGCATTGGGGTGACTTGGGGGACTTTTGTCAGCATCTTCCAGGACAAGTTTCTACCTCCCACGATTAGGGAGAAGTTAAGGGACCAATTCTCTAAGTTAGTGTAGTTGAGCACACCAGTGGCTGAGTTTGAGGCCACATTCACTAGCCTCTCTAGTTTTGCTCCTGATCTTGTGGCGATTGAGGAATGCCGTTGTTTGGAGTTTGAGAAGCGGTTAAGGACCGGGCTCATGTTTCGAGTGGCCGGGTCCATGATTAGAGATTATGGGCACCTTGTGGAGGCGAAGGCCTATCTTGAGACCATTATGCAGGCAGAGGAAAAGAGAATGAGGGGCTCCAAGGGGAGTCAGGATAATCAAGGGGACAGTAAGAAATAGAGGGGTTCTAATCCCCAATTGTCCCATAGAGGTCAGTCGCGGTCCACTTTTCCAGTACTGAGTTCAGGTTCTAGGAGGGGTGGTTAGGGAGATATTGCTTGTTACAAATGTGGTCAATTGGGCCACAAGTCTTCAGCTTGCTCGCAGAGGGGAGAAGTTCAACGGTCTGCACTGTCTTCAGCTCGTTCTCAGGGCCAGAGTCAAGGGAGAGGGCAGTCACTTACTTGTTATCAGTGTAGGCGGGCGAGGCACATGAAGAGATTTTTCCTTCAGTTGGGTGGCACATCTGGTGCGTCTGGTTCGAGGAAGACACAGAGTCACCAGCCAATACAGGCCTCGAAAGCCAATCAGGGAGCCTCTTCGGCTCAGTCAGTGCATCAAGCTTATGCTCCGAGGGGTGAGCAGGTTGAGTAGAGACCTACAGGGCGTATGTATGCTGTTACAGCTCCAGATCTTGTAGCTGCTCCTTTTGTGGTGAGAGGTGCCTTCTTCTTTTGCAATTCAGTTGCTAATGTATTGATTGATACGGGTTCATCCCATTTTTTTTTCTCGTCTGCATTTGCATCGGTTTTGGGGTTAAAGTTGGCTCAGTTAGCATCTCCTAGCTGTGTAGAGTCACTTATCGGTGGTGAGATTATTTTGAAGCAGGGGTGTCGGGGTTGTGACAACGAGGTTGCCGGTTGTCGACTTCCATTTGCATTTGTATTGCCTGATATGTCTAGTTTTGATGTTATTTTGGGTATGGACTGGTTATCGTCATTCTGGGCTATTATAGATTGCTACCGTTAGAGGGTCACTGTATGTACCTTGAGCGGTGATCCTTTTTATTTCTTGGGGAACCGGGTGGATAGAGTTTTATCACCAGTATATGATCCGCGTGAGCGGCGTGAACTTAGTTGCCTTCTTGCAACCTTCTCAGGTGGTGAGTGTGATGAAGTCCGGGTTGAGTTGCCAAGGATGGTTTGTAAATACCCTGATGTCTTTCCCAAGGATCTTACTAGTTTACCACTACACCGAGAGATCGAGTTCTCTATTGATTTAGTGCTTGGCACGTCACCGATTTCTATGGCACCGTATAGATTTACACCTGCTGAATTGAGTGAGTTGAAGGTTTAACTCCAGGAATTGTTAGATAAGGGTTTCATCTGCCCTAGTACTTCACCTTGGAGAGAACCGACTATCTTTGCAAAGAAGAAAGATAGTGCTTTGCGACTTTGTATAGATTACCGAAAGTAGAATCGGGTGACTGTCAAGAACAAGTACCCGATGCCTCGTATAGATGATTTGTTTAATCAGTTGAAGGGCTCTTGTTACTTCTCTAAAATACACCTGAGATCAAGCTATCACCAGTTGAGAGTAAGGGAGGAGGATATCCCGAAGACGACATTTCGTACGCGGTATGGCCATTATGAATTCTTAGTGATGCCCTTTAGGCTTACCAATGCACTAGATGTGTTTATGGACTTGATGACCCGAATCTTCTGTGAATTTCTAGATCGTTTTGTGGTCGTTTTGTGGACGACATATTGATTTATTCACCCTCTTAGGAGGAGTACAAGGAACACTTGCGAGTAGTACTTGAGTTGCTTAGAGCCCTTAAATTGTATGCTAAGTTTGGGAAATATGAATTTTGGCTGAAAGAAGTTAAGTTCCTAGGCCATGTGGTATCTGGAGAAAGGGTGACTGTAGATTCATCCAAGATAGAAGTAGTGCTAGATTGGGAACCACCTAGGAATACTTTCGAGATCCGTAATTTCTTGGGGTTGGCCGGGTACTATTGTAGATTTGTAAAGGATTTCTCTAAGCTAGCATCACCATTGACTAGGCTGACGAGGAACGGGATCAAGTTTGTATGGAGTGAGGCGTAGGAGAAGTCATTTCAAGAACTTAAGGTTAGACTCACCACTGTTCCAGTGTTGATTATTCCGGAGAAGGGTTTAGGCTATTCTGTGTATTATGATGCCTCATGGGAAGGCTTGGGTTGTGTATTGATGCAAGAGAGAAAGGTAGTAGCCTATGGCTCACGATAGTTGAAAACACATGAGAGGAACTACCCTACTCATCACCTGAAGTTAGCGAAGGTGATATTTGCCTGGAAGATTTGGAGGCATTATTTGTATGGTGAGAAGTTTGAGGTGTTTTCGGATCACAAGAGTGTAAAGTATCTGTTTACACAGAAGGACTTGAATCTGAGGCAAAGGAGGTGGATGGAGTTCATAGAAGATTATGACTTCGAGTTGCATTATCATCCGAGAAAGGCCAGTGTGGTGGCTGATGCCTTGAATAGGAAATCCATGGGTAGTGTGGCTAGTGTTGTCATCCGGGAATGGGAGATGTTGGGTGCTATTAGGGAGTTCAACTTGTATCTTGGCAAGTCCATTGAGTCTGCAGCCTTGTTTTTTGTAGTCGCACAACCTACACTTGTGAACCGAGTGTTAGAAGCACAGAAGAATGATCTTGAGGTAGAAACCCTCTGGGAAAAGATCTCTAATGAGAAGGTGGAAAGAGGCTTGAACTTGTATTCTAACTTGAGTGTTAGATACCTTGACCGTCTACTTGTACCGAAGTCTTGCCGAGAGGAAGTACACTGAGAGTTTCACCATTCACGCCTTGCGGTGCGTCCGGGGGGCACAAAGATGTATCACGATCTTAGTCGCTAGTTTTGGTAGAGAGGTATAAAGAAGGATGTAGCCATGTTTGTGTCGAATTGCCTTACTTGTTAGCAAGTGAAAACCGAACATCAGAGGCCAGTGGGTTTGTTACAACCCTTGCCCATAGTCGAGTGGAAGTGGGAGCATGTCATGATGGATTTTGTTGTGGGCCTTCCGAGGACTCAACGAGCAGTGATGCCATTTGGGTGGTTGATCGATTCACCAAGTCGGCGCACTTTATACCTATGCATGTGAGCGATTCGGTAGACTATCTTGCTGACCTTTACATTAGGGACTTAGTGAGATTGCACAGGGTCCCTGTGATGATTGTTTCGGATAGAGATTCTCGTTTTACAACTCAGTTGTGGCAGAGCTTGCAGAGTGCCTTGGGCACTAGACTAGCTTTTAGCACAGTGTATCACCCACAGACTGACGGGTAGTCCAAGCGTACCATTCAGATCCTTGAGGATATGCTTCAAGGTTGTGTCCTTGATTTTAAGGGGTCATAGGAGAGGCACTTGCCCTTAGTGAGGTTTGCCTTTAATAATAGCTTCCAATCAAGTATTAGCATGACACTGTTTGAGGCCTTGTATGGCCGACCATGTAGATCCCCGGTGTGTTAGGCCGAGGTGGGTAATGCACCTTTGTTGGGTCCACAGTTGGTTCGGGAAACGACGGAGAAGGTGGCACCTATCCGTAAGAGGTTGGCTACATCCCAGAGTTGCCAGAAAAGTTATACCGACCGTAGAAGGAGACCCTTGTCTTTTGAGGTGGGAGATCATGTCTTTTTGAAGATATCACCTAAACGGGGTTTGATGAGATTTGGAAAGTTGTTCTCTCGATTTATTGGACCTTTTGAAATCCTTGAGCGGATTGGGGAGGTTACTTACCGTTTAGCATTACTGCCACAACTTTCTAGGGTTCATGATGTGTTTCGTATTAGTATGCTTCAGAAGTATGAGCCGGATCCATTGCATGTGTTGGATTAGACCGACTTAGAGGTAGATAAGGATGCCTTGTATAAGGAGAGACCGGTGAGAGTCTTCGATACACAGGACAAAGTCTTGCGAGGCAAGACGATATCCTTGATTAAGGTATTGTGGAAACATCACAGAATTGAGGAGGCAACTTGGGAGCATGAATTGGAAGTCCAAGAGAAATATCTAGACTTATTTATTGGTGTTGATTATATATTGAGATTTGGATTATGCTAATGAAATGTAAAAGCATTGTATATGTTTTGAAACACAATAACATTGTATATGTTATGGGGTATTTTGGAACATGGTTTTAATATAAGCATTGCATATGTTTTGAGAATATGGAATATCGTGTGTGTTGTATCACTTTTGAAAACATTGTATATGCTGTGTAAATTTTGAACATTGTAAATGTTTTGGAAAATTGTGAATTGCACTTTCAATATGGGACTTGTGTATCGAGTCGATGAAAATAAATGATCGGAGAGTGGGTCATGGTGTTGAACTTATTAGATTACTGTTGTTGTGAATGGTTTAATAATGATTTTGAACTTGATTTGAAATTTCGGGGACGAAATTCCTTAAAGGGGAGAGGTTATAGCGATTTCGATTTTGACCCGACTCTTGTTGCATTCCGGACTCGGGCTTATAGTTTCTGAATGTTGTTCATTGTCATTTTTCCCTTCAATCCCCCTTAAATTTAGTTACTGGATTGTAGTTGTGTGTTTGGAACAGGTTAGTTGCTTGTATTTTCAAACCTTTGTTGCCTAGATTTTTACTCCTCCGCTCGAGCGTCCATTCTTGTGCTCGAGCGAGCTTTGCAATTTTGCTCCTCCACTTGAGCGGCCATTCTTGCGCTAGAGCGGACTTCGCAAACTCTCAATATTTTTGCAATCTTGTAAATACCGGAAGAGTGTATTCTACGCTTGAGCGGCATTTGCTACGCTCGGGCAGGTGGATGCTCGAGCGTCCAATCTTGAGCTTGAGCGATGCCCTTCGTCTGCAAAACTTTCTGAAAGTGTGCATTCTGGGCTCAAGCGTCACTTCTTGCACGCAAGCATCACTTTCACGCTCGAGCGGACTGCATGTATAACAGATCACGAAAATAACATTTTTTTTATCACTTTTTCATTCTTCTCTCTCTCTAAAACTTTCTAAAAACTTAGATCTTGAACAAACCTAGGTCATCCTAGTGTATATTGTGGAAATGGTTATGATGGTGTGCTTTGGGTTATAAAATCAAAAGAGCGGTTTCTAAGTGTATATTGTGGAAATGGTTATGAGGTTAAACATAAGGTGTTATGGTTACAAAATAGTTGATTTTGGCCTTGGATTGATATTTGGAAAAAGGAACTTTGCTCTAAAATGATTCAAATATTTATTTTGTATAAATAAATGAAATTAGTGTTGTAAATATGAAATTGGACGAATATTGAAATAGATGGTGGAGTTAGATATGTATTACCTCTCACCTTTGGAAATTTTGAATAAATTATCTGTCTTGGGATTGAATATTTGTTTAGAAATAACTGTATTGGGCTATCGATGGAGGATAGCCATGATTGTTGTAGAAATTCTATGAGGATTAAGTGAATTAAAACTAATCTGTTGTTGGTTGTCATTGAATATGACTATATTTTAAATACATTGTATATGTATGATGTTTGGGAGAAGAAATGGGATGTACTCCATTTTTGGGAGGGATAGGGGATGGACTCCATTCAAATTAAGTTGCTTGGAGTGTCCTGGGTGAAAGTCCCAAAACCGCGCATATACATGGGTGCTAATCCCGTAAACGAAATTTCCGTAAAATGGCAGATTAAAGTGTTTGTGCGATAATTGTGTTGATTAGTGTAGACATCCCATTTTTGACCGTCCTCAAGACTTGGACGTCATCATTTGAACACCCGATGATTGTGCTCGCTTGTGTTCGTTTTGAGTCCTTGAAGGTCTCGGCTGAGCGCCTTGCCTTGGAGCCTCTAATCTTGTTTGTTTTGTGCTTGGTTGTGGACCAAGAGCTTGTTTCTTTGCTTCTGGAGGAGAGGGTGACCTGTTGGTCATTCCCCTAGCCCGCCGGCCATGGCTTGTGCCTGCCGACCACCAACGGTGGCCGGTCAGCTATGTTGATGGCCGGTCGGCTACATTGATGGATGGTCGGCCACTAATGGTGGCCGACGGCCATTTTTCTTATTTTTTAGATATTTGTTTGCCAACTGTGCCAGCTATTGATCACTGATGCTCATCTCCATACACGTGTATGGAAAGATGAAGGCAAGCCTTTGGCTTGTTTGTCTATATAATGGGGGGTCTCTCCCCCATTTGGGGGGTTTCAAAAATTTGTGAGCAAATTTCCTCTCTCTCTCTCTCTCTCTCTCTCTCTCTCTATAGAAGCCTCTCTCTCTTCCTATTTTGTGCTTAAAAGTGAGAATTCTCTACACATTTGCACTAAGACTCTTAGCCAAACACCTTCACCTTGGAGCTGAGGTTTTTGGAGGCCTTGTTTAAGCTTCTAAGGTTGGTTTGAGTCTAGAATTGTTGCTGTTTTAGTGTTGTGCTTCAAATGTATAAGCTTTTACCTTGTAAACTTTGCTTAGTTGTTTGTTTTGCCATCTTTTTGCACTATTTTTGGCTTGGTTTTCAACTACAAAAAAGTATGAATTTTAGGCCTTAACATGTTGGTTTGAGTCCATTTTGTGTTAGGGGGATTCTCTCACCCTTTTATTCCTTAGCTTGTGAGCTTCTTGCATCATCTTTTAACATACTAAAGTCAACCTTTTTTGGCCTTTTAACCACTGAATTCTAGGGGAATTTTAGTGGTAAAAAGTATATTTTAAGGTCCAAAATAGGAGGGGGTGGCCTCCCCTCCTTGTGTCTTGTTTGCAAGTGTAGATAGCCTAACATGTGAGCATGTTTTTCTACCCTTTTGTGACTTGACTTCAGTATGTTTTAGGCTCTGATTTGGCCTACTTTAACTCTATTTTGAGCTGTCTTGGTCATATGAGCTTTGTCTTGCATGGTTGTAGTGCAATTGCCTTCACTAGCTTTGTGTTTTAAAGCCTCTAACATGCCTTGCTTGAGATGATTGCATGCTATAGCATCATTTAACATGTGATTTCAGTGCATATATCTCTGTCACAGTCTCATATATTCCACTCTTCCATTGCTTTTGAGAGTTGTGTTTTAAGCCTTGTTTGTAAGCCAACATGTGAGCATATTTTTCTTTCTTTTTATGCTTTAACATCAACATGTTTTAGCCATTGTTTTGACATGTTTAAGCTCTGTCCAGAGCTGGTTTGGTCATTTAAGCTTGATATTGCATGCCTGTAGTGTAATGCTCTTCATTAGTTTAATACTTTTGGCTTTTGAGCATGTCTTGCATGTGTTGCTTGCATAATTTAGTGTCTTTGGCATGCCATTTCAGCACTAAAAAGTCTGCAACCTCCCTCATTTCTTCATTTTTCTATTTGTTTTGAGGGTTGGTTAACCTTATGATTGTGTTTAGGCTTGAGATAGAGCTTGTGCTCAATGGCTTTAACCCTCTTTTGAGGGTTCCTCCTAGCCAAAGGCATGATCTCTCTCATGTCTTAAATCATCCTTTGGTTGACCCCTCTCTCATTAGAGCACAATCACCTTGGACAAATTGACTAAAGAATGGCTTGGTAATGTTAAAATGTGTAAACAAAATGAATCAAGTAAAATATGACCAAGATAAGCATGCTGTATTTGCATTACATGTGTTCAACCAGACGTTATTTTGAACACAAGGTAGATTGGTCCATTTCATACTCAAAGTGATGAAATGAGCCAATCTCCTTTGTCTCCATCACCCTTGATCATGCATGATAGGGTAGTGGTCCTTCGAGTCTTATTTGTGCATTCATTGACTTTGTACACACTTGACTCTTTGGCCATCATGCATTGAAAATGCTTGATTGGTGGCTTGAGAGCTAAGAATTACACTCCTTTGAGCTTGAGAAATGATAAGGAGAGTAATAGTACATATATTGTGTGAGAATACACTGCTTTGCCTCTGTTTGCTCTCTGTTGTCGCAAAAGCGAGAATTCCAGGGAAAGAGTGGCCGACCGGCCACCAGTAGTGGCCGACCGCCACAAACAATGGCCGACCGGCCAGTAATAGTGGCCGACAGCCACCTATGGTAGCTGACCGGCCATCAGTGGAAAAGTTGTTCAAAATGTTCCTGTGTTGGGGCAAAAGCAATATGAAAATTGGTGTGATGTTCAGAGATCAAAGCAAAGTGCAAATAGAGGCATCTAAAGGCAATGCGGTGGATTTTTGGAAGGAAGCCAATCGAGCATGCATGTCTCCCTCGCCGCGAGGCCAATTCATTGCTTTATTAGCTAGTTGTAACTACTTGATACATATGTTGTAATTAATTAGTTTAATCTGTTTTGTAATATTTTAATTAGCTTAGCATAGCTAGTTATTCAATTGTATTAATTAGCTAAGTTAGTTAATTAGTTGTTTTGTAATAATTAACTTAGCTTAGCATAGCTTAGCTTATTTATTTGGACCCTCCTTCGAGAGGGCGCAATGTTGCGTGCGTGTGTGCATGTTTTCCAACCCCACTTCTTTCTCCCTTTTATTTAACTGCTTTCGATGGTTAGATTATGACATATTTTGATTAGCATACCTTATGCTTGCATGTTTGCATCGTCCATCTATATTGCATGCACCGGGGCTCGGCGCATCATTCAAGCCGCACTATATTTCAATACCTATTTGAATATGTGTTTCAAAGCATGTTATCAAATTGTTGCATTCATATGCCATCTTAGATAGCCGAGCCTATTTAGTTGCATTATTGCATGTGTTGCATTAGGAATCTTACATAGTTAGGATCATGCATATTTCTAATGAGCTTTTGTTTTGGCTTGGAGTACACTGTAAGTTTTACGCTTTAGCATACTTGTATGAGTGTGAGTGATGCCATGTTTCGCATGCTTGCCATGAGGCTATGTGCTTATTTGTTTAACTACATGAATGCCTGTGGATGAAGGCTTGATTGCTTGAATTGGAACAATTCGATAAATGTACATTTTTTAAACCCACTTCGCGAAGCGACAAATCATTACGTTTTCAGCCCACTTGATGGTGGCACTTTCAAACCATTTTTCAAAAACAAACATGAGGTGTTTTGTTCCAAGTCTTGCGACTTAGCCTATACTTGTGTGTACATCACATAGTAAAATTAACAAATAATCATAATAAGAACACATGAGGTTTATAAAACAACATATCATGATAGTAGAGGCCGATCTTTAATCGGGCGAGCGAAGGTGCTCATTTCAGGACCTTCCCCTCTCATATCCAAGTTCCCGAGCCAAGACAACTTTGGTGATGACGGACACGTGGCCTTTGGCATGAGTCAGGGTTTCCTAAATTTTTCAAAAATAAAATATTTAGGTGGCGACTCTGTAATCTGGCAAAGCAGTCCAGTTTTGGCATTATTTGATCTAAAATTAATTTTCCAAAATGATTTGTCGGATTGGACTCTTTGGTGTTTATCAGTTTCACATTGCACTTTGTAAGATTAGATTCAGAACCGTGACAGGAGTTCGAACTGTAGGACCAATTCAAGCTCTCCGAAAGGGGGCGCAAAGAAAGTCGAGCTACAATTAGATAACCACTGAGTTGTAATCTCAATTGGATTGTTGAAAGATAATGAAATTGGCTCGTGAATTGAAATGAATTGAAGGAAAATGGAATAAGATATGAACTTGGTATTTTATGATTATACAAAAATGTGAATGTTTTGTCACAAGCATTGCATTTGTACATCGCACTTATGTCTTCGTTAAATCTCATATATTGTGTTAGATTATTCCTATTGGGCTTTGGCTCACCCTATTTGGGAAAAACCATTTTCAGGTGTTGGTGATATGCCTCCGCCAAGGCAATAGTTTAGAAGGACATTTGGGAGCAAGAGCTTCTTTCTTTTGTATATTCTTTTGTATAGCCAAGGGCTTTAATTGTATTGAGCTAGGCTCATTTTATTGTAACCAATCAATGACTTCGAAAGATGTAAGCCTATAAGACATATGATTACCTGTTTAGTTTTCAGTTCTCTTATCATTGTAACACATGTTGTGGATTCAGGATGAATAGTTTGTGAATATATATCATGTGTGTTATATTTTGTATACGAACTTTGATGAATGAAAACATATTATTTTTATTATCTTTCAGCTTGTGGGTTGTATTTATTGTATAATTTTGGGGGCATTACACTTTAGTATGGTTTTTAACTTAGTTATGCATTTTCAAAGAAATTATGGGATTTGGGGATTTCGATAAAAATCTAGGGTTTGGTTTTAAAATCAAAAGAGGGTTTTCAAATGGATCCTTGAAAATGATTGTGGGTTTGTAAATGTTGTTGAGATGTGATAAAATGGTAGATCTTTAACCTTGGAATTGGTTTACAAAGAAAATGGGATTTTACCCTAAAATGTGAATAATTGATTTTATAAAGAGGAAATGGAAATGATGTGGGAGTTATGGAATTGGAATGATGATGATGATGGTGGTGCTGGAGTTGGATCTGCATGATCCCTTCCATCTTAAGAATTTGGAAAGTATATCTTTATTGGAAATTATTTATCTGTTTAAAGATATTTGTCTTAGGCTATCACTGGAGGATATCTATGATTATTGTATAAATTTCATGAGAATTAGGTGAATTGAAACAAATTTCTCATCCATTTGTATTGAGCATTGTTACATATTTAACACATTGAAAATGTATATTGTTTTGAGAAAAAAAGGTGAATACCTTGGTGAAAGTCCAGAAATTTACGCAGATATGTGCCGAGCCTTCCAGTTAATACTGGTAAAAATGGCAATTAGTAGTGCCTGTAGCCTACTTGCAAACACGTCGTAGAGATTCCCAGTGTTGTATCCACTGCCCTGTTTTCTGTTGCAAAAATGAAATGATTTCATAAATTGTGATATAAACCTGGCATTACATGGTTTTTTGAAAGAGATATAAAAAGTTTTGGCATAAGCATTGTATATATGTTCACCTTATAACTCTGTTATGATTTATACATTGTGTTAGAATATCTTTACTGCACTTTGGCTCACCCTATGTGGAAAACCATTTTCAGGTGCTGATGATATGCCTCCGCCAAAACCGTAGCTTGGGAGGACTTAGAGCTGAGAGCTTCTTGTTTTGTTTTGTTGTAATTATTTTTTGTACAAGCCAAGGGCTTTACTTGTATTGAGTTTCAAACTCACTTTTGTTATAACCAAGCAACGACTTGGAAAATTGTAACCATTAAGGCAGTCATGTATTTGTTTAACTCTTATTTCATACTTTTTGCTTATGACTCATGTTATAGATTCAGAGTTGAGATTTATGAATGTATAATTACATGTGCCATATATTGTACAACTAGAATCATATGAATGGAAGGGTACTTTATTCAGAATTGTATTATTATTTAATGAATACCATGAGACGGTTTTATTGTTATATTTTGGAGGCGTTACAGATTTAAAATTAGATATATAGCTTGATGTGCCAATAGTTTTATTTCATGGAAACTAAAAATAGTAATCACATCATTCATGCTTTGAAATCACAAATTTTAAAGAAATAATACTAATACATTATTGACAATGATTAAGAGGATTTCATAATTAACCAATAATATTTTTATATAATAGTATAAATAGAAGTATAGATATATATATATATGAATTTCATAACATAACCATTGAAACTAAAGTTGTAATTACAACATTGCATGTTTTGAAATCACAAAATTTAAGGAAATAATATGAATATATTATTCACAATAATTAAGAGGATTTAAAAATTAACCAATAATATTTTTATATAATAGTATAGATAGAAGTATAGATATAGCTATGAATTTCATACCATAACCATTGAAGCTAAAATAGTAATTACATCATTGCTTGTTTTGAAATCACAAAATTTAAGGAAATAATACTAATATATTATTGACAATAATTAAGAGGATTTAAAAATTAACAAATAATATTTTTATATAATAGTATAGATAGAATTATAAATATAGGTACAGATTTCATACCATAACGATTGAAATTAAAAATAGTAATTATATCATTGCATTTTTTAAATCACAAATTTTAAAGAAATAATACTAACATATTATTGACAATGATTAAGAGGAGTTAAAAATTAACCAATCACATTTTTATATAATAGTATAAATAGAAGTATAGATATAGATATGAATTTCATACCATAACCATTGAAACTAAAATTGTAATTACATCATTGCATGTTTTGAAATCACAAAATTTAAGGAAATATTACTAATATATTATTGACAATAATTAAGAGGATTTAAAAATTAACCAATAATATTTTTAAATAATAGTATAGATAGAAGTATAAATATAAATATAGATTTCATACCATAACGATTGAAATTAAAAATAGTAATTACATCATTGCATTTTTGAAATCACAAAATTTAAAGAAATAATACTAACATATTATTGACAATGATTAAGAGGAGTTAAAAATTAACCAATAATATTTTTATATAATAGTATAAATAGAAGTATAGATATAGATATGAATTTCATACCATAACCATTGAAACTAAAATAGTAATTACATCATTGCATGTTTTGAAATCACAAAATTAAAGGAAATAATACAAATATATTATTGACAATAATTAAAAGGATTTAAAAATTAACCAATAATATTTTTATATAATAGTATAGATAGAAGTATAAATATAGATATAGATTTCATACCATAACCATTGAAATTAAAAATAGTAATTGCATCATTGCATTTTTGAAATCACAAAATTTAAAGAAATAATACTAATATATTATTGACAATGATTAAGAGGATTTAAAAATTAACCAATAATATTTTTATATAATAGTATAGATAGAAGTATAGATATAGATGTGAATTTCATGCCATAACCATTCAAACTAAAATAGTAATCACATCATTGCATGTTTTAAAATCACAAAATTTAAGGAAATAATACTAATATATTATTGACAATAATGAAGAGGATTTAAAAATTAACCAATAATATTTTTATGTAATAGTATAAATAGAAGTATAGATATAGATATGAATTTCATACCATAACCATTGAAACTAAAATAGTAATCACATCATTGCATGTTTTGAAATCACAAAATTTAAAGAAATAATAGTAATATATTATTGATAATGATTAAGAGGATTTAAAAATTAACCAATAATATTTTTATATAATAGTATAAATATAAGTATAGATATAGATATGAATTTCATACCATAAACATTGAAACTAAAATAGTAATTACATCATTGCATGTTTTGAAATCACAAAATTTAACGAAATAATGCTAATATATTATTGACAATAATTAAGTGGATTTAAAAATTAACCAATAATATTTTTATATAATAGTATAGATAGAAGTATAGAGATGGATATGAATTTCATACCATAACCATTGAAGCTAAAATAGTAATTACATCATTGCATGTTTTGAAATCACAAAATTAAAGGAAATAATACTAATATATTAGTGACAATAATTAAGAGGATTTAAAAATTAACCAATAATATTTTTATATAATAGTATAGATATACTTTTTAGACTCAATGATGTGGCACTTTGTTAAAAGAGTAATGTTAGAGATCCCAAAAGTTCTACCAAATGCCTCACATGGGTGTGGGACCCACACCATGTGAGTCCCATGTGGGTCCCATATTTAAGTTAACTCTCTCTGTTATTTATTATCTAATCATCAACCAATCTTTTTGTTGACACATCACTGGGTGTAAAAATTGAGTCTATAAAATGGGCTTGTAATTTTTTTCCTTTCATCAATATCTTTGTCCTCTCTCTCTTTTACAACCATCTCTCTCAAGTCTTAACAACACCAATACAATGCCTTCTTCTCCTCCTCCACCTCTTGCAAGACCATCATCTCCGCCACTAAACCACCCAAAACCTCCCGTGTTCGACGCATCTCTTCTCAAACACGAACTCAACATACCTCCACAATTCATATGGCCGGACCACGAAAAACCTAGCCTCCATGAGCCACCACCACTCATCGTTCCGCCTATCGACTTGGGAGCCTTCCTCTCTGGTGACCCCCTCTCCGTCTCAACTGCTACTAGACTTGTCGATGAGGCTTGCAAGAAACATGGCTTCTTCTTAGTCATAAATCATGGAGTTAGCGAAGAGCTTATCAATGAAGCTCACAAGAACATGGACTTGTTTTTTGATATGCCATTGAAAGAGAAACAGAGAGCTCAGAGAAAAGTTGGAGATTATCATGGATATGCTAGCAGCTTTACTGGTAGATACTCTTCCAAGCTTCCATGGAAAGAAACTCTTTCTTTTAGGTATTGTGATGATGGTGGATCATCAAACGTGGTTGAAGAGTATTTGGTCAGCACAATGGGTGAAGATTTTAGACAATTCGGGTATGAAAAACTTAGATTGTTCTATTTGGTTATGTTTTTGTTTCCTTTGTTTTCATTTTTTTGTGTTTTTGAAAACAAAACAATAAAAAATTTAGAAATACCAATCAGTTTGATATTGTTTTTCAACCATGCTATAAACTCATAAAAATATCTAGAAAAACACATTTATGAATAATAATCATTTTTATTGTAGTCCACATCTCACCAACTTTAAATTTACAGTATATAATTCTTTCGGGGTGGATTTAAAAATAACTTTTCATAATTCATAGTTTTTTAGATTATTTATATTTTTATATTTTTTTTTGTTGATATTTTTTTAAAAGTAAGTAGTCAGAAAAGTTTCTCAAAAAGCTTTTATATACATATATATTTATTTATTTATTTATTAGCAAAGAAAGGAACCATAGTCCATGTAATTTGTGTTTTGCGTTAATTTGATTATTATAGTTTTATTTTAGATTTTTTACATCATGTCAATTTACCCTAATTCATAACAATCCTTTAAAAGTTGAACTGAAATCAAGTGTGGCACATCTCATAGTAAATGAGGGGTTAACATCCAGTTTGAAATTATTTTTTTTTTTTTAATGAATTGTATTTTTCTTTAATTTTTTTTCTTTCTAATTTCTCAAACTACAAAGTAAAAATTTGAAGCGCAAAATCAATACAATTGAATTTATTGAGATCAAATTGATGCCAGAATTAAATTACAAAATCAAAATATAATTTACTAAAAAAGAATATTATTAATGGATACCAAGAGAGGTACTAGATATCTTGTAGTTGTACTGTTTTAAATTATTTTAAGTAAGTGAGTTAATTTCATTATTAAAGATGATTTTGTTTTGAATTTAAACTGCCCACTTAAAAACATTAGATATTTAAAGTGAGTCTTCAAAAAACTTTAATGAAAACCATTTTCAAAAATATTTTTTTATTAGATTTTTTTTATTTATTATTATTGTTGTAAAACAAAGAGTACAACAAAGGTTCATCACAATGAAGGGTCAAAAATATAATGTAACTATTTGTTAAATATATTTTTAGTTTTTTTATTATTATTATTATTTTATAGTGTTTTCTCAAAAATGAAAACACAAAACAAAACAACCAAAAAATTAAAAATAAAAATACTCTTAATTATTCATAGCCATATCTATCTCTCTCTCAATTTATTATTTAGCTAAACTTGCTTTTTTTGTTTTTGTTGCTTTTTGTGTTTTCTTAGAAGGATATACCAAGATTATAGTGAAGCAATGAACACTCTTTCACTTAGAATCATGGAGCTATTGGGGATGAGCCTAGGAGTGGGCCCAACCCATTTAAGAGAATTCTTTGAAGGAAATGAGTCCATAATGAGATTAAACAACTACCCTCCTTGCCTTAAAGCTCATGAGACTCTTGGAACTGGTCCTCACCGTGATCCAAATTCACTCACTATCCTTCATCAAGACAATGTTGGTGGGCTTCAAGTGTTTATTGATCAACAATGGCACTATATTCTTCCCAATTCACAAGCTTTTGTTGTCAACATTGGAGACACATTCATGGTGAGTACATAAACAAATGTTGAATAAGGAATATGCTATGAGTAAAAAATAGTTTGAAAACTAATCAAAAAGGGCTAAGCTTCCTCTCACTCTAAATTTAGGATGACAATTTCTTGTCCTTGATGAGAAAGCAAAGCGGGGATGAAGTTTTCTCTCCTGTCTTGCATGTTGTCATCCTTGTTTCTCTCACCCAAAACATTTACAGTCATTGGATCATGTGAAGGTTCAAAAATCTCGAAACATATCTAATAGTTAAAGATGTTTTGGGATTAGGGACACCAATATTTAGGAACAAATAATCCAGTCTTCAAAAATTATAATAATAAACAAACACACAAATATGTAGAATTTTGATACAGAGTTATGTGACTCTATTAAAATGACATTTAATTATATGACATCTAATTATTAGGTAATTTTTATATATATAAAAATCTATTGTTAAACAGAATTTGTATACATAATACAATCTATACAGAATGATGTGGCAATAATATTTTTGTAAATCTGGCTACAATGACAAGTGTTTTGTCTTCAAATGAAAAGACTGCAAAATGTCGTATAGTTCTGTATGATTTTCCTTTTTTTTTTTACAAATTGTATTTTATATTACCTCTACAAGAAAAAAACATATTTGGTGACCTTTGTATTTTTTTCATCGCCAAATCACTTTAGCGACCATTTTTCTTACTCTATCACGTTGTTGAATGATTGACATAGCTATGGATTCTTTGTCATCTAATCCATTTGTCTTTATGTCTCAATGTACTCTTTAACTATTGAATCATTTGAGAATCTCGAAATATAATTCAATAATTGAGGATGCATTGAGAGACGAACAAGAAAATTTAGGGACATGGTGCTTGTGTCTAATGTCAGTGATGGTTTCAAAAAGCTAAGGATAAACTTGAATTTACGGATAGAGGACCACGTGTTCAATCATATGAAAAACCCAAAATATCTGAGAATCTTATTAAACTTTTTCTATTGAAGTTTATTAGCATAAGCTTGAATTTTAATACATAAAATTTTGGAAATGTTTCAGGCTCTATCAAATGGAATTTACAAGAGTTGCTTGCATAGAGCAGTGGTAAACAAACAAGTTCCAAGGAAGTCTCTAACCTTCTTTTTGTCTCCAAACATGGACAAAGTGGTGAGTCCACCTAATGGATTGGTGAATAGTGATAATCCAAGGATGTATCCAGACTTCACTTGGCCAACTCTTCTTGAATTCACTCAGAAGCATTACAGAGCTGACACAGAAACCCTTGATGTCTTCTCAAATTGGCTTCAATGCAAAACCAACTGAAGAGAGTCCAAGAAAAGTAATAGAATCTTCACATTTTTTTTTTTTTCAAAGTGGCCATATGTGCGTGGAAAAAAAATATTCAGTTTTAAATTTAGTGTGGTTTGAATTTAAATAAAAATGAATTAATTTATGCATTTTAAATTTTTTCCTAATTTTTTTTTTCTGAAAGTCCTTAGTTTAGCAATCTTCAAATAATCTCTTTGGCTAAAAAGAAATTAAATATAAAAAGTATGCTTGGTTTGACTAAATAATAAGTGATTTCTTCTTAAATAAATAACTTTTTTTATGCAATTAATTGTCTAATTTATATAATCATCAGAATATTTGTAAGAGAAACTTCAATAGTACTCTTCATTTTTTACTAGCTAAATTATAAAAAAAGATAATTTTTTATTTTGTCTAATTTCTTTTGCTATTTATATACTCCAATGCTACTCTTCATTTTACCTATCTATACACACAAAATATTCAAAGAGCCTTCCAAAGCTCTTCAAATGTCGCCAACCTTGAAGAAATTTGCTAAAATCACTATTGTAATAACAAGCCTGTTGAAAGGACTGAAATATGATAATGTTATCTATAATAGCTAACAAGCCTCATTTAAAGAGTCCATTGGATGTGCTATAAATAATCTCATAGTGATCCACTACGATAAAACAAAAAAATTATGAATAAAATGCATTCAAGTTTGGCTTATTTACTTTTTTAAGATGATTTCAATCAAACTTAAACTATATATAATCATGTCGAGTCGAGTTAAGTAGCAAGTTGTAAAATCTTTAATTGGAAATTTAACGAGCAAATTTTTAATATATATATATTAACAAGTCAAATAGTCAAGAAACTCGAGTAACTTGGTTTGTTAAAAATAAAAATAAAATAAAATAAAATAAAGACAAATGATGGGTAGGTTGTACTTGGAACTAAAAATGTAAGTTAGAAGTAAAATCATGAATGTTGTAGACAAAGAAATCTGTTAGAATAGTTAGGACTAAGCAAGAAATCCATATAATCCGTAATCTAATCCGGTTCAGTCCAATCCAGTAAGTTTGGATTGGTTTTTTGAATCCGTGGTTCAATTCTGGATTGAAAATTTAAAAATCCATAGGCCACGGATCGGTTCCGACTTGAACCCCATGTCTCCAAATTGGAACCAATCTGAATTGTATATAAATAGTCTATATTTATATTATAGACCCTCCCACATAATATCATTTCTTATTTCATATAAAAGCTAAACAAATTTTCTTATTGCTTTTGTTTGATGCTATGTTTAGTTTTAATACATAAGAGAACTCTGCTTTGTGTAATGTGTATCCAGTTTTATTGCTTTTGTTTGTTGATTTTGTTTATTGCTTTTGTTTGATGCTATGTTTATGTTTTTATGAAATTAAAATGTTTTATATTTTTTTTTGTTATTTAATTATGTGAATTTGTGGTCCTAAACCGATCTAATCCGTGTTTAAATAGATTGGTTCCATTATTTCAACGGACTGGATTGGTTCCAATTTTTCTGGAACCATAGATAACAAATTGGTCCTAGTTTTATCCCAATCCGAACCAATTCGGACCATGCTCACCCCTAGGAATAGTAGTATTATATTCAAAATATGTTTATGTTGTACTCTTTTCTGGAAGTGCTTTCCAAGAGTGATTGGCATTAAGGAAAACACGTTTATTTTTCCATAGAAAGTTTAGGAGAAATATAGAAAGTTTTTGACAAAGTGGACTTAGAAATCGAAAGTAAACTTCGTCTAAAAAGACCACAAAATTTCTTTTTTCATGTGAAGAAGCAGAATATGAGATTCTTCCACAGTTGTATGCATTTTCATTTATAATGCTCGCATATATATACTAGTGGTGAGTTTAAAAGCGATGCGTTTGTAATTTATATTTAATTTGTTAGTAGTTTGATGATTCAGGGGTGGTTTCATCAATTAAAAAATTATTTAGCAATTTTAAATAGTCAGATGAATAAGAAAACTATTCAGTAATTATTAGATATGACAGTTGAAAGGCATTTTAAAAAAAAAAAGGAAAAAGGGAAGAAAAGAGTGTGATAACATTCGTACCAAATGGCGTGTGTGTTTTTTATAATGGAAATAGATATATTGGGACAGTGTGGATCCTTTTTCTTTTTTTTTTTGATCAACCAAAAACTTTATTAATGGAATTCAAGATGATTGCATATGAAAATATATCAATAAAGAGAAGAAAAGAGTAAAAAGTGTGGGGAAGTATTTTGCGAATGGCACCACGTGGCCGAGATAGCCCTAAGATGTCGGCTAAAGTGCCATGTTGATGAGTTGTGTTGCCGAGGCGACCACGGCATTGTCAAGATGTTCTGCGGTAATGCCAGAATCTCGAGGTATCTGGACAAGGGATAAGAATCCTAGAACAGAAGAGGCTCTCAGTGTGGATAAGGATAAGGCTCATGAGGAGTTTATCCTTATCTAGCTAAGAGTCCAGGATGAGCATTGAGCCTGAGTCCAATGAAGTCAGGCTTCTAAGGGACTAGGTCACTGTTGGTTATAAAGGCGAGACACCCTCGTAGGTCTAGGGTAAGTTTTTACTTGTGAGTTTAAGTACAGTTTTGATATCTGTGAGAGATAAAATTTACTGACTTGATCGTCGGAGTTCCCCCAAGTAGATGAACCACCGCGGAATTCTCATCTTATTGCTGGCAGGTAGTTGGCTCAATCTATTCTGCTAATGCTCTCCAGATAAGTTCTCTGTTTGGTTGTGTGGTCGGAAATCAACACCCATGATTTGGCACCGTCTGCGGGAACTTAAGAAGAATAGATGGCCAACAACGAGGAGGAAGAAAGAATTGGAGATGACATCGACAGTGAGGAAGAGGAACATATGGATCCTAATGCCAAAGAAGAGAATCGTAATGAAAGAATGCAGGAACCAAATCTTAGGGTGAATGACGCTGGGAAAGGACGTAACAGCCCGAAGAAAAGAGGTCGAGATGAATACTACAATGAAAGCGACCTCCAAGTGTGGAAGGATAGATGCCTAAAGAAGGATAAGGAGACGAAAGAAATGGAGAACAAGTTGACAGACCTACAGACAGTGGTCAATTTTATGATGCAAAACAATGTAATGCAACCATCATTCCCATTGCAAGACACGTCAGCACCAGCAGCCAAAACTAATGCCTAGAAATGAGGACATAAGACAATCCCAGTTGTTTCATAGCATGGCAAGGAACAAGGAAATTCACATCCGTCGTCACGAGATATCGAGCGAACAAAGTTAGTACGAGGCGAGTCGTAGAGGACACCATCGACCAAGGGGACCTTTGTCAAAGGATCTCGGCAAATCCAAGGGCAAGGTCTCTGTTTTGATACAGTGGACAAAGGGAAATCAAAGATGATGCACAATTATACTGAAAGCAGCACGTTGAAGAGGCTAAAATCTATTGATAGCCGAGCTCGTGGTAGAACAAAGGAGGATCTGAGAGATTACCTCCAGAGAAAGAGACTTAACACCGAGATCACGTCCACCGTCTAGCCGAGGATGCCATTCTAGGTGGAGTTGGATACGTTTGAGGCCCCGAAGCTATTTAACATGCCGAGGTTTCAGATCTACGGTGCTAAGTCTGATTTAGACTTTCATGTTGGTTTGTATTTGAATTCAATGGCTTTGTGGAGCAGAAATGAGCAGCTACTATGCAAAGTATTCCCCTTATTCTTTGGAGAGATAGCATCAGATTGGTTCCATAAACTGCCGGAAGGGAGTGTAAAGAGTTGGGAAGGCTTGGCCGAGATGTTTGTGGCCAGGTTTGTTACGAACAAGTTGCAGCCACTGAGGGTAGACTCCCTGTTGGCTTTGAAGATTAGCAATGGCGAAGGCCTCTGGGCTTACGCCAAAAGATACTATGAGGTATACAACTGGATTCCAGCTTGTAACCAGGAGCTGACTGTGGTGTCTTTCAAGAACTACCTGAATGATAAATGCTCGCTTCGGAAATCACTTGTAAAAACCCTACAGAAGAGCATGGAAAAGCTCATGGCACGGATTGAGAAGTATACTAGAGTAGAGGAAGACACACAAGGAACGAAGACACCAAAGCAAGAAAGAAGAAACGGTTTATCGAAGCGAGGCCAAGGGAATACCGACGTTGATAGGCCAAAAACAAGAACGAGGGCTATGTAGGTAGTCAGCACGGTATTCAGGATTCCAATCTCTAAGGTTTTGGAGAGGATCAGAAACCAGCCATACTATAGAGCACCAGAGAGGGTCCTTGGTGAGTTCATAGACAGAAGCATTAGGAAGATGACTCAGGGATGTAGGGCTCTAAAGTCACACTTAGAAGATCTAGTCAGAGAAGGTCACCTGAGAGACCTAGTAGATAAGGCGAAGACAAGAGAAGAGCATGCGAAGCTACCCCAGGCACCAGCAGTACCACCCCCACTACCACCACCACAACAGGCAGATAGACCTCGGGTAATCAATGTGATTCACTCGATGGTCAATGAGAATAAGGTTTGAGGGGAGACCCAGAGAGTAAGACACCTGCAGCATGCATATCAGGTCCAGCAGAAGAAGTCCAGAACATATGAATATCAAGGATTGATAATTTCTTTCACTGAGGCAGACTTGGATATGGTGCAGTATCCGCACAATGATGCCCTAGTGGTAACTCTGAAGATTGGAGATTGCTAGGTGAGATGCATACTGATTGGTCAGGGCAGCTCTTGTGAGATCATGTATGTCAGATGTAACAAGGAGCTTGGCTTCCACCAAGATGATTTAGAGCAATCTGACAGCCCAATGGTCAGATTTAATAGAACGCCGACATGGCCTCTAGGAGCCACAAGTCTGTAGGTGCAGGTAGGGAGCAAAAAGGTTACAACGGAGTTCACTATGATAGATACTCTCTCTCCATACAACATCATTTTGGGACAACCTTGGTTGCATGTAATGAGGGTTGTTTCCTCAATGCTGCACCAACTGTTGCGATTCCCAACTGCACAAGGGATTGAAGAAGTAAGGGGAGACCAAGTACAGGCGAAAAATTGCTCATGGAAGCAATGAAGTACACCTGCAATGTAAGAGAAGTAGAGAGTGCAAAGATTGAAAGCAAAGAGTACGAGGTCTTGGATGATGTCAGCAAAGAGCCAATTGACAAGAGCGAAAAACCCCTGAAAAAGGTTCTTGTGCAAGATGGTAATGATGAACGATTCTTCCTCCTCGGCTCTGGCTTAGTTGAGGAAGAAGAAAGAGAACTGGAGGCTTTCCTGAGAGAGAACATAGAGGTGTTTGCCTAGACACCTTATGAGATGCCCGGGATCAGCCCCGAGGTCACCTGCCACAGACTTAACGTGGACAGGTCGGCAAAACCAGTTGTCCGGAGAGCAGGAAGACCGACATTGATACATGTGTAGGTAGTTGAGGAAGAAGTAGACAAGCTACTAAAGGCACAGGCCATCAGAGAAGTGAATTATCTCACCTGGTTGTCCAATACAGTGGTGGTGAAGAACAAGAATTGAAAGTGGAGGTCTGCGTGGACCTCACAAGCTTGAACATGGCTTACCCCAAGGATAGTTTCCCACTGCCCAAGATTGATCAACTGGTAGATGCCACATCGGGGCATGAGGGGATGAGTTTTCTGGATGCATATAGAGGTTATCACCAAATAGCAATGTATGCCCCAGATGAACAAAAGACAACATTCATCACCCCTAAAGGACTATGTTGCTACAAAGTAATGCCTTTGGGTTGAAGAATGCAAGAGCTACATACCAGAGACTGGTCATCAAGATGTTCAAACATTTGATTGGGAGGACAGTAGAGGTCTACATAGATGATATGGTTGTGAAAACCAAGGAACCTAGGAACCATCTGGCCGACTTGAAAGCGATCTTTGACATATTGAGAACATACCGGCTTCGACTCAATGCCTCGAAGTGCGCATTTAGAGTTAGATCCAGTAAGTTCCTAGGATACTTGGTTACCAGGAGGGGTATTAAAGCGAGCACAGATCAAATTAGGGCCATCCTTGACTTGAAGAGCCCGACAACAGCCAAACAAGTCCAAATGTTGACTGGAAGGGCAGTAGCCCTAAATAGGCTCATCAGTCGAAGTTTACATAAATGCAAACAGTTTTTTGGTTTATTAAAGAAGGTCACAGACTTTCTGTGGACAGAAGAATGCGAAGTCGCCTTGGCCGACTTAAAGAAGTACTAGACAACCCCACCAGTGTTGTCGAACCCGATACCAGGAGAAAAATTGTTCTTGTAGCTGGTGAGTGTCGTGGTAATCTGAAAAGAAGCAGGTGAGCAGAAGGCAGTGTACTATGTGAGCACGACCCTAGAAAATGTAGGAACCAGGTACCTGCCTCTGGAGAAGTTGACATTGGCTCTGGTAATGGCCTCAAAAAAGTTGAACCATTACTTTCAAGCCCATAAGATTGTGGTGCTGACTGGACATCCACTAAAGTCCCTCTTGTAGCATGGAGACCTGACAAGCAGAGTAGCTTGATGGGCTATAGTTTTAGAGAATTCAAGCCAAGAACAATAATCAAGGGCCAAGTTTTGGCCGATTTTGTGGCAAAATTCTCTCCTGGCGCGATCCCAAGGCGGGCACCGATGAGTCGCAGCCTAGGATGTCTGGGAGAGGAAGAAAAAAACCAACTGGGGCCACAAAACCCCACGTTGGTAGAACAAAAGAAGGAAGAAGAAAGGCTAAAACCCTAAGATATTTACATCGGCGATTCTTTTGGCCTCTTTGTCGACGACAGCTTAAACCTACAAGGAGTAGGGATAGGAATGGTTTTGGTGTCGCTAGCTAGGTGAATGATAGAATAATCCATCCAATTAGGGTTCAAAGCCTTAAATAACAAAGCAGAATATGAGGCGTTGATTGCTGGACTGAAATTGGCAACGACTGTGAAAGCCGATAAGGTGGTAGTTTTTTATGACTCTCAACTCATTATGAATCAAGCGACGGGTGAATATGCAACCCGGGATGAGAGGATGATAGCCTATATCAAAGAGATTGTCAAGTTGTTAACATGTTTCCAAAACTGCAGGCTACAGTAGGTTAGCTGATATGATAACAGCCATGCCGACGCATTGGCTAACCTCGCCAGCGCGATGAAGTCGGGTAAGGCCAGGACAATAATTGTGGATTACCTATAAGGCCCCAATATAGAGCCCCTAATAATAGAGTATGAAGCTATGTGCATGGAGATTGGACCAAGCTGGATGGACGCCATAGTTATGTTCCTCAGAGATGGCAAGCTGCCAGCAGATAGAAAAGAAGAGCATAAGATCACATTGAAGTCAACCAAGTTCTACCTGTCAATAGAGGGCCATCTGTACAAAAGATCCTTCATTGGACCACTTCTGCAATGTGTGAACCCATCTCAAGTAGAGGATTTTCTGTACAAGATCCATGAGGAAGTATATGAAAGCCATGCTGGGGGTAGATCACTTGCTCACAGGGCCATATCTCAGGGATACAGGTGGTTATATATGCAGAAGGATGCTGAAGCCTACGTAAGAAAATCCGAGAAGTGTCAAAGGTTTGCACCTTTGATACACCACCCAGCTGCAGATCTGAATCCAGTGTCTAGTGTTTGGCCATTCACCCAATAGGGCATGGATCTTGTTGGGCAATTGCCCCAGGCAACTGGACAGAGGAAATTCCTACTGGTAACAACTAACTACTTCACGAAGTGGGTAGAGGCTAAACCCTTATCAAAAATTCGAGATATGAACATGAAGAATTTCATCTGGAAAAACATAATCACCAGATTTGGAATCTTAAGAGTCATAGTAGCAGATAATGGCACTCAATTCGACAGCAAGTTGATCAAAAACTTCTGTGTGAAATACAAGATCAAGAACTATTGTTCTACTCCTAGCTTTCCCAGAGTAATGGACAAGCAGAGGCATCCAGCAAGACCATCTTGGATGGAATCAAGAAAAGGCTAGAAGCTGCCAAGGGAAAGTGAGTGGAGGAATTGCCCAATGTCCTATAGACATATCGGACTACGCCATGAAGATCTACTAGAGAATCTCCTTTTGCCATGGCATATGGCACTGAAATAGTCATTCCACTAGAGATTGGCATCCCTGGAATCAGAACCCATGGAGTGGAGAACAGAACAAACAAGCCTTCATTGCCCGAGATCTTGATTTGATAGAAGAAAGAAGGGAAAATGCACCAATTCAGCTGGGGGCATACTAGCAGTAGCTTACTAGGGTATACAATAAAAAGGTCAATCCTAGAGAGTTTCAGATTGAGGACCTCGTCCTAAGAAAGGTTGTTGACAATAAAAAAATATCTCAGGGAGGGCAAGCTTGGCCCAAACTGGGAAGGACCATATTGAATTATCTCAGTCGTCGGCAATGACACGTACCGACTTGAAAACACTGACGGCAAAGAGTTGCCAAGACCCTAGAACACAAGCAATTTGAAGTTTTTCTACCATTATTTTCTATTTTTTGAGTTTTTCTCTATGTAAAGGTTTATTAGCTGAAGTATTAATAAAGTACTAGCTCGATTTTGTTCTTATAAGATATTGTTGAAATTAATACGATAAGACTGAAAAAAAGTCTTAAGACGATGTTCCCATGGTGAACAAGACAATTAACTTAGACTTGCCATAATGTTAGAGTTGAACTTAGTCCATGATGTTTCAGCATGAAACATGACGATTAACTTAGACTTGGCATCATGGTAAAGTTTAACTAAGTCTGCGATGTTTCATCATGAAACATAACCATTAACTTAAACTTGCCATTATGGTAGAGTTGAACTAAGTCTGCGATGTTTCATCATGAAACATAACCATTAACTTAAACTTGCCATTATGGTAGAGTTGAACTAAGTCTGCGATGTTTCGCTTGAAACAAGGCGAAACTGGCCATGACTTGGTCAATTTGAAAGGAAAGCGAAGAGTATGGTACTCTCGATACACTAAGGTTAAGCCTTAAGTGTTTTATTTGGGCGAGCCAAACACGATGACCTCGGTCAAGAATGTCTAAATAAGACTTGGGCGATAACCATGTGATGCGTCCTTAATGTTGACATAAATGGTACTTAGGTTCACATTAGGGGGCAAGAAATAAGAATGAGCATAAACCTTGTGAGAATTTTTGGAAAATTTTACACGTTAAAGTTATTCGAGGTAATTGAACAAATTAACCGACCAAGTTGTTATACTTGGAAGGGTGAAGTCTTGCCAGAAGACAGTTAGTACAAGTGAAGAAACAACACTTGTAAAAATTTGATGAGAAATTGTTATAAGTACAATTCGGCCGAGATAATTAACATAAGTTGCTCCGGGATGATAGTATTGTACTATACCTGAAGTATTGTTATTCGAGATATAAGTGTATCCGAGGTCTTAGGATCCGAGGTGAGGAACCAAGTTGACAGACTAAAAAGACAAGAAAAATTCTAAGTATGGAAAAATATGCAAGGCAGTAAGCATAAGACGAAAAGTATTCAAACACTTGTAAGAAAAACAGGAGTTGCATTAATGAAAAACTTGTTCAATTACAAACAGAAGACACATCGGCCCAACAAAGCAAAAGTTGTCAAAAGAAAAAGTACAATGGAAAGAAAAAAATCCTAAGTATTGTGATCTTGTGCACCGATCACGGATTGCACAACCTTGGTTGTTGGCGATGTGTAAACGCGCCCGGGGAACTTCCCAATATCCGCGCCTCCGAGAAGGCACGAATCTCGTTTTGTTCTGAGGCTACAACAGTTCGGACTCAATGTCACGGTTCTTAATCTGATCTTACAAAGTGCAATGTAAGACTGATAAATCACCAAAGAGTCCAAATCTAACAAATCGTTTCGGAAAACTGATTTTATAAAGAAATGCCAAACATGGACTGCTTTACCAGATACAGAGTCGCCACCTAAATATTTTATTTTAGGAAGAATTTAGGAAACCCTGACTCATGCCTAAGGCCACGTGTCCGTCATCACCAAAGTTGCCTCGGCTCGGGAACTTGGGTACGAGAGGGGAAGGTCATGCAATGAGCACCCCCGCTCGCTCGATCAAAGATCGGCCTGTACTAAGCATGATATTTTGTTTTTAAAAACACATGTGCTCTTATTCCGGTTAATTAGCTAATCTTACTACGTGATGTGCACAGCATACAAGTATAGACTAGATCACCTAATTTGGAACAAAACATTGCAAGTTCGTTTGTGAAAATGGTTTGAAGTTTGCTACTCGCAAGTAGGCTAAATTCGGGATTCAATAAATTGTTTCAATTCAAGTAATCCAACCTTCATCCATAGGCATTCAGGCAGTTATATCAAGTAAACAGTTAGCCTCATGGCAAGCATGCTTTCATGGCAATACTAACACACATGCAGTATGCTAAAGCGTAAACACTCACAGTGTACTCCGAGCCAAAACAGAGAACTAATTAGAAATCATGCATGATTCTAGTTCATGTTAAGATGGCTAATGCAACACATGCAAAAATGCAGCTAAGATAGGCTCGGCTATCTAGAATGTCATGTGAAATGCAACTCGATAACATGCTGTTTGAACACGTATTCACATAAGTGTATTGAAAATACAATGCTGGTTTGTATGATGCGCCGAGCTCGGTGCATGCAAAACAGATGAATGGATGCACGCATGCAAGCATAAGGTATGCTAAATGAAATATGCCCTAAAACTAACCATCGTAAGCGGTTAAGTAAAAGGGAGAAAGAAATAGGGGTTGGAAGACATGCATCACACACACACACGCTTATTACAACAATTGGCCCTCTCGACAGAGGGACCGAATAAGAAGCTAACTAGCTAATCTAAGCTAATTAAACTAATTATTACATCACAACGAAGCTAATTAACTAATCCTAGTTAACTAACTATTACAAAACAATTAAGGAGCTAAACGCATTAACTACTTAAATACAGAATCCAAAGCATAAACTAGCTAAGAAAATTAGCTAAATAAAGCAATAAAACAATGTCCTTAGAGGGAGAAGAGTGCATGCAAGCCCGGTCGCCTTGTTCGGAAATCCGTCGCGATGCCCCAATTTGCCTCTATTTGCAACTGCTCTCAGAAACTTGCACCAAGCTCCAGATAGCTTCTAACTCATCTTGGGGACCTGTGGGAGGGTGGCCGACCAGTTGTTGGTGTGGAAGACCACCTGCCGACCACTTTTTATTGTTGCAGGGCAGAAAAAGTGGTCGGCCAGCTAGTTTTTCTGGCTGGCCAACCATTTGTTGCTGCATTCCTCCAGTTTGCTGCAACAGAGAGCAAGAAAGGGCATGGTGATGTATTTGCAAGGTATGTGTGCACAACCACCCTCCCTATCATTTCATAAGCTCAAGGGAGTGTGGTTCTCGAACCTCGGGCCACCAATCGCGTATTTCAATGCATGATAGCCGAGAGGCGAAGTTGCACAATTCAATGTAAAATGAATGCACAAATAAACACATAAATGCCTAGAACTCTATCATATATAATCAAGAGCGTCGGCGACCAATAATTGAGGTACGTTTCATCACTTCAAGTATGAAACGTCCCTCGTTGCCCGTGTTTGGACTAACACCTATTCCAAACACAATGCAACACATAACATGGCATGCACAATGCTATGTAACATGGAGTATGCAAAATTGCAATGTGACACAAGCATGCAAATATGCAATATGACTTAAGCATGCAAACATGGAATGCAACATGAACAACCTAACAAGGCAAATGGCATGCACAATGCACAATGCACAATGCATGCATATTCAATGCAAGACAACATAAGCATGCAACAATGTGAACAACAACTAGCATACACAATGCAAATGAACATAGCATACATGAATGCAATGAACAATACGGCATACTCAAAGCAATGACTATCATGGCATACTCAATGCAATATGATCATGGCATACTCAATGCGAATCAAGAGCATGGCATGCGCAATGCAAACAATAACATAACATGCACGATGCGATGTAACATGGCATACACAATGCTCAATGGGCTTAAACCGAATGTTGGTAGACCTCAGCCATGCCCAAATCAGTGGCCATAACACCAAAACAAAGGCACAAAATACAAAGCATGCATGCACAATGCATTGGCCATACAAGTAGGCCTAAGAGCACAACCCTCAAGAAGGCTCAAGGAGTGACAAATACAGAAGTGTAACAACACCAAATGCACTGAAATTAAATAAGAAATGATGCCAAATCATTCAATCAAACACAAGTATAGCATGCAAAGGTCCTAAAGCATGAAAGCTAATAAGGAAGACTATAAAGGAGGCATGCAATACATGGCACAAATGCATGAACCAAACATGGACAGAGCCGAAATAGGTTAAGACAATGACCAAAACATACTAAGTTAGGGGCTCAAAGGTCAAGGCATGCAAGCATACATGCTAGGCCATAAGCAAGGCAATAATGCACAACCCTTTTAAGCACTTAAATCATGAAAGAAGTGGGAACATGGCGATGCTAAATACTCTGAAATAACATGTTAAGTGATGCCAAATCATGTACACAACACAAAATGAAGCATGCTATGGTACCCGAAGCTTAAAGCTACTTGTACTACAATTATGCAAAACATGAAGCATGTGATCAAGGGAACCCAAAACAGTCCTAGAACATGTTAAAATGAGTCTAAAACATGTATGGAAGGAAACCAAAACAAGCTAGCATGAAGGGCATAAGGCATGATGCATACAAGGCAAATAAGGTGGATTACACTACGCCTATTAAGACCAAGGATGGGATGACTTAACCAACAAAAATTATATTTATATCATGGCAAAATAACCTCAAAAACACATTGAAATGATAGCTCGCAAGCTTAGGCATGAAGGCATACGCATTGATTCATGTTAAGGCATAAAGGGGCAAACCCTCCAACGCATTGAAAGAGTGAAAGATGTGAGTGTATGACCATGAAACATGGACTGAAATCACATAATAAATGATGCCAAATCATTTAAATAGGCCAAGTAAAGCATGCTAGTGGACTTGACACACAAAGCTAACAAGCTAGAATGCACTATAGCTATACAAAGCATGGCATGCATGACCAAAACAACACAAATCAGAGCTAGAGCATGCTAAAACATGGACAAAAGCTTCTCAAGGTTAAGCCAGAAGTATGCTAGAATGACATGTTAAAGCATAATGCTTCTTAGGCTAATTCATGGAAATGCACTACAAGTGCATGGAAATGCACTACAAGCGCATGGAGCATGCAAAGGCCAACCAAACCAAACCTTAACAGAGGTATGACATGGCAAAACATCACCAAAAACATGCTGAGATGGACTCAAATGAAGCTGACATGCTACTTCATGAAGCGTACAAAGTTAGTTTATGAGATTTACACTACAAGTGTATTACGCATGCATGGAGTGACAAAACCAAGTAAAAACTGTAGCATGCCACAGAAAAATAACCCCAAATACAAGCTAAGATATGGCCAACATAAGCTTAACAAACATGCTCACACATGAAGCATTCAAAGCAAGTATTGAAGACACAAGGAGAGGGGATGACCCTCTCCTTTTTGGGACCTTAAAACACCATCCCCACCACTGAAATTCCTCTAGATTTCAGTGGTGAGAAGGCCAAAACAAGGTGATCCGAAAGCTTAAAAAGAAGGCACAAAAGCAAGGCCAAACAAGGCCTAAGAGGGGGTAGACAACCCCCAACACAAAAGTGACCTTAAACAAACATATTCAGCATACAAAATCAGAAATTTTTGCAGTAGGAAGTTAGTCTTAAAACAACATGCAAAAGGGTCCAAAAGCTTAAGCAATAATAGGGGTTTAAAAGGTTAAAAGCTCACCCTGTAGAACCTCTTCAAGACTGCAACTCCAGCACACTTTTTGAACCAAAACCAGCCCAAAAACTCCAAAACAAACCTCAAAAAGCCTCAGCAACCAAAGGATGGTGTTTGAGTGTGTGTTTGTGTGTTAAAGTATGGCAAAACTACACTTTTAGGCACAAAACAAGAGCAAACAAGGAAGAATAGATACAAGTGTATATCTATAGCTCCAGTACCATTTTTCTGACCTTAGAGGAGGGAGGAGGAGGTTCTCTTTTATAGAGAACCAATGCTCAAGCTTCTTGAAGAAGCTAAGGGTTCAAGGCCATCTCTCCATACACATGTATGGAGGATGGTTTCAGTGCTCTCCAGCTGTACCAGCTGGCTAAAAATATCTCCAAAAAGGTGACAAAAAGCAGCCGACCACTTCAAGTGGTCTCCCAAGACAAAAATTGGTCGGCCATGATGGGAGAAGGTCAGCAGCATGAAAATAATGCAGTGGTGTGGTGGCCAACCAGAAAAGGTGGCCCAAAGACCAAGGAGACCAGTTGTCAGACAGAAAACTGGCTAGCAGGAAGGAAAGTGGTTTGTGGGGAGAGAAACTAGTCTCCCACCCTTGTACTAACTTCCAAACAAGGAAAACAAGATTTGTACCAAAAACAAACCAAAACGGATGCAAGACGAAAGCTCGGGAGGCAAAGCGCGCAGCCGGGAGCCTCGAAAACTAGCTAACAAGCACCAAAAGTGGTTTGCGACCACAAAAGTGGTCTCCCAAACCACAGTGGCCCTCTAGGCCAAGGAAACAAGATGTGGTTCAAAAACCACGCCAAACGGAGAACGTTAAGCGGTCCCGAGACAAGGCGCGCGGCTGAAGGCTCCGAAAACTGGAAACTAGTCTCCAAGCGGAAAAAGTGGTCTACGACCACAAAAGGGGGTTTACAAAACCCCTCCCCTCCCTTAGGCAAGGAAAACAAGGCGTGGTCCGCAAATCGAGCTGAAACACAAAGAGTTCAGAGGCCCGGAGGCAAGGCATTCAGCCGAAAACTCCGAAACCTCGAAACGAGCACAACATGCACTATCACCGAGCGCTCAAACGATGACGTCTGAGTCTTAAGGTCGGTCAAAAATGGGGTGTCTACACGGTGCTTCGGTCTAGGCAACAATTTCCACATCTATCTCTTGAAGAGTCTCATCATGACTCTTCTCTGCAACAGCAACCTCGGCCTCAGGCATCATTATTTTTTTCGGCGAGGTGCTCTTGGGAACCTCATCCCCATCTTCCTCAGTCAAGTCTAGGACTTGATCATTCAGGGTGGGGAACTTGGCTCCAGTAGCGACCTCGGCCTCGAGTATGTCTTCGGCCTCGAAATCTTCCTCTTCGGCCTCAGCTTTAGAGTTGTCTGGTGAAGGACGGAAAGGCACCTCAAGTTGAGTGATGTCCCGAAGTGGAGAGTCCTCCGGGACAAATAGCTTCTTGAGCGTTGCCATCCAACCTAAGAAATAGCGTTTGTTATAGGCTAGATTTACTTACTTCTTATATTGATTGCGCACGTCAGCCTAGCCTTCGGCAGAAGCCTTCTCGTCGGCAACCTTGACTTCGGCTTCCTTGGCCTCCAATGTCTCAGCAAGTTTGGACTTAACTTCAGCAATCTTGGCCTCGACCTCAGCCTTGGCATATTTTGCCTCAGCTACCTTTGCTTTTTCCTCGGCCTCTCTCCCTGCAGCCTTGGCTTTGGGTAGAGTGGACTGGGCGGCCGTGGCCTTGTCCATTAGACCCCGATTGTTGGCCTCAGCTTTGTTGAGTGAAGAAAGGAGACCTGTAGCTTTTTGGGTTTTCTTTGTAAGGTCCTTCTTCACCAACTCGGCCTTGACTGCATCACAGTGTGCATGCTAGATATTAGAAAAAGTTTCCCAAGTATAAAAGACTGAATTAAAAGCTAAATGGAGAGATAAAAGCTAAAGGATTTTACCAAAACGGAGTGTCGCATCATCATTGCAAAGTTTTCATACTGATTGAAGTCGGCCATCTGGTTCATGTCTGCCAAAAGTGAAACTATTGTTGATAGAGCAGCCCTGACCTCAAGGCTCTCAATGGCACTGTCACTAGCCTTCAGAGGTTAGTCTCCCACAAGGACCTCAAGGGCCCAGGTGTCCTCGAGGTGGAAGCCACTATCATTATCCTAGTCCTGAGATCTCAGCTTCTTTGTGGGGCACATCAGTAGGTTCGGCTTCGGTCGGCCTCTTCTTGGCGTTGGGACTAAGTCCTCTAGATCCTTCTCAGAATTAGAAAGGATCTTAGTGACAGTGGCCTTGGCCTCGACTTTTTTCACCCACTTTGGTTTCAGTTTAGGCTTTTGCTCAGGTTGAGAGGATGGCATGGACTGCAGAGACACAACGTCGAGCAAACCAGCCAGTAAGTCCTTTGTAATTGCCAGTTTGCGACCCATCTCCTCGGCGGTCGCAACAACGGTCACTTTGGTGCTAAAGTTGATGGCATGTAGAGCAATAAGAGGATTGGCGAGGTGGTAAGCTGATGCCTCTGAATCTCAACACCTACGATTTTGAGTCTGACCAACATGAGCATTTGGAGGTCGACGTTGGTGTTAGCATTGGCATTGGCATTGGGATGGTGAAATAAGCTAGGCTGCAACAAAAGTTGAAGGTTGCTCAATAGGGTCAAAAGTGGATGCCTGATCTGGCCTTGGGGAAGAGGCAGCTAGTGGAGTTGAAGCAGAGGCAGTAGTCCTACTCCTTTTGGAGATGTCGAGAAGAGGGGACCGATAAGTTAGTACGAAGTTCAACAGAAGCAGGGCCCTTCACTTGAGGATCGGAAGGTCCAAAAGCCTTTTGAGATCTCAGTTGGGGACGTAAGATTGCCAAAATGATTTGTTCGGCTGAGGAAGAATTAAAAAAATAGGAAGGAAAATTCAGAACCAAAATAAGAGACAAGTGCATATATGCAAAAAGAACGAGATTTTTTTACTAAGTTCTTACCCTCATCCTCTCTAAAAACTCCTCGGCGCAATGGGTAGAGATGAAGATCATCGTCAAGTGCAAATTCCCAATTGCTCGAGTCAATCAGATAGTCATCTCCAACACCTTTGTTAGAGTCTGGGAGGTCGGCTATTAGTTTGTATGCAGTGGATCTGGGCTTGAGATAGTAAGTATACCCAGTGACGAACTTGGGACTACATATGGTATAACAAAACTGAATGCCGACAAGGGTGATCCTAGCTTTCTCCTAGCATGCCAACTCGGCAATACCGTTGATAACCCTAAAAGTATTGATAGCTAGTTGCATGGGATTAAGCTTGTAGAAATGAAAGACTTCTCTGAAGAAGATGTCTAGTGGGAACCTAAGTCCACCCTCAATGATGGAAACTAAGGGGAATAGCATGTAATCCTTCCCAGGCATAATGGAATCCTCCTTTCTAGCCAACCTAAGTTGAACGTCAGTTGGGATAGAGAATTTCTTATGGAAATACTCCAATTTGGTCGGCAAGTCTACCCTCCATTTAAACATTCCCATGATCTCGGCTAAGGTGATTTGGATGTTGGTCTTTGTGAAAAAGGGTTTGATGGGGTTTAAAACCTCGGAAAAACCCTAGTAAGCTCTAGGGTGAGGGTTTTAGAGATCTAAGAAAGGATTCATTTCAGTTTTCCCTAAGGGTATAGTTTCTAACAAATCCCAATCCTAGTTCTATGAACAAATTACCAAAATCAAACAAGATGCAAGGACAAGAATCTAGAAAGAAGCCAGAAAAATAAAAGAAATACATGACTCAAAATCCAAAAGTGCAATCAAAGGCATTGATAGATTTGTGAGCATCAATGATTGAGTACAAGGCAATGTATAAGAAAGTGAAATTAAGAACAAGAAGAACATTGAAAAAAATCAAAGGCTAAGCACACGGAGTAACGAAACTTGAATATATAGGTACAGATTCAATAGCAACGCAAGCACATGAACAGATGCAGTATACAGCATATGGCCAATTCAAAATTTACTGAAGAACAGTAGAGAAGAAAAATGAAAAATAAGAAATCAAATACTTATAGAATAGAGCCAAAGAAATGGCTGCCGGATTCGTGTTCACTGGAGTCAGGTGGTGACGGAGCAATGAAAAGATTACCAGAGGTAATGAACAGATGGCTGCAAAAAGCTCGAAGGAACAATAATGGCAGTTTGAGAGAGGTTTGGTAGAGTGAGAAAATTTGAGAAGAGAGAGAGTTGTAATTGCAAAGTGAAGAGACAAAGAGAGAAGGGAGAGAGTTTTGTCAAAAATATGAAAGGGTAGCAAAACGTAATGAAATCTCCTTGGACGACATGCCTATCAGGTGGTGCGGATAGATTCGACGTGATTTGATAGCGCGTGTCAAGTACGAACCAGTAAGAAAGGGACATGTGGAAGAAACAGTTGAAATGACGGTACGTGACAGCTCATGCGCAGTTGAAACTCTTGAAATTCTTGAAATAATGAGGCAATAACCTCAGCTAGAGGAATGATCTCGGTTGAGATGCTTAAAGAACTTGGTTCTTGATTCTTAATAAAGTGGGCAACTAAGTCCTGGTTACTTGAAGCCGACGAGTCATGACCTCAGTTGGAGTAGTATCTGCGTTTTGTACCGACACGTGGAGTAGACAAACAATGTAGGTTCCATCACCTCAGGTTGCCTAGGTAATAGAACCTAGGGGGCAGTTATGGAGAAGTATTTTGCGGATGGAACCACGTGGCCGAGATAGCCCTGAGATGTCAACTAAGGTGCCACATGAATGAGTCATGTTGCCGAGGTGACTGTAGACGCGCCCGTGGGCTTCACTCTACAGTTCGGACTCGATTGTTGTCGCGGTTCTAAATCTGAACCAAAGAGTCCAAATCTGGCAAATTGTTTGAGAAAACAGATTTTTTTTTGAAAAGTAGTGCCAAACATGGACTGCTTTGCCAGATTACAGAGTCGCCACCTAAATATTTTAAAGCGGGAAATTTAGGAAACCCTGACTCGGTGCCGAAGGCCACATGTCCGTCATAACCAAAGTGGTCTTGGCTCGGGAGCTTGGGTACGATCGGGGAAGGTCAACTATGAGCACCCCCTTCCGCCCGGTCCGAAGACCGGCCTCTACTAACCGTGATATCCGTTTTTGAAAACTTTATGCGTTCTTATTCCAATTATTAGCCTAGAATTACTATGTTATGCGCGCAGCAAACAAGTATAGACTAGATTGCCTAATTTGGAAATAAACATTGCATATCCGTTCGTTTTAAAAACAACTTGAATTTGCTACCCGCAAGTAGGCCAAAACACGGATTTCAATGAGTATTCCCAACTCAAGTAATCCAACCTCCACCCACAGGCATTCAAACAGTTTATCTCACATAAGCATTTAGCCGCATGGTAAGCATACTGTCATGGCAACATTCACACGCATGCGATATGCTAAAGCGAAAAAACACTTACATCGTACTCCGTGCCAAAACAGTAAACTAGTTAGCAAACATGCATGACCTAGTTCATGTTAAGTGGCTAATGCATCACACACAGAGATGTAATCTAGAGTAGGCTCGGCTAACCCTAAACATGGCACATGAGATGCAACAACTATCACGTATTCAATTTGGAATTGAAAGTACGATGCAGTTTGCATGATGTGCCGAGCCCGAATGCATGTAAACAAATGCATGAATGCACACATGCATTGCATAAGGTATGCTAATTTAAAATGTGCCCTAATCTACCAACATAAGCAGGTAAATAAAAGGGAGAAAGAAATGGGGGGTTGGAAGACATACACCCACTCACACACACTTATTACAATTTTGCCCTCGCTCGGAGGGACCGAATAATAATACAGACCGAAATAAATAATTAACTATTCTAGCTAATTAAATATTACAAATCAACTAAATTAATTAAATAAATTAATTAATCTAATTAAGCGGTAAATGGCCTCGGGATGAGGGTCCAATGCATGCGCGTGCCCGGGACTCGCTCGGAATCGCACTGCCATGCAGGTATGCCTCTGTTTTCTCTGCTCTCCTCCTCAGAAAATTGCCAAAATCTTAGGACTACCTCCCAGGGCACTGGGAATCACCACCGGCTGGGGTAGAACACCACCGGCTGAAGGATGAGGCCATCGGCACTGAATTCCCTTATCGGCTGCAAAAGGGATGCCGGTCGGCACTTTTTAGTGCCAGTCGGCACAAAATTCCTGCAGAACCTGCAACTCACAGCAGCAGAGGGAAACAACAAGCATGGCAATACAATCCAAGCTATTTATGCACTAAACATACCCCTTATCATGTTATTGACTCAAGGGGGCATGTGCCTCGATTCCCGGACCACCAATCGCGCATTTCGATGCGTGATGGCCCTAAGAACCACGGATGCAACTTCACTTTCAAATGCATGCAAATCACATAGGCACAAAAGGGGTACCAAACCTCTATCAAACTCACTTCAAGAGGCTTGGTATGCATGTCAATGTGGTGAAATCCTAAGTATGTCAACTAGGCATGCAATGTGGACAATGTGATACACTTATGCAAGCATTCAAACAAGCATACAATGCAAGCATGCAAACCACAAGAGGGATGGACTTATACATGAATTAGGCAACTCAAAATGGGCCTAAAATCAGTGGCCAAAGTGCCTAGAAAATGAGACCAAATGCACACACACACATGCAAGTGTTAAGGCTCAAGACTTAGGCATACAAAAGCAACTCTCATGCACACTTAAAGAGACCAAACATGGGCAACTAGTATGCACTTAAAGCTCTGAAATTCAAGTTAAACATGATGCCAAATCATGCAATGAAGCATGCCAAACAAAGCATGCAAATGGCCTAGGCTTAAGGCAAGTCAATGGGGGTTTGAACCAAACCAAGACAAAGTAATTATGGCATGCATTGATCAACCCAAAACAGATTTTTAGCATGTCAAAATAGGCCCAAAGGACTACTTAGATGGCATCTAAGAAGCTTGAATTCAAAGGCATGCGATAAGGCCTAAACATGGAGCATGCGACACAAGCTTAAGAAGTCACAAAGAAGCATGCAATGTAAACATACAAGCACCTCTAAGGGACTGAAATAGCATATGAAATGGTGCCAAACCAGCAAAAACAATGCAAGCAAGGCATGTTACACACTCATGCCCTTAAGGCCAACAAGCCAAGTGCAAAGAGGCTATATTAAACATGCTAAGATTGACCCAAATACTTATGGACAGACCTAAAACATGATAATATAAGCACAAAAGCTTCACAAATGTAAGCCTAAAACATGCTAGAAACTAGGGCGTACAACCTAGGCATGTTAAGGCATAAAAGGGGCATTACAAGGCAACCATGCTAAGCATGCATAGGAGATCAAAACTAACTTATAGACATGTTATATCATGGCAATATAAGCATGGAAAACAACTCAAACATGTTCAATACATGCTCAAGCATGGTGCTCTCTCAAGAGGTAAAACTTGCCCTTTTCAAGGACATCAAGGAGAGGGGGTGGCCCTCCCCTTTCTAGGACTTTATGGCACCATCTCCACCACTGAAATCCCTCAAGATTTCAGTGGTGGAGAGGCCCAAACACACAAGTCCCGGATCTCTCCAAAATAGCACAAAAAGGGACCCTTTTCAAGGTCTAAAGGGGGTCAAACCTCCCCAAACCACAAAACACTCTTAATATACAATAAAGAGGGTCAAAAATCAGAACTTTTATGTGCCAAACACTAAGCCCAAAAACTGTTTTAAACTATGTAAAAACAAGGTACAAGAATGGGGTAAAAAGGGAGTTAAGTTCTTACCCTTGTAGACCTCTTCACAAAGCTTGGTGTTGTGGCTTCTTTGAGCTCAAAACCAGCCAAGAATCACCAAAAACCAACCTCTAGAACCTCTGTCCCAAGAGAAAGGTGAAACACTAGGTGCTAGTGTGCAAAAGTAAGGCACAAAACACCTAGTTTAACAAGAGAAGGATAGATATAGGATAGATATATATTCTCTAACCTAAACCAGAGCTTCCTCTCTGTCTAAAATGGCTGAAAACATCTCAAGAAAATCCAACCTTAAGCCAAGAAGAAGAGCCTTCCTCTTATAGAACTTGTAAGACTTACAAGCTAAGCAAACAAGGGCTCATCCCTCCATACACGTGTATGGAGGGGAAGCCAATTGCACACAGCTGTCTGAAAATATCTCAGAAAGCAAGTGCACAGTGTCTGGCCGGCAAAAAATGTCATTTTGACAAAATTGAGTGCCGACCGGCACAAAATAGTGCCGACCGGCACAATATAGTGCCGGTGGCAACTACAGCCAGCCGGTGGCCTCTAGCCACAGCCGGTGGTGTGTGGGAATGCCTCACAAAGCATTCCCTGCCCCTCTAAGGCAAAACACAGGTGTCTGGTGCAAAACCGGACACAAAACGGTCAAGTTCGGAGGTCCTGAGGCAAGGCGCGCGAGCCGAGAACTCCGGGAACTCCAAACGAACACACACATGGATGATCACCGAGTGTTCAAACGGTGACGTCCGAGTCTTGAGGACGGTCAAAAATGGGGTGTCTACAGTGACCATGGCATTGCCGAGATGTTCTACGGTAATGCCAGAATCCTGAGGTATCTGGATAAGGGATAAGCGTCCTAGAACAGAAGAGGCTTTCAGTCTGGATAAGGATAAGGCTCATGAAGAGTTTATCCCTATCTAGCTAAGAGGCCAAGATGAGCATTGAGCCTGAGTCCAATGAAGTGAGGCTTCTAGGGGACTAGGACACTACTAGTTATATAGGGGTCTGGGGTAAGTTTTTACTTATGAGTTTAAGTACTATTTTGATATCTATGAGAGATATGATTTACTGACTTAATTGTCGGAGTGCCCCCAAGTGGACGAACCACCACAGAATTCTCATCTTCTTGTTGGCAGGTAGTTAGCTCAATCTATTATGCCGGTGCTCTCTAGCTAAGTTTCCTGTTTGGTTGTGTGGTCGGAAATCAACACTTACAGAAAGCGTCATAGAGGACTCAATCATGTGCTAGCTCAAGCCACAAGGTTGGTGAGGGACCAACAGAAAGAAAAGGAGAAAACACCAAACTACTGGAAACAAGAGCATAGAAAACCAAGGCCAATAGTAAACTGTCCAAACAGCAGGTCATTTAGCAACAAACTCACCAAATAACAGGACATTTCTCTGTTTCACCTCTAAATCAATCCCCAAAAGTTGCCTTGATGCTCCAACAACGCCCCAGGACCATCCAAGTAATTTATCCACCACCAATATAGACCCTTACCTGGTTGAAATTAAAAAGAACATCATTGAATAAGAAATGTCACTCCTTAGTTGAAGCTTTGAGCCATAATGCAACTCTAATTTTTATCAGCTCACAAAGTTCCTATAAATCTGGTTCTGCTCCGCTAAAAACACATTCATTTATGAGTTTCCAAAAAGACTAGAGAGTAGTTAATGGGATTGCTCTTCATAGCTTCTTCTCCAACCTCCTGAAGTGCCCTCCCTCCCACCAGAGTAATAGTCCCTCTATAGTTCTAGGAATAGCTCACTGCACACCCCACCAATTCAAAATAACAGACCACACCTTCCAAACAATGAAAAAAGATAAGGCAACCCAAAATATAAAGGGTAGAACAATCCCCAATAAAATTGCAATCACCACTCTAGAATCTAGTTCAAAATCTAAGGTTACCTCTCATATTTTTAGGTTCCACATTAATATTTAGACCACCCCATACGATACGAACAACAACACTCAAGCGTAATTACCATGAATTTCATATATGTTAGTGTTGTGAGGTCATACTCTAAGACGGAATTTGAATAATGATTTTATTTAAAAAGGGAAAGAGAAAAAGATAAGTGAAATATATTTATATTTCATTCACATTTCACCCATCCTTCTTTTTACTCACATTTTTTCTTTTCTTTTCCAAATTTCTACTAAAATTCATGATAAGTGAATTTTGACAATTAATATAAAATTTTGAAATTTTCTTGGGCTTTTTTTTAAAAAAAAAAAAATAGCAAAAATTACAACAACAAAAAAAATCTTAGGTTTGTATCTTAGAACAAAATAAATCTTGAGTTTTTTATTTTATCAATTTAAATATTAATCTTTTGATTTGTTTTTAATATAAACCATTTGCATATTTTTGTTAAGTAAAATTGATGAAAAAGAAGTATTTTAGTTATCATATTCAATATAGGTGTATGAAATGTGTCTAAAATACTTTTTTTTTATTGAATTTAATGACTAAAATATTATTTTTTGGGTCATTTTTACTGCAAAAAATTAGCCAAATGATTTAAATTAAAAATAAATTAAAAGATGGGTGCTTAGGCTATAAATCCAAATTTGAATTCTTTTTGCCCAAATGTCTACATGTGAAAATAGTATGTCCATAAGGAAATGTTTCAGCGAAATGACCTAATTACCCATATACATACGTATCATATCGTTACACACATTTGTCTCCCCCTCAAACCCAATTTCTCCAAACCTCTCTCTCTCTCTCTCTCTCTCTCTCTCTCTCTCTCTCTCTCTCTCTCTATCTCTCTTCATCCCACTATCTTTCTCCTCTTCTTCTCTCCTATCTTCGTCGCTTCCCTTATCACAGTAGTTAGCAACGTCGCTTCCATCACCCTCGCCGTCAACTACGTCTCTACAACTCTGCTTCAAATTTGAGATCACGGTAGTCCGACATCAACTCCGATCTTATTGCCTTCGTCTTCGACGAACACCATCACTTGATCTAACAGCTCCATCGATGATGATGACCACAGTGGCGGCGGCGGCATTGGTGGTGCTCTCTCCTCTTCTATTTCGATCTGCTCTTTTTGATGCTGGTCATTTGTACACTAAAATATTCTATTTATAACCAAGTAATAACTACTACTCTGAAGTATAGCGGTTAAGATCAAGTGTCGATCATCAGGGACTAATTGAGTTGTGTTGACTCAAAAATAATAATTAAAGTAATTTAAAAAGATTGATTTTGGAAATTGGTTTTGAAAATAATAAAACTAAACTTAATAAAATATAAAATAAGTAAAATAAAATAAGAAATATCTCAAGATTTTGAATCCACCACTAACCTTATAATCAGGGGTTATTGTATTAGTTTTTAGAAAATTATTAATTTGGATAAAATGATGTAATTTAATCATAAATACATCATCAAGAAGATTTGTATATTAAAACCCGAAAGCCATGAATCATCTTCGCTTAGTATGGACCATCACTACTAAACTAAGCTAAACTATGGTTGATGCACGACTCATCTTACTAGGTATGACTCGGCTAACAATTTTAATACATAATAGTAAAAATAATTGTATAACATGATTTGAAGAAAATATTTATTGCACAAAAAGATGTAAAAGTTATACAATTTATCCAAATCAAATTAAAACTAAAAATATCAAATACAATTCATCCCAATTATTTGGTCAGAGTTTCATCTCTATCCTAAGAAAAATATTAGTTCCACATAATTGCACTACTCTAATATATACAAACTACTCCTACTTTTTCTTTCTTTTTATTTTCTCTCTTTCTTTCCTTGGTTTCCTTGGCCAAAGCCTCTTCCTCGATCAGCACTCCTCCTTCTCTGCTGCATCTGCTCTTCTTTTTATAGGAAAAACAAACAAACAAACATAGTTAGTATAATAATATAATCTATACTATTATGTATGTGAGCACATGACTTGGTGTCTAATAGTGTGGTGGCTTCTCCTTTTGCCACGTGGCAAATTTTCTTATCCTAAAATTTTAAAAAATATATATATTATTCAAAAGCGTTGAACTCAAGACCTTAGGTTTCATTAAGAATACTCTTACCATTTTCACAACATACATATTATGATATTAATTTCTTTATTATTTGTTTTATGCTTACTTATCTGAATTGCACACACATTGCGTGTACCATCCACTAGTATAAATATATATATATATTATTTGTTTGATGGAGGGGGCCGCTCTGCCAACACCCTCTCAAATTCTTTTCCTTTTTTATTTATTTATTTTATAATATATATAATATAATAAATAAAATATCTAGAATGTATAATATATATAATATAATAAGTAAAATATTGAAAATATATTATTTACATTAATATTTATACAAACATTCAAAATATACAAAAACGCAAAATATATATATATATATGTAAATTTATAAAATAGTAAAAATAAGTAGACTAATAAAATGTATTTTAGTGTGCCAAATGTGTAATATTTAGGCTCTGATCACATGCCCAATTTACATTTTACTAGTCATGGAGTAAAACAAATTAAAAATAAAATAAAATAAAATCTATCTAAGCCATTTTCGTAGGAAACACGATTGCATTTAGCATATCCAACTAGCCTTTGAACCCCTAGGTTATTCCTAGTGGACGAGCTGTAATCTCGTGAGGGTTTATAGAGAATATACTCACAAAAATCAAGATTTTTTCAAAATAATTTTAAAAAAAAAATAAGAAGAAGAAGAAGATATTTACAGAAGATGACAAGAATTGTCAGTGTTTAGAATACTAGCAATTGGTAAAAATAATTTATCTATCTCAATTCTTAGTGTGTGTGTAAATTATAGCCAACAAAGATATTATTTAATCTCTCAATGAAAGAAGATCCTAGTTCTATCAAAAGCATGTTTCAACTCAAATCTCACAAATATTGCACTCAACAAATGAATTACTAGGTACGATGCAAATTTGTGTACCCTCAACATATGCAAGTGAAATTAATATAAACAAATCAAAATATCTCGGATATAAATGATAAAAGACGCTAGCATGAAACACAATCTCTTCAAAAGAATGCTAGATGCTAAAAAATATTACACTAACACCTCTATCCATTATGTATCTAAATTTTACCAATCCTAGAATCAAATAAGACTTTTATTAGGTTAGTCAAACAAGATTAGGGATAGGTAAGAAAATTTGTAAGAATTAGTATCTAAGAGAACAGTCAAAATTATTATTCCATGGTTTTGACATTCTCTTTCAACAATATGTACCAATGTAGACTTCTTTCCATAATCTTTCTTTATTTATTTAGTTTTTAAAATTGTGTTTTTTTTTTTTTTCTTCTTCTTCTTCTTCTCTATCCTCCTCCTTATCAATTCCTCAATTTTTTTTTAATTTTTTTTTTCATTTTATTTTTTTTGCTCCTGAAGACAATGGCTAGTTATCACCAGGGGTTTATTGAATAAAAGGTTTGGAATGTAGGCTCAAATTGGTTTCTAAAGATTTTTGAGTGTAGAGAAAGAAATGTTAAAACTTAATTAATACAAAATGGCCTAAATCATTTCCCATAATTTGGTACAATTTTTCAAGTTTCATGATTTTTAGAGGGTGTAAATGTAATATGATTTCTTAACATTCAACCAAATTGAAAAAATGAGATTGAACAACGAAATAGCGCGCTTCCAAATGAATAATTAAGACTAAATTTAATAACCCTCCAACAAAATAATGGCTCAAAACTCACAAGGGTTATAGTCTCTACATTAGATATCAAGATGTTCAATTCTAAGTCCAAAAATTAATCAAAGAATATTTAAGCGGCTATGTGCATGTGCAGATTGGAGATGAGATAAAAAAAAATTATTGTTAATCAAAAGATAGTATAATAAATTAAGATATAATTAAAATGTTAAGGCAACAAAATTAATAATTAATCGCAAAACTTTTTAACACAACGCACACACAACACAATTTTTTATTTTTTATTTTTTTGAAAACAAAAACAAAACCACACACAATGGCACACGAAGAAAAATTGATTTTTTTTTTTTTTTGAAAGCACGAACAATAGCAAAAAAAAAATTAATCAAAACACAAACAAAATAAAAATAAAAATAAACATATAAAATATACACAAACTAAAAAACAAAATAAGCACAAATTCCTTTTTTTTCAAAACACAAATAAAATTAAAATAAAAATAAACACACAAAATATACACAAACCAAAAAACAAAATAAACACAAAACGCTTTCCCCCAACTTAAATGACATTGTTCTCAATGGCACATGCCACAAAGGATTGAGAAGGAAAACATAATAAAATAAAAATAAAATCGGTCTTTTCTTATCAAATTCCAAGACGTTTTAGGACTGTAAATTTTATCCTCTTTTAAGTAGCCCATTTCAGACCAAATTTCTTTAGTCCTACTCAGCGGTTCCTTTAAAGGTGTACTCGTCTATTTTTGCCCAGACACAAAATACTGAAAACACACAAAATAAAATAAAATAAAATAAAACAAACAAAATAAACTAATCTATTTTGCCTAATTGCAACAATTCCACTTTTTTTTGCTTCTTATAATTTATGAGATATGGGTCATTCCAACAAAAAGTATTTGACCCATCCAAAAGTGAACAAAAGTGAGTTAAAAATTCATCCTTTAACAAAACATGAGTAATAACTTAGAGTATTTATCTTTTAGTAGGAAATCATGTAAACAGACCCTAAGAACAGAGATCAAAAGATCATCGCCAATCACAAAATCCCAATCCAAATCATTGTCTAATCCACTCAACTCACTCATTATTTTCTCAGACACTGGATAAACAGGTGGAAGAGTATCCATGGAGATGGTCTCAACCCTATCTAAAAACTCATCAATATGACCTGAGGGTAAATGTTTTAACTCCAAATGGGGTACTTCCACACAAGATGAAAAAAATGGGGTTGAAAGTGGATCATCCTCGATGGAAGAAAAATGTGATTCTCTAAAAGGGGTAGACAATGGCTCATCCATATCACTGTTATCAAAATCAAAATAATCTAGAGACTCTCCTAAATAACTTTCTATTGGAAAATGGGAGATAGTCTCTTCTTCCCTATCGAGAATATTAGCTATTTGCTCTAAATGGGCTTCCATTTTGGCAATTGATTAACCTTGGACATGCAACAACTCATTGGTGGAATCTAAGGTGTTTTAAAGAAATGTAAACACTCTATCGTCATTATTTGAATTTTGTTGAAGTGGGATTTGGAGTATAACAATTGTGTACTTGGTACCATATTTTGAAGAATTTGTGTAGCGCCCTCAAAATAATACATATAAACCAATCATTCTTGACATCCATAAACGTAGGAGAAATAAACATATATTTATTTATCAGAGTATTCTTTACAAAAAGTATTACATGTTGACAACAAAAGTAAATGCCCCACGGGCTTACAAACTTTCCAAGTCAACACTTGGTTTCAACAAAAAGGGAGTTCTAACTCCTAACACAATAAGCCCTTGGCCTGGATTACATGTAATACAAAAGATAACTACAAAAGTAAGCCTTCAGCTTCTAAACCTCCCAAGCTACATCCTTGGAGGCAACATGTCATATGTACCTGAAAATGGTGTCCCTAGAAGGGTGAGCCAAAGCCCAGTAGAAATATAAACCAAATCTGAAAAATAACTAAAACATTAGCATTCAATAAATGGTTAACACTTATAAGCCAAATTACACCCTTTACCAAAACTATCAACAAGTACATCTATATTTCAAAATCCATCTCTATTCATCCACCCAAGTTAATTCATAAGCATGGGTCATTATTCACTCGAATATTTCAAAATGAGACTACAACTCATATTACCAACATTTCAATCATTAACAATTCGAAATGAGACTATAACTCATATTATCAACACTTCAATCATCAACATCATTCCGATGTATAAAAGGTTTCGGAACTTTCACCCTGGACACTCCGGCCAACTTAATTATCAATGGAGTTCATCCCCTATCTCCTCCCAAACAGTGGAGTACATCCCCTATCTCCTCCCACACAATGGAGTACATTCCCTTTCTTCTCCCAAACAAAGATACATATGCAATGTATCTAAACACATTACCATATACAATGATCAATCATACCACACATTCAATGTGTTAATCCAACCGTCATATTCAATGACATAACCCAATTGATTAGTTTCAATTTACCTAATCATCATGCAGTTCTACAACAATCATGACTACCCTCCCCTGATAGCCCAAAACAGTTATATCTAGACAGATAAATAAATCTATCAAACAGATAAATTAGATTCAGCAACCATGATGACTAAAAAGAAATTTAGTCGCCAAAAGTGGTAATTTTAGCGCGGGAATTAAATTTTTTAGCGACTAAAAAAATTAGTAGCCAAAAGTATAGAATTGGCGACTAAAAAGAAGTTTAGTCGCCAAAAGTGGTCTCTTTTTTTTCTAGCAAATAATTTATTTTTACATAAATTATGTTCAATAAAAAATAATTATATTTATATATATAATTTTATATTAATACGGGTCTACGTACTATATAAATAATATGTGTTGCATATATAATCATATGGTGTTATAGAGGCGTAGTGGAAAGAGTGTGCTGTATAAGGTTTATGGTGTGGGAGGTTGATGGTTTGAATCTCCACAAGAGCAGATGAGAAGCTAGTGAGTGTAATTTTTTTTTTTTTTTTCATGAATGACCTTTTGGCGACTAAAAGGTTTGGTCGCCGATTCCTTGAGTAATGGTCGGTAAATATATAATTTTAAAAAATAAATTTGACTATTGGCGACCAATAATTTAGTAGCCAAAACATTTATTTTTGCCGACCAAATAAAATTTAGTAGCTAAAAGGTAACATTGCCGACTAAAAAAAATAGTAGCCAAATGTTTCACTTTCAGCGACCAAACACGCGTTTAGTCGCTAAAACATTCACTGACAAGGTTTAGGCGACTAACTTGGCAACAATAAAATTTAGTCGCTAAATGGCATCAGCGACTAAAAATCCGACCTTTGGCGACTAATATTTTGGTCGGCAAAACTGTTATTTCTTATAGTGAGAAGAGAAGTGAAATGAGCTGGTGGTGTCCCACCATCTCTCCACCAGAGCCCTGTAAAGCCAAGACTCGGCCCTCATCTATATGAGCCCGGAGCAAAAGGGCCCAAAGCCAGCAGCATCTACCAAAGTGCGAACCTCTGTGGAGAGCCGCTCATATCAACGCCGGGGGCCGGAGATAGAGCCATAGTCGCCTATCCTCCTAGCGATCACCTATCAATTAGGAGTTTTATCAGTATACGTGATTTGTTCATTGAGTTCAAGTAAAATGGGGGAAGAGTTGTGTACTGTGGAAGCGTCGGCAGAGATATGCTCCATGGGCTCTCGCAGTAGAGTATCCTCATCCAATCCCGGAATGAAGCCCTCGAATCTTAAGATGCCGGCAGGAGGTGGCACATGTGTGCGCGATTCGTATGTAGCTGCATCAAAAGGTCTCTCGGCGAGGGGAAGCAATGCACTGGCTTCCACTGCCTCCATGTCTGCACCAAGGGTAACACCAACACCTATGGTAGGCTTTGGAATGGGAACCTCATCACTAGCCATGGAAAAAGTGTAGAAAAAGTGAAGGGGGTGAGTGAAAATAGGTGAAATCCTAAGTTTCAAACCCTGAGAGAGAGAAAGTGAAAAGGGGATGAAACATCAAAGGAGAATAAGGAAAGTTTGGGCAAAGATGTGAGAAAATGAGGAAAAAACAAAGAGAAAACCCAAACCTCAACCAAAACAATTTTCAATTGGTTCAAAAGGAAGAGGAAAACAAGTTGTTTTAGGAAATTTTTGTGAGGATTGTTGGGTAAACTCAAGAAAAAGAGGAAATCTAGAGAGAATGGAGGTTTAGAGAGAAGGAGGGGGGATTTTTGACCTAGATGGTGATCAAAATGGGAGCCTTTTGTGTTTTAAAGAGCCATGGGTGTGGCTTTTTACCAAACTGTCCTTCGTCGCTGTCGAAGGCCGGTCGGCGCTATTGAAGCCCGGCCGTGCATCGTCGAGGCCTAGCCGGCCTTCGGTGATTTCAAATTTTTTTTTCTTTTCTATTTTGTTTTGTTTTGTGTGTTGCTAATTGATTTTATTTTATTTTGTTTTGTCTCATCATTATTTTAATTTCTGAGTTTGAGTCTCAGGTTTTAATTTTGTGTTTTAAGTTCCGATTCTTATCTTCTTTTTTTTTGAGTTTTTCAATTGTGGGTTTTGATTTACATGGCATAAGGAGTTGTGTGTTAACCACAAAAAATGATGAGTGTCGAAAAGAGCAAAATGATAACAACAAAAAGAAAGAGGAGAAAACAAAGAATGAGATATCCATTTTGTTTGTTTTGTTGTGTGAGCACATAATTTGATTTTATTTCATTTGTTTAATTTCATGATTTATCTTGTTTAAGCTGTACTGGTCAGAGGAGTTCCAAGTAAAATCACTCATACCCTTCGAATCGTATCCTTCCACCTCTTCTCCTCTCGCGTGAGACGTATTAGGATTGTTTCCTTCGCTTAAAAACATTCGGGCGTGTCCTGGTGTTCACACCACCTCTTCTCCTCTTGCATGAGACGCGTTAGGATTGTTTGCTTCGGTTAAAAACATTCAGGTGCGTCCCGATGTTCACACCACCTCTTCTCCTCTCGCGTGAGACGCATTAGGATTGTTTGCTTCAATTAAAAACATTCGGGTGCGTCCCGGTGTTCACACCACCTCTTCTCCTCTCGTGTGAGACGCGTTAGGATTGTTTGCTTCGGTTAAAAACATTTGGGTGCATCCCGGTGTTCACACCACCTCTTCTCCTCTCGAGTGAGACGTGTTAGGATTGTTTGCTTCGGTTAAAAACATTCGGGTGCATCCCGGTGTTCACACCACCTCTTCTCCTCTCACGTGAGACGCGTTAGGATTGATTGCTTCGGTTAAAAACATTCAGGTGCGTCCCGGTGTTCACACCACCTCTTCTCCTCTTGCGTGAGACACATTAGGATTGATTGCTTTGGTTAAAAACATTCGGGTGCATCCCGGTGTTCACACCACCTCTTCTCCTCTTGCGTGAGATGCGTTAGGATTGATTGCTTCGGTTAAAAACATTTGGGTGTGTCCCGGTGTTTACAACTTCCTTTTCTTCCTTACGTGTGCAATGCGTTAGGATCTCGATTGAGACCTCAAGTGTGCCCGACAGTTATGTCACTCTTTGCCTTTCCTGCGCGTCGCGTAATTGAGCTTAATTTTCTTACATCCTTTCTGCATGAAATGTGGTTTGGCTCGTGATTCTCACGCATAGCGTGTTCATTTACTTACTTCTTTTCATGTTTGGAATTGTTGTGCCTTATTTCAGTTTGTTTAATTGTGGCATTTTCTTTGCATCGTATTTGCATTCAAATGTTTCATTGCGCAACCTCATTGCATGATCATAAGTTATATTCTTGTATCATGCATATCATTTGCATCTTGCCCCAGAACTACACTGGTTTGATTCCTTGCAAAGGGATACGTAGGCAGCCTGCGAGAGCGACCATTTCAATTTATGTCTTGCTTTCTTTTCCAAGTCTTACGGCTTTGTCAAAATGGGTCGTCTCTGGGCTTTGGCATTCACTCACGTCATTTTATGACTTCGAGCTCTGTCAAAAAGGGGCAACTGTAGACACCCCATTTTTGACCACCCGCAAGACTTAGACGCTTGGTTCAATGCACTCAATGATGAAAGTTGAATTATGACTTCGCAACGATTCGGAATCAATTAGGCTTTCGAAATAACCTCACATCTTTAACATTTACCTTGTTTGAACCCATGAGTTTCATTTTTGGACCTTTTCCTACCCTGAGCTGAGTTTGAACCCAAAAAAAAAAAAGGGAGGCCGTCAAGGCCCGACCGTGCATCAGTGATGGCCGGCCGTGGCTATGAATGGCCGGCCGACCTTCGATGGCGATAAACACTATTCTGGGCGGGAGGCTGCCAGCTATCCATTTTTGAAGATATTTATCACCTTTTGAGATCGAATTCTATAAAACCGAAGCTCTAAGATTGTTTTGAGGGTTAAACAAAATTCTAGAAGTGATATATACACCTTGAGAGCTCTTGACTCCTCCTTCTTCTATTGCAAGGCATCTTTAAGCTAACCTAGCTTGCTTACACCACCTATATACATCATATACAACCTTGTCTTACCACCCTAAAGCCTTGGTTGATCTTGGAGAAGTGTAATTCAAGCTTGAGAATGCATTGAAACCAAGTTTGAAGCATTCATAAAAAGCTTACTTCTTGAAAGGTATAAGCTTGTCTTCTCTTCTCTTGCTTTCATTTCTATCATTTACTTCATACTTCTTGCTGTTTTGGATTGTTTTGAGCTTGTTTGAAGTGTTTGGAGTTGGGTTTGAAGAGTTACCAAAATAGTAGAGAGAGCTTGCTCTTTTTATACCTTTAATTATAACTCAAACCTTCTCCTTTTCACTCATTTCCTTTGGTATTTACACTAATTTTCAAAGGTTTTGAAAGGCTAAAAACCATGTTTTGAAGCTTCAAAAGTGGAGGGGTTAGCCACCTCTCCGTATCTTTGTTTACTAGCCTTAACTCTCATCTTTATTGTCTAGCTTTTCAACCCTTTTTCATATATGTTTTACCTATGATTTTCATACATTTAGGGCTATTTTGAGGATGTCTAGGTCTTTTCAATTGGTTCATGCCTTCTTTAATACACTTGTGGTCTCATTAAGTTGGCATACTTGTTACTTCTTGTGCTTTCTTTGTTCATTTTCCATGTTTGGAGCCTAAGTTTACTAATCAATTTATCTTTCCATATCTTTCATTCTTGAGAATGGTTTCAACCAATTGAGGTTGTTCAATGCATGTAAAGGAGACCTACACTTAATGGCTTAATCTCTTCGGAGATTCATCATCAACGGTGTAGTCTCCTTCCCATGTTTTAGAAAGACCTCTTGTTTGACATCACTTCTTGTTTAGAGGACTTAATCATTATCTTGGACAAATGGACTAATGAATGGCAATGACTAAAACAATTGGTTTAAAACTTGGATCAACACACTTAAAGAAAACGACTTAGTAGCTTAAACTTGGCCGGACGTTATGCCAAGTTTCTTGTGTCAAGGGTCATCAAGCATCAATTCATGGTGTTTTTGATGTCCTTGAAGCATCTCAACTTCCTTTTTTGAGTTTATTCCATGACAAAAAGGGAGGGGTGGTCCATTTGTATTACATTCATTGATTTTTGGTCCAAAATGATATCCGAGATCATCAAGCGATCATATCGGTCATTGATGGTTTTGGAGTCAATCCCAACCTTCTCTTGAGGCTTTCCTATGACAGAGAAAGAAGGAAGGACAAATAGAGCTTGAAAATGCTCTAGCTGCACTGATTTCACCTTAGAGCATAGAAACAGAGTTTTGCACCAAATCAATGCATGGCCGGCCCTCTGTAGACGCGGCCGGCCATCAGTAATGCACGGCCGGCCCTTGGTGTGTGGCCAGCAGTGCAATTTTGTAGAAACAGAGGCAGTGGCTAAAGGAGAAATAGAGGCGGGCTAGGCAGACAGAGTAGTTTTCAGGCGATGTGCATGCAACCTTCATCCATCTTCCTTTGTGCTCATTAGTATAATGAATTGTGTTGTAATATTTAATTAGCCTAATTAGTTGTAGCTAATTAGTTGTTGTTGTAATATTTAATTAGCTTAGCCTAGTTAATTTCTTTTAATTAATTAGTTTCGATAGTTAGTTAATTACCTATTTCAAGTGTTGTAATAATTAGTTAATTAGCTTAATTAGCTTAGCTTAGCTCGGTTAGCTAGTTTATTCATTCAGACTCTCCTTCGTGAGAGCGTAATGTAATAATGTGTATGTTTTCGAACCCCACGTCTTTCTCCTTTTTATTTACCCGCTTTCGATGGTTAGATTAGGGACATGTTTCAATTAGCATACCTCATGCTTTATGCTTGCATCCATTCATTTGTATTGCATGCACTGAGGCTCACGCATCATTCAAACTGCATTGTCATTTCAATACTTCTTTGAATATGTGTTTAACCGCATGTTATCAAAATTGATCCATATGACATATTAGTAGCCGCGCCTATTAATTGCATTGTTTTGTATGTGTTGCATTAGACATTTGGCATAGTTAGGAATCATGCGTATTTTTCTAACTCTTTTGTTTTATCTTGGCTTGGAGTACTAGGTGAGTTTTTAATGCTTTAGCATACTTGCATGAGTGTGAGTGATTGCCATGACTAGCATGCTTGCCACGAGGCTAAATGCTTACTTGATAAATTGCATGAATGCCTGTGGATGAAGGCTTGTTGCTTGAATTGGAATGATTCAACGAATGTATGTTTAAGCCCACTATGTCTAGTGGCAAATTCACGGCTTTTAAGCCCACTCTGTTAAGTGGCAAATTTGCAAAGTTTAAGTCCACTTGAAGTGGCAAATTCAAACCCTTTTCACAAAACAAACATGAAATTGAATTGTTCTAATTTGACCAAACTAGTCTATACTTGCTTGTGCGCATCACATAGTAAAGCTAGCCTAATAATCGGAATAAGAACACATAATGTTTATAAAAATCATATCATGATTAGTAGAGGCCGATCTTTGATCGGGCGAGCAGGGGTGCTCAATTCATGACCTTCCCATCTCGTACCTAAGTTCTCGAGCCAAGGCAACTTTGGTGATGAAGGACACGTGGCCTTTGGCACGAGTCATGGGTTTTCTAAATTTCCCCAAAAATAAAATATTTAGGTGGCGACTCTGTATCTGGCAAAGCAGTCCAATTTTGGCATTTTTTATTCAAAATCAATTTTCCAAAATGATTTGTCAAATTTGGACTCTTTAGTGTTTATCGATTTCACATTGTACTTGTGAGATTAGATTTAGAACCGCGGGAGTCCGAACTGTCGAGCTTCTTTCTAGCTTCCGAAAGGGGGTGTGAAAAAGCCGAGCTACACTTACCAATAAGACCAAATTTCTCAGTCGTTTCCCGAACTAACACAGGGTTGGTTACTGGATTGTAGTTGTGTGTTTGGAACAGATTGGTTGCTTGTTTTTCCAAACCTTTGTTGCCCAGAATTTTGCTCCTCCGCTCGAGCGTCCATTCTTGCACTCGAGCGGGCATTCTTGCATTCGAGCGGACTTCACAAACTCTCTGTATTTTTGCAATCTTGCAAATACTAGAAGAGTGTATTCTACACTCAAGCGAGTGGACGCTCGAGCGTCAAATCTTAAGCTCGAGTGATGCCCTTTGTCTGCAAAACTTCTGAAAGTGTGTGTTCTGCGCTCGAGCTTCACTTATTGCGCTCGAGCGGAACAATCTATCTGACGCTCAAGCGTCACTTTTCACGCTCGAGCGGACTGCGTGTATAATAGATTGCGAAAATGACATTTTTCATCACTTTTTCATTCCTCTCTCTTTAAAGCATTCCAAAAACCTAGATCTTGAGTTTCTCTCTCTAAAATACATCTTCTCTCTACTATTTCACCTAGATCCATTGGGATCCTCACCCTAGTGCCTTTGAGAAAAAGGTAGAGCGTCTCAAGAGCTCTGTTCTAATCCGAATAGAAGTTGGTTTTGATGTCTTTGAAGTTTCTCCTTTGTTACTTTGGTCTTCTAAGCTTGAGGTAGGGATTTTCTACACTTTCGTATGGTTTTTAACTTAGCTATTTGGTGATTGTATAACTATGGTGGGCTTTGGGTGTATTTTGGACAAACCTAAGCTTTGGGTTATAAAATCAAACGAGGGGTTTCTAAGTGTTTGTTGTGGAAACGGTTATGAGGTTAAATATAAGGTGGTATGGTTACTAAATAGTTGATTTTGGCCTCGGGTTGATATTTGGAAAAAGGGAGTTTTTTCTAAAATGATTCAAATATTTATTTTGTATAATTAAATGAAATTAGTGTTGTAAATATGAAATTGGATGAATATTGAAATAGATGGTGGAGTTGGATATGTATTACCTCTCACCTTTGGAAATTTTGAATAAATTATCTGTCTTGAGATTGAATATTTGCTTAGAAATAACTGTATTGGGCTATCGGTGGAGGATAGCCATGATTGTTATAGAAATTGTATGAGGATTAGGTGAATTAAAACTAATCTATTGTTGGTTGTCATTGAATATGACTATGTTTTAAATACATTGTATATGTATGATTTTTGGGAGGAGAAATGGGATGTACTCCATGTTTGGGAGGAGATAGGGGATGGACTCCATCGAAATTAAGTTGACTAGAGTGTCCTGGGTGAAAGTCCCAAAACTACACGTATACATAGGTGCCGATCTTGCGGACGAAATTTTCGTAAAATGGCAGATTAAAGTGTTTGTGTGGTAATTATGTTGATTAGATAACCACTGCGTTGTAGTCTTAGTTGGGTTGTGGAAAGATAATGAAATTGGCTCATGAACTGAAATGAATTGAGGAAAATGGAATAAGATATGAACTTGGTATTTCATGATTATACAAAAATGTGAATGTTTTGTCACAGGCATTGTATATGCACATTGCACTTATATCTTCGTTAAATCTCATATATTGTGTTAGATTATTCCGATTGGGCTTTGGCTCACCCTATTTGGGAAAAACCATTTTCAAGTGTTAGTGATATGCCTCCGCCAAGGCAATAGTTTGGAAGGACATTTGAGAGCGAGGGCTTCTTTCTTTTGTGTATTCTTTTGTATAGCAAGGGCTTTAACTGTATTGAGCTAGGCTCATTTTGTTGTAACCAAGCAATAACTTGGAAAGATGTAAGCCTATAGGGCATATGATTACCTGTTTAGTTTTCAGTTCTTTTATCATTGTAACACATGCTGTGGATTCAGGATGAACAGTTTAGGAATGTATACCGCATGTGTTATCTTTTGTATACGAACTTTGATGAATGAAAGCATATTATTTTTATTATCTTTCCGCTTGTGGGTTGTATTTATTGTATAATTTTGGGGGTGTCACAACTTGGAATCAGAGCATACCGGGTTTGAATACTTTAGGTACGTAGGAAGTGGTTATTAGCACAATGGGTTTGTCTCGCTTAGTTAAGATGTTAGTATCTATTGTATGCTTGTGTGATAACATGCTTATATGATTATATGGGTATCGGATTTAGTTCCTAACATATTGAGTGGGTCTACGGGTTTCTAGAAGTCCTATTAGAAGAGCACCTGATCACTGCTGTTTCTAATTGGAACTCTAGCAACGATGTGGGATGGTCATTATCTAGAAAGGAAATTCGTATGTGTTTATGTGACTATGTGCTTATATGGAGTGAATTACTGTTGTCCAACGTATTGGGACGCGAGTGAGTTAGCTTCAGCACATTTGTGAAAGTGCTAATTTCTTGTGTTACCTTCATTAGGATGTCAAGACATGGTGGTGGTAGGTGTGGTAGGCCTAGGAGGCATGAGGTGCCTATACCAGATGAAATTCTGGCACAGAAAGAAGGAGTTGGCCAGAAAAATGTGGCCAAACCAGTGGGTTAACAGGCCATGGGCGCCTTAGCCATGAAATGGCCGGAGCATTGCGGGAATTTATGGACATTCTCAGAGCTGAGAATCAATTCCAGGCCCAAGTAGCTGAGGCAGGGTCATATTTTCTAAAGAGAGTTTTTTCGGTCAAATCGGGATGAGTTTTTGGGTGATCCCAAGGAACCACTGAAAGCAGATGAGTGGCTAGAGCAAATAGTGAAGACGTTTGAGATGCTTGGCATTAAGGACGACTAGTTGTGGGTGACCTCGGCGTCTTTCCAGCTGAAGGGTGATGTGAGTTAATGGTGGAAGTATGCGTGTACGCGCATTGGGGTGACTTGGGGGGCTTTTGTCAGCGCCTTCTAGGACAAGTTTCTACCTCCCACGATTAGGGAGAAGCTGAGGGACCAGTTCTCTAAGTTAGTGCAGTTGAGCACACCAGTGGCTGAGTTTTAGGCCACATTCACTAGCCTCTCTAGTTTTGCTCCTGATCTTGTGGCGATTGAGGAATGCCATTGTTTGAAGTTTGAGAAGCGATTAAGGACCGAGCTCATGTTTCGAGTGGCCAGGTCCATGATTAGAGATTATGGGCGCCTTGTGGAGGCAGCGGCCCATCTTGAGACCATTATGCAGGCAGAGGAAGAGAAAATGAGGGGCTTCAAGAGGAGTCAGGATAATCAAGGGGATAGCAAGAGACAAAGGGGTTCTAATACCCAATCGTCCCAGAGAGGTCAATCACGGTCCACTTTTCCAATACCGAGTTCGGGTTCTAGGAGGGGTGGTTAGGGAGATGTTGCTTATTACAAATGTGGTCAGTTGGGCCACAAGTCTCCAGGTTGCTCGCAGAGGGGAGGAGTTCAACGGTCTGCACCGTCTTCAGCTCGTTCTTGGGGCGAGAGTCAAGGGAGAGGGCAGCCACTCACTTGTTATCAGTGTGGGCAGGCGGGGCACATGAAGAGATATTGCCCTCAGTTCGGTGGCACATCTGGTGCATCTGGTTTGAGGAAGACACAGAGTCACCAGCCAGCACAAGCTTCGAAGGCCAATCAAGAAGCCTCTTCGGCTCAGTCAGTGCATCAAGCTTATGCTCCGAGGGGTGAGCAGGTTGAGCAAAGACCTACGGGGCATGTATATGCTGTTACAGCTCCAGATCTTGTACCGACTCCTTTTGTGGTGAGAGGTACCTTCTTGTTTCGCAATTCAGTTGCTAATGTATTAATTGATACGGGTGCATCCCATTTTTTTATCTCGTCTGCATTTGAATCGGTTTTGGGGTTAGAGTTGGCTCAGTTAGCATCTCCTATCTGTGTAGAGTCACCTATCGGTGGTGAGATTATTTTGAAGTAGGGGTGTCGGGGTTGTGACAATGAGGTTGCCGGTTGTCGGCTTCCATTTGCATTTGTATTGCTTGATATGTCTAGTTTTTATGTAATTTTGGGTATGTACTAGTTATCGTCATACTGGGCTATTATAGATTGCTACCGTTAGAGGGTTACTGTATGTACCTTGAGCAGTGATCGTTTTTATTTCTTGGAGGACCGGATGGATAGAGTTTTATCACCAGTATATGATCCGCGTGAGCGGAGTGAACTTAGTTGCCTTCTTGCAACCTTCTTGGGTGGTGAGTGTGATGAAGTCCGAGTTGAGTTGCCAAGGGTGGTTTTTGAATACCCTAATTTCTTTCCCAAGGATCTTACTAGTTTACCACCGCATCGAGAGATTGAGTTCTCTATTGATTTAGTGCTTGGCACGTCACCGATTTCTATGGCACCATATAGATTTGCACCTGCTGAATTGAGTGAGTTGAAGGTTCAACTCTAGGAATTGTTAGATAAGGGTTTCATCCACCCTAGTACTTCACCTTAGAGAGCATTGGCTCTTTTTGCAAAGAAGAAAGATGGTGCTTTGCGACTTTGTATAAATTACCAAAAGTAGAACCAGGTGACTGTTAAGAACAAGTACCCGATGCCTCATATAGATTATTTGTTTAATTAATTGAAGGGGTCTTGTTGTTTCTCTAAAATACACCTAAGATCAGGCTATCACCAGTTGAGAGTAAGGGAGGAGGATATCCTGAAGACAGCATTCCGTACGCAGTATGGCCATTATGAATTCTTAGTGATGCCCTTTAGGCTAACCAATGCACCAGTTGTGTTTATGGACTTGATGAACCGAATTTTTCGTGAATTTCTAGATCGTTTTGTGGTTGTTTTTGTGGACGACATATTGATTTATTCACCCTCTGAGAAGGAGCACAAGGAACACTTGCAGGTAGTACTTGAGTTGCTTAAAGCCCTTAAGTTGTATGCTAAGTTTGGGAAATATGAATTTTGGCTGAAAGAGGTTAAGTTCCTACGCCATATGGTATCTGGGGATGGGGTGACTGTAGATTCATCCAAGATAGAAGCAGTGCAAGATTGGGAACCACCTAGGAATACTTTCGAGACCCGTAGTTTCTTGGGATTGGTTGAGTACTATCGTAGATTTATGAAGGATTTCTCTAAGCTAGCATCACCATTGACTAGGCTAATGAGGAAATGGATCAAGTTTGTATGGAGTGAGGCGTATGAGAAGTCATTTCAAGAGCTTAAGGTTAGACTCACCACTGTTCTAGTGTTGATTATTCTGGAGAGGGATTTAGGCTATTCAGTGTATAATGATGCCTTGCGGGAAGGTTTGGGTTGTGTATTGATGCAAGAGGGAAAGGTAGTAGCCTATGGCTCACGGCAGTTGAAAACATATGAGAGGAACTACCCTACTCATCACTTGGAGTAAGCGGAGGTGATATTTGCCTTCAAGATTTGGAGGCATTATTTGTATGGTGAGAAGTTTGAGGTGTTTTCAGATCACAAGAGTCTAAAGTATCTGTTTACACAAAAGGACTTGAATGTGAGGCAGAGGAAGTGGATGGAGTTCATAGAAGATTATGACTTCGAGTTGCATTATCATCCGAGAAAGGCCAATGTGGTGGCCGATGCCTTGAGCAGGAAATCCATGGGTAGTGTGGCTAATGTTGTCATCCGGGAATGGGAGATGTTGGGTGCTATTGGGGAGTTCAACTTGCATCTTGGCGAGTCCGTTGAGTCTGCAGCCGTGTTTTTTGTAGTCGCACAACCTACACTTGTGAACCAAGTGTTAGAAGCACAGAAGAATGATCTTGAGGTAGAAACCCTCTGGGAAAAGATCTCCAATGAGAAGGTGGAAAGAGGCTTGAACTTGTATTCTGACTTGAGTGTTAGATACCTTGATTGTCTACTTGTGCCGAAGTCTTGCCGAGAGGAAGTACACCGAGAGTTTCACCATTCACGCCTTGCGGTGCATCCAGGGGACACAAAGATGTATCACGATCTTAGTCGCTAGTTTTGGTACAGAGGTACGAAGAAGGATGTTGCCATGTTTGTGTCGAATTGCCTTACTTGCCAGCAAGTGAAAGCCGAACATCAGAGGCCAGCGGGTTTGTTACAACCCTTGCCTATAACCGAGTGGAAGTGGGAGCATGTCACGATGGATTTTGTTATGGGCCTTCCGAGGACTCAACGGGCAATGATGCCATTTGGGTGGTAGTTGACCGATTCACCAACTCGGCGCACTTTATACCTATGCATGTGAGCGATTCGGTAGACTATCTTTCCGGCCTTTACATTAGGGACATAGTGAGATTGCACAACGTCCCTATGACGATTGTTTCAGATAGGGATTCGCGTTTTACAACTCAGTTGTGGCAGAGCTTGCGGAGTGCCTTAGGCACTAAATTGACTTTTAGCACAGCGTATCACCCACAGACTGACGGGCAGTCCGAGCGTACCATTCAGATCCTTGAGAATATGCTTCAAGGTTGTGTCCTTAATTTTAAGGGGTCATGGGAGAGGCACTTGCCCTTAGTGAGGTTTCCCTATAATAACAGCTTCCAATCGAGTATTGGCATGACACCATTTGAGGCCTTGTATGGCCGACCATGTAGATCCCCGGTGTGTTGGGCCGAGGTGGGTGATGCACCTTTGTTGGGTCCAGAGTTGGTTCAGGAAACGAAGGAGAAGGTGGCACTTACCCGTAAGAGGTTGGCTACAACCCAGAGTCACCAGAAAAGTTATACCTACCATAGGAAGAAACCCTTGTCTTTTGAGGTGGGAGATCATGTCTTTTTGAAGATATAACCTAGACGAGGTTTGATGAGATTTGGGAAGTTGTTCTCTCGATTTATTGGACCTTTTGAAATCCTTGAGCGGATTGGAGAGGTTGCTTACCGTTTAGCGTTACAGCCATAACTTTCTAGGGTTCATGATGTGTTTCATATTAGTATGCTTTGAAAGTATAAGCCGAATCCATCACACGTGTTGGATTAGACCGACTTAGAGGTAGATGAGGATGCCTCATATGAGGAGAGACCGGTGAGAGTCTTGGATACACAGGACCAAGTCTTGTGAGGCAAGACGATATCCTTGGTTAAGGTATTGTGGAAACATCATGGAATTGAGGAGGCAACTTGGGAGCGTGAATTGAAGTCCGGGAGAAATATCCAGACTTATTTGTTGGTGTTGATTATATATTGAGATTTGGATTATGCTAATGAAATGTAAAAGCATTGTATATGTTTTGAAACATAATAACATTGTATATGTTATGGGGTATTTTGGAAACATGGTTTCAATATAAGCATTGCATATGTTTTGAGAATATGGAATATCATATGTGTTGTATCACTTTTGAAAACATTGTATATGTTGTGTAAATTTTGAACATTGTAAATGTTTTGGGAAATTGTGAATTGCACTTTCAATATGGGACTTGTGTATTGAGTTGATGAAAATAGATGACCGGAGAGTGGGTCATGGTGTTGAACTTATTAGATTACTGTTGTTGTGAATGGTTTAATAATGATTTTGAACTTGATTTGAAATTTCGGGGACGAAATTCCTTAAAGGGAAGAGGTTATAGCAATTTCGGTTTTGACCCGACTCTTGTTGCATTCCGGACTCGGGCTTATAGCTTCTGAATGTTGTTCATTGTCCTTTTTCCCTTTAATCCCCCTTAAATTTGGTTACTGGATTGTAGTTGTGTGTTTGGAACAAGTTAGTTGCTTGTTTTTCCAAACCTTTGTTGCCTAGATTTTTGCTCCTTCGCTCGAGCGTCCATTCTTGTGCTCGAGCGAGCTTTGTAATTTTTGCTCCTCCACTTGAGCGGCCATTCGTGCGCTCGAGCGGGCTTCGCAAACTCTCAGTATTTTTGTAGTCTTGCAAATACTGGAAGAGTGTATTCTACGCTCGAGCGGCGTTTCCTACGCTCGAGCGAGTGGATGCTCGAGCGTCCAATCTTGAGCTCGAGCAATTCCCTTCATATGCAAAACTTCTAAAAGTGTGTGTAGACACCCCATTTTTGACCGTCCTCAAGACTTGGACATCATCGTTTGAACACTCAATGATTATCCATGCTCGTGTTCGTTTTGAGTTCCTGAAGGTCTTGTCTGCGCACCTTGCCTTAGAACCTCTCAACTTGTCTGTTTTGTGCTTGGTTGTGGACCAAGAACTTGTGGTTTTGTCTCTGAGGGAAGAGGGTGGCTTGTTGGTCAGCCCCACAACCCATCGGCTAGGCCTTATGCCTATCGGCCTTTCCTTCTTTCCATCGGCCATCAGTGGTGGCCGGTTAGCACCCTTTTTGGCCGGTCGGCCATGTTTGTTGGCCGAGGCCTTTTTATTTTCTTTTGCAAATATTTCTTTGCCAGCTGTGCCAGCTAGTGAGCACAGAACTCATCCTCTATACACGTGTATGGAGGGATTGAACCAAGCCTCTAGCTTGTTCAACAAGCTTGGGACTTGGATTTCTATAAGAAGGGAGGCCCCTCTCCCTTTCCAAAGGTTTTGAAAATTGGGGATACAAAACATATATCTCTCTATATTTCTTCCTCTCTCTCTCTCTATATTTGTGCTTGTTTGTGCTCAAAAGTGTCATTTCTTCACACTTTTGCACACAAACACCTAGTGAAACACCTTCACTACTGAGCTGAGGTTCTTGGAGGTTGCATTTGAGTGGTTTTGGTTTGGTTTTTGCCTCTGAAGTTGTTGTTCTAAAGAGGTTCTTCAAGGGTGAGTCTCTTACCGTTTTAAAGCTTTGTTTTCATAGCTTATTTGGGCCCTATTTGCATGCTTCTTTTGGCTTAACTTTCAACTATAAAAAGCTTCATTTTTAAGTGCTTAAAGTTTTTGTTTGGACCTCTTTGGTGTTGGGGGTGGTCTACCCCCTTTTGTGCCTTACTTGGCCTTGTTTTGATCCATCTCTTTTAGGCCTTTGGATCACCTTTGTTTGGCCTCTTCACCACTGAATTCCAGAGGAATTTCAGTGGTGGAAAGTGTGTTTTGAGGCTCCAAATAGATAGGGGTGGTCCCCCCCCCCCTTTTGTACCTTGTTTGCATGTGGTATTGGCTCACCAAAGGAGCATGCATTTCTATCTTCTTGAGGCTTTGTTTGAGCATTTTTTTGTGACTTCTTAAACCTTCCATGACTCTGTTCTTGGCTGTCTTGGTCACCTCTTGCATGCTTCTAGTGCTTGTAGTGCAATCCTCCTTATAGCCTCAACATGTATCATGCTTTGGACTATCATTCTAGCATGCTTTTGGCTCCACTCCAGGAAGCTTTTACTCATGTTTTGCCATTCTTAAGCTCGGTTTGAAGTTGTTTTGGTCATGCATGCCTTGCTTTGTATAGCCTTAGTGCAATCTTGTTCACTAGCTTTGAGTTTCCAAGTCACTAGCATGCATTGCTTGGGCTATTTGCATGATTTAGCATCATTTAGTATGTGATTTCAGTGTGTGTAGTGTGGTCACACTCTCACATGTGTCACTCTTTCAATGCTTTTGAAAGGTTGTGCTTTATGCCTTAAATATGAGCCAATATGTATCCCATCTTGCCTAAGCTTTTAGGTTGCCATCTAAGTGCATTTTTGGTGTTATTTTGACATGCCATAACTTTGATTTTTGTTGGTAAAGTCATCTCATGTTTGATTTTGATAGGTGTAGTGTAATCCTCCTTATTGGCCATGTATGCTCCATGCTTCATGCCTTTTATTCTAGCATGTGTTAGCTCTAGTCCATAAATGTTTTGGACTTGTTTTGACCTGCCTTGGGACTGTTTTGAGTCACCTTAGCCCTTTGGGGCTTGCTTGATATGGCTATGGTACAAGTCCCTTTGCTAGCCTTAAGCTTTGAGCCTCTTAGCATGCTATGCTTGTGTTATGTGCATGATTTGGCATCATTCCTTACATGATTTCAGAGCATATTTCATTGCCACACTCTAACATTTTCCACTCCTTCAATGTGTTTGAGAGTTGTGTCCTCATGCCTTGTTTATGAACCAATGTGTATGCATGCTTGTATTTGCTTTTGGACTTCATTTTCAGCATGTTTTGGCCATTGTCTTGGCATGCAAGAGGCTTGTTTGAGGTTGGTTTGGTCCATTGAGTTTTGCATTAAATAGCCCTTGCCATGCTCATGTTGTTTGCATGTTGTTGCATTGCATTGTTGTTTGCATGTTGTTGCATTGCATTGTGTTTGCATGTTGTTACATTGCATTGTGTTTGCATGTTATTGTGTTGCATTGTGTTAGCATGTTGTGTGTGTTGCATTGTGTTTGGGTTGGACGTCGATCCAAACACGAGGAATGTCGCACGTTTCATACTCAAAGTGATGAAACGTGCCTTGTTCCTTAGGTCACCGACACCTTTGATCATGTATGATAAGGTGGAGGTTCATCGAGTCTTATGTGTTATTTGTGTACATTCGTTGACATTGATTTGTGCAACTCAGCCTCTTTGGCCATCATGCATTAAGATGCGTGATTGGTGGCTCGAGAGCCGAGCACTACACTCCTTTGAGCTTTAGACATGATAAGGAGTGTAGGTGCACCCACATTTTCTTGCAAATACACTGCCATGCCTCTGTTAGTGCTCTGTTGTAGCAAAAAGGGAAATTGCAGGAAGCAGTGGCCAACCGGCCATCAGAGCTACCGACCAACTATCTAATCTGCCAATTGGCTATCACAATTGGCCGATAGCCATTAACTTTGGCCGATGGCCATTCCTCTTGGCCGACCACCCCTCAGCATGTCCAGAAGGTGGATCAGAAGCATCTTGGAAGTTGGCACAATTTTCAGAAGTCCAAAACAGTGCAAACAGAGGCATCATGAGGCACGGCAGTGGATTTCCGAGCGAAGCCGACCGAGCATGCATCTCTTCCTTGCCCGCGAGGCCATTTCACTACTTATGATTAGTTTGCGTGATTAGTCATTCAATTTGTTGTGTAATATCTCAACTAGCTTAGTATAGCTATTTGTTTCAATTCGGTTGCGTAATAATTAATTATCTAAGTTAGTTAATTAGTTTGGTTTGTAATGATTAGTTTAATTAGCGTAGCTAGTTAGCTTATTAATCGGACCCTCCGCCGAGAGGGCAATGTTGTAATAAGTGTGTGTGTGTGTGTGTGTGTGTGTGTGTGTGTGTGTGTGTGTGTGTGTGTGTGTGTCTTCCAACCCCACGTCTTTCTCCCTCTTATTTACCAGCTTTTGATGGTTAGTTTTAGGGCATGTTTCAATTAGCATACTTATGCTTTGCATGTTTGCATCATTCATTTGTCTTGCATGCACCAGGCTCGGCGCATCATTCAAACTGCATCGTATTTCAATACTTATTTGAATACATGTATCAATTGTTGCATTCATATGCCATCTTTAGATAGCCGAGCCAATTTAGTTGCATTCTTGCATGTGTTGCATTAGGCATCTTAACATAGCTAGGATCATGCATGATTACTAACTAGCTTTTGTTTTAGCTCGGAGTACACTGTAAGTGTTTATGCTTTAGCATCTTGCATGTGTGTAAGTGACTGCCATGATAGCATGCTTGCCATGAGGCTATTTGCTTAAGTGTTTAACTGCATAAATGCCTGTGGATGAAGGTTTGATTGCTTGGATTGGAACAACTTGATGATTATGAGTTTTAAGCCCACTTGAAGTGGCAAAATCATGTTTTTATGCCCACTTGAAAGTGGCAAATCCGCGTCTTAGCCTACTTGCGAGTAGTACTTTCAAACCACTTTCAAAAACAAACATGAGTTGTTTTGTTCCAATCCGCGTGATCGAGTCTATACTTGTATGCTGTGCACATCACATAGTAAGCTAGCTAATAAAAGGAATAAGAACGCATGTATTTTCAAAAATAACATATCATGTTAGTAAAGGCCGATCCTTTGATCGAGCGAGTTGGGGGTGCTCATTTCATGACCTTCTCCCCTCGTACCCAAGCTCCTGAGCCGAGACAACTTTGGTGATGACGGACACATGGCCTTAGGCACGAGTCAAGGTTTCCTAAATTTCCCAAAAACAAAATATTTAGGTGGCGATTCTGAAATCTAGCAAAGCAGTCCATGTTTGGCACATCTTAATAAAAATCAGTTTTTCAAAACGATTTGTCAGATTTGGACTCTTTGGTGATTTATCAGTCTTACATTGCACTTTGTGGGATTAGATTCAGAACCGTAACAGGAGTCCGAACTGTAGTAGCTATGAAGCCAATTCGCGCCCTCGCGCATGAAGCGGAGTTCCGGGCGGTCTACAGTGTGCATTTTGCGCTCAAGCGTCACTTCTTACGCTCGAGTGTCACATTCACGCTCGAGCGGACTGCATGTATAACAGATCACGAAAATGACATTTTTTTCACTTTTTCATTCCTCTCTCTCTCTAAAACTTTCCAAAAACCTAGATCTTGAGTTTCTCTCTTTAAAACTCATCTTATCTCTACTATTTCACCTAGATCCATTGGGATCTTCACCCTAGTGCCTTTGAGAAAAAGGTAAAGCGTCTCAAGAGCTCCGTTTTGATCTAAGTAGAAGTTGGTTTCGGCATCTTTGAAGTTTCTCCTTTGTTTCTTTGGTCTTCTAAGCTTGAGGTAGGGATTTTCTACACTTTCATATGGTTTTTGACTTAGCTATTTGGTGATTGTATAACAATGGTGGGCCTTGGATGCATTTTGGACAAACCTAGGGTTTGGGTTGTAAAATCAAAAGAGGGGTTTCTAAGTGTGTGTTGTGGAAATGGTTATGAGGTTAAACATAAGGTGGTATGGTTACAAAATAGTTGATTTTGGCCTTGGATTGATATTTGGAAAAAGGGAGTTTGCCCTAAAATGATTCAAATATTTATTTTGCATAAATAAGTGAAATTAGTGTTGTAAAATATGAAATTGGACAAATATTGAAATAGATGGTGGAGTTAGATATGTATTACCTCTCACCTTTGGAAATTTTGAATAAATTATTTGTCTTGGGATTGAATATCTATTTAGAAATAACTGTATTGGGCTATCAGTGGAGGATAGCCATGATTGTTGTAGAAATTGTATGAGGATTAGGTGAATTAAAACTAATCTGTTGTTGGTTGTCATTGAATATAACTATGCTTTAAATACATTGTATATGTATGATGTTTAGCAGGAGAAAGGAGATGTACTCCATGTTTGGGAGAAGATAGGGGATGGACTCCATTCAAATTAAGTTGCCCGTAGTGTCCTGTGTGAAAGTCCTAAAACTGCGCATATACACTGGTGCTGATCCCGCAGACGAAATTTCCGTAAAATGGCAAATTAAAGTATTTGTGTGGTAATTGTGTTGATTAGATAACCACTAAGTTGTAGTCTCAGTTGGATTGTTGAAAGATAATGAAATTGGCTCATGAATTGAAATGAATTGAAGGAAAATAGAATAAGATATGAACTTGGTATTTTATGATTATACAAAAATGTGAATGTTTTGTCACAGCCATTGTATATGTACATCGCACATATATCGTCGTTAAATCTCATATATTGTGTTAGATTATTCTTACTGGGCTTTGGCTCACCCTATTTGGGAAAAACTATTTTTAGGTGTTGGTAATATGCCTCCGCCAAGGCAATAGTTTGGAGGGACATTTGAGAGCAAGAGCTTCTTTCTTTTGTGTATTCTTTTTATATAGCCAAGGGCTTTAACTGTATTAAGTTAGGCTCATTTTATTGTAACCAAGCAATGACTTGGAAAGATGTAAGCCTATAGGGTATATGATTACCAGTTTAGTTTTCAGTTCTCTTATCATTGTAACACATGTTGTGGATTCAAGATGAATAGTTTGTGAATGTATATCGCATGTGTTATCTTTTGTATATGAACTTTGATGAATGAAAGCATATTATTTTTATTATCTTTCAGCTTATGGGTTGTATTTATAGTATAATTTTGGGGGCATTACACTTTAGTATGGTTTTTAACTTAGTTATGTATTTTCAAAGAAATCATGGGATTTGGGGATTTTGATAAAAATCTAGGGTTTGGTTTTAAAATCAAAAGAGGGGTTTTCAAATGGATCCTTGAAAATGATTGTGGGTTTGTAAATGTTGTTGAGATGTGATAAAATGGTAGATCTTTAACCTTGGAATTGGTTTATAAAGAAAATGGGATTTTACCCTAAACTGTGAATAATTGATTTTATAAAGAGGAAATGGAAATGATGTGGGAGTCATGGAATTGGAATGATAATGATGGTGGTGGTGGTGGAGTTGGATATGCATTATCCCTCCCATCTTAAGAATTTGGAAAGTATATCTTTATTGGAAATTATTTATCTGTTTAGACATATCTGTTTTAGGCTATCACTGGAGAATAGCTATGGTTATTGTGTAAATTGCATGAAAATTAGGTGAATTGAAACAAATTTCTCATCTATTTGTATTGAGCATTGTTACATATTTAACACATTGAAAATGTATATTGTTTTGAAGAAAAAAAAGGTGAATACCTTGGTGAAAGTCCAGAAACTCACGCAGATAGGTGCTGAGCCTTCCAGTTAATACTGGTAAAAATGGAAATTGGTAGTGCTTGTAGCCTACTTGCAAACACGTCCTAGAGATTCCCAATGTTGTATCCACTGCCCTGTTTTCTGTTGTAAAAATGAAATGATTTCATGAATTGTGATATAAACCTGGCATTACATGGTTTTTTGAAAGAGATATAAAAAGTTTTGGCATAAGCATTGCATATGCGTTCACCTTATAACTCTATTAAGATTTATACACTATGTTAGAATATCTTTACTGAGCTTTGGCTCACCCTATGTGGAAAACCACTTTCAGATGCTGATGATATGCCTTCGCCAAAACCGTAGCTTGGAAGGACTTAGAGCTGAGAGCTTCTTATTTTGTTTTGTTGTAATTATTTTTGTACAAGCCAAGGGCTTTACTTGTATTGAGTTTCAAACTCACTTTTGTTATAACCAAGCAACAACTTGAAAAATTGTAACCATTAAGGCATTCATGTATCTGTTCAACTCTTATTTCATACTTTTTGCTTATGACTCATATTATAGATTCAGGGTTAGGACTTATGAATATATAATTACATGTGCCATATATTGTACAACTGGAATCATATGAATGGAAGGGTACTTTATTCAGAATTGTATTATTATTTAATGAATACCATGAAACGGTTTTATTGTTATATTTTGGAGGCATTACAGATTTAAAATTAGATATATGGCTTGATGTGCCAATAGTTTTATTTCATTCAAACTGAAAATAGTAATCACATCATTCATGTTTTGAAATCACAAAATTTAAAGAAATAATACGAATATGTTATTGACAATGATTAAGAGGATTTCATAATTAACCAATAATATTTTTATATAATAGTTTAAATAGAAGTATAGATATAGATATGAATTTCATACCATAACCATTCAAACTAAAATTGTAATTACAGCATTGCATGTTTTGAAATCACAAAATTTAAGGAAATAATACTAATATATTATTGACAATAATTAAGAGGATTTAAAATTTAACCAATAATATTTTTATATAATAGTTTAAACTGAAGTATAGATATAGATATGAATTTCATACCATAAACATTGAAACTAAAATAGTAATTATATCATTGCTTGTTTTGAAATCACAAAATTTAAGGAAATAATACTAATATATTATTGACAATAATTAGGAGGATTTAAAAACTAACCAATAATATTTTTATATAATAGTATAGATGGAATTATAAATATAGATATAGATTTCATACCATAACCATTGAAATTAAAAATAGCAATTACATCATTGCATTTTTGAAATCACAAAATTTAAAGAAATAATACTAACATATTATTGACAATGATTAAGAGGATTTAAAAATTAACCAATAATATTTTTATATAATAGTATAAATAGAAGTATAGATATAGATATGAATTTCATACCATAACCATTAAAACTAAAATTGTAATTACATCGTTGCATGTTTTGAAATCACAAAATTTAAGGAAATAATACTAATATATTATTGACAATAATTAAGAGGATTTAAAAATCAACCAATAATATTTTTAGATAATAGTATAGATAGAAGTGTAAATATACACATAGATTTCATACCATAACGATTGAAATTAAAAATAGTAATTTCATCATTACCTTTTTGAAATCACAAAATTTAAAGAAATAATACTAATATATTATTGACAATGATTAAGAGGATTTAAAAATTAACCAATGATATTTTTATATAATAGTATAGATAGAAGTATAGATTTTTTTATGAATTTCATACCAAAACCATTGAAACTAAAATAGTAATTACATCATTGCATGTTTTGAAATCACAAAATTAAAGGAAATAATACAAATATATTATTGACAATAATTAAGAGGATTTAAAAATTAACCAATAATATTTTTATATAATAGCATAGATAGAAGTATAAATATAGATATAGATTCCATACCATAACCATTGAAATCAAAAATAGTAATTACATCATTGCATTTTTGAAATCACAAAATTTAAAGAAATAATACTAATATATTATTGACAATGATTAAGAGGATTTAAAAATTAACCAGTAATATTTTTATATAATAATATAGATAGAAGTATAGATATAGATATGAATTTCATACCATAACCATTCAAACTAAAATAGTAATCACATCATTGCATGTTTTGAAATCACAAAATTTAAGGAAATAATACTAATATATTATTGACAATAATTAGGAGGATTTAAAAATTAACCAATAATATTTTTATATAATAGTATAAATAGAAGTATAGATATAGATATGAATTTCATACCATAACCATTGAAACTAAAATAGTAATCACATCATTGCATGTTTTGAAATCACAAAATTCAAAGAAATAATAGTAATATATTATTGATAATGATTAAGAGGATTTAAAAATTAATCAATAATATTTTTATATGATAGTATAAATAGAAGTATTGATATAGATATGAATTTCATACCATAAACATTGAAACTAAAATAGTAATTACATCATTACATGTTTTGAAATCACAAAATTTAAGGAAATAATACTAATATATTATTGACAATAATTAGGAGGATTTAAAAATTAACCAATAATATTTTTATATAATAGTATAGATAGAAGTATAGAGATAGATATGAATTTCATACCATAGCCATTGAAACTGAAATAGTAATTACGTCATTGTATGTTTTGAAATCACAAAATTAAAGGAAATAATATTAATATATTATTGACAATAATTAAGAGGATTTAAAAATCAACCAATAATATTTTTAAATAATAGTATAGATATACTTTTTAGACTCAATGATGTGGCACTTTGTTAAAAGAGTAATGCTAGAGATCCCAAAAGTTCTACCAAAATTTCTACCAAATGCCTCACATGAGTGTGGGACCCACACCATGTGGGTCTCATATTTATGTTAACTCTCTCTCTCTTATTTATTATCTAATCATCAACTAATTTTTTTGTTGACACATCACTAGATGTAAAAATTGAGTCTATAAAATGGGCTTGTAATTTTTTTCCTTTCATCAATATCTTTTTCCCCTCTCTCTTTTACAATCATCTCTCTCAAGTCTTAACAACACCAATACAATGCCTCCTCCTCCTCCTCCTCCTCCTCCTCCTCCTCCACGACCATCAACTCTGCCGCTAAACCACCCAAAACCTCCCGTGTTTGACGCATCTCTTCTCAAACACGAACTCAACATACCTCCACAATTCATATGGCCGGACCACGAAAAACCTAGCCTCCATGAGCCACCACCGCTCATTGTTCCACCTATTGACTTGGGAGCCTTCCTTTCTAGTGACCCCCTCTCCGTCTCAACTGCTACTAGACTTGTCGATGAGGCTTGCAAGAAACATGGCTTCTTCTTAGTCATAAATCATGGAGTTAGCGAAGAGCTTATCAATGAAGCTCACAAGAACATGGACTTGTTTTTTGATATGCCATTGAAAGAGAAACAGAGAGCTCAGAGAAAAGTTGGAGATTATCATGGATATGCTAGTAGCTTTACTGGTAGATACTCTTCCAAGCTTCCATGGAAAGAAACTCTTTCTTTTAGGTATTGTGATGATGGTGGATCATCAAACGTGGTTGAAAAGTACTTGGTCAGCACAATGGGTGAAGATTTTAGACAATTCGGGTATGAAAAACTTAGGTTGTTCTATTTGGTTATGTTTTTGTTTCCTTTGTTTTCATTTTTTTGTGTTTTTGAATACAAAACGATGAAAAAATTAGAAATACCAATCAGTCTGATATTATTTTTCAACCATGCTATAAACTCATAAAAATATCTAGAAAAACATATTTATGAATAATAATCATTTTCATTGTGGTCCACATCTCATCAACTTTAAATTTACAGTATATAATTCTTTCGGGGTGGATTTTAAAAAAACTTTTCATAATTCATATTATTTTAGATTATTTATATTTTTATAATTTTTTTTTTTTTTTGATATTTTTTAAAAGTAAGTAGTCAGAAAAGTTTCTCGAAAGGCTTTTAAATATATATATATACATATATTAGCAAAGAAAGGAACCATAGTCCATGTAATTTGTGTTTTGCGTTGATTTGATTACTATAGTTTTATTTTTGAATTTTTTACATTATGTCAATTTACCCTAATTCGTAACGATCCTTTAAAAGTTTAACTAAAATCAAGTGTGACACATCTCAGAGTAATTGAGGGGTTAACATTCGATTTGAAATTATTTATTCTTGTTTAATGAATCGTATTTTTCTTTAATTTTTTTTCTTTCTAATTTCTCAAAATACAAAGTAAAAATTTGAAGGGCAAAGTCAATACAATTGAATTTATTGAGATCAAATTGATACAAGAATTAAATTACAATATCAAAATATAATTTACTAAAAAAGAATATTATTAATGGATACCATGAGAGGAACTAGATGTCTTGTAGTTGTACTGTTTTAAATTATTTTAAGTAAGTGAGTTAATTTCATTATTACAGATGATTTTGTTTTGAATTTAAACTGCCCACTTAAAAACATTAAATATTTAAAGTGAGTCTTCAGAAAACTTTAATGAAAACCATTTTCAAAAACATTTTTTTATTAGATTTTTTTTTTTTATTGTTGTAAAACGAAGAGTACAACAAAGGTACATCACAATGAAGGGTCGAAAATATAATGTAACTATTTGATAAATATATTTTTAGTTTTTATTCTAATTATTTTATTTTTTTGTGTTTTCTCAAAAATGAAAACACAAAACGAAACAACCAAAAATTTAAAAATAAAAATACTCTTAATTATTCATAGCCATGTCTATCTCTCTCTCAATTTATTATTTAGCTAAACTTGCTTTTTTGTTTTGTTTTTGTTTTTGTTTTTGTTGTTTTTTGTGTTTTCTTAGAAGGATATACCAAGATTATAGTGAAGCAATGAACACTCTTTCACTTAGAATCATGGAGCTATTGGGGATGAGCCTAGGAGTGGGCCCAACCCATTTAAGAGAATTCTTTGAAGGAAATGAGTCAATAATGAGATTAAACAACTACCCTCCTTGCCTTAAAGCTCATGAGACTCTTGGAACTGGTCCTCACCGTGATCCAAATTCACTCACTATCCTTCATCAAGACAATGTTGGTGGGCTTCAAGTGTTTATTGATCAACAATGGCACTCCATTCTTCCCAATTCACAAGCTTTTGTTGTCAACATTGGAGACACATTCATGGTGAGTACATAAACAAATGTTGAATAAGGAACATGCTATGAGTAAAAAATAGTTTGAAAACTAATCAAAAAGGGCTAAACTTCCTCTCACTCTAAATTTAGGATGACAATTTCTTGTCCTTGATGAGAAAGCATAGCGGGGAAGAAGTTTTCTCTCCCGTCTTGCCTGTTGTCATCCTTGTTTCTCTCACCCAAAACATTTACAGTCATTGGATCATGTGAAGGTTCAAAAATCTTGAAACATATCTAATAGTCATAGATGTTTTGGGATTGGGGACACCAATATTTAGGAACAAATGATCTAGTCTTCAAAATTTATAATAATAAACAAACACAAAAATATGTAGAATTTAGATACAGAGTTATGTGACTCTATTAAAATGACATTTAATTATATGACATCTAATTATTAGGTAATTTATATATATATATAAAAACTATTGTTAAACTGAATTTGTATACATGATACAATCTATACAGAATGATGTGGCAATAATATTTTTGTAAATCTGGCTACAATGACGAGTGTTTTGTCTTCAAATGAAAAGACTGCAAAATGTCGCATAGTCCTGTATGATTTTCTTTTTTTTTTAACAAATTGTATTTTATATTACCTCTACAAGAAAAAAACATATTTGGTGACCGATGTATTTTTTTCATCGCCAAATCACTTTAGCGACCATTTTTCTTACTCTATAACATTGTTGAATGATTGACATGGCTATGGATTCGTTGTCATCTAATCCCTTTGTCTTTATGTCTCAGTGTACTCTTAACTATTGAATCATTTGAGAATCTCGAAATATAATTCAATAATTGAGGATGCATTAAGAGACGAACAAGAAAATTTAGGGACAAGGACCTTGTGTCTAATGTCCGTGATGGTTTCAAAATGCCGAGGATAAACTTGAATTTAGGGACAAAGGACCATGTGTTCAATCATATGAAAAACCCAAAATATATGAGAATCTTATTAAACTTTTTCTAATGAAGTTTATTAGCATAAGCTTGAATTTTAATATATAAAAGTTTGGAAATGTTTCAGGCTCTATCGAATGGAATTTACAAGAGTTGCTTGCACAGAGCAGTGGTAAACAAACAAGTTCCAAGGAAGTCTCTAACCTTCTTTTTGTCTCCAAACATGGACAAAGTGGTGAGTCCACCTAATGGATTGGTGAATAGTGATAATCCAAGGATATATCCAGACTTCACTTGGCCAACTCTTCTTGAATTCACTCAGAAGCATTACAGAGCTGACACAGAAACCCTTGATGTCTTCTCAAATTGGCTTCAATGCAAAACCAACTGAAGAGAGTACAAGAAAAATAATAGAATCTTCACATCTTTTTTTTTTTTTTTTTTTTCAAAGTGGCCATATGTGCGTGGAAAAAAATATTCAGTTTTAAATTTAGTGTGGTTTGAATTTAAATAAAAATGAATTAATTTATGCATTTTAAATTTTTTCCTAAATATTTTTTTCCTGAAAGTCCTTAGTTTAGCAATCTTCAAATAATCTCTTTGGCTAAAAAGAAGTTAAATATAAAAAGTATGCTTGGTTTGACTAAATAATAAGTGATTTCTTCTTAAATAAATTACTTTTTTTATGCAATTAATTGTCTAATTTATATAATCCTCAGAATATTTGTAAGAGAAACTTCAATAGTACTCTTCATTTTTTACTAGCTAAACTATAAAAAAAGATAATTTTTTATTTTGTCTAATTTCTTTTGCTATTTATATACTCCAATGCTACTCTTTATTTTACCTATCTATACACACAAAATATTCAAAGAACCTTCTAAAGCTCTTCAAATGTCGCCAACCTTGAAGAAATTTGTTAAAATCACTATTGTAATAACAAGCTTGTTGAAAGGACTGAAATATGATAATGTTAACTATAATAGCTAACAAGCCTCATTTAAAGAGTCCATTGGATGTCCTATAAATAATCTCATACTGATCCACTACGATAAAACAAAAAAATATGAATAAAATGCATTCAAGTTTGGCTTATTTACTTTTTTAAGATGATTTCAATCAAACTTAAACTATCTATAATCAAGTCGAGTCGAATTAAGTAGCAGGTTGTTAAATCTTTAATTGGAAATTTAACGAGCAAATTTTTAATATATATATACATATATATATATTAACAAGTTGAATAGTCAAGAAACTCGAGTAACTTTTAGTTTGTTAAAAATAAAAAATAAAATAAAAAAAAGACAAATGATGGGTAGGTTGTACTTGGAACTGAAAATATAAGTGCGAAGTAAAATCATGACTGTTGTAGACAAAGAAATCTGTTAGAATAGTTAGGACTAAGCAAGAAATCCATATAATCCGTATTCTAATCCGGTTGAGTCCAATCCAGTAAGTTTGGATTAGTTCTTTGAATCCGTGGTTCAATTTCGGATTAGAAATTTAAAAATCCTTAGGCCACAGATCGGTTCTGAATTGAACCCCACATTTCCGGATTGGAACTGATCCGAACCATATACAAATAGTCTATATTTATTTTATAGACCCTCCCACATAATATCATTTCTTATTTCATATAAAAGCTAAACCAGTTTTCTTATTGCTTTTGTTTGATGCTATATTTAGTTTTAATACAGAAGAGAACTCTGCTTTGTGTAATGTGTATCCAGTTTTATTGCTTTTGTTTATTGCTTTTGTTTGATGCTATGTTTATGTTTTTATGAAATTAAAATGTTTTATATTTTTTTTTTATTTAATTACGTGAATCTATAGTCCTAAACCGATCTAATCCATGTTTTAATAGATTGGTTCCATTATTTAAATGGACTGGATTGGTTCCAATTTTTCAAGAACTGTAGATAATAGATTGGTTCTGGTTTTATCCCAATCCGAACCAATCTGGACCATGCTCACCCCTAAGAATAGTAGTATCATATTCAAAATATGTTTATGCAGTACTCTTTTCTGGAAGTGCTTTCCAAGAGTGACTGGCATTAAGGAAAACATGTTTATTTTTCCATAGAAAGTTTAGGAGAAATATAGAAAGTTTTTGACAAAGTGGACTCAGAAATCAAAAGTAAACTAGGTCTAAAAAGGCCACAAAATTTCTTTTTTCATGTGAAGAAGCAGAATATGAGATTCTTCCACAGTTGTATGCATTTTCATTTATAATGCTCGCATATATATACTAGTGGTGAGTTTAAAAGCGATGCGTTTGTAATTTATATTTAATTTGTTAGTAGTTTGATGATTCAGGGGTGGTTTCATCAATTAAAAAATTATTTAGCAATTTTAAATGGTCTGATGAATAAGAAAACTGTTTAACAATTATTAGATATGACAGTTGAAAGGCATTTTTAAAAAAAGAAAAGGGGAAGAAAAAAGTGTGATAACATTCGTACCAAATGACGTGTGTGTTTTCTATAATGGAAATAGATATATTGGGACAGTGTGGATCCTTTTTTTTTATCAACCAAAAACTTTATTGATGGAATTCAAGATGATTACATATGAAAATATATCAATAAAGAGAAGACAAGAGTAAAAAGTGTGGGGAAGTATTTTACGAATGGCACCACATGGCCGAGATAGCCCTAAGATGTTGGCTAAAGTGCCACGTGGATGAGGCGAAGACAAGAGAAGAGCATGCGAAGCTGCCCCAGGCACCAGCAGTACCACCCCTACTACCACCACCACAGCAGGCAGATGGACCTCGGGTAATCAATGTGATTCACTCGATGGTCAATGAGAATGAGGTTTAAGGGGAGACCCAGAGAGTAAGACACCTGCAGCATGCATATCAAGTCCAGCAGAAGAAGCCCATAACATATGAATATCAAGGACCGATGATTTCTTTCACTGAGGCAGACTTAGATATGGTGCAGTATCCGCACAATGATGCCCTAGTGGTAACTCTGAAGATTGGAGATTGCTAGGTGAGATGCATACTGATTGATCAGGGCAGCTCTTGTGACATCATGTATATCAGATGTTACAAGGAGCTTGGCCTCCACCAAGATGATTTAGAGCAATCTGACAGCCCAATAGTCGGATTTAATGGGACACCGACATGGCCTCTAGGAGCCACAAGTCTGTAGGTGCAGGCAGGAAGCAAAAAGGTAACAATGGAGTTCACTATGATAAATACTCTCTCTCCATACAACTTCATTTTGGAACAACCTTGGATGCATGTAATGAGGGTTGTCCCCTCAATGCTGCACCAACTGTTTCGATTCCCAACTGTACAAGGAATTGAAGAAGTAAGGGGAGACCAAGTATAGGCGAAAAATTGTTCATGGAAGCAATAAAGTACACCTACAATGTAAGAGAAGCAGAGAGTGCAGAGATTGAAAGCGAAGAGCATGAGGTCTTGGATGATGTCGGCAAAGAGCCAACTGACAAGAGCGAAGAACCCCTGAAAAAGGTACTTGTGCAAGAAGGTAATGATGAACAATTCTTCCTCCTCAGCTCTGGCTTAGTTGAGAAAGAAGAAAGAGAACTGGAGGCTTTCCTGAGAGAGAACATAGAGGTGTTTGCCTAGACACCTTATGAGATGCCAAGGATCAACCCTGAGGTCACCTGTCACAGACTTAGCGTGGACAGGTCGGCAAAACCAGTAGTCCAGAGAGCAAGAAGACTGACATTGATACATGTGCAGGCAGTTGAGGAAGAAGTAGACAAGCTACTAGAGGCACAGGCCATCAGAGAAGTGAATTATCTCACCTAGTTGTCCAATACAGTGGTGGTGAAGAAAAAGAATGGGAAGTGGAGGTCTGCGTGGACTTCACAAACTTGAACAAGGCTTACCCCAAGGATAGTTTCCCACCACCCAAGATTGATCAACTGGTAGATGCCACATCAGGGCATGAGAGGATGAGTTTTCTGGATGCATATAGAGGTTATCACCAAATAGCAATGAATGCCCCAGATGAACAAAAGACAGCATTCATCACCCCTAAAGGACTCTATTGCTACAGAGTAATGCCTTTTGGGTTGAAGAATGCAGGAGCTACATACTAGAGACTAGTCACCAAGATGTTCAAACATTTGTTTGGGCCAGTAGAGGTCTACATAGACGATATGGCTGTTAAAACCGAGGAACATAGGAACCATCTGGCCGACCTAAATGCGGTCTTTGACATATTGAGAACATACCAGTTTCGACTCAATGCCTAGAAGTGCGCATTTAAAGTTAGATCCGGTAAGTTCCTAGGATACTTGGTTACCATGAGGGGTATTAAAGCGAGCCCAGATCAGATTAGGGCCATCCTTGACTTGAAGAGCACAACAATGGCCAAACAAGTCCAGATGTTGACTAGAAGGGCAGCAGCCCTGAATAGGCTCATCAACAGAAGTTCAGATAAATGCAAACAGTTTTTTGGTTTATTAAAGAAGGTCACAGACTTTCTGTGGACAGAAGAAAAATTGTCGAACCCGATACCAGGAGAAAAATTGTTCTTGTACCTGGTAGTTTTAGACCACACCGTGAGTGTCATGGTAATCCGAGAAAAAGCAGGTAAGCAAAAGGTAGTGTACTATGTGAGCAAGACCTTAGAAAATGTAGAAACCAGGTACCTGCCTCTGGAGAAGTTGACACTGGCCCTGGTAATGGCCTCAAAAAAAGTTGAACCACTACTTTCAAGCCCACAAGATTGTAGTGCTAACTGAACATCCACTAAAGTCCCTATTACAGCATGGAGACCTGACATGTAAAGTAGCTCAATGGGCTATAGTTTTAGAGAATTCAGGCCGAGAACAACAATCAAGGGCCAAATTTTGGCCAATTTTGTGGCAAAATTCTCTTCTGGCGCGATCCCAAGGCAGGCACCGATGAGTCGCAGCCTAGGATGCCTGGGAGAGGAAGAAGAAAACCAATTGGGGCCACAAAACCCCATGCCAGTAGAACAAAAGAAATGAGAAGAAAGGCTAAAATCCTACGATATTTCCATTGGCGATTCCTTTTGCCTCTTTGTCGACGACAGCTTAAACCGACAAGGAGTAGGGGTAGGAGTGGTTTTGGTGTCGCTAGATAGGCGAATGATAGAACAGTCCATCCGATTAGGGTTCAAAGCCTTAAATAACGAAGCAGAATACGAGGCGCTAATTGTTGGACTGAAATTGGCAGCGACTGTGGAAGCTAATAAGGTGGTAGTCTTTTATGACTCTCAGCTCATTGTGAATCAAGCAACGGGTGAATACGCAACCCGGGATGAGAGGATGATAGCACTACAACAAAAAGTGTCTTTAGAGATGAAAACTAATGACGAAAATAAATTTTGTCACGAAAGACGTACCTTTTAGTGAAGAAAATAATTTTTCGTCTCCAAATGTACCATTTTTAGAGACAAAAGTAAAATTTCGTCACCAATCTGCATACATAATAAAAAAATTAGGTGACGAAATTATTTTTCGTCATTATTTATATCTTTTTTGTCACTAAAGATTTTCCAGCTAATTTTTCGGATGGCGCCAAAATTTTCAGACTTTTGGTGAGGAAAAAATTGGTCACCAATAATAAAATTATTAACGACAAATATATTTTCGTCACCAATAATTTTTAATATTTTAATATTATTTAGTGAGAAAACTATTTTCATGGCTAATAATTTTATCTTTTAGTGAGGAAATAATTTTGTCACCAAATAAATGGTTGAGTTGCTAAAGGTTTTTAGAGGGAAATGAATATATTGGCGCCTTAGATATATCAGTTCTTCTTCTCACACAGATTTGACCACCAAACCTCACCCTACATGACCTCACTTCAGCGCACACCACCAACGCCGCTCGCCACCGCCACCCCCACCACCACCACCACCGCCCGCAGATCACCACCGCCACATCCTCACAGGTATTCTCTCACTCTCGGTCTATCTCTCTCTCACTCGCGGTCTATTTTTCGCTTTGTCTACCTCAGTAACTCTCTCTACCTCTCTGTCCCCATTTTTCTTCTCTCACGCCTCACGCCTCTGTGTCTCTTCTCTCTCACGCCTCACGCCTCTGCCTTCCTCTCTGTTATTGGAGCATCACCGCAAGGGTTAGACGAACACAACGCAAGGGTTAGACGAGCACACAGTAAGGGTTAGCACCACCGTCGCTTTGTCTCGGATAGGTATATCCTCTATTTCGCCCTCTCTCTCTTTCTCTCTCTGTACGTGTGTATGTGTCTCTCTCTGTCTTCCTCTCTATGTCTTATTCGATTCGCATATACCTTCATACTCAACCCTAACACTACTAGAAAAATGGGTTTATGACACGAAACTTTTAGCGACGGTATATTTTCTGTCGCAAAAAGTAACCTTTTGTGACGATTAATATCCCGTCGCTAATGGTCACTTTTTGCGACGGCAATTCCTATCTCGAAAAGAGGAAAGGATATATTGGATGGTTTTTGCGATGGCAAACCATTAACTGTCGTAAAAGACCTTTTTTTTTAGACGGCTTTCTATCCCGGTCACAAAAAGATTTTTTTTTGTCATGGCCTTTGTTGTCATGGCTAATGGACCCAAAAAAAAAAAAATGCTTCTTATTCTTTCTCTCTATCACTCCTGTGTCTCTCTGTCACACCATCCTTCTTCTCCTCTGCTCCCTCTCTCTCTCTCTTTCTCTCTCTCTCTCTCTCTCCACCGCCATCGGTACATGAGCACACGACGACCACCGCCATTGATATCACCATCGCAAACCAGTAGCCATTCTCTGAAATTGGGGAGACGCAATCGAAGGGGTTTGACATTGAGATCACTGGCCAAAGTTAGAGGCTAGAATCGACAGAAGCGGCAATTGAGATGCGTAGTAGCGGCGAAATGTAGTGGGGGAATCAAAAACCCTAATTTTATTTCTCTTTTCTCTTCTCTCTCTCTCTCTCTCTCTCTCTCATATATATTATATATATACGTATGTATAAGCAGTTTCAGATCTCTCTCTTTCTTCAATTCAATTTACAAAACATGATGATTTGCTTTGTTTTGCTTTGATTGCTTTCTCAGAACTCAGAAACAAAAATAGAAAGGGTTTTCTTGACAACTCCATTTGATTCATCTGAAATTCTCGTTTTCTCCGAAATGGGGTTGTGGAATTCCCTCCTCAATTGGCTCTGCAGGTAATTTACTCCCTTATGTTCTAATCTTCCATATTTTTTTTCTCATTCTTCAGATTGTCTCTCTCTTATTTTCTAGGAAATGTTGTTCATGGTTTATTGGGTTCAACCTGGTCTCACGAGGTTTCTTACATGGCCCTTTAGAATTACACTACAATTATTCATAACAAACACTACAAAAATTCATAACTTCACCTCAAAAAATTCTCAAGTTTCTTATGATAGTGGACTGTGCGTGGTAGTATTTCCTTAAGAAAATTGAACGAAATAGGTTACCAAGGAAAAAAAAAACCTCTATGGAAGAAATACGATTTGTAAATAAAACTATTATTGCAGTATTTTTCTAATACGAATTATGTGTTTGGTTTGAAATGAAAGGATTACAAAAGATTGTCATTATGCATGCAACTGAAAGTGAGAGAATTCAAGTTCAAAGTATTATTTGATTTTCTCTTTTCTTTCTTTCTTTTTTTAATTGCTCTTTGCTCCATAACCTTTGAAATTTAGATCACTCTGAAATTAAGATTCTATATTCAACTCCACAACACCAGCCCCCAAGCAATAGTGTGGCATTGCAAATATGAGATGGGCTTGTTACCAACAAAACAGAGCACCCACGTGCTAATTGTCGCCCAGAGGGGGGGAATTGAATAGCTATGCCATGTTGTTGGATAATCTTTGAGAAGCAAATTTAATTAAATCAGTTCCACAAGTACAAAGAATAAATTAGAGTAGCAAAATTCTTTTTGGAAGATTTACGATCAATTTGGTTCACTGTAATGGTTCTCTATTTTGGTGTAATGAGAAGAAATGTGGTATGGAAATACTATGGTTGGTTAGTTCTGTTACATTTTCTTTTATGAATTTCATATTGCCTCCAATCTTAACTAAATTAACCAAATGTATTCACTCTCTTCTTAATATGCAGGAAAAGCTTCGGCAGACTCGTGAATTATATGCCTGCTTTAATGCAATGTTGGAGATAAAAGACTTGATGCTAAAGAAGGCTTCTTTGTTAAACTCTATAAACCCACCAATTTGTACTCTATCTTCATCCCTATTTCTAGTTTTTCTAGTTACAATTCTTATAGTCTATCCTAGTCCTACTTAAATCTAAACTTTTAGATTTTGAAATATCTCTCCACAATTTTAGCTTAAAGTTTTCTCATTCTCTTGTTTCATCAACTAAATTTGTATTGTCTGCAAATTTTATACACTGGAGATATTCTCTTTGAATGTGCAGACGTCCCCGAACGTCCTGAGAGAAATCCCCGTTTTGTTCATTGGGCTCACTACAGTTCAGGACTCAATGTCACGGTCCTGTATCTAATATCGCAGAGTGCAATGCAAGACCGATGAATCATCAAAGAGTCCAAATCCGGCAAATCGTTTTTTGAAAAACAGATTTTTAGAAAGAAGTGCCAAACATGGACTGCTTTGCCAGATACAGAGTCGCCACCTAAATATTTATTTTGGGAGAATTTAGGAAACCCTGACTCGTTGCCTAAGGCCACATGTCCGTCATCGCCAAAGTTGCCTCGGCTCGGGAACTTGGGTACGATTGGGAAAGGTCACTTCATGAGCACCCCCGCTCGCCCGATCAAAGATCGGCCTCTACTAACCATGATATCGAGTTTTGAAAACATTATATGCTCTTATTCTGGTTTATTAGCCTAGAATTACTATGTGATGCGCACAGCATACAAGTATAGACTGGATTGCCTAAGTTGGAACAAAGCATCACATATTCGTTGGTTTTGAAAATGGGTTGAATTTTGCTACTCGCAAGTAGGCTAAAACACGGGTTTCGACGAATTATTCCAACTCAAGCAACCCAACCTTCACCCACAGGCATTCAGGCAGTTATATCACATAAGCACATAGCTTCATAGTAAGCATGCTATCATGGCAGTCACTCACACACAATGCAAGGATGCTAAAGCATAAATACTTACCGAGTACTCCAAGCCAAAGAAAGAAGCTAATTAGAAATCATGCATGAATCCTAACTATGCTGAGATGCCTAATGCAACACATAAAGGTATGCAACTAAGATAGGCTCGGCTATTCTAAGATGGCATATGAAATGCAACAAATGATACACGTATTCAACTCGGAATTGAAATACAATGCAGTTAGTATGATGCGCCGAGTCCGGTGCATGCAAGACAGATGAATGGATGCAAACATGCGAGCATAAGTATGCTAATTGAAACGTGCCCTAAAACTAACCATCATAAGCTGGTAAATAAAAGGGAGAAAGACGTGGGGTTGAAAGACATGCATCACACACACGCACACTTATTACAACATTGCCCTCTCGCAGAGGGTCCGAATAAATATTACACAACCAAAATGAATAACTAATTACTATACAACACTAGCTAATTAACAAATTAACTAAGAAAACAAGTAAACTAGCATGCAATGCCACATGAAGTAGACTGCCTCAGCTCTGTTCGGAATGATGAAAGATGCATGCATGCTCGAGTCGCCTTGCCGGGAAATCCATCGCGATGCCCCGATTTGCCTCTGTTTACAATTGACCCCGGAACACTGTACACAACTCCATGGGAACTTGTAGAGATACTGCTGACCAGTTTTTGCTGCTGGCTTCCGGTTTGCTACAACAGAGAGCAAAAAAGGGGCATGGCAGAGTATTTTCAACATATGTGTGCGTAACCACTCTCCCCATCATTGCACAAGCTCCAGGGAGTGCAGTCCTCGATCCTCGTGCCACTAATCACGCATCCCGATGCATGATGGCTGAGGAGTCGAATTGCACGACTCGATGTAAAATGAATGCACATATAAACACAACAAGGCCTAAACTCCATCATGGGTAATCCGGAGTGTCGGTGACCGAGAATCAAGGCACGCTTCGTCACTTGGAGTACGAAACGTCCCTCGTTTCCCGTGTTTGGACTAAACCCTACTCCAAACACTATGCAACAACTAGAATGGCATGGCATGCAAACACAATGCAACAACTAGTGTGAAGCCCTGAAAAATGTTTTCTCTTTAAAAACCTAATGTTTAAATTAGTTTCTTAAAGCCCCTCAGTTACTAGACTTATTTCGAACTAGTGCATATAATGTTTAAATTATTTCCAACTAGTGTTCATTTAATCCAACTAGTGTTCATTTAATCCAACTAGTGTCTTTTCATAATCCAACTAGTGTTTATTAGTGGGCTTTAATGAACCAATAAATCCTAACTTGCCCTTTCAATTCCATGTTACACCAAGTTTGCCTATAAATTGAGCTCACCTCTCAACTTCTTTCTATGGTTTTTCCCATATCTCTCTCCATTTGTTATATAGATTTAGAGTTTAGATTAAGAATGTTTAAAGTGAGAGTAAGCATTTTCATAAAGGAGGAGAGTTGTAGATTTTGTGAAACCTTATATACCTTATGGCTTAGAATTTGGATATTCATAGAGAAAAATCGAGATTCGAGTGTTGGAGACGGAGGAGATTGATTTGAGGTAATTTGGGTGGTATACAATATGCTTCCTCTAAATCTCTTTACAAAGAGTTTATGTTAATTACTTTCAATTTGTAATCCTTTTGATTATTGTGATCATTTCATAAATCCTGTGAATCATTGTCTGTTGACACGTTTGAGTACTCTGGTCTTTTGATAAATTCTGTGAAGTTGTTCTGTGTAGCTAATGTTGATATGTCTGGCTAAATGACGTGGAAATGCTCCGTACATGGATCGAGTAGACCTTGCCAATAGCTTGGACCAATAGCCCAGATAAGCATTTGTGCTTGGGTGAGGTGGGTGAGGCCAGTCATTGGTCATGTACCGAGTAGGACCGGGTATTTGGTTCTGGATAAATTATCATATGTCGAGTTGACTTGTTTGTGCAATTTGGTAAATTGTTTGATTATTGAATCTAATCGGTTGTGTAATTGCTAGATCTCTGTTAATTTAATTTCTGTCTGAGCCTTGTTATTCCTGTTGTATTGTATACTTCCCGAATTACTTTATTTTTCAGGCATGGAGCAAATTTAGTAGCGATTGGAGTTGAAGCATCTAAAGGTTGATTTGAGGTTGATTTGATTTATTAACGACCCGGAAGACGGGGCGTTACAACTAGCATGCAATCCTAAACGAAATGCAACTAAGACATGCAAACATGCAAGGAATGACATGCAAAGGTATACTCAATGCACATGACGACTATATGGCATACGCAATGCACACATGGAGACTAACAATGAAATGATCAAGGCATACACAATGCAATGGTCAATCATGCAACAATCATGGACTAAATGGCATATACAATGCAAGATGGACTTAAACTAAAATGAATGGGCCTCAGCCACACTCAAATCAGTGGCCATTCATGATGAAATTAAAGGCAGGAACACTCATGCAAACATGCCCAATGCAAGGGACCGAACTTAAGGCATCAAATGACACTCTACCAAAGCATGGCAAGGGATGAAATATGGCATACAAACACACATTTTCCAGCTCTGAAACATGATACACAATGGTCCCGAATCATGTAAATATGTCACACAATGCATGCTAGATGGCCCGAATACCGAAACTAGTGAAGTGCGTTTCACTAGAGGTACACAAAGCAATGGACAAATGGAAAAACCAGCCCCAAACAAACCCTAGGCAGGTCCAAGACAGTGGGAAAATGGCCTAAAAAGATGGCTCAACATGCATAGAAATGAAGCTCATGCAATGGTCCAAAAATGAGGCAAACTAGCACGACTCTCAAACACATTTAAAGAGTGGAAAACATGGGAATATGGCATACATGTAAGCTCTGAAATATGATGCAAAATGGTCCTAAAACATGGAAACACCTCAACATAAGCATGCAATAGGCCTCAAAACACAAAGCTAGGCAAGAGTATTGAACTACAACCATGCATAGCAAGCATCATTCGACCATGAGGCATAAAAACAGAGCTAAGGCAGTCCAAAACATGCACAAAATCAGTTTAAGGCATGGCCAAAAAGTGCTAGATTCATAGACCAAAATAGCATGCAATACAAGCTAGTGAAGAGGGTTTACACTACAAGTATATGGAGCATTCAAGAGGTCACTAAACCAGAAAAATTCAGAGGTATGACATGCCAAATAAACCCCAAAAACCCACTGAAATATGGTCTATGCATGCAAGAATGATAGGCCCCTTTGATATGCTATGAAGAGGGTTATTCTACAAATGAAAGGGGGACACCTAATATGGAAAAAACACCTCTAGACAGAGGTTATGCAGGCCCTAAAACTCACTGAAAAGGGCCTGAAATGAGGCTAGGAAACATGCAAGTATAGGCTCCTTTGTTAGGCCAAATATGCTAGAAAATAAGACAAGGGGTGAGAGGGCCACCCCTCTCTGATTTTGGCTCTCGAAAACACATAACAACCACTGAAAATCCGCTGGATTTCAGTGGTCAAAAGGGCCAACAAAGCTTAACACAAAGGCCCTAATGCATGGCTCAAAACGAAGGGAAATGAAGCATGCAAGAGGGTAGATGACCCCCAACAGAAAAATGGTCTTAAACAAACATGTTAAGAAGCTCAAAATAAGACTTTTTTCAGTTTATGACGAAGCCCAAATTTGCTTTCAAGTATGGCTAAAAGATGAAGCAAAACAATGCTAAGAAAAGGGAAAGAGAGTGTTACCCTTGTAGCCAAAGGGACCAGCAGCTTTTGGACCAAAATAGCACACCTTCAACCTCTGAAAACCAGCTCCAAGGTGCTTAGGTTGATGTTGGAGGTGTTAGGCTAAAAGATATGCAATGGTGCAAGAACAAGGGGCTTTTGGACACAAGATAGAGAGATGTAGAGGGAAGTGTATGCATAAGCCTTAAAGCAATTTCTGAACCTTTGCAAAGGAAGGAGAGTCCTTCCTTTATAGAGCCAAGGGTCCAAAGCTTCTCCTAGAAGCTTAGAACCAAGAGTGAAGATCCTCCATACACGTGTATAGAGGATGCAGCTTGTGCCTCCCAGCTGGCACAGCTGAAAAGCATTCAGGGAGACAAAAAAGGTGGGAGCTGGCCGACCAGTTCAAATGGTCGGCCGACCACTTGCCCTGGTCGGCCGACCAGGTCAAAAGGTCCAAGGTAGTCGGCCATCCCCTATGATGAAGCCCCAGAAGTTAGCTTTCTAATGGCACCAGCCTTGCATTAAAATTCCAACTATGCAAAAAGTTATGCCTGTTTTGGTGAAGCCGCGCAGATTCGATCCAACCGGATTAATGCCCTTCTTCAACTAACTATATCTCCTCCGTCCAGACTTGGCTTTAGCAGATTCTTGAGTGCAGAATGAAGCCCCGGAAGTAAGCTTTCCAATGGTGGTGGCCTCATAGCTGAAATACAAGTATGCAAATGAATAGGCCTGATTCAGCGAGAACTGCTCGTCCCTCTCCTAGCGATTCATGTCCATTTCTCCCCCAACTGGGTTTCTTCCCTCTTCTCTTCTTTTCTTCAACTTCAAACCCCTAAACAAGGTATTTTGAAAGATTTTTCAGAGATTTCATCTCTCTTTCGATCATTTCCACTTTGCCCTTGTTCGGTTTACCGAAAAGCGCGACATTTAACAAAATGCGAGCGTCGGAACATCGTAGAACTTTTATTTTCAAAACATTTTGAAAGAGAGGGTTTCAAGTCTAAAATCTTTTGATCATGATTGTTTTGGTCCAAAAGGGGTATGAAGTTGAGATTTGACTCTTCCCTTGCCGAAGAAACTGAACATTTGCCTTGCACACCTTCATCACCGAGTAAACCATCAGTAGCGCCCAAGTCTTAAGGGCGGTCAAAAATGGGGTGTCTATAGAATGCTTTTTTTAAGTTCATCCATTACTATGTATGTAAGCATGTTGGAAATACTATATTTGTGATATGATATCTATTAAACTATATGACACAAAATGAGGTTTCTTTCAAAATATTTAATAAGTCTACATTTTGTATGTGTATAGGACATTTTTAAAGAGGTCATTGTCAGACGACAACATTCTTTGTGAAAGCAATTCACCCATTGAAGCCACTGATGTTTGACAAAATGAATATCACAATCAGTCTTTGCCTAATAAGACGCAAGGTCTTTCAGAGTCAACTCCAGAAATCTCAACTTGTGAAAGTGAATTATCTTATTCAAGGTGAGCTTACATCACTTTGTTAAATCTGGTACCTGAAGGAGCTTCTTTATCATTTAACTTTGTTCTCTACAAGTGCAATTGGGCTTTCCCATTATTTGATTTACTGTAGCTAATATAATGGCCAAAATTGACCATATAATTTGCATAATTCTTTGAAGAATAAAGTAGAAAGGCTCTGATAAAAATATAATGTTCCAAAGTCGTCAATTTGTCAAAAAACCAGCTTGGACTAGCCAATTGGACTGGATTGGCCCAGGTGCCCATAAAGTTGATGAAATTCAGAAAGTGCAACTGTACTAAAGCTTTAACTTGCTGGATTCATCATGAGTGGACAAATAATCTACCCAGATGATATGAATGATGAATTTGAAACTGTCAAAGTATCATCTAACAAAAACATGTGGATTTTGATTACCATTTAGAATGTCATTTGAAAATTGAATGAGTAATTTCAAATACCAAATGAGCTTATGAGTTGGGGAACACCTCAAACACCTCGGGAGGGACCAATGTGAGTTGTGGAAACTTACGGAACTAGCACGGAACTCCCGATTTGAAAACTAACTCGAAAAATGTACTTTTTAACACTTAGCTTCAAAATAGGCCACCGGAGGCCAAAATCTTGCAACATCCATGAGACGGCCCAGGAAACACCTCAAACACCTCGGGAGGGACCAATGTGAGTTGCGGAAAGTTACAGAACTAACACGGGACTCCCGGTTTGAAAACTAAGTCAAAAAATGTACTTTTTCACATTTAAGCATGAAAATAGGCCATCGGAGGTCAAAATCGTGCAACAGTACAAGACGGCACAGGGGAACACGTCAAACACATCGGGCGGGACCGACATAAGTTGTGCAAACTTACGGAACTAGCACGGGACTCCCAGTTTGAAAACTAAGTCGAAAAATGCAATTTTTCACACTTAAGCTTGAAAATAGGCCATCGGAGGTCAAAATCATGCAACAGCCACGAGACAGCCTGGGGAACACGTTAAACACGTCGGGAGGGACCAATATGAGTTGAGGAAACTTACGGAACAAGCACGGGACTCCTGGTTTGAAAACTAAGTCGAAAAATGTACTTTTTCACACTTAAGCTTCAAAATAGGCCACCGGAGGCCAAAATCGTGCAAAATCTATGAAACGGCCTCAGGAACACCTCAAACACCTTGGGAGGGACCAATGTGAATTGTGGAAACTTACGGAACTAGCATCGGACTCCAGGTTTGAAAATTAAGTCCAAAATTGCACTTTTTCATAATTAAGCTTCAAAATAGACCACCGGAGGCCAAAATCGTGCAATAGCCACGAGACGGCCCAGTGAACACCTCAAACACCTCGGGAGGGACCAATGTGAGTTGTGGAAACTTATGGAACTAGCACCGGACTCCCAGTTTGAAAACTAAGTCAAAAAATGCACTTTTTCCCACTTAAGCTTCAAAATAGGCCACCGGAGGTAAAAATCGTGCAACAGCCACGAGACGGCCCGGTGAACACCTCAAATACTTCGGGAGGGACCAATGTGAGTTGTGGAAACTTAAGGAACTAGCACGGGACTCCCGGTTTGAAAACTAAATCGAAAAATGCACTTTTTCACACTTAAGTTTCAAAATAGGCCACCGGAGGCCAAAATCATGCAACAGCCACGAGATGGCCCAGCGAACACCTCAAACACTGCGGAAGGGACCAATGTGAGTTGCGAAAACTTACGGAACAAGCACGGGACTCCCGGTTTGAAACTAAGTCCAAAATTGCACTTTTTCACACTTAAGCTTTAAAATAGGCCACCGGAGGCCAAAATCGTGCAACAGTCATGAGATGACCTGGCGAACACCTCAAACACCTCGGGAGGGACCAATGTGAGTTGTGGAAACTTACAGAACTAACACGGGACTCCCGGTTTGAAAACTAAGTCAAAAAATGTACTTTTTCATACTAAAACTTCAAAATAGACCACCGCAGGGCAAAATCGTGCAACAGCCATGAGACGGCCCGGGGAACACCTCAAACACCTCGGGAGGGACCAATGTGAGTTGTGAAAACTTACAGAACTAGCACGGGACTCCCGGTTTGAAAACTAAGTCAAAAAATACACTTTTTCATACTTAAGGTTGACAATACAGCATCGGAGGTCAAAATCGTGCAACAACAAGAGGCGGCCTAGGAAACAAATCAAACACGTCAGGTGGGACCGACATAAGTTGTGGAAACTTATGGAACTAGCACGGGACTCCCGGTTTGAAAACTAAGTCAAAAAATGTATTTTTTCACACTTAAGCATGAAAATAGGCCATCGGAGGTCAAAATCGTGCAACAACCACGAGACGGCCTGGGGAACACGTCAAACACATCGAGAGGGACCAATTTGAGTTGTGGAAACTTACGGAACTTGCATGGGACTCCCGGTTTGAAAACTAAGTCAAAAAATGTACTTTTTCACACTTAAGCTTCAAAATAGGCCACCGGAGGCCAAAATCGTACAACAGCCATGAGATGGCCCAGCAAACACCTCAAAGACCACAGGAGGGACCAATGTGAGTTGTGAAAACTTACGGAACAAGCACTGGACTCCCGGTTTGAAAACTAAGTCCAAAATTACACTTTTTCACACTTAAGCTTCAAAATAGGCCACCGGAGGCCAAAATCATGCAACAGCCACGAGACGGCCTGGCGAACACCTCAAACACCTCGGGAGGGACCAATGTGAGTTGTGGAAATTAACAAAACTAACATGGGACTCCCGGTTTGAAAACTAAGTCAAAAAATGCACTTTTTCGCACTGAAACTTCAAAATAGGCCACCGGAGGCCAAAATTGTGCAACCACCATGAGACGGCCCGAGGAATACCTCAAACACCTTGGGAGGGACCAATGTGAGTTGTGGAAACTTACAGAACTAGCACGGGACTCCTGGTTTGAAAACTAAGTCAAAAAATGCACTTTTTCATACTTAAGCTTGAAAATAGGCCATCGGAGGTCAAAATCGCGCAACAGCATGAGGCGACCCGGGGAACCCATCAAACACATCGGGCGGGACCGACATAAGTTGTGCAAACTTAGGAAACTGGCACGGGACTCCCGATTTGAAAACTAAGTCGAAAAATGCATTTTTTCACACTTAATTTGAAAATAGACCATCGGAGGTCAAAATCGTGCAACGACCACGAGACGGCCCGGGGAACACGTCAAACATGTGGGGAGGGACCAATGTGAGTTGTGGAAACTTACAGAACGAGCACGGGACTCCTGATTTGAAAACTAAATCGAAAAATGTACTTTTTCACACCTAAGCTTCAAAATAGGCCACCGGAGCCCAAAATCATGCAACAGCCACGAAATGGCCTCGGGAACACCTCAAACACCTCGGAGGGGACCAATGTGAGTTGTGGAAACTTACGGAACTAACACCGGACTCCCGGTTTGAAAATTAAGTCCAAAATATCACTTTTTCACAATTAAGTTTCAAAATAGGCCACCGAAGGCCAAAATCGTGCAACAGCCACGAGACGGCCCAGTGAACACCTCAAACACCTCAGAAGGGACCAATGTGAGTTGTTGAAACTTACGGAACTAACACGGGACTCCCAGTTTGAAAACTAAGTCGAAAAATGCACTTTTTCCCACTTAAGTTTCAAAATAGGCCACCGGAGGTAAAAATTGTGCAACAGCCACGAGACGGCCCGGTGAACACCTCAAACACTTCGGGAGGGACCAATGTGAGTTGTGGAAACTTAAGGAACTAGCACGGCACTCCCGGTTTGAAAACTAAATCAAAAAATGCACTTTTTCACACTTAAGTTTCAAAATAGGCCACCGGAGGCCAAAATCGTGCAACAGCCACGAGATGGCACAGCGAACACCTCAAACACCACGGGTGGGACCAATATGAGTTGTGAAAACTTACGGAACATGCACGGGACTACCGGTTTGAAAACTATGTCCAAAATTGCACTTTTTCACACTTAAGCTTCAAAATCGACCACCGGAGGCCAAAATTGTGCAACAGCCACGAGGCGGTTTGGCGAACACATCAAACACCTCGGAAGGGACCACTGTGAGTTATGGAAACTTACGGAACTAACACGGGACTCCCGGTTTGAAAACTATGTCAAAAAATGCACTTTTTCACACTGAAGCTTCAAAATAGGCCACCGGAGGCCAAAATCGTGCAACAGCCATGAGACGGCCCGGGGAACACCTCAAACACCTCGGGAGGGACCAATGTGAGTTGTGAAAACTTACAAAATTAGCACGAGACTCCTGGTTTGAAAACTAAGTCAAAAAATGCACTTTTTCATACTTAATGTGAAAAATAGGCCATCGGAGGTCAAAATCGTGCAACAGCACGAGGCTGCCCGGGGAACACATCAAACACATCTAGTGGGACCAACATAAGTTGTGGAAACTTACGAAACTAGCACGGGACTCCCGGTTTGAAAACTAAGTCGAAAAATGTATTTTTTCACACTTAAGCTTGAAAATAGGCCATCGGAGGTCAAAATCGTATAACAACCACGAGAAGGCCCAGGGAACACGTCAAACACGTCGGGAGGGACCAATGTGAGTTGTGGAAACTTACGGAACTAGCACAGGACTCCAGGTTTGAAAACTAAGTCGAAAAATGCATTTTTTCACACTTAAGCTTGAAAATAGGCCATCGGAGGTCAAAATCGTGCAACAACCACGAGACGGCCCGGGGAATACGTCATACACGTCGGGAGGGACCAATGTGAGTTGTGGAAACTTACGGAACTAGCACGGGACTCCTGGTTTGAAAACTAAGTCGAAAAATGTACTTTTTCACACTTAAGCTTCAACATAGGCCACCGGAGGCCAAAATCGTGCAACAACGACGAGATGGCCCAGCAAACACCTTAAACACCACGGGAGGGACCAATGTGAGTTGTGAAAACTTACGAAACAAGCACGGGACTCCCGGTTTGAAAACTAAGTCCAAAATTGCACTTTTTCACACTTAAGCTTCAAAATAGGCCAACGGAGGCCAAAATCGTGCAACAGCCATGAGACGGCCTGGCGAACACCTCAAACACCTCGGGAGGGACCAATGTGAGTTGTGGAAACTTACAAAACTAACACGGGACTCCCGGTTTGAAAACTAAGTCGAAAAATGTACTTTTTTGCACTAAGCTTCAAAATAGGCCACTGGAGGCCAAAATCGTGCAACAGCCATGAGACGGCCCGAGGAATACCTCAAACACCTCGAGAGAGACCAATGTGAGTTATGGAAACTAACAGAACTAGCACAGGACTCCCGGTTTGAAAACTAAATCAGAAAATGCACTTTTTCTTACTTAAGCTTGAAAATAGGCCATCGGAGGTCAAAGTCGTGCAACAGCATGAGGTGGCCCGGGCAACACATCAAACACGTCGGGCGAGACCGACATAAGTTGTGCAAACTTACGAAACTGGCACGGGACTCCCGGTTTGAAAACTAAGTCGAAAAATGCATTTTTTCACGCTTAAGCTTGAAAATAGGCCATCGGAAGTCAAAATCGTGCAACAACCACGAAACGGCCTGGGGAACACGTCAAACACGTCGGGAGGGACCAATGTGAGTTGTGGAAACTTAGGGAACTAGCACGGGACTCTCGATTTGAAAACTAAATCGAAAAATGTACTTTTTCACACCTAAGCTTCAAAATTGGCCACCGGAGGCCAAAATCGTGCAACAGCCACAAAACGGCCTCGGGAACACCTCAAACACCTCGGGAGGGACCAGCGTGCGTTGTGAAAACTTACAGAACTAGCATCGGACTCCCGGTTTGAAAATTAAGTCCAAAGTTGCACTTTTTCACAATTAAGCTTCAAAATAGGCCACCGGAGGCTAAAATCGTGCAACAGCCACGACACGGCCCGGTGAACACCTCAAATACCTCAGAAGGGACCAATGTGAGTTGTGAAAACTTACGGAACTAGCACGGGACTCCCGATTTGAAAACTAAGTTGAAAAATGCACTTTTTCCCACTTTAGTTTCAAAATAGGCCACCGAAGGTAAAAATCGTGCAACAGCCACGAGACGGCCTGGCAAACATCTCAAACACTTCGGGAGGGACCAATGTAAGTTGTGGAAACTTAAGGAACTAGCACGGGACTCCCGATTTGAAAACTAAATCAAAAAATGTACTTTTTCACACTTAAGTTTCAAAATAGGCCACAGGAGGCCAAAATCGTGCAACAGCCACGAGATGGCTTAGCAAACACCTCAAACACCACGGGAGAGACTAATGTGAGTTGTGAAAACTTATGGAACAAGCACGGGACTCCCGGTTTGAAAACTAAGTCCAAAATTGTACTTTTTCACACTTGAGCTTCAAAATAAGCCACCGGAGACCAAAATCGTGCAACAGCCATGAGACGGCCTAGCGAACACCTCAAACACCTCGGGAGGGACCAATGTGGGTTGTGGAAACGTACGGAACTAACACGGGACTCCCGGTTTGAAAACTATGTCAAAAAATGCACTTTTTCGCACTGAAGCTTCAAAATAGGCCACCGGAGACCAAAATCGTGCAACAGCCATGAGACAGCCTGGGGAACACCTCAACCACCTCGGGAGGGACCAATGTGAGTTGTGAAAACTTGCAGAACTAGCACGGGACTCCCGGTTTGAAAACTAAGTCAAAAAATGCACTTTTTCATACTTAAGGTTAAAAATAGGCCATCGGAGGTCAAAATCGTGCAACAGCACGAGCCGGCCCGGGGAACACATCAAACACGTCGAGCGGGACCGACGTAAGTTGTGGAAACTTACGGAACTAGCATGGGACTCCCAGTTTGAAAACTAAGTCGAAAAATGCATTTTTTCACACTTAAGCTTAAAAATAGGCCATCGGAGGTCAAAATCGTGCAACAACCACGAGAGGGCATGGGAACACGTCAAACATGTCGGGAGGGACCAATGTGAGTTGTGGAACCTTACGGAACTAGCACGGGACTCCTGGTTTGAAAACTAAGTCGAAAAATGTACTTTTTCACACTTAAGCTTCAAAATAGGCCACCGGAGGCCAAAATCGTGCAACAGCCATGAGGTGGCCCAGCGAACACCTCAAACACCATGGGAGAGACCAATGTGTAAAAACTTACGAAACAAGCACAGGACTCCCGGTTTGAAAACTAAGTCCAAAATTGCACTTTTTCACACTTAAGCTTCAAAATTGGCCACCGGAGGCCAAAATCGTGCAACAACAATGAGACGGCCTGGCGAACACCTCAAACACCTCGGGAGGGACCAATGTGAGTTGTGGAAACTTACAGAACTAACACGGGACTCCCGGTTTGAAAACTAAGTTGAAAAATGCACTTTTTTGCACTGAAGCTTCAAAATAGGCCACTAGAGACCAAAATCATGCAACAACCATGAGACGGCCCACGGAACACCTCAAACACCTCAGGAGGGACCAATGTGAGTTGTGGAAACTTACAGAACTAGCACGGGACTCCCTGTTCGAAAACTAAGTCAAAAAATGCACTTTTTCATACTTAAGGTTGAAAATAGGCCATCGGAGGTCAAAATCGTACAACAGCGTGAGGTGGCCTAGGGAACACATCAAACACGTCGAGCGGGACCGACATAAGTTGTGCAAACTTACGGAACTAACATGGGACTCCCGGTTTGAAAACTAAGTCGAAAAATGCATTTTTTCACATTTAAGCTTGAAAATAGGCCAGCGAAGGTCAAAATCGTGCAACAACCACGACACAGCCCGGGGAACACGTCAAATATGTCATGAGGGACCAATGTGAGTTGTGGAAACTTTTAGAACTAGCACGGGACTCCTGATTTGAAAACTAAGTCGAAAAATGTACTTTTTCACACCTAAGCTTCAAAATATGCCACCGGAGGACAAAATCGTGCAACAGCCACGAAACGGCCTCGGGAACACCTCAAACACCTCGGGAGGGACCAATGTGAGTTGTGGAAACTTACGGAACTAGCACCGGACTCCCAGTTTGAAAATTAATTCCAAAATTGCACTTTTTCACAATTAAGCTTCAAAATAGGCCACCGGAGGCCCATATCATGCAACAACCATGAGATGGCCCAGTGAACACCCCAAACACCTCAGAAGGGACCAATGTGAGTTGTGGAAACTTACAGAACTAGCACGGGACTCCCGGTTTGAAAAGTAAGTCGAAAAATGCACTTTTTCCCACTTAAGTTTCAAAATAGGCCACCGGAGGTCAAAATCGTGCAACAGGCACGAGACGGCCTGGTGAACACCTCAACCACCTCGGGAGGGACCAATGTGAGTTGTGGAAACTTACGGAACTAGCACGGGACTCCCAGTTTGAAAACTAAATCGAAAAATGCACTTTTCCACACTTAAGTTTCCAAATAGGCCACCGGAGGCCAAAATCATGCAACAGCCACGAGATAGCCCGGCGAACACCTCAAACACCTCGGGAGGGACCAATGTGAGTTGTGAAAACTTACGAAACAAGCACGGGACTCCCGGTTTGAAAACTAAATCCAAAATTGCACTTTTTCACACTTATGCTTCAAAATAAGCCACTAGAGGCCAAAATCATGCAACAGCTACGAGACGGCCTGGGGAACACCTCAAACACCTCGGGAGGGACTAATGTGAGTTGTGGAAACTTACAGAACTAACACCGGACTCCCGGTTTGAAAACTAAGTCGAAAAATGTACTTTTTCACACTTAAGTTTCAAAATAGGCCACCGGAGGCCAAATCGTGCAACAGCCACGAGACAGCCCAGAGAACACCTCAAACACCTCGGGAGGGACCAATGTGAGTTGTGGAAACTTACGGAACTAGCACGGGACTCCCGGTTTGAAAGCTAAGTCCAAAATTGCACTTTTTCACACTTAAGCTTCAAAATAGGCCGCCGGAGGCCAAAATCATGCAACAGCCACGAGACGGCCCAAGGAACACCTCAAACACCTCGGGACGGACCAATGTGAGTTTTGAAAACTTTCGAAACTAGCACGGGACTCCCGGTTTGAAATCTAAGTCAAAAAATGCACTTTTCACACTTAAGCTTCAAAATAGGCCACCGAAGGCCAAAATCGTGCAACAGCCACGAAACGACCCAGGGAACACCTCAAACACCTCGCGAGGGACCAATGTGAGTTATGGAAACTTACAAAACTAGCACGGGATTCCCGGTTTGAAAACTAAGTCCAAAATTACACTTTTTCACACTTCAACTTCAAAATAGGCCACCGGAGGCCAAAATCGTGCAACAGCCACAAGACGGCCTGGGGAACACCTCAAACACCTTGGGAGGGACCAATGTGAGTTGTGGAAACTTACGGAACTAGCACTGGACTCCGGTTTGAAAACTAAGTCGAAAAGTGCGCTTTTTCACACTTAAGCTTCAAAATAGGCTACAGGAGACCAAAATCGTGCAACAGCCACGAGACGGCTCGGGGAACACCTCAAACACCTCGGGAGGGACCAATTAGAGTTATGGAAACTTATGGAATTAGCACAGGACTCCCGGTTTGAAACCTAAGTCCAACATTGCACTTTTTCACACTTAAGCTTCAAAATAGGCCACTGGAGGCCAAAATCGTACAACAGCCACGAGACGGCCTGGGGAACACCTCAAACACCTCGAGAGGGACCAATGTGAGTTGTGGAAACTTATGGAACTAGCACGGGACTCCTAGTTTGAAAACTAAGTCAAAAAATTTACTTTTTCACACTTAAGCTTCAAAATAGGCCACCGGAGGCGAAAATCGTGCAACAGTCACGAGACGGCCCGGGGAACACCTCAAACACCTCGGCAAGGACCAATGTGAGTTGTGGAAACTTATGGAACTAGCACGGGACTCCTAGTTTGAAAACTAAGTCGAAAAATATACTTTTTCACACTTAAGCTTCCAAATAGGCCACCGGAGACCAAAATCGTGCAACAGCCACGAGACGGCCTACGAAACACCTCAAACACCTCGAGAGGGACCAATGTGAGTTGTGAAAATTTACGGAACTAGCACGAGACTCCCGGTTTGAAAACTAAGTCTAAAAATGCACTTTTTCACACTTAAGTTTCAAAATAGGCCACTAGAGGCCAAAATCGTGCAACACCCACGAAACGGCACGAGCAACACCTCAAACACCTCAGGAGGGACCAATGTGAGTTATGAAAACTTACGGAACAAGCACAGGACTCCCGGTTTGAAAACTAAGTCCAAAATTACACTTTTTCACATTTAAGCTTCAAAATTGGCCACCAAAGGCCAAGATCGTGCAACAGCCACGAGACGGCCTGGGGAACACCTTAAACACCTCAGGAGGGACCAATGTGAGTTGTGAAAACTTACAGAACTAGCACAGGACTCCCGGTTTGAAAACTAAGTCGAAAATTGCACTTTTTCACACTTAAGCTTCAAAATAGGCCACCGGAGGCCAAAATCGTGCAACAGCCACGAGACAGCCCGGGGAACACCTCAAACACCTCAGGAGGGACCAATATGAGTTATGAAAACTTACGGAACTAGCACGGGACTCCTAGTTTGAAAACTAAGTCCAAAATTACACTTTTTCACACTTCAGATTCAAAATAGGCCACCATATGCCAAAATCGTGCAACAGCCACAAGACAGCCCGAGGAACATCTCAAACACCTCGGGAGGGACCAATGTGAGTTGTGGAAACTTACGGAACTAGCACGGGACTCCCGGTTTGAAAACTAAGTCAAAAAGTGCACTTTTTCACACTTAAGTTTCAAAATAGGCCACCAGAGGCCAAAATCGTGCAACAGCCACGAGACGGCCCGGGGAACACCTCAAACACCTCAAGAGGGACCAGTGTGAGTTGTGGAAACTTATGGAACTAGCACGGGACTCCCGGTTTGAAAACTAAGTCGAAAAATGTACTTTTTCACACTTATGCTTCAAAATAGGCCACCGGAGGCCAAAATCGTGCAACAGCCATGAGACGGCCCGGGGAACACCTCAAACACCTCGGGAGGGACCAATGTGAGTTGTGAAAACTTACGGAACTAGCACAGGACTCCCGGTTTGAAAACTAATTCCAAAATTGCACTTTTTCACACTTAAGCTTCAAAATAGGCCACCGGAGGCCAAAATCGTGCAACAGCCACGAGACGGCCGGGGAACACCTCAAACACCTCGGGAGGGACCAATGTGAGTTGTGTAAACTTTCAAAACTAGCACGAGACTCCCGGTTTGAAAACTAAATTGAAAGATGCACTTTTTGACACTTAAGCTTGAAAAGTATGCCATCGGAGGTCAAAATCGTGCAACAACCACGAGACGGCCCAGGGAATATGTCAAACACGTCAGGAGGGACCAATGTGAGTTGTGGAAACTTACGGAACTAGCATAGGACTCCCGGTTTGAAAACTAAGTCGAAAAATGCACTTTTTCACACTTAAGCTTGAAAATAGGCCATCGGAGGCCAAAATCGTGCAACAACCACGAGACGGCCCGGGGCACACCTCAAACACCTTAGGAGGGACCAATGTGAGTTATGGAAACTTACGGAACTAGCACGGGACTCCCGGTTTGAAAACTAATTCGAAAAATGCATGTTAAATTGTATATTTTACGGATAAGATAATAATTGTCTAACTTGCATTTTTTTTTTTTTTTTTTTTTGTGTTTCATTTTTTTGCAGATTCAAGATCTGATATAGACATGTTTAGTAATTTGGAGGGCAGATGGTAGCTCATTTTGTGTTTTTGTTCATATTACCTTACATGTATTTTGGTTTTGTTGTAAATTTTATGTTTTTGTTGGTATTACAGGGCATGTTTCATAATCCGCCCTTGATATTTTATTTTTGTTAATATTAGTAAACATGTTTTTTGTTGGATATTAGGAGATGTGTTTTGTAATCCGCATGCGGTTGATATTATATTTTTATGGATATTAGTAGACGTTTTTTGTGGATATTAGGAGACATGTTCATAATCCGCATGCAATTCATATTATATTTTTGTGGATAGTGCTAAAATTCGATTGTGATGTTTATGAAAATGAACAGATTTTTGTATTAATTTGTAATAGATATTTTATTGAACAGGTTATTGAAATGCGCAGGGAATTGTTACTAAAAAAAAAATTCAGAAGAAAATAGTAACCCCATTTTCAAATTTTTTAATTTTTATTAGTGACGAAATAAAAAATGTCGCTATTAGTTTTCAAAAAACATGACGAATAATTTTGTCACTAATGATATAGTACGAAACAAATAATTTCGTCACATTTGCTGAATATTTCGTCGCTAAATTGAAATATTTGGTGACAAAATGTTTTTTGTCATTAAATAATTTTCTTTTCTGCTCATTTTAGTAACGAATTTTTTTGTCCCCTTAATCCATATCATTGGTGAGGAAAACTTTCGTCACTAAAATATATTTGGAGACGAAATATTTCATCACCAAAAACAATTAAAATAAAATATTATTTAGTTTTGGTGACGAAATTGATGTTTTAGAGGACAAAAAATTCAACATTTGGAAACGAAACATTTCGTCGCCAAAAATGAAAAATAGGCGACGAAACTATTTTTCGTCACCAGGTACTTTCAGCGACGACGTATAGGCCACGAACGTAGCGACAAAAATTTTTCGTTGCAGATCACTTTAGTGATGAAAATTTGATGTTTGGAGACAAAATCAGTCTGTCACCAAAGGCCTTTTTTGTTGTAGTGTATAGCCTATATCAAAAAGGTTGTCAAGTTGTTAACATGTTTCCAAAACTGCTGGCTACAGCAGGTTAGCAGATATGATAACAGTTATGCCGACGCATTGGCTAACCTCGCCAGCGCGATGAAGTCGGGTAAGGCCAGGACAATAATTGTGGATTACCTATGAGGCCCCAGTATAAAGCCCCTAATAACAAAGTATGAAGCGATGTGCATAGAGATGGGTCCAAGCTGGATGGACGCCATAGTTATGTTCCTCAGAGATAGCAGGCTGCCAATAGATAGAAAAGAAGAGCATAAGATCACATTGAAGTCAACCAGGTTCTACCTGTTAACAGAGGGCCATCTGTATTAAAGATCCTTCATTAGACCACTTTTGCGATGTGTGCACCCATCTCAGGTAGAGGATTTTCTGTACGAGATCCATAAGAAAGTATGTGGAAGCCATGCTGGAGGTAGATCACTTGCTCACAGGGCCATATCTCAGGGATACTAGTGGTTGTACATACAGAAGGATGCTGAAGCCTACGTAAGAAAATCTGAGAAGTGTCGAAGGTTTGCACCATTGATACACCACCTAGCTGCAGATTTGAATCCAGTATCTAGTGCTTGGCCATTCACCCAGTAGGTCATGGATCTTGTTGGGCAATTGCCCTAAGCAACTGGACAAAGAAAGTTCCTACTGGTAACAACTAACTACTTCACGAAGTGGGTAGAGGCTGAACCCTTATCCAAAATTCGAGATATGAACGTGAAGAATTTCATCTGGAAAAACATAATCACCAGATTTGGAATCCTAAGAGCCATAGTAGCAGATAATGGCACTCAATTTGACAGTAAGTTGATCAAAAACTTCTATGTGAAATACAAGATCAAGAACTATTGTTCTACTCCTAGCTTCCCCAGAACAATGGACAGGGAGAGGCATCCAGCAAGACCATCTTGGATGGAATCAAGAAAAGGCTAAAAGCTGCCAAGGGCAAGTAGGTAAAGGAATTGTCTAATGTCCTATGGACATATCGGACTACGCTGAGAAGATCTACTGGAGAATCTCCTTTTGCCATGGGATATGGCAATGAAGCAGTCATCCCACTAGAGATCGGCATCCCTGGAATCAGAACCCAGGGAGTGCAGAACGGAACAAACGAGGCCTTTATTGTCCGAGATCGGCATCCCTGGAATCAGAACCCACGGAGTGGAGAATGGAACAAACGAGGCCTTTATTGTCGGAGATCTTGATCTGATAGAAGAAAGAAAGGAACATACAGCAATTCAGCTAGGGGCATACCAGTAGTAGCTTACTAGGGTATACAACAAAAAGGTCAATCCTAGAGAGTTTCAGATTGGGGACCTTGTCCTAAGAAAGGTTGTCAGCAATAAAAAAGATCTCAAGGAGGGCAAGTTTGGCCCAAACTGGGAAGGACCATATCGAATCATCTTAGTCGTCGGCAATGGCACGTACCGGCTTGAAGACACTGATGGCAAAGAGTTGCCAAGACCCTAGAACATGAGCAATTTGAAGTTTTTCTACCATTATTTTCTATTTTTTGAGTTTTCTCTATGTAAAGGTTTATTAGCTGAAGTATTAATAAAGTAATAGCTCAATTTTGTTCTTATGAGATATTGTTGAAATTTGTACGATAAGACTGAAAAAAGTCTTAAGACGATGTTCCCATGGTGAACATGACAATTAACTTAGACTTGCCATAATGGTAGAGTTGAACTAAGTCCATGATGTTTCAACATGAAACTGATGATTAACTTAGACTTGCCATCATGGTAAAGTTTAACTAAGTCTGCGATGCTTCGTCATGAAACATAACCATTAACTTAAACTTGTCATGATGGTAGAGTTGAACTAAGTCTGCGATGTTTCGTCATGAAACATAACCATTAACTTAAACTTGTCATGATGATAGAGTTGAACTAAGTCTACGATGTTTCAGCTTGAAACAAGGCGAAACTGGCCATGACTTGGTCAGTTTGAAAGGAAAGCGAGGAGTAATGTACTCTCGATGCATTAAGGTTAAGCCTTAAGTGCTTCATTTGGGCGAGCCAAACATGATGACCTCGGTCAAGAATGTCTAAATAAGACTTGGGCGATAACCATGTAATGCATCCTTAATGTGGACATAAGTGGTACTTAGGTTCACATTAGGGGGCAAGAAATAAGAATGAACATAAACCTTGTGAGAATTTTTGGAAAATTTTACAAGTTAAAGTTATTCGAGGTAATTGAATGAATTAACCGACCAAGTTGTTATACTTGGAAGGGTGAAGTCTTGCCAGAAGACAGTTAGTACAAGTGAAGAAACAACACTTGTAAAAATATGATGAGAAATTGTTATAAGTACAATTCAGCAGAGATAATTAACATAAGTTGCTCCGAGATGATAGTACTATACTATACTCGAAGTATTGTTATCCGAGATATCGGTGTATCCGAGGTCTTAGGATCCGAGGTGAGAAACCAAGTTGACAGACTAAAAAGACAAGAAAAATTCTAAGTATGGAAAAATATGCAAGTCAGTAAGCATAAGACGGAAAGCATTCAAACACTTGTAAGAAAAACAAAAGTTGCATTAATGAAAAACTTGTTCGATTACAAACAAAAGGCACATTAGCCCGACAAAGCAAAAGTTGTCAAAAGAAAAAGTACAATGGAAAGAAAAAAATCCTAAGTATTGGGATCTTGTGCATTGATCTCGGATTGCACAACCTTGGTTGTTGGCGGTGCTTCGGTCTAGGCAACAATTTCAGCATCTATCTCTTGAAGAGTCTCATCATGACTCTTCTCTGCAACAGTGACCTCGGCCTCAGGCATCATTATTTTCTTCGGCGAGGTGCTCTTGGAACCTCATCCCCATCTTCCTCAGTCAAGTCTAGGACTTGATCATTCAGGGTGGGGAACTTGGCTCCAATAGCGACCTCAACCTCGACTATGTCTTCGGCCTCGAAATCTTCCTCTTCGGCCTCGGCTTTAGAGTTGTCTGGTGAATAAGGGAAAGGCACCTCAAGTTGAGTGATGTCTCGAAGTGGAGAGTCCTTGGGGACAAATGGTTTCTTGAGCATTGTCATCCAACCCAAGAAATAGCCTTTATTACAGGCTAGATTCACTTGCTTCTTATATTGATCGCGCACGTCAGCCTGGCATCCGGCAGAAGCCTTTTCGTCGGCAGCCTTGACTTCGACTTCCTTGGCCTCCAATGTCGCAGCAAGTTTGGACTTAACTTCAGCAATCTTGGCCTCAACCTCAGCCTTGGCATATTTCGACTTAGCTGCCTTTGCTTTTTCCTTGGCCTCTCTCGCTGCAGCCTCGGCTTTGGGTTGAGTGGACTGGGCGGCCGTGGCCTTGTCCATTAGACCCCAATTGTTGGCCTCAGCTTTGTTGAGTGAAGAGAGAAGACCTATAGCTTCTTGGGTTTTCTTTGTAAGGTCCTTCTTCACCAACTCAGCCTTGACCGCATGACAGTGCGCATGCTGGATGTTAGAAAAAGTTTCCCAAGTATAAAAGACTGAATTAAAAGCTGAATAGAGAAATAAAAGCTAAAGGATTTACCAGAATAGAGTGTCGCATCATCATTGCAAAGTTTTCATACTGATTGAAGTCAACCATCTAGTTCATGTCTGCCGAAAGTAAAACTATTGTTGATAGAGCAGCCCCGACCTCAAGGCTCTCAATGGCACTGTCACTAGCCTTCAGAGGTTAGTCTCCCACAAGGACCTTAGAGGCCCAGGTGTCCTTGAGGTGGAAGCCGCTATCACTATCCTGGTCCTAAGATCTCGGCTTCTTCGTGGGGGGCACATCAGTAGATTCGGTTTTGGTCGGCCTCTTCTCGGTGTTGGGACTAAGTCCTCTAGATCCTTCTCAGAATCAGAAGGGATCTTAGTGACAGTGGCCTTGGCCTCAACTTTTTTCACCCACTTTGGTTTTGATTTAGGCTTTTGCTAGGGTTGAGAGGATGGCATGGATTGTAGAGACACAACGTCGGGCAGACCAGCTAGTAAGTCCTCGGTAATTGCTGGTTTACGACCCATCTCCTCAACGGACGCAGCAACAGTCACTTTGGTGCTGAAGTTGATGGCAGGTAGAGCAATGAGAGGATTGGCAGGGTGGTAAGCTGATGCCTCTGAATCTCAACGCCTACGGTTTTGAGTCTGACCAGGATGAGCATTTGGAGGTCGACGTTGGCATTGGCATTGGCATTGGGATGGTGGAATAAGTTGGGCTGCAGCAGAAGTTGAAGGTTGCTCAACAGGGCCAGAAGTGGATGCCTAATCTAGCCTTGAGGAAGAGGCAGCTAGTGGAGTTGAGGCAAAGGCAATAGTCCTCCTCCTTCTGGAGATGTCGGGAAGAGGCGACCGGTAAGTTGGTACGAAGTTCAACAGAAACAGGGCCCTTCGCTTGAGGATCGGAAGGTCCAAAAGCCTTTTGAGATCTCGGTTGGGGACGTAAGATTACCAAAATGATTTGTTCGAGTGAGGAAGAATTACAAAAATATGAAGGAAAATTTAGAACCAAAATAAGAGACAAGTGCATATATACAAAAAGAACGAGATTTTTTTACTAAGTTCTTACCCTCATCCTCTCTAAAAACTCCTCGGCGCAGTGGGTAAAGATGAAGATCATCGTCAGGCGCAAATTCCCAATTGCTCGAGACAATTAGATAGTCATCTCCAACACCTTTGTTAGAGTCTGGGAGGTTGGCTATTAGTTTGTATGCAGTGGATCTGGGCTTGAGATAGTAAGTATACCCAGTGACGAACTTGAGACCACACATGGTATAATAGAACTGAATGTCGGCAAGGGTGATCCTAGCTTTCTCCCAGCATGCCAACTCGGCAATACCGTTGATAACCCTAAAAGTATTGATGCCTAGTTGCATGGGATTAAGCTTGTAGAAATGTAAGACTTCTCTGAAGAGGATGTCTAGTAGGAACCTAAGTCCACCCTCAATGATGGAAACTAAGGGGAACGGCATGTAATCCTTCCCAGGTATAATGGAGTCCTCCTTCCTAGCTAACCTAAGTTAAACGTAGGCTGGGATAGAGAATTTCTGACGGAAATACTCCAATTTGGTCGGCAAGTCTACCCTCCATTTGAACATTCCCATGATCTTGGCTAAGGTGATTTGGATGTTGGTCTTTGTGAAAAAGGGTTTTAAAAGGGTTTAAAACCTCGGCAAAACCAAAGTGAGCTCTAGGGTGAGGGTTTTGGAGACCTAAGAAAGGATTCATTTCAGTTTTCCCTAAGGGTATAGTTTCTAACAAATCCCAATCCTAGTTCTATGAACAAATTACCAAAATCAAACAAGATGCAGGGGCAAGAATCTGGAAACAAGCTAGAAAAATAGAAGAAATACATGACTTAGAATCAAAAAGTGCAATCAAAGGCATTGATAGATTTGTGAACATCAACGATTAAGTACAAGGCAATGTATAAGAAAGTGAAATTAAGAACAAGAAGAACATTGAAAAAATCAAAGGCTAAGCATACGGAGTAACGAAACTTGAATATACAGGTACAGATTCAATAGCAATGCATGCACAGGAACAGATACAGTATAAAGCATATCGCAAATTCAAAATTTACTGAAGAATAGTAGAGAACGAAAATGAAAAAGAAGAAATCGAAGACTTATAGAATAGAGTCGAAGAAATGGCTGCCGAATTCGTGTTCGCTAGAGTCAAGTGGTGATGGAGCAATGAAAAGATTACCAGAGGTGATGAACAGACGGCTGCAAAAAGCTCGAGGGAACAACAATGGCGGTTTGAGAGAGGTTTGGTAGAGAGAGAAAATTTAAGAAGAGAGAGAGTTGTAATTGCGAAGTGAAGAGACAGAGAGAGAAGGGAGAGAGTTTTGTCAAAAATATGAAAGATTAGCAAAATGTAATGAAATCTCCTTGGACGACATGCCTATTAGGCGGCGTGGGTAGATTCGACGTGATTTGATGGCACATGTCAAGTACGAACCAATAAGAAAGGGACACGTGGAAGAAACAGCTGAAATGACGATGCATGACAGCTCATGCACAGTTGAAACTCTTGAAATTCTTGAAATAATGAAGCATTAACCTCGGCTAGAGGAACGATCTCGGTTGAGATGCTTAAAAAACTTGGTTCTTGATTCTTAATAAAGTGGGCAACTGAGTCTTGGTTACTTGAAGCCCACGAGTCATGATCTTGGTTGGAGTAGTATCTGCATTTTGTGCCGACATGTGGGGTGGACAAACAATGTAGGTTCCATCACCTCAGGTTGCCGAGGTAATAGAACCTAGAGGGCAGTTGTGAAGAAGTATTTTGCGAATGGAACCACATGACCGAGATAGCCTTGAGATGTCAACTAAGGTGCCACATGGATGAGTCATGTTACCGAGGTGACCATGGCATTGCCCAGATGTTCTGCGGTAATGCCAGAATCCTGAGGTATCTGGATAAGGGATAAGGGATAAGAGTCCTAGAACAGAAGAGGCTCTCAGTCTGGATAAGGATAAGGCTCATGAGGAGTTTATCCCTATCTAGCTAAGAGGCCAAAATGAGCATTGAGCCTGAGTCCAATGAATTGAGGCTTCTAAAGGACTAGGACACTCCTGGTTATAAAGGTGAGGCACCCTTATAGGTCTGGGGTAAGTTTTTACTTGTGAGTTTAAGTATTATTTTGATATCTATGAGAGATAAGACTTACTGACTTAATTGTCGGAGTGCCCCCAGGTGGACGAACTATCGCGGAATTCTCATCTTCTTGTTGGCAGTCAGTTGGCTCAATCTATTATGCCGGTGCTCTCTAGCTAAGTTTCCTATTTGGTTGTGTGGTCGGAAATCAACACCCACAAAAAGCGTCATAGGGGACTCAATCATGTGCTAGCTCAAGCCACAAGGTTGGTGAGGGACCAATAGAAAGAAAAGGAGAAAACACCAAACTACCAGAAACAAAAGCATAAAAACCAAGGCCAATAGTAAATTGTCCAAACAACAGGTCATTTAGCAACAAACTCACCAAATAACAGGACATTTCTCTATTTCACCTCTGAATCAATCCCCAAAAGTTGCCTTGATGCTCCAACAACGCCCCAGGACCATCCAAGTAATTTATCCACCACCAATATAGACCCTTACCTGGTTGAAATTAAAAAGAACATCATTGAATAAGAAATGCCACTCCTTAGTTGAAGCTTTGAGCCATAATGAAACTCTAATTTTTATCAGCTCACAAAGTTCCTATAAATCTGGTTCTGCTCCCCAAAAACACATGCATTTCTGAGTTTCCAAAAAGACTAGAGAGTAGTTAATAGGATTGTTCTCCATAGCTTTTTCTCTAACCTCCTGAAGTGCCCTCCCTCCCACCAGAGTAACAGTCCCTCTACAGTTCCAGGAATAGCTCACTGCACACCCCCACCAATTCAAAATAACAGACCACACCTTCCAAACAATGAAAAAAGATAAAGCAACCCAAAATATAAAGGGTAGAACAATCCCCAATAAAATTGCAATCACCACTCTAGAATCTAGTTCAAAATCTAAGGTTACCTCTCATATTTTTAGGTTCCACATTAATATTTAGACCACTCCATATGATACGAACAACAACACTCAAGCGGCGTGTCTTTCCTCTAATTCATCCACAAGGATTACCAAGGCCCACTCAACCCAGACAGGCGACTCCCATTACGCACGGATCCCCATTTAGCAGGATTAAACAAAATGGTCATGCGTACCTCTAATAAGCCACAAGAACCTATCTATTCCACAAAACTAAAGATAAATGGTAAAGGTCTCACTAACATAACCTACAGTACTCCTGCCTCAAATAGACTCAACTTCTAGGGAATGATTCTCGGTTGTCTAATGACCTAGAACCTTTAAAAAAAAAAAAGTTCTCACATCACATTCACACCCCAAGAAACAACTACCAATCGCTCAGTAACCAAAATTTTCAAACGATTACCTCACACTACTACACAAGTCCTCATTCCCTTTTCATAAGAAGAAAAGATTCTAATAAGAGTTTCATTCGCCAATCATGGCCTTCGACAAACACAACCCAATAAAACCATAGTACCATGAACTACATTCTTAAAACACAACTAGTATTCCATGCCCACACATTTATTCAATTGTGTTTTTGAAATACTTAAGAACCAAAAACACTCGAAAATAATATTTCCCTACTTTTGAAATTAAAGAGATTATTCTTGATAAAAAAACTTTATATATAAAAAAACATATATATGCTTTAGACATGTACAAGTGATTTGTAAAAGTGAAAAGTTTGAAAAGGAAATTTATTTATTTATTTATTTACATTGAAGTAGTTAAGGGTTATACACATCATAAAACTTCATATGCCCTTTTTACAACTATTTCTCCTTTACTCACATGTTCATCCATAACAATAAATTCTCAATTTTGGCAAAAACAAGGTCATGCTCAATGGGAGAACTCTGTTCTTAACTCTTTTCTCAAACATATTTCAACCAGTGATTCTCAAACGTCACCCAGCCAATAATCCCATCACTATAGTGATGCCACAATCCATTTACAATTATTCAAGCAATACCCACACATAATAACCACCATAATAAGGTTAAATAAAACAAACAAATAGACTAAACATCACATTTGGGAAGTCACATCCCATTCATGACCACTACTACAATCCATCAATTACTCAATGTTTATCTTATGTTTGTATCACAATTTGCACAATTAACCCATTTTGGGGATCACACACAATCAACTAGAAACTATTACCAAGCAATTTGCATGACTTATCACTCCCTTGAGTGACATACACACACTCACCAAACAATCAATTCCTATTTACACACCTCATTTTTAGAATTTAGATAAGTTCTGAAGTGATTCCCTGTTAACCTCTCCTATTGCTACAACAATAATTAACACACTACCTAAGGAAACCTCCTACACTTGCATCATCTACCTATACTCGCACAACACACTAACATTCCTTAGAATCAAAACCATGATACTAACTCTGAAACTGTAACACAACTCCACACCACACTAAGATTATGATGTCCCACAAAATCAACCTGAATTCAATACCTTCTACAAAATGAACTTACTCAATGATAATTATTTACATCGTTAATAAATAAATTAATCTCTTATTACAAGAGAATCTCTCCAACTAAAATTCAATATACATCTTTCACTAAAATAATATTACACCCCTATTACTAAATTCTAACAAAATCATATTGTCAGTACTTCAATCCAATTACTACTAAAGCTACTCCATCCTTAAAAAATAATTTAACTCAAAAAGTCATTCACTACAACTTTTCAAAATGAAAATAAAATATAATTGTCACAACTGCTCAAGTCACAAAACAATGACACCAACTACCATATCATACCCACCACAAAAGTCTACATAACTCAAGACACAAGGTTATACCCACAAATGTTCATAGTGGTAGTTATTTTTCTCTAGTCAGTTCATTTATGCTCAAACTCTAAAGATACTACCACAAGCTGTAATGCCACTTATTCACTCGAAGAGATTTTCTCTATCAACAACAATCATTCCAAAACAATCTCCAACCACATAACAAAAATACTTTGTACCAATTTATTTCTTGATGAGGAGTCCGCCGAATAACTTCTTATAAGATGACACCATCACAAAACACCATGGAATAAAATTAAAATAAGGAATCACCCTCTATTAGGCAAAACTAAATACCTTTTAATTAGGAAAACCACTTACCACTCAAGGTCAAATACACTCAAATTAAACCCAATAATAATATTAGATCAACATACCAACAACACAAATTCTCACCACTCTTATAGCAAAACGAAGGATCAATATAACGGGTTCACAACTCTCACACCAAGGATACAAAACAATTTTATAGCTAAAGGACAAGGGATACAAAATAAATCTCTAAACCGCACCATCACAACACACATCAAACTTAACCCAACACAATCATGTGTACTACCAGTTTACATAAATTTGTTTTTTGGACATATAGCTAAGGGTGACTACAAAAATTAACATTAATCTCTCACGGTGGATCAAGCATAAATTCCTATAAAAATACTCAAATCACAGCCATCTCAACCAACTCAAAGCACCTAATCATAATCTTTGTAAAATCACAACATTCTCACAAGATCATTTCAAAAATTTCTCTAAAGACATTTGTTTGCTAATACAATACCTGAGACACCAATCACATCATATCCCAAACATTTATATATTGCACTTAAGTACATCAATACCCAACTTTGAGAAAATTGACTCCACTAAACTCGAAAGCATTCAAAACCTGGCTATATATCCCAAAATGTCTACTCACAAATCATCATTTTAACTACTAGAAATTCCACCAAATATCGCAATCCCAATCAAATTTAATCTTATCCCAATCTATTTCAAAATTCTTTACCTAATTCGTTCACTTATGATTTACAACAAAATTCCGAATAAAACGAACTCTCTAAGAAACATGTCCCTTACTACACTGTACAATTTCTAACATGCCAAGACTACGTTCATCCCCCAAATATGTACCAAAATAATTGGCGTAAGGCCCAGCATTAACCTCACAAGTGATCAATCAAGCAAGTATATCAACCTAACTATAAATAACTTAGGCTATTCCAAGAAAATTTGCACTTCAAAATATTTCCATTTACGACACTTTGATCATCATTTAGGTCTCAACCAACCCATACTACTATAACAAGTTTAATTTCTAACTTACTATACTTCCAAGGTTCATCATCTAGCCCACTTCCACAGTTTAATATAAGACTTCAGAAATAGTCACTCTTCACACTGACAAACCTTTTACTATGCATCATAGTCTTTACCATTTAAAGATTACACTTACACCCATAATTCTACAAAATCATTTAGCTTATGATTCAACAACAATTCTAAAGCCTCTTGACCCATCTGTCCATCCCCATTAGTCTATCCTACCATTGTTCCTAGGGAGAGACATTTTCAAGGTAGAGACAAGATTAACTCACAGTTTAATACTCCACATAAGTTCTCACACGTCGCACATGAGTTAAACATACACCTATACATATATCTACACCAAATAAGGCAAACCAAGTAAACACATAGTCACATAAAGCACATACAATATAACGATCCAAGCTTAGACCCGACTCATTTATTGCCTTTAAATCTGGAAACCATATCCATAGCAGTCGTCATTCCCTCTTCTCTTGTTGGATTTTGGCTAAGGGTTAACACCATCCTTGGTGGTGTCGACACTGCCTTCTTTCTTATTTTTTGTTCGACTCCTGGGGTCGATACCAGCCTTGGTGGTGTCAACACCACCTCGTTGCAGTGCCCTTAGGGTGGCTACTAAAATTTGGGGTCAACACTAGGCTTAGAGGTGTCAACAATTACCCTGTTATTGGCTTCTGTGGTCGACACCAATCTTGGTGGGGTCGACCCATCCATTACTGCTTTGTCCTGGATTACATGCTGAAATATAGGGTCGACACCACTATCACCTAGGGTCGACCCTCGTCTGTTGCAAAACATTAGTGTCTCAGATTTTCTTCCTAAGGGTCGACACCACTGTCGCGAAGGTCAACCCCTGTGAGTCTTTTTCTAGATTTTGTTCAACTTAGGCCTTGCTTTTTGGGGATTCTTGACTTGTTCTTTTCATTCGACCTTGGAGCTATTATTCTATTAATACCTAGCCACTATAAATAGGTCTCAAAACATCTTCCTTTTATTATTTTCCACTTATTTTTCCCTTTGATCCGTGACTCTCTCTCTCTCTCTCTCTCTCTCTCAAAGTTCACTTTTTCTCACTTAGACCTTTAGATCTACTCACCTAGAGGTACCATCTCACCTTAGTCCTTTGAAATAGATTGTAGATCATCTCAAGGGCTTCCTTTTGATCCGAGTGACTCGTGGTTTCGTTCACGTTAAGTTTTTTTGAGTTCTTCTCTTCCATCTTCTAAGTTTGAGGTAGGGATTCTTCGCACATCCTAATGAATTTTGACTTAGTTATGTGTTTTTATAAAACCACTTGTGAAAGAAATGGATTTTTGAACAATCTCAAGTTTTGGTTCCAAAACAAAAGAGAAGTTTTCAAATGGTTTATCAGAAATGAATGTATCATGGGAGTCATAAATAAAAAATAAATAAAATAAAATAAAATAGCGTTATAACAAAACATTACATGAGGTATCACCAAACAACTCTCAGATCATAACTAAAATTTTGTCATAATCAAACATTATAATGTATTATAACTGACAACACAGTAAGTCAAAACCATTGACTCAAATGTCGTAACCAAATGTGCATATGATACACATAGAATTTCCCTAAAATAATAGATTTCATTTATTTAACCAATAAAATTCAACCCAAGGCACTACTTTTACTTGCACTAGGAGTAAAATAAATTGGAAAAATGGGTGAAAAGTCCATCCCAAATGGGTATGAAGTATTAGATCCAAGGTCAAATTTTATTTGATAATAAGGACACGCCGAAAAAGTCGCAAGCGTCGAAAAAAGTTAGTGACTGTCAGCAATGACCGGCGGCAGCAGGAGGTGGTGGTGAAGTAGAGAAATGTGTGATATTCAATAAATAAGTTGTTGAATGAGTGACATGTGTCACATTCAATAGATAGTTAATTTAGTAAATTTCAATAGATAGACAGATAAGTTCATTTCAACCAATAGTTGTCCTTTTGGACAAATTGTGTCTTTTTGACCCAAAGAGATTGAAAGATTCAGAAATAGACTTATAGCCTAAGTGCCCAAATAAATTTTCCTCAAATCAAATAGCCATTGGTGTTTTTAACCAACAATGGTAGGAATTCCAAATGTTTCATACAATCTCTCATTTGGTGTGAGATCCACATGGGAATCATATAGAATATGTCTTACACCTATGTAAGAGTTTGTGTAAAAATATTAGAAAGTCTATGGTATTAGAAAATTACCATGAATTTCATATATGTTAGTGTTATGAGGTCATACTCTAAGACGGAATTTGAATAACGATTTTATTTAAAAAGGGAAAGAGAAAAGATAAGTGAAATATATTTATATTTCATTCACATTTCACCCATCTTTCTTTTTACTCACATTTTTTCTTTTTGTTTCCAAATTTCTACTAAAATTCATGATAAGTGAATTTTGACAATTAATATAAAATTTTGAAATTTTCTTGGGCTTTTTTTTATAAAAAAAAAAATTAGCAAAAATTACAACAACAAAAAAAAATCTTAGGTTTGTGTCTTAGAACAAAATAAATCTTGAGTTTTTTATTTTATCAATTTAAATATTAATCTTTTGATTTATTTTTAATATAAACCATTTGCATATTTTTGTTAAGTAAAATTGATGAAAAAGAAGTATTTTAGTTATTATATTCAATATAGGTGTATGAAATGTGTCTAAAATACATTTTTTTCATTAAGTTTAATGACTAAAATATTTTTTTTCGGTCATTTTTACTAAAAAAAATTAGCCAAATGATTTAAATTAAAAATAAATTAAAAGATGGGTGCTTAGGCTATAAATCCAAATTTGAATTCTTTTTGCCCAAAAGTCTACACATGAAAATAGTATGTTCATAAGGAAATGTTTCAGCGAAATGACCTAATTACCCATATACATACGTATCCTATCGTTATACACATCTGTTTCCCCCTCAAACCCTATTTCTCCAAACCTCTCTCTCTCTCTCTCTCTCTCTCTCTCTCTCTCTTCATCCCACTATCTTTCTCCTCTTCTTCTCTCCTATCTTCGTCGCTTCCCTTATCACAGTAGTCAGCAACGTTGCTTTCATCACCTTCGCCGTCAACGACGTCTCCACAGCTCCACTTCAAATCTGAGATCGCGGTAGTCCGACATCAACTCCGATCTTATCGCCTTCGTCTCCAACGAACACCATCACTTGATCTAACAACTCCGCCAATGATGATGACCACAGTGGCGGCGGTGGTGGTGCTCTCTGCTCTTCCATTTCGATCTGCTCTTTTTTATGCTGGTTGTTTGCACACTAAAATATTCTATCTATAACCAAATAATAACTACTACTCCGAAGTATAACAATTAAGATCAGGTGTCGATCCTCATGGACTAATTGAGTTGTGTTGACTCAAAAATAATAATTAAAGTAATTTAAAAAGATTGATTTTGGAAATTGGTTTTGAAAATAATAAAACTAAACTTAATAAAATATAAAATAAGTAAAATAAAATAAGAAATATCTCAGGATTTTGAATCCACCACTGACCTTATAATCAGGAGTTATTGTATTAGTTTTTAGAAAATTATTAATTTGGATAAAATGATGTAATTTGATCAGAAATACATCGTCACAAAGATTTGTATATTAAAACCCGAAAGCCATGAATCATCTTCGCTTAGTATGGACTGTCACCACTAAACTAAACTAAACTATGGTTGATGCACGACCCATCTTACTAGGTATGACTTAGCTAACAATTTTAATACATAACAGTAAAAATAATTGTATAACATGATTTGAAGGAAATATTTATTGCACAAAAAGATCTAAAAGTTATATAATTTATCCAAATCAAATTAAAACTAAAAATATCAAATACAATTCATCCCAATTATTTGGTCAGGATTTCATCTCTATCCTAAGAAAAATATTAGTTCCACATAATTGTAAATACACTACTCTAATATATACAAACTACTCTTTTTTTCTTTCTTTTTATTTTCTCTCTTTCTTTCCTTGGCTTCCTTGGCTGGAGCTTCTGCCTCGCTGAGCTCTCCTCATTCTTTGCTGCATCTGCTCTTCTTTTTATAGGAAAAACAAACAAACAAACATAGCTAGTATAATAATATAATCTATCTACCTTCTATCTATCTATCTATACTATTATATATGTGAGCACATGACTTTGTGTCTAATAGTGTGGTGGCTTTTCCTTCTGCCACGTGGCAAATTTTCCTATCCTAAAATAAAATATATATATATTATTCAATGGTGTGAGTAAGATTTGAACTCAAGATCTTGGGTGTCATTAAGAACACTCTTACCATTTACACAATATACATATTATGATATTAATTTCTTTATTATTTGTTTTATTCTTACTTATCTGAATTGCACACGCATTGCGTGTGCCACCCACTGTACTATTATATATGTGACTTGGTGTCTAATAGTGTGGTGTCTTCTCCTTCTACCACGTGGCAAATTTTTCTATCCTAAAATTAAAAATATATATATATTATTCAAAGGCGTTGAACACAAGACCTTAGGTTTCATTAAGAACACCCTTACCATTTACACAACATACATATTATGATATTAATTTCTTTATTATTTGTTTTATGCTTACTTATCCGAATTGCATACACATTGTGTGTACCACCCACTAATATATATATATATTATTTGTTTGATATAGGTGGCGGCTCTGCCAACACCCTCTCAAATTCTTTTCCTTTTTTTATTTATTTATTTATTTTATAATATATATAATATAATAAGTAAAATATTTAAAATTTATTATTTACATTAATATTTATACAAACATTCAAAATATATAAAAACACAAAAAAAAATATGTAAAATTATAAAATAGTAAAAATAAATAGACTAATAAAATGTATTTTAGCATGCCAAATGTGTAATATTTAGGCTCCGATCACACGCCCAACTTACATTTTACTAGTCCTGAAGTAAAACAAATTAAAAATAAAATAAAATAAAATCTATCTAAGCCATTTTCGTAGGGAACACGATTGCATTTAGCATATCCAACTAGCCTTTGAACCCTTATGTTACTCCTAGTGGACGAGTTGTAATCTCATGAGGGTTTATAGAGAATATACTCACAAAATTCAAAAAAAAAATTAAAATAATTTTTTTTAAAAAAAATAAGATGAATAAGAAGATATTTACGGAAGATAATTGTTAATTTTAATATATTTGCACAAGAATTGTCAGAGTTTAGAATACTAGCAATTGGTAAAAATAACTTATCTATCTCAATTCTTAGTGTGTGCATAAATTATAGCCAACAAAAATATTATTTAATCTCTCAATGAAAGAAGATCCTAGTTCTATCAAAAGCATGTTTCAACTCAAATCTCACAAATATTGCACGTAATAAATGAATTACTAGATACGATGCAAATTTGTGTACCCTCAACATATGCAAGTGAAATTAATATAAACAAATCAAAATATGTCGCATATAAATGATGAAAGACGCTAGCATGAAACACAGTCTCTTCAAAAGAATGCAAGCCCGGCCCTGAGATTTTCGGGACCCAAAACCGATAATCAACTACTAAATTTTTGTGCCCTTCACATTTTTTTTTTTCATTAAGGTAAAGGACAAAAAATTTGTATTAAAATCACAAAAAATACTTAGCATTATATTACAACAACTAATAAGTATCACTTGATTCTCACTCTTCTTGCATTTTTAGAAGCAAATAAATCAATCATACTTGCATAATCTAATTTTTTTGCAAAATCATTTTCAATGGATAACAATGCTAATCCATTCAATCTTTTTTGTGACATGATTGATCGAAGGTAATTTTTGATGATTTTTAATTTTTTAATGGGCCAATTTATTTTAAGTTAGTTTGGATCTTTTAAACAAAAAATGAATTTAAAAAGTACCTAATATATTACATTAAATTATAATAGAAGGGGCCCCTCTTTTGAATTTATTTTGAGAGGCTCTAAGCTATGACCTTGTGGGACTATGGCCAGGGCCGGAACTAAAAGAATGCTAAATGCTAAAAAATATTACACTAACACGTGTATCCATTATGTTTGTATCTAAATTTTACCAATTCTAGAATCAAATAAGACTTTTATTAGGTTAGTCAAACAAGATTAGGGATAGGTAAGAAAATTTGTAAGAATTAGTATCTACTTTCTGAGTGTAAGAGAACGGTCAAAATTATTATTCCATGGTTTTGACATTCTCTTTCAACAATATGTACCAATGTAGACTCCTTTCCATAATCTTTCTTTATTTATTTATTTTTTAAAATTGTGTTTTTTTTTTCTTCTTCTTGTCTATCCTCCTCCTTATCAATTCCTCATTATTATTATTATTATTTTTTTTTTTTTTTTTTTTTTTTTTTTTTGCTCCTGAAGACAATGGCCAGTTATCACCAAGGGTTTATTGAATAAAAGGTTTGGAATGTAGGCTCAAATTGGTTTCTAAAGATTTTTGAGTGTAGAGAAAGAAATGTTAAAGCTTAATTAATACAAAATGGCCTAAATCATTTCCCAGAATTTGGTACAAATTTTCAAGTTTCATGATTTTTAGAGGGTGTAAATGTAATATGATTTCTTAACATTCAACCAAATTGAAAAAATGAGATTGAACAACGAAATAGTGCGCTTCCAAATGAATAATTAAGACTAAATTTAATAACCCTCCAACAAAATAATGGCTCAAAACTCGCAATGGTTATAGTCTCCGCATTAGACATCAAGATGTTCAATTCTAAGTCCAAAAATTAATCAAAAAATATTTAAGCGGCTATGTGTATGTGCAAATCCGAGATGAGATAAAAAAAAATTATTGTTAATCAAAAGATAGTATAATAAACTAAGACATAATTAAAATGTTAAGGCAACAAATTTAATAATTAATCGCAAAACTTTTTAACACAACGCACACACAACACAATTTTTTATTTTTTATTTTTTTGAAAATAAAAACAAAACCACACACAACGGCACACAAAGAAAAATTGATTATTATTATTATTTTATTTTTTTTGAAAACATGAACAATAGGAAAAAAAATTCAAAACACAAATAAAATTGAAATAAACATATAAAATATACACAAACCAAAAAGCAAAATAAACACAAATTCCTTTTTTTTCAAAACACAAATAAAATTAAAATTAAAATTAAAATAAACATACAAAATATACACAAACCAAAAAACAAAATAAACACAACACGCTTTCCCCCAACTTAAATGACATTGTCCTCAATGGTACATGCCACAAAGGATTGAAAAGGAAAACATAATAAAATAAAAATAAAACGGTTGTGATTTGTGGCACTAATTTTTTGAGCACTAATGGCACTAATTTCTATATCAGGTAAAAAAAAAAAAAAAAAACAAAGTTACCAAAACAGGAAATTAGTGCCATTAGTGCCAGCAGTTTTAGTGCCACAAATCATTTTTCAAAATAAAATTGGTCTTTTCTCGTCAGATTCCAAGACGTTTTAGGGCTGTAAATTTTATCCTCTTGTAAGTAACCTATTTCAGACCAAATTTCTTTAGTTCTACTCAGCGGTTCCTTTAAAGGTGTACTTGCCTATTTTTTCCCTGACACACAATACTGAAAACACACAAAATAAAATAAAATAAAACAAACAAAATAAACTAATCTATTTTGCCTAATTAAAGCAATTCCACTTTTTTCGCTTCTTATAATTTATGAGATATGGGTCATTCCAACAAAAAGTATTTGACCCATCCAAAAGTGAACAAAAGTGAGTTAAAAATTCATCCTTTAACAAAACATGAGTAATAACTTAGGCTATTTATCTTTTAATAGGAAATCATGTAAACAGATCCTAAGAACGGAGATCAAAAGATCATTGCCAATCACAAAATCCCAATCCAAATCATTGTCTAATCCACTCAACTCACTCATTATTTTCTCAGACACTGGATAAACAGGTGGAAGAGTATCCATGGAGATGGTCTCGACCCTATCTAAAAACTCATCAATATGACCTGGGGTAAATGTTTTAACTCCAAATGGGGTACTTTCACACAAGATGAAAAAGATGGGGTTGAAAGTGGATCATCCTCGATGGAAGAAAAATGTGATTCTCTAAAAAGGGTAGACAATGGCTCATCTATATCACTGTTATCAAAATCAAAATAATCTAGAGACTCTCCTAAAGAACTTTCCATTGGAAAATGGGAGACAGTCTCTTCTTTCCTATTGAGAATGTTAACTATTTGCTCTAAATGGGCTTCCATTTTGGCAATCGATTGACCCTGGATATGCAACAACTCATTGATGGAATCTTAGGTGTTTTAAAGAAATGTAAACACTCTATCCTCGTTATCTGAATTTTGTTGAAGTGGGATTTAGAGTATAACAATTGTGTACTTGGTACCATATTTTGAAGAATTTGCAACACTCTCTTCAAAATAGGAAGAATATTAAGATGGTGAAGTATAATGTTGATATTGAAAATAATCAAAAAGGATTTCAAAATAATCGACATCCTAACTCTCATATCCCCAAAAATTATTTCCAAAATACACCATAACTCTACCACACAGAAGGCTCCAAAACACTAGATAGCTCCAATCTTTACTTCTGTAAAAAAGGATTTTACAAGATGGCTCACTACAAGAAAAATCATTTTTGGCGACTAAATTTTTAGTCGCCAAAAGTCCGTTTTTAGTCGCCGAAAGTCGAGTTTTTACTTTCAGCGACTAATTTTTTTAGTCGCCCCTTTTGTCGCGCATATGTGGTCGCGAGAGGTATCGGCGACTAAACTTTTTTTAGTCGGCAAAAAAGAGCTCTTTAGCGACCAAATGTTTAGTCGCCATTGGTGGTTTACACTTTTTAAAATCCCACATTTAGCGACTAATATTTTAGTCGCCAATATTCCTTGAATCGCCGACTAAACTATTTTGTCGCCCAAAATAACACTTTTGGCGACTAAAAGTTTAGTCGCCAAAGGTCCTTTCGGGAAAAAAAAAAAAAAAAACAAATTCTTTGGTTTTTCTGAGATTCGAACCGTGAACCAAACCATTCCAACTGCCAACACCTTTACCAACCTACTCCCTCCACTATGCCACTTGAACATCGCATGATTATATATGCAATATATATTATTTATATACTATTTTAACCGGTATTCATACAAAATCATATATGTACACATAATTATTTTTATTGAATATAATTTATGTAAAAAATAAATTATTTATTAAAAAAAATGTAGGCCACTTTTGGCGACTAAATCAATTATTTAGTCGCCAATTCTATGATTTTTGGGCTACTAATTAATTTGTTGTCGCTAAAAAAATATGTTTAAATTAAAAATAGCACTTTTTGGCGACTAACTCTGTTTTTAGTCGCCAAAAACGTCCCGTTTTGGCTACTAAATTGAAATTTAGTCGCCAATTCACTGTTTTTAGCTACTAATTTTTTTTTTGTAGCCAAAAACCTTCATTTTCAGCGACTAATCTTTTTTTAGTCGGCAAAAGACCTATAATCGGCGACTAAAATGGTTTTTAGTCTCCAAAACCATCACTTTTGGCTACTAAATTATTTTAGTCGCCAAAAACCGTCGCTTTTGGCTACCAAACAACCTTTAGTCGGTAAAACTGCTACATTTGGCGACCAACAAACAGTTTAGTCGCTAAAACCCTGTGATTCGGCGACTAATTCATTTTAGTCGGCAAAAGTCTTCATTTTCGGCGACTAAATCCAGTTTAGTCGCCATTTGGCCAACTTTCAGCGACGAAATTCTGAATTTTAGTCGCCATTTGTGCTTTTTCTTGTAGTGGCTCAACTCACTTTTTTTTTTTTCTAAATACAACACACACAAAAAATAAAAAATAAAAAAAAAATAGTACCAAAAAAACAAAGTACAAAAAAATAATAATAACAAAACACCTACAAATTGGTACAAATAAAACACCACTTTACAAAATAAAATAAATGTACAACATGTAGGGAGTCTCAAACTATCCTTTAAGTAAAATTAAATTGCAGTAAGTAAATTGCGATAAATAAATTACAACAAAATTTTATAAGACAATTAGGCGGTAGTCCGCTTTAGAAATATTGCAAAAACACAATAATAATAATAAAAGTAGTCCTTTACAGTAGTCCAAATATCATTTGTCCAGTACAGGTAATGATAATTTTCAAACGTCAAGGTATAAATTTTTATTTTTTTACATGTTTATATTATTTTTTTTTGTTTTGTTTTGTTTTTAGTTTTTTTTTTTTTTTTTTTTTTTTTTTTTTTTTTGGTTTAGTTCACCTACATAAGACAATCTGCACACAAGAAAAACAAAAAGAAAATTAGTAACACCTGTACAAGAAAAATAAAATATATATATATATATTACAATAAAAATTACATCTGAATCGAACAACGTACCTTTAGTACCCGTTAACAGCGCCAAAAATTGATGCTGGTTGTTTACATACCAAAATATTCTATTTATACCCAAGTAATAACTATTACTCAGAAGTATAGCAGTTAAGACCAGGTGTCAATCCTCAGGGGCTAATCGTGTTGACTCAAAAATAATAATTAAAGTAATTTTAGAAGATTAATTTTGGAAATTGGTTTTGAAAATAATAAAACTAAACTTAATAAAATATAAAATAAGTAAAATAAAATAAGAAATATCTTAGATTTTCGAATCCACCACTAACCTTATAATCAAGAGTTATTGTATTAATTTTCAGAAAATCATTAATTTAGATAAAATGATGTAAATTGATCAGAAATACATCGTCAAGAAGATTTGTATATTAAAACCCGAAGGTCACGAATCATCTTCGCTTAGCACGGATCGTCACCACTAAACTAAACCAAACTATGGTTGATGCACGACTCGTCTTATTAGGTATGACTCGTTTAACAATTTTAATACACAACAGTAAAAATAATTATATAACATGATTTGAATAAAATATTTATTGCATAAAAAGATCTAAAAGTTATACAATTTATCTAAATCAAATTAAAACTAAAAATATCAAATACAATTTGATTAGGATTTCATCTCTACCCTAAAAAAATATATTAGTTCCACATAATTATAGACACACTACTCTAACATATACAAACTACTCTCCCACTTTTCTTTTTATTTTCTCTCTTTCTTTCCTTGGCTTCCTTGACCGAAGCCTTTCCCTCGCTGAGCTCTCCTCCTTCTCTGCTGCGTTTGCTGGAAAAACAAGCAAACAAACATAGTTAGTATAATAATATAATATATATTTGATTGAGGGGGCGGCTCTGCCGACACCCTCTCAAATTCTTTTTCTTTTTTTATTTATTTATTTTATAATGTATATAATATAATAAGTAAAATATTTAAAATATATTATTTACACTAATATTTATACAAACATTCACAATATATAAAAACACATAAAAATATTTAAAATTATAAAATAGTAAAAATAAATAGACTAATATAATATATTTTAGCAGGCCAAATATATAATATTTAGGCTCTGATCACTTTGTCTGTCTAAAACTCTTGCTCTCTCTAGCTATGAGTTTTGGATGGCGTTGATTTTTGAGATATCTTTGATATACAATTTAAGGGCGATATAGAGGGCGACGGTGGGCGAAGGGTGATGAGAGACTATCGAAGGAAGTGGTGGACGAGGATAAAAGGGTTGTTCGATACCCATTTTCCCTAGTGGCCACTTCTCTAGGGTTTGCTTCGTTGCCTTCTCTACCCTTAATTGGCCAAGCCATTATTCAATTGAGGTATTCCAAAGTCCAATCCATTGATAAATTGCTCAATTCGGTCGATTTTGATGATGGTAAGGCTATTGATTTTGTTATTTTGGTTACTTGTTTGTGGGCTGCTAGGACATTGGTTTCTATGGTTTTGCTTAGTTTGACATTTCATATGTGATGTCATTGTTGATGCTTGTTTGGGTGTTCTAGAAGCTCTGCTTGTTTGTTTACTTTCTCAATTGCTCAATTCTAGTTTCAAAGTTTTTGTGATGAAAACTTTGTCATTTTGGAAAATTACAGATAAAATTTGGATAGAAAATTTGTACAGATAAATTATATAGTGATGAAATCAGTGGCTCTAGTGTTATGGTATGGCTGGTGTTATAGTAAGGTTTAGATTGTCCTCATGAGGACTTTTTTGGCAATATTTGTTAGATTGGGATGGTTTAGCTCAGTATCTGTTTGTATTGAATTTAAACAGATAAAAAAATAAGAATTTGAATAAATCACTGTATTCTCTCTTCAAAAGGCTCATATTTGTTCAAAAAATTAAACAAATAAGCTCAAAATTTGAGCAGATAGAATAAAATTTCAATAGATAGAATTTCACAAAGATAAAAATTCAACAGATAGAATTTCACATACATAGATTTTCAACGGATAAAATAAAAATTTCAATAGATTGAATAAAAATTTGCAATAGATAGTAATTAATAAAAATTAAAATGTTAAAATTGGAAGCAAAATATGTTCCAAAATAATAAAATTTACTTATCACCACAATATTTCACAGAGAATATATATTTTCACAAAAAAGAAAATATTCATGGGACCTAATACCTTGTGCTTTCTTTAAAATGAATATTTTACTAATTTTCTCTTAAAAACTTAATATATAAAATTAAAATTTTAAAATTTATTTTATTATAAGTTTCAAATTTTTAAAAAAAAATTAAAAATAACTTCTCCTATTATTTAGGAGTGGTTTCGATAATTTAAATAAGTGCACTTTTTTATTTTTTGTGAAATATGAGTTGGGTATAGGTTAAGTTTGAAGTAATATAATAGAGAGGTGATATAATTTAAATAAAATCATATAATTTAAATAAAATAATAATTTTTAATTTTTTTAACTTTTTTAAATACTCCAAACAAGACCTTATTTTGAGATTGTGGTGGCATCGCTAGTAAAATATTTGAGATATCCGTTTCCTAACCAAAAGGTAAAATGTGAAAAAGTGTAATCTAATTAATGTGAAGGACACAGTAGTCAGCGACGTATCGAGCAGAGACAAGTGGTACTGTTTGCACTTCTATTCTGCAGACTGCATTGTATCATCACTTCCCTACTTGACAATTTCCGAACAGAACTCCCATGACTTTTGTTCGAGGGAATGACTTGTCTGATTAAGATATCTTATCGGATAATACTTGAGACCCCCTTTTGGGGCACCCCCTCACCCCTTTTGTCATGGGTCATGAGGTGATTGGATGTGCAGGAAAGGGGACCAATGAGAGAAGAGAGGGGGTCAAAAGGGGGTGAAAAAAAGGGGGTCTAAATCACCACCCGATCTTATCGATAAAAATTATTAAATAGAAGATTTTTAATGTAAAAGTTCTTTAAACATTTTAATTAAATGATATTTTTATAAATCCTTATCGATAAAAGTTTTTTTTGTTTAATAATTCTTAACAGTGGTGAGAGATTTTAATTGTGACATCTTCTCGTAAGAGGTTAAAAGCAATTTTTTTAATTTTTAATTTCTTTTGAGTCAAATTATTTTTCTACTTTTTTTTTACATATTTTTTGAAAAAAAAAAAATCAAAAAATTAACTTTTAACCTACCCTATCGGATTTAGTTCAACTATCAACTAGAGACAAGCCAAATCTTTTGTTTAACACATCCTCACCATTGTCATTTTTGTTGTTTGGTGTCATTTTAAAATTAATAATTCAAAAACCAATGTTGAAAATATTTTTATTTACTACACTAGTTTACGTCAATCTAGATATATCCCTTCTCCTAACACTATCATTTGTCGTCATTGTATCTGTCACGCCCCAGACTCGCCCCTAAAAGTTTGGGCATGACCTAAGCAGAAACGGACATATAACCTGGTATACATAACCTACGGGGCCTTATCAGAAGCATAAAATTCTAACATAACATAGATACAAACGTACTCCATTAAGCTATTTCTATTATGCCAAGATCATACATCATCAAAGGCAGACAAAGTTTAAAACTATATCCCTGGATATAGGTTACATACACATTCATTTACAGTCTTAGCCCCATGATTGGGCGTATACAAAAAAACATGAAAGATACGTACATCAACCTTAGATGGACACTTAAGGAGCAAGCCAACATCTTAACAACTTCACAAAATGAATGGTCGAGTATAGTGCCTGGACACATAAAGGTTGACAAAAGGAAGCGGCGTCATGGCTAGGACTGACCACCTGACTGATGACCTACAGAAACAAACATAACAGAGAGTGAGCCGGGCTCAGTAAATAGTAATACATAATTAAAACAATGTTTAACTTGAAACATAATACATATCAATGCATATAAAAATGCGGATTTCACATAGTTAGTCTGATTCTGTGCTAAGTACATGACGGCCTTAGGCCAAATCTTGCAACATAAACATAATGGCTATAAACCCTTGAAACATGGTGGCACAAGGCCCTTGAAACATATGGCGTAAACGCCCTTGAAACATGTGGCATTTAATCCCTTGAAACGTGTTGGCATGAAAGCCCTTGAAACATATGACACGAGGCCCTTGAAACATATGGCATTAAAGCCCTTACATCATGAGAGTAGGCAAGGTGATCATACATTTACATTCCTTTAATCATTCGCAAAAGTGCATAATCAACATGTACAATAGAATGCTAATGGCATTCGTTAGCTGTAAGTAAAACATACTACTACTCACAGTGTTGAGATGACGTGTTACTTCCTCCCGGAGTGTGCCCTGCACACATTCAAAACTTGCACATTAGTTCCCTTTTCCTTCTTAAGTCATTTCCTGAGGCATTACACTTTGCGTGAATTTACAACCATCTTAAGATCATCAGAAAAATATTCTAAAAATACCAGAAAGTCAAGCATGCAAAACTAAGCGAACCACTTTTCCAGCCCGGGCCGCACGTGCGGCCGAACCCTCCGCTCGAGCGGCCATGCACCGCACGTGCGGTCCTCCTCCTCCGCTCGAGCGGCCGTAGACAGTATGCATTCCCAGTTTTTTCTTCTTTGGCCGCACGTGCGGCCATGACCTCCGCACGTGCGGTGGTGACCCCTGTTTTGGGGCAACTCGGTTCCAACCCTAATTTCAACATCACCAAGTCAATTTACATGCAAACCAAGATGAAATTCATGCAATATATTAACCTAACATCACCATAACATGAATTGGAACTTGAGCAACACAAAATACACATGATTAGAAACTTAAACAAGTCACAACTTTTTCAATTTCCATCCTAGAATTCAAGTTCAAATAAAATCTACCTTGGCCAATACATAGAAATGATTCCACTTAGATGAATTTCACACAAGAATAAAGCTTAAAAATCACCTACAAACATAATCACAACCCATGTGGACATGAACTAGATCTTTACTTCATAACCCATAAACAAAACTTGATTTTTACATACATAGCCATGTTCATATCTTGTTGTTCAAGTATATCAAGGAGGAATGAAATGTGATTTCCCTTACAAGGTTCAAAGTAACACATCAACAACATGAAGAAATACTTATTCAATTCTTTGGGTGCCATACACACACACAACCTTAATTTGTTTGAACATCCAAGAAATTCTTCACCCCTTAACAAGAAAGGAGTTAATGAAAGTAAATCACTCATACCTTGAGCTTCAATTTCTCTCCAAACCCTTCTAATTTTGCCCCAACTCACCTCCTTGTTGCTTTCCCCTTTTCTTCCTTCTCCTCTTATTTTCTTACCCTCTCCAAGAGATAGCCACGAAAATGAATCCCCCAAATCAAGTGTTTGAAAGCAAATACATAGATAGATATAAAGGTGAATAGGACGAAATCCAATCGTTTAATCATTCAAAAATTGAAATTTCGTAAACATGCTTAATATTGCTTAAAAATTATGCTGATCACAGATATATAATCAATTTCAGATAATTAAGCCGTTAAGGCCTCTAATTTCTGATTCAAATGTGTTAATAGTGACAGATAATGTTCTTGTGAAACAGATAGACACCCTAAAACATGGAGTTCGTTTACTTAATCTTAATTTCTCGTCAGATTTCACAGCAAGCATTTAAAAGCACAAAATAAGGACGGAAAATATATCAGAAAACATGTACAAGGGTCGGGTTATTACACTTTCCCCCCTTAAATAAGTTTGGTCCTCCAAACTTGTTTTACCTTAGGATTGAAACAAATGTGGGTACTGGTGTTGCATTTCCTCCTCTCTTTCCCACGTTGCATCGATTCTGTAATGTTCTTACCATTCCACCTTTACCATTGGAATTTCTCAGTTTCGTAAGTGTTTCACTTGTCGGTCCAAAATGCGGATTGGTTTTTCCTCATAAATTAGCTTGTCATCCAATTCAATTTGGTGGTAATCAATGACGTGTGACGGATCTGGAAGATATCCGCAAAGCATGGAGACATGAAACACGTTATGCACTTGACTCATATGTGGCGGAAGGGCAACTCGGTAAGCTACCGGACCTACTCTTTCCAGAATCTGAAAGGGACTAACATACCGGGGTGTCAACTTACCCCTCTTTCCGAATCTTGGGTGTCCTTTCATCGGAGTAACTTTCACGAAGACGTAACTATCCACTTCAAATTCTAAATCCCTCCGTCGGTTATCCACTAAACTTTTCTATCTACTTTGAGCAGTTTTCAATCTTTCCCGAATAACTTGAACTTTTTCAATTGTCAACTGAACAATTTCAGGACCTAACAAGGATTTATCTCCAACTTCAGCCCAACACACGGGAGAACGACATGGTCTTCCATACAAAGTTTCATAGGGTGCCATGTCTATACTCGAATGGTAGCTATTATTGTACGCAAATTCTACCAACGGTAGATGGGTTTCCCAACTTTCTTGAAAATCTAGCACACACATTCGAAGCATATCCTCCAGAGTCTGTATCGTTCTCTCGGATTGACCGTCAGTTTCAGGGTGGAAAGCTGTGCTGAACTTTAATTCTGTACCCATTGCTTCTTGCAGACTCTGCTAGAATCTGGAAACAAATTTAGGATCCCTATCTGAAACAATTGAGACCGGAACACCATGAAGCCTCACAATTTCATTCACATAAATTACCGCCAATTTATCTACATTATATTGAGTCTTTACTGGTAGGAAGTGAGCGGACTTAGCTAATCGGTCCACAATGACCCATATTGAATTCGTACCCCGAGGAGTCCGGGGTAACTCCACAACAAAATCCATGGTCAAATGTTCCCATTTCCATTCCGGGATGGGAAGAGGTTGCAACAAACCGGCAAGTCTTTGATGCTCCGCTTTTACTTGCTGGCATTGCAAACACTTAGAGAAAAACTCCGCGATCTCCTTCTTTATACTTGGCCACCAAAAATTTTGCTTCAAATCTCGGTACATTTTGGTACTCCCTGGATGCAGTGAGAACCTTGAGGTATATGCGTCTTCCATCAGTTTTTGCTTAAGGTTTAACACATTGGGGACACATATTCGGTTTTGAAATTTGAGCACCGAATCTACCAAACTGAATCCCGACTTTGGTTTTGTTCCTAACTCATCACATATCTTCCTTAGAGCTTCATTTTCTATCTGATGCAACTTAATTTCCTCAAGTAAGGTTGGTTGGGCCATCATTGCTGCCATTAAAGCTTCCTGTCCATGTAGCACAAAGTCTAATTCCATCTTACCCAATTCAATTGCTAATTCCTTTTGCCCTGTAACCAAACTTGCCAAAGTCCCCATACTTTTCTGACTGAGCGCATCTGCAACTGTGTTGGCTTTACCAGGATGGTAATGAATCTGTAAATCATAATCTTTAAGAAGTTCCAACCACCGTCGCTGCTGCATATTCAACTCTTTTTGAGTAAAAAGGTACTTGAGACTCTTGTGGTCAGTATATACTTCGCAGGTAGTGCCATACAAATAGTGTCTCCATATCTTTAAAGCAAAGACTACTGCTGCTAGCTCCAGATCATGCGTGGGATAATTCTTCTCGTGGGGTTTCAGCTGTCGAGAAGCATAAGCGATGACTCTTCCATTTTGCATAAGTACACAACCAAGCCCTTTGTGTGAAGCATCACTATAGATTACAAATCCTTCTGTACTGAATGGGAAGGCCAAAACTGGTGCTGTTGTCAACTTTGTCTTCAATTCCTGGAAAGCAGATTCCCGCTCTTTTGACCATTCAAATGCAACTCCCTTTCGAGTCAGTTGTGTAAGTGGCACAGCAATTTTGGAAAAATCTCGAACAAATCTCCTATAATAGCCAGCTAACCCCATAAAACTACGCACTTCAGTCACATTAGTGGGAGTTGGCCAATTTACGATTGCCTCAATCTTGTGTGGATCAACAGAAACTCCTTCCTTTGTGATAACATGCCCCAAAAATGCCACCTCTAGTAGCCAGAATTCACATTTCTTCAGCTTTGCTTATAGTTTCTTTTCTCGGAGGGTTTGAAGGATCAAGCGAAGATGATTCTCATGAGCTTCTGCATTCTTTGAATAAATGAGAATATCGTCAATAAAGACCACCACAAATTCATCCAAATAGGGCTTGAAAACACGGTTCATCAAATCCATAAAAGCTGCTGGTGCGTTTGTGACTCCAAAGGGCATAACCAAAAATTCATAATGACCGTACCGGGTTCGAAAAGCTGTCTTCTCAACATCCTCAGCCTTGACCTTTAATTGATGGTATCCAGACTGTAGATCAATCTTGGAAAAGACTTGTGCCCCCTGAAGCTGATCAAATAGGTCATCAATTCTTGGCAATGGATACTTATTCTTGATTGTGACTTTATTAAGTTCCCTGTAATCAATACAAAGCCGGAGTGTTCCATCCTTCTTCTTTACAAACAGAACTGGTGCACCCCACGAAGACACACTCGGACGGATGAATCCCTTATCCAATAAATCTTGCCACTGCACTTTCAATTCCTTCATCTCAACTGGTGACATTCTATACGGAGTCTTCGAAATGGGTTGAGTTCCCGGTACTACTTCAATGGTAAACTCAATTTCACGGTCTATCAACTGCCCTGGCAATTCTTCAGGAAAAACATCTGGAAACTCACAAACAATTGAGATCATGTCGATATTTCCATTCACCACTTGCCCCTCCAAAACACTGCATAAATACCCCTGACACCCTTTCTGAATTAATTTACAAGCCTTCGCTGCCGAGATCAAATAAGGTGGAGAAGTTACGCCATGTCCCTGTAAGGTAGACTCTAATTGTCCCGGAGGGTGGAAACTGATTTGTTTAGTTAGACAATCTATAGTTGCACCATATTCACCCAACCAGTCCATTCCCAGAATAATATCAAAATAGGTCATGTCAAGAGGTAACAGATTGGCATATACCCGAATATCCCCAAGGTGGAGTTCACAAGCAACATATACAGAGGTACAGATCATAGAATCCCCCAAGGGTGAGGACACACACAATAAATAAGATAATACTTCTTCTGGTTTATCTAAATTAGGAGCAAATAGTTTTGACACAAAGGAATGGGTAGAACCAGAATCAAATAAGACAGAAGCAGAATGACCGTGAACCATAAATGTACCTGACACCACTGTTGCTGCATTTTGCACATCTCCTGGAACCAACGCAAACACCCTGCCTTGCCTCGCAGTGTCTTTATTGTTATTAGGTTTGACCGATGCCTTGGTGTTGGTAGTTGGTGCCGACCCCGCAAAACTAGTAGCAGCCCTATTGACATTTCGTTGATTCCTCTGAGGGCAATCCCTTATCAAATGACCCGTTTTGCCACACTGATAACAGGCTCCAGACTTCCAATGGCACGTCCCACGATGCCTCCTCCCACATTCCGAACAAACAGGAATCGTACCCTGACTAGGGGCAGAAGTATTTGAAGTCCCTGAATTTTGTTTCTTAGTTGGTGGAGTAGTCACTCCCTTTGACCATTGATTATTTTTCCTCTTTCCTTTCTACTCGGAAATCCGATTCTGAGCAACAAGGTTTCCCTCAGCAATAAAAGCCCTCTCCAGCACATCTACATAGGTAGGCAACTTTAACATATTGACTCGGTCCAGGATAGCACCCCGTAAGCCCCCTTCAAATTTTCGTGCCTTCTTATAGTCCGTGTCCACCATGTGCGGCGTAAACCGGGCTAGCTCTGCAAATTGGGCCTCATATTCAGCAACAGTCTTGTTCCCTTGTCTGAGAGTTTCGAATTCAGTCACCTTTTTATCCCGCATGCTTTGAGGAAAGTATTTATCATAAAACAGCTCCAGAAATCTGTCCCATGTTAACCCTGGATGGATTGTTCTCGTAAGCATCCACCACCTCCGTGCCTCGTCCTCAAGAGTGAAGGCAGCTAGTTGCACCTTTTGAGCTTCGGTGCAGGGAAAGACTTCGAATAACTTCTCTATGCCCAACACCCAGGCCTCAGCTTTCATCGGTTCTATTCCTCCTTTGAAAGATGGTGGTTTTATCTTTTTAAACTCCTTAGTGAGGGTAATAGTCGGGTCTTCAGCATGAAACTCTGGTACTACCGGTGGAGGTACCGGTGGCGGTGGCGGTGGCGGTGGCGGTTGTTCCTGTGGCTGTTGCTGCTGTTGTGGCTGTTGCTGCTGTTGTGGCTGTTGCTGCTGTTGCCGTAAGGTCTCCACCATTTCCATAATCATTCTCTCCATCCTGTCCAACCGTGCGGCAGTAGCATCTTCCTGCTCCTCTGCCCTTGTTCTCACCATGATCTACACAACAATCAATTATATACAATAAACATAGTTCAAAATTGTTAGCATTATCAGAGTACACTTAATGTTGCCATCGAACTTCTGTTATACTTTTAGGATGTCATGCATGATGCCTAAATCTTTTCTAGACACCCTACAGCTCAATGGATCTGTGTGTGAGATAGCAACTCGTGCTCTGATACCACTTGTCACGTCCCAGACTCGCCCCTAAAAGTTTGGGCATGACCTAAGCAGAAACGGACATATAACCTGGTATACATAACCTACAGGGCCTTATCGGAAGCATAAAATTCCAACATAACATAGATACAAACGTACTCCATTGAGCTATTTCTATTATGCCAAGATCATACATCACATACATCATCAAAGGCAGACAAAGTTTAAAACTATATCCCTGGATATAGGTTACATACACATTCATTTACAGTCTTAGCCCCATGATTGGGTATATACAAAAAAACATGAAAGATATGTACATCAACCTTAGATGGACACTTAAGTAGCAAGCTAACATCTTAACAACTTCACAAAATGAATGGTCGAGTATAGTCCCTGGACACGTAAAGGTTGACAAAAGGAAGCGGCGTCATGGCTAGGACTGACCACCTGACTGATGACCTACAGAAACAAACATAACAGAGAGTGAGTCGGGCTCAGCGAATAGTAATACATAATTAAAACAATGTTTGACTTGAAACATAATACATATCAATGCATATAAAAATGCGGATTTCACATAGTTAGTCTGATTCTGTGCTAAGTACATGACGGCCTTAGGCCAAATCTTGCAACATAAACATAATGGCTATAAGCCCTTGAAACATGGTGGCACAAGGCCCTTGAAACATATGGCGTAAACGCCCTTGAAACATATGGCATTTAATCCCTTGAAACATGTTGGCATGAAAGCCCTTGAAACATATGGCACGAGGCCCTTGAAACATATGGCATTAAAGCCCTTACATCATGAGAGTAGGCAAGGTGATCATACATTTACATTCCTTTAATCATTCGCAAAAGTGCATAATCAACATGTACAATAGAATGCTAATGGCATTCGTTAGCTGTAAGTAAAGCATACTACTACTCACAGTGTTGAGATGACGTGTTACTTCCTCCCGGAGTGTGCCCTGCACACATTCAAAACTTGCACATTAGTTCCCTTTTCCTTCTTAAGTCATTTCCTGAGGCATTACACTTTGCGTGAATTTACAACCATCTTAAGATCATCAGAAAAATATTCTAAAAATACCAGAAAGTCAAGCATGCAAAACTAAGCGAACCACTTTTCCAGCCCGGGCCGCACGTGCGGCTGAACCCTCCTCTCGAGCGGCCATGCACCGCACGTGCGGTCCTCCTCCTCCGCTCGAGCGGCCGTAGACAGTATGCATTCCCAGTTTTTTCTTCTTTGGCCGCACGTGCGGCCATGACCTCCGCACGTGCGGTGGTGACCCCTGTTTTGGGGCAACTCGGTTCCAACCCTAATTTCAACATCACCAAGTCAATTTACATGCAAACCAAGATGAAATTCATGCAATATATTAACCTAACATCACCATAACATGAATTGGAACTTGAGCAACACAAAATACACATGATTAGAAACTTAAACAAGTCACAACTTTTTCAATTTCCATCCTAGAATTCAAGTTCAAATAAAATCTACCTTGGCCAATACATAGAAATGATTCCACTTAGATGAATTTCACACAAGAATAAAGCTTAAAAATCACCTACAAACATAATCACAACCCATGTGGACATGAACTAGATCTTTACTTCATAACCCATAAACAAAACTTGATTTTTACATACATAGCCATGTTCATATCTTGTTGTTCAAGTATATCAAGGAGGAATGAAATGTGATTTCCCTTACAAGGTTCAAAGTAACACATCAACAACATGAAGAAATACTTATTCAATTCTTTGGGTGCCATACACACACACACAACCTTAATTTGTTTGAACATCCAAGAAATTCTTCACCCCTTAACAAGAGAGGAGTTAATGAAAGTAAATCACTCATACCTTGAGCTTCAATTTCTCTCCAAACCCTTCTAATTTTGCCCCAACTCACCTCCTTGTTGCTTTCCCCTTTTCTTCCTTCTCCTCTTATTTTCTTACCCTCTCCAGGAGATAGCCACGAAAATGAATCCCCCAAATCAAGTGTTTGAAGGCAAATACATAGATAGATATAAAGGTGAATAGGACGAAATCCAATCGTTTAATCATTCCGAAATTGAAATTTCATAAACATGCTTAATATTGCTTAAAAATTATGCTGATCACAGAAATATAATCAATTTCAGATAATTAAGCCGTTAAGGCCTCCAATTTCTGATTCAAATGTGTTAATAGTGACAGATAATGTTCTTGTGCAACAGATAGACACCCTAAAACATGGAGTTCGTTTACTTAATCTTAATTTCTCGTCAGATTTCACAGCAAGCATTTAAAAGCACAAAATAAAGACGGAAAATATATCAGAAAACATGTGCGAGGGTCGGGTTATTACAGTATCGCATCTGATGAGACTTAAGGCTTCTTTTTAGTGTTTCATCCATACAAAAAATCACGTTGATCGAATATCGATATGTACTCGATCAAATCAAATTTGTATCAACAATAAGTATAATTTTAGAAGTAAATTTTTGACACAAATATAATCTAATCAAGTAGTTATTGATATCCAATGAACGTGTTTTTTTACAAATATGAAGTACTCGACGAGTCTTACATATTGAACGGTTTTGATCATTAAGACAGGTCTAAAATTGGCCCGAAATAGGTCAAACTGGACAGTCCAATTAGAATAACCAACTAAAGACAATCCAAAACCATGAATAACAAAATAAACCAATTAGAATAACCAACTAAAGACAGTCCAAAACCATGAATAACAAAATAAATTGTGTTTATTTGCCTAGTAGTATGATGGTATTATTTAGTTGGAATTAAATATATGAATTTATGTAAAAGTCTTCAATATATAAAACTTTGTTATTTTGAGCTCGTTTGAGAATTGACTATTTTAATTAATTTTTTTGACTTTGTATATAAATATAAAGTGTAAAAAAAAATTTTAAAAAAATAATGAGATGGGGTGTTTTGGGTGTTTTGATTTTTTTGACTATTAACTTTCCAAACACTCCTTTTGTAAAACAGAGATTTTCACTTTTAATTTAGGGGTTGTTTGGGGTGTCCTAAATAAGTACACTTTTTGTCTTTTTAGACTAAAAAATTGAGGTTGAAAATATGGATGTTTTGATTAACTTTTTGACTTTTTATGGAAAAATGTGTAATAAAAAATTGTAAAAATTGATTTGTAGGGAAAAATTCAAATTGGGAGTTGTGCAGCCGTAATTGTTGACTTTTGATGAATAGTGTTAACTTTTTAACTTTTTGAATAACTTTTTGACTATATGCCAAACTTGACCTTAATAGGACTGGATTGTGAAAACCCAATTGTTAGTCTAGTGTCACCACCTTAGAGGGGATTTGTATTTTCTGACATTATTCCAAAGCAAACATAATTTATGTGAGATTCACTAAATTGGTGGTTCAATTTTACCACCTTAATAAGTAGGTGTAAATTCCACATATCTCCCTTGAGGTATGAAAAGGTATAATTAGAATCTGTTTGGCAGGAGCTATTTTGGCTATTTTAGTCACAAAAAGATAAAATATATTAGAAAATCAGTAAGATAAAATGTCACATTCAAATCATAATCATTTCATTTTTTTCTCTCACAAAAATTAAAAAAGTTAAAAAGTTCATCCCTAACGAAATTTTTTAGGGGTTGTTTGGGATGTCCTAAATAAATGCATTTTTTGTCTTTTTAGACTAAAAAATTGAGAAAAAAATATGGATGTTTGGGTTAATTTTTTAACTTTTTATGGAAAAATGTGTATTAAAAAATTGTATAAATTAGTGTGTAAGGAAAAATTAAGATTGGGAGTTGTACAGCCGTAATTTTTGACTTTTGATAAATAGTGATAACTTTTTAATTTTTTGAGTAACTTTTTAACTTTTTGACTTTTTGATAACTTGCCAAACTTGACCTTAGTCTCAGACTAAAATAGTAAAATAAAAACTAAAAACCTAACCACATCTCAAATGAAAGCTTAGGCCAAGTTTGGCATATTGTAAAAAAGTCAAAAAGTCAAAAAATTACTCAAAAAGTTAAAAAGTTAACACTATTCACCAAAAGTCAACAGTTACGGCTGCACAACTCTCAATCCTAATTTTTTCCTATAAATCAATTTTTACAATTTTTTATTACACATTTTTCCATAAAACGTCAAAAAGTTAACCCAAACATCCATATTTTCTTCCTCAATTTTTTAGTCCAAAAAGACAAAAAAATACATTTATTTAGAATACCCCAAACAACCCCTTAATATCATAAATTCAACAAAAGCATTTTAACGTTGTTTGACATATGGATTAGGCATCAATTAACCTATTCCTTTTTAGTTTTGCTAGACATCTCAATTAAACTATTTAAAATTCAACCGATCACTTACATAGATGTAGAATGAGTGGTGTGTAAACATTTTTTTTTTTTTTTTGGTAGTTTTGTAAAAATGCATAACTTTCATCATTCTTGTTAAGTCTCGGTTGGAAATAAGTTATTTTAATAATTTTTTATCTTTTTACAAAAAAATATATAAAAAAAATAAAGAAAATTATGTGACAATTTATAATAATTTTTTAAGTAAAATTAAAAGTTATCCAACGAGACCTTAATCTAATAAATGAAAATGTATACCCAAATATTCCTTACATCTAATACCTATATTCCATATTTATATATTATATACTCAAATCAAATAGTCTTAGGCATGGTTTGGGAAGAGGGTTTGGGAGATTTTTTTTTGCCTAAAATAGGTACAAAAAATAAAATAGGCTTTTTATCTTAATAAGATAAAACATCACATTTAATCCATAATTATTACATTATTTCTCTTACAAATAAGTCAAAAAAACTAAAAAAATCAAAAATCTTTCTCAAACTAGACTTTTTAACCCTAAACTAAAATAATTAAAAAAGTCAAAAAGTCAATTCACTTCCCAAATCATGCCTTAACCATGCTTAAAACTAGCTACGACTAGTGACGACTTAAGAGTACACAATTTAGGTGCTCGTCTAACTCCTAAGTTGATGAGAATCTCATTTATAATATTTCGCGATATTTTAAAAAGTTGGTAAAAAATTAATTTTTTTATTTTTTTGTAATTTTTTTATATAAAAAAATAAAAAGGTGATGTGACTTTAAAAAATAAACAAATAAAAAATTGACTTTTTACCACCTTGTTAAAACGCCCCATAGGGAATGTATGTACATAAAACTAAACATTGGAGTTTTTTTTTTTTTTTTTTCAACTTTTTGTTTTTGTTTTTGTTTTTGTTTTTTGTTTTTTGTTTTTTTGTTTTTTTGGAGAGAAAAAGTGGATTAAAATTTAAAAAATAACTTTTAACCCAGAATAGGTTATTGATCACTTTAATATTTGTTAAGTTTTTTTATAAAAAAACAAAAAAAACAAAAACAAAAAATCTCTCATTTTGATAAAGAATTGTCTAATCATCACATTTATGTCCCTTCCATTCTTTCAATCAAGACCAAAAAGTTTCTTTTGAAAGTCATCATCATTAATCTTTCTTGCTCTTATGTCAAAATATAGTAGTTGTTATAATTTTTTTTTCGACTATGCTACGTAGCTCAAAATCGCGGCTCGAAATCGCGGCTTGACATCAAAACGACGTCGTTTTGGTGTCGAAATTATTATTTTTTTTTTCTTTTTTCTGGTTTCAGAACGAAGAAGAAGAAGGGAGAAGAAGAAGAAGGGAGGGGGAGGGGGAGGGGGAGGAGGAGGGAGGGGAGGGGGCCATAAATTTGCTGGAGGAGGAGGCGGGGCAAGGCGGGGCAAGGCGGTGGCGGTGGTGCGACGATCCGAGGCGACGAACGAGGCGACGAGGCGACAAGCATCGGCGGCGAGAGGCGATCAGCTGCGAGGACGGCGGGAGCTGCGACGACGGAGGCGACCAGCTGCGACGACCTCTCCTCTCTTCTTCCTCCCTCTCTCCCTCTCCTCTTTCTCCTCTCCTCTTCCCTCTGTTTTTCGATTTCGAGCCGTTTCGAGCTCCTTACTTTCGAGCTCTGAACCATTTTCGTTTTTTTTTTCGGAAAAATTCTATTATACATATTATATGCATATTTAATTACACTATTTTTTTATTTATTTATGATTAAATTTCTTATTTAGTTATGATATTATTTTGAGATTTTGATTATAATTTTTTTGTGTTTAGTTATAATTTTATTTATTTTTATTTTTTTAATTATAATTTAAAAATATAAAATTATAACATTTTTTTTCTATAAATATAAAGTGAATATAATACCTACCTTTTAAGAGATATATGCCATAATCTTTCTATTTTTTTCACTCTCTATCGTCAAATAAAGCAATAGTCTATATATCATTATAGATATCAAAAGTGAAATTATACCTTCACCTTTATAACAGCAACCCTAAAAGATGAGGTAAAAGTTCATATGAGATATTTTTGTTAGTAAAATTATTTGAGTCTTTTTTTAAAGGCTCTTCATTAAAAGAGAAATTTTATTTATTTTTATTTTGCTTTTTCATAAGTAACTAGCGTCCGTTGCTAGGTAAAGGATTTTCTTGCCATTTTACTCATATATGCTTGTTATTTTCATCTTTATTGCATCTCTGCTTGTTTCATATTTGTTATTTTTTCTTCGTTCTAACTTATTTGATCGTTTGAAAATTTTACTGTATGATTGTTTAAAGAGTAAATTACACTTTTTCTTTATATTTGGTCACTTTATCACTTTGATCCTTAACGTTTTTCACTTTGATCTTTTATGTTTCAAGTTTTTCTCAATTTACTCTTAAGAAAATTTTGTTCAAAATTAGAAAGAAAATGACATATTAATAGTCACATTGCATAAAAATAATTTATTATATATAACTCATTTCTCCGTACAAACTTAAACCCAAACCCCAATATAATCATATATATATATTTTTTGTATGACAGACATTTCTTGTCAAATTTTGAATAAAAGTTAGTTTTATGAGTAAATTGGAAAAACTTAGAACATAAAGGGACAAATTGAAAAAATATAAAAAATATAAAAAAAAAAAAAAACTTTAAAGGTGAAAGTAGAAAAGTGACCAACCATAAAAGGGATAAATTGTGATTTATCCATCATGTAAAAATGTTATTTTAAAAAATAACTAAATAATATATTTTAAAAAATAAATACTTGTAAATGTCATATGTAATAAAAACAAATTGTATATTTTTATTTATGTTTATAGTATTTTTTTTAAAAAAATTAGTTAAGTTAGTTTGATTGGTTAGTTAAAATAAAGAGCATGATTGGAATACAAACTAAAGTGGGTTGGCTTTTTGACTTTTTGGCTTTTTTGGCTATTTTAGCCTGGGGTTAAAAAGCCTGGTTTGGGAAGGGCTTTTTGACTTTTTTGACTTTTTGGCTTTTTGATGAGGTGTGATGTTGTTAAATTACGAAGTTGCCCTTCTCTATTTTTTTTTATTTTTTAATTTGGGTTTTGATATGGCATATTTCCCGTTTTGTTTGTTTTGTTTTGTTGTTGTTGTTTTTTTTTTTTTTTTTTTTTTGTGTACAATTTTGGCTTCTTGCTGAGAAAAAATTTGTAAACAGTATTTTTTTTTTTTGGTATTTTTTTTTACAATTTTGACTTTTTGGTTAAAATTTTTGTTTTTTTTGTTTTTCTTTTTTGTATTTGGCATGTTTTGGTAAATTTGAATTTAAAATTTTTTATGTTATGTTTCGATTTACCGTATTTTGCTAAATTTTTTTTTTTTTTTTCATTTTTGGGGATTGGATTTGGCTTTTTTTGTTTTCTTGTGTGTGTGTGTTTTTTTTTTTTTTCTATATTGGGTGTCGATCTACCGACTTTTGCTTAATTTTTTTAATTTTTATTGACTTCTATTTTGGGTTTGGATTTGCCATATTTTGGTTCTTCTTTTTTTATTTTATTTTTTTCATGTTAGGTTTCGATTTTGCGGTTTTTGCGTTTTTTTTTTTTTTTGTATTTTGTTTTTTCTTTTTCTTTTTTGGGGTTTCACTTTGGCATTTTTTTCTTAATTTTTTTTGTTGACAATTTTTGTATGTTGGGTTTCAATCTGCCGAATTTTGCAAATCCAAATTTGTTATTTGTTATTTGTTTTTTTTTTTTTTAGTTTGGATTAGGCGGATATTGCGTTAATTTTTTATTTCTTTGACAATTTATGTATTACTTTTCTTTTTCATTTGTTTTTATTTGTTTCACCTTTTTTTGTTTTTCCACAAGCAAAATTCGTATGGATTGTTGTTTTCCAAAATTAGGCACGTCAACAACTTGAAGGGGTTACATTCCCGTGGAAACTCATACATATTGTACATGATAATATATTTTAATACATTCTCTTCCACGTGTGTCATTATTTGACAACCATACGTAAATTATTTCGACTACTATATATTTCCTAACATTCCGTTATTACGCATGTAACATAATTTGTCGCATATGTGAAGGCAGACCAATGCCATATGGGGGTCCTCATCTCCAACCATTAAACCATCCTCGTCATGTTCAACTTCTGGTATGGCATTTACTATTGCCATTGCATCTTCCTCGTCACAGATTGGCTGAACAGTTGTTGGGTTACCTGTGTTTCGCCGTATATAATTATGTAATGCCATTGACGCACCTACTAACTGAACTTGCACATTTGCAAAGTCATACCGAGGCATGTCTCGAATAAACCCCCATCGATTTTTCCATGCACCGAAAGTCCGTTCCACCACACTGCGTAAGGACGAATGCACTTTGTTAAATAATTCCCTTGGTGTGTTTGCCATCGCGTTCCGTGCAATAAGTCGGAATTCTTGTTGGTGGTAACGGTGGCCTTTGAATGGTGCTAAGTAACCAATCCGGTTTGGATAGCCAGAATCGACAAGATAATATTTGCCTGCAGACATGACAACAATGTATGACACCGAAACGAATATTCTGCGCCATTTTCATATAACGCTTTCTCGGGAAAAATTTATTTGTTAATAAATCTAATAACAGGACCATGTGTTACCTTCGTCAGGATGTGGGAAGGGGACATTATCATTTGTTACTGTCTCGTTGAATATGCGACTATCATGCATACTTCCTTCCCATCCGCAGGAAATGAATACGAAACACATGTCAAAATCGACAGCGGCCATTATATTTTGCGTGTGACAGTATTTCCTACCGAAATATGTTGCCGCATCTGGCCCCGTAACCCATGCACTGACATGTGTTCCGTCTATTGCGCCAATGCAGTCCTGCAAACATGGATAAATTGTTTTGTTGCGTAAGTGGGTAACAACTGTTTCGTTTTTTTTAAAGCGTCACGTGCAGATAATAACAAAAACAAAATATAGTGTCTTCATTTATATGTCAATCATGTTTTTCAGAAGTACCTTGAACGGTAGGTATTTCCGTCTAGACCGCACGTATGGATGTATACGATGCTGATTGTATGTGGGCCGGCAATGAACAACAGTGAACTCTTTCATGGAATTTAATACGTTATGCACGTGCCTCGACACTGTCTCCCCGGAATGTTGGAACCGTTCTTGGATTTCTCGATTTTGCTTCCCTTTCAACACATGGATAAACATTGCAACGCTTTCTTCAACAGCTAAGCCATAGGGACGTTGCGGGACTTGTAACCCAAAATCGTTGACTAATGTCTCACACAATGCGGCAAAAACTTCCTTCGACATGCAAACATTTTCCTCAAATCGACCCATATGCCCCGCATATAGTTCGCATATCCATCTATTCCCGGTTAGTATAGAAGTGCGACACGGCGTTTTATTCATGTGTTTTTCGTACCATTCTGTTGCCAACTGGCATGCTTGTAGAAATGTGCAGTTCTGTTCTTGTGGCACCTGGACCGCCATTTGATTAAGCATTTCCGTTATTTCATCATGGTTGCTTCCATCCCAGGGATTCATTGCGTCTTCGTTGATGCGAAACCTACAAGAGTGGCAGCCTTTCAATCAGTTGGCACGTGATTCATTGACTTAAATTGTAATGAAGTTTGCAATTTTAAAATGCCGACATTGTTTTTAATCAAAGTAATGCCCTCACCAATGGCATTTGCAACGCATGATCATATGAATTGCACGAAAAAAATAAGCTATTCAACTTATGCTTTACAGGGGGCCCATGCTGTTCACAACCACAAAACTAGCCAGCAAACTAAACTACCAAATGAACTTGCGACATATAGGCATTCAAAAGCGTGCAAGTAACACGTAATTCCCTGTCTTAAACGTATCCACACAAAATAGTAAAACATAAACATCTCAGTCATTTCCCAAAAACGAAGCACAACCATGCTTCCGTTCCGTCAACCCATGCACTTACCTAAAACTTGTTGCTGCCTGTAGCTAGTAAAACAAAAACAAAAACGACATAATGAAAACATGCACACGCCACCATCCTGTTTTACTACAGTGCCAACAATACCATAAGTCAAAGTTTTAAAAAGGAAGATAAGGACATGCATCTTCAAAACTCGTAACACCGCTACATCACATCCGGCGACCCCCAAACAGGTTTGCAAAAGGCGCCGACGCAGTACACTGGAGCTGCTTCTGTGTAAGCCATCCAATGATGTGGTCGTCATCAGGCTGGCACATCATGACCTCCCGGTAATCGGCGTTATCCATAAGTGTGGAAGCGAAGTGGAATAACGGTGTACCAATCAGGGATGGAATACTGCTAAGTTTATGCATGCACTCGGAAATAGTGTACAGCGATTCGTTGCCTGTGAGGTGCCTCACCGTGACCTGCTGATTCTTCGAACGCACCGCATCTGTCATTCTGTTCATGCTTTCTGCAATAACGGACGCACCACTTGTTCCCTTCTTCGACTTTGAAACACTTGTTGATGGCGTCTTTCTCCTTTTTGCCTTTTCAATCGGAACATGCTCCAGTGAAGTATCAGAATCCACGTCCTGTACTCCTGGGGGTATCGGATCAACAAATGGCTGGGCTCCCAAACTACGCACTGAATCAGATGAGTCCTCAGCAGGTTCGGGAAGGTTCTCGCCCCGGGTCCAATGATGCTTCCTAGTAGCTGATGCCCCCATGAAAACCGTCTCCATCAAGTCACGGTGTTCCAAAGTTTTTTTCCTGAACTTCGCACACGCCTTGTTGATCTGCAGAAATATAGATGTATGAAAGAGGCAGACGTTATATTTCATATAAATAAATTCTATTCAAGTTAAATGTAGAAGTAAAAAATGTACTAGTAAATGACAAATATAAAACTTGTTTGTACATGTACTTACTGATTCCATCTTGTCCTACCACTCGTCAGGTGCCTGAAACAACCCGGTGTCATAGTCAAAGCCTATCCCGGACACTCCCTTGCTTGAATCCATCAACTTCGTCCACGCTTGCCACTCTTTTTTCAACGTCATGTACTTATTCTTCAACTGTTTCAGTCCATGTTTTTTTCCTGTTTTTTTCTCAAATTTCCTTGCCAATGACTTGTACCCTGCTTGGCTGAGGACTAAGAATGGACGATTTCCTTTACTAATCTCATTCGCAATCAACTGGAGGAAAACTCGTACTGAGTTACTGTCCCATGACGCCTTGTGGCTTAACTGAGTTTGTGTCTCTTCAACACTGGTTGAATTGTCAGTGACAACGCCTTTGCTTTTGGAGTGGTTACGCGGTGAAGTACGTGTCGAAGCCATTACTAATGTACGGTTACAAAAGATTACCATCACAAATATGTTTTTAGGGTTTATATACACACGCATAAGCCATGACACATTAATAACAACAAACAGAGATATATGATGCTAAAGTTAAATTTGCATATAAGCATTGAACATTACTGACGTACATACACAGGTGCCCTGGAAGTTAGTAGTGCACAAAAAATATGACAGGTAGTATTATGGCTCCCATATGCGACAACATACTACGAACATGATACGAACATACTAACAACATACTGACAACATACTAAGTTCTTTGTACATACTACAAACATGGTAACGGTGCTTACATACGGCACAACAAAATGACAATGACAATGCAGAGCACATACACAATGGTCTTAAGGACACACAAGGATTGTTGAATGTCTATGACATCAGCCCGCAATTGCATGGCAATTTCATCTCCGGGTGACGCATAGCCTTGGTTCTCTTGCCTTCGTTCTTCACACCAACCAATCCAACTTACACAGGGCTGATGAGTGAAAATTATTGAACTATTAGTTTCATGGGTTGTTAATGTTCATAAAGTTATGACCGGTAAAGATTGGGTCACTCACCATAGGGCGGGGACAGACAAAGTAGGAACGCCCTGGATTTTTTGTGGACCTGGAAATCTTAACAATACACGGGCCATGTCCACAGGCACACATTCGTCGTGGCCATGTACTGGAAGTTGCAGTAGAGGTGAACGACGCCATGCTACGCTTTAATATAAATTAAATTTACACGAATCAACAGGAACAGATCCGAAGACTAACGCAAATATAAATTTTAATATGTTTTTAACATCGTTTTAACATATTAGTAAAAAATTTTATAATATACCCAATTTTGTCATATATTTGTAAAAACTTTTTAATATATTTACCTTCCTTCCCAAATTTAGTTTGTAATATATTTTTGACACTCTTTACTATTTAAATCAAGAATTCTAATATTTATTTTATTATTTTATTAATATCTTTGTAATATAGTTTTAATATATTTGTTAATAAAGTTTGTTTTAAATATATTTGTAATATAAATTTCATGTATTTTGTAATTTGTTGTTAATATATGTAGATAATATATCTACCTTCCTTCCCAAATTTAGGTGCAACTATTTTTTTTATCTAATTATTATATTTTTTAGAAATGAGAAGTGAGCATTTCGAATTGAGTAAACAATATATGGAAATTAATAAATGTATTTTGTAATATATTTTCAATATATTTTGTTAGGATATTTTGAAAATATTTGTACTATATTTTTTAATAATTAAATAGCCAGCATATATGTGTAATAAAATTTTACACTCTTTACTTTTTAACTCTAAAATTGTAATATATAATTTAATATATTATTAATATGTGTCTAATATTTTTTTAATATATTTGTTAATCAACTGTTTTTTTTAATCGACTTAAATATAAATTTGTAATATTTTGTAATTTGTTGTTAATCTATGTAGATAATATATGTACCTTCCTTCCCAAATTTAGTTCCAAATATATTTTTTATGTAATTAATATATTTTTTAGAAATGAGAATTGAGCATTTCGTGTTGAGTAAAAAATATACGCAAATTAAAACATATAATTTGTAATATATTTTCAATATATTTTTTTTGATATTTTGAAAACATTTTTCAATATATTTATCATATAGTTTTTCATAATTAAATTTTGTCATATATGTCTAATAAAATTTGTACAGTATTTACTTTTTAAATCTAAATTTGTAATATACATTTCACATATAATTTTTTTTCATATCTTCGTAATATGTTTTTAATATATTGGTTAATTGTTGACAATTTTTGTTAATTTTTTTTTTTGTACTATAAGTTTTTTATATTTCGTAATTTGTTGTTAATAAACTTCCTTCCCAAATTGAGTTGGAATTATATCTAATTTGTTATATACATTTCATATAAATTTAACAAATTTGTTGTTAATATCAATTTTTTTATATAATTGAGTTGGAATTTTTTATGTTTGTTATATATTTGTCACAAATGGGAATTGAGCATGTCTATTACCAAAAATTCAGGGTTTAGCATTAACTACCAACAAAAAATATAACAAATTTGCCCCAAAATATAACAAATTTGCCCGAAAAATAGAAAACAAATTTGCCCCAAGAGTTGCATTTCAGAATATAACCGAACAGATACAAAAATTATAGAACAGATACAAAAATTATAGAACAGATACAAAAATCTGCCCCAAAAAATCTGCCCCAAATTTCATAAACCATTGGCATTTCAGATCGGAATTTCATAAATAAGAACAAATATTTGAAGAAGAACAGATATATTACATATATATATGTATGTATATATACAAATCTGCCCCAAATTTGCACATTACTGAACAGATTTTCAACATAACAACAGATCCAGAATGGCAGATTTGTCACCGAGGCAGATCGGTGCCCCGTCTGTGTGTAATGTATGCGTAATCAACCCAACGAGGACCGTAAAGCAACAGATCGGCCATGGACCGATGCTGTTATGGACATAAACTATGCATATGGGAAGAAGAAGAAGATAAATCAGAGCCTCCATAGAGCATTACCTGCAGAGCGGGTTGAGTTTCAGAGGCTTCGTTGTTGGTCGCCGCCGCGGATGCGTACTCCGGTCGCAATTTCCTCGGCCAAGGTCGTTGAGATCCCTTGTAAGGATAGCTCCGTTCTTCTTCTCTCTCGCGTATGAGAACCCTGCGTGTACCATCTGAGGCTGGACGAAGATATCCGGATGAGAGTTTAACCTATGGGGGGCAATTCGGTAAATTTGCACGACCAACTCTCTCCATAACCCGTGAAATGGGTTTTTGTCGGGACGTGGCTGATTTAGCCAATTTTGTCGCGACGTGGCTAAATCAGCCCCGGTTTGCCTTCCCAAACATAGGCTAACTAAACTAGTTAGGCAAAATAAAAAGAATACTTTTCTGTATATTTTTACAAAGGGACACACAGAGATCTACCAAATGTCTCATATGACTGGAGACCCACACTTATGTAAGATATTTGATAGAAATATTGATAAATTTTTTGGTATTGCTCACTTTACTCTTTTGCCTAATAATCTTGGAGATGCTCTAATTTATTTAAAATAAAATAACTAATTGTACTGTATATTTCTTCCCATCTTCGTTGCAATGAAATTTTTATCTTAATTATAAAAAGTAATCATTTTTATTCACATAATTATCAAAATCATAATATGAACGTTTATTTTATTTTTGTAGTATATTTTGGCCTGGTTTGGCATATTCAAAACAATCTAAAAAGTTAAAAAGTTACAAAAAAAATTAAAAAGTTATCACTATTCACCAAAAAAAATAATAAAAAAATTAATTTTACACAAAAAATAATAAAACTCAGTCTGACGTCCACAGGTGAAGCTAATTTTTTTGAAAAAATTGTATAACCATATTGCACAAAAAGCACACTATTGCTTGGCCCGTGGGGAGCCATCACGGGTCCCATTTTGATAATCTGAACCGTTCAATGTGTAGAACTCGTCGAGTACTATATGTTTACAAAAAAATTCACATTGATCGGATATCACTAACTATATGATCAAATCAGTTTTGTACAAAAAAAATGGATGGTGTTATAGTTAACAGTTGAAAAAAACTAATCCGATCAGATAGCTATCAATATCCGATTAACATGATTTTTTTACAGGTATATTATACTTGACGAGTTCTACACATTGACGGTCTCGATTAGTAAAAAAGGACCCATGGTGGGCTCCCACGGGCCAAACATCATAGTCCAATGCAATGCCCGCAAATGAGGCAAATATTTCTTATGTGAAATGCCTCTTCCCAAGATGGTTGGCTGTACTGCTAGTCTCCATACCTTCTCCTACACACTAATTTATATAATTTTTTAATATTTATTTTTTCGTAAAAAGTCAAAAAATTAACCCAAACAACCATATTTTTTTCTTTAATTTTTTAATCTAAAAAGACAAAAAATATACTTATTTAGGACACCCCAAACAACCCCTTAATTTCTTATTTTCCACAGGAGTTTGAAATCTTATATGATTTTAGTAATTATCAAAGCTGTCTTATCTTATCTGATTTCATTAATTAGGAAAAAAATTAATGCAGTGTAAATATTTTACAAAAATTATAAACAAATGATATACTTTATACACATTAATAATTAACATTATAAATCTTTTCATGATTTTGTAATAATTTTGTGATATTCCCAGTAATTTTCCCTATTAATTATCAAAGTTTTTTTATTGTGAAGGTTAGGAATACCAGTTGATTTGGGTCAAGCAAATAAATAAAAATTAGAATAAATAAAACGATAGTACAAAAAAAAATTAAAAATTACAGTATAAAAATTTATAAAAGCCCCCAATTATTTCAAAAATAAGAATGAGCCACTTTGGCTACCACCGAACTCCGGATCCAGAGTGTTGTTATAGCAGCAACGGTTGTGAGGTATGTTATAGCAGCAACGGTTGTGAGGCATAGAAGAGCCTGTTCTGAACCTATTATGATAATTTAAATTATTCATATTATAAAATTTGTTAAACATATCATTAAGAGCAAAGTATGCTGATAATTCTTGTATTTTAGTCCTGTAATTTTAATTGGTTTGATTTTGACTCTAAATTTATGATTGTCACAATTTAATCAAATTGCTTGCAATTGTTAGTATTTTTTAATGAAAAGCATGCACATAAATGACATGTGTCATATTTTAAAGGCAAAATTATTTATACTAAATTGATACAAAATCTAAAATTAAGAGTAAAAATTGAGTCAATAGAAGGTGTATGGACTAAAATGATGTAAGACACAAAATGTAGAGATTATCAGTGTAATTTACCCTATCATAAATGTAAAAAAATAAGTTAATTGGATATTTCTAGCATTATGATCGGGTTCTATTTGTTTTTAAAAATATTATTAAAATTATGATAGCGGTTTTTTTTTTACAAAAAAAGTATGGTTTTATTATAGAATTATAAATATTCAATTAATTTGATTTATTTTATTTTATTTTATACAAATGATCTACTTAACAAATTTTACAGTATAATTAATTTAAATTACCAAAATATATTTGGAATAAGCCCCATAAACTTACAACAATTACTGTTGTGCAGCATCCTAGTTCCTCAAATTAGATCCCTAAGCCTTCGTTTGGCATACCAAGTTTTTTGATTTTTTGATTATTTTAGTCATAAAATGACAAAATAAGTTTTTTAACCCAATAAGACAAAACATCACATTCAATCCATAATCATTTTATTTTTTCTCTTACAAAAGTTAAAAAAATCAAAAAATCTATCTCAAATGAGACTTTTTAACCCTAAACTAAAATAACAAAAAAGACAAAAAATTAAAAAATCAACTCACATCCCAAACGAACCCTCAAATCAACCACCATCAAACGACCAACCTCTTCTACCCTAATCAACCCTCTTCCAGCATGCCCTCTCGGAACTTATTTGAAAATTACCCCATATGAGACAATTACACAGAACCATAAGATTGAAATGAGATGTAAAAAATGTAGGCAGGTACAAGTTATACGACACAGATATGATACTGATATAATAATATTAAATTTTTCAAAAAAAATAAGACACGATGTGTGAAAAATAGGTACAAAATATATAATTTTATATATTTATTATATATTATATATAAGAACAAATAATTATTATATGTGATATATATATAAGTATTTAAGTCAAATTTAATAATTTTTAAAATTTAAAAGAGGAAATATATGTAAATTTATATAATTTTTATTTTACCATTGATTTCAAGTTATTTTATGTAAACTTATAATATGTTTCATGTGTGTTGAAGTGTTTGAAAGTATATAAATGTCCAATGTTCAAGGATAACTTGAAAATTTAATAAATTTTAAAGACGTAAATTACACTCACCTCCTTTGAGGTTTAAAAAAATTACAGTTAGTGTTACATTTTTTACATAATTATACTTACTTATTTTTTAGTAAGGTAAAAAAACTTAAATTAATGCAAATGGTGAGTAAATACTGAATAAACTAAAATAAATATTTATTTTATTAAAAACATATGATAATATTATTTTTTTATTCATGTAATTAATGAATTATTGATTAAAAAAATAACTTAATTATTATGTTAATTAAAATATCAATGAAAACCAATATAATTATATCAAAAGTGTGGAATTAATTATATTTTTAAACATTTCAAGGGAGGTGAGTGTAATTTTCTTAGTTTAAAGTGTAGGGTAAATTACACTTTGTCACCTTTATGTTTTATTTTTGTCACTTTGGACCTTAAATTTTTTTGAGTAAATTATAAATACACCGCTTGATATTTGCTTAAAATATAAATTGCCCTATGTGATTTGAAAAATTACAAATATCTCCATTGTTAGAATTTTTTATTTAACAGAATTAATTGAAAAAATAAAATTATTAACCGCTTTCTTATAGAATGATAAAATTACCTAAATTCTTAATGAAAATAAATTTCTGATATCATTAAAAACTCTTAATTTATTTGATGAGTTATTAATAAAATGAGTAATTTGTTATAAAATTAGAAACTTCAAGGGGTGAGATGTAATTTTCAAAATTACATGGGACAATCGTATTTTAAACAAAGCTCAGGAGGTGTATATGTAATTTATCCTCTCTTTTTTTCTCACTTTTTCACTTTACATTTTAAACTTTTTTCAATTTATTCTTAAAGATAATTTATCTCTAAAACTAGACAGAAAATATTTACATTAGCAGCCACTTGATATAAAATATATATTATTGTATTTAGGTTAAATTTTGGGTTAGAGGTATACGTTTATGTCAGGTAGTTGTTAATGTACAATTTGTCTAATTTTGGCAAATGTTAACTTCAAAAGTAAATTCAAAAAACCTTAAAACATGAAAGTGTAAAGTTAAAAAAAACTAAATTAAAAAAAATGTTAATGGCTAAAATATTTATATAAAAAAAAAGTAAAGTATAATTTATGATAAATTACACTTTGTCTCTTTTATGTTTGGTGGCTTTTGGCCTTTAAAGTTTTTTTTATTTTATTTTGACTCTTTATATTTCAAGTTTTTTTAATTTATTTTTAAACTTAATTTTTGTTAAAAATTAGACAAAAAAATGACAGCATAACAGTCATGCAGCACAAAAATATTTTATTGTATAGATTAGGCATCAATGAACCTATTCCTTTTTAGTTTTGCTAGACATCTCAATTAAACTATTTAAAATTCAAGCGATCACTTACATAGATGTAGTGCCGTTTTGGCAACACACCAAAAACGCAGCTTTTTGTGTGTGTTTGTGTTGCCAAAAACGCCAGGTTGTCCAAAACGCCCCAAATTCCATTTGGAAAGACCAAAAACGCAACACCCAAATTTACTAAATTATCCTCTAGAAAATTTTAATTAATTAATTCAAAAATCAAAAAGTAAGGATATTTTAGTCATTTTTGAGTGATGTGACACTTTTAAAAAATATTAAACTAAAAATCAAAAAAGTCAGTTTTTTACCAACTTTCCAAATCACTTTCAAAAAAGCTAAAAAGTTTGATAAAAAGCCAAAAGCCAGCTTTTTACCAACTTTCCAAAACAAGCCTAGAATGAGTGGTGTTTAAACATTTTTTTTTTTTTTATTTTGTAAAAATGCATAACTTTCATCATTCCTGTTAGGTCTCGTTTGGGAATAAATTATTTTAATAATTTTTTTTTATCTTTTTAGAAAAAAAAATTCAGAAAAATAGATAAAGTTATGTGACAATTTATAATAAATTTTTAAGTAAAATTGAAAGTTATCCAACGACACCTTAATCTAATAAATGAAAATGTATACCCAAATATTCCTTACATCTAATACCTATATTCCATATTTATATATTATATACTCAAATCAAATAGTCTTAGGCATGGTTTGGGAAGCGGGTTTGGGGGATTTTTTTGCCTAAAATAATCACAAAAAACAAAATAGGTTTTTAGCCTAATAAGATAAAACATAAAATTTAAACCATAATCATTATATTCTTTTTCTCACAAAAAAATTAAAAAAATCAAAAAAGTCAAAAGCCCTTCTGAAACTAAATTTTTTAACCCTAAACTAAAATGATTAAAAAAATTAAAAAATCAACCCACTTCTCATACCATGGATTAACCATGCTTAAAGCTAGCTACGACTAGTGGCGACTTAATGAGTACACAATTTTGGTGCGCGTCTAACTTCTAAGTTGATGAGAATCTCATTTATAATATTGCGTAGTATTTTAAGAAGTTGGTAAAAAATTAATTTTTATTTTTTTAATTTTTTTATGTAAAAAATTAGAAAAATGATGTGACTTACAAAAATAAAAAAACTAAAAATTGACTTTTTACCACCTTGTCAAAATGCCTCATAGGGAGTGTATGTACATAAAAGTAAACATTGGAGTTTTTTTATAATTTTTTTTTAACTTTTTGATTTTTTTTTGAAAAAAAAAGTAGGTTAAAATTTAAAAAATAACTTTTAACCCGCTATTCAAAATTGGTTATTGATCAAGTTTAATCTTTGTTAAGTTTTTTTTATAAAAAACAAAAAATCTCTCATGTGATAAAGAATTGTCTAATCATCAGATTTATGCCCCTTCCATTCTTCCAATCAAGACCAAAAAAACAAAAAAAAACAAAAAAATTCTTTTGAAAGTCATCATCATTAATCTTTCTTGCTCTTATGTCAAAATATAAAGTTATTATAATTTTTTTTTTCTCATAAATTCTATTATACATATTATATGCATATTTAATTACACTATTTTCTTATTTATTTATGATTAAATTTCTTATTTAATTATGTTATTATTTTGAGATTTGATTATAATTTTTGTTGTATTTGGTTATAATTTTATTTATTTTTATTTTTTTAATTATAATTTTTAAAAACATGAAATTATATCATTTTCTTCTACAAATATAATACCTACCTTTTAAAAGATATGTGCCATAATCTTTCTACTTTTTTTCACTCTCTATCATCAAATAAAGCAATAGTCTATGTGCCCGTTTGGTAGAGCTTAAAGTCAGCTTATTTCAGCTTTTAGCTTAAATTAAGTAGTTTTTGAGTGTTTGGTCTAGCTTAAGTGATCAACTTTTAGCTTAAAGTAAGTCAAAAAAGTGATTATTTTGTGAGTAGGTGAGGAGGTACTTTTTTGAAGCAACTTAAGCGGGAAGCTGGAATTGAGGGACAAAATGACTAAAATGCCCCTCATCAATCTCAAATATTACCAAATGCCCACTATATAAACAACAATGAAAATACTGTTTACTCCTCTCAAAGAGTGATTGGCGATTTTTGACGTGTGGAGGCGATTTCCGGCATTGTGTTGTCTCTCTCTCTCTATCGATGAAGATGAAGATCTGGGTTGCTCGATCTGCAATCTCACTCGATCTGATGAAGATCTGGGTAGTCTCTCTCGATCTGCAATCTCACTCTCTCTCTTTGCGCATGGTTGGGTCAATAGGGTTTGGAAGCGCGATGGTGACGGGGACGACGACACGACGGGATCTGGGTTGCTCGTTGATGAAGATGAAGATCTGTCGTCGTCTTTCTCTCTCTCTCTCTCTCTCTCTCTCTCTCTCTCTCTCTCTCTGTTTCTCGCGAACCAGTTCCCATCTCCGGCGTTGTTCAGTCAGGTGAACGGTGACGAGCGACGACACTCTCTTTCTGCCGTTCCAGATCGCAGCCGTGGCTAGGATTGCAGACCACCGGCGGCGTATAGATGGCTCAGGTAGGAAGAGAAGGAAAAAAAAAATTAAATAAATTAAACAAAAATAATAATTAAAAACAAAATAATAAAACTAATATTGAACAAAATAAATTAAACAAAATAAATTGAAATAAAAATAAACAAAATAAATTAAACAAAATAATAATAAAAATAATTTATTAATATTGAAATAAATTGTGCAGTTTATATCCATTAAATAAATTACACAATTTAATTGTAATGAAAAATAATAATAAATTAAAAAAATAACAATTGTTATATTATTAATTGTAATAAAAAAAATTTAATAAAAACAGAATCAGAAATGTCAAAAAAATTTAATATTGTATATTTTTGTAATGAATTAATTATTAATTGATACTAATTAATAACGATAGTTGATTATTAATATTATTTGATACTAATAAAAATTAATTATTAATATTAATTGATATTAATTAATAATTTTAGTATTAATTCAGACTAATTAAGCCATTAATTTATACTAATTAATAATTTTAGTATTAATTGATACTGATTAAGCAATTAATTCATACTAATTAATTTATAATGGAAAAAAATTATTACAATAATACTTCCATTACATTTTTATCAAGTGTATCAATTTTTCTATTAGTTGATACTAATTAATACTAATTATATTAACTTTTATTAATGAAATAATTTTTAAATTAAAATTGAAAAAAAAATGACAAAATTATCATTTTTATATCATATAAGGGCAAAAAGGTCAATTATATATAAAAAAAATTATTTTACAGCTTATTTACCAAACACTATTCTGCTACTTAAATCTATAATCCCACAACTACACCAAATAGGTTACTAACTTATGTTTACAGCTATAAGTTATAATCTGTTAAATTATAATCTATAATCACTTTCTCACAGTTCTACCAAACGGGACCTATATGTCATTATAGATATCAAAAGTGAAATTATACTTTCACCTTTATAACAACAACCCTAAAAGATGAGGTAAAAGGTCATATGAGATATTTGGACTTTTCTTAAGTGTGCAACCCACTTACGGTTGCACACCATATGCAACCTCACAAAATGTGTAAGTGTAAGGTGTAAGTGTAAGTATAAAGTGTAAGGTGTAAGGTGTAAATGGGTTGAACACCATATGCAACCTCAAAAAAGGTATAAGTATAAGGTGTAATTTTAAGTATAAGGTGTAAGTGTAAGGTGTAAAGTGTAAGGTGTAAGTTGCACACCATAACAAGACCTTGTTAGTAAAATTATTTTGAGTCTTTTTTTAAAAGGCTCTTCATTAAAAAAAGAAATTTTATTTATTTTTATTTTGTTTTTCATAAGTAACTAGCGTCCATTGCTAGGTAAAGGATTTTCTTGTCATTTTACTCATATATGCTTGTTATTTTCATCTTTATTGCATCTCTGCTTGTTTGATATTTGTTATTTTTTCTTTGCTCTAACTTATTTGATCGTTTGAAACTATTACTGTTGAGAGAATATGATTGTTTAAAGAGTAAATTACACTTTTTCTTTATATTTGGTCACTTTATCATTTTGATCCTTCTAGTTTTTTACTTTGGTCTTTCATATTTTAAATTTTTCTCAATTTACTCTTAAAATAATTTTTGTTCAAAATTAGAAAGAAAATGACACATTAACAGTCACATTGCATAAAAATAATTTATTATATATAACTCATTTCTCGGTACAAACTTAAACCCAAACGCCAATATAATCATATATATATACATTTTATATGACAAACATTTCTTGTCAAATTTTGAATAAAAGTTAGTTTTAGGAGTAAATTGGAAAAACTTAGAACATAAAGGGTCAAATTGAAAAAATAAAAAAATAAAAAAAACTTTAAAGGTGAAAGTAGGAAAGTGACCAACCACAAAAGGGATAAATTGTGATTTATCCACCATGTAAAAATGTTATTTTCAAAAATAACTAAATAATATATTTTAAAAAATAAATACTTGTAAATGTCATATGTAATAAAAACAAATTGTATATTTTCATTTATGTTTATAATATTTTTCTAAAAAAAATTAGTTAAGTTAGTTTGATTGCCGATCAAAAAAAAAGTTAATTTGATTGGTTAGTTAAAATAAAGAGTATGATTGGAATACAGACTAACAGTTAGTTTAGTTAGGCAAAATAAAAAGAACACTTTTCTATATATTTTTACAAAGGGACACACAGAGATCTACCAAATGTCTCATATGACTGGAGACCCACACTCACCTAAAATATTTGATAGAAATGTTGATAAATTTTTTGGTATTGCTCACTTTACTCTTTTGCCTAATAATCTTGGAGATGCTCTAATTTATTTAAAATAAAATAACTAATTGTACTGTATATTTCTTCCCATCTTCGTTGCAATGAAATTTTTACCTTAATTATAAAAAGTAGTCATTTTTATTCACATAATTATCAAAATCATAATATGAACGTTTATTTTATTTTTGTAGTATATTTTATTTCTTGTTTTCCACCGGAGTTTGAAATCTTATATGATTTTAGTAATTATCAAAGCTGTCTTATCTTATCTGATTTCATTAATTAGGAAAAAAATTAAGTCAGTGTAAATATTTTACAAAAATTATAAATAAATGATAAACTTTATACACATTAATAATTAACATTATAAATATTTTCATGATTTTGTAATAATTTTGTGATATTCCCAGTAATTTTCCCTATTAATTATCATAGTTGTTTTATTGTGAAGGTTAGGAATACTAGTTGATTTGGGTTAAGCAAATAAATAAAAATTAGAATAAATAAAACAATAGTATAAAAAAATTAAAAATTACAGTATAAAAATTTATAGAAGCCCCAATTATTTCAAAAATAAGAATGAGCCACTTTGGCTACCACCCAAGGTTTTAAAACCCGGACCGGACCGGCCGGTTCAACCGGTGACCGGAGGGGGCTCCGGTCCGGTCAGCCCACCAAAACCGGCCATCTGCAAAAACCGGAAGATTTAGTGAAAACCGGTGAACCCACCGGTTAAACCGGTGAACTGGTTGACCCGGCACCGGGTTGATCAAACCGGACCGGTCAGAAAATATTTTTTTTTTTAATTTTTTCTTGTTTTTTTTATTTTCTTTCTTTCTTTCTTTCTTATTATATATATATATATATAAAATATAAGAATATAAGAAAATTTTAATTTGAAACTCTTTTTCAAGGGTCTCCTCTTGTGAGGAATCTCATTAAGAGCTTGATGAAATTATTGTGAAAGTATTCACCTATTTATAAGAAAAAAAACTCTTTCAAAAAAACTCAAAAAATCCATGTGGGATTCAATCAAATGTATTGGAGGGAATATTGAAATTTTGATATCCCTCCAAAATTTTTGCTCTCCTTTCAATCAAATTATTTGAATTAAAATCATATGGAGGAAATATTAAATATTTGATTTCATCTTCCAAAATTGAAATTAATAATATTTTAAAATGTATTATTATATTTTTCAGTAAAAAAAATATCAGGACAAATATTTAAGATAATTTAATATTTTTAATTTATAATTTTATTACTTATATTTTTATTTAAATATAATTTTAATATATTTATTACGTCACGGTTCGATTCCGGTTCGATTCCGGTTTGATTCCGGTTGAACCGGTGACCCGTCCACCCGGTCCCTTTTCCGGTTCACTCACCGGTCCGGTTTTTAAAACATTGCTACCACCAAACTCCGGATCCAGAGTGTTGTTACAGCAGCAGCGGTTGTGAGGTATAGGATAGCTTGTTCTGAACCTATTCTGATAATTTAAATTATTCATATTATAAAGTTTGTTAAACATATCATTAAGAGCAAACTATGTTGATAATTCTTATATTTTAGTCTTTGTATCATTTTAGTCTCTGTAATTTTAATTGGCTTGATTTTGATTAAAAATTTATAATTGTCACAATTTAGTCAAATTGCTTACAATTGTTAGTATTTTTTAATGAAAAGTATGCACATAAATGACACGTATCATATTTTAAAGACAAAATCATTTATACTAAATTGACACAAAATCTAAAATTAAGAGTAAAAATTGATTCAATAGAAGGTGTATGGGCTAAAATGATGTAAGAGACAAAATGTATAGACTATTAGTGTAATTTACCCTATCATAAATGCAAAAAATAAGTTAATCGGATATTTGTAGCATTATGATCGGGTTCTATTTGTTTTAAAAAATATTATCAAAATTAAGAGAGCGGTTTATTTTTTTACAAAAATAAATATGGTTTTGTTATAGAATTATAAATATTCAATTAATTTGATTTTTTGTTTATTTTATACAAATGATCTACTTAACAAATTTTACAATATAAATAATTTAAATTACCAAAATATATTTGGAATAAGCCCCCATAAACTTACAACAATTACTGTTGTGTAGCATCCCAGTTTTCCCAAATTCCATCCCCAAGCCTTCGTTTGGCATATCAAACTTTTTGACTTTTTTATTATTTTAGTCATAAAAAAACAAAATAAGTTTTTTAACCCAATAAGACAAAATATCACATCCAACTCATAATTATTTTATTTTTTCTCTCACAAAAGTCAAAAAAATTAAAAAAACCTATCACAAACGAGACTGTTTAATTCCAGGCTAAAATGACAAAAAATAAAAAAATCAACCCGCATCCCAAACAAACCCTTAGATCAACCACCATCAAATAACCAACCTCTTCTACCCTAATCAACCTCTCCCAGCATGCCCCCCTTGGAACTTATTTGAAAATTACCCCATAAGACACAATTACACAAAATCGTAAGATTGAAATGAGATGTAAGAAATGTGGACAGGTACAAGTTATACGATACAAATATAATACTGATATAATAATATTAAATTTTTCAAAAAAAATAAGACACAATGTGTGATAAATATGTACAAAACATATATTTATTATATATTATATATTAGAACAAATAATTATTATATATGATATATATATAAGTATTTAAGTCAAATATAATAATTTTTAAAATTTAAAAGAGGAAATATATGTAAATTTACACAATTTTTATTTTACCATTGATTTCAAGTTATTTTATGCGAACTTATAATATGTTTCATGTGTGTCGAAGTGTTTGAAAGTATATGAATGTCTAATATTCAAGTTTAACTTGAAAATTTAATAAATTTTAAAGACGTAAATTACACTCACCTCTGTTGAGGTTTAAAAAAATTACAGTTAGTATTACATTTTTTACATAATTATACTTACTTCTTTTTTAGTAAGGTAAAAAAATTGAAATTAATGCAAATGGTGAGTAAATACTGAATAAACTAATATAAATATTTATTTTATTAAAAAAATATGATAATGTTTTTTTTTATTCATATAATTAATGAATTATTGATAAAAAAAAAACTTAATTATTATGTGAATTAAAATATCAATGAAAACCAATATAATTATATCAAAAGTGTGGAATTAATTATATTTTTAAAATTTTCAAGGGAGGTGAGTGTAATTTTCTTAGTTTAAAGTGTAGGGTAAATTACACTTTGTCACCTTTATGTTTTATTTTTGTCACTTTGGACCTTAAATTTTTTTGAGTAAATTATAAATACACCTCTTGAGATTTGCTTAAAATATAAATTGTCCTGTCTGATTTGAAAAATTACAAATGCCCCCATTGTCAGAATTTCTTATTTAACAGAATTAACTGAAAAAATAAAATTACTAACTACTTTCTTATATAATGATAAAATTACCTAAATTATTAATGAAAATAAATTTCTGATGTCATTAAAACTCTTAATTGATTTGATGAGTTATTAATAAAATGAGTAATTTATTATGAAATTAGAAACTTTAAGGGGTGGAATGTAATTTTTAAAATTATATGGGACAAATTGTATTTTAAACAAACCTCAGGGGGTGTATATGTAATTTATCCTTCTTTTTTTTTTCCCACTTTTTCACTTTACATTTTAAAAAATTTTCAATTTATTCTTAAAGATAATTTATCTCTAAAACTAGACAGAAAATATTACATTAGCAGCCACTTGATATCAAATATATATTATTGTATTTAGGTTAAATTTTGGGTTAGAGGCATACGTTATATAATGTTATATTATATCAGGTAGTTGTTAATGTACAATTTGTCTAATTTTGGCAAATGTTAAATTCAAAAGTAAATTCAAAAAACCTTAAAACATGAAAGTGTAAAGTTAAAAAAACTAAATTAAAAAAAATGTTAATGGCTAAAATATTTATAAAAAAAAAGAAGTAAAGTGTAATTTATAAATTACACTTTGTCTCCTTTATATTTGGTGGCTTTTGGCCTTTAAAGTTTTTTATTTTTATTTTTATTTTGACTCTTTATATTTCAAGTTTTTCTAATTTATTTTTAAACTTAATTTTTGTTAAAATTAGACAAAAAAAAAATGACAGCATAACAGTCATGTAGCACAAAAATATTTTATTATATATAATTTAAACTCTAAATTTAAACACTAATATAATAATATATTTTTTTATATTATACGACAGTTATTATGATATTTTCTGTCTAATTTTGAACATAAGGAGTAAAGTAAAAAAAAAATTAAAACATAAAATATCAAAGTAAAAAAAAATCAAAAATCAAAATAAAAAAAATAATTAAACATAAAAGGAATAAAGTGTAATTTAAAATTATATTAGCATGTATTGAAATTTTGTTTGTTTAATTTCATTACAGGTTTTAAAATAAAAACAACAATGATTGATGGCCCGAAAAATCATAATTTGAATAATTCAAAACATTCAAAATGACGTCATTTTGAATATAAAACGACATCGTTTTGACAAATTCAAGTTATTCGAGTCATAAAAATTTAAATCACTAAACATTTTTTAAATAAAAATAAAATAAAAATAAAAATTTCCATTGCAGGTCAAACAGTGGAGTCCGGAAAATCGGACGTTATGGTGGGACTTTGTTTGTAAAGAGATGAGAGAGACAGAGAGAGGGAGAGAGTCAGCCAGTCAGTGATGAGTCTGTGGATTGATATTATTATTCGCAGTCTGACACATTCACGGATGTTATTTATTTAACGCTTTCGCTATTACTTCCTTTTCCGATAAATACCACTTTTTCATGTTCGCTCGCTCGCTCGGACACAAACCTAACGGCTACTTTCCTCAAGGAATTAACTAAACATTTTTTTCTTTTGTTCTTTTGGCGGGAATCTTTTCTTTGTTGGTTGGTTGCCCAACGACGCCATAAATATCAACGTGACATGAAATCATTCAAATCACCACATCCACCTTGCTAACCTTAATTTTTTTTTTATTTTTAATCCCAAAAATAGTATTGTATGTTTGATTTGAAATTTTTTAAAAACAATTTTTTTGAGTTTTTAATTAATGTTTTTATGTTTTAATATTTTTTTCAAATATTTAATCATATTTTTTAATTTTTTAATCTTAATATATTTAAAATATATATAATTTGTACATAAATTTTAAAATAATTCATAAAATATAACAAAATATAAAAATGTATTGAGTTTTTATTTTTTATTTTTATATTTTTTGTATTTTGTGAATTTTTTTCTCACAAATATTATACTTTTTAAGTATATTTAAATTACACTTTCTAAAAAAAAAAAAGTATATTTAAATTAGGTATATTTAAAAATTAAAAAAATCACATAAAATATTTAAAAAAAAGTTACTAAAATCAAAAAAATATGAAAAAAAAAAACTCAATTTTTTAAAAAATATTGTAAACCAAACAAGATATAATAATAAGAAAAATCATTAAAAAAAATTAAAATTTTTCCTTATAATAAACTAAATTTTGATTTATTTTCAATCTAAATTATTCATCTATTTCTGTTAAGTAAAACCCACCGAAAAGTAATATTTTAACCATTAAACTCAATGCAGGTATATAAATATCTAAAATATCATTTTCCGTTGAGTTTCATGACTAAAATATCATTTTATGTCAATTTTACTTAACAAAAATAGACAGATTGTTTAGATTAAAAACAAATTAAAAGACTAGAATTTTAATTAACAAAACTAAACGCTCAGGATTTATTTTATTATAATGGTCAAAATCTGAATTTTTTTTTAATATAATTTCCCATAGTATTAATAACTGTATTTTTGGTCTCAAAATATGTAATTTATGTCATTTTATTTTTAATATTTAAATTATATTAATTTAATTCTTAATATATGAAAAGTATTTTAATTTAATCCTAAATTAAATTACATCAATATATGTTGTGCCTGTTAAATTCAAGGTTTAAAGTGTACTTTTATAGATTATATAACGCGTATCACATATTTTAAAATAAAAATTGTGATCTATTAAGTGAATTTTCACTTTAAAACACACATATCACATGCTTTGTAGACTAAAAGTTTGATTTTTAAATGAAATTTTATATTTGTTTAATTTTAATGGTGTCTGATGACCTCAAAACCAAATTAAACATCAAAAATTAAAATGACATAAACATGGGAGACCAAAAATATAATTAACCCCCCAAAAAAATGAATAATACAGAAAATTAATCGTTTATTGAGTTAAAAAAATTTCAAATTGGGGATGGTAGGGTTGTCGGGTCAGCCGACGAGGGGATTTCGGGTCCGACCCGGCAGCCTTCGAGCATGAACACTACGTCCGCCATTGAAGGCCGCTCGAGCGGGTCAGGCATTGTGCAAAGCAGACCCACTTTCACTCCAAGCAAAAACTCTTCCCACTCCGATGATTCCGGGTCAAGCTCAAGCAAACCCGGCTCGAGCAATTCTGTGATTTGAGCACTTTGCAATTGCCTCTTCACCCACTTCACAATATCTTCATCTTGTGTGAACATCACAGGTTTTTTCCCAGTTAGTATCTCCAACAATACAATTCCAAAGCTGTAAACATCTGATTCTTTCGTCGCTTGACCCGTTAATGCAGCCTCGGGTGATATATACCCGAGAGTCCCAATTGGGGTTGAAGATGAAGAAGCCTCTGCTGGGGTTGCTATGGTTAATTTATCTAACCCGAAATCCGAAAGATGGGCTTCGAAATCTGCATCAAAAAGCACGTTTTGCGGCTTGACATCGCCATGAATTGTGGAAACTGAGTGCAAGAATGCAAGCCCGCGAGCAATGCCAAGCGCGATTAGGTGTCGCATTGGCCAATTTAGTACATGCCCGTCTTGATGCGATGCCTCTTGGAGCAATGTTGCTAGATTTCCATTGGGCATGTAGTCGTAAACCAAAAGGCGAATGTCGGGTGGTCCTGCATAGTAACCGCGCAGGACAGTTAAATTTCGATGCTTGACTTTGCCTAGAGATTCAGCTTCTTTGCGAAAGGTGCCTATGTCGATTGATGTGTCGGGTAGGCGACGAATTGCAAGCACCATCCCATCTTGATAAGTGGCTTTGAACACAAGCCCATATTTTCCCCTGCTCAATACATTTTCTTCGTCAAATTGTCTCGTTGCTTCCACTGTCTCTGCATATGTTATCTTGTTGTTGAACATAACAAGTTTTGGCCCTCCATTTTCTCCGCTTCCACGCCCCCTTTCCCCTCCTGAGCTTGCTCGAGCTGGGCTTCGCTTCTTCTCTCCATTTCTTCCTTGTCCAAGCTTCTTTCGCCAACGCAATAGGGCAAATATGTATCCACAACAACACAACATCAAAAGCAAACTTCCTCCAATAGCCACAACTAGCAAGAAGATCAACCTCTTCCTCTTTCGCCATATCACGTCCTTGCAAATTTTTTTCAATGGTTTCCCACATAGATTTTCATTCATTGCAAACACAGAAGGATCGTTGAACCGAGAGCCCAACGCCACTGGAATCTCACCCTCGAGGTTGTTACTTGACAAATTCAAGTTTTTCAAACCAGAGATGAGTGAAAGGTTCGCGGGAATAGCCCCACTCAATCTGTTTGAAGCAAGATTCAATATTGTTAGGTTTGATAACTTTGACAGCGAGTCTGGTATTTGGCCTGAAAGTTGATTTGCATCAAGTAACAGAGAATTCAGAGAAGAGCATTTGGAGATATCTTCTGGGATTGTGCCTGCTAAACCATTCTGACCCAAATCAAGCTTTTCCAAATGAGCAAGGTGTGAGAGATCATCCACAATATGACCCGTTAAGCGATTACCACGGAGCTCTATTACTTCAAGGCTAGAACAATTGCCCAACTCAGCTGGAATAGAGCCATCGACACGATTATCCGATAGGGAGAGAACAACCAATGACTGAAGAAAACCATATGTTGCTGGAATCTCACCAGAGAAAGTATTGGATGACAGATTTAGATACTGTAAGCTTGATAAGCTACTGACTCCTTCAGGAACAGCCCCAGACAATTTATTCTCTTCAAGAGCAACAACTTGTAAACTTGGCAACCCAAAAAGCTCAAATGGCAACTCCCCAGATAGATTTTGCTTGCTCAGATCAAGAATAGTGAGCCTCATTAAGCTTCCAATACTTGGAGGAATTTTCCCAGAAAACCCACATCCACTCATATTCAGAATCACCAAACCCTTCAAATCCCCAATATTGCTTGGAAATTCACCGGAAAACTTGTTATTGCTCAAATTCAAACTACTCAAGTTGCTCAGCTTCATGAGGTCTTGTGGCACAGTTTCAGTCAGATTATTATTACTCAGATTCAACGATTCAAGCTCGTAAAGGCTCCCGAGACTCGACGGAATCGAACCCGAAAACCGATTTCCACCGAGAGATAGAGTCTTCAAGCTCTTCAAATCCCCCAAAAATGGCGGAATCGAACCCGAAAACCGATTTCCATCAGCATCAAGCACATTGAGCAACCCACATTTCAAAATTCCACCAGGTATTTCACCGGATAGCGAATTATTGGCAACTCTAAGCTCTTCCAACATAGCAAGATTACCGATTTCATTACCCAACAATCCAGAAAATGAATTTCCAGAAACATCTAGAACTTTGAGCGAAGATACATTCGTCAACCAATATGGAAACACGTCGTTGATGTGATTCTCGTGAAGGTCCAAAACCTCCAAAACAGAAAAGAACAAGAGGTTTGGTGGTTTGACTAAGCCCGTGAACGAATTAAAGGAGAGTTGAACGATTCTTATAGTCGGAGGAGTATTGATAGAGACATTACAGAAGATTGATGTGGGGACCGAACCAGAAAGTTGGTTGTGAGAAAGCGAAACTACCTGAAGCCTCGGAAGCGAACCAATCGTTGCCGGAATTACACCTTCAAGCTCGTCATCTTCGGCGCTCAAATGCAAAAGCGAAGAACAGTTCGCGATCGCCGAAGGCAAAGTACCTCTCAATTGATTCGAATCCAGCCATAGATACTCCAAAAATTGAAGCTCTCCGATGCTCGCCGGAATTTCGCCGGAGAAGGAATTAAATGAGAGGTTAATGAGTTGAAGCTGAGAAGATGCTGAGAAGTTCGCCGGCATTTCGCCGGAGAAGTTGTTGGAGGACAGATCGAGGTACCGGAGAGTAGGTTGGAGGTCGCCGGAGATCTTTCCGGCGAGGGAGTTGTGAGCGAGGTTGAGGACTTGGAGGTTTGTGAGGTTGAAAATCGCCGGCGAGAGTTCGCCGGAGAAGGAGTTGGAGTGGAGATAAACGGCGCGTAATAGGGCGCATTGAGAGAGGGAGGGTGGGATTGAGCCGTTGAAGGAGTTGGAGTGGAGGCTTAACTTGCGCAGCTGGCGTAGGTTAGAGAGGCGGTCAGTGAGAAGTCCAGAGAGATGGAGACGAGGGAGGCGGAGTTCTCGAACACGGCCTTGGAAACAGACAATGCCACGCCAGTCGCAGGGAGCTGAGGGAGTTGACGAATCCCAGCCGTCCAATGCACCAAGTGGATCGTCGAGATTAGACTTGAAGGACGTTAGTGCTTGGATCTCGGCGGTCAACGCCGTGACGGAGCACGATAAGGCGGTGAACCAGAGCACGGCGGCGAAGCAGAGGAAAGTAGCCGTTGACATGGATGAGATGATGAGTTAGTGAAGTTTTAGGGGGTGCGCTTGGGGAGCGTTTGCTAGTGGGAAGCATAGCTAGGAAAGAGTGATTGACAGAAGCATCGCCATATGTTGCGGTTTATAGAAACAGTGTGGTGTTGTATTGTTGCGTAGTGCGCTCTCTCTCTCTCTCTCTCTCTCTTTCTCTACTGTTCTCTCTCTCTCTCTCCTGGGGCTGTGTTTGTTGTGTTTTCCTCCTCCCAAAGAACTTTTAAGAGAGAGAGGAGGGGCTGGGAGGTTGGCCTTTTTTGCACTTGGTAAAAACCTCACTCATGTGGTGTTAGCAATCATTAAAAGTCACACTTTGTGTTTTCTTATCATGAAGATTGTGATAGACTCATTAGTATGGTATTTTTGCAAGCTCACTTCAGTGACTTGATTGTTGATGTTGATGATGTTTTTTAAAGGAAATTGGAAAAGTTATGCTATGTAAAGTCGTTTTTGCTAAAAAAACCTTTGAAAGTGAAAGTGTGTATGTATATGGGACTGGACTGGTCCACTAATATGGATTGAACTGTTCACTTTGGCTCAACACACATCTATATAATCTTTATGTATTATTCAGGTAAGAAATTTATTTTTTTTGATAATTTAAACTAATATATGATTTTATTAAAGATAAAGATAATAAAATCATTTAATTATGATTGTCAGATCAATGATTTACATATGAGAATCTAAAAAATGAATAGAATAGATTGTCAAATTGATACGTGTGACAAGAATCAGGTTAGACCATCGGTCTATATTAATGAACTATAGAGAACCCAGTTTTTTTATATATACACTATTTAATTAGGGTTCAACTTTTCTCTAGTTGGGGTAGAGAATTAGAGGCATCTAGCTTGGATTTTATATTGATCATTCATTCTTTAATTTTTTTTGTGTGTAGATTATTAATGAAAAATTAAATTAATTTAATAGCCATATGATTTTAGAAGCAAGCTTGCCATGGATGGTACATTTTATATGACTATGCCCCCACTCCAAACCCGTTTCAATGATCCAAAATGTTTTTGTTGAGTCTCTCAAGCAAATTATCCATATCATTCCAAAAAAATGATGAAAACTTGACCAAATTATACTTTTCTTAGAAAATTAAACGACAAAAGAAATCATTTATTTTTATAGAAATATAAACCAATCATATATCTACCAATCCCCAATAAATTTAAATTTTTACATAAATAATTTACTTAACAGGACTTACAAATTAAATAATTTAAATCCCCAAAACAAATCAGAAATAGACCCACAACCATGCAAACTTGACCCTATGAAGGCAAGCTTGACTCGTGATTTTATATTAATCTTAAGAAAAAAGGATGACTTCTAGTCCGTTTGTGAGAGAACAACTCCTCCCTAGTACTTGATCCGATTGGTTAATATGAGCCTAGGTGGGCCCACAAGGAATCGGACTGGTCATCCTCATCACCAGTCTGATCAGGGACTAAGGCGAGTTAATCTATATTTTAAAGTCATACAGGTCATTTATTTTTTTCAAAAATTACATATAATAAAATCATATAATTATTATTATTATTATCAAACCAATCTATTTTTATTTTTTTATTTATAAATAATCTACACAGATCCAGAAAATAAAAGAAATGTATTAACAAAACAAGTTCTATGGTGGGCCTACAAGAGGTAGATTGAACTCTCCGGTCCTTGCCAGGGAAAGAAAAACCTCAATCTTGATTTAAACTTGGTATAATATAAATTACACTTAAAATGTTACTAAAATAAAATATTTTTATTTTTATTTTTTCTGGTGCATAATATTTTATTAAGAAAAGAAATTGAGTGTGGGCAGCCAGGTTGTTAGGCTTTCATGTCGTGGGCGTGCATGGGATAACTGCGCTTTCAATTTCTCACTTCCAAGTCGTGACCTTTACAAGACTTCTAACATGACTACGATAGATTGAGCCACCAAAAAAAAAAAATTTGGCTACCAAACCAAGCTACATCGTAAGTCCCATTAAATAGGTTGGTTACATAAATCATTGTTCTTCCATGGACTCTATCAACGGTTATTTAATTAATTAAATTCAAGATATTCATATATTTATTTATTATACTAATCCACATCAATTTAGATCTGCCTTTTCCTCTAACACTTCCATCTACCGTCACTGTATCATATCTCTTTACTATTGTCTCTGTTGGCCTCCGTTCAGGGCTGACCCTAAGATTTACGGGACCTAAGGCGAATTTTGGAAATGGGGCACTCTTACATTGAAAAAAAAAATCATAAATAAAACGATAAGTTACAACTTTTTTATTTGTTTGTAACCACAAAAAAATTTACTTGCACATATAATCATTAAAATTATAAATAAAAATTTACTTTCATATAGTAAGATAGGAAGCAATCACTACAAATACTTTAAAAAAATAAATCTAGTCTTGCTGCTTTTTTTTAATCCTATATTCAATTGGGCCTATAGTATTTGGGTCTTTTTTCTTTTTCTTTTTTTTTTATATCTAAAATGCAAAATTATATTTAGGGGTCCTTATTTTCAATCCAAATTTGGGAGCCCAAGGCGCAGGCCTCTCTTGCCTGCCCTCAGGGCCTATCCTGCCTTCATTGTATATGACCAAACCATCTCAATCTATTCTCTCTCAATTTATCTTCTATCAGTGCTACTCTTATCCATTCACGAATATACTCATTCATAATTCTATTTTTTTTAGTTTTACCACACATCCACTTTGGCATCATCATCTCAGTAATACCCATATTATCTATATGTTTTTCTTAGTTACCAAACATTTTGTCATATACAACATCGCTAGTCTAACAGCCATTCTATAGAACTTTCATTTTAGTTTAGTGGGTACTCGTTTATCACACAATACCCTAGATGCAGTCAGCTACTTAAGTCACTCTACCTTAATTCTATGAACTACATTCGCTTTAATCTCCCCAACCGTTGCGATAATTAATCCTAAATAACGAAAATGTTCACTTTTAGGTAATTCTTGGTTCTCAATTTTCACTTCTCCTCTATTTCCATTTTTATTGTTACTAAAATTACATTCCATGTACTCTGTCATAGGTCTGCTTATCCTAAATCCTTTAGATTCAAGTTCTTCTCTCCAAGTCTGTAACTTAGTGTTAACTATTTCTCTAGTCTCATCTACTAACACGACATCATCTGCAAAAAGCATATGACATGGCACATCATTCTAAATATTTATCGTCAACTCATCCATAACTAAAGCAAAAAGATAAAGACTTAAGCTTTATAGCGGCTTGGGTTAAGACCTAATCCTTTTATATTCTTTGGTCCGGGATTCGGTACTCATGGTTGTTGTTTATATTCCTTGTTGCCTTGTTGTAATGTGAGATTAGTTGTTTGGAGTTGTTGGTCATGTTTTGAACAGGTTAAAAATTAGAATTTCAAAGGAATTTTTGTCTGTTTGTTGTTGAGTTCGCTCGAGCAGTCTTTCTTTCGCTCGAGTAGTCTTTGGTTCCTCTCAGTATCTGTGTTTGCAATCTAAACTTCTGGGAGTGGGGTATTCTTTGCTTGAGCCATGAGTTGGTCACTCGAGTGGTATTCTATGTTTGATGCTCAAACGGTCTCTTTGCAGGTCTGAACTACTAGGAGAGGGTTATTGTGCGTTCGAGCTATGATTTGATCGCTTGAGCAGTTCTTTGTGTCTAACACTCGAGTTGTATTTTGGTCGCTCAAACGGTCTATGCGTATATCAGTACGGGAAAATGATCTTTCCTTTAACTTTTTGATCTCTCTCTCTTTCTATCTCTCTCTCTCTCTCTCTAAGAGGTAATTTTATCAAATTTCTTCACTCTATGTCTCTGTAGTTATTGTCTAAACACCCCTATACACTCAAATTCGTTGGTCTCGTCGCCGTAGTGCTTTGGGAAAAAGTGTAGAGCTTGTAGAGGTGAATATTCTAATTGGAAAAATTCTAGTTTTTGGCTACATCAAATTTTGGGTCTTGTTCTTCTCTTCTTCTAATCTTGAGGTATGGATTTTCTTCAACCACTTTGTATGATTCTTAACCTTGTTATGTGTTCCTTGAAAGTATAGTGATTTCAGAGTTGTAGGTTTGATTTAGGGTTTGGTTTTGGGAGTATAAAAGAGGAGTTTTCAAATGGGTTCATAGGAAATGTTGTGAAAATGAGTATATTGTTAAGTTGAGGTAAAATCTGAAAAATCTCTCCTTTAAATGTGTTTTAAAAGGAATAAATGTTTTTTTTGAAAATTTTGAAAATCATTGGTTTTGAACTAAGGAAAGAAGGGAAAGATGTTAAGATTTTGGAATAATAATATGAATATACCTATTGATGATGATAGTGGAGTTGAATATGTATTATCACTCATTTATTGAGATTTTAAAATTTATATCTATTGCTTGGAGATTTATCGTTTATATAGAGATATCTGTTTTGGGCTATCAGTAGAGGATAATTTTGATTATTGTAGAAATTGTATGAGGATTAGGTTAATTGAGACCAATTACTCATACATCTTGCATTGAACATTATTTCATATTTATACATTGAAAATGTATCATTTTGAGAAAAATGGGTGAATACCTTGGTGAATCTAGTTTGGGGGTGTAGTTGTGGTGTTATCTATATTGGCTTATGTGTTATTAGTGAAAGTCCAGAAACTTAAGCAGTTAGGTGTCGATCCTTCAGGTTAGTACCGGTAAAATGACTTTGGTAGTACTTGTATAGCCTACTGGCAGACATGTACCTAGAAATTCCCAGTGTTATATATTCATTGCCTTGTTTTGTAATTTAAAAAGTATTGTATCACTAATTGATTTATAATCATAGCATTGCATTGTTTTGAAAGAGAAAGTGTAACGTTTTGGCAAACGGCATGCATATGCATTTACCATATGACTTTGTTAAGCATTATACAATGTATTAAGTTATTCTTTACTAGACTTTAGCTCACCCTTTGTGAAAACTAACTTTCAAGTGCTAATGGTATGCCTCCGCCAAGAACTTAAATTAGGAGGATCTTGGAGTTTAGGGCTCATTTGTTTTTGTATTGTAAATATCTTTTGTACAAGTCTCGGGCTTTTTATTTCTTTTGGGCTTAACACACTTTTATTAACCATGCATCATCTTGGAAATATGTAGCCATTAAGGCATGAATTTATCTGTATTTCCTTTCATTTATATTTTTGCGCCATGTGTCACATGCAATAAATTCAAAATTTAGTGTTTATGAAGTATAATGCATGTGGTACCTTTTGTAATGTTTACAGAGAATTAATGAAAGATCGTTACCTTATTAATTTTCCGCATATATGGTGTATATTATGAGTTATTCTGTTGTTTCATTTTTTGGGACGTTACAAGATTGATTCTTGGTGTAACCCCACAGTAATTGGAAATTCACTTATCTCTCTAGCAGGCGATCTAATAATGTTCATCACACATTCATACATGTCCCTAATCACATCAACGTAACCTTTTGTTAACCCCTTCTTCTTTAGCACCTGCCAGATTATATCCCAATACACTCTATCATATGCTTTCTCAAGATTGATAAAAATCATATGAATGTCTCTCTTTTTTTCTTTTTTCTTTTTTCTTTTTTTTTATACTTTTCTATTAGTCTTCTCAAAAGATAGATCGCTTCCATTGTTGACCTACCAGGCATAAATCTAAATTGATTCTCTGACAGCTCTGTTATATCTCGCAATCAACATTTCATCACTCTCTCCACACTTTCATTATATGACACATCAGCTTGATTCCTTTATAATTGTTGCAATTTTGGACATCTCTTTTATTTTTATAAATTAGCACTAAAATACTCTTCTTTCACTCGTCTGGCATTTTCCTAATCAACAAAATCTTACTAAATAACCTAATCAACCAAGCAACCCCTTTCTTACCCAAACATTTCCAAGTTTCAATAGGGATATCATCGGGTCTTAAAGCCTTATTCGATTTCATTTTCTTAAGTACAATCTCCACTTCAAAGTTCTTAATCCTGTGATAGAATTTGTAGTATTGATTTTTCTTATTATTGACTATTTCCTCCCATTTCAACCTTCCTCTATGTTCCTCATTTAACAACTTCTCAAAATAGTTCTTCCACCTCTCCTTAATCTCTTTATTTTTTACCAACACCTTAGAGTCCTCACTCTTAATGCACTTAACCTGACTAAAATCTCTTATTTTCCTCTTTATCTTAATAAGTTTGTATATTCTTTTCTCTTCCTTTTTAGTATCTAGTATAGTTTATATAAGTCACCATAGACTTTAGTTCATAAGATTTTCACTACATAAGTTTTACCTTAAAATATATATATATAAAAATTAATGGGTTTAGTCCAACCAAGCTGCTCACCAAGACATTATTTGGCATCTCTTATATTAGCACACTTTTTTTTTTTTTTAATTTTATCTTTTTATCTTTTTTGGATCATATAATCTCTCTACTTTTTTACATACTTTTTTTATATAAAGTCAAAAATAATACTTATTTAGATCATTCCAAACACCCTACAAGTATCTAAAAAGATTTGCGTAGCTTATGATAGAAACATCTACTATTATAAATAGAGATAAGTCCATGAAAGAAGAGGCAAACTTAAAACTCTGTTTACAAACATTCTTGATTCTAGATCATTTTTGCTCCACTGAACTGGTTGGACCATCCTTCCGCGGACAACAATCGATCCAACAGCACCAATAATGTCTTGTTTTGCAGAGTCGGGGCACATTGTTCATTTCTTTATTTAGCTCTTCGTCATCCAAGCGTGTTACTTTTTTTCACGTCATTTACAAGGTTCATTTGGTTATGTTAGGCCAAACCATTTCTAAAGCGATGACAAACAACAAGGTAAAGGGCAATTGCGGTATAATAAGTAGAGAAATAATCTTATTTAGGGTAAATTCGACTCAATTGTGGTATACTCCTAAAAGCCATACCCTAAAAAAATAAAATAAAATAAAAATCATATACACTAATCATTCATGTTTTCTTATAAATTTTAAAAAATTCATTCTCAAATTATTATTTTCATCTCATAAAAAAATAAATAAAATTACTAAAAAGGCCACAACCCAAATAAGGCATTAACCAAAGCCAAAAGAAAAAAAAAATTATAATCATTTAATCAGATTCTCTAAATCATTTTCTCTCTTTTACAATCTTCATTTGTTAAGATATCTCTTTTTGACAATAGATTATAGGAAAATTCTAATATATATCCTTTTGAAAAGGGTGTATATTTTCGTCTTTAGTTAAGATCAATTTTCTTCTTTAGTTATGATATTATTTTAGTTATAACTCATGTGTTCTTTAATTATGACTCATGTTGTATTTAGTTATAATATTTTTTTTAATTATGACTCATAAAATTAAAATTGTGTCATTTTTTTTTAATTATAAGAAGCATATGGTACACACTCTTTGAAGAGTTTGCACCATAGTGTTTTCCTAGATTATAACCTAGTATATTTGATTTTTTTTTTTAATTTAATAATTTAAAAGTCATTTTGTCATTTGTCACCACCTACACCAATCGTCATCACCACAGGCCACCCAACCTCTAGCCATCGTGGCTAGTGACCTACTTTGGCTATCATTTCTTGTTTGAAAATCACCTTCGGCCACACTTTTCAACGACCGACTACTATACCTGATTATCAGCAACCTCCTTTGATTACCATTTTTCACAGTCGACAACCACCTTCAACCATGGCCAATCACCTCTTGTGTTTAACAATAACCTTCAGCCAGCACCTTTATGTGGCCGATAACTGTCTCTGACTACCATCTACGATCATTGACAACCACCTCTCATTGGCCACCCCTTTCACTTGTTTTAAGAAAAAAAAATTGAAACACACTTGTATCATACCAAAAATATATATGTATATATGTTTTGTTTTTGTTTACTAAAATAAATAAATACATGTGTAATGTTTGTTTGTAAATAAAAAAAAAATTAAATAAACTATAAATATTGCCAAATAACACCTTAACATTTCTTTTCTTTCTCTTTTTACATTGAAGGTCATAGCATATGAGAAAAGTAAAATCTTGCCAACAACAAAACTTGAAGCCTTCACCTCTTTAACTGGGCTAGTCCCAATCAGTTTCCTCTAAAGAACTTTACCTACCAAAGTAATTCTCTTGCTATTTTTGTATAATGACCACTTACTTAAACTTTTTCTGTGATCATTTTAAATTATATCTTGTACTTTCCTCTGTTAGAGCTGATGCTCCAGTAGAATTTATTGGTTTGCACCAATTTGAAAAATGTGCGTATCACTCGTAGGAGAAGTTCTTCAATGTTTTTGGGGATGATTTGGAAAATTGGTTAAAAGTTAGTTTTTTTAATTTTTTTATCCTTTTACGTATAAAAAATGTAAGAGGTAATGTGATTCAAAATGAGCTAAAAGTTAAAAGCTGGGTCGCCAAATTGCCCCATAATCAGACGATGCTCAAGAATATAATGATTCATAAAGATGTGGAACTCACGATTTTGTATTAAAATATAGGGACAATTATATTACAGTGATGTCAGGAGATATTAATTACACATTAATAAAAAAAATATAATTATAGTTATTAATATTTATATAGGTTTTTTTTTATTGATTTGAAATTTGTTTTCAAAAACTACATTGATGTGTAGTTTTCCCTAAAATATAAGAAAAGAGCAAGAGGATTAATGTTTGATACGGGCAATGACACGTGATGTCTTGAATCACCTAATAAATTTTTCCCATGTAGCCATACATAATACAACAATAGTGATACAAAATGTTTTGAACACACAATACACAAATATGAGACAAAGAATATTTACATTTTTGTAATTGCAAATATATTCTATTTTCCAATTCATTTCCATAATAATTTTTGTTTTTGTTTTTTGGATTGACCTTAATAGCTAGCTGCCTTGTGTACGCGAAGATAAATTGTACTTTTATACATCAATGTGTCTCCTCCTCCAACTGTTGAAGATGACATGTCTATGGAATTTGCTAATTTGCAATAAATTGAGGGTTGGGCTTCTTTTCAATTCATGATCGGAGTGAAGAGTACTGCTCGGCTCGTGGGGACTGACTACAGGTCTTGTTTTGATAATCCGAACCGTTCAATGTGTAGAACTCGTTGAGTATTATAAGTCTGTAAAAAATCACGTTGATCGGATATCGATAGATATCTCATCGGGTTAGATTTTTATCAACCGTTTATTTTTTCATTGTCTATTTTTTTTTATATACAAAACTAATTTGACCACGTAATTATCGTTATCCGATCAACGTGTTTTTTTTACAAATATATAATACTCGATAAGTTCTACACATTAAATAGTTTAGATTATCGAAACGAAACTCGTGGTGAGCCCTCATGGGCCCAACAATACCCTTCAATCCGATCACAGACTTGAGGGAAGTCAGCCCCTTAAATTAACATGCAATTTCATAGGTCTTACAAATAACAATCCTAAGAACTGTCAATAAACATCACAAAAGTTTATAAAATCAAATCTCAATAAATTTTTCATATATTTCAAAATATTTTTATACATTTTAATATATTGTGTGGATGTTAATTTTTGACCTCACAATCAAACAGATCTCCTACCGAGATCTAGAGAACTTAGCTGGAGAGCACGCGGTAGAATAAATTAAACCAACACCTGCGCACAGAAAGACAAGAAATACCACGGCAGCTCATCTACCCGAGGGCACTCTAACAATTAAGTCAGTCAACAATCTCACAAGACCTCAACTCAATCAACAGTGTATGAGTAAAAGTATACCTTAGACTCACGAAAGTGCTTTACTTTTATAGCCACTAGTGCCCTTGTCTCCTAGAAGTCTCAATTTATAGGACTCAAGCACAATGCTTATTTCGGACTCTTAGTTAGATGAACTCCTCAAGAGTTTTATCCCTATTTGAACTAAGCGTCTCACTTATTTAGGACTCTTGTCCTCTATCCAAATGTCACGACCCAAACCCGCCCCTATGGGTTTAGCACCGTAACCGGCCAGTAATCCAAGATTACCGAAGGCCTGTTTAACAGTAGAACAGTAAAACAGAGTATAGGGGTTGGCGGAAGCCAATACAGTAAATAAACAATGTCCAATGAGCTGTGACAGTCTGTATGCAAAAAGACTTCTCATACATATATACAGTCAGTGACAAAACAGTATGTACATTATATATAATCATTCAGAGCAAGGACCTAATCCCTATTAAACAGTACGGTACAGTCTACAGTTATTACGAAACAGATACGGAGACAGACGGGGAATTAAAACACCCCTAAGCCAAAGCTTGGCAAGCTTGGAACCTCGCGATGAGACATAGTAGTTGGCTTGACAAAAAGGGGAATCTACCCCACGCTCCTAGCTCCGGTCTGGTGCCTGTACACCAACATATAGATATGAGCAGTGAGCTAAAGCCCAGTGAATAACATAATGCATAAAGGGGTTAAGAATGAATGTCCTTTCAGTATTGAAAACAGTCAATTGATTCAGTATATCAGTCATTTAGTCATAATAATCATATGTGGTACATCCGTTAGCATAGCAGTACAGTAAACAGTAGGTCTTAAAGACCGAACAGTAAATGATGGCCATCAGTCAGTAAACAATAGGGGTTCCAACAAGGGAACCGATAGAGATCTCTGTAACAGTAACAGTCAGTAACAGTAGTTGCTAGGGATGCCACAATACAGTTTAGAATATAGGACATACATTCATTCAATTAACAGTTTCAGTTCAGAAAGCAGTTCAGTTAAACAGTCAGAAATATTCACAGTTGAACATATCTTTACACAATTGTTACTCACAGAGTTCTGGGCTACAGTAAGCTAGAGCGCGTCTCCTCGGAAGCCAACCTTACACAGTTACAGATTGAACACACACTAAGCTATACGGTTGGGAAAGATAATAACTTAATCCCTAATTTGCCTCGGTGTGGTTCTACTTCTATATCCTCATTAAGATGTCTTAAACTAGGCCTAAGAATGCCTAGGATGGGATGAGGATGCAAAGATGCACTTAGAAAACATTTTCAGAATTTTCAGAAGACAGGGGTCCCGCTCGAGCGTAGGTTACTCCGCTCGAGCGGACATGCAGACAAAGGTTCCCGCTCGAGCGTCACTTCTCCCGCTCGAGCGGTCTGCAAAACATGACAAAAGTACTGGATGCTCAAAAATCACGCTCGATGGGCGCTCGATAGCCGCTCGAGTGTAAGACACAAGGTCCTGCTCGAGTGTAAGACACAAGGTCCTGCTCGAGCGTCCAATACCCTGCTCAAGCGGACTGCAAAACATAACAAAGTACTGGATGCTCGAATTCCCCGCTCGAGCGCCACTTTACCCGCTCGAGCGGGAGTGCAAAATTTGGAAAACCCAGATTGCACCTTCAAGCTTAAAACCAAGTTTTGATGCATTAAAATCGATCCTCTTGGGCTGAAAACCTGGAAAACACTTGTAAACACATGATGTTATATGTTTCAAAGATCAATTTGTAAAATCAAAGCCCAAGGGTAGTTCAATTGATCTCACTTTCAAACCAAATTTCATGAACAATCTTCAAACATGACATGCATGTATTTTAAACAACCTTCAAGCTTCAAAACATGCTCTAATGAGCCAATTCCTTTCAAAACAAGATGAAATCATGGTCTTGAACATAAATATGAGCATGCATGTAACATTTACCATGAAATCAAACCTCACAATGCAAGGATAAACACTTGCATGCATGAATTCTAACTCAAATCAACATATGAAGCTATTTCATGACTCAATCCACTAAATTTGACATGAATCATGCAAGAACAATCTTAAATACAACAATGAGAGGCTTAATTCCTTACCTAAGTCTTGAGTTTACGGTATAGGAGCTTAATGTTGCAAGTCTTCTACAATATCCTCAAGATTCCAAACAAATCCCTCAAGAACACATCAATTCTCTCACTCCCTCTCTCTCTAGATCGGTTTTGTGCTCAAAAGAGGCTGAGGAAATGTTTTGGTTGAGTGTATAATGAAGCTCAAAATGTTTAGATAGTGGCCACTCACAATGGCATTTTGGTAATTAAAGCCAACTATGCAATTAAGCTTATTTTAATCTAATTTAATTATGCCAAATCAATTTTCAGATAATTACACCATAAATTCACATTAATTCTACTGATCATAAAGCATCAATCAGTTTTTTATTCGGCCGCCGATAAGGCCTTCAATTAGCAGTTTAAACATAAAAACATGAACAGATAATTAAACAGTCAAACAGATAGAATGCAATTTAAACAGATATACTCAATCAATCAATTTCAGTTTTCCAGTCAGTCAGTTCAATATTTCGATTACTTCAGTCAACAATCATAATCAGTCTCAGTTTAGCAGTAATCAGTAGTTTATCGGTAAGTAGTGATGAGGGTTATTACACCAAATATCTCGAATTCCGGTATTACCGTACCATATCTCGACAATACCACAATCATCTCGGTAATCTGGCTTGTTCACGTGGCACCTCAGCCAACACCTCAGCCACATGGCATGACCTCAAAAATATGTCCCCACATACTGTTTACACACTTTTTCAACACTAACCAATTTTCCTTTATATGCCTTTGAGGAATAGTAACACTACAAACTTAGAAATCTTAGTAAAAAATTTATGGGTAAATTATGTAGATAGCCCTTATAATTTGTCCCTTTTTGTCATTTTGGTTCTTTTATTTTCAATTCACTCAATTTTGTTGTTTAATTTTGAATTTTGTCTCAATGTGATCCAATAAAAAAAGTTGGTTAGAATTTCTAACAGAAATTACATACGTGGATGGCACGTGATCCTTTGTAAAGGACAAAATAGACATTTTACTTTATCTCATCATCTCCATCTCTATCTTGATCTCCATCTCCTTTCACACTTTTTCTGTAACAAACAAATTACCATCTTCGACGACTCGCCGTCGTCGTTGCCAGAACCAGTAGCCACCTTCACCTTTCCAATTCCACCATCTGCTTGTTCCTTCTCCCCTCCTCTACCACCGCCAACACTGTTCACAATTAACACCATCATTGCAATCACAATGAAATAAAAAACAAAAATCAATCTTTCAAGCATCAATTACTTGATCTGTTAGCCAAAAGAGAAAAAGAACTATGAATCAGTTGTTGCCTTCCTCCGCCTTGCCCCTCTTCAAGCCTTCTACTGCTTACTTCCCTTTCCCCAGCCCCTCATATCACCCTACTCCTCCCACCCAACCTTCAATGCAGTCTTTTTTTCCATTTCCCATCTTTGAATGTCGTCTCACTCTCCCGCGCCAACATCCGATGTGGTCTTTTTGCAATTTCCACAACCTCCGACATTGCTTCATTCCTCCACCCGAACCTCCAACGCCGCCTTCTACCCCTTTGACAGCGGCTCCCACCCCCTTCTCAATCTCTAACGTTGCCTCTTTCTGTTTACTCAAATCCTCCACGTTGCCTTCTCTTTTTTTCTCTAATGCTATGTTTGGATTGAGTGATTTGGAGAGAAAAGAAAACAACTGGAGAGATATGTATTTCTTTTACTTGTTTGGATAACTTAAGTGAAGAGAAATGAGAAGAAATTGAGAGAAACTCATTTCACTTATAACTCTCATTTTCAATCTTTTCAAAAATGGAGAAATTGAGAGAGAAAAGAAACCAATATTTTCATAATATCAATTTTGTCCTTGTAAAAATAAAATAAATAAAATGATTGAAAATATAAAAAGTTTATTTTGATAATATAACATAAAATAATTCATTTTCTTTTCTCTTATAAAATCTAACCAAACAAGAAGGAGAGAAATCGCAATCATTTTATTTCTTTTATTTTTTACTTATCTAAACAAGAAGGAGAGAAATCACAATCATTTCATTTCATTTTTTTTCTTTTATAACTTAAATAATCCTTTCTTTTCTTTTCTTTTCTACGTTTCCAAACATAATTTAACCTCTTCTCTTCCCTCTTTCTGAAAACTATTATATTGTTTTGAGTGAGTGAACTCATAATAGCTCACCGAGTTTGATGGGTTTCGGGCAAATGGACCATTTTTCCCTTCAAAACACACGTGTGATTCATATGCACGCGTGATTCATGGGTCTTGCTACATCCCCCTAAAAAAACCTCCCCTAATCCCCCTAATTTCCATATCAAGTAAAAAAAAAAAAAAAAAAACAAGGAAACAGTTGCCTAAAATGGAAATTAGGGGGATTAGGGGGGACAGTTTTAGGGCTCCAAATCATTTTCCGTGATTCATATGCATATTCCCATTAAAAGTATTAACGGTGATTACTGATTGGATTAAATTGAAATAAAATTTAAAATTAAAAATAAAAATTGAGCAAATCAAATTGGAATAAATTGAAAATTGAAAATGAAAATTGAACAAATTAAAAATATGAAGACAAAAATGACATAAGAGACAAAATATAATGACTATTGATGTAATTTATCCAAATTTTGTCTAGAAATATTGATGTGTGATTCAAATTGATTCTAAGACCTCATTAATCAATAGGCTTAAAAAATCAAAAAGTTTTTACAAACTGTTACATCACTCATTTTTTACACATTTTTTTTTTTATAAAAGAATTAAAAAAATAAATTCCAAAATGAGTCATAAATATACATCCGCAATCAACCTCACATTTGCTTTCATATTAACAATAATTCTGAGAGAGTACTGCCTCATGAATTTTCTTTACAACATATAAGTGGGGATTCTATATTGGGTAAATAGCATTGACACCCTCTTTATATTTTTTAAATTACATTGGTTTCCCATTTTATTTCCTGAAATATCATTACTGTTCCTATTTTAAATCGTAAACCACGTTTGGCAATTAGTTAAAATAGTTAAAAAGTTAAAATCAATACAAAAAAGTTAACCTATTCTTTTTAGGGCAAATTACACCGGTAGTCTTTATATTTTGCTCCTTATGTTATCTTGGTCCCTACACTTTCAATTGATTCGAATTTAACTTTTAATTTTAGATTTTGTGTCAATTTAGTCCAATTAATAATGCTAATAGTGTTTTTGATGGAAAATTATCACTTGATTGGCTAAGATTAACTCACTGAATTCAGTAAATTTATAATTTTGCTCTTAAAAATATGACGCATGCCACTTATCTGCATATTTTTCATACAAATTACCAAGAGTAATTAGACCAAATTAAGACAATATCATAAATTCAGGATCAAAATCGAGCCAATTAAAATTGTAAGAACTAAAATGACAAGATCACAGTACAGGGACTACCATCGTAATTCATCATTCTTTTTAATTTTTTACACGTATTTTTGTAAAAAATCAAAAAATCACTAAAAATAAAAAACTAATTTCCAAACGAATCCTTAGTATAACAAAATAAAAATGTTAAAGACACCAAATTTTTTATCAAACACTCATTCTGGTAGAAAATTTTATGTACCTAACATTGCTCATAACAAAATCCCCTTGTTAGTCGATCTTAGCATTACTTGTACACAAAGGAGTTAGACCTTATATAATTAAACGTGTGACCAATTATCGTAGTATTACTCAAAGTAAATTGAATGATGTTGTTTGGGCCCATAGGGCCTACTACGGGTCTCATTTCAATAATTCAAATTATTTATGTTGTCGGACATTTCGTGTATTTTATTTATCAAAAAAATTAAGTTGATCCAATAATCGTAGCATATTCAATTTATCGTGTTTGTTACTAAGAAATGAATGATAAATTTTTAAAAATATAAATCTCGGCTATTTTTTTGATGACAAACAATATAAATTAAATATGTTACGATTGTTAGACTAACTTAATTTTTTTATGTGGATGAATTACATGAAATACTTTACAAACTAAATAATTCGAATTATCGAAATGATATTTGTGATGAGCTTCACAAACCTAAACAATGTCATTCAATTCAGATTTTGAACGGAAAGGAATCTCCTCCTCCTACCATTTTACATCAAAGTTAAATTAAAGGATAAATTACGAATAGTCCCTAAAGTTTAGCACTTTTTTGGTTTATGTCCTTAAAATTTTGATTTTATCAATTAAGTTCTTAAAATATTCAATTCGAATCAATTTAGTTTTAAAGACAATATAAAAATAAAATATAAGCCTAAAGGTTATATAAAATTATTATAAGGCCCGAATTTTAATTTATTGTTAACTTAATTATCTTCTTTGTGTATGTGTTTTAGAATTAATATCAGAGTTTGGTTCATCAATTTTACCAATATTAATGTATGAGCATTAGATACACTGAAAAGTTGAATAAGGTAATTTAAATAATAGTATTGCACTACATATAATTATTGAACAAAATAATATTATAATCAGATTATTAAAAGAAATTAACGAAAATCTTAGGGGAAATCAATTAGAAATTATGCATAAAATTCAGCATCTGTTACTGTATTAGACGAAGATAAACAATTAGCTCTGGTAGAAAATGACACAGATATTATTCTTATTCTTACATGAAGGTTTTAAAAACCGGACCGGTCAACGAACCGGAAAAATGATCGGGTGGACGGGTCACCGGTTCAACCGGTGGGTTGAACCGGATCGAACCGTGATGTCATAATTACGTCATAAATATTTTTAAAAAATATAAATTAATAATTTTAAATATTAAATTTTCGATTTTTTTTAAAAAAATTCTTAAATATTTTTAGTGATATTTTTCTATACTTCAAAAAAAAAAAAAATCATGAATATAAGCCAAACAAACAATTTAAAATGAAAGGACTTAAATTACAGAGACAAGGTTTTATAAATAAGAAGCAAAAAGCCATAGGTTATAAATAAGAAACAAATCAAGCACATAATTAACAGAGACAAGGTTTTATAAATAAATTACTTTATAATTTATAATTTTAATTTTAATTTTAAAATGAAAGTAGAAACCAAATACAATTTAAATTTTTGTTTAATTTTAGCTTTAAATCATAATAAATTTCATCATTAATAACTAACTTAAATTTCATCCTAAACAGAGCATAATAAATTTCATCATAAATCATAATAAATTTCATCTTCTTCTCCTCTCTACAAAAAAAAAAAAAAAAAAAAAAAAAAAAACAGAGTATTTGAGATACCTGTGCTGTGTGTGTGCTGATTCAAGTCAAGAAAAAAAAAAACAGAGCCTTCAGTTCAGAGATACCTGTGTGTTGATTCAAGTGTTGATTTTGTAGACCCAAAATAGAGATCAAAGATCAAAGATCGGCTGTCGGAGGAAATAAACAAAAGTAGATCTGAAAATAAAAGAAGTGAAGAAAAAAATTAGAGATCGGAAATGAAGATCGGAAAAAAAAAAATAAAAGAAGTGAAGATCCATCAATTTGATTCGTTAATGGTGGAAAAAAAATAGGGAGACAGATCGGAAATGAATGAATGAAGAGGAAGAGAAGAAAGAGTACCTGCTGTGTGAAGAAGAAGAAGGGAAGCCGAAGAGCCCTAGCGCCGCTGCTGTTTGAGATGAAGATTAAATAAAAATAAGAACTGAATTTCTTTTTTTTTTATATCTATAGACAGCAACCCGTCCCGGTTCAATCAACCCGGGACCGGGTCACACGGTTCACCGGTTAAACCGGTGGGTTGGCCGGTTTTCGTTAAATATCCCGGTTTTGATACAGGCCGGTTTTTGGTGGGCTGACCGGACCGGAACCTCAGCCGGTCACCGGTTCAACCGGTTCAACCGGCCGGTCCGGTCTAGTTTTTAAAACCTTGCATGAGAACTCTCCAAGGGAATCTTTTGAATTACTATCACAAAAAAAAAAAAAAATGAATTTAAGTAATTATAGTGTAGATGAATTATAAATAATGGCAGAACAAGAAGAACATAATGAAATAAATAATAATAGAATATAAATAGAAACCTATATAATCAATTAGAATTAATCAGTCTAAGAGAAATTTACAAATTATAAAAACACATGTGTAGAGATTAATTAGGGACTTTTCCCAAGCTAAGCCCCTATACTAATTTATTTCCTAAACTAAGTCTAGTTTGGCCGAATTTCCCAAACTAAGTTTAAGCGTGTTTACAAAACACACTTTCAGTATGTTTTTGGCTCAGGCAGTGGAATTATGAAAGCGTGGTTAGAAAACACACCTTTACTTAAGAAAGCGTTGTTGCTATTAGCGTTTTCAGCATGTTTCTGGCCCAGGCAATGGAATTATGAAAACGTGGTTAAAAAACACGCATTTACTTAAGAAAGCACTGTTATTATTTTCAGTATAAATATTATCTTCAAAATTAAGAATTTAAAAACAAAAAATATTTGGCACAGAGTAATTATTATTTATTATTATAAATTATTATTATATATATTTAATATTGGTCTCATTTTAAAAATATGATTGATATCTTTTTATTGGTATTAATTTTATAAAAATAAAATTTATATATATTAAAAATTATATTTGTTTTATTAAAATAAATATAATCAATAAAATTAATTATTTTTATTTTTATTTATTTATTATAAGTGTGTGTGGATGTGTGTGAAAGAGAGAGAGGAATGATGTGGGTGCAAGTGTGTGTGAAAGAGAGAGAGAGAGAGAGAAGAGTGTAAGTGTGAGTGTGTGTGATGTTTGACGCTAAATTTTATCTTTTTTTTTTGGCCAGGTCATTGCTGTGATCCCTTATTGTGTTTTTTATTATTCTTAAAACTACACAGTTTTATTTTATATATATATATATATATTTATGTTCATAGTATGTTTTTTGGCATTATAAATTACACTTTGCACTAAATCTTAAATCCTAAACCCTAAAATAAAAATAAATAAATTTTAAGACTCAAACCCTAAACCTTAAAATAAAATAATTTTTTTTAAGAATTAAACCCTGAATCCTAAACCTTAAAATAAAAAAAATAAATTTTAAGAATTAAAGTAAAAAAGTGATCATTGTATATAGTTGATTATTATTTGCTATTATAAATTATTATTATATATATTTAATATTGGTCTCTATTTTATAAAATAAAATTTATATATATTAAAAATTATATATGTTTTATTAAAATAAATATAATGAATAAAATTAATTACTTTTATTTTTATTTATTTATTAGAAGTGTGTGTGAAAGAGAGTGGAGTGATGGTGTGTGTGAGAGAGAGAGAGAGAGAGAGAAGAGTTTGAGTGTGAGTGTGTGTGATGTGGGTGTAAATTTTTTTTTTTTTTGAAAGCGTGTTTTCAAAGCACGTTTTCATGTTGTATATTTTTCGATTGCGTTTTATTAATTGATACGATAATTAGTAAACGGGCGATTTGTAACCGCGTGACTTTAATTAAAAGCACGTTTTCTAAACACACTTTCATAATTTTGTTTATTTTGTCTGTTTAAACCATAAAATACTAAAAGCATGTTTAATAAATACGCTTCAGCTTAGTTTGGAAAATTCGGTCTTAGTTTGAAAAATTCGGTCAAACTAGACTTAGTTTGGAAAATAAAATAGTGTACGGGCTTAGTTTGGAAAAATGCCCGAATAATTAATTAACAATATATTAAAATATAGGTTTGATCACAATTTTATATAACATTTAAGCTATGTTTATCTTTAGGATTAAATTGATTTGAATTTAATATTTTAAAATTTTAAGAGTTTAAATGAAAAATGTGTTAGAACTATTATTATAATTTATTCTAAATTAAACCTACTTTTTTAAGAAATTCAGACATTTTACAAAAAAAAAATAAAAGAAAAATAAAAAATAAAAAAACCTCACTTACCCTCCTTAGAAAGGGTTTCACACCCAAACTTCCTCCCCCCAAGCCCCAAACAAATGGGGAAATTCTATTTCCAACACCCTAATAAACTCAGGACAAATCTTTTCTCAATACACATCCCTATTAATTTAATTATTAAATAATTATCTCAACCCACATCTTTAAAATTACAAAAGAAACCCCTTTACTCTTGTGTACACACACTTTACCTTCCCTCAAAATATACACTTGAATTTCCACCACTCCCGTGAAGACCAAAGTCCATCGACCTCTTCTTCTCCTTCTACCGCCGTCTCTCCGGCTACTGTGACGACCACTCCGGCGGAATCGGCGGTCAATACGCAGGACTACTACTCGTCGGAGGAGGAGTATTAGGTTCAGCTAGCCCTAGCTCTGAGTGTTTCGGGGCGGGAATCTGGGGACGATCCCGAGAAGGATCAGATCCGAGCTGTGACGTTGCTGAGCTTGGGCCGGCACGGGAGTAATTCGATTCGAGAGAGGGATGAAGCTGCGGCGGATTTGTTGTCGCGGCAGTACTGGGTGAGTTTGGCGGGGTTGAATTTTATGAAATTTTTAAGTGTTGCATGTACTGAATTATACTCTTCTGAGCTTGATTTAGTGGGTTTTCTTTGTTTTTGGTTGTTAATTTGGCTTCGGATGTGTAGAGAGAATTTATATATATAATAATAGGGGGTTGATCAAGGACTATTATAGTAAATTTTAAATAAGATATAATTGTCATTAATTTATTTTTTCATTTAGTGTGTGGACTGAGTATATCAGGGTGTTGGAAATAGAATTTCCCAAACAAATGCTAGTAAAAATCCCACAAAAGTATCAGGTAAAATTTAGCAAGGCACAGACAGTGTGCAACACTAGTAACACCGATGGAAGCTCTGAGATACTTGAGCATTGGCATCTCTAGTCCCCGCTTTCTACCACCACTTCCAACACAACCACCACCCAACACCACCACCACCACCACCAAGAAGCCCCACAAACTCAACGCCGTCAGCGGCGGCCCTAGCAGCCTTCCCAACAACTTCTCCGCCAGCAAATGGGCCGATCGCCTCCTCTCCGACTTCCAATTCCTCCCTTCCACCGCCGCTTCCTCCGACTCTCCAGACTCTCCCTCCGCCGCCGCCGCCGCCGCCGCCGCCGCCGCCGCCACTCTCTTTCCTCCTCTCCCTTCCCATCTGGCCCCTCCCGAGCGCCACGTGTCCATGCCCATCGACTTCTACCGAGTGTTGGGTGCCGAAATGCACTTCCTTGGGGACGGTATCAGGAGAGCCTACGAAGCTAGGGTTTCGAAACCACCTCAGTATGGTTACAGTCAAGACGTCTTGATTGGACGAAGACAGATTCTTCAAGCTGCTTGCGAAACTCTGTCAAACCCTAGGTCCAGAAGAGAGTACAATCAAGGCCTTGCTGAAGATGAATTCGATACCATCCTCGCTGATGTCCCCTGGGATAAGGTTGTTCTCTTCTATCCACAATTTATGCATTTCTTTTAGGCTCCGTTTGGATTGGATTGGATTGGATTGATGTGCATTTCAAATCAAGGAATTTGAGTTTTAGTAGTTTTTTTTATAGTTAGTAAGAGAATTGTTAGCATTATTCCATATAACTAGTTTTATAAGTAAATTGTTGTATCTAAATTTGAGAGTTATTCTGCTTGAATGATTAAGATCAAATCCTTCCAAACGGACCCTTATTGTCTTCCCGCAAAAAACAACTAGAGTATTGGGTGTCTTTGTTTGCAATGTAGTGAATTTGGGAGTGAATTTGATGGGTTTATATAGGTTCCTGGAGCTTTGTGCGTGTTACAAGAAGTGGGAGAGACTGAGGTAGTTCTTCAAATTGGAGACAGTTTGTTAAGAGAAAGGTTGCCCAAGTCATTTAAGCAAGATGTTGTCTTGGCTATGGCGCTTGCTTATGTTGACATGTCGAGGGATGCAATGGCATTGTCGCCACCGGATTTTATTAAGGGCTGTGAAGTGCTTGAGCGGGCATTGAAATTGTTGCAGGTGCTCTCTCTCTCTCTCTCTGTGTGTGTGTATGTGTGTGTGGGGTTGCATTTCTATTCATGAATGAGTCCTTTTCTGTAGTTGCGCTAGTTTTCATGAATGGGCCTTGCTAACAATCACCCACTGGGCATTCGTTACGGACCAAATACTATAAAAAAAGGTAGAATTTCAATATACATTTCACATATTCTCGTGCATTTATATATTTTTTTACACTTTTTGCATATTTCAATATATTTTTTACACATACAACATTCACCACAGCCCAATTCATGAATTTCTGAATTAACAGCCTATAATGCTAAAAAAAGTTTATTTTTTTCTTCTTCTTCTTACCATCTGGTGATACTGTCTTGGACTCCTGTAAATTTAATGCTACTTATGAACTGGTTGAAGTAGCTTCATGGTAAAATGAGATACTATTACTTGATGGTTAAATTAAATGAGATACTGTTACTGGCTTACAGCACCAGAGCCTGGTGATGTGCAGTTCTGTTGTCCACTGATTTTCAAAAGCCGATTGTGCATAATTGGATGTCAATATTCTAAATCTTAACCTTGCCACTAAAATCAAATTTACATTCATGTATTTTTCTTTTTTTGGATAGCTATGATAGATTTTTCAGTTTTTCTATGATGTACACAGTTTTCTAAACCTCTTAAGCTTGGTGATTTTTGTTTACTTGCTCTTTTAAGTTTTATTTTTTATTATTTTAGTTTTATTTTTTATTATTTTATTTTGATTGGAAACTTATGAAATTGGGCTATTATAAGGCTGAGTTCTTTTTAATTTGATTTAGTGGGCATTAATTTATGATTGTGAATGAGTGGGATGCCAATACTTGAGACAGGTTCATTGTTTTAAGTTTTTTTGAACCTATGTTACCTAGAACGTGGATCATTCCGGTACATGGAACGGGAACGTGGTACTCCATATGCTCTAAAATGTGGTACCATAGGAGTAAACTTATATATATTACACTTAAGAATTTAAAGTACTTCAAAAGTAATTTTCTTTTAACTATTAGGTATCCAATATATATATATATATATATTTTTTCCATGTAGCAAATCATTTCTATGAAAATTATGACCCATTTTTTATTTTTTTGTCTCTTGTCAAAACTTAACTCACGTGAGATTTTAGTTCATATATTTGATTTTTTTTTCCTCCTAACATGTAAAGAAATATATTGAAAAAAACTTTTGGGATCGCTTTGGATTACTAAATTTACTATTTTGGAACGAAAGTGTACCATGTTTTGGAACGTGCGTACCATTACGTAAATTGTTAGGGTATTACCGTTTTCTGGTAACATAGGTTTGAACCTCAAAAATATTTCAATCTTTACTTTTGCATTATGTAAGTATACTTGTTCATATGATGAGTAATGACGACTTAAGACACATATTTTATTGGTTGTATTACTCTTATGGCTTTGATTTTTTAATTATATTAGTAGTACCCTATTGTTGACAGGAGAACTTACTTGTACTGGCTGAACGATAGCAATGGGAATTTTGTGATAAATAAAGTAGGTAATGAGTAACTTTTTTGGAACCAAGAGTGGTACATTAATTGTTTTTTGGTTTCTAGTACTATCATTTGGAGATTCACAAGTTTATGTACTGATTCCTGATTCTGTTATGCACTTCTGCTTGCAATTTGGTGATAACTATGATCTTTTTCTCTCTTCTGAAGTGTGCTATAGAGAGATGGAAGAGGTTGGCACTTGGTTTTAACTGTATAAAATTTGACTCATGTGCCTATCTGATGAAAATATATATTGGCATTGAGAATCTACTTTCGTGCAGGAGGAAGGCGCAAGAAGTCTTGCTCCAGATTTACAAGCACAGATTGACGAGACGTTGGAAGAGATCACCCCACGTTGTGTTTTGGAGCTTCTAGCTTTACCACTTGCTGATAAGTGCCAGACAAAAAGGGGAGAGGGTCTTCAAGGTGTACGCAACATTTTGTGGGCTGTTGGAGGTGGGGGCGCAGCTGCCATTGCTGGGGGAGTTACCCGTGAAGATTTCATGAATGAGGCCTTCTTACATATGACAGCAGCAGAGCAGGTGATTTATCAGATTATCTTGTCAAAATACTCCAAACCAACCATTGTTATGTTTATGCTTCCTGTTAATTTGTATTCACTTATTGCCTAACTGCTGCCTCCCCCCCACTTTTGTGAAAAGGTTGATCTTTTTGCTGCCACGCCAAGTAATATACCTGCAGAAAGTTTTGAAGTTTATGGTGTGGCACTTGCACTTGTTGCTCAGGCCTTTGTGGGTAAGAAACCTCATCTCATTCGAGATGCTGACAACCTTTTTCAACAACTTCAGCAGACCAAGGTTACAGCTCTTGCAAATCCTGCCCATGTCTATACTGCTAGGGGAGAAATCCGTGAGATGGACTTTGCATTGGAGAGGGGTCTCTGTTCGCTGCTCATGGGAGAGCTTGATGACTGTCGCTCATGGTTGGGTTTAGACAGTGACAACTCACCTTACAGAGATCCATCTATTGTTAACTTTGTTTTGGAACATTCCAAGGATGACAAGGACAATGATTTCCTTCCTGGACTTTGTAAATTGTTGGAGACATGGTTGATGGAGGTGGTTTTCTTCAGATTCAGAGATACTAAAGATATAACATTCAAGCTCGGAGATTATTATGATGATCCCACAGTCCTGCGATATTTAGAAAGACTGGAGGGAGTTGGTGGGTCACCATTAGCTGCAGCTGCTGCCATAGTAAAAATTGGGGCTGAAGCTACAGCAGTGCTTGATAGTGTGAAGTTTAGTGCAATTCAAGCATTGCAGAAGGTGTTTCCTCTTGGGCAAGGAAATGGGAATGTGAAATGTCAAGAAGATGAAGAGGTTAACAGTTCTGTTACTGCTTTAGAAAGCAAGGAGGCTGGGGTACAACAGGATCAAGATGATTCCACCAACATACTTGATGGTCCTGAAAAAAATAATGCTGATGAAATACAGAAGCAAGAAATGATTACTTCCGAAATAAAAGATGCAAGTATAAAGATTATGTGTGCTGGTGTGGTGGTTGGACTCATGTCTTTGGTTGGCTTAAAGTATTTACCATTTCGGAATGGCTCTTCAATTCTACGCAAAGAAGTTGGTTCAGCAATGGCTTCTGATGTTATCAAAGTAGGTATGATCTAATGATACATCATACATGTTTTTTTTATTGATTTGAAAATCCTTAAGAGCATACTTTGTCATGCTGTTAAAAGTGGAAACAATATCATTTAGCTTAAAACTTATACTGGTTTTCCATTCATTGTATTTGGCTATTTAGTCTAAAAATAAGTATTTGTAGACGTGGTTGATTTAGTATAAATTGCAAGTCCAGAGAATCAGTGATATGACAACGGGTAGTGCAGGATGATTCTTTCTGCTTTGTGCTATCTGTCCATTTTGTTCTTTTTCTTCTGTAATTCTACTAGTATCTAATTCCACTTTAGTCTTTTGCTTTCCTTTGTATATTGCAGTTGATTTCTTATTTAGTGGTCTTTTACTTGTATGATTGGCCCTTCCTTTCATTTATATGCTACTTATTTACTTATGATTTGACGAGTAAGAGAAAGTTCATCAAGAGCACCAGAGTGCGTACAACACATGTACATGCTATGTATGTCAAAACAAAAGTTCTTTGCTAAACAACTGTTGTCCGCTAAAACTTTTGGCCTACCATGATTGAATTAGTGGCTGTTGACTCTTCTCTTCAGGGATTTCTCTCTCTCTCTCTCTCTCTCTCTCTCTCTATTCTTATATCTTGGACTACTAGTTGTTGGAGAAAACAGAAAAAGCTCTAGTTTTACATTTTCAAAGAATGTTTCTCTTACTAATGTTATATAACTTTGCTACTATAAATGATTCCTTTTTGTGCATGGCTATTGTATGTAATCATTACTGAAAATGCTATTCGCAGTTTCTCTTATCAAGTTAGTAGCATTAGAGTTGTTCTAGGCCTGTAATTTCCTCCATTCCTGAGAATGTTTAACTACCTGGCTTTTAGATATTTTCAAACACTATGAAACTAACAACTGATGCATTGTCCAATACTTTTGGGTAGAAAAAGTTGTTATGTTACAATATCACTCAAACTGAAATTGTCTCCAAGTATTGTGGTAAAAGTTATGGTTATGCATCATAACAGTAGCATTGTGTTATGAATGTTTGCTACAATTTATCAGAAGTCTGTAATTAATTTACAGTTAGGATTTGTGTTTTGAGATATTGACTGTAAAATTTAGGTATAAAATCTTGGATGGCTGAGTTGGTGGTGAGAGTGTGGATGGCTGAGTTGATGGTGGGGTGGGGAGAGGGGTTTGAGTAAGAGAGGAAACACAAGGGTAGTTAAGTAATTTTGTTTTGGAATTGGAGGGTAGTTAGGTATTTTTACTACTTTTGTTATCTCCATTAAGAGACAAACCCTGACAAGGTTGTATTTGTAATTTTTCAAATTATGAGGGAATTTGTATTTGTTAGATTACTTAGGGGTGCATTCATAATAATAATAACAATATTAAAGTGTGAATAAGAGTAATATAGGAGATGGATAGTGCTTGAGATAGGAGAAGACAAAAGGAGGGAAAAACCAGAGGGGAGAATGAGAAGAACAGGGTGAGGTCCCAAATGGAGTTGGTGAAAATAAAAAAATAGGGAAAAAGAGAGAAAGGTGACATGACTCTGAGAGGGATAGCTGTCAACTTTTGCATTGTTGATCCACCTACCATAATTTTCCTCCAAAAGGCCTATTTATAGGCTTTATTAGACCTCAAAAACATGAAAAAGTCTTTCTACTTTAGAACAGATTCCAAGTTTTGAGCCCCATTGCATGTCAAAAAAAATATAAACTGTGTAACAAAGAAACAAAGAAGCCCAAAGTTCCATACTAAAACCCGTAAACTTGTCTATTAAACTGAAAATACAAGAACATAAAAAAACTATTACCAATTAAAGTATCTGCCTGACCAACCACTAAGAATTTTGCTTCTAGAAATTTAAAAAATAAAAATGAATAATTGAAGTAGCTGCTTCTAGGCCCATGTCATATAAGCCTTGAATTTTGATATGGAGTCCACCATGATTAGAGGCATATGATTACGGTGCTTGCCTGTCCAAATTAGGGAAGTCCTTTTGCATTCTTTGTGTATTTATGTAGTGTTTGGTTCAGTAGAATAAAATAAAATGAAAAGAAATGAAATGAATCATTCCTTAGTATCCTTATAAAATGAATATTCTCTTACAATGGCGAATGATGATTTTATTTGTAATACATTTTCCATCATTTTTTTTATTAAACCAAACATGGGTGGGAATGGACATTATGTTGGAATCAATGTTTTAAAAACCGGACCAGTGAGCGAACCGGAAAAGGGATCGGGTGGACGGGTCACCGGTTCAACCGTCGGGTTGAATCGGAATCGAACCGTGACGTAATAAATGTATTAAAATTATATTTAAATAAAAATATAAGTAATAAAATTATGAATTAAAATATTAAAAATATTAAATTAGCTTAAATATTTGTGCTAATATTTTTTTTACTGAAAAATATAATAATATATTTTAAAATATTATTAATTTCAATTTTGGAAGATGAAATCAAATATTTAATATTCCCTCCATATGATTTTAATTTAAATAATTTGATTGAAAGGAGAGAAAATTTTGGAGGGATATCAAAATTTCAATATTCCCTCCAATACATTTGATTGAATCCCACATGAATTTCTTGATTTTTTTTGAAAGAATTTTTTTCTTATAAATAGGTAAAGACTTTTACAATAATTTCATCAAGCTCTTAATAGGATTCCTCACAAGAGGAGACCTTGAAAAAGAGCTTCAAATTAAAATTTTCTTATATTATTATATTATATATATATATATATAAAATAAGAAAGAAAGAAAAGAAAGAAATAAACTATAAAAAAAGAAAGAAAAAATAAATAAAAAAAAAAGGCCGGACAACCCGGCACCGGTTCAATCGCCGGTTTTCCCGGTTCTTACTAAATACACGGGTTTTTAGTTTTGGCCGGTTCAGAGGGTCCATCCAGACCGGAACCCCGACCGGTCGACGGTTCAACCGGTCGAACAAGCCGGTCCGGTCCGGTTTTCAAGACCTTGGTTAGAATGATTATTCCTTTCTACTTCATTCCAATGAACCAAACAGAGCATTAGTGGAAATTATTGGCTAGGTGCATCTCTAATTTGTAGATAATTTTTCTGTCATGGGCAGTGTGAAGCAATTAAAATTCTGTATATTGGTGATGTGTCTGGGTTACTGAACATTGATTTTGTCCTGTGACCTTATCAGCCTAAATTTTCTTTTGTTGTTTTCTGTGGCAAATATATTTATTTATACTTTTTTTTTCTCTCCCCATTTGAAGTCCGATGCTTTTTACAACCTGCAGGGTCCTTGGTAGCTGAAAATTTTGAGGAAATGCCTAGAATGGATGCAAAATTTGCAGAAGGTTTGGTTCAGAAGTGGCAGAACATTAAATCCCAGGCTCTTGGACCTGATCATTGCCTCGGAAAATTGTCTGAGGTGAGAACATTTCTTCATCTATATGGTTATAATTTGGGTGGTGATTTGTTATTGGTACATGTATAATTTATATTTTTGGTGGATTTGCTGGGATGAGTTTACCTTCAGATATTAGATCTCCTAGAACACCCACACTAGGTGCAACCATATATATTCAAAATTGAAAGAAAAGAAATAGGAAAAAATATTTCAGATAAGTTCTGTTAAAGTTGAAATCTTTATTGAACGTCTAGCTGTTCATACAGTTTGGCATTTTATTTTTTATAACGTCGACATTTTCAACACCCAAGCGAACCAATCTTGGTCTGGTTAGGTCTTTTCAACTAAAGCCCAACCCTATGACTAAAACTCAGCCAAAGCTTGACAATCAATCTGATTAGGATCATGTCGGATTCACTGAAATTTCAGCCCTGATTCATGCATAAATTGCAGTTATTGATATATATATATATTTTTTGTGTGTGATTGAAATGCCATTTTATTTAGTCGACATGCTTACGACCTCATGAGAGTAAATATTCATCTTCTGAAGTTGTATTGACAATTAAAAAAATTTATAATGCCAGGTCTTGGATGGTAATATGCTAAATGTTTGGAAAGACCGTGCTGCAGAAATTGCTCAACATGGTTGGTTCTGGGACTACTCTCTGTTGAATTTGACCATTGACAGCGTGACTGTGTCAGTTGATGGGCGGCGTGCCATTGTGGAAGCAACTCTTGAAGAGTCAGCATGCCTAACTGATGTGGGCCATCCAGAGCACAATGATTCGTACAGTACAACCTACACGACGAGGTATGAGATGTCGTGTACACCTTCAGGATGGAAGATTACAGAAGGAGCTGTCCTCAAATCATGATTGGGAATTTAGGATACTGCAAAAGCTTTCATGTAAATATTAGCTTTTGTTTCCTCGAGTCTTATTTACCTTTTGTAGCTCAATTATTGGTTATTTTGTTGAACTAGTAAGGTTTTTCTGATTATATGTAAATGTGTGTTGTTGCAGCATCTTGCAAGGCTGCCAAACAATGTGTTGTGACTTGTGTGTTGTTGCAGCTTCTTGATTGTGCGAATCAGAGTGCCGGGATTATTGAGTGCACAAATTGTAAAGCATTTTGCTTTCATTTTTTCCCCCTGAGAAGCAAATTTTTTTGTTTCTTTGATCCTTTTTGGTAGTCTGAGCCTGCGCTTCTATTTATGCCTCTCCTCACACTCCACTTGTTTTAATTTTTTTTATTACAGTTTTATTGAATTACCAAAATAAACACCAACTCCAAAATTTTAGAACCCTAATTTCTATAAACACACCAATCTCTTTGAAAAACTATTCACTAATTATTATATGTCATGGCCTCTCACGTTTCTCAATTACCCGACATAAAATCATGGACCCTACTTTAATCAAAACACCTTGGAACACCACGTGGCCATATTCCAAGAGCACCCAATAACCACTCCATCTCTTCCCACTACCTCAAAGTGTTGGTGCTGGTGTCATCACCACCTGCCCTCCTCTCTGCCCACCTTTCCCTCCACTCCCCATCGCTGCAGTCTCTCTCCACCACCCTTGCACCCACTTCCCCCTTCTTGGCCATTGACCCGACTCCTTCACATTTCCCGGCCACCCACTCCAATGATCTCCTTTTTCATGCACCACCTATAACCCACTCTTCCTCCTTCCCGTCACCTTCCACCTTGCATCCTCTTCCTTGTATGACACTCGCCACCCTCCCCATTTTCCTCCCTGACTATTCCCACCTGCTCCTCTGTCTCACCTTCCCCATCCCCTCCCTGCCCTGTAGCCCCCTTCCTACAACCCTCTTCCCTACCATTGAAACCTTAGCCCCATCACAGCCCCCTTTCCCCAACTCCTCCTCCCCTTTGAGCTACCCTCAACTTCTCCCCTCCTTTTGCTGAAGCCCCCCAAACCCTCCATCACCCCTGAACACCATTTCAGCCCCTCTTCCCTTACTCTGCGCGCCACTCCAACCCCTATCCCCCTCACCTGCACACCACCACAGAACCGTTCCCGTCTCTCCTGTTTCAACCAACCCCAGCCCCATCTTACCCATGTCGCCACTCTTGCTGTAGAGAGGAAGACGAAGAGAGAACAAAAGGACAAGGTGGGTGTAAAGAGGTGTGAGAGTAAGTTTGGGATGATAAAATTATTTTTTTGAATTTTTCAAATGGGTGTAGCAGGTAAAGTGGTATAATGAGCAAAGTTTTCAAAGACTTTATTGAAGCTTGCCTCGCCTCGAGGCTAAGGTAAAATACATTAAGACTTTAATTTTTAGGCTGTACTCTTCAAAGACTTGCACATCACAATTTGAGGCATGCGCTTTTAAGTGCGCTTTATATATCTTTTGCATAAGTATACGAGGAGTATGCATACGAAGAGGTTGCCTTAGATTCTTAAACTTAGTCTAGTAGATAGTTTAAATATCAAAAAGAAAAAAATAAAAAAGAACCGCTTTCGTAACTATATTCTACAGAAAAAGCTAAGTAAATGACCAATGAACAAGAAATATAAAGATAATGTTCAAGTGACAAGCTCAATCACTAAAGCTAAGAATGTCAATTTCACTTTCAATGAAGGCAAGCTTCATTCTTTGCAGTGAAATGTTCGATGTCTTAAAGAGAAAAGTATTTACACATTTATATTTATTTTTTTTCACTATTTTAAAAAAAAATATTTTAATTACAAAATATTAAAATTTAAACTTCGGAATGTTTATGCTTTGACGCCTTATGGCTTACACCTTACCTCATGAGGGGTAAAACGTCTCAAATTACGCATTTGCCTTTAAAAATTTTGGTAATGAGGTAGGTTTGTGGTATAAATAGAATCACCCATCCTTTGACCTCAGGTGACTAAGTTTGATGGTTGATACTAGATTGGCTAGTTATTTAAAATTGGAAAAATTATAAATCAGTGTACCTTCCAGAAAATATTTACAGATTTATGGAAAAGTTTATGATTTTAATTATTAATATTTATAAAGTTTAATATTGATTTGTAATTATTTTTTGAAAGTCTCACTGATTTGATATTTCACCTTCAAAATTCCTTGTAAGCAGTTTACTTTCAATAGCAACATGCTTGATGCTAATTCCCTCCAAGTCTGAGCACTGAGAGGTGAGTGATTCTAATAGATCGAGCTGCAAACAATCGAGAAATTGTACTGCAAGAGGCTGAAGTTTTATTATACAATTTTGCTAGATAAGATAATTAGAAAAATAATGTATGAAACTGGTTCAGTTTTGCTCAAATGTGATCCGGGCGTCATGATTTCAAATTATGGAAACACTCTCCTTGATTTTCTCAACTTAAAAGAGCAAAGCAATCTAACACATTGATTTACTCTGCTTACTATGATATACATCACGATAAAAAAATAAGTTCAAATTAAATTTTAAGTACTTTCAGAACATTGACTAGTGGAAATCAAATTTATATCCACATAGATTTTTTTTTTTTTTTTCCTAATTTTATTTATTTACTACTATTTTTGTAGGATTGCCAATGCTTCAGTAAGGTGTACTTCATGCCTCCTCCAACAAAGTTTACATTACAGATGACATGCTGTGTTTCAAGCGGAAGGGTGTACCATTGTTTATGAGTCGAGGTGAGAAGGTCAATCCAATCATTTCCTTGGGGGTTTGACCCGACTCTGCAAATCCAACCAATTTTGCGACAAGTGCAGCACTTTCCTTGATATGGTTCATGTCATTCATGTCAGTCCATAATCGACGCGACAATTGTAACCTCCTCTGCTTTGTGTTCAATCCTATGCCCCACTTCTGATAGAGGACCTCTCTCTCCTTGGTTGAGAACTTCTTAAGCATTTGTTTGCTGAGCATTTGTCTCTCGCGGTTGAGAGCCCTCACACTGTAAAAAGATACAGATGCATTATTGCTGGAACAACTGCAAACTACAAGTTATGAATAATCTCTCTGTTCAAAACATAAAAAATGGAGTTCATGTCATATATATATATATATATTAATTCCTTTGGTGAAATAATATTTGTCCTTTTTAAGTGTCCTTAAAGGGAATTTCAAATTTAGTACTGGAAAGCATATCTCAGATTGTATCTAAATTGTCTTAATTTTATGCCTTGGCCTGTTACTGTAATACTTTATCACACTGTTATCTTGAAGATCACATGAGTGAATTTGGCTCGGATGTCATTTGCATAGCATTTTCGAAGTATTTTTCATTCCCATTAAAGGAAATTTAGAACAAAGCCAAAATACAAGCAAAATTCAAAGCCACTTTTGTTTCCAAACAAAAAAAAAAAAAAAAAAAAAAAAAAAAAAAACGTTCATTCTTTCTTTTCCATGTGTACATGTGATTTTGTGTGCAACTCATGAGGTACATTAACGAGTCACATTCATAGGTTACTGTAGCCCCTGCACATTCTCTTATTTTGTTTTTATTTTCAATATTGGATTTTCATACGCTATGCAAAATAGTGATTTTGCTTGTAAAATATCAAATTCTCTGAAACAATTAGACGGCCATGCTGTGAAGCCATGTACAACTTTTCTGACAAGAATGGCAGAAAGACAGAAAGATAAAGAAAGAGTACCTTAGGGCATGTGTGATAATCTGACCATCTATCACAACCTTTGTTCCTTGGGATAGTGTAGACTTAATAAAGGACAATCGTCTGAGCTCAACCTCCATGTAAACAGAATCTGATGGATCTCCATTAAAGAGCAAGAAAAAATGGGTTCTGTGGGCCAATGGTGTATTGCATGTATCCCAAAGTTCAATAATCTTTCTCTGCTGTGTCTCAAATTCTATGGGCCAATTGGAAGGTGACTTTGGAGAGCCCTGTACAAATTCCAAACCAGTATCCCTCCCAGATTTTCCGGACTCATCAGTCTTTGGCTTAGCTTCTTTGACCTATAATTAACAACCATAACCTGATCAATAAAAGATATTGATTGATAGGCAAGCTTCCTAGAAAAACTAAGCTACCTAAGGTTTGTCAGATCACCGATCGTCCCAAAAGATTAAGTTGTTAGAAAATAGATCCAATAATATATATCAAGCTCTAACATGCAAGATGTGCAAGCATCCATACAGAGAAGAAAGAATGGAAATGACATAAGCCAAATACCAATGGAGGGACTTGAAGCCAAGACCTCTCCCAACCCGGGATCACCAAAAGCTTAAGTTGTTTGGAAATAAGCTCGACAATATATATCAAGCTATTCAATAGTTCCCACTTCCCAAGGGAAAGATTGTAACCTAGGAATTTTGTTCTATTTTTAAGGAAAACTATCGTGTTTCTATCCATTCTGATTACACACATTAGGGTTTTAATGGCAAATTTAAATGAGGATCCACATTCTCCTAGTTCTAAAGAATTTTCTAGTTATGGTTGGAATAGTCTCTTCCAGAATTTTCAGGTTCGTATGTTACACACATTCACTCAACAATTTTGCGTTAAATAAATTACAGAGTCAGAAAACATTTTTACTGAAAATATGCATCACAATGCTAAGATTTGTATAATATCATTTGCGATAAAGCCCTATTCTCAAGCATTTAAAAAACTTGAGGCTGTAAACTCACATGGAAATAGAGAAGTGTAGGAGATATTTTCATAATAGTTGTGCTTAAGACTGTTTATGACTCTATACATTATATGATTATGCATGCTTATAAATTATTATATGATTATGCACGCATATAAATTATTATACAGAATTTGGTTAAATACTTGGTTGTATTATTGTAAGCATGACACTCTCAACTCAACTCAAAAGAGCCTTAATTCTGATTACAAGCATAAGAGTAGTGACATGGAATAGCATTTTCCATATCAAAATGCTTATTCTAGTTTCTTCATCTGTGTTAGCTGTAATCATTTATAATTTATAAAACATAAAACCATACCAAGCAAGTGAAAGCTATAACTGCCAACTGACAAAATTACTTGCACAAGAACCAAGATAAGCTCAGGACAAACAAAGAAAGAATGGCAGGAGAGAGAAAGAGGGGGAGAGAGAGAGAGAGAGAGAGAGAGCTGCATGCTCACCAAATCATCAGCAAATTTCTGTTCATGTTCTGATGTTTCTACTTCATTGAGTTCTGTGGCACAATTGCTGATGCAAGAAACATCACTTTCACCTGAAATCTTGATGTTCTGCTCCTCTCTGTCCGAGGAAGCACCGTGAACAGAAATTGGGGAGTCTGTTCCAATGTCAGATACATACTTCAATCCAGAAAGCTTCAGTTGATGACTACTTTCTGCTCTTCCAGAGAAATTTTTCTCAACACCGTTTGGTGGTGTGTTGTTATTGTTCTCTTCTTTCTCAAACCATCGAGACAATGTGAGAACAGCTCTGCAGCTTCTGCTTCTATATAACTTCATGCTTCTAGAGCTGGAAGTACCCGCTTCAGATGAACTTGGAGATTGTTCCATAAGGTAAGGATTGGAAAGATATTCAATTATTTTCTGCATTTCCTGAATCTTTTGCTTCAAAGCTTCACAAGTAAGATCTGTACGAGTCTGATTCAAATCCCCATTTCCATTTTGCAGTGATAATATTGCATCAGCTTTTAAGCTCCTGTCTATGCTCGACTCCTCCATTTCAATACACCGAACTTCCTTGCAGTGATCTTCAGATTTTTTATCATTTTTTTGATCAGTCGTTCCCCAACTCTGTGATGGGTCAGGTCCAAACTGTTTGTCAATTTCCCGTCGTGGAGCGGTGCCTTCAGACAGAAAGTGGTTTTTTGACTGGTCAGGAGTCTGAAAATCGTTCTTGTTGGAATTAAGGCCATCTTGTATGTCAGAAAGACGAGATGTGTAGGATGTAACATCTAAACAAAGAGGATCTACTGGCTCTGATGATTCTGATGCTGAATATTCATCTGCCCAAGCATTTTGCATATAACGTTCCGAAAGTTGATCACATTCAACCTTAAAAGAGGGAACAGGACAAGAATTTAGACTAATGAACATGCATTTTAAATTAGAATTTGCAATTAGTTATTGATTCAAATTATAAGCACCATACCGATGGGCTTGAAGGTATATATTCACCAGCTGATTGTAACAAATCCTCAACACGGGATTGAGCATGATCCCGTTGGTTTTTTAGCTCTTTGATCTCTTTATCCATCTGCACATTGAAAAGACAAGTAAAAAAAACTACACAACCAAAAAGCAAAAATGATTTGACCATTGAAATTTGGTGCTAAATAAATGACAAATCCTAGAATAAATATGAAAAGATTACAGTAGGCGTAGAGTTGAAAAAAACCATAGTAAAAAAATTTGCACTCTAAAATGAAACAGTTCACATTTCTTAGCAACATGGCCAACATCAAATGCAAAGTCCATGAGATTAACTACATCCAGAATAGTGATCATTAGGTACGTCTTTTGATGAAATTATAACAAATATTGCTTAGCCGTATCATGGGTTTTATTTTTGAGGCCTGGTCATTCAACCATAATTTAAGAATGCAATGCATTAAAGTATGTGTTCATTCAACAAGATTGCTACATTTTTAAGCTAGTGAAGGACTTTCAAAGAGAACAATAATCATCACTACATCTAAAGGTCATATTTGATAAAATGCTTAAAGAGGAGAATAAAAAAGAAAAAGGCATAGCACATCTTAAAAATTCCACTCAAATTCTCTACTAACCATTTTGCATGCTCGTGTCTATTGGAAAGGTCATATAGATATCAGTTTCATTACCTTTTCGATGAGAAGTTCCTTTTCTTTCAGTAATGCTGCAGAATTGGGCTTGTCAGACATTGAGCCTAAACTCTTCAACTCGCTCTCCATTCTGGCCAGCTCTCTCTGCAGACGCTTTACTAATGCCTTATCTGACATCACTAAATTGACCTGTGCATTAGTACTTACCTGCTTGGCACAACTAGCGAATAAAAGGGTATTTCTTGATTGCTCAACAAAACTGCGTGCTGGGCTCATAGTGCAAATGATGGCAGTTCTTGCATTGCCTCCTAAGGAGTTCTGAAGTATGCGTGTCAGCTTGGAGTCTCTATAAGGTATGTGTCCATTTCGTCCTTTGCTGTGCCCAATCGTGGCAATAAATTGAATAGTGAGAACAAATTTAGCTATTTCAAACTAGTAGAACATTGAAGGATCACACGATTTAAATATTAAAAAAAGAAACATTTTAACTATGCCAGACCCTAATAGAGGAAAAAAAAAAAGATCTTGTCAGCTTAGCAGCAGACCTAAAACTCAGATCACATTGAATAAATAAGTCAGAGTACGCAGGATTTGTGAACTAACCACTTTACCGTTCACACAAGTAGGACAAGGACATACTGGATAACATTAGGACAGAAGTTAAGTTGCTAATAGATGTAAATTCCCTATCCCTAGCTCAGTTTTCTCAGGTTTTGCACCATCACATCATTTATGCATTTTCTACTACAATAACCAAGTACAAGCCCAGTTGCAATAATGTGATAAATATGAAAGGGTTCTTAGATAACAATCTTTAAAGCAAAACATCTGAAAGTCCAGGATGAGGAATACATCAAAACTAGGAGAATGTAGTAGTTTCAAAAAGCCTATCAGCTATCAGACAAGTTTTTCACTCAATTTTGTTTACCAGAGTTGGAATTCTAAAAGCCATCTCCATGAAAAGAAACACAATGACTAAATTTTTTGTTTTTTGTCCAAGGTGACAAGTCGCACAACCGAAGGTAGGCCTCCCCCTCACCATGCTCCCAAATGCAATGAAAGTGGACTTCGTGGGCATGTGTGTCTGTTGTTTGTTGTTGGGGTTTTACACTAACCGTTGTCCTCATATTACCACTGGCATTTTGCACATTACACGTGGATTCCAAAAATTGTGATGATATCGGTCTCCAACAATAAAAAAATTTATTTGGTAAGTAAAGTTTTAGCATTCTTTTCAATGACAACTTCAATCTTCCCATCTCAAAAGTTCAACCATAGAAGTAGAATATCAATTAGAGTCCTTTTCTTTGTTAAAATGAAGAGGAGGGATGACATATATACAAGGTCAGAATTATAGTTAGAACCCGACTTTGCAAGTAATGCAATGCAAAAATGAGGAATGAATGAAGTCCATCTAAGAGATGAAACTTAATTATTTATTGCTAGCTTCATTGTTATTTTAGTTGCTTGAGTTATGCATACCAAAATAGTTTTACCTTAAGACTGATTCAGCTTGAGCGTAAGCAGATTTTATACAATATACAATGTTCGAATGCTTCAACACATACACTGATACTTTTAACTACCAAGCACTATAGTTAATGATACAACTTAAGGCTTATTTTTGACATTTGACATTAATATAAGCCACTCTTGAGGCCAGGTGGCAAAAAGAACATCAAAATTATGTTCTCTTTTGTTACTATGAATGCATGACAGAAGGGTTCTAGAGATAATATCTAATCTGATAATTTTAACTCTGGTAAAGATTTCTGACGATTAAAATGCCAGACCAAAAGAGATATGAAAGAGAAACTAACCTTAATTTGCGAATAACAGTTCCAAGGGTTAGTAAACTGCGGTTAATGTGGCAACCCTCTTTCAGTCTTGTACCAGCTGATAATGTCTGAGTAGCACGCTCACTTCCCGCAAGATCAACGAAATTCTGGACAAAGAACCAACTTACATTTTACATTTCTCACTTAACGTCTTATAAAAACAAGAATTATTCAAAAAAAGCTCCTTGTGCAAATAATCTTTACTGGCCACTAATCTCAGTAAAAATAACTCTCCATACCACAGAGGCAGAAAGAGTGCTCGAGCTTTCACTACCTAAGAATTCATGACCACAACTTTCAACTGTCTGCAAGAATCAATTATTATGTAAAGTCAACGAAGAGGTTAAACACTTCAAATTTGTATTAGGCAATAACTACTTCCAGAAATGACAGCATACCAGTCGGAGAATTTGATGAGATCTGGAACTCGTTTCATTCAGAGAGGTCTCCCCTATTTGTCTTTGAGCTGCACGAGCGCAATGCACTGAATAGACTTACAATATCATCCAAGAAAACAGGACTACTATGACCAATTGACGATACTTACCTTCACAAAAAGAGAGGAGCTCCTTTAGATGGTCCCAGTCCCTCAAAATCTCCTCTGTAAGTTTCTCGACAATGGTTCCTCTCTGCAGAAGAGAGAAGAGACCAGCTAAAGATGTTTGTGAAAATTCAGTTTAATGTCATTTGAATTCACATCAAGTACAATATTCACCTCTGGATCATCAAGTAGCCTAAGTGGGCCACTATCTGGGCTTAGGAGGTCTTTGACAGCTTCATTGTAAATCTCAATTGCAGAGAATTTCATTACAAATTCTCTATCATTATGCTAGATGTTGAAAAATATACAGCAACATTGAGTAGGAATTTGTACAAGTGTAATTGATTTCAAAAAACTATATTGGGAAAAGAATGGCATTTTTAAAGTACCATATGTATGTAGTCAAATAAATCAGCTACAGCATGTTCAGTAATGCCAGACATTGTGTATGTCTTTCCACTGCTTGTCTGCCCATATGCAAAAATAGTTGCTGCAAAAACATTTTAATGGTGAAAATTTTCACTACTTGAAGTAACAAAATTTCAGCAAAATAAGGAAACCATGGATGAGAAGAATGCTCACAATTAATGCCATTGACAGCAGAAAGAGCAACTTCTTTGGCTCCTTCTGCGTACACCTGCTTTGTGGAGGAGTCACACCCAAATACTCTGTCTGTTCCCAAAACGTTGACCAAAGCAAAAGATCAAAGAAGAGGAAATTTGATAGTAAGAGATTCAACAAATGGTGAAATAAAATTCATTGAAATTATGGAGTCCCTAAATTTGAGCCAACTTGCTTGGATACTATGAAGCACGGGTACTCCGAAAATGTTGCCGTGCTTGTACCGAGTACTTACCGGGTACTGGTGCGCATAGTGAGTACTTGAAATTCGTATAGGGTATATTTTATACATTTTTTGGTAGTTGGGTACATCGGGAGTACACCAAGCTATGGGACATTGGTGGAGATACGTTTAATTTATGAGAGAGTTTTGATTTATATGAAATTACAAATCCTTTACTTGATGTGCTGGAGAGGAAATATGTATTATTCAATGATGAAGTTGTCGGAAGTGAAAATTGAAATTTCAAGTTTCCAAATTTTACTTAACTTGCTTTTGGAATGAAATTTTGTTTTGTAATTTCTCCTACTTAATGACATTAAAATAGCTTATGAACTTTGCTTTGGTATTGATATTGGTATTGTTCAACTACGATTTCTCTTTTGGTTATGTAATTTCTCCTTTTAATTTTGGTATTGAACTTTGATTTGTAGGTTGAATCTCAAATTATAAACTATATAAATTTTTTTTTTAATTGACATACCCCAGTCGTACCCGTATCCTATTTTTTTTAGATCTTGCCGTATCGTCGAAACCTGTAACATTCCTGTACTAGCATCTGTGTTCGCACCCGTGCTTCATAGCTTAGATATAAGAACAACATTTATCTACTGAAAAAATTCACAGGAGGTTGTACCATAGACTTTGTTCAAACCTTAGCTTGATTTGCCCTATTTTAGACCCAAATGCAAAAAAAAAATAAAAAATAAAAAATAAAAAAAAAATAAAAAAAAAACAAAAACGAAAACTTTGACACCCAAATGCAACACAAGCACCCTATTGGTTTGCAGGCTCATGAAAACTGTTATCCATACCAAATTTTCCTTGTATGATACCAAGGGAAGGTATATTCTAAAACAAATTTATTTCAAAAACAAAAACAAAAAAATTATTTGAAAAAAAGAAAAAGAAATTGTCTACCCGTTAAGAAAAATTATCCCAAGATCTAAATCAAATCCAGGTATGCTTACATGATCAAAACATTATGTACTGTGACACTATGAACCCAAACCATGATCGTCTATACAATCTCCCCTACTTTCTCAAACCATGAATGAATCTATGTATATCATAAAACGAAAGAAAACAAAATTATTCTAAATGCAGGGCTAAGTATTTGCTTACCAAATGTATATGCAGTTGGAAACATTGACCGTTCTGATACGCTATTCTTGTATATAATAGTGGTGTTGTTGATACATTCCCAATCTGAAACATCATTCTTTTCAATTTCTCTTTCATTCAATGGCCTCAACCTGACTGAGACAAGTATCTTCTCTTCATGGGCATTTGATTGTACATCCCATTGTGATAGCTCATCCCCACCAAGTGACCCCATTTCTCACCCCCTTTTTTCCCCGCCAAATCTGATATTCTTGAACTACTAAACTAACAAACTGGGAAATTAAAAATCTTCACACTCGCCCTCTCACACTTCTCTCGCACAAGCATGAGAGGGTTCATACGTCAAAATTTAAAGGTCCTTTACTGTCTCCAAATACCAAGGATAAACACGATCCCGTTGAAATCCCTTTTATCTGTGACAAAGATTAATCATGGCAACATGTTACATTTTACTCTTAGATTGTTTATTTTGAATGGACAATATTTTGGAGGAGTTTTTACCTTTGGAGTTCTCACTTGTTTTCACAAAACCTTGGCATTATTTTTGAAACTCAATCCTCGGTAGTGATACATGTTCTTTTCAGCTCTGGAATGAGTTCGCATGGACCTTTAAATCTGTAGTAAAACAACAGAAACCCAATGAAGCTTTAATGTCTGTCATATCAAAATATCAAAGAATCCTTCTTTACAAATTCCTTTACACATACATTTGCATACTTATATGACAAATTAAAAATACAAACATATGTATACAATGAATGCAGTTTACAAGTCTACCATGATGTTTTATGTCTACACAATTATATACCTATACGATGTGTAATAGAAAATTTATGATGTACATATTCACAATCTCGAATGCTATGTTTGGCTCATTGGACTAAACTGGAATAGAATGATCATTCCATCAAAATGTTCATTCTTGTGTTTGATTCACCAAAAAAAATTATAAAAATATACATTGCAAATGTAATCATCATTTATCATTAACACTGGTCATTCCATAAGAAGACTAAGAAATGACCATTTCATTCTAATCCACATTCATTCCAGTGAACCAAATACTACCTAAGATATTAAATCTAGAAACTCTTCAAATTTGAATGCATTACAACACCTCTTTCATTTCCTATACATGCATTGACCGTCAAATCATGCAAACGAACAAGAAATTTGACCCCAAATTAAAAACTATTCAGAACCTAAACCCTAATTTTCAAATTTGGCAGCTTAAATTTGCATAATCTTTCTTATTCAACACACCAGTTTCAGAGAAAGTGCCCAAACTAAAAGTATGTGCAAAGAATTGTCAATCAATTTCTCTTACCTCATCTACATTTAATCTGAGAACCCAAAAAAATGCTTCAACTGCACACAATGCAAACTGTTTTGGATAAGAATTTCAGGGAGAGATTGAAGTTCTAAGGTTTGATTGGGTGAGAAATGACTAAAGAAAGAGTGGATAGGATTAGAGACGGAAAATTCGGAGCGTTTGAGGGTTTGCAGAGAAAATCGGCAACAATTTTGCAAAATATGCATAGGATTTGAAAAGATAAGGAAGGCTGCAATTGAAATCTCTCTCTCTCTCTCTCTCTCTCTCTTCAGGGGTTAGTTTGAAATAAAAGCGCCACAGCCAACGACCAAACCAGTAATAACTAATAACGGAATGAACCCAAAAAAAAAAAAAAAAAAAAAACATCATTGTGTTTGGTTTGAGTTTTCTGGATTAAGTTTTTTAAAAATTGACTTTTTTAATTTTCGTATTTTTTTGTTTTTAGTGAATATTTTTAAAATTTTTAACATTTTTTTTTTACTTTTTTAGATGCACCTTACTTAGATGTATTTAAAAAGTAAAAAATTTGTGAAAAAATATTTTAAAAAATTAATAAATATATAAAAATATAAAAAATGTACTGAATTCTTGTATTTTTTTTGTATTTTTTATATTTAGTGAATTTTTAAAAGATCTTTTTTATAATTTTTTTACTTTTTAGGTGTATTTATGTTAAGTGTGTCTAAAAAGTAAAAAAATTGCTTAAAATATTAAAAAAAATTCAATAAAAACAAAAAAATACAAAAAAAATAAGAAAGTAAAATTTTCTTAAAAGTATTTTTTGAAAAGTGGAAACAAGCATAATTTTTTTTTTTTATTTTATTTTAAAAACTAACATGCTCGAAGTTTAAGAAAATACAATGAATCCCATATGTTTAATGTAATTGGACTATACACCCATAAAATTTTAATTCACATAATATATAACTTTTTTTCGTTAATTATTTGTTGGTTATGTAGTTAAAAAATATTTTACAATAAAATGTAAATTTTATTGTTAAATAATATTGTATTTATATACTACTGGTTTAGTTCTATTTTTTTAGTTTTACTAATGCTTTATTTGCTTGAGCGGAAGATATTTTTAAAAAAAATATTTTTTTTAATGTTTTTTTGGTATGATAGGAAACGAAAATGAATAGAAAATATTTTTAATGGTTAATGAAAAATAGGCATACGTGGACAGGAAATATTTTTCATTTTAACAAATTATATAATTTGTGAGATAGGATTTAAAGATCTCACTTGATGATTATTATATTTTTGGTAAATTAAAATAACATTTTCTAAATAATAATAAAAAATTATGACGAATGTCACAGTTTTGACAAAAGTATATAATTTTTTCCTACAATAATTGTAACTTAATAGTCTTAATGATTGATGAAATTACTATATTTCTCTAAGATATTTCGTATTTAAATATTTATTGATGTCAAATGATATAATTACCATTCCGCTTATACAATAAATTTACTTATGTGTATTATTCAAATATATAATGTGAGTAAAATAGTCATTTTAGTCTAAAAATTTGTTTGACTAATGGACGAAAATGTTTTAAAATTTATATTTCAAGAGATTGCACTATATTTATGCTAAAAATATAGGCTCATTAGAATTTATTCATTACACCAGGAATTTCAGTATAATTTATTTATTTATTTTTTTATAGCAAAACTTGATGTTTAATTTACACATGAAACACCGATTCCAAAGATTCCAAAGACTTTCTCCTGTATCTCATGATAAGTTGGTCACAACCACGGGATTCCTTCTGGCCAAAAAAAAAAAAAAAACAGCCACTGGATTCCAAAAAAAAAAATAAATAAATAAAAAGTTGACAATAGAATGTCAACAACATCAAGCAAGTTTCTAAAGGCTTTATCTGTCTAGTTCATACCCCTTTTCAAATTGAATTGAGTTGTATTCACTAATTTTTAAACAAAATATCATTAGCATAAATAAATAAAAAAGTAAATTATAGACTTCAAATAAGAGAGTAAACAAGTGCTTCCATGTTAGTTAGACTTTGATTAATTCCTAGTAGCTCGAATTCGGCAAGGACCGAACCCCTGAATCCAATTTGGAAGATACGCATCACACCCCACTCCACCTCATTAAGACCAATCATCTTCTAATTTTACATATTACAAACTAATTCCCAAAGTTTAAAAAATTTCAAAAAACTTAGAAAAGGCAAGTGTGGATTGTCAATGAAGTTTTTGTAAGAATTACTATTAAATTAGATATGAATTTCCGCAATTGAAACTGATATCAGAGCCTGATTTCTTGGCTTTACAAATAACATTTGCATGAGTATTAAATATAGTGAAGAAGTAGAATCTGATAACTTAAATAATAATACTTCTTTACAAATAATAATAGAATAAAATAATACCTTAATTAGGCTATTAAAAAAATTAAAGAAAAACTTACAACTAATCAATTGGAAATAATAAATGAAATTAGACATTTGATACAAGATCCAGAAAAACAAGTAACTATTTTTGAAGAATAACAAAAAGAATTAGATCTATATCCCTATCTATATAAAGGAAATAATCTAGAGGAACCCTTTGAATTAGTTGCACCTGGAAAACAAAAAGATAATGGAATTAAACAACTACATCCTAAAACAGTTAAAAGAAATGGTTGAAAAGAAAAATGATAATGAAGTAAAGTACAAAATAATATTACAAATAGCTGAAGAATTAGATATGGTAGATAAAGAAATAATAAAAGAAATAAATAATGAGATAATAGAATTAGAAGAAGATACGTAACGTCCTAAAAAAAATAACGATAACCCATCTCATGATATTCAATAAAAAACATAAACTTGCGAAATATTAACCTTTCATATATATTCCTTTACCGTACAAAGATGACATATGCATGTATATATTAATAAATCTTAAATTCTAAATCTATAGCATATGTCATGTATGAGTGAACTGGAAATAAAAGGGAATACAGATAAGTTTATGCCCTAATGACTATATCTTTCCAAGACATTACTTGGTTACAACAAGATGGATCAAGTTCAAAACAATTAAAAAGCCTGAGATTTGTACAAAAGATAATTATAATAAAAGAAACAAAAATGGGCCTTCACCTCCATGGTCCCTCCAAGCTAAGTCATTAGTGGAGGCATATCATCAGTACCTGAAAGTTGTTTTCCACGTAGGGTGAGCTAAAACCCAGTACAGATACTCAACACAACGTATGAAGCCTAACAAAGTCATATGGTGAATACAATACATGCCATTTTCCAAAACATTATACTTTCTCTTTCAAAACAATGCCATGTCTCAATTACATGTGTATTAATTCAATAAACAATACTTTTCAAGTTAGAAAACAGGGCAGTAGATGCAAAACACTGAGAATCTCTAGGTACATGTTTGCCATATAAACACTACTAAAGCCATTTTATCGATACTAATCGGAAGGATCAGCACCTAACTGTGCGGGTTTTTAAAATTTCACCAAGGATACACAAGCTAACAATATAAACTACAACCACACCCCCTAACTAGATTCACCAAGGTATACATCTTTTTTTCTCACAACAATACATTTTTAATGTTTAAATATGAAGCAATGCTCAACGCAAAATGTGTGAGTAATTCGTTTCAATTAACCTAATCCTCATGCAATTTCTATAACAATCAAAGCTATTCTCCACCGATAGCCCAAAACAGATATCTCTATTCAACAGATAATTTTCACAACAAGTAGAATCTCACAATTTCAAAATGGGAGTGATAATATATATCCAAATCCACCCTCATCATCGACAGGTATATTCATTTCATCTTTATAACGATTCTAGTTTAGACCTGACTTAATTACTTGATTTTAAATTCGAGAATCCCCGTACTTAACTGTTGTTCATCTCTTTTCCATCTTAATGCTTGTTGAGTTTGGCTATTAAGAGTTTTAGTTATGTTTGAAATAGATTGGGAGGTTGGTTTTTCAAAGAGTTGTTACCCAGATTTTGGCTTATTTGCTCGAGCGATCAGTCCTGCACTCGAGCAGTCTTTTACAATTTGCAAAACTATTGAGAGTTTGATATCTCCGCTCGAGTGGTCTTTTTTGTGCTCAAACGATCTTTTGCAGATCTGAACTACTAGGAGGGAGTCATTGTGCGCTCGAGCGGTGGTTTTGGTCGCTCAAGCGGTGTCACTTTTTGTGTCTTTTGCTCGAGCGACCATTCTTGCGCTCTAGTGGTCTGTGCGTATATCAGTCCGAGAGAAAGTAATTTTCAGTCACTTTTTCACCTCTCTCTCTCTCTCTAAACATTTCAAAACCCTATATCTTCACACACTCTCTCTCTCTAGTTCTTGAACTCTAGCTTCAAATACTCTCAATTTGTGGGTTTCCCCACCCTATTCCTTTGGAGTAAAAGATTGAGCACGCCGAGGGCTTCGTTCTAATTGGAGAAATTAGTGTTTTCGGCTCCATCAAGTTCTACCCATCGTTTCTTCTTGTATTCTTCTTTGAGGTAGGGATTTCTTTGACTCTTTTATATGATTTTTAGCTTAGTTATTTGCTCTTTGAAAAGGGTTAATGATTTGGGGATTTTGGAAAAACCTAGGGTTTAGATTTGAAATCAAAAGAAGGGTTTTCCAAATGGATTATTAAAAATGGTTGTAAGATTGAGTTATGGTTGAAATATGTTAAATTTGTGAATATTTCTTCTTGAAATTGATTTTGTAAAATAAAGGGGGTTTTGCCCTAAATTTCAGATATTTGGAATTGTGTAAAGAAATAGAACATGTTGTAGGTTTTTTTGTAAGATTGGAATGATGATTATGTTGATGGTGATGGTGGAGTTGGATATATAATATCACTCTCGTTGTGAAAGGATGGAATTGTATTTTATGATTGGAAACTATCTTTGTATAGAAATATCTGTTTTAGGCTATTGGTGGAGAATAGTTTTGATTGTTGTAGACATTGCATAAGGATTAGGTTGAATTAAAACTAATTTCTCATACATTGTGCATTGAGCATCATTTCATATTGAACATTGTAAATGTGTTGATTTTGAGAAAAAAAATGGGTAAATACTGTGGTGAATCTGGTTAAGGTTTGTGGTTATGGTTTTATATTGTTGGCCTGTGTGTCCTTAGTGAAAATCCAGAAACCTGCACGGTTAGGTGTCGATCCTTCCGGTTAGTATCAGTAAAATGGCTTTGGTAGTGCTTGTATGCCTACTGGCAGACACGTACCTAGATTCTCAGTGTATTGTATCCACTGCCCTGTTTTTTGATATAAAAGGATTATTTTCATGAATTGATTTATAATCTGGCATTGCATTGTTTTAAGATGGAAAACAAGGAATATTTGACAAATGGCATGTATGTGCATTCACCTTACAATTTTGCTAAGATTCATATACTGTGTTAGAGTATCTCTACTGGACTGTAGCTCACTCTATGTAGAAAACAACTTTCAGGTGTTGATGATATGTCTCCACCAAGGATGTAGCTTAGGAGGACTTGGAGTTTAAGGCTTCATTTTTTATTTTCTTGATGTAATTATTTTTGTTTAAGCCCAGGGCTTTACTTGTATTGAGTTTAAACTCATTTTGTTATAACCAAGCATAGTCTTGGAAACTTGTAGCCATTAAGACATTTCATTTCTTAGTTTTATTTCTCTTTTTTTATGTATCCATGCCATATGCTATAGATTCAGAATCTAGGATTGGTGAATATATATTACATATGTCATCTTTTGTAATGATCAAAGATATAATGAGTAGAGGTTATGAGATTGTTGACCAATTGTGCCACTATATTGAAATGGATTAATGTTAATTATTTGGGGGTTTACAATATTTTCAAAAATCCAACATCATTCCTTTTTCTTTCATAAATCAAATATTAATGATTTTCAAATCACACCTCTTTTACTTTCAGAGATACGTTTAAATAAGGGATTTCTAACATTTCGATATATCTTAACAATAAACACACCTCCACAACCTTTCTTAAGAACCCATTTGAAAATCCCTCTTTTACATTTCAAAATCCAAACCCTAAATCAAAATTCCCATCTCCCAAATCTCAATACTTGACAAAGAACGCATAACTAAGTTAAGAATCATACAAGAAAGTTGAAAAAAATCCCTACCTCAATATTAGAAGAAGAAAAGAGCAAGTGTTGAAGTTTGGCGGAGCCAAAAATGAAATCCTTTCTAATTAGATTGACCTACTCGACGAGCTCTATGTTTTACTCCAAAGCACAATGGTGGTGAAATCAATGGATTAGGGTGTATGGGAGGATTTTAAGCAAGAACTAAAGAGAGAATGGGAAGAAATTAGGTTTTGAGAGGTTTTAGAGAAAGAAAGAGAGGAAATGACAAGTGACTAAAAATCTCATTTCCCCAATCTGATATATGCATAGACTGCTTGAGCGACCAAAACACTGCTCTAGCGCACAATGATCCCATTCCAGAAGTTTTGCAGTGTAGCGCCCTGATATTCCAAAGATTAATTAGGTGAAAACTAAATAACCCAAGCATGAGGTTTTAAAAAAATACCCTCATTCTCACTCAATTAATTATAAAAATCTTTTCCATTAACCATTTTCTTTATTTTTCATGAGTCTATATAAGAAAATACTATGGATAAACTATGTGCTTACTGATAATAGATGCTCAGTATATTTTGGAAAAATGAAACTCTTTCTCGAATATATGTAGAAAAAGCAAAATCCACCACTAATAGTTCGAATAGCTAATAACAGTACAATGATACATACTGACACCATAGAAAACTTAGTTATAGAAATTAATTCTATCACCTTTATTATTCCTAAACCTTGGGCAACTGATCAACCACCACATGATTGTAACAACTCTCATACTGTTTATCGACTAATGACTGATTGATTACCGAATACTGATAAACTGAGACTGATTATGATAAGTAATTGAACTGACTGAATTACTGAACTGACTGATCGAAATCTGAAACTGATTGATTGACCGTATCTGTTTAAATGCATTTCCTATCTGTTGCCTGTTTAATTATCTGTTTATGTTTTTAAGTTCAAACTGTTAATTGAAGGCCTTATCGGCGACCGAATCCAAAATTGACTGATGTTTTATAATCATCATAATTTATAGGATTTTATGGTGTATTTAATTGAAAACTGTTTTGGTATGATTAAATTAGATTAAAATATTGATAAATTGCATAGTTTGACTTAATTACCTTATTGCCATCCTTAGTGGCCCACTATATCAACACTTTGATATTCATATTACACTTGAACCAACTCATTTCATCAGCCATCTTCTTGTACTCAACCGACCAAGGAAGAGAGAGAGGGAGAGAAATAAGAGAATTGTGAAATCAACTAGGAGAGTGGCTTGAATTTTGGTAGAATTTAAGGTTGATAGCAACATTGAGCTCCTACACCTTAAATTCAAGACTTAGGTAAAGAATTCACCTTCTTATTGTTGTGTTTAAGTTCCTTCTAGCATGGATCATGGTAGTTTAAAGAGTTAAGGCATAAATTGGTTCAAAAGTGTTGAATTAGAGCTAAATTGTTGCATGCATGTACATATCTCACATTATTGAGGTTGTTCTTTAAAGATTTTCACATGCATGTCCATGTTAAAGTTAAGAACCATGATTTCATCTTGTTTTTGGAACAACTGGCTCACTAGAGCATCAAATTGAAGCTTTGGAATGATTTGAATTCATGCATGTTTGCACGTTTTTCATGTTAATTAAATTGGGTTTGAAGTTTGGATTTAATTGACTCACTCTTGGGTTTTAAATTCACAAATTGGGCTTTGAAACTTGTTGTATATTGAGTTTAGATGTGTTTTCCAGAAATTGGGCCCAAGAGGTTGAGTTTTGAGCTGTAGAATGCTTGGTTTGAGCTTGGGAGACAAATCTGAAAATTCCAGAATTTGGCTTCTTCGCTCGAGCAAAGGATTCCACGCTCGAGCGACCATCGTTTATTCTGAGCTCCGCTCGAGCGAAGGAACGGTGGCTCGAGTGTAAATTGCAAGCTCTCAGAATCTTGGTGCACGCAGACGCACGCTCGAGCGAGAGAACCTACGCTCGAGCGAGGACTGTGTCTTACGCTCGAGCGGGCGTCGAGCGAGCATCGAGCGGAGATTTCCAACATCCAGCACTTTTTACATTTTTGCAGACTGCTCGAGCGAGGAAGTCCATGCTCGAGCGACCCCGCTGTTTTGACAAGCTCGCTCGAGCGAATAAAGCCACGCTCGAGCGAGACCCCTGTTTTCAGCAAATTTTGTAAAGTGTTTTCTAAGTGCATCTTTGTATCCTCATCCCATCCTAGGCATTCTTAGGCCTAGTTCAAGGCATCTTGATAAGGATATAGATGTAGAACACACCGAGGCAATTTAGGGATTAAGTTATCATCTTTCCCAACTGTGAAACTTAGTGTGTGTTCAATCTGTTAACTGTATAGGGTTGGCATTCCGAGGAGACGCTTTAGCTTACTGTAGCCCAGAACTCTGTGAGTAACAATTGTGTAAAGATATATTCAAAATGATTATCTTCTGACTACTGAACTGAACTGTTTACTAAGCTGATATTGTTTACTGAATGAATGTATGTCCTATATTCTGAACTGTACTGTGGCATCCTTAGCACCTACTGTTTACTGTTACTGTTACAGAGATCTCTGTCGGTCCCCTCGTGGAACCACTACTGTTTACTGATTGATGGCCATCATTACTGTTCGGTCTTTGAGACCTACTGCTTACTGTACTGTTATGCTAATGGATGTACCACATATGACCGTTTACTGTACTGAACAACTGAAATACTGATTTAATGAATTGTTTTCATTACTGTAAGGACATTTATTCTAAACCCCTCTACGCATTATGTTATTCACTGGGCTTTAGCTCACTGCTTATATATATATGTAGGTGTACAGGCACCAGACCGCAGCTAGGAGCGTCGGGGTAAACTCCAGTTTTGTCAAGCCAACCACTGTGCCTCACTGCGAGGTTCCGAGCCTGCCAAGCTATGGCTTAGGGGTGTTTTATTTCCCCGTCTATCTTTGTACTGTTTTGTAATACTGTATAGACCATACTGTACTGTTTAATAGGGATTTGGTCCCTGCTCTGACTGGTTGTATATATTGTACATACTGTTTGTCTCTGACTGCATAAATGTATGAAAAATCTTTTTGGCATACAGACTGTCACAGCTCATTGGACACTGTTTATTTACTGTATTGGCTTCCGCCATGCCCCTGTACTCTGTTTTACTATCTTACTGTTAAGCAGGCCTTCGGTAATCTCGGATTACTGGTCGGTTACGGTGCTAAACCCATAGGGGCGGGTTTGGGTCATGACAATGATGTAATCATAGGAAATAATTTTTAAAGATTATATAGCCATTGTACTCAAACATTGCACTCTATTATATTTACACATAATAATAAACCAGTTGAAGTCGTAAAGCTAAAAACTGATGTTACACATTATAACTTTGATTTCGTCCACAACAAGCGTGGTGGCGAGGTAATCTCTCCAACTGGACATGAAGCTGCACTAAGTATTAAAGAAATTAGTATTCAGGAATAAATTCAAAAAGAACAACATGAAAGATATAAAAATCCACATAGCGACGATCCCTTAAAATTTTGGTACAAAGATAAAAGTATAGGTAAATTAAACCTAATGGACCCTAATAAAATAATTAGAGTAAAACAAATTGTATATACTTATAATGATATAGAAGAATTCAGAAAAGAGAAAGAAGATCTCAAACGAAAAAGTCTAATCAAAGATAGTAATAGTTCACATAGTAGTCCAGCCATTATGGTTAGAAATCATGTTGAGATTAAAAGAGGAAAAGCTAGAATGGTACTAAATTCAATAAATTAAATAATAATACCAAAAGAGATGGTTATTTTATTATAAATAAGCAAGTCCTTTTAACAGAATACATGGTGCCTCCTAGTTCTCCAAAACAAACTGTAAAAGTGAATACTAGAAAATCAAAATGGATAAAGAAAGTATACCACTAACAGCCTTTAATGCACCTCAAATATTTCAAAGAAGAATGGATAACATCTTTAAGGAACTAAATAATATTTGTCTTATATATATAGATGATATATATATATATATATTTTCTATATCCATAGAACAACATAGAATAGACATCAAAATAATAACAGAAAAATGTGAAGAACATGGAATAGTGTTAGGTGAAAAGCAATGTGTGTATGTACAAAGGGAAATAAAATTCTTAGGACTTGAAGTCAAGGAAGGATTAATAAAAATGCAAAGTCATGTTCTCGAAAAAAATAATAAATTTCCTGATAAAATCATGGATATAAAACAATTAGAAAGATTTTTAGGATGTTTAACTTATGCCTCGGATTTTATAAAATACTTAGCCAAAATAAGAAAACCTTTACATAAGAAGCTAAAAAAGGATGAGAGTTGGACTTGTTACTCAGTTAACTCCACTTTAGTAAAATTCTTAAAAGAAAAATACAAAAATATGCCTACCCTAACTCTTCCTAATGAAAATGATGAGGTAGTGCTAGAAATGGATGTAAGTAACAATCATTGGAGCATAGTAGTAAAAATAAAGGAAAATAATCAGCTATGCAGGTATTGTAGAGGAAGTTTTAATCAAGTTGAATGTAATTATCCCACCACGGAAAGAGAATTATTAGCCATAATAAAAGGAATAGAAAAGTTTTTAATATTTTTGGCACCAAAACCATTTTTAATAAGAATTGATTGCAAATACTTACCAGGCTTCGTAAATAAGTATTTATCTAACATTCAGGAGCAAGGGAGGCTTTTACGATGACAACTTTGGTTAAAACAATTTACCTTTGATATAGAACATATTAATGGTAATAAAAATTGTTTAGGAGACACTCTAACTTGAGAACTTACAGATGACATCCATATCCACAAGACTCACACCGCCAGAGAAGGAAACACTCCTGGTAGAAACTCAAGAAGTGTTGGACTTGGTAACACAAGATAGTGCTGAAATTATCAAAAAAATGCAGGCAGCAGGGAAGAGTCGTTCTGTGAACGAGCTCATTAGGACAACCCATTTAGTTGCCAAAACCTTTTTATGAATAGAAGTATTATATTTGTTTCTTCCACTCCCCTATGACATCCAAAATAAATGAAAAGACATCCAAAATAAAATAAGAAAATGCACTTTTGTTAAGTTATATTTGAAATGGTATGAAGAAAGTGTCACTTATCTGGGAACTTAGTTGTGTTACTTCAACAGACGGGCAACCTTGTACAGTTATAGAATGTTAAAGGTTTCATTCGATCTAGACAAGGTCATTAGCCCAAAAGATCCTTTGGTTCAAATGTCGAAATTGGAAATAATTAGTACATTCAACGTTCCACCTCACCCATAGGGTATCATGTTCTCTCAACCCACCAAATTCTAACAATTCATGTGATTGGTTCAAAGATTGGGAAGCTCCTTTTATAATAGATCCAACGGAAGCAAGGGCAAGAGGGTTTTTCATAATATCTCACGAAATTACAAAATTAGCAAGGGTTGGGTTTATATTAGTTCATCATGAAAGGATCACCTTTGTAGTAACACCATCCTTGGCAGAAAAAATAATTGTTCTAGGATTGCCTTATGAATTAGTATACGATTATTTGAAACAGGTAGATTATGGAACATATTTATTTGAAAGAGGATATAAATTTTTGAAAAATATCTGATGGAGCAAGATCTAGAAGGATGGGATGCAATGTTTGAAGAATATGATGAGAGTTATGATCTTAGTGATGTCATGGGTGATGAAGGGGTATAAAATCTAGAGAATGTAATGGATTGAGAAAACCATGGGCTGAAGACTACATCTTCATGTGATTACACCACTAGTTGTCTCTTGTTCATAAATAATGTGTATCACACCACCTGTTTACTTGTCTTTTGTTTGTTTTCCAGCAACAATAAAATATTATATGTTTATAGATTAGGTTAAAGTCTAGACTTGAAGTCCACAAGGTGCCTATATAAAGGCCTTGAGAGAAAGGAAGAGGGGGCATAGATTACTTAGAGTATACTTGAAACTAAGAAGAAATTCTGGTTCTCAAGCCTTCTTAGAGCAAATAGTACTCTAGCAATCTAACAATCTACAGGCATCTATTTCTTTGTAAATTTTTGTTCAATAAATAAAAAAGGTTTTTCATTTCCAACAAAGAGTTTGTTGTTACTATATTTCAAATTATTGACCTTAGGTCTTCTATATAATCAAAGAAACAACTTCTAAAGTTACGGTTTGAGGTAGGAAATGAAATAGATCTATATTGAGCTTGATCTAAGGAAGGAAAGGTTGAGGTTAGCCACCTCTATAAACTAGAAGCTTACCAACGCTAGAGTCCTACACTGACTACGTTCAGGTAACAGTCAAAGTTGTAACAGTTCTGGTTTAGACCCGACCCTTTTTATGTTCTTAGATCCGAAATTTCATATCTTTAGCTGTTGTTTATGACCTCTTACTCTTATTGCTAGTTGAGTTTGGTTGTTTGAGAGTTATTATTGCGTTTGAAACAAGTTGGGAGTTAGTTTTTTAAAGAGTTGTTGTCCAGTTTTTTGCTTGTTCGCTCGAGCAGTGTTTTGGTCGCTCGAGCGATCTTTAAGATCTCCCAGTATTTTTGCAGGTCTATAAAACTTCTGGGAGTAGGGTGATCTTCGCTTGAGCAGTATTTCTTATGCTCGAGCAGTCTTCTGCAGTTTACAAATCTTCTGGGAGTGTTTCATTGTGCGCTCGAGCGATGTTCTTGGTAGTGGTGTTAGAGTGGTGGCAATGGTGGTAGAAAAATCTATTTAAATAGGTACTCATGTCTAACCCAAAGAGAGCTTTGCAAAATAGGAACTGATTTGGGCAAACAAAGAGGGCTTCTCACTTATAGCATGAAATGACGTCGTTTTGCATAATAAAACTATAGGAGATGAAATTATTTCCTCGTGAAAAATTTTGTACAATGGTGACGAAAATTTTCATCTCTAAAATGGCGCCCAAATATTCCACGAAATTTTCCAAGGGTGGGAATTTTTTTTGCGACGAAAAAAAAATATATATAGAGATGAATAAAATTTTTGTCACCTATTGTTTATTGTTTTATTGATTTTAAGCATTTGGTGACGAAATTTGGTTTTTCTCTCTAAAAATACTACAATTGGAGACGAAATCTTACTTTTATCTCTAAAACATGTATATTTGGAGACAAAAAAAAAAAAAAAAAATTCATCATGCGTTTTCGTCACCAAAGACCTTTTTTTGTTGTAGTTAGGTTTAGCTTGGAACTTCTAAGGTCTCTCTATTGTCTAACTCTAATTGAATTACAATACTTGTGATTTATATCTCATATAAGTGAAACTCTTTCAGCTGCATAAATCATATATGTAATTAAAAGATTGAACCAAATATAATTTACCCTCAGCCCATAGAGTTTGTTGTTAGGTTGTAGGCAAAGTTGTCCCAGGATACAACAAAGTCTCTTTGACAAAGAACTATAACTAGCAAAGTTGAAAAACTTTCTTGAAATCTTCTATTTTACAGAAATTATTCTGTGTGTGTGTGTGAGAGAGAGAGAGAGAGAGAGAGAGAGAGAGAGAAAGAGAGAAACGTTTTATGAAATTGATTGATTGAATATGCAGTGTTATATAGAAACATAAGTATCATTTCAGAAAGACACAACTCATATGAAAAGACTCACCCATTCGAAAAGGCACCCATTAAACCTACCAGTTTATCAACTTAAATCTTGATTGTTGATTACGCGATCCAAAATATATTTGTCTTTTGATAACATGAGCAATACATGTAAAGGCATGCATGAATATATGCACAAGGTACACGTTGTACAATATGGGCTAGAACATATCCTAAGCATAGTCCAGCACATGGGCCAACATGGGCCTTAAGGAACCTAATTCAAATAGGGGCACTTACTGGCCAGTGTTATTAAGTAAAATTATTTACCTATAAGTCCTACTCATTTTTCATCTATCAATATAGCGGCTCGGGTTAAGACTTGACCTTTTTATACTTTTTGATTTAGAATCTGGTGCTCATTGTGGTTGTCTATGCGTATTCTTTTCTTATATTGTTGTTTGAAGAGTTGTCATTATGGTTGTGAGTTGTTTGAAACAGGTTGAGAGTTAGTTTTTCAAAAAGGATTTTTCCTGGTTCTTTTTGGGTTAGCTCAAGCAGTCTTTCCTTCGCTCGAACAGTCTTTAGTTCCTCTCAGTATCTATGTTTGCAGTCTGAACTTCTAGAAGTGTGGTGTTCTTAGCTCGAGCCATAGGTTGGTCACTTGAGTGATATTCTATGTTTGACGCTCGAGCGGTCTTTATTTCACTTGAGTGGTTTCTTTGCAGGTCTAAACTACTGGGAGGGAGTCATTGTATGCTCAAGCCATGACTTGGTTGCTCGAGCGATTCTTTGTGTCTAACGCTCGAGCAGTGTTTTGGTTGCTCGAGCGGTCTGTATGTATATTAGAACAGGAAAAATATATTTTCCTTCACTCTTTAATATTTCTCTCTCTAAAAAGTAACTTTACTAACTTTCTTCACACCTCTCTCTCTCTATTTTTTGTCTAAACACCCCTATATACCCAAATCCGTTGGTCTCGCCACCATAGTGCTTTAGGAAAAAATGTAGAGCTTGTAGAGGTGAACATTCAAGTCAGAAAAGTTCTAGTTTTTGGCTCCGTCAAACTTTGGGTCTTGTTCTTTTTTCCTTCTAATCTTGAAGTAAGGATTTTCTTCAACCTCTTTGTATGATTCTTAGCCTCGTTATGTGTTCCTTGAAAATTGTAATGATTTGGGAGTTGTCGGTTTGATTTAGGGTTTGATTTGGGTTTGGTTTTGGGAGTATAAAGAAGGGTTTTCAAATGGGTTCATGAGAAATGTTGTGGAGATGGTTATATTGATAAGTTGGGTTGAAATCTTGAAAACCTCTCCTTTAAATGTGTTTTTGAAAGGAATAGATGTTTTTGTTGGAAATCATTGGTTTGTGAACCAAGAATAAAGGAAAAGATGTTGAGTTTTTGAAATGATAAAATGAATATATTTGTTGGTGATGAGAATAGAGTTGAATATATATTATCACTCATATATTGAGATTATGAAATTATACCTTTTGTTTGGAGATTTATCTTCTGTTCATACATCTTGTATTGAACATTGTTTCATATTTATATTTTGAAAATGTATTGTTTTGAGAAAAATGGGTAAATACCTTGGTGAATTTGGTTAGGAGGTATGGTTGTGGTATTATCTATGTTGACCTGTATGTCCTTGGTGAAAGTCCAGAAACCCGCGCGGTTAGCTGTCGATCCTTCTAGTTAGTAGTGGTAAAATGACTTTGGTGGTGCTTATATAGCCTACTGGCAAACACGTACCAAGAGATTCCCAGTGTTGTATATCCACTACCCTGTTTTCTGATTTAAAAAAATTGTTTTACAAATTGTTATAATAATGGCATTGTGTTGTCTTGAAAGAGAAAAGTGTAATATTTTGGTAAATGACATGCATATACATTCACCATGTGACTTTGTTAAGCATCATATAGTGTGCTAAGGCATTCTCTACTGGGTTTTAGCTCACCCTATGTGGAAACTAACTTTTAAGTGCTAATGGTATGCCTCCATCAAAGACTTAGCTTTGCAGGATCTTGGAGATGAAGGCACAAGCCTCGGGCTTTTTATTAGTTTTGGGCTTGACCTATTTTTTCTTGTAATCAAGTATCATCTTGGAAATATGTAGCCATTAAGGCATGAACTTATCCAAATTTCCTTTCATTTTCTATAAATTGCCATGTGTCACATACTATAGATTCAGAATCTAGGGTTTATGAATATATAATGCATGTGATACCTTTGTAATGTTATCAAGTGAATCAATGAAATAATGAAATCTTATTAGTTTCTGCATAATCAGTGTACTTTATGGGATTATCTGTTGTTGTTGACTTGGGGGCATTACAATCAATATTCCCAAAGTACTCTCTCCTCACATTCTTCATCCGTACTATTAATAATATCATAACTCTTCCATTGCCCAATTATCACATCTGGTTCCCACCTTCAATCGTCGAAAAATATCTCCAATTGTCATTTTCGATCTTCGATTGCTGGAGACCGGCAATAGTTTTCCGGTAACATTTTCTCACGGTTCTCCAATCATTTTTTTTGTAAAAAGAAAAAAGTCATCTTCACCACCACGACTTTCACTGTCACTATTTTTTGGCAATATTTGTTTGGCCATTTTTTAGCAAAAATAATGTCCATCTCTACTACATCACTACCGTCACTACCTCTTTAGATTTGATGGTGAGAAAAGAATAGAAGAAGGAAAAGAAGAAGAAAAATGAGAGAATAGAAAATGATGAAGAAGAAAATGAAAGGCCTTACTAGAAAATATTTTTCCTCTGTGTCGTAGATCAACATAATAATACCTTTTCCATTTGCTCTGTGTCCTCTTTCTAGTGATAAATTTATCACTGGTAAACTTGTTAAAAAAATTACAAATGACAAATTTGATTATAAAGAGAGAGAGAGAGAGAGAGAGAGGTACATCACAACATTCTATCATGAAGCACAGTAATCAAACACCAGATTATGGCTACAAAAAATTATATATATATATTAAAAAAATTCACATTTGTAATAATGATAAATTTATCACTGATCAGAGTATTAAATTTATCACTGATGACTTCATTTAGGTTGGTTTATTCAATTTTTATACATAGTAGATCTAGTTCACAGAGAAACTCAATGTTGACGAGGGTTATGATACTAGATCGGCATGTCGAAATAGAAGATTGGCATTGGAAATGGCTAGATCTCAAGATTTCGATGAAGATCAACGTAGAAAATAATAGATCTGTGATGGAGGAGGATGATGGTAGCGGCGTTGAATATAATACACTGATGACGAAAGAGAAGAATGATAACAGCGGCGGTGATGGCAACAAGGAAGGAGGGCTAGTGTAAGGAGAGTGACGATGATGATGAGGGGGGAGGGCTGGTGTGAGGAGAGTGATGACAACAACAAAGGAAGAAGACAACGACGCTGAAGGAGGAGGATGACGACGAGAATGGTTGAGCCGAGCGTCATTGAAGGTGACAGAGAATGGCGGTGGTTGAGGTGAGCAACGTTGAAGGCGGTGGAGGATGAGAGTGGTTAAAGCGACCGGCGTTGAAAGCAACCATGGCGACGGTGGTGGTTTTGGCGATGGTGACGGCGGTAGTATGAAACTGTTTAGAGAAATGGTAGAGAGAGAGAGAGAGAGAGAGAGAGAGTAGGCACAAATGGTGGAGGAAGAGAGAGAGAACAAAAGATGATTTAGGGAAACACAAAACACTCAAGGGCAAAAAAAGAAAAACAACAAATGGGCCAAGACTTATGTGTGGATAAGATTCTAAGTCAGGATGTAATGGATAATAAGTCTCAAAAGGGAGACCTACCCGTAAGAAACCCATTCAAATATGAGAAATTAGCTTTCATATATAAATCCATAGACTTAAAAAAAAAAAAAAAAGGTACACAAATAATGTAGGACAAAAACAAACGCTATCAAACTACGAGCTTGAATTCATCCCAAAAATTTTGGTCATTAAAATTCATTGATTTACAAACAAGTGGCTTTAAATTATAATAATGTAGGATGAATTTATTCTAAAAATTTTGGTCATAAAAATTCGTTGATTTACAAATTATAGAACATATCAAACTAACAACCCTTAAATCTTAAAACTATCACAATGTAAAAATAATAATAACAACAATAATGATAAGAATAATTTATTATAATAATAAAATAAAATAAGATTGTTCAATTTTGGTGTGACTTTGGATCGTTTGAATATTAGTGTGGATTTGCATGTAGTGTTTTCCTAAATCAAAGATTGTTAAATTTTTGTGTGATTCTAAAGATTTAAATATTGTTAGTGTGGATTTGTAGGTTGTTGTGGACAACTTCAAGATATAAATTTTTCTTTAATTAAATCCTTTAATTGATCTTCAATTTTGTAATTGTTACTTCTCAATTGAAAACTTTATTGTTTTCCATTGTCCAATGATATCAAATTCAGTGAAAATTTTATTATTTTTTTATTAAAAAAATTCAACAAGAGAATCCTAAAAACAAATTGTTGCAAAAAAACAAAGATCAAAATGAAAATTTGTTGAATTTTAAAATTTTTAAAGATTCCAAGCAAAATAATACTAACCTAAAGAAGCATTATGTTGGAGGATATTTTAGTGATGAAATAGCCTTCAAAATTTTACAAGATTTAAGCTAAGGGAAAAAAAATTATGTTCTTATGTGATGTTGAATTTTCTTAAATAATTCATCATCCAGTTTAGAAAATTGGGTAAAGTAATACTACTTTACCCAACCATCGCACCATCCTCTCATACTCTCGATCAGTACCGGTATCATTATTGTCTATAAGAATTTGGTTTGTTGTCAAATAGGGTTAGAGAATATTGTAGTAGTGCAAAGAGAGGGATTTTGTGGTAGGTGAATGAAAATGAGGGTAGTATGGTAATTTCATTTTCATATTAGAGGATATTTATGTAATTTTTTTATTATTTTTTTGTTAGGTCAGTTGTAGAAAAAATTCTAACAAAAGAATATTTGTAATTTTCAAAACGTGAGGGGAGAATTCATAATTTTGACAAACTTTAGGGAATGTATTTATAATTTATCCTAATAATTCTTATAAAAATACAATTTTGGAAAAATATAAGAAGATTAAAAACCATATTAATTAATAGTGAGAAAAATATACACAATTTTGTATAAATAGAAAGTACTTTGTGAATAAGATGAACATCACTGTTGCAATGAGATTGAGGTTTAAAGACATATAAGAGCATCTCTAATGATTTGCTATTGAATTGTCAAAGTTATAATATAGCAGCTTCGAGTAAAAAAGGGTTCTCCAATGGTGACATATAGCAACTGTCAAAATTGGCAAATATCAAAACTTGTGCCAAACAAGCTTTGGCAAATACCAAATCTGTCAGCTCACCCAAAACCAATTGATTTCCTTCCTTCCCTCCCTCCCTCCCTTTCTCATTCTTTTCCAGAAAAAACTCACAAAAAAAAAAGGGATCAATTTTCATTTTGCGAAATTCACGAATTTTTTTTAAAAACAAAACCCACCAATTTGTTTAAACAATTTTGGCAATTGACATTTGAAAAAAAAAAATCAACAATTTTTTTTAAAAACAGAATTTGACTAAAACAACAACAAAATTCAAGCAATTTCAAATAAATTTGAAGCAATCTCAAACAAATTTCAGGTAACCTCAACAAATCTCAAGCAATCCAAGCAATAATCAATAAATCTGAAGCAAATTTTAAACAATAAATACCTGGATTTAAAGAGACTTGATGGATTTCAGATGATTGAGGCACTTTGAAGCTTCAGCTTCATCTTCTTCGTTTTCATCTTCTTTAGAAAGTCGATTTGGATGAGTTTTGGTTTCAAGGGTTTCATTTTCTTCGTTTTCATATTCTTCTACGAGTGATTTCAAGAGTTTTGATTTCTCATAGACAAATTGAAGATAAATGTTTAGGGTTTCTCATAGACAAATCAAAGATAAAGGTTTAGGGTTTCAGTTTCTCACAGAAGGTTTCGAATTTTTTGTTCGATAAAGAAGATGAAGCTAAAGTTCGTGAGCTGCAATCTGAAAAGGAGTGGATGAGACTGTTATGATCGACTGATTTTCAATGAAACTCATCGATTTCTCTCTCTCTCTCTCTCTCACTCTCTCACATACACACACACACACACACACACACACACACACACACACCTTCTCTGATCTTTATTGATCCGAACATTCTAGAGTCAAGATGGAGAGAGAGAGAGAGAGAGAGAGAGAGGGGAGACGATCGGTGATCTGTGATCAGTGATGAGGGTAGGAAATAGTGAGAGAAAGGTTCACACACATACCTTCTTTGATCTTCATTGATCCGAACATTCTAGAGTCAAGATGGAGAGAGAGAGAGAGAGAGAGAGAGAGAGAGAGAGGGGAGACAATCGGTGATCTGTGATCGGTGATGAGGGTAGGAAATAGTGAGAGAAAGGTTTAAGGGATAAAGAGAGAAAGAAACAGAGAGAGGCAACTGAATTCCGATAGATATGTGAAAGAGAGAGTTGGGATTATGATTCTAGAGTGTTGATCTCAGCCGTTGGATTATGCAAAGATCCAACAGTGAGCAACTTATTTTGGAATACCAAACATGAGCACGACTCTATTTCAGTCTGGGAGAAAAAAAGGGGCTCTTTTCCAAACAAAGAAGACATCAATGGCTAAAAACAAAGGTCATATTCTTGTAGTAGTATAAATACAAACACCTGGATTCAATTTGAGTTCATAGCAAAACATCCTAAATTACATTTTTCATTTTTATTTTTCATGCAATCACTATGGAAGGTTCGTCAAAAACAAAGAGAAGAAAATCATTCAGCATTAATGAAGATGTGGCAATTTGTAGAGCTTGGTGTCACATTACTGAAAACCCAATTGTTGGCAATTCGTAATCTCGTGCTTATTTTTTGGAAAGAATTTTTAAAAATTATTGCTCGATTCAAAATGATCAATCAAGAACACAAGTGTCTAGCTCATCTCGATGCAGTGTAATCATATAACAAATTTCGTAGGTGTTTAGAGCAAGTCGAAAATCTACACTCAAGTAGAATGTCTCAAGTTGATATAGTAAGATTTCATTTTTATTTATTATGTTAGTTTTTTTATTTTGTCTCATATAAAAATTAGCTAATTTATTAATTTAATATTTTATTGATATAGATGTGTTGAGCAAAACTTTTATACCATCAAGATAAAAACAAATATTTTGCTTTCAAACATTGTTGGCCAGTCTTGCAAAACAATGTCAGGTGGCAAGATGTAACTCCTACGAATACAGTGAAGTCAAGGATACATACACTATTTGCTCTTGATTCAGCTCGCAAATCCTTATGGATAACTGCATTTCTCTTGAAGACGATAACAATCCAAGTGTTGGTAACAATGCAACTGGTAAGGGTAGTGTCTCTGCAAGGGGTAAAAGGCCTATAAGTAGCAAATATGCAAACGAATTATTTCAGAAAAGTCAAGTCCTTGAAGCTGAAGTCCACAAATTTAACAATATGTTAAGGACATTTAACTAACACCTTACTGAGAAGGAAATGAGAAAAAATGAAAGAGAAGAAAAAAGTGCTCAAGCATTGCAGGAGATGAAAGAAATTGAGATAAAAAAGGAAGACCATTCGATAATAATTACGGACATTTCTCATATAACCCTCAGACGAAAGCTTATTACATAATGTGCGAAAATGAGATTTTTGCAAAGTGGTCCGCACATGCAAGCAACCCAAATTACTATTTTTCCCTGCCTCTTGATGAATAATTATTGGAGAATGTACTTTTTCAGTTTGCAATGTCATTTATTTTTCAATATAATTTAGGGGGTGTTTGGGAAGTGGAATTTTAGCCTAATTTAGGTTAAAATTCACAAAAAGACAAAATAGGTTAAAATTGTTAATAAGACAAAATATCACATCAAACTTATAATCATTTCACTTTTTCTCTCACAAGCATCATATCCAATTACAAAAAAATTCAATCATCTTTCCAAACACTAAAAATTTAGCCTACTAAAATAGCAACTTCCCAAACACCCACTTAGTATTTCTTTTTAAATGTAATCTTTATTTTGCAATGTAATGTAGCGGTCCATGTAATTTTGAGTATTTTTTATATTCCAATGTACTTTTATTTTTGCAATGTAATGTTGACTATTTTTTAGTATAATTTTAATTTTTCAATGTTATTATGAAAAGATACAAACATTGTTGTTTTTTTTTTTAATGTAGTTAATAATTTTTTAATTTTAATTAATTAATTAATTAATTTATTATTATTATTATTATTTTTTTTTTTTGTAGTGGTATTTTTTTGGTAGGGTGAATTATATTTTAATTTTTTTTATATTTGTCTAGTTAGGTAGAATGTAAATATTTAGGCCTTGTTTGGTTTGTTTTTGAGAAATAAATTTTAAATTTTTTTTTTTAAAATTTTGTTTAGTTTAGTGATTTTGGGGGGAAAAAAAAATTCAAAATGACTTTCTCTCTCCTACACATCAATCAATCACTTGTTCTCTCTTCTGTGTCAATCATTTTTTCTCTCACACACATCTATTCAACTACAACAAAATATCAAATCAACCCAAGCTTCCATACTCTAAAACTATTTCCAAAATATACAACCAAACAAACTAAAAAAAATTTCTAAACTCTTTCTCCAAAAATATTTTTGAAAACTTATCTCCCAAAATCAAACCAAACACACCATTAATTTTTTTTAGAAAAAGTTTGGAAAATGTCATAAAAGAAAAAAAAAAAAAAATAAACAATAAAACAAATCACTGAAAAACCTATATCCAAACAATACCTACAAAATCTGAAGGAAAGTTAATTGAAATTTGTCAAAATAGCATATCACCATTGGAGCGCCATTACTATAATTTGACAAAATGCTATTATTCATTGTTAAATTATAATAATGACAATGCTATTAGCATTTGCCGTTGGAAATGCTCTAATTGTTCGATTTTATTCAATTGTATTCTTTTAAATCTTAATTCATTAATAGAATTGTAATCAATAATTTTTTAATTTTTTTAAACTGAAACCAAACTACAACCTAAAAAAACTTGACTATCATAAAATTTTGACTAATTTAACTCAATGTTACAATAATTATCTATTTCTATCATCTTATCTTACTATTTGATGTATTGATTGTCAACACTGTATTAAAAAATATAGGGTTAATTCCCAATATATCCTATTGACTATACTTATTTACTCATAAGTCTTGAGTAATATATATATATATATCTTTCACATATTTGCCCTTTGTTTTGACAATGAGAAAATTGTGAGACTTTTTATTTGTGTTTTATATTTGTGAAATGATTATTTAGTATCGGTAATGATATTAATAAATTTATCAAAAGAACAAATAATTGGGACATTTTTTACTTCTGTTTATGAATTTTGATTTATTTTTAATTTATTTATGTTAATTTATGGTGAAATATGCTGTGAGAGTGGGCGGGTTAATTTTGGGCTATTTCGGGAAGTGGGTTAAAAGTCACTTCTCAGCTTTTAACCCACTTTCATCTCTCACAAAAAGTCAAAAAAAGTCAAAAAATAACTTTTAATCATCTTCTCAAAATAGTCCTTTGTAGTCTCCCATTGAGGGGTTTGTAGTTTCACGCGTCCGCCCATATAACAATGGCCATGAAATGTGTTTGTAGTCTTCCACCCCCACCCCACATCATATTGGGGATGGGGCAAATGAGGTTGATGGCAAGATGAGTTAATTCTGTAATCTAAAAAATAAAAAAATATATTAATATAATTAGAGATAATATAATATATTATGGATAATAATTTATAATTAATAAAAGTTGAAATTTATAAAAAAATAAATAAATAAGTGTATTTTAGTGGTTTATATTATTATTTTAATAATTTAAGTAATAGCCATTTTATTCCGCCGAACTAAATAGAACATTAGAGTTTTTATCCATTCTATTGACTGATTGTTGTGATTCTCTCCATTATATGATTGTAATGAAAAAATTTAGGAAAAATTACCCATAAATCCCATTTGGGAGAAAGTTGTACCATTTGGTCCTAGAAGTTTTCTTGCAATCCAATTAGTCCTTTTTATTTTTGGTATATTGTTTGGGGTTTTGGAGTTTACTTGATTGCCCTTTTAAGTGATGTTGTTTGAATTTTTCTGGTGATGTTATATGCGCTGCTAATTTTGTGGAGATAAGGTAGGCTATATAGGGTGCTAATTTTGTGGGATTTTGTTGGACTGATTAGTGGGTGTTGATGATGATGTTTTTATGGTCGTCTGGAGTTTTTTGATTTGGAAGGACTGTATTTTCGATTATTTTCGATCTCCGGAGTTCTAGGTTTGTCATTTTCGTTGCCGTTCCAACATCGTGGAAGAGGTTTCAATTGTCCTGGTTTTTTGTGTGGTAAGTTTTCCTTGTCCTTTAGTTTTCTATTCAATTTTTGCTGATTAGTGTTTCATTTCCTTGGGGAAGGGTTGGTGTTGTTAACATTACGGGTGTGGGTTTGTGTGTTGGGTGATATTTTGTTCTGTCTCATTGATGGGGTTCCTTTTGGGAGGGGTGCTGGTGGCAACATTACGGCAGTGGGGTTGTGTGTGGGGTGAGGTTTTGTTTTGTCTCATTGATGGGCCTTGTGTATGGGGTTGTTTTCTTGTGAGGTTTCAACTGCTCTGGTTTTTTGTTTGGCAAGTTTCCCTTGTCCTTTAATTTTGTATTCAATTTTTGTTTATTAGTGTTTCGTTTCCTTGTTGGAGGGGTTGTGTTGTTCACATTACGGGCGTCGGGGTTCCTTTGTGGGGCTGTTTTTCTGGTTCATAATAATGGTGTTATTTATGTTGTATGTGTTTCTGTATGCGGGTATGGAGGCTGTGTTGTTTCTGATGTGCACGTACGGACAGACTAACGCGGTTGTTCGTATTCATGATGCTTTCACGTTTGCTGGTTTGGTCGATGTTGTTTGTGGGAAGTTTGGTATTTCATCACCAGCGTTGGTGTTTTTTTTGCTCGTCATCCCTGGATACAATAAATTCAAGGTTGATTGTGATGACGATGTTCACAACATGGTATGCCTTGCGAAGTCATTTGATCTTCATCGTGTTGATGTGCTAATTCAGACGCGAAGTAGTGGATCCAATATTGAAGAAGGGGTTGCGGATTGTAATAGTGTTGATGTGGTTGACATTGACGATGGGCTAACCTGTGGCATGGAAGACCGAACTGATTTGTTGCCGTTATACTGTCCTCACAACTCCAAGACGTTTCTTTCTACTGGATGGGCATATGGTATTACTCATGTTGGTCAAATTTTTTTGGCTGATGCTAGTGAATTTCGTACGGTCTTATGCAAGTTTGTCGTTGAATGTGAGTTTCAATTTAAATACGTGAAGAACGACTCGGTGTGAATCACAGCTTTGTGCAAGTTTGCCACGTCAACTGGGTGTGCATGGTTGGTACACGCAAGGGTGTCGGCGTCTAATGGGGTGTTTTGCTTGAAGAGGTTTGTAAATTTACATTCCTGTGGTGCTGCGGTACGCATGTACAGGAACCCGTGTACTGGGTCCGATTTGGTGTCAGATGTCATTGCGGATCGCGTACGTGAACAGCCACTCACCCGCCCTACGGACGTTGTGTTTGGTATGAAAAACGACTTTGGACTGGACATTAGTTACCGGGTTGCATGGTTGGGCATTGAGAAAGCTAGGGGTGAAGTGTATGGCGACCATGCTACATCGTTTGACCAACTTAGGTAGTATAGTAACGCTGTTATTGAGACCAACCCACGAAGTTACATCAACCTGGATTTTGATCAACAAACTGGCAGGTTCGTACGATATTTTATTTCATTTCGTGCCTGCATTGATGGATTCAAGCATTGTCGCCCACTTTTGTTTCTTGATGGTACATTTCTGAAGGGGAGGTTTAAGGGCAATATGCTCGCGGCTACCGCTAAGGATGGCAATCAAGGTATGGATTAAACATCAAAAGAATGTTGTTATCATTTTACCAAATTCATATGACTCTTGCGTGTTTTGTTTATCGTATACAAAATATATTTCATTGGTCTCATATCATGTGAAGATGTCTGTTTTGTGATTCAACTAAGATGTATTTTTTTCACATTCAATTTCGTCAGGTTTGTTTCATGTTGCTTTTGCCATTGTTGATTCCGAAAATGCATGTAACTAGGAGTGGTTCTTGTGGCAGTTATCGGAAATTGTAGACGGGGGTAGGACGTTGACCTTCATATCTGACCGCAACGTTGGTCTGCTTCAAGCTATGCCTACTATTTTCCCATCTTCCCATCACGCATTTTGCTTGTTACATCTTCAAATGAATTTGAGGGATCGGATGAAATATGTTAGCAGGGAGAAAAAAATAGGCCTCATGCGTAAGTTACGAGAATGTGCGTATGCACCTACAATTTCGTGCTTCAATCACAAGATCGAAGTATTAAAACAGTGTAGCCCAATTGTAGTTGGAAATTTCTTAAAAGATTTGGACCCAAAGCATTGGGCAAATGCATATTTCAGGTATCGTACGGTTAATGTAATTTCCAATAAATCCTAAGAAAACCTACAATGTTCAACATTTACAAAATCCCACAATGTTTGTTTGATTAACACTTGACCTGCCTTTCTCCTGTGCAGTGGTTGCAGGTATGGTGAGATGTGTTCCAACACTGTGGAGTTGTTTAACAATTGGATACGCACAGCTCGTCATCTCCCCATCAGGCAGTTGGTGGATGCCATACGGGGTCAACTCATGGAACAAATGGCAAAGCGGAAAGCTAAATGCAGCGTATGGCGTGGGGAGTTGTGGCCGAAGATGGCAACAACTCTGGAGTTGGCGTTCAAAAATAGTAGATCTTGGATCGTTAGTCAAGCAGATGAGAATGTGTTCGAGGTTCGATCACACCCATCGGTTTTGGTTGACACTGGTGCACGTACATGTTCTTGTTTTCAATGGCAACTAAATGGGTTCTTATGCCCTCATGCGGTCGTGGTTTTCCGGAATAGTGGAAAAAACATTTACGACCACATCGTTCCATTTTACCGTGTAACAAAATTCCGGACAGCTTATTCCGGGACTATTCACCCAATTCCAACAGCAGGAAAACCCAATTTCTCAGCGGAGGACTACTTAATTGCTCCATCTACGGTGAAGCGACCACCAGGAAAGCCTAAACGTAAAAGGATTCCATCAAAGGGCGAGGCTGTGCCATGCATTCGTTGTGGTCGGTGTGGTAAAATAGGCAATCATAACCGCAAAACATGCAAAGAACCTATGTAGTTCATGCACGTGTTCATTTATGTTATTTACGTACAATATTTGTTGCGTAATAGATATCGAATCAGACCTCATTTAATAAATTGTGACTCATTTTACATTACAACATTGTGATTGTCTCAGTGTTCTTCCTGGGTTTATATTTAAGTTGTGTTTTTGTTTCGTAGCAGGTTTATGATGTGTATCACAGTTCTTTTACAAATTACACATTCGGTGTTAATCACGTTTGGGTTTACGACAATGTCTTTGCAAATATATACCGAACTGACGGACCCACATCATAAACCTGTTTCACAGATCTTACTTACATGTGCATACTATGGTTGCATCTTGCGAATGCCTATGTGTGACTAATGCAAAACAACTGCTGCATTGGTGTGCTATTCCACATTAATTTACCCCTAAACACCCGTCTAATGCCTCACAAATATTGTTTTCACAATTTCTTTACATGACCGCATATTACGCAATCTCGTCAACATTACAAACATGCAAGGCAAAAGTATACTACTCACATTCTTCATTTACTACCGAAGGATGGTGTTTAATAATGTTTTCAATGTCATCAGTGCTGTCGGATGGGACCGATTGCATTTCTGGCCTAAACACCACATAACACTTTCTTACTATAAAAAAACTCATCACCTAACATCCAGAGTTGAACGTTTAACAATGCACCAACAATTAGCCAATACACATCATGTCCTACATCATGTCCTGCACTAACAATTCCCAAAAATCATGTCCACCATTTAACCATTTAACCATGCACCAATACACATCGGCAGAAAACTGTACAAACAATAGCCAAAATGTACCAACGACAAACTTCATAACATCAAACTAATTAATATTTATTAGTTTCATTCCACTGCAGCTGTTCAATGTGCCGGATTGAATACGGCAGTATACTATAATAGCAACACCAAATTTTATCCAAAAAACCAAAAACGTTCAACAGTATCACCAAGTGCTACGGTAAAACAAACCCCCAAAACTAGCTTCAATGTTTTGCAAAAGAAAATGTACCATCAAAAAAATTATGCATGATATCAACAACCAAACAATGACGTGCAGTCTTCATACGTTTCGTAGCGCATTACATGTTCCTTGCCCGGAACCCTCTTCTCGTGTCATTCAAGAACATCTTTACCATCGCTGCTCGAAACACAGATGGTGTAAGCCTGTCCATTGTCCCATCGATTTGAACCCCATGAACGTGTTGCCGTATAATGAAACACACATAAATTGCACAATTTGATCTGCAAGTGACACACAAAAACACGTTACTCTCAGTTCCCAAACATTGCACACCAATAACATCAAACAACACATCAACACCACTTACGAGTCGACCGCCTGCTGAGGGTTTTCCAAGACCTGCACAAGTGTGCCATCAAACTCTGCATTGCCTCCAACACTAGTCGTAACCCTTGGTTTCACAAATTGGTTGTGCTGGTCAACCACCCACTGTTTCTGCAAATTGTTCATTCACGAGGTAACACTTACAATCATGGCTGAGTTATACCAACAATCAAAATGTATGACGTTTTAGTTACCCTTTAAATTATATTACTACAGTCACAATGTGTGTATCAATCACAAATGTCATAATGTTTTGTGCTACTACTATTGGTCTACACATGGTTTACACCACAGTACCATCCGAATTCATGAATACTTAACCCGTTTACTCACCAACTTCAGTGCTTCGTTGTAGTGCTCATCTCGCACTCCTTGTCGTGGCCTCATGGAATTGTATTGTTTCCATGTACCACTTTTTGAGTCATGCACCATTACTGTCCAATGATTGCAATGGTAGATCGGGTAATGAATGAATCTGTGTGCTCGCGTTGCCTTGAAGTGTACATTTAGATACTTCGTTCTTGACAATGCGCTACTGTTCCTCATCATGTCTTGCACCACCAATTCCTGAAAATCATTTCATTTCGCTTGGTATGCCTATGCATGACTAAACATAATCGAACCCACATATCATTATACATACCGCACACACGCTGCTATATACGTAAGATGTGTCCACATACTCATTCCTTTCAGACGCCTGCGTTTGTAAATTCATAAGCATGTCAGCATATGCGTCAGTCACCTTAAAATCAAAAACAACAACAAACCCAATCCAGCACTTAAAATTACAATATTACATACATTACAACACAGTTTAACTGATCAAATTTTATGCGGAGGGGCACATACATTTCCATTAATTGAACTCTGTCGGACCAAATCCTGGACATCCTTAAAATGCACTTGAATCCCGTTGTCACCACCGTCCCAAATTACGGCCCTGCAACCCATTATTAAACATTATTATCAGTTACTTATATCAAAGTAACCACTGTAACATAGAATACATACAAATATTAAAAATTAACAAAATTTACCAGTCTCCCTCCACGTTATAAACATCCTCTAACAGCTTCATCTCGTTCTCATTCATCATATTCCACACCGTAAACTTTTTGTTCATGCCAAAACCACTCCACGTTTTATGTTCCACCTCAACGTCGTCAACGTTACAAATCACTCCGAGCTCCAACCCAACTGCATTTGACATGTTAACCCCTTGTTTACCATGTCCAGCAACTCTTGTGTATTCGTAGTCTAAAAGTTTGAATTCGCGCCTTACTTTGCTTTTAACCCGCCTAACCATAGACGTAATCTTACGGCCAGGACTTGCCCCGACTGCCTGCTCCACCTCCACACTGTTGCTGCCGTCCAGATCAACTAATTCGTCCCTCACCATGTCCTGAAGGGGGCCAATGTTTTTGTTTTCCAACCCAGTCCCAATTGTACGTACATTATCACCACCAATGTGTACAGTATTTACATTTTCCACTACATCCACGTCGTCCACCAAAGCTGCCACGTCATCCGTAACATGGTGTTCAATGTTTCAATAGCTGCCCTACCTTGTCCACTATCCCCGCTATGTAAATTCCCTGAACCAATACTCGCACCAGACTTTGTTTCAGAAAGTGGTTGCAGTTTTGGGTTAGTAGTTGTAACGGACTACGTGCCAACGTGTGCCGCGTGGTCGTCGACTTGGTCCTCCAGTCGTGTTATTATTTCCCTTAACTGTTCTACCACTTTATTAAGTCGTAAAATTTCAGCATCTTTAGCCCCAAGAACACAGTCAAATCCAATATACAAGTTGGTTACCTGTGCTCCAACCATTCCTTCCATCTTTTCGATACGATTCTCCAACTCACTTACACGTTCGGCCTTCAAACGGACCTGTAGACACCCTATTTTTGACCGACCTTAAGACTCAGACGTCACCGATTGAGCGCTTGGTGATGTTGCATATCGTGCTCGTTCAGAGGTTTCAGAGTCTTGGCTGCAAGCCTTGCCTCCGGACTTTCGGACTCTTTCATGCTTTGCCTCAGTTTGCAAACCAAGCTCGGTTTTCTCTGTTTCTCTTCCAGAAGGGAGGGAGAGGTCTCGTAGACCATCTCTCAGTGGCCGTAGGCTACGTTTCATGGTCGTAGGCCATTTTGCCCGTTTGGAGCCCGGTTTTCGATTTTTCGGAGCCGTTGGCCGTGTGCCTCGATTCGGGACCGCTTAACCACCTCCGTTTGCTCCGGTTTTTGGCATGCACCTTATTTCCTCCCTTTTGAGGGACATTGTGGTCTGAGAGATCAACTTCGTGGTCGAACACCCCTTCCGGTGTCTGATAGTCAATTTTCGGGGCCCCGGGCTGCGCGTTTTGGCCCCTGAACCTTCATTTTGCATCGGTTTTGGTTCATTTTTGGTGGAGACCTCTGTTTCATTGTTAGAAAGGTCGTAGAGGGGTGGGAGGCCAGTAATTGTTCTGACAACCAGTTTTATTCTTTCATCGCCCTCCGTCGCCCGTTTTTCTCACTTCAAAGCCAGTGTTGACCACCCTAAGGCCACTTTTTCTTGCCCTAAACCACATTTTTGTGTTGTAGACACCTGGGAGGCCACCAATATCATATGGCCGGCCAGTAATTGTACTTGAACCTTTTGAACCCCTTTGAAAAGTGGGTTGTTTTCTCTCCTGGTTCACATTTCTAGGATTTTGACCATATGGCTGTGTTGAGCACACATGGGAGGCCACCAATATGTGGTGGCCAGCCACTAATCTAACTTGACCTTTTTGACCCTTGGCCGGCCGGCCATGGGGAGGGCCGGCCGGCCACCTGCAACCTGGATAATGGGCCGGCCTTCCTCCTCTCTGTGAGTACATTCCAAATATGTATTTTGTTTCCCCCCAGATTTTGTATCCGGGGGGCCAGCTTTTTGGGGGAAAACCTGAATTGTTTTCCCCCCCATTTTTCCCCCCTTTTCTCACCCTCTTTTGCCTATATAACCAGCCCTCCCAGCTGTGTTTAGGGGTTGGAAAAATTGCCTAAGAGTCTTGCATACATACACCCTCCATTTCTCTCATTCAACCATCAAAACACCCTTAACCCTACACTCATTCTACTCCATCTCCAAGCCAACCAATCCACACTCCATTCCAGTAGCTTGGAGGCTCTTTCTAGAGGCTAGAAGCATCACTCCTTGGTCCAAGAATTGTCAAAGACATAGTCTTCAAGGGTGAGTCCCTATTCTCCCTCTTTTGTGCCTTATTTTGCATGCTTTCTAAGCCATACTTTCTTGCATATTTGGGCTCCGACCCTAACATAAAATAGCATTATTTTGAGCTCTTTTTCATGTTTGTTTAAGGGTCTTTCCCTGTTTGAGGCTTCCTATTACCACTTGCTTCTTTACCTCTCTTGTGTGCCTCTTTCTTGCATAGTATTTTAGGCCTATTTTTAAACTGTTTTGAGCTTGGTCGTAAACTGAAAAGTGGCTTATTTTGAGCCCTTCTTCAACATTGTTGAAGGGATCTTCACTGTTTGAGGCTTCTATCTGTCACTTGCCTCTTTATTCCTCTTTTGACCTTATTTTTGCATGCTTTGATAGCCCCTTGTGCTTATATTTTTGGGCTCTGGTCCAAACTGTAAATAGCCTTATTTTGACCCTCTCTTCATGTTTGATCAAGGGTCTTTTGTTGTTTGAGGCTCCCTTTTTGCTCTTTGTGTTTAAACCTCTTTTAAGCCTTATTTTGAATAGTATTTTAAGCTTGCTTGTGCACTGTTTTGGGCTTGTTCATAAACTGTAAAATATCATTTTTTGGGCCCCTCTTCAACATTGTTGAAGGGCCCTCCTCTGTTTGAGGCCAACAGCCATCACTTACTTCTTTGTCCCTCTTTTGGCCCTTTTCTTGCATGATATTTTAGGCCTACTTGTGTTTGTTTTCGTGGCTTGATGTAAACTATGAGTTGCCTCATTTTGAGTCCCTCTTCAACTTTGTTGAAGGTCTCTTGGCCATTTAGGGCCAGAAGCTGTTACTTTCTTCATTATCTCTCTTTCGGGGCCATTTTTGCATGTTAGCTTAGCCCTACTTGTGTTCACTGTTTGGCCTTACTTAAAACTGTAAATATGCTTGTTTTGGGACTGTCTTAATTCTGTCTTCATACTTCATGTTCAAATAATGCATGCTTTGTATAGCCATAGGTCATTCCATGTACCTAATTTCGAATCTCGGGTCTCATTTCATGCATCGGGTGCCATGATTCCATGTTTCAGGGCTGTTTTGCATCTCATTTCAGTGCTGAAATTCATGTGTTTAGATGCCATGTTCCATGCCTTGCCATGCTTTGGTAGAGTGGCCTTTGTGCCTTAGGTTCGGTCCTCGGTTTGTGTGCATGTGTGCACGCATTTCGAGTGTCTCATTTTCATCTAATGGCCTCCCATGTGAGTGTGGCTGAGGTCCACTTGTGTTGGTGTAAGTCCATTATGCATTGTGTATGCCATTTCATTTCATAGCATTGTGTATGCTAGGTTGTATATTAGCGCATTGTGTATGCCATGTTACCTCGTGCATCGTGTATGCCATTTCGTAGCATTGCGCATGTTAGGTTGTATCTTAGTTGCATTTATGCATGTCATGCATATTGCATCATGTTTGGGATAGGAGTTAGCCCGAGCACGGGAAACGAGGTACATTTCGTACTCCGAGTGACGGAACGTGTTTCAATTCCCCAGTCACCGACACTCCGGATTATCCATGATGGAGTTTAGGTTTTGTTGTGTTTTCATGTGCATTCATTCCATATTGAGTCGTGCAATTCGACTCCTCGGCCATCATGCATTGAGATGCGTGATTGGTGGCACGAGGATTGAGACATGCATACATATGTGAAAATACTTTGCCATGCCCCTTTGTTGCTCTCTGTTACAGCAAATCAAGAATCAGCAGCCTTCCGGAGCTTGGCACGCATTCCAAGAACAATTGCAAACAGAGGCTAACCGGGGCATCGCAAGGGATTTTCCGACCAAGGCAACCCGGATATGTATCATTCATCATCTGAAGAAGAGTCAAGGCAGTCCCTGGCTTGCATGCCAGCTTATTGTTTTCTTAGTTAATTTGGTAATTAATTAGGATTTTTGTACATATTTGGATTGTATTATTTATTCGGACTGTACTGTTCATTTGGGACTGTATATTATTCGGACCCTCTGTGCGAGGGCATAATTATAATAAGTGTGCGTGCGTGTGATGTATGTCTTCCAACCCCACGTCTTTCTCCCTTTTATTTACCAGCTTATGATGGTTGGATTAGGGCATGTTTCAATTAGCATACAGTATGATAGCATGTTTGCATTCATTCATCTGTCTTGCATGCACCGGGCTTGGCGCATCATACTAACTGCATTGTATTTCAATTCCAAGTTGAATACATGTTAGCTGTAGCATTCCATATGCCATGTTTAGAATAGCCGAGCCTGCTATAGTTGCATTTTTGCATGTGTTGCATTAGACACTTCTGTATAATTAGGATCATGCATGGATTTCTAATTAGCTTCTATTTTGGTTTGGAGTACTCGGTAAGTTTTTATGCTTTAGCATCCTTGCATGCGTGTGAGTGATTGCCATGATAACATGCTTACCATGAGGCTATGTGCTTACATGATATATCTGCCTGAATGCCTGTGGGTGAAGGTTGGGTTACTTAGATTGGAACAATTCATTCACTGTGAGTTTTAAGCCCACTAGATAGTGGCAAAACCATCTTTTCTAAGCCCACCTGAGGGTGGCAAAATCTGCATTTTAAGCCTACTGCGAGTAGCAAACTATCTTTCAAAAACAAAAATGTTTTGTTCTAATTTGGGTGATCCAGTCTATACTTGTGTGCTGTGCGCATCACATAGTAAATCTAGGCTAATAACCGGAATAAGAACACATAACGTTTTCAAAACTAGATATCATGGTTAGTAGAGGCCGATCTTTGATCGGGCGAGCGGGGGTGCTCACGAAGTGACCTTCCCTAATCGTACCCAAGTTCCCGAGCCGAGGCAACTTTGGTGATGACGGACACGTGGCCTTAGGCACGAGTCAGGGTTTCCTAAATTTCCCAAAATAAAATATTTAGGTGGCGACTCTGTATCTGGCAAAGCAGTCCATGTTTGGCACTTCTTCTAAAAATCTGTTTTCTCAAAACGATTTGCCGGATTTGGACTCTTTGGTTCAAGATTAAGAACCGTGACACGAATCGAGTCCGAGCTGTAGCGAGGCCCCCCGCGGGCTTGTTACAGGACCTCATTCTTTAACTCATTCACTTGTTCTAAAGCTTTACTTAGCTGCTCCTTCGTACAGTTTATGTCATCACAAACTTTAGCACCTTCCGGTGTGCATGCCAAATCCAACAAATCAGGGAACAAAACTGGCGACACGTCATCCGCAACAAATATCTTAACATCAGTTTCCTTTGCAAGGCATGATGTTCGGCTGTCCTTTTCACTTTTGTCTGTTACTTCTTTACATTCGAACTTAACGCCACTAGGCAAATCCGGCTTCCAACAGTCAAAACTAGCTTCCACATTACACCCCTCCTCTACATCCACTCCACCCACACGCTCATTCCAAACATTAACCAGCTCAACTTCCAACACCCACCCCTCCGCCTCCTTCGCTACCTTACTAACATGGCCCGCCTGTACAAAGCAACACTCTATTATAGACGCACTCAGTTTGTCACAGTTCACCTGTAACATTATACCATTGACAAACAAATTAGCATATACCAAACCAAAATATGCACACATTACTAACTACAATTAGTTTTTCGTACCTCTATCCCACCCTTCACCGAAAATTCCACTGTTTTAAGCTTCCCAACTAATGCACCAACATTCCATCTGCAAAACCTTGGTGACACATTTGGCCTGTCTAGTTCGACGATTGCAGCGTGCTCGCAAATTAAGAACTGCACCGCACCATACACATAATCATTTCACAAATTCACATAACAAAGTAACATAATTTTTACATACTACAAACAGATTTAAGGCCAGAGTAATGTACCAACAAAGCAACAACACAGCCAGTAACCTTCTCTGGCCTACCATGCATCTCATTCAACGAATCAATTAACGTGTTACGGATTGTTGCAGTCCAGTCATACAACCGTAATGTCTCCAGCTTGTCAATTATGCGCACGAACGTCCACCCAATTGACTCAGTAGTGGTAGCAAAAAAAAGCTTCGCATAGATGTACAAACATAGTAGTTTCGCAACATCTTCCACATCACGACTAGTAGTCCCACGCATAGCATCTACCAACAAGTCTTTAATGACCTTCAAGGAGATCCTACTAACACTCCCACAACGCCGCTATATAAAATCTGATGGACCTTTACCCCCTTGCGTCAAATCCAGCTTATCCTTCCCACATTGGACCCCAAAAATCAGCCCAATGTGAAACTTCTCATTGTTCGGACTGTACGTTTGAATAATTCGACAAACAGTTGCGTCACATTTTTTATACCCTTTAGGATCTAACTTATGTACACGAATGGCCTCAATCATAAGCCAGAACGGTGTCTTTTGCAGCTGCATGATATGTTCATCGCATAGCTGCAGCTCCAAAACAGTTGTAATCTCTCCAGCAACGTTTGACCGATACGTCAGTTTCCCTGTGTTCATAACAGGTTTTCTGCCACTCCCTCCACCTTTCTTTTTCCCCCAAAACGACAACTGCTTTTGTTTTTTTGATGCCAATCTTGTTGACGTTTGAACTTTCAACTTCGATTGTGACGATTTCCCACTGTCACTACGTTTCACCGAGAGTCGTCCACCACTACCTATCACAACAGCAAAATCTGTTATGAACACCACAAGCATTGACGTTCAATCACTAACACCACAAGCATGTAATTACCATTGAAATTCACCAAAGTATTGTCGTTTACATGCACACGCCCAGACATACTTATATGTGCAACTCACACAAACTACAAAACAACATCACAACAACACCAGACAACTGACACCACTACGAGACAGTAAACTAATTACTGTGCACCTACAAAACACCTGTCTTCACCAATTCACACTTCACTCCAACTAGTTAAACAAACACCTACACCCAATACAATGAACAACTTACGAGTACACACACTAGAACACATTCACACAAACAACAACACAACATTAACAATGTCTACATCACATTACACTCAACGCGTTGTAAACCAAACAACCAACACCATGGATACTCACTACAGAAACATCAACCACCAACATGACACACTTCATATACATGAAAACGTTCGACATGCCACAACAACACCACAACAATAGACACAATATACATACGACATATGTATAGACAACAAATTATTAAACAAATCAAAGACCACCAACACCATTACCAGGCAAATGACGTTATAACATGAACACTCTATTTGCGAATCATTTACTATGCTCACAGTCACTGTTATCCATGGTTCTACCACACCAATACGATGTAATCGAAACAAAATAAACATACATTATACGAATCACATACCTGACATCATCTACAACCACCAACTACGGCGGCACCGCTGCAACGATTGAACGCAATCTTCAAAAACACCTATCGCAACGTTATCCCAACTCACACACTGCTTCAACCCACACCTCAAAACACCAAACGAAATGGGATATGGAAGGTCGATTCGTATTTCTAGGGTTTGACGGAGAAACAATGACCAATTTGAAAACAACAATTAGGGGTTTAACATTACCAAATGCTGAAACATTGGAAACGAACAAATCATCTCCAGATTTACATTACCATGGTAGAACATTCCATGTTCATCTCTTCCGTAACGCCCGCGAACGAGGGAAAACCAAATAAGACTATAGTACGTTTTTTTGGGTATATCAGTAATTTCAACATTGTTAAATTACACTATCACCTACATCAAATGCGGCAACACACTCCAACATCGTGTCCATAATTGTCATTACACACCAAACGGGACTTATCAGTTCTAATGTTTAAACACAGGACTAAATGGTTTAAAAGTATTTTTCTTAGGATTTATTGGTGCATTGCCCAAAAATTTATTATATCATTCAATAGTTATGAAAAGATTACCTCAATAACTCCAATAATATTTCCTAATTTAAAATAATAAATACATATTCTTATTATGAATCATTTTAGAATACACATTTTCAAAAAGATGTATATCGTGCACAAGCTATGACATTCATAACTAAATTATTTTTGGTCATAACTTTTAAAATATATATATATATATATATATGAGTTATAACCAAACACTACATAAGGTATAATTAAAAATTATTTTAATAATAATCACAATAATTAACATCACAATAAGTCATAATTAGGGATGTAAAATCGATCCGGCCCAGCCTGACTCGTCTAACCTTGGGCTCGGGCCAATCTAGGCCCGTTCGGGCTCTTGCAAGAAATTAGACTGGCCAAACTCGGTCTAGTTCTCAAAAATCTAGGGCTAGAGGGTAATTTGGGCCTTAAGCAGGGCTTTGGCCCGAGTTTGGGTTGGGCTTGACATTTTTTAAAATTTATTTTAAAAAAAATTCACCAAAATAGCTTGAAAAATAACATTGGGCATTGGGCGAGTCGGGCCTCAAATTTGGCCGAGGGACTAAGCTAGAAAAAGCGTGGCCCAAGCTCTAGCCCTAGCACTAGCCTAGGGGGGTCGGGTTAGTTTGGGCCTCGGGTAGGTGGGCTATTTTTAGAACCAACACCACAATGATAATCAAAGACTAAGGGTGCTCATGGATCGGGTTGGGTTGGATAGCTTTTCATCTGTTATCCATCTGCACTTAGGCGAATTGGAAAAAAAAATCAATCGACATCCGTCTACTTAGGGTTGGTTTGGGGTGTCCTAAAAAAGTGCACTTTTTGTCTTTTTACGAAAAGATGTGCAGAAAAGTAGAGAGGTGATGTGATGGAAAAAAGATAAAAAGATAAAAAGATGAATTATATAGGTTATGCCAAACAAGGCCTTAGTTAGTAGATGTGAATTGAGCAGGTTGTACAGATTAGCCGATGGATGCGGATCAATTTAGCAGTTTGAGCTTTACTATTTTAGGCATTTTGTACACTATTTTTAGTGATTTTTTTAATATTTTGAACCCAAAATTTTTTATTTTCATTTTTTATAATAATAAAAATAAGACCCAACTTTCATATTTCATAAATAACGAATATAATTACTAATAAAATGTATTTTTTTAAGGGAAAATTACCACACAATGGTACTTCTAAAAAATTATTGCATATACATGGAAAAGATTATGACTTTACTAATTAATATTTGTAAAATTTATCCTTTATTTGTAATTATTTTTTTATAATTTGAACTGAATTGAAAATTTTTCTTTTTAACACACAAAGCATAAAAGTATAACATTACTTTTTTAGGGGTGATGGCGGATCGTGTTGGGTTTGATGACTTTCCATCTACTATCCATCCGAACTTAAACAAATTGAAAATAATATATCCGTATTTGTCTGCTTGAACTATTAAAATCATCGATTTTGTAATGAATCAGATCGAATCATTCTATTTTAATGGATAAAGTAGATGTTTGTCCACCCTAGTAAAGACCACAAACATCATAATTCAAATAAAATAATATAATTAAAAAATATGGAAAAGATTATAGTGCACACTTTTTAAAGGGTGTATACTCTATGCATCTTATAATTAAAAAATAAAATAATATAATTTCATACTTTCTATATCATAACTAAAAATAAAAATAAAAAGTCGCAACCAAACAACAGATGAGGTATAACCAAATATTTCATGAGTCATAACTAAATAAGGTCATAATTAAAAAAGAAAATTGGTCATAATGAAAGAAAAAAAATTGCATAATTTAAGGGTTCATATGGTAAGGGTGTATATACTAAAATTTCCATATATATATAATTCCTTCAAATGAGTGTATCATATACATCTCTAGTTATGTCATTTTTTTTTAATTATAATCAATTTTCTTCTTTAGTTAAGATATTATTTCAGTTATGACTCATGAATTTTTTAATTATAACTCATATTATGTTTGATTATAATATTTTACTTTTAATTATAATTCATAAAATATAAAATTATATCATTTTATTCTTTAATTATAAAACTTATATGATATATTTTTTAAATAGCATAGTGTTACCCACTTATATATACACACACAACAAAATATTTTAGAAAATGAATAACAGATAATGAAATTGAATTGTGTGATGAAAATGATTAAGCCAGTTAGTTATCCAACCAGTCCCACCCAGTTACCCATCAACATCAACCTACAAATTTTAGAAAGGTCCGCTTGTCTTCCGTTGAAGATCAGGATTGGATCATATAGTTTGACTTGTGGGTTTATTTATTTATTTATTTTTATCTCTTTTTAATAATTAGAATAGTTGAATATGTAAAATTTATCGAGTATCATATTTATATAAAAAAATTATTTTGATTGAATATCGATAACAATTTGATTAGATTATATTTTTGTCAATCGTTTATTTATTTACCGTGTATTTTATTAAACGACAATGCTACGTAACTCAAATTTTGTGGTTCAAAAGTGGCTCAAATGACCAAAACGACGTCGTTTTGGCCATTTGAACCACTTTTGAACCACAAAATTTGAGCTACGAGACATTTTCCTTTATTAAATAAAACTGATCTGATCAAATAAATATAAATATCCAAGTAATTTTTTATATAAATATAGACGGCTCAAGTTATTGAAAAAAAAAAAAAGGCTTGCAAATGGACACACGGACTGAACTGAGCGATCCAGCCTTTGATCTTTAATTGGAGGAAGATCATTGCGGTTGGGTTCCCTAAGCCCCCACCACTAGACTCAATCATCATCCTAACAAGAGAAAAAGAAACAGAGATAAGGAAAAGAAAAGAGAAAGAAAAGTAGAGAAGATAATGGAAAGAAAGAGAGAGAACCAATCTCACCCCTTGTTTTCTTTTCTCCTTTTCCTTTATTAGTGTCTTCCCAGATCCAATTCAAACCAAGTTAACACTCTCCACAAACCCAAATCAAAACCATCATCACAAACACATTTTGCGATTTCGAATTGGTTTTCTTTTTTTACGATTTCGTTTGAAATCCTGAGAAAATCTCAGAACCCTAATCAGGAAATGGCGAGCAGAGGCAGCAGATCAGAGAAAGTGAAGAGAATCTTCCAACAATTCGACTCCGACAAAGACGGTGGCCTGAATAGGGCAGAAATGTCTGCCCTCGTCGTCGCTGTAAACCCTAGGGTCAAGTTCAGCGACGAACAAATCAATGCCATTCTTGACGAAGTCTTCAAGACCTACAGTGAATTCATCAATGGCGACAAGGGTCTCACTTTCGACGGCCTTTTACGGACCTACGACGACGGCGCTGGCGACGTGGACCGTGATTTCGACGCACTCGGCCTCGACCTCGATCTCACGCCGGACTTTGCCGACGGTGGGGTCACGGCGGCCCTCGAAGAACCCTCGTCGTCTTCAATGGCGGAGCCGAAGAAGAAGCAGAGGGCTGTGGCGTCTCCGAATCAAGGAATTGTGTTCGACGATACGTGGAAAATCGTCGACGATTTGGAGATTTTGATAAAGAGGTTGAAGATGAAGCAATCTAAGGATGGGAAATCGAAAGGGGACAACAATTCTGATGTGTATTCGGATGCTGGGTGGTCGAGAGAATTGGGGATTGCTTCAGAGATTTCAGAGAAAAGGGTTTTCTGGGAAGAGTCTGGACATGATTATGCTGTGTTTGTGAAAGAATTGGGTACTTTGAGATCTAGGGCTGATGGAGCAAGATCAAGAGAAGAGGCTTTTGATGGGCACATGGCAATTGCTAAGGTTTTATATGAGAATCAGTTGTATAAAGAGGCTTTGGTGAGTTTCAAGAGAGCTTGTGAGCTTCAACCCACTGATGTGAGGCCACATTTTAGGGCTGGGAATTGTTTGTATGTTCTTGGGAATCACAGTGAGGCAAAAGAAGAGTTTCTTTCGGCGTTAGAGGCCGCGGAGAGTGGTGGAAACCAGTGGTCTTATTTGTTTCCCCAAATTCATGTCAATTTGGGAATTGCACTTGAAGGTGGAGGTATGGTTATTAGTGCTTGTGAGCATTATAGAGAGGCTGCAATTCTTTGTCCAACTCATTTTAGAGCTTTGAAACTTTTGGGTAGTGCTCTTTTTGGAGTAGGTGAATATAAGGCAGCTGTGAAAGCCTTAGAAGAGGCTATTTTCTTGAAAAATGATTATGCTGATGCGCATTGCGACTTAGCTTCCGCTTTACATGCCATGGGTGATGATGATAATGCAGTTAAGGAGTTTCAGAAAGCTATTGATTTGAAGCCAGGTCATGTGGATGCTTTGTATAATTTGGGTGGGCTTTATATGGATATGGGTAGGTATCAGAGAGCTTCAGAGATGTATACTAGGGTTTTGGGGGTGTGGCCGAATCATTGGCGTGCGCAGCTCAACAAGGCTGTGTCACTCTTGGGGGCTGGGGAAAGTGAAGAAGCTAAGAAAGCTTTGAAGGAAGCATTGAAAATGACAAACAGGGTTGAGTTGCATGATGCTATAGCGCATTTGAAGCAGATACAGAAGAAGAGGTTGAGAAGGAATGGAGGTGCCAATGGTGATGAGGCATTTATCATTGTAGAACCCTCAAAATTTAAGACGAATGGCGAGAGGACAACACCGAGGCAGGAGTTAGCCAATGCTCTTGATGTTAGAGCTTTTCAGAGGATCACAAGGTTGATTCGCTGTGACATTGAAATTTTAAGGAAGGAGATGACGGAAAATGATGCACCGGTGTCTTATTCGGTTAGTGGTATCCCTGAGAAGTCCATACGCAAGGCTTCATTGGAGGGAATCCTTTACCGGTTGCTTAATTTCTTGAAACCAGAAACTTTTGTTGGAGCTGTTAAAGCTATAAACCAGAAAGTCCTCTCTGTTCTTGATGAATCACAGTCGGGCAAAGTGGATTTGGGCATGTTTTTTGCTGTTCTTGCACCAATTTGCAGTGGTTTTCCTCAAATGCGAAAAAGGGCAGCATTTGATGCACTCTTGTGGCGGCCTGTGAATGAAGAAGGTTCCACTCTGATCAAAAAAACTGATGCAACGCAGTACATCAAATTGTTACGAGCCATCTACATCCCAACTCATGGCATGAGTGAAATTCTGGAAATCCATGGTGAAACAGATAATGCCTCAATGGTGTCTTTTACGGAATTCCTTGAGATGTTTGACAATCCAGACCGGGGTTTTGGTATCATGTCTAGATTATTGAAGCTTGAAGCCGGGGATAGAAATCGCCATGGTAGTCATGTTTGTACAGTTTGTCGCTACCCTGTGATTGGGTCCCGCTTCAAGGAGATGAAATGTCATTTCAGTCTGTGTAGTCAATGCTACAGCGAAGGAAAGGTGCCTCCTACCTTCAAGCAGGAAGAGTATACATTCAAAGAGTATGACAATGAGGCAGAAGCAATGAAAGATAAGTGTAGGTGGTTCACTTTGCACAGTAAGAATTCCTCCATAGCAACCCCAAGCTAGTTGTGTTTGAATGTGTTCTTGTGATGTTTTCCACATATAAATTTAGTTGTTCAGTGTGAATTATATATATATAGAGCCACTAATGTCTTTAGTGGGCTTTTGTGCCCTTGCATGATAAACCCCTTTTAAGTGGTGATGCTAAATTCATAGTTCCCTAACAACTTCTGTAGAAATCTTTTGTGGGTTCTCATTGTTCTCTCTGTTGTTTTTCAACAGTAAATAGGTTTATGGTATGTTTTTGTTCTCAGATCTTTCTGCAGAGTTTATATAAATTGTGAAGTTCAAATTTCTGTTTCGGGTTGATGAGGCAGAGTTTATTGGATTACTAGGTCATTTGATTAGTCTAGTTCAAAATAATAATAAAAAAAAGGTCATTTGATTAGTAGAGAACATGTCTGCTCTATATATGCACCAGTGTATCGGTTGTTTTGTTTGATGATTTGATTGATTACTTTTATCTTTGCATTTTTAAGCCTAACTCATCCAAAGAAAATCCCAGGCTATGTTATGGCTTTGATTGGGAAGTGGGTTGGCTTTTTGGTTATTTTAGCCTGGGGTTAAAAAATTAGGTTTGGGAAGGGTTTTTGTCTTTTTTGTCTTTTTTGTGAGAGAATGAATGTAATGATTATGAGTTGGATGTGATATTGTCTTATTGGATTAAAAAGCCTATTTTATTTTTTATGACTAAAATAGTCACAAAAAAAAAAAAAAAAACCCTGAGGATTGGCTTCCCAATGCAGCTTATGACTTGTTTTAGAGGATGATGTTGAATTGTTTTTCGGTTTGGGTTCAATTCCCTCACAACCCCCATCCCTGGGCGTTAAGATCCTCTAGAGTGTATTCTCTAGAGTGATCTCCTAGAGTGATTCATCCAAGGGCTGAGGTTGACTCTCACCAAAACGATGTCGTTTTGGTGAGTAATTTCAAAAAAAAAAAAAATTTTAGATTTCACACTCTTCTTTTTCCATCTCTGTTCATCAATGGAGGAATCAGACTCATCCAACAAACCCCATCTTCTAATTCCAGATCCAACATCTTCGATTCAATCAACCTAAATTGAACCCATAACCAAAATCACCATAAACATTGCAGCGAAACGACGTGAACCCATTTCACGGAGAGACCGAATATGCAAGATGGTGGTGGTGGATTTTGAGTTTGAAATGATGGTGTTGAAAAGTGCAGTGGAGGTGGAGAGTGAAGGAACAGAGTGAGCAGTGGTAGGTGAAGCCAGAGCAAGGTGTTTAGCAATGGGTGCAGGGGATTTAGGGGTTGTTGTGGGGATTGGGAGGTGGATTGAGGAGGGGAGAGAGGGGGTGGGAGAGGTGGAGGGGGTGGAGAGATTGGATGGGAAGTTTGAGGTAAGAAATGTGGAGGAAGAAAGTGCAATCTGGCCATCTGTTGCGATTGATCTGGGTTGGAGTGGATGATCATGCCACACACAATCAATGGCCATCTCTCCCTCTCTCTCTTTCTGTCTCTGTGTTTCTGTGAAATCTGGAATTTTTTTTTTTTTTTTTTAAATTACTCACCAAAACTTGCATCTTAGCCGTTGCAAGCTGAGTAAGACACGTGGCAGCCATTCATGCATCACTGTAGGAGATCAATGTAGGATTTCACTCTAGAGGATCCTTACGCGTCCTGGACCCCTATCTGAATGACAGTTGTTTGGTTTGAATTTTAAGGTTTCACTTTTTAAAAAATTAAAATTTTTTGCTTTTTAAATTTTTTTATTTTTACTGAACTTTTTAATATTCTAAGTAATTTTTTGTAATTTTTAAATACACTTAAAAATTATAATATTTGTGAAAAAAATATTTAAAAAATTTATTAAATATCAAAAATATTTTTTTAAAAAAGATACGAGAATTCAATACATTTTTGTTATTTTTGTGTATTTATTGATTTTTTAAAATATTTTATTTTTTAGATATATTTAAGTAAGGTGTATTTAAAAACATAAAAAATTTATTTAAAATTTTGAAAATATTTATTAAAAATAAAAAAATAAAAAATTTAATTTTCAAAAAATTAGAACGAAACGCACGAACTTTTTACTCTTGCCAAGACCTTTCTAAGATTGATGTGCTTTGGGTGTGGGAACTTCTATTTTCACACGCTGCCATCTCAGTTCACATAATTCATGAATTTTTGGTTCGAAACTTGATTTCAATACAAAATTCATTAGTTCAGAAGTTGATTTCTGTATAAAATTGAACCAAAGATGCTGCCAAATCAAATAGTTTTTTTTTTTTTTTTTTAAGATGATTTCTACACCAAATAGTTTTATTCAAAAGTTGATTTCTCAATGAAAAGAAGCTATAGCTCTGTTTGGTAGAGCTGTGAGAAAGTGCTTATAACTTATGCCTAAACAGCTTATAACTTATAACTATGACCATAAGCTGATTTCCAGCTTATTCTTAAAGCATCTCCTGCCCCACTCAAAGAATAAGCTGATTTCTGACTTCCAAAAAGCTATAAGCTATAATCTATAAGCTAAACCAAACACATCAGCTTAAATTAAGCTGAAAGCTGAAATAAGCTGTAATTAAGCTCTGCCAAACAGCCACTATGTACATTACGTGGAATCATGTATGAAAGTAGAATCTCCCTTTCGAGTTCTTTAGATTTCACGGGTACAACAGTACCGTCGTCCTATAGGTTGTTAGGTAATATTTGGTAAAATTTTAAAATTATGATTTGATAATAGAATTATATTTTAAATTTATAAATTTCAAAATTATGATTTAAAAAGAGAAAATTTATTTGATTATGAGTTTTGAATTGAATTTTAAATTTTTAATGTGACATGAAATGAAAAAAATTGTTTGGTTATGCATTTTGAAAATAATTTTCAAAATTTAATTTAAAAACTGATAACTCATAACCAAACACAAAAATCAAAATTCTATTGAAAATTTTATTTAGAACTCATAACCAATTGTTTTTTTTAAAATTCAATTCAAAAAAATAATGTCATTTTAATTTAAAAAAATAATTTCTATAATTTAAAAAATATCAAAAACAAATATAATTTTTTTTCCCCAAATAACAGGTGGCGATTGGCGATTGCAAAAAAAAAAAAAAAAAATTACACCGTTTCGGTCAACCGGCCGGACGTCCAGGGAGACGTCTAAGAGGATAACCGGGTAGATCCAAAATTTAAAAACTCCTCTGCTTTTCAAAATGAAAAGGATGAAAGAGAGTCTGCCAAACATGAAAAAGAAATAAATTTTGAAATGTATGATGGAATCACATTTTCAAAACTCTATCTAAACAATACATGCAAACGAAAGAGTGGATTATAATTAGAAATATATCCAAACACAGCCATTTATTTTTATTTGGGATTTATATATATATATATATAAAATCTAGTCTACTCTTAAAATTGTAGAGGGAAGGAAAAGCCGCTATGCGACAGAGACATGTAGAATATATAGAAACTAAATAAATCTATGCACACCTAGGATGGTAATGGATAATCTACTCTGTGGGTATTCACGGAGACTCAACCCAAATACATGGGTTTTCTTTTTTTTTTCTTATTCATTGGGTAAGGTAAGTGATATTCTTTAAATATCCACAGGGGATGGGTTAGGGATGGGTATTTTTTTTTTAATTTTTAAGGTTCACAATCATTTTTTTTTAAAAATTTTTTAAGATTCACAACCAAAGTTAAATATACATTCAATCTTTTTTCTTTTGTTTATTTATTTAATTTTTTTTTTTTTTAAGGTTCACAACTATTTTTCTTTTTTTTTTTTTAAATTCACAACCAAAGCTAAATATACATTCAATCTTATTTTATTTTATTTGGCTCAACAATAAAATCAAATATACATTAATTAACATTATCACATTATTCTTGTCAAATTTTATGCATATCTAGAATTTTTTAAATTTATTTAAAAAAATTAAGGACATTGTCTAGTGCAGGTTTCGGTTTGCTTTTCTATGTTATTTTATTTTGTTATGTATTGTAATTTTCAGAATGGTTTGTTTGTTCTGAAATTTCAATTAACGAGTATGAATCTATTTGTTTTATGTTATCACACAATTTATACAACATATATATAGATATATGAATGTATTTGAAAATAAGGAAATTGTAGAGAATCGAAACAAGCATGAGTCGTGATTGGTTAGAAAGGATGGGTATAAAGATTTATTTGCTGGAAAAACAAAAAGGGGATACAAAGTCTTACTACATAATTTTTTTTTTTAAAATAAAAGAATTTTTTTCTTAATTATGAACAGATTTAACTGAAATCAGCTTGTTTCCCAATGTTATGCTTCATTTATTTAGATAGAAAATATTTTTTAATGAAAAATATTTTTCATAAAAAAAATTAAAAATATATTTTTTTATATTTGGTGGTGGTGGTGATGGAACGAAGGTAAAAGTAGAGATTGTGACATAGTGGTGGGGTGATGGCGGCAGTGATGATGGTAGTGGCTATGGTGATGGTAGTGTGATAGTAAAGGTGAGAATAGTGGTGATGATGTTGTGAAATTAGTAAAAATTTAATTGAAAAAACATTTTTTGTTTTTTAAAAGTAACAAACAACAAAATTCGTGAGGGACTAAAATGAGTGGTTCAGATTTGTTAAAAGGTATAATTAGATTTTGGATAAATTAAAATGAATGGTTCAAATTTGCTAAGAGAAAGATGGTTTAATGTTTAAAATGTCCGTGACTAAGAGATCAACAAACAATTCCTTGTTTATGCCCTGATGCAATTTAATATGGGTCTTATAATACTTTCTTCAAACAGGTTCTTTCACATTTTATTTCTTCAAACAGGCTCTTATAACATTGTAAACAGGTTCTTATAACATGTAGGGGAGAGAGTGAGAGTGAGAGTGAGAGTGAGAGAAATGGTTGTAATTTTTTTTTTAATCTTCCATGTTCTTCCACATTTTTTTTTAATTACTAAAACTTATTTGATTGTCTCAAAATTATATATTTGATTATTATAAAACAAACTTTTTAAGTAATTAATTAATGTGTATTTGATTTTGTTGTTGAACCAAATAAAATAAAATAAGATTGAATGTATATTTAGCTTTTGTTGTGAACCTTAAAAAAAAAATAAAAAAATAAAAAAATAAGTTGTTAACATTAAATATATTAAAAAAGAAAGAAAAAAGATTGAAGATATATTTAGCTAAAACCTTTTTTAAAAAAAAAAAATGTTGTTAACATTAAATATATTAAAAAAGAAAGAAAAAATATTGAAGGTATATTTAGCCTTTGTTGTGAACATTAAAAAAAAAAAAAAAAAAAAGAAGTTAAACATTAAATATAAAAAATAAAAATAGGGATTAAAGTGAGTTAGGAAAAATCCAAACCCATTAGGAAATGGGAAGGGTGGTACCCATGGGAAAAATTTATTGTAGGGAAATGGAGATAGAGAATTAATATCCACCCCATTAACCCCCATTACCATTCCGAGCTGTGATTGGGAGCCCGAATGCCCCTAATATACAAAAACGTCGTCGTTTTTGTATTTTTTTTTTATTTTTTATTTTTTATTTTTTTTTAGCAGAAGGAAGAAGACGAAGAAGAGAAGGAGGGGAAGGGGGAGGGGGAGGGGGAGGGGGGAGGGGAGGGGGCCAACAAACTCTGGGCTGAGGCAGAGGGCGGAGGCGGGGGCGGCGAGGCAGCGGCGGGGCGGTGAGGCAGAGGCGGAGCTGCGACGGCAGGGATGCTGCGACGAGCTGGGGCTGCTGCGACGAGCGATGGCGGACGACGATCAGGCGACTGCGACGGCAGGCGGCGAGGTGCGGTCGTCTTTCCCGATCTTCTCTCTCTCTCTCTCGTCTTCCCCGATCTTCTCTCTCTCTCTCTCTCTCGGGGCATTCGGGGCAGGGCTCATTCGGGCCCCAAATCATTTTTCTACCATTCCACACTGTAGCTAGGCAACAGAGACAAGTAGAATCTATAGAAACTAATAAGGCAAAGTTTGGGAACTTATAAAAAAGTCAAAAAGTTATTCAAAAAGTTAAAAAATTAACACTATTCACCAAAAGTCAACAATTACGGCTGCACAATTCCCAATTCAAATTTCTCCATACAAATCAATTTTTAAAATTTTTTATTACACATTTTTTCATAAAAAGTCAAAAAGTTAACTCAAACATCCATATTTTCAACCTCAATTTTTTAGTCCAAAAAGATAAAAAGTACACTTATTTAGAACACCCCAAACAATCCCTAAATCTATGCACACCGTGACCTTGCCTATGACGAGATTTGAATTGCCAACCTCTCATTTGAGGATTGGGTTAATGCTCTACTAGATTAAAGCCCGTGGTGGTTAAAACCAATTATATGCATCACATCTCTTTTTGAATCTTAAATTTGAACAAAAATTTGTAAGAAAAAACAAATCAGAAAAGTAATAAAAACATTTTTTTTTTCACTTTTCTGTTTTTCTTTTCTTTTCCTTTCCATTCACAAATTTCTTCCTAAATCCAATATCCAAACACGTTGATCTTCCCCTCTAGGGTCTTGCTTAGAGCATTTCTTATATGTTTGTAGTGTATTTTCTTTATAATAGTTGAATCGAATGTCCATGACGGCCACGGTATCATCATCACATCACTAGCAGCTAGATCATGAGCTGGTTCTCAAACCTACAATTGCAGATGATGATGATGATGATCTCCTCGCCACGATCACAGAACAGCAAGAAGACAACCAAAAATCGAGTTACCATTGCAAAAGACTCTGGAATTGGTGATGTGGCACCACCAATTCCTCCTGAAAAAGTATAATCTAATGGCTGCTTCTATGGGGATTCAACTTTCAAGAAACTCCATAGCTAGAATAACAAAGAGCAAAGCCATATCATCATTCCAAGAACTAGTAACATGTTTTTATCATCAAGGCTAAAATAATAATAATCATAATAATACTAATAATTATTATTATAATAAAAAAATAAAAAAAATAAAAATCAACCATCCAGAAGAGTGCAAAGTCCACTAAAAAATTTCAACTCTACCTGCGACAAATTCAGAAAATAAACTACGGGGAAAAAAGAAAAAGAAAAGGTAATTAGCCTTGTAATATTAGGGTAAAATAAATAGCTAACTATAGCAAAACTTAATATCATGTAACAGCTAAATTACGCACACTTAACACGAGCCACATTTATATGCTTCCATTTAAGCATCTGATATTATCTTGCAGTAGCCCTAGGAATCTCACCGATATACTGTACTCCAAAGATGAAAGCTAATCAACCAAGTAAACCATGTCTCGTGCATTATGCTTCTCTGATGTCATGTCAATTTAGAAGTGCAAAAATACGGCCCTTCATTCTGGAAATTGGCAGCGGATTCTGCAGCCACCCTCTATATTGATTATAATTGAAAGAAATCCATATTGTCTCCACTCTTAAGAAAGTACTTGAAGCCATATTACCTATTTTGGGGAGAAGACAAAAAAAAATGAAACAAAGTCACCATTAATTTAACTCTAATCAATGAGGCAATCCTTCGTCGAAAAACGATTTAGTTGTAATGGTTCCTCTTGGAATTTATTTTTTATTAGACACTGTCCACATATTCAGGGATTGAGGTAACACTTTTCCACTATTCTTGAAGCAGTGGGCAAAGGTGTCATAACATAAAAATCCTTGCCCATTCAGAAGAGTTCAGTGCAGTAGCCGACACAAGGGTTAATAAAATTTTGGTTAAGAGGGACTCTCCTTCAGTCACTGATCTGGTAAACTCAGTTTGTCTCTTGAGAGCATGATCATCTGATGCATGATGTTATTGGTCTATTGAAACATTTGGTGACTATGGCAAAGTGGATTACTAAAATTAATGAAAAGGCAGCTGACCTTTTGCAAGGCTGGAGCTTTTTAATTCACAAACTCAAAGTGCATACCTATACCATAGTTATTCCTTGCGAGTAATGTTTATTTTTCTGTTCATCATTTGGTCTCTTCCCTGGTTTAATCTTATCGTTATCTCATCAAGGGATGCTCTATCTTTTTTGAAAAGTTGTTTGTATATATAATACTTCATTTCGCACAGGACTTGAAATAGGGCATTAATCTACTAGTTTTTCTTCTTCATAATAAAGAAAAGGGAAAAAAAAAAAATTTCTTACATAAAATTTATACAAAAAGCTTGACAAGAATGATGTGGTGTGTGGAAATGCAATCTACGTTACACGGACTTTTTGGAATTTCTGAGGTTCCCGTGTTGACACGACACAAAACGGGTATGGGTGCGAAATACAACGTGGATACGGAGAGAACCTGTAGCTGACTTCGAAAGGGTGAAAAGTTCCTCTCTCTTCCCTTTTTAACATATAATAAATAAAATAAATCATATATTTTTTTAAAAGAAATCTAATTAAATCATATATAATAAAAAAAATATATAAAATAAATCATCTGATTTTTATTTTTTTATTTATTTTAACATAATTTGTTATTCCTTATTTGTTATATTTTTTTATTTATAATATATATATATGTCAATTAAAAATAAAAAAATTAATTATAGAGAGATATTATAAATATATTTAAAAAAATACCTATTTAACTTATCTTTATATAATAAATATATTTTAAAAAATAATTATTCAACGTATCCCCATACCCGCATCTAAATTTAGATCCATATCTACGTATCCTCAATTTTTAGTTTCAAAGTGCCTGACTCTTAGATATGCACCTGCACCCGCACCCGATACCCACACCCGAGTTAGTGTAACGTAGAATGCCGTTATTATAAATAAATTCATCTTCAATGGTGTTTTGTTTTGAAATGAAATGTTCACAATGAGCCACATCATTATGTATGAATTTTTTTTGTATAAAAACTCTAAAAAAAGAGGTATTTAAACTATCAAGGGTCATGATGCAGTGGTCCTCGGTCTGACCCATAGGCTTCCCTCTGCTGGGCTCTTGGTGCAGTGCTACACCAACTATGGTTGGGCCAGTAGAATGATATGGGACTACTTGCATAAGGCCTTGTTCCCCAGACAAGGACACCACTTCAAAATACCTCTCCCTAGCCTTTCTGTCTATTTGGTGGTTATTGATGTGCCCATATCATAACACCCTATCGTATTAAGAACAACAACCGACTAATTCAACTTCAATAATACATTGACCTACTAAGTATTAACTAATAATATAATAGTTTTTCTTTATTTTGATGCATACAACCCATTATAATAGTTTTTCCATATTTACGCATCCTCAATTTTTAGTTTCAAAGTGCCTGACTCTTAGATATGCCTGCACCCGCACCCGCACCTGATACCCACACCCGAGTTGGTGTAACGTAGAATGCCGTTATTATGAATAAATTCATCTTCAATGGTGTTTTGTTTTGAAATGAAATGTTCACAATGAGCCACATCATTATGTATGAATTTTTTTTGTATAAAAACTCTAAAAAAAGAGGTATTTAAACTATCAAGGGTCATGATGCAGTGGTCCTCGGTCTGACCCATAGGCTTCCCTCTGCTGGGCTCTTGGTGCAGTGCTACACCAGCTATGGTTGTGCCAGTAGAATGATATGGGACTACTTGCAGAAGGGCTTGTTCCCCATACAAGGACACCACTTCAAAATACCTCTCCCTAGCCTTTCTGTCTATTTGGTGGTTATTGATGTGCCCATATCATAACACCCTATCGTATTAAGAACAACAACCGACTAATTCAACTTCAATAATACATTGACCTACTAAGTATTAACTAATAATATAATAGTTGTTCTTTATTTTGATGCATACAACCCATTATTTTATCAGAGAAATAAAAAATGTGACTTAGGGTTGGTTTGGGATGTTCTAAAAAAGTGCACTTTTTGACTTATTGGCTTATATGGGTTGGGTTTGGGTTGGGTTTGATGTGATGTGTTAGAGAGGTGATGTGATTTAAATAAGATGATGTGACTTAAATAGGATAGTGACTTAAATAGGATAGTGACTTTTTGACTTTTTGTATTATTTAGATCATGCCAAACTTGGCCTTAATATTGATACATTGTCTTTCGAAAGTAGGATTGCAGCATGCTCATTAGATTCCAAGTTGATGAAAACTGAAATCTAAATCTAGATTGAAATTCAATACTTCTTAATATAAGACACAAAAACTTATGACAAGAAGCCCACAAAAGATTAGACTGAAGGCATTTTCCACATGAACAAATTTTAAATAAGATGTCAAGGGAACAAGGGCAGGCATTATTTTGTCATAACAGGGTAAAGATTTCAATTTATACTAAAAATATGAATATCTCCAATGGTGACCATACTTACATAAGATGAATGGAAGATGGACCAGTAAAGGCAGCAACTTTCTGGGCACGCTGAGCTTCACACCTGTACAGTCCCTTCATTTCTTTTTTCACCCGACGAGCCTCACGCCTTTCTTCTTTTATAGCAGCCTGCATGCAAAGTGTTTCAACATTGACATAAAGCATGATACAATTGGATAAAGAAAATGATAAAAACCAAGTGCAAATTTCTCGAAGTATCAGACACTCAATGAACAAAATTTTCAACCGAACAAGATTCTCTTTTCCACTCCATATTCAGTGCGACTAAATGTGACCAGCCAAAAAGATGTTCTTGTTTGTCATTAGGCCTTGTTTGGGAACCAACCCGTTTAGTCAAAAAGCCAAAAAGTTACTAAAAAAATCAAAAAGCCAGCAACCCATACCAAAAAGTCAAAGATTCTCTTTTCTCTCTATTTTTTGCACATCTTTTCGTAAAAAGTCAAAAAATCATCCCAAATATACTAGTTTTTTTTTAGCTCATATTTTAACTAAATAGCCAAAAAGTTACTAAATTAGCCTGTTCCCAAACGAGGCCTTAGAAATAGAAAAAGAGAGATAAGTAAGAGATCATAGTAGCATGATTTAGTCAATAAAAGTATTGCAAATTCAATATTGTCATATGCAAAATAAGTTGAAATAAGCAGATGGCAGACACCTTCCGCTCTTTCTTTTCCTCCTTTGATTCCTGACCAAGTTGCTTCCTCTTCAGCGGCTCATTTTTTGAGGTAGTCAAATCTTTCACCTTTTTTGTAGCAGATTTCATACTGTGAGGCAAATAGTCCACAGGAAGCTTCTCTTTTCCTTTAAGTGATATTAAATGGCTAGGAGCACTTAAAGCTCCAGAGAGCGTTTCGGCCAACTTCTTCTTTCTCCTTACTCCTGGCGTTTCTATCTTCCCAGGGTGATTATCAAGATTTGAATATGTTGAAATGATAGTCTCACAATCCCACACTTCAGACTCATCACTACTTTCCTCTACAACCACCACATCTTCATCTTGATTATCATTTTCAAACTTTTCAGCATATTCAATACACTGGCGAATAACATCGCCAGCACAGTCCTCTGACTCTGCAGGAACTTTATATTTGTCATCAAGTTCCAAATCTTCAGTCACATGGTCCTTAAGAGCATGATTGAGCTTTTCTGCAAGAGATTCATGGTGTTCATCTTCTTCAGCTATGAAATTATCGTATTCATCATCACTGTTTGTACCGTATTCCTGAAGTTCAAGCTGTAATTACCAATGCAATGTCAGTGAGTGAGTTCTGTAGAGAGAGAAAAGGGCACAAGATAATAACAATAATAATAACAGATGGCTGAGTCAGTCTCTCTCTCTCTCACAAGATAATAACAATAATAATAACAGATGGCTGAGTCTCTCTCTCTCTGTGTCTCTCTCTCTCTCTCTCTCTCTGATGCAAAGAATATGAGCTAATCTGAAATTTCGTATGGAACACATTAGTGAACACAATATGAAAGATAACCACTCAATCTGATAGAGCATAGGCCACATTCATTGAGAATATCCATGTAAAACAAATATTGACAACATTAAGCATGCAATCATGACTAAAATGTGTGGGTAGACAAATCTGTGTAATCAAACTCAAGGGACCCTGAACAGAAAACTCAACAAAGTATGCAACAATCATGACCACTCTTACAATAGCAGAAACCAGGTGACCAATGCACTGTTCAGCAGTAAAAATGAGAACAGTCATATACAATGAGCTATAAACACATTGAAAAATATATTTTCTCAATTATGCTGATAATAACTCTGTGGATGTTGTCCCTATGAGTGCTAGAGCAAGTAACTTAATGTTTGTTTTACAAGAACTTCATCTGGGTTAATGTGAAAAAGAACTTCCAACATTTATATGTTATTTTATAAGAATATCAAGATATCAAGGTGAAACATACACCCTTAGATAAATCACATAAGAACAGAACAGTTGCATAAAAGTAATACTAGAAGTGCACAAATGAACCAACGTTATAGTGAACCGAACCGAACCGAACCGAACCGAACCAAACCCAACCCAGTCTTCACAGTTCAGTTTGGTCCGGTTCTTCGAGGCCTCAATCCGATTCTTGGTTCTAAATTCTGAAGGACCGATCAATTCAATTCGATTCTGCTTTTGATGTAAGGTTTACCATTTACTTGACCCAATCTGAGAACTGAACCCAATATAATGCTAAATTTTTTTTTATATGTTTGCTCCAGCATGCAACCCTCCTACAATAGTGCTTTGTCTTAGTGAGCTGCATGCGAGTGCTACATAGAATTTGACTAGTGTATAGGGAAGGAATCAAAGTAAAATTTTTCACCAGTTATTTACACACTCATACTGGATTATTGTCCCACATTGCTTGGCAGCAAAGTACTAGTCCACGAGCTCTTCTACAAAAGTAGTTGTCCCACAAACAGTTAAGTTCTTAAATGAATAACCATAGGTTTAGAACCAAAGCGAACCATTCTTTGTCAATTTGGTCTGGTTTGGTTAAGTTCATTGTTCAATTCGAGGATGAGAACAACTTCCAAACCCAAAACTGAACAGACCCATGTGCATCCCTAGCTAATAGCCTAATACTAACAAAATAAGGACAACGAAAAATCATTGTTTTTGCAAACACACTAACAGAGAAAAGTAGTATCCAGAACAGAATTGATAAACGCTGACTGACTAAAACGATTGAGTAAGCACTCCATAACTTGAAGAAAAACCTGCAACATGATTAACTATAGTTAGAAAACTATTTTGTTGAGTGCTTTCATATTTAAAACATTTAGGGAAACTTGACCACTGACTTTTAGAAGACTTGATCACCGATTGCTCCCAAAAAAAAAAAGTTCATTATATATTTGGAAAGACAATGAACAGGCCAAATCTTAGTGGATTTGTTGCCCTCCACGCCATATTGCTCATGAAAAAGTCACGCAATGTTCAAATAAGTATTACCAGCCCAGATTAGAGGCTTATATCAAACTCCCAGCTACCTTCCTCAATTTTCAATCTTCCTCTGCTTGAATTTGCTATATTTTTTTATTTCTCTATTTTTTTGTTTTGAATTTCCTATAGTTTGAATTTTGAAAAAATATTACACGGAAATGCCGATTTTGTACTCATCTTCATTCTTCCACACAAGGTTTTGTGACCAGAGATCAGTCATTTAGCAATTCAAGCCTACAGTAAAGAAACTAGTCTCAGAGTTGGGCAACTTGGTAAGCAAATAAATTTTCTTCTGGTAGAACACTCACTGCCCTGCTTCCTGTTTATACTACCTATTCTTCTGGTAGAACAAAATCAGACATTACAAGATATCCAAAAATACACCACGGAAACTCAGAAAGAGTTTTAGGGCACAAAAGATTACTTTTCCAGACTTTAGTGACGTTAATTTGGATTTCTATTTCAAATGTTTAAGAAAGGTCATTCCAAATTCTAAAGCAATACAAAATAAAGATTTTGGAGTTGAGTATTTATTTATTTGTTGATAAGATTTTGGAGTTCAAAATTTACATTAGCCAACAATTTTCCCCACATTCGTTACAATTAAGTTTCATTTCACAAAGTCCGTGTCATCCAAATTTTTGACCATAATCACAGAGTTTAGATTTTTTCTATTTCAATAAATAAATGACAAACTTTTGATTTAGAAACAGGAAAACAAACACATATAGAAATAACCAAAGACCTCACCATGTCAAACTGCTCATCTAAAAGGCGGCGAGTTCTTTGTTTCGCAGCAGTGCTACCGGCATTGGGCAGGAGATTTCTGACTTCATCAGCATCAACAAAGTCAACCACATCAACTCCTTTTCTGTTCACCTCAGAGTTTTCAACCAAATTCAACTTTTTATCAAATTCTACATCATCTTCTTTTCTGTTCACTGCAGAGTTTTCTACCAAATTCAACTTTTTATCAAATTCTACATCCTCTGCTTCATCAAGAAGGTTAGCCTTGACAACAAAATCCTCTTCCAAGTCCTCATCATCAGAACCAAAACGAGACAAATCACTATCATCAAGCAATGCAACTACTTCAGGATCAACTGCTTTCTGAATCCTAACACCTACAGTCCTTGATGCTACATTATAAATTGACTTCTCGTTCGAATCATCCTTCACACCAGGAATTTCTACTCTCGAAGCATCATATGCCTAAAACACAAAAACAGTAGTATTGTCACAAAGTATCCTCACAATAAAAAATCCAACAAAACCACCATTCATGCCTAGCAAAGAAAGGTTTCTATGTCAGAGTATATTAGTTATTGTGTTCAGATTCACAACAAATAAAAAATAAATAAATAAGAACAATTGAAAACATAAAGAACTCAAGACTTCACTGTTCAAAAACGAACCTTCACATCAAGTGGAAGCTGATCGAGCTTCGCTTTACTATTATGATAATAAGCCGAACCACCACCAGTATTCTTAATCTCCCTCAAATGAATCAAATAGTTATAACCGTCATCGGGAAACCCTAGCTCCAAAATCTCCCTCCTTATATGATCCGGCAACACCGCCGCCGCACTCTGCGGCGGCGCTCGAATCTGCTTTCGCAAATCTCCGCCGTCATCTTCGTCATCACAATCATCCGGAGCGTCAGCGAACACTGAGTTGGGATCGTTGTCGGCGAATTGGCCAACTTCATCTCCTTCGAAGAAGGTATCGGGTGAGTAAGAATTGTTGTCGACTCTCACGAAAATTCGATCCCCCGAAGGTCCATCGGTGTAGTTTGGATCAGAGGAATCTCGAGCGAGGAGTTGAAAAGTAGCCGCTTGTTTCTTGTTGATGAATTTCTTCTTGTTACCCATTTTCGACGACGGAGCTTCTCTATAGAGAGAAAGAGAGAGAGAGGGGGGGTCTGTAACGAAAGAGAGTAATATCTAAAACCCTAAATCGCAGTGCACTGATCATGACACGTGGCAGTCAGGGGTTAAAAAGAGGGAAAAAAATTGTTCCGTTGCCGGGACTTGAACCCGGGTCTCTCGGGTGAGAGCCGAGTATCCTAACCAACTAGACTACAACGGAATGTGCCATGGTCTGAATAAATAAACATTATTATAGAATTTTGTTAACTTTTTTTTTTCTTTTGGGTGTTAAAATGATTTCGAAAAACTTTATATTCGCACACTTATACATAATGATTAATCTTTTTAAATTTCTTATTATATTACATAAAAGTGCACGTTAACAAAATTTATGGAGCAAATTATGCTAGTTTTTATATTTTAGTTTTTATATCATTTTAATCCATATAACTCTAATTTATTCAATTTTAACTATGAATTTATGATTTTGTCTTTAATTTAGTCCAATTTAGTCCAATCGATTACAACGATTAACATTTTTTTAATAAAAACTACTCACACAAGTAGCATGTGTCATACTCTAAATAACACGTGTCACTTATGTGCATGTTTTTTATTAGTTTAAAAATAACATGGACAACAATGGTAACCAAACAATTAAGATAAAATTTAATATATACTTGTGGACTACAATTACCAATTTAAAATGTTACATCTTCTAATAGGATCAATAAGAGGAATGAAAATTTAAGATATTTTTGTTTACCCACTTATTAATGCCCAAAAACGATGACATGAATAATTCAATATGACTAGGTAAACTTGTGAAAAAATATCCATGCCATTGAGAATGTCATGTTAGTCCAGTTGTTCGCAGCCGCTCTTATGTTCATAGCCATTAAAGTGGCGTGGAAACAACTGTGTACCCAAAAAGTATAAATAGATATAATTACAGATAAATATAGATTAGTGAAAAAATGAGAAATTTGTGTACCCAAAAAGTTCCATAAATTTTCTTATAAACAATTTAGTACCATTGAATTTGAAAAGTATATAGTGAAATTCTTTCACTATATTTTTCTAGAGATTTCAAAAGTAGATATACTTCATTTGTGCACTGTTATCTCATTAATATTTCGTCAAAATGGGACATTTGTATACTATTGTCTTATTAAGTTTTTGTTAGATGTGTCATTCTTAAAATGTGACAATGAAATATCATTTTAATGTGTGCACTATTATTTTATTATGTTTCCAAATGTAGGCATGCTTCATTTGTGAGATTTTAATGTGAGATAGGATTTATGAGATCATAAGATTATTTATGGAACTAAATAGTTCACAAGTCATGGATAGGATTTATATAGTAAATGCCTCTAAACATATTTATCATCTTTTTGGGATTTATATCTCAAGAAACTCTATTTACACACTATATTTCTTCTCAGTACACCCTATAGGAACATTAAATTTTTATTACAATAATAACCTCAAGTACAATGACTCTTAAGGACAACTAAATACACACCAATAGGTCAATTGTTTGTGTGCTAGATTTGGGTGAAGTGGAGTGATGTAATGTTTAGTTTATTTGAACATGAATGTTTTTGTTTCTTTGTTTTTTTTGGAGCGAAGTGAAAAATATCTAAAACCATGCAATAGTCCCACTATAACAATTGGTATATTAAGCATAAAACAACTGTGTCCAAACTTTCATCCAAAATAGAGAGGATTTCATTAATCATGACCAAAATAGTCATCCAAAAAAACCTTGGTGATCTACATCACCATGTCCAAACTGAGGCACAAAAAATTGTATCCAGCCCTACAAAACCATTTACAAACTTCGGCACAAAAACGACATCATCATGCATAACGAAAATAAAATAACCACATTGACGTCTATCCTACATAACCAAAACAAAAGTATCATATTCTAAGTCAATCCATTAATACGTCCCAAAATATCATGCAAACACTAATGACGATTTCTTCCCTTTTGAACTTGTTCTAGCTTTTGGTAGTGAAGAAAGGGTGACAAACTTCTTCCCCTTTGACACATATGTAGCTGAGCCATCATATGAACCTTCACATGGGCCTAGGGTGCCTTGATGAATCTTGGTAGAGGTCCTCTAATATTGACCCCTTGTAATGCTGCTGTTTGGGTTAGTCGACTACTAATAACCAATCCTAATGGTAGTCTTATGTTCATGGATAGTTGACTACTTGGCCACATTCTTGCTTCAGTCCTTGATTGAGTGTTGGCCTGAGTAGTTGGCTGAGACCTTGTTTGAGTGCTGGGCTAACTCATTGCTTGAGTTCTAGGTTGTGTCCTTGGCTGAGTGCTAGGTTGAGACCTTGTTTGAGTATCGGGCTGAGTGTTGGGTTGAGTCATTGCTCAGTGTTGGTTTTAGTTGTTGATTGGCTTGCTCTTGGTTGAGCACTCTTGTTATTTCTCACCTGCAAATGATTAATAATCAGTAGGCATAAAGAAAATCTAAAACTTGAATAAATTGATGTTTGTAATTCTAACCTTTGGGCCAATATTGGTTGGCCTTTGAAATTTCTTTTGTTGTGCCCAAATTTACCACATAAGCTACATGTTGTAGTTATGTTTTTCCTTTCCAACTTGTGGGAATTCTTGGGCACATCTACTTGCTTTATCCTCTTATTTTTGGGTCTGCCAGACTGCTTTTTTACATGTAGGAGTAATAGTCTAGGCAAACCTGTCATAGCTCACATTTTAGGACCATTAATTGGGTATATCATTAGCTCATAGCTAGCCATGTAAGTCTCAGTTTGGGCAACCTCGTCTAGAGTAGCTAGTATAAGATAATGAAACTACTCAAGAAAGCAGGAATATTGAATGAGACCTCGATAGTGCAGAGAAGCCTCACCTAGCAGATCTACCAAAGCCTCATCAGCATTAGTAAGTCCCAGATCCAGTGGAATAGGCAAGCCGACGAAAGGAAGGGCAGAGAGCATGGTGAATTCCTCGAGGGTCATAGCCATCTCCCGGACCTCAGAAAGAGGAAGGTATCGGTGGTGTTCCATCACCTCTTCATCAAAGCGCCTAGATAGCTATGATCGACTATGACATCACTGATGGAATCGCATAGGGTATCAAAACCTATCCCCTCGACTAGAAAGTGGATAGGGTCTGGAAGGTGGGCGTACCACTCAATCACACCTAAAACAGAACCAAAGCCCCGTATAGCCCCAACTACTCTCTTGTAAGAATAAAGAAGAGAAACATTTAAAGTTGTGGTTCACAGCAAATGAAAGAAAATGAAACAAAAAGACCATAGAAGGGATAGTAAAGGAGAAAAGCGTACCCTGAAGGTTGTCTAGAAGACATGGAGACCAGGCTTGCATAGTACTATAGCAAGAGGGCTGATAATGTCTCGCTCGTAAAATTGCTACAGGTTTATCCGAGAGACATCCTTCGATGGAACATAAGTGTCGGGGTCAAAGTCGTCACTAACCATCGACAATCTAGGTCAAGTACAAGTTGTAAGTCAAAAAGTTGGAAAAGTTATGAAAATGGTGAAAATTAGCAAAAATGGGCAGAAAAATCGGGTCAGAAGTACATAAATGGGCAGATAGTTGGTAAATGGGCACAATAATACGGCAAAGTAGTGAACAGCGCAGGTTAACCAAAGAAAGTGTGAAAATCCGGTGAAAAGTATGAAAATCTTAGGAAATGTCCAGAAAACTCACAAAATACGATAAAAGTGCAAAAAAAAAAAATAAGTACAAAGTCAAAAGGCGTGAAAATGTGGCAAAATACCTAAGAATAGTCGTAGTATGGTCGAAATCAACTTCTAATCGGATAAAAATGATGAGCACTATGAATAGAATCCAAAAAGTTGAATTGTAAACCAACCCGTAAAGCGGCAAAAGAGCAAGGAATAAGGGAAGAAGATGAGGTTAGAGAGAGAGGCAGAAAGTGTTTTCGATTATGTGGGAAGTGGAAACGAAGGTGGATATTTAAACCATTCAGGTAAGCAAAAATTCGAATTTGCCTTCCGACTGTTTGCGTAGGTTTGTGGGCTCCGTTCCTTTTTCGAGTCTAAGGCATTGCTTCCTATACCAACTTGCTTTGACCATCAAAGAGTCGCCACTTAATTTTTAAAAGGGAATTAAGAAATCTTTAAGAATGAAAACTAAGTTAATGCCCAGTCCGTCATAACTAGAAAATTTCTAAGTTCGGGAGCTTAGGTACAAAAGGAGAAAGCCATTTTCATGGAAGCACCCTCTTTTGCTTAATCTGAAAATTGGCCTCTACTCACTCTCTATTTTATGATTTTAGTGGTTGATTATTCACAAACTTCATTATTAGACCTAAAACCCTTAACTAACCTAAAACTACGTTATTTGAAGAAAAATGAATATTATATATTTTAGATTGAATGAAGGAAGCCATATTTTCATAAAAAGTGATTTTTTATTAAAAAAAAGTGACTTTTGGATAATCCATGGCCTTAAACATAAACTAAAATACACAATATTCATAAAAACATACAAAACACACAATATTGCATAGAAAAACAATTAACTTGCATAATTGGAAAATAATGCAAGCACACATACCAAGAGGATAGAGAGGACTTTCCCGGATGTCCACTGACGCATCTTGCATGTATACATAAAATAAATGTCCTAATCATGCAACTAACATCCAAAAACATGAACTTAGGCATGGTTTGGGGCTACTAATGATGCTTATGCAGAAAATACAACTAACGAGTAAAAAATACAAATATAAACTAACTACATGATATCTGAAACCAGGCCATGCATGCTCATTTTATGATCAAAATAAACCTAGAAACATGATGTTCTAGTGGGGTGAGAAGAGTATACAAATAAAGAGGAAGAGAGTAAATAGAATGACTAAAATATATGAACTACGTGATTATACCAAAAAGCCTACCCTACATGCTTACATATTGAGAAAATGAGAGGAAAAGGGTATGAAATTAAGAGGGAAGTCGAGAATACCTATTGATTTGCTTAAACCGAAGAGCAATCCAAGAGATAGGAAAAAAACTAAGGCTCTGTTTGTTTGTATTTTCAAATTAACTTTCAACACGTGAACTCCCGCTTCACGTTTGGATAGGACATTCAAAATACAATTCCGCGTGTTAATTCAAATTACAGTTTGAAAACCCGTTTGGCAGCTTGTACTTCAGTTCTCCACTTTTAACGTTTCTGCCTTCTTCCTCTTTTGATCTGAAAAGCTTCCATGTCCTTCTCCATCGTCTCTGAAAATTTCACGTGAATCTCATCTTTCTTTCTCTTTTGATCTGAAAAGCTTCCATGTCTGTCTCCATCGTATCTGAAAATTTAACGTGAACCTCATATTTCTTCTCTGTATCACGTGAACCTCATATTTCTTCTCTGAAAAGCTTCCACTGAGTGGGAATTGGTGTGAGATGGGATGACCGACCGGTTGACTGCCCGGTTGTCTCGGTCCGACTTCCTATGTTCGACTATCTGAAGCTACTCTGAAGGTTCAGAAGGTTCAAGTTGTTTTTTATTTTTATTTTTATTTTTTACTTTTTATTTCTTATCTATTATTTTTTTTATAATATTAATAATTTTTTAATAATATTACATCCGTATACTGAACAAATACTGAACAATCTATTACGACTTTATTACTAAATTAATAACGTGTAATAAATGAGAAAAAAATTGATAATGTTTTGTAAGGTTTACGTTATGATTTCTATTTTAAAATATTAAACTTAGTGTATTTATGTTAATTTTTATTAATATGTATTCTCAAAAGTTGTTGACATTAACAAAATTTTAGGAAAAAATAAAAAACGTATTGTAGAAGATGTTTGTACAGGCGTAAAAAATGAATTGATAGAAAATTTAATTGACACAAAATAATTGACATAGATTTATTTTAAAATGAAAAAAAATTACTGAAAAAAAATTAATTGAAAAAAAAATCAATTTTTAATTTTAGTATTTTAAAAATAGTTTGGTTATTACTGTTGATAAAAAATACGGATATCGATATATGAGTTGTGTGTTTGATTATAAATTATTGATTGAATTAAGTTTTGAAAATTATTTCCAAAACACATCACCAAACAAATTTTCTTATTTCACATGTCACATCAAACTTTCAAAACTTAATTCACAATACATATTCAAAACACATTTCAACACCCTATTTAAAAATCATAAGTAAGCAAATTTTCTACACTCAAATCATAATTCCACAACACACAAACTCAAAATACAACTCATACTCTCAAATCACATTTACAAAACTCTACCAAACGCTACCTCAGATTTTCTTACTTGCAAGCCTCCTTCAAGCTTTGGTTCTAAGTTAGGGTTCAAGAGCTTCAGTCCTTAGGTGTTTCCAGAGGCTTACAGTTGCTGTAAAGGTGAATAAATTTCGTGGCTAAGGCTAGGGGAAGGGAGAAAATGGTGTTTTTACTCTCTACAATTCACAAAATGGCTCAAAGTCTTGACCACTTGAAAGGGAGGGGAAGGGGTCTCTTTTATAGGCATGGGGAAAGGTTCTGGAACCCTTTGTAGGGTTCCATCGCTTTCTCCCTTCGCCTACCAAAAATGTACCAAGATTAAATTTCCAAAAATAACTCTGTCACACTTGGATGTGTGCACACGCACAAATAAGGTACGTACGTACGAGACATGTGCGCACACACTCTTTGCCATGGTACACGTGTCATCCCTGTATGCATTCTATGCTCTTGGCTTGCTTGTGGCCAAAGTAAATCTGAATTGTCTTCTGATCAATGTTTTTGATAAAATCAGTCACAAAATTTGAAAAATACGTTCGATTAATGGACAACCGGGCTTTCTGTTACCCAAAAGACAACCTAAAGGGGGGGTGAATTATGTTTTTATAATTAAAATTAATAATACCCTAATAAAAATTATGACTAGCACAATAGATAAATATAATTAATGAAATAAAAATAATTAAAATAAGTGTCTTAACAACTATGTTAGTTAATGATTTTAGCACAGTAAAAATATGAAATATAGCTATGGCAATTTAAAATAAAATAAAGAGATAAGGGAGAGAGAGAGGCAAATAAATTTATAGTGGTTTGGTTTCAACTCGGCCTACGTCCACTCCTCAAGCTTCACTTGAGATTTTTCACTATACTCTAGTTTCACAGGGTGCTAGCAACCTTTTCACAGATGGAGCAATCATTCACAGATTTTACACTGACTTTCTAAGTCAAGAACACTGAGTGTACTACACTCTTACAAGGTTGAAAAGAATGTGTTTTTGCTTTCACAGAAAGTTACAAGAATTATCTCTCAAAGATAGATATAAAAATGAAGCTCTGGTTTTTTTGTAAACCTCACATAGGAAAGATGGGCTTAATGCTATAAGGCTCAGTGTATAATTTCTGAGAATAGATGTGAGTGATTATAGATTATAGAATATTTTCAGGTTTTTGTAACTTGTTTACATTAGAGGCTTTGGTATATATAATGAAAATTATAGTCGTTTATAGCCGTTGTACTCCATCATTACTACTTTGAATATCTTCCACTCAATTATTACAAATTTGAATATCTTCCACTTAAACCTTTTAAGCCTTTTGAACTGCTACTGTGCTGGGCTGTTTAAACCTCTATTTTTGGGCTGTTTGAACTCCTAATTTAATCAAATATTAAATACATTCTAACAACATTTAGGATAAAGGTTTAGGTGAGAAATAATGAGACAAAATAAATTTTGATTTATTAAAACATAAAATCATCAAAATAAATTTTGATTATATTTTTCTCTTTCAAATAAATCATCAAAATAAATTTTGATTATATTTTTCTCTTCCAAATAAATTAAAACATAATTAAATAAATCATCAAAATTAATAAGTCTAACAATCTCCCCATTTTTGATGATGGCACACAATGATGTTTTGATTTGATTTGGGAGTAAGAAAAGCTCCCCTTTCAAATCATGCTCCCTGAATTCATTTATAAAAATATAGGTTAGCACATGTGTAATAAATAAGCTTTAATTAGAGACATGATATGAGACTAAGATATCAAACTATAAATACATAATCATCAGATTAGTTTTCAAATAATACCATAATACATAACATCATATAATTTCTCCCCCTGTGACATTATCAAAAGGAAATCATGGGTCAGGATCTGGAGGAGAAGGAGAAAAATGATAGGGATAAATGGCATCAAAAAATAGATAATCAAAAGATATATATACATATATATATGTATATAAATCGCCCGTGCCTCTCTTTTTCGTTGAAAATCGCGTCGAACACGCGGCCTCACTTTTGCGTCAGCCGACCGACAAAAGCAGCTCTCCTCGATTGCCACTCGCCTCGGCTATCTCTCCCTCGTTGTCTTCTTCTCTTCAGCCTTCTTCTTAATCGCACTCTCTTCTATCTCTTCTTTACCACTATTTTCTGTTCTTTTTCCTCATCGAGGGACAAAAAAAAAAAAAAAACTGAACGAATGAGGCCAAACCTCAGTCTGTTCTCTTCTATTTCGTTGCAACTCATTTCTTTTACATCTCTCACCTCTAAACCATGGCTTCCTCATCCTGTCCCCTCACTCTATTTCCAGACCTGAACAATCCCATAAGCTCTGCTGGACCGAGTGCCTCTACTCCTACTATTCCTGTCATTCCTCTTCCTAACCTTTCTATGATGTCGATTGAGCAAATCATGGTAACTCAATCTGACATAGAAGCCAATCATTTCACACTAACGTCCTGTATGGAGACGGTGATGGCAGTCACAAAATTGGCTCACCGATTGCAGAACAGGACAAGTGAGCTCCATCAGGTTAACGCCCAACTCTCTTTGCTCCAGTGCATGTACAAGGATGCGCGAGTAAAAATAGGCGCACTAAAGGCCGAAAATAAAGAGCTTAAACGGAAGACCACCTCCATGGCCCGATTTGGAGCAACGTCGTTCTTGGCCTTTGATAATCAGCGGGGAGTCGTCGCTCTCGACGAAAGCACGGGGGCAGGGGCGTCAAGGGTTGCCCAAGGTGATAAAAAGAAGAAGAAAACGATGGAAGAGACGAGTAAGTAAGATCGGCGTATGGTCGGAAAAAAATGAAGGTGTTTTTTTTTTTTTGTATGTTTATTTTGATCGGCGTGTGGCCGTAAAAAAAAATGAAGGGTGTTTTTTATTTTATTTTATGTAAATATTTGTATTTTGATTTGTTTTTGTTTTTATGGTCGAGTACTGAAAATGAAATTAAAAAGCAGAAAAAAAAGAAAATTAAGTCCAAACAAAAAATAATAATGAGAAAAAAAAATTAAGCCTAATAGCAAAATAAAATAAATAAAATAAATTAAAATAAAATAATACTAGCAGAAATTAAACTTAATGGGATGTTGATGTTGCTGGAATGGTAATGCAAAAAAATACCATGAGGATTTAAAAAAAAATCAATGAATGCAAAGTTAACTTTACCTCAAGATGCAGAATCAAAAAAAATTACACAGTTGAGAATAACAAACTGTTAAGGAGAATAAATGTATGAAGGACTTGAGAACATTCAACTAATATAAATGTTTCCATATCAATATAGCAATACACATATATCATTTTAACAAAAATTCAAGTTTCACAGTCATAACAAAACTTTTTAAGTAGAAATCAACATTCCAAGCTCGCTACGAATAAAATTGAAGCGATCCTCGCTTAGGGATTTTGTGAAAATATCCACCAATTGCTTGTTAGTGTTTAAAAATTCAAGTACAATATCCCCTTTTTGAACATAATCTCTTAAAAAATGATGTCGAATTTCAATATGTTTTGTGCGTGAGTGTTGAACCGGATTTTTGCTTAAATCGATGGCACTAGTATTATCACATTTAATAGGGATATGATCATAATGCAAATCAAAGTCCTCCAATTGTTGTTTCATCCAAAGTATTTGGGCACAACAACTTCCGGAAGCTATATATTCAGCTTCGGCCATTGATAAAGTAACAAAATTTTGCTTTTTGATAAACCAAGATACTAATGAGTTACCAAGAAAGTGACAGGTGCCACTGGTGCTTTTTCTATCAAGTTTGCATCTGGCAAAATCGGCATCCGAGTAACTAATTAAATCAAATGCAACATATCTAGGATAAAACAGTCCCAAATTTTGAGTGCCAACAAGATATCTAAAAATTCTTTCAACAGCACTGAGATGTGATTCCTTAGGATTTGATTGATATCTAGCACACATACAAATACTAAACATAATATCGGGTCTACTTGCAGTTAAATAAAGAAGTGAGCCGATCATACCTCGATATTTTGTTGGATCAATGGACTTACATTTTTCATCCTTGTCTAGCTTAATGGATGTGCTCATAGGTGTTCTAGTTATTTTTGAGTCATACATACCAAACTTTTTGAATAGTTCTTTTGTGTACTTAGCTTGGTTGATAAAAATTCCTTCCTTACATTGTTTGATTTGAAGCCCAAGGAAATAATTTAGCTCTCCCATCATGCTCATCTCAAACTCACCTTGCATACACTTAGAAAATTCCTTACACGAGGTTTCATTAGTAGCACCAAATATAATGTCATCCACATATATTTGCACAATAAGTAAATCATTATTTTTAGTTTTAATAAAAAGTGTTGTGTCAATCGTTCCTTTAGAAAAATTATTTTCAATCAAAAATTTACTTAATCGTTCATACCATGCATGAGATGCTTGTTTCAAACCATATAAAGCTTTTGATAGTTTAAAAACATGATTTGGAAAAGCATGATCTTTAAAACCTAGGGGTTGTTTAACATAAACTTCCTCATTTATAAAACCATTAAGAAAGGCACTTTTTACATCCATTTGATAAAGTTTGAAATCTCTAAAACATGCAAATGCAAGTAACATGCGAATGGCTTCTAATCTAGCAATTGGAGCAAAGGTTTCATCGAAATCAATACCTTCTTCTTGATTGTATCCTTGTGCAACAAGTCTACCCTTGTTTCTTATAATTGTGACGGATTCATCAAGCTTGTTTCGAAAGATCCATTTGGTATCGATAATGGTATGATCTTTAGGTTTTGGCACAAGTTCCCACACTTTGTTTCTATCAAATTGGTTAAACTCTTCATGCATAGCTATCATCCAATGTTCATTGAATTCGGCTCCTTGAAAGTTTTTAGGCTCAATCTGTGAGAGAAAAACCAAGTTACTACAAATGTTTCCAAGTGAAGAGCGAGTTTCAATACCTTTTGTAGGGTCACCTAGGATTAAATCCTTATGATGATTATGAATAAACTTCCATTCTCTTGGCAAATCATCATTGTTTTCTCCTTCTTCTTGAGGTGGGAGAATAGGTTGTTCAATCTCTTTGTTTAACCTACATGGTTGGTTTTCTTCTTTATAGATACTTGAATCTTCCACATTTGGTTCTAAATCTATATTATCACTAACAATTTGTTTTTCAGCAGCGATGTTAGTTTCATCAAATGCCACATGTATAGATTCTTCCACAACAAGAGTTCTTTTATTAAAAACACGATAAGCTTTGCTAGTTAAGGAATAGCAAGAAAAATTGTTTCATCAGATTTTGAATCAAATTTACCTAAGTTATCCTTACCATTATTATGCACAAAATATTTACAACCAAAAACATGCAAGTGACTAATGTTGGGCTTTCTATCATGCCAAAGTTCATAAGGAGTCTTTTTGAGAATAGGTCTAATTAATGCATGATTTAAAATATAGCATGCGGTGTGAACGGCTTCGGCCCAAAAATATTTAGGAAGATTATTTTCGCAAAGCATTGTTCTACTTATCTCTTCTAAAATTCTATTCTTCCTTTCTACTACACTATTTTGTTGAGGGATTCTAGGTGCTGAAAAATTATGTCCAATACCATGCTCATCACAAAACAATTCAAATTTCTCATTTTCAAGTTCTCTGCTATGGTCGGTTCGAATATTAGTAATAATAAAGCCTTTTTCATTTTGAATTCTACGACAGAGTTTTGTGAAAGAAGAAAAGGTTTCATCTTTATGTGCTAAAAACATAACCCATGTAAATGTTGAATAATCATCAACAATAACAAGACAATAACATTTACCACCTAGACTAGATGTCCTTGAGGAACTAAATAAATCCATATGCAATAGTTGTAGAGGTCTAGTTGTGGAAATATGAGATTTTGATTTAAATGATGTTTTAGTTTGTTTTCCTTGTTGACAAGCACTACAAAGATGATATTTTTTAAATTTAATTTTTGGAAGTCCAATGCCGAAATCCTTTCTCAAAAGTTTAGCAATTAAATCCATATGAGCATGACCAAGTCTTCTATGCCATAACCAACTATTTTCATTATTAACATATAAACATTTGACATCACTAGCATAGAGATCATTAAGATGAAAAACATAAACATTATCATGGCGATTACCAACGAATAAAACTTTATGATCATTTGTGCTTTCAATTGTGCAATGTGATTTATCAAAAATAACTCGATTACCTTTATCACATAGTTGACTAATACTAAGTAGGTTATGCTTAAGTCCATCAACAAGGAAAACATTTTCAATAGAAGGGTTAGGAGAAATACCGATGCTATCAATACCAATGATTTTTCCTTTCTTGTTGTCTCTAAAAGTAACAAATCCTCCATCTTTCGATGATAGATTAGTAAAGAATGATTTATCTCCGGTCATGTGTCTGGAATATCCACTGTCAAGGTACCACTTCCCTTTTGTAGCTTTGGACTTAAAACAAACCTACAAGATGACAATCAAGTGTTGGTTTTTGGTATCCATAGTTTCTTGGGTCTTTCTTGGTTAGTTTTGTTAGATTCCTTAACAATCCAAATCTTTTTAATTCTCATGTTTATATTATTTTTGAATGGACAAGAAGATATATAATGGTCTTTCCTTCTACAATAATGACAAGTAATATGAGGGTGAGTCATGAGACGTGCATTTTCAAAAATTGTATTGAGATTCTTTTGTTTTTTAATAGGGTCATATCCAATGCCCGCCTTATCGAAAACACATCTTTGATTTCCAATAAGCATGTTAAGATTGTCTCTACCTTTTACAAAATTTTCAAGTGTTTTTGTTAAATCATCAACATTGTTTTGTAAAGCAGTTTTCTCATTAGAGATGGTGTCAAAATCAATTTTCAAAACAATTTTTTCTTTCTTTAATTCTTCTACATTAATAGATAAAGATGCAACAGATTTCTTCAACACATTATTTTTGGCACAAACTTTTCTAAATTCATTTGATAGTTCATGGAATGCACTTTCAAGTTCTTCATAAAGAGTAGTTACCTCATCTTGAGTAGAGTCTTCATCTTCAAGAGCCATGAGACATAAGTTGGCTACTTCATTTTCAATCTCATCACTTGAGTTTTCATCTTCACTTTCTCCCCAAGCTGCTACCATGGCCTTTTTGTTTCTTTTGTAGTCTTTTCCATGATTCTTCAATTTTGGACAATCCATCTTCATATGTCCAGGATTTTTGCACTCATAGCAAATAATAGGCTCTTTCTTGTTATCTTTGTTGTACTCTTTCTTGAAAGGTCTTCTTCCTCTATAATTGTTTTTCTTGAAGTGCTGTTTGAGATTTCTACTAAACATGGCATAGCTTTCATCCTCATTGGAGTTTTCATGTTCTTCTTCATTTGATGAGGCTTTGAATGCAATTCCACTTTTCTTTTTGTTTTCAACATCCTCATGTCCTTTCATGGTGATCTCATGAGTCATAAAGGAACCCATAAGCTCATCCAATCCAAGTATGGAGAGATCTTTGGCTTCTATAATGGCGGTGACCTTTGCTTCCCAATTCTTTGGTAAACACTTCAGAATTTTTCTTACCAACTCACTGTTAGTATAAGTTTTGCCAAGAGATTTCAAAGAGTTTACAATTTCAGTAAATCTAGTAAACATACTTGAAATAGATTCATCAGAGTTCATTTTAAATAATTCATAACTATGAACAAGAATATCAATACAAGATTCTTTTACTTGGTTTGTACCTTCATAAGTTACTTTAAGTTTGTCCCAAATTTCTTTTGCTGAATCACAACTTGAAATTCTATTATACTCCTTAGAGTATAATCCACAAACAAGGATGAGTTTGGCTTTAGCATTGGCTTGCAATAATTTGTGATGCCTTTCATCACATTCATCTTCAGTTTTAGGTACACTAATATTGTCTACTAATTTGGTAGGAATTTTTGGACATTTGGTGACAATAATCCACATAGCATAATCAGTGGCTTTTAGGTATAGGGTCATCTTATCTTTCCAATGATTGTAGTTGTTTTCGTCAAATAATGGTGGCCTATTGGTGGCTTGTCCTTCAGTAGTGCTAGTGCTAGCTAAGGTTACCATGGATCGAAACTCTTAGATGGTTAAATCTAAAGCAAGAGTCTAGGCTCTGATACCAATTGTTACCCAAAAGACAACCTAAGATGGGGCGGTGAATTAGGTTTTTATAATTAAAATTAATAATACCCTAATAAAAATTATGACTAGCACAATAGATAAATATAATTAATGAAATAAAAATAATTAAAACAAGTGTTTTAACAACTATGTTAGTTAATGATTTTAGTACAGTAAAAATGTGAAATATAGCTATGATAATTTAAAATAAAATAAAGAGATACGGGAGAGAGAGGCAAACAAATTTATAGTGGTTCGGCTTCAACTCGGCCTATGTCCACTCCTCAAGCTTCACTTGAGATTTTCCACTATACTCTAGCTTCACAGGAAGCTAGCAACCTTTTCATAGATGGAGCAATCCTCCATAGATTTTACACTGACTTTCTAAGTCAAGAACACTGAGTGTACTACACTCTTACAAGGTTGAAAAGAAGGTGTTTTTGCTTTCACAGAAAGCTACAAGAATTATGTCTCAAAGATAGATATAAAAATGAAGCTCTGATTTTTCTGTAAACCTCACACATGAAAGATGGGCGTAAAACTATAAGGCTCAGTGTATAATTTCTAAGAATAGATATGAGTGATTATAGATCAAAGAATATTTTCAGGTTTTTGTAACTTGTTTACATTAGAGGCTTTGGTATATATAATGAAAATTATAGCCGTTTATAGCCGTTGTACTCCATTATTACTAATTTGAATATCTTCCACTCCATTATTACAAATTTGAATATCTTTCATTTGAATCTTTTGAACCTTTGAACTGCTGCTGTGCTGGGCTGTTTAAACCTCTATTTTTGGGCTGTTTGAACTCCTGATTTAATCAAATATTAAATACATTCTAATAACATTTAGGATAAAGGTTTACGTGAGAAATAATGAGACAAAATAAATTTTGATTTTATTAAAACATAAAATTATCAAAATAAATGTTGATTATATTTTTCTTTTTCAAATAAATCATCAAAATAAATTTTGATTATATTTTTCTCTTTCAAATAAATCATCAAAATAAATTTTGATTCTATTTTTCTTTTCCAAATAAATTAAAACATAATTAAATAAATCATTAAAATAAATAAGTCTAACACTTTCCTCTATTTCTCGGGGTTAAGAAATTGGTTTTGGGTTAAAAATGAGTTTAGAGGTAATGTCAGGCCCCCAAAATGATATAATAAATCCAACTCATGAATGGAAGATTAACAGAAATAAAATACTTTCATTCATCAAAGTTCGTATTACAAAAGATAACACAAGCAATATACATTCATAAATATACATCTTGAATCTATAGCATGTACTACTAGTTAATGATCAACAAAATAAATGCCCCACGAGCTTACATCTTTCCAAAACATTACTTGGTTACAACAAAAGAGAGCCATAAGCTCTGTACATATAAAGCCCTCGGCTTGTATAAACGTTAAGCACAAAACAACAAAATAGAGCCTCCAGCTTCTAGGTCCTCCCAAGCTACGTCTTTGGAGGAAGCGCGTCACCAGTACCTGAAAGTATTTTCCTAAAGTAGGGTGAGCTAAAGCCCAGTAGAAATAATCTAACACAATATATGAGGATTAACGAAAATATAAGTGTCAAGTATATATTTAATATTTCTAACAAGACATACATTTTCCATATGACCATACGATACTGATGTCCACATCTCAATCCATTCCCATCTATTCATTCCAAGTTAATTCATTGTGTTTCAATTTATGGGCCAAGTTTATAATTCTCCGAATAACCCAACTGAGACTACAACTCAGTGGTTCTCAATCAACACAATCGTCATACAAGCACTTAAATCTTGTCATTTTACGAAAATTTCGTCTGCGGGATCGGCACCTATGTATACACATGATTTCGGGACTTTCACCTTGGACACTCCGGCCAACTTAATTTTAATGGAGTTCATCCCCTAGCTCCTCCCAAAACATGGAGTACATCCACTTTCTCCTCCCAAAACATTATACATATACAATGCATTTAAAGTACCGTCATATTCAATGATTATCAATTATACATATTTAATGCCTTAACATACCGTTATATTCAATGACACAATTAGATTATTAGTTTCAATTCAACTAATCCTCATGCAATTTCTACAACAATCATAGCTATCCTCCACCGATAGCCCAATACAGATATTTCTAAACAGATATTCAATCTTAAGACAGATAATTTATTCAAAATTTCCAAAGATGAGACGTATCATTTACTCAATCCCACCATGTATTTCAATACTCGTCCAATTTCATGTTTACAACACCAATTTCATTTATTTATACAAAATAAATATCATAACCATTTTAGGGCAAACTCCCTTCTTTTCCCATGTTTCAACCATGTACCAAAATCAACAATTTTGACACCATGCAACATCATTATCAAACCCCACAATCATTTTCCTCTTGTTCACCAAAAATTCCTTTTTCCATTTTACACCCAAATCCTAGGTTTGTTCACATTATCCCTAAATCTCACCATTGTTACACGACACATAACCAAGTTAAAAACCATATTAAAGTGTAGAAAATCCCTACCTCAAGAAGAGAAGACCAAGCAAACCAAAGTGGAACCCTCAACAACACCGAAACCAAGTTCTAATCGGATCAAAATGATGCTCTTGGAATGCTCTAACTTTTTCTCAAAGACACTAGTGTAGAGAACCCAAAGGGTCTAGGTCAAAATGTAGAGAGAGAGAGAGAGTGTTTTAGAGAGAGAGTCAAGATCTAGGTTTTTGGAAAGTTTTAGAGAGAGAGAGAAGAATGAAAAGGTGATATAAAATGTCGTTTTCGCGATCTGATATACGCATAGTCTGCTCGAGCGGAAGAGTTGACGCTTGAGCATTAGACACAAAAATTTGTTCCGCTCGAGCGCAAAAGTGGGCCGCTCGAGAGCAAGAAAGGCCGCTCAAGCGGAGAACCAAAATTCTAGGCAACACAAGGTTTGAAAACCAAGCAACCAACCTAATCTAAACACATTCAACAAGTCCAAATAACCAAATTTAAGGAGGAAAAAAGAGCAAAGACAATGAACGACACATAGAAACCACAAACTCAAGTCCGGACTACCACAAGTATCGGGTCAAAACTAGGATCGTTATAGGTAAAATGGTCATTTTTGCGAACAGTCAGTTTTTGGCTAAAATGGGTTTACACAATAACTCCAAGCATCCTTAAACATTCTAAAGATGAAGTAACTTACCATTTCATCATTGTGAGACTTGAAAGTGCCTAAAATCTTAGGGTTAGTCAAAACAGGGTGTCTACAAGGTTGTGCGCCCATAATAACCTCGCACAGCCGCACAACCGAACGTCGCATGGCCGTATATCCCCTACTCTTATACGTGCGACAGCTTAGCCCTGCACATGTAGTAGTCCATCCCAAGCTCTGGGAAGCCTTTTTAAGGCCTAGGTATGATTTTGAACTCAGTTTTGAATATCGACACATACTTATAATACATCTAGTAATTTGAATATTTATTGCACACGTCACGAGACACGCACTACACTTAGAATAAAATGAAATTTTTCTTAGTAGAAAAGAAGAAAAATAGGTAAAATCCCCAACATGGTTTCTTGATTAGCAAAAAGTAAGAAAAATGAACCTAATTCATGAATTTGACATATATAGGAATGGCATAGCATCGAATAAAATGGAAATATTAAACCATAACCTTGTAAGGAGCAAGTGTGGATTGAATATAAACCCCCACCTCGTAGGGAGCGAGTGTGGATTAAACTTCCATCTTGTAAGGAGCAAGAGTGATTTAATAAACCCCACCTCATAAGGTGTGAGGATGGAATGGAACCAATCTATAAACCCCCACATCGTAAGGAACGAGTGTAGATGGAACTTAAACCCCCACCTTGCAAGGAGCAAGAGTAGATAGAACTTTTAAACTCATGACTTGTAAGGAGCGAACATGACTAAGATCGTAAGGCAGCAAACTCAGAATTGCAAGACAACAAAATAGGAACTCATTTGGATCGTAAGGCAGTAAAATCAAAATTGCAAGTTAGCAAAATAGGCACCCAAAACTCATATCGCGTGAGGAGTGAGCACGACTTAGATCATAAGCTAGCGAAATTGGAATTACAAAGCAGCAAAATAGGCACCAATTATTAAACCCCCACGCCTCATAAGGCAGGAACGTGATTAAGATCATAAGGCGAAAAGCATGGAACCAACCTAAAAATCATGGAACTAGTATATCATATATTGGCATCACTCTAACCACTCTGCGGTGTGTATTTTTGGAAATTGTATTCTCTTGAACATTTGCAGGATTGGTATGCTCAGTAAAACCTAGAATAGAATGGAATAGAACTTCGTACAACTTCAGCATGACAAGGTGAGTATTGAAATGTATTATCTGCTCTCTTTTTTAGAAATTTCATGATTGGACGAATATTTTGTGTGCTTGTTGCACTCACTCACTTACCAATGAATTGTTGCACAACACTTGCCCCTGAACTACACTAATATGATTCCTTGCAGCAAGGATATGTCGGCAACCTGCTGGTTCGATCACTTACATGAATGTATGGCACAACCTTAAGTCTTAGGGTTGTGTCAACTTGGATGGTCTTAGATCTTTGACATGCACTCAACATCATTTCATGATTGTTTAAGTTTTGCCAAAGATGGGCAACTGTAGACACCCAAATTTTGACGAACCCTAAGATTTTGGGTGCTTGTAAGCTTCTTGATGATGAAATGGTAATTTCTTATTCCTTAAAGATGTTTAAGGTTGGTAAGCTGCTGTGTAACCTCGTTTTGGGTGAAAAATTTTATTTTTATAAAAATAACCATTTTGCCCTTGAATCTGTTTTTACCCAAAATTATTTTTTTGGTTTCCACCAAGGAGGTAGAGGTCTGATTGAGTTTGAATTGATAGATATTTTCAAAACATTGGCTTATTTCACACAAAAACGTCAATTGGAAGTCAAACGGACCTATTTACGAGAAATGAGGATCCAAAAGCTTAGAACCACGTACTTGTGCATGCATGTATGCATGGCTGGCATGCATAGAAAACATGTGCGCCTGCGTTTAGAGTCCAGTTTGTATGACTGAATGCATAAGGATCGTGCGGCTGCACGTCCTATCAGTAATGCTGAGTGAGTTTAGCTCCAATTTGATTGGGAAGCGCAAGGAGAAAGCGGTGGGCAACCCTAGGGCAACCTAAGGCATTCCAAAACCTTCTCCTTCAGCCTATATATACCCTTATTTTCCCTTTTTTTTTCAGAGAAGTCTTATGAGTTTTAAAGAGAGCACACCACCTCTTTTCAACCCTTAACCCTAAGTCCGAAATTCCAAACCCAAGCTGTAACTTTTGACAACCCTAAAGTTCATCTAAGGTCAAACAAAGCAACTAAAGTGAAACTGAAGCCTGAGGGAAGCTTCAAGCAAGGATTCTAAGGTGTTTTTTGTATTTTCTTGCTCTTTTCTTGCATTTTCTGCAAAATAGCCTGTAAATCCTCTAATTTTTATTTATTTCAGTAACTTTAATCTCTCTTGTCAATGCCTAATCATGCTAGGGTGTTAGGTTCACATGTTCATCATGTAGTCTTATAATTTTTACATGCTTTTAGGGTTTGTTCTTGCACACTTTATTTAAGTTATAGTTGCTACATGTTCAGGTTTAAGCATCATGTGCAATAGTTTAGCATTGTTTATTTGTTATTTGCCTTATTTACATTAAGCCATGTTAGTGCCCTTAAACTGGGTCTAGGTTGCATATTTGCATGTTTAGCAGCATGTTTTGGATCATTGTACTTTGTTTTATTCATATTATGCGTGGTAAGACGCTTAGCAGTGGAATTCGGTGAGTTTTCTCTTCTTTTCATGACATGTGCTTGTTTTTTATGCATTGTTTTCAATAATCCAAGTCTATATGCTTTTTTTTATGCAAAATTGTGTGTTTTGGATGTTTTTATGAATATTACTTAGTGTAGATCTTGTTTATGGTCATTGGGGGTTAAAAAGTTGTTTTTAATGGAAAGTATGATTGTTTTATGAAAATATATGGTTGTTTTCAATGGATCTAAATTGAGTGTTATTATTTATTCAATCACTTAGTTTTAGGTTTAGTGATGGTTTCTAGGATTAACAATAAAGTTTGTGAAACCTTTAATCACTAAAATCATAAAATAGAGAGTTAGTAGAGGCCAATCTTCGGATTGGGCAAAATGGGATGTTTTCATTCAATGACCTTCCCCTTTTATACTTTAGTTTCCAAACCTTGATTATTTGGTTATGACAGATCAGGTCTTATACTTAGTTTTCATTGTTAAAGGTTTCTTAATTCCCCTTAAAATTAAGTGATGACTCTCTAATGCTAGTTGATATGACATTAGGTAGAAACACATCTTATACCCAAAAAGGCACAGCGTCCACAGTCACATCCTGGATTTACAAAATTCGACTCGAGAGGATTTAGATTAAATAATAAAGAAAATACAATATTAAATAATAAAAAGGCTTCTCTTATATAAATGGATATAACAATATTATTCAGTACATGAGGTTTTCCAATTACATAGATTCTATATTCAACATCTAAGTGGAGTGAATATACATACAATATGTAATTCAAAAGCAATAACAGTAAATGTAATAAAAAGGCTCTTAGGTTTATAACAAATAAAAAGGGTATAACCCTTACAAAAAATGGCACTCGGCCTACACAAAAAAAGAGACCCAAGGCCTATAAATCAAAAGAGCTCTTCTATAGCTCATGCACATATCCCATGCCTCCTCTCAAGGTTGGGGCATGACATCAACACCTAAAAAAGATTGCAACCACGTAGGGTGAACATATAGTCCATTAGGGTAATCTTTTACAAGATAACGTCTTTACAAATGTACATGATCATGATGCTATATATGTATAGTATGCTCAAAAAGGTTTCTTATTTCATAAAAATTCATATCAATCCTAATAACCAAAACCAAACATTCTCATTAAGTCAACATTTCTAGATTTCATTATTATTAATTTAGTGAATCCTCTCAAGTACATGTATCTATCAGTGGTCATCGCTAAGCACCACCTGATTTAGTGAGCAATCAGCAGTGACCATCACTAAGCATCTCCTAAACACTGCCAATTTATTGGTTTCTAATCGAATGGACCTTGGCACCTACATCGTACAAATTTTTGATAGTTCACCATGGACTATCAAGCTAAATTATCTCCATCCTCATCTATACATAACTTAAATTCACCATTTCCATTCAATTAAAATCTATGAGGTTTAAATGAAATAATGCAACAAATGCCATTATTCAATTCTAATAAAATGTGCTCAACGCATCTCCATCCAATAACAAGTTTTCATTTCATGAATTCAACAATTCATTATACATTAGAAATAAGTTTTTGTCATCCTATTGTATGAATCTTTACAACAATGCCATTCTCTACCAATGGTTAATAACAATTTCTACAATGATAGAATTTCACCAATTTGTAGACACCCCATTTTTGACCGTCCTCAAGACTTGGACGTCATCGTTTGAACACTCAATGATCATCCATGTTCGTGTTCGTCTTGAGTTCTCGGAGGTCTCGGTCGCGCGCCTTGCCTCAAGATCTCTCGACTTATTTGTTTTGTGCTTGGTTGGACCAAGGACTTGTGATCTTTGCACCTGAGGGCGGGAAATGGCTTGTTGGCTATCCCCACACCCCACCGGCCTTGGCATGTTGCCACTGGCCCTATTTTATTGCTACCGGCCAAAAGTGTTGGCCGGTCGGCAATGTTTTTAGTCGGCCGGCCCTTTGTGTTGGTTGATCAGCCTTTTATGCTGGCCGAACCCTGTTCATCTGCTTTATGCAGATATTTAGTGCCAGGTAGCACATACTGTATCCTCCATACACGTGTATGGAGGATTTGAACCCTTGTTTTAGCTTCTTGAGGAAGCTTGAACCTCTTGAACCTTTTTTTAGCTTCTTGAAGAAGCTTGAACCTTTTTTTAGCTTCTTGAGGAAGTTTGAACCTTTTTAGCTTCTCCAAGAAGCTTGAACCTTTTTTTAGCTTCTTGAGGAAGCTTGAACCTCTTTAGTTTCTCCAAGAAGCTTGAACCTCTTTAGCTTCTCCAAGAAGCTTGAACCCTCTTGTTTCTCTATAAGAGAGGGCCTCCCTCTCCTTTAGAGAGGTTCCAAATTTTTGTCTAAGGCTCCAAGATATATATCTCTCTATATCTCACTATTTTGAGCTCAAAAGTGCTTGGTTCTTGACCCCTTTACACCACAACTTCTAAGCACACACCTCCACCACTCATCTAAGGTTCTTGGAGGGTCTTGAGAGGGCTCAAAGGTTGGGTTTTGGTCCAGAAATCTGCTGGTTTTTGCTGAGCTACAAGGGTAACTCCTTTTTCCTCTTTTATTCCTCATTTTTGCACAAGCTTTTAGCCTATCTTGCATGTTGTTTTGAGCTTAGTGTATAACTGATAAAAGTTCTATTTTTGCATGCTTTTGAACTTTGTTTAAGGTCACTTTTGTGTTTGGAGTTGTTCCCCCCTCTTAGGCCTTGCTTGGCTCATTTTTTATGCTTTTTTTGTGAACTTTGGGACCACCTTGTATTGGCCTTCTCACCACTGAAATCCAAAGAGATTTCAGTGGTGGGGGTGGTGTTTTGAGGTCCTAAGAAGGAGAGGGCCATCCCCTCTCCTTGTTGTCTTCAATACTTGTCATATTTGCCTCATATGTGAGCACCTTTGTTAAGTTCATGTTGGCCATGTCTTAGCTGGTATTTGTGGTTATTTTTCTATCATATGCCACTGTTTTTGCCTATCTTGGTCATTCCATGCATGGTTTATACACTTGTAGTGTAAATTTTGCAAACTAGTCTTGTATGTCTCATGTTTGAGCATGTGTTTCTAGCTTGTTTTTGGGCCATCTCAGTAGATTTTTGGTGTAGTTTTAACATGCCTTAGATTTGTTTTTTCTTGGTTTGGTTGGCCCTTGCATGCCTCATACACTTGTAGTGTAAATCACACACACTAGCTTTGTATGCTCCTTGAAGTAGCATCTCATTTTAGCCTATGTTGTATCCATTTCAGCATGTTCTTGGGCTTATTTTATCATGTCATACCTTTGTTTAGGTTTGGTTTGGTCAGCCCTTGCATGCTCCATACACTTGCCATGCAATCCCATGAAATAGCCTAACATGCGTCATGTTGTGACATGTCTTTTTAGCATGCTTTTGGCTTGACTTCAAGAAGATTTCATCCATGTTTTGGTATGCTTGAGGTCTGATTTTGGTTGTCTTGGTCACCCATGACTTGTTTTGCATAGCTTTGGTTCAATCTTGCTTGTAAGCTTTGTGTATTGAGTCATTTAGTATGCATTACTTGGCCTATTTCAATGATTTGGCATCATTTGTAGTGTAATTTCAGTCCATGTTTCATGGTCATGCACATGCATTTATCACTCTTTAAATGCGTTTGAGAGTTGTGCTTGTATGCCTCATTTATGGACCATTGCATGAGCTTCATCTTTGTGCATTCCGAGCCACCATCCCAACACATTTTGGCCACTGATTTTGGCATGCTTGAGAGCTACCCATGTTAGTGTAAGTCTATCTCACCATGTTGTTGCATGCTTGTTTCATTTTGCATGTTGTTGCATGCTATACATGTCCACATGTTTAGGTTGTATGCCTATTGCATATTGCATGTTAACATGCTCATGTTGCATTAGATTTGTTGCACACTTGAGTCATTTGCATGCTTGCTTGCTTGCCTAGGTTGCATCGCATTGTGTGTGCATCTCTTGCCTCTTGATCAATCATGATAGAGGTTGGGGCCCTTTATGTGTTTTGTGCATTTTATTCTATATTGAGTTGCACACTTGGCTTCTTTGGCCATTATGCATTGAAATGCGTGATTGATGGTCCGAGGGTCGAAAACCATACTCCTTTGAGTCTTAAACATGATAAGGAGGGTGGTTGTTCAAATATTGCTTTGAAAATGCATTGCCATGCTTTGTTTGCCTTCTGCTGTAGCAAAACAGGATTCTGCAAGAAGAGATGGCCGGTCGGCCATCTTCAGTGCCGGCCGGCTGTGCATTGTTGGCCGAGAGCCTCACACATGGTCGATGACCAGTTTCCCATAGCCGGTGGCCTTGCCTTTTGGCCGGTGACCTTCTACAGTGCTCAGAAGGTTGTTCAGAAACATCCTGGAGACTTGTGCAGTTTTCAGAAGTGTAGAGCTGTGTAAACGGAGGCAACATGAGTATGGCGATGGATTTCCGAGCAAAACCGAACATGCATGCATTCATCCCTCTTCTCGAGGCCTCTTTACTGCTTTCTTAGCTTAATTAATTCATTTAATTAGTTAAGTGTTGTGTAATAATTAATTAGCTTGTTAGTTAGTTGATTTGTATTACTCTTTCGGTCCCTCCGAGAGAGGGCAAATTGTGTAATAAGCGTGCGTGTGTGTGATGCATGTCTTCCAACCCCACATCTTTCTCCTTTTTATTTAACCACTTACAATGGTTAGTTTTAGGGCACGTTTCAATTAGCATACTTATGATAGCATGTTTGCACACATTTATTCGTATTGTATGCACTGGGCTCGGCGCATCATGCTAACTGCATTGTATTTCAATTCCAATTTGAATACATGTATCAAGTTGCATTTCACATGACATCTTAGAATACCCAAGCCTATTTCTAGTTGCATTTTGTATGTGTTGCATTAGCCATCTTAACATGAACTAGGATCATGCATTTGATTATTAACTAGTTTCTGTTTTGGCTTGGAGTACTAGGTAAGCATTTACGCTTTAGCATCCTTGCATGTGTGTGAGTGTTGCTATGACAGCATGCTTACCATGAGGCTATTTGCATATGTGATATAACTGCCTGAATGCCTGTGGGTGAAGGTTGGATTGCTTGAATTGGGACAATTCATTGAAATCCGTATTTTAGCCTACTTGCGAGTAGCAAAACTCAAACCATTTTTCCAAACAAACGGATATGTAATGCTTTGTTCCAAATTGGGCGATCTAGTCTATACTTGTTTTGCTGTGGGCATCACATAGTAATTCTAGCTAATTAACCGGAATAAGAACACATGTGTTTTCAAAAAAACAAGATATCATGTTTAGTAGTGGCCGATCTTTGATCGGGCGAGCGGGGGTGCTCATAGCTGACCTTCCCCAATCGTACCCAAGTTCCCGAGCTGAGGCAACTTTGGTGATGACGGACACGTGGCCTTAGGCACGAGTCAGGGTTTCCTAAATTCTCCCAAAATAAAATATTTAGGTGGCGACTCTGTATTTGGCAAAGCAGTCCATGTTTGGCACTTCTTTCTAAAAATCTGTTTTCAAAACGATTTACCGGATTTGGACTCTTTGGCGATTTATCAGTCTTGCATTGCACTTTGTGAGACTAGATTCAGAACCGTGACAATTTGAGTCCGAACTGTAGTAAGCCCAAGATGAACAAAACGGGATTTCTCCCGGGATGTTCGGGGACGTCCACACAATTATACACGTTTATGTCCAATTTCAATATAACATCATTAATTTCAAACTAATATCATCAATTTTAGTATAACATCATCAATTTCTCATTTTATGTAATATCACAAATTTGGCCTTTTCACAAAGTTAGGGCTTTCTCACTTTTAAACATCCACATGCAATTTATACAAGAAAAATATGTTTAGTAAGAAGATTTTAGAGAAATATCAAATTATTCTCAAACCCTAATCCTCTATCATGCAATTTCTCAAATTTATATTAATAATTCATTATTTTTATATCAAAATACCACATATGGATCCATAAACTCATATTACACCAATGAAAGGAAAACTCTACCTCTTGAAGAGAAAAGGAGAAAGACAAATTCTCAAAAGTGTCTGAATCAACTTTTGGTTTTGATGAAAATGTAGCCCTCGTCGAGTTGTACAACGTTACTACTCGAGTCGGAGATCGATTCCAACTCTAGGTACTACAAAAGTGAGGTAGAAGTAGGGAGTTATGGTGGAGAGAGAAGATGCAGACATAGAGAGAGAGAGAGAGAGAGAGAGAGAGAGAGAAATAAGTGAGGAAAGAGAAAGAGTTAGCAAAAAATTGAAGAGGGGTTAAAATATGATAAACTGAGAGGTTGCTATGGTATAGCTTTTCATCCTTCGCTGCACGTGTGGAGCTACCACACTTGCACCTGCCCATGTTTGCACCTGCGGTTAAGGGTGTGCGTGGTGCGGTTCGGGCGGTTTGAGAGTAAAATTACAAATCGAATGGCGGATTAGCAAATTGGTAAATCGCGGTTTGGGCAATTTTAGGTAGATTGAAGAATATTCTAACCAATTATCAAACATTTGTATAATATATAACACTAATTTACATAATAATTATATATATATAACTTAAACTAATTTTACATAATATGTTTCATATATATAACTACTAATTTGTAACAAATTTCACATTTTATATCTCTCTCACACTCATTTTTAGTTTGATATTTCATTAGAGGTTAAAAAATATATATGTATTAACTATAGTGGAGCGGAGCAGTTTGGAAAACGGATTATAAATTTTAAAGTCTAATCCACGGTTAGCGGATAGAGCGGTGCAGATTGATGCGGATCGATGCGGTTTTAGTTGATTGGGTACTTTGCACAACCCTACCTACGATTTTGTACAGTCCCAAACCTAGAAAGCCACCCTCGGTTGCACGTGCACCCTTTTTTGGCCACATGTGTGGGACCCTTGCCGCACATATGGAGAGGCCCACCATACATACGTAATTCCTACTCAGGATTCTCCCTTATGCTGCACTAATCCGCCCATGCAGAATACCCCTACTGCATGTGCGGTCACACAACTCAAAGTCCAATTCCTCCTGAGTCGTTTTTACACTTCTATTTTTTGTCCTTATGCCTGAAACTTAAATATTAAAAGTTACACCCTAAATAAGGATTAACACAGACTCAATCAAATCATCAAAATACAACTCGTTATACCAAAGTTTTGAAAATGTATTGGGTCATCCATATAAATGGGTTCAAGTCGGGTTTAAGTCCCAAAACGCTACAATAATTATTACGAATGTGATTTGTTGATTCTTTGATGATATATAAATCTAGAATCTAAATATGCACTACAACAAAAAAAGGTTTTTACGACACACAATGCACGCTGTAAAAACCCTTCTACAACGTGCAACGCGCGTCATATTATGACTAGTCATAGAAAGTCATTCACTTTCAACAACATGCTTCGTACACCGTTAAAAACTATTTAACGGCAGATTTGTGAGTCGTTATTACTTTTTTTATGACATGCTATAATACGCCGTTAAAAACTATTTAACGGCAGATTTTGTGCATTGTTGTAACTTTTTCTACGATATGCTATAGTACGCCGTTAAAAACTATTTAACGGCAAATTTTGTGCGCCGTTGTTACGTTTTCTACGACTACTTTTGCATGCTGTTAATTGGTGAGATAAATAACGAAGCTGATTGTGCGCTGTAAAATATGTAATAAAACGACTTATTATGCATGCTGTAGAATATACAGTTTTTTTTTTTTTTAAAATTCAGCAGGTTCTATTTGACCAATTTTGTACAATTTAACAAATATTACAAACAAGTATCACAAAACATCAATCAACCGCCAAAATATTGTTTGAAACATCAAAAAGAAACTATATCCGTAAATAATAAACATTCAACAATTGTCTATACATTCCAAACATTCGAAAACTATATCCTTAAGTTCTAAATTGTACAAAAAGTTTAAACCATCCAAAACTATGCATATCTAACTTTCTAAACATATCGACAACTATTAAGAGATTATCTAAAACTACTGACAACAGTTCCTAGCTGCAGCTATAGCAAATCCATTTGCTCCTATCACAGGGACGAGGGTGCCCAATGTATGTGTTAAAGCACCTAAACCCGCGACAATAGCTGGAGCAACTAACCTTATTGTATTTCTTGTCTGCATGATAAAAGAAACTTCACATAAGTACAAAAACCATCGACTTAGGGACAAAAATATTTCTTGAGGTATTAAGAAATGATCAAGAAATTTTAAAACATCAACAAAACATTTCCAAAATTAATAAGATAATTCAATGGCCCCATAAAAGCAATGTCATAATGAAAAATTAGCAAAAATTCAAGATCTCAATAGTCTCAACGTATATGCAAATAAAATCCACATAAAGTAAAACCTTTTTTTTCATACCTCAAATGAAGTTACCTCTAATAAAGTTACCTCTTTTGTTGCAATGCTTCTAGAGGGAAATGAGTAGAAATCTTCAAACAAACCATTAAGTTTGTACAAGAAAATATAGTTTGCTACTAAATCTAGGCCATAAGAAACTCAAGAGAAAAACTAAATTTAAAAGGAGGAAGTGGTGGAATTAATCTACTTCAATGCAGCACCTACTTGGGACTTGCATAATTATGTTAAAAGATCTCTATGTATGAGGTTTAGGTTTGTATAGGTTTTATCCCTTACCATTGTAAGTTTCAAAATAAAGAGTCCAAGTTAAACTAGAGTCTATATTATTTACAAGTTTAAAAAGAAACTTTCAATCCATTATAGAAAAAATTTAGGTAAGTTTTAGTAGCTTTAGGCGCTTTTTGAGACAATGTGATGTAATTCTACCTGAGTACTTAGTAACAAATACATAAGATAATGAACTATAGGAATAATCCCTAAGCTAATCTTTTTTTTCTTCTCTAATTTTTTACTAGTATCTAATTCAATCACAAACAATTACTAATTCCATTGACTCTTGAACCTTATAGCCTACTTCTTGATATTATATGCCTTTTCTCTAATAATTCAACCCTAAAAAGTATGCCACTTAAAAAAACTAAACAATATTCATAAATAACATAGTTGCTTCATCCATACCATTTATAATCTACAAGCCACATCTTCCTAGTGTTTCCAAAAACCGACCGCCACAATTATGTAACAGTATTAGTGGCTCCACCACTCCAAAAAGGGATGTATTAACCTCACCTGCAGAAAATTAATGAACCTATCACAGGTATGACACTAATATAGGAGACAAATGTATATGCAAACCTTGCAACTTCACCAGCAACATAATCATTTAAACCAGATCCATTCACAATACTTTTCATTCCATCACAATAACCTATTCAGATTCAAGTATTCAACCATTAAAGTAGAAACTGAAGAGGAGAGAGATGATAACCACTATAAAGTAGATTTCTCAATTCAATCAGGATCAACAATGCCCATTGATTCAAGATGAATAAAGAGGCACACTTATAAAGACAGTAAAATTATATGGCATATTGGATATGGTTTTATTCTGCTTCTTATCAGAAATCATGAGCATGAAGTTCCCTGGTTCCTCTAGATTTCTCAAATATTTTTGTATTTCATTCTAGATTTATCATATTTTATATTACCTACATAGAGGAAAGTGGAAACCATAAAGAAAAAAATAAATAGCACAAGAGCCAAAGGAGATATGTTTTCTGCTAGCATACTCTAAATTGGTTGCAGGCTTGACGTCCTTTTTTTCCCAAAATAAAAAAACATGAGTCTGTCATACTCCACCAAAAAACTGACAAAAAAAAGTTCTTTTGGATAACACTTTTTCAAGCAAATTAACTACAACAGTTTCAGTTTACCATTTCACTAATCATTTGAAAGTAGTATCTTTAAATCAAAATCAAAGGGGATTTTTTACTACGAGCAATATAATCTGACCATTCGTAGCAATAGATATTTTTGAACCATATATACACTCCATCGTACCTAGATAGATGTCAGTATAGCAGCTATATCATATATTGGACTTCACTGATTTTGTAGAATATCTAGACAAATACTTCTATCTGCATAAACTGGTCCAAGCACAAAACAATAGTATGAGCAACTAGCATAGGCATATATCTTACTGAAATTATGTTTCACCACATAAGAGAGGAAATCAAATATCAAGGAGCAATCAAATGACACAAAGAAAGGAGGATTTTGTGCAATGCAAACTAGTAAACCCCAAAAAGTAATAGAAACTTCTAAAGACAAGTTTAAAGCAATGTTAGCAATCCTAAGAGGAGTAAACAGTATTGAAGTTAATATTAGTGGCAGAGCATGACTTCTGAGGATGCAGTGGATGTGGCACAACTAAAGTAGCTGCAACATTTTTACAGCAAACCATTTAACTCCTATAAAGATGCAGATCCAAACCATACACATTGAACACATTCAAAATCACTACTGAAAGCGAAGGCCAAAATATTAACTATTGGTGGGTCTTAAATAAGAATCTTTATAAAAAAAACCAAGACGATGTAGTTTAAAGCCCACCTTACTGTTTGGATAGAACATTCATGAAATAAACATTCGTGAAACAAACCTATTCAAAACAAAATATGAGTCATGAATAAAAATAAAAAATAAAAAAACTTGACCTAGATAAGACGGGTTAGATTCCATTGAGGATGAGGGAGAAGGCAAGAAGTGGACAAAGTTCTGATACAACAAAAATTTAGGTAAGTAATAATAGAAAATCATGAGTTAAATTTAGCTTTATCAGGTGCAATGCCACCAGAAAATCAAGTTAAGTTAAAATCACAAATGAAAAACTGAGAACACTTGCATTAATAGAAAATCATGAGAATTAATCTTGAGAACAAGTATTTCACAAACATAATATAGCATGCACATCGTATAACTTTAAACCATTCTAATAAAATAAAAAACACAATATTTACCAGCCAGAAATAACGACGCACACTCATACACAACACCTGGGCAGTTGCTAAACAGCCAGCAAACAGAGCTAGCAGCAGCAAGGCAAAATCAACAGCAACAAGGTAGAGACACTCTCACACACAGCACCTGGGCAGCTATTCATAGCAGCTAAACTAAAGCAAACACAACACAAACCTGCAGAACTTATAGACAGTAAGGCAGACACGGCACCTGGACAGTTATACACAACAGAACACATCACACTCCAGCAGAATCTGTAGACAGACCACCAGACTCTAGAGTGTAGCCTAACTAACCTGGTCTTCATGTCTGCAACCTCCCCTCTATCACTATTGATTTTAGCAAACCTAAGAATGACACTCCACATAAGTAGGCATCATATCCAGATAATACAAAACCACTCATCATTATTGGATTTTTTTCACATATGATAGAGCCATAGCTCTAAATCTCTCATAGATGAAAGTATCACAGCCAGCCCCAATAATAGACTTTGTAAGAGGAAACAAATCATCTCTCATAGATGAGCTCTCTTATTTACTAATTGTAAAACTTAAAACTTACGTAGTTTTTCTTTTTGATTGAACTAATAAAAAAAATAGTAGATTTGATTCATTTGCATAAGCAAGCAACATAAAAAGTACACAGAAGAAAAAACAGCATGCAAAGTTAATAAACTTGCATAAGTTGCTGCATCCCAACCTTCCGTCACAAAAAAAGGGATAATCAAAATTTAGAGTCATAGAAAACCTTGATGCAAATTAGAAGGAAGATAAGCCTAGATGTTAGAGACATTCAAGACATTTTCCAAAGAGGAAGTGGAAAGTTTTTAAGGAGAAAATCAGGCAATCCGAGGTTTAACAAAATTCTAGACACAATTTTCTTACAAATCTGAACTAAGAAGCAAGAGATCCTAAAACCAGCACTGGAATAAGGTTAAATATAGTTCAAACTCAAAAGGATAGAACTTTGTGAAATAGATGAGGAAGAATAAAACCAAAAGATAAATATTCTGACTGGTGAACAATTAACTAAAAGTTAAAATTCAAAATATAAGGAATGAAGAAACAAATTTACCAAAAAAAGTACAATAGGAAATAAGAAAATAACAAGAGATAAGTTCAAATAGTGGAGAACTACCAAATTGACCTCATAATTGGTTTAACAGCCAAACTAACACAAAATCACCCAAAAAAAAAAAAAAAACAAAAAACAAAAAGAACATATATATATGAGAGGGAGAGAGAGAGAGTATTCATATGTTATAAGTATTACATGACTGGCAAGTCATTTCCATAGTTGTAAATATAGGTACCTTCCATATTTCTCTGTGAATAAGATGATTTTCATCAACGTCAAAAATTTTAGAATAAGGGACACTAGCTAGGGCAAAGACCCATAAATTTACTCCCCAAAGCCAAACCATCATAGTCTGCATCACCATAGCAAAGAGAAAATGTGTTGATACAAGGAAAAAAAAAACAAAAACTAATTCAACCAAAAAAAAAAAAAAAAAAAAAAAAAGATAGAATTCACTAAACACAAATGAAATCATACATAAAATGTATAACATAAGAAAATAAAATAAAATAAACTAATGAATAAAACCAAAAGTTGCAATCATTAGAAATAAAATAAAATAAACTAATGAATATTCAAAGTGGGTTCTCTATATGTACACACTTTAAGCATGTCAAGAGTTTTGTTCTACAGTGTTGTGTTTCTTGGCCTGCTGCCCAAGTCTATACTTCTGCACATCAAAATTTGGAAGAACCTTAAATTGGCAATTATAGAAAGCAGCATAGAGGGGAAGGAGTGCTAGAAACAAAAAGCACACCTGTAAATGACTCTTTAAATGGTACAATGTCAAGCCCTTTACGCCCATCACTCTCAGCATCGACTTGGGAGTCACTTCTGCAAATTGAAAATCCTCCCGGAATTGAGTTTGTACTAAGCTCGCAATTGAAAAAAGCTACAATACTCGTGTAGATAGAACGCTTTTAAATCGTGATATTGTTTCATCTACTTGTAAACACGAGAAATCAATGAAATGGGTGAAACCTAATAACTTTATATATTATTCATAATAATTACTATTTTTCACCTCCCATTTATCTATAGGAATAATTATTATGTGATTGACATCCATTGTTCAAAATGAGACATATTATGTGCTGCTAAAGTGCGATTTTACATTCTTCATTGAGTTCTCTATAGGCGGGATTTAATGCAACAAAATTTAGGTTCTTCCTGAAAAGGAGACATTAAGTATACACGGAGAGTTAATTAACAAATAGCCTAAACTGAACCATGGCACATTAAAATGCTAATCATGAGTTTTTTATGCAGTTCTAGATCGATAAATGGCCTAATTAGACAAAGTCCTAAGAAAGAATCTAAAGATTGACAAACTAAGCTAAGGACAAAACCCTACTACTTTTGGAAGAGTGAGACCAGGATTTGCTAAACTACGATCTACCTCCTGAAATTACAATTTAAAACACAAATTTAGCAAAACTATTTGTAATCTAAACAGACCTTTCACCAATTAGTTTCGCAGAAATTCACAGCATGCCACAAACAAATCAATTTCAATTTTCATATTTTGATTTCACAATCAAAGAGCTGCTCATCCAATTGTCCTTGCACATTCTAAAAATTCCAAATTTGGCATAGATACAATACAAGTATACAAACACTTTAATTTGAACAAATTGCCCATCCCCTTTTAAAAAAAAAGAGAGGGGGGGGGTTGGAAAAAATTTCAATGTTACAAACAAAAATTATCCGCTTCAATTTTATTCTAATATAAGAGTGACTGAATTGTTTATATCTTCAACACTAGCTCTTCTAGGTTCATCAATGGAATGAAATTTTAGAACAATTAGTCAAACCCATTTTTGCAAAAAGGATACTTTGTATGTCCAAAACAGAGAGAGAGAGAGAGAGAGAGAGAGAGAGAGAGACAGCCATCAAGACCTTTGCCAGCTAACTACCATCATGTATAACCAATAAGTGGATTGCTCTAGGACCAGTGATCATCACCTTTAATTTAAGAGATTGAAAGTAAACCAAACAAAATTAAGAGAAACCCAGATGTGAAAATACCTCAGAAATCTAGAGAATGAAGCAGAAAGTGTTCGCGAAGAGGAGCGCAGGTTCAGAAACGTAGGATCCAAAGGATATAAGAGGGAGGGAAAGAGGGGGAAAGAGAAGGTTAGAGGCTAATTTATCAAACCTCGTCGTAGGCACCCAGATTTCACAGCTGCCTCCTCTCGTCGTCGCAGCCCCGCCAGTTCATCGTCAACCTTCGTTCGCCATTGCCCTCTAATTTTGCTCAACCTTTGCCGCTCTCCGTTTGACGGGTTAGGGTTCAAGACAATGAGAGAGTGGAAAAGAGGGAAAAACAGTGTTGATTGGGCAGTAAATATTAGGCGGTAAATATTCCCTCCAAAATTTTTTGATCACATTGATTCCCTTTAATATATATATATTTGGTGATTGGCGCCCCAAATATCATTTTGGCGCTTTGTTTTTTTTTATTTTAATCATACAATTCATGACATGCATTGTGCGTCGTAAAAATGCAATATTTTTAAGGGCAGGCGATGTGTACGTCGTAAAAGTGCAATACTTTTAACGATGGGTGTTGTGTGCGCCGTGAAAAGTATTGGCGTATGTGCGTTGTGTATAATTGATGTATTAACGGTATGCCATATGCATGTCGTCGAAAGTTTTATTATTTACGACGTGCATTGCAAGCCGTAAAAAAATCATCGTTATTACCATTCACGGCCTACGCAATAGATACGCCGTGGTTGGAAAAGTATTTACGACGTGCAAAAAAAACAAGTCGTAAAAGTGAGAAACTACGGCGTGCTTTTATTATATGCCGTTGATGTGGTGCTGTAAAAAGTCAATTTTGTTGTAATGTATGATTTTTATCATGCAAATATTTCAATTGTATCCATATATATATATGCTAATATCCTTTGGTTATTGTGTTACTGTGGCTTGCTTTTTGTGCTCTTTTCGGATACAACTAGCCTTACAGTTCGGACTCCCGTGGTTTTGAATTTGATTTCACAAGTGCAATGTGAAATAGCGAAAACTCAAAAGAGTCTAAATCCGATAATTCTTTTTGGAAAATCGATGTTTGAATCAAATGCCAAAAATGGCTTGCTTTGCCAGATTATAGAGTCGCCACCTAAATATTTTTGAAAAATTTAAGAAACCCCGAGACTCGTGCCAAAAATGGACTATTTATCCTATCCATGTACAAATTGGCTCATCTTTGTGCTCGTCTTCGTTCAAAATCGATTGTCCAATTCTGTTAGAAGATTCTACTGCAAGAAAAATCAAGTTCAGATCTGAGGTTGTGCATCTCAAGAGTTAAATTCCTCGTTGGTCGGGTAGTGGCCATTTGCAAACATTTTTGAGGTTTTTTAGTGAAGTTGACTAATTCTCTCGAAATTATTCAATTTTTCCAAAATTGGACCATTTCTTGGACCCAAAAAAAGAAAATTTTCAATGCTCACAACCTGACTTACATGATTTCAAAGTAGAAAGTTGAACAAGCATGTTAATCTAACCCTCATGTTGGTCAAAATTGTTTTAGCAAAAAGCCAAAAAAAAAAAAAAAATGGTCAAAATGATGAATTATGGGCATAGTCGAGTCAGGTTTTCCGTCTTTTTCCCATTGTCAACGTACTCGCCAAAAAGGGCACAACTGAAGCTAATAGTAGAGACCAAAAAAATCTCTCATCCTCCAAGCAGTGAGATATCAAGCAAAGTGTGAAGCACGGACTAGAAATGAAGCTGGATGTTCGACCCCCTCATCTGAATGGGTTTGATCACACCTAAATTGGCGTCTGAACTGGAATGGGGAAGTAGAAAACGCAATGTGTTAGACCAATCAATTGTATACCTGGCTGGTGGGACATGCTGTAACTCATCTCGGTCAAGTTAAGCCAGGGGCAACACTAGGCTATGTCAACTACAGATCTGCTGCACATCCAGTTGCACCACCATCCCTCTGAGGGAAAGTCAACTAGCCGCTAGAGGAAGAAATAGAATCTAGCAGAGTACTAGCGGCAGGGGTCCACAACTTCTAGCTTATCTATCAACCACACCTAGGAAGGGATAAAAACTAAGAGAGATTAAAGAATAGAGAGATGTGCGCTGAGAGGAAAAGTAAGGAAAGGGCTTTGAGAGAAAATAGAGATTGAGGGCCAAAGTGATGTGAGAGTCATAAATAAGAAAGGGTGAGAAACATTACCTCGAGAAACAATGGGCTCCCTATGAACTGGGAGGTGTCCCATTGGTAGAAAACATCCAAGTGTTGTGTTGTTGTTTTTTTTTGTTTGTCTCGAGTCTTGTTTTTAGTTGTTTTGATTTCGGTAGGTGTAAATCGATGCGTTTAGGTTGTTTTTACTTTGTTGAGTCGTATTTTGTGCTAGGCTCAATACCCGGTTAAGAACTCATTCTTGGTTTCAATTACAAAAATAAATAGTTTTGTGCTCAGAGTGCCGTGTCATTCTCACCATGATGTGCAAAATAGGATTCTTTCTTTCATAAACTGCAGGGTCCAACCCCGATCAAAAGAGAGAGCAACCACACGAGGACCTATCTGAAGCTGCATAGGTTCTGGACTGCAAAGCAAAAAAAAAAAAAAACAAAAAAAAAAAAGGGAAAATTGGAACATCTGAGTTTATTTCAACTTCCAAAAATTCCAAGATTGCATTTCGGATGCACCTTCTCATGCCTTGTCATTTCTCCGAAGTATGAGTATACCTCGACCTCAAGCTTAGGCTCAAGCCTGCATCAGTCAGAATGGTGATCAAAGTGCTCTCCCTGAACACCATTCCCCCACCAAAGGCATCTTGGCTATGTTTGTAATGAATTCCTAGGAAACCAACTGCGACGGTGGAAACTAGAGTTCGAATGGCGATGCCTAGAACATAAAGGTTTGGAATTTTTGAGACTAAAGTCTGGTTTAAATACCCAGGGGTGTATCCTCGGCTTGAAATCTATATGGCAACCCTATAGGTTGAGGTAGCATGTATGCACCTCAATTCTGGATACTGAACCAACCTAATCTGTCACCCCGTTGAAGAATAGGGAAAGTTATGAATATGATCAGGAAGAAAAACGACATCCGTGGCTTCTACATGTAGAGGTTACCCCTTGTCAGCATTTGAGGGCCTTTGAACTGTGAGTTGAAGGTAAGAGTTCGAAGAACACAAGAGGGAGATCCCCGCCCCGTGAGATGTTTTCTAAAGCGCCGCTTTGTTCGTTTATTGTATTCTCTAAACATCATGCACTATAATGCTTGTCACATGTATCATATCATCGCACTTATTGCATTTATTTGCATCTTGTGTTATCTCGTATTATTTGTCCTTTTACGCTGAGCAGCGTTTAGGATCATTGTCCCCCTGGGCTTTTCTCAGGACGCGTGAGACGTGTTCCCAAGCAGTTTTTTATCTCAGGGTGTACGGAGCATGACGCTGAGCGGTTTTCTCAGGACCTCTTCTCACGATTTCAACGTGGCTTGAGTATACCTCTCCTCACACGATTTCAACGTGTTTGGAATTTATCTCAGGACACATGGAACGCGACCCTGAGTGGTTTTCTCAAGACCTCTTCTCACCATTTCATCGTGGCTTGAGTGTTCATTTCCTCACACAGTTTTAGCATGTTTTGAATTTATCTCAGGACGCGTGGAACGTGACCCTGAGCGGTTTTCTCAGGACCTCTTTTCACGATTTTAGCGTGGCTTGAGTGTTCATTTTCTCACACGATTTTAGGGTGTTTGAAATTTATCTCAAGACGCGTGGAACGTGACCCCGAGCGATTTTCTCAAGATCTCTTCTCATGATTTTAGTGTGGCTTGAGTATTCCTTTCCTCATATCATTTCAACGTGTTTGGAATTTACCTCAAGATGCATGGAACGCGACCCAGAGCGGTTTTCTCAGGACCTCTTCTCACAATTTCAGTGTGGCTTGAGTGTTCCTTTCCTCATACGATTCTAGCGTGTTTGGAATTTATCTCAAGATGCGTGGAATGCGACCCTAAGCAGTTTTTTCAAGACCTCTTCTCACGATTTCAGCGTGGCTTGAGTGTTCTTTTCCTTACATGATTTCAGCGTGTTTAGAATTTATCTCAGGATGCATGGAACGCGACCCTAAGCAGTTTTCTCAAGACCTTTTCTTACGATTTTAGTGTGGCTTGAGTGTTCCTTTTCTCACACGATTTCAGCATGTTTGAAATTTATCTCAAGACGCATGGAACGCGACCCTGAGCGATTTTCTCAAGACCTCTTATCATGATTTTAGCGTGGCTTGAGTGTTCATTTCCTCACACAATTTCAGCGTGTTTGGAATTTATCTCAGGATGCGTGGAATGCGATCCTGAGCGATTTTCTCAAGACCTCTTCTCACGATTTTAGCATGGCTTGAGTGTTCCTTTCCTCACACGATTTCAGTGTGTTTGGAATTTATCTCAGGGTGCATGGAAGGCAACCCTGAGTGGTTTTCTTAAGACCTTTTTTCACGATTTCAGCGTGGCTTGAGTGTTCCTTTCCTCACACAATTTCAGCATGTTTGGAATTTATCTGAGGTCGTGTGAAATGCGACCTTGAGCGGTTTTTCTCTCATTTTTTCATGGCTTCGGCGTGGTTAGAGTGCGCGCTTTTAGTTCTTTCCGCGTGAAACCCATTTTAATTTAAGCTTGAAGCTCATTCATATGTTATTATCTTGTTATTGCTTATTGCATCTGTTATGGCTTAGTGCATCATCTTGCATGATCATGAATTTTCAACATAGCTGGCTTCGCGAAGCGTGCGAGTCCAACTTTCAAAGTATATTTTTCGTGCATCTTATTTGCATCCTGTCCCAGAACTACACTGGTTTGATTTCTTGCAAAGGGATACGTAGGCAACTTGTGGGCTCAACCAATGTAATTTATGTCTTGATTGTTTGCCCGAGTGTTACGACCTTGTCAAAATGGGTCATCTTCGGGCTTTGACGTTCACTCATGTCATTTCATGACTCCGAGCTCTATCAAAGAGGGACAACTGTAGACACCCCATTTTTGACACCCCTTAATATTTGGGTGCCTCTAACTAATCACTCAATGATGAATGTGTACGCTTGTCAAATGCTTGATTTTCTTAGCAGGAAAGCTCAGTTTTGAACCTACAAACCTTGTGCCTTGTTTTAGACCAAAACAATAGTTTTTTAAGCCTGACTATCTGGGTGCCTGTAGACCCACTAGTGACTCTACCCGCCCACTATTAGTGGCCGGCCACCCCCTTTTAGTGGCCTGCTGGCCACTTATGCCTACAAACCCACTTGTGGCTCCTGTCGCCCACTAATGTGGCCTGCCGCCCACTATTGGCGACTAGCCGCCGACTATTAGTGGCCTGCCGGCCACTTGTGTAAATTTTCAGATCTTTTTACCAGCTGTGCCAGCTGTCTCCACAGGTGCATGCACGATACCAGCTATGTCTGTATAGATATTTCTGAGGTGTTCTGATATATTTCTATATATAGATGACTCCCTCTTATTTTTTTTACGGTTAGAAAATTTTGAAGAGCAAAAGTTTTGGAAAATATTTCTCTCTCTACATTTCTCTGTCTCCCTTGGAACTTACATAACCTTTGCCTAGACACTCTAAACCAAACCTTGAGGGATCTTTGCTGAGGTGCTTAAGCTTGCATTTTAGCACTTGAGAGTGGAATTAGTGGTTTAGGAATTCAAGGGATCATTCCTCTTCAAGAGGTATACATTTTAATTCTTTTGTACCATTTCTTTCTCATCTTTTCTTGCTGTTTTTGAGTTGTTTATCACCTGTATTTTTGGGCTGAAACTTGTGGTTTAAAACCATTAAAGGTAAAGGGATGGATCACCCTTCTTTGAACCTTGTTCCATAGGCTTTTACCATTGTGTTTCCCACCTTTTTATCAACTTTTTTTTAGCTTTTTATCACTGATTTTCAGAGGTTTTTAGAGGCTAAAAATCATGTTTTGAAGTCCCAAAAATGGAGGGGGTAGCCTCCCCTCCTTGTGCTTGTTCATTTGCTTAATTGCTCCATGTTTTTAGCCTACTCTCTTAGCTGTTTTTACTTAAATTCTAGCATTGTTTTGAGCTAATGTAGGACTTTTTTATGTGTTTGTTTCATTTATGCTTTGTATTGCATGCTTGTAGTGTAATGGTCCTCATAGGCTTGGTGGTTTAGGCCTTAGCCACCAACCTATTTGAGTTGATAGCATTTATTTCTTGCTTTCCATACTTGTGTTCACCTCTAAGCATCTCTGCAATCTCCCTCATTTCTTGGCTTTTTCTCTTTGTTTTGAGAGTTGCTTTAAAAGGAGTGTTGTTTAAGCTTGAAGAGTGATATTGTTCTTAATGGTTTAATCCCTTTGGGGGGTTCATTACCAACGACATGATCTCCTTCTCATGCCTAAAACAACATTTGGTTTGGTACTTCTCTCTAATAGTGGACTTAGAGCTCATTATTGGACTTAATTGACTAATGAATGGAAGGTAATTAAAATGAAGTAATAAAATTAGAGTTAAAATGAAGCAAGACAATAAAAAGGTTTGGGTTCAATCGGACGTTAATTGAACCCATTGAGTCTTGAGGCGTTTCGTACTTGTTAGTGATGAAAACGGTTCAAGAATCAATGTCAACCCTTTCCCTTGATCAATCCATGATAGGGAGGAGGTTTTGAGAGTCTTTTATTGTGCATTTATCGAAATTGTATCCCTTGGTTCATAAGTCATCATGCAATGAAATTCCATCGATTGATGACTTGCGAATCAAGCCTATCTCTCCTTTGAGCTGTTTGATGATAAAAAGAGGCAGGGTGGACAAACATCCCCTGTGAATGCTCTATTTATGCTCTGCTTATTGTTTGTTATAGCAGGAAAAACCTAACATTAGTAGCTGGCAGGCCACCTTTATTGGGCTGTAGGCCACTTTTAGTGGTCAGCCGGCCACTACTTCTTTCCTGCCGGCCACTTTTTCCAACAAGGCAGTGTGCTGTTTCTTGCAGAACAGAGTAGAAACTGAGGTGAAAAAAATCAGGGCAATCTCCTGACTATGCAACAGAAGCATTCCGGTAGCAAAACGGAGAGCATTTTCAGATGGAAATCCACATCCATGCATGAACCATGCCTCGGTTCTTGGGATCCATTAAAATAACATTGTAATCGTAGTATGATTGTGCTTAAAGTAGCGGACTTATAACTAATTAGTTAGTTTAGTTAGAATAGCTAGTTAGTTTTGTGTTGTACTTAATTAATTAGCTAAAGTAGTTGGTTAATTTGTGGTGTTGTAATAATTAGCTAACATAGTTAATTTATTTCATTTGGGTTGTAATAGATTAGTTAATTCATGGTAATTAGCTAGTTCGTTTATCCGGACCCTCTTGTGCGAGGGCAAATTATAATAAGTGTGTATGTCTTCCAACCTCACGTCTTTCTCCCTTTTATTTATTCGCTTATGATGGATAGCTTAGAACATCATGTTTATTTTAGCATATTCCATGTATAAAGTATCCATTAGTCTTGCACGCATGAGATTCGGCTCATCATACTAATCAAATGTCAATCTCAAATTTCTTGCTTGGATATGTGCTTTATCATATGCCTTGAATTAACTCACATGCCATGTTAGTAGCCGAGCCTAATAGTTGCATTGTGTATGTGTTGCATTAGCCATTTGCATTGTTAGGATCATGTATTTTTTCTAACTATTTTCTCTCTTTTTGCTCGCCTCGGGAATTGGGGTAAGCTCTATTACTTTAGCATATTGCATAAGTGTGATTGTTGCCATGTCTAGCATGATACCATGAGGCTAAGTGCTTAAGTACTATATCTATTTGAATACCTGTGGATGAAGGCTAATTGCTTGAATTGGAATACATTGATTAATGTACATACAAGCTCACTTTTTTCAAGTGGCGCATAGTCAAAAACAATTTTCAGACAAAACATGAAATCAAATGTTCTAATTTTTGCAAATTAGTCTGTACTTGTGTGTGTCACATAGTAAGTTAGTCTAATAAATCGGAACAAGAGCATATAATGTAAAGAAGAATCACATCATGATTAGTAGAGGCCAATCTTTGATCGGGCGAGCGGGGGTGCTCAATTCATGACCTTCTTCTCACGTACCTAAGTTCCCTAGCCGAGACACTTTGGTGATGACAGATAAGTGGCCTTTGGCACGAGTCCCAGGTTTCCTATATTTCCCAAAATAAAACATTTTGGTTGCGACTCTGTATCTGGCAAAACAGTCCATTTTTGACATTTTTTATTCAAAATTGTTTTTTCAAAAGATTTGCCAGATTTGGACTCTTTTGTGTTTATTTATTTCACATTGCACTTGTGGAATCAAATTCAGAACCATGAGAGTCCGAACTGTAGGGCTAGTCGTATCCGAAAGGAGCACGAAAAGTCAAGCTACAGGTTGCCATTATTGTGAATTTATGTTTCATCATTTTTCTATCCATTTGGATATTACAACCTACCATATGCCACAATATATGTAACGCCCCAAATTTCTAGCCAAAATGATAAGACAACAATCAAGGCTTTTTCAAGGAAAACCGAATATAAATCTCTAAACTTACATTACATGATACAATAGTTCTTCATGCAACAATACATTAATCTAACAACAAGTGAATAAACAAATAAATATCCACAAGGGTTTACAAGTTTCCAAGGGTTGAGCCTGGTTACATAAAACGGTTATTCAAACCCACACACATACAACCCTTGACTTATACACAGAGTCACAGCAAAATGAGAGCATTGTACTCTCAACACACATACTTCCACGCCCTTAGTTGGGTGGGATCACCATATATTTTCCTGCACAAAAATCTCGTAGGGTGAGCATAAAGTCCAGTAGGAAATTCTTAACAAAGTATATACATTTTATACGAGTCTCAAGAGATGAAATGCATATGTCATGCTATGCCCTTTTTGAAGATAAATCACATTTTCATCTTTTGAAAACCATCATGTTCAATGATATCATGCAATCTCAATTGTTCAAAACTTAACAATTTATTTCAAGGGCGGTAAATACGACTCTGGTAATCCCTAGGTTGGTGTCTGCAAGTAGACTATACAAGTACTACCAATTTGTCATTTTTACCAGCATTGACTGGAAGGCTCGACACCTATAATCTGTCATTTTTACTAGTATTAATTGGAAGGCTCGACACCTATTCAATTTCATCTACACCACCTGTCAAGACTTACCACCGTATTTACCCCAAAACCAATTCATGGAAACTTGTTTCTCAATATTATTTTCTCAATGCAAGTTTTCAAATCAACTTTCAAAATTTAATGTAATCAAATGAATTGATATGCCAATAAAACAAGATGAATATAAATACTTTTATTCCAATTCATCATCCAAGGAATAACACAATTCCCTCTTCTCAAGTATCCTCAACAATTAGTCATTTTAAGACTATTTCAACGTTTTGAACAATAATTTCCAAAATGAACAACAATTCTCATATTCCCTGAAATTCATCATTTATATAAATATAAATAAGAAATTTTCCAAATATCCATTTATTTTGACACACAATATAAATATAACAATATCAGTCATGGATTTTCAGTCTCTTTAAAAAAAATCCCCAAATTCTTGGTTTTTTCACCAAAACTATACAACTCAAATATTTTGAAAGAAAACTTTCCAAAATTATCTTTTCTTCAATTAATGAAGATCAAAACCCATAAGATCATTTTAAAATAACAAGAGACAAACCCACTTTCAAAATTGCTCAACTTCTTAAATTAATAATCAATTTTCAAAGCTATCGAAGGATGATTTCGAAAATCATCTAGATCTTGCATATATATATATATATAACTCTAAGAAAATCCCTACCTCAAGTTTTGAAGAAGAAATGAGATGAAACCCTCAAAATCAACGGTGTCGAAACACGATCTTCACCGCTGACAACGAAGCCCTCGAGAAGTTAACCAACTTTGATGAAGAACTTATGGCAAAACTCTAATGGCTCTTGAGAAATCATGGTTTTGATCCAATTTGAGATTTTTTTCTTCTTCAATTAACTTAAATGAATGTATGTAGTACCTAGTCTCAAAATAGGTTGGAAGGAAATTGAATTGCATTAGTAATCTTGCTAGGCTTCATAAAATTTACACAATCTTGTTGTGCTAATTTTCTCTATGTGAAACCCAACCATTTAAGTACTCTATTCAACCATTTAATTAACTCTAATCAATTCAGGAAAAGTGAATATTTCATAGAAAACATGTGGTTACCTTTTCCACATCAAAATGAAGTCCTTCAGAGTATCCAAACACTAGGTGCTCTACTGCTAAGTCTCTTAATATAACGCATCAAAACCTATTCAAAGTCTGGAAACAAAAACAATAGAAAACAAAACCCATTATCAACAGCAAAAATGATACGTAGAAACCATTTTCTAATAAACAAGACATGTCTCACAAAACATGTCTCACTTGAGTGAAAACCCCAAACTTTGAACTGGGTATACAAATGAAGAATTTTTAGATCAAGTTTACAAGGAAGAGATGGAAATGGAGATGGAGATTACACACATAGGATTGGATGGAACTACTACTACTATAAACACCACCAACAATCCTACGAAAGGCAGTTAGGAAAATCTCACAGCTCCTGAAATACTATTTTTTCCTTCAATTTCTATGAGACAGTTTGAGCTTGCCATGGCTACCTAAGCTAAAGATGGACCACCCCACATGTGTCTCACGAATCCTACTTAATATGTTTTGTCATTGCCTCTTCTTATTGGTTTGTTGTTGATAATGATGATGATAATATAATGATGATAATGATGATGATGATGATAAACCATTGTTGATAATATTGAACATTGTTGATTGAAATGATGGAAGGTTTTGATGATATATGTATTGGTGATTCACATAGATATATGCAAAGAGCTCCAAAATGTTGTCCATTATTTTTTTTTATATATTACTTTTTCCAAAATTAGATACCATTAATAATCTAGACTTTGGCATGAAAAATGAGGAAAATGTCTCCATAGATTTGCTACATCTAAGATCCTATTTGATAATCATTATATGGGTTAGTATTGGATTAATAATTTTGTGGATCCTGCATGACTTATTTTTGGTTGCGAAAAGTAGCACCGGATAAACAATTGCATGTAAATGGAACCATAAATCTTTTCATTTGCCAAACAAATACAAAATAACCTTTAAAATTCACTTCTTATCATCCTTTAGAAAGATTAATTTCAAAGCTACTGTTAGCATTAGAACTTGCCAATAATCTATAACCAGTATTAATGTATGCATCTTCAAAATAACTATTTGGCAATTTACTTCCCTGAACATCTGCATATCAATGTGTGAGTATGACTACTACCTCTTTTTTGGTTCAAAAGGGAAATAAATGAAAAAAAATGCTTCCAACAATGTTTGACCAGTTAACAATGAGATGTTAACTTGCCAGAAACTATACAGATTAAGAAATTTGTCTCTATTTTGAAAAAGAGCAAACATGGTTATTAGTCCAAATGAAATGACCCAAAAAACATTCATTTCTAGTAATAAATGAAAACTTTACACCCTATTAATCCCAGAAACACCTTTAATCTGTCAATTCTCTCATTCTCTCTCTCATTTCATTCCCTTAGTTTCTTCACTTCTCTCTCTTCCATTTACACATCAAGATTTAAGTAAGTTTGATTCTTTCTTCTTTTTGTTGGTTAATTTGTTTTTCATATGATTCTTGCTGATGTTAAGTGAAAATGCAGTTCTTTGAAACTAGAATTATAATCCAATTAAATGGAATATATATATATATATAAAAATTGGTAGACCTCTATATATGAATGTGACTCAAGGTTTGTTTTGAGTTTTTTTTTTTTTTTTTTTTTTTTTTTTTTTTTTTGAGTTTTATCTAACCCACTTGAAATAATCAGAAGATACATTTGGATTTATAATCTCACCTTTTTATGACAATTATTGAAAATCCACCAAAGTAGAAAAAATGTAGGTATGATCCATCAAATTAAAACTTTAAAACTGAAATCTTATCTCAATATATGGTTCTCTCCTGCCAAAAAACACTAGCCAAATTTGGAATCTTGAAAAGAAATGAAAAGTGTAGCCAAAGTCATTGATTGTATAGTTGACATTTTGCAATTCTGAAAGCTGTTAAACCCAATACATACCCTAAGAATACTTCTCTCTGTGTATGAGTTGTTCTCATATTAATCTATTTTTTTTTCCTTCAAAAGGGAGTGGAAGAACATAATCATAACTTTGCTTTATAACCACATTTTAGCAGCCATACATGCAAATAAATACACAATCAATGGATTAGGGCTTTCAAACTAATGAGAAAGAAAAGAAAAAGAGGGGGGAGGGAGGGGAATGTATCAAACCACTAAAATCAAACCCATTTAGGACATCAAACCCATAAAACTCTAAAAATCAAACCACTTCAACCAAACCCATTTATGAAATAAACACAAAATTAAACTGAAAAATCATATAAAACCCTAGAGCAAGAGTGAGAAATGGGGAAATAGAGGAAATGGGAGAGAGGGAGAAAGAGAGAAAGAGAGAAAGAAACATGTGATTTGCGGCAACGGTGGTAGTGATTTGCAGCGGTGGTGACGTACAACGACTATCAACGATGGTGAGCGGGGGTGAGGTTTGGTGGTGACTGTTCTCTGTATATGTGAGAGAGAACAGAGAGAACAGAGAGAACAAAGTGTTTGTGTGAATAGAGAAAAGAGACGGGCGCCAATATATTAATTCATTTCCCTCTAAAAAAAAATTCTACCTTTAGCGACTAAACTAGTTATTTGTTAGCAAATATTAATAAATAACGACTAAATGTTTTGTAGCCAAAGATTGAGTAACAGCGACAAACATATTCGTAGCCAAAAGTAATGGCTACAAAGTTTTTTTGGTCAGCAATAATTGATTATACGACGACTAAATTTTTTTAGTCACCTAGAGTTTATATTTGCCAACGAAATTATTTGGTTGCCAAAGAGTAACCCTACAAGTATGCCTGTTATTTGGTGACTAAACTTCCTTTTGTCGGTAAATAATTGTATATTAGAACTAAAACAAGAATTAGTAGCCTAAAATCTATACTAACGCCGACTAATAAATTTTTTAGTCGCCAAAAATGTCAAATTTAGTGACTAAATTTTATTTTAGTCGCCAATAAATAATATATATTGACTAAAATAATGTAGTAGCTAAATCTTCAACCAACGCCGACTAATAAATTTTTTAGTCGCCAAAAATGTCATTTTTGGCAACTAAATTCCTTTTGGTCGCCAAATTCGATCGCTAAAAGTGTAATTTCTTATAGTGATAATTTAGTAGAAAAAAAAAAAAAATCACGTCATAGATATATCTTTTCTGATAAAGAGTCTAGCCATGATCAAGCTTCTCCAGCTACATTACAGTATAGCTCCAACTCCAGCCAGCATGCTCAGTCGACAGCTTCAGCTTCCTCCTCATCAGCACCTGTAACTGCTGTGGCTAAATCATTGCATCAGTTAGACAGTTAGGCGGTTACAGAGTAGTTAGGTAGTTACAGAATAAACTAGAGTTAGTTAGTTTGTTATGAATTAGTTAGCTTGAACCAGAGTTAGTTTGTTTAGTTTATAAATACTTTCATTTCTGTAAATTGTAATTCATTCTGTATAATAGAAAAGTTTTGATCTCTGCAATCTCTGCAAAATATCTTTTATGGTATCAGAGCCATCACCTCTTGCGAGTATTAGTTCTTGAGGTTTCATCAATGGCGTCTTCACTGCCATCTCTGAATCTGTCCTCTTCTGCTGTATCCTCTACTTCATCTTCCATACCTCCAAATCTTGCACTACTCATTACAAATCTGAATGCCTTTGTAACTGTCAAACTTGATGCCACAAACTTTATTATCTGCAAGAATCAAGTTCACAATATTCTGAAAGCTACACAGCTTCTCAGTTTTGTTGATGGCACACAGGTATGTCCATCATCCACTATCGTTGATGAACACAATCATGAGATTCTGAATCCAGATTATACCAATTGGATGCTGATAGACTCTCATCTTCTCAGTTGCTTAACTGCAACTCTCTCACCATCTATCTTCACCTCTGTGTTACATTGTTCCACAAGTCATCAAGTATGGAGTGTTCTTCTCAAACGTTTCACATCTTTGTCACGATCACATATTCACCAGTTGAAGAATAAACTTAGTCAAATTGTGAAAAAATGCCACACAATGGATACCTATTTGACTCAGATCAAGTCCATTGCTGATCAATTGGCTTTAGCTGCATCACCTGTTTATGATGAGGATCTGGTTCTCCTAATTCTTAATGGATTGCCTGATGAATATAATGCCTTCAAAACAGCAATCAGAACTAGAGTTGAAACTATTTCCATTGGAGAGCTATGTTCCCTATTAAATTCTGAATCAATTCATGTTGAATCTGCATCTAAGCAAGCTCTTGCTTTAGAACTACCTTTTGCTTATCATGTTTCAAGCACTTCTTCTAGAGGTGGCTTTAGAGGTGGTTCTTATAGAGGTCGAGGAGGAGGAAGACCTGGTAGCAGGTTCTTTAATGGAAATTCTAGTTCTAGCAATGCTAATTTTCGAGGTAGAGGCGGATCTTCTACTTCAGGCCAAGGTCACACAGGATATCAGTCCTATCCATCAAGTTCTGCTACACACTCTGCTGCTTCTTATCCTCATTCTTCTCAAGTGATTTGCCAGATCTGTGGGAAATCAAATCACTCAGCATTAGAGTGTTGGTACAGATTGGACACATCTTCTTTCCACTCTTCAAGGCCTTAAACTCATCAAGCCTATATTACCAATATAAATCAGTCTGCTACTGGTTCTCCTGGTGACAGTTCTCCCAACACTACCAACTGGTTTCTCGATTCTGCAGCCACTAGTCATATCACAAATGACTTGAACAATCTCTCTTCTTATCAACCATATCATGGACATGATTAGGTTACTATTGGTGATGGAACTGTCTTACCTATTCACCATACTGGTCAAGGTCTTCTCCCTACTCCATCCTTTCCTTTCCATCTCTCAAACATGCTTCATGTACCTTCCATTTCTTCCAACTTAATTTCTGTCCATCTGCTTATTTCTGATAATCATTGCACTATTACTTTTGACAAAGATATGTTCATTATACAGGACAAGAGTACCAAGAAGGTGCTATATAAAGGCTTTCATTCCCATGGTCTCTATCATCTTCTTAGTGCTGCACCATCTTTTGCATCTGCATCACCAGCTTTTTTTCAGTCCACTGTTAATTCTTCTCATTGGCATTTTAGATTAGGCCATCCTTCTTCAAGGAAACTTCAGCACATTGTTACACATCATTTGTTACCTTCTTCATCTGTAAATGTTCCATCTGTTATTGATAATAAAATGTGCTCTCATTGTTGTGTTTCCAAAAGTCATAGACTCCCTTTTAGCTTGTCTAATTCTACAGTTAATAAGCCATTGGCTCTTATTCACTCTGATGTATGGGGACCATTTACTTCATTTGTTTTTTCATACAAATATTATGTGTTGTTCATTGATGACTATAGCAAGTTTACATGGTTGTTTCCTCTCCATTATAAAAGTGAAGTTTTTCATAAGTTTTTGGAATTTAAAGCGTTTGTTGAAACACAATTCTCTACTCAGTTACAAGTGTTAAGAAGTGACAATGGTGGTGAATATCTTAGCACTAAGTTTCATGATTTTTTAAAGAGTCATAGTATCCAACATCAGTTAAGTTGTCCTCACACACCTACTCAAAATGGAGTAGCAGAGAGGAAACATAGACATCTCATAGAGACTACCATTGCTCTTATGCATCACTCTTCCTTGCCTCTTGCTTATTGGTTTGATGCTCTTGCCACATCTGTTTTTCTCATTAATAGACTTCCTACTGCTAAGATCAATTTTCTTACTCCTTTTGAAATGTTGTACTACCATGCTCCTGATTATACATTGCTCAGAACTTTTGGTTGCAGATGTTATCCATGGCTTAAACCTTATGTTTCACATAAACTTCAACCTAGGTCTGTGCCTTGTGTGTTTCTTGGTTACATTCCATCTACCAAGGGCTATAGATGTCTTGATCCTACTACTGGACAAATTCATGTTTCCAGACATGTTTTTGATGAAGATGTCTTTCCGTTTGCTTCTTCTCCATCAGTTAAGACTGCTTCTCCATCTTTGCCCCAGCTGAGCTCATTTTTCTGGGCTGCTCAGTCTTTATCTGTGCCTTCATCTGTAGTTTTTCCTGCTTCAGCTCAGTCACAGTCCCACATTTCACCACAGTCCCCAATTCCAAATCCTGCTTTAGCTCAATCCCCCCAGTCACAACTTTCACCAGAGTCTCAACTCTCACCACATTCACAAATTCCAATTGTTTTTGGTCAATTTGATTATGTTCCAGCCCCTGCTGCTCCTCTTGGCAGTCTGCCTTCTGTTTCTACTCCATCTGCTGGTTTGTCTCAGTTTGCTGCTGCTGGTTTGCCTCAGTCTGCTGCTGCTCTGTCTCAGTCTCCTGGTTTGCTTCCTTCTTCTTCTATCTCCAAGCCTACTTCTGAGCCTCAAATTCCCATCTCTTCCTTATCTGTTCTTTTACCTTCTATTCATTCCTCTCATTCTATGCACTCCAATTCTCCTCCTAACATTCATCCCATGATCACTAGGTCTAAATCTCTGCATCAGTGTTTTCTCACTTCTTCTGATCATACTGAGCCTCAATCCTATGAGGAGGCCTCTCAATCCAGTGCTTGGACTGCTGCCATGAAGGAGGAATACACTGCCTTGATCAAACAAGGTACTTGGACTTTGGTCCATCTTCCTCCCACCAAAAAGGCTATTGGTTGCAAATGGGTATTTCGCCTTAAGAAAAATTCTGATGGGACTATTGCTCGGCATAAAGCCCGATTGGTTGCAAACGTGTTTCTTCAAACTGAGGGCATTGATTACTTTGAAACATTTAGTCCCGTAGCAAAACAACCTACTATCAGAATTCTCCTCTGTTTGGCTCTTCATTTTCAGTGGTCTATTAAACAGCTGGACATTTCGAATGCATTTCTTCATGGTATTTTAGAGGAGGAAGTGTATATGCATCAACCTATTGGTTTTGTTGATCCAAATAATCCTTCCCTAGTTTGCAAACTCAATAAAGCCTTGTATGGCCTCAAGCAAGCACCTAGGGCCTAGTTCTTTACTTTTTTCTCTTTTCTTCTTACTCATGGTTTTAAGGCCAGTCATTGTGATTCATCTCTGTTTGTTAAAACGGCTCCTCACTCTATCACTGTTCTTTTAATCTATGTTGATGACATTTTACTTACAGGCAGTGATTCTTCCTATATTTCCACTCTCATTACTCAAATGCATTCTACCTTCTCTATGAAGGAATTGGGGCTGCTCAATTATTTTTTGGGAATCTCTGTTACTACTTCTTCTTCAAGATATTTTTTATCTTAACGAAAGTATGCTACTGAAATTTTGGTTAAAGCTGGTATGACAAATTGCAAATCTTCTCCTTCCCATTTGCCTCTCAAAGCTTCTATTGATCCAGTTGATTTACCCTTTTCTCAGCCTTCTCTCTATTGTAGTCTTGTTGGTGCCTTACAATATCTTACTATTACTCGTCCTGATTTAGCCTTTGCTGTTAATCATGCATGCCAATTTCTTCAAACTCCTCTTACCAGCCATTTTGCTTTGGTTAAAAGAATTCTCCGATATCTGAAAGGAACTCTTCATCAAGGTCTCTATTTTACTCTTGGCCTTCTTACCTTGCATGCCTTTTCCGACTCAGATTGGGCAGGCTGTTCCCTTGACTGCAGATCAACCACTGGTTATTGTGTGTTTTTAGGTCCTAATTTGATTTCTTGGTCAGCCAAGAAGCAACCTACCGTGTCTAGATCTTCCACTGACGCTGAGTATAGAGCTCTTGCTCAAACTGCTGCTGAATTAAGCTGGCTTGGCATGCTGCTGTCTGATCTTCATATTACAGTTCCAGCTCCCATCCTTTGGTGTGATAATCTGTCTGCAATTTCCTTATCCAGCAATCCTGTGTTTCATGCCAGATCTAAACATATTGAAGTTGATTATCATTATGTTCGAGAAAGAGTTGCAGCCAAGAAGCTTCTTATTCATCATGTTTCTTCTATAGATCAGCTTGCTGATTTGTTCACCAAGCCTCTCCCCTCTCCCCAGTTTTTGTATCTGCAGAACAAGCTTCTGGGATCTTTCATCTCTCTCAGCTTAAGGGGGCATGATAAAGAGTCTAGCCATGATCAAGCTTCTCCAGCTACATTACAATATAGCTCCAGCTCCAGCCAGCATGCTCAGTCGACAGCTTCAGCTTCCTCCTCATCATCACCTGCAACTGCTGTGGCTAAATCATTGCATCAGTTAGGCGGTTACAGAGTAGTTAGGTAGTTACAGAATAAAATAGAGTTAGTTAGTTTGTTATGAATTAGTTAGCTTGAACCAGAGTTAGTTTGTGTAGTTTATAAATACCTTCATTTCTGTAAATTGTAATTCATTTGTATAATAGAAAAGTTTTGATCTCTGCAATCTCTGCAAAATATCTTTTATTTTCAACATATTTTTTATTAAAATTTATTTAAATTATTTATACATATGTCTATGTGTATATATAGATAGTTTAAAAAGTATATTATTTGTATATTACCCTTTCTATTATATTTAGTAGAGATACTATCTAAAATAGAGATATGTGATCAAAATTGGTTATGAGATATGTGGTTAGTAGTTTTGAGTTTGTTATAATCAAAATTATGTGGTTATGAGCCAAAATGGTGTTGGTTATGAGATATGTGATTAGTGGTTATGAGATATGTGATATTTGCTATGAGATGTGATTATGAGATATGTGATATTTGTTATGATCAAAGTTGTATGGTTATAAGCAAAAAGGTATTAGTTATGAGATGTGATTATGAAATATGTAATTAGTGGTTATGAGCAAAATGATGTGGTTATGAGCCAAAGAGGGTTCATTATGAGATGTGGTTATAAGATATGTAGGTAGTTGTTATGAGATATGTGATGTTAGTTATGATCAAAGTGGTGTGGTTATGAACCAAAGGGTGTTGGTTATGAGATATGTGATTAGTGGTTATAATATATGTGATGTTGGTTATGGGCCAAAGGGTGACGTGGTTATAAGATATGTAAGTAATGGTTATGAGATATATGTTAAGTAATTATGAGATATGTGATTTTGGTTATGAGTAAAGTAGTGTTGTTGCGAGTCAAAGGGTGTTTGGTTATGAGATATATGATGTTAGGTATGATCAAAGTGGTTATGAGCCAAAGAGTGTTGGTTATAAAATACGTGACTAGTGGTTATGAGATATGTGATTAATGGTTATGGTATTGGTTATGAGATACATGATTAGTGGTTATGAGATATGTAATATTAATTATGAGCAAAATAGTATTAGTTATGAGATGTGGTGGTAGCTCATGACTAAGTTAGGATCAATTTGATTCTAATTATGAAGAAATATGATTTTAGCATCTACCAAGTCACTCTTAACGATGTGGTGCAATATTGGCCATTCGTTTCTTGTGTACCATACATTTTTTTTTCTGAGTATAATGTATTATAGAATTTGTTGCAGGGAAATACTATGGTGGGTAATATATATATTATAATTTTAAAAAAAAATTGATATAATTAAGGGTGTATCTAATATAACCTTTTTAAAATGGTGTATGTTAAAATTTTTCCACAAATTAATAGGGTACTAGGATTTTACGACTCAAAGTTTTTGTTGTTATTTTTTTATTTTTATTTTTTTTTAGAGCCAACCAAACACTGAGAAAATATATTAAGTGGGAAAATTTTGACATTCTATCTCTGAACCTTACAAATGCACAAAATAATCAAAAGACCTACAAACTATCTTTAACAAAAAAGAATTGTTATTCTCCCAATCTATATAACAAAACAGCTCTGTTTTTTTTGCTTGATGGGACTTCTGTCCGTGTGTCAATATATGAACCATTGGATTGAACTCAATCCAAAGGCTCACAGTCAACCCACAACCCCTGTCTCTCACACACACTCATGTCTTTGTTTCTGATTTCAAATTTTGAAATCAGACCCATCTTCTCTCTCTCTCCCCATCAATGATCAACCCTTGCAGGCGACCAAACCCAAAACCCCTATTAGTCTCTTCTCTCTTCCTTCCTTCTCTCTTCCTAATCGTCATCTTCTCTCTTCCGACCGAATGGAGCAACTATATATATGATTCAGAGATGGGAGATTCAGAGATTCAGAGATGAGACCGAATGTATGTATATATATGCATTTGTGTGTATTATGTATGATTATGTGATTTTATATGATTATGGATGTATATATATGTATGTATATGTATATATATGTAGATTTTATATATAGATTTTATATATGATTATGTATATAGTTGCTCTCGCGTGTGTGTGTGAAAATCTCTTGGCTTTTAAGGATCTGTGGAGTGGAGCGATGCGGTGTTTGTGGAGCGGTGTAAGGGCATTAATGGCCTCGACAAGGTGGTCTCGAGGGAGGTTCGTGGGAGTTCTGTTGAGGTACTATCCATATCAATGTACTTTCATTAATAATAATAATAATAATAATAATAATAATAATAATGATAATATGTTGTTATCATGCTTGAATTGGATTTTTTACAATATTGTTGTTGCTTTTTTAATGAATTTTAGCAAATTAATTGACAAATTTTTCTGGGTTATATTTAATTGGGAGATTAGGTTGTTTGTTTAAGTACATAATTCTGAAAACCCCATTTGCATTTTGTGGGGACCACATGCCATTTTTTGATAGGAGTTTAATATAGGTATAGAAATGAAAACTTTACATGATGTATAAAATTTAAAATTGTTTTAGTTGATGGTTCATTTAACCATTTTTTGAGTATTTATGAATTGTTTGCTTGCTTGCTTGTGTTATGCAGTTTGGAGGTTGGTGTCATTAATTTGGAGAAAACAATTTTTTTTCGTACATGTGGATCTTGAGCCATCACTGGTTTGGTTTAGCTTTAGTTTCAGGAGCCTTGAATATGCTCTAGAACTGCAATTTTGTGATTCAAAGCAAAAATCAAGCTAGCATCGCTTTCTCAAGTGGGCTGGAATCTCTTGAACACATGAATCCCAAAGGAAAAAAAAAGAAATTCACCCTAGAAGAGATAATATGTAATAGCCATCAGACTATAGAAAAAATTATCTCAAATTTATTATATCACTTTTGTATTTATTTATTTATATCTCAAGTGGGCTAAAACTAGACAATATAAGGACAAAGACAGTGGTTTCCACACTTCTCTCCCTCCCAAATGGAAACATAACTGAAGCTCTCTCAACTTAAGATTCCAATCTGGTCCTGCAAACTTCTACAGAAGGATTTGGCTTTTTGATTGTTGATTCTTTCTCAAAGTGCTCAGAAAAATAAGTAGCCCATCCCAGTAGAACAAATTATCTTGAAAGAAAAACGTACTTTGATCTTTGCAACTGACAGTCTTTCTACAGAGGCTCTAACCTTTTTAACCCCCAGGCAAGCACTTCGATATTCCAAATCCCTACTCTTGCTCTGCTCCTGCCTGCACCCCCTCTGTCCCTCCACACACTTTTGAGCCACAGTCCTCTTAGTATGATCTTTTTAATAATTTCAATAACATTGGTTCAGTGTAGTTTAAACCAAGTAGAAACTACCTTTTAAGGAACTCAATTGGATTGCAAACATATAAGTCAGTTAATTTTCGTCATGGATTTCTATTTGATATGCCAAGATTTGTAATAATTAATCAAACCATTGTTCAGTTTATCTGATGCATATGTATGTGGTGTTTGCATGCAATGCTTTTTGTTTATATGTTTGCTTATCAGAAAATAAAAATAAAAATAACAGTCTCCTCACATTCTGATTATAAAATTGGACAGTGGGCTGATGTGGAATCACTTATCAACGAATTACAGCAGTTTGAAGGGATTGAATATGTATCAAAAGGTTGTTTTTTCCTGAGCCCTGGACTGGCTCCTACCTTTCAGGTACCCTTTTGATTCTGATATATAAAGTTGAATATGAAAATATCAACTGAAGTGGAGGCCAGATGTAATGTTAATTAAATGATGTGCATGCATTAATTTATTTTTAGATATATATTCCTTGGTATAATTTGTTTCTTAGAAAAATTAAGGGGGGGCCAGATGTAATGTGTTTTTAATTTTTTTTCACTAATTTAATTTTTAGTTTCTTAGAAAAATTCTAAAAATAGATTCTCAAAAATTCTAAAAATAGATTCTAATTTAATCAGGGAGAACAGTTTTTTTTTTTTCTTTCTTCTTCTTCCATGAATTTCATGAATTTCAAATACTTGGGTATTTCAAATCTGCAGGTTTTTAAATCCTTTGTTTGGATGAAATAGTGGTCAGATTTAAAATTGGTAAAATTATGTCATTCTCATCAGAATCTCAACATATCGCAAGAATCGAGGCTATGGGGTGATTTTAGAATCCTTTAAAAATGGGTCCAAAATCTTTTGTGGATTTAACCTGGATTTGAAATCCATATAAGCACAAGTGATTGAAACAGGAGCTGTGAATTCAAGTCCAGTATTTGAAATCTTATTGGCTCAAATCCTGGAATCCAAATGTAACCTAAAATCTGTAGCATGTGGATTCAGAAGCTGATGAATTTGTGGAATTTGAAATCTATACAATTCTTTAGTGATCGATAATTTGCTTTTATTTGTGTCTTTGGGCAGTGAATAATGGGAAACGTCATCAGAGAAATCTGCTAAGCCGGAAATGAATCTGCTTTCAGCCTTCTTCAAGTCATCGGTTGCTGCATTTGTGAAATTTTGGTCCAAGTGAGCTTTCTCTTTTTTATTTGTGTCTCTCTTTTAGAGTGTTTTTGCATATATTAGAGAAGGTTGTCCCAATCCTAATATTATTGTAGAGAATATTTGTAGCAACTGTGATGGTATACTGTCGGATAGGTCTCCTAATTTAACTGGAAAAATGAATTAGTGGTCAAGCACACAAATGTAACCTAAAATCTGTAGCATGTGGATTCAGAAGCTGATGAATTTGTGGAATTCGAAATCTATACAGTTCTTTAGTGATCGATAATTTGCTTTGATTTGTGTCTTTGGGCAGTGAATCATGGGAAACGTCATCAGAGAAATCTGCTAAGCCGGAAATGAATCCGCTTTCAGCCTTCTTCAAGTCATCGGTTGCTGCATTTGTGAAATTTTGGTCCAAGTGAGCTTTCTCTTTTTTATTTGTGTCTCTCTTTTAGGAGTTGAAGAAGAGTTCTATACCTATAGCAGCAGTGTTTTTGCATATATTAGAGAAGGTTGTCCCAATCCTAATATTATTGTAGAGAATATTTGTAGCAACTGTGATGGTATACTGTCGGATAGGTCTCCTAATTTAACTGGAAAAATGAATTTGTGGTCAAGCACACAATAATAATCTGTGTTGCTGAGTATTAGAGGTGTGTATGGATCAGTTTAGTTCATGTAAATTCAGAATTGAATTAATTTGAGTTATTGAGTATTTTTATTTATGCATCTTTCAATTTATTTTTTTTCAATAGGAATGCAAAATGTGTTGATATATTATTATTTTTTTCAATAGGAATGCAAAAAAAAAATATGTGAAAGACAGACCCCGCAAAGGACTGATGGCTACTTCTTCCTACCGACAAATTGTCTTTCAACACAATTTTTTTCTTCCTAAAGACAGACCCCACATGAATATATTAAATTTGAAGTTTTTTTTTTTTGGTTAATTTTTCCTAAATTTTAATGATACCTACAATTATTCAAACAAAATTGGCTTATGTGTGGTGGCAGCATACACTGTTTCTAATATATTCATGTTCTCCATGATTAATTAAATGTTGAGGATGAATTAAATTAATTAATTAATTGACATTATTTACACCGAACGTTATAACTATATTTTAATCCCAACATTATTTACACGGAACATTATTTACGCCGTGCCTTCATGTACGGGCATACGCTAGTATCATTATAAAATCACACACTACTATGATGCTTTTTACTTTAGTTCCCTCCTTTATTGATATATAATCGTACATCATATGTGTTTGTGATCATCAATAAAGCTATTTTTTTTATTGACAAAAAAAAAAAATTTTAGAGATCAAATTTTTTTTATTTCCAAAAATATAAACTTTGTTGTAAAAAATATTTAGAGACTAATTTCACTGTTGCGAGTATAGTCGTTAAAATATTGTCTCGAAAAGTCAAAAAATGAGATTTTAGGAATAAAATTTTGAAAATATCACTAATAAATAAACTTTAGGGGCAAAATAATTTAGTTTCAAAAAAGTTTATTTTTTGACACAACACTTTTGATTCCAAAAGGTTAGTAATTCATCACTAATTGTCTAATTTTGTGGCTAACAATAAAATAGTAACATTTTGATGACAAAAATATTTTATCCCTAAAAAGTAATTTTATTCCTATATTTTTGTTTCTAAAATTTTAATTTCTTGTACTGCCATGAAACCCCATAAAAATATTCTTCTTACTGTAAGTAAATCCATTAAACACATCAACATGTATCTGTCATGAAATCATTATGGTGTACGCTCAACCTACCTACATGGTAATCACCCAACCAATGGCACAGTCATGATTTTGACTCAGAAGGGGCACTATTAAACTAAAATCTTAACAAAAATCATAATTTAACTTAATTTTTATTTGATAATAGGACTAAAAATTAGTGCGATGCAAAAGTTATATTTAAATATTAGGTCAAGTTAATTAATCATTATCCTTATTGTTATTAATTTATTTTATATATGATGATCATCACAGTTTAAAAAATAATTATATATACTCTCATAAAATATGAGAACAAAATTATATTAAGATGCACACAGATAAAGGGATATAGTGAGGATAAAGAAAGAAATGAGAGGAAGGTAAATAAATAATATACAGAGGCTATTATATATTACTTGTTTTTTTCATTGTTTTGAATAATTGAATTACATGAGAATATATTATTAGTTGTTATTAATTGTGTAATAATTATGTGTTGTATAAGATGTGATATAAAACAGTGACAAAATATCAGCGATATATAACATTTCTCTACTATAAAATTTATAAGAAATTTTTTTAGCATAATGAAACATTTAAAGTGATAAATTAAACATTTTTTTAATAAAAAAAAGTAAAGAAAATAGTGATATAAAAATTTTAAGATATTACTTAAAAGGATTAAATTGAAATGTATATTTTTATTAGACGCAAAAGAATAATTTTTTAAAAGTTGAAGGGGGCACGTGAACCCTCTAGGCCTCATGTGCCTCCGCCCCTGCACCCAACTACTTCGATTTGCCAGGTAACAAAGTCGGGGAAATTCCAAAGCTTTGTTTGTTAAAAGAAAGGGAATAATAGCAGCCCTCGCTATCCATATCATTTGCAAAACATTAATAGCCTTATTAACAACTTAGGCTTACCATGTTTTCATGACATGGTAATGATAAAACTGTGATTATTGAAAGAAAAGAAATGGCATAGGTTTCCTTACTTTACACACACACACAAAAAAATAAATAAATAAAATAAAATAAAATAATTAGGACTTTCTTGCTTGGCAGTCCCATTGGACAAACACCATTTCATTGTAAATGCATCATATCTTATGTATTTGTGAGCCTGATGAGATTGCCATTAGATGCAAATCTAACCCAATATATCTCTACCATATCTAGCTTACTCCTTTGGTGACCTAACCAGTTTTGATAATATACCATAAAAATCTTACTGCAAATAAAATTACAAACACACCAGCAAACATCTATCAAGCAAGCATTGTTAAAACCCTAGCTCATTCTATACACTTTGCTGCCATCCAACTACATAGGTTAAGGCCAGGGTAACGACAAAATTGTGGTTGTTGAAAGAAAGAAAAAGACTTGCATTGAATCACAAGTTAATAAAGTCCTAGGATTGTATGGCTCAAAAGTTTTTGGTTCTCAAAAACAAAGAATTGTCGTTTTCATGATATCACTATAAAATCACGTTAAATTCTGTAAAAATCTTACTACAACTAAATCCATTAAATACATGAACATGTTTCTGTCATGAAATCATTACTAGTTCAATCTGCTCACTTTGTAATCCCTCAACTACTTAAGTTTGCTAGGTACTGAAGTCGGGGGAAATGACAAAATTTTGGTTGTTGTAACAAAGAAAAAGTATACTTCACTTTACCTTCTATAGTTTAGGTCATTTGTGATTTATTTATTGACGTTTAAAAATGATCATAAAATTTTCATGTGATTGTGAATTGAAATAAAGTATAGGTTGTTAAAGTACCTTTTGTTTTTCAAACAAATGACAAAAATACAAGAGTATTTTAGTCTTTTTTATCAAATCATTAATGGATTTAACGGTATATTTCAATCCACAAAATATAAAAGAGTTATGTAGTCATTTCCAAATATTAAGAGGTTAACTGCACATGGCCCAAACCGCATAGGATAAAGTAAAGTTTGCCCATAATAACAACTCTTATTACTCCCTTGTGGGCATAGTTTTAAGGGGAGATTATAAGTTCAACTCTTCCTAAGATAATTGAATTAGGAGACTAGTATTTGATACTTTGTAAGAGTGAGAAACTTAACTTCCATAAATACTAATCTAACAATTAATAACTGATTTTTGTCGATAAAAAATCTCCTCTTATTATCCTTATCATTTGCAAAATATTAATAGCCTTATTAACAACTTAGTTTATCAGGTTCAAAAGTCGAGGTAACGACAATACTGTGATCTTTTAAAGAAAGAAAATGGCATAGGTTTACCTTAAAAAGAAAAAGAAAAATGAAAATGTAAAAAAGGTTAGGACTTTCTTGTTTAGCAATCCCATTTGGCACACACCTTGTAAATATATCATATCTTATGTATCTATGAGTCTAAGAGTGTGATTGGATGCAAATTCAAGCCAATATGTTTCTATTCTCTAGTATATTCTTTCTCCAGTCTCTAGCATGTTCTTTTGGTGACCTGGCTAGTTTTGATTACAGCTCGAGTAGTCCAAGAGTGGTCATCAGGTGGTTATATCTCCTTGCAGTATTTTAGAGCTACCTTTCAAAGTACAGCATGCATAAATAAACCGCTTGATTGGTCACTACTAGAAAAAGGTACATTGGACATGGAACATTTTCTAACAGTTTAAAAATCGTCACAAAATCAAGTTTTTGCAACGGTAATTAATGGCGTTGAGATTTTTTTCTTTTTTTCTTTTTTTGTGGTGACTGAAAAACTAAGTCTATGGCAAAAAGTAAGGTTATATGCAATGGTATGTTAAACGTCGCAAAATTTTTCTAGCCTTAAATTTGTAATTTTTTTTTTTGCGACGTTCTTTTGACTGTCCGTTGCAAAATGTTTATTTTTTGGTCATTCATTTGTGACGGGCCTTAACATCGTTGCAAATGGTAATTCCTAAATTCGTGCCCACCCCTCCCACCCTCCCTCCCTCCCTCTTTCCCACTTTTCCCAAACTCTCTGTATTCTCTAAGGATAAAAAAAAAAAAAAAAAAAAAAAAAAAAAAAAAAAAAAAAAAGAACCTGATTTTAATAGTATTATCATTATTGTGTTTATTCGATTATTGTTAGATTATAAATGTATTTAATCACTACCTGATTTTAATAGAATTATCATCATTGTAGGATGTAATTAAAGTTTTTTTGGATAGTTCACGTATACCAATAGTCCAATTGGCAGAGAGACTTCTTATTAGTGACGATCCGTTGTGTGAAATTGATGGAGTCCCAATTGGCCTTGAATATTGCAAAGTCTTTGTCATAAAAGCGAAAAAGCCGAATGCTCTTTTGAAAACAACATCTCGAGGTCTAAAGACAGTTGGAGAAGTTGTTAAAGATACATTGTGTGGCGCTCAATTCATGTATATGTTACAATCTAATTTATTTATTTATTTATTGAAATAAATATCAAATATTTTACATTTTCTGTAAACTTGAAATTAATTATATTGTAAATGATGATTTTTTTTTTTTTTTTTGTTTCTTTTGCAGATGCAACCCTTTTGAGTATGTAATGATATCTTCGCATATTGATATTGGAGCTTACTGTTGATATTAAAAAAAGCTATAATATATATATATATATATATATTTTATTTGTATTGTCGATGCTTTTGTTTTGTTTTAGATACAGAAATTTAAGTTCTTGAACTATCAAAAATTATCATTTGTATGAGGATATTTTATATATTTTTGTAAAGAATATTTGGTGACCAATTGTTACAGGGTACATGTATATTATCATTTGTATGATTTTGTGATTGTGAATGTGAATGTGGATGTGGATATATTTTATTTTAGAAAATATTAATAATTTGTACAGTGAATGAATTAATAAAATATCTATTTATTTTATGAAAATAATTTTATTGCGACAATAATAAACCGTTGCTAATGTAATAATCATTTCCTTACATGTTATTAGCGACGAGTTAACTTGTCACATATACATATTAGTTCAAATTTTTAGCGACGGTTTAAACTGTCACAAATACGGTATTAATTTAATTCTAATTTTTTGACGACGTTTTAAACCGTCGCTAATAATACTTTTCATTACATCAAATACCATCGCTAACAAAGTTTTTGGCGACGGCAACCAAAATCATCGCTAAAAGTGAAGTTTTTCTCTCTTTTTTTGTGTCAGGTTAAATATCACGACCCAAACCCGCCTCTATGGGTTTAGTATCGCAATCGGCCAGTAATCCGAGATTACCGAAGGCCTGCTTAACAGTAATGACAGTAATACAGAGTAAAGGGGTTGGCGGAAGCCAAAGCAGTAAATAAAAGATGTCCAATGAGCTGTGACAGTCTATATGCAAAAGACTTTTTATAAACATGCCACATTGATAACCAAAACATATGTACATGCGACATATATACAACAAACATGTCAAGGACCAAATCCCTAACTAAAACTGTACAGTCAAGTCTTAACATTTATTACAAACAACGACAAGAGGGGGAATCTAAAACACCCCAAAACAGCTTTGGCTTTAACGCATTCGGAACCTCGAGGTGAGGCACAATAGTTGGCTTTGACAAAACGGGAGCTAACCTGACGCTCCTAGCTCCGATCCGGTGCCTGGATACCTATATATATATATAAACAGTGAGCTAAAGCCCAGTGAATAACAGTTGAGTAAAGAGGTTAAGAATGGATGTCCTTTCAGTATTTAAACAGTCATATCAATCACTTAGAAACTATAGCAGTCATTTGTGGTACATCCAATAGCAAAATAGTACAGTAGGCCTTAACAGACCGAACAGTTAGTTGATGGCCATCATAACAGTAAACAGTAGTTGTTCCAAACATGGGAATTGACAGAGATCTCTGTGACAGTAACAGTAACAGTACAGTAACAGTAAATTGTTATGGATGCCAAGAATACAGTTTACAAAATAGGACAAACATTCATTCATTAAACAATAACGTTTCAATAAGCAGAATAGCTGATCATTCAGAAAATAATCATAATTGAACATATCTTTACAACATTGTTACTCACAGATTATTGGGCTAGACAGGCTAATGAGCGTCATCGGATGTCAACCCTACAGTGTAACAGAACGAACACACACTCGGGATTAATAACTTAGCCCCTAACTATACTTGGTGTGGTTCTACAACATTATCCTCATTAAGATGCCTTAAACTAGGCCTAGGAATGCTTAGGATAGAATGAGGATGTAAAAATGCACTTTAAAACACTTTTCAAATTTTTGCTGAAATAGGGGTCTCGCTCGAGCGTGGCTTTCTACGCTCGAGCGAGCATGCCAAAACAGTGGGGTCGCTTGAGCTTGGACTTCCTCGCTCGAGCAGTCTGTAAAAATGTAAAAAGTGCTGGATGTTGAAAATCTCCGCTCGACACTCGCTCGATGCTCGTTTGAGCGTGAGACACAGTCCTCGCTCGAGTGTAGGTTCCCTCGCTCGAGCGTGCGTCTGCACACGTAGAAAACTTGAGAGCTTGCAATCTACGCTCAAGCCAGCATTCTTTCACTTGAGCGGAGCTCTGAACATAAAGGTGGTCGCTTGAGCGTGGAATCCTTCGCTTAAGCGTGGAAGCCAAAATCTGGAATTTCCAGATTTGCCTCCCAAGCTCAAACCAAGCATTCAACACATCAAAACTCAACCTTTTAGGCCTATTTTCTGGAAAACACTTGAAAACTGATACTACAACATGTTTTGAAGATTAATTTTGTAAAATCAAGCCCAAAGGTGAGACAATTGAACACCAATTTCAAAGAAACTTCCATGAATAATGCAAGAACATTACATGCAAGTGTTCTAATGAATTCCAATGCTCCAAAACATAACCAAATGCAAGATTGAGCTCAAAATTATGGTGAATTCATGGACCACAACCAAATTGTGGACATGCATGTGGAAATTCATGAAGAACAACCTCAAAATCCAAGAATAAGTACATGCATGCATGAATGGACTCTTAATTCAACACTTTAAACCAATTCTTGACTTAGATCACTAATTTCCCATGAATCATGCAAGAATAACTTAAATTCACAATTAAGAAGGTGAATTCTCTACCTTATGCATTGAATTCAAGATGTGGAAGCTCAAATATACAAATTCTCTTCAATCCTTCTAATTTTCCAAGCCAATTTTGATGAACTCAAATTTTCCTCCTACTCTCCCTCCCTCTCTCAGTTTTGGCCTAGGAAATGGAGGAGATGATGAAATGATAGTGCCAAACAAATGAATCAATTACATGGCCTAGCATTAACCACTAATGGCAAACATGTAATTTACTTGAACTAATGTAATTTAACATTACTTAATCTAATTTAATTGTCCCAAGTCAAATTCCAATTAAATCTACCATAAAATCACATAAATCCTAATTAGCACATAACACTAATCAATTTCTGATTCGGCCGCCGATAAGGCCTTCAATTTGCAATTCGAAATTAAAACACGAACAGATCATTTAATGGCAAACAGATAGAAATGCAATTAAAGCAACATACTCATGTAATCAGTTCAGAATTTCAGTCTGATCAATTACTTATCATGCTCAGTCACAGTTTAAAACTAATCAGAGGTGAGGGTTGTCACATTAAACCATCGCAAAAGCCATTGATTTACCGTTGCTACAAGAAAGTGACGGTTTGTAACCGTCGCAAATACCTTTTGTTACGCCCTTTTCTGTCACCCCCCATTTCCTGTTGCTACTCCATCCCAAAAAGTCTGTTGCAATGACATGCGAACCTTTTGTGACGTTTAAGACCATCACAAAAGCTTTGATTTTTAGTAGTGGGTTCTAAGTTAATCAAGCCAGTTATTCCCATGTTTGAGATGAGATATGAATCTATAATCTTGATGTTTCTTTACAAGAGTTCTAGTGAGATCCAACCTTATTGCTTAATGAATTGAATTAAATCAATTGATCAATGCACCATGGATTAAAGAATACCAATAGAATCAGATTGAATTACACGTTATAAGGGAGAAGTTCTTTCCAGAGATTTGAGCTTGGAAGTTGTGGTAGATTTCAGAGGTAGTTTTCCATCGTGGATTTGACATTACAGTCGAAATTCCGTGTTGAAAACGAAGTTAGAAGAGGCACAAGGGTTTTGATTCAATTTTTGGTGTGAATTAGCTAGGTAACTGAGGGAATTCATCATGTAGTTCCTTATCTTCATAGTGATTTTTTTGTGATTTCAGCCTATGATTTTTTTAACTCATAGTTGGAGGTGCTCCAATTGTAATTTTTCTATATTAAAATCTCTTTTGTCTTGAAATTTGTTTAGATCTAATTTAGTTTACATTGAATTAGATTAGATGTAATTGTGATTGTTGACATTGTTTAATTAGCTGAAGAGATTGGTGTAATTGAATTATAAGGAGAAATCAACCATCTCGGATTAGGAATTTTTCAAAGAGAATCAACTTTATTGTTAAAGACATTAGCCTCACCGACAACTTAGGTTTATGAGGTACAAAATTAAAGTAAATGACAAAACTGTGGTTGTTGAATGAAGAAAAATGAGCTAGGTGTGTTGATTACCCAATTAGGATCAAAATCTGGGCACTGTGATTACTTGAGAAAAATAACTTAAGTTTACATTAGCAGCCCTTAGTCAAAGGCATATTACCTTCAGTTCATAATCTGAACTAGATGGTGTCGTTTGGGCCCGTAGGTCTATTACGGATTCCATTTTGATAATTTGAACCGTTCATTTTGTTAGGCACTTTATGTATTTCATTCACAAAAACAAAAATTAAGTCGATTCAATAATCGTAATTTATTCAATTTATCAAGCTTGTCACTAAAAAATTATTGATTTATTTTTAAAAATGCAATGTTGTCCATTTTTGTGTGTGACAAACACAATAAATTGAATAAATTACAATTATCGGATCAACTTAATTAATTGTTTTTTAGATGAAGTACTCAATAAAATTAACAGTTTAGATTATCAAAACGGGACTCATGATGAGTCTCACGAGTCCAAACAATAACCTCCAATTGAGATTATGGATTGGAAGGAATCCTCTTCCCCCTTACTCATATTATTTTGGAAGGCTCTAAGAACTTAGTTTACTAGGTAGTAAAGCCAAGGTACAATTAAAAAATTATAATTATCTATACCTATATTATATATAAAGTAAACACCGTTTTATGATATCTTGAAGTTTGGTTTCTTATGTTGTTAAGTGTCATCTTTTCTTTTAAAAAGAAAAAATTAGATAGATGGGAAGAATGAGACTTAAACATTGAACCTTATGTTAAATGAATAACATACTTACCACTTGAGATTGAATGACAATATATAGTAAATATTTTATTTTATTTTTACTTATTTGAATTGCTCATGTATTGCATTTGTTAAGTATTATACTATATATAGAGTGAACACCCCAGTGGTGTCCTGAAGCCTTCACTTTTTATGTTGTTACTATAAAATCACCTTAAAATTGTATTTGAATCATAAATTTAGATAGAAATTTGAAAAGTGATATAGAAATTTGGAGGTCTGTCCATCTGGTTACTCTGTGGTCTATATGGAAGCTAAGGAATGAGTGTATCTTTAATGGTGTTGTTACAAATGTTGGGGATCTTTCTGACCTGATTAAAGTTAGAGTGGCTATTTGGCTGGTTTCATCATCAAAGGGATGGCAGTACTTGGTTAGTGACTTTATGTATAATCTTAACCAGGTTTGAGCATGTATAGATGGGGGTTGAGATCTTTGTTGACAACTTTGGGCTTTCCTGTTCTGCTTTTGTAACGATCCCAAAATGTGTATAAGCAATTACCTTTATTTACCTATAGGTTAATGTGCTTTAATTTAATTATATCTGTTCGAATTGAAGAATTATCTGTTAAGTTACGACTTTAAAACTGGAATTGACGACCTTTATGGGTTCAGAAATCGGAATTGAGTACATAGATATATTAATAGGAATTTTTAGAGCTATTTGGGAAAATTAATTGGAAATTTATTTTGTCTGATTCGTTAAGGTGTGTTTGGGTGGTTAACTTTGCGCTGAAATTGAAGGCCTTAGAGGCTTTAGAAACCAGAGTGGAGTACATAGTTTTGATCAGCATAATTTTTAGAGTCATCTGAGAAGTTTAATTGAAATTTGATTTCGTACGATTCGTAAGGGCATGTTTGGCTCTCTCTAATTGTGATAAGCTTATATATAGTTACATGTATAGATATATATCTGATATATGAGTTGAACTCATCACTTTGAGCCCAAAAATATCTAAGGAAGAGGGAGAGACACGAGAGAGAGAGACACGAGAGAGAGAGAGAGAGAGAGAGAGAGAGAGAGAGAGAGTTCTAGAGAGAACTCAAAGAGAAGAAGGGAGAAAGTGTAGAAATGAAAGAGGAAATCTAAGATTTGGCTTAAATTCATCATGGTTATGCAAGAACAAGTGATGTTAAAGGCTTAAGGTAAGATTTTCCCTCTCAATACTTGAAGATCATAAGCTAAAGAGTGAGTTTCTTAGGTTATCTATGATTGTATGTATGGGTTTTGTTTCTTCAAGCAAGAAGATGTTGAATCTTTGTACATAGCATGAATTTATGTTACAACTTAATTTCTTGTAGGAGTTTTATGGTTCTTAAAGAGGCTAAAGAGGATTTCACCATGTAAGTGAGCTTTGGACCCCCAATCATGTCTACTTTATGCTTTTGCGTATTGATTCTTAATCTTGTTCTTGTAATTGGGAAATTGAGTAGTATTTTGGAGTTATGATTTTTGATGGAAGCTAAGAATGTGAAATTTAACATGTGTTAAAGAGTTTTGAGCTTTGATTTACATGAAATTGAAGTTTAATTTTGAAAATGAGGGGTTCCGAGTCAAGAAGCCATTTTCAGGCTGGTTTTTGCCCAAAGCCGCACGTGCGGCAGTCCATTCTAGCACCCAAAAATGATTCTGAAATAAAAGTACCTTGTCCCGCACGTGCGGCCTTGTTTCCCGCAGGTGTAGGACAGCCCTGTTTCAGCCAACTTCAAATAACCATATCTCTTGTATCCGGACTCCGTTTTAAGTGATTCTTGAGCCTAAATTCAAGCCTCGGAAGTCTAGTTTCTAATGATGGTGGTCTCACTTCCAAATTCTAACTACACAAATAGATATTCCCAAATTAGTGACGATTGTTCACTTTTTGTCCACCGGTTTTATACCATTTCTTCTCCTAAACCATTTTCCTTTCGATTCCTCCTATTTTCCTAGACACGGATTATGAGCTATTAAGGACTAATGAGTTTAGAACCACCATGGCTAATTGAGTAAAGAACAAGAAAGAGACTGGTTATATTCTCATATTATGCTATGTGCATTGTGTTTGTAGGTCAAACGAGGACATTGCCCCATTGTTACCAGAAGCCTAGCACTGTGAGTAATAGTATAGTAAAGATATATCTTCATTATCTATTTTGACTAATGTGTGACATGATTCCCTAAATATCGTATTTTGTCAAAATGCACAATTTCCAAGAAATGCGAAATGAACTATGAACAAGAAACGTGAATTATTTATAATATGATATGGTGGGCCAAGGTCGTTCTGTTTATCTGTTTCACTTATGTTTTGGCATGATATGAATTGTTCAGTCTTTAAGACCTAATCATTTTGGTATAGGACAAAGTGCTGTACGGAACTAAGTGCTACAGTGTGAGTCACCTCTAGAGTCTGTACGAGACACCTTTTGAGTCCATACATACATGAATTGGGCCCAAGGAGAGGTGGAGACATGTCGATGTTCCATCTACTCCATGATCAGATACAATGATACAATATGATACGTTTGGACCGAAGGTCGTTTTGATATATGATTGGGCTCGAGGCCGTTTTGTTATGCATGGACCCGAGGTCGTTTAGAACATATGATATGAATATAAAGGTTTTGACATCGCTATATGACTCATGTTATGATGTGTTATTTTATATGCATGAATGGATGTCTTATTTTAAAATGTGCTTCTAACCTTTTGTATAAGTGGACGTACCACGTACCACATAAAATGTCTTGTAATAATTCAATTATATATTCCATTCGAAAAGGTATGGATTATGATACGATAAATGTTTGTTTTGAAAAGATTTATGATACGTTTCTAAATTGTGAAATATGTTTTCCTAATGTTAAGGACACCATTCATTAACCTCTTTACTTTAATATTACTCACTGGGCGTTAGCTCACCCCTTTATTTTATATATATGTAGGTGAGTCAACAGGGACCACACTAGAGTTGTATCGAGGTCCGTCTCTTTGTCAAGCCGCCCGGGTTACGCCTCTGTGTCGAGGCTTTAACTTTGTATTGAAGAATTATGTATTTTATTGAATCTTATGTATTTGTGTGTGAGATCTATATAAGTTTTGTGATTCTATGTATATATGGAAAGTGTTTTTAAATGCTTAAATTAATCTAAGTCTTCATGTATGCACAAGCTTAATGGGCATTATCTTTATGTTGGTATTTGCTTCTGCTTAAGGCCCGTATTTGAATAAATATTCATGAAATTTTGTTTGGAGGCCGATGTATAGGCCGGTCATGGACCAAACTTTTAGGTGCAGGTTTGGGTCGTGACAGCTTTGCATTAGGCAGGGGTTGTAGTGTTGGTGCTGGTGTATGGTTGGTTTGTTTGTCTCTTTGTATTTCCTATTTTTTCTAGCCTCTGTTAGTGCCTCACCAACCTAGTCTTTGAGCTTGCAGCGGATTATGTAGTCATCTTGGTGCCAACCTAGTTGGGATTAGGATAGTTACTGTGATGCTTAGCTCCTTGGCCCTCTTTATTGATGTATTCTTCATGTATTTATGCTTTTTTAATCAATAAAGTATCTTTTTTTCGCTGATTAAAAAAGAAAATTTCTTTTCTAAATCTCTAACCATATCTAAGATTATATTTAGATTATAAATTCGAGTAGAGATTTAAAAAGGGCTATATTTCTCTTTTTAAACTCCTAGCTAAAGGGATTGAATTATCTAACTTGAGAAAGCGTTTGGACTTGTCATACTCATTTGAAGGCGAACCTCGCTAATCTGAACTATTCACTTTTTAGGACTCATATTCATGCAAAAAATTAAGATAATATGACATCAATAGATATATGTTTAAATTATTTTTGTTTTAAAAGTAACCATCATACAAATGTGATTCAAACACATAATTACCAATATCCGATCATCTTATTAAGGGGCGTTTACTCGCAGAAACCTCTGCTGAAGTTTTGGAAGACTATCAACCTATCTAGTCCCAAAACAAAATACTTGTACCAATTAGTCCTACATATTTTAAATTGTTATAAAAAAGTCCTATTTCTTTATTTTTTTAAATTTAAAGACATTGCACATCTCACCATCGTCGGACCTCCACTGGACTTTTGTCAAACAATCACTGGAGGCTCACCGAAATGTTAAACTTTGCCAGAGTATCACCAGAACATTGCTAGATATTGAGAATATCGCCGGAAATTCAATGGAATATCCAAAACATTATCGGGAAAGGGAAGCAAAAAAAAAGGGAAATTAGAGCGAAAATGTAGTAAAATTTAACCACATCCTTTCCAACACCACAAAACACGAAAAACAAAAAAAATTCTTTATCATACCGAGCACATAATTTTCAGTTCACAAAATTATAAAAATTTAGGGTTTGAATTTATTTCTTATCAAACTACATAAATTTACAGTTTCAAAACTGCAAAAATTATCATTTTACTCGTTTACAATTTATCAAAACACAATTTCACGTCACGATCATGGTGGAGATCTTAGATCACTAGTTTCTAAGGATTTTTAACTTTTTAGTTTGTAAATATTTGCTCTCTTTTTTTTGTTATTTTAATAAAGGGGAAAAAAACAAAAAAGCTAAGTGAGAGAAAAGCATAAACGTTTTTTCAAAATTGTAAAATTTTTCAATTTTTACCGCCTATAACTAAAATTTAAAAAATATGTGTTTAAAACCTTAAAATTTTCTCCATTAAAATAGGAAATGAGAAGTGTGTAGCTAGTGGCAGAGTTAATTAGGATTTTGATTCATGGGGAGCACCATTAATCCTTAGCGATATCAATTACAAAACTTAACCAAATTCAGTTTTCATTTGGTGATAGAAAGACCAAAGATCAACGTGATATCAAAATTATGTGCCTTAGGTATGTTTTAATTAACTGATGTTTTTTTTTATTTGCAATTTTAGTTATTAAATATGATGATAATCACAATTTAAAATGTAATAACATGCATACAAAAAAAAGAAAAAAAGAAGAAGATACATATGGAGAAAAATAAGAGAGAAATGAAAGAGATAGAAATAACTAGAGAATATTTAGATAAAATTAAACATTTATAATGGTAAATTAGAAGGAATTGATTAAAAGGAAAGAGAAAAGAACAATGAGATAAACATTTTCAAACATATTTGAAAATTAAGAGGGAGTTAATTGAAAAATTGTTTCCAAATAGAGGTAAAAGTGTAATTTTCAAAAAAAAATTAGGGACGACACGTAGCCCCCGGACCCTTTGTAGCTTTGTCCTTGTGCGTATCAAAGAAGAAGAAAAGCTGAGAAATCGAATGAGAGAAACAAATATAAAGAGAGGATTGCACTCCAACAACCATTTTTTGGTTTAATTCTGGCCAGATTTGATGTAGATTTACTCAAATATGCTTTAAATTTGAATATTCTGGTAAGTCTTGTCTTGTGATCTTGGTCAAGTCTGAGTAGATCTATCTTAAGAACATTATCAGAAACTCATCTCCTTCGCCGTTGATGAGGGCGAAGCAAGGAGTCGATGGTTGGTGGTTCTCGGTAAACCCCAATTGATGGTGGTTGTCAGTCACCAGTGATAGAGATGATCACAGATCGGGTTGGGTTGGGTCAGGTCATCCGTCCAAAATTAAGTAGATTGGAAAAAATCAATCCGCATTCGTCCACTGATTTGGCAGATGTGGATTGAGCAGGCCATACGGGTTGGCGAATGGATGTGATCTGTTTGACAATTTAGTCTTTACAAATTTTAGGCATTTTTTCAAATTATAATTCATTAGTTTTACAATCTTCAATAACTAATAATCTGAAAAAATATGTATTATTTGTCTATAATGTATTGTTTTTTATTTTCACAAAAATACATATTTTATTATTTATACTCTATATTGTTATTTGTTAGCAGTTCTCTTTTTGTTTTTTTTTTTTTTAAATTTCATCTACGGGCGGATCCCCTAGCCGGTGAGTGGATATCATAAAGAGAAAAAGAAGAAGGAAAGAGCCTTAGGATCTTTGGGTCTACACAAAAAGTTGTGGGATTAAATGGAGTAAACCTTCTTATATTAGAATTTATGGATAATTAACTCTTTAATTTTTTAAATGAATATCCTATTCAACGATTACAAAATACTGAACGATTCGAATTATTGAAATAAATCATAAAATAAACTTATCAAATTCAAACATTGCCTCACGTTGAAATAGCCAACTTAAAAAATCAAATTTCTTACCAAAATCCATGACTCCACCATAACGTAAATTATCAGTTTGCTATTTTAATAGGCTATTTTAGTTTTTGACTATTTTAGGAGGCTAAAATTTTTGTATTTGGAAAAATAGTTAGATTTTTTTATAGTTGGTTGGGATGTTTTGTGAGAGAAAAAGTAAAATGATTATGTGTTTGATGTGACATTTTATCTTATTGACTAATTTAATCTATTTTATCTTTTAATACTATTTTAACCAAAAAAACTAAAAAAAACTTCTTCCCAAGCAACCCATAACATGCAGTCCATTGATTTGGTTTAAAGTCGAAACTATGCTAGTGGTAACAAACGACAAGATTTGCATTGGGTTATAAATTAATGTGGGCCTTCGACTAAATTGTTTATTTGGATGCTGAAAGAAACTAGTGAGCGCGCCTCGCGCGCAAATGGGTGCCCATTGTAGTGAGTAAGTTTTGTAAATTTATTTGTGAGATTTAAAATTGATGAATTAAACAAACATGTAAATTTTTTTTTTTTTGAAGAAGAAAACCCCTATCTTTATAGTCTTTTATACATTCAAAATTAACACAATTCAAAAAATAAATAAATAAAATACTTAAGCATTGTTCACTTTTCAAAATCTACGGTGGTACAACTAATTTTTTTTTTAGTTCTTTATTCTATTGCAACTCTCTCCAAATTCTCAAGTTTAACTTTATTTTTTATTTTTTAAAATCTATTGTTTAGCTTTTTTTTTTCTTTATTTAGTTATATTTGCCTATAAAATTGAAAAGATTTTGAAAATATAAAACATCTATCTTACAAAGTATCACAAATTCATTGAGTTAGACATTAACAACTCCTATAAATTGAAGAACCATTTTGAATATTTCAGACATTAATTTCCTTGTAAATATTAGTCTTTGCAGGTATCTATTTGCAGGTATTATTCCATAAATTCCTATTTACATAATTATATTTCACTCAATTTAAATTATTTTTTAATATTCTAATAAGTTTTATGGGTGACATAATTATCAAAATATTCCTAATAATAATAGGGTAAAACACGTATTAATGTTTACATTAATAGTGTGAATATTCATTGATGTGAACGTTCACGCTGTCAAATTTATTTAATGTGAATGTTCACATCACTAAGTTACAAAGGGTTCAAAAAATATTTATAAAGGTAAAATTATTATTAAAATATCTTAAATATGATAATTAGGATTTTATAAATCAAATATCCAAAGTAATATAATCTAATAAAATATAAAAATATCTTATAAACTAATTGAGATACAAAAAAGAGAATTTTGTAATAAATTCCCCGTCAATGTGTTGCCTCAAAATTCATTGACTACATATTTAAAACATTTAAAAAGTATTTATTCTAATCTTTTTTTTTCTTTGTAAATATCTACTTGTGTAAAACCCCAATTAGCTAGTTTTGTTTTTTAAATTTTACTTTAATTAGATCAACTTTGTCTTACTCCAATCGAATCTCTATAATCTTACAATTCTGGAAGTTAACATTATATATATCACACAAAAGAAATGTTTAAGTTAGACGAACTCTGTGAATTTGTATTCAACTTGCGTATTTTTGTAAGATCACTTATATAAATTTGAAAAAATTTACATAATTTTCTTATAAGATTATATATGGTGTGCATTGTACATTGAAGCATTTTCCCAAGTTATGACATTTTGTGGCGTTAATAAATTATTATAATTAAATCATCACTTTAGATCATAATCAAATATCATTTGAGGTAACTTCTGTGGTCATAATTAAAATAACAATTACAGTAAATCATAACTAATATCATAATGAATTATAACTAAGGGTCATAACCTAAGACATAACAAAGATATCTTCAATTATAATCAAAATAACAACCATAATAAAATTATAACCAATAACATAATGAGTCATAATTAACATCTTAATAGGTAATAACCAAATATTACAAAGATGATAATTTGAGCATATAATACGAAATTATAACTAATACTATAATAAATCATAATAAAATCATAACCGACACTATAATAGATTATAATTAAAAATCGCAAAAATTATAATTTAAGCATATTATACACTTTTTTCTTTTGGTTGTGAATTATAAAATTTCTATATTTTATAATATATATATATTGCCATATATATATATATATATATCTAATGAGAAGATAATCTACAAATTGAGCAATTCTGCATACCCCATAACCCTGTAATAAGAGAATCTCCAATCCACGTGTCCCGTTGTAGGCATGTAAGTTAAATTACCATTATACTCTCAATTGCTAAGACACGCGGCATTCAAATAAAAGTAACGAGGGCTAATTTTGTAATTGCCGCAGGGCCGAAATTTTCCTCCACTGGGTATTCATGCTTTATGAGTGTTTTGGGGAGATAGTTAAAAGTTAATTTTTTGACTTTTTTAATTTTTTTCACTATTTCATGTGAGAGATGATGTAATCCAAAATGAATTAAAATTTAGCTTTTGGCTTTTGGCTTTTTTAGTGTATCACCAAAACACCCCTATATGTAGATCCGCTGTGTATTCATGCTTTATATCGCTCTGTTTAGGAAGATAGGTTTGGTTAGGTTAGGTTAGGTTAAGTTGGGTTCGATTAGGTTAGGTTTGGGACTATTTTAGTTATAAAAGATAAAATAAATTTTTTGGCTCAATAAGATAAAATCTCACATTTAACTTATAATCATTACATTCTTTCTCTCACAAAAAGTCAAAAAACCAAAAAGTCCTTTCCAAACAAGCCTTTTTAACCCCAGGCTAAAATAGTTAAGAAGCCAATCTACTTCCCAAATGAACCCATATAGGGATATATAGGGATTATATATAGGAATAGATAAGAAGGGATTAGTTTGTGGTTGAAAAACTGGTTAGTTACTTACTGGTCTTGTTGTTAGGGGAGAGTGTGATTCAGGTTGATTTGATTTGAGATAATTGCTTATGGTTTTATAAAAGTTAGAATCACACCAATCTATTTAGATCATAGAATCAATCCAAATCAAACAATTTAAATACGGTTAGGCTCATTTTGAAATCACTGTTTCACATAATCTGTTGACAAAAAAAAATTATATAATATTTTCATTTCAACATTAATCTCCCCATGATTTTTCGAAACATAAACACACATATTGTTATACCATTAACTTAAGCAAACATATCGAATCTAAAAAAAAAAACTTAAACAAACATAAGATGTAAGACGGTAGGATTAATGCATCATGGTGTATGGTATGTATCTGGTTTAAGTTACCTACGGTCTAGATCAATTCTAATACAAAATCGTGAACTCCAATCCGAAACCAATCCGCGGAAAATGGATTCCCAATTTTTCACTCCAGAGCCGAACCTTAGATTCAAAAAATTAGTCCAAACCTACTAGATTGGATTGGACCAGTTTAGATTATGGATTTTTCGGATTCCTCACTCAGTCTTACTTGTTATAAGGATTTGTTCATCAAGTGTATGTATAGATCAAAAAGTCTTAATAGTTGAATTTAAAAAAAATTTGTGACGATTTTAAGAATATGTCGAGAAAAATTAACAATTAGTGACAATTTTTTAAATCTGTCACTAAAAAAAATTTACAATTGGTGACTTTTTTTGTGAGGATTTTCTAAATTTGTTGGTAAAAAAATGACAATTATTGGCATTTTTCTGTGACGAAAATTTTAAACTGTCACTAAAAATTAACAATTAGTGACGCTTTTTATGAAAATGTCTCTTAAAAAAGTAAAAAATAGGATTTTGTGATAACAATTAAAAGTGAACCGGACTTTTTGATACACCAAAAAGTCAAGAGGACTTATTAGTGCACCCATTTTCCCAATAGGACTTTTCAGTCAATTTCCTTAAAAAAAAAAAAAAAATAGAGAAATTTTTTAATAAATCCAATCTAAGGAGGGTATAAGGTATTAGATTCAGTGGATATTTTTTTTTGGTGAAAAGTCCACACTTTGTGAAATAATTTGGTGAAAATTCTTGAATAATATTTTGTTTTCAATTTTACCCATGACTTTTTTTTATCTGTTTGACTTTTTGTTTGACTATCTGTTCAATTTCTTTCTCTAAATTCGATATATCTGTTCAATTTCAAACAACAATGATGATGATGACAACAACAATAACAACAATAAATTCAAAACCATAATCTATTCAATCTTATAGATCATATATATATATACATGCATGCATAAATATATAGACAAACATATATATAAACATTACATACATATATCTGTTGAAATATATAAATGTTGAAATATGCCTACACATTACATATACAGATTTTGGGATTCAAAGCTAGATAAGGAAAACCACCACCACTGTGTGTGTAGATTTGTGACGTCGATGTTTGTATATATAAAATATCTGAGGTGTCAATTTGTGGTGTAGATCTACAAGATCTGACTTCGACAAGAATAGTGACGGTAGATCTCTTGGATCGATCTGCAAAGGCACCGAATCCTCCACCACCACCACTACCACCGCCTCTGCTTTGCCTTTTCCTCCACCAAGAGCGTTCGGAACTGTGAGAGAGAGGTAGTGGCAACGAAATCAAAATAAAAGCAACCAACCCCTTATTCCCAAAACAATCTCTCGCATAACTACAAACTTCAAAAGAAATAAATTTGCTCAACAAATCAAAAGCCTTAAAAGATAAATACACACACACAAATATATATATAGACATATATCAAAACAAATAGATCTCTCCGGCTAAAAAACCCAGAGAGAAATGATAAACTGAGATAAAAGAGTTAAACTAGAGCAGAGATAATGGCTTATGTTCAGATGACCTTTTCCAAGATTCTTCAGCCGATGAATTCACTCCTCCAAATAAAGCCGTCGCCAATGCAACATCACGCCCACCTCCAATGGAAGTGAACAAAGCCGAGAATCCAGCAGTGGAGGCTTCACCAGCTCTAATCCCCAATAGTGGAGGTCGCCGGAGGTCAGAGTACTGGTTGTGCGTTTGATGGAGCCGCGAAAAGGAACGATCTTCAGATCTGAAGCTTAATGGAGTTAAAGACGAAGTCATCGGAGACATTACGCCATCGTTGACAACGGAAACGAGGCAGCAGACGAGGGTGATGCTAGAGGGAGAGAGAGAGAGAGAGAGAGAGAGAGTGTGTGTGTGTGTGTGTGTGTGTAATGGTGTTGGTGGCAACGGTGCTGCGGTCTGGTCAGGAGGTGTAGTTATTTTGATTGATTGGATGGGTTGGAGTTTTCATAACCAATCAATATGGACAAGTTTAAGAAATACTATCCTTGAGAGGCTTCCTAGGTCGAAAATCCAAAAGGACGATCCAGGCAAAAGTTAGAGCAAAAAAAAGAAAAATAAATAAAGTAGAGCTCGTAAGGTTGAAAATTGAAAGGGCGGCTTTAGAAAAATTAGAGCACAAAAGGAGAGAGTAAATACTCAAGCGAACCCTAACCGTGAACTATGTAAGGCCTAACTCCCATCATTGGGATATCTAGGCAACTTCATTATGAAGTTTGGCCCCAACCATTTTCAACTCAATTGTCTTGTCCATGGTCGATCAGTTCATTTTTACTCTGATTTAGATCCGGTTATCTAGGCCTACTTTTTTGTGGTGCATACGGTTACAAGGTAGTATCGGTTGATGACACAAGGGTGGAAGAGGTGCGGAGAATCATGTCCAAGGAATTGATTAGAGGTTGTGCAAACCTTAAGGCCCCGTTTGTTTTCAGAAGTAGAATGAAGGGGATTGATAGTGAGGGGATTAATAGTAAGGGGATTAAGTAAAATTGCGTTTGTTTTGATGATAGTTGTTAGTGTAGGAATTGTTAAATTATTTTTATATAAAATAATAAGACAAATATAAAAAATATAAAAAATTAAACATTAATATTTAAAAAGAAATTCCCAATATGTAAAAAATAAAAAAAAATAAAAAAAATTTCTAATCCCCTTACTATTTTTCTAATACCACCACCTCCTTCTCCTCCTCCATCCCAATCCCCCTTCTGACCTCCATCTTAATCCCCTCCTCCATCCTAATCTCTTCCCCAATTCTACAAACAAACACAACAGTAAATAACCCCACCTCCATCCTAATCCCCTCCCATCCATTACACCCCAAAACAAACGGGGCAAAGGTTAATTTTGGGTATGTTAAGTAGTGGCTGTTTGCAAAAATATGTTTGGTTTTTTTTTTTTTTTTTTACAAAATGAACTGATTTTCTCAAATATCTTTTGGAAAAATGAACCTTTCATCAGGCCTGAGAGGAAACTTTTCAATACCCACAATCTTTCTTGTATATTTTCAAAACAAAGTGGAACACACATGCTTAAGCTAACTCCCATATTAATTGAAGTATTTTATATCATAAAAGCTAAGGTCAAAGCAATAAATTAGGGAAATAGTCGAGTCAAGTCTGTGACCCTCTCCCCACATTAGTATCAGAAGATCTCGCCACCAAAGATGCATCTATCTGAGCCTCCTCCTCAAGCCAAAGCAAGCACTCACGAGAAAGGGCATGACTAAAAATATCGGCAGAAGCCAAGAGCTCCCTCATCCTCCAAGCAATTGTGTACCGAAGAAGTTGTCTAGACCGAAGTGGAAATGAAGCTGGATATTTAATCTCATTAGCAGGGGAGGTTTGATCATGTCCAAATTGTAGCCTGAATCAGAAAAGGAAGTAAAAGATGCAGTGTGTTAGGCCGATCAATTGCACACTTGGTTGGTGGAACATATTTCACGTCATTGGCTAGGAGCATTGCCAAGCAATGTCCGCTATAGTGCTATTGCATATCTAGTCATACCATAAGCTCTCTGAAGTAATTCCTAGTTGAGTATTGAGTACAAGGGTCCACTACTTTCAGTTTATCCATTAACCACTTGGGGAGGGATGAAAAACAAGAGAGATTAAAGAATAGAGAGTTGTGCATTGAGTGGGAAAAGTGAGAAAGGGGTTCCTGAAGAAAAGATCGAGTGAAGAGGGCTAGAGGGATGAAAGGAATACAAAGTAAGAAAGGATGGAAAACAGTACTTGAAGAAGTAGTGGACTCCTTGCAAACTAGCAGGTCTTTTGCCTACAAGATGCTTCCAAACCCATCAAAGTCTCAACTAATGCTAAGCCCATGCAACTCTGACCCTCCTATAGTCATTGGGCCACCTTGATAACCTTGATACTCATCCTATTACCACTAGGGCAAGCAAATAGTATGGGAGCAGACACATGCAAAGTGCATGTTGACGACGTCTTCGCCAAAAAGGATCACTCCTATCTCCCATAATAGAGAATTGGTGAATTAATCTGAACACATTTGAACCCTCATCACACGCCAAGAATCGAGCCTTATTCAGAGACAGGCCACACATCCAGGTGAAGGCATGAGCATGGCCAAAATTGGGCTAAGACATGAATTTTCCGCCCTGAGAAAGCTCCATTAATGTTTGAAATTCTTCAACAGTCGGATAGAGCTCGTACATACCAAAGTGAAATACATGGGAATTAGGTCCCAACAACGAACCGCTACTTGAAGAAAAGGAAAATGGAGTGAAGTACGACTCCCACGAATTTCAGTTTATCGGCATCGTCCAAAGAGGCCATCCAATCTTGGAGCCTAGCCGTAGTGCGAACTTCTATTTGTAGGAGAAACTCCTTAGTTTTTCCACTACTGGGTGAAGAATTAGTCGCTAGCCACCTTTTTAGAGAGATAAGGTTGCATGCTCGACAACTGTATCTTACTGTCTGGCCGGAACCTTCGATCGGTCGGTGGCTAGAATTGGCTCGGCTAGCCAAATTTTCGACCAGTAGACCTTTAGGATTGCAGAATTAGTGTAGTTTTGCAGTTTAGTTTATAGATTTTGTTTCATGTCTTATTTTGAGTCTTTTCCATCCCAATAGGTATAAATAGGGATGTTTTGGTTGTTTTTACCGTGTTATGTGTTTATCGAGTTGTATTTTGTGTTTTGGTTAGTCGTGGGCTCAATATCAAATTCAGGATGCATCCAAGTATGACCATTCTCAATTTCAAAATCAAAATAAAACTCTTATGTGCTCAAGTGCAGTGCCGTGCATGTTTAGACATCTGAGATGGTCCAAAAAATAAAAATATTTCTTTCATTACTTGCTGATCAAAAGTGCTACAAAAGTTTTTACGAAAACCTATCTGAGGATATACATGATGTTCTAAACTACAAAGTAAAAGAAATATACAAAAAGAGAAATACAAAAGAAGAAAATTAAGATCTGCTCGCCTTGTAAAGACCTGAATTTTTAGACAACTAATTAGTTGGATTAATAATAATATTAAGTCAGTTAACAGTGATTATTAAATTATTAAATTATAATGTTAATAACATCATGGTTGATACCAATATTAGATTCCTTTAAATAAAAATTATTTATCTTTCTGTGATAAAAAAAAAAATTTGTATCTAAATATAGTTGTGGAAACTAAATGAGTTAAACAAATAATAACTAAGTTAGTAAGAGAATAATCGGGAGCAAAATATCTAAGTGACTAGGTTATATATATATATATTCAATTGATTTTTATTTTTGTACAAAAAAATAAAAAAATAAAAAAATAAATAATAATAATAATAATAAAAGGTTATATATATATACTAATATTGTATTGGCATCAATTTCAATTCAATTAAAAAAAAAAAAAAAGGGGTCAAATTGCAAGAAAAGTGGCTGATTGCCACTTCTTTTTCCCTAGGCTGCTCTGATGCATGCAAGGCATGCTTGTTTACCTAATTTCACACTCAACATCCCTAGAGAAGTAAGCATGGCATAGGATGACAATTCCAAGCAAATAGAATTTTTTTTTGCTAAAGAAAGGAAATAATAAAATAAAACAAAAAGTTGCTCGCATATTCCTTACATAAGGGACCTCACCATCAGCCATAATACATACACACGGCTGTGAAACAAAAGAAAGAGTGGAGAGAAAGAGGGAGAGAAAGCAAGAGGGAAAGGAGAGAAGAGAGGGGAAGAAAGGCTCAACACTTGGGATTTTTCTTACTTCATTGAAGTAAGAATACTCAATCTCTATCCTTCCTTACATATTTTTGTTTACATACATCAAAATATATATATATATATATATGCAAGAGTATGCATAGTTAATATACAATAACTCAATGCATGTGGATAGAATGATGATCTTATGATTATATGATTTCTATCCTTCTTGCAAGTGTGGATTAGATGGTTTAGCTACTGATTTTTCTTCTCATGTGTTCAAATATTCTCTATTGTTTGAATTAGTCTTGCATGCTTATGAATTTGTGTTTATTCTTCATAAATATTATTTTTATCTATTCCCTATCACCATTAATGAAATTAAATATGAAGGATTAGAGTTTCACATGGGAATAATAGCAAGAAACAATTTTTTTTAGTCTTGCATGTGATTCATGTCGAATACAAAGTGTGATTTTCACAAAATACTGAACTTCCAGCAAAACAGATTTTTAATCAGTTTTGAATAAACTCAAACAAACTCATGAGAACACTTTCAAAAAAATCTGAAATTACTGGAGTTCGTTTATCATGTTCTCATGGTGCTAGAAGATCAAAAGAAAAATTATTTGACAACGTTTCGTGGTCAAAGCATGTTTTTAACTTCATTGCTGTCTGGAGGCAGCAGCAATGCTGACTTTACCAAGTCACCGTTTATTCTACAGAATGAATTTTCAAGTGATTTAAATTGGAAAAGTTATATTTTTAAGTTACCTTTCAAATGCCGCTGGTTTCAAAATTTTTCATTAAGTAACGAGAGAGAAACGTCAATTTTTCCAAAATGTGATAGAATCTGTCCAGTTTACTTAGAAAAATTATTTGACCATCTTCTATTGGGTTTCGGTCTTCAAACTCTTCTGGAAAAATGTTCTAAACTCAAATAGCTAACAAACCATTCTGACCATACCTCTTTTTGACACCGTTTGAGGCCCCTTTTTATTTTTCAAACACAGATCACCTGTGCTGGAAGTTAATATAACTCACTGTCCCAGAAAAACCAGTTTTCTTCCAAAATTTATTTCTTCATTTTAAAATCGTTTCTAGCCCTGGTATTCTTCTTGAAATATTTTCCTAACTCGATGAACTAGCACCAGTTAAAATATTGTAATGGTTGAACTTCGTTTGATTTGGGTTTCATATTTTTTTGTCTGACCATACAGTGCTGAAAGAAGAAGTGTGTGAATTCCTAAGAAACTTTGTGATGAGTCCTAAGACATTCTATCATATTTATTTTGGTTGCCATACATGATTGTGTTGTTCTATATAAACATTATGACACTGTGGTTTTCAAACTAAAACTCGTACATGCATCAAAATGTGAATTCGACGAAGTAAAGAAACACGAAATTGAATAGATGCATTAAAGTTTACAAGTGATGGGGTGAGCCCGGCTTACAATCTTGCGCAAGTGAGTTGCGAACCCTAACATGGCACGGGAAGGTATTTCGGCTCTTATCGGTGTAGGCGATATAAGGTTGGTGGTGCGGGTGTCACAACATAGACCATTCCCTTGGGGCGGACCGTGATGTCACGACTCAGGTACGTAACCCTGGTGCGTGGGCATCATTAGTAGTTACAATAAGTAACATTTGAATATTTGACTAAGGGGGAGTCAGAATTTCCCGTGGCCATTGCTTAGCGGTTGAGTGGCAATAGTTGTGATACCCTGTTCCGTAGTATCCTAATTGGTCCTTAATTTGAGCATGATTATGTGTTTAATATGATTTTATGTGCCATTGCGCGAAAATATGTGGTTTTGAATTTCTATCTGTTTACCGTAGGAATATCTGGTAGATTATCTGCTTTGGAAATTAAATTGGAGGCCTTATCGGCCATAGAACCCGAAATTGATTACGCCTTTGTGATTGGCATAAATTTTAGAGCCTACGGTAAAATTTAATTGAAAATGGATTCGGGTCAGATTAAATTGATTTATTTAATGGCTTTGTGCTCAAATTGTTAATATTTGTAATTTTGGTTAGTGGGATTTGTTGTGTAAGAGCACTACACCTCTCATTTCCTCTTGTATCTTCACTTGGGCTGATCAAACTCTAAGAAAGAGAGAGGGGTCGGCTGTTAGAGAGAGAGAGGGAGAGAGTTGTGTAATTTTTGACTCAAGCTTGGGAATTTGAAGTCTAGTTCAAGAATTAACCATAGATTGGGCTTCTAGGTAAGCAATTGATTCTTGAATTCATGAGTTTAAGGTGTAATCTTGTGTGTTCAAAGTTAATTAATGGTCAAGAGCATGTTTTGAATTTGTTTTGTTGAATTGGAAGTCCATATATGCATGCATGTATGTAATTGTTTGGAATTTGCATAATTGAGCTTGAATTGCATGATCCATGTAAATTTGTAGTTGAAGCTCATGTATAATCACCATTGGTATCATCTAAGTTGAGAATGAGAGCTAGACATCACATGCATGTACAATCTATAAAGATAAGGACTTTGAATGCATGATTGTGTATGTTAGAATTGAGTTCGGTGTCAATTTGAGCCATGCATGTGTTAAATCTTTGAAATTGAGCTCCATGATGATGTGTTTTGGTGTTTATACCATGTTAGTACAAGTATGTATGGAATTGGAGCTATAAGATGCATGAAATGTTGGTTGAGAGTTGGATTAGAGCTCAAGAACACAATCTGGGAAACCCAGAATTTTGATGTCCGCTCGAGCGGGGGAATAGCCGCTTGAGCGGGGATTTTGAGCTCCCAGTATTTTTCTTGCAGACATGGTGTCCGCTCGAACGGGGACCCTGTTTTCTGAAATTTTGAAAATGCATTATGTGTTCTGTTTTCCATTCCCTTTTCATTTCTAAGCACTCTTAGGCATACATTGAGCATTGTAATTGAATTAAAGAGATAAGAATGAAGCCTAAAGAGGAATATGTGAATTAAAGAACGGATTGAATTAATTGTGACCCATATGTGTTATGTGATATGTAGGGTCAAGCTCCAGGGCAACTCCACAAGCCGATCACTGTGAGTAATATCTGACATATGTTATTGTCCAATTGCTACTTCTATGTAAGTTTTGTAAAGTTCATTAATTTGAATGGTGGACATAGTTTGATCTGAATGTCTGAAAGGCCTATGTGCCAGTTTGATATGGAAGTCTGAAAGGTCTATGAGCCAGTTTGATCTGAACGTCTGAAAGGCCTATGTGCCAGTTTGATATGGAAGTCTGAAAGGCCTATGAGCCAATTTGATCTAAACGTCTGAAAGGCCTATGTGCTAGTTTGATAAGAAAGTTTGAAAGGCCTATGAGCCAGTTTGATCTGAAAAGTTTGAAGGGCCTAAGAGCCAGTCTGATATAAAGGCCTAAGAGCCAGTCTGATATACAGGCCTAAGAGCCAGTTTGATATGAAAGTTTGAAAAGGCCAAAGGCCAGTTGACATGAATGAATTGGGCCCAAGGCCGTCTGTTGTATAATGTTTCAATTCATTTCCCTTACTTGATATTATTCACTGGGCTTTCGCTCACGCTCATTCATGTGTTTGTCGGTGAGCCAAGAGATGTCCAGACCCAGCCCCAGTAAAGGCTAAGTGGATCAACATAGGTTTTGGAAAGTCAGTCCTCGTGTCTCACGCACGAGACCCATCTTCGCCCTTTTGTTATGTATTTATATTTTGTCATGTTGGCGAAGTTTTGTATATGTTTGTATATAGTTCCATGGGTTGACTTAGTTTTGGATGATCCTGTCTGAACAGAATTTTATGGTACTGTATTTCAGTCGTGGGTTATTAATATATATATATGTATGGTTTGTTTTGATGTGCCATGTAAGCACAGCTCTATGGACAAAGTTTTGAATTGCTTCTGTTTAGCCCCCATTAACTCTGTTAAAATACGTTTGGTTTACATTGAGGCCGTAGGTAATCTCATGATTACTGGCTGGTTATGTCCTTAACCCACGGGGCTGGGTTCGGGTCATGACAGAGTGGTATTAGAGCACGAGTTAATAACTCACACACTTGTCCCAAAGAGCAATAATCGTCTAGAAAAGATCTAAGATGCATTCATGTGATAAGTCTGAATTTGAAAGCATCAAGTATATGCTTAAATGTTTTGATGTGAACAACTATGTGTTATAAGTTAGGATTTGCCTGCATTGCAAATTATCTGAATATGTATTCTCTTTAATATATGCATACTTGTAAATCTTTTGTATGAAATATAATGCAAGTCTAATCAGATGGTGAGAACAAGAGGTGATGAGATAGAGGAATCTTCTACTGCCAGACTGGATAGAATGGAAAGACTGATTCAGGAAATGGCAGAGACATTGAGGCAACAACAGGAATGGCAACAACAGTGGCAACAGCCACACCCTCCACCTCCACCTCCACCTCCACCTCCGGCACCTCCTGTGCCAGATAATCAAAATGATGACCGAACCATAGCTCTCACCAAGGAGTTCAAGAAAATGAAACCACCACAGTTCCATGGTGGATTAGACCCGTTAAAAGCCGAAGCATGGGTTCTCGGCATTGAGAAACTATTCGAAGTGTTCCCTTGCTCGGAGATGCAGAAGGTGCTTCTAGCCACTTTTATGCTAGAAGACGAGGCCCGAAGATGGTGGATGTTAATGTGTGAGAATCATAGGGATGTTGATTGGGCAAAATTTCTAGAAGTCTTCTATGACAAGTACTTCCCGCAGTATGTTCGGGATAGGAAAGTCGCAGAATTTATGGAATTAAAGCAAGATAGTATGACAGTAGCTGAGTATGAGGCTAAATTCACTAAATTGGCCAGGTTTGCGCCACATGTGATTGATATAGACTATAAGAAGGCGAGGCATTTTGAAGGTGGGCTTCGAAGTGACATCCTTGAAAGAGTGAATGTCTTAAAGCTAGAAACCTACATTGGAGTGCTAGACAAGGCCATCATATCAGAGGCCAACATAGCTAGACAAGCCAAGCCAACAACAGAATGGAAAAGTAACAAAAGACAAGGCTTCTTTTCGAAGAAGAAGTTTCTGAAAAATCAAAACACGGGCTCCTCAAGTACCTCGAATTCTTCCCAAGACACATCTCCCATGTGCAACATTTGCAGCAAAAGGCACCGTGGGGTTTGTTACCGTGTGTCAGGGGCCTGTTTCAAGTGTGGTAAACAAAGGCACATGGCTCGAGATTGCAATCAAAATGGAGGAAAGAAAGCTGCTAGTTCCACTGCATCGACCGCAAAGCTAGGAAACATTTTGAGATCCGCTACCACCGGGGATACCGTGAGACAGGGGAGAGTTTTTGCGCTTGTTCCGGGCGATACACGAAATGCCTATGTAGTTGTCTCAGGTACTATTTCTATATGTAATCACGATACTTTTGTGTTAATTGACTCCGGATCCACACACTCTTTTGTGACATGTGCATTTGCATCTAGACTGAATAGACCCTCAAAACCACTGCCATATCTGCTGTGTGTGTCTGCTCCATCTGGGGAATCTGTATTGTGTGAATCTATATACCGATTTTGTGAGATGTGTGTTGAGGATGCTATCCTATATGTGGATTTGTTGCCCTTGACTTTTAGACATTTCGATGTAATTTTGGGCATGGACTGGTTGACCAAATATTGTGCCACCATTGATTGTGTGACAAAACGGGTTGTGTTTAAACCACCCGAACAGAAAGAGATTGTGTTTGTGGGTAATGGGGTAGTGCCTCCACCTTATTTGATATCTGTAATGAAAGCATGTAAATAGATCAGGAAAGGGTGCCAGGGTTATTTGTGATATGTGTTGTCTGAACAATCTGTGAATATTGAATTGAATGATATCCCTATTGTTAAAGAATTTCCAGATGTGTTTCCGAACGAATTGTTAAGGGAATTGGTAGACAGGGAGATAGAGTATACTATTGAAACTGTGCCAGGCACCCAGTCCATTTCTAAGACTCCCTACAGAATGGCTACCGCTGAAATGAAAGAATTGAAAGAACAGTTGCAAGACCTGCTTAACAAGGGGTTTATCCGACCTAGCACTTCGCCTTGGGGTGCACCAGTATTATTTGTGAAAAAGAAGGATGGAACCCTACGCCTGTGCATTGATTATCGAGAATTGAACAAGGTAACAATAAAGAACAAATATCCCCTACCCCATATTGATGATTTATTTGACCAGTTGCAGGGGTCACGGGTGCTTTCTAAGATTGACTTGAGATCCGGGTAACAACAAAATGTATCGGGATTTGAAACAAACTTATTGGTGGCCTAAAATGAAGAAAGAGATTGTAGAATATGTGTCCAAGTGTCTTCAGTGTCAGCAAGTTAAGGCTGAACACCAGAAACCAGGCGGTCTACTTCAACCTCTCCCGATTCCTGAATGGAAGTGGGAACATGTGACTATGGATTTCGTGGTGGGCCTACCTCGGACTTCTCGAGGCATGGATTCTGTTTGGGTTGTAGTTGATAGACTGACTAAATCTGCACATTTTCTGCCTGTCAAAACTACATTTACTGCTTACAAATTGGCTACCATCTATGTTGATGAGATTGTCCGTTTACACGAAGTTCCGGTATCTATTGTTTCGGATAGAGATCCGAAATTTGTGTCTAGATTATGGAAGAGTTTGCAGGAAGCTATGGGAACAGAACTAAGGTTTAGTACTGCATTCCACCCACAGACAGATGGGCAATCAGAACGGACCATACAGACTTTGGAGGATATGTTGAGAATGTGTGCCTTAGATTTTCAGGGGAGCTGGGAAGACTATTTGTCACTTGCAGAATTTGCTTATAATAACAGCTTCCACACCAGCATGGGTATGGCACCATACGAGGCTTTGTATGGTAGGAGGTGTAGATCACCTATTTGTTGGACAGAGGTCGGGGATAGAGCTTTGCTTGGGCCTGAAATTGTGCAAGACACTTCTGAGAAGATCATGACTATTCGTCAAAGGCTCAAAACAGCTCAAGACCGACAAAAGAACTATGCAGATGTTCGAAGAAGACCTCTTGAGTATGAGGTCGGTGACCATGTGTTTATTCGTGTGTCTCCAATGAAAGGCCAAGTCAGGTTTGGAAAGAAGGGCAAGTTGTCACCCCGTTACATTGGACCGTTTCAGATTCTGGAAAAGCTTGGTCCAATTGCTTACAAAGTTGCTTTGCCACCGGGATTTGAACAAATTCACAATGTGTTTCATGTGTCGATGTTGAGAGGTTATCTCCGAGACCCGTTTCATGTGATTGATTATCACCGGGTAGCTTTAGATGAAAATATGGAGTATGCTGAGTTGCCGGAACGAATTGTTGACCGGCAAGTGAAGTAACTGAGAAACAAGTCCATCCCAATGGTGAAAGTTGAATGGAAAGAACACTACAGGACGGATGCCACGTGGGAAAAAGAGGAGGAAATGCGACTACGCTACCCACATTTGTTCCCCGATGAAGGTAAAAATTAAGTTTGGAGGACCAAACTTCCTAAAAGAGGGAAGATTGTGATACCCCTGTTCCGTAGTATCCTAATTGGTCCGTAATTTGAGCATGATTATGTGTTTAATATGATTTTATGTGCCATTGCGCGAAATTATGTGGTTTTGAATTTCTATCTGTTTACCGTAGGAATATCTGGTAGATTATCTGCTTTGGAAATTAAATTGGAGGCCTTATTGGCCACAGGACCCGAAATTGATTACGCCTTTGTGATTGGCATAAATTTTAGAGCCTACGGTAAAATTTAATTGAAAATGGATTCAGGTCAGATTAAATTGATTTATTTAATGGCTTTGTGCTCAAATTGTTAATATTTGTAATTTTGGTTAGTGGGATTTGTTGTGTAAGAGCACTACACCTCTCATTCCCTCTTGTATTTTCACTTGGGCTGATCAAACTCTAAGAAAGAGAGAGGGGCCGGCTATTAGAGAGAGAGAGAGAGGGAGAGAGTTGTGTAATTTTTGACTCAAGCTTGGGAATTTGAAGTCTAGTTCAAGAATTAACCATAGATTGGGCTTCTAGGTAAGCAATTGATTCTTGAATTCATGAGTTTAAGGTGTAATCTTGTGTGTTCAAAGTTAATTAATGGTCAAGAGCATGTTTTGAATTTGTTTTGTTGAATTGGAAGTCCATATATGCATGCATGTATGTAATTGTTTGGAATTTGCATAATTGAGCTTGAATTGCATGATCCATGTAAATTTGTAGTTGAAGCTCATGTATAATCACCATTGGTATCATCTAAGTTGAGAATGAGAGCTAGACATCACATGCATGTACAATCTATAAAGATAAGGACTTTGAATGCATGATTGTGTATGTTAGAATTGAGTTCGGTGTCAATTTGAGCCATGCATGTGTTAAATCTTTGAAATTGAGCTCCATGATGATGTGTTTTGGTGTTTATACCATGTTAGTACAAGTATGTGTGGAATTGGAGCTATAAGATGCATGAAATGTTGGTTGAGAGTCGGATTAGAGCTCAAGAACACAATCTGGGAAACCCAAAATTTTGATGGCCGCTCGAGCAGGGGAATAGCCGCTCGAGCGGGGATTTTGAGCTCCCTGTATTTTTCTTGCAAACATGGTGTCCGCTCGAGCGGGTAAGTTCATGCTCGAGCGGGGATCTTGTAGGATGAACTTTCGCTCGAGCGTCCGAGTTCACGCTCGAGCATAAAAATGATGCATCCAGTACTTTTTGCAGACATATCGTCTGCTCAAGCGGGTAAGTTTACGCTCGAGCGGGGAGCCATGTTGAGAGGCCTTCCGCTCGAGCGCCAGAGTGGACGATCGAGCGTAAATTTGACCTAACTAGTACTTTTGCAGGCCTCAAGGGTCCGCTCGAGCGGGGAAGTCCACGCTCGAGCGGGGACCCTGTTTTCTGAAATTTTGAAAATGCATTTTGTGTTCTGTTTTCCGTTCCCTTTTCATTTCTAAGCACTCTTAGGCATACATTGAGCATTGTAATTGAATTAAAGAGAAAAGAATGAAGCCTAAAGAGGAATATGTGAATTAAAGAACGGATTGAATTAATTGTGACCCATATATGTTATGTGATATGTAGGGTCAAGCTCTAGGACAACTCCACAAGCCGATCACTGTGAGTAATATCTGACATATGTTATTGTCCAATTGCTAATTCTATGTAAGTTTTGTGAAGTTCATTAATTTGAATGGTGGACATAGTTTGATCTGAATGTCTGAAAGGCCTATGTGCCAGTTTGATATGGAAGTCTGAAAGGCCTATGAGCCAGTTTGATCTGAACGTCTGAAAGGCCTATGTGCCAATTTGATATGAAAGTTTGAAAGGCCTACGAGCCAGTTTGATCTGAAAAGTTTGAAGGGCCTAAGAGCCAGTCTGATATACAGGAATACAGGCCTAAGTGCCAGTCTGATATGAAAGTTTGAAAAGGCCAAAGGCCAGTTGATATGAATGAATTGGGCCCAAGGCCGTCTGTTGTATAATGTTTCAATTCATTTCCCTTGCTTGATATTATTCACTGGGCTTTCGCTCACGCTCATTCATGTGTTTGTAGGTGAGCCAAGAGTGGTCCAGACCCAGCCCCAGTAAAGCCTAAGTGGATCAACATAGGTTTTGGAAAGTCAGCCCTCGTGTCTCACGCACGAGACCCATCTTCGCTCTTTTGTTATGTGTTTATATTTTGTCATGTTGGTGAAGTTTTGTATATGTCTGTATATAGTTCCATGGGTTGGCTTAGTTTTGGATGATCCTGTCTGAACAGAATTTTATGGTACTGTATTTCAGTCATGGGTAATATATATATGTATGGTTTGTTTTGATGTGCCATGTAAGCACAGCTCTATGGACAAAGTTTTGAATTGCTTCCATTTGGCCCCCATTAACTCTGTTAAAATACGTTTGGTTTACATTGAGGCCGTAGGTAATCTCATGATTACTGGCCGGTTTTGTCCTTAACCCACGGGGGCGGGTTCGGGTCTTGACAATAGTGCTCCGTGGGGAATTACTTAAATTTATCTGATAAACTAAATCTATGAGAATTTAAATAAATAAATAAAAAAAGTGGGTATTTTCCTTATGATGAAATACTGCTTCCGTTTGCCATTTTGATTTATTTATTTATCTATTGATATTATTTCAACTGTTGGCACTCCTATTATGCTTATTAAATGCTACTCGTTATTCTGTTATCACGCATTTATTGTGAGTATTGTTATCGAGGTGGGTATTTTCGGGTTGTAGTATATTATTGAGCTCGTCGCTCATTAGCATTCTCGTTATCCTGGCATTTTATGCCAGGTATCAAAGAAAATGAAGGAAACACCGAGGCCTCGCAAAGTGACATTTAGCCTTGGTTAGCTTGAAGAGTCCCCAAGTTCCACGAACCATTTTCTAAGTTTCCTAGTTTTTCTTTTGTATTTGTGTTATATATATATATTATTTATTTATTTATTTTTGTACTGAGACTAAAGCCTTGTTTGGCATGATCTAAAAAAGTCAAAAAGTCACTATCCTATTTAAGTCACATCATCTTATTTAAGTCATATCACCTCTCTAACACATCACTTCAAACCCAACCCATACCCAACCCATATTTCATAAAAAGTCAAAAAGTGCACTTATTTAGATCATCCCAAACCACCCCTAAGTTTAAGTTTTATTAGAATTGTAATTTGAAAACTTTCAAATTCTGGGTTGTTAATTAATGGATGTTAGTGATGTTTGGTGGCAACATTGATTTTAAGTTCTAAATCTTATTATGATGTCCAAAAAATTTTCAGGCGTCACACGCCTTCTTCGCCGGAGGAGCCCTAGTATCGTCCCCATCAGTGACACTGCCCTCAACCTTGACAACCGCTTCACCACTAGCCTTATTTTCACCATCTTTATCAGAGCCGCTACCGCTCTCACCACCAGAACCACTCTTACTGCCCTCCTTATCATCATTGTCACCATTAGTGTCACTGCCCTCCAAGTGCTCAATGTTAATACTAGTATCCCCTTTACTATCCTCAGAGGTCTCGTCAGTGGCAAGGTCCTCCTCCTAGAAGCCATGGGAGTCCTCTCTGAAGAGGAAAAGCTCTTTACTAGTCCCTTTTGCATCTACTTCTGCCAGGGGCACCTCTGTTGTGACTTCTCCCCCGAGTTAGAGGATTACCCACTCCACTCTCGGCTGCCGGAGAAGGCATCATCGGTACCACAAGAAGCTAAAATGAAGGGCTAGCAAGAAGCAAAATGTTAGATAAGAAGGGTACTAAAATAAAGATAGTATATCAAAGTATATTAGAGTAGAAGTATGAGGACAGGCAATACAAAATGAACCAAAAAGGGATACCTGAACACCAACTGCGGCAAGACCGTGCTCCCTCCTCCGTACCATATGAACCAAGGACTCGATCACCTCTAAACACCGCTCAGTATAGGCCGCAGAAGGCTAGAAGCAGAAATGAGAGTATGAATAAAGTAAAGTAAAGCAATGTAAAGTATGAAGAAAGTAGAGCAAAACAGTATAGGGGCACCTGGGAAAGCTATGAAAGGAGCAAGATATACTTGTCTTATCTTTGGAGCAAGAGTGAGAACTCGATCCTTCGGAAGCTCTAGAGAAACTCTCTGAGAGCACCACTCGGCCTCATGTATGTAACTAAAAAAGGAAGTGCGGGAAAGCAAGTGGCTGGATCAATGGGAGGAACAGTAGCACCTTTAGGGGAAGGAGCATCGACAACAATAGAAGTAGTAGCCGCGACATCTCCTAATACTCGGGCTGTATCAAGAGTAATGGAATGCATGATATGGGACTGCAAGAATGCAGTGTAATCATCGAGCACATGGAATAGGTCGGCATCTTGTTTATCTAGCATAGCCTGAAGCTCTACCGGGTCAGTGATCAAATCAGCAGTTCTCATACGAGCAGCTGAAGGAGATGAGATGTGCAGAACACCGTGATTTAGGGTTTGACGAAGAAAGCGCTCCCTCTAGTACCAAACCTAGCTAAAAGGGCCTTTGGAAGAATGAGTTGGAATTAGAAGCCCAAGTAAAGAAAGATAAAAGGATGAAACGGAATGAGTTATGAGTTCGGAATGTGTACTCAAGCAAGGGTCACCGTGTTGAAGAAATAGTAAAAATGGGTAAAGTTGCGAGATTGCTGGTCGCGTGGTCGGAGAGCCACGTCATAATATAAAGACCGAGGCACCGCCCAGTCAATCTCAAGCACGGGAACTGGGGTGAGCTTAGAAAAGTAAGAGTATGCCCATATTTGCACAAGAAAGAGAAATGACATCAGACAGCAGGTAGAAATAAAGTAATGAATGTAAAAAGCAAAAAATGTAGTAAAGTTAACAAAAAGAGATAGAGAGTATCTCCCATGCGCCCAAATATCTCCCAAGTAGTCTTGTCTTCTGCTAGGAGAATAAGCTCGAATAATTGCATAATGTGGCGAGGCTGATGCCTCTTCAATCATAATCCATCATCCGGGGATGTCCACCATCGTACTCAGAAAGTACAATCCAATGGTATTCTCTACATTCACAAATATTTTAGTACCAAGGATATACAGAAAAAATCTATGGACGTACTGAGTAGTGGCCTTTGGCATGTCAGGATATGTGTCATGAAACCTTTGGTGTAGCCAATTGTAGTGAATAATCTCGGGCTATGCTTTAGGGGAATGGCTTTGAGTAAATGAAGCTAGGCGGCATCCAAGGATCCCATATTCGAGTCAAAAGGAATTGGATCACCCCCTACTAGGGGACTAGTGATCATAGAGAAGTCATAGGGGGTTGTAGACACCCCATTTTTGACCGTCCTCAAGACTTGGACGTCACCACTAGAACACTTGGTGATTACCCATGTTCGTGTTTCGTTTTGAGTTCCCAGAGGTCTCGGCTGCACACCTTCCTCAGGATCTCTCAACCCGACTGTTCTGTGTTTGGTTTTGCACCAAACACTTGTGTTTTTTTGTTTCCAAGGGTAGAGAGTAGCTTTTTAGCTACCCCTGACACCCACCGGCCATGGCTTGAGGCCACCGGCTGTGTTTTGAGGCTACCGGCCATTGGCGAAATGTACCATTGGCCGGTCGGCCTTTGGTGTGGCCGGCCGACCATATGTTTGGCCGATGGACTCCTTTTCTGGCCGGTGACATCCCAGAGCACTCAGGAGGAAGTTCAAAACAATTCTGGAGACTTTCATAATTTTCAAAGGAGGATAACAGTCAAAGAAGAGGCAACTTGTGCATGGCAGTGGCTTTCCGAACAGAGTCAAACACGCATTGCATTGGACCCTCTTCCCGAGGTTGTTTTACTGTTTAATTAGCTTTGTTAATTTGCTTAACTAGCTAATTGTCCGTAATATTCTAATTAGCTTTCAAGTTAATTAATTGTATTATTCTTTCAGTCCCTCCGAGCGAGGGCAAATTTGTAATAAGTGTGGGTGCATGTGTGCATGTCTTCCAACCCCCACTTCTTTCTCCCTTTTATTTACTAGCTTTCGATGGTTAGATTAAGGCATGTTTCAATTAGCATACAGTATTGATAGCATGTTTGCATTCATTCATCTGTTTTGCATGCACCGGGCTCGGCGCATCATACTAACTGCATTTGTATTTCAATCCCAAATTGAATACGTGTTAGCTGTAGCATTTCACATGACATTTTAGAATAGCCGAGCCTATTGTAGTTGCATTTCTGCATGTGTTACATTAGGCATTTCTATATAAATTAGGATCATGCACGATTTCTAATATAGCTTTTGTTTTGGCTTGGAGTACTCTGTAAGTCTTTTCGCTTTAGCATCCTTACATGCGTGTGAGTGTTGCCATGACAGCATGCTTAACATGAGGCTATTTGCTTATATGATATAACTGCTTGAATGCCTATGGGTGGAGGTTGAATTGCCTGAGTTGGAATAATGCATTAAAACTGCGAGCTTTAAGCCCACTAGACAGTGGCGAAAACTATCTTTTTCTAAGCCCACTTGAGGGTGGCAAAACCTGCATTTTAGCCTACTTGCGAGTAGCGAACCGTTTTCAAAACAAACTTAAAGTGCTTTGTTCCAATTCAGGCAACTCAGTCTATACTTATTTTGCTGTGCGCATCACATAGTAATTCTAGGCTAATAAACCGGAACAAGAATGCATAATATTTTCAAAACTAGATATCATGGTGAGTAGAGGCCGATCTTCGGATCGAGCGAGATGGGGTGCTCATAGCTGACCTTCCCCAATCGTACCCAAGTTCTCGAGCCGAGGCAACTTTGGTGATGATGGACACGTGGCCTTAGGCAAACGAGTCAGGGTTTCCTAAATTCCCCCAAAATAAAATATTTAGGTGGCGACTCTGTATCTGGCAAAGCAGTCCATGTTTGGCACTTCTTTACAAAAATCTGTTTTCCAAAACGATTTGCCGGATTTGGACTCTTTGGTTCAGATTTAGAACCATGACAATTTGAGTCCGAACTGTAGTAGACCCACAAACGAACAAAATGGGATTCATCCTCCCGGGGCGTTCGGGGACGTCTACAATTTCTGGCGACTCTACTGGGGAGTTTAGAGAGCTGGACTCGAACTCGTGATATGCTGTTTTGATTACACTTATGTGTTTCTTTGCATTGCATGTGCATTGGTGCGCCTAGGACACTGTGTTGGCCATCTGCTATTCCTGAACGGTTTGCCGGAGGCTTGTCTTGTCAAGGCATGACCATAAGGCTGACCGGTTGCGGGCTCTGCCAGTATGGGAACACAAACCCCGGTTTTACCGGGGCACCCTCTTCAACCATTCGACCTAGTACATATTCGGAATCCATAGTGACCATTCCAAACTAGGACAGGTTGCTTATCCGATATAGGTTATTTGAAACCGCTGCGTGCGTAGTGAAACCCTAGCTCCTGACAAAATAGGACAGGGAAACCTTACCCCAACATAGGGGTGTTTTGGGCTCTCTTTTACTTGCTATGTGCTTTTAGAGTGCGTCTCTGCAGGAAGGCATGTATCAGTTTGCAAGTTTGGGCATCAGGTCTGTAGGCATCAGTGTTTTTCGGGAATCAGTTATCTGCGGGTATCAGATTCAGACTTGGGGGCAATGATTTGGAAACAGTGATCAGTGATTGAGGAACAGTGTATTCAGCTTTTCGACAGTGTGTCGTGATACCCAACTGTGTGCTGTGTGCTTATTTTACGCTATTATGCTATCCATTTATCTGATTGTTTTATTTCCTTATTATCGCTTTATTTATCTTTTTGCTAGGTAGTTTAGCGCGATTGCTTCTAACCCAGTAGATATTCCGCAAGCACTCTGGACTAGAGGTCGTCAACTCCATCGATCTGAGGATCTGGTAGACGGACAGCTAGTGTACCACTCTCTACCGCCGGTTACTAGATGGAGGGCAGTTAGGCAGAAAACATCGGTTCAGCAGTCAGTGCAGAGGGCTTCGTCCACCCTGCCTAGATATAGTAGGAATCAGAGTCCTGCTTCTCCCGCAAAGAGGGAACGTACACCGACAACACAGCTAGATCAGAACAGTATGGCAAGTTTAGAGGAGATGGTGCGCCAGCTTCAAGAGAGCATGAAAACAATGCAACAAGATGCTGTTCGACAGGCGGAGTTCGCCAAACAACAGGCCACAGTTATGACTGAACAAGCAGAGTTAATCGTGAGGCTACAACAGCAAGCCGGGGCATCCGCTTCGCATGAAATTCCTCCCCCGCCAGGAGTTCCAACACTCAGGGAGATAGCTAATGTTCAGAATGATACAGACGTTCCCACGGGGCCACCTCCGCCCCCGATCCCACCCCAGATCCTACCCCAGTTATCCAAAACTTCTACCAACCTACCGGACTACCCCTTTGAGTTCGAGACAGATCCCACGGCATTGAAGTTGAGCAAGCTTGAAAAGATGTTCAAGAGATCCCAGGGAGTCAAGACCATCCTTGACATTGAAGATGGATATACCGACGCAGCTGTGACGCCGCCAGACAGATTCAAGATGCCGTATATTGACTGATTTGATGGGTCTGGGGATCCCATGGTGCACCTGAGGTTGTTTTCAGATATCTTAAGGCCAATGGGCCTCACCAGACTGCAGAAACTATCTCTATTCGGCCGGACCCTGTCGGGTGTGGCGGCCATCTGGTACGCCAAATTAGAAGATGATGTTAAGAGAAACTGGGACGAAATGGCTGAGGCCTTCATTGCACAATACTCGTATAACGCACAGATCGAGATTACGACCCGTGATCTTGAGACAACGAGACAGGAAGCTAAGGAGAGCTTCTCAGAATTTGTAACCCACTAGAGGGCTAAGGCTTCAATGATGACCCTAAGGCCTACCGACAAGGATCAGATTCGGATGATCGTGCACAATCTCCAACCCAAACTAATGCAGAAAATGATCGTACTCCCCTTTCCTACCTTTTCAGATCTGCATGAGATAGGAGTACAGATCGAGGATGCCTTGAAGCAAGGCTTGATCGATAGTGACAGGGAACAACCCCAAAGGACTTTTAATCGTAACACTAATGCAGGCCCGAGCGGCGCTACAGCTACAAGAGCCTCCGAAGTGAGCATGGTCACCACCAACCCCTCTCCAAGAACCATGGCAGCTACGCCATTCTCCGGTGCGTCCGGGAGCAATACATAAACAGCCAAATACCCACCCAAAAACCAAAGAGCCTTCGCTCCACTATATATGCCCCTGTCCAAAGCTCTGGGGGTTTTAATCAGAAAAGGGCACTTGAAGCCCCTAGAGCCGCGGCCACTACCCGAAAAACTTCCTTTTACCCACAACCCAGCCAAATATTGCGCATTTCACCAATAGCACGGTCATGACACCGACCGAGCTCCACCTCCCAAAAGAATCAACTTTATTCAGACTAGGGTCGTGGCTTACGATCCCATCATATATATCACTCCTTCCCACCTGCCTAAGCCGGAGGTGTTCCTTCCCGACTGCACCGACTTGTGCATGTTGGACATCTCCAGAACCCAACCTAAGCCGATAGTGCTGACTGTCGAAGACGGAGGAAAGGAGATTTCAGAGGAGAATAGGATTGTTAAGCCGGAGTCCGAGGAATCTGGGTGTTTTATTGAAAAGGTGTACAGTCCGAGTGACTACATTTTGTAAGCAGGCCAGGATGGGCCAAATATGGAATTATCGACAGAGCTAGAGCTGTGTGTGATCCAAGGGGATGGATTTGGACAGAGGGCAGACGATTTGACGGTTGTGGAAGAGGACCTTGCCAACCTCCAGTTTTTCAGGGACCAAGATCCAGGGGACACAGCAGTCAGCTGTTTTGATTATGAGGAATCGGCTACCGGGTGGCTGGATGATCAACCAGATGTTATGGGAGAATGCCAACCAGAACAGGGCCCGGCAGGGGCAAGAATAACAGTGGTGGCCGGAAGGGCCGGAAATCAGAATACATCGCCGGAGAGCGCCAGTGTCGAGAATCCCGCTCAGGACTGGAGCATTTCGAATACAAGAATTGTTGAACAACCAGCTGTACTGACACAGTTGGAACAGGAAAGATTTGGGGAGTCTAAGAGAATCAGAAAAGCTAAAGCCCATGTAGGGACTGAAAACGCTGTGTGCGCAGGAACAGAGAATGCTGTGAGCATACGGATGAAGGATACTGCGAGTACAAGAACAGTCATACCGGAGCCGGACAAGTGTCTTTCGGCTGTCGATGGAATGTGGTAGGAAGACGATGATCAATGTCTAGCCCACACAGATGAGGATTGGGGGAGTAACCAACCAGATGATACCTGGTACATTGGCGAAGTCGACCATATGACCAGGAGCGGACGGCATTTCAAGCCTCCGATCTAGATCAGCCAGAGGCGTCTGGGAAGGATAAGGAGGCGGAGAAATAGAAAGAGAAGCAACTCGAAGAAGAAGCTGTACTGAAGCAGCTGAAAAGGATACAAGCAGACATCTCCATCTGGGGACTGCTTATGGTGTCGCGGGTGCATAGGCAAGCTGTCTTATCAGCCATGGACAAGGCCAAGCTCTCGATAGAAACCACGCCGGAGCAACTGGTGGGATTAGTCTTTCCGGGAGGAACTGCCCCGATGTTGACTTTCTCCGACAAGGAATTGCCACCTGAGGGGGCGAACCACAATAAGCCACTCTACATTTTGGTCGAATGTAGAAACAAATGGATCCCGGTGGTTCTTGTTGATACCGGATCCGCCATCAACGTCTGCCTGGCGAGGACAGCATATGCAATCGGTTTAAAAACCACAGACTTTGCACCGACGGCCCAGGTGATTCGGGCGTATGACAACACGAGCAGAGAAGTGATGGGAACAGTAAAAGTTCAGACCAAGGTTGGGCCGGGACAACATGAGATAGAGTTCCATGTCTTAGAGGTTCCTGCAACTTTCAACCTGCTTTTGGGACGGCCGTGGCTGCATCAGGTGAAGGCAGTATCATCCACCTTGCATCAGATGGTGAAATACCCCCGTGGGAAGGGAGTAGCCATTGTTTTTGGGAATTTGTCGATCCACCCACCGCCAGAAGTATCCACGCTGGTTTTGGAAATTGAGCATGGTATAGAGGATGTGTTCTTGTCCAGCTTTACCTTGGCCGAGGCTCGGGTAGTTCAGAACATCATGGCGGCTAACGAGGGGGTGTATGTCAGTGCTCAAGCAGTATACCTCATGAACAAACTCCAACACATCCCCGGGATGGGATTGGGAAAAAGTGGCCGGAATGGCGTTGCAACGTTGGCCGAAGTGCCACACAACCCACACACCTTTGGCCTGGGTTATCTGCCCACCAAAGAGGATTGGGTGAGGAAAGGTAAGGAGATGGCTGGGAGAGCCAGAGCAAAACAGATAGGGAAGCCTTTTGAGTTGATGCATCAACCCATCCAGGGTACCCTAAACGGACGCTTCGTTCGGGAGGGGGAGGACTTCTCATTTTGTGGCTTCCCAGAGCCATGGATGAATGCCGAGAAGAGGCGCTTGCTGGGGTTTGAAATTTTCTTTGATCTGCAATTATCCGGGGATGATGTTGCTGAAGAGCAGATAGACTCGACAGTTGAGATTGAACAGAGCAAGGAGATGGAGTCTGAGGATGTCGAGATTGAAATGGGGGTAGCACTGGTATGTCTACTTTCAGATCCTCCGATCAAACAGAAGTGCTTGGGGAATAACTCATCGGTGTCCATGATCGGGAATGAAACAGCTGCGGGCCTACCAGCCAACATTTTGGATGCATCCATCGCACCTTCCCTCATCTGGCAGTACGAGGAGGGATTTTTGTCAAGCAGCACCGGGTCAGGTAGTGAGCCGGAATCTGATTCCACCGAGTCTTGTGAGTCGGAATCAGGTTCCAGCTCAACTGAGTCTGAGTCCGGTATTCCTGGGGGTAATAACCCGGATGCCACAGTCTTGTCCAGGTTGTCTTTTTCTTTCTCTTTTGAGTCTGTTGTAACAGAAGAATCAGACGGTTTGGATGTGCTTAATGAGAATGATGTGGATGTGGTTTCTGAGTACTTTTCTGTGCCTTTGATTTATTGCTTGAATCAGGACTTTCAAAATTTTGACAAAAACGACGAGGAAGAAATTCCTCCGATTTTGCAGTGATTAATTGATCAAGAGTAGGAAAGATTTGTTAAACCCTTAATGGATGAAATCACTACTGTGAATATTGGTACTGAGAAGGACCCGCGGCTGGTCCAGATCGGATCCACGTTGTCTTCGGAGGAACGCGAGCGCTTAGTCGCTTTATTAAAAGATTTCAAAGATGTTTTCGAGTGGTCCTACGAAGACATGCCTGGGATCGATCCTGAGATTGTACGGCACCGGATCCCTCTTGACCCCGAGGCCCGACTTGTCAAACAGAAACTCAAAAGGATCCGCCCTGACTCTGCCATCAAAATTAAGGAAGAGGTCACCAAACAGATCCATGCAGGCTTCCTGCTGGTATCCGAATACCCGACTTGGTTGTCCAACATCGTTCCGGTACCAAAGAAAGATGGCAGGATCCAGGTGTGCGTAGATTTCAGGGATTTGAACAGAGCTAGTCCGAAGGACGACTTTCCCTTGCCGCACATTGATGAATTAGCGGACTTCACGACAGGGCATGCTTTGCTTTCGTTCATGGATGGCTTCTCAGGCTGTAACCAGATAGTGATGGTACCTGAAGACCGGGAAAAGACTGCCTTCACCACCCCGTGGGGGACCTACTGCTACAGAGTGATGCCATTCGGGCTGAAGAACGCTGGAGGTACATATCAACGGGCCGCGACCACGATGTTGCATGACATGATCCACAAAGAGGTTGAAGTGTACGTGGACGACATGATTGTCAAGTCCAAAGAAAGAGAGGGCCACTACACCGCCTTGCAAAAGTTCTTCCAACGGATCAGAGAATTTCGGTTGCGGCTGAATCCTCAGAAGTGTACGTTCGGTGTTGCAGCAGGGAAAATGCTGGGGTTTCTGATTACATAGAGAGGTATCGAAGTCGACGCTTCCAAAATCAAGGCCATCTTAGAAATGCCACCACCAATGACTGAAAAGGAGGTGAGAGTCTTTCTGGGTAAAGTGCAATTCATAAGACGGTTTATCTCAAAATTAACCTTGACTTGTGAACCACTTTTTGGCCTCTTGAAGAAAGGAAAGAAATTCCAATGGGACGGCCGATGCCAAGCTGCTTTTGAACAGATCAAGGAATACTTACAGAACCCACCCGTGTTGTCACCGCCAGAGCCGGCAAGACCGTTGATTTTGTATCTTTCAGTAACTGAGACTACAATGGGCTGTATGCCCCCGCAAGAATCAGAGGACAAGGTGGAGAGGGCCATCTACTATCTGAGCAAGAAGATGTTGGAGTATGAGACCCGCTAGACACCACAGGAGAAGGCTTGCTTAGCCTTGGTATGGGCTACCAGGAAGCTGCGGCACTACTTGTTAGCTCACTCCGTAATGTTGGTTTCACGACAGGATCCCATCAAATATCTTTTTGAGAAACCGGCACTTACGGGTAGGCTAGCTGGTTGGTTGCTGTTGCTTTCCGAATTCGATCTGAAATATGTGACACGCAAGTCAGTCAAGGGAAGAGCAGTAGCAGAATTCTTAGCCGATCATCCAGTGGAAGGGGGTGAAGCAGTTGAGTACTTATTCCCAGATGAGACCATTTTGCATATCGACAATGAAACTTGGACGATGTAGTTTGACAGAGCGTCAAACCAGTACGGATATGGGATAGGAGTGTTGCTGATAGCACCCGACAATTCTCGTATCCCTCTTGCCTTCAAAGTCCGGTTCAAAGTCTCGAACAATGAAGTAGAATATGAGGCATGCATTGCCGGTCTAGAAGCAGCCCTAGAACTGGGGGCAAAACGGTTGGACGTCATTGGGGACTCGAACCTTGTTGTGTCTCAAGCAAAAGGAGACTGGAAAGTCAAAGAAGAAAAGATGATAATGTATCACCAAACCCTGGACTTGTTAATTCCTCGATTTGAGAAGCTAAACTTTGCTCATCTACTAAGAAAAAACAACAGGTTCGCAGATTCACTAGCAACTCTATCTTCCATGATAGACATCCCGTTTGGAGTCCGGATGCGTCCAGTCATTATCGACCAGAAGTTTACGCCAGCATATGAATCAATTGCTGCTATAGATGAGGTTCAAGATGAGAACCCCTGGTATTACGACATTTGGAACTTCTTGGAGAAAGAGGCGTATCCACCGGGAGCAAACGCCAAGGATAAAAGGGTAATCAGAAGAATGGCCATTCAGTTCATCATCTGCGGGGGTAAACTGTATAAGAGAGGTCATCTGGGAATGCATAAGTTGTGTGTAGAAGCTGAAGAATCGAAGCGCCTAATGGAGGCCATCTACGGAGGAGAATGTGGTGCACATATGAACGGGGTAATGTTGGCTCGGAAGATCCTCAGACAAGGTTACTACTGGTCCACCATGGAGGAGGATTGTATCGGCTTTGTTCGGCGATGCCACAAATGTCAGATCCATGCAAACCGCATGAACATCCTGCCGTGAAAGCTGTACAATATGACTTCGCTGTGGCTATTTTCAGTTTGGGGAATCGATGTGATCGGGGCTGTCACTCCGAAGGGGTCGAATGGGCATGAGTTCATCTTGGTTGCGATAGATTATCTTACAAAGTGGGTCGAGGCCCAATCTTACGCGGTGTTGAAGGCTTCACATGTCACGAAGTTCATCAGAAACAACATCATCTGTCGCTATGGAGTCCTAAATGAGATCATTTCAGATAACGGTTCCCACTTCAAGAAAGAAGTGATTGACTTGTTAGAGAAATACAATGTGGCTTTTCATAAGTCATCCACATACCGGCCGCAAACCAATGGAGCGGTTGAGGCCGCCAACAAGAACATCAAACATATACTGCAGAAGATGGTGGAAACCTACCGGGACTGGCCAGATAAGCTGCCGTTTGCTTTGTGGGGCTATCGGACTTCAATCAAAACTTCTACTGGGGCGACTCCGTATTCATTAGTTTATGGGATGAAGGCCGCTCTACCTATTAAAATTGAGGTTCCGTCTTTGCGAGTATTGGCCGAGTGTCAGATAGTCGAAGTAGATTGGCAGCAGAACAGGTTTGAAGAACTCATGCTCTTCGATGAAAGAAGACTGAAAGCGCTGTACCACGTTCAAGGTTATCAGCGCAGAATTGCCAGGGCTTTCAACAAGAGAGTTAAGTCCAGGAATCTGAAGGAAGGAGATTTGGTGCTCAAGGACAACCGAGCTCCCATCCACGCCCAAGGGGCAAGTTCAGACCCAATTGGACTGGTTCCTACATCATCAAAGCTATCTGGTCAGGTGGAGCTGTGGTTCTGATGGACCTAGATGGCTTAGAGTTCTCCCAACCGATCAATATGGACAAGTTGAAGAAATATTATCCTTGAGAGGCTCGCTAGGCCGAAAACCCGAAAGGGCGACCTCGGCAAAAGTTAGAGCACAAAAATTTGAAATGATAAAACTGAGCCCCCAAGGTTGAAAACCCGCAAAGGGCGGCCTTGGCAAAAGTTAGAGCGTAAAAGGAGAGTGAAAATACTCGAGTGAACCCAAGCCTGAACTACGTAAGGCTTGATTCCCATCTTTGGGATACGTAGGCAACTTCATCCTGGAGTTCAGCCATAAACTTTTCCCCGATCAACTTTGTCCATTTGATCATCTCGGCCATTTTTGGTCTATTCAGAATTCAAGAGTTCGGTTATGATCTCCGGTGCAGTGCTTTTCAGACTAGGGGCAACTTTCCGTTGCTGTACAGTGTCGCAGTACTATTCAGACTAGGGGCAACTTTCTAGTTGTTGGGATCCGGGGTTGTGCATCTCAGTGATAGATCTCAAGCGTGTCCAGTTCTGATCCATATCGAAAATGGTTTTGAAAAGTTTTAATAAAAGTTGACTTTGTTCAAATTAATCTTTTTACAACTAAGACCATTTTTGGACCAAAGCGGAAAATTTTCAATACCCACAACCTTCAATTTCATTGATTTCAAAACAGAGTTCTCCTGCTCTTGCATACAAATTGAAGTTGCTTTTTATTACATTCATAAAGAAAACTTGAAAGTACTAATAAAGCAATAAATCCGGGGCATGGATAAGTCAGGTGTCCTTGCGCCCCCTCCCAGAGCTGGTTGAAGCCTCCGATGCCAAGCTGGGCCCAATCTGTGCATCTTCATTGAGCCAATCTAAGCACTCATCAGACAAAGTGCAACTAAAAATGGGAGCGGGGGTCAGGAGCTCTCTAGTCCTCCAGGCTGTGGCATACCGGGCAAGCTGTGTGCCTCGAACCGGGAATACGGCAGGGTACTCTATCCCCTCTGGCGGGCAAGTCTGATCATGACCAAACTAGCGTTGGAACCGGAACGGAAAGTAGAACACACAGTGAGTCAGACCAATCAACTGGATCCCGGTCTGCCGGGACATGCTATAGCTTATTGCCGGGAGATTGAGCCAAGGACAGCGCCAAGCAATGCGGTCTGCGGATAAGTTGCGCATCCAGTCAAACCACCAACCCTCATCAAGGGCATTGACTAGGCGTTGCTTGAAGAAATAACCGTGAGCTGAGTAAGCTGGGCAAGAGTCCACAACCTGCAATTTGTCCATCAACCACACCTGGGAAAGGATGAAAAATGAGAGAATAAAGAATAGAGAGATGTACGATGAGAGAAAAGTAAGAAGAGGGTTCTATGAGAAAAACTGAGCCTGAGGGCCGAGTGATGTGAGCAATACATATGTGAGATTGGGTGGGAAACATTACCTGCAGTAGTAGTGGACTTCCCGCAAATTTGGTCGTTTCGCGACGACAGAAAGCGTCCAAGCCCTTCAACGTCTTAGCCAGAGTCATGACAATGCAACTCTTACCCTCCTTCAAACCCTGAGCAACCTCGATCAACCGGACACTAGATCCTCCGGAGCCTGAGGCAAGTAAGAAATGAGATAGCATGCACAAACAAAGTGCGTGTTGCCGAAAACCTTGCCAATGACGGTCACCGCCGTTGCCAGCATCAGAAAATCGGTAAATCAAACTCGGAATATCCAGCATTCCATCACCGATCAAAGATCGAGCGTCATGCATTAAGAGCCCACACATTTGTCCTAAGGCTCGGGCATAGCCAAAATGAAATTGGGGTAAAATCTCTTCATTGCGCTCAGACTCCATTAAAGCTTGGATATCTTCGAAGGTAGGACATACCTCTTGCCGCCAAAGCTAAAAACATGCGTCATCGGATTCCAAAACCTTGCCGCGGCATGGAGAAACGGAAGGTGCAGCGGAGTACGACTCAGAGTGAATAGTGCGTTTATGCCAAACCCCCGGAAATTCAGCTTTTCCGAGCTGTCCAAGTTCGCAATCCAAGCTGCGAGATTCTGGGCAAGAAACTCTTCAATTTGGAGCAAATTAGTGTTGAATTGAGAAAAAACCACGAAGCTGAGGCCTTTTGTAGAAGATAAGGTGTGAGTGGGGGACAGCTATCAACATTCTGCTGGTTCTTGCAGTTTATGGCCGGCCGGCCAAATATGGTGCCGACCGACCATCACTTTTGGCCGATGGAAATTTCTCATGGCCGGTGGCCTTTCCTGCTGGCCAGTAGCCTTCCCCCCTGTTCTATGAGCTGTTTACAAGTTGAACATACTGAGGGATTGTGGTTGGAACCTCTACCGATGCCCTCCAGTGATCGATTCTTACGGGGTCACACCCTTTTGCTTATTGAGTTGTTGTACATTTGCTTATCGAGTTGTATTTCACTCTCTTTAAGTCGTTGATTTGCTTATCGAGTTGTACTCACACTTGGTTGACTTATCGAGTTTCTTTGTTTTGCTTATCGAGTTGTAAGTCGGTTCACTACCTAATTATTACGATGCGAGTGCTCAATTTTCAAACAAAGTTCAATTTCATGCGATACCACGCGATGCGATGCATAGAAAGTACAAATGTAACACCTTTTGAACAAAATAGTTGTTTCATTTCCAGTGTGTGTTTTGCAAAAATACACAGTTTGAGAAAAATAATAACCTGTTTGAGGCAGTGCAGTGTGCTTAAACTACCAGTAAAAAAGAACGTAAAGCAAAAGAGGGCAGGGCAGTAGAGTATCGGGATTGATACTGACAACCTCCCCACACGGTCGATGCATCCCGCACTCCTGTCCAAGTCAACGGTATGGTTCGGCACCTTCCTTACTCAAGACAATGCGAGAAAGCACACTCTCGGAACATTAGTAGACCTTCGAGTTGACCTCGAGCCACATCTTTTACGAACAATGCTCGGTGCGCGCAGGGAGTGTCCCTTCTCGTATCATTTTTGTATCTCGTGAACTCCACAAATCGCTTCAATTATACTGTGTTACAGTGCTTTGCATTTCAACATCATGAATAACTTGTCTTTACCACGCTTCAAGTTCCTATACACATTGCATGCGTTGTTGCGTTATGCTTTACTTATATGTGTTCAAGTTCCTATACACATTGCATGCGTTGTCCCGTTATGCTTTACTTATATGTGCTCAAATTCCTATACACATTGCATGCGTTGTTGCGTCATGCTTTACTTATATGTGATCAAGTTCCTATACACATTGCATGCGTTGTCGCGTTATGCTTTACTTATATGTGTTCAAGTTCCTATACACATTGCATACGTTGTCGCGTTATGCTTTACTTATATGTGTTCAAATTCCTATACACATTGCATGTGTTGTCGCGTCATGCTTTACCTATATGTGTTCAAGTTCCTATACACATTGCATGCGTTGTCGTGTTATGCTTTACTTATATGTGTTAAAATTCCTATACACATTGCATGCGTTGTCGCGTTATGCTTTACTTATATGTGTTCAAGTTTCTACACACATTGCATGCGTTGTCGCGTTATGCTTTACTTATATGTGTTCAAGTTCCTATACACATTGCATACGTGCATTGCTTTACTTACATGTGTCCAAATTTCTATAACACATTGCATGTTGTCGCGTGTTCTTTACTTACATGTGTTTGTGCCTTCACAGCATTGTTATGCTTCCCACTTGATTTGCGTTGTCACGCGCTTTCAATTGCATTAATGTGCATGTTACTAACAATATTGTACCTGTTAAGTTTTCTTTCTTTTTCAGGCACGACATTGTATGTATGGTTCATTTGAAGATGGCACGACCAGACGAACCACACAGGTATTGTATTCTCCGTGTGAAACGTAGCGAGAATTACATGATTCTCTTACACTCTCACTACATTGTAGTGTAGTTTGGTGTATGCTAGCTTAAAACTGTTGCATTGTTATGTTTCGTTACAGCTTTCTTTGCATGATCATAAGTTATGCTCGGCTTCTTGCATTGTCGGTTGCATTTTGCCCCTGCCTTAGGGCGCATATCTTTATCTACAGCATGTATGATTTGTCCAAATCTTCGGCCTTGTCAAAAATGGGTCGTCTTTGGGTTTTGACAATCACTCCCGTCATTGTTATGACTTTCGAGTTCTGTCAAAGAGGGCAACTGTAGACACCCCATTTTTGACCGTCCTCAAGACTTGGACGTCACCGCTGGAACTCTTGGTGATTACCCATGTTCGTGTTTCGTTTTGAATTCCCGAAGGTCTCGGCTGCACACCTTGCTTCAGGATCTCTCAACCCGACTGTTTTGTGTTTGGTTTTGCACCAAACACTTGTGTTTTTTTGTTTCCAAGGGTAGAGAGTAGCTTGTTAGCTACCCCTGACACCCACCGGCCATGGCTTGAGGCCACTGGCCGTGTTTTGAGGCTACCGGCCATTGGTGAAATATACCATTGGCCGGTCGGCCTTTGGTGTGGCCGGCCGACCATATGTTTGGCCGATGGACTCCTTTTCTGGCCGGTGACATCCCAGAGCACTCAGGAGGAAGTTCAAAACAATTCTGGAGACTTTCATAATTTTCAAAGGAGGATAACAGTCAAAGCAGAGGCAACTTGTGCATGGCAGTGGCTTTCCGAGCAGAGTCAAACACGCATTGCATTGGACCCTCTTCCCGAGGCTGTTTTACTGTTTAATTAGCTTAGTTAATTTGCTTAACTAGCTAATTGTCTGTAATATTCTAATTAGCTTTCAAGTTAATTAATTGTATTATTCTTTCAGTCCCTCCGAGCGAGGGCAAATTTGTAATAAGTGTGGGTGCGTGGGTGCGTGTGTGCATGTCTTCCAACCCCCACTTCTTTCTCCCTTTTATTTACTAGCTTTCGATGGTTAGATTAAGGCATGTTTCAATTAGCATACAGTATTGATAGCATGTTTGCATTCATTCATCTGTTTTGCATGCACCGGGCTCGGCGCATCATACTAACTGCATTTGTATTTCAATCCCAAATTGAATACGTGTTAGCTGTCGCATTTCACATGACATTTTAGAATAGCCGAGCCTATTGTAGTTGCATTTCTGCATGTGTTACATTAGGCATTTCTGTATAAATTAGGATCATGCACGATTTCTAATATAGCTTTTGTTTTGGCTTGGAGTACTCTGTAAGTCTTTTCGCTTTAGCATCCTTACATGCGTGTGAGTGTTGCCATGACAGCATGCTTAACATGAGGCTATTTGCTTATATGATATAATTGCTTGAATGCCTGTGGGTGGAGGTTGAATTGCCTGAGTTGGAATAATGCATTAAAACTGCAAGTTTTAAGCCCACTAGACAGTGGCGAAAACTATCTTTTTCTAAGCCCACTTGAGGGTGGAAAACCTGCATTTTAGCCTACTTGCGAGTAGCGAACCGTTTTCAAAACAAACTTAAAGTGCTTTGTTCCAATTCAGGCAACTCAGTCTATACTTATTTTGCTGTGCGCATCACATAGTAATTCTAGGCTAATAAACCGGAACAAGAATGCATAATGTTTTCAAAACTAGATATCATGGTTAGTAGAGGCCGATCTTCGGATCGGGCGAGAGGGGGTGCTCATAGTTGACCTTCCCCAATCGTACTCAAGTTCCCAAGCCGAGGCAACTTTGGTGATGACGGACACGTGGCCTTAGGCAAACGAGTCAGGGTTTCCTAAATTCCCCCAAAATAAAATATTTAGGTGGCGACTCTGTATCTGGCAAAGCAGTCCATGTTTGGCACTTCTTTACAAAAATCTGTTTTCCAAAACGATTTGCCGGATTTGGACTCTTTGGTTCAGATTTAGAACCATGACAATTTGAGTCTGAACTGTAGTAGACCCACAAACGAACAAAACGGGATTCATCCTCCTGGGGCATTTGGAGACGTCTATAGTTTCTGGCAACTCTGCTGGGGAGTTTAGAGAGCTGGACTCGAACTCGTGATATCCTGTTTTGATTACACTTATGTGTTTCTTTGCATTGCATGTGCATTGGTGCGCCTAGTTCACCGTGTTGGCCATCTGCTATTCCTGAACGGTTTGCCGGAGGCTTGTCTTGTCAAGGCATGACCATAAGGCTGACCGGTTGCGGGCTCTGCCAGTATGGGAACACAAACCCCGGTTTTACCGGGGCATCCTCTTCGACCATTCGACCTAGTGCATATTCGAAATCTGTAGTGACCATTCCAAACTAGGACAGGTTGCTTATCCGATATAGGTTATTTGAAACCGCTGCGTGCGTAGTGAAACCCTAGCTCCTGACAAAATAGGACAGGGAAACCCTACCCCAACATAGGGGTGTTTTGGGCTCTCTTTTACTTGCTATTTGCTTTTAGAGTGCGTCTCTGCAGGAAGGCGTGTATCAGTTTGCAAGTTTGGGCATCAGGTCTGTAGGCATCAGTGTTTTTCGGGAATCAGTTATCTGCGGGTATCAGATTCAGACTTGGGGGCAATGATTTGGAAACAGTGATCAGTGATTGAGGAATAGTGTATTCAGTTTCTCGACAGTGTGTCGTGATACCCAACTGTGTGCTGTGTGCTTATTTTACGCTATTATGCTATCCGTTTATCTGATTGTTTTATTTCCTTATTATCGCTTTATTTATCTTTTTGCTAGGTAGTTTAGCGCGATTGCTTCTAACCCAGTAGATATTCCCCAAGCACTCTGGACTAGAGGTCGTCGACTCCATCGATCTGAGGATCTGGTAGATGGACAGCCAGTGTACCACTCTCTACCCCCGGTTACTAGACGGAGGGCAGTTAGGCAGAAAACATCGGTTCAGCAGTCAGTGCAGAGGGCTTCGTCCACCCCGCCTAGATATAGTAGGAATCAGAGTCCTGCTTCTCCCGCAAAGAGGGAACATACACCGACAACACAGCTAGATTAGAACAGTATGGCCAGTTTAGAGGAGATGGTGTGCCAGCTTCAAGAGAGCATGAAAACAATGCAACAAGACGCTATTCGACAGGCGGAGTTCGCAAAACAACAGGCCACAGTTATGACTGAACAAGCAGAGTTAATTGTGAGGCTACAACAGCAAGCCGGGGCATCCGCTTCGCATCAAATTCCTCCCTCGCCAAGAGTTCCAACACTCAGGGAGATAACTAATGTTCAGAATGATACAGACGTTCCCGCGGGGCCACCTCAGCCCCCGATCCCACCCCAGATCCTGCTCCAGTTATCCAAAACTCCGACCAACCTACCGGACTCCCCCTTTGAGTTCGAGACAGATCCCACGGCATTGAAGTTGAGCAAGCTTGAAAAGCTGTTCAAGAGATCCCAGGGAGTCAAGACCATCCCTGACATTGAAGATGGATATACCGACGTGGCTGTGACGCGGCCGGACAGATTCAAGATGCCGCATATTGACTGATTTGATGGGTCCGGGGATCCCATGGTGCACCTGAGGTTGTTTTCAGATATCTTAAGGCCAATGGGCCTCACCAGACTGCAGAAACTATCTCTATTCGGCCGGACCCTGTCGGGTGTGGCGGCCATCTGGTACGCCAAATTAGAAGATGATGTCAAGAGAAACTGGGACGAAATGGCTGAGGCCTTTATTGCACAATACTCGTATAACACACAGATTGAGATTACGACCCGTGATCTTGAGACAACGAGACAGGAAGCTAAGGAGAGCTTCTCAGAATTTGTAACCCACTAGAGGGCTAAAGCTTCAATGATGACCCTAAGGCCTACCGACAAGGATCAGATTCGGATGATCGTGCACAATCTCCAACCCAAACTGATGCAGAAAATGATTGTACTCCCCTTTCCTACCTTTTCAGATCTGCATGAGATAGGAGTACAGATCGAGGATGCCTTGAAGCAAGGCTTGATCGATAGTGACAGGGAACAACCCCGAAGGACTTTCAATCGTAACACTAATGTAGGCCCAAGCGGCGCTACAGCTACAAGAGCCTCCGAAGTGAGCATGGTCACCACCAACCCCTCTCCAAGAACCATGGCAGCTACGCCATTCTCTGATGCGTCCGGGAGCAATACACAAACAGCCAAATACCCACCCAAAAACCAAAGAGCCTTCGCTCCACTATATATGCCCCTGTCCAAAGCTCTAGGGGTTTTAATCAGAAAAGGGCACTTGAAGCCCCTAGAGCCGCGACCACTACCGGAAAAACATCATTTTACCCACAACCTAGCCAAATATTGCGCATTTCACCAACAGCACGGTCATGACACCGACCTATGCTACCGATTACGTCATGAGATCCAAGATCTCATTGATAACGGGGTGATCATGCCTCCCGAAAAACCCAATGTCACAACAAACCCTCTCCCGCCACACAACCAAGCTCCACCTCCCAAAAGAATCAACTTTATTCAGACTGGGGTCGTGGCTTACGATCCCATCATATATATCACTCCTTCCCACCTGCCTAAGCCGGAGGTGTTCCTTCCCGACTGCACCGACTTGTGCATGTTGGACATCTCCAGAACCCAACCTAAGCCGATAGTGCTGACTGTCGAAGACGGAGGAAAGGAGATTTCAGAGGAGAATAGGATTGTTAAGCCGGAGTCCGAGGAATCTGGGAGTTTTATTGAAAAGGTGTACAATCCGAGTGACTACATTTCATCAGCAGGCCAGGATGGGCCAAATGTAGAATTATCGACAGAGCTAGAGCTGTGTGTGATCCAAGGGGATGGATTTGGACAGAGGGCAGAAGATTTGACGGCTGTGGAAGAGGACCTTGCCAACCTCCAGTTTTTCAGGGACCAAGATCGAGGGGACGCAGCAGTCAGCTGTTTTGATTATGAGGAATCGGCTACCGGGTGGTTGGATGATCAACCGGGTGTTATGGGAGAATGCCAACCAGAACAGGGCCCGGCAGGGGCAAGAATAACAGTGGTGGCCGGAAGGGCCGGAAATCAGAATACATCGCTGGAGAGCGCCAGTGTCGAGAATCCCGCTCAGGACTGGAGCATTTCGAATACAGGGATTATTGAACAACCAGCTGTACTGACACAGTTGGAACAGGAAAGATTTAGGGAGTCTAAGAGAATTAGAAAAGCTAAAGCCCATGTGGGGACTGAAACCGCTATGTGCGCAGGAATAGAGAATGCTGTGAGCATACGGATGGAGGATACTGCGAGTACAAGAATAGTCATACCGGAGCCGGACAGGTGTCTTTCGGCTGTCGATGGAATGTGGTAGGAAGACGATGATCAATGTCTTGCCCACACAGATGAGGATTGGGGGAGTAACCAACCAGATGATACCTGGTACATTGGCGAAGTCGACCATATGACCAGGAGCGGACGGCATTTCAAGCCTCCGCATCTAGATCAGCCAGAGGCGTCTGGGAAGGATAAGGAGGCAGAGAAATAGAAAGAGAAGCAACTCGAAGAAGAAGTTGTACTGAAGCAGCTGAAAAGGATACAAGCAGACATCTCCATCTGGGGACTGCTTATGGTGTCGCGGGTGCATAGGCAAGCTGTCTTATCAGCCATGGACAAGGCCAAGCTCTCGATAGAAACCACGCCGGAGCAACTGGTGGGATTAGTCTTTCCGGGAGGAACTGCCCCGATGTTGACTTTCTCCGACAAGGAATTGCCACCTGAGGGGGCGAACCACAATAAGCCACTCTACATTTCGGTTGAATGTAGAAACAAATGGATCCCGGTGGTTCTTGTTGATACCGGATCCGCCATCAACGTCTGCCTGGCGAGGACAGCATATGCAATCGGTTTAAAAACCACAGACTTTGCACCGACGGCCCAGGTGATTCGGGCGTATGACAACACGAGCAGAGAAGTGATGGGAATAGTAAAAGTTCAGACCAAGGTTGGGCCGGGACAACATGAGATAGAGTTCTATGTCTTAGAGGTTCCTGCAACTTTCAACCTGCTTTTGGGACGGCCGTGGCTGCATCAGGTGAAGGCAGTATCATCCACCTTGCATCAGATGGTGAAACACCCCCATGGGAAGGGAGTAGCCATTGTTTTTGGGAATTTGTCGATCCACCCACCGCCAGAAGTATCCACGCTGGTTTTGGAAATTGAGCATGGTATAGAGGATGTGTTCTTGTCCAGCTTTACCTTGGCCGAGGCTCGGGTAGTTTAGAACATCACGGCGGTTAACGAGGGGGTGTATGTCAGTGCTCAAGCTGTATACCTCATGAACAAACTCCAACACATCCCCGGGATGGGATTGGGAAAAAGTGGCCGGAATGGCGTTGCAACGTTGGCCGATGTGCCACACAACCCACACACTTTTGGCCTGGGTTATCTGCCTACCAAAGAGGATTGGGTGAGGAAATGTAAGGAGATGGCTGGGAGAGCCAGAGCAAAACAGATAGGGAAGCCTTTTGAGTTGATGCATCGACCCATCCAGGGTACCCTAAACGGACGCTTCGTTCGGGAGGGGGAGGACTTCTCATTTTGTGGCTTCCCAGAGCCATGGCTGAATGCCGAGAAGAGGCGCTTGCCGGGGTTTGAAATTTTCTTTGATCTGCAATTATCCGGGGATGATGTTGCTGAAGAGCAGATAGACTCGACAGTTGAGATTGAACAGAGCAAGGAGATGGAGTCTGAGGATGTCGAGATTGAAATGGGGGTAGCACTGGCATGTCTACTTTCAGATCCTCCGATCAAACAGAAGTGCTTGGGGAATAACTCCTCGGTGTCCATGATCGGGAATGAAACGGCTACGGGCCTACCAGCCAACATATTGGATGCATCCATCGCACCCTCCCTCATCTGGCAGTACGAGGAGGGATTTTTGTCAAGCAGCACCGGGTCAGGTAGTGAGCCGGAATCTGATTCCACCGAGTCTTGTGAGTCGGAATCAGGTTCCAGCTCAACTGAGTCTGAGTCTGGTATTCCTGGGGGTAATAACCTGGATGCCACAGTCCTGTCCAGGTCGTCTTTTTCTTTCTCTTTTGAGTCTGTTGTAACAGAAAAATCGGACGGGTTGGATGTGCTTAATGAGAATGATGTGGATGTGGTTTCTGAGTACTTTTCTGTGCCTTTGATTTATTGCTTGAATCAGGACTTTCAAAATTTTGAGAAAAACGACGAGGAAGAATTTCCTCTGGTTTTGCAACGATTAATTGATCAAGAGCAGGAAAGATTTGTTAAACCTTTAATGGATGAAATCACTACTGTGAATATTGGTACTAAGAAGGACCCGCGGCTGGTCCAGATCGGGTCCACGTTATCTTCGGAGGAACGCGAGCGCTTAGTCGCTTTATTAAAAGATTTCAAAGATGTTTTTGAGTGGTCCTACGAAGACATGCCTGGGATCGATCCTGAGATTGTACAGCACCGGATCCCTCTTGACCCCGAGGCCCGACCTGTCAAACAGAAACTCAAAAGGATCCACCCTGACTCTGCCATCAAAATTAAGGAAGAGGTCACCAAACAAATCCATGTAGGCTTCCCGCTGGTATCCAAATACTCGACTTGGTTGGCCAACATCGTTCTGGTACCAAAGAAAGATGGCAGGACCCGGGTGTGCCTAGATTTCAGGGATTTGAACAGAGCTAGTCCGAAGGACGACTTTCCCTTGCTGCACATTGATGAATTAGTGGACTTCACGGCGGGGCATGCTTTGCTTTCGTTCATGGATGGGTTCTCAGGCTATAACCAGAAGTGATGGCACCTGAAGACCGGGAAAAGACTACCTTCACCACCCCGTGGGGGACCTACTGCTACAGAGTGATGCCATTTGGGCTGAAGAACGCTGGAGCTACATATCAACGGGCCGCAACCACGTTGTTGCATGACATGATCCACAAAGAGGTTGAAGTGTACGTGGACGACATGATTGTCAAGTCCAAAGAAAGAGAGGGCCACTACACCGCCTTGCAAAAGTTCTTCTAACGGATCAGAGAATTTCGGTTGCGGCTGAATCCTCAGAAGTGTACGTTCGGTGTTGCAGCAGGGAAAATGCTGGGGTTTCTGATTACATAGAGAGGTATCGAAGTCGACCCTTCCAAAATCAAGGCCATCTTAGAAATTCCACCACCAATGACTGAAAAGGAGGTGAGAGGCTTTCTGGGTAAAGTGCAATTCATAAGACGGTTTATCTCAAAATTAACCTTGACTTGTGAACCACTTTTTGGCCTCTTGAAGAAAGGAAAGAAATTCCAATGGGACGGTCGATGCCAAGCTGCTTTTGAACAGATCAAGGAATACTTAGAGAACCCACCCGTGTTGTCACCGCCAGAGCCGGTAAGACTGTTGATTTTGTATCTTTCAGTAACTGAGACTACAATGGGCTGTATGCTCACGCAAGAATCAGAGGACAGGGTGGAGAGGGCCATCTACTATCTGAGCAAGAAGATGTTGGAGTATGAGACCCGCTACACACCACTGGAGAAGGCTTGCTTAGCCTTGGTATTGGCTACCAGGAAGCTGCGGCGCAACTTGTTAGCTCACTCCGTAATGTTGGTTTCACGACTAGATCCCATCAAATATCTTTTTGAGAAACCGGCACTTACGGGTAAGCTAGCTCGTTGGTTGTTGTTGCTTTCCGAATTCGATCTGAAATATGTGACACGCAAGTCAGTCAAGGGAAGAGCAGTAGCAGAATTCTTAGCCGATCATCCAGTGGAAGGGGGTGAAGCAGTTGAGTACTTATTCCCAGATGAGACCATTTTGCATATCGACAATGAAACTTGGACGATGTACTTTGACGGAGCGTCAAACCAGTACGAATATGGGATAGGAGTGTTGCTGATAGCACCCGACAATTCTCGTATCCCTCTTGTCTTTAAACTCCGGTTCAAAGTCTCGAACAATGAAGCAGAATATGAGGCATGCATTGCCGGTCTAGAAGCAGCCCTAGAACTAGGGGCAAAACGGTTGGACGTCATTGGGGACTCGAACCTTGTTGTGTCTCAAGCAAAAGGAGACTGGAAAGTCAAAGAAGAAAAGATGATAATGTATCACCAAACCCTAGACTTGTTAATTCCTTGATTTGAGAAGCTAAACTTTGCTCATCTACTAAGAGAAAACAACAGGTTCGCAGATTCACTAGCAACTCTATCTTCCATGATAGACATCCCGTTTGGAGTCCGGATGCGTCCAGTCATTATCGACCAGAAGTTTGCGCCAGCATATGAATCAATTGCTGCTATAGATGAGGTTCAAGATGAGAACCCCTGGTATGACGACATTTGGAACTTCTTTTAGAAAGAGGCGTATCCACCGGGAGCAAACGCCAAGGATAAAAGGGCAATCAGAAGAATGGCCGTTCAGTTCATCATCTGCAGGGGTAAACTGTATAAGAGAGGTCATCTGGGAATGCATAAGCTGTGTGTAGAAGCTGAAGAATCGAAGCGCCTAATGGAGGCCATCCACGGAGGAGAATGTGGTGCACATATGAACGGGGTAATGTTGGCTCGAAAGATCCTCAGACAAGGTTACTACTGGTCCACCATGGAGGAGGATTGTATCGGCTTTGTTCGGCGATGCCACAAATGTCAGATCCATGCAAACTGCATGAACATCCCGCCATCAAAGTTGTACAATATGACTTCGCCGTGGCCATTTTCAGTTTGGGGAATCGATGTGATCGGGGCTGTCATTCCAAAGGGGTCGAATGGGCATGAGTTCATCTTGGTTGCGATAGATTATTTTACAAAGTGGGTCGAGGCCCAATCTTACGTGGTGTTGAAGGCTTCACATGTCGCGAAGTTCATCAGAAACAACATCATCTGTCGCTATGGAGTCCCAAATGAGATCATTTCAGATAACGGTTCCCACTTCAAGAAAGAAGTGATTGACTTGTTGGAGAAATACAATGTGGCTTTTCATAAGTCATCCATATACCGGCCGCAAACCAATGGAGCGGTTGAGGCCGCCAACAAGAACATCAAACACATACTGCAGAAGATGGTGGAAACCTACCGGGACTGGCCAGATAAGCTGCCGTTTGCTTTGTGGGGCTACCGGACTTCAATCAAAACTTCTACTGGGGCGACTCCGTATTCATTAGTTTATGGGATGGAGGCCGTTCTACCTATTGAAATTGAGGTTCCGTCTTTGCGAGTATTGGCCGAGTGTCAGATAGCCGAAGTAGATTGGCAGCAGAATAGGTTTGAAGAACTCATGCTCTTCGATGAAAGAAGACTGAAAGCACTGTACCACGTTCAAGGTTATCAGCGCAGAATTGTCCGGGCTTTCAACAAGAGAGTTAAGTCCAGGAATCTGAAGGAAGGAGATTTGGTGCTCAAGGACAACCGAGCTCCCATCCACGACCCAAGGGGCAAGTTCAGACCCAATTGGACTGGTCCCTACATCATCAAAGCTATCTGGTCAGGTAGAGCTGTGGTTCTGATGGACCTAGATGGCTTACAGTTCTCCCAACTGATCAATATGGACAAGTTGAAGAAATATTATCCCTGAGAGGCTCGCTAGGCAGAAAACCCGAAAGGGCGACCTAGGCAAAAGTTAGAGCACAAAAATTTGAAATGATAAAACTGAGCTCCCAAGGTTGAAAACCCGCAAAGGGCGGCCTTGGCAAAAGTTAGAGCGTAAAAGGAGAGTGAAAATACTCGAGTGAACCCAAGCCTGAACTACGTAAGGCTTGATTCCCATCTTTGGGATACGTAGGCAACTTCATCCTGGAGTTCAGCTATAAACTTTTCCCCGATCAACTTTGTCCATTTGATCATCTCGGCCATTTTTGGTCTATTCAGCATTCAAGAGTTCGGTTATGATCTCCGGTGCAGTGCTTTTCAGACTAGGGGCAACTTTCCGTTGCTGTGCAGTGCCGCGGTACTATTCAGACTAGGGGCAACTTTCCAGTTGCTTGGATCCAGGGTTGTGCATCTCAGTGACAGATCTCAGGCGTGTCCAATTCTGATCCATATCGAAAATGGTTTTGAAAAGTTTTAATAAAAGTTGACTTTGTTCAAATTAATCTTTTTACAACTAAGACCATTTTTGGACCAAAGCGGAAAATTTTCAGTACCCACAACCTTCAATTTCATTGATTTCAAAACAGAGTTCTCCTGCTCTTGCATACAAATTGAAGTTGCTTTTTATTACATTCATAAAGAAAACTTGAAAGTACTAATAAAGCAATAAATCCGGGGCATGGATAAGTCAGGTGTCCCTGCGCCCCCTCCCAGAGCTGGTCGAAGCCTCCGATGCCAAGCTGGGCCCAATATGTGCATCTTCATTGAGCCAATCTAAGCACTCATCAGACAAAGTGCAACTGAAAGTAGGAGCGGGAGTCAGGAGCTCTCTAGTCCTCCAGGCTGTGGCATACCGGGCAAGCTGTGCGCCTCGAACCGGGAATGCGGTAGGGTACTCTATCCCCTCTGGCGGGCAAGTCTGATCATGACCAAACTGGCGCTGGAACCGGAACGGAAAGTAGAACACACAGTGAGTCAAACCAATCAACTGGATCCCGGTCTGCCGGGACATGCTATAGCTCATTGTCGGGAGATTGAGCTAAGGACAACGCCAAGCAATGCGATCTGCGGATAAGCTGTGTATCCAGTCAAACCACCAACCCTCATCAAGGGCATCGAGTAGGCGTTGCCTGAAGAAATAACCGCGAGCTGAGTAAGCTGGGCAAGAGTCCACAACCTGCAATTTGTCCATCAACCACACTTGGGAAGGGATGAAAAATGAGAGAATAAAGAATAGAGAGATGTACGATGAGAGAAAAGTAAGAAGAGGGTTCTATGAGAAAAACCGAGCCTAAGGGCCGAGTGATGTGAGCAATACATATGTGAGATTGGGTGGGAAACATTACCTGTAGTAGTAGTGGACTTCCCGCAAATTTGGTCGTTTCGCGATGACGGAAAGCGTCCAAGCCCATCAACGTCTCAGCCAGAGTCATGACAATGCAACTCTTACCCTCCTTCAAACCCTGAGCAACCTCGATCAACCGGACACTAGATCCTCCGGAGCCTGAGGCAAGTAAGAAATGAGATAGCATGCACAAAAAAAGTGCGTGTTACCGAAAACCTTGCCAATGACGGTCACCGCCGTTGCCAGCATCAGAAAACCGGTAAATCAAACTCGGAATATCCAGCATTCCATCACTGATCTAAGATCGAGCGTCATGCATTAAGAGCCCACACATTTGTCCTAAGGCTCGGGCATAGCCAAAACGAAATTGGGGTAAAATCTCTTCATTGCGCTCAGACTCCATTAAAGCTTGGAAATCTTCGAAGGTAGGACATACCTCTTGCCCGCCAAAGCTAAAAACATGCGTCACCGGATTCCAAAACCTTGCCGCGACATGGAGAAACGGGAGGTGCAGCGGAGTACGACTCAGAGTGAATAGTGCGTTTATGCCAAACCCCCGGAAATTCAGCTTTTCTGAGCTGTCCAAGTTCGCAATGCAAGCTGCGAGATTCTGGGCAAGAAACTCTTCCATTTGGAGCAAATCAGTGTTGAATTGAGAAAAAACCATGAAGCTGAGGCCTTTTGTAGAAGATAAGGTGTGAGTGGGGGCTAGCTGTCAACATTCTGCTGGTTCTTGCAGTTTATGGCCGGCCGGCCAAATATGGTGCCGACCGACAATCACTTTTGGCCGATGGAAATTTCTCATGGCCGGTGGCCTTTCCTGCTAGCCGGTAGCCTTCCCCCCCTGTTCTATGAGCTGTTTACGAGTTGAACATACTGAGGGATTGTGGTTGGAACCTCTACCGATGCCCTCCGGTGATCGATTCTTACGGGGTCACACCCTTTTGCTTATTGAGTTGTTGTACATTTGCTTATCGAGTTGTATTTCACTCTCTTTAAGTCGTTGATTTGCTTATCGAGTTGTACTCACACTTGGTTGACTTATCAATTTTCTTTGTTTTGCTTATCGAGTTGTAAGTCGGTTCACTACCTGATTATTACGATGCGAGTGCTCAATTTTCAAACAAAGTTCAATTTCATGCAATACCACGCTATGCGATGCATAGAAAGTACAAATGTAACACCTTTTGAACAAAATAGCTGTTTCATTTCCACTGTGTGTTTTGCAAAAATACACAGTTTGAGAAAAATAATAACCTGTCTAAGGCAGTGCGGTGTGCTTAAACTACCAGTAAAAAAGAACGTAAAGCAAAAGAGGGCAGGGCAGTAGAGTATCGGGATTGATACTGACAACCTCCCCTCACGGTCGATGCATCCCGCACTCCTGTCCAAGTCAACGGTATGGTTCGGCACCTTCCTTACTCAAGACAATGCGAGAAAGCACACTCTTGGAACATTAGTAGACCTTCGAGTTGACCTCGAGCCACATCTTTTACGAACAATGCTCGGTGCGCACAAGGAGTGTCCCTTCCCGTATCCTTTTTGTATCTCGTAAACTCCACAAATCGCTTCAATTATACTGTGTTACAGTGCTTTGCATTTTAACATCATGAATAACTTGTCTTTACCACGCTTCAAGTTCCTATACACATTGCATGCGTTGTCGCGTTGTGCTTTACTTATATGTGTTCAAGTTTCTATATACATTGCATGCGTTGTCGCGTTATGCTTTACTTATATGTGCTCAAATTCCTATACACATTGCATGGGTTGTTGCGTCATGCTTTACTTATATGTGATCAAGTTCCTATACACATTGCATGCGTTGTCGCGTTATGCTTTACTTATATGTGTTCAAGTTCCTATACACATTGCATACATTGTCGCGTTATGCTTTACTTATATGTGTTCAAATTCCTATACACATTTCATGTGTTGTCGCGTCATGCTTTACTTATATGTGTTCAAGTTCCTATACACATTGCATGCGTTGTCGCGTCATGCTTTACTCATATGTGTTCAAATTCCTATACACATTGCATGTGTTGTCGCGTTATGCTTTACTTATATGTGTGTTCAAGTTTCTACACACATTGCATGCGTTGTCGCGTTATGCTTTACTTATATGTGTTCAAGTTCCTATACACATTGCATACGTGCATTGCTTTACTTACATGTGTCCAAATTCGTATAACACATTGCACGTTGTCGCGTGTTCTTTACTTACATGTGTTTGTGCCTTCACAGCATTGTTATGCTTCCCACTTGATTTGCGTTGTCACGCGCTTTCAATTGCATTAATGTGCATGTTACTAACAATATTGTACCTGTTAAGTTTTCTTTCTTTTTCAGGCACGACATTGTATGTACGGTTCATTTGAAGCTGGCACGACCAGACGAACCACACAGGTAATGTATTGTCCGCGTGAAACGTTGCGAGAATTACATGATTCTCTTACACTCTCACTACATTGTAGTGTAGTTTGGTGTATGCTAGCTTAAAACTGTTGCATTGTTATGTTTCGTTACAGCTTTCTTTGCATGATCATAAGTTATGCTCGGCTTCTTGCATTGTCGGTTGCATTTTGCCCCTGCCTTAGGGCGCATATCTTTATCTACAGCATGTATGATTTGTCCAAATCTTCGGCCTTGTCAAAAATGGGTCGTCTTTGGGTTTTGACAATCACTCCCGTCATTGTTATGACTTTCGAGTTCTGTCAAAGAGGGCAACTGTAGACACCCCATTTTTGACCGTCCTCAAGACTTGGACGTCACCGCTGGAACTCTTGGTGATTACCCATGTTCGTGTTTCGTTTTGAATTCCCGAAGGTCTCGGCTGCACACCTTGCTTCAGGATCTCTCAACCCGACTGTTTTGTGTTTGGTTTTGCACCAAACACTTGTGTTTTTTTGTTTCCAAGGGTAGAGAGTAGCTTGTTAGCTACCCCTGACACCCACCGGCCATGGCTTGAGGCCACTGGCCGTGTTTTGAGGCTACCGGCCATTGGTGAAATATACCATTGGCCGGTCGGCCTTTGGTGTGGCCGGCCGACCATATGTTTGGCCGATGGACTCCTTTTCTGGCCGGTGACATCCCAGAGCACTCAGGAGGAAGTTCAAAACAATTCTGGAGACTTTCATAATTTTCAAAGGAGGATAACAGTCAAAGCAGAGGCAACTTGTGCATGGCAGTGGCTTTCCGAGCAGAGTCAAACACGCATTGCATTGGACCCTCTTCCCGAGGCTGTTTTACTGTTTAATTAGCTTAGTTAATTTGCTTAACTAGCTAATTGTCTGTAATATTCTAATTAGCTTTCAAGTTAATTAATTGTATTATTCTTTCAGTCCCTCCGAGCGAGGGCAAATTTGTAATAAGTGTGGGTGCGTGGGTGCGTGTGTGCATGTCTTCCAACCCCCACTTCTTTCTCCCTTTTATTTACTAGCTTTCGATGGTTAGATTAAGGCATGTTTCAATTAGCATACAGTATTGATAGCATGTTTGCATTCATTCATCTGTTTTGCATGCACCGGGCTCGGCGCATCATACTAACTGCATTTGTATTTCAATCCCAAATTGAATACGTGTTAGCTGTCGCATTTCACATGACATTTTAGAATAGCCGAGCCTATTGTAGTTGCATTTCTGCATGTGTTACATTAGGCATTTCTGTATAAATTAGGATCATGCACGATTTCTAATATAGCTTTTGTTTTGGCTTGGAGTACTCTGTAAGTCTTTTCGCTTTAGCATCCTTACATGCGTGTGAGTGTTGCCATGACAGCATGCTTAACATGAGGCTATTTGCTTATATGATATAATTGCTTGAATGCCTGTGGGTGGAGGTTGAATTGCCTGAGTTGGAATAATGCATTAAAACTGCAAGTTTTAAGCCCACTAGACAGTGGCGAAAACTATCTTTTTCTAAGCTCACTTGAGGGTGGAAAACCTGCATTTTAGCCTACTTGCGAGTAGCAAACCGTTTTCAAAACAAACTTAAAGTGCTTTGTTCCAATTCAGGCAACTCAGTCTATACTTATTTTGCTGTGCGCATCACATAGTAATTCTAGGCTAATAAACCGGAACAAGAATGCATAATGTTTTCAAAATTAGATATCATGGTTAGTAGAGGCCGATCTTCGGATCGGACGAGAGGGGGTGCTCATAGCTGACCTTCCCCAATCGTACCCAAGTTCCCGAGCCGAGACAACTTTGGTGATGACGGACACGTGGCCTTAGGCAAACGAGTCAGGGTTTCCTGAATTCCCCCAAAATAAAATATTTAGGTGGCGACTCTGTTTCTGGCAAAGCAGTCCATGTTTGGCACTTCTTTACAAAAATCTGTTTTCCAAAACGATTTGCCGGATTTGGACTCTTTGGTTCAGATTTAGAACCATGACAATTTGAGTCCGAACTATAGTAGACCCACAAACGAACAAAATGGGATTCATCCTCCCGGGGCGTTCGGGGACGTCTACAGGGGTCATCGTCATCTTCCCAACAGAAGAGAACTGGAAGGAGTTGGTGGTATCTCACCACCTCTCCATGAGGGCTACAACAGCCGACCGGGTAGTCTGTATTTGGGTGATCCTATTGCCCTTCACATGGCAGTCATCATCCTGTTGTAAGAACGTTTGATCATTACAATGTAGATGTGAGCAAAATACAAATAAACATGTGGGTTTGGAATCAAAGCTTACCAGTCGGGCACCATAGGACAGGTCTGGTGCAACCCTGGCCGAAACTCAATGAATGTAAGCATGTTACTAAGAATAATGCGGTGAACATCAGGCCGATATGTTGCCGGATCAAATGGCCTGAAATGCAGGGGTGGTAACTCAAGACCAAACATAGGAGGAAGGATGTCCTCTGCCACCATGTCTAGATCATCCACCTAGGCACCCACATCCCTGGCAAGCATATGCACATCGACTTTGAGGATCGGGAGAGGCATATTAACCTCTGGAAAGTTGAAAGGGCGTGGGATGTTAGGTAATGTGAGAGAGGAAGAAAATCTAGAGATAAAAAGAGAGAGTGGAAAAAAGAGGGACAATGTTTTCGGGTGGTGTAGAATTCGAATGAATCGTTGGTATGCTTTTATAAAATGTTTCGAGAGGCGAAAAGACAAAACTGTCCTTGGAAAGCCCGAAATAGCTGGCCGATCCATCATTTCTTCGGCTGACTAATTTTATAGCCAGTGACCTAAGTGCGTAGCCGGCATGGGCCTTTTATACAGGCATAGTTATGCTTTTGTCCAAATGAGCTATGTTTATTCTTAAAAGGGAAAATTGGTGCCAATCAGACTTAGCGAAGAGTTAACATGTTAAGTATATGCCTAGAAGACCGAGCCATGCGAACAAAGAAAACCAATTAATGCGTAAAAAGGGTTTCCATTAAACATAAGAGGATTACAAGAGTTTTTGAAAGCTAAAGGAGTTCTAGTCATTATAAGAGCAATTGTATTTCACAAGGGAAAGTGCTAGGACATGCAAGTGCAAAACATGCTTATTTTCATATACTGAGTTCTTTATGAGGATAAAGATGTGACCCTTGTCCTTCGAGGGGCAAAATGAGGAAGTGATGCATCTGGAGGTAGACTAAGTTGCTTGAAAAAAGCTCTAGTGTTGCGAAGAGTATGAAAGGTTGTGCATCGCTGGAATTATCACGATCATTAGAGCTTTCTTCGACACTGAATGTGGTTCCCATGTCGTCTTCTTTGTTGATACTCACCATCGGAGAATCTGGAGTGGGCGATCAGAGTGATTCCAAGTTGTCATCCTAAAACCAAGGGAGCCATATTATTGAGGAAAGAAGTAAAGGCCGATAACATTAAGAAGGAAATAAGTCGCAAGGTCAGAATGTATTTACCTCCAAGAAGTTGGTGGGATGAGAGAACAAGGACCTTATGGGCAAGGAGCTTTGATTAAGCCCATGAGGCAGCGCGAAACCAAGTCCATGAAAGTGGTCACAAGTACGAGCATGGTTCAAGGATCAATTGTTAATTCTGCCGCAGCTGCGAACTCTTCTTTCGTTGTCAACGGTGGACTCCCCGGGGACCGTCCATGGTTCCTCCCTCTTATGAACAAGCCTTCTTCTACTTCCTTGACCACTAGAAGGAGTTCTCAAGCATATTATTTCCAAGTCCAGAACTACGGCATCATCGGAGCTTTCATCGGATAATCCAGTAAAGTCCAAGTAATGAGGGGAACCCATATTTTGAGATACACTAAAAAGAAAGGGAGAGAGAGAGATTGTAAAATTTTTTGCTGTTGACCTTCCCCTGAATTGAGTTTGTTCGTCAGCAATATATCTATGTTTTCCTGATGGAGTTGTTATTTACTATCCTTTCACGTATTTAAAAATAAACAAATTTTAAGAAATTTTTTCCCTGAGCTTACTTCATACTTTTTTTTATTTGTACTCTTAACTTTTAACATTTTACCTGTTTTACATCATTATTTTCTTAGTTTTCATTATAATTTTTTTTTGGGTCTCCCAAATGATTAAGTCTCTCTGTTCATTATAATTATTGTATTACATAGTGCTCGAGTTTGATTGTATTTCTTTCCTGTTTTGCACTTGATTCTCTTGCATATCAAGTTTGGAGACTTCAAACAGCTCTTGGTGAGCAAACAGAAATCACAAAATTTAGCCAGTAGGGGTATGAAAGACTTCAAAATGTAATATTCTTAAGATTATGGCTTTAATATTTTTTTCCTATTCAATATAAATCGGTTATAGAACTTTATACTAATTTTATACTAATCAAATTACATGCTTTACTATTCCACATTATTTTTTATTACACCTTGTGCTTATTAGATGTTCAAATACAGTTTTTCAATTATTAAGTTCACAAGAAATTTACATATTTTGATGTGCATGGTATATGTACTCATGTCAAACCGAGTTAGTCATTAAACAGTTGCACTTACATGAATTTCTTAAATTCTTTGTATTGATTTGATGTGTAAGATTTGTGATTGCATATCAATTTATTTGAATTGTGACACTCCAAAGTTTCATTCTAATCTTAAGTAAACTTTTGTTATAAAGTTGATTCCACATTAACACAAATTATTTTGTGGACTTGTCAAGAAAAAGTTTTATGTCATGTTTGCGTTGGGGGAGAGATTAGTGTAGTCCTGCTTCCATATAGGCATCGCATCCTTTGTGGGTATGCTCATCTACCTCTAGCCTAAGACATTTTTTTTTTGGTGGGTATGTTCATCTACATTGTAAATCGAAGAAAATTGGAATCCATCAGAAGTTAGACCCTTTAGATAAGTACATCATTGCACATCAAAGCTGAATGACTGAAACCATAAACTCATTATATATATTTTTGTAGATGGCTTTTAGCATGGAGTTGTGGATATTCCATTTTTCTTCTACTGCTTGCTTATGATCTGTTACAACTATAACTTTTGTGTAATCCTCATGTTAAATATAATTAAGTTTAGGTGAATTTTTTTATTTGAACACTTATTAGTTATGCTGTGTTTTTCTTTGAATGTTTTGGCCTCAGGTTTTGTGGATCTTGTAATCGAGTTTGATCTTAAGGTGACTCTTCTCAAAGGCCTTAGACAGGAATTGACGAGCAAATATCTTTTACACATTGATATATATATACACACACATGTACACAATCAAACACGTGGATGAGGTTAAAGGTGAGTCTACTAAAAGCCCATAATGGTCTTAAGAGGTTGAGAGTGAATTTACTGAAAACCCGAATATGTTATATTTGTTGTACGAGTTGTTGGTAGAGGTTGCGGGTGAACCTACGAAACAAGCACGGGACTCCAAGTTTGAAAACTAAGTCAAAAAATGCACTTTTCCAACACTTAGGCTTGAAAATAGGCCATCAGGGGCCCAAATCATGTAATAGCCACAAGAAGGCCAGGAGAACACCCCGAACACCTTGGGAGAGACCAATGTAAGTTATGGAAACTTATGAAACTAGCACGGGGCTCTGGGCTTGAAAAAATGCACTTTTCTAACACTTAGGCTTGAAAATAGGCCATCGGGGGCCAAAATTGTGAAACAGCCACGAGAAGGCTCGGGGAGCACCTTGAATACCTCAGGAGGGATCAATGAAAGTTGTGAAAACTTACAGAACTAGTACGGGACTCCGGTTTGAAAACTAAGTCTAAAATTGCACTTTTCCAATACTTAGGCTTGAAAATGGGCCATCGGGGGCCAAAATCGTGAAATAGCCTCGAGAAGGCCCGGGGAACACCCTAAACAGCTCGGGAGGGACCAATGCAAGTTTTGGAAACTTACGAAACTAGCACGGGACTACCGGTTTGAAAACTAAGTCGAAAAATGCATTTTTCCAATACTTAGGCTTGAAAATAGGTTGTCGGGGGCTAAAATCATGAAACAACCACGAGAACGCCTAGGGAATACCCCTAACTCCTCAGAAGGAACCATTGTAACTTATGAAAATTTACAAAACTAGCACGGGACTTTCGGTGTGAAAACTAAGTCAAAAAATGCACTGTTCCAACACTTAGGCTTGAAAATAGGTCATTGGAGGCCAAAATCATGTAAGAGCCACAAGAAGGCCCAAAGAACACCTTGAACAACTCGGGAGGGACCAATGTAAGTTGTGAAAACTTACGGAACTAGCATGGAACTCCCGGTTTGAAAAATGCACTTTTCCAACACGTAGGCTTGAAAATAGGCTATCGAGGGCCAAAATCGTGAAACAGCCACGAGAAGGCCCGAGGAACACCCCGAACACCTCGGGAGGGATCAATGTAAGTTGTGGAAATTTACGAAACTAGCAAGGGACTCTCGGTTTGAAAACAAAGTAAACAAAAGTACTTTTCCAACACTTAGGCTTGAAAATTGTTAAATTGTATATTTGATTGACAAGATAATAATTGTCTTCCTTTTTCTTCTTCTTCTTCTTTTTTTTTTTTTTGGTTGCAGATTGGAGATTAGATATGGACGTGTTTGGTAATCTAGAGAGCAGAAGCTTGCTCATTTTGTGTTTTTTTTAATATTACCTTATATGTATTTTTGTTGCGTTGTAAATTTTATATTTTTGTAGGTATTAGGAGACATGTTTGGTAATCCACACTTATATTATATTTTTGTGGATATTAGGAAACATGTTTTTTGTGGATATTGGAGACGTGTTTGGTAATCCGTAGTTGATATTGTATTTTTGTGAATGTTATGAGACATTTCAAATTTGGTGTTTATGAAAATGAATAGATTTTTGTATTGATGTGTAATAAATATTTTATTGAACGGGTTATTAAAATGCGCAAGGAATTTTTAGTCAAAAGAAAAATTGAAAATTGAAAATATTATCCCCATTTTTAAAAAATTTAATTATTATTAGCGACGAAATAAAAAACCATCGCTATTAGTTTTCAAACATGACGAATAATGTTATCACTAATGATATAGTTCAAAACAAATAATTTCGTCACATTTGCTGTATATTTCGTCGCTAAATTGAAATATTTGGCGACAAAAATTTTTTTCATTGAAGAATTTTGTTTTGTGCTCATTTTAGTGACAAATTTTTTTGTCACCTAATCTATAACATTGGTGAGGATAAATTTCGTCACTAAAACCTCTATCTTCATATTTGGTGATGAAATATTTCGTGGCCAAAACAATTAAAATAGAATATTATCTAATTTTAATGACGAAATTGATGTTATGAAGGACGAAAAATGCAACATTTAGAGATGAAAAATTTCGTCGCTAAAAATGAAAAATAGGCAACGAAACCAACTACTTTCAGCGACAACGTACATGCGACGAACTTGGTGGCAAAATTATTTCGTTGTAGATCACTTTGGTGACGAAAATTTGATGTTTGGAGACAAAATGAGTTTGTCACCAAAGACCTCTTTTTTTTTTTTTTCCTTTTTTTTTTTTTTTTTTTTTTTTTTTTTTTTTTGTAGTGAGGAACTTAGGTATAAGAGGGGAAGGTCATTGATTAATAGCAACCCCTCTTGCCCAATCCGAGGATTGACCTCTACTCACTTTCTATTTTATGATTTTAGTGGTTAATTATTCATACAAATTCATTTTAAACCCTAAAATCCTTAACTAACCTTAGAACTATGTGATTTGAATTAAAATGAATATAATCTATTTTAGATTGAATGAATAAAGCCATATATTTCATAAAAAGAGATTTTTCATTAAAAGTGAATTTTTGATAATCCATGGTCTTAAACATAAACTAAAATACACAATATTCATGAAAACAAACAAAACACACAATTTTGCACATAAAGAGCATATATACTTGCATTATTCAAAAACTAATGCAAATATCACACACATGCTAAGAAAATGAAGATAACTTACCCGGATGCCTACTTACGCGTCTTTCATGCAGTATATAAATTAAACATGACCCTATATATATACAACTAAACATACAAGAATGATCCCAGGCCCGATTTGGGGCTACTAACATGATGATTATGAATAAAATACAAATACTAAATAAAAAGCAAAAATACTAGAAAATTACATGATGATCAAACCGAGCCATGCATGATTAGAAGCCTAAAAGTGAGAAAGCTAATCAAATGGAAAAACTACATGATGCCATGATAGACTAACAACCTAACATGCTTTAACACTAATAATAAATAGAGATCAGGCACTTAAATTGAGAAAAGAATAAGAAAATACCTATTGGTTTATATAAACCGAAGAGCACATCAAAAAGTAGCAAGAAAGGCTAGGTTCCTTGCTTGCAAGCCTCCCTCAAGCTTCGATTCCCAGTTAGGATTGAGTTCTTCAGTCCTTAGATGTTTTTCAGAGGTTCAGAGTTGCTATGGGTGGGGAAATTTTGTGGCAAAAGCAAAGGAGGGAGATAAAATGGTGTTTTTTCTCTCAAACTTACAAAATGGCTCTCAAAATCTCCACCCCTTGAAAAGGAGGGGAATGGTCTCTTTTACAGGCAAGGGGGAAGGTTCTAGAACCCTTTCTAGGGTTCCATCGCTTTCTCCTTCTGTCTCTCACCAAAAATGCACCAAGATTGAGTTTCCAAAAATAACTCTAGCACACTTGGATGTGCACACATGCAACAATTGTGCGCACACACAGATAAGGTGCGCACGTGTCATCATTGCATGCATTCCATGCTCTTGGCTTGCTTGTGGCCTAAGTAAGTCCGAATTGTCTTCTGATCAATGTTTTTGATAAAATAGGTCACTAAATTTGAAAAATACATTTGATCAAAGGACAACCAGACTTTCCTCTTTTTCTCAGGGTTAAGAAATTGGTTTTGGGATAAAAACAAGTTCAGGGGTAAAATGGTCATTTTTGCAAAAAGTCAATTTTTGGACAAAACATGTTTACACAGCAACTCCAAACATCCTTAAACATTCTAAAGATGAAGTAACTACCATTTTGTCATTAGGAGGCTTGCAAGCACCTAAAGTCTTAGGGTCAGTCAAAATGGGATGTTTATAGTTGCCCCTCTTTCACAGAGCTCAAGCAATCATGAAGTGATGACAAGCGAATGTCAAAGATCTGAGACCATCCCAGTTGACATGACCCTAAGACTTAAGGCGGTGCCATACATTCATGTAAGTGATCGAACCCACAGGTTGCCTACATATCCTTGATGCAAGGAATCAGATCAATGTAGTTTGACGGTAGTTGTGCAACAATTTATACGTGAGTGAGTGTGTGCAACAAGCACTCAAGCGTTCATCCAAGCATGCATTTTAAGAAGAGAAGAGAGGGTGATACCTGCCGTACTCACCTTGCCGTATCTATGCCAAGTTCCTTTGCATTATTTTCCAAGTTCTGCTAGTTCTGCAAATTTTTCCAAGGAGAGCTATTCTAAATAATAGACACTGCACTGTGGTTAGAGTGATGCCATTATGATACTAATGATGCCAATGTATGCCATTCTATGCTCGTATTGACGAGGTACGGGCTTATTAAGGACCAAGTTGTGTCGTTCCATGCTCGTATCGACGAGTCATAAAGGTATTAAATGCCAAGTGGTGCTTGTGGGGGCTGAATTAAATCCAATGGAATTGAAGGCCCAAAAGCCAGCCCACTTAGGAATAGGGCCGTTTATAAGTCGGCCCAATCCAAAAGCCCATTATATAGGCCATAGCCGATGTAAAGTGAGCCGAATAGAAGTGAGTTGGAGGGCCGACTTAGTCAAACATCTTACGGGTGGTGGGGGCCCAACCACAAAGTCAGGATGTCTGAAAGAGAGAAATGGGCCCAAGAGAACAATGTAAAAGGAGAAGCCTCGATCAAAGGAAGGTATGTGAAAAATAGTAAATAACTTGTAAGGAATGTAAAACTTTAGCAAAAGACTGACTTGCCCATCAAAGTGCTAATTCTGGCACCCTCGACCGAAGTGTTTTTTCTCTTTCAGGTATTATATTAGAGAGTATTTCCAAATCCCTTTCACCACAATTGGCGCCGTCTGTGGGAATACTCAAGCTCGTCCATGGTAGATGCAACAACAGACGATCCTTCGCTCGTTGCGGATGATGTTACACCAAGAACCATGTTTGGTCTAGAAAACATCAACGCATGAAGAGCTTTGAAATTTGATTCGCTAGCCCCATCCTTGCCTTCAACCTCGGAACAGGAAACCATGCAGATGATAATGGACCAAGCAAAGCAAAATGCAAAATGAGCAATGTCTGGAAGATATGGGGGCTGATAACAAACGTCTACGTAAGGAACTGGCTGCGGAGTTAGCAAAATCCCAGCAAACCGAACCACACCATAACCGGGGTCGGTCGCCAGGAAAGAAGAAGGATAATCAACGACGTTGGCATTGCAAACACGATAGTAGCATCACCTCTGACTCATCATCTCTGGAACCTAGGAAAAAGGCACGCATTAACATGTCTAGTTCATTTGAAGGAAGTCCATATCTGCAGCACAGGCGAGGCAAAGAAGATGATAGCTTAGATGAAGACGACAAACATGATCCTTTCATAGGACACATTGCTAAGGCCGTATTACCTAAAAAGTTCAAAGCACCAGCATTTACGCTGTATGATGGCAAGTCAGATCCCACGGATCACATTCGTCATTACAAGCAAGCAATGACATTGCATGCTGACGATGAAGCACTCATGTGCCGAATGTTTCCGAGTAGTATGGGACCATTGGCCATCAGGTGGTACTACAAATTGGAGCCGGCCTCAGTGAAAAGTTTCCATCAGCTCCAAAAATCCTTTAGGGCAAGATTTATCACTAACGAGACCCAACCTAAGCAGGCCGACTCGCTCTGGGCAATGTAAATCAAGCCAGAAGAGACGGTTTGTGCATACTCGACGCTATTGGAAATGTTTCAACCTAGTAGACGATGCTTGGCATGCTTCCAAGGCCATCACTGCTTTTAAGATGGTTTACACATCGATAGTCCGCTCAGAAGCTCGTTGACCAGACGACCTCCCAAGACAGTTTGGGCCTTAATGAAAAAGGTTGAAGAGTATTGTAAGGTGGAGGATGATGCCCTCCGTGTCAAAGCCATTCAAACGGTCGTGGAAACAGTAACACCTGCCCTAATAGAGCCAATAAGTGCTATACCACCAGAAAAGAGCCCTGAGCCTAGAAGCCGACCAAAGCGCGGCACTGATCAAATAAACAGTATTCGTGCAGATCGAGCGAGCAATATCAGGTAGAAAGTAGGCGTCTTAAGCGATCAGACAAGAAATATACAGAGTTGGCCGAATCGATTAGCAAGATCTTACCTAAAATCTAGTATCTACCGTTCTTTAAATGGTCGTCCAAGATGATTAGGCCTCCTGACACGAGGCGAAAGAATAGACGGTGTGAATACCATAAGGACCATGGCCACGAGACCGACAAGTGCTATGCACTGAAGGACCATCTTGAGGAGTTGGTACAAGATGGCCAACTGGCACAACATGTCCACAAGGGCAACCCACCAAACACAATAGCTCTCCACCCGAATTTATCTCCACTTGGTGTGATTCATATGATTTATAGTCTTCCGTCGCCAAATCAAGTACATACGATTCAGCTGCAATCCTGCCAATCTAAGCTATTCACGCCAGCTAAACGGCCTCGCGAGACTGGTAAGATTAGCTTTGATGACATCAATCTTGAAGGAGTAACTCTCCCCTACGATGATGCCCTTGTCATTGAATTACGCGTGAATAAATTCATCATGGAACGTGTTCTGATTGATTAGGGAAGCACTTCGAAGATAATGTATCACAAGACATTTATTAAGCTTGGTTTCACCGATTCAGATCTGCTACCGAATGAATATCCTCTATTCGGCTTCAATACCAATCCCGAATACCCAATCGGCAGGATCACGTTATCTGTACGTGCGGGCACCAAGTCAATCGACATGGAGTTTCTGGTTATCAAACTTCCATCACCATACAATCTCGTCATTGGGAGAACCTGGATACATGTAATGCAGGCCATACCAAGTATATACCATCAGCTACTACACTTTTCGGCGCAACACGGCATTGAGCAAATATGAGGTTCTCAGAAATCGATGAAGGCATGCTATCTTACTGTTTCGGCAAAGAAGCCAAGGGAATTGGAGGTGCATTTAATCAAACTTCTAGATCGAGAAAGCCTCGAGGATGTTGGAAAAACTCCCACTGATAAGGCAACCGAGGATCTCGTTCGAATCAGAATCGAAGGAGAGCCCGACAAGTTCTTCATGCTCGGCACTTCTCTAGATTCAGCTGAGCAATAAGAGTTGTTTTCCTTCTTACTTGGCAACATTGACATATTTGCCTGGACACCATATGAGATGCCGAGAGTGGGTCCAAGCGTGGCCCAACATCGTTTAAATTCCGACCCAAAGGTTAAACCAATCGTTCAAAGAAGTCGCCGATCGGCGACAGAGCACACTTTGGCCGTCATTGACGAGGTCCATAGGCTGCTGGAAGTTGGAGCAATCCGCGAGGTAACTTATGCCACGTGGTTTTCCAATACCGTAGTTGTAAAGAAGAAAATGGATCTTGGTGTGTTTGTGTTGATTTCATGGACTTGAACAGAGCATGTTCCAAGAATTGTTTTCAATCTTCCCAGAGTGGACCGACTTGTGGACGCAACTGTGTGACACCAATGCATGAGCTTTTTGGATGCATACAGGGGTTACCATCAAATTTCCATGCACCCGGAGGACTAGGAAAAGACCACGTTCCTCACTCCACGGGAAACCTATTGCTACAAGGTCATGCCCTTCGGACTGAAGAATGTGAGGGCAACATTCCAGAGACTGGTCACTACTATATTCAAACAACAACTTGGCCACACCATGGATACATTGATGACATGGTAGTAAAATCCAAGAAAAAACATGCTTATTTAGCAGACTTAATAATGACTTTTTACATTCTCCGAAAGTACATTATGACGCTTAACGCCTCAAAGTGTGTATTCGGCATCGGATTTGGCAAGTTCCTCGACTATATTGTGAATCATCATGGCATAGAGGCCAACCCGAGGCAAATCACGGCCATTATAGAGCTTAGCTCACTTCAGTCGGCCAAAGAAGTTCAAAAGTTAATGGGAATGGCCATGACTCTCAACAGGGTCATCAGCCGCTCCTCGGATTGTTGCAGACCATTTTTTCAGACGCTTCGGCAGGGCAAAACATTTCAGTGAACCCCCAAATTCCAGGCTGTGCTAGACGGATTGACAACATATCTCCGATCTGTACCATTCCTGGCAACCCTATTGGTAGGCGATCCACTCATCTTGTATTTAACAGTATCTAATCAGTTGGCCAATGCCATATTGCTAAAGGAAGAACTCGGCGAACAACGGCCAATCTACTATATTAGTAAAGCAATGGTCGATGCCGAAACACGGTACCTGCCACTGGAAAAGCTCGTTCTGGTTCTTTTGGTGGCCGTCAGGAAGCTAATGCACCATTTCCAAGCTAACAGACTATCCTCTCCGAGCAGTGCTCCACAGCGCGGAATCGTCAGGGGGAGTCTCAAAATGGGCTTTAGAACTCGGCCAGTATGATCTCCAGTTTTTACCCAAACGACCATCAAGGGCCACCTTTTGGTGGACTTCATTGCCGAATTTACAAGTTGCCATCCCGACTTCAAACCTGGCTAACTGACCCTTTGGCCTCAACCAAAATGGAGAAAGTATGTTGGGGATATTTGGTAGATGTATTGTGATGGATCATCTAACTAGTGCGGAAGTGGAACAAGGGTAGTGATCATGACCCTTGAAGGCACGATAATTGAGCAAGCAGTCAAGCTAGGTTTTGTTGCGTCAAATAACAAAACCAAATACGAAGTATTGCTAATCGGCCTCCGTAACGTGCTCCACCTAGGCGCCAAGTAGTTACAGGTCTTTTGCGATTCAAAATTGGTCATCAATCAGCTAAAAGGGAAGTATGCTGCTAAAAATGACCGAATGACGACCTCTATGAGAACAAATTCCTTGCTCACAAAGTTTGACCACCATGAGTTAAATTAGATAACCCGTGATCAAAATACTCATGCAGACGCTCTCGCTTGTTTGGCCTCTGCGATTAACTCAGAAGTCAAGCGAACCATTGAAATGGGATTCATCCCAAAACCAAGTATCATTTCCCCCGAGTCCATTCGTGTCAACACCATTGATTCAGGGCCGAGTTGGATAGATCTCATCACCACATTTCTTTCCACCAAACAATTGCCAACAGATAAGAAAGAAGCCCATAAGTTCTGGAACAAAAACCTCACGGTACTATTTGGACCCCCAGGGAAAGCTTTACAAAAAATCTCTCTCAGGGCCATACTTGAAGTGTGTTCATCTAGAAAGAGTGGAGAATTTCTTGGCCAAAATACACGAAGGCAGTTGTGGTGCCCATTATGCAGGGCGCTCATTGGCCCACCGAGCCATCACCCAGGGATATTATTAGCCAACCATGCGAACTGACGCTAAGAACTACGTAAAGAAATGTGAGCAATGCCAGAACTTTTTCCCCTTAACTCATTTGCCAGCCGAAGAATTGAATTTCCTTACCAGTCCTTGGCCTTTTGCTTAGTGGGGCCTGGAGATCATCGGACCACTGCCAAGGGCTCTAGGGAATAAATGGTTCCTGATCGTTGCAATAGATTACTTCACAAAATGGGTTGGAGTGGAACCACTGGGACATATCCGTGACGTAGATATCAAGCGCTTTGTATGGAAGAACATTATAACCCGATTCGGCATACCCAGAGCACTTGGATCCGATAACGGCACCCAGTTCGACTGTGGCGTTTATCGAGAATTGTGTGACACATATTGTATTCGGCCATACTTTCCTTCACCGGCTTATCCACAAAGCAACGGTCAGGCCGAGGCCTCTAACAAAGTGATCCTGGATGGAATCAAAAAGCGGCTAGAGAAGGCCAAGGGCAAGTGGGTTGAAGAGCTGCCTAATGTGTTGTGGGCTCATCGCACTACTCCGAGACGGTCCACCGGGGAGACATTGTTTTCCTTTTGCTTCGGAACAGAAGCTATCATCCCTCTTGAAATCGGCATACCCACTCTCTGATCAAAAGCTTTTGATATGGGATGGAATGACATGATGCTGGTTTTGGACTTGAATTTGCTTAAAGAGTGCCGAGATAAAGCCCTCGTGTATATGGCACGATACCAGCAACAACTCGCCAAATCATATAATCAACGCGTGCAATTGTGCAATTATGCCCCTAGAGAATTGGTCCTTAAGAAAGTGCTTCCTTGTTCCAAAATTCTAGCAGATGGAAAACTGGGCCCCAACTGGGGTGGCCCCTATCAGATTGATTCAATCGCCGATGCAGGATCATATTGGCTTGTGGACATGGCTGGAAGAAGAATGCCCGGCCCATGGAATTCGACCCACTTGCACAAGTTTTATCATTGAACTTAGTAGTTATCCTTGTTTCTTTTTGCTATGTGAACCATGTGCGACTATATATATGGTACATCAATGATTCGGTTGCTCTTTCTCGTATTGATTTTAAATCACTCATAAGCCGAATAAAGCCTCCGAATTCGGAGCACCTTTTGTGCTTGTTCACGATTGCCCAAAATAAAGTCTCCGAATTCGGAGCACCTTTCATGCTTATTCACGACTGGCCATTACAAAGACTCCGAATTTGGAGTGCCTTTCATGCTTGTTCATAACCGGCCATTACAAAGACTCTGAATTTGGAGCGCCCTTCACATTCAGCACAATAAGCCGAATAAAGCCTCCGAATTCGAGGCGTCTTTCGTGTTTGTTTACGATTGGCCAAAATAAAGTCTCCAAATTCGGAGTGCCTTTCGTACTTATTCACAACTGGCCGTTACAAAGACTTCGAATTCGAAGCGCCTTTCGTGCTTGCTCATGATTGGCCATTATACTTGTTCATGATTGACCATTACAAACGACCCCGCAATCTAAGGGTGATACTATTAACAATATGATGCAATTTCGTTGGTCAAATAGAAGTTCATTTTAAACAAATAATATTGTCAAAACACAATATTTATTACAACAAACAACGGTATTTCTTACAGCAGTCTCACTAGATTACATTTTTACAAAATTCCTAATCAGGCCTTCTTCGGTTCGGCCTCCTCTTCTTTGTCGTCTGTCTTCTCGGCATCATAGGCCTCGAACGGAACCTTGTAGTCATCATACAGCGGAGACGCCGAATCAATACCGGTAACTTGAAGGGCCTTGATCCATCCATGCTTAAAGCCACGGTTCTCACATCGGCAAACATCGTCGGCCAACTTTTCCCTAGTCTTCTTAATGCCGATTTTGTGCCCGTCAAAAAAGCCCTCCTCATAGGCTCGTGTTCATATCGCTTCTCTAACGAACACACTTGCCCTATCACAATCGGCTATGGCATGATCTATCAGGCGTTGATTCACTTTGTCAACAATGACCAGATTCATCACACCAGCCGACTGTGTCTCGGCGGCCTTTGTTCTTCGTACCTCCTTCTCGGCCTTTTCTATATAGTGCTCCAAGTTTCAAATGCGCCCATCTTTCTGCTCAATTTCTCTTTGTGCAACGCAAAGGTGCATGCCGATTTTGTATGAGCTGTAGAGTCCTTTGATTGCCTTATGGACACCCTCTCTAAAGACTCATAATCACCTCGGCCGACAAGGGATTACTAGACTTTAGATGGAAACATTTTCCGCATAAACTCCACCGCCACATTTGGATCGCGGATAATAGAGTCCGCTTCAGTCATAGATTTGTTCCCAATGAAAATCAAAAGACTCAGAGGGCACGGCGGTCTACTCGACTCATTCCGCACAGTGGTCTGCCCACTTGCAGCCCTTGTATGCGCTCTTTGTTGCGTCCCACTTCTGGGAGATTTCTCTGTTTTGCCCCCTTTTGGAAGACCCACTTCGACGTCTGGGTGATCGACATCTCTCTCGCCCCTCGGGTTCCATATTTTCCGTTTGTATAGGATCATCACATGATCTGTGATTCATTACTGCTAGCTCTGATAAACTCCTTCCTTCTCCTTTATTGTTGAAAAACAGCCTCCCAAACATGCGACCTTGCTCACCATAACGTAAAACGACCACCGTCGACACTATCTTTGCTGCTCACTCTCTAGTTTTTGCATGTCCCCTTTCATTATCTGTATCTGTTTCAAAATGACAGAAGTCCCATAAATACGTGGCTACCCTATTCATTATTTACGGCTGCAATGATTCTGATACGTCCCAATAGCTGCCACCGCACTTGTTCGGCATACGCCTTACATCCGCTTCATTCTAGCCGAACTTGACCACTGATGTGAGCTGTGTAGTATGTTTTAGTTGGCGTTGACACGACGTGTTCAACTGGGGCAAGGGCAGACGTATGAATCTATTCAGCTTAGAATGTATTAGCCGAATTAATTCTTATGCCCCACTTGACCACTGACATGAGTTTTGTAGTATGTTTTAGTCAGTGTTGACACGACGTGTTCAACTGGAGCAAGGGCAAACGTATGAATCTATTCGGCTTATAATGTTTTAGCCGAATTGATTCTCATGCCCCACTTGACCACTGATGTGAGCTATTTAGTATGTTTTAGTCGGTGCTGACATAACGTGTTCAACTGGAGCAAGGGTAGATGTATGAATCTATTCAGCTGATAATGTTTAAGCCGAATTGATTCCCATGCCCCACTTGACCACTAACGTGAGTTATTTAGTATGTTTTAGTTGGTGCTAACACGACATGCTCAACTGTGGCAAGGATAGATGTATGAATCTATTCAGCTTATAATGTTTTAGCCGAATTGATTCCCATGTCCCACTTGACCATTGATGTGAGCTACTTATCAATTTTCGGCTTGGTTTACTACTTGGATTCCTTATAGCACATACAGAACTGCAACACAAAACAGGGCATTTTCATTAATAAACTGAGCAATTAAATACATATGCCACTTTGTACATGAAAACAGCCTGAAAACACTTTCTAAACACTATGCCTAAAACAAAACAGAAAATGTAAGAAGTGCTAACGTAAAACAAACAGAAATGTCAACTTTGATTACAGCTCCTCAGGGTCGAACTCCAACGGCTCTACTTCCAGCTGCTCATTAGGAATCGGTTACTGAAGTGTCACCTTGGCGGCCGCCAGAGTCTTGATCCACCTGTGCTTGAAGCCTCGATTTTCAAATTTGAAGGCCTCATCCGCATACTTCTCAGTGGCCGGAAGCTCTCCAGTATCAAATGCCTTGGACGCCTCTGACTTGGAGAGCTACTTAGCCTTCTTTACCTCCTCTAGTTCAGCCTCTAGCCTTTCGATCGCCTCTTTGGCCGACTGCAGCACGCCGTCCCTCAAATCTACCATTTCCTTAGCAGCCATCCAAAGCAAATCGGCGTTCTTTGTTTTGTCAGTTTCAGCATTGGCCCTCGCGCGCTCCTCTTTCACCTTATTGGCTTCAACCTCGGCTCTCATTGACGCAACCGCCAACTCGGCTAAAGCCTCTCTAGCCTTACCTTTTTCCATCTAAATTTCGTCTTTTAGGATGTTGATTTTCTCCACAGCATCATAATAACGATGATCGATTTCTGCAATTCTTCCCGCCACCTAACGATTAAGCAAAGGAACATTGATCGACCTATAAAAAAAAATATAAAATATATAAATTTTCCAAGTATTACGTACCAATATCACCAACTGGGCAGCCAATGCGATTAATACCACGTCTAGTTTTACACAGAACGCAGTCTTGTCTACTGGCAATGAAATCGCCGAAGCCACACTTAGGGCCATAGCAGGGTCTTTGATGGCCGACGCGTCAATAAAAACCGGTGCATTCGTCATCCTTGGCTTAATGATAAACGGTGCAACCAGGTCATGCAACATCTCCACCCTGGGCTATTTATTTATAGGTTCTTTGGAAGCTTCAGATGACTCGACAACTATCTCGGTTGGACGTTTCACCTTTGTTCACTGCCTAGAGCCTCTGCCTGTTGTTCAGGGACCGATTTGGCCACAATAACAATCTATTGTTCTCTTTCTTCAATAGAAGTCGTCTAAGGGAGTTCTTGACTCGTAGCGCTTTCAGCCCTCTTTTTGGTCACCAACTTTTTGGCATTTCTTATTCTGGAGAATTGCGCAAGTGATTCTCCAGCCATGTTCTCAGGATCAGCACCGGGTAAATCTCCAAAATCAGTGAAGATATCGTCCTCTAAGGAAGCTAAATTTATTCAGCCCGAAGTGGAAGGAGGGTTGAGGCCGACTTGCTCAAAGGCCAAGTTGATTGCTCTATCAACCTCCTCTTCCTCCTCTAAACGGCTTACAGGTTCGGCCGAGTTGGACCAATTCAGCTACTCACCGACTTAGTCGCCGACTTCATTACCTTGATCACCCGAGTCTGAACCCTCAAGCCTGATGTCCCTCAGGCTTTTGTAGCTCGGAAAAATAAGAGTTGTGAGATGTCATTCACCTCTTGGAATTAGGATGTGATTAGCAGCCAAAAAAGTAGAATATGTTTGGTCATATCTCAATAGCACATGAGCGGCACACCCTTGTTTTTGAAGACTTGGGTGGCCGAAAAACTCAAGAGTAGTTTTAACTTGGGCGAGCACGGCGTCGTCAGTCGAAGTAGGGGCTCTTTCGAGATCATTGCCTGCACAAAATGGAAAGATAAGTGCACAAAATTCAAGCCGAATAAGTTCACAAAGAATCATAGGATATGGGTCCAAATGGCCACCTGGCTCACCTTTTTTCCTAGGCACTGGGTCCAGGCGATCTTCTTCATCCCCAAATTCCCAATTACCTTGGACGACGACCATGACGTTGTCAACCCTCTTGCCAGAGTTGGCAAGCATAGTCACCAATTGGTGATCTGTGTTGTTAGCCCTGAGAAAGTAACGTCCCTGCTGACCGGATGATTTTGCCAAGGCATAGCAGTGTCGAATAGCTAGGATCCCTAAATTAAGCCTAAGTTGGCGGTTTAATTCTACTATGCCCATTATAATCCGTTAAAAGTACACGTTGGGTAGGGAAGGGATTAAACTCCAGTAGCGCAGAACGATCCTTAGAAAAGGATGAAGGGGAAAACGGACTCCACCTGTAGTGATTGACAGAAGAGGAAAGATGATCGTGCTTGTATCATACCTCTCCATGTCAACCACACTGTCTGCGACAAGGGACAAATCAACATTGTCTGGGATTGAAAAATGGCAATGGAAGGCGGTAATGTGGTCCTCAGAATGGAGAGCTTTCAAATGTTTTGCCATTTGAAACGGAATAGAAAATAAAAAATATGCTAATAAAAAGAACTAAAAAAGACACAACCAGCGAGAGCTACAATGAGGCGGAAGTATAAAAGAAAAAGGGACTTACAAGTCGGAGAGAGAGAAGAACGGTGAGGAGCAGGTTTGAAATTGCAAAAGTCTTGAAGGAGGAAAATTAAAGAGAGGAATACCAAAGATGAACCAAAAACCTTTCAGTTCAAAAAACTCAATGAAAGGACGCGTTTTCCAATCACATTAAATGAATGTCAAGTACGACGATTTAGTACTGAAAGGAGTTCATGCGTCATATTTCTAACTTTTGAGACAGTTTACCCATCTATGAGCCGAACAAAATACATTACAAACAATCGAACATGCCGATTAAAATCGATTAATCAAATGCTTGGCGGCCAATTGTGGGGACCGAATTAAAGCCAATGGAATTGGAGGCCCAAAAGCCAACCTACTTGGGAATAGGGCTATTTGTAAGTAGGCCGAATCCAAAAGCCCATTGTACAGGCTGTAGCCAATGTAAAGTGAGTCAAATAGAAATGAGCTAGTGGGCTAACTTAGTCAAATATCTCATGGGTCGTGGGGGCCTAACCATGAAGTCAAGATGTCTAAAAGAGAGAAATGAGCCTAGGAGAACAATATAAAAGGAGAAGCCTCAATCAAAGGAAGGTATGTGAAAAATAGTAAATAACTTGTAAGGAAAGTAAAACTTAAGCAAAAGCCTGACTTGCCCATTAGAGTGCTAATTCTGGCACCCCCGATTGGAGCGTTTGTTTCTCTTTTAGGTATTATCTCAAGGATCAGAAAGGTTTGTCTGGATTAAAGAGTATTTCCAAATCCCTTGCAGCACAGTACCATACCATGCTTGTATCGACGAGTCATGGGATTTAGTAAATGCTAAGTGGTGCCATCCCATGCTTGTATCGATAAGTCATAGGGTTTAATAAATGCCAAGTGGTGCCATTCCATGCTTGTATCGATGAGTCATGGGATTTTAATAGATGCCAAGTGATGCCATTTCCTGCTCGTATCGATGAGTCATGGAGATTCAAGAAATGCCAAGTGGTGTTATCTCATGCTCGTATTAGAGAGTCATAAAGGTATTAAACGCCATGTCGTACCATACCATGCTCGTATCGATGAGCCATGGGATTTAATAAATGCCAAGTGGTGCCATCCCATGCTTGTATCGATGAGTCATAGGGTTTAATAAATGCCAAGTGGTGTCATCACATGCTTGTATCGACGAGTCATAGGGTTTTAATCGATGCCAAGTGGTGCCATCACATGCTTGTATCGACAAGTCATGGGGTTTTAATAGATGCCATGTGGTGTCATCCCATGCTCGTATTGACGAGGCATGGAGGTTTATTAGGTGCCATTCCACACTCGCGTCGGCAAGGCGTGGGGTTTGTTACGTGCTAAGTAGTTCCAAATTTGCCAAGATGTACTAAGTGGTGCAAAATCATTTACCAAAATGTATTAAATAGTACCATGTGTTTGCCCAAATTTGTCAACTGATGCCAAGTGTTTGCCAAACTGTATCATGTAGTGCCAAGATTTGCCAAGTGTGCTGTAATGCCAAACGTGATTTCGAAGGCGTTCTAATGCTTAAGTTTGAGTTTAGAATATACTTGTGCCTTGAGGGTGTCTAGAGGGTACCATAGGTTAGCCATGCATGCTGGGCATGTGGGCTACACGTGTGCTAGCATAGGAAGTGCGCGCGCACCAAATTTGTGTGTACGCACAATCGGCTAGCGCATGAAGTTCTTCCGTGACCTAAAGGGTCACCTCGATCTGCATGTTGCAGGAGTATTAAGCAATAAATACCTCAGTTAACTCCTCTCAACTTTACTTTACTGAATCCTCTAGCTTAACATACCAAGTGGTGGCCACGCCCGATAGAGGTCTTTCAAACAGAGACAACTTTTGGGTGAGAGTTAGGCCCATAGGTTTTAGAACATTTGAGAAAAGACGAATATGGACAATGGGGTCCCCAACCCATCAAACCTTTCCAAATGCGACATCTTAAATCTCTCCGACAATCTCACAGTAGTTTTTGTGTATCCGTCCTCAATGTCTGGAATAGAGTTGATCCTTTGTGATTTCTTGAATAGCTTCTCCAGTTTGGCTATCTTCAACATAGTTAGGTGAAGTTCAGTAAGGTTAAAGGGAAACAGTCCCTCAATGGGTTGTGCTGGAGCTCTGGTAGTGTGATCTGGCCCTTCTTGCAGATTGAAACCATAAAAGTCTTCTGCCAGTAGAGGTGGATCTGGAATCAGATGACTGGTCGGAGGTAGATGAGTAGTTGATGCCCCAGACGATTGTTGTAACTCAACAATGGTATCGGCCTGGGTTGCAATGGTGTGGTTGAGAACATCTACAGGCCGCTAAAGGGTAGTAAGCATATCTACCAAATCTGTTGGATTATGTGCCATTACAGAGGCTGGTGAGTTGGCAACTGGGAAGCTGAATAGGGGAAATCTAAAAGGTGACTGATGCGGATCTCGAATGGGTTATACTTGTCTAACTCTTCTTCTTTTGACCATTGACGATGGTGACATAAACACTGACTGACCTTGAACCAAATCTAAAGTCTTGTAGAGTCTACCAACACGAGTCCATAGAATTTGAGGAATATCAGAACCTTCTAAATCTATGATGAAACAACTACCTAGCAAAAGAAAACAAAGAAAAATACACAATCAGACCTAGAAACTGGCAGCACTCCAGCTCAACTTTCAACAACTGTACAACTGGCTACTAGAAAAGTCACTATACACTCCACTGATAAATTGAACTCTACCCCACAAAATATGCATGAGCTGCTGATTTAAATATGAGAACCCCTATATGGATCTAACACATAGCACATAACAGGTAAAGCTAACAAAACACCCCTAGAGGGGTTAAGGTTACCCTGTCTTAGAGTTGGAAAGATCTAGAGCTTTAGTATTCAATCAAGTGGTATCATCACATCTTAGACACAGGAAGGTATCCTGTCCTAAGTTGGAAAGGTGTTGCGACTCAGTATATGCACTAGGTCAGTTTAGTCAAAAGGGTACCCTAGCAAGACACTTATATACCTACCCTTCCCAACACCTACAAGTGAAGGAAGGATCAAGTGGTATGTTGGTGATCCAGATTCGAGGCTTGTATCCCCACGATGACAAAGCCCATGTCCAGCAAGCCATTTAGGCAATCAGATGGCAAATATAGTGACTTAAACGCCCTATGCATGTAAATGCAATGAACATATAAAGAAAATAAAATCTCATATCATGAAGTTTAACTCAAGTTCTCTTAGGTCCCCAACAGAGTCGCCAAAAACTATGGGATGCCTTTCAGGGTTACAAAGCACAGCCAACAGTTCAAACTCCTGTAGCTCGACTTTTTCGCGCCCCCTTTCAGAAGTTCGAAATAAGCCCTACAGTTTGGACTCCCGTGGTTCTGAATCTAATCTCACAAGTGCAATGTGAAATTGATAAATACCAAAGAGTCCAAATTTGGCAAATCTTTTGGAAAAATAGATTTTGAATCAAAATGCCAAAAATAGACTACTTTGCCAAATACAGAGTCGCCACCTAAATGTTTTATTTCGGAGAAATTTAGGAAACCCATGACTCATGCCAAAGGCCACGTGCCCGTCATCACCAAGATTGTCTAGGTTCGAGAACTTAGGTACAAGAGGGGAAGATCATGAATTCAGCACCCCCACTTGCCCGATCAAAGATCGGTCTCTACTAATCATGATTGTGATTCTTATCTACATTATACGCTCTTGTTCCGTTCATTAGTTATTTTTACTATGTGATGCACACACAAGGTATAGACTAGTTTGCTTAAATTGGAATAATTCAATTTCATATTTGTTTTTTGAAAAGGGTTTGAATTTGCCACTTAACAAAGTGGACTTAAAAGCTTGTGAATTTGACTTAACAAAGTAGGCTTAAAGCTTGTGAATTGGCCACTTAACAAAGTGGGCTTAAACGTGCATTCATCGAATCATTCCAGTTCAAGCAACAAGCCTTCATCCATGGGCATTCAAACATTTTAACAAGTAAGCATTTAGCGTCATGGCAAGCATGCTAGTCAGGGCAGTCACTCACACTCATGCAAGTATGGTAAAGCACTAAAAACTCACCCAGTACTCCAAGCTAAGATAAAACAAAAGAGTTAGAAAAATATGCATGATTCCTAACTATACAAGATAGCTAATGCAACACATACAAAGAATGCAATTATATAGGCTCGGCTACTAATATGGCATATGAAACATTTGATAACATGTGGTCTAAGCACATATTTAAAGAAGTATTGAACTAACAATACAGTTAGAATAATGCGCCGAGCCTCGGTGCATGCAATACAAATGGATGCAAACATGAAGAATGCTAATTGAAACATAATGTCCCTAAACTAACCATCGTAAGCAGTTAAATAAAAGGGAGAAAGGCATGGGGTTGGAAGACATACACATTATTAACATATTCATGCCCTCGCACAGGACGGTCCGAATGAATAAACTAGCTAAGCTAAACTACTTAACTAATTATTACAAAACTTGAATAAATAAGCTAGCTATCTAAGCTAATTAATTATTACAATAAGAAACTAATTTAATTAACTACTTTAATCTAATTAAATAAGTACAATACAAAGATAATTAGATAACTACATTAACTAATTAATTACAAAGCAATGAATTAAACTGGTAAACTAATTAATTACAACATGAATTAATTAACTAATTAACTAGTCCGGGAAGCGAAGGAGTCCCATGTATGCTTGGTTTCCACCCGAAGAACTTCCACTGTTTGCTTCCGAGAGCCTCTATTGCACAACCCTTGTACTGGTTTTCCTCTTCCAGATCAAATTTGCTTTGCTTCACAAGTATTCTGCTCAAAATTCATTGGTGCCCGGCAGGTCAGAAGTGGTGGCCAGTCGGCCACCAGTAGGGGGTTGTCGTCCAACACTGATGGCCTGCAGGCCAGGAACAGTGGCCAGCTGGCCACAGATGATGCACCATTTCTTGCTGCAACAGAGAGCAAACAGAGCAAAGAGAGGGTATTCTCACAGGTTGTTTGTACTGTGTATCCCTCCTTATCATCAAAACATCTCAAATGAGTGATACACTTGGTTCAAAAACCATAAATCAAACAATTTCATTGCATGATGGCTAAAGAACCAAGGTGTACAAGTTTAATCAATGCACAAACAAGACCAAAAACCTTCACCCTATCATGCATGATCAAGGGCAATGGTGACCTTAGAAAATTCAGACATTTCATCACTTTGAGTATGAAATCTCCTAATTTTCCTTGTGTTCAAATTAAATTCCAATTTGAACACACCAAAACACAAACAATTCTTATCTTTGCACAATTTTAGTTTAAACTTTTAGTTGCTCATTTTAATTACCCTTCCATTCTGTAGCCAATTAAGTCCATTGGTGAGAAGTCCTCTAAAGAGAAGGAAGTGTCAAACAAGGGGTAGTGTAAGACAAGAGAGAGGTGTCATGCTGTTGATAATGAACCCCTAAAAGAGGATTAAACCATTGAGCATGGACCTCAATCTCAAGCTTAACAATCCCATTGTTGAAATAACCCTCAAAGCAAATAAAGAGTCAAGAAATGAGAGAGGTTACAAAGATTAATGAGTGCTGAAATTAAGTAAGAAAAGCACTTAAAACATGCAATCAACTCAAACAAGTAGTGTCTAAATGCCTAAAACACCAAGCTTGTGAGGACACTTGCACTACAACCATGCAAAACAAGACTCAAATGCAACATCCAGCCAAAAACAGCGGCAAGACAGTCAAAAACAGAGGCTAAAACATGCTGGAATTAAGCTACAAAAGGCTAGAAAATTAGGCTAACACATAGAGCTAACTAGGCTAGCAGACAAGACATAAGGAGGGGAGGCTACCCCTCCAAATTTGGACTTCAAAACATGATTTTCACCACTGAAATTACTCTGAAATTCAGTATTTAAAAGGCCAAAAAAATATGGTTTGAAAGTGAGAAACAAATGTGGAAAGGCCTTACAAACAATGAAGAAAGAATGGTGGACCACCCCCTAACTTTAAATGGCCTAAAACCACCAATTTCAGCCCACAAAAATAGAGTTTTTTCTAGCCCATAACAGCCCAAAATCAGTGGGAAAAAGATAGAAAAACAAGCATGCAAAGTAAGTTAAAAAGGCAAGTGTTATACCCCTTGAAAGGAAGACCAACTCTAGGTAACAATTCAAGCCAAAACCACCTTCTAGAACTTCAAGAAGGCTTCCAAGAACCTCAGCTCCAAGATGACCAACTTTGAATAAGGAGGTGTAGGCAAAAGTGTAGAATATCTAAGAAAATATGCACAAACTTACAAGAGAGCGAGAGAAATGTAGAGAAAGAGAGATAATTTTTGCTTAAAAAATTCTAACCCTCAAAAATGGGGGAGGAGACCCCCTATATATAGAAAAAAAAACATGCACTTAGCTGAGATATATCCCTCCATACACGTGTAGGGAAATGCAGCTAATTGTGCCAACAGCTAGCACACCTGTCAACAAAATATCTGAAAAAAGACACTGATGGCCGGTAGGCCGCACCATTGGTTGGCAAGGCACAAGGGTGGCTGGCAGCCCACCAGAGGAGGCCAGCAAGTTCCAGGGTCTTGAGGTTTGAAGCACTAGGGTTTTGGTCCAAAACAAGGCATAGAATGGATAGGGTTTGAAGGCTCAAAGACAGGGCATTCCTCCGAGGACTTCGGGCACTAAAACGAGCACATGCAGTCAAAATCATCGACTGCACAAGCGATGACGTCCAAGTCTCGAGAATGGTCAAAAATGGAGTGTCTACAGTTGTCCCTCTTTGATAAAACTCGGAAGTCATGAAATGACGTGAGTGAATGTCGAAGCCCGAAGACCACCCATTTTAACAAGGCCGAAAGACTTGGACAAACAAACAAAACAAAAAGAAAATGGTTGCGCCCGTAAGCTATCTATGTATCCCTTTGCAAGGAATCAAACCAGCGTAGTTCGAGGGCGATGCAAATGATATGCATGCAAAGCAGTTTGAAGGTTGGACTTACACGCTTTGCGTAGCTGGCTATTTCGAAAACTCATGATCATGCAAGATGATGCAATAAGCAATAAGAGATGCGATACGCAACGAAATCAACATACAAAACACGTAAATGAGTATCTTCAAGCTTGAAACCAACACAGGTTTCCATACAAGAGATAAAACACACTCTAACCGCGCCAAAACAACAGAGGAGGAAAGAAAACACCGCTTAGGGTTGCGTTTCACGTACCCTGAGACACTGAGAACCGCTTGGGGTCATGTTTCACACGTCCTGAAATAAAACCCGACCAGGGCCGCGTATCACGCGTCCTGAGAAACTCTAATCACGCTAAAAACATGAGAAGATGAGAAACGCCGTTCGGGTTTGCGTTTCACGCGTCTCGAGATGAAACCCGCCCAAGGCCACACGTCATGCATCCTAAGACAAACAATTGCTCGGGCACATACTTCGCACGTCCCGAGGTAAAATCTGCCCAGGACCACTCGTCACGCATCCTGAGATAACAAGAAAACCGCTCAAGCTCGTGCTTCACACGTCCCGAGATAAAACCCACCTAGGGCTGTGCGTCACGCGTCTTGAGATACAACCGCTTGGGTGAGTCCTTCACACGTCTTGAGATGAAACCCACCTAGGGCCGCGCGTCACTCATCTTGAGATAACAAGAAAACCACCCAGGCTCGTGCTTCGCACGTCCTGAGATAAAACCTGCCTAGGGCCGTGTGTCACGTGTCCTGAGATATAACTGCTTGGGAGCGTACTTCGCAAGTCCTGAGATAAAACCCGCATAGGGCCGCGCGTCACGTGCCCTAAGATAAACATAGAGGTGTGCGATAGATGCATGAAGTGAACAAGTGCAATAGATGCACAAAGTGAACAAATGCGATAGATGCACAAAGTAAACAAATGGGATAGATGCACAAAGTGATTGAGTACGATAGATGCACAAAGTGAACAAGTGCGATAGATGCACAAAGTGAATGAGCCGTACATACAATATCGTTTGTCTATGTTAACAAAGGAAGAAAGTAAAGAACTTCACAAGTGCGATACAGTGAAAATGCATGTTCTATGCGATATAAACAACTGAGACAATGAAAAGCATATTCTATGCATGAGTGACATGAGCATGTTCTATGCATAACTCAAAAAAGATGCAAGGCGCACGTGCAACATACGTATATGAGAAAAAAAAGATAACAAAGATGTTATTTCGATTAAACTAAGCAAAAGCAATACTTGATGCAGCCTCCAATTGACCTCTCGTAGACTTTACAACAACAAAATGATACACCTCGTGCACAGCGGCAAGTGGGACACAGTCACGTGCCGAAACATGGTTGCAAGCTTCCAAATCAAGAACCTTTCATATACCACTCAGGAAAAAGAGGCACAAAACAGCACCAGGACACCAAAGAGGCCCACCGGCGACTTGCAGGCCCTTGATGGGGGTTGCCGACCACCTGACGGCCTTTAATTACTGTTGCCAGCCACAAAAGTGGCCTACTGGCCATCAATGGTGGCTTACTGGCCACCCGTGGCAAATTAAGGGCTATTTGGACATTTTACTGCTGGTCTTTAAGTATAGGGCTTGGGGCCTCATTTCCACACAACTACACATCCGAAATTCCTCTCTCTCTCTCTCTAGGTGCTTTTCCTTTCTAGATCCGGGCTTTCTGAGCATTTTCCAACGCCCTACGTGAAGTTTATTCGCTAAACCCTCTTTGTTTCCTTCGTTTTGAACCGATTGAAATTTGATTTCGGTGTTTTTTCTTGGAGTTTCACCACTTGAGGCTTGTTTCCCTCGAGTTTTTCTCGGGTTTTGTGCCTTTTCCCAGGCTTTGATTTTTCCTCCTAATTTCTCTCTCCTAGGGTTGACTTTTTCCAAGTTTGCCCTTTTTTCCTCCATTTTCTCCAATTTTCACCCACTTTTCACCCGTTTTTCACCCATTTTCAGATGGCGGATGATATTCCACATGACAGGGCCCCTCCCGAGGTTCCACTCATATTGCCACCCGTGCCCGAGGCGGATGAGCCGGTTGTTGCCGAGACTAGCGAGGCAGCTGGAGGCGTTGAGGCTAACATCGAGGCAGAGTTTGAGCCAAAGGTAGAGCCGGAGCCACTACCGTTGAGGGTATGGCCCTTTGATCCAGAGAGATACCATCCCCAGACACATGTACTGCCACCACTCAGGGGCATTAGGCATTTCAGCGAGTTCACATGACACGCGCCGGAGGACCCCTTGCTGAGGGAGCCAGATTGCCATTTTTCCCACGGTGTCACCGAGGTACACACAGCATTCTCATGCTTTCTTCACTTTACATTACATTTCTTGCCTCTTGCTGCATTTCTTGCCTTAATCACACTCTTGCACTGTATTTCTTACACTGTCTCTTACTACATTTCTTGCATGTTCGCATATCACTATATATCACTGTTCTGATCACAAGAGGACTCTCGCTTCATCAGGGGCTACGGAGCCACGACAGCGAGGGACACCATCTGGAGCTCCCTACCGGCGTACACGACATCATTGATGAGGCTGCTTCAGCCTATTCTGCACAGGGCTATCACGCAACATCGCAAGCCGACCACTTCTTGGCGCACTAGTGGAGCAGTGGTGGGAACCCACCAGCTCCTTCCACTTTTTCACTATCGGGGAGATGACAATGACTCCCTATGACTTCTCTATGCTCACGGGCATAAGAGTAGGGGGTTATCCGATCCCTTATGACATTGATATAGGCGAGTGGGAGGCCGCTTGGCTACACTTGTTGGGAGCACGCCCACCTTTCTTCAGACCGACCATGGTCTGATACAGCTGGTTCGCTAAGTACTTCGGCGGGACTGAGCCACAGACCCTAAAAGAGATTGAGCATTATGCCCGAGGCTTTTGGATGTTCCTCCTCGGTACCACCTTGTTTGCAAATAGGTGGAACACCGTAGGACTGTATCTACTAAGCGCCCTGGTGACCCTACCCCAAGTCCGGTTCTATGACTGGGAAGGAGCTGTCCTCGCCACATTATACGACTACATGAGGTTGACATCCCACAGGAGGGAAGACAGGGTTAGAGGCTATTGGTGAGCCTAGGAGGTATGCTTTACATTTCTGCTTTACATTTTCTATCTTCTATTTCTGTGCTTTCTGCTTTGCACTTTCTGTACACTGTATACTGCATTCTTTACATCTATACACTATGCTTTTTACATCGCACATTATGCATTCTCTGTATCTGTACTTTCTATACACTATATTTCTGCATTCTGCATTCTCTGTATTTGTACACTGTATGCTCACTGTTTCCTTTTCCTTGCAGCTCTGGGTATATGCGTATTTCCTGACCCTTGCTCCAGAGCCGGCGGAGGAGATTCCCCTCGTTGTGCCGTACTCTCGTCAATATGATGGAAAATGCCTACGTGGGAACCGGGAGACCTTCTGATTCTTCCGCCAGTACTTTGACACAGTGACTGCAGATGAGGTAACCCAAAACAAAGTCATTTTTTCTTTATTAACAACTGATGAAGACTAACAATCTATATATTCCCTGTTTGCAGATCACCTGGCAGCCTTGGACAACGATGCTGGCCGGAGTTCGGGACTAGTATGCTAGCGCCTGAGTGACCTCTCGCATTCGGCTTCTGCTAGAGGGCCCAGTTTGTCGAATCTGGTTTCTGGGCAAGCGGTTTGTGGGCTAGACTATGGCTTTGCCTAAGCCGATAGTTCCTATACCGCCTTTAGCATCTATGAGGACTATAGAGAGCCTCTCCTTCTAGGAGGTGATCCAGTTCACTGAGGGCTTGGACGCTGACTACTTCTGCGAAGAGGGAGATTACTTACATTCATCCAGACACATCTCATGCCTCCCTTGACGGGTGCTCGTGCAGGCAAGGCAGCAGGTGCCCCCATGGCAGGTGGGACTCGGGCGATGAGGGCCAGGACTGGAGGGACTCCTCCTGCTGGACAGGCTACCGGTTATCCAAAGATCCCGACTATGCTTACATGCTGGAGGCTAACTGAAATGGCCTATCAGATTCTGATCGAGCCAGCGAAGGCCGGGCATAGATACGTCAGAGCTCGCGGCGCACCTTTGGTACGTACCACATTTTCTCCAGCTTTTCATTTTCTTTCTAATATTTGTTCCTTCTGGATACTGATCATTCCCAATGCATTTATAGGCACCCTCAGAGTATACTGAGGGACTGCTCGAGCTACTAGCTTCGTTTGAGGGCATGATACTGAGGAGGGAGGCACTGCTCAGTCTCCACAGCATCCAAGTATTCTTCCCTATTTTTTGCCCGCATTTTAGCATTTTCCACACTGTTGTGCACATCATTCTCACTGAAGCACTGATACTCATATCACGGTATGAATTTTGCCCCTTGTCACATCACACTGATATGCTGCATTGACACACTGTACTGTACTTATACTGTATCTGGCTCATTGCATTCCACCACTTTCATCACACTACCTCTGCAACTATACATTGTATCTGATATGCCAATATTGCGTCTTTTTAGGTTCTGGCCACACTGAGAGCACCAGTGGCGGCAACTGCACCTGCATCATCACCACCTCCTCCAACAGTAGAGGGGAGGGAGAGATGAGCCCTAGCACGAAGCTGAGAGGAGCGTCGTGGTCGAGGCCTGAGGAGCCCCTCAGAGCTAGTGCTGAGTGACGATGATGCTGAGACTAGTGACTCCGAGGAGGCAGTGAGTCCGCAATCTGAGTCCTCCAAGAGTGGAGATGATGGTGGCTCGAGATCTGAGAGCAGAGGTGATGCTGAGTCGGGCTCTGTGGCAGAGAGCGGTGATAATTCCAATTCCAGCTCGGCATCTAATTCAGACAGCGGCGTTGATGGAGACAGCTCTAAGTCCCCACCCAGGGAAGAAGACGAAGAGGGCCTCTCAAGCCTGAGATGACTGGCGCTAATTTACTTGTACTTTTGCTTAGTTTCTTTTTGTTTGTACAGTTCAACACATGTATAGCATCAGGCCAGTTTTACCTTTTTTTTTTTTTAAACCTGTACTCCTCTTTTGAAAAACAAATCATGATCGGAATAAAAACCTCGCAATTTTTATGAAAAGTGTGTTGTTATTTTTGCATCATGAGCACCACACTTGCATGAAATGGACATGGAATTGACTTTGCAAAATTGAGAACTTGATTGAAAATAACATTCTTACTCGGGTAATGAGCTGACCAACAGCTAAAACAAAATACTACCCGATAAACAATGCAAAAACAACGCGATTAAAAACAAAGCAACAACAACTCGATAAACAAAACAACCACAACTCGATACACAAAACAACAACAATTCAAACACAAATACAAACAAAAACTAAAACAAAAGGACAAAAGATTCAAAACAAGACCACCAAAAACATAAAAAAATGTGACAAAACACAAGCTACCCACACTTTCTAACACACAGATGGACAGTAGGCCAAAAAGGGAGGCTGCCGGCCAGAAGAGAAAGGCTACCAGCCATGGATGAACTTTGCCAGCCACCAACAGTGGCCTGCTGGCCATAAAAGTGGCCTGCCAGCCACCAATGTGCAAAACCTCTAGATTGTTGACAGCTGGCTTCCACTCACTGCCTTATCATCTACAAAAGCTTCACCTTCGTCATTTTTTCTCCAGAACTCATTCTAGCTGCATTTTTGCCACAAATGGAGCCATTTCTTGCCCAAAACTTCGTGGATTGGATAGCAACTTTGGACGGCTCGGAAAAGTTGAATTTCTGGGTTTTCGGCGTAAATGCACTTTTTCCGTTGAGTCGGACTCCACTTTGTTTTCCATTCCTCCATGTCGCAGTCCGATATTGGGATCCAATTACACATGTTTTTTGCTTTGGGGCACAAGAAATATCCCCGACGCTTGAAGAATTTCAAGCACTCATGGAATCCCGGCATGACGAGGAGTTCATGCCGCAGTCCCGTTTTAGCCATGCCTAAGTTTTGGGACGAATGTGTGGGCTAACTTTGCACGAGGCTCGCTCTTTGGCTCACAATGGAGAGCTTGACATCCCTAGCTTAGTTCATCGCTTTTCTGACATAGGAGACCGAGGTGACTTTCTCTAGCGAGGCTTCTAGTAACACGCCCTTTGTTTGTGCATGCTTGCACATTTCCTTCTTGCCCCTAGTGGCGATAGAACCAACATCAAATTGATCGAAGTGGCACAAGGCCTAAAAGATGGTAAGAGTTGCATCGGCTTGACACTGGCCGAGACGCTGCTAGGTTTAGACGCTTTTCATCAGCGCGAGAGCACCAGGTTTGTGAGGAGCCCACTACTACTCCAAGTACTGTTTCCCACCCTTTCTAATATATGCTTCGTATCACTCGGCACTTATGCTCTATTTTTCTCTCAAAACCCTTTTCTCACTTTTCTCTCCACGTACACCTCTCTATTCTTTAATCTCTCTTCTTTTTCATCCCTCCCCAGGTTTGGTTAATGGACAAGCTTAAGGTAATGGACTCTTGCCCTGTATACTCAGCTCGAGCGCACTTCTTCCACCAACAGCAAGTGGATTTCCCCAACGAGGGGTGGTGCTGCCATTGGATGTGTAGCAGGTTTACTGTTGACATAGCTTGGCGTTGTCCCTGGTTTAACTTAGCCGAGATAGGCCACAGCATAGCCCGACAGCCAAGCATTGAGTTGATTGGCCTTACACATATCGTGTTATATTTCCCTTTCCGGTTTAGACGTCAATTTGGACACAATCAGATTTACCCAGGAGAGATGGAATATTCGGCCCTGATTCCACTTCGTGCTTCACACTTAGCTTGGTATTCCACTGCTTGGAGGACAAGAGAGCTTCTGGCCACTGCCCCTAGTTTCAGTTCTTCTCTTTCTGGCGAGTGCTTGGCCTGGCTCGAGGAAAAGGCACGAGTTGGGCCAACTTTAGCAACAGAAGCTTCTACAAGCATGAGCGGAGGACGCAGGAGCACCTGACTCATCTATCCCCCTATAGTTTATTGCTTCGACCTTTCTTTTCAAGTTTTTGATGTAATAAAAGCAACTTTGATTTGTATAGGAGAGTTGGAGAACTTTTAGGTTGAAATCAATGAAATTAAAGTTATGAGCACTGAAAATTTTCCTTTTGGTCCAAAAATGGTCTAAGTTGTAAAAGGTAAAATTTGAACAAAATCAACTTTTATTAAAACTTTTCTAAACCATTTTCGAAAAGGATCACCGCCTGACACGCACGGAATTAGTCCTCAAGATGTACAACCATGAATCCAAAGATCACAAATTGCCCATTGACTGAATAGCACTGCTCTGCAGTGTAACCAGCTCTTCTCTTAGAGTAAAGATCACAACCGAACTCTTGGTAAAGGACAGATAAAGATGACCTAGTTAAACACATGTACAGGACAGTTGAGTTGGAGATGTTTACGGGCAGACTTCAGGATGAAGTTGCCTATGTACCCCAAAGATGGAAATCAGGCCTTATATAGTTCGTTTCAGGTTCACTCGAGTATTAACGCTCTCCTTTTACACTCTAACTTTTGCCAAGGCTGCCCTTTAGGGTTTTCAACCTTGTGAGCTTAGGTTTTCTTTATTTCAAATTTTTTATGCTCTAACTTTTGCCTAGGTCACCCTTTTGGGTTTTCGGCCTAGTGAGCCTCACAGAAATAATATTTTTTCAACTTGTCCATGTTGTTCAGTTGGGAAAATTCTAGGCCATCCAGGTCCATGAGAATAACAGCTCTACCCGACCAGATAATTTTGATGATGTAAGGACCAGTCCAATTCGGTCTGAACTTGCCCCTGAGGTCATGAATGGGAGCTCGGTTGTCTTTCAGCACCAAATGCCCCTCTTTGAGATTCTAGGACTTAACTTTCTTGTTAAAAGCCCTAGCAATCCTGCGTTGATAGCCCTGAACATGGTATAATGCTTTCAGTCTTCTCTCATCGAACATCATCAACTCTTTGAATCTACTCTGTTGCCAGTCCGCCTCTGCTATATGACACTCAGCCATAACTCGCAGCGACGAGACTTCTATTTCAATTGGCAGAACAGCTTCCATCCCATAGACAAGAGAATAAGGAGTTGACCTTGTAGACATCCGGATTGAAGTTCTATAGCCCCAGAGTGCAAATGGAAATTTATATGACCAGTCTCTGTAGGTCTCAACCATCTTCTACAAAATATGCTTGATGTTCTTGTTGGCGGCCTCAACAGCTCCGTTGATTTGCGGCCGGTATGTAGATGACTTATGGAAAGCCACATTGTATTTCTCTAACAAGTCTATTACCTCCTTCTTGAAGTGGGAGCCATTGTCTGAAATGATCTCGTTTGGGACTACATATCGGCAAATGATGTTGTTCCGGATGAACTTAGCCACATGCGCTGCTTTCAACACTACGTAGGACTGAGCTTTTACCCATTTTGTAAAGTAGTCAATTGCCACAAGAATGTATTCATGCCCATTCAACCCTTTTGGTGTGACTGCGTTGATGACGTCGATTCCTCAGACTGAGAAAGGCCATGACGAAGTCATGCTGTACAGTTTTGACGGCGGGATGTTCATGTGATTAGCATGAATTTAGCATTTGTGGCATTGCCAGACAAAACAAATACAATCCCCCTCCATAGTGGACCAGTAATAACCTTGCCTGAGAATCTTCTAGGCTAACATTACTCCATCCATGTGCGCTCCGCACTCCATGGATGGCCTCCATTAGGCGCTTCGATTCCTCTGCTTCAACACACAACTTGTGTATTCCCAGATGACCTCTCTTGTACAATTTACCTCCGCAGATGATAAATTGGATGGCGATTCGCCGTATGCCCCTTTTGTCCTTAGCATTTGCCCCTGGTGGATAAACCTCCTTTTCCAAGAAGTTCCATATATCATAATACCAAGGGTTTTGATCTTGAGCTTCATCTACTGTGGCGATAGTTTCATAGGCTGGCATGTATCTCTGCTCCATGATAATCGAACGCATCTAAACTCCAAGCGGGATGTCTATCATGGAAGATAGAGTTGATAAGGCATCAGCGAACCTGTTGTTCTCTCTTAGTAGGTGCGTGAAAGTCAGTATTTCAAACTTAAGAATCAGAACGTCCAGGGTCTAGTGATAAAACCTCATCTTTTCTTCTTTGACTTTCCAGTCTCCATTCGCTTGAGAAACAACTAGGTTCAAGTCCTTGATAACGTCTAACCTTTTTGCCCCTAGTTCCAAGGCGGCTTCCAAACCGGCGATACATACCTCATATTCTGCTTCGTTATTGGATACCTTGAACCGGAGTTTGAAGGCTAGAGGTATATGGGAATTGTCGGGTGCTATCAACAACACACCTATCCCATAACCATACTTATTGGATGCTCCGTCAAAGTACATTGTCCAAGTCTCTTCCACAACTTGCAGAATAGCTTCATATGGGAACAAGTATTCTACCGCTTCATTCCCTTCTACTGGGTGATTTGCCAGGAACTCCACTACGGCTCTCCCCTTGACCGACTTACGGGTGACATACTTAAGATCGAATTCGAAGAGGAGAAGCAACCAACAGGCTAGCCTACCCGTAAGTGTTGGTTTCTCGCAGAGATATTTGATGGGATCTAATCTCGAAACCAGAATTACAGAGTGAGCTAACAACTAGTGCCTCAACTTCCGAGTAGCCCATACCAAGGCTAGGCAAGCTTTTTCCAACGGAGTATAGCGGGTCTCTTATTCTAACATTTTCTTGCTCAAGTAATAGATGGCTTTCTCCACTCTATCAGCAGATTCCTGAGCAAGCATGCATCCCATCGTTGTATTCGTTACTGACAGATACAAAATCAAAGGCTTCCCGGCTCTGGCGGCGACAACACAGGTGGATTCTGAAGGTACTGCTTTACTTGTTTGAAAGCAAACTGGCATTGGTCGTCCCAATGGAACTTCTTTCCTTTCTTCAAGAGGCCAAAAAATGGTTCACAAGTCAAGGTTAATTTGGAAATAAATCGTCTTATGAATTACACTTTACCTAGAAAGCCTCGCACTTCCTTTTCAGTCCTTGGTGGTGGCATTTCTAAGATGGCCTTAATCTTGGAAGGATCGACCTCGATGCCTCTCTATGTGATCAAGAAACCCAGCATTTTCCCTGCTGTTACACCGAAAGTACATTTCTGCATATTCAACCTCAGTCTATATTCTCTGATCCGTTGAAAGAATTTCTTCAAGGCGGTGTAGTGGCCCTCTCTTTCTTTGGACTTGACAATCATGTCATCCACATACACCTCGACCTCTTTGTGGATCAAGTCAAGCAGAATAGTGGTTGCAGCCCTTGGATAGGTAGCCTCGACATTCTTCAACCCAAACGGCATCACCCTGTAGCAGTAGGTTCCCCACGGCATAGTAAATATAGTTTTCTCTCTGTCCTCAGGCGCCATTAAAATCTGGTTATAGCCGGAAAACCCATCCATGAATGAAAGCAACGTATGCCTTGCGGTGAAATCCACTAATTCATCGATGTACAGTAGAGGAAAGTCGTCCTTCGGACTAGCTTTGTTCAAATCCCTAAAGTCCACACACATCCGAATTCTGCCATCTTTCTTCAGCACTAGAATGATGTTGGCCAACCAAGTTGGATACTCAGATACTAGCAAGAACCCTTCATCGATCTGCTTGGTGACCTCTTCCTTGATTTTCAAATCCCAATCCGGACGTATTTTCCACAACTTTTGCTTGACGAGTCGGGCTTCGAGGTCGAGAGGGATCCGATGCTGTATAATCTCAGGATCGATTCCAGGCATGTCTTCGTAGGACCACGCGAAAACATCTTTGAAATCTTTTAATAAAGCGACTAAGCGCTCGCGCTCTTCTGAAGATAACGTGGACCTGATCAGGACCAAACGCAGATCCTTCTCAGTTCCCATATTAAAAGCAATGATTTCATCAGCAAGGGGTTTCACAAACCTCCCATCCTCCCGATTAATCAAGTTTTTCAAAACCAGAGGAATTTCTTCCTCATCATTTTCATTAAAATTCTGAAAGTCCTGGTCAATGCAATAAACAAGCGGCACAGAGAAATACTCAGAAACAGCAGTAGAGTTCTCATTCATAAAGTCCAGCTCATCCAGCCCTTCGGTTACAACCGACTCAAAAGCAAAAGAAAAAGAGGACCTAGACAAGACCTTGGCATCTGGGTTATCACCCCCAGGAATATCGGACTCAGACTCAGAAGAACCGAAATCAGATTCCGACTCCACAGACTCTGTGGAATCAGATTCTGGCTCACTACCTGAGTCAGAGCTAGAGAGGTAGCCCTCCTCCAGCTGCCAAACGAGAGATAGTGCTTCAAATGCATCCAAAATGCTTCTAGATGGGTTCACACTTGGTTGGTCCCTGATCATGGAAATGGTCAAGTTATCCCCCAAGCTCTCTGAGTTGGCCGGAGGATCTGAAATGAGACATGCCAGTGCTGCCCCTACTCCAAACTCGCTGTTGTCCGAGTCACTTTCCACGCTCCGTTCAGCTTCAGCACTTGGTTCAGCTTTTTCCTCTGCATCACTACCTTACAACTGTAGGTCGAAAAAGATTTCAAAGCCAAGGACACGTTACTTTGCAGAATTCAACCAGGGCTCAAGAAAGCTGCAAAATTGGAAGTCTTCTCCCTCCCGAACAAAGTGGTCATTCAGCGATCCCGGATCGGCCTGTGAGCAAGCTCATAATACTTCTCGGCCTTCTTGGCTCTGGTTCTGCCTACCATCTCTTCCCTTTTTCAGACCCAATCCTCTTTGGTGGGCGTATAGCCAAGACCAAAGGCATGTGGATTATGCGGCACATCAGCCAATGCTATGACGCCTTTCCGGCCACTTCTTCCTAGTCCTATTCCCGACACGTGTTGGAGTTTGTTCATGAAATAAACTGATTGGGCGCTGACATACATGCTCTCATCAGCTGCCAAGATGTTCTGCACCACTCGGGCCTCGGCCAAAGTAAACCCTAAAAGAAATGCATCCTTCTCACCATGAACGATCTTTTTCACTAGTGTAGTTACCTCTGGCAGAGGATGTATGGACGAATTCCCGAACACAATATCCACTCCCTTCCTGTGATGGTATTTCAGTATTTAGTGGAAGGTAGAGGAGCTTCACAAGGTACAGCCAGGGCCTCCCTAGTAGTAAATTGAAAGTGGCCAGCACATCTAGGACATGAAACTCAATGTCCTGCTACGCTGGGCCCACCTGAACTCGGATTTGTACTGTGCCCATCACCTCTCTACTTATGTTATCATATGCACGAATCACTTGGGCTGTGGGCATGAAATCTACTGGTTTTAAACCGATGGCATAAACTGTACTAGACGGACAGACATTGATAACTGACCCAGTATCGACCAACACCATTGGCACCTATTTTTCTCTGCACTGAACAGATATGTACAGAGGTTTGTTATGTGTTGAGCCTTCCAGCGACAGTTCTTTCTCGGAAAAGGTTAGGGTTGGACTAGCACCACCTGAGAAAACTAATCCCACAAGCTGTTCAGGGGTGGTGTCAATGGACAATTTGGCTTTGTCCATTGCTAATAATACAGCCTATCGATGCACCCGAGAAGCCATGAGCAGCCCCCAGATTGAGATATCTGCTTGGATCTTTTTTAGTTGTTTCAGCACTGCCTCTTCTTCCAACTGCTTTTCTTTCTGTTTTTCAACTTCTCTATCTTTCCCAGAGGCCTCAGCTTGATCCAAATGCGGTGGCTTGAAATATCACCCACTCCTGGTCATGTGGTCAATCTCTTCAGCGTAATGTTGTCTGGCAAGGACTCATCCCAGTCTTCATCAGTGTGCGCCAGATGTAAATCATCATCCTCCCACTATACACCTCCCGCAACTGACAAACAATTGTCCAATTTCGTTCTGATCATTCTTTCATCAGAAGTATCCCCCGCAAGGTGTTAGGCTTTTCCAGCTTTCTGGTCATCTTAAACCCTTTCTTGTTCAAACTGCTTCAACGCAGCTTCCTATTCTGTATCCGCGGTACTTACAATGCCCAATTCCTGAGCTAAATTCTCTATGCTGATACTCTCTGGCAGTTTTCCCTTTTCATCAGCCATTCCGGTCACTGCAGCTATTCTTGCTCTCTTTTCCTCCGATTTTCTTTCAGTTCCTTCCTCCTTGTCAGGTTCATCGCTCAACCACCCAAAGTTGTTCATCGACCCATTCAAATCAAACCAGTCAATCTGTACATCTCCTTGATCTTGTTCGTCATAGAACTGCAGATTGTCTAAGTCCTCCTCTAACTCCGCCAAATCATCCAAACCTTGGCTCCGGCCATCCTCCCTAACCACATTGACCTCCACTACTGTTGGCAATATCACCTCTGGCCTGACTTGATCAATCAGCACAATGTGGCAACACAGATCATACGCCCCCTCAGACAAGTCCGCAGAGCACTCAGGCAACATACTCGTACTCTCCTCTAAGGCCAACCTCCCTTCTTCTGCCACTGTCACCACCACGGGTTTAGGTTGGAGTGCGGACGTGTTTATCATGCACAAGTCCGTGCTTTCAGGAATGAACAGCGTCGGTCTGGGTAGGTGGGAAGTGGTAATATATACGCTGGGGTCGTAGGGGAGGGCCAATGTATGGATTAGGTTTAGATTATGAGGTGGGGGAACCTGGTTGTAGGCTGGGAGAGGGTTGGTAGTCACATTTGGCTTTTGGGGTGGTGCAATCACCTTGTTGTCGATGAGGTCTTGAATCTTATAACGCAACCTGAAACATTAGTCGGTGTCGTGACCGTGCTGCTAGTGAAATGCACAATACTTGGCTGGATTGTGTTTCGGTGGGAGAAGATCGGGCTGTGGGCAGGACTCTAATGGCTTGAGGTGCCCTTTTTTGATCAACACCCTCAAGGCTTGGAATAAAGGCATGTAGAGTGGGGTAAAGGTCCTCTAGGATCGAGCCTGGTTGTTTGAAGTTTGTGGAGCTATATTGGCAAAGGGATTGGCAGTCTTGGTCATGGTGGTGACAACACTCACATCAGACGACCGCGCAGTTGCGCTACCACTAGTGGTTGCATTGGAACCGCGCACAAAAAGCCTCTTGGCTTGCTCTTTTTCATCAGTTATGAACCCTTGTTTCATGGCGTCTTCAATCTGAACTCCCACCTCATGGAGCTCGGTAAACGTGAACAAGGGTAGGACTATCATTTTCTACAACAACTTCCCGTGCAGATTGCGGACTACCATTCTTATCTAATCTTTCTCTAAAGGTCGTGTAGTCAACATAGAAGCTTTGGCCCTCCACCTTGTCACAAATTCCGAAAAGCCCTCTTTTGGTTCCTGGTGCATTGCTTCAAAATCATGAGTTGTGACCTCGATTTGTGTGTTGTAGGAGTACTATGCAATAAAGGCCTCAGTCATTTTCTCCAAATTATGCTTCACAGAATCCTCATACTAGATAGCTGCTGTACCAAACAGGGTCCGGCCAAAGAGAGACAGCTTTTGAAGTCTAGTGAGGCCCATCGGCCATAAGATATCAGAGAACAACCATAGGTGAACTATGGGATCTTCAGAGCCATCGAATTGATCGATGTGTGGCATTTTGAACCGATCGAGCAAGGTTACTGCAGAGTCATTATATCCATCTTCAATATCAGGGAATGAGTTAACATCCTGCGTCCGCTTGAAAAGCTTCAGTATGGACTGTGGCTTTAGGTGCTGGAATACCTGTAGGAGGTGCATGAGAGGCGGAAGCCGCTGCCGGCTGTGGTTGTTATTGTTGTAGCATATTGATGACCTCAGCCTGGCGTGCCGTGACCTCGGCCTGACGAGTAGCATCTTGTTGCATGGTTTTAACTATTAACTGAAGGTGGTGGATTAGGTCCTACATGCTAACCAGGGGATATTGTGCCATTAGAATTGGCAAGTAATTTCTTACTAGACTGGATATAGAAGATTGAACCTGACTAGATGTACATAATTGCTGGACTGGTGAATTGTGCCTAACTCTTCTCCATCTAGTAACTGGTGAGAGCGAAGCAAACACAGGCAGTCCCCTAACAAGATCTCTGGATCTGTAAAGCCTCTTGACACGGGTCCAAAGCGCTTGGGGGATATCCGAACTATCCGAAGCAACGATGTTATACTAGCTAGCAAAAAGAAATAAAGCAAAAGGAAAGCAGTAATCAGAAACCGCACAACACCTCAGCTCAGATGTTAACAACACACATATATAATCAAAACTGGAGGACTGCACTCAACACTAAATTCTACCCCCAAAATTGGTACCCAACTTACAACTGATACGCACATTCCTGTACAGTCTCACTGTAAAGCATATACCAGTTAAATGAGATCCAAAACACCCCTATGAGCGAGGAAGGTTACCCTATCCTAGTTTCGTCAAGAACTAGGGTTCACTATTCAAACAAAGCGATTTCACGCAATCCTGAATTCGAGTGAGCAACCTGTCCTAGTTTGGAACAGTCTCTATGGCTTTCAATATTCAACTAGGCCAAATGGTCAAAAAGGGTACCTCAGCAAGACTACCTAATATACCTCTCATACCTAACATCGAGAAGTAAAAGGAGGATTAAACGGTATAGCGATAATCCAGATCCAAAGGTTGTGTTCCCAACATGGCAAAGCCCACGACCGGTTAGCCTTATGGCAAGCTGTCTAGGCAAGCTTCCGGCAAACCGTCCAGGAATAGTAGTTGGCAAACACAGTGACTTAGGCACACCAATGCAAATGCAAATGCAAAGAAGCAGACAAGTGTAGATAAGATTTCACATCATTAATTTCAAGTCAAGTTCTCTATCTCCCTAGCAGAGTCGCCAGAAACTGTAGCTCGACTTTTTCGCGCCCCCTTTCGAAAGTTTGAAATAAGCCCTACAGTTCAAACTCCCATAGTTCTGAATCTAATCTCATAAGTGCAATGTGAAATTGATAAACACCAAAGAGTCCAAATCTGGCAAATCTTTTGGAAAATAGATTATGCATCAAAATGCCAAAAATGGACTACTTTGCCAAATACAGAGTCGCCACCTAAATATTTTATTTCAGGGAAATTTAAGAAATCCATGACTCATGCCAAAGGCCACGTGTCCGTCATCACCAAGATTGTCTCGATTTGAGAACTTAGGTACAAGAGGGGAAGGTCATGAATTGAGCACCCTCGCTCGCCCGATCGAAGATCGGCCTCTACTAATCATGATTGTGATTCTTATCTACATTATATGCTCTTGTTCCATTCATTAGCTATTTTTACTATGTGATGCACACACAAGGTATAGACTAGTTTGCTTAAATTGGAATAATTCAATTTCATGTTTGTTTTTTGAAAAGGGTTTGAATTTGCCACTTGACAAAGTGGGCTTAAAGCTTGTGAATTTGCCACTTAACAAAGTGGGCTTAAAGCTTGTGAATTTGTCACTTAACAAAGTGGGCTTAAACGTGCATTCATCGAATCATTCCAATTCAAGCAACAAGCCTTCATCCACAGGCATTCAAACATTTTAACAAGTAAGTATTTAGCCTCATGGCAAGTATGCTAGTCATGGCAGTCACTCACACTCATACAAGTATGCTAAAGCACTAAAAACTCGCCTAGTACTCCAAGCTAAGATAAAACAAAAGAGTTGGAAAAATATGCATGATTCCTAACTATACAAGATGGCTAATGCAACACATATAAGAATGCAATTAAATAGGCTCGACTACTAATATGGCATATGAAACATTTGATAACATGCGGCCTAAGCACATATTCAAAGAAATATTGAACTAACAATGCAGTCAGAATAATGCGCCGAGCCTCGGTGCATGCAATACAAATGGATGCAAACATGGAGAATGCCAATTGAAACATGATTCCCTAAACTAATCATTGTAAGCAATTAAATAAAAGGGAGAAAGACTTGGGGTTGGAAGACATACACATTATTACAACATTGATGCGCTCGTGCAGGAGGGTCCAAATGAATAAACTAGCTAAGCTAAACTACTTAACTAATTATTACAAAACTTGAATAAATAAGCTAGCTATCTAAGCTAATTAATTATTACAATAAGGAACTAATTTAATTAATTACTTTAATCTAATTAAATAAGTACAATACAAAGCTAATTAGCTAACTACATTAACTAATTAATTACAAAGCAACTAATTAAACTAGTTAACTAATTAATTACGACATGAATTAATTAACTAATTAACTACTTCGGGAAGTGAAGGAGGCCCATGCATGCTCGGTTTCCTCCCGAAGAACTTCCACTATTTGCCTCTGAAAGCCTCTGTTGCACAACCCTTGCACTGGTTTTCCTCTTCCAGATCAACTCTGCTCTGCTTCACAAGTATTCTGCTCAAAATTGACTGGTGCCCGGCAGGCTAGAAGTGGTGGCCAACCGGCCACCAGTACGGGGTTACCGTCCAACACTGATGGCCTACAGGCCAGGAACAATGGCCAGCCGGCCACTAATGATGCACCATTTTTTGCTGCAACAGAAAGCAAACAGAGCAAAGAGAGGGTATTCTCACAGGTTGTGTGTACTGTGTATCCCTCCTTATCATCAAAACTTCTCAAAGGAGTGATACACTTGGTTTAAAAACCATCAATCAAGCAATTTCATTGCATGATGGCTAAATAACCAAGGTGTACAAGTTTAATCAATGCACAAACAAGACCAAAAACCTTCACCCTATCATGCATGATCAAGGGCAATGGTGATCTTAGAAAATTGGCACATTTCATCACTTTGAGTATGAAATCCCCCAATTTTCCTTGTGTTTAAATTAACATCCGATTTGAACACACCAAAACACAACCAATTCTTATCTTTGCACAATTTTAGTTTCAACTTTTAGTTACTCATTTTAATTACCCTTCCATTCTTTAACCAATTAAGTCCATTGGTGAGAAGTCCTCTAAAGAGAAGGAAGTGTCAAACAAGGGGTAGTGTAAGGCAAGAGAAAGGTGTCATGACGTTGATAATGAACCCCCAAAAGAGGATTAAACCATTAAGCATGAACCTCAATCTCGAGCTTAACAATCCCAAGGTTGAAATAACCGTCAAAGCAAATAAATCGTCAAGAAATGAGAGAGGTTGTAGAGATTAATGAGTGCTGAAATTAAGTAAGAAAAGCACTTACAACATGCAATCAACTCAAACAAGCAGTGTCTAAATACCTAAAACACCAAGCTTGTGAAGACACTTACACTACCATCATGCAAAGCAAGACTCAAATGCAACATCCAGCCAAAAGCAGAGGCAAGACAGTCCAAAACAGAGGCTAAAACATGTTGGAATTAAGCTACAAAAGGCTAGAAAATTAAGCTAACACATAGAGCTAACTAGGCTAGCAAACAAGACACAAGGAGGGGAGGCTAATCCCTCCAAATTTGTACTTCAAAACATGATTTTCACCACTAAAATTACTCTGAAATTTAGTATTTAAAAGCCCAAAAAAATATGGTTTGAAAGTGGGAAACAAAGGTGGAAAGGCCTTACAAACAATGAAGAAAGAATGGTGGACCACCCCCTAAATTTAAATGGCCTAAAACCACCAATTTCAGCACACAAAAACAGAGTTTTTTATAGCCCAAAACAGCCTAAAATCAATGGAAAAAGATAGAAAAACAAGTATGCAAAGCAAGTTAAAAAGGCAAGTGTTATACCTCTTGAAGGGAAGACCAACTCTAGGCAACAATTCAAGCCAAAACCACCTTCTAGAACTTCAAGAAGGCTTCCAAGAACTTCAGCTCCAAGATGACCAACTTTGGTTAAGGAGGTGTAAGCAAAAGTGTAGAATATGTAAGCAAATATGCACAAACTTGCAAGAGAAAGAGAGAAATGTAGAGAGAGAGAGAGAGAGAGAATTTTTGCTCCAAAAACTCTAACCCTAAAAATTGGGGGAGGAGACCCCCTATATATAGAAAAACATGCACTTGGCTGAGATATATCCCTCCATACACGTGTAGGAAGATGTAGCTAATTGTGCCAACAGTTGGCACAGCGGTCAACAAAATATCTTAAAAAAGACATTGATGGCCAGCAGGCCACCAATAATGGCCGGTAGGCCACACCATTGGCTGACAAGGCACAAGGGTAGCCAGCAGCCCACAAAAGGTGGCTGGCAGCCCACCAGACGAGGCCAGTAGGTTCCAGGGTCTTTGAGGTTTGAAGCACTAGGGTTTTGGTCCAAAACAAGGCATAGAATGGATAGGGTTTGAAGGCTCAAAGACAAGGCATTCCGTCGAGGACTTCGGGCACTAAAATGAGCACACGTAGTCATAATCATCGAGTGCACAAGCGATGATGTCCAAGTCTTGAGGACGGTCAAAAATGAGATGTCTACAACTCACTATCTCTTGATTTACTTTTCTGAGTGCAATGTGAGACACAAATGAGAGTCCAGATTTGAGAGTCCAAATCCGGCAATTTGTACAGAAAATGCATTTTATTGCAAAATCTTTGCCCGAAAATGGACTACATCACCATATCTTAGATTCGGCACGTAATCTTTTGAGAAAACTAGGAAACCCATGACTCTTGCCAAAGGCCACTATTTATCATAACCAAAGTGTCTCGGCTCGAAAACTTAGGTATGAGGGGAAAATGTTATGAATTGAGCACCCCCGCTCAGTCGATCAAAAGATCGACCTCTACTAAGTCGTGATGTGAGTTTTATAGTCTCTATATGTTCATATTCCGGTTTTAATAATGTTAATATTACTATTTGAGGCAAATAAATACAAATTATGCCACTTGTTCTGGTTATACTTTGATTTCACACATTTTGAAAAATCTTTTTGCATAGCTCCAATGAAAATAAGTTTAGAAGCATAAGAAACAACCGCATTCCAACACAACCTCCATCCACTAGCATTCACACAAATGTTCCACTTAAGCACATAACAACATGGTATAATGCTGGATATAGTAAGTAACATGTACATGCAGGATGCTAAATCTAAAACATGCTCACCTAGTAGTCCTCTGTGGGTAATCCAAAAAAATAATATGCTATATACACATGCATGATCTTACATACCATTAGCTAATGCTATATACCTACAAGATGCAACTAAGGATTCGGCTACTACCATATGGCATGTGTATCATTTTAAGGCATGAGATAGCTCATGAAATCATTTAAATTGATAAAATCCACAAATGCAAATGAACCAAATCCATATGCATGAAAAATGGATACACAACACGGGTATGATGAATAAAATATGATGCTTTACAACATATATGGAAAGCGTAGAAATAAAAGGGATAGAAAAACGTGGGGTTGGGAGTTATTACAATAATTGAATGAATAGAATAGACGTGAGGTTGGAAATTATTACAACAAATTGAGTTGAAGACATAGGGTTATAAGTTATTACAACAATTGAATTGATTCAGTCAAATTAAGTTAAATCTAACAAATTATTTTAAAAAAATGAAAAGCAAACTAAAAAGCAGCTACAAATGGCCAGGAGAGCACTTCCCAAAAACTGCCCTGTTTTGCCCTGCTCTGCTCTGCTCTGTCTGGGGACAAAGTTCACTCGGCCATACATCTAACCGAATGGAAATAGGTTTGGCCGGTCCAAACCTTCAGGATGAAAACTGTTTTGTGCAAAAAACACCAAAGCAGAACCAAAACACACCTTCTAGGAGGTGCTCATCCTCTCTACCGTTCTCTTTTACAGGTAAACTCAAGAAAGAGGTGGAGAAGCCTCAACCCACAATTAGCAACACCACAAACTATATACAACATAATATTGACAACAATCAATCAAATGAAGAGAATTAGATGTTAGGAGAAATTCAAGCCCAAGAAATTAATGAGAACCTACAATCATCTCTTTGTGAATAAGGGCAGGTTAATACCCAAATTCATCCTATTAATTAGAGAGAGTAGATTAATGCCCACTATTTCTTAGGGGAAGTTTTGCCTTAAAGTAAGAGGTTCATCAAAGGCTATTGAAAACTCATCTCCTATTCATGGGACAAAGATGTTTTCCTCTCTTTCCATGTTCACAAAAGATTGAGGGAAGAGTTTTTAACATTTTTGACCTAAAATCTCTTACTTTACTTCTAAGGAAAAAATCAATCAAAATAACAAAACTAATAACTTCCTCAACATCAAATCTAGAGGGTCCTTCATATAGCTCCATGCAGTAACCACATCAACTCATCAAGATTGAGTAGAGATTGAAGAACATGAACCAACATGCTTGAATGATCAAATAAGTGATGAGGAAGTGCAAGAATATGGAAAAAAATAAAAAAAACTACACTATATAATCAAATTTGTGGATGAGTGGCTGCATTCTAATTCCCAACTTATTCACAAGGTTCCAATCAACATGTTTACATACAACAACAATGAACTATACCTCTAGAAAGCAAGAAATGAGCACCAACATGTGGAAAATGAAAGAAATAATCAACTCAATGGATAGGTGGTTACTTTCTACTTCCCAACCCATTCATGAGAACTTATCACATGATCAAAATAAGCTAATAACAAAATTCAAAGCTCAAAGATGAAGAAAAAGAGAGGAAAAGTGAGAAAAGTTTAAAAAATCACCTCTAAAAAGAGGTTGAGCTTCTTTGTTGTCAATCTCCTCCTCAGCACCCTTAAGGTTCTTTAGGTATGGCTTATAGTTCTTACTATCCTCACCATGAAGCTTGGAATTAGGCTTTAATGGGGCTTGGGTGGTTGGAGAGTGGAAAATAGAAGTTGGAGAAGAAGTGGAGTGATAAGCTCTCAAGAACAAGTCTTTTGCTTCTCAAAATTTTGTAACCCTCAAAAAACAGGCTATGTCATGTTTTTATAGACTTTAGGGATCAAAATATCTAAGATATTTGTGAAAAAGTTGCAAAAAAAGCTGAAATTCACGAAAATGCTCTATACCCAAACATTTTAGCCAACCATACCCTCATTCATCTGGCTGACTACATTTTTCATCCAGCCATGAATTGTTGTATGGCCAAATGAAAAATATACCATTAGGTCAATATGGTAAAGCTAGCATGATTTGAAATGAGAAATAAGTATTTCGGAGGATTTCACCATTTTCATTCATTCCAACTATATCCCTCGCTCGATCTACTAAAACCACAATGTCTGGAATTTTTGAAAAGACGAGCCTCGGGACATTGTAAAAATGTCCGAAACCACACAATGTAATCTCAAAAAGGGTTTTAATTTAGTCTAAAATGTTTTGGCCAAATGGTTGTAAGGCTAGCGTTAAAGCCTGGTTCAGACTTCTTGCTGAAGAATCTGTAAAATTAGCACATCTCGATTTTCATCATCGGGTGTTAAAAAAGAAGCGCCCAAATCTTAAGGTCAGTCAAAATGGGGTGTCTACAGTGTAATGACCCCAAAAGTCATCCTTATTTAATTAGGGGTTCATGTGTTTTAATTCAACTATATCTATTGGAATTGGGAATATTTTTATCTATTTTGGAGTATTGATTGAGGTGGTGGTGTGATGGTAAAGTAAGATTGGACCAAAGAATATAATTCGGTTAGGTAATCTACGATCAGTCGTCACTCTTTTTCCCATTTCTTTTTCCACACTTTGAATTTAGATGTGAGGTTAGAACCATTGGAAATATTATTTCCGGGGCTTCAATTTGGACACAAGAACGACCTAAAACGGAGTTCGAATGGGAAAGTTATACCTGTTTGAAGTTTCGAAAACTGTGCTGAGTGCAGGTCCGCTCGAGCGGTAAAAGGGACGCTCGAGCGGGATTTACGGGACAGCAGCTTTAAACCAGAATTTTTGGATCATTTCTCACATTTCTTTTTCCCCTCTTCTCTCCTCTCTCCCTAGGTCCGAAAACCCTAGGGTTTTGATCCCAAATCCTCACCATTTCTCTAAGTTTTGATCAAGATTTTCCACCAAGGAATGAAGAAGGCATGAAGATCAACATTTGCAACCGATTGGAATTCCGAAATTATGGAGGAATCTCACCAAGGCTTGCTTAATTCTTGAGGTAAGGAACCTTGAAAGTTAAATTGATGGATTAAAGTGATGGACCATGTATCATAGGTGTATAATCAATGGAAAAATTGGAATGAAAAGTGATGAATTAATAAGTGTGGATTTTTCTTGAATTTCATTGTTTTCTTGAAACCCTAGGTTGGGTAATGATGTTAATTGATGATTTGGCCCAAATTGGAAGTAGAATCATGAAATTAGTAGGTTGAATTATACGTGTGCAAGTTTAATTGGAATTTGGTGATACTTGAAACGAATGTTTAAAATTTGCGAATGAACTATGGTATAAACATTGTAATTCATGCTGTAATGGGAAAGAAAAATTAAGGAAATAATTTATTAAGGATATGAATGACATGAACTTGGGTGTGGAATGTGGAAATGAGATTCAAAGATTTAATTTGATTTATGTTGAGTTGCAAAGTGATGTGTAAAGCGAATAAAGAGAATTAAACAAGTTAAGAACGGAATAATTATATATATAACCCGATTTCTATGTGTATTATGAATTGTGTAGGATCAGGTGCAGAGGCGGACCAAGCATCTAATCACTGTGAGTAGTAGTACGAAAATGTACATGTTATTTATTGTTGATAATTATTGTCACCAATGCTCTATTCTTTGTAAGTATTCTACGAATATTATGACAATTGGGAAGTTATGTGACTCCATGTGAATTGGAAGTTATTTTGTTGTGTTACAAGTTTATAAGTTAAGCCGTTACAAGTTTACATATGTTAGAAGTCAAGTATGTTATAAGCTCAAGAACGTTATAAGTTTATTTATGTGGCAAGTTCAAGTATATTTCAAACATGCTTCAAGTATGGTTCAAAGTATATACAAGTTCACGTATGTTACAAGTCTACAAGTCTTCAAGTATACGCATGTTACAAGGTCATGTCTATTACCAGCTCAAGCATGTTATAAGTATACGCATAGTACAAGTTCAAGTATATTACAAGTCTATGCATGTGACAAGCTTAAGTCTATGCATGTTACAAGCTTAAGTATGGTACAAGTTTATAAGTGTTATAAGTTCAAGTATATACAAGTTACGTATGCTATGTATGTTACAAGTTTACAAGTTTATATCATAAGTTTACGCATGTTACAAGTTTAAGTTTATTACAAGTTTACGCATGGTATCAGTTCAAGTACATTACAAGGTCATGCATGTTATAAGTTCAAGCAGGTTACCAGTTCAAGTATGTTACAGGTATGACTTAAAATTTCTATTTATGGTTCAAGCATAAGGAATATTCATAAAGAACATGTATGATTTATTTCCATTTATGATATGACAATATATGTAATATAATTTACAAGGGTTTCGGAATGAATGTTATGCAAATATGTTAATGTTTCAAGACATGTGAGGCAACCATGAAACTGTTATGCAATTATTGTTCATGTTAAATGTATGGAAAGAAAGACATGTTTACAAGGGCTATATGCCACTTTCAAGGGCCATAGTGCCAACAAGTTTCAAGGGCCATAGTGCCAACAAGTTCCAAGGGCTTTGTGCCACCATTTTCAAGGGCCTTGTGCCATTTACAAGGGCTATATGCCATTACAAGTTACAAGGGCTTTATGCCATTCCAAGGGCTTAATGCCAAACTTTTCAAGGGCTATATGCCATTACAAGTTATAAGGGCTATATGCCATTACAAGTTACAAGGGCTTTATGCCATTTCAAGGGCTTCATGCCAACCTTTCAAGGGCCGTTGTGCCACACGTTATTTTAGCCTATGGCTAACATGTTTCAAGGGCCTCGTGCCATAAGTTTCAAGGGCTTTTATGCCACAAGTTTCAAGGGCTTTTATGCCACTATGTTTCAAGGGCTTTATGCCAACACGTTTGAAAGTTTAATGCTATGATATTCAAGGGCTTAAAGCCATTATGCCTCAAGATGTTATGTTTCAAGCCATCATGCCTCAAGTGATTATGTTTCAAGTTATTATGTTTCAAAACTGGGCCTAAGGCCGTTATGAAATTAGTACAGAAGCAGACTAATTATGTTAACTTTGCAATTTCACACGCATTGCTATATTATGTTTCAAATGAAGCACCGTTTTGTTTATGTACTATTATTCACTGAGCCTGGCTTACTTTGTGTTATGTCTGTTCTGTAGGTGACCATCTTGGAGGTCAGTCTTAACCTTGATGCTCGCTTTTCATTTGTCAACCTCAGTGTGTCCAGGCACCCAGACCAAGCCCATGCATGTCTGTAAAGTTTTGTTAAATTTTTGGTTAATTGCCTATCTAAGTAAAAATGTATGTATATAACCCTTTCCTTTAATAATGTTTAGTTATATGCTCAGTAAAGGAGCTGAGTACGTGTATGTGATCCTGGCATGTTAGTATAGCTCAATGGATGTTATTCTATGTATTTTATATTATTAAATGCTTCCGTTCAGGCCCCGTATGTTATATATAATAGGTTTAGTGTCCATTTTCGAATAGGTCATGCCCAAACTTTTAGGGGCGAGTTTGGGGCGTGACATACAGGGTGCTTTCATTTAATGACCTTCCATTTTTGTACCTAAACCTAGAAATTTTCTGGTTATGATGGACTAGTCCTTAACGTAGGTTTCATCATTAAAGGTTTTTTAATTCCTCTTTAAAAATTAAGTGGCGACTCTTTGTTGTTAAAACAAATTAGTCCAACATTTATGTAGGAAATGGGTCTTAGACTCAAAAAAGGCACGACGCTCACACCTCATTATAGACAAGCAGGTGACAGTTTTTATTACATTAAAAACTTGAGTTGTTGGGTGTTTTTTTTTTTTTTGAAAAGCATGTGATGAGGGTTAGGGTTTCATGGTTTAGAGTTAAATCTCGTGTTTTGTTGTGAATCCATGAGATTGTATGCTTGAGGAACATGTTTGTATGATTCAGAGTAAAAAGCCCTAATTATTTGTCTATTGGTTATGAGAAAAAGATAGAAGTTGATGATTTGACATTATTTGAACCGTGTGGGGTATTGCATGTTAGAAATGTGAAAATGGGTATGAGAGAAAAATAAAGAAAGTGATCATAAATTTTATTTGTCTTAATTATTGTCGATGGTTTTATAATTGTTGAATTGTAACAATTGTAGTGAAATCAGGATTTCAGAAAAATAAAAAGGGTGTTGGATTATAATTATAAATTGACTAGTTGGGTTTTAATATCTAAAGGGAGAATTGATAATTTGTGGTGGGTAATGAAAATTTGGAATAAAGGGAAACAAATTTAAAATCAAGAACAGGTTTATAAACTTTTGTGAAATGAGAAATGACAAATGAGAATTGGAAGTAAGAAGAGTTTATGATTATTTTATATATATATATATAAAGGAATAATTGCACTCGTGCTAAACTTACTACTTGTTAAGCCCATTTAACATTTTGAACTAAATTATGAAAATGGAATGGAACGAGAGGGAAGGGGATTTGTTTATGAGCCTTGAAAACGACATGAATTGGAAATTGAATTAATTGGAATTAAATGATAGAAGTTATGTAACGTGTGAATGTTGATAAAAAAAAATAATAAAAATAATCTAAACCAAGAGGACGAAATTGAATTTATAAAATTGACTCGTGTCGTAATTATTAATGAATGGAAATTGTGAAGTTAATTATGAGAATTGGCCTTTATTGTTCTAAAGGTTTTCTTCTTGGCCATCAGTGGAGACTGATATTGATGTTGTTAAATAAAGTATGTGTTTCATGCATTGTTGAATTAATTGTGAAATTTGGAATAATGTGCCAATTGTTATGGTGAATGAAGAAGCGCATTATATGGGTTCATCTCCCCTCCGAATTTGCACCTAGTAAAGTTTGGCGCATTGAAATGGGTTCCTGTCCTTCTGGTTCACACCCGATAAAGTGTGAACAGGTTCCTCTTCCCATCGGCTCGAGGACCGATAACGTTTAGCACTTTGAAATAGGTTCCTCTCCCATCTGGTTCATGCTCGGTAAAGTGTTTTGTGGTGGTTATGGCTTGATGAAGTCATTTTATGTTATGTGATAATTTTGTGTACTTTCATGCTCATGTTGTTATGAAAAGGGGTGTAACATTGGCTTTCCTTGCAGAACACGTGTGAACGAATTGAAAATAACAAAACCTTCTGAATCAAAACTAATGCCAAAGGTTTGTGTATGTATGACATATTGATGTCAAGGAACTAGAGTTTCGAGATAGATGCATTTAATAGATAGAGAATTATCACCATCAATATGGTTGAAGTAGACAGAGATAGCAATGACGAGCTCAAGGATCTAGTGCAAAGTCACATGAGTAAAGAGAGATGATCGAGGTTGAAAGAGTAAAATTCCAGCGAGGAAGAACTATTAGCATTTGTCGTTTGATAATTTGAGCAAAATAGAGTAGTCTAAGTGAGAAATAAAGAGAGCTGAGGCACAACTAGGACAACTCGAGAAATAGAATAGGGAAATAAAAGAGACAAAGTTAGGGAAAAAATTTAGAAGGAAAATGCACTACAACAAATGACACTTTTTGTCACTAAATTTTTTTGTCACCAACGTCATCATTGAATGACTGTCGAGAAAGGTAATTAGCGACTAAAAAAGATTTAGCCACTAAAAGTCCACAATTGGCGACTAATTTTTTAGTCACCAAAAGCGTTCAATTAAATTTAACATGACACTTTCAATGACTATCATTTTGTGTCAACAAAAACTTAAATTATTTAGCTACTAAAATTTTAGTCTCCTAAGATATAATATTTTTTGTTCTGGCTACTAAATATTTAGTCACCAAAAGTGTTTTTTCTTTCTTTCTTTTTTTTTTTTTTTTTTTTTTTTTTTTTTTTTTTGGCTACTAAATCATTAGTCGCCTAAAGTCATATTTTTTATGGCTACTAAATATTTAGTCGCCAAAAGATTTCTTTTTATTTAATTCTTTTTTTAGCTACTAACTATTTTGTCGCCAGAAGATTTGTTTTCATTTCATTCTTTTTTTAGCTACTAACTCTTTAGTCGCTAAAAATATTTACTCCATTTTTGGCTACTAATTGTTTAGTCATCAAAAACATCATTTTATGTTTTTTTTTAATTAATTTGTCCACAACCACAATCTGTATGTATTCCATGCAACCTGTACAAGTTACACAAACAAAATAATACATATATTATCACTCATTCCATAATCTGCATCCATTTCACTTCCAACCATCTAAAAATGAATAACTTTAAATGTCAAATTCCATATAAACCAAGTATATTCCAATTTAAAATGGTAATATGTACCATGACAAAAGGTAATCTATATCACGACAATAATTATCTGTTCGATGCCAAAAGTATTTTGTAGCCTGCCAAAAGTTATATGTACAATTAATACAAATCCACACAAAAATCAGAGGATGAAAAAAAAAACAAGATTATACAAAAGTGTAAAGTGTCCTACGTACACAAAAATGGAATATCCATAAGTCCATGCCAAAAAAAAAAATTACACCCATTAGTTCCATATAGCATTTGAGGATAATGTCACACTGTCTATGGAGAATCTGAGTTGCATTCATGGAAGAATAACATAACTCGTATATACGTTTATAGAGATCGATACATGTATGTATTCATTCATTCATGGGCCTTTAGGTTGCAAGCAAGAAAAATTGAACAATATTGAAAATTTTATATAATAACTTAATTTCACTTTCTTTATTTTTAACTCAATAACCAAACAGAGCACCGAGGGTTGCCGTCTTTGTGGATTTTTGTTTCATCATTTTTTCATCAATTTGACAATCTTCCAAGTTCAATCAGTGTAATAGATGTTTGCATATTGATTGATTGACTCCAATAACATAGCCCAAACATAGAAGCTTGATAATGACAATAGTGTTTTGGGTCTTCTTTCAAGAACTTCATGATTATTTTATTTCATTCATGGATATATGTATATATATTTGTATATGTTTATAGAGACATGCATGTATGATTCATGGGTCTTTATTAGTTTGCAAGCAAGAAAAACTAAAATTGGTTAGATTTTTATGAAAAGATTATAGAACAACTTCATTTCACTTTCTTTCTAATCTTAAGAACCAAACAGAGCACCTAGGGTTGCCATTATTGTGAATTTATGCTTTATCATTTTTCTACCTATTTGGATAATACAACCTACCACATGCCACTATATATATGTCACAAAGCTATGGATTTGATTCGCTTTTACAAACCTCTCCCCCTAGCCTTTTCATAACCAACATTACACCTTTGTCACGAAGAAGCTGCATGTGACATCCATAGAGTAGTTGGGGTGCTATTTTACATTTTTGCCTCCCGAACACCTTTTTTCGACTAAATTTAAGGCATTTTTTACTTGAACTCCCAACCTACGTGTGCTAATTACATGTTGTCTATCCCCATAGTTCCTTTTTGTCATAAGGAAGCTACCCGTGATATCCATAGAGTGGTTTGGGGGCTGTTTTATATTTTCGTCCCCCGAACACTTTTTTTCGACTAAGTTTAAGGCATTTTTGACTCCTACTCCCAACCTCCGTGTGCTAATTACATCTCTTCTATCCCCATAGGTCCTATTTGCCACGAGAAAGCTACTTGTGACATCCATAGAGTGGTTCCGGGCTGTTTGCATTTCCACCCCCTGAACGGCCTTTTTTTACTAAGTTTAAGGCATTTTCAATTCTAACTCCAAATGTATGTGTACTAATTACATGTCGTCTATCCCCACAGGTCCTATTTGTCATGAGGAAGCTGCCCATGACATCCACAGAGTGGTTCCAGGGCTGTTTTTCCATTTTTGCCCCCTGAACGCCTTTTTTTGACTAAATTTTAGGCATTTTTTACTCCAACTCCTAACCTACGTGTGCTAATTAGATGACGTCTATGCCCATAGGTCCTATTTGTCATGAGGAAGTTGCCCATGACATCCATAGAGTGGTTCGCAGGTTGTTTTGCATTTTCACCCCCCTGAACGCTTTTTTCAACTAAGTTTAAGGCATTTTTTTACTCCAACTCTCAACCTACATGTTCTAATTACACGCCGTCTATCCCCAAAGATCCTATTTGTCATAAGGAATTTGCCATGACATCCATAGAGTGGTTTGGGGGCTTTTTTTTATTTTTGCCCTCCGAACGCCTTTTTTCGCCTAAGTTTAACTCATTTTTTACTCCAACTCCCAACCTACATGTGCTAATTACATCTCGTCTATCCCCAAAGGTCCTATTAGTGATGAGAATCCTGCCCGTGATATCCATAGAGCGGTTCGAGGGCTATTTTACATTTTACCTCTCAAACACTCTTTTTCGAAAGTTAGAATTTTTTTTTTTTTTAATTAACTTAAATGAATGTATGTAGTTCCTAGTCTCAAAACAGGTTGGAAGGAAATTGAATTGCATTAGTAATCTTGTTAGGCTTCTGTAGACGCGCCCGAACTGTCACGCCCTCAAAATTAAACCCATTAAATATAAAACAAGGCATGCATTATTAAAAGAAAAACATCATGTTATTTAAATCATCAGAGTATTACGAAAGAAAACATCAAAATAAATGCCCTACGGGCTTACATCTTGCCAAGCCAACACTTGGACACAATTCCATGAGTTCTAACTCAAAACAAATAAAGCCCTAGGCTTGAATGTTTACATAATTCAAATAAAACAACTAAAACAAATAAAACAAGTCTTCAAGTCCAAATCCTCACAAGCTAAGTCTTTGGAGGTAGTGAACCACCTGAACCTGAAAATGAAGTTCCCATATAGGGTGAGCCACAGCCCAGTAGAGAAATACTAAACCAAGCATAAGAATTAACTAAAGTATTAGCATCTGATACATGGTTAACACACTATATTCCAATTACAATTTTCATGACACGAATATCTATATTGCCTATGACACATTGTCTATGGCACATCTTACCTTCCACCTATGGCTCAGAACCTGGCCAAATAACTCAACGGGAATTTCATCTCTTATTAACAATAATTTAACAGGGATAACAAATTAAGTTAAACCTCTCTATAACATAACAAATACACATGCTGGTATTGTATCAATCATAACCACATTCACTTCCATACTTCCCAACTGATACACATGGTGGTAATGTATCATATCAACAATAAATAGAAATACTTCTATTAACCATAAGCACACATATATGTGATGCTAGTGGAGTCCATCCCCTTTCTCCTCCCAACAAATCTGGTTTAGAGGTCCATCCCCTTTCTTCCCCTAAACCCTCCAACAAATTCGGTTTAGAAGTCCATCCCCTTTCTTCCCCTAAACCCTCCAACAAATTCGGTTTAGAAGTCCATCCCCTTTCTTCCCCTAAACCGGGAGTTCATCCCCTATCTCCTCCAAAACCAAATGCATATGCAACATAATCAATACTTGCCATATACAACACATAATCAATACAAGTAATGTTCTGTATTAATTCAACAGTCAAATAGATGACTCAATTCCAGTTATACCTAAGCCACATGCAAGGTCTACAACAATCAATGGCTATCCTCCACCGATAGCCCAAAACAATTATTTCTAAGCAGAAATAAATATACAATACATATAATCCCAATTCCACAGATGAGTAATTAAATATCCAACTACATCAATTTATCTCATAATCCCCCAATTTCATGAATTAAACTCAATTCCATATACTTCCCTTAAATTAATTACACAAATTAATCTAAGTCAAAACCTAGGGTTTCTTCCAAAATTACCAAACTACCCCCATGTACCAAAATACCAACACTTATGATTAAAGCGTATAAATGGAGTAGGAAATCCCTACCTCGAAGATATAACTCAAAAGAAGAAGATGAAGATGATGCCCAAACTTCAAGTGCTCCAAACCAAAAATTTCTCCGATTAAATGAAAGCCCTCACTCTCCTCTATCTTATTTGTAAAGCAACTAGGGTAAAAACACACCCTAACTAGATCAAACCAAGGAGAGAAGATGAGTTGGGAGGGAGAGAACTCGTAATCTAGGGTTTTATAAACTGAAAGGGGCTGAAAAACTGATCTGAAACACGCTGCTGCGTATTTAAACAAAATAGGCTCGCTCGAGCGAAGACCTGGTCGCTCGAGCGACCAGACACAGAAAACCCACGCTCGAGCCAAGAAAGCCTCGCTCGAGCCAACAACCCAGAAGCTCGCTCGAGCGAAGAAAATCTCGCTCGAGCGAAGAACACGAAAACATACACCTCGCTCGCTCGAGCGAAGAAAATCTCGATCGAGCGAAGAAACACAACCTTCAGGTCTATACTAGACGCAATCTCTCGCTCGAGCGAAGGAACCCTGGCTCGAGCCACCAGATACAAAATTCTACTCTCGCTCGAGCGACCAAATACTCGCTCGAGCGAAGAACCAAAAACAACAGCTCGCTCGAGCGACAAACTCCTCGCTCGAGCGAGGGTCCAAAAATCTGGACAGCAGCTCTAAGTTTCCAACCCAACCAACCTACAACCAACCTGCCCAATACATTCTATAACTCAAGAATAAAGAATTAAAGGACAACAACAACAATAATATGACAGTAGAACCCACGGAACGTAAGTCCGGATACGATAATCAAATGGGAAAAGACCGGGGTCGCTATACGAACGTCCCAGGAAAATCCCGTTTTGTTCATTGGGCTTACTACAGTTCAGACTCAATGTCACGATTCTGAATCTAATCTCACAAAGTGCAATGCAAGATCGATAAATCACCAAAAAGTCCAAATCCGGCAAATCGTTTTGAAAAACTGATTTTTAAAAAGAAGTGCCAAACATAGACTACTTTGCCAGATACAGAGTCGCCACCTAAATATTTTATTTTGGGGGAATTTAGGAAACCCTAACTCGTGCCTAAGGCCACGTGTCCGTCATCACCAAAGTTGCCTCGACTCGGGAACTTGGGTACGATTGGGGAAGGTCATTTCATGAGCACCCCTGCTCGCCCGATCAAAGATCGGCCACTACTAAGCATGATATCTTGTTTTTGAAAACACATGTGCTCTTATTCCGATTTATTAGCCTAGAATTACTATGTGATGCGCACAGCATACAAGTATAGACTGGATCGCCTGAGTTGGAACAAAACATCTCATGTTTTTTTTTTAAAGCAGTTTGCTACTCGCAAGTAGGCTAAAATGCGGATTTTGCCACCCTCAAGTGGACTTAAAAAAATATGGTGATTTGCTACTCTCAAGTGGGCTTAAAACTCGCAATCAATGAATTGTTCCAATTCAAGTAATCCAACCTTCACCCACAGGCAATCAGGCAGTTATATCACATAAGCAAATAGCCTCATGGTAAGCATGCTATCATGGCAGTCACTCACACACATGCAAGGATGCTAAAGCATAAACACTTACCGAGTACTCCGAGCCAAAACAAAAGCTATGTTAGAAATCAATGCGTGATCCTAGCTATGTCAAGAATGCCTAATGCAACACATACAAAATGCAACTAAGATAGACTCGGCTATTCTAAAATGTCATGTGAAATGCAATTGGATACATGTATTCAACTTGGAATTGAAATACGGTGCAGTTAGTATGATACGTCGAGCCCGGTGCATGCAAGACAAATGAATAGATGCAAACATGCGAGCATAAGGATGCTAATTGAAGCATGCCCTAAAACTAACCATCGTAAGCTGGTAAATAAAAAAGGAGAAAGAAGTGGGGGTTGGAAGACATGCATCACACACACGCACACTTATTACAAAATTTGCCCTCTCGACGGAGGGTCCGAATAAATAATACAGAACCAACTAGCTAATCTAAGCTAATCTAATTAAACTAGTCATTACACGGCGAAATGAATAACAAGTTACAACTACTTATTACACAACATTAGCTAAGTAAGCAATCTAAATGAGCATGCAAACTAAATGAATGTGGGCTGCCCCAGCTCTGCTTTGAATGACAAAGGATGCATGCATGCTTGAATTGTCTTGTTCGGAAATCCCTCGCGACGCCCCGACTTGCCTCTTTTTGCGATTGACCTCAGAACACTACACAAAGCTCCAAAAGGCTGAAACTCCACCCTGGGAATCTGTGGGAAGGCTGCCGACCAGCTATTGGCCTTGGAGACCACCTGCTGACCACTTTTGTGGTGAAAAACCAGAAAAAGTGGTCGGCCAGCCACTAAATCTGGTCGGCCGACCAATTTTTGCCCCTGGTTTTTGGTTTTCTGCAACAGAAGACAAGAGAGAGAGATGGCAAAGTATTCGTAACACATGTGTGCACGACCACTCTCCCTATCATTGCATAAGCTCAAGGGAGTGTAGTCCTTGACCCTCGGGCCACCAATCACGCATCTCGATGCATGATGGCCGAGGAGTCGAATTGCACGACTCAATGTGAAATGAATGCACATACAAGCACCTAAAGCCAACAACTCCGTCATGGGTAGTCAAGAGTGTCGGTGACTGGGAATCGAGGCATGTTTCATTATTTCAAGCATGAAACGTCCATCGTTCCCCATGTTCAGACTAACCCTTATTCCAAACACAATGCAACAAACAAGGCATGCACCAATGCAACTCTAGCATGCAATCTTAATGCAATGCAACTAAGTCATGCAAACATGCAAGGGATAACATGCAAACATGCAACTAGCATGCACAATGCTATGAACTAACAATGGCATACTTAATGCACATGACACTTAGCATACACAATGCACGTAGAAACTAACATACACAATGAGATGAACAAGGCATGCACAATGCAATGATCAATTATGCGACAACATGGCATACTCAATGCTATGAACTACAATGGCAACTCAATGCAAAATGGACCTAAACCAAAATGGATGGGCCTCAGCCACACCCAAATCAGTGGCCAATAGATGATGGAAATAAGGCATCAAAACACATACAATCATGCACAATGCAACGGCCCCAAGTCTAAGGCACAAAACACAACTTTCCAAACACATTGAAATGATGAAATATGGAGTGCAATGACACATGTTTCAGCTCTGAAATGGCATACAAAATGACTTCGAATTATGCAAACAACTCATGTAATGCATGTTGAACGGCTCAAGCATCGAAACTAGTGAAGTGTATTACACTATAGGCATGCAAGGCAATGCTCAAATGGCCAAAGCAACTCCAAACAGACCCTATGCAGGCCCAAAATAGTAGCAAAATGAGTTGGGATGATGGCTTGAAAGGCACAAAAATGAAGCTCATGCAATGGCTCACAAAATAGGGTATAAAAGCACAACTCTCAAGGGCACTTAAAGAGTGGAAAACATGGAAGTATGATAGCCCTATATGCTCTGAAATATCATGTACAATGATTCCAAAACATGAAAATACCTCAAGTTAAGCATGCAAGGGACTTCAAAACTCGAAGCTAGTCAAGGTTGTTACACTACAAGCATGCATGGCAAGCATCTTTCGACCAAGAGGCCTCAAAATAGAGCTAAGGAAGCCCAAAATATGAACAAAACCAGGTTGGAGCATGGCCAAAATATGCTAGAATAGAGGGCCAAAACATCATGCATTCTAAGCTAGTTAACATGATTTTCACTACAAGCATATGAAACATGTGAGAACCTACCAAACCAGCCAAAAATAGAGTCATGGCATGCCAAATGATGACCAAAAACCCACTGAAATATGACCAATACATGCAAGAATGACATGCTACTTTGATAAGCCACAAAAGGGATTACTCTACACATGCAAGAGGCAAACCCAAGGCAACCAAACCAGCCATAGAAAGAGTCTAGGCAGGCCCTAAACGTCACCAAAAAGTGCCTGAACCGAGCCTTGAAAGTATGAAAACATATGCTCCTTTGATAGGCCAAAAATGCAAGCAAACAAGACCAAAAGAGAGAGGGTCACCCCTCTCTGATTTAGGGCCTAAAAACCACATGCCAACCACTGAAAATCCACTGGATTTCAGTAGCTAAAAGGCCATGCAAGGATTAACTCAAAGGCCTTATGGCATGGCACAAAACAAGGCCAAATAGGGCATGCAAGAGGGAAGATGACCCTCAGCACCAAAAGGGCCTTAAACAAACATGTTAAGGACTGAAAAACAAAGCTTTTTGTAGTTTAATGCTAAGCCAATAGAAGCATGCAAATATGGTTAAGAGTGTAATCAAAAAACAAAGCTTAAAGAGGAGCAAAGGGGTTACCCTTGAAGCACTGCAACAATAGCAATTCCTCTAGCCCAAAACCAACTCTTATGACCCAAAAACCACCTCCAAGGATCTCAGTTCAAATATGGTGGTGTGTGGCTAGGAGTTATAGTGCAAAAACTGAAGGAACAACACTCTTTAAGGCACCAAATATAGAAATATAAAGGGAGATATATGCTTGCCTTAGGAAATTTTTTGAACCTCTCCCATGGAGAGGGAGGCTCTCTCTTATAGAAAAACAAGAGTTAAAGCTTCTTAGAGAAGCTAAAACTTGGATGCAATCCCTCTATACACATGTATGGAGGATACAGTCTGTGCCCTCCAACTGGCACAGCTGGTATCCACACAGTCTGCCAAAACAGGGGGAAAGCTCCCGACCTGAAAAGGTGGTCAGCCTGCTACTTTTAGTGGTCGGCCGACCACCTAAAGTGGTCTCCCAGGTAAAAAAGTGGTCAGCAAGGGGAATTGGTGGTCTCCACACTGAAAGTAAGCCAATGGTGGGGTGGTTAACCAGAAAATGTGGCCCAAAGACCAAGAAAACCAGTTTCCTGACAAGAAAATCGGCTGGCGGGGAGAAAAGTGGTCTCCAAGGATAAAAGCTGGTCTCCCACCCTTGTACCACTTCCCAAACACGGAAAGTAAGGTTTGTACCCAAGACAAACCAAAACGGATGCAAGACGAGGGTTTGGGAGGCAAGACACGCGGCCGGTAGCCCCAAAAACCAGCTGCCGAGCATCAAAAGTGGCGTACGACCACAAAAGTGGTCTCTTGGACCACAGTGTCCCTCTAGACAGAGGAAACAAGGTGTGTTCCAAAAACCATGCCAAACGGAGAATGTTAAGCGGTCTCGAGCCGAGGCGCACGGCCGACGACTCCGAAAACCGAAAACTAGTCTCCAAGTGGGAACAGTGGCCTACGACCACGAAAAGTAGCCTACGACCACTGAGAGATGGTCTACAAGACCTCTCCCTCTCTCCGGGAAGAGAAAACAAAACTTGGTCCGCAGACCGAGTCAAAGTACAAAGGGTCCCGAGGTCCGGAGGCGAGGCTCTCAGCCAAGAACTCCGAAACCTCGAAACGAGCACAACATGCGCAATCACCAAGCGCTCAATCGATGACGTTTGAGTCTTAAGGTCGGTCAAAACTGGGGTGTCTATAGCTTCATAAAATTTACACAATCTTGTTGTGCTAATTTTCTCTATGTGAAACCCAACCATTTAAGTATTCTATTCAACCATTTAATTTACTCTAATCAATTCAGGGGAAGTGAATATTTCATAAAAAACATGTGGTTACCTTTTCCACATCAGAATGAAGTCCTTCAGAGTATCCAAACACCAGGTGCTCTACTGCTAAGTCTCCTAATATTACGCATCAAAACCTATTCAAAGTCAAGAAACAAAAACAATAGAAAACAAAACCCATTATCAACAGTGAAAATGATATGCAAAAACCATTCTCTAATAAACAAGACATGTCTCACAAAACATGTCTCACTTGAGTCAAAATCCCAAACTTTGAATTGGATATACAAATGAAGAATTTTCAGATCAAATTTACAAGGAAGAGATGGAAATGGAGATGGAGATTACACACATAGGATGGGATGGAACTACTACTACTACAAACACCATCAACAATCCTATGAAAGGCAGTTAGGAGAATCTCACAGCTCCTAAAATACTATATTTTCCTTCAATTTCTATGAGGCAATTTGAGCTTGCCATGGCTACCCAAGCTAATGATGGACCACCCCACATGTGTCTCACTAATCCTACTTAATATGTTTTGTCATTGCCTCTTCTTATTGGTTTGTTGTTGATAATGATGATGATCATAAACCACTGTTGATAATATTGAACATTGTTGATTGAAATGATGGAAGGTTTTGATGATATATGTATTGGTGATTCACATAGATATATGCAAAGAGCTTCAAAATGTTATCCATTTTATATATATATATATTACTTTTCCCAAAATTAGATACCATTAATAATCTAGACTTTGGCATGAAAAATGAGGAAAATGTCTCCATAGATTTGCTACATCTAAGATCCTATTTGATAATCATTATACAGGTTAGTATTAGATTAATAATTTTGTGGATCCTGCATGACTTATATTTGGTTACGAAAAGTAGCACCGGATAAACAATTGCATGTAAATGAAACCATAAATCTTTTGATTTGCCAAACAAATACAAAATAACCTTTAAAATGCACTTCTTATCATCCTTTAGAAAGATTAATTTCGAAGCTACTGTTAGCATTAGAACTTGCCGATAATCTACAACCAGTATTAACGTATGCATCTTCAAAATAACTACTTGGAAATTTACTTCCCTAAATATCTGCATATCAATGTGAGTATGACTACTACCTCTCTTCTGGTTCAAAAGGGAAATAAATGAAAAAAAAATGCTTCCAACAATGTTTGAGCAATTAAAAAGGAGATGTTAACTTGCCAGAAACTATACAGAGTAAGATATTTGTCTCTATTTTGAAAAGGAGCAAACATGGTTATTAGTCCAAATGAAATGACCCAGAAAACATTCAATTCCAGTAATAATTAAATGAAAACTTTACACCCTATTAATCCCAAAAACACCTTTAATCTTTCAATCCTCTCATTCTCTCTCTCATTACATTCCCTTATGAGTTTCTTCACTCCTCTCTCTTTCATTTACACATCAAGATTCAAGTAAGTTCAATTCTCTCTTCTTTTTGTTGGTTAATTTGTTTTTCGTATGATTCTTGTTGATGTTAAGTGAAAATGCATTTCTTTGAAACTAGAATTATGATCCAATTAAATGGGAAAAAATATATATATATTGGTAGACCTCTAATATGAATGTGACCCACTTGAAATAATCAGAAGATGCCACCACATTTGGATTTATAGTCTGATCTTTTCATGACAATTATTGAAAATCCACCAAAGTGGAAAAAATATAGGTATGATCCATTCAATTAAAACTTTAAAACTGAAATCTCACCTCAATATATGGTTCTCCCCTGCCAAAAAACACTAGCCAAATTGGAATCTTGAAAAGAAATGAAAGGTGTAGCCAAAGCCATTGATTGTATCGTTGACATTTTGCAATTCTGAAAACTGTCAAAACCAATACATACCCTAAGAATATTTCTCTCTGTGTATGAGTTGTTCTCATATTAATCTACTCTTTTTTTTTCTTCAGAAAGGAGTGGAAGAAAATGATTAGAACTTTGCTTTACAATCACATTTTAGCAGCCATACATGCAAATAAATACACAATCAATGGATTAGGGCTTTCAAACCACTACAAGAAATTAAACTTTCCGCGACCAACGTTTTTGGTCGCGAAAAGTGCCATATTTGGTCGTTAAAATCTTTTCACAACCAAAAATGTGTTGGCCACGAGTTGGTCACTAAAGCCTCGTCACAGATAGTTTTCTGCGACCAAAGTTATACTTGGTCACTAAAAGGGACCATTGGTGACCAAATAATTGGTCGCGGAAAGTCCAATCCATATTAGCCAAAAGGTAACTTTTAGTAACCAAAGTCATAGTTCGTCGCCAAAAGTCAACGCCTTCACCCAAAGAAAAATATTCTTTTGCGCTGCCTGGGAGTTGAACTCCTAACCAAGAAGTCAATCTCCATGCGCCCAATCCACTTTGCCGATAATATGTTTGTTGTTCACATATGGCAGAGAAAATATATAACCCATACAAATTGGGTTATATATTATTTCATAAAACCTTCAATGCCTAAACAAAAAATAGAATGTCATTATAGTATTACCCTTTTTTTTTTAATTTATCCCACCATAACTTTCTGCGACCAACTTATTTTTTGGTCGCCAAAAGGTGATCTTCCGCGATCAAAATTTGTAGTTGGTCACCAATAGTTAAGTCATTCACGACCAACTTATTTTTTGGTCGCCAAAAGGTGACCTTCCCCGACCAAAATTTGTAGTTGGTCACCAATAGTTAAGTCATGCCCGACCAACTTATTTTTTGGTCACCAAAAGGTGATCATTCGCGACCAACTTATTTTTTGGTCGCCAAAAGACAACCTTCTGCGACCAGATTTGTATTTGGTTGCGAAAAATTAGCTATTAGCCACCAAAAAATTGTGGGTCGCGAAACATACCCATCAGCGACTAAAAAAATTTTAGTCGCAGAAAGTGGACTATTTGCGACTAACTGAAAATAGGTGGTCACCAAAAGTATTTTTTCTTGTAGTGAACTAATGAGAAAGAAAGGGAAAAGTGGGGGGAATGTATCAAACCACTAAAATCAAACCCATTTAAGACATCAAACCCATAAAACTCAAAAAATCAAACCACTTTTACCAAGCCCATTTATGAAATCAACACAAAATTGAACTGAAAAATCATATAAAACCCTAGAGCAAGAGTGAGAAATGGAGAAATAGAGGAAGGAGGAGGGAGAGAGAGAGAGAGAAACATGTGATTTGCGGCAATGGTGGTGGTGATTTGCAGCGGTGGCAATGTGCGACGATGGCTATTGACGGTGGTGAACGGGGGTGAGGTTTGGTGGTGACCGTTCTCTGTATGTGTGAGAGAGAACAGAGAGAACAAAGTGTTTATGAGAATACAGAAGAGAGACAAGCACCAATATATTAATTCATTTCCCTTTAAAAATAAAATTTTATCTTTAGCGACTAAACTAGTTATTTGTCAGCAAATATTAATAAATAACGACTAAATGTTTTGTAGCCAAAGATTGAGTAACGGCGACAAACATATTCGTAGCCAAAAGTAGCCATTTGGCTACTAAGTTTTTTTTTGGTCAACAATAATTGATTATACGACTAAATTTTTTTAGTCACCAAGAGTTTATATTTGCCGACGAAATTATTTGGTCGCCAAAGAGCAACCCTACAAGTATGCCTGTTATTTGATGACTAAACTTCCTTTTATCGGTAAATAATTGTATATTACAACTAAAACAAGAATTAGTAGCCTAAAATCTATACTAATGCCGACTAATATATTTTTTAGTCGCCAAAAATGTCATATTTAGTGACTAAATTTTTTTGTCACCAATAAATAATATATATTGACTAAAATAATGTAGTAGCTAAATCTTCAACCAACGCTGACTAATAAATTTTTTAGTCGCCAAAAATGTCACTTTTGGCGACTAAATTTCTTTTGGTCGCCAAATTTAGTCGCCAAAAGTGTAATTTCTTGTAATGATGATTTAGTAGAAAAAAATAAAATCACGTCATAAATATATCTTTTCAACATATTTTTTATTAAAATTATTTAAATTATTTATACATATGTCTATGTGTGTATATAGATATTTCAAAAAATATATTATTTGTAAATTACCCTTTCTATTATATTTAGTAGAGATACTATCTAAAATAGAGATATGTGATCCAAATTGGTTATGAGATATGTGGTTAGTGATTCTGAGTTGGTTATGATCAAAATTATGTGGTTATAAGCCAAAATGGTGTTAGTTATGAGATATGTGATTAGTGGTTATGAGATATTCGATATTTGTTATGAGATGTGGTTATGAGATATGTGATGCTTGTTATGATCAAAGTTGTATGATTATGAGCAAAAATGTATTAGTTATGAGATGTGGTTATGCGATATGTAATTAGTGGTTATGAGCAAAATGGTGTGGTTATGAACCAAAGAATGTTTATTATGAGATGTGGTTATAAGATATGTAGGTAGTGGTTATGAGATATGTGATATTAGTTATGATCAAAGTGGTGTGATTATGAACCAAATGGTGTTGGTTATGAGATATGTGATTAGTAGTTATAATATATGTGATGTTGGTTATGGGCCACAGGGTGATGTGGTTATAAGATATGTAAGTAAGGGTTATGAGATATATGTTTAGTAATTATGAGATATGTGATTTTGGTTATGAGTAAAGTGTTGTTATAAGTCAAAAGGTATTTGGTTATGAGATATGTGATGTTAGGTATAATCAAAGTGGTTATGAGCCAAAGAGTGTTGGTTATAAGATACGTGACTAGTAGTTATGAGATATGTGATATTGGTTATGAGCTATATAGGTAGTGGTTATGAGATATGTTATTAATAGTTATGAGATATGTGATATTGATTATGATCAAAGTGGTGTGGTTATAAACCAAATGGTATTGGTTATGAGATACATGATTAGTGATTATAAGATATGTGATATTGATTATGATCAAAATGGTATTAGTTATGAGATGTGGTGGTAGCTCATGACTAAGTTATGATCAATTCGATTTAATTATAAACAAATATTATTTTAGCATTTACCAGATCACTCTTAACGATGTGGTGCAATCTTCGCCATTCGTTTCTTGTGTACCACACATTTTTTGTGAGTATAATGTATTATAGAATTTGTTGCAAGTATTGTTACAATTCTATCTCAATCTTCACCCTATGTTGTCGTTCAACTACTCAGGCTAACGCCAAGACAATGACAAAACTATGATTATTTAAAGAAAGAAATGACTTACATTACTATGGTGTGTATCATATATATTATAACTTTAAAAAAAAAAAAATTAATATAATTAAGAGTGTAGATAGTATAACCTTTTTAAAATAGTGTATATTAAAATTTTTCCACAAATTAATAGAGTCCTAGGATTGTACGACTCAAAGTTTTTTTTTTTTTTTTTTTAAGAACCAACCAGACACTGAGAAAATATATTAAGTGGGAAAATTTTGACATTCTATCTCTGAACCTTACAAATGCACAAATAATCAAAAACCTACTAACCATCTTTGACAAAAAAGAATTGTTATTCTCCCAATGTCATTATAAAATCACACACTACTATGATGCTTTTTACGTTAGTTCCCTCCTTTATTGATATATAATCGTACGTAATATATGTTTGTGATCATCAATAAAGCTATTTTTTTTATTGACAAAAAAAATATTTTCGAGATCAAATTTTTTTTATCTCCAAAAATATACAATTTGTTACAAAAAATATTTAGAGACTAATTTCACTGTCGCAAGTATACTCGTTAAAATATCGTCTCGAAAAGTCAAAAAATGAGATTTTAAGAATAAAATTTTGAAAATATCACTAATAAATAAACTTTTGGGGCAAAATAATTTGATTCCAAAAAAGTTCATTTTTTGACGCAACACTTTTGATTCCAAAAGGTCAGTAATTCATCACTAACTGTCCAATTTTGTGGCTAACAATAAAATAGTAACATTTTGAGCGACAAAAATATTTTATCCCTAAAAAAAAAAAATTATTCCTATATTTTTGTCTCTAAAATTTTAATTTCTTGTACTGCCATGAAACCCCAAAAAAATCTTCTTCTTTTTTTTATCAGCAAAAATAAACTTTATTGAATAAGAACCAAGGGGAAAACCTTACATCTTACATCAATAAAGATAAAAGAAAGCAGTGCTAATAGCATCATAGTGAATCTTACTTATCCCAACTAGGTTGGCACAAGAAAGCCACCCAATCATGTGCTAATACATGCCAAGAGCTAGTTGATAAGAGTTCAACCAGCAAAACGAGTAACCAAGACAAAGAATCACAGAAGCACACATCATCAGAACAACACAACAGCAACAGCAGAGCAGCACAGAGCAACTCTACAGCAGCAACACAACAGAAATAGACACAACCAACCATTATACCCGAAGCAAAGAGATATACATCAACACCAGCACTCACCAACACACCAACAGCAGACACAACAAAACCATTATACCTGAATCAAAAAATATACACCAGCAGCCACAATTCAAAGCCCCTTGATGGATTCTAAATTATACAGCAGATCATTGATTGAGCAATCCACCCTTTTAGTGTGATACTTCACCAAAAAGGCTATGTGTAACTTGATGGACTCACAAATTTCACACCTGTTAGCCCCTGAACCAGCAAATCTAATCTCATTCCTAGCCTTTCACACAAACCACATAACCACAGATGGCAAGGCATCCCACATACTCTGGAGCATTTTCTTAAATTTAAACCACTCCACCAATCCAAAAGCTGAGTAACATTTTCAGGCACAACCCACACCAAACTCCACCATTTTACCAAGTCAGACCAGATACACCAAGCAAAATGACAATGAAGTAGAACATGACTCACATCTTCAGCACAGGAATTACAAAAGTAGCATAGAGAGGGACCACTGGGATCAAGAGCTCCAATATTCTGAAGAAACACAGAAGTTTTGAGTCTGCCTCTCCATGCCAACCAACCGATGAATTGCATTTTAGGTGGAGAGATGCCCTTCCATAGCAAACTAGGCATCAATACACTTGATTTGTCAGTGCAGGAAATCTGTTCATAAGCTAATTTCACTGAATAAACCCCTGAGGCACCAAAAGTCCACACCAATTTATCCTCAACACCAGATCTTAACACTGGGCCAAAATTAAGCAATTGAATAAGATTAGAGAGATCTACAGATTCCCAGGAATAGAGTCTTCTTCTGAAGTTAAACACCCATCCATTAGGAAAAGACCTTTTACTCAAAATATCAAAGACAAAGGCCTCTTTATCCTGTGAGAACATAAATAGTCTAGGAAAAGCCAACTTTAAACAACTAGCACTAGTCCATGAGTCATTCCAAAAAGAGCATCTATTCCCATCTCCTAAATCAATTCTAATATGAGAGTGCAAATAATCAAAGAAGATAGGCTTAGATACAAATACTAATAGTATGTCAGTCCATACTCTAGAACCACTGATCTGGGAATCAGTTGAAGGCAACCAAGATTTTGGATCATACTTATATTTACTGCAGATAATTTCTTTCCAAAAAGCCTTCTCCACCCACCCAAACCTCCACCACCACTTAGTCAGAAGGCACAGATTCACATCTCTAATCCTTCTAATACCAAGACCACCATCTCTCAATTCTTTAGTAACTTCAAACCACTTAAACATATGAACCTTTTTCTTAAGATCAGAACCCCCCCCCCCCCCCAAAAAAAAATAAAAAGGAAGCCTGAATTCTATCAAGTTCTTTAGAAACTCCTTCAGGTATCTTGAACAAAGATAAATAATAGACGGGAAAATTGCTCAACATAGATTTGATCAAAGATAATCTTCCACCAAAAGACAGATGTCTTCTCTTTCAGCTGGCAAGCTTAACTTTAAACTTCCTAACGATAGGAGCCCATGTTGATTTGAGTCTAGGACTAACACCCAAAGGGAGGCCCAAAAAAGAAATAGGAAGCACACCTTTGGAACAATTGAGAATATCAGCATACTGGTCCAGACTGACCTCTTCTACACCAACTCCAATAACCACACTTTTGCTATAGTTAATCTTGAGGCCAGACACAACTTCAAAATATCTTAGCAACCTCTTAATGCAAAGAATTTCCTCTTGATTGGCCACACAGAATAAGATGGTGTCATCCGCAAATTGAAGGTGTGATACCTTAATCAATTCATTCCTAATAACAACCCCATTAAAAAGTCCCAACTCTCTAGCCCTCAAGATCAAAATATTAAGGCCTTCCACAACCAGATTAAATAGAAAAAGGGAGAGAGGATCCCCTTGTCTTAAACCCCGTTCAGCAATAAACTTATTTGTAGGGCTGCCATTGACTAAGACAGAAATTCTAGCATTAGTAACACAGCTTTGAATCCAACTCCTCAATTTGTGGCCAAATTCAAAACTCTCCATCATATTAAGCAAGAAGCTCCAATTTACACAATCATACGTTTTTTCAAAGTCGATTTTAATAATCACACCTTTCTTTTTTTTACTCCGCCACCAATCCAACACCTCATTTGCTACAAGCACCCCATCAAGGATGAATCTCCCCCCAAAAAAAGCTGACTGGGTAGGGCTAATAATAGAAGGAATAACTAACTTCAGCCTATTAGAAAGCACTTTGGCTAGAATCTTGTACATGGAGCCAATAAGACTAATAGGTCTGTAATCATTGGGGCTACTTGGATTATCACTCTTAGGAATAAGAGCAATAAAAGAGGAAATAAGACCGGAGGCCAGCTTGCCATTAGCAAAAAACTCTTTGAAAAATAACATGATATCCCCTTTCATAAAATTCCAACACTTCCTAATAGCCAAAAGATTAAAACCATTTGGCCCAGGAGCCTTATTCCCATCACAAGCCTTCAAAGCATTCCACACCTCAGCCTCTATGAACTCCTTCTCAAGATCAGAAGCTTGGGAACCAACTAAGGTCTGAAAGACACCCCCTATTCTAGGCCTGGCCTTCCAAGATTTTGAAAAAACACTCTTGAAGTGATTCCAGACCTCTATTTCTACTGCTGCTGGTTCATCAACCACCACCCCATTAGCTACCACTGAGTTAATGAGGTTAATATTCTGTCTGCACTTAACCATCAAATGGAAAAACCTTGTGGTCTTATCACCTCTAAGAGCCCAATCTTGTCTGGATTTTTGGAGCCAAAACCACGCAACCCTCTTACTTAATTTCCAAATTAACTCCTTCAACTCAGCTCTTCTGGATCTCTCAACAAGCAATAACTCTCTAGACTCAGCTAGCAAGTCCAGCTGATGGAACTCCTTCTCAGCAAGTCTTAGTTGGGATGAAAGGTTACCAAACACAATTACATTCCACTCCTTAAGATGCTTCTTTAAACGACCCAATTTTTTGAACAACTTATAACCAGCCCACCCTTCAAACCCTTCTTCAAGCCAAACCTTTTCAGCCATAGGCAGAAAGTCAGAATGGAGAACCCAACAGTTCATAAACCGGAAAGGTTTAGGACCCCAATCCCTATTGTCCTCCTTCAAAATAATAGGTCAATGATCAGACACAGTCCTAGGTAACCCCCAACATTTAAAATTGAAAATAGCAAGCCACTCATAATCAAATATGAACCTATCAATGCGGCTCCAAATTCCATTTTCCCTGGAATTGCTCCACGTGAATTTTCTCCCTAACATTGGCAGCTCCACCCCCTCAAGATTATCAATGAACTTATTAAAATTGTGCATACCCACAGTTCTCTTGGAGCATCCTACTCTTTCACTTATACACCTAATAATCTCATTAAAATCACCCCCAATGCACCAGGGCTTAGGAAACAATGGTTTGATCCTAACAATCAAATCCCATAATTCTCTTCTCTTAACAACTTCATTAGGAGCATAAAGATTGACTAGCACACCATCAAAATCAGATTTAACTTTACCAGCTACCACAATAAAATTCCTGGAACAACAACTATCCTGAAGCAAAAAGACTCCAGGATTCCAAACACACAAAAGACCACCAGCAAAGCCAATTGCACCTACTTCCAGAAAGTCAAAGCTATCAAAAGGCCAAATGGATTTCACCATATCAGAATTGATGACTTCTCTCTTAGTTTCTTGAAAAAACACCATGTCTACTTTCTCATCTTTAAGAACTTTCCTAATTTTCCTCCTTTTGACCTCCCTCCCTAAACCTCTAATTTTCCAGGACAAAATATGCATAATTGATGATAAAAAAAACTCTAGCAAACCCCAAGCACTCAGAAGACTCACCTGCCTTGGTGATTCCTCCTTTGCTCGATCCTTGCCAAATCTTTCCTCTCCAATTCAGCAATTCTGCTAAGCACAACATCTTCCTGAGCATCAAAGTCAATACCCAAAGCTTTACCCAACTGCACAGTTGCTTGAGCTTCATTAAGAATAATTCTCCCGTTGCTAGAACCCGACTTTGAAGATGATGCCAACGAAAATGTCGCAATCGCAGCTTTAAGGGTGGCTCCCTTCTTCGTAACGGCCAATTGATTTCTGCTCCTCTGCCCATGAGATCTCGTAACACCCTGAATCAGTTTCACTGGATGAGGATTCTTACATCCCTTTTTGCCACCCCTGGGCTGAAATTTGGCCTTCGATTGAACCTTATTGACAACACCAATGGTGCTCCCAGAGATGTCTTCCTCCACCGACTCAAATGAGCCACCCTCTATGTCCACAGCCTCTAGATGTTCCCCAATGATAGAAGGCTCAACCTCCATATACTGGCCCACCTTCTCTAAATCAGAAATAGCACACATTTTACCAAGATGAGGCCCAACAATAAAGGGCTCACCCAGCACAACTTTTAAATTCCATCCTGGTTGAGGCCCAATTGACTTACTAATGCTCCTCATGAAGCCCATTTGAGACCTAACAAGACCCAAATCATTAACAGGCCCTACACAATTCAAAAACTTACTTCCCTCATGTTGACAATCAACCCGTTGAACATCATGCACTGAGCATGATTCATTCACAGCCGACACCGAGTCCCAATGACAATGCATGTCAGCCGCTACAGCTTCAACAACCTTCTGGGAAGAGTAAAACTGCACCTCCTCATCATTACCCACCGCCGCTTCAGACCTCTACGTCTTCTTACTCTTGCCACCGACAACTGAAGATTTCGACCGGTGATCGGCAAGCGAACTGAGACCCCACTTCTGCTCCATCTCCTCCACAAAGTCCAAACTTGCCTACCCCTCTTTCACCGAAACAGTAAACTGCTTATTATTACACTCCACATACACCATAGAGTTAATTGACTCCATAACTCTAGTATGCACTAGTATTCTCCCACAAACCAGTGATTTTGAATCCAAGGAATCAACTCTAATGATATCTCCCCACAAGTTCCAATCCTCTAAAAAGTACTCGGATTCCACACATGGAACGGAATGCCGAAACATTGCAGCCAAACAAGACGAGAGGGTTTTAATACAAAATCCTCCCCCCCAAGATCGAATCTCATCACACAAATCCTGGATAATCACAACTACCGAACTGAAATCCTTATCCAATTCAACCTTGGACCCAAACAAGATTAACACAATGTTACCACCTCCAAAGCGAATAAAAAATTAGGATTACAGTTTTTCACCAAAACTTCTAACCTGCCCACCAAAGACAGGGACTTCAAACGGACAATCATAGTTCTATCTAACCAATCACTACCATCCTCTGAAACCAAAACCTTCAACCGACTAATGTCTTCGCCGCCTCATTGTTTCACAACATCCGCGAAGGTTTCACCTCCCTTAACATTAGTGATCTTGCTATTAACCTCTGGGGCTTTCCAAAGTCACCCACAGGCACTGTAGTACTTCTGAAAGCAGCTTTCTGATCCTTGGTTTTGTCATAGTCTGCAAACTTGACCTTCAGCTCTTTGTTATCGCACCACACCCCGTTTGTCCTCTGAACTGCAATCCCCGCTGCAACTTCACAGTCGTACCTAACAAATCCAAACCTCGTCTCCACTTTGCTTCTCTTGTAGGGTATAAACACATGGCGAACAACTTCGAACTTGGAATACATCCTAAACAACCTATTCAGGTCCATCTCTGCGGGCAAGTTGTCCACAAAAATTGTAATAAGGTTACTGGCGAACACCCTTCTATTTTGACCCTGTGCCCGTCTCTTATAGAGCACTGGTTGCCATCCACCGCCAAAATGCCTACCCTCAATCTTCTGTAAGTAAATCCATTAAACACATCAACATGTATCTGTCATGAAATCATTATGGTATACGCTCAACCAACCTACTTGGTTTTTTTTTTTTTTTTTTTTTGGTTGGTAAAGAAAACTTTATTGATGAAACACATACAAAGTACGGTAAATTACAACAATAAAGAAAGCTCCTTCCTTCTAGTTGGTGAGGAACCAGCTCCAAAACGGGCTTAGTGAGCTAAGTGTGTAATCACTCAACTACTTAGATTTGCCAGGTAATAAAGTCAGGGAAATTCCAAAGCTTTGTCTGTTAAAAGAAACGGGCTTAGTGTTTGTGATCTTGTGAGCTAGTGTTGGTTTCTCACCAACACTATGCTCGGTTTCTTTTCTTTTCCTTTCTCCTTTCTCTTCCTTGTTGATGTTTTCTCATATGTAATGTATGTTTCTTCATCAATAAAGGATTTTCTTTGCTGATCAAAAAAAAAAAAAAGAAAGGGAATAATAGCAGCCTTTACTATCCATATCATTTGCAAAACATTAATAGCCTTATTAACAACTTAGGCTTACCATGTTTTCATGTCATGGTAATGATAAAACTGTGATTATTGAAAGAAAAAAAAATGGCATAGGTTTCCTTACTTCACACACACACACACACACAAAAATGAATAAATAAAATAAAATAATTAGGACTTTCTTGCTTGGCAGTCCCGTTGGACAAACACCATTTTCATTGTAAATGCATCATATCTTATGTATTTGTGAGCCTGATGAGATTGCCATTAGATGCAAATCTAGCCCAATATATCTCTACCATATCTAGCTTACTCCTTTGGTGACCTAACCAGTTTTGATAATATACCATAAAAATCTTACTGCAAATAAAATTACAAACACACCAGCAAACATCTATCAAGCAAGCATTGTTAAAATTCTAACTCATTCTATACACTTTGCTGCCATCCAACTACATAGGTTAAGGCCACGGTAATGACAAAATTGTGGTTGTTTTTTTTTTTTTTTTTTTTTTGTTGATCAGCACAAAATTGTGGTTGTTGAAAGAAAGAAAAAGAAGAAATACCAAAAGCTTGTTAAAAGAAAGGAAATAACAGCAACCTATCCATATCATTTGCAAAACATTGGTAGCCTTATTAACAACTTAGATTTACCATGTTTTCATGTCATGGTAATGATAAAACTGTGATTATTGAAAGACATAGGTTTACATCACACACACGCAGCAAAATAAATAAATAAAAAATTAGGGCTTTCTTGTTTGGCAGTCCCATTGGACAAACATCATTTCACTGTAAATGCATCATATCTTATGTATTTGTGAGCCTGAGATTTACATTAGATGTAAATCTAACCCAAAATGTCTCTATCATATGTAGCTTACTCCTTTGATGACCAAGCGGCCATGTTTGTTCGGTTCTATGAGTGAGTGGATTTGACTAATAGTGAGGGAGGGCTACGTAGAGAGTGTTTGGTTATGCAAGATTGTGATGGGATTGACATTCCAAGGAGACTAGCAATCCCCCTTCTTGGTTGGACTAGCATGGAAGGAAAACATAGGATTAGAAATTTAGTGATGGAATTAATGGATTAAAATATTTTTAATATTATTTATTTTTTCAAATAATTTATTTGTGAAAGAAATATTTAATTTTTTTTTTAATAGATACTAAAAAAAATATGATTTTTTTTATATGTAGTGAATTTTTAAATGATTTTTACGCCAAAATTTATATTTTTAAGTGTCTCTAGATTAAGTAGACTTAAAAAGTACAAAAATAATAATTATTATAATATTAAAAATTAAAAAAAATATATTAATTTTATATATTAATACTATAGTATTACTATATATTAATACTATCTATAGTATTACTAATCCGGTGGTGCACAAACAAATACTTTATCCTACATCTCTAACCTAATATCATCACACTAATAATCTACTCATTTAATTTCACCATACTCTTAATCTTTTTTATCTTATAAAGCCAAATAAACGAAGCCAACCAGTTTTGATAATATCCCATACTACAAACACACCAGCAAACATCTATCAAGCAAGCATTGTAATCCCTCAACTAGTTGAGGTAATGACAAAAGAAAGCTACATAGGTTAAGGCCAGGGTAATGACAAAATTGTGGTTGTTGAAAAAAAGAAAAAGACTTACATTGAATCACAAGTTAATAAAGTCCTAGGATTGTATGGCTCAAAAGTTTTTGGTTCTCAAAAACAAAGAATTTTCGTTTTCATGATATCACTACAAAATCACATTAAATTCTGTAAAAATCTTACTACAACTAAATCCATTAAACAAACATGATTGGTGCCCCGAATATAGGGGCACTAATACCCCGAAATTGCCTAAAATGGAAAAAAAGAAAAACAGTCAAGGCAAAAAAAAAAAAAAAAAAAAAAAAACCAAAACTGGAAATTTCGGGACTTTAGTGCTAAAGTTTTTAGTGCTAAAAAGTTTTACCCATCCATTAAATACATGAACATGTTTCTGTCATGAAATCATTACTAGTTCAATCTGCCCACTTTGTAATTCCTCAACTACTTAAGCTTGCTAGGTACTGAAGTCGGGGGGAAACGACAAAATTTTGGTTGTTGTGACAAAGAAAATGTATACTTCCATTTACCTTCTATAGTTTAGGTCATGTGTGATTTATTTATTGACGTTTGAAAATGATCATAAAATTTTCATGTGATTTGCGAATTGAAATAAAGTATATGGGATTAAAGTGTCCTTTTTTTTCAAACAAATGACAAAAATACAAGAGTATTTTAGTCTTTTTTATTAAGTCATTAATGGACTTAACGGTATATTTCAGTCCACAAACTATAAAAAAGTTATGTAGTCATTTTCAAATATTAAGGTGCCGTTTGGTAACACTTACATTTTCAGTTTTCTGTTTATATTTACAAAAATTTAAAAACTCAAATAAAAACTTGTTTGGTAAAATTTTTTATTTATAAATCAATGGTCTCAGTTTATAAATTTGAACAAAAAATGAAAACACAAAAAATGTGTTTCCGTTTTGAGTTTTGAGTTTTTTTTTTTTTTACCACCCAACACTAGCCACCACCCGCCACCATTTTCCACCACCGTCTTTCGCCACCACCACCCACCCCCCACCCCCTACCACCACTCACCAGCCACCACCCACCTGCCACCCACTCGCCACCACCACCCATCCACCCCTCGCCACCACCACCACCACCAACCACCCGCCACCCACCACCCGGCCGCTACCACCACCCGCCACCTACTTGCCACCACCACTCACCAGCCACCTGCCAACACCATCCACCACCTGCCACCACCAGCCACCCACCACCACCAGCCACCACTACCCACCACCACCGCCACCGCCACCACCACCACCCACCACCCACCACCTACCACCACCACCCACTCGCTACCACCTATCACCCGTCACCGTCACCCACCCACCACCACCACCACCCACCACCACCCGTCATCCGCCACCCACCTACCACCACCACCATCATCACCACCCACTCGCCACCACCCACCATCACCACCCACTGTCACCCACCCACCTACCATCACCACCCACCCGCCACCACCCACCGCCACCCACCGCCACCTGCCATCCGCCACCCACCTACCACCACCACTACCCACTCGCTACCACCCGCCACCGTCACGCACCCATCCACCCACCACCACCAGCTACCCACCACCCACCGCCACCACTTTCCACCACCATCTTCCGCCGCCACTTGCCACCACTTGTCATTTCTCACTTTTTTTTATATTTTTAAAATTTTTTAAACATTTTATCAATTACCAAACGCATTTGTAGTTTATATTTTTCTAAAAATAAACAAAAAATAAACAAAAACCAGTTTATAAAATTTTTATAAATATAAACTGAAAACGTAAACGTTACCAAACACACCCTAAGGGATTAACTGCACATGGCCAAACAGCATAGAATAAGGTAAAGTTTGCCCATAATAACAACTCTTATTACTCCCTTGTGAGCTTAATTTTAAAGGGAGGTTATGAGTTCAACTCTTCTTAAGAGAATTGAATTAGGTGACGAGCATTTAATACTTTGGCCCTATTTGGTAGGGTTTATTTCCAACTTATTTCAGCTTTTAACTTAATTTAAGTTATTTTGATGTGTTTGGTTTAGCTTAACAATACAGCTTATAGCTTTTTGTAAGTCAAAAATCAACTTATTATTTGAATGGGGGAGGAAAAGCTTAATTTATAAGTCAAAAATCAGCTTATGTTCACAACTATAAGCTATTAGGCTATAAGTTATAATCACTTTCCCACAACTCTACCAAACAGACCTTTATAAGAGTGAGAAGCCTAACTTTCATAAATACTAATCTAATAACTAATAACTATTTTTCTCGATAAAAAAAACTCCTCTTATTGTCCTTATCATTTGCAAAATATTAATAGCCTTATTAACAACTTAGTTTATCAGGTTCAAAAGTCGAGGTAATGACAATACTGTGGTCTTTTAAAGAAAGAAAATGCCATAGGTTTACCTTAAAAACAAAAAGAAAAAAGAAAATGTAAAAAAGGTTAGGACTTTCTTGTTTAGCAATCCCATTTGGCAAACACCTTGTAAATATATCATATCTTATGTATCTATGAGTCTAAGAGTGTGATTGGATGCAAATTCAAGCCAATATGTTTCTATTCTCTAGTATATTCTTTCTCCAGTCTCTGGCATGTTCCTTTGGTGACCTGGCTAGTTTTGATTACAGCTCGAGTAGTCCCAGAGTGGTCATCAAGTGGTTATATTCTCCTTGCAGTATTTTAGAGCTACCTTTCAAAGTACAGCATGCATAAATAAACCGCTTGATTGGTCACTACTAGAAAAAGGGACATTGGACATGGAACATTTTGTAACAGTTTAAAAATCGCCACAAAAATCAAATTTTTGCAATGGTAATTAATGGTGTTGAGATTTTTTTCTTTTTTTTTTTTTCTTTTTTGCGACTGAAAAACTAAGTCTGTGGCAAAAAATAAGATTATATGCGATGGTACGTTAAATGTTGAAAAATTTTTCTAGCCTTAAATTTTTAATTTTTTTTATTATTTTTTTTTTTCAACTCTCTTTTGACTGTCCGTTGCAAAATGTTTATTTTTTGCTCATTCATTTGTGATGGGCCTTAACATCGTCGCAAATGATAATTCCTAAATTCGCGCCCACCCCTCCCACCCTTCCTCTTTCCCACTTTTCCCAAACTCTCTGTATTCTCTAAGGATCAAAAAAAAACAAAACACTTTTAACATCTTGCTTGTTTCCACTTTTCAAAAAATTCTACTTTCTTATTTTCCGTGTTTTTTCGTTTTTACTGAATTTTTTTAAGATTTTAAGCAATTTTTTTACTTTTTAGACACACCTAACATAAATACACCTAAAAAGTAAAAAAATTGTAAAAAAAATCTTTTAAAAATTCACTAAATACCAAAAATATAAAGAAAAAATACAAGAATTCAGTACATTTTTTTTGTATTTTTATGTATTTATTAATTTTTTAAAATATTTTTTCACAAATTTTTTACTTTTTAGATACATCTAAGTAAGGTGCATCTAAAAAAGTAAAAAAAAAATGTTTAAAATTTAAAAAATATTTACTAAAAACAAAAAAATACGAAAACCAAAAAAGTCAATTTTCAAAAAACTTAATCCAGAAAACTCAAACCAAACACACTTAATCATTATTGTGTTTATTTGATTATTGTTAGATTATAAATGTATTTAATCACTACATGATTTCAATAGGATTATCATCATTGTAGGATGTAATTAAAGTTTCTTTGGATAGTTCACGTATACCAATAGTCCAATTGGCAGAGAGACTTCTTATTAGTGACGATCCGTTGTGTGAAATTGATAGAGTTCCAATTGGCCTTGAATATTGCAAAGTCTTTGTCTTGAAAGCGAAAAAGCTGAACGTTCTTTTGAAAACAACATCCCGAGGTCTAAGAACAGTTGGAGAAGTTGTTAGAAAATACATTGTGTGGCACTCAATTCGTATATATGTTACAATCTTATTTATTTATTTATTTATTGAAACAAATATCAAATATTTTACATTTCTCTTTAAACTTGAAATTAATTATATTGTAAATGATGAATTTTTTTTTTTCTTTTGCAGATTCAACCCTTTTGAGTATGTAATGATATCTTCGCATATCGATATTGGAGTTTACTGTTGATATTAAAACAATCTATAATATATATATATATTTTTTTATTTGTATTGTCAATACTTTTGTTTTGTTTTAGATACAAAAATTTACACTACTACAAAAATAGTTAAATATCATACTTTGACGAAAAAAAAAAAAATCTTAATCACACTTAATTTGATTGAGTGTGATAATATTCATGTTTTATGTCACTTTTCAATTAAGTGTGATTATGTATATATGTTTTTAATCACACATTCTAATTAAAGTGTGATTATATATACACTACTACTTTTTAATCACACTTTTTAAATAAGTGTGATTAGATATATATTTTTTATCACACATTCTAATTAAAGTGTGATTATTTATATATTTTTTAATCACACCTTCTAATTAAAGTGTGATTATATATACACTACTACTTTTTAATCACACTTTTTAAATAAGTATGATTATATATATTTTTTATCACACATTCTAATTAAAGTGTGATTATTTATATATTTTTTAATCACACCTTTTAATTAAAGTATGATTATATATACATTACTACTTTTTAATCACACTTTTTAAATAAATGTAATTATATACATATTTAATCACACTCCACTACAAGAAAAAGCATCTTTGGCGACTAAAAAAGCACATTTGGTCGCTGAAAGTATAGGTTTTGGCGACTAAAAAAGCATTAGTAGCCAAAAGTAAAGATTTTTGGCGACTAAGAAAATTTAGTAGCCAAAAGTATAGGTTTTAGTGACTAAAAATCTGTTTGGTTGCCCATATATGGCTTTTACCGACTAAAAAAATTTTAGTAGCCAAAAATAAGGCTTTTTGGCGACTAAAAAAAAATTAGTAGCCAAAAGTGAAGTATTGGGTGATTAAAAAGATGTTTGGTCGCCAAAAGTGAGGCTTTTACAGACAAAAAAAATTTTAGTAGCCAAAAGTGAGATTTTTTGGCGACTAAAAAAAATTTAGTAGCCAAAACTAAGGCATTGGGCGACTAAAAAGATGTGTAGTAGCCAAAAGTGAGGCTTTTTGGCGACTAAAATGAAGTTTAGTTGCCAAAAGTGGTAATTTTAGCCCAGGAATTAAATTTTTTAACGACTAAAAAATAATTAGTAGCCAAAAGTATAGAATTGGCGACTAAAATTATATTTAGTCGCCAAAAGTGTTCTCTTTTTTTCTAGTAAATAATTTATTTTTACATAAATTATGTTCAATAAAAAATAATTATTTTTATATATATACTTTTATATTAATACGGGTCTATGTACTATATAAATAATATATGTTGCATATATAATCATATGGTGTTATAGAGGTGTAGTAGAAAGAGTGTGTTGTATAAGGTGTATGGTGTGAGAGGGTTGATGGTTTGAATCTCCACAAGAGCAAATAAGAAGCTAGTGAGTGTAATATATATATTTTTTGATCTAAATGTTATTAATCACACTTAAAAGGTGTGATCTAAATATTTTTAATCACTTAAAATATATAATCTAAATGTTATTAATTACACTTAAAATGTGTGATTAAAAATGACCTCTTTTAATCACATTTCAAATATCACACTTTAATAAAACTTAAAATGTGTGATTAAATAACATATATCACATAAAAAAAGTGTAATTTTTATCTGTTTTTGTAGTAGTGTTATGTTCTTGAATTATCAAAAATTATTAGAGGATATTTTATATATTTTTGTAAAGAATATTTGGTTGACAATTGTTACAGGGTACATATATATTATTATTTGTATAATTTTGTGAATGTAAATGTGGATGTGGATGTATTTTATTTTAGAAAATATTAATAATTTGTACAGTGAATGAATTAATAAAATATGTATTTATTTTATGAAAATAATTTTATTGCGACAATAATAAACCGTTGCTAATGTAATCATCATTTCCTTATATTTTATTAGCGATGAGTTAACCTGTCACATATACATATTAGTTCAAATTTTTAGTGACGGTTTAAACTGTCGCAAATACGGTATTAATTTAATTCTAATTTTTTGATGACGTTTTAGATCGTCGCTAATAATACTTTTCACTACATCAAATACCATCGCTAACAAATTTTTTGGCGACGGCAACCAAAATCATCGCTAAAAGTGTAGTTTTCTCCCTTTTTTTGTGTCAGGTTAAACCATCGCAAAAGCCATTGATTTACCGTCGCTACAAGAAAGTAACAGTTTGTAACTGTCGCAAATGCCTTTTGTCACGCCCTCTTCCATCACCCCCCATTTCCTGTCGCCACTCCGTCCCAAAAAGTCTTTTGCAATGACATGCGAACCTTTTGTGACGTTTAAGGCCGTCACAAAAGCTTTAATTTTTAGTAGTGGGTTCTAAGTTAATCAAGCCAGTTATTCCCATGTTTGAGATGAGATATGAATCTATAATCTTGACGTTTCTTTACAAGAGTTCTAGTGAGATCCAACCTTATTGCTTAATGAATTGAATTAAATCAATTGATCAATGCACCATGGATTAAAGAATACCAATAGCATCAGATTGAATTACACGTTATAAGGGAGAAGTTCTTTCCAGAGATTTGAGCTTGGAAGTTGTGGTAGATTTCAAAGTTAGTTTGCCATCGTGGATTTGACATTACAGTCGAAATTCCGTGTTCTAAACGAAGTTAGAAAAGGCACAAGGGTTTTGATTCAATTTTTGGTGTGAATTAGCTAGGCAACTGAGTGAATTCATAATGTAGTTCCTTATCTTTATAGTGATTTTTTTGATATTTCAACCTGTGAATTTTTTAACTCATAGTTGGAGGTGCTCCAATTGTGATTTTTCCATATTAAAATCCCTTTTGTCTTGAAATTGGTTTAGATCTAATTTAGTTTTCATGGAATTAGATTAGATGTAATTGTGATTGATTGTTGACATTGTTTAATTAGCTGAAGAGATTGGTGTAATTGAATTATAAGGACAAATTAACCATATCGGATTAGGAATTTTTCAAAGAGAATCAACTTTACGTTAGTAGCACTCACTCATATTATTGTGGAAGACATTAGCCTCACCGGCAACTTAATTAGGTTTACGAGGTACAAAATTAAAGTAAATGACAAAACTGTAGTTGTTGAATGAAGAAAAATGACCTAGGTGTGTTGATTACCCAATTAGAATCAAAATCTGGGCGCTATGATTACTTGAGGAAAATAACTTAGGTTTACATTAGCAGCCCTTAGTCGGAGGCATATTACCTTCAGTTCATAATCTGAACTAGATGGTGTTGTTTGGGCCCGTAGGTCTATTACGGATTCCATTTCGATGATTTAAACCGTTTATTTTGTTAGGCACTTTATGATTTTCATTCACAAAAACAAAAATTAAGTCGATTCAATAATCATAATTTATTCAATTTATTGTGCTTGTCACCAAAAACTTATTGATTTATTTTTAAAAATGCAATGTTGTCCATTTTTGTGTGTGACAAACACAATAAATTGAATAAATTACAATTATCGGATCAACTTAATTAATTATTTTTTAGATGAAGTAGATGAAGTACTCAATAAAATTAACAGTTTAGATTATCAAAACGGGACTTGTGATGAGTCTCCTAAGTCCAAACAATAACCTCCAATTGAGATTATGGATTGGAAGGAATCCTCTTCCCCCTTACTCATATTATTTTGGAAGACTCTAAGAACTTAGTTTACCAGGTAGTAAAGCCAAGGTACAATTAAAAAATTATAATTATCTATACCTATATTATATATAAAGTAAACACCGTTTTATGATATCCTTAAGTTTGGTTTCTTATGTTGTTAAGTGTCAACTTTTCTTTTAAAAAGAAAAAATTAGATAGATGGGAAAAATGAGACTTAAACATTGAACCTTATGTTGAATGAATAACACACTTACCACTTGAGATTGAATAACAATATATTTTTTTGATCAGCAAAAAAGAGCTTTATTGATGAAAAAAGACACCTTACATGCAAAAAGACATCAACAAAGCCTGGAATTGGAGAGAATTGGTGAGAGACCAAACCAGACCAAACCAGAGGAACTACAGAAAAAAAAACAGGACAATTCATCAGCACAACAACTCTGAAGGAGAACAGATTTGGAAGCAGCTTTGAAGCAATAACAGATTTGGAGCAATACACCTCTACAGCAAAACACACACAACTCTGGAACTTCTTGCCTCAAGACTAGCAGACCTCAGCAACCATACACAACACTCTACACCAAACAAACACAGCAACCCCTTGACATTCTCAGGACCCAGCAAGAGTCCGCCAACCCTTTTCACATACTGATGTAGGCCCTCAACATTTACGCAAGCTGGATATGGTGGTTCCCCTTCCATTTACTCATAGCTGGAGTTGGTGCAACCTGATGAAGATGGAGACCAATCTCAAGAACTGAGATGGAAACACACAAACAAACAGCAACACCGGGATCAGCAGAAGCAGAAGCAGAGCCAGGACAAGCAGAACCAGCATGCTCACTCTACAGACAGGACACAGGCGAAACAACAGCAGAAAGCAAAGCAGCCAGGCCACCCCTCACAAACCCCCATGAGTAAAACAGTTAAACTTAGCCCAGGCAGACTGTAACCTGATTAAGATGATGAACCAACTCATTGACTGAGTAAACCACAGCTGGGCTATGAGCTTTGACCCACAAAGCAATCCTCACTTTGATGGAATCACACAGACTTTCAACATCAGCATGAACCTTATTAAAAATACAATCATTCCTCTGCTTCCATAAGGACCAGAGCACTGCCAGAGGAACAACACTCCAGATTAACTTCAGCTGCTTTGATAATTTCCAACCAGACCACCAGGTAAATAGACTGCTCACTGTCCCAGGAGTAACCCAATGAATACCCCACCAACTGATGATCTAAGACCAAATTCTCCAGGAAAAGGGGCAATGCAACAGCACATGGGTGCCACTTTCCACCTCCCCAATACAAAAAATACAGTTGACAGAAAAACCAGCATCTAGAACACCAATTCTTTGAAGATAGCTGCAGGACTTAACTCTCCCTTTCCAAGCTAACCAACCAAAAAATTGAACCTTTGGAGGCGATACATTCTTCCAAATGAACTCAGCAATCTTGCTATTATTACCAAGGCCCAATTGACACCATCTGTGGGCAGATGCAACCGAGTAAGACCCAGAGGAATCTGCACTCCAGCTCAGACAATCCCTCCTACCTTCCCTGAGATCCGGAACAGTAAGTAGCACTGAAAACAATCTCTGCAACTCCTCCATCTCCCACTGAAACAAAGACCTTCGAAAATTCAGATTCCACTCCCCAGCACCAGATCTTCTACTGTACACCAAGTCCACCGAATCCTTCTTGCCCACTGTTACAGAGTACAATCTAGGGAATGCTTCTTTGAAACATACATTACCAACCCAATTGTCCTTCCAAAAAAGTATTCTCTTCCCATCTCCAATAACAAAGTCTAAATTATTTTTGAAAAAAGCCACCAGATCAGGTCTACCTGAGGCGAGCCCCAAAATATCTTTCCAAATCAAAGAGCATCCGCGGTTCTCCATAGGAGCAGGCCACCAACCCCTCCCATCCTCATAATACTTGCTACAAATCACCAACTTCCAAAGAGTTCTGTCTTCAGCCCCAAACCTCCACCACCACTTTAAGAGAAGACACTCATTCATAAGCTTGATCCTTTTAACACCTAAGCCCCCTTGACTTTTACTTTTAGAAATCTCCTCCCACTTTGCTACAATATATAGTAAATATTTTATTTTATTTTTACTTATTTGAATTGCTAACGTATTGCATTTGTTAAGTATTATACTATATATAGAGTGAACACCCTAGTGGTGTCCTGAAGCCTTCACTTTTTATGTTGTTACTATAAAATCACCTTAAAATTGTATTTAAATCATAAATTTAGATAGAAATTTGAAAAGTGATATAGAAATTTGGAGGTCTGTCCATCTGGTTGCTCTGTGGTCTATATGGAAGCTAAGGAATGAGTGTATCTTTAATGGTGCTGTTATAGATGTTGGGGATCTTTCTGACCTGATTAAAGCAAGGGTGGCTATTTGGCTGGTTTCATCATCAAAGGGATGGCAGTACTTGGTTAGTGACTTTGTGTATAATCTTAACCAGGTTTGAGCATGTATAGATGGGGGTTGAGATCTTTGTTGACAACTTTGGGCTTTCCTTTTCTGCTTTGCACTAAGCAGGGGTTGTAGTGTTGGTGCTGGTGTATGGTTGGTTTGTTTGTCTCTTTGTATTTCCTGTTTTTTCTAGCCTTTGTTGGTGCTTCACCAATCTGGTCTTTGAGCTTGCAACGGATTATGTAGTCATCATGGTGCCAACCTAGTTAGGATTAGGATAGTTACTATGATGCTTAGCTCCTTGGCCCTCTTTATTGATGTATTCTTCAAGTATTTATTCTTTTTTAATCAATAAAGTATCTTTTTTTCGCTGATTAAAAAAAAAATCTTTTCTAAATCTCTAACCATATCTAAGATTATGTTTAGATTATAAATTTGAGCAGAGATTTGAAAAGCAATATATTTCTCTTTTTAAACTCCTAGCTAAAGGGATTGAATTATCTAACTTGAGAAAGCGTTTGGACTTGCCATACTCATTTGAAGGCGAACCTCAGCAATCTGAACCATTCACTTTTTAGGACTCATATTCATGCAAAAAATTAAGATAATATGACATCAATAGATATATGTTTAAATCATTTTTGTTTTAAAAGTAACCATCATACAAATATGATTCAAACACATATTTACCAATATCCGATCATCTTATTAAGGGGCATTTACTTGCAGAAACCTCTGCTGAAGTTTTGGAAGACTATCTAAGCAAATCAATCTATCTAGTTCCAAAACAAAATACTTGTACCAATTAGTCTTACATATTTTTAATTGTTATAAAAAAAAAAGTCCTATTTTTCTATTTTTTTAAATTTAAAGACGTTGCACATCTTACCATCGTCGGACCTCCACTGGACTTTTGTCAAACAATCATTGGAGCTCGCCGAAATGTTCAACTTTGCCAGAGTATCACTAGAAAATTGCCGGATATTGAGAATATCGCCGAAAATTCAATGGAATATCCAAAACATCGTCGGGAAAGGGAAGCAAAAAAAAAGGGGAAATTAGACTGAAAATATAGTAATATTTAACCACATCCTTTCCAACACCACAAAGCACGAAAAACAAAACAAAACAAAACAAAACAAAAAAACTTTTTATCATACAGAGCACATAATTTTCAATTCACAAAATTATAAAAATTTAGAGTTTGAATTTATTTCTTATCAAACTACATAAATTTATAGTTTCAAAACTACAAAAATTATCAGTTTGCTCGTTTACAATTTATCAAAACACAATTTCACGTCACGATGATGGTGGAGATCTTAGATCACTAGTTTCTAAGGATTTGTAACTTTTTAGTTTGTAAATATTTGCTCTTTTTTTTTGTTATTTTAATAAAGGGGAAAAAAAACAAAAAAGCTAAGTCAGAGAAAAGCATAAACGTATTTTCAAAATTGTAAAATTTTTCAATTTTCACCGCCTATAACTAAAATTCAAAAAATATGTGTTTAAAACTTTAAATTTTCTCCATTAAAACAGGAAATAAGAAGTGTGTAGCTAGTAGCGGAGTTAATTAGGATTTTGATTCATGGGGAGCACCATTAATCCTTAGCAATATCAATTACAAAACTTAACCAAATTCAGTTTTCATTTGGTGATAGAATGGCCAAAGATCAACGTGATATCAAAATTATGTGCCTTAGGTATGTTTTAATTAACCGATGTTTTTTTTATTTGTAATTTTAGTTATTAAGTATGATGATAATCACAATTTAAAATGTAATAACATGCATACAAAAAATTAAAAAAAAAAAAAAGAAAAAAGAAGAAGATAGATGTGGAGAAAAATAAGAGAGAAATGAAATGGATAGATTATAATGGTAAATTAGAAGGAATTGATTAAAAGGAAAGAGAAAAGAACAATGAGATAAACATTTTGAAATATTTGAAAATTAAGAGGGAGTTAATTGAAAAATTGTTTCCAATTAGAGGTAAAAGTGTAATTTTCAAAAAAAAAAAAAAATTAAGTCCGACACGTACCGCCCGGACCCTATGTAGCTTTGTCCTTGTGTGTATCAAAGAAAAAGAAGAAAAGCTGAGAAATCGAAAGAGAGAAACAAATATAAAGAGAGGATTGCACTCCAACAACCATTTTTTGGTTTAATTCTGGCCAGATCTGATGTAGGTTTACTCAAATATACTTTAAATCTGAATATTCTGGTAAGTCTTGTCTTGTGATCTTGGCCAAGTCTGAGTAGATTTATGTTAAAAACATTTTCAGAAACTCATCTCATTCGCCGTTGATGAGGACAAAGCAAGGAGTCGATGGTTGGTGGTTCTTGGTGAACCCCAATTGATGGTGGTTGTCAATCACCAGTGATAGAGATGATCACAGATTGGGTTGGGTTGGGTTGAGTTGGGTCGAGTAGCATCCCATCCATCATCCGTCCAAAATTAAGTAGATTGGAAAAAAATCAATTCCGCATCCGTCTACTGATTTGGCAGATGTGGATTGAGCAGGCCGTACGGGTTGGGAATGGATGTGATCTGTTTGACAATTTAGTCTTTACAAATTTTAGGCATTTTTTCAAATTATAATTCATTAATTTTACAATCTTCAATAACTAATAATTTGAAAAAATATGTATTATTTGTCTATAACATATTGTTTTTTATTTTCACAAAAATTAATATTTTATTATTTATACTCTATATTGTTATTTGTTAGCAGTTCTCTTTTCTTTTCTTTTTTTTTTCTTTTTTTTTTTTTTTTTGAATTTCATCTACGGGTGTATACCCTAGGCGATGAGTGGATATCATAAAGAGAAAAAGAAGAAGGAAAGAGCCTTAGGACCTTTGGGTCTACAAAAAAAAGTTGTGGGATTAATGGAGTAAACCTTCTTATATCAGAACTTATGGGTAATTAACTCTTTAATTTTTTAAATGAATATTCTATTCAACAATTACAAAATGCTGGACGATTCGAATTATTGAAATAAATCATAAAATAAACTTATCAAATTCAAACATTGCCTCACGTTGAAATATCCAACTTAAAAAATCAAATTTCTTACCTAAGTCCATGACTCCACCATAACGTAAATTATCAGTTTATTATTTTAATAGGCTATTTTAGTTTTTGGCTATTTTAGAAAACTAAAATTTTTGTATTTAAAAAAATAGTTAGATTTTTTTTATAATTAGATGTGATATTTGTGAGAGAAAAAATGAAATGATTATGTATTTAATGTGACATTTTATCTTATTAATTATTTTAATCTATTTTATCTTTTAATACTATTTTAACCCAAAAAAAAACTAAAAACAACTTCTACCCAAACTCATAACATGCAGTCCATTAATTAGGTGTAAAGTCCGGACAGTGACGAAACTATGCTAGTGGTAACAAACGACAAGATTTCCATCATAACATGCAGTCCATTGATTAGGTTTAAAGTCTGGACAGTGACGAAACTATGCTAGTGAACAAACAACAAGATTTCCATTGGCCGTGATTACTGACCCCTCAGATTCCAAAGGGTCTGAGACTCCGTTTGGAAACAAGTTAATTTAATAATTTTTTAGTTATTTGGTTAAAATATGAGCTAAAAAAAATTAGTATATTTAGAATAATTTTTTGACTTTTTACGAAAAGATGTGTAAAAAGTAGAGAGAAAAGAGAATCTTTGACTTTTTGGTATAAATTATTAACTTTTTAACTAATTGAATAACTTTTTGACTTTTTAACTAAAAATGAGGGTTCTCAAACGAGACCTGAGTCTCTTTTGTATAAATTAATGTGGGCCTACGACTAAATTGTTTATTTGGATGTTGAAGGAAACTAGTGAGCGCGCCTCGCGCGCAAATGGGTGCCCATTGCAGTGAGTAAGTTTTTTAAATTTATTTGTGAGATTTAAAATTGCTGATTTAATCAAACATGTATTTTTATTTTTTTTTTTGGTTAAAAAAAAAACCCTATCTTTATAGTCTTTTATACGTTCAAAATTAACACAATTCAAAAAATAAATAAATAAAATACTTAAGCATTGTTCACTTTTCAAAATCTAAGGTGGTACAACTAAATTGTTTTTTTTATTAATTCTTTATTCTATTGCAACTCTCTCCAAAATCTCAAGTTTAACTTTATTTTTTATTTTTTTAAATCTATTGTTTAGCTCTTTTTTCCTTTACTTATATGCCACAATACAAATTAAATTTTTTTTTGTTGGCCACTATGACTCTCTTAAGGGTTTAGTTCCAAGAGGAGATTTAGATTCAACTCTCCGTAAAGAAAAGTTAAATTAGGAGGCAATCACTTGATATTCTACAAGAGTAGAGATGCTAACTCTCATAAGAACTAATCTAACTATTAACAATTGACTTTCGCAAATCAAAAAAATTACAAATTAAAAATTTCTATGATATTATCTAACCATACTATCAATTTAAAGCTACTAAGTTTTTATTCATGATTTATTTGAATGTTATTAAAAATAAATATTATTTTTGAAGACATAGTGTATATATTACTTTAAAAAAAAAAAATTAAAAATTTGTTGTTAACTTTTAACTAAGTCTGCATTAAGCTTAACCTAAAAAAAAAAAAAGACACTTTTTAACAAAATTTGTTTTGAGAATTATAAAATCTCAAATAAAATTTGTATTTTTTTATATTATTAAAATATCAATTGAGTTATATTTGCCTATAAAATTGAAAAGATTTTGAAAATATAAAACATCTATCTTACAAAGTATCACAAATTTATTGAGTTAGACATTAACCACTCCTATAAATTGAAGAACCATTTTGAATATTTCAAACATTAATTTCCTTATAAATATTTGTCTTTGCAGGTATCTATTTGCAGGTATTATTCCATAAATTCCAATTTACATACTTATATTTCACTCAGTTTAAATTATTTTTTAATATTCTAATAATGGGTGACATAATTATCAAAATATTCCTAATAACAATAGGGTAAAGCACGTATTAATATTTACATTAACAGTGTGAATATTTCATTATGTGAACATTCACACTATCAAATTTATTTAATATGAATGTTCACATCACTAAGTTACTAAGGGTTCAAAAAAATATTTATAAAGGTAAAATTATTCTTAAAATACCTTAAATATGATAATTAGGATTTTATAAATCAAACATCCAAAATAATATGATTTAATAAAATATAAGAATATCTTATAAACTAATTGAGATACAAAAAAGAGAATTTTCTAATAAATTCCCCATCTATGTGTTGCCTCAAAATTCATTGACTACATATTTAAAATATTTAAAAAGTATTTATTCTAATCTTTTTTTTCTTTGTAAATATCCACTTGTGTAAAACCCCAATTAGCTAGTTTTGTTTTTAAAATTTTACTTTAATTAGATCAACTTTGTCTTACTCCAATCAAATCTCTATAATCTTATAATTCTTGAAGTTCACATTATATATATCATACAAAAGAAATATTTAAGTTAGCTGACCTCTGTGAATTTGTATTCAACTTACGTCTTTTTATAAAATCACTTATATAAATTTGTAAAAATTTACATAATTTTCTGATAAGATTATATATGGTGTGCATTGTACATTGAAGTATTTTCCCAAGTTATGACATTTTGTGGCGTTAATAAATTATTATAATTAAATCATCACTTTAGATCATAACCAAATATAATTTGAGGAAACTTTTGTGGTCATAATTAAAATAAAAATCACAATAAATCGTAACTAATATCATAATGAATTATAACTAAGGGTCATAACCAAAAACATAACAAAGATATCTTCAATTATAATCAAAATAACAACCATAATAAAATTATAACCAACAACATAATGAGTCATAATCAACATCTTAATAGGTAATAACCAAATATTACAAAGATTATAATTTGAGCATATGATACGAAATTATAACTAACACCATAATAAATCATAACAAAATCATAACCAACACTATAATAGATTATAATTAAAAATCACAAAAATTATAATTTAAGCATATAATACGCTTTTTTTTTTTTTTTTGTGAATTATAAAATTTCTATATTATATGATATATATATATACTGCCATATATATATCTAATGAGAAGATAATCTACAAATTGAACAATTCTACATACCCCATACCTAGGGGTGTAATTTTGGTTTGGTTTGGCCCGGCCCATGTCAGGCCATGTGGGCTTCCGCAAAAAATTAGGCCAGGCCAAGCCAGCCCACAGGCCAGAAAACTAGGCCCAAGCCCAAGCCCATGGATATTCGGACTTTGGGAGGGTCGCTAGGCCTAGGCTTGGGCGGGCCTAAACAATTTTTTTTTTTTTTTTTCCACCAAAATTTTATTATTTTCCATTAAAAATAACACTAAGCCTCGACGCGAGCTGGGCCTCGGCTTGAGCTTTTGAGTGGGCCTTGAGCGGGTCGATGAACCGGGCCACAGGTCGGGCCGAGCTTCAAAACGATGGCCCAGGCCTAGGCCCAAGGCCTCGAGCTGGGCTTGGGCCCGGGCCCAAACTGGTCGGACCCACCCTAGGCCATGGGCCGGCTTCGGGCCGCCCACGAGCCACGAGCCATTTTTACTATCACGACCCAAACCCGCCCCTATAGGTTTAGGACCGTAACCGGCCAGTAATCCGTGATTATCGAAGGCCTGCTTAACAATAAAGACAGTAATACAGAGTACAAGGGCTGGCGAAAGCCAAAACAGTAATAAAAAAGGTCCAATGAGCTGTGACAGTCTGTATGCAAAAAGACTTTTCTGTAACATATTCACATTCATAAGCAAAACATACACACACCATATGTACAACATTCAGGTTAGGGACCAAATCCCTAATTAGCACAGTACAGTACAAGTCTTATACAGTATTACAAAACAGAAGCAAAATCGTGAACTGAGACACCCCAAAAAGCCCTGACTTGGACTGACATGGAACCTCAAAGTGAGGCGCGATGGTTGGCTTAACAAAAAGGGAGCTAACCCAACGCTCTTAACTTCAATCCGGTGCCTAGACACCTACATATAAATATAAACAGTGAACTAAAGCCCAGTGAATAACAAATGCGTAAAGGGGTTAAGAATGTATGTCCTTTCAGTCATTAAGCAGTCATATCAGTCATTTAGAAACCATAGCAGTTATATGTGGTACATTCAATAGCAAACAGTACAGTAGGTCTTAACAGACCGAACAATCAGTTGATGGCCATCATAATAGTAAACAGTAGTGGTTCCAAACATAGGAACCGACAGAGATCTCTGTGACAGTAGCAGTAATAGTAAATTGCTATGGATGTGTAGACGTCCCCGAACGTCCCGGGAGGGAAATCCCGTTCTGTTCATTATGGGCTCACTACAGTTCAGGACTCAAATGTCACGGTCCTGTATCTAATCTCGCAGAGTGCAATGCAAGACCAATGAATCATTACAGAGTCCAAATCCGGCAAATCGTTTTTGAAAACAGATTTTTTTGAAAGAAGTGCCAAACATGGACTGCTTTGCCAGATACAGAGTCGCCACCTAAATATTTTATTTTGGGGAATTTAGGAAACCCTGACTCGTTTGCCTAAGGCCACGTGTCCGTCATCACCAAAGTTGCCTCAGCTCGGGAACTTGGGTACGATTGGGAAAGGTCACTTCGTGAGCACCCCCGCTCGCCCGATCAAAGATCGGCCTCTACTAACCATGATATCTAGTTTTGAAAACATTATGCGTTCTTATTCCGATTATTAGTCTAGATTTACTATGTGATGCGCACAGCATACAAGTATAGACTGAGTCGCCTAAATTGGAACAACACATCTCATGTTTGTTTTTGAAAGTGGTTTGCTACTCACAAGTAGGCTTAAAATGCAGATTTTGCCACCCTCAGGTGGGCTTTAGAAAAGATAGTTTTGCCACTAGCTAGTGAGCTTTAAAACTCACAGTCAATGCATTACTCCAATTCAGATAATCCAACCTTCACCCACAGGTATTCAGGCAGTTATATCACATAAGCGTATAGCCTCATGGTAAGCATGCTATCATTGCAATCACTCACACGCATGCAAGGAGGCTAAAGCATAACCACTTACCGAGTACTCCAAGCCAAAGAAAGAAGCTAATTAGAAATCAATGCATGATCCTAACTATACAGAAATGCCTAATGCAACACATGCAAAATGCAACTAAGATAGGCTCGGCTATTCTAAAGATGGCATGTGAAATGCTACAACTAACAAGTATTCAACTCGGAATTGAAATACAATGCAGTTAATATGATGCGCCGAGCCCGGTGCATGCAAGATAGATGAATGAATGCAAACATGCTATCATACTGTATGCTAATTGAAACATGCCCTAATCTAACCATCATAAGCTGGTAAATAAAAGGGAGAAAGACGTGGGGTTGGAAGACATACATCACACGCACGTACACTTATTACAACATTGCCCTCGCTCGGAGGGTCCGAATAAATAATATACAGTCCCAAATAAATAATACAGTCCGAATAAGTACAAAACCCTAATTAATTAACAAATTAATCTAGGAAAGCAGTAAATTAGCATGCAAGCCTATGGACTGCCTCAGCTCTGTTCCGAATGATGAATGACGCGTGCTTGAGTTGCCTTGCGCGGAAATCCGTTGCGATGCCCCAATTAGCCTCTGTTTACAATTAAACCCGGAATATTACACGAAGCTCCAAAAGACTGTCAGTTTCTGATTTGCTGCAACAGAGAGCAAGAGAGGGGCATGGCAATGTATTTTCACATATGTATGCTTACCTCGATCCTCGTGCCATCAATCACGCATCTCGATGCATGATGGCCGAGGAATCGAGTTGCACGACTCAATATGAAATGAATGCACATATAAATATAACAAGACCGAGACTCCATCATGGTTAATCCGGAGTGTCGACGACTGGGAATTGAGACACGTTCCGTCACTCGGAGTACAAAACGTCCCTCGTTTCCCGTGCATGGGCTAACTCTTATCCCAAGCATAATGCAATATGCATAACATGCATGAATGCAATCCTAATCATGCAACCTGGCATACGCAATGCTATGAGATGGCATACACAATGCACGATGTAGCAAGACATACAAAATGCTCTAACATACAACCTAGCATATGCAATGCTATGAATTGAAATGGCATACACAATGCATAATGGACTTACATCAACATGAGTGGACCTCAGCCACACACATCAGTAGCCATAAGATGAAAATGAGACTACCGAAATGTGTGTACACAGGTACGCAAACCGAGGACCGAACCTAAGGCACCAAATGCCACTCTAACAAGGCATGGCAAGGCATGAAATATGGCATATAGACATGCAAATTCCAGCACTGAAACATGATGCAAAATGATCCCGAAGCATGGAAACATGGCACCCGATGCATGAGATGAGCCCCGAAACTCAAAACTAGACACATGTGTTGACTTATAGCTATATAAAGCATGCATTATTTGACTATGAAGCACAAAGACAGTGCCAAGGAAGTCCCAAAACATGAACATTTCTAGTTCAAAGTATGACCAAAAGATGCTAGCATGATGGACTAAAATAACATGCAACTTTGACTAGCAAACATGGTTTATATGGCATGTATATGAAGCGTATGAGAACTCATCAAACCAGCCAAAATCAGTGAATAAAACATGTCAAAATATGCCCAAATAACTTCTGAAATGCAGCCAATATATGCAAAAATAATGGGTTCCTTTAAAGGGCCATACAAGGGGTTATTAAGCACCTATAAGATAGACACTTAGTAAGACCAAATCAACTCTGGAAATGGGTTATGACAGTCCCAAAACCCACCAAATAGGCCCTGGAATCAGTCTCGGAAACATGCAAAGAAAAGCCTCTTTCAGGGGCCTTAAACGAGATTGCTCTACACATGCATCATAGACATAAAATATGGCCAAGAGGGCCTCAGACAGAGCCAAGGCAAACCTCAAAACCCTCAGAATAAAGCCTGAAAAGTGACTTCAATGCATGCAAAATAGGGTCCCTTTGGAAGGCCAAACATGCTAGTAAAGAGAATGAGGGGTGAGAGGGTCACCCCTCTATGATTTCAAAGCTCAAAACATCATCAAAGCCACTAAAAATCCACTGGATTTCAGTGGCTAAGAGTCCAAAACAAGACTTATGCAAATACTCAAATTCATGGCTCAAAGCATGTGGAAATGAAGCATGCAAGGAAGGAGATGACTCCAAACAGAAAAGTGACCTCAAGAAAACTTAAAGAGGAGGTCAAAACAAGATTTTTTCCAGTTTATATCAAGCCTCGAAAATATTCACAAGTAGGGCTAAAATGTGATGCAAAAATAGCCCTAAAAGAGTGATAAAGGACAAGGGGTAGCAGATGGTCTCAAACAGCAAAGGGCCTTTCAACAAAGTTGAATAGGGGCTCAAAATAAGATACTTTACAGTTTAGGTCGAAGCCCAGAAATGTAAGCAAAGGGGCTAAGAGATGAAGCAAAATAAGGCTAGAAAAGGGGAAAAGAGGGCTTACCCTTGTAGCACAGCAATGCAGCAGCTTTTGGTCCAAGAAAATGGGCTCCTAACCTCTAAAAATCAGCCTCAAGGTGTTGGAATGGAGGATGGAGGTGGTAGGCTATGAGTTGGTGTGTAAATTGTGCAAGAACAAGGGTGTTTTGAGGCTTGGATGAAAGAGATATGGAGGATTGTATGCAAATGCTCCAACTGGTTTTTCTAACCCTTAGAAATGAAGTAGGGTGCTGGTTATATAGAGGGAGAGAGGCCAAAGAAAAGGGGGAAAAAACCAATTCAAATATCCCCCCCAAAAGGACAGACCCTCGGGCAGAGGGTCTGGTGCAAAACAGCTGGCACAGCTGGAATGCACCAGAAGGGACAAACATGGCCGGCCAGGTTCAAGCCAAGTAGCCAGCCGGCCACCTCCCCTGGTTGGCCGACCAGGGGTCAAAAGGGTCAAAAGAATTGCTGGCCGGCCATCCCAAAAAGGTGGCCTCCTAGATGAGTGCAACACAACTGTATGGTCAAAACCCAGAAAATGTGAACCAGGAGAGAGAAAAACTAGCTTTTTAGAGGGGTTCAAAAGGGTCAAGAACAATTGCTGGCCGGCCTACCCATATTGGTGGCCTCCTAGGTGTGTACAACACAATGGTGTGGTGGAAAGTTAGAAAAAGTGGTCCGGGAATGGGAAAAACCAGCTTCCTAGTGAAGAAAACGGGCGATGAAGAGCGATGAAGAAATAAAACTGGTTTTTTAGAAAAATTGCTGGCCTCCCACCTTCCTACAACCTTTCTAACAATGAAAATAAGGTCCCTGCCAAAAACGGACCAAGACGGATGCAAAACGAAAGTTCGAGGGCCAAAACGCGCAGTTCGGGGCCCCGAAAACAGGCTGTTAGGCACCGGAAGTGGCATTCGACCACGGAGTTGGTCTCTCGGGCCACAGTGTCCCTCAAAAGAGAGGAAACAAGGTGTGTGCCAAAAACCGGAGCAAACAAAGGTAGTCGAGCGGTCCCGAACCGAGGCACACGGCCGACGGCTCCGAAAATCGGAAACCGGGCTCCAAACGGGAAAAATGGCCTACGACCATGAAACGTAGCCTACGGCCACTGAGAGATAATCTACGAGACCTCTCCCTCCCTTCGGAAAGAGAAAACAAAGAAAACAGGGCCTGGTTCGCAAACCGAGACAAAGCACAAAAGAGTCCGGAAGTCCAGAGGCAAGGATCGCAGCCGTGACTCCGCAACCTTAGAACGAGCACAATATGCAACATCACCAAGCACTCAATCGGTGACGTCTGAGTCTTAAGGTCGGTCAAAAATGGAGTGTCTACAGGATGCCATGAATACAGTTTACAAATAGGACAAACATTCATTCATTAAACAATAACGTTTCAGTAAACAGAATAGTTGATCATTCAGAAAATATTCATAATTGAACATATCTTTACAACATTGTTACTCACAGAGTACTGGGCTACAGATAGGCTAGTGAGCGTCCTCGGATGCCAACCCTACACAGTTACAGAATGAACACACACTAAGTTACACACTTGGGAGTCAATGACTTAGTCCCTATCTTGACTCGGTGTGGTTCTACATCAATAGCCTCATTAAGATGCCTTAAACTAGGCCTAGGAATGCCTAGGATGAAATGAGGATGCAAAGATGTACTTTAAAATACTTTTCAAAATTTTTAGAAAACAGGGGTCTCGCTCGAGCGTGGCTTTATTCGCTCGAGCGAGCTTGTCAAAACAGTGGGGTCGCTCGAGCGTGGACTTCCTCGCTTGAGCGGTCTGTAAAAATGCAAAAAGTACTGGATGTTGAAAATCTCCGCTCGATACTCGCTCGACGCCCGCTCGAGCGTAGGTTCTCTCGCTCGAACGTGCGTCTGCGTGCACCAAAAACCTAAGAGCTTGCTATTCACGCTCGAGCCATCATTCCTTCGCTCGAGCGAAGCTCTGGACAAACGATGGTCGCTCGAGCGAGGAAGCCAAATTATGAAATTTCCAGATTTGCCTTCAAAGCTCAAACCAACCATTCAACACCTTAAAACTCACCCTTTTGGGCCCATTTTCTGGAAAACACTTGAAAACCAACAATATGACATGTTTTGTAAATCAATTGATAAAATCAAGGCCCAAAAGTGAGACAATTGAATACAATTTCAACCCAAATGTCAAGTACAAAACATGAATACAACATGCAAGATTTCCTTTAAATTCCAACACTTCAAATCAAGATTAAATTGGCAATTTGATGGAAAAACATGATGAATTCATGAACTATAACCCAAATATGGACATGCATGTGAGGATTCTATGGAAACAACCTCAAAATTCAAGAATGTAAACATGCATGCATGGATTACCACTCAATTCAACATTTTGAACCAAATCTTGACTCTAAACTCTAATGCACCAAGAACCATGCAAGAAGTAACTCAAATTCACAATGGAGAAGATGAATTCTCTACCTTAGGTCCTCAATTTCAAAGGTAGAAGCTCAATTTTGCAATGAATTCTTCAAATCTTCTAAGTCTCCAAGCCAAATTCTTGATGAGCTAAGTTTTCTCCTACTCTCCCTCTCTCTCTCACATGGCTATGGCCTCAAAAGGGTGATGAAGAGTGATGCCAACACATGTAAATCAAGACTAAACAATTGGTCTAACAAAGTCCACTTAATGGCATTTTGGTAAATAAGCCATCTAATGTAATTTAACATTATTTAATCTAATTTGATCATTCCAAATCAAATTTAAATTAAACCTACCATAAAATCACATAAATTCTAATTAGCATGAAATACCAATCAATTTCTGATTCGGCCGCCGATAAGGCCTCCAATTCACTATACGAAATTAAAACACGAACAGATCAATTAAGTAATCAAACAGATAGAAATGCGCTTAAAACAGTATACTCATGCAATCAATTCAGAATTTCAGTCAGATCAATCACTTATCATGCTTAATCACAGATTAGCACTAATCAGAGGTAAGGGTTGTCACATTTACACTCCTAGCCTATACCCCTGTAAAAAGAGAATCTCCAATCCACGTGTCTCGTTGTAGGCATGTAAGTTAAATTACTATTATACTCTCAATGGCTAAGACACACAGTATTCAAATAAAAGTAACGAGGGCTAATTTTGTAATTGCCGCAGGGCCAAAATTTTCCTCTACTAGGTATTCATGCTTTATATATAGATTCGCTGGGTATTCATGCTTTATATAGCCTCTATTTAGAAAGATGGGATAGGTTGGGTTGGGTTGGGTTGGGTTGGATTTGGGACTATTTTAGTCACAAAAAGATAAAATAGACTTTTTAACTCAATATAAGACAAAACATCACATCCAACTCATAATCATTATATTCTTTCTCTCACAAAAAGTAAAAAAAGCCAAAAAGTTATAAAAAAAAAAAAAAAAAAAAAAAAAACCCTTCCCAAACGAGACTTTTTAGCCCTAGGCTAAAATAATCAAAAAACTAACCCACTTCCCAAACGAACCCATATAGGGATATATAGGGATTATATATAGGAATAGATAACAAGGGATTAGTTTGTGGTTGTTGAAAAACTGGTTAGTTACTTACTGGTCTTGTTATTAGAGGTGAGTGTGGTTCAAGTCGATTTGATTTGAGATAAAATTAAAATTAATTTATTGTTTATGGTTTTATAAAAGTTAAAATCAAACCAATCTATTTAAATCATGGAATCAATTCGAATCAAACAACTTAAATACGGTTCGGCTCAGTTTGGAATCACGGTTTCACATAATCTGTTGACAAAGAAAAATCATATAATATTTTCATTTCAACATTAATCTCCCCATGATTTTTCGAAACATAAACACACATATTGTTATACCATTAACTTAAACAAACATATTGAATCCAAAAAAAAAAACTTAAACAAACATAAGATATAAGAGGGTAGGATTAATGCATCAGGGTGTATGGTATGTATATGGTTTAAGTTACCTATGGTCTGGATCGATTCTAATCCGAAATCGTGAACTCCAATCCGAAACCAATCGGCAGAAAATGGATTCCCAATTTTTCAATCCAAAACCGAACCATAGATTCAAAAAATTAGTCCAAACCTACTAGATTTGATTGGACCGATTTAGATTATGGATTTTTCGGATTCCTTACTCAGTCCTACTTGTTTTAAGGATTTGTTCATCAAGTGTATGTATAGATAAAAAAGTCTTAATAGTTGAATTTTTAAAAAATTTGTGACGATTTTATGAATATGTCACTAAAAATTGACAATTAGTGACAATTTTTTAAATCTGTCACTAAAAAAAATTTACAATTGGTGACTTTTTTGTGAGGATTTTCTAAATTTGTTGGCAAAAAAATGACAATCAGTGGCATTTTTGTGTGATGAAAATTTTAAACTGTCACTAAAAATTAACAAATAGTGACACTTTTTATGAAAATGTCTCTAAAAAAGTAAAAAATAGGATTTTGTGATAACAATTCAAAGTGAACCGGACTTTTTGATGCACCAAAAAGTCTAGAGGACTTATTAGTGCACCCATTTTCCTAATAGGACTTTTCAGTCAGTTTCCTTAAAAAAAATAGAGAAATTTTTTAATAAATCCAATCTAAGGAGGGTATAAAGTATTAGGTCCAGTGGATATTTTTTGTTGGTGAGAAATCTACACTTTGTGAAATAATTTGGTGAAAATTCTTGAATAATATTTTGTTTTCAATTTTACCCATGACTTTTTTTATCTGTTTGACTTTTCGTTTGACTATCTGTTCAAATTTATATTTATCTGTTCAAATTATTTTCTAGCTTTTCAAATTTTTTGACTATCTGTTCAATTTCTTTCTATAAATTCGATATATCTGTTCAATTTCAAACAACAATGACGATGACGGCAACAACAATAACAACAATAAATTCAAAGCCATAATCTATTCAATCTTACAGATCATATACATTTATATATATACATGCATGTATGCATAAATATATAGACAAACATATATATAAACATTACATACATATATCTGTATATAAACATTACATACATATATCTGTTGAAATATATAAATATTGAAATATGCCTACACATTACATATACAAATTTTGGGATTCAAAGCTAGATCAGGAAAACCACCACCATTGTGTGTGTAGATTTGTGACGTCGATGTTTGTATATATAAAATATCTAAGGTGTCAATTTGTGGTGTAAATCTACAAGATCTGACTTCGACAAGAATAGTGGCGGTAGATCCCTCGGATCGATCTGCAAAGGTAGCGAATCCTCCACCACCACCTTTGCTTCACCTTTTCCTTCATCAAGAGCGTTCGGAACTAAAAGAGAGGTAGCGGCAACGAAATCAAAACAAAAACAACCAACCCCTTATTACCAAAGCAATCTCTCGCATGACTACAAACTTCAAAAGAAATAAATTTGCTCAACAAATCAAAAGCCTCAAAAGATAAATACACATATTTATATATATATATATATATTTATAGACATATATCAAAACAAAATAGATCTCTCCAGCTAAAAAACCCAAAGAGAAATAATAAACTAAGATAAAAGAGTTAAACTAGAGCAGAGATGATGGCTTATGTTCAAATGAACTTTTCCAAGATTCTTCAGCCGATGAATTCACTCCTCCAAATAAAGCCGCCGCCATTGCAACATCACGCCCACCTCCAATGGAAGTGAACAAAGCCGAGAATCCAGCAGTGTAGGCTTCACTAGCTCTAATCCCCAACAGTGGAGGTCGCCGGGGGTCAGAGTACTAGTTGTGCGCTTGATGGAACCACGAAAATGAACGATCTTCAGATCTGAAGTTTAACGGAGTTAAAGACGAAGTCGTCGGAGACATTACGCCATCGTCGACAACGGAGACGAGCCAGCAGATGAAGGTGATGAGAGTGAGAGAGAGAGAGAGAGAGAGAGAGTGTGTGTGTGTGTGTGTGTGTAATGGTATCGGCGGCAACGGTGGTGCGGTCTGGTCAAGAGGTGCAATTATTCTGATGAATCGGATGGGTTGGAGTTTTCATAACCAATCAATATAGACAAGTTGAAGAAATACTATCCTTGAGAGACTTGCTAGGCTGAAAACCCAAAAGGACAATCTAGGCAAAAATTAGAGCAAAAAAAAGAAAAATAAATAAAGTGGAGCTCGCAAGGTTGAAAATCGAAAGGGCGGCTTTGAAAAAAATTAGAACGCAAAAGGAGAAAGTAAATACCCAAGCGAACCCTAACCGTAAACTATGTAAGGCCTAATTCTCATCAATGGGATACGTAGGCAACTTCATTATGAAGTTTGGCCCAGACCATTTTCAACTCAATTGTCTTGTCCATGGTCGATCGATTCATTTTTACTCCGATTTAGATCCGATTATCTAGGCCTACTTTTTTGTGGTGAGTACGGTTACAAGGTAGTATCGATTGATGACATAAGGGTAGAAGAAGTGCGGAGAATCCTGTCCAAGGAATTGATTAGAGGTTGTGCAAACCTTAAGGCCTCGTTTGTTTTCAGAGGTAGAATGGAGGGAATTGATAGTGAGGGGATTAAGTAAAATTGTGTTTGTTTTGATAATAGTTGTTAGTGTAGGAGTTGTTAAATTATTTTTATATAAAATAATAAAAAAATATAAAAATATAAAAAATTAAACATTAATATTTAAAAAGAAATTCCCAATATGTAAAAAATAAAAATAAATAAATAAATTTCTAATCCCCTCACTATTTTTCTAATACCACCTCCTCCTCCTCCTCCATTCCAATCCCCCTTCCAACCTCCATCTTAATCCCCTCCTCCATCCTAATCTCTTCCCCAACTCTACAAACAAACACAACACTAAATAACCCCACCTCCATCCTAATCCCCTCCCATCCATTATACCCCAAAACAAACGGGGCCTAAAGGTTAATTTTGGGAATGTTAAGTAGTGGTTGTTTGCAAAAATATGTTTGGTTTTTTTTTAACATAATGAACTAATTTTCTCAAATATCTTTCGGAAAAATGGACCTTTTATCAGGCCTGAGAGGAAGCTTTTCAATACCCACAATCTTTCTTGTATATTTTCAAAACAAAAGTGGAACAGACATGCTTAAGCTAACTCCCATATTAATTGAAGCATTTTACATCATAAAAGCTAAGGTTAAAGCAATAAACTAGGGGCATAGTCGAGTCAAGTCTGTGAGCCTCTCCCCGCATTAGTATTAGAAGATCTCACCACCAAAGATGCGTTTATCTGAGCCTCCTCCTCAAGCCAAAGCAAGCACTCACGAGAAAGAGCATGACTGAAAACATCGGCAGAAGCCAAGAGCTCCCTCATCCTTCAAACAATTGTGTACCGAAGAAGTTGTCTAGCCCTAAAGTGGAAATAAAGCTAGATATTTAATCTCATTAGCAAGGGAGGTTTGATTATGTCCAAACTGTAGCCTGAATCAGAAAGGGAAGTAAAAGAAGCAGTGTGTTAGGCCGATCAATTGCACACCCGATTGGCGAAGCATACTTTACGTCATTGGAGGCAAGTCTAGCTAGGAGCATTGCCATGCAATGTCCGCTATAGTGCTACTGCACATCCAGTCATACCACAAGCTTTCTGAAGTAATTCCTAGTTAGGTATCGAGTACAAGGGTCCACTACTTTCAGTTTATCCATTAACCACCTGGGGAGGGATGAAAAACAAGAGAGATTAAAGAATAGAGAGTTGTACATTGAGTAAGAAAAGTGAGAAAGGGGTTTTAAAGAAAAGATCAAGTGAAGAGGGCTAGAGGGATGAAAGGAATATAAAGTAAGAAAAGGTGGAAAGCAGTCCCTGTAAACTAGTAGGTCTCTTGCCTACAAGATGTGTCCAAACCTATCAAAGTCTCAACTAATGCTAAGCCCATGCAACTCTGACCCTCCCTTAGTCATTAGGCCACATCGATAACCTTGATGCTCGTCCTATTACCACTAGGGGCAAGCAAATAGTATGGGAGCAAACACATGCAAAGTGCATATTGACGATGTCCTCACCAAAAAGGATCACTCCTATCTCCAATAGTAAAGAATTAGTGAATCAATCTGAACACATCTGAACCCTCATCATAAACCAAGAATCGAGCCTTATTTAGAGACAGGCCACACATTTGAGTGAAGGCGTGAACATGGCCAAAATTGGGCTGAGGCATGAATTTTTTGCCCCGAGAAAGCTCCATTAATGTTTGAAATTCTTCAACAGTCGGACAGAGCTCATACATACCAAAGTGGAATACATGGGTAATTGGGTCCTAGCAACGAACCGCTACTTGAAGAAAAGGAAGATGGAGTGAAGTGTGACTCAGAGGAACATGACATTTACACTGAATCCCATGAAATTCACTTTATCGGCACCGTCCAAAGAGGCCATCCAATCTTGGAGCCTAGCCATAGTGGGAACTTCCATTTTCAGGAGAAACTCCTTAGTTTTTCTACTACTGGGTGAAGAATTAGTCGCAAGCCACCTTATTAAAAAGATAAGGTTGCATGCTCGACAGTTGTATCTCACTGTCTGGCCAGAACCTTCGACTGGTCGGTGGCTAGAATTGGCTCAGCTGGCCAAATTTTCAATCGGTCGACCTTTAGGATTGCAAAATCAGTGTAGTTTTGCAATTATTTTTATAGATTTTGTTTCATGTCTTGTTTTGAGTCTTTTCCATTCCAGTAAGTGTAAATAGGGATGTTTTGGTTGCTTTTGCTGTGTTATGTGTTTATCGAGTTGTATTTTGTGTTTTGGTTAGTCGTGGGCTCAATATCAAATTCATGATGCATCCAAGTACGACCATTCTCAATTTCAAAATCAAAATAAACCTCTTATGTACTCAAGTGCAGTGCCGTGCATGTTTAGACATCTGAGATGGTCCAAAAAATAAAAATATTTCTTTCATTACTTCTTGATCAAAAGTGCTACAAAAGTTTTTACGAAAACCTATCTGAGGATATACATGATGTTCAAAACTACAACGTAAAAGAAATATACAAAAAGAGAAATACAAAAGAAGAAAATTAAGGTCGGCTCGCCTTCTTCGCCGGAGGAGCGTTAGTATCATCCCCATTGGTGACACTGCCCTCAACCTCGACAATCACTTCACCACCAGCCTCATTTTCGCCATCTTCATCAGAGCCGTTGCCGCTCTCACCACCAGAACCACTCTCACTACCCTCCTTATCATCATCGTCACCATAATATCACTGCCCTCCAAGTGCTTGATGTCAATACTAGCATCCCCCTCACTATACTCGGAGGTCTCGTCAGTGGAAAGGTCCTCCTCCCTGGAAGCCATGGGAGTCCTCTCCGAAGAGGAAAAGCTCTCTACTAGTCCCTTTTGCCTCCACTTCTGCCATGGGCACCTCTGTGGTGACCTCTCCCCCGAGTTGAAGGATTACCCACTCCTCTCTCGACTGCCAGAGAAGGCATCACCGGTACCATAGCAAGCTAAAATGAAGGGTTGGAAAAAAGCAGAATGTCAGATAAGAAGGGTACTGAAATAAAGATAGTCTATCAGAGTATATTAGAGTAGAAGTATGAGCACAGACAATACAAAATGAACCAAAAAGGGATACCTGAACACCAACTGTGGCAAGAGCGTGCTCCCTCCTCCACACCATATGAACCAGGGACTCAATCACCTCTAAACACCGCTCAGTATAGGCCGCAGAAGGCTGGAAGTAGAAATGAGAGTACGAATAAAGTAAAGTAAAGCAGTGTAAAGTATGAAGAAAGTAGAGCAAAACAGTATAGGGGCATCTGAGAAAGCTATGAAAGGAACAAGATATACTTGTCTCATCTCTGGAGCAAGAGTAAGAACTCGATCCTTCGGAAGCTCTAGAGAAACTCTCTAAGAGCACCACTCGGCCTCATGTATGTAACTAAAAAAGGAAGTGCTGGAAAGCAAATGGCTGGATCAATTGGAGGAATAATAGCACCTCCAGGGAAAGAAGTATCGATAGTAATAGAAGTAGTAGCCGCGACATCTCCTAATACTCGGGTTGTATCAAGAGTAATAGAAGGCATGATATGGGACTGCAAGAATGCAGTGTAATCCCCGGGCACATGGAATAGATCGGCATCTTGTTTATCCAGCATGACCTGAAGCTCTACCGGGTCAGTGATCAAATCAGTAGTCCTTATACAAGTAGGCGAAGGAGATGGGATGTGCAGAACACCATGATTTAGGGTCTGGCGAAGAAAGTGCTTCCCCTAGTACCAAAATCGGCGAAAAGGGCCTTTGGAAGAATGAGTTGGAATCAGAAGCCCAAGTAAGGAAAGATAAGAGGATGAAACGGAATGAGTTATGAGTTTGAAATGTGTACTCAAGCAAGGGTCACAGTGTCGAAGAAATAGTAAAAATGGGTAAAGCTGCGAGACTGGTAGTCGCGTGGTCGGAGAGCCGCGTCAAAATATAAAGACCAAGGCACCGCCCAGTCAAGCTTATGCACGGGAACTGGGGTGAGCTTAGGAAAGTAAGAGTATGCCCATATTTGCACAAGAAAGAGAAATGACATCAGACAGTAGGTACAAATAAAGTCATGAATGTACAAAGCAAAAAATGTAGTAAAGTTAACAACAAGGGATAGAGAGTATCTCCCATGCACCCCAATATCTCCCAAGTAGTCTTGCCTTCCGACAGGAGGATAAGCTCAAATAATTCTCCAATCATAATCCCTCATCCGGGGGATGTACACCATCGTACTCATAAAGTACAATCCAACGGTATTCTCCCTATTCACAAATATGGTAGTACCGAGGACATACAGAAAAAATCTATGAACGTACTGAGTAGTGGCCTTTGGCGTGTCAGGATATGTGTCATGAAACCTCTAGTGTAGCCAACTGTAGTGAATAATCTTGGGCTATGCTTCGGGGGAATGGCTCTGAGTAAATGAAGCTAAGCGGCATCTTAGGATCCCATATTTGAGTCAAAAGGAATTGGATCGCCCCCTACTAGGAGACCAGTGATCATAGAGAAGTCATAGGGGGTCATCGTCATCTCCCCAATAGAAGAGAAGTAGAAGGAGTTAGTGGTATCCCACCACCTCTCCATAAGGGCTAAAACAGCCGACCAAGTAGCCTGTATTTGGGTGATCCTATAGCCCTTCGCCTGGCGGTCATCATCCTGTTGTAAAAAAGTTTGGTCATTACAATGTAGATGTGAGCAAAATGCAAATAAACATGTGGGTTTGGAATCAAGGCTTACCAGTAGGGCACCATAAGATAGGTCTGGAGCAACCCTGGCCAAAACTCAGTGAATGTAAGCATGTTACCAAGAATAATGCGGTGAACATCAAGCCGGTATGTAGCCAGATCAAATGGCTTGAAATGCAAGGGTGGTAACTTAAAACCAAACATAGGAGGAAGGATGTCCTCTGCCACCATGTCTAGATCATCCACCTAGGCACCCACATCCTTGGCAAGCATATGCACATCGGCTTCGAGGGTTGAGAGGGGCATATCAACCTCTGGAAAGATGAAAGGGTGTAGGATGTTGGGTAATGTGAGAAAATAAGAAAATCTAGAGATAAAAAGAGAGAGTGGAAAAAAGAGAGACAATGTTTTCGAGTGGTGTAGAGTTCAAATGAACCATTGGTATGCTTTTATAAAATCTTTTGGGAGGCGAAAAGACAAAACTGTCCTTGGAAAGCCCGAAACAGCTGGCCGATCCATCATTTGTTCAGCCGACCAATTTTGTAGCCGGCGACCTAAGTGTGTAGCCGACATGGGCTTTTTATACGAGCAGAGTTATGCTTTTGTCCAAATGAGCTGTGTTTATTCTTAAAAAGGAGAATTGGTGCCAATCAGACTTAGCGAAGAGTTAACATGTTAAGCATATGCCCAGAAGACCAAGCCATGTGAACAAAGAAAACCAATTAATGCGTAAAAAGATTTCCATTAAACACAAGACGATTACAAGAGTTTTTCAGAGCTAAAGAGGGAGTTCTAGTCATTATAAGAGCAGCTGTATTTCACAAGGGAAAGTGCTAGGACATGCAAGTCCAAAACATGCTTATTTCTATATGCCGAGTTCTTTATGAGCATAAAGATGTGACCGTTGTCCTTCGAGGGGGAAAATGAGGAAATGATGCATCTCGAGGTAGTTGCAGAAAAAAAAAAAAAAAAAAGCTCTAGTGCTGTAAGGAGTATGAAAGGTTGTGCATCGCCAGAATCATCACTATCATTAGAGTTTTCTTCAACATTGAATGTGGTTCCCATGTTGTCTTCTTTGTTAATACTCACCATCGGAGAATCTAGAGTGGGCGGTTGGAGTGATTCCAAGTTGGCATCCTAAAACCAAGGGAGCTATGTTATTGAGGAAAGAAGTAAAAGCCGACATCATTAAGAAAGAAATGAGTTGCAAGGTCAGAGTGTATTTACCTCCAAGAAGTTGGTGGGTTGAGGGAACAAGGACCTTATGGGCAAGGAGCTTTGATTGAACCCATGAGGCAGCACAAAACCAAGTCCATGAAAGTGGTCACAAGCACGTGCATGGTTTAAGGATCAGCTGTTAATTTTGCTGCAACCGCGAACTCTTCTTCCATTGTCAACGGTGGACTCCCTAGGGACCGTCCATGGTTCCTCTCTCCTATGAACAAGCCTTCTTCTGCTTCCTTAACCACTATAGGGAGTTCTCAAGCATATTATTTCCAAGTCTGGAACTACGGCATCATCGAAGCTTTCATCGGATAATCCAGTAAAGTCCAAGTAATGAGGGGAACCCATATTTTGAGATACATTGAAAAGAAAAAGAGAGAGAGAGGTTGTAAAACTTCTTGCTGTTGACCTTCCCCTGAATTGAGTTTGTTCATCAGCAGTATATCTATGTTTTCCTGATGGAGTTGTTATTTACTATCCTTTCATGTATTTAAAAATAAATAAATTCTAAGAATTTTTTTTTCCTGAGCTTACTTCATACCTTTTTTTATTTATACTCTTAACTTTTAACATTTTACCTGTTTTAAGTCATTATTTTCTTGGTTTTCGTTATAATTTCTTTTTTTTTTTTTTTTTGGGTCTCTCAAATGATTAAGTCTCTCTGTTCATTATAATTATTGTATTACATAGTGCTCGAGTTTGATTGTATTTCTTTCCTATTTTGCACTTGATTCTCTTGCATATCAGGTTTGGAGACTTCAAGTAGCTCTTGGTGAGCAAACAAAAATCACAAAATTTAGCCAGTATGGGTATGAAAGACTTCAAAATGTAATATTCTTAAGATTATGGCTTTAGTATTTTTTTTCCCATTCAATATAAATTTTTTATAGAACTTTATACTAATCAAATTACATGCTTTACTATTCCACATTATTTTTTATTACACCTTGTGCTTATTAGATGTTCGAATACAGTTTTTCAACCATTAAGTTCACAAGAAATTTACATATTTTGATGTGCATGGTATATGTACTTGTGTCAAACTGAGTTAGTCATTAAACAGTTGCACTCACATGAATCCCTTAAATTCTTTGTATTGATTTGATGTGTAAGATTTGGGATTGCATATCAATTTATTTGAATCGTGACACTCCAAAGTTTCCTTCTAATCTTAAGTAAACTTTTGTTATAAAGTTGATTCCACATTAACACAAATTATCTTGTGGACTTGTCAGGAAAAAGTTTTATGCCGAGTTAACGTTGAAGGAGAGATCAGTGTAGTCCTGCTTCCATGTAAGCATCACATCCTTTGTGGGTATGTTCATCTACCTCTAGCCTAAGACATTTTTTTGTGGGTATGTTCATCTACCTCTAGCCTAAGACATTTTTTTGTGGGTATGTTCATCTACATTGTAAATTGAAGAAAATTGGAATCCATCAGAAGTTAGATCCTTTAGATAAGTACACCATTGCACATCAAAGCTGAATGACTGAAACCATAAACTCATTATATATATTTTTGTAGATGGCTTTTGGCATGGAGTTGTGGATATTCCATTTTTCTTCTACTGCTTGCTTATGATCTGTTACAGCTATAACTTTTGTGTAATCTTCATGTTAAATATAATTAAGTTTAGGTGATTTTTTTTCTTTGAACACTTATTAGTTATGTTGTGTTTTTCTTTGAATGTTTTGGCCTCAGGTTTTGTGGATCTTGTAATCGAGTTTGATCTTAAGGTGACTCTTCTCAAAGCAAGTAAGTCCAGTTTTCAAGTGTAGTCTTGTGCATATCATTTACATCTTGCCCTTGAACTAAGCTGGTTTGATTCCTTGCAAAGGGATCCATGGGGAACTTTCGAGGTCAACCAATTGCATTTACATTTTGTTTGTTAGCCCAAATCTTACGACCTTGTCAAATGGGTTGTTTTCGGGTTTTGACATTCACTCACGTCATTTTATGACTTCAAGCTCTGTCAAAGAGAGGCAATTGTAGACACCCCATTTTGACTGCCCTTAAGACTTGGGCGCCTCACTCTGAATACTCGATAATGAAATGTTACACTGTGTAATCGTTCGATTTATTCAGCAAAAGGCTTCAGTTTTAAGCTTTAAAACCTAAACCTTGCACCCCCTTTGAACCAAAACCTTTTTTTTTTCTAGCCTAACCACTCAAAGAAAAGTTAGGCAACAAGTAGTTGGCAAGCCATTCTTAGATGGCCAGTCGTACCTCCTCATGGCCAGTCAGCCATGTTTCCCGACAGTAGATATTTTGTAATATCCAGTTGTCCCCATGTGCATGCCTTGCACCAGCTGTCTCTTTCTTGATATTTCCAATGTGAGATGGTGTTTTTCTATAAATACAAGACCTCCCCTCATGGTTCGGGGTTAGAAAATTTTCCCAAGAACCATAACTTGTCCAACACACTTCCCTCTTCTCTTGCAATATAAATACACTATACATACAGCTTCTAGGCTTAGATTTGAGGCTTTTGCTGAAGTTCTTGAAGATAACTTCAGACCCTTGAGAGTGCTTAGCTTGTGATTTGTCAACTATGAAGAGCATCCTCTCTTTAAAGGGATAATCTTTGAGCTTTTGCACCATCTTTTTCTTTCTCTTTTCCTAGTGTTTACTTACTATTTTCAGAGTGCTTTGAGGCCTAAAATATGTGATTTAAAGCCACAAAAAAGAGAAGGGGTTAGCCACCCTTCCTTAGGCTTGTTGGTTGGTTGAAACCCTTGGTTTTGTTCCATTTTTGCTCACTTTTTCCACCTCTGAAACTTGATTTTCAACACTGTTTTTGTGCTTTTTCAATGCTTTTTAATGTGTTAAATTATGCTTTGAATATTATACTTGTGTTGTTGTAAGTCCTCATGGATTTGGTGTATAGGCCATAGCTTCCAATCCATTTGAGTTGATAGTCTTTTCTTTCTTTCTTTTTTATATAGCTTTCATGTATATATTCACACCATTATAATCATCCACCTTTTCATTAGCACTCTGCAACCTCCCTCATTTCTTTGTTTCTTTTGATTAAGAGTTGTATCAAACAAAAGATTGCCACTCAAAGCATAAGAAAGAGACCCCTCATGCTAAATGGTTTAATCTCTTTGGAGGTTCATTGCCAAGGCATTACATATCTCTTATGCTAAGCATGATCGCTTGTTTGACACCTCCCTTAATTGCTGGTGCATTACTTCTAAGGGACTAATTTTCTAGTTAGACCCTTGGAAATCACAAAGGAAAGAATCATTATAGCTCATTATTAGGTTTGGATTTGGAGTCCTCATCGTCCGTTCCAAATTCATCACCGCTTGTAAATGAGTTTGATTCCTCTTTTGTAGTTTCCCCCATAGAAAAGGGCTTGAAAAGCTCATTTCTTGGGTCAAATCATGCTTGCTATTCTTTATTGCTTTGGACTTAGTGGAAATAATCATCACCTTTGGAGGGAAAAAAAAAAGGAAGAAAATATAAGAAAAATTGAAAGGTAAAGTAAAAAGGCTAATAAAATTGGAGTAAAAGAGGTAAAAGATAATAAAACTTGGTTAGGTTCAGTCAGAAGTTATACTAAACCTATTACGTCTTGAATCATTGCATACTATTTTAGTGATGTTTGATGATTCATGAAACAAGTCTACCCCCTCCCTTGAGGTAACTCTATAATAGGGAGAAGGTGTTCTCTATCTTTGGTTCCATTTTAGTGAGTTCTTGTCCTATCATTTCTAAGATCATCACGCAACAAATTTGCGATAATTGATGATTTGATAATCGAATCTACTCCTTCCTTGATCATCTTTATGATAGAGAAGGGTAGAGAGGATAAACATCTCCTGAAAACACTCTGTTTTTGTTCTGTTTCAACTCTGTTGTAGCAGGATATTCCCCAGAAGTAGTGGCCGGCCGGCCATCATTATGTATGACCGACCACTCTCTTAGGCCAGTCGGCCACCTATTTTGTACAAGTAGTGGCATTTTTATAACAGAACAGAGTAGAATTTGAGGCTAAAACATAATAATTTTCTGACTACAAACAGAGCATATTCTAGCAGCAAACAAAGAGGTTTCCAGAGGATCTTCTCGGTTGTACACATGCGGTTCCTTGCCTCCCATTCGAATCCATTGGATTAATAGCTTTTAGATTCGTATGTTGTAATTAATTAGTTGCTTTACTTTCGTTCGGACTTGTAATAATTAATTAATTTAGTTTATTCAATTGTATTGTAATAATTAGTTAATTAGGACATTCATTTGGACCCTCTTGTGCGAGGGCAAATTTGTAGTATTTGTATGTCTTTCAACCCCTATTTCTTTCTCCCTTTTACTTATATGCTTATCGTGGTAGTATCATGTTTTTGTTTCATATCATTGCCATGCACTGTATCCATTTTTGCATGCATTAAGTTCAGTTCATCATTATAATATTATTGTCATTTCCTACTTGCTTGAATACGTGCATTACGCATGCTTTGAGTTGACCCATTGACATGTTAAAAAATCCGAACTTAGTAGTTACAGTTTGTATGTGTTGCATTAGTCACCTTGCATATTTAGGAACATGCATTTTTCTAATTATTTTCTTTTCTTTAGCTTGCCTCGATTGAGTACTAGGTGAGCGTTTTTGCTTTAGCATATTACATGTGTGTTTGTGTTGTCATATCAAGTATACTACCATGAGGTTAAGTGTTTATTTGAAATATCTTTTTGAATATCTGTGGATGAAGGCTATTTTTCTTAAGTTAGAATGATTTTGATTAATGTACATATGAACTTACTATTCATTCAAGTAACATATATTCAAAATTCTTTTCAAACAAATATAAAATTAAAGCATTCAAAAGTAAGTGATGTGATCTATACTTGTGTGCCTCACATAGTAATGTTAGTATAATAATCAAAACATGAGCATATAATATACATAAAAATCACATCATGATTAGTAAGGCCGATCTTTGATCAGATGAGTGGGGTGCTCAATTCATGACCTTCCGCTCTCATATCTAAGTTCCTGAGTCAAGACACTTTAGTTATAACGGACAAGTAGCTTTTGGCACGAGTCGCGAGTTTCCTAAATTTTTCAAAATATTTAGGCGGTGACTCTAAAATCTGGCAATGCAGTCCATTTTTGGCATCTCTGATGATTAATGGATTTTTTAAGGTTTACCGAATTTGGACTCTCATTTGTATTTTTCTATTTCACTTTGCATTTGTAAAACTAGATTCAGAGTCACGAGAGTCCGAACCGTAAGGCTATCGTATCCGAGGAGACTAAACCCCTCTGAAGAGTATAAAAAACCAACAACTCCCCCTCTAAAGAGTATAAAAAACCAACTACAGCTCCCTTTCATCACCCCTCATTTTTCATCGCTACTCTATTATAAAAATAAAAAAAATTTGCAACGGTATGTAAACTTTTTGTGATGTTTGAAACCGTCACAAAAGGACGGATTTTTAGTTGTTTAGTATTACCCTTTTCCAAACTTTGGTGGTTGAATGAAAAGACTTGTCTTTTAACAATAGGCGACAAAACTTTGGTGGTTGAACGAAATAACGGAACTTTCACGTTGATGGGTTGATTTTTCGCATTGAGAAACGGGTGTTTTAAAATTATTTTTTTAGATATGCTTTCTAAATTTAATTATATATAAAAATAATAACTAATTAATTATTAGAAAAAGATATAAGAGAAAAAGTTGTTAAGTATTATAAGTCAACTATGAATATATGTTTCCACAATATCAAACTATGGAACATAACTATAAAATTGTTAAGTATACGAGGACTTACGTGTAAATTTTAATAGGTAGATTTATTATTTAATTGATTATGTGATAATTAGTATCATTTTTATAAAAAGGGATAAATTATCAATAAATTTTAATAGTTAGACTTAATTATCATTAAGTTCTATCAATTCGTTGCTAAAAGTTAGTCCTAACAGAATAATCGTTGAAACAAACTTTTTGTTATAATTTCCTATATTTGTTGCTAAAATTAATAATTAACAACATTTTTCTATGACAAATTACTGGTAGAGTGTGTTTTTTCCTTTTAGTAATGGGATCAAATTTTGATCCAATTATTATTTTTATTTTATTTTTACCATGGTTAATAATATTTTTAATTTTTTTAATAATTTAAAACTGTTGCCGACGTCACATGCTTTCATGGGGTGTCGCCCCTGATTACATGTGCCCATAAATTGATCAAGACAGAGGACATCTGTGTATAAAAGACAACCGAGCAACGAAACTTCAGTTACAACTTACAAACCAATGTCAGATACATATCTGGAGATAGAAACCCATGTGTGCTAAATTGTTGCCACCAAAAACTCGCATACCAGTTGTAGCAGGTAAGAATTTTCTTTCCAAGACACCATAGAATTTCATTGGGTTAATTAAACTAACTAACTGTAGCTATTAGTAAATATTGCTTTACTCTTTTTATGAATTTGTTTATATTGATCCTTCAACTATCTTGTATAAATATACTCTAATCCTTTCAGTGGGGTTTGTAAAAGGTGAAAGTGATTTTTCTTTACAGTTGAAGGGTCAAAATGTACAAATTCATAAATAAAAAAAATAAAATAATATTCACTAATAATTAAGAAAATCTTCATGTAAATAACCTGAATTCCATTCAATCCAAGAGATGTACTTTTCTTTAATTTTTTTGAGTTCTCTATTAGCTTTTAAATGGTGTTGAGGATTTTTCACTCTTCTTTGCGGTGGCATTGAGTGCCTCATATGATATTTTGGCAACACGGTTAAAAATTGATTTATTGACTTTGTGATTTTTTTTTAAATCATATCACTTTTTTATTTTTTTACACGTTTTTTTCAAAAGAATTCAAATGAAATCAAATATTTAGCTTTTAACTTACTTTCCAAAATAAACCATGATGATGGATTGTAGCTCTGGAATTCGGTCTTTGAGACCAGATTGGTATATTTTCTTTCTATGCTTTTACAAATTTGGTTTTGGTTTATTTATCTTAAATTCAAATTTAAATTTGATTGTTATGTTTGAGTTTACTGTTCAAAAAATAGTTTGGACTCATGGGACTAATTGCGGAAACCATTTTGATTATCTTAACCATTTATTTTATATAGTTCTCATGCACATCATTCATGAAAAAATTAAGTTAATTCGATAATTGTAGACATTTTATTTTAGACAAAAATTAATATTTTGTGTTAAAAAACACATTTATCGTTCACTTTTTTTTTTACAAAGACAATAAAATGAAAATGTTACGATTATCAGATAGAATTAATTTTTTCTTAATAAATGATATACTCGGAGGATCCTAACGTGACATTTAAGTTCAATTTGAAACATGAGAGAAGCCCAACTCTTACCATTTCTAAAAGTTAATAATATGTTTGAGAATAATTTTATATAGTTGTATTGAAAATAATAAATTAATGCAATATTTGGCTTTTTTAACTGTATTTTATGACTTTTAAATGTTTATTTATTTATTTTTATAACCAAAAAGTTAAGTTATCAAACTGGACTGAGTTTAAGCTTTTATAAATGTAAAAGGCATGGTCTTATTTAGGATATCAAGGATCCTTCATCTATAAATTTTTGAGTTATTTACATGGAGATATCTTAATTTATTGATAAATATTAGATTAACTCTTTAACTGTAAAAGCACACAAATGGGGCTTTTACCTCCACCACATTTGCTTTTGATGTGAATTCATGAGCATATTCGTTTCTATCTTTCATCCAATTAGATTCTTCAATGCGAATGTGAACAATAACTTCTTCCAAACTGAGGTCCTTTTTCTTGTGCTTGAGAGAATTTTTGTAATTCTTTCAAGATGGTGGCAATTTTTCAATAAATGTCGCAGCTTGAAAGGCGTCATCTAACTTTATTCCTTCAACCAAAATGTCATGAACTATATTCTGGTATACATGAATTTGCTCCATGACAGATTTTTTCATCATTCATCTTGAAGTCTAAAAGTCTGCTCACCACGTACTTCTTTGTACCTGCATCTTCTGTTGAATATTTTGTTTTCAAAAATTCCCAAATCTCTTTAGCAGATTTGTAACCACAATATATATCAAACAGAGAATTGGAAAGAAAATTCAAAATATGACCACAACAGATTTTGTTGTCTTGTCATACAAACGAATGGATTCACTATGAGCTGATTCGAAAACATCATTAGGAATTTGATCATTAAACAGAACGTAATCAACATTGAGAGACTCGAGGAAAAATAGGATTTTTTCAAACCAATGTTTGCAGTGATTTCCATCAAAGGGTTCCAGTTTGGTCATATCAGAAACAACAAAAACAGAATTCATGTTTATTAATCAAGCAAAATCGCTTCTTAAGATTTTTGAAAAATATTTAAGAACTCTGCTTAATTAACAAATTGAAATAGATACAAGAAGATAAAAGCAGAATAAAAATATAGAAAGAATGGAATCGAGGCGCAGAAGTCAATCCGCTCTCCTTAAGAAATGATTTCCTCCCCACTTGGTGCAAATGGCTGTTGGTAGTCGTTCTCCAGGATACAATGGCAAGTCTTGATGGTGAGCACTCACCAAGCAAGACTTGAACTCGTCTAAGAAATAGTCCAAAAAAAACTAAGAAACTATATAGAAAACCAAAGAAGAAGAGAGTACTTTTTTTTTCTAAACTACTAAGAATATGTATATGTATATATAATTCCAAGTCTAAAAATAAGGTAAAAATATATATACATATAATTCCAAGTAAGGTAAGAATAAATCAAGGTTTGATCAAACCTTTGAATTATGAATCAATCAAATCTCTTGAATTATGAAAGGATTAGTTAATTCATTAATCATAATTAATTACAAACACACGCACCCAAGTCCAAGTCCAACGGAGTGCATGTGCGTGTAAATATACGCGTTTCACCCATATGACCCAAAGCTTGAATAATCTCCCCCACATCTTTGGCCCTTATCCAACGATGGAAGGTCTACATATAAAAGGTGTAATAATAACTAATAACAAATCAATGTGGGACAAGGAACAAAGAGAAAATTTTCAACCACTTCCAACCGTTGCTTAATTACATTTATTGAGAAATATATTAATTAAGATTCTGATATTGAGCTTATCATAAATGTTTTTATATATATTATAAATTGTAGCGATTACAACATTTTTAAATAGTTAATTTTAGTAGAAGGAGATATAATAATAATTAATATTTTGTTAAGTTAATGCATATAAAAAAATATGTCAAATTATATTTGTATTCTCAATTATGTTGACAAAGAATATCTAATTAATAATAATATTATTCATTTTTTATGCTAATATAAATCAAAATTTAAAATTATATAATAATTTTTTTTTTTTTTTGTTGTAAATGTGTTTTTGTCCCTTCAAAGTTCAAATCATAGATCCGTCCATGGAAGAACCACCAATAGTAACATGTGGATGTGAGCTTGGAATATCGAGCGAAAATTGGAGCATGGCAGATCATACCATAACCATCTCCAACTTAGGTATGGCTCTCTTTAACTCTCTCTCGTGTTCCTGTCTTAAAAGGCTGATGATTTATGGACATGGATATTTCAATAAATATATCATACTGTATCGAATATTTATCAATATATAGCATCTCATATGGTATTTTTATATATACACCGAGTACACAAAATACGTATTTAAATTTTTTTTCTTCTTAATTTTTAACGTATCCAGACGTACGTAGTATATATCCAAACCGTATCATATTTCAGTCGAAATAATATTTTCTTAAACTACAGAGATAAAATTCCTTTCACTAAATTTTTTTTATTTTTAATTTTATGTTTAGTATGATTTTAAAATTAAATTATGATTTGTAAGTTATTTAATATAATAACATTTAATTTTGATTTATACCTTTACTTTTGGTATTAAATGTTAATTGTAGGTTGGATCTTAACAAATTAATTCATTTAATCAATTTTTGCATTACCCCAAATTAAAAATAAATATTTTTTTATAAATGTACCATAGCTGTACCCGTATCTTACTTTTTTTTAAATTTTACTGTATCGACGTACCCGTATCGTACCAGTACCCGTGCTTCATAGCTGATGATAGAACTTTGAAAATAAAAATACAAAAATAAATCATACCAATAATACTTATATTTTGACTAATATATCATTTTGATTCTTATAATTTTATTAATTAAATTTTGATATTAAATTTATAATTTTATCATAATTTAATTCAACTGACTACAATTATTAATATGTTTTTGGAAAATATTTGAAAGCTCTAGAAAAGAGCCCTAATAGTTTTAATGTGTGTGTGGGTCTCATCTGATATAATGTTTTGGTCTTGTATTTTTTTTTTTCACGTCATTAGAGTTCAATTAGAGTTCTAATTTTAAAAGAAGGTATCATAATTATAATTTTTTTTTAATGAGAAATGAGCACGTAAACAGGGGCGACGGCACATGTTGCTGATGGGTCCCCAGTGCCCCATCAACCAAACAAAAACTCTAAAAGAAAATTTTATTTATATTATTAATATTTTATTTAGTGTAGTTTGATTCTTGTGAAGATTTAAAGGATCCCATTAAATATACACCCATTAGTGATTTATTATTGTTTGAAAAGTTTAATGAGTAAATTATATAAGTAGTTCTTATATTTGGTTATTTGTATCATTTTAATTTTTATAATTTTAATCGATTCAATTTTAATTCTTAATTTTAAATTTTATCTCAATTTAATCCAATTAATAATACCGTTAGGGTTTTTGACAAAAAACGATCACTAAGCTTCTGTTTGGGAAGAGGCTTTTTGGACTTTTTTGACTAATATAGCCACAAAAGACAAAATAAGCTATTTTAGCCACAACAAACAAAACATCACATCCAACCCATAATCATTACACTCTTCTCTCACAAAAAAAGTCAAAAAAACCAAAAAGCCCTTCCCAAACCAAGCTTTTTAGCCCAGGCTAAAATAGCCAAAAAGGCCAAAAAGCCAATCCACTTCCCAAACCAACCCTAAGTTAGTTTAGGTTAAGTTATGAATTGATCAAATTTATAATTATATCCCTAAAAACATGACACGTGTTGTTTATGTACATATGTTTCATAAAAAAATACTAACAATTGGAATCAATTGGATTAATTTGAGACCAAATAAAAACTTTAAAATCAAAATTGAGTCAATTGAAATTATAGCCTATGTTTGGAAAGTGGTTTTTGAGGCTTTTTTGGCTAAAATAACCACAAAAAACAAAATAGGCTTTTTAGTCCAATAAGACAAAACATCACATCCAACCCATAATCATTACATTCTTTCTCTCACAAAAAAGTCAAAAAAGTCAAAAGCCTTTCCCAAACCAATCTTTTTAACCTGAGGCTAAAATAATCAAAAAAGCCAAAAAGTTAACACACTTTCCAAACGAAGCTTAAAATGACACAAGAGTTTGGTTAATAGTTTTCAAATATATTTTGAATTTTATGTTTTATGTGTTTCTTTTGTCTTTGGTAAAGTTTTTAAATGTTTTAAGATTTTTTTTTTATTATTTTAGATTCATTTAATCTATATACATTTTAAAAACAAGACATTTGTGAAATTTTTATTTTAAAAAAATCGCTAAATGTAAAAAATTTAAAATTTTAGTACATTTTCACAAATATTTTACTTTGTAGGTGCATCTTAAAAAATGACTAAAATATTATTAAAAAAATTCACTAAAAGACAATAAAACACAAAAAATAAAAAATAAAAAAACTCAAAAATTATTTTTAAAAATTCAAAATCAAACAGAGTGAATGTTATTTATGTTAGGTTTTTATTCTTGGCAATCTCGTTTGATAAAACTCCTTTCAGTTGTACTTGTTTTCGCACTTTTATTTTAACGAGACTATGAGTTTATTAGATGCGAATCCAACCCGAATTGTACCTTGCAGAGAAGTTTGTGATGTTACTACTTTCAAGATTGCCACTTCGCTGATTATGACGGGGATCGAGCTGCCCGGTCAACTCGTGGGGGTCCAGGGGGCAGCGCCCCTTGGCGAGTCCGGGGCAGCGGCATGGCGGGGTCAAGGGGCAGCACCCCCGAAGCAAAATGCAAAATTGCATTCGAAGTTGCATGTCCGCCCTTGCTCGCTCGAGCGAAGGCTGCGTCTGCATAAAAACCTGAAAGAGTTTATTTCTCGCTCGAGCGAAGGTTTCGTGGCTCGAGCGAAGCTACTTATGGAAAACACGCGTTTTTGGTTTCTCGCTCGAGCAAGAGAGTCTTCGCTCGAGCGAGCTTCGCAGTCCCAGATTTCTATAAGTATTTGTTTCAGTCCAAAACTAGAATTTTTTTCTCCAGATCTTCTTTTTGGATATTAAGGTTTATATTTAGGGATATTTTGCTAGTTTATTTTGATGTTTTGAATGAGTATTCAATTCATGGTTTAAAGAGTATACATCAAAGAATTATTTATTTGTTCTACACAAAAGAGAGAGTTGTTCTTCGGTAGATTCTGAAGAATTTGAACCTGAAGCTTTGATGGATTCTGGAGTGGCTCATCGTCAAGACAATTCCGAGGTGAAAACGGGGTTGGAAGAGGCACATAGGGGTTGGTTCAATTCGGGCGTGGATTCGCTAGGTAATTGAGAGTATACCTGTGTAATTCCTTTATATCTTCTTAATGGATTGTTTTGTGGCTGTTGCCCATGGTTTTTTATCACAATTGGAGGTGCTCCAATTGTGATTTTTCCACGTTAAAATCGTTGTGTCGATTTGTCTTAGTTGTTTGATTGGGATTGTTTTATTGTTTTAAATTGATACATAATCACAAATCAATATCTAACGGATTTCTAGATTTTTCAATTTAGTATAATTTTTTTTGTTTTATTTAGCATTTGTAGTTTTTAAACTTGTAAGATAATTCATCTATAAAATTTCTAGAGTCGTCACTACACATATGGACACGTGTCATGTTTTCATAAGTAAAATTGTAAATTTGATCAACTCATTAATAATTTTCCTTCAAAAATTCAATTGTAGTCGCAATTAGTTCAACTGACTACAAGTTTGTTAGTATTTTTTGGTATTTTTTCTTGGTAATTTTAAGGAATGGGGGGACGTTCAAACAAGGATAAGGAGGTTTGTCCTCCGCAGTTGCCAGATCTCATTCCTGAAGGACCAGTGTTATTACCACATGAAAGCCTCGGAATCTCTCCAAATGAATTTCTTAAAGTCGAAGACATGGATGCCGCGGTGTCGTGTGCACTAGAGCTTAAATTCCCATGGGAAAATTGGAGAATGGGGCACCGTACCAGAACCAACTCCGACTTCGGTATGGCTTCGTTTAACTCTCTTCCCTCGCGTGTTCCTGACTTAAAAGCCTGATGATAGAACTTTCGAAATAAAAATATAAAAATAAATTACATAAGTAATACTTATATTTTGACCATTATGTTGTTTTGATCTCTATATTTTTAATTTACTAAATTTTGATAATAAATTTATAATTTTGTCACAATTTAGCTCATGACTACAATTATAAGTATTTTTTAATAGAAAATGATCACATAAGGGCATGTGTTATGCTTTTCATTAGGAAAATGATAAACTTGTTCAGCTCATTAATAATTTCCCTTTAAAAATTTAAATTTAAGGGTAAAAATCGAGCTAATTAAAATTATAAGGATCAAAATTATACAAGAACTACCGATATAATTTGTCCGCCATCCCAAAAAAAAGAAAAAGAAGAATATATGTTAGAGACTCACAATTTAAAATTCATAAATCAATCATAAGGGCAGGTTTAGTGTAACTTATTATAAATTAAAAAACGATAATAAGACAATAAAAAGTAAAACATTCCCTTAGCTAACTCTCAAATAATCGACTTACTTAAATTATTTATATTTAATAAGCTGTAAATAGATACTATACTAAATAATTTAGCATAGACTCCACATAAAATAAGCTATATAGATAGTATAAATAGTTCAAATAAGTTGCAACAAACAATCCCAATAATATGACAAGGTTGAATCTGTGACAAATCACAAATCGACACGTAACCTGTCATATCATTATGAATAAAATTAGAAGAAAAAAAAAATAGAAAAATTTACATGAGCGAATTTGTGACAAAATTTTCAACTATAAAAATGTGGTCATCCTAAATTTACCACTAGTGGAGTTGGCTACTATTGATGCACCAGGGTTTAAGTTTTACTATTGATAACATTTTGAAAATTATATCAAAAAATTTTGAAGGATCATGTGACATTATTTATGTAATACTTTTGATTATAAAAAATTGCAATGCAAATTAAGTGTGTCATTTTTTTTGTCTCATAACTAGATAACAAGGATAGTTAATACGGGAACTTACGTGTAGGCCTAATAGGTAAACTTATTATCCAATAGGTCATATGATAATTAATGACTTTTTTTATCAAAAACTATTAAAAAATGTTACTAATTATTAATTTTTAACGACAGTTTAAAAATTGTCACAAAAAATATCACTAATTATAAGTTTTAGCGACAGTTTAAAAAATTCTCACAAAAAATCGTTACTAATTTTTAACTTTTAATAACAGTTTAAAAAATTCGTTACAGAAAAACATCACTACTTGTAAGTTTTAGCGACAATTTATAAAAATTGTGACAAAAAATTCATTAATTGTTAATTTTTAGCGACATGTAAAAAATATCACAAAAATTTTTAGCGACAATTTTATTAAGATTTATTTTCAATAGGACTTGATGAAAATTAAATCTAACTACTATGAATTATTGATAATTTATCCAAATTAATATTATTCTACCCCTAAATTTTTTTTTGTTACATCATTAGTTAGAGCATGGTGTGAATAAAGTCACAAGATGAGGGGATCACCCAATAATTATCGCCAAACTCCCATCTTCCCATGTCACGGCATGCAATGTACAAAAATAAAGAAATAAAGAAATTGTTACATAAATACAAGTGAACTAGTTTTCAACTCTTACTATGCATTGTTTTTATTTAAAAATTTTAAATTTATAATTAAATATCATATTTTCATATTTAAAAAGACAAATATTTTTAAATAATAAATATGAATGTAGATACTAAGTACATATGTAGTTGAAGTATATAGGTACTTTTAATTTTTTCTTTAAATAAAAAAAATTACATGTCAAAAAATAAAAATTATAAAAATAGTTTAAATTACACTTTTTTATTATCTCAAATAAAAATTATGAAATAAATAACAACTTTAATACTTTACATATTTAAATAAATAATTTAAATTATTCAATACCTTTTAGCATGTCAAGTTTTTTTTTGTTTTTTTGTTTTTGTTTTTTTAATTTCCTTAAAAATTATATGTCAAACATAAAATATTTTATTAGCAGGTGATTCAACTTTTTGTGCTCCCAAAATAATCATGATATTGTATTTTATGAGTGGAATTCAATAATTTGTTCTAACTCATAGTGATTTTAAGATAGATTTTATAAATTAAAATCATTTTAATATAAATAAAAAAATTATTTTACTTGCAAACATTATGCTTTTCAATTAAGAACCTTTTAGATGCCATAAAAAGTTCATAAATTTAAATATAACAAAAATATCCCATTTAAAATAAGATAAACCTTCAATAATATTGATTTAAGAAGAATGTCTTATTATTAAGTTATTGTTGAAAACACTCTAACATAAGAATATTTATTAGAAAATACTTTTAAATAAGTCAAAAGAAAATGTAGTATCTCGTAAAATTACTTACAAAATCCCAGCAAAAAACAAAATGAGTTACAAAATATAATTTTGTAAAGAAATTTTTTTGATTATATTTATTTGTTAAGTTTATTCATGTACTTGTATAGGAAGACTGGCAATTCCACCCCCCATCCTCTTTTTCTTATTTATTTATTTTTTTTTTGTCTTTATCATATTTTTGCAAAGTATTTCAAATTCGCAATTTTCTTCTACATATTATTAAAATTAATAAACATAAATTTATAGAGTGGAATAATTAAAAAAAAACATAGATACAAAATAATGCATTTATAAAGGAAATAAAAAAAAAATCATAAGAAAAATAAAAGAGAAGGGAAAGAGATGAGAAAAAAAAAATGCAAGAGGATGAGGAAAGGCTTAAAAGATATAAAGCCCTTCTTTTAATTATAGGATTGACACTTGGCAAAATTTTAAGAGGTTAAAAGTGACTCATGGCACATTACTAAAACTTCCTAAAAAAAAGACTCCTAAAAAAAATAAAAAGAAAAGTTGACTAATCAAAAGCAAAAGGGGTCAAGGGGGTGACCCCCAAAGGGGATCCCAATCTTTATTCTTAGTTTTTTACATGTGCTATGCATGGATTGTGTTCGAATCTTGATTTCATACAAATTTAACCCCAGCATTGCAATTTGTATCATACATATCATTTTGTGGTAAGTTAACCCTAGCATTGCAATTTGTAAATAGATTAGTTGAAATTAGCTTTAAACTATGAAAATATTATATTAGTAAGTAAATCAATCTTAATTTTCTATATAGCCATAACATTGCAATTTGCAAATTAATTTAATTTAATTTTTTTCTTAACACTTTGATGTAACTCGGAGTGATTAAAATAAATTTTAAAAATTAAATTTAATATTTTATCATATTTACAATTACTAATATCCTTTTCAAATAAAGAGACTATTTTAGGTTTCATATTAAATTTTATACGTTTAGGATTATCAATTTTTTCCCCTCTGTTTTGCTAATTATACATAATAAATGTTATACAAGATGTTTAGATTAAATTATATATTTTTTTGGCTTGTGAACTCTTTATTAATAGATGTATCGTCTTATGAACCATTCTATAGTACTATAATTAAGTTCCCTAATCAAATTGTGCTCTTAAAATTCAAAAGTCAATTTTTCATGTGACCCAAAAAATAAAATTCAAAAAATTATCAAATCAATCACTATAAGTTTGCTACAAATGTCTCCTCATAACATTTAGTAACTCACCTGGTTTGGAAGTAATGCATGAATGTTGCATTATTTCGAATCTTCTATAATGAATTATAACAAACTTCATAATGTTAACGAAGAATTATAAAATTAAACTCCAACTTAATACAAAAGTAATTGTACTTTATATAATTTGAAAGCTTAAAAAATTATCAAAGTTTTAAATTTATAACATTAATTGATAATCAATTATTAAAGAATTTGATCAAATTAAAATATATAGTTTGTTTTAGTAAAAAATTATGCTACAAATATAATCTCAAACATATGGAGATAATAATAATAATAATAATAATTGAAAAGTTGATAAAATGATGAAAATACAAACTTTTGGTAACAAAAAGTAATAGTAAATGCAAAAAAAAAAAAAAAATTGAAGAAGAAGAAGAAGCCTGTGTAACTTAATATATAGGGTTAATTACACTAATAGTCCCTATAATTTGGGACTTGTGTCACTTTAATCCCTGACTTTTTAATTGTGACACATTTGACCCTAAATTTTGAATTTTGTTCCAAATAAGGACAATTGAAAATATCATTAGATTTTTCAAGGGTAAAATCGTCAATTTGATAAAATATAAACTAATTTGACAAAAATAAATATCAAAAAAATATTTTTAATTTTTTTAAAATTATTTTTATCCATCAATAATAAAATTATGTAAAATTAATAAAAATTACATGATTAATTTTTTAAAATTAATTTTACATGATCATCATCCAAATACATAATAAAAATTAATTTGATAAAAAAAAATAAATGTCTAAAAGATTTATCAATTTTACATAATTTTATTTTTAGTAGGTAGAAATAATTTTTTAAAATTCAAAAATATTTGTTTGACATTTATTTTTGTCAAATTAGTTTATATTTTATCAAATTGACAATTTTATCCTTGAAAAATCTAATTATTTATTCAATTGTCCTTATTTGGAACAAGATTCAAAATTCAGGGTCAAATGTGTCACAATTGAAAAGTCATTGACCAAAGTGACACAAGTCTCAAACTATAGAGATTATTTGTGTAATTTGCCCATATATATATATATATATATATTTTATTAGCAAAATAAATCGGAATATTTTTTAATAAAAATGCCACAAATAGAGAAGATATGAAAAACTAAACAGATATAAAAAGTTGGACATTTATGGGTTGTTTGTTATCTTTTTACAAAAAGATATCCAGAAAAGTAGAGAGGTAATGTGATAAAAAAAAGATAAAAACATAAAAGGATGAATTATTTTATGTATGTCAAACTTGACCCTAGAGGGAGTTATAGTATTTTTTTAACGAAGGGAAAATGAAAAGCCTTAAGAGAGAGAGAAAAAAAAAGTCTTAAAGAAATAAAAATCTCTCAATTAACAATGACACACGTCAACCATTTAAATTGACATATGGAGGCATTTAGAGTATTCTAATTCCAATGAATCTCTACTTTTATGTGTGTGAGCTTTTTTGATAAACCCTTTCTACGAGATTTATTTCATCCAACTTATATTATTTTTGATTATTTCATTAGATTTTATTGGAGGCAAGAAAATTAAAACACTCACAATCTCTCCTACCCTTATTAATGTTAATATTTATTGTCATTATATTTTGATAATTCCCAAGATGTTGACTATCAATATATTCATATTAATTTGAAATGAATTTTTGTCATTGTGTTGTCAATTACATGATGTGAATATTCACATCATTATATTCACATTAATTTGAAATGAAATTTTCTCATTGTGTTGTCAATTACGTGATGTGAATATTCATACTAAAACATACGAATGTGAACGTTCACATCACTATATGTTGTGAATAAGAATGTGTTGTCAATTAAAAATATAACATGTTGTCAACGTTCACATCACTACATTAGATGAGAGAGAATTTTCGAAAAAGTATTGTGAACATTCACATCAGATGAAAGAGAATGTTCACATTATTTTTAATTTGTTATCAATTAAAAATAAGAAAGTTCACATGTTGTGAACGTTTACATCACTACATTAGATGAGAGAGAATATTCACATTATTTTTGATGTGTTGTCAATTAAAATTATATTCTCATTATATAATAAACATTAAATATCAATATCAAATATAAGGGTAAGTTGGTTAAAAAATAGTACAAATCAAGAAAAATGACTTTATAGAATAAAAGTATAAATACATAGGACTAAGTGGGTTAAAAAATTCCTTCATGAATTTCTTGGATTAGAACACTTCCAAATGAGATTTATCAATAAAAATCCCTTTACATATATATATATATATTAGTGAGCGACACGCGTAATGTGTGTACAATTTAAATAAATAAAAATAAAAATTAATAATAATGAAATTAATATTATAATATATACTTAACTTAAATAGTATGAATCCTCTTTGTGTGACATTTTTTTTAAAAAAATAAAAAACACGGTTACATGATATGAGAAGAGCAAAGTTTTTCACTACACTAGATGAGACATCCACTTAATAATAATATAGAATAGAAGATAGATAGAAGATAGATAGATCTATATGATATGATGCATTCCATTAACATTTATTAATGAAGCAAGACCACAAACTTAGAATTAATCTCGGAGTGCTAATAAATGATAGGATGGACTTTTTGGTACCAATCTTATTCGGATGATTTAGCATTATGATATTTTTACACTTCTTTTTTTTTCATTGATGTACTTTGTACTTGATTCTTACATCAATAAAAAAAAAAATTTACCAATAAAAAATAATAATAATAATTTAAATTCATCTTATTCATGAAACTCACATTTCATCAATCTAATCTAATCTCAACTTCACAAACTAATTCAGAGTAAATTATGAGTTCCGATGCCTGGTTCCTAGCTTTTTTGTTATTAATGTGTTTCATTGCCTCGTGTCTAGAATCAGAAAATGACATAAAATTAAGATTACATGTAACATTACTAAAAAGTCGTAGGTTCTTTTTGCAGCTTGCTATTGAGGGAAAATTAAAAAGAACAACAAATTCTTTATCCTTTCCAATTTTATTTATTTATTTATTTTCATAAGAGTGATCATTGATTTAATAGCAAAACTTTAACCTAATAACCTTGAGGTTATGGGTTTAAATATCGAGGCAACCACTTTGTATACTATGTTAAAAGTTAGGTGTGTACCTAATCTTTTCTATCCCCAACACACATTAATATGAACTAATTAGATATTATTTTTATTTATTTATTTTTATAGCTTTCATTATTAATTTTAAAATGATATTTTATTAATAACAATATAATATTACATGGAAAAAAAAAAATCTAAAGGACCAGTCAACAAGCCCAAAACAAAAAGAAAACAAAGCACAAAGTTTCAATGAAACTAATCCTTAAATTAACACCATTCCATTCCCTAAAAGACTTGACTAAAAATTTAATATCTTAATTAGTGAATATTAAGTGTAACAGTTGTATCATTTGATGGAATGATTATTTAATAAATAATTTTAATTTGCATTATGGAGTTGATATTTTAATTTAATTATTATGATATTTGAAAAAAAAATTATCTCGATATACAAACAAACAAATAAGATAGCATGTACTTAATTATGTGCATTGCAAAGATCAAATTAATTTTCTTTTATATTTTTTTATTTTTTCTGTCTTATTGATGTCTTAATATTAATTTATATTTAATTTTTTTATTTAACATGAAATTATTTATTACAAAACATTTATATTTAATTTAAATTTTATATACTTACATACAATATGTATAAATAATTCAAAAAGAATATTAAAGAAAAAAATCAATACTCTACATATTTAATTTATATATTTTCTTCTTAATCCAATCACAACATATTTATATTTAATCTTTTAAATAAATTTTGTGCAGTTCTATTTCTACATATTTTTATTTTTCAAATAAATATAGCAATAAAAATAAAATTAAATAAGTAAAATTACTTTTAGTTTTATTTACTAATTCTCCTTCTAATTTAACTATTATTTTTAATATCAAAATAAGTGTTTGTTTTATGATTTTATAATTTAATATATATCATATAAAATTATTATATAATAATTACACTTTTATAGCACAATAAAATTAAAATTATCAAAATAAACAAATAATTTAACTAAAATATTAAGACTCAAAATTAATTTTTTTATTTTAAAAATAAATTTTCATACATGAGTTATCTACTCATTTTACTTATATTAAATAATAGTATAGATATATTTTTGTGAAAGGGAATTGTATATATTTTTGTGCATAAATCCCCAACAGACGAGGCATGTGCACCACAGTTGCTGGATTGCATAAAACGGCTTGTAAAAGGACAACTGGTTCCACATAAGCCTAACGACGACAACTTTTGTTGTCGAATCTGAAGCGGAGGACATCAGTGTTGATGCCAGAAACAACACCGATTTGGGTAAGACTAATAATAATTTAAAGTTTTTATTTTTTTATTTCTTTTTGATGGTCATTCTAAACTGTGTAGGAGGGCTAGTCTAGTTGTTAGAGTGTTCATGCATATGACTGTGATATAGGGATCACAATATGAACTCGGCTCAATAGGGACCCGGACCGCCCCATCTCGATAAATAGGATTTTTTTCAAAAATTATTCTTCATAGGACCGGAATTGGTATTGAAAAATACATTCCCGATGATTTTCAGGCCGGGGACGGGAATAGGCTCCTCGGCCCCGGCCCCGCCCCGCCTCGAAATTTCCCCGATGCATCCCCGCCTCTATACCTCTTAGTTGTATTATATAAATATCTCTTTCACTCTTTGATCTTATCTTCTCTCTCTCAACTCTCTCACTCTCTATCTCTTATCTGCTCTCTCTCAACTCTCTCACTCTCTCTCAACTCTTTCGTTCTTGTCTCTCTCTCTCTCTCAACTCTGTCACTCTCACAGTCATCGACACGGCGACATCACCACCACCACCGCTGGCCCCGACCACCTTCTCTCTCTCTCTTCTCCTCGCCTCGGTTTCTCTTTCTCTCTCTTTCTACTTCGTCTCTCTCTATTCTTGAGTAGAAGGTCCGTCTCTCTCTCACCATCACTGAACCCACCGCCACAGCCATAGTCGATCTGGCCATAGAGCCTGGTCATTGGCGTCGCTCAGATTTGTGCCAGACGATAGAGGTGTACTCAGATCTGTTATCTCTCTCTCTCTCTGATCTGATGTTGTTGATCTGTACTCAGATCTGTGTTGTTGTTTATCTGTATTGTTCAGAATAATTTTTTTTAATCTGTGTTAATTATATATTGATCTGTTATATATTGAACAAAATTGATCTGTTAGATCTGTTATATATTGATCTGTATTGTTCAGATTAATTTTTTTTAATGTGTTAATTATATTTAATCTGTGTTAATTAGATCTGTTATATATTGATCTGTTAGATCTGTTATATATTGAACAAAATTGATTTGTTGATTTGTGATATATATTGATTAATTAGTGATTTGTTGAACAAAATTCAAAAAAAAAAAAAAAAAAAGCTCGGGGATATTTCGAGGTCGGGAAAACCCGATCCCCGTTAGGGGACAGGGACGGAAGGGTGATGGGTTCCCCCGCTGGGGATCGGGGGCGGGGGTAGGGATTTTTTAATCTTCGGGAATCGGGGACGAGAGTGTAGTCCCCGGCCCCGCCCCGGCCCGCTGCCATTCCTACTGTGACATCAATAGTTTAAGTTTTTATTTTTTTTGATTCGTCTTGTCGATTTTTATGTAAAAGTCTAACTTTTTTTGAAAAATTAAAAAATAAAACTTTATTAAAAATGAAAATAAGCACCTTAAAAAAAAAAACACCAACTAAAAAAGGAAAACTTAATTAAACATCTCTCTTCAACTTTTGATAGTAGGAGAAGTTCAATATATATTTTCTTATTAATTAAGATCACTCAATAATATTACTAGAGAAATTTTGATTCGTTAAAGAAAAAATTTCAAATTTTTCTATGAAAATGTTGAGGGACACCAATTAAACCAAACTAAACCAAACTAAACCTTAAGTCTCATCAAATGGGATCGGCTGCATGAATCCTTCTTCTCCACTCGACTCTATTTAAGGCTATTTCGTTAGTCAAATTAAGAAGATTTATATCTCTATTTATTATACTAATCCATGTCAATTTAGGCCTACCCCTTCCCCTAACATTACCATCTACATCATTGTATCGTATCTCTTCACTACTACCTCAGTTGGTCTTCGTGATACATGACCAAATCATCTCAATATATTCTCTCTCAACTTATCTTTTATCGATACTACTCCTACTCATTCTTGAATATACTCATTCATAACTCTGTCTTTTCTAGTCTTGTCACACATCCACCTTAGCATCAACATCTCAGCAATACTCATCTTATCTACATGTTGTTTCTTAGTTGCCTAACATTCTGTCCCATACAACATCGTTGGTCTAATAGCCATTCTATAGAACTTTATCTTTTAGTCTAATGGGTACTCGTTTATCGTACAATACTTCAGATGTACTCTTCCACCTAAGTCATCCCGTCTTAATTCTATGGACCACATCCGCTCTAATCTCTCCAGGCGTTGTGATAATGTTCACTTTTAAGTAACGAAAATGTTCACTCTTAAGTAATTTTTGGTTCTCAATTTTCACTTATCCTCTGCTTCCATTGTAACTGTTACTAAAATTACACTCCATATAATTGTAGACACCCCATTTTTGACCGACCTTAAGACTCAGACGTCACCGATTGAGCGCTCGGTGATGTTGCATATTGTGCTCGTTCAGAAGTCTCAGAGTCGCGGCCGTGAGCCCTGCCTCCGGACTTCTGAACCCTCTTCTGTACCTTGTCTCGGTTTGCGAACCAGACTCGGTTTTCTCTGTTTCTTTTCCTGAAGGGAGGGAGAGGTCCCGTAGACCATCTCTCACTGGCCGTGGGCTACATTTCGTGGCCGTAGGCCATTTTGCCCATTTCGGAGCCCGGTTCCCGATTTTCGGAGCCGTCAGGCCGTGTGCCTCGGTTCGGGACCGTCTAACCATCTCCGATTCCTCCGGTTTTTGGCATACATCTTATTTACTCCCTTTCGAGGGACATTGGGGCCTGAGAGACCCACTTCGTGGTCGAATGCCACTTTCGGTGTTTAACAGCCTATTTTCGGGACCCCGAACTGCGTGTTTTGGCCCCCGAGCATTCGTTTTGCATCGGTTTTCGTTCATTTTTGGCAGGTACCTCTGTTTTATCACCAGGAAGGTCACTAAAGGGTGGGAGGCCAGCAATTGTCTCAGCAACCAGTTATATTCCTCCGGCGCCCTCCGACGCCCCTTTTTCTCACTTCCGAGCCAATGTTGACCACCCTAGGGCCATTTTCTTCAACCCCAAACCACATATTTGTGTTGTACACATATGGGAGGACCCTAAAAGTCTATGGCCGGCCAGTAATTCAAATTGAACCTTTTGAACCCCTCCTAAAAGTGGCTTGTTGTCTCTCATGTTTTACAGTTGCCAATTTCCAACCACAGGGTCTTGTTGAGCACACCTGGGAGGACACCTTTCTCTGGTGGCCGGCCAGAAAATCTTCTTGAGCCTTTTGACCCTTGGCCGGCCGGCCATAGGGGGTGGCCAGCCGGCCACCTGCAACCAAAGTACCTGGCCGGCCAGCTTCCTCAGTGTGGGTGTATTACAGCTGTATAGCTGTTTTCCCCCAAAAATATCTAGATCCGGGGAAAAGTTTTGGAGGGAAACTTGATGCCATTTCCCTCCACTTTTTCCTCCACTTTTCTTCCCCATTCTTGTCTATATAGCTGGCCTCCCAACTCAAGAGAAAGGGTTGGAAAATTCCTTACACTCATCTCCCTTGATCTCTCTCATTTTCCTTCAAAAATCTCAAGTTTCTACACCATTTCTTCATCACTACCAAGCACCACCACCACCACTCCACTTCCAGCACCTTGAGAGGATTTCCAGCAGCTAGGAGGCAGCAAACTCAAGCCAAGAAGCAACAAAAGCATTGGTCTCCAAGGGTAAGCCATTTTCCCCCTTTTGTAGCTCATTTTTGCAACAATTTCTTAGCCTATTTGCTTACTGTTTTGGGCTCCGACCCTAACTGAAACTAGGATTTTTTTGAGCTATTCTACATGTTTGTTTAAGGGCTCAACCCTGTTTGAGCCCCCCATTTGGTACTTGCTTCAATACCCTCTTGTATGCCACTATTTTGCATGGTATTTTTAGCATATGTGTAGTCTGTTTTGAGGCCTGATATAAACTGGAAATAGGCCTATTTTGAGCCCCTCTACAACATTGTAGAAGGGCTCAACCTTTTTTGGGACCTCCATGTATGACTTGCTTCATTGCCCCTCTTTGGTCCCTATTTTTGCATGCTTTGTTAGCCTACCTTGCTTCTGTTTTTAGGCCATGATCAGAACTAAAAATGGCCATATTTTGACCCCCTGGACATATCTCATTAAGGGTCTTTGGCTGTTTGGTGATTTCTTTGTATACTTCATGTTATACCCTCTTGTGGCCTCAATCGTGCATTGCATTTTGAGCATGTTTGCATACTGATTTGGGGAATGTCATAAACTGTAAATGTTCATATTTTTGGTCCCTCTTCAGTGTTGTAGAAGGGTCTTTTGCCATTTGAGCTTTTCATCTATCACTTGCTTCATTGCTTCCTTTGCGGAGCCATTTTTGTATGCCATTTTTGCCCTACTTGTGATTGCTGTTTTGCCTTGATTTGAACTGTAAAAATGTGAGTTTTGGGGCTGCCTTGCTTCTGCTCTTTCATGTCATGTTCAAATTATGCATGTATTGTATAGCTACAAGTCATTTCGGATGCCTAGTTTTGCATTTCGGGAGAGATTCCTTGCATCGGGTTTCATTTCGCCGGGTTTCGGGGCTGTTTTGCCCCTCATTTTGCTACTGATTTTTGCATGTTTGCATGTCATATTCCGTGTCTTTGCCATGTCTCATTAGAGTGGCATTTCGGTGCCTGAGGGTCCGTTCTCGGTTTGCGTGCACGCGTGCACGCATTTCGAGGTGTCTTGTTTTTATCTGATGGCCTCCTATGTGAGTGTGGCTGAGGCTCTCTCATGTTGGTGTAAGCCCATATTGCATTGCGTATGTCATTTCATCCATAGCATTGTGTATGTTCGGTTGTGTATTACCTCGTGCAGCGTGTATGCCATTCCATGACATTGTGTATGTTAGGATTGTATATTAGCTGCATTTCATGCATATCATGCATATTGCATTGTGTTCGGGATAGGAGTTAGCCCGGGCACGGGAAACGAGGTACGTTCCGTACTTCGAGTGACGGAACGTGTCTCAATTCCCCAGTCACCGACACTCCGGATTATCCGTGATGGAGTTAGGTTTTGTTGTAGCATTCATATGCATTCATTCTATATTGAGTTGTGCAATTCGGCTCCTCGGCCATCATGCATCGAGATGCGTGATTGGTGGCACGAGGATCGAGGCATGCATATATCTGTGAAATACATTGCTATGCCCCTTTCCTGCTCTCTGTTGCAGCAAAATCAAGAATCAGCAGTCTTCCGAGGCTTGGCGCGCTTTTCAAGAAACATTGCAAAACAGAGGCTAATCGGGGCATCGCCGTGGATTTCCGCGCAAAGCAGCCTAAACATACATCGTTCATCAGAATCAAGGCAGTCCCTGGCTTGCATGCCAGTTTACAGTTTTCTTAGTTAATTTGTTAATTAATTAGGAATTTGTATTATTTGGACTGTATTATTTGGACTATATTATTCTTTCATTTGGGACTGTACATTTATTCGGACCCTCTGCGCGAGGGCATAATTGTAATAAGTGTGGGTGAGTGTGATGTATGTCTTCCAACCCCACGTCTTTCTTCCCTTTTATTTACCTGCTTATGATGGTTAGATTAGGGCATATTTCAATTAGCATACAGTATGACAGCATGTTTGCATCATTCATCTGTTTTGCACGCACCGGGCTCGGTGCATCATACAAACTGCATTTGTATTTCAATTCCAAATTGAATACGTGTTAGTTGTAGCATTCCATATGCCATGTTTAGAATAGCCGAGCCTGCTATAGTTTGCATCTTTGCATGTGTTGCATTAGGCAATTCTGTGTATCTAGGATCATGCATGGATTTCTAATGGGTTTCTGTTTTGGCTTGGAGTACTCAGTGAGTTTTTATGCTTTAGCATCCTTGCATGCGTGTGAGTGTTGCCATGAATAGCATGCTTACCATGAGGCTATATGCTTATGTGAGTGGAGGTTGGGTTACTTGGAGTGGGACAATTCATCAAATGTTTGTTTTAAGCCCACTAGATAGTGGCAAAATCATGTTTTCTAAGCCCACCCGAGGGTGGCAAATCCACGTCTTAGCCTACCTGTGGGTAGCACCATCAAACCATTTTCAAACAAACAAACATGAAATGTTTTGTTCCAATTCAGGCGACTCAGTCTATACTTGTATACTGTGCGCATCACATAGTAACCTAGGCTAATAACCGGAATAAGAGCACACAATATTCTCAAAACTAGATATCACGATTAGTAGAGGCCGGTCTTTGACCGGGCGAGCGGGGGTGCTCACGAAGTGACCTTCCCCAATCGTACCCAAGTTCCCGAGCCGAGGCAACTTTGGTGATGACGAACACGTGGCCTTTGGCACCGAGTCAGGGTTTCCTAAATTTCCCCATAAAAAATATTTAGGTGGCGACTCTGTATCTGGCAAAGCAGTCCATGTTTGGCACTTCTTTCAAAAAATCTGTTTTCAAAACGATTTGCCGGATTTGGACTCTTTGGTTCAAGATTTAGAACTGTGACATTTGAGTCCTTGAACTGTAGTGAGCCCAAATGAACAGAACGGGACTTAACCCTCCCGGGGCGTTCGGGGACGTCTACAATAATATGTCTTAGTTTTGCTTATCCTAAATCCTTTTACATTTAAGTGTCTTTCTCCAAGTCTCCAACTTAGTGTTAACTCATTCTCTAATCTTGTTCATTAATACGATATCATTATGAAAATATTGCATGTCATTTATCTTATAAAATCATATTATTATCAACTTTAAACTAAAAACCCTTATAATAAAACCCAAACACCCACTTTAAATTGTTTGTTTAACAAGCACAAATAAGATAATGTGATACGCGAAAAAAAATAAAAAATAAATAAAAAAATAAAATAAAATAAAAATAAATTCAATGCAATGGTGATACCACGTTATTGGTATCACCATCCAATAATTTTTCATCATTTACCTTCCTTACATATGTGACAAGGTAGTTTTAGCTAAAAAACAGGGATTCATCCCTTCTATATATAGTTTATTGTTTATTTATTGATGATATTATATTATCGGTATCACTATTGCATTGAATTTTCACTCGTGATGTATAGTGATATAAAACGGTAGTAAAGAAAATTAAGCGGTATATAACATGCTTTGGCTAATAACAAACCATTGACACAGGTCGTGACCAAACGTCTTCTGAGTAAGCAATAACTTGTATTTATAAGGTCCCTGATGAGCTTCGTACACTAAAAGAGAGTGCGTACAAACCGCGTGTTGTTTCTATCGGACCAATTCACAACAATGACAAACGTCTTGATGCAATGGAGCAGATCAAATTGAGTTACAAAGATTCATTTTGTTTCAAGTACATGTCCGAAACACAAAAGCAAAGTTGTTTGATTGCCATGGAACAACTTGAATTTGAAGCCAAAGTAAAAAATTGCTATGCAAACAAAATTGAACTCACAATAAAAGAAAACCAACCGAATGATTCTTCTCCTAAAAACCTAGCTCAGATGATGTTTAATGATGGTTGCTTCATAATTAAACTTCTGTTCAAGTCCTACTTTGCCAAAAAAGAATATGCAAAAGAAAAAAAAGAGAAAAAGAAAAAGAAAAACAATGGTGACCTAATTTTCGGCAGCCCCATGAGGCTCCGTGCCGTCCGACATGACTTGCTACTGCTAGAGAACCAAATTCCCTTCTTTATTCTTGAAGAATTGTTCAAGTTTGCCGTGCCAGGTATCCCAAATCCTTCTTTAAACAAACGTTATCTTATTCGGTATGTGCTTTCATTCTTTGGCAATATTTTGAGACGCGGAGATGATACACTTGAAAAGAAGGGTGAACCCCATGATTATCATATCCTCGATGTTTTACATAAGTGCTACCTTCCTGTTTATGCTTCACCGGAAGAGGAAAAAGAGAAAACCAGATCCAGATTCCCGTCTGCATCAGACCTCAACTTAGCAGGAGTACAATTCTTGAAACGTGCTGGAGAAGACCTATTCGACGTTGACTTCGTTAAACCTCCAAGCCCTTTAGGGTGCTGTCGTAGAGCTCATTTTGAAATACCTATTTTGTCAATTTACGATGACACTGAGCCATTATTACGAAACCTCATTGCTTTCGAGCAATGTTACCCTAATGTTCCACGTCACATCTCTTCGTATGGCTTCTTTATGCATACACTCATCAACTCTACTCACGATGTTGAACTGCTTGAAAAGGTTGAAATCCTAAATAACCATTTGGATACCAGCCAAGCTGTCTCAGATCTCTTCAACAACATCTGCAAGGAAGTTGTCATGGGAAGGTTCTATTTTGGAAAAACATGTGAGGACGCTGGCAATCACTATCGTAATCTTTGAGCTTTTGCACCATCTTTTCTCTTTCTTTTCCTTGTGTTTACTTGATGTTTTCAGAGTGCTTTGAGGCCTAAAATATGTGATTTAAAGTCACAAAAAAGATGAGGGGTTATCCACCCTTCCTTAGGCTTGTTGGTTGGTTGAAACCCCTTGGTTTTGTTCCACTTTTGCTCACCTTTTCCACCTCTGAAACTTGATTTTCTACACTATTTTTGTGTTGTTTCAGTGCTTTTTAATGTGTTAAATCATGCTTTGAATATTATACTTTTGTTGTTGTAAGTCCTCACGGATTTGGTGTATAGGCCATAGCTTCCAATCCATTTGAGTTGATAGTCTTTTCTTTCTTTCTTTTTATATAGCTTTCATGTATATATTCACACCATTCTAATCATCCACCTTTTCATTAGCACTCTACAACCTTCCTCCTTTCTTTGTTTCTTTTGATTAAGAATTGTGTCAAACAAAAAATTGTCGCTCAAGGCATAAGAAAGAGACCCCTCATGCTAAATGGTTTAATCTCTTCGGAGGTTCATTACCAGGGAATTACATATCTCTTATGCTATGCATGATCTCTTGTTTGACACCTCCCTTAATTGCCGATGCATTACTTCTAAGGAACTAATTTTCTAGTTAGACCCTTGGAAATCACAAAGGAAAGAGTCATTATAGCTCATTATTGGGTTTGGATTTGGAGTCCTTATCGCCAGTTTCGGGATTGACTCCAAATTCATTATCGCTTGTAAATGAGTTTGATTCCTCCTTTGTAGTTTCCCCCATAGAAAAGGGCTAGAAAAGCTCATTTCTCGGGTCAAGTCACGCTTGTTATTCTTTATTGCTTTGGACTTAGTGGAAATAATCATCACCTTTGGACAAAAAGAAAGAAAATATAAGAAAAATGGAAAGGTAAAGTAAAAAATCTAATAAAATTGAAGTAAAAGAGGTAAAAGATAATAAAGTTTGGTTAGGTTTAGTCGGACGTTATACTAAACCTATTGCGTCTTGAATCATCGCATACTATGTCAATGATGTTTGATGATTCATGAAGCAAGTCTACCTCCTTCCTTGAGGTAACTCCATGATAGGGAGGAGGTATTCTCTATCTTTGGTTCCATTTTATTGAGCTCTTGTCCTATCATTTCTAAGATCATCACGCAAAAAAATTGCGATAATTGATGATTTGATAATCGAATCTACTCATCTCTTGATCATCTTCATGATAGGGAAGGGCAGAGAGGATAAACATTCTTGAAAACACTTTGTTTTTGTTCTGTTTCAACTTTGTTGTAGCAAGGTATTCCCCAAAAGTAGTGGCCGACCGGCCATCATTATGTACAACCGACCACTCTCTTAGGCTGGTCGGCCACCTATTTTGTACATACAGTGGCATTTTTATAACAAAACAGAGTAGAATTTGAGGCCAAAATAGAATAATTTTCTGATTGCAAATAGAGCATATTCTGGCAGCAAATAAAGATGTTTCCGGAGGATGTTCTTGGCTGTATGCATGCGGTTCCTCGCCTCCCATTTGAATCCATTAGATTAATAGCTTTTAGATTCGTATGTTGTAATTTAATTAGTTGCTTTGCTTTCATTTGGACTTGTAATAATTAATTAATTTAGTTTATTCAATTTTGTTGTAATAATTAGTTAATTAGGACATTCATTCAAACCCTTTTGAGGACAAATTTGTAATATTTGTATGTCTTTCAACTCCCATTTCTTTCTCCCTTTCACTTAAATGTTTACCGTGGTAGTATCATGTTTTTGTTTCATATCATTGCCATGCATTGTATCCATTTTTGCATGCATTAAGTTTGGTTCATCATTCTAATATTATTATCATTTCCTACTTGCTTGAATATGTGCGTTGCGCATACTTTGAGTTGATCCATATGACATGTTAAAAAATCCGAACTTAGTAGTTACATTTTGTATGTGTTGCATTAGTCACCTTGCATATTTAGGAACATACATTTTTCTAATTATTTTATTTTCTTTGACTTGCCTCGGTTAAGTACTAGGTGAGCATTTTTGCTTTAGTATATTACATTTGTATTTGTGTTGTCTTATCAAACATACTATCATGAGGCTAAGTGTTTATTTGAAATTTCTCTTTGAATAACTGTGAATGAAGGCTATTTCGTTTAAGTTGGAATGATTTTGATTAATGTACATATGAGCTTACTGTTCATTCAAGTAGCATATATTCAAAACTCTTTTCAAACAAATATGAAATCAAAGCATTCCAAAGTAAGTGACGTGGTCTATACTTGTGTGCTTCACACAGTAATGTTAGTATAATAATCAGAACATGAGTATATAATGTACATAAAAATCACATCATAATTAGTAGAAGCTGATCTTTGATCGGATGAGTGGGGTGCTCAATTCATGACCTTCTGCTCTCATATCTAAGTTCCCGAGCCATGACACTTTCGTTATGACAGACAAGTAGCCTTTGGCACGAGTCATGAGTTTCTTAAATTTCCTAAAATATTTAGGTGGCAACTCTAAAATTTGGCAATCCAATCCATTTTTGGCATCGCTGATGATTAATCGATTTTCTAAGATTTACCAGATTTTGACTCTCGTTTGTATTTTTCTGTTTCACATTGCATTTGTAAAACTATATTCAAAGCCACAAGAGTCCGAACAATAGGGCGATCGTATCCGAGGAGACTAAACCCCTCCGAAAAGTACAAAAAACTAGCTCCAGCCCCTTCTATTACCCCTCATTTTTCGTTTCTACTCTATTATAAAAAAAAAAAAAACTAAATAAAAAAAAAAAATAATAATAATAATAATAATAATAATTTGCAACGGCATGTAAACTTTTTGTGATGTTTGAAACCATCACAAAAGGACGGATATTTAGGACTGGTTTGGCATCACTTAAATAATCTAAAAGGTCAAAAAGTCATTAAAAAAGTATGGGAAATCTGTCAATTGAAAAAAAAAAAAAAAAAAAAAACAAACAAACAAACAAACAAACAGTGCTACACAAAATTGTGCAGCCACAACTTTCTAAGTCAAAAAGAAAACGTGGCACACTTGTAGCCACACATTCCAATAAAATAAAAAATAAAAAAAAAATTGAAAAGAAATAGAAACTATGCAGCGCAATATTACTGCTTGTGTCAGCGAGGGTAATTTCATAATTTTATAATTTTATACAATATTTTAATATACATTTTTTCGTAAAATGTTAAAAAAATTATCTCAAATTATCATCTTTTTTTCTTTTACATTTTAATCTAAAAAGTCAAAAAATACACTTATTTAGAACATTCAAAACAACTACTCAGCTGTCTAGCATTACCCTTTGCCAAACTTTGGTGGTTGAGTGAAAGTACTTGGCTTTTAACAATAGGCGACAAAACTTTGGTGGTTGAACGAAATAACTTGAAATAGCATTACCTTTTCCGAACTTTGGTTGTTGAGTGAAAGGACTTGGCTTTTAACAATAGCCGTGGTTGAACGAATTAACTTGAAGTAGCATTTACCTTTTCCGAACTTGGGTGGTTGAGTGAAAGGACTTGGCTTTTAACAATAGGCGACAAAACTTTGGTGGTTGAACGAAATAATTTGAAATAGCATTTAAGGTTTATTTGGTGCAGCTTAAAAGTTATTTATTTTAGTTTTTAGTTTAATTTAAACTATTTTAATGTGTTTGGTTTAGTTTATAACTTTTTGGAAGTCAGAAATCAGTTTATTTTTTGAGTGGGGCAAGAGATGCTTAATTTATAAGTCAAAAATCAGCTTATGTTCATAGTTATAAGTTATAAGTTATTTAGGCATAAGCTATGAGCACTTTCCCACAGCTCTACCAAACAGGGCCTTAGTATGTTTTGTTTGAACTTTTTGGATTAAGTTTTTTGAAAATTAACTTTTTTAGTTTTCGTATTTTTTTGTTTTTAGTAAATATTTTTTAAATTTTAAACATTTTTTTACTTTTTTAGATGAAACTTATTTAGATGTATCTAAAAAGTAAAAAATTTGTAAAAAAATATTTAAAAAAATTAACAAATACATAAAAATATAAAAAAATATACTGAATTCATGTATTTTTTTTTATATTTTTGGTATTTAGTGAATTTTTAAAAGATTTTTTTTATAATTTTTTTACTTTTTAGGTGTATTTATGTTAAGTGTGTCTAAAAAGTAAAAAAATTACTTAAAATATTTAAAAAAATCATAAAAATAAAAAAAATACGAAAAATAAGAAAATAAAATTTTTTGAAAAATATTTTTTAAAAAGTGAAAACAAGCAAGGTAATTAACTTTTCCGAACTTTGGTGGTTGAGTGAAGGACGTGGCTTTTAACAATAGGCGACAAAACTTTGGTAGTTGAACGAAATAACTGGACCTTCAAGTTGATGGGTTGATTATTCGCATTGAGAAACGGGTGTTTTAAAATTATTTTTTTAGATGTGCTTTCTAAATTTAATTATATATAAAAAAATAATTAATTAATAGTTAGAAAAGATATAAGAGAGAAAGTTGTTAAGTCACTACAAAAAAAAAAAAGTAGAATTGGCGATCAAAAATAGAATTTTCGTCGTTGAAAGTAGCAGAATTGGCGACTAAAATGGAATTAGTAGTCAAAGTGAAGACTTTTGGCGACTAAAACAGTTTAATAGTCAAATGTATAGTTATTGACGACTAAAAATCAGTTTAGTCGCCCATTATATGGGTTTTAGTGACTAAAAAAATTTTAGTAGCCAAAAGCATAGGTTTTGGCGACTAAAAAATAGTTTGGTCACCGATTATACGTGTTTTACCGACAAAATTAAATTTTGTAGCCAAAAGTGAAGCTTTTTGGCTACTAAAAAAAATTTAGTAGCTAAAAGTCTACAATTGGCGACTAAAATTCAGTTTAGTCGCCAAAAGTGGAAGTTTTTGGCGGGAATTAATTCTTTTAGCGACTAAAAAATAATTAGTAGCTAAAAGTATAGAATTGACGACTAAAAAATAAATTTAATCACCAAAAGTGGTCTCCTATTTTTTTTAGTAAATAATTTATTTTTTACATAAATTATATTGAATAAAAATAATTATGTTTATATATGGTTTTATATTAATACGGGTCAATATACTATATAAATAATATATGTTGCATATATAACCATGTGGTGTTGTAGAGGCATAGTGGAGAGAGTGTGGTACTTAAGGTTTAGAATATGGGAGGTTGGTGATTCGAATCTCAGCGGAAAAAAAGTTTTTATTTTATTTTTTCACGGAATGAGCTTTGGCGACAAAAATTATTAGTTGCTAAAAGTGTTTCTTTTGGTGACTAAAAGGTTTGGTCGGCGATTCATTGACTATTGGCGACTAAAAGATTAGTCGGTAAATGTATAATTTTAAAAAGTGTAATTGACTATTGGCGACCAAAACTTTGGTCGCTAAAGACCTGTTTTTTTGCTGACTAAAACTTTTTTAGTCGCCAATACCTCCGGCGACCATGTGTTGGCGACAAAGCCGGCGACTAAAAAATTTAGTTGGGAAAACTAAAAAGTCGACTTTTGGCGACCACTAAAAATGTAGTTGCCAAAGGTGCTTTTTCTTGTAGTGAGTATTATAAGTCGACTATGAATGTATGTTTTCCCAATTGATCATGTGATAATTAGGGTTATTTTTATAAAAAGAGATAGATTATCAATAGATTTTAATAGTTAGACTTAATCTTCATTAAGTTCTATCAATTCGTTGCTGAAAGTTAGTCCTAATAGAATAATCGCTGAAGTAAACTTTTTGTTATAATTTCCTAAATTTGTTGCTAAAATTGATAATTAACAACATTTTTCTATGACAAATTACTGATAGTGTGTTTTTTCCTTTTAATAATGGGGTCAAATTTTGATCCAATTATTATTTTTATTTTATTTTTACCACAGTTAATAATATTTTTAAGCTTTTTTTAATAATTTAAAACAGTTGCCGACGTCACATGCTTACATGGGATGTCGCCCCCAATTACATGTGTCCATAAATGGAAAAAGACTTAGACCCCAGTGGAGATGATCTCCACCACCTCCACTATTTTTTGATTGGTTCAAAATATATATATATATTTTTTAGTCTTGCTCTCACAGACCCCACGTGGAGGAGGGGGTGCTAGGGTCACCCCCACTGGTTTCCCAGCACTGTTGCTCATAAATTGATCTAGACACAGGACATCTGTGTATATAAGACAACCGAGCAACGAAACTTCAGTTACAACTTACAAACCAATGTCAAATACACAACTAGAAATAGAAACCCATCTGTGCTAAATTGTTGCCACCAAAAACTCGCATACCAGTTGTAGCACGTAAGAATTTTCTTTCCAAGGCACCATAGAATTTCGTTGGGTTACTTAAACTAACAACTGTAGCTATTAGTAAGTATTGCTTTACTATTTTTATGAGTTTGTTTATATTGATCCCTCCAACTATTTTGTATAAATATACTCTAATCCTTTCAGTGGGGTTTCTAAAAGGTGAAAGTGATTTTTCTTTACAGTTGAAGAGCCGTAAAAGGTGAGAGTGATTTTTCTTTACGATTGAAGAATCAAAATGTATGAATTTATAAATAAAAAAATAAAATAATATTCACTAATAATTAAAAAAATCGTCATGTAAATAGCCCGAATTCCATTCAATCCAAGAGATGTACTTTTCTTTAATCTTTTTGAGTTATCTATTAGCTTTTAAACCTTCGTTTGAGAGGTAGGTTGGCTTTTTGGGTGTTTGGTTTTTTCGACTATTTTAGCCTGGGACAAAAAAGTTTAGTTTTTGGTGTTTTTGACTTTTTTGTGAGAGAGAGAATGTAATGATTATGAGTTAGATGTAATGTTTTGTCTTATTAAGTTAAAAAGCCTATTTTATTTTTTGTGACTAAAATAACCTAAAAAGCCTCAATTTTGCCTTCCCAAATGAAGGCAAATGGTGTTGAGGATTTTTCAATCTTCTTCGCTGGCATTGAGTGCCTCATATGATATTTTGGCAGTTAAAAAGTAGTTTATTGACTTTTTGATTTTTTTTCTTTAAGTTATATCATCTTTTTATTTTTTTATACATTTTTTTTAAAAGAATTCAAAAAAAATCAAAAATTTAACTTTTAACCTACTTTCCAAAGTAAACCGTGATGATGGATTGTAGCTCTGGAATTCGGTCTTTGAGACCAGATTGGTATATTTTCTTTCTATGCTTTTACAAATTTGGTTTTGGTTTATTTATCTTAAATTCAAATTTGAATTTGATTGTTATGTTTGAGTTTACTCTTCAAAAAATAGTTTGGACTCATGGGACTAATTGCGGATCCTATTTTGATTATCTTAACCATTTATTTTATACAATTCTTGTGCATATCATTCGTGAAAAAATTAAGTTAATTCAATAATTGTAGACATTTTATTTTAGAAAAAATTAATATTCTACGTTAAAAAACACATTTATCGTGCACTTTTTTTTTTTGGACAAACACAATAAAATAAAAATGTTACGATTATGAGATAAATTAATTTTTTTTAATAAATGATATACTCGGAGGATCCTGACGTGACATTTAAGTTCAAATTGAAACATGAGAGAAGCCCAACTCTTACCATTTCTAAATGTTAATAATATGTTTGAGAATAATTTTATGTAGTTGTATCGAAAATAATAAATTAATGCAATATTTGGGTTTTTAACTGTTTTTTATGACTTTTAAATGTTTATTTATTTATTTTTATAACCAAAAAGTTGAGTTATCAAACTGGACTGAGAGTTTATGCTTTTATAAATGTAAAAGGCATGGTCTTATTTAGGATATCAAGGATCCTTCATCCATAAATTTTTGAGTTATTCACACGGAGATATCTTAATTTATTGATAAATATTAGTTTAACTCTTTAACTATAAAAGCGTACAAACGGGACTTTCACCTCCATCACATTTGCTTTTGATGTGAGTTCATGAGCATATTCGTTTCTATTTTTCATCCGGTTAGATTCTTCAATGCGAATGTGAACAATAACTTCTTTCAAACTGAGGTCCTTTTTCTTGTGCTTAAGAGAATTTTTGTAATCCTTCCAAGATGGTGGCGATTTTTCAATAAATGTCGCAGCTTGAAAGGCGTCATCTAACTTTATTTCTTCAACCAAAATGTCATGAACTGTATTCTAGTATACATGAACTTTCTCCATGACAGATTTTTCCATCATTCATCTTAAAGTTTAAAAGTCTGCTCACCATGTACTTCTTTGTATCTACATCTTCTGTTGAATATTTTCTTTTCAAAATTCCCAAATCTCTTTAGCAAATTTGTAACCACAATACATATCAAACAGAGAGTTTGAAAGAAAATTCAAAATATGACCGCAACAGATTTTGTTGTCTTTGTCATACAAACGAATGGATTCACTATGAGCTAGTTCAAAAACATCATTAGGAATTTGAATCAACATTGAGAGACTCAAGGAAAAATAGGATTTTTTCAGACCAGTGTTTGTAGTGATTTCTATCAAAGGGTTCCAGTTTGGTTATATCAGGAACAACATAAACAGAATTCATGTTTATTAATCAAGCAAAATCGTTTCTTAAGATTGTTGAAAAATATTTAAAAACTCTGTTTAATTAACAAATTGAAATAGATACAAGAAGATAAAAGTAGAATAAAAATATAGAAAGAATGTAATCGAGGTGCAGAAGTCAATCCGATGTTCTTAAGAAATGATTTCACCCCACTTGGTGCAAATGGCTGCTGGTAGTCGTTCTCCAAGATACAATGGCAAGTTTTGATGGTGTGCATTCACCAAGTAAGACGATGGTGTGCATTCACCAAGCAAGACTTGATGAGAAATAGTCCAAAAAAACTAAGAAACTGTATATAAAACCAGAGAAGAAAACAGTACTTTTTTTTTTCTAAACTACTGGGAATATGTATATGTATATATAATTCCAAGTCTAAATATAAAGTAAGAATACGTATACATATAATTCAAAGTCTAAAAGTAAGGTAAGAATAAATTAAGATTTGATCAAACCTTTGAATTATGAAAGGATTTGTTAGTTCATTCATTATTTTTAATTACAAACACACACACCCAAGTCCAATATATCCCCCCACATCTTTGGCCCTTATCCAATAAGGGAAGGTCTACATATAAAAGGTGTAATAATAACTAATAACAAATCAATGTGAGACAAGGAATAAAGAGAAAATTTTGAACCACTTCCAACCGTTACTTAATCATATTTATTGAGAAATATATTAATTAAGATTCTGATGTTGGGCTTATCATAAATGTTTTTATATATATTATAAAAAATAGTGATTATAACATTTTCAAGTAGTTAATATTTGTATTCTCAATTATGTTGACAAAGAATATCTAATTAATAATAATATTATTCATTTTTTATGCTAATATAAACCAAAATTTAAAATTATATAATAATTTTTTTTTGGTTGTAAATATGTTTTTGTCCCTCCAAAGTTGAAATGATGGATCCGTCCAAGGAAGAACCACCAATACTAACATGTTGATGTGAGCTTGGAATATCGAGCGAAAATTGGAGCATGGCAGATCATACCATAACAATCTCCAACTTAGGTATGGCTCCGTTTAACTCTCTCTCGTGTTCCTGTCTTAAAAGGCTGATGATTTATAAAACATGGCTACTTTAACCAACATATAATATTTGTATTGGATACTTATCGATATATGGTATTTCATATAGTATTTTTATATACATACTGAGTACACAAAATACGTATTTAAATTTTTTCTTCTTAATTTTTAACGTATCCAGACGTACTTAGTATATATCCAAACCGTATCATATCTCAGTCGAAACAATAGTTCTCACTAGATTTTTTTTTTATTTTTAATTTTATGTTTAGTATGATTTTAAAATTAAATTATGATTTGTAAGTTATTTAATATAATAAAATTTAATTTTGATTTATACCTTTACTTTTGGCATTAAATGTTAATTGTAGGTTGGATCTTAACAAATTAATTCATTTAATCAATTTTTACATTATCCCAAATTAAAAATAAACATTTTTTTATAAACGTACCAAAGCCGTACTCATATCTTACTTTTTTTTTTAATTTTATCATATCAACGTACCCATATCGTATCAGTATCAGTACTCGTACCAGTACCCATGCTTCATAGCTGATGATAGAACTTTGAAAACAAAAATACAAAAATAAATTATATCAATAATCCTTATATTTTGACTATTATATTATTTTGATTCTTATAATTTTATTAATTAAATTTTGACATTATAATTTTATCATAATTTAATTCAACTGACTACAATTACTAATATGTTTTTGGAAAATATTCGGAAGCTCTAGAAAATGAGCTCTAATAGTTTTAATGTGTCTGGATCTCATCTGATGTAATGTTTTAAACTTATATTATTTTTTTTTCACATTATTAGAGCTCAATTAGAGTTCTAATTTTTAAAGAATGTATTATTGCTGTAGTTCTTTAATGAGAAATGAGCATATAAACAGGGGCGACGGCCCATGTTGCTGTTGGGTCCCCAGTCCCCAACAACCAAACAAAAACTCTGAAAGAAAATTTTATTTATATTATTAATATTTTATTTAGTGTAGTTTGATTCTTGTAAAGATTTAAAGGATTCCATTAAATATACACCCATTAGTGATTTATTATTATTTGAAAAGTTTCATGAGTAAATTATATAAGTAGTTCTTTTATTTGGTTATTTGTATCATTTTAGTTTTTATAATTTTAATTGATTCAATTTTAATTTTTGATTTTTAATTTTTAATTTTATCTCAATTTGATCTAATTGATAATACCGTTAGGGTTTTTTGACGAAAAAGAATCACTAAGTTTAGGTTAAGTTACTGAATTGATCAAATTTACAATTTTATCCCTAAAAGCATGACACGTGCTGTTTATGTTCACATTTTTCATAAAAAAATACTAACAATTGGAATCAATTGGATTAATTTGAGACCAAATAAAAAATTTAGAATCAAAATTGGGTCAATTGAAATTATAAAGACTAAAATGACACAAGATTTTGGTTAACAGTTTTCAAATATAGGTTTTGAATTTTATGTTTTATGTGTTTCTTTTGTCTGTGGTAAAGTTTTTGCATGTTTTAAGATTTATTTATTTATTTATTTACTTTTTAGATTCATTTAATCTTTATACATTTTAAAAACAAGACATTTGTGAAATTTTTATTTTAAAAAAATCACTAAATGTAAAAAATTTAAAAATTTAGTACATTTTCACAAATATTTTACTTTGTAGGTGCTGGCCGGGTTTCGGGGCCCAAAGTCGATAATCAACTAATAAATTTCTAGGGCCTTTCATATTTTTTTTTCATTGAATGAAAAAAAAAATTGAAAGTAAAGGACAAAAGATTTGTGTCAAAATCACAAAAAATACTTAGCATTAAATTACAATAACTAATAAGTATTGCTTGATCCTCACTCTTCTTGTATTTTTAGAAGCAAATAAATCAATCATACTTGCATAATCTAATTTTTTTGCAAAATCATTTTCAATGAATAACATTGCTAATCATTTTAAATGGGCCTTTCAATATTTTAATAGATTAATTTATTTTAAGTTAATTTGGGCCTTCTTTAATTTTTTTGGACTTAAAAATATACTTAATATATTAGACTAAACTATAATAAGAGAGACCCTTTTTTTGGGCCTATTTTACAATGGATAACAATGCTAATTTTTTTGAATGGCCCTTCAATTTTTTAATGAGTCAATTTATTTTAAGTTAGTTTAGGCCTTTTTTAATTTTTTTAGACTTAAACAATACCTAATATATTACACTAAATTATAATAGGAGAGGCCCATTTTTTTAGTCTATTTTGAGGAGTCCTAGGCCATGGCCTTATGGCCTATGCCCTAGGGCCGGCCCTGTGTAGGTGCATCTTAAAAAATGACTAAAATATTATTAAAAAAAATTCTCTAAAAGACAACAAAACACAAAAAATAAAAAATTAAAACTCAAAAATTATTTTAAAAATTCAAAACCAAACAGAGTGAATATTATTTAAGTCTAGTTTAGGAATAGGTTTTTTTAGTAACTTTTTGACTTTTTAACTAAAATAAGATATGAAAAAATATGTTTGGGATGAATTTTTAGTTTTTTACGAAAAGATGTACAAAAAATAGAGAGAACAGGGAATCGTTAACATTTTAGTATAAGTTGTTGGTTTTTTTTTATTTTTTTAGTAACTTTTTAACTTTTTGGCTAAAAAAGTCACTTGACAAACGATGTCTTAGTATATTTTTTTTGTTTTATTTAGAATTTGTGGTTTTTAAGCTTGTAAGATGACTCCATCTATAAAAATTTCTAGAGTCATCACTACATATATTGACACATGTCATGTTTTCATAAGTAAAATTATAAATTTGATCGACTCATTAATAATTTTCCTTCAAAAATTCCATTGTAGTCACAATTTAGTTCAACTGCCTACAATTTTGATAGTATTTTTGGTATTTTTTTCTTGATAATTCTAAGGAATGGAGGGAGGTTCAAACAAGGATAAGGACGTCTGTCTGTCCTCAACAGTTGCCGGATCTCATGCCTGAAGGACCAGTGTTATTACCACATGAAAGCCTCGTAAGCTCTCCAAATGAATTTCTTAAAGTCAAAGGCACGCCTGGCATCAATATTTCCATGGTGGCGTGTGGACAAGAGGTTAAACACGCATCGGAAAATTGGAGTCCCATTTCCGATGTACCGAAAAAAAAAATCGGAAAATTGGAGAATGGGGCATCGTACCAGAACCAACGCCGACTTCGGTATGGCTTCGTTTAACTCTCTTCTCTCTCGTGTTCCTGACTTAAAGGCTGATCATAGAACTTTCGAAATAAAAATATAAAAATAAATTACTTTAGTAATGCTTATATTTTGACCATTAAGTTGTTTTGATTCTATAATTTTAATTTGTTAAATTTCGATAATAAATTTATAATTTGTCACAATTTAGTTCAACTGACTACAATTATTAGTTTTTTTTTTCAATGGAAAATGAGCACATAAGGGCATGTGTTATGCTTTTCATTAGGAAAATTATAAATTTGTTCAACTCATTAATAATTTTCCTTCAAAAATTTAAATTTAAGGGTAAAAATCGAGCTAATCAAAATTATAAGGACCAAAATTATACAATGGACAAATAAAAAAACTACAGATATATTTTGTCCGCCACCCCAAAAAAAAAAAAAGAAAAAAAAAAAAGAAAAAAAGAAGAAGAATGTATGTTAGAGACTCATAATTTAAAACTCATAAATCAATCATAATGACGGGTTTAGTGCGACTTATTATAAATTAAAAATCGATAATCAGACAATAAAAGGTAAAACATTCCCTTTAGCTAACTTTCAAATAATCGACTTACTTAAATTATGTACACCTAATAAGCTGTAAACAGATACTATACTAGTCTAGCATAGACTCCAAACAAAATAAGCTATATAAATAGTTTAAATAAGTTGCAACAAACAATCCCAATGATCTGACAAGGTTGAATTTGTGACAAATCACAAATCAACACGTAACATATCATATCATTATGAATAAAATTAAAAGAAAAAAAATTTTAAAAAAAATTTCATGATCAAATTTGTGACAAATTTTTCAATATAAAAATGTGGTCATCCTAAATTTACCGCTAGTGTGGTTGGCTACTATTGATGCACCAGGGTTCAAGTTTTACTACCGATAACATTTTGAAAATTTATTAAAAAATTTTAAAGTATTATGTGGCATTATTTATGTAATATTTTCAATTAATAAAAAATTATCCTATCACCCGTGCTATGCACGAGATAATTATAGATATTTTTATATTTTTTTAATATATAAATTATGTTTTTTAAGATTTTTTATAAAAATAATTATTTGTATGATGAGATTTTAAATGCTGATTAGGAGATTTTGACCAAGGCCAAGTTTGGCATACACAAAATAATTCATCTTTTTATCTTTTTATCTTTTTTTCATTACATCACCTCTCTACTTTTCTGCACATCTTTTCGTAAAAAGACAAAAAGTGCACTTATTTAGGTCATCCCAAACAACCCCCAAATCAATAAATGAAGGCATGTGGAAAGATATGTGAATTGAAAAAATTTAATAAATGCTGATCAAGAGATTTTGACAAAATCAATAAATGCTGAATTTTTTTTTAAATAAAAAATAAAAAAATTAGAAAATTCAGATTATGATATTGAAACTCTCACAGGTCTTGGGGGTTAAAAATCCCTTTTTGCTTAATATATAGTATAGATAATATATAATAATATATATATATATAGATTATAAGATGAGAGAAATAAATTGCTATCTTATTATAATGGAGGAGATCTTATAAAAAAAAACGTATAGACATGAATGCCCTCCTATTTTATTGTATTTACAATTATCTATATATGTGAATTATGATTTAAATTTTTTTTTTTTAAATGTCTTCTTTTTTTTTCCTTTTTTATATTATATTAAAGTTTAATATTTTGATAATAATCATATGTGTTGGACTTTTCAAGGAATTAAATGTTTTTTTTTTTATTATATTATAATAAAGTTTAATATTTTGATAATAATCATATCTGTTGGACTTTTCAAGAATTTTTTTTTATGTTTGTTCTTAATATATTAAAGTGTTATTATGAGGGATAATAATCATATGTGTTGGGACTTTTCAAGGAATTTATGTGTTGGATTTCAAATAATTTTTTTTATACTTGTTTTTAATACATTAAAGTGTTATTATGAGTGTAAAACTTGGGAGTTGAGAGATGTTAATAAATGCTAAGATTTTTTTTTTTAAAATCAAAAAATCAAGAAATTTAGATTGGGAGATTGGCGCTCTCACAAGACTTGGGGTTAAAAATCTCATTTTGCTTAATATATAGTATAGATAGATAATATATAATAATATAATAATATATATATAGAGATTATAAGATGAGAGAAATAAATTGCTATCTTATTAGAATGGAGGAGATCTTATAAAAAAAAACGTATAGATATGAATGCTCTCCTATTTTATTGTGTTTACAATTATCTATATATGTGAATTGTGATTTTAAAATGTTTTTTTTAAATGTCTTCTTTTTATTTCCTTTTTTATATTATATTAAAATTTAATATTTTGATAATAGTCATATGTGCTGGACTTTTCAAGGAATTAAATGTCCTTTTTTTATTATATTATAATAAATTTTAATATTTTGATAATAATCATATGTGTTAGACTTTTCAAGAATTTTTTTTTTATGTTTGTTCTTAATGTATTAAAGTGTTATTATGAGGGATAATAATCATATGTGTTGGAACTTTTCAAGGAATTCATGTGTTGGATTTCAAATAATTTTTTTATGCTTGTTTTTAATGCATTAAAGTGTTATTATGAGTGCAAGACTTGAGAGTTGGGAGATGTTAATAAATGCTAAGATTTTTTTTTTTTAAAATCAAAAAATCAAGAAATTTAGATTGGGAGATTGGAGCTCTCACAAGGCTTAGGGTTAAAAAACCCCATTTTGCTTAATATATAGTATAGATATAGATAGATATTGATCACAATGTAAATTAAGTGTGCCATTTTTTGTATCACAACTAGATAACAAGGATAGTGAATAGAGGAACTTATGTTTAGGTCCTAATAAGTGGACTTATTATCCAATAAGTCCTATGACAATTAATCACCAAACACGACTAAAAAATGTCATTAATTATTAATTTTTAACAACAGTTTAAAAATTATCACAAAAAATATCACTATTATAAGTCTTAACGACAGTTTAAAAAATTGTCACAAAATTTTTTTACTAATTTTTAACTTTTAACGATAATTTAAAAAATTCGTTACAGAAAAACATCACTACTTGTACGTTTTAGCGACAAATTTATAAAAATTGTGACAAAAAAAAAATTATCAATTATCAATTTTTAACGCCATATAAAAAATATCATAAAAAATTATTTTTAATAACAATTTTATTAAAAGTTATTTTCCATAAGATTTAATAAAAATTAAATATAACTATTATGAACTATCAATAATTTATCCTAGTTAATATTATTCTACCATTAAATTTTTTTTGTTACATCATTTGTTAGAACATGATGTGAATGAAGTCACAAGTCGAGGGGATCACCCAATAATTATCGCGAAACTCCCCATCTTCCCATGTCACGGCATCCGATGTGCAAAAAAAAAAATAATAATAATAATAAAGAAATTGTTACATAAATACAAGTGAACTAGTTTTCAACTCTTATGGATTGTTTTTATTTAAAAATTTAAATTTATAATTTATGATTAAATATCATATTTTCATATTTTAAAAGACAAATATTTTTAAATAATAAATATGAGTGTATATACTAAGTACATATGTAGTTGAAGTATATAGGTACTTTTAATTTTTTTCTTTAAATAAAAAAAATTACATGTCAAAAAATAAAAAATTATAAAAATAGTTTAAATTGCACTTTTTTATTATCTCAAATAAAAATTATGAAATAAATAACAACTTTAATACCTTACAAATCTAAATAAATAATTTAAATTATTCAATACCTTTTAGCATATCAAGTTTTTTTGTTTTTTGTTTTTTTTTTTAAAATTTCTTTAAAAATTATATGTCAAACACAAAATATTTTATTAGCAGGTGATTCAACTTTGTGCTCCCAAAATAATCATAATATTGTATTTTATGAGTGCAATTCGATAATTTGTTCTAACTCATAGTGATTTTAAGATAGATTTTATAAATTAAATTCATTTTAATATAAATAAAAAAATTATTTTAATTGCAATCATTATACATTATTTTTTTCAATTAAGAACCTTTTAGATGCCATAAAATGTTCATAAATTCAAATATAACAAAAATATCCTATTTAAAATAAGATAAAACTTCAATAATATTGATTTAAGAAGAATGCCTTATTATTAAGTTATTGTTTAGTAGCAATGAAAACAATCTAACATAAGAATATTTGTTAGAAAATACTTTTAAATAAGTCAAAAGACAATGTAATATCTCGTAAAATTACTTACAAAATCCCAGCAAAAAACAAAATGAGTTACAAAATATAATTTTGTAAAGAAATTTTTTTGATTATATTTATTTGCTAAGTTTATTCACGTACTTGTATATAGGTAGACTGGCAATTCCACCCCCCATCCTCTTTTTCTTATTTTCTGACTTTTTCTTTTTCTTTTTCTTTTTTTGTATTTTCATAATAAATGTTTCAAATTCGCAATTTTCTTCTACATATTATTAAAATTAATAAACATAAATTTATAGAGTGGAATAATTTAAATAAAAAAAAACATAGATTCAAAATAATGTATTTATAAAGTAAATAAAAAAATCATAAGAAAAATAAAAGAGAAGAGAAAGATATGAGAAAAAAAAATGCAAGAGGAAGAGGAAAGGCTTAAAAGATATAAAACCCTTCTTTTAATTATAGGAATGACACTTGGCAAAATTTTAAGAGGTTAAAAGTGACACATGGCACATTTCTAAAACTTCCTAAAAAAAAGACTCTATTTACTTGTATATATATACTAGTTTTCTACATGTGCTATGCATGGGTTTTGTTTGAATCTTCATTTCATACAAATTTAATTTTAACATATCATTTTTTGGCAAGTTAACCCCTAGCATTGCAATTTGTAAATAAAGGTTATACAATGTTTAGATTAAATTGTATTTTTTTTTTGGCTTGTGAACTCTTTATTAATAGATGTATCTTCTTATGAACCATTCTATAGTACTATAATTAAGTTCCCTAATCAAATTGTGCTCTTAAAATTCAAAAGTCAATTTTTTGTGTGACTCAAAAAATAAAATTCAAAAAATTTAACAATTTAAAGCACACCGTGAGTACTATGGCCTATCGATGTAAATCAAATCAATCACTATAAGTTTGCTAGAAATGTCTCCTCATAACATTTATTAGTAACTCACGTGGTTGGAAGTAATGCATGAATGTTGCATTATTTCGAATCTTCTATAATGAGCTATAACAAACTTCATAATGTTAACGAAGAATAATAAAATTAAACTCCAACTTAATACAAAAGTAATTGTACTTTATATAATTTGAAAGCTTAAAAAATTATCAAAGTTTTAAATTTATAACATTAATTGATAATCAATTATTAAAGAATTTGATCAAATTAAAAAAAAAAAAAAAAAAAATCTGGAAATCAGCCGAACATCCGGGTGGTCTACCGGGTGGACAACCGGGTGGACAAAAAAGGCACCTGTGCATCAGAGTTCTCTCTGCAGAGTGTAGAAAATTGATTTGAAAACGAAACCAAATATCATGCTCCAACACACGGGTAGAAAATTGATTACAGAGCACAACCAAACAGAGCCATAGTTTTTTTTAGTAAAAAATTATGCTACAAATATAATCTCAAACATACGGAGATAATAATAATAATAATAGAAAAGTTGATAAAATGATGAAAATACAAACTTTTGGTAACATTTTGGGCAAAATAAATGCAAAAAAATAAAAACCTGTGTAACTTAATATATACTCTTTTTTTGGGCAAAATAAATCGTAATATTTTTTAATAAAAATGCCACAAATAGAGAAGATATGAAAAACTAAACAGATATAAAAAGTTGGACATTTAAATTAGAATATAGATGGAGTTGCAGTATTTTTTAACGAAGGGAAAATGAAAAGCCCAGACAGAGAGAAAAAACCAAAAAAAAAATGTCTTAAAGAAATAAAAATCTCTCAATTAACAACGACACATGGAGGTTTTTAGAGCATTCTAATTCTGATGTAAATCTCTACGTATATATATATATATATTAATAGGTGACACACGTAATGTGTCTGCAATTTAAATAAAATTAAAAATTAATAATAATGAAATTAATATTATAATGTATAGTTAGCTTAAACAGTATGAATCCTCTTTGTGTAACTTTTTTTAAAAAAAATAAAAAAAAAACTATTACATGATATGAAAAGAGCAAAGGTTTCACTCCACTAACTGAGACATTCACTTAATAATAGTATAGAATAAAAGATAAATACATAGATAGATAAAAACTCTAATGATTTGGCAATACGTAAAAACAATTTTTAAAAAAATACAACATCGCAAGTCAAAATATTAAATTATAAGGTGAAATTCACTTCTAGAGCCCCTCATTTAAAAGTCTCAAATATTTTTGTTTTGTTTTTTTTTTTTTTGTTTTTAATGAGAAATGAGCACATAAACAGGGGCGACGGCACATGTTGCTGATGGGTCCCCAGTAGCCATCAACCAAACAAAAACTCTAAAAGAAAATTTTATTTATATTATTAATATTTTATTTAAGTCTTGTTTGGGGAGTAATTATTTTAGTCAGAAAATTCAAAAGTCACTATAAATTATTACATCATTCTCTCTATTTTTCTGTACATATTTTCATAAAAAAATAAAAAATTACTAAAATAATCTGTTTCCAAACGAAACCTTAGTGTAGTTTGATTCTTGTAAAGATTTAAAGGATCCCATTAAATATACACCCATTAGTGCTTTATTATTGTTTGAAAAGTTTCATGAGTAGATTATATAACTAGTTGTATCATTTTAATTGATTCAATTTTAACTCTTAATTTTAAATTTTGTCTCAATTTGATCCAATTGATAATGTCATTAGGATTTTTGACGAAAAATGATCACTAAAAAGTTAGTTTAGGTTAAGTTACTAAATTGATCAAATTTATAATTTTATCCCTAAAAGCATGACACATGCTGTTTGTGTGCACATTTTTCATAAAAAATACTAACAATTGGAATCAATTGGATTAATTTGAGACCAAATAAAAAATTTAGAGTCAAAATTGTGTCAATTGAAATTATAGAGATTAAAATGAGACAAGAGTTTGGTTAATAGTTTTCAAATATAGGTTTTGAATTTTATGTTTTTTGTGTTTCTTTTGTCTTTGGTAAATTTTTTAAATGTTTTAATTTATTTATTTTTTTCACTTTTTAGATTCATTTAATCTATATACATTTTAAAGACAAGACATTTGTGAAATTTTTATTTTAAAAAAATCAGTAAATGTAAAAAATATAAAAATTTAGTACATTTTCACAAATATTTTACTTTTTAAGTGCGTCTTAAAAAATGACTAAAATATTGTTAAAAAAATTCACTAAAAGACAATAAAACACAAAAAGTAAAATAAAATAAAAAACTCAAAATTTATTTAAAAAAATTCAAAACCAAACAAAGTGAATGTTATTTAGTATTTTTTATTATTATTTATAATTTGTAGTTTTTAAGCTTGTAAGGTGACTCCATCTATAAAAATTTATGGAGTCGTCACTACACATATGAACACGTGTCATGTTTTCATAAGTAAAATTACAAATTTGATCAACTCATTAATAATTTTCCTTCAAAAATTCAATTGTAGTCACAATTTAGTTCAACTGACTACAATTTTGTTAGTATTTTTTGGTATTTTTTCTTGGTAATTTTAAGGAATGGAGGTTTGTCCTCCACAGTTGCCGGATCTCATGATTGAAGGACGAGTGTTATTACCACATGAAAGCCTCGGAATCTCACCAGATAAATTTCTTAAAGTCGAAGACACGGAAGACATGATGGTATCGTGTGCACAAAAGCTTAAATTGCCATGGGAAAATTGGAGAATTTGGCATTGTACCAGAACCAACTCCGACTTCGGTATGGCTTCGTTTAACTCTCCTCTCTCGTGCTCCTGACTTAAAAGGCTGATGATAGAACTTTGGAAATAAAAATATAAAAATAAATTATATTGGTAATACTTATATTTTGACCATCATGTTGTTTTGATCCCTATAATTTTAATTTGTTAAATTTTGATAATAAATTTATAATTTTGTCACAATTTAGTTCAACTGACTACATTTATTAGTATTTTTTAATGGGAAATGAGCACATAAGGGCGTGTGTTATGCTTTTCATTAGGAAAATTATAAATTTGCTCAACTCATTAATAATTTTCCTTCAAAAATTTAAGTTTAAAGATAAAAATCGAGCTAATTAAAATTATAAGGACCAAAATTATACAATGGGCAAATACAAGAACTACCGATATAATTCCGCCGTCACCCCAAAAAAAAGAAAAAGAAGAATGTATGTTAGAGACAAACAATTTAAAACTCACAAATCAAACACAATGACAGGGTTAGTGAGACTTATTATAAATTAAAAATCGATAATCAGACAATAAAAAGTAAAACATTCCCTTAGTTAACTTTCAAATAATCGACTTACTTAAATTATTTATATTTACTAAACTGTAAACAGATACTATAGCATAGACTCTAAATAAAATAAGTTAAATAAATAGTATAAATAGTTCAAATAAGTTGCAACAAACAACCCCAATGATATGGCAAGATTGAACTTGTGACAAATCACAAGTCGAGACGTAACCAGTCATATTATTATGAATAAAATTGGAAGGAAAAAAAAAATTAGAAATATTTACATGACCGAATTTATGATAAATTTTTCAACTATAAAAATACCGCTAGTGGAGTTGGCTACTATTGATGCACCAGGGTTCAAGTTTTACTACTTATAACATTTTGAAAAGTAATTAATAAATCTTAAAGTATCATGTAATATTATTTATGTAACACTTTTAATTAATAAAAATTCGTAATGCAAATTAAGTGTTTTATTTTTTGTCTCATAACTAGATAACAAGAATAGTTAATAGGGAAACTTATGTGTAAGTTTTCATAAGTGGACTTATTATTTAATAGATCATATGACAATTAATAACGTTTTTCATCAAATATTATTAAAAAATGTCATTAATAATTAGTTTTAGCGACAGTTTAAATATTGTCACAAAAAAATCACTAATTATAAGTTTTAGCGACAGTTTAAAAACTTCTCACAAAAAATCGTTACTAATTTTTAACTTTTAATAACAGTTTAAACAAATCATCACAAAAAAACATCACTACTTGTAAGTTTAGCGACAATTTATAAAAATTGTGACAAAAAAAATCATTGATTGTCAATTTTTAGCGACATATAAAAAATATCACAAAAAAAATTTAACAACAATTTTATTAAGACTTATTTTTAATAGGACTTGATAAAAATTAAATCTAACTATTAGTAACTATTAATAATTTATTCAAATTAATATTATTCTACCCCTAATTTTTTTTTTTTTTTTGGTTACATCATTAGTTAGAGCATGATGTGAATAAGGTCACAAGATGAGGGGATCACCCAATAATTATCGCCAAACTCCCATCTTCCCATGTCACGCCATCCGATGTACAAAAATAAATAAATAAAGAAATAAAGAAATTGTTACATAAATACAAGTGAACTAGTTTTCAACTCTTACTATGCATTGTTTTTACAACAATAATTCATCCCCCCTTTTCCCCCCACCCCCTTTGACCCCCTCTCTCTCTCATTGGTTACTTTTTTTTTTTTTTTTTTTTCCTGCTCCTCCAATCACCCCCCGCCACGTGGCAAAGGGGGTCCCAAGCATTATTCTTGTTTTTATTTAAAAAATTTAAATTTATAATTAAATATCATATTTTCATATTTAAAAAGACAAATACTTTTAAATAATAAATATGAATGTATATTACATATGTAGTTGAAGTATATAGGTACTTTTAATTTTTTTTCTTTAAATAAAAAAAATTACATGTCAAAAAATAAAAAATTATAAAAATAGTTTAAATTACACTTTTTTATTATCTCAAATAAAAATTATGAAATAAATAAAAACTTTAATACCTTACAAATCTAAATAAATAATTTAAATTATTCAATACCTTTTAGCGTATCAAGTTTTTTTGTTTTTTTTTTTGAATTTCCTTAAAAATTATATGCAAACATAAAAAGTACGAAAAGTTGTTTGGTTTAGTTTTTTTGAAAAGATGTTTTAAAAAATTATTTTGAGAGAGAGTTTTGGAAAAAGTGATTGATTTGATGTGTATGAGAGAGAGATTTGTTTGAAAAACTTGTAAACCAAACAAGTTTTGGGAAATTTTTTTGGAAAAATTTGTTTGGTTTGATTACTTTTGAAAACTTATTTGTAGAGAATTTTTTCCAAAATTGTTTGGGAAATACAAACCAAACAAGGCCAAAATGTTTTATTAGCAGGTGATTCAACTTTTTGTGCTCCCAAAATAATCATAATATTGTATTTAATGAATGGAATTCGATAATTTGTTCTAACTCATAGTGATTTTAAGATAGATTTTATAAATTAAATTCATTTAAATATAAATAAAAAAAAATTATTTTAATTGCAATTATTATGCATTATATTTTTCAATTAAGAACCTTTTAGATGCCATAAAAAGTTCATAAATTTAAATATAACAAAAATATCCCATTTAAAATAAGATAAAACTTCAATAATTGATTTAAGAAGAATGTCTTATTATTAAGTTATTGTTTAGTAGCAATGAAAACAATCTAACATAAGAATATTGATTAAAAAATACTTTTAAATAGGTCAAAAGAAAATGTAATATCTCGTAAAATTACTTACAAAATCCCAGCAAAAAACAAAATGAGTTACAAAATATAATTTTGTAAAGAAATTTTTTTGATTATATTTATTTGTTAAGTTTATTCGTGTACTTGTATAGGAAGATTGGCAATTCCCAACCCCCCCCCCCCCCCCCCCAATCCTCTTTTTCTTATTTTTTTGTCTTTTTTTTTTGTTTTGTCTTTATCATATTTTTGCAAAGTATTTTAAATTCGCAATTTTCTTCTACATATTATTAAAATTAATAAACATAAATTTATAGAGTGGAATAATTAAAAAAACATAGATACAAAATAATGCATTTATAAAGGAAATAAAAAAAAATCATAAGAAAAATAAAAGAGAAGAGAAAGAGATGAGAAAAAAAAATGCAAGAGAAAGAGGAAAGGCTTAGAAGATACAAAACCCTTCTTTTAATTATAGGAATGACACTCGGCAAAATTTTAAGAGGTTAAAAGTGGCACATGGCACATTTCTAAAACTTTCTAAAAAAAAACACTCTATTTACTTATACATATACTAGTTTTCTACATGTGCTATGCATGGATTGTGTTCGAATCTTGATTTCACACAAATTTAATATTAACATATCATTTTTTGGTAAGTTAACCCTAGCATTGCAATTTGTAAATAAATTAGTTGAAATTAGCTTTAAACTATGAAAATATTATATTAGTAAGTAAATCAATCTTAATTTTCTATATAGCCATAACATTGAAATTTGCAAATTAATTTAATTTAATTTTTTTCTTAACAATTTGACATAACTCAGAGTGATTAAAATAAATTAAAAAAATTAAATTTAATATTTTATCATATTTACAATCACTAATATCCTTTTCAAATAAAGAGACTATTTTAGGTTTCATATTAAATTTTATACGTTTAGAATTATCAATTTTTTCCCCTCTGTTTTGCTAATTATACATAATAAATGTTATACAAGATGTTTAGATTAAATTATATATTTTTTTGGCTTGTGAACTCTTTATTAATAGATGTATCTTCTTATGAACCATTCTATAGTACTATATTTAAGTTCCCTAATCAAATTGTGCTCTTAAAATTCAAAAGTCAATTTTTCGTGTGACTCAAAAAATAAAATTCAAAAAATTTAACAATTTAAAGCACACCGTGAGTACTATGGCCTATCCATGAAAATCAAATCAATCACTATAAGTTTGCTACAAATGTCTCCTCATAACATTTAGTAACTCACCTGGTTGGAAGTAATGCATGAATGTTGCATTATTTCGAATCTTCTATAATGAATTATAACAAACTTCATAATGTTAACGAAGAATAATAAAATTAAACTCCAACTTAATACAAAAGTAATTGTACTTTATATAATTTGAAAGCTTAAAAAATTATCAAAGTTTTAAATTTATAACATTAATTGATAATCAATTATTAAAGAATATGATCAAACACTACAAGAAAATACGCTTTTGGCGACTAAATTTTTAGTCGCCAAAAGTCTCTTTTTAGTCGCCAAATGTCGAATTTTAAGTTTTCCCGACTAAAAATTTTGGTCGCCGGTGTTGTCGCCTATACTTCGTCGCGCATACCTTTGGCGACTAAAAAACTGTTGGTCGCCAATAGATAGGGCTTCAGTGACTAAACTTTTAGTCGCCATTGCTCAATTCCATTTTTGGAAATTATACCTTTGGCGACTAAACTTTTTGTCGCCAATAGTTAAATTTTTTTTTTATTATTTATACCTTTGCCGACCAATAACTTTAGTCGCCAAAAGTATATGAAAAAAAAAAAAAAATTTCAACCTGTTTGCTCCCAGCTGGTTTCGAACACGCAACGTTCCACTACCACAGGCCAAACCTTTTACACAACACTCCCTCCACTATGCCAGCACATCATCACATGAACATATATGCAATATATATTATTTATATAGTATATTAACCGCAATTAATACAAAATAATATTTATAAATATAATTTATGTCAAAAATAATTTATTTACTAAAAAAAAAAATTAGGCGACTTTTGGCGACTAAAACCATTATTTAGTCGCTAATTGTATTATTTTGGGCTACTAATTATTTATTTGTCGCAAAAAAAAAAAGTTCTCAATTAAAAATCAGCGCTTTTGGCTACTAAACAGATATTTCGTCGCCAAAACCCTTACTTTGGGCGACTAAAATGGAGTTTGGTCGGCAAAACCCCCACTTTCAGCGACTAAATTGTTGTTAGTCGCCAAAACTGCTATAATCAGCGACTAAAGCTGTTTTTAGTCGCCAAAACCATACCTTTTCGCTACTAAATGATTTTAGTCGCTAAAAACCGTGACATTTGGCTACTAAACAAACTTTAGTCGCTGAAAACCCTATATTAGGCGACCAAAGTTCCTTTTAGTCGCTAAAAATCACACCTTCGGCGACTAAACTCTTTTAGTCGCTGAAAACCTGCTTTTCGGCGACAAATTCAATTTTAGTCGCCATTTCATGCACTTTCAGCGACAAAATTTCATTTAATAATAATCATATGTGTTTGACTTTTCAAGAAATTAAATGTCTTCTTTCTTTTATTATATTATATTAAAGTTTAATATTTTGATAATAATCATATGTGTTTGACTTTTTAAGAAATTTTTTTATGCTTGTTTTTAATGCATTAAAGTATTATTATGAGGGATAATAATCATATCTGTTGGGACTTTTTAAGGAATTCATATGTGTTGGATTTCAAATAATTTTTTTTTATGCTTGTTCTTAATGCATTAAAGTGTTATTATGAGGGTAAGACTTGGAGGTTGGGATAAGTTAATAAATGCTAAGTTTTTTTTTTTATATAAATCAAAAAATCAGGAAATTTAAATTGGGAGATTGAAACTCCTACAAGACTTGGGGTTAAAAATCCCCTTTTACTTAGGCCTCGTTTGGGAACATGCTAATTTAGTAACTTTTTGGCTATTTGGCTAAAAAGGTAGGTAAAAAAAACTTGTATGTTTGGGATGACTTTTTGACTAATTACGAAAAGATGTGCAAAAAGTAGAGAGAAAAGAGAATTTTTGACTTTTTGGTATGGATTGTTGACTTTTTGACTAATTTAGTAACTTTTTGACTTTTTGGCTAAAAAAGTAAGTTCCCAAACGTGGCCTTAATATATAGTATAGATATATTAGTGGGTGGCACACATAATTTGTGTACAATTTAAATAAATAAGAATAAAAATTAATAATAATGAAATTAATATTATAATGTATACTTAATTTAAATAGTATGAATCCTCTATGTGTAACATTTTTAAAAAAAAAATAAAAAACATTGTTACATGATATGAGAATAGAAAAGCTTTCACTACAGTAAGTGAGACATCCACTTAATAATAGTATAGAATAGAAGATAGATAGAAAATAAATTGATTTATATGATAGGATGCATTCCATTAACATTTATTAATGGAGCAAGACTACAAGCTTAGAATTAATTACTCAAATCTAGAAATTAAAATTAATGATTTAAATTCATTATATTCATGTATCTCACATTTCATCAATCTAATCTCAACTACACAAACTAATTATGAGTAAATTATGAGTTCCTATGCCTGGTTCCTAGCTTTTTTGTTATTAATGTGTTTCATTGCCTCGTGTCTAGAATCAGAAAATGATATAAAACTAAGATTACATGTAACATTACTAAAAAGTCGTAGGTTCTTTTTGCAGCCTGGTATTGAGGGAAAATTAAAAAGAACAACAAATTCTTTATCCTTTCCAATTTTATTTATTTATTTATTTATTTATTTATTTTCATAGGAGTGATCATTGATTTAATGGTAAAACCTTAACCTCGTAACCTTGAGATTATGGGTTCAAGTATCGGAGCAATCACTTTGTGCACTATGGACATTGTTTTTATTTATTTATTTTCATAGCTTTCATTATTAATTTTAAAATGTTATTTTATTAATAACAATATAACATTACATGGGGGAAAAAAAAATCTAAAGAACCAGTCAACAAGCCCAAAACAAAAAGAAAACAAAGCACAAAGTTTCAATGAAACTAATCCTTAAATTAACACCATTTCATTCCTTAAAATGCTTGACTAAAAATTTAATATCTTAATTAGTGAATATTAAGTGTAACAGTTGTATCATGTGATGGAATGATTATTTAATAAATAATTTTCATTTGCATTATGGATTGTTACATTGTTGAATTAGAAGGATATATATATATATATCATTACAACAAATAAAAGTTTTAGAGAACAATCGTATGTGCTTTGTTAATGAATATCTTAACTATCTTAATAGTTTCACAAACTTTTAATATCTTAATTAGTGAATATTAAGTTTAAAGGCCAATGATACTACCATACTACCATATTGTATCATCACAAACGAATAGTTCATTGATATGTGTATTTTTATATTTTTTAAAATTAAAAAAGAAAAAGAAAAAGATTGAGATTTCAAGCTTTAAAGAAGTCACAACATCATATATATATATATATATATAATTAGTGTTTTTCTCTTTCTTATGTGGCACATTCTAAAGACTTATTTTTTTTATAAAAAAAAATTATATCAGCATGCTTTTTTTATTTACATATAAAGTTTTATACAAATTCAATTCCAATTATAATAACTAATTTTATACGGACCCTATTTGAGAAATACTTATTTTCATATATTTTTCATTGTATATTTAGTTTTGTCGTTTTCAAATTTATTTACGTAGTTGACATTTTAATATAATTATTATGATATTTGAAAAAAAAATTATCTCAATATACAAATAAATAAATAAATAAGACAGAATGTACTTAATTATGTACATTGCAAAAACAAATTAATTTTCTTTTATATTTTTTTTTTGTCTTATTGATGTCTTAATATTAATTTATATTTAATTTTTTTATTTAACATGAAATTATTTATTACAAAACATTTATATTAAATTTAAATTTTATATACCTATATACAGTATGTATGAATAATTCAAAAAGAATATTAAAAAAAAAAATCAATACTCTACATATTTAATTTATATATTTTCTTCTTAATCCAATCGCAACATATTTATATTTAATCTTTTAAATAAATTTTGTGCAGTTCTATTTCTACATATTTTTATTTTTCAAATAAATATAACAATAAAAATAAAATTAAATAATTAAAATTACTTTTAGTTTTATATTACTAATTCTCCTTCTAATTTAACTATTATTTTTAATATCAAAATGAGTGTTTATTTTACGATTTTATAATTTAATATATATATATATATATCATATAAAATCATTATATAATAATTACACTTTTATAGCACAATAAAATTAAAATTATCAAAATAAACAAATAATTTAACTAAAATATTAAGACTTAAAATTAATTTTTTATTTTAAAAATAAATTTTCATACATCACACGGTTATCTACCCATCTTACTTATATTAAATAATAGTATAGATATATTTTTGTGAAAGGGGATTGTATATATTTTTGTGCATAAATCCCCAACAGGCAAGGCATGTGCACCACAGTTGCTGGATTGCATAAAACGGCTTGTAAAAGGACAACTGGTTCCACATAAGCCCGACGACGACAACTTTTTGGTCGAATCTGAAGCGGAGGACATCAGTGTTGATGAAAGAAACAACTCCGATTTGGGTAAGACTAATAATTTAAAGTTTTTTTTATTTTTTATTTCTTTTTAATGGTCATTCTGAACCATGTAGGAGGGCTAGTCTAGTTGTTGAGTGTTCATGCATGTGAGTGTGACATCAAGAGTTTAAGTTTTAATTTTTTTTTTTATTTTTTTTTGATTCGTCTCGTCGAGTTTTATTTAAAAGTCTAAATTTTTTTAAAAAATTAAAAAATAAAAATTTACTAAAAATAAAAATAAGCACCTTAAAAAAAACACCAAATAAGAAAGGAAAACTTAGTTTAATATCTCTCTTCAACTTTTGATAGTAGGAAAAATTCAATATATTTTCTCTTATTAGTTAAGATCACTCATAATATTACTAGAGAAATTTCGACTCGTTAAAGAGAAATTTCAAATTTTTCTATGAAAATGTTAAGAGACACCAATTAAATCAAATCAAACCAAACTAAACCTTAAGTCTCATCAAATGGGGTCTACTGCATGAATCTTTTTTTCTCCATTAGACTCTATTTAAGGCTATTTCGTTAGTCAAACTAAGAAGATTCATATCTCTATTTATCATACTAGTCCACGTCAATTTAGGTCTACCCCTTCTCCTAACACTGCAATCTACATCATTGTATCACATCTCTTCACTACTACCTCAGTTGGTCTTTATTATACATGACCAAACCATCTCAATATATTATCTCTCAACTTATCTTCTATCGATACTACTCCTACTCATTCTCGAATATACTCATTCCTAACTCTATCTTTTCTAATCTTGTCACACATCTACCTTAGCATCAATATCTCAGCAATACTCATCTTATTTACATGTTCTTTCTTAGTTGCCTAACATTCTGTCCCATACAATATCGTTGGTCTAATAGCCGTTCTATAAAATTTTATCTTTTAGTGTAGTGGGTAATCGTTTATCGTACAATGCTTCAGATGCACCCCTCCACCTAAGTCACCCCGCCTTAATTCTATGGACCACATCCGCTCCAATCTCTTCAGTCGTTGTAATAATGTTCACTCTTCAGTAACGAAAATGTTCACTTTTAAGTAGTTTTTGATTCTCAATCTTCACTTATCATCTGTTTCCATTATAACTATTACTAAAATTACACTCTATATAATCTGTCTTAGTTCTGCTTATCCTAAATCCTTTACATTCAAATGTCTTTCTCCAAGTCTCCAACTTAGTGTTAACTCATTCTCTAGTCTCATTCACTAATACGATATCATTATGAAAATATTGCATATCATTTATCTTATAAAATCATATTATTATCAACCTTAAACTAAAAACCCTTATAATAAAACCCAAACACCCACTTTTAATTGTTTGTTTAACAAGCACAAATAAGATAATGTGATGCGCCAAAACAAAAAAAACAAAAAAAAATTCAATGTAATGGTGATACCACGTTATCAGTGTCACCATCCAATAACTTTTCATCATTTACCTTCCTTACATATGTGACAAGGTACACTACAAGAAAATCAGGTTTTGGCGACTAAAAAATGAAATTTAGTCGCTGAAAGTAGGACAATCGGCGACTAAAATGGTTTAGTCGCCAAAAGTGCAGCTTATTGGCTACTAAAACAAATTTAGTAGCTAAATGGAGGGTTTTGCCGACTAAACTGAACTTTAGTCGCCAAAAGTGGTATTTTTGGCTACTAAAAAAAGTTTAGTAGCTAAATGGAGAGCTTTTTGCCGACTAAACCTAAGTTTAGTCGCTGAAAGTCATCTTTTTGGCTACTAAACAGAAATTAGTAGCTAAATGGAGGCCTTTTGCCGACTAAACCTAAGTTTAGTCGCTGAAAGTCATTTTTTTTGGCTACTAAACAGAAATTAGTAGCTAAATGGAGGCCTTTTGCCGACTAAACCTAAGTTTAGTAGCTGAAAGTCATTTTTTTTGGCTACTAAACAGAAATTAGTAGCTAAATGGAGGCCTTTTGCCGACTAAACCTAAGTTTAGTCGCTGAAAGTCATTTTTTTTGGCTACTAAACAGAAATTAGTAGCTAAATGGAGACCTTTTGCCGACTAAATCTAACTTTAGTCGCCAAAAGTGCCAGAAATTTTTTTTTAATAAATAATATATATTTTAATTAATTATATTGAGTTAAAATAATTATATTTGTATATATTATTATTTTATATTAATCTGAATAATATAATATATAAATAATATATATTGCATATATATTCATGTGAACTTGTAGTGGCATAGTGGAGGGCGTGTGTTGCAAAAAGGCGTGTGGAGGCCGTGTGGTTCGGGTTCGAAACTCAGGAGAAGCAAAAAAAAAGGAGTTTTTTTTTTTTCGGAATAACACCTTTGGCGACTAATATTTTAGTCGCCAAAAGTCTTGACTTTGGCGACTAATCCATTTAGTCGGCGTTTGAGTAGGTATTGGCGACTAAAGTTTAGTCGGTAAATGTATTATTTTCCAAAGTGAAAAACACTATTGGCGACTAATTTATTAGTCGGTAAAAATCTATTTTTGGCGACTAAAAAAGGTTTAGTCGCCAATACCCTCCGCCGACCACAAATAGGCGACGACTATGGCGACTAAAAAATTTAGTCGGGAAAAGTCAAAAACAGGCTTTCGGCGACTAAAAATAGACTTTTGGCGACTAAAAATTTAGTCGCCAAAAGTCATTTTTCTTGTAGTGGTAGTTTTAGCTAAAAAGTAGAGATTCATCCCTTCTATATATAGTTTATTATTTATTTATTGATGATATTATATTATCGGTATCACTATTGCATTGAATTTTTACTCCTGATGTCCAGTGATATAAAATGGTAGTAAAGAAAATTAAGCGGCATATAACATGCTTTGGCTAATAACAAACCATTGACACAGGTTGTGACCAAGCGTCTTCTGAGCAAGCGATAACTTGTATTTATAAGGTCCCTGAGGAGCTTCGTACACTAAAAGAGAGTGCGTATAAACCGCGTGTTGTTTCTATCGGACCAATTCACAGCAGTGACAAACGTCTTGAAGCAATGGAGCAGATCAAATTGAGTTACAAAGATTCATTTTGTACCAAGTACATGTCTGAAACACAAAAGCAAAGCTGTTTGACTGCCATGGAACAACCTCAATTTGAAGCCAGAGTAAAAAATTGCTATGCAGACAAAATTGAACTCATAATAAAAGAAAACCAGCAGAATGATTCTTCTCCTAAAAACCTAGCTCAGATGATGTTTGATGATGGTTGCTTCATAATTGAACTTCTGTCCAGGTCCTACTTTGCCAAAAAAGAAAATAAAAAAGCAAAAGAAAAGAAAAAGAAAAACAATGGTGACCCAATTTTCGGCAGCCCCATGAGGCTCCGTGCCATCCGACACGACTTGCTACTGCTAGAGAACCAGATTCCCTTCTTTGTTCTTGAAGAATTGTTCAAGTTTGCCGTGCCAGATATCCCACATCCTTCTTTACGCAAACGTTATATTATTCGGTATGTGCTTTTATTCTTTGGCAATATTTTGAGACAAGGAAGTGATACACTTGAAGAGAAGGGTGACCCCCATGATTATCATATCCTCCATGTTTTACACAAGTGCTACCTTCCTCGTTATGATTCACCGGAAGAGGAAAAAGATAAACCAAGATCCAGATCCCCGTCTGCATCAGACCTTGACTTGGCAGGAGTAAAATTCGTGAAACGTGCTGGAGAAGACCTATTCGACATTGAATTCGTTAAACCTCCAGGCCCTTTAGGGTGCTGTCGTAGAGCTCATTTTGAAATACCTACTTTGCCAATTTACGACCACACTGAGCCATTATTACGAAACCTCATTGCTTTCGAGCAATGTTGCCCTAATGTTCCACGTCACATCTCTTCGTATGGCTTCTTTATGGATACACTCATCAACTCTGCTCACGACGTTGAACTGCTTGAAAAGGCTGAAATCCTACATAACTATTTGGGTACCAGCCAAGACGTCTCAGATCTCTTCAACAACATCTGCAAGGAAGTTGTCGTGGGAAGGTTCTATTTTGAAGAAACATGTGAGGACGCTCGCAATCACTGTCGTAAACTGTGTCCAAGATTTATGGCATCACTCAGACGCGATTACTTCGCTAATCCATGGACAGGCATAGCCGTTGTTGCTGCCATTATCATATTTGGCCTCACAATCGTGCAAGCAATTTACACAGTCTTGCCCTATTACACGATGAAATGAGTGTCTGGATAATCAGTACTATTCAACAAACATTTCTTTTTCTTTTCCCCATCTTTTTGGCACTTGTTCTCTTTGCTTAAATTTGCTACTTTTTTTATCTTTTATTTTTTGAATTTTCTGTAGTTTGAAGTTTTAAAAAATAAAATACGGCAATGCTGATTCTGTAGTTATCATCATTCTTCCAGACAAGGTTTTGTGACCAGAGTGTCATTTACCAATTTAAGCCTATAAGCAAATAAATTTTCCTTTATGGATGTGCTTCAGCTGAACACCCACTGGGTGTCACCCAGTGCCCTTTATCAGTTCTTTCATACCTTTCTTTTGGTAGAAACCAATGTTTTTAAAAAGCAAAAGCATAAGGCGAGGCGTTTTAGCCTTGTTGAGGTGAGACATGCTTTTTGAAATTTGAATTTTTTAATTTTTATAAAATAAAAAATTAATTAAATATAGCATAAAAAGAATATAAAAACAAAAAAAGAATTTGCAAATAAAATTCATAAAAGTCATTCTAAGTATAAAACCAAAGTTAATTAATAAATTCAAGTATTATAAAAGCTTTCTAAGTTATTCTCATTAATATTATAATAAAAATAAACAAGAAAAGAATAATAACAATTAATAATAAAGAAGAAGAAAACAAGATAAATCAGAATAATAATAAATTAATAATAATACTAAGAGAAAATTGTTAAAAAGTCCAAAATAAAGAGGATATAAGGCAATAGATTCAATTAGGGGTGGGCGCGGGTCGGTTGCGGCCACGAAATCTCCAATCCGCCATCCGTCCGCCAGATTGGCGAATTGGATAAAATCAATCCGCATCCGTCCGCCAATTCGACGGATGTGGATTGAGCGGATTGGCGGTTTGGCGGATGGATGCGAATCGGTTTTGTGGTTTGAAATTTTATAAATTTTCAACATAGTTCAACTTGTGCACTTCCTTAAAAAAAAAAAAAATAAAAAAAAAAAAAAAAGTATTACAATCAATGACTTAAAAAAAGTATTACAATTACTGCATGCATCATCCAAAGAAAGAAAATTTGAAACTTTAGAATATCACAATCACTGCATGCCTCATCTACATATTACAATCACAGCATGCCTCATCCACATAAAGTATTACAATTTGTGATTCTTAAAATATAAAAACAATTCAAACCACTAAAACCATAAACAAAGCAATAGTAGAGATGGTATGTCTCTGCATTGTTACATTTATATATGTTTTTTAAAACAAAAATCAACCAGCATATATTATATTTTCTATTTATTATTTTTAGAGTTAGATTTAAAAACCAAAAACTATAAATAAATAATAAGTTTATTTTTTTCAATTCAAAAAATATATTCAAGTTGAAAACTTTTTGTTCAACAGAATATTTGAATTCTTTTTCAATTGAAAACATAAACAAAATATTTAAACAAATTGAAAATACAAAATCTTATAAATTACTAAGGGTGCTCGCGGTTTGGCGGTTCGGTTGCGGCCAAAGGAATCTCAAATCCGTCATCCGTCCGCCAAATTTGCGGATTGAAGAAAATCAATCCGCAACCGTCCGCTCGTCATCACGCATCCGTCCAAAATGCGGCGGATCGGTTCGGTTCGGTCGGTTTTGGCGGATCGGTATATCCGCTGCTCACCCCTAGATTCAATGGATTTATTTGTGAGAGATCCAACCTTGGTGAAATAATTTAGTGAGAAGTCCTTTCGTTGATTTGGAGGACTTTTTGTTTCTAATTTTACCCCTTAGTTTATTTGTTGACTTTTCGTTGACTATCTATTCAAATTTATATCTATCTGTTCAAATTTTTTTCCTATCTGTTCAATTTTTTCCCTTATCTAGTTTCAAATTTTGCTATTTATTAAAATTTACCATATGATCTGTTGAATTTTTACACTTTTTTTTTTTTTTCTTTCTCTCTCTTTCTATCTATTGAAATTCTCATTTTTAACTTATTTATTTGTTGGAATGTCTATCTGTTGGAATTCCTTATCTATTCAAATACGTGTCTAAATTTTATTATCTATTTAAAAAAATTTATGTGTTTAATTTTTTTATCTGTCCAAATTTTGAACATATTTTATTATCTATTCAAATTTTAAATAGATAATGGGATTTCAACAAATAAGATAATAAAATCTATTCAAATTTGTTGCAATATGTTTCTTCTTCATCATTAAATAGATAATAGGATTTGAACAGATAAGATAATAGGATATATTCAAATTTGTTGCAATCTATTTTTTCATCATCATCATCACCATCATTAACAACAACAACAACTAGATCCAAGAAAGAAAGAAAAAATGAGGAATCTAATACAAATCTATATATACAGATCTATATGTACACAACCACAAGCATATATAGACCTGTCAAATTGGACCAAAGCAAGAGAGTTTTTTAGAGAGATAGAGAGAGAGAGAGAAGAAATAGAAGGTCCTAGCAATGGCCGATAACTTTTCACTTGACTGCTTCTGCAATGCAATTTGAGCTTGAAACGTCACCCCAATCTCCGACCGTCGCGACCAAATCTTCCAAATCTCCGCGATAGTGGTACAACCGCTTTGATGCGGCAACGCGTGGAGTCTATACTGTTGAAGATGCGATGACTGGTTCGGATTCGAACATTGGATGGATGAGAGAGACAAAGCAAGTTAAAAGTTGGAAGTAGCGGAAATTAGGACAAGAGAAGGCGACAAATAGGAGGAGATCAGAAAAGGTTGAGGTGTCGCCGTCAAAGACGACAATGACAACGACAACGACAACGACAGTGGATGTGGTGATGAGAGAGAAGGAGAGAAGATGTAGAGAGAGATCTAAAGAACACTAGTGTAGACGGAGACGACTTAAGCGACGGCGGTATGGTCAAAGTCGACTAGGGTTCCTCGGAGATGAAGATGGAGAAGAGAAAGAGAGAGATGTGGTAGCGACAGAGAGGCAAACAACTGCCGGTGAAGAAGAATGAGAAAAGAGAGAGAAATGGAGAAATGGGTTTGGTTTGAATAGAGAGAGAGAAAGAGAGAGAGAGAGAGAGAGTGTGTGTGTGTGTGTGTGTGTGTGTGTGTGTGTGTGTGTTGAAATGGGCCAATTTCAACATATCGTTGTGTCATGCGTGTATGTATAGGAATGACGGGTATTTTAGTCATTTCGCAAAAACTTGCCCTTATAGACATAATGTTTTAGCGTCTGGACCTTTAAGTAAAGAAAATCCAAGTTTGGATTTATTACTCAAGCACCCTAAAACTAATAAAATATAAGTCTAGAATCTGTATTACAATACATATAATATAATACTAATATCGTACAAAAATGATAGATATAAAAGTCAAACTTATAGGCAATGATAATAACAAAGGAGATAAGTAGATAATATGACATATAATATATATATATATAGATAGATAGAGATACGGATACAGATACAAAGTTATACGACTAAGAAAACAAATGAGATGAAAAACAAAGCACGAATGTGAGAGAAAGAGAGAGAGAGTACAGAAATATTGAACGAGAGAGTCAACAAGAGACGACGAGAGAGAGCGAGTCGAGAGAGAGAGAGAGAGAGAGAGAGAGAGACTGCAACAAATGTCACTTTTTGTGACTAAATTTTTAATTGTCAAAAGTCAATTTTTAGTCTCTGAAACTTTTTAGCGACTAAAATTTTTGGTCACTAAATTAGTCTTTGAACAATTGTCGAGAAAGGTTTTGGTGACTAGAAGGAATTTAGTCATCGAAAGGCATCAATTGCCGACTAATCTTTTATTCGCCAAAACCTTTTAAAAAAATTAATCTCTCATTTTCGAAAACAAAAAAATTATGCCGCCAAAAACTAAAATTATTTACGACGACTAAAGTTTTAGTCGCCAAAAAGTTTTTGTTGTTCATCTTGGCTTTTTTTTAACTACAAAATATTTTAATCGCCCAAAGTCTGATTTTGTTTTTGACTACTAAAGTTTTAGCTACCAAAATTTTTTTTTTCATTTTATTTTATTTTTTTAGCTACTAAAATCTTAGTCACCTAAAGTCTGCTTTTTTTATGGCTACTAAATATTTAGTAGCTAAAAGTTTTTTTCATTTTATTTTTATTTTTAGCTACTAACTATTTAGTTGCCAAAAATATTTACTTCCTTTTTGGCTACCAATTATTTAGTAGCCAAAAACAAGAATTTTTTTTTTTTTTAATTATTTTATCCACAACCTGTATGTATTCCGTGCAATCTGTACCATGTATATAAATAAAACAATACATATATTATCAATCATTCCGCAATTTGTATCCATTTCACTTTCAACCATCCAAAAATAATCACTTTTAATGTCAAATTTCATACAAACTAATTATATTCCAACCTAAAATAATAAATCCATACAACACAGAGAATCATACCAAAATATGTCCTCCGTACAAAAAAAATATATATTCACTACCGTGCCAAAACCCTAGAACATAACCAGATCAAAACCCCAAACAGACAAAAAGGGGCCACAACAAGGAAAACCCCACAACGGGAAGCTAAGAAAGCTAAAGACAGACAGCAAACAAAACAAAATAAACAACCAAAATAGAAGGAGCATCCAAAATAGCTCCAACAATCAACGAACTGTATGAGACAAATCCAGCCAGAAAAAGAAATAAAACAACAAAACAGTTTCCAACAGAGCAGGCAATCCACAACAGCAGCATCAACCAACAGTATCAGCTGCACCAGCTGTTGCAACAGCAGCAGCAGCAGCAGCAACAGCAGCCAACATTCCAACTATAGTAGTATTATTTCCCAACAGAGTAGGCAGCCAAACAGCAGCAACAACAGCCAGCAACACCAGCGATGGCCGGCAGCAACCAACAGCAACCAGCTGCACCAGCTACAGCAGCAGCAGCCAACTGCACAACTCCAGCAGGATTTACAGTTCTAGCAATGCAGACAGCAGTATCAGATGCAACAGTAACAAATACCTCCCAGCAATAGTCCTAGATTTCAGGCCATAACACAGCTACATCATGGCCAAATTTATTAGTAGAAGGTAAATAATAACATCATAAATGAACAATCATGCATAGAGATTCAAATCAACTCCAATCTGATACATGAAAGTAGCAATAATATTTATGTTGGGTAAGATGTGAGCCGTGGTAATAATATTCATGATAAAATAAAATAAAATAAAATAAACAGATTTCAACAAATTCTTATATAGAGATGAATATATCAAATCTATCTCATGTAAAGAAAGACGCCAACTCTAAATGATAACTTTTCAAATGTGCAATTAAAATAATATATCAATGATCTAAATTTTGCCGACAAACAGAACTACAAATATGTATCAAGTCACAAAGTATAATTTGTGCAAGAAGGTACCATTTTATCCAAGTCATCTGGTGACAAAGACGGCATGGCTTGTTGAGCTTTTTCTGCATCTTCCTGAGAAAGCTTAAATCCAAATTGTTCACCCATGTTTGCCCTCATGTCTGGGCTCATGTTTTTAATCATTGATGTGAACATCTGCCAATTTGTAAGCAAGTTAAGAATTACATAAGCAAATAAGGAGACATTCACATTTTATTCATCAAAGACATGTTTAGATAGAGATCATTTCACCATGAGTTAACAAATAAAAGCACAATCCCATCCTTTCAAATAGAGATCATGCGAAACAAAAATGGAGTCATACCTTATAAAATGAACTCATCACTAAAAGCCGTACGTAATGGAAGAATCACTTTAAGTCATAGTAAGGAATTTAAATTATGTAATTTAATTTCCTTTAGATTTTTTTGATCAAGGAATTATAGTGGTCGTATTTGGCGTAGTTTTTAGATCAGAGTTGTAGAAAATTGAAAACAAAATCAAGAATTCGTTTGGTTTGTTTTGTTGGTTTCAAAAACTGTTTATTAAAAATAAGCTAAAAGAACCAGTTTTCAGGAAACACCAGCATGTTGTTTTATGTTCTCCATTTTTTGTGTTCTAATTAGAAATAAAATGACCAAGGATGCTGTTTTCCAAAATTTTCAGATGCTCATAATTTTTTGAATTCCTTTATTCGTCCTACAAGTGAAGCAAAGCTGAATTTTTTTGAGATGTGATGCAGGACAAATTTATTTCAATTTGATAGATATGGAATGCAACCAAATGATTTCAGTAACATGAGGTGTCCAAACACATCTTATGTATAAAAGTGCAGGCATAAATGCAAGTGTACAGAGATCAAATACTTGCCGCAAGGCTGGATCTTTCATTTGGTTTTTCATTTGTTCTTGCACATCAGCAGTTGGGTTGAGGAAGCTTGATTGAGGGGTAGTTTTGGAATTTGAAAACGATCCATGAGAAGAACTACTTTCACCAGCATGATCTCCCCTAACTCAAAAGTTTCCTGACCTTTAGCAGGTTTTGATTTAGTATCTGATCCAAGTCCATTAGAATCTTTCCCTTTCAATGATGAAGCCATTTGAAACATGTTTTGAAGATCTTCTGCTGAAATATTACTCATCATATCACTTGCCATTTTGAGCATGTCAGGTGCCACATTTTCAACTTGGCATATTGAATTGAAATGAGTTCACTACAACAAAATGCACCTTTGGCGAAAAAAATTGGCGACTAAAAAAAATTTAGTCGCCAAAAGTTATGGAATTGGCAATTAACATTTTTTTTAGTCACAAAAAGTAAAATATTTAGCTACTAATTTTATTTAGTCGGGGTATATTCATTATTGGCGACTAAAAAAAATTTTAGTCGCTAAAAATTCAAGAATTGACGACTAAAAAAAAATTAGTCGCTGTATATTGACTTTTGGCTACTAAAAATTTAGTCGCCGAATGGAAAATAAAAAAATTATTTTTTCTCTTTGGCGACTAAAGTTTTAGTCGCCAAAACTTACTTTCAGCGACAAAAAATTATTTTAGTTGCTGTATATTGATTTTTGGCTACTAAAATTATTTAGTGGCCGAATAGAAATAAAAAAAAAAATATATTTTATCTTTGGCGACCAAAAAATATTACTTTCAGCGACAACTTATGATGACATAAAGACATGATGATATAAAGAAATTGGCATGGCATGAGAATCAGGGAATTTGTAACATAATATTGATTCCAAAAAAAAAAAAAAAAATCATCTTTTGAAAGAGAATTGAATTGACGGAATGTAATTTGAACCCTAAATGGAATGGGAATTGAATTGACGTAGCTTGGGAGTTAGGGCCGAAAACGCCTTAAACTTAGTCGAAAAAGGGCGTTCCAGGGATGAAAATTCAAACAGCCCCCGAACCATCGTGTTGCTCTCACGGACAACTTTGCCATGACAAATAGGACTTTTGACAACTGACAGAATGTAATTCGGACCATTAAGTTGGGAGTTAGAGCCGAATACGCACTAAACTTAGTCAAAAAAAGGCGTTCCGGGGGTAAAAATTCAAAACAGCCCCCGAACCACCGTGTGGCTCTTACGGACAGCTTCCCCTTGATAAATAGGACCTGTGACAACTAACGGAATGTAATTCGGACCTGTAGGTTGGGAGTTAGACCCGAAAACGCGCTAAACTTAGTTGAAAAAGGGCGTTCCGGGGGCTAAAATTCAAAACAGCCCCCAAACCACCGTGTGGCTCTCATGGACAGCTTCCCCATGACAAATAAGACTTGTGACAACTGACGGAATGTAATTCGGACCTGTAGGTTGGAAGTTATAGCCGAATATGCCTTAAACTTAGTCGAAAAAGGGCGTTTAAGGGGCGAAAATTCAAAACAGTCCCCGAACCACTGTGTGGCTCACATGGACAATTTTCCCATGACAAATAGAACTTGTGCGAACTGACAGAATGTAATTTGGACCCGTAGGTTGGGAGTTAGAGCCCCATACGCCTTAAACTTAGTCGAAAAAAGGCATTTCGGAGGCGAAAATTGAAAATAGCCTTCAAACCACTGTGTGACTCTCACGGACACCTTCCCTGTGATGAATAGAACCTGTGACAACAGACGAAATGTAATTAGCATGTGTAGGTTGGGAGTTAGAGCCGAAAACGCTTTAACTTAATCAAAAAAGGGCGTTAAGAGGGCGAAAATGCGAAACAACCCCCGAACCACCGTACGGACGTCACGGCCACCTTCCCTGTCACAAATGGAACATGTAACAATAGACGGAATGTAATTAGCACATGTAGTTTGGGAGTTAGAGTCGAAAACGCCTTCAACTTAACCGAAAAAGGGCGTTAAGGGGCGAAAATGTGAAACAGCTTCCGAACCACCATACAAATGTCACGGCCACCTTCCCCGTGGCAAATAGGACTGGTGACAGCAGGCGGAATGTAATTAGCACGTTTATGTTGTGAGTTAGAGCCAAAAACGCTCTAAACTTTACCGAAAAAGGGTGTTAAGGGGGCGAAAATGCGAAACAACTTCCTAACCAGCATACAGATGTCACGGCCACCTTTCCCGTGGTAAATAGGACCTGTGACAGCAGACGACATGCAATTAGCACGGTTAGGTTGGGAGTTAGAGCCAAAAACTCCTTAAAGTTAATCGAAAAATGGCGTTAAGGGGGCGAAAATACGAATCTGCCCCGAACCACCGTACAGATGTCACGGCCACCTTCCCTGTGACAAATAGGACCTGTGACAACAGACGGAATGTAATTAGCACGTGTAGGTTGGGAGTTAGAGCCAAAAATGCTTTAAGCTTAACCGAAAAAGGGCGTTAAGGAGACAAAAATGCGAAACAGCTTCCAAACTAGCATACAGATGTCATGGCCACCTTCCCCGTGGAAAATAGGACCTGTGCCAGCAGACGGAATGTAATTAGCATGTTTAGGTTGGGAGTTAGAGCCGAAAACACCTTAAACTTAACTGAAAAAGGGCGTTAAGGGGGCACAAATGCGAATCAGCCCCCGAATCACCGTACAGATGTCACGGCCACCTTTGCCGTGACAAATAGGACCCGTGACAACAAACGGAATATAATTAACACATGTAGGTTGGGAGTTAGAGCCAAAAATGCCTTAAGCTTAACCGAAAAAGGGCGTTAAGAGAGCGAAAAATCAAAACAACCCGGAACCACCATAGGGATGTCACGGCCAGCTTCCCTGTGACATATAGGACTTGTGACAACAAACAGAATGTCATTAGAACACGTAGTTTGCGAGTTAGAGCCGGAAACGACTTAAATTTATTCGAAAAAGGGATAGTTTGACACAGTGTTATTAAAAGCGCGCCTAGGTGCGCGCCTAGGCACAAAGCCCAGCCATGCCCCACCCTTGCGCCTTGCAGTGGTCAAGGCGAGGCGATGTCACTAAGGCGCGCTTAAAGCACACGCTTCGAGCTAGGCTCAGTTAAGCCCAAGGCGCAGGCCTTGAGGGCTTTTTTTTTTTTTTTTTTTTTTCATACAGATTGGACCACCAAATTTCAGGGTCAGCTACAGCAGATTTTTTCTTTCAAATATACTTGAAGATTTAGCCCAAATCAGCCACGACGAAAGAAAGATCGAGCCCTAATCCAAATCTCCAAAGAAGTTCTTCTCTTCGAAGCATCTTCCAGCACAGTCGTCTTCGTCTCTTCTTCTCCTTCTCTCTGTCTGTTCTCTTCGTCTGTTCGTCTTGTTCGTCTGTCGTCTCGTCTCGTTTGTTCGTCTTGTTCGTCTGTCGTCTCGTCTCGTCTCTTCGTCTGCTTGTGCTTGTTCTTCGTCTTCTTCTGCTTCGTCTCATCTGCCTTGTTGGTCTGCCTTGTTCGTCTTCTTCGGTCGTCTCTCCAGTCTGTTCGTCTGTTCGTCTGTTTTTATTTTTATTTTTATTTTTTTTTTATTTTTTTTTTATTTTTGGCCTTCTCCTCGTCTGTTTAAACCTTTTTCTTTTTTTTTTATTTAATTTTTTTTTAAAGATTAAGCATCTGCCTTTTTCTTAATTTATTTAATTTAAGAAAAATAAAATAAGAAAAATAAGATTAAGCATCTGCCTTTTTTTTTTATTTAAGCATCTGCCTTTTTCTGTTTAGATTTAATTTTAGCACAACTAAAATTAATTTCTAGTTGTGCTCTGTTTATGGTTCAATGATTTAATTTATTTAATTTCTTTACTTCTATGATTAATTTTTTATGGTTCAATTCAATTCAACTAAAATATAGTAAAATTAATGGTTCAACTAAAATATACTAAAATTAATTTTTTTAATTCTGTTTATGGTTGTGCTCTGTTTATGGTTCAGAATTTAATTTAATTTCTAGTTGTGCTCTGCTTATGGTTCAAGTTCAACTAAAATATACTAAAATTAATTTTTTTAATTCTGAATTCTCTACTTCTATGATTTAGATGGCATCTGAAAGTACAAGAAAAGATCCTGCATGGAAATATGCACATCAGTTAGATCCTAAGAACCCAAATCAATTTAAGTGCAATTTTTGTGGTAAAGTATCTAATGGAGGGGTTTATAGAGTCAAACAACATCTTGTTGGAGGTTCAAGGAATGTCACAGTTTGTCAAAAATGTCCACCTGATGTAAGGGAAGAGATAAAAGAGTATATGGGAAACAAGAAAACACAGAAAGATCAAATGAACTTGTTGCCTCATTTTGATGAGATGAACAATGATTTTGAAGAGGATGAAGATGACATTGCTTATGAGATTCAGCGGCCTCGTGGATCAAGTGGTAAAGCATTGTCAAGCAATCAAAATAGTTCTTCTGTTGGATCAAAAAGGTTGAAGAAGAAGGGGCCCATGGATGTATTCTACACACCCAATCCTGATTTTGTGGTGCAAAATAGAAAAGGAAAACAGACAACAATTGATCATAATGATCCTTATAAGAAAGAATTAAGAGACCGAGCAGCGATAAGAATCACAAGGTGGATGTGTGATGTAGGTATAGCTTTTAATGCAGTTAGTTATGATAGCTTTGGACCAATGGTTGAAGCAATTGGGCAGTATGGTCCTAGTATGAAACCTCCCAGTTTCCATGAAGTGCGGGTTCCATATCTGAAGAAAGAGTTGAATCATACAAATGAGTTGATGAGGATTCATAAAGGGGAATGGGTGAAATATGGGTGTTCCTTGATGTCAGATGGATGGACTTCGCAGAATGGAAGGACTTTGATTAATTTTTTAGTCAATTGTCCTAGAGGAACTATGTTTGTTGAGTCCATCGATGCTTCAAGCTATTCAAAGGATGGGCAAAAACTCTTCGAACTACTTGATAAGTTTGTGGATGATGTTGGAGAAGTTAATGTAGTCCAAATTATCACAGATAGTGCCTCAGCTAATGTGTTGGCTGGTAATAATCTTTTGTCTTCTTGATTCTATATGTACTTACTAGCTAGCTAGTTAGTTAGTTTAGTTGTTATTAAATAATCTTCTGTGTTTTGCTTCTATAATTTTAATAGGTAAGTTTTTGGAGGCAAAGAGACCACACCTTTTTTGGACACCATGTGCGGCTCACTGCTTGGATTTGATACTGGAAGATATTTTCAAATTGCCACATATGAAGAAGACATTTGACAGGGCTATTCGGGTACACGGTTATATTTATAACCGGCCAGGTGTGTTGAATATGATGAGGATGTTTACACAGTTAAAGAATTTGGTCAAGCCTGCAAAGACAAGATTTGCAACAGCCTTTCTCACTCTATCTAGGATTCATCAACAAAAAAACAACTTGAGAAAGATGTTCACTTCGGAGGAATGGACAAGCTCCAAATGGGCAAAGGAGCCAAAGGGTAAACAAGCAACACAGATTATGTTGATGCCATCATTTTGGAATTTGGCTGTCTATGCTCTTAAGGTCTCAGGTCCACTTGTGCATGTGCTTAGGTTGGTTGATTCTGAGAAAAAACCTGCCATGGGATACATTTATGAGGCTATGGATAGGGCTAAAGAAAGTATTGCAAAGTCATTTAATGAAAAAGAAGAAAAATACAAGAACATCTTTGAAATCATTGACAATAGGTGGAATATCCAATTGCATCAACCTCTTCATGCAGCTGGCCATTTTTTGAATCCGGAGTTCTTCTATTCTAATCCAAGTATTGAGCATGATCCTGAAATCATGAAAGGGTTGTATAAGTGTGTGTCAAGGTTGGTTCGAGGCACTGACATTCAAGATAAAATCACTCAAGAAATGAGTATTTATACAAAATCTGAAGGTCTCTTTGGGATGCCACTAGCAATTAGGCAGAGAATGACAAGGGCACCAGGTAATCCATTTTACACCATTAACTTTTTCATGCCTCTAGATTAAATCAAAAGTTTCTAGTTGTGCTAAAATTAGTTGCAATTCACAGCTGATTGGTGGTCTGCATATGGTTCTTCAGCCCCAAATTTGCAAAAGTTTGCCATAAAAGTTCTTAGCTTAACCTGTAGTGCATCTGGTTGTGAAAGAAATTGGAGTGTATTTGAGCATGTGAGCATCTACCTCAAGTTTGGTGAATTCCTTTTTTTTTTCCCTTCTCATATGGTAAATTTTAATACATTCTCTTTTTCTTGTAGCTCCACAACAAAAAAAGAAATAGGTTGGAACAACAACGTCTCAATGATTTGGTATTTATTAAGTACAATAGACAATTGAGACGTCGATATGATATGCGTGACACACTTGATCCCATCACTTTAACAAATATTGATGAAAGCAATGAGTGGTTGGTTGGAAGGATGGATGGAGAAGAGGATGAAGACAACGATAATGTGTTTGATGATGAAAGTTTGACGTGGGGTGATGTTGCTAGAGCTTCCGGTGTTCGGGAAAGAAATAAGCGAACTAGATCAACAACTTCAGAGACACCATCATCGTCGAGGGCAAGGTCAAGGGGTTCTAGATCATCAAATGCATGTCAATTGATAGATGAGGAACAGGCAGATTCAGAGGAGACAGAAGAGGAAGATGTAGAAGGATACAAATCCAATGATGAAGAAGAAGATTATGAATTGCGTGTTGTTGATATTGAGGATGATGATGATTGTTAGATCTTCATTGGATAAATGGAAGCAAAGACTATGTTTTGTTGGTTTAATTTGTTGATGTTTTGAAATGTATGCTTAAACTTTTGAAATATTGTTATTAGTTGACTTTTAGATCATGGATATTCGCGTTTTATGTTTTGAAATGCATGCTTATACTCATTTGTCTATGTTAAAATAGCGATATTTGTTGGTATTTATTTTTTTAAATGTTCAGTATTGCATTTTGTTTATGTTATACCAGTTAGTTATTTGCTTATATGTCTCATATTAAAGTATATTATTTTAACTTGTCATGGTGCGCTTTACTTCGATAAAGCCTGCGCCTCGCCTTGCGCCTTGCGCCTAAGGCCCCAAGAGACCTTGGCGCCTTGGTGCGCTTATCGCTTTTAATAACACTGGTTTGACATCCAATAAATGTTCAACATTTTCATTGTAAATGATGCCATTGTTTCATCATACGCGGTGGTCATTTGGGTGGTAAATGTATTAACAAAGCATGATATGGTTATGGTGATAACCCCGTAGATTACTCAATCATTTTACTTTGATTAGGAAAATGATAATGAAGAAGAGTTAAAATAAATTTACCACCAAAACATTCTACTCATAAAAATTTATTTTTTGAAGAGGTATGCTCCTAAAAATTGTATTATTTGTAAATTGAAATCAAGTTTGAAATAAATCTTTCATGATACATACATATGATTGTATTTCGAAAAAATGTTTTATAGATTGTTCTACCTTAAATACATGTTATTACAACATTTTTCCTATGTTTTTTCTCTTCTAATATTTTGTAATGGATGCAATTGTTTTTTTTTTTTTTTTTTTTTTTTTTGTAGGTGGCTTTTGGCGTGGACTTGTGGATAGTTAACATTTTTGTTTATGGAAGACACTTGACACTTTTGTATAATCCTACTAACTATGTCTTCCTCTGCTTTTGTGAAAGTATTTTTTGTATACGGAGGGTTTTGATTTTTGTATGATTCTATGTTTTGTATGGAATTATTATTTTAGTTTGGACAATAGTTGGTTTGTATGGACTGACATTTAAAATTATTCATTTTTTGTATACGAATGCAGATTGTGGAATGATTGATAGTATACGTATTATTTTGTTTACATATGTATTACAGGTTGTATGGAATATAGACAGGTTGTGGAGAAATTATACTTTTGTGATAAAACATAAGATCATGTTTTTGGCGACTAAATAATTAGTAGCTAAAAAAAAATTGGAAAAATAGTTTGGCCGACTAAAAGTTTTGTAACCCAAAAAAATAAAAAATAAAAAATAAATCAAACATTTGGCGACTAAAAGCTTTGTAGCCAAAAGAACAATCAAACATTTGGCGACCAAAAGTTTTGTAGCAAAAAAAAAATCAAACATTTGGCAACTAAAAGTTTTGTAGCAAAAAAAAGTCAAACATTTGGTGACTAAAATATTTCGTAGCTAAAAACAAAAATTGAAGAATAAAAAAACTTTGGGCTACTAAAAATTTAGTAGCCAAAAACATAACATTTTTGCCGACTAAAATATTAACCGCCAAAACACAAACTATTTGCTGACTAAAATTTTAGTAGCAAAAAACATAATACTTTTGCCGACTAAAATATTAGTAGCCAAAACACAAACTATTTGCCGACTAAAATTTTAGTAGTTAAAAAATATAAAACTTAATTGGTAATAATACCCCTAAGGTTTGGCCTATTCAACCCCCATTGTGATTTATTTTGGGTCTACTTTTAAGAAAAGTTTATTCATAGAAAAATTATTATTATGCAATTTTTCTTTTCACATTGGTATCTTACAATTCTTAATCCAATCCTCTAAGCCTCTCCAACGATGCAGGGTAGGATCTCGATTTTGACAACCTTGACTTGGACAAAAGCAAAAATGACCCTCGAACAATTTTTTGATTAATGCAAACAAACCTGATAGCTTCTGGATCATCTTTTAAAGAGTTAAAATACTACAATATACACAAGAAATAAGACCCAAATTAATACAAATTAAAAACAAAACAAAAACAAAAAAAACAAATATCTAAGTTTATTGCTTCTTATGAGATAAATGACAAACCTCATGGCCAATAACTCCTAAAATTGCAGCATAATCTGCATCTATAGCAGTTTCTGGAGATGCCAAAACAAGCTTGGAATTGAATATCTGTCAACAACCAAGTCAGACAAACTTCAATAAAATGAAATGCATGGTAGATGGAAATAAAGAGTCAAAAAAAATTTCACGAAATAGACATTTAAGCTCTTGTTTTCTGTGGCTCCCCTGAAACTAATACATGAAATAATTAGTAATTTAAAAGGGGAAAATCACAAAGCACATCAAATATTAAGGAAAACGACATATGTGAGAAGCATTGAATATGTTGAGACTTGCATGTTAAAATCTGGAACAGCAACAATATTGAAGAGATTCAGGTCATACTCAAGACCAAAAATATTGAAGAACTGCAATGTCTGAATACACACATATATAATCTGCCAGAATTTTAGTAAAAGGAAACACAAATATATTTGGGAATCAATTAAGCATGATTTAATCCCTTAATTGAGGTAACGACTAAATGACTCCTCAATCATAGCTCAATAAAAGGAAGGTAAATCAATCAATTTTTCATATAGAAATCAAATCAGAAAATAATATATATATATTTACAGATGTACATCAATGTGGGACAACGATATAAATAAGTCTAAGAAACACAAAGTTTGAATCATCTCCAACAATCTATACACAGTAAGAGACCTAGATAACACAATTTTCCCTAAATTCTAATCCAAACGTAAATTATAATCTAAATTCTAATTCACACCCAATTAACTATATCACTTAAAAAACCCAGAAACTAAGACTCAAAATTTACCCAAAATTTTGGTTCTTAGTTGCACAGCCGGCGATGAGACGACCTCAAATGATGATGATAATGGGGGAAAGAAACCAGTGGCCTCACCACTCTTTGTGAGGGAGGAGCCACTGATCGAGCTTCCGTGGGTGATGGATCTCAGGCGACAGTGACCAACAAGGAGGTGAATCGATGCTCCGGTAGCCAGCAAAAGCGAGGAGGAGCGGCGGAGGAGAGCTGTTCCGTGGCTGGTGGAGCTGCAGTGAGAGAAAGAGGGGAGAGGAGCAGCGGAGAGGGAGAGGGAAAGAGGAGGGAAAGGGAGAGAGACGCTGGAGAGAGAGAGAGAGAGAGAGAGAGAGAGAGAGAGAGAAAGAGAGAGAGGCATTGGTTTGTTTAGGGTTTGATTTGGAAACAATATATATATATGGTTATTAGTCATTTTACACAATTCGCAACTAAACATTTTGGTCGCCAATTAATTTTATAAATCCCTCTAAAATTTGAAATGTCTCCCTCCAAATATTTTAGTTCTTTGAAGACTAAAAATTATTTAGTCGCTAAAATTTATCTTTGGTCGCCAAAGATAAAAAGTAAATTTTTGTTTTCATTCAGCGACTAAATAATTTTAGTGGCCAAACTAACTATACAGCGACTAAAATATTTTTTCAGTCGCCAATTGTTACATTTTTAGCGACTAAATTTTTTCTTAGTCACCAATAATCAATATATCCCAATGAAAAATAATTAGTAGCTAAATATTGTACTTTTGCCAACTAATATAATTTTTGGTCGCTAATTCCACAACTTTTGGCAACTAAATTTATTTTAGTCTCCAAATTTGGTCGCCAAAAGTGCAATTTGTTGTAGTGAAACTTCATACCTCAACAAAACCCTAATTCGTTAGAGAAGACTGATTTTTTCGAAACTTGGACTTTGATAATGATTTACTGAAGATTGATCGTCCACATATGGTATTTATATCTTGTTATTCAAATTCTATTTTGTTCGAACATGTATAGCAAGAAAAATGCTTGGTGACCCAAATTTGTGTGACGCGAATGGTTCGAATGTGTCGAAACGACGTCATTTTGGTGTTTCGAGTTATAATTTTTTGGGCCACTAGCATTGTTGTTCCGTTAAATACCCTTCTCTTTCCGTTTGGGGATTTTGAAATCAAAATCTTCGAATGCTTATGCCTCAGCATCGGATGCGTGAAAAGCGCAAAAAACGCAAGAAATTCATAAGCCTGGGTTGTTGAGACTTACACATAGTTGGAGTCGCGCCTAAAAATGCACGCATCAGTCCGCTTGTGATGCGCCTCACCTCAATACACGCCTCAAGTACGTCTTTGAAAACTTTAGGTAGAACAAAATCAGACATGACAAGGTATCCAAAAATAAACCATGGAAGCTTGAAAAAAGTTTTAGGGCACAAAAGATTACTTTTCCAGACTTTACGCTCTTTTTATTTGGACAAAAAACATTTTCAAGAGGGAAACATTTTTTTTGCAGAAAACCTTTTCCAAAAAATTGATTTGTTTTCTTGTGTTTGGTTGGACTTGAAAATGTTTTCCGAAAAACATTTTTCATTGTTTGGTTCACCTAAAAAACAATTTAGGGCGGATTACAACACCCTTTATAGTTTAGAACTTTTGTCATTTTAGTTCTTGACTTTTTAATTGTGGTATATTTGACTCTTAATTTTAAATCTTGTTCCAAATAAGGACAATCAAAGATATTTTCTTTATAAATGGTTCATTTCAAGGGCAAATTCGTCATATAACTTATTTTGTGTTGGTTAATTTCTATATTGTTTGAAATTTAATGGCATTTTTTTTAATAAATAATGTTGAAACTTTCTTGGTTATAAACTTATGTTTAGTTTGGTTTCAAAATCTATTTTCAAAATTTTTTTCTGAGAAATTAAAAATTAAATTGGTGAAAAAAATTAAAGACACATCAATTTTATATAATTTTATCTTTTGGGAGGGTAAAAATAATTTTTTTTGATATTTATTTTTGTTAAATTAGTTTTTATTTTTTCAAAAGTCAAACATGACGACAATTTTTAATGTCATTATTAAACCAATCTATTAAATCAAAAAATTCAAAACTAAAAACATTTCATATATTAAACATTTCAATTACATATTAAAAACCTAATAACCATCCATTACATGATAACCATTCAAAAATATCTTCCAACAAATACAACCATCTATTACATGATAACCATCCAAAAATATCAATAAAAATAACCACCCATTACATGACCATATCAAAACATATACTAAAAATTAATTTGGTAAAAAGATAAAAACATACAAGATTTAATATTTTTATATAATTTTATCTTTAGTGAGTAGAAATATTTTTTAAAAATTCAAAAATAATTTTTTGATATTTAATATTGTCAAACTAGTTTATATTTTATCAAATTGACGACTTTACCTTTGAAATAGCGCAGCGGCATCTTCAATTGTTCTTATTTGGAATGAGATTCAAAATTCAAGATCAAATGTATCACAATTGAAAAATTATGAATCAAAATGACACAACCCTCAAACTACAGGGACCGTTAGTATAACTCGCCCAATAATTAATGTTTAATAAATTCCATTACTTTAACTAAACAATGTTAATCACATAATATTCACAAATTCAACCCAAAAAATAATAATAATAATATTTACTAATCTCAAACGCAACAAATACATGGTGAATCACTACCAATCAAAAAGAACATAAAAAAATATATATATATCAAACATAAAATACCAAATTAACGTTTAGAACGCTCTCATATCCCAAACAATTCAATCCAAATTCTACTTACGTAACATGATTCAAAGAAATAATCACTGCGCTTGATTTTAATTTTTTAAATTCAATTTTCTAAAAATTGAGTATTTTATTTTTCATGTTCTTTTTTATATTTTTTTTATTTTAGGTGAATATTTCTAAAATTTTAAGTAATTTTTATTTTTTTAAACGCACCTTACTTATATATATCTAAAAAATAAAATATTTATAAAAAAACATTTTAAAAAATCAATAAATACACAAAAATACGAAAATCACTGAATTCTCATATATATTTTTTTATTTTTGATATTTAGTGAATTTTAAAAACAAAATTTACAAATATTATACTTTTAAAGTGTATTAATGTTAGTCGTCTCGAAAAATGCTTAAAATATTAAAAAAATTCAGCAAAAAAAAAAAAATCTAAAAAATGAATCTTGAATCCTGAAACCAAACAAGCTAATAGGCCTTAATTCATAACCTAGTACAAATTTGCAACTAATTTCCAGCATTTTTTCAAAGAAACCTTCCAACCATATTTTGTCGAAGCCTAATCATGAATGCCTTTGCTACCTTTTCATTTTCAACCAAATAATCAAATGCTGAGGCAAGCATAATTTCATCATATCCTTGCATCTTCATAACTTCTTCATAAATACCATTGACATTAACTCGATCCTCCGTCAATTTTTTTATTGCCAAAGCAACTTCTCCAATTTGTTCGGATAACTTGTCATAGCTATCATCTTGGTCGCGGTGATTCCTTTAATGAGACCTTGCTTCAGTTGAAATTTCACTTGAAGAAGTAACATATTTCCCTTTTGTTACATCTTCCACATCAATGCCAAAATCAATTGACTCAGCAATTTTCTCTTCAACATCTATGTCAACAAAAGACTCTGCAAAGTACCCTGTTGCCATATCTCTACCAACGACTACAGCCATCTCATCATAAAACTCAATTTTCTTGCTCAAATATTGTTCATGTTAGGGCCGTGCCTATTTAAAAAGAAGGCGATAAAACTAAGTAAAAATAGTTAGAAAAAAGAGATTTTAAAACTTGCAAATAATTATGAAAATAAATGTCATCCCAACACTCCTTCGTCATATACTTTTCAGTCACAAGTGATCATTATTGAGATTGTCATCCCATCCAAACCCACTCTCTCCGTTCCACATGAATTTGACAGTTTTGAGACGGTTTTCCACATCATTAGATTGGCATTCAGTTCCAAATTTCTCATTAATTTCTCTGCCTACTCGAGCAAATGATCCCCATTTAAATGTATCGGATGGTTTATTTCCTTTGTTAGCCTCTTCAAAAAGTATCTCAAGCAACATAGTCTGCACAGGTTTTGACCATCTAAAATTCTTGCTCTTGCTATCTTTCTCCTTAACTTTTTTTTTTTTTTTTTTTGGTTGATGCCATTGCTACAGTGTCAATCAAAAGCACAACTCAAAGTATAGTTATAGAGAACATAAACTTCAATCATAAATCTCTGTTGTATATACAGTTAGCTCTTATTTTCTTAATATGACATATTTGAGTGAATTCTACTGTTGATATAGAGGATATGAATTAATTTTTTTAACATCTAATATATATATATATATAATACCTAGCTCCATGTTATAGATTCACTATGATACCATTCAACACAACCACACAATTCAGCAGATAAGTAGCATGCGGCAACATGCTCCTTCATGAGACAATCCCAAATTCCAATAATACTACAAGATGTGAATATTGATAATCTCAGCAAAACCATTTAAATTTTGTAAAAGCAACAAATAAAACACATCATGATCCAATGCCACAATAACTAATAAATATTAGAGTAATATCAATAGTTCAAAAACAATCCAAGTAAACAGTGCCAACTGCAATACAAAAATAAAAAAATAAAAAAAAAAATTATCTGTTTCGAATAGCAATCTAATCTTCCCACATGCAATGACAAATCTCATCCCTTTTCATAACCCATTCTCTATTTTCTTCCTGAACGTCCCTTTGTGATTGTTGGACTCTCTGATTTAGATTTCCAAGTCACATATCATTATTTACTTCTTCCACAATTGAGTCCATAGGATCAATCCCCATTATATAATTGTGAATGACACAACATGCTAAAATGACATCTACTTGTGTATTGAATGGCCAATATGGTTCTGCATCCAGCACACGAAAACGCTTCTTCAAAACTCCAAAACATTGCTCAATAGTGGTTCGTAATGAAGAATGGCAAAGATTGGATAGTTCCTTCTCATTTTGTGGTTATAACCACTAAACTCTTTCAAATGGTATCGAACACCGCGATAGGAGGAGATAATTCCTTTTCTAATTCCATAACCGGCATCACCAAGATAATATTTACCTACAAAGTTACAATGAAATAAAAATTACTAGTGACTACTATTAATCGACAATAAAAAATGCTTTTTAATCTTATAATACCTCCAGGAATTTTAAACCCCCCCGACCTAGTGAGTGCATCATTTAAAACATGTGAATCATGCGCACTTCCTTCCCAACCAGCTAATACATATGTGAATTTCAAGTCGAAGGTAATGGCAGCAAAGACATTTTGTGGTGTTCCATATTTTCGGCCGTGAAACCTTCCTTGCGTTGCAATGGGAACAGTTGCACGAACATGAGTTCCATCTAGCGCTCCAACACAATCCTAATGATGACAAGCCCAAGATATGTTTTCTTAAAATCAACCACACAAAAAAGAAAGAATCTAAAAAATCTAATACTTGCCTTAAAGTATGGGTAAAACCTGTCGTGGTTCCGTATTTCTTAAGGTGTATCACTGTCAAAGAGTTTGACCACATATTTGTATAGTGACAAAATAGCTCAAAGGACAGCTCTAAAGTATCGGTGTATAGTCTCATTCAATCTATAAAGCCTTCTGCCTATCGTTCGAAACCTCATATTAAACCCAATGATTTGTAAAAAGATTAACACTTGTTCCGTAATGGAAATGTGGATGGTTTCTTGTAGTAAGTTCTTCTCGGCAAAAATTTTACATAGCTTAAAAAAGAAGAAGGCCTCATCCTTATCTGATCCACACATTTAAGATCACCACTATAAAGAATGCTATTAATGTAAATTTGTCTTTAAAACTCTCGATTGATGCGAGGTTCCCTAGTTATAAAATTCCTACATCTATCATCTTTCAAGACTACAATACCCACAGCAATAATAGATGCAGCTGCGCCCATAATTGCTGCTTCAATTTGCTTGTTATCCATCTACATAACAAAACACAATTTAAAGAGTAACAAATCCACTAACCATTAAAAAAACATGAAAGCCTAACATATATCTATACATATATAGACAACAACAAAAAATATTGGTGGTTATTGTTCTATTCAAACAAGCACTGTTCTGTAATTGTTCTATTCAGACACTCAATGCTGAGAATTAAAAGCTTTTAAATACTAGTTGAAAGTGTTTGGAGATGTCAATCCTTGCCTTGGATTTGGGGGGCATTTTAATTTAAAGCAGCACCAATTAGCTTGTAGAGCCAAAGAACATAATAAGAGCAAAAGCTCAACCTATTTCTCACATGACTCCATTTTTAGTTCTACACAAAAATTTCCAATTAAGCCTTTTTGTCAACCAGAGTAAAATTTCTTCATAGTCACTACTAACTGAACTTGAACAAAGCTTAATGCAAATGCCTATTTCTAGCCCTACCCACAAATAGTTACACACAGATAAACACAACTAAAATTTGTCAAGTAGAAGCAAGAGTTGATTGTATGAAACTGAGTGTTCAATAAAGATAGATTCATAGAACCATAGATAGAAACTCTAGGGTTTACAGAACTAGTAATCAAAATATTTCTCCATATTTTTTTAAAAAAATTTTTTTGCTGAATTATTGATAAAAATGTAATATGAAAATTGTAAAGAGAAGAAACCACAAAGGAAAGAATACTATTATTCATATGCAAATCAGATATATTTTTCTGATTGTTGGTCTTGGAGGAAATATGGGCAAAAACCCATCAAAGGGTCTCCTTATCCAAGGCTCCTCTCCCTCTCTCTCTCTCTCTTCGGCTAAATTTTAACAACAAACGTTAGTCCTTTTAACCTAATTGAACTAAATTATTAGCAAGTCAAACCAAAAACCATTAAATCATAAACATAAACAAATATCATATTATCTACAACCCAAATTTGAAAACTTTGGCTAATATTGTTTTTTTTTTCCCTTACATTTAGCACCAAAATCAAGACTCCCAATGGCACAACAAGGCACACATTGATATCTACTGACATTGAAGAGCCAAAAACAGAGCCATATTTGCATAAACTTAAAACCCACATCATATAAACAACCCATATACATACACTATACATACATGCATATGTAAACGCCATAAGAATAATCTCTGCCTCTGGCATTTAAGCAAACCCCATAAGCTCAATTCATCAATTTCCTTAGTAACCAAACAGAACATTAAAACAACAATTCGAATTCAGCATCAATTCATCCAAGATCCAAATACCCAAAAGAAATAACAGATCTGGAAAAAGCAATTGCCCAGAAATCGTCCACAGAAAACCAACGGAAATCGTGTTTAACATAGGTATAGAAAAACATAATGATCTGAAAGCAAAACCAACCATACAAATCAATTTATCTCAACAACAGCCAAAACATATAGATCTGTAACAGAAGTTTAAAAAATCACATATCTACAATAGTTACTAGAAAATTGTACCTGAGAGGGTTGGTTCGTAGATTTGAAAGCAAATCAATGCTGTCTACAAAATGAGCAAGAAAGAGTGAGAGAAATACCAGATAGAGAAAAGATGAAGACAAAGAGTAAGAGAGAGAAGATGAAGACAAAGAGCGAGAGCGAGAGCGAGAGCGAGCGAGAGAGAGAGAGAGAGAGGAAGCACATACAGCTGGAACAAGAAGCTCAGTGGTGCTCGACAAATTGATCTACTTCTGGAAAATGTTTTCCAGGTTAAAAAAAATGAAAACGTTTTCTTTTGTTGACTTTTCTTTTCAGTTGTACCAAACTTCAAAGAATGTGGAAAATATTTGCCCAGGCAAAGAGAGTCAACATGAATTTCTATTTAAAATGTTTTAGAAAGGTCATTCCAAACTCTAAAGCAATGCAAACCAAAGATTTTGGAGTTACGTATTTATTTTTGGGGAAATTAAAAATCAGTGAAAACTTTTTTAAAAATTTAACATTTTAATTATTAAAGTTTATAAACCAGGAGATTTCTGATTTCAGCATCAACAACGTCAACCACATCAACTCCTTTTCTGTTCACCGCAGAGTTTTCAACCAAATTCAACTTTTTATCAAATTCTACATCTTCCGCTTCATCGAGAAGGTTAGCCTTGACAACAGAGTCCTCTTCCAAGTCCTCATCATCAGAACCAAAGGGAGACAAATCACTATCATCAAGCAATGCAACTACTTCAGGGTCAACTGCTTTCTGAATCCTAACACCTACAGTCCTTGATGCTACATTATAAATTGACTTCTCATTCGAATCATCATTCACACCAGGAATTTCTACTCTTGAAGCATCATATGCCGAAAAAACAAAAACAGTAGTATTGTCACAAAGTATCCTCACAATAAAAAATCCAAGAAAACCACCATTCATGCCTAGCAAAGAAAGGTTTCTATGCAAGGTTCTGAAAAGCGATTGCGGTCTCCGTAACGATGGCGGTGGCGCAGTTGCAGGGTGTAAAGGCCATAACGTAACGGTTGCGGTAACCAGAATCGTGAATTTTTTTATTTTTCGCAAAATTTGAAAAAAACTTACCGATACGCATATTTTTTTTCCATGATCATATTTGTTGCGTTTAAAATAAATATTGATCAATTTTTGTAAATTTTTAAGTATAATCCAATATATTTCATATTTTTAAATCACTATAAATTGAGTTTTTTACATTTTATTTTAATAATTAATAACTTTATATTATATAAAAAATCAATCACTAACTATTATATATAAAATAAACAATGACAAAAGTAAGAGAATAAATAAGAACCTAAATATATATATATACATATTTTAACCAAGTCAAATAGATAATGACCACACTTATTATTATTATTATTATTATTATTATTATTATTATTATTATTATTTTCAAACAATATACAGATAGACACACACAAAGAAAATGGTTGAGCGATAACAGCTGAATAGAATGACATAAGTCTTACAGTTTTAACAAATCAATAACATGTTCTTCATCTTCCCTCTTCTCTCTCTCTATCTCTTGCTCCTCCATCTTCTCTCTTTATCTTCCCTCTTCTCTCTATCCTTCTTCCCCTATTTTCAGCTTTTTTTTGTGTGTTTTTTTGAAAGAAGCAGTTCAGAACCGTTACGTAACGGTGCGTAACTGACTGTTACGGCAACGTTACGACCGCTACGAAAGCCACTACGGCCGACACACCTTTGAATTTCAATCACACTACAAAAGCGGCCGTAACGGGTAGCGGTAACCACTACAACCATTACGTAACGGCGTTACGTAACGGTTGTTGCCGCTTTTTAAAACTTTGCTTCTATGTCACAGTATATTAGTTATTGTGTTCAGATTCACAAGAAGTAAAAAATAAATAAGAACAACTGGAAACATAAAGAACTCAAGACTTCTCTTTTCTTTTCTTGCAATTTCTCTATAACCAAACAGAGGCATGAAAAACAAACCTTCACATCAAGTGGAAGCTGATCGAGCTTCGCTTTACTATTATGATAATAAGCCGAACCACCACCAGTGCTCTCAATCTCCCTCAAATGAATCAAATAGTTATAACCGTCATCGGGAAACCCTAGCTCCAAAATCTCCCTCCTTATATGATCTGGTAACACCACTCAAATCTGCTTTTGCAAATCTCCACCATCATCTTCATCATCACAATTGTCCGAAGCGTTAGCGAACATTGAGTTGGGATCGTTGTCGGCGAATTGGCCATCTTCATCTCCTTTGAAGAAGGTATTGGCTGAGTAAGAATTGTTGTCGACTCTCACGAAAATTCCCAAAGGTCCATCGGTGTAGTTTTTGGATCAGAGGAGTCTCGAGCGAGGAGTTGAAAAGTAGCCGATTGTTTCTTGTTGATGAATTTCTTCTTGTTACCCATTTTCAATGATGGAACTTCTCTAGAGAGAGAAAGTTCCACAAAGAGAGAGAGGGGTTCTGTGACGAAAGCGTAATATCTAAAACTCTAAATCGCAGGGCATTGATCATGACACGTGGCAATCAGGGTTTAAAAAGAAAAAATAATGTTATGTTGCCAGGTGATCATTTAGTAGTGTCAAAGTATGAACAAGTGGTACTTCATGGTATTGTAATTTAACTTGGGGAGGCTGTTGTGTGTGGTGTGCAGCAACCATTGTTGCGCAGCCAATGGAGCCTTTTCCGACTTCATTCCGACAATCCGAACCGTTCACTTTTTAAAAGACATCGCATAAAACATGCCTGCAAAAATTCATGTTAATCAGACATAGGTATCCCTTTTATCAAGTCATATTTGTATTCAGATTTATACTTAAATTAAATTTACCATTCAATTTTTTAGATATAAATGTCTTGATGAAAAGGATACTAATGTCCGATTAACTTGAGTTTTATAAGGTATATTCTATTCGTTATTTTCTAAAATATGAACGGTCTAGATCGTCGAAATGAGGCCCGAAAAAAGTCCCATTGGCCGGGCAACAGTGGCTGCTACGCATGGTGTGCAGTAGCCACCCCAAACCCATTGTAATTGGTAGAGAAGATAAGTAGGTGGAATATTGTGTTGAGTGATTAAGGAATATAAAAGGTCACGATGAATGATGATTAATTAGGGAGTATGGACACATGGTATTCTAAAAGTATTTTATAATTTTTCCTATTGCCGGGACTTGAACCCGGGTCTATCGGGTGAGAGCCGAGTATCCTCACCAAATATCCAAGACAGTTGGAATAGGAAGTGAATTTATCCATGCATCCTTGATTCCACAGCTGAAATCTGGTGTCATATCAACTCTTCAAGCTTGATGCCATCATGCGGCGATGGTAATTTTCAATCAACCTACTTATTCCTCTGGAATCATATTTGAACAGAGATAGATAATCTAATTTACTATATATTTGTTGTGTAGGGCATCTTACCTCTTTAAATGTGCTTTGATTCTTTAGTTAATAATTCCATTTTGATATACCAGAGAGCACCTTTGACAGAGTAGGTTGGCCTGTTAACCGTGGTGTTTCAAATGAAAATGTTCAATGAGCCGCTGCTAGTTGGGTTTTGGGGAATGTTGACACCTCACTTGAGCTTTTATGGAATTTTATAGAGCACTTGAATGCTCGAAGGATGTATATGAATTTACCAAATGGCATTGGAGTTACCTCATTCTATGCTTTAATTGTGAGTTCTTGTTCGGATGACAACAAATTCTTGTAACTTATCATCACCATTAACATGATCTCCGTTGTGATATAAACCTGCATTCACAAAGTATTACTATAATCAAAATAAAAAACCATTAAATTAAGTTAATTTTCATTCAAAGAGAAAATATTCTTACTTTTAAATTCAGAGAGCTATGGAAGTTTTTTTTTTTTTTGTAAACCTAAAAGTATGAGATAGGCCTTGACAATTGTAGGTATATATATTGTGGTAATCTTGCATTGAGTTAGATAGCTTTCCTTTTTAAAATCCTTCAATCTTGGATAAATCATGGTAATTTAAATAAAAATTTTAAATTATGGAATAAATCATGACAAATTTAAATTTGTATTGTGATAATTATGAATTTAATACTTAAATAAGCTAAACGAACAAAATGTTGAATTGAATCGTACCAGTCTCTACTGGGGGTTATTACTCATTTTTGTACTTGCTGTTTTATTTTCCAATTATTTCTTCAATTAAGAAAACAAAAGAGAATAATAACTCTAGGAATTCTCTTAGCCCATTCGGAAGGATCTCATCGCATAATTATCTATGACTGTTTATGTCTCTAGCATGACCATTTGATGAAATGTGGAGGGAAGTGGGTTAAATGGCCGATACTACTGGAAGGATTCCTCTTTGGCTAATAGGTACTGTAACTGGTATTCTTGTGATCGGTTTAATAGGTATTTTCTTTTATAGCCAATAGAGGTTTTAATTTTAAAAATAATTTTGTATGAGATTTTGAAACTCTCATAACATCTCTTTTTAAAAGCATTGTTTTGTATTAATTAGATTAATCAAGATTAAAGATTAAGTGTGGTTAATTAGAACTAAGCTCGATTAATAAATTTAATGAAGCAATTAGTGGCTTTAGCCAATTTTCCTAGCAAACAAAAGCGAGGAATGGAGAAGGATGGAGAAACAATTGAGGGTTTGTGTTCTTGGAGAAGAAGAAGGAGAAAAGAAAGGAAACTAGCAAGGATCAAAAGAAAATCCCAAGTCTTCAACCTAGCTATCAAGGAAAATTATAATTTGGTTAGAAAATCATCTAAGATAGGTTATGGAAGGATTTAAATTGGAGTTTTGGGGAAAGTTTTGGAATAGGAAGAGAGATGGAGGAATTTACAAAAAAAATAAAAATCATGTTTTGATATGTTCTAACCTTGAATTTATTGCATATGAATGTATCAAACCCCTATCATTTATTCATGTTGTAAAGATTTTGGAATTAAGTATATATTTATTTATTGATAAGATTTTGGAGTTCAACATTCACATTAGCCAACAATTTTTCTCACATTCATTACAATCAAGTTTGATTTCACAAAGTCCGTGTCATCCAATGTTTTGACCATAATCATAAAATTTTGATTTTTTCTATTGCAATAAATAAATGACAAACTTTTGGTTTAGAAACAGGAAAACAAACACATATAGAAATAACCAAGACCTCACCATGTCAAACTGCTCATCTAAAAGGTGGAGAGCCCTTGGTTTCTCAGCAGTGCTACCGGCATTGGGCAGGAGATTTCTGACTTCAGCATCAACAAAGTCAACCACATCAACTCCTTTTCTGTTCACCGCAGAGTTTTCAACCAAATTCAACTTTTTATCAAATTCTACATCCCCGCTTCATCAAGAAGGTTAGCCTTGACAACAAAATCCTCCCAAGTACTCATCATCAGAACCAAAGCGAGACAAATCACTCTCATCAAGCAATGCAACGACTTAATGATTAACTGCTTTCTGAATAACGCCTACAGTCCTTGATGCCACATTATAAATTGACTTCTCGTTCAAATCATCATTCGCACCAGGGATTTCTACTCTCCAAGCATCATATGCCTAAAACACAAAAACAGTAGTTTGTCACAAAGTATCTGCACAATCAAAAATCCAACAAAACCATCATTCATGCCTATCAAAGAAAGGCTCCAGATCAGCGTATATTAGTTATATTGTGTTCAGATTCACAATAAAAAAATAAAAACAATTAGAAACAAAAAGAGCTCAAGACTTCTCTTTCTTTTCTTGCGATTTCTCGATAACCAAACAGAGGTGAAGATACAAACAAATCAATGAAAAAACGAACCTTCACATCAAGAGGAAGCTGATCGAGCTTCGCTTTACTATTATGATAATAAGCCAAACCACCACCAACGTTCTTAATCCCCCTCAAATGAATCAAATAGTTATAACCGTCATCCGGAAACCCTAGCTCCAAAATCTCCCTCCTTACATGATCCGGCAACACCGCCGCGGCGCTCGAATCTGCTTTGGCAAATCTCCGCCGTCATCTTCATCATCACAATCGTCCGAGCGTCAGCGAACACTGAGTTGGGATCGTTATCGGCGAATTGGCCATCTTCATCTCCTTCGAAGAAGGTATCGGGTGAGTAAGAATTGTTGTCGACTCCCACGAAAATTCGATCGCCCGAAGTTCCATCAGTGTAGTTTGGATCAGAGGAGTCTCGAGCGAGGAGTTGAAAAGTTGCCGATTGTTTCTTGTTACCCATTTTCGACGATGGAGCATCCCTAGAGAGAGAGAGAGAGAGAGAGAGGGTTCTGTGATGACAGAGAGTAATTTCTAAACCCCTAAATCGCAGAGAGCTGATCATGACACGTGGCGGGGGGGGGGGGTGTTTAAAAGGGCAAAAACCGTTCCGTTGCCGGGACTTGAACCCGGGTCTCTCGGGTGAGAGCCGAGTATCCTAACCAACTAGACTACAACGGAATTTGCTACAATCTGACTAAATTAATATTAACAATATTATTGTAGAACTTTGTTAAGTGGCATCTTATTATAGAGGTTTGTTAAGTGGTATCTTTTAATATCATGTTAAAATGATTTCTAAAAATTTTATATTCGCACCCTTATATATAAGTTAAAATGATTTCTAAAAATTTTATATTCGCACTCTTATATGTTAAAATAATTAACCACAAGACTCCACTCAAGAATTAACTTATGTGCCAGTATAGTGCAATATTAAGACATGATGAGTCATTGAAGGCACAGTGGACAAACATGAAGGAATCTATTGAGCAAAAATTACAATTCAGCATTACAAAAGTTAAGTTCCCTGTACTTGTGAATACTAGTAAAGCAGATCATCAGCACCCTTGGTGTAAAGCGCAATCTCCATAACTAGGGGTGTCCGCGGATCAGTTTAGGATAGTTTTGCGATTCGGTTTGGACCCTCCTGCACCTATGCGGTTTGGAAAAAAGTCAACCCGCAACCACCCGCAGTGTGGTTTGCAGTTTGTGCGAATAGAGTTTGCGGATGTGCGGGCGGTTACGAGCAGTTTGCGGATTGGACTTTTTTTCAAAAATTTATTTTTAAATCTTTTTTTTTTTTTCTCATTTTGTCAATATTTATTTTGGATCATTTTCCTCCCATTTTCTAAAATGTTCCAACATTAATAATTAATTAATTAAAACTTATAAAAAAACTTATAAAATAAAAACATAACAAAATCAATTCGTAAACCAAACAAATCATTCAAAATCTACATTCATCATTAATTTGCATTCATCCTACATTCATCATTCCTAACCCAAATAAAAAAATTCTACATTGAAAATCCTACATCCATCATTCCTAACCCAAAAAAAAAAAAAAAAAAAAAAAAAAAAAAAAAATCATTAACTTACATTCATCCAAAACCAAAATGCAATTAAAAAAAAAATTTATTGTTAAACAAACTTCATTCAATTCAAACACATAAAATAAAATAAAAATATTTGTAAGATATCAACTTCATCATGAATCACATCCAATCCAACTTCCAAAAATTCCAATTTCAATTCCATGCATTTGGTTGATGAACCTAGCACAAAAACAAACTGAAAAAATATAGGTTGTGTTTGGTAGAGTTTTGTAAATATGATTTGAGAGTATGAGTTGTATTTTGAGTTTAATCTTCAATCTTCATAATTCTTTTGAGATAAAAAGTGTAAAAGAATAGATTCCAATTTCAATAACAGATTCAATTCCAATTCCAATTTCAATAACAGATTCAATACAGATTGAACAACAGATTTAATTCAGATTGAACAACATATTTAATTCAGATTGAACAACATATTTAATTCAGATTGAACAACAAATTCAGCAACAGATTAAACAACAGATTCAATTTCCACTACAGATTAAACAACAGATTCAATTTCCACTTCTCACAGATTGAACAACGGATTCAACAACAAATTGAACGACAGATTCAATACAAATTCAATTTCCATTTCTCACAGATTGAACAACAGATTTTTAATTCCAATACCGCAGATTTAATTCCAAAAACACAGATTCAACTCAAAAAAAAAAAAAACAGAGACAGATCTGTTGCTACAAAAAAAATTAGATTTAATTCCAAACAAACACACACATTCAATTTACGCTTCTCACAGACAGATTTGTTGCTACAACAAAAAAAATTAACAGATCTAATTACATAAAATAAATAGTTCTAATAAGATGAGAGAGTGAGGGAAACAGATCTGAGAGAGAGGTCTGATATGTTACAAAAAAAAAAATCAAAGATCGGGGAGAGAGAGAGAGAGAGAGAGAGAGACATTGACAGAGAGAGAGACTTATCTGTGAGGTCGATCGGTGCGATGAGAGAGTGAGGCCGATCGGTCAATCTTGCGATGAAAGAGAGTCGATCAGTGCAGATGCAAAACCAGAGAGTGAGAGACTGATGAGATGAGAGAGTGAGAGACTGATTAGATGAGAGAGTGAGAGAGACAGATCAAAGAGAGAGATCTATTATGTTGCAAAAAAAATTAAAGATCGGAGAGAGAGAGAGAGAGACAAAGACAGAAACAGAAGCTGAGAGAAGGGCTTACCTATGAGGCTGATCGATGCAATGAGAGAGTGAGGTCGATCGGTCGATCTTGCAACGAGAGAGAGTCGATCTGTGTAGATAAGATAAGATTAGGGTTTTTGGGGTCGGTCGATAGTAAGAGACAGAGTGAGTTCGTGTTTTGGTTTTGGGCAGTTTGACTCAAACTGTTTGAGAGATAGATAATATAAGATTAGCGTTTTTTTTGGTTTGTTTGTTATATAGATAAGTGAGATGAACGGTCAGATTTGAAAGGGAAAAAAAAAAAAGGGTTTGTGCAGGCGGGTTGGGCGGGTGCAATTCAAACCCGCAACTCGTCCGCAATCCAAAAATTAGATAAAATCCAAACCGCACCCTACCCTAATGTGTTTGCAAAACCGCCCATACGTGTGCGGTTCGGATCGGGTAGGGCGGTTTGGGCGGGTTGGATAACCCTACGCCCAACCCTACCCATAACTAGTTAACTGTCCACTATATAACTCACAATAACCCAGTGTAACTCACAATAACATCCAACCTATATAGAAAAACTAAAATTTTGCAACCAAGATTCTCACAAATTTAATTAATTAATTATTTTTATTTTTTTTGAAAGACTGTGCAATGTCCTGATCCATTAAGCTTTCTAATCATCCATGTAACAAGCATTAGGCCAATGGCTCCCAAACCAGATGGTTTTAGGGCACTAGGTGTAAAGACACCTTTACGGGCTTAATAACTCGAGTTAAAAAGGCTACGGATTCGAACAAGTCATTTTCCTTATGTTTCCTTAACTGTGCAATGTCTACGTCCCTTAAGCTTTCTAATAAACCCATGTAGCAAGTATTAGGCCAATGACTCCCAAACTAAACGGTTTTAGGGCATTAGGTGTAGAGACACCCCTATGATCTTAATAACTTGAGTTAAAAAGGTTATGAACCCAAACCAGTGGGATGTATTAATGAATTGACTTCAAAGGGGGAGAAATCGACATTAGTGTTTGCATGATATTTTGGGATGTATTAATGGATTGACTTAGAATATGATACTTCTGTTTTGGCTATGTAGGATGGATGTCAATGTGGTTATTTTATTTTGGTTATGTATGATGGATGTGGCTTTTGTGCCTAAGTTTGTCAATGGTTTTGTAGGTTTGGATACAATTTTTTGTGCCTCAGTTTGGACATGGTGATGTAGATCGCCAAGGTTTTTTTGGATAATTGTTTTGGTCATGATTAATGAAGATCCTCTCTATTTTAGATGAAAGTTTGGACACCGTTGTTTTATGCTTAATATACCAATTATTATAGTGGGACTGTTGCGTGATTTTAGATATTCTTCACTTCACTCCAAAAAAACAAAGAAACAAAAACATTCATGTTCAAATAAACTAAACATTACATCACCCCACTTCACCCAAATCTGGCACACAAACAATTGAACTATTGGTGTGTATTCAGTTGTCCTTAATAGTCATTGTACTTGAGGTTCTTATTGTAACAAAAATTTGATGTTCCAATAGGGTGTCCTGAGAAGAAATATAGTGTGTAAATAGAATTTCTCGAGATATAAATCCCAAAAAAATGATAAATACGTTTAGAGAGATTTACTAATAAATCCTATCCATGACTTATGAACTATTTAGTTCCATAAATATTCTTATGATCTCGTAAATCCTATCTCACATTAAAATCTCACAAATGAAGCATACCTACATTTTAGGCTGCACATGCGAGAATGGTCCTCCGCACGTGCGAGAAGTACTTTTCTGGTTAAAATGCTGTGTTGTTAGACTTATTTATTTTGATGATGTATTAATTATGTTTTAATTTATTTGGAAGAGAAAAATAGAATCAACATTTATTTTGATGATTTATTTAATTATGTTTTAATTTATTTGAAAGAGAAAAATATAATCAACATTTATTTTGATGATTTATTTAATTATGTTTTAATTTATTTAAAAGAGAAAAATAGAATCAAAATTTATTTTGCTCCATTATTTCTCACCTAAACCTTTATCCTAAATGTTGTTAGAATGTATTTAATATTTGATTAAATCAGGAGTTTAAACAGCCCAAAAACAGAGGTTCAAATATCCCAGCACAGCAGCAGTTCAAAAGGTTCAAGTGGAAGATATTCAAATTAGTAATAATGGAGTGGAAGATATTCAAATTAGTAATGATGGAGTATAACAGCTATAAACGGCTATGAATTCAAATGAATAGTTCAAAAGATTCAAAAGGTTCAAGTGAAAGATATTCAAATTAGTAATGATGGAGTACAACGGCTATAAATGGCTATAAATTCAAATGAATAATTCAAAAGGTTCAAAAGATTCAAGTGGAAGATATTCAAATTAGTAATGATGAAGTGGAAGATATTCAAATTAGTAATGATGGAGTACAACGGCTATAAGTTTCATTATATATACCAAAGTCTCTAATGTAAACAAGTTACAAAAAAACTAGAAAATATTCTTTGATCTATAATCACTTACATTTATTCTCTGAAAAATTCTCTGAGAAGTGTTCTTCAATTTTTGTTTACATCCTCTGTCAGAAATTATACACTGAGCCTTATAGCATTAAGTTCATCTTTCCTGTGTGAGGTTTACAGAAAAATCAGAGCTTCATTTTTATATCTATCTTTGAGAGATAATTCTTGTAGCTTTCAAGCAAAAACACTTTCTTTTCAATCTTGTAAGAGTGTAGTACACTCAGTGTTCTTGACTTAGAAAGTCTGTGTAAAATCCGTGGAGGATTGCTTTATTTATAAAGAGGTTGCTAGGACCCCCGTAAAGCTAGAGCATAGTGGAAAATCTCAAGTGAAGCTCGAAGAGTGGACGTAGGCCGAGTTGAAACTGAACCACTATAAATTTGTTTGTCTCTCTCTCCCTTATCTCTTTATTTTATTTAAATTACTGTAGCTATATTTCACATTTTCACTGAGCTAAAATTATTAACTGACATAGTTGTTAGAACACTTGTTTTAACTAATTTTATTTCATTAACTATATTTTTCTATTGTGCTAGTCATAATTTTTATTAGGGTATTATTAATTTTTAATTGTAAAAACCTAATTCACCCCCCTCTTAGGTTGTCTTTTGGATAACAATTGGTATCAGAGTCTAGACTCTTGTTTTAGATTTAACTATTTAGGAGTTTTGATCCATGGCAACCTTAGTTGAAGGACAAGCCACAAATAGGCCACCATTGTTTGACGGAAACAACTATAGTCATTGGAAGGATAAGATGACTCTGTACCTACAAGCCACTGATTATGCCATGTGGATTATTGTCACCAAAGGTCCAAAAATTCCTACCAAATTCGTAGACAATATCAGTGTACCTAAAACTGAAGATGAATGTGATGAGAGAGATCATAAATTATTGCAAGCCAATACTAAAACCAAACTCACCCTTAATTGTGGATTAGACTCTAAGGAGTATAATAGAATTTCAAGTTGTGATTCGGCAAAAGAAATTTGGGACAAACTTGAGGTAACGTATGAAGGTACAAACCAAGTGAAGGAATCTCGTATTGATATGCTTGTTCATAGTTATGAATTGTTTAAAATGAACTCTAATGAATCTATTTCAAGTATATTTACTAGATTTACTGAAATTGTAAACTCTTTGAAATCTCTTGGCAAAACTTATACTAACAGTGAGTTGGTAAGAAAAATTCTTAGGTGTTTACCAAAGAATTGGGAAGCAAAGGTCACGGTCATTATAGAAGCCAAAAATCTCTCCACACTTAGATTGGATGAGCTTATGGGTTCCTTTATGTTATGACTCATGAAATCACCATGAAAGGACACAAGAATGTTGAAAAAAAAAAAAAAAGTGGAATTGCATTCAAAACCTCATCAAATGAAGAAGAACATAAAAACTCCAGTGAGGATGAAAGCTATGCCATGTTTAGTAGAAATCTCAAAAAACATTTCAAGAAAAACAATTATGGAGGAAGAAGACCTTTCAAGAAAGAGCACAACAAAGATAACAAGAAAGAGCCTATAATTTGCTATGAGTGCAAAAATCCTGGACATATGAAGATGGATTGTCCAAAATTGAAGAATCATGGAAAAGACTACAAAAGAAACAAAAAGGTCATGGTAGCAGCTTGGGGAGAAAGTGAAGATGAAAGCTCAAGTGATGAAATTGAAAATGAAGTAGCCAACTTATGTCTCATGGCTCTTGAAGATGAAGACTCTACTCAAGATGAGGTAACTACTCTTTATGAAGAACTTGAAAGTGCATTCCATGAACTAAAAGATGAATTTAGAAAACTTTGTGCCAAAAATAATGTATTGAAGAAATCTGTTGCATCTTTATCTATTAATGTAGAAGAATTAAAGAAAGAAAAAATTGTTTTGAAAAATGATTTTGACAACATCTCTAATGAGAAAACTAATTTACAAAACAATGTTGATGATTTAATAAAAACACCTGAAAATTTTGTAAAAGGTAGAGATAATCTTAACATGCTTCTTGGAAATCAAAAATATGTTTTCGATAAGGTGGGCATTGGATATGACCCTATTAAAAAATAAAAGAATCTCAATACAATTTTTGAAAAGGCATCTCTCATGACTCACCCTCATATTACTTGTCATTATTGTAGAAAGAAAAGCCATTATATATCTTCTTATCCATTCAGAAATAATATAAACATGGAAATTAAAAGATTTGGATCGTTAAGGGATCTAACGAAACTAATCAAGAAGGACCCAAGAAACTATGGGTACTAAAAACTAACACTTGATTGTCATCTTGTAGTTTTGTTTTAAGTCCAAAGCTAAAGAAGGGAAGTGGTACCTTGATAGTGGATGTTCCAAACACATGACCGGAGATAAATCATTCTTTACTAAACTATCATCGAAAGATGGAGGATTTGTTACTTTTGGAGACAACAAGAAAAGAAAAATCATCGGTATTGGTAGCATTTGTATTTCTCCTAACCCTTCTATTGAAAATATTTTATTTGTTGATAAACTTAAGCATAACCTACTTAGTATTAGTCAATTATGTGATAAAGGTAATCGAGTTATTTTTGATAAATCACATTGTACAATTGAAAGCACAAATGATCATAAAGCTTTATTCGTTGGTAATCGCCATGATAATGTTTATGTTTTTCATCTTAATGATTTCCATGCTAGTGATGTTAAATGTTTATATGTTAATAATGAAAATAGTTGGTTATGACATAAAAGACTTGGTCATGCTCATATGGATTTAATTGCTAAACTTTTGAGAAAGGATTTGGTCATTGAACTTCCAAAAACTAAATTTGAAAAATATCATCTTTGTAGTGCTTGTCAACAAAGAAAACAAACTAAAACATCATTTAAATCAAAATCTCATATTTCCACAACTAGAACTTTACAACTATTGCATATGGATTTATTTGGTCCCTCAAGGACATCTAGTCTAGGTGGTAAACGTTATTGTCTTGTTATTGTTGATGATTATTCAAGATTTACGTGGATTATGTTTTTAGCACACAAAGATGAAATCTTTTCTTCTTTCACAAAACTCTGTCGTAGAATTCAAAATCAAAAAGGTTTTCTTATTACTAATATTCGAACCGACCACGGTAGAGAACTTCAAAATGAGAAATTTGAATTGTTTTGTGATGAGTATGGTATTGGACATAATTTTTCAGCCCCTAGAACTCCTCAACAAAATGGTGCAGTAGAAAGGCAGAATAGAACTTTAGAAGAGATTAGTAGAACAATCCTTTGCAAAAATAATTTCTTAAATATTTTTGGGCCGAAGCCGTTCACACCGCATGCTATATTTTAAATCATGCATTAATTAGACCTATTCTCAAAAAGACTCTTTATGAACTTTGGCATGATAGAAAGCTCAACATTAGTCACTTGCATGTTTTTGGTTGTAAATGTTTTGCGCTTAATAATGGTAATGATAACTTAGGTAAATTTGATTCAAAATTTGATGAAGCAATTTTTCTTGGCTATTCCTTAACTAGCAAAGTTTATTGTGTTTCTAATAAAAAAAACTCTTGTTGTGGAAGAATCTATACATGTGGCATTTGATGAAACTAACATCTCTGCTCAAAAGCAAATTGTTAGTGATAATATAGATTTGGAACCAAATGTGGAAGATTCAAGTATCTACAAAGAAGAGAACCAACCATGTAAGTTGAACAAAGAAATTGAACAACCTATTCTCCCACCTCAAGAAGAAGGAGGAAACAATGATGATTTGCCAAGAGAATGGAAGTTTGTTTATAATCACCCTAAGGATTTAATCCTAGGTGACCCTACAAAAGGTATTGAAACTCATTCTTCACTTAGAAACATTTGTAGTAACTTGGTTTTTCTCTCACAGATTGAGCCTAAAAACTTTCAAGAAGTCGAATTCGATGAACAATAGATAATAGCTATGTATGAAGAGCTTAACCAATTTGAGAGAAACAAAGTGTGAGAACTTGTACCAAAGCCTAAAAATCATACCATTATCGGTACCAAATGGATCTTTCGAAACAAGCTTGATGAATCCAGCACAATTATAAGAAATAAGGCTAAACTTGTTGCACAAGGATACAATCAAGAAAAATGTATAGATTTCAATGAAACCTTTGCTCCGGTTGCTAGATTAGAAGCCATTCGCATGTTACTTGCATTTGCATGTTTTAGAGATTTCAAACTTTATCAAATGGATGTAAAAAGTGCCTTTCTTAATGGTTTTATAAATGAGGAAGTTTATGTTAAACAACCCCTAGGTTTTGAAGATCATGCTTTTCCAAATCATGTTTTTAAACTATCAAAAGCTTTAAATGGTTTGAAACAAGCATCTCGTGCATGGTATGAACAATTAAGTAAATTTTTGATTGAAAATAATTTTTCTAGAGGAACGATTGACACGACACTTTTTGTTAAAACTAAAAATAATGATTTACTTATTGTGCAAATATATGTGGATGACATTATATTTGGTGCTACTAATGAAACATTGTGTAAGAAATTTGCTAAGTGTATGGAAGGTGAGTTTGAGATGAGCATGATGGGGGAGCTAAATTATTTCCTTGGACTTTAAATCAAACAATGTAAGGAAGGAATTTTTATCAACCAAGCTAAGTATACAAAAGAACTACTCAAAAAGTTTGGTATGTATGACTCAAAAATAGCTGGAACACCTATGAGCAAATCCATTAAGCTAGACAAGGATGAAAAAAGTAAGTCTATTGATCAAACAAAATATCGAGGTATGATCGGCTCACTTCTTTATTTAACCGCAAGTAGACCCGATATTATGTTTAGTGTTTGTATGTGTGCTAAATATCAATCAAATCCTAAGGAATCACATCTTAGTGCTGTTAAAAGAATTTTTAGATATCTTGTTGGCACTCAAAATTTGGGACTGTTTTATCCTAGATGTGTTGCATTTGACTTAATTAGTTATTCTGATGCTGACTTTGCCGGATGCAAACTTGATAGAAAAAGCACCAGTGGCACTTGTCACTTTTTTGGTAACTCATTAGTATCTTGGTTTAGCAAAAAGCAAAATTCTGTTGCTTTATCAACAGCCGAAGCTGAATACATAGCTTCCAGAAGTTGTTGTGCCCAAATACTTTAGATGAAACAACAATTGGAGGACTTTGATTTGCATTATGATCATATCCCTATTAAATGTGATAATACTAGTGCCATCAATTTAAGCAAAAATTCAGTTCAACACTCACGAACAAAACATATTGAAATTCGACATCATTTTTTAAGAGATCATGTCCAGAAAGGGGATATTGTACTTGAATTTATAAACACCGATAAGCAATTGGCGGATATTTTCACAAAACCCCTAAGCGAGGATCGCTTCAATTTTATTCGTGACGAGTTTGGAATATCGATTTCTACTTAAAAAGTTTTGTTATGACTGTGAAACTTGAATTTTTGTTAAAATGATATATGTGTATTGCTACATTGATATGGAAACATTTATATCAGTTGAATGCTCTCAAGTCCTTCATATATTTATTCTTCTTAACAGTTTGCTATTCTCAACTGTGTAATTTTTTTTAGGTTCTGCATTCTGAGGTAAAATTAACTTTGCATATATATATATTTTTAAAACCCTCATGGTATTTTTTTTGCATTACCATTCCAGCAAAACTAACGTCCCATTAAGTTTAATTTATGCTGGTATTATTTTATTTTAATTTAATTTATTTTATTATTATTATTATTTTTGCTATTAGGCTTAATTTCTTTTATTTTATTTTTTTTCTAATTATTATTTGGGCTTAATTTTCTTATTTTTTTCTGCTTTTTAATTTCATTTTTCAGTATTTAAACATAAAAACAAAAACAAATCAAAATATAAATATTTACATTAAAAAAAAATTATTTTTTTTACAGCCTTACGCTGATCAAAATAAACATATTTACATTATAAAAAAAAATTCATTTTTTTTACGGCCATACACTGATCTTACTTACTTGTCTCTTCCATCATTTTCTTCCTCTTTTTATCACCTTGAGAGGCCCTTGAAGGCCCTGCCCCCGTGCTTTCATTGAGAGCAAGAACTCCCTGCTGACTATCAAAAGCTAAAAACGACGTTGCTCCAAATCGGGCCATGGAGGTGGTCATCCATTTAAACTCTTTATTTTCGGCTTTCAGTGCGCAAATCTCTGCTCGCGCATCCTTGTACATGCTCTGGAGCAGAGAGAGTTGGGCGTTGACCTAGTGGAGCTCACTCGTTCTGTTCTGCAGTCGATGCGCCAATTTTATGACTGCAGTCACTGTCTCCATACAGGATGTCAGTGTGAAATGATTGGCTTCAATATTTTTGGTTGCGCAGCCATTATTTGCTCAATCGATATCATAGGAAGGTTGGGAAGAGTAGGAGCCGGGGCACTCGGCCTAGCAGAGCTTATGGAATCGTTCAGGTCTGGAAACAGAGTGAGGGGACGGGATGATGAAGCCATGGTTTAGAGGTGAAAGGTGTAAAAGAAACGAGTTGCGAAGAAACAGAAGAGAGTGGTGAAAAAGAGATAGAAGAGAATGGTGAAGAAGAAGAAGCAGACGAGTGTGATTAAGAAGAGGCTAAAGAGAAGAAGACAAGGAGGAAGAGATAGCCAAGGCGAGCGGCAATCGAGGCGAACTGCTTTTGTCGGCCAATGACGCAAAAGTGAGGCCGTGTGTCAAACGCGTTTATCGAAGGAAAAAGAGAGACGCGAGAAAACTGTATGTGTATAAATATATATATATGTTTTGATTATCTATTTTTTTTATGCTATTTATCACTATCATTTTCATCCTCCTTCTCCAGATTCTGACCCATGATTTCCTTTTGATAATGTCACAGGGGGAGAAAATTATGATGTTATATATTATAGTATTATTTTCAAATTATGGTATTATTTTTAAACTAATATGATGTTATGTATTTATAATTTGATATCTTAGTCTCATATCATGTTTCTAATTAAAATTTGTTTATTACACATGTGCTAACCTATATTTTTAGAAGTGAATTCAGGGAGTATGACTTGAGGGGGAGCTTTTCTTACTCCTAAATCAAATCAAAATATCATTGTGTGCCATCATAAAAAAGGGGGAGATTGTTAGACTTAATTATTTTGATGATTTATTTAATTATGTTTTAATTTATTTGGAAGAGAAAAATAGAATCAACATTTATTTTGATAATTTATTTAATTATGTTTTAATTTATTTGGAAAAAAAAAATAGAATCAACATTTATTTTGATGATTTATTTAATTATGTTTTAATTTATTTGAAAGAGAAAAATAGAATCAACATTTATTTTGATGATTTATTTAATTATGTTTTAATTTATTTAAAAGAGAAAATAGAATCAAAATTTATTTTGCCACATTATTTCTCACATAAACCTTTATCCTAAATGTTGTTAGAATGTATTTAATATTTGATTAAATCAGGAGTTCAAACAGCCCAAAAACAGAGGTTCAAACATCCCAGCACAGCAGCAGTTCAAAAGATTCAAAAGGTTCAAGTTGAAGATATTCAAATTAGTAATGATAAAGTGGAAGATATTCAAATTAGTAATAATGAAGTACAATTGCTATAAATTCAAATGAATAGTTCAAAAGGTTCAAAAGGTTCAAGTGGAATATATTCAACTTAGTAATGATGGAGTACAACGGCTATAAACGGCTATAAGTTTCATTATATATACCAAAACCTCTAATGTAAACAAGTTACAAAAAAATCAAAAAATATTCTTTGATCTATAATCACTCACATCTATTCTCTGAGAAATTCTCTGAGAAGTGTTCTTCAATTTTTGTTTACATCCTCTCTCAGAAATTATACACTGAGCCTTATAGCATTAAGCTCATCTTTCCTGTGTGAGGTTTATAAAAAAACCAGAGCTTCATTTTTATATCTATCTTTGAGAGATAATTCTTGTAGCTTTCTGTGAAAGCAAAAACACTTTCTTTTCAACCTTGTAAGAGTGTAGTACACTCAATGTTCTTGACTTAGAAAGTCTATGTAAAATCCGTGGAGAATTGTTTTATTTGTAAAGAGGTTGCTAACATCCCCGTGAAGCTAGAGTATAGTGGAAAATCTCAAGTGAAGCTTGAAGAGTGGACGTAGGCCGAGTTGAAGCCGAACCACTATAAATTTGTTTGCCTGTCTCTCTCTTATCTCTTTATTTTATTTAAATTGCTGTAGTTATATTTCACATTTTCACTGTGCTAAAATCATTAACTAACATAGTTGTTAGAACACTTGTTTTAATTATTTTTATTTCATTAACTATATTTTTTTATTGTGCTAGTCATAATTTTTATTAGGTATTATTAATTTTTAATTGTAAAAACCTAATTCACCCCTCCTCTTAGAATAAACCTCACACAGGAATTATTAATTTTAGGTATTATTAATTTTAGGTTGTTTTTTGGGTAACATGTGTTTTTGCTCATTTTGTGCTCCAACTGCATCCAACTTGATTGGAATTAAACATACATAAAATATGCAATTTGACTGACAAGTAAGGTTAAAAGATCCTAATTACCGGCAATGAAACCAAACAGGTACTGCAAAAATTGCACGCGCGGAAGGTATTTCCTACATGTGTGAAACCCTCTCCGCACGTGCTGTGGTATTTCCTGCACATGCGGCTGTATATTGAAAATTGTGCTTGATGTTTTGAACCTATTTTGGAAAAGCTGGAGATATAAAGGCAGAAGAAAAGGCTGGATTAGGGTCTGAAATTTCCCAAAGGATAGGAGGGGCTAGGGTTTGAAAATAAGGGTTTGAAGCTTCAAGAATGTTTCTCATGGTTGTTTTCTCTTCCTCTACCTTTTCCTACTCTTCCATGAGTGGCTAGTTCTTCTATTTCTAGGGTTTTGATGAAACCCTAGCCAAGTAAATAGGGTTTTCTTTTTTATTTTTGATTATGTAATGGTTTGAATAAGTTGTATGGTATTCAAGAAGTTTTTAATTATATTTTTCCATTATTTCTTCAAGTATTCTCCTTTCTGTGATTGTTGAATACTTTTCATGCAATGGTTTTCTGTTCTTTCATATTTAAGGTATGAGACGAGCCATACTACAAGGGACGAGTCATTTTGCTAACTCATGCTACTTGAGATGGTTCGTGCCTATACGTTAAACGTGATAATTCTCTTGATCAATGCTTCGAACTTGCGGTTACGAAGTATTATTTGGTTCAAAACGTACATAATTAATTTTCAAATTGAGACCTTATTTATGTAACTAGTGGTGAATTCATTACCCTAGGTTTTTCCCAAAAATCAGTAACCCTAGTTTCACTTTTAATTATTAGGTTAAATTCTTAGTTTATTTTAGTTATTATTAGTTTAAGAATCATCATCTTTTCAATCAAAATTAAATTAGAAACTTAACAATTAAATTAGTTTAATTTCACATTTGTCCCTGTGGACTGATACCTAGACTTGCCATTATTCTAAGGATTTTGGTACAATTTAGTGTTTATTTTTGGTGTGTAAAACGACCCATCATTGATGTTTGTAATTCTAACCTTTGGACCAATATTAGTTGGCCTTTGAAATTTCTTTTGATATGCCCAAATTTACCACATAAGTTGCATGTTGTAGTTGTGTTTTTCCTTTTCAACTTGTGGGAATTCTTAGGCTCATCAACTTGCTTTATCCTCTTCTTTTTGGGTCTACCAAACTGCTTTTTCACATGTAAGAGTAATAGTCCAGGCAAACCTATCCTAGCCCACATTTCAAGACCATTGATTGGGTATATCATTAGATCATAGCTAGCTGTGTAAGGGGTTGTTTGGGATGTTCTAAATAAGTATACTTTTTGACTTTTTGTGAAATATGAGTTGGATTTGAAGTGATTTGGTAGAGAGGTGATGTGACTTAAATAAGATGATGTGACTTAAATAGGATAGTGACTTTTTGACTTTTTAACTTTTTGAAGAGATGCCAAACTTAGCCTAAGTCTCAGTTTGGGCGGCCTCGTCCAGAGTAACTTGTATAAGATAACAAAACTGCTCAAGAAACTAGGAATATCGGATGAGACCTCGAGAGTGGTGAGAAGTCTTACCTAGTATATGTACCAAAGCCTCATCATCATCAGCTAGTCCCGGGTCCAGTGGAATAGGTAAGACGCTAACAGGAAGGGCGGAGAGCATGGTGAAGTCCTCAGGGGTCATAGTCATCTCCCCAGACCTCAAAAAGTGGAAGGTGTCAGTGGTGTCCCATCACCTCTCCATCAAAGCGCCTAGATAGCTATGATCGACTCTGGCATCGTTAAGGGAATCGCATAGGGTATCAAAACCTGTGCCCTTGACCAGAAAGCTGACATGGTCTAGAAGGTGGGCGTGCCACTCAATCACACCCGAAACAGAACCAAAGCCCCGTATAGCCCTATTACTCTCTTGTAAAAACAAAGAAGAGAAACGTTTAAAGTTGTGGTTTAGAGCAAATGAAAGAAAATGAAACAAAAAGACCATAGAAATGATAGTAAAGGAGAAAAACGTACCCTAAAGGCTGTCGAGGAGACATGGAGGCCAAGCTCGCATAGCACTATATCACGAGGGCTGACAATGTCTTACTTGTAAAATTGCTACAGGCCTATATGAGGGACATCCTCCAGGGGAGCATAAGCATCAGGGTCAAAGCCGTCACTCACCATCGACAATCTAGGTCAAGTACAAGCCGTAAGTCAAAAAGTTTGAAAAGTTATGAAAATGGTGAAAATTAGCAAAAATGGGTAGAAAACCGGGTCAAAAGTACATAAATGGGCAGATAGTTGGTAAATGGGCACAATAATACGACAAAGTAGTAAATAGTGCAAGTTAACAAAAGAAAGTGTGAAAATCCGATGAAAAGTATGAAAATCTTGGGAAATGTCCAGAAAACTCACAAAAATACGATAAAAGTGCAAGAAAAGTAAGTACAAAGTCGAAAAGTGTGAAAATGTGGCAAAATACCTAAGAATAGTCGTAAGATGGTCGAAATCAACTTCTAATCAGATAAAAATGATGAGCTCAGTGATTAGAATTCGAAAAGTTGAACTATAAATCGAACTGTAAAGCGGCAAAAGAGTAAGGAATAAAGGAAGAAGAGGAGGCTAGAGAGAGAAGCGGAGAGTGTTTTCAAATGTGTGGGAAGTGGAAACGAAGGTCGATATTTAAACCATTCAGGTAAGCAAAAATTCAAATTTGCGCCGTTCCTTTTTCGAGTCTAAGGCATTGCTTTCCGTACCGACTTGCTTTGACCATCAAAAAGTCGCCACTTAATTTTTAAAGGGGAATTAAGAAATCTTTAACAATGAAAACTATGTTAAGGCCCAGTTCATCATAACTAGAAAATTTCTAAGTTCAGGAACTTAGGTACAAAAAGAGAAGGCCATTTTCATGGAAACACCCCCTTTTGCTCAATCTGAAAATTGGCCTCTACTCATTTTCTATTTCATGATTTTAGTGGTTCATTATTAGACCTAAAACCCTTAACTAATCTAAAACTACGTGATTTGAAGAAAAATGAATATTATATATTTTAGATTGAATGAACAAAGCCATATTTTCATAAAAAGTTATTTTTTTTATTAAAAAGGTGACTTTTTGATAATCCATGGCCTTAAACATAAACTAAAACACACCATATTCATAAAAACATACAAAACACACAATATTGCATAGGAAAACAATTAACTTGCATAATTGGAAAATAATGCAAGAAGCACACATGCCAAGAGGATAGAGAGGACTTTCCTAGATGTCCACTTGCGCATCTTACATGCATACATAAAATAAATGTCTTGCTCATGCAATTAGCATACAAAAACATGAACCTAGGCATGATTTAAGGCTACTAATGATGCTTATGCACAAAATACAACTAATGAATAAAAAATACAAATATAAACTAACTACATGATATTTGAAACCAGGTCATGCATGCTCATTTTATGATCAAAATAAACCTAGAAACATGATGTTCTAATGGGGTGGGAAGAGTATACAAAGAAAGAGGAAGAGAGTAAATAGAATAACTAAAATATATGAACTACATGATGATTATACCAAAAAGCCTACCCTACATGCTTACATATTGAGAAAACGAGAGGAAAAGGGTATGAAATTAAGAAGGAAGTCGAGAATACGTGCTGATTTGCTTAAACCGAAGAGCAATCCAAGAGACAGGAAAAAAAAAAAAAAACCAAGATTTTCTTGCTTGTAAGCCTCCCTTAAGCTTTGGTTCTAAGTTAGGGTTCAAGAGGTTCAATCCTTAGGTGTTTCTAGAGGGTTACAGTTGCTGTGAAGGTGAAGAAATTTCATAGCTAAGGCTAGGGGAAGAGAGAAGAGGGTGTTTTTACTCTCTAAAGTTCACAAAATGGCTTAAAGTCTTAACCACTTGAAATGGAAGGGGAGGGGTCTCTTTTATAGGCAAGGGGGAAGGTTCTGGAATCTTTTGTAGGGTTCCATAGCTTTCTTCCTTCGCCTTCCACCAAAAATGCAGCAAGATTGAATTTCAAAAAATAACTCTGTCACGCTTGGATATGCTCACGCACCATTCTTGTGTGCACACGCAACAATTGTGCACACACACACAAATAAGGTACACACGTACAAGGCACGTGCGCATGCACCCTTTTCCATGGTACACGTGTCATCCCTACATGCATTCCATGCTCTTGGCTTGCTTGTGGTCTAAGTAAATTCGAATTGTCTTTTGATCAATGTTTTTGATAAAATCGGTCACAAAATTTGAAAAATACATTCGATTAATGGACAACCAGGCTTTCCTTTCTTTCTTGGGGCTAAGAAATTGGTTTTGGGTTAAAAATGAGTTCAGAGGTAAAATGGTCATTTTTGCAAAAAGTCAGTTTTTGGCTAAAATGGGTTTACACAACAACTCCAAACATCCTTAAATATTCTAAAGATGAAGTAATTTACCATTTCATCATTGGGAGACTTGCAAGCGCCCAAAATCTTAGGGTCAATCAAAATAAGGTATCTACAAGGTTGTGTGCCCACAACAACCTCGTGCGGCCACATAACCCAGCCTCGCACGGCCGTACATCCCCTCCTTTCATACGTGCGACAACTTAGCCCTGCACATGTAGTAGTCCATCCTAAGCTCTGGGAAGCCTTTTTAAGGCCCATGTATGATTTTGAACTCAGTTTTGAATACCGATACATACTTATAATATATCTTGTAATTTGAATATTTATTGCACGTGTCACGAGACACGCAGTACATTTAGAATAAGATGAAATTTTTCTTAGTAGAAAAAAAGAAAAATAGGTAAAATCCCCAACATGGTATCTTGATTAGCAAAAAGTAAGAAAAAGGAACATAATTCATGAATTTGACATATATAAGAATGGCATAGCATCGAATAAAATGGAAATATTAAACCACCACCTTGTAAGGAGCAAGTGTGGATTGAATATAAACCCCCACATCGTAAGGAGCGAGTGTGGATTGAACTTCCATCTTGTAAGGAGCAAGAGTGAATTAATAAACCCCATATCGCAAGGCATGAGGATGGAATGGAACCAACCTATAAACCCCCACATCGTAAGGAGCGAGTGTGGATTGAACTTCCATCTTGTAAGGAGCAAGAGTGAATTAATAAACCCCATATCGCAAGGCATGAGGATGGAATGGAACCAACCTATAAACCCCCACATCGTAAGGAATGAGTGTGGATGGAACTTAAACCCCCGCCTTGCAAAGAGCAAGAGTGGATAAAACTTTTAAACTCATGACTCGTAAGGAGCGAACAAGACTAAGATTGTAAGGTAGCAAACTCAAAAATGTAAGGCAACAAAATAAGAACTCATTTGGATCGTAAGGCAGCAAAATCAGAATTGCAAGGTAGCAAAATAGGTACCCAAAACTCATGTCTTGTAAGGAGCAAGCATGACTTAGATTGCAAGGTAGTGAAATTGGAATTACAAAGCAGCAAAATAGGCACCAATTATTAAATCCCCACGCCTTACAAAGGCACGAGCATGATTGAGATCGCAAGGCGGCAAACATGGAACCAACCCAAAAATCATGGAACTAGCATATCATATATTGGTATCACTCTAACCACTCTACAGTGTGTATTTTCGGAAATTGTATTCTCTTGAATATTTGCAGGATTGGTATGCTTAGCAAAACCTAGAATATATTGGAATAGAACTTGGTACAACTTCGGCACAACAAGGTGAGTATTGGAAGGTATTGTCCACTCTTTTTTTTAGAAATTGCATGATTGGATGAATATTTTGAGTGATTGTTGCACACACTCACTTACCAATGAATTGTTGCACAACATTTGCCCCTGAACTACACTAATTTGATTCCTTGCAACAAAGATATGCAGGCAACCTGCTGGTTCGATCACTTGCATGAATGTATGGCACAACCTTAAGTCTTAGAGTTGTGTCAACTTGGATGGTCTTAGATCTTTGACATGCACTCAACGTTTCATGATTGTTTGAGTTTTGCCAAAGATGGGCAACTGTAGACACCCCAATTTTAACGGACCCTAATATTTTGGATGCTTGTAAGCTTTTCGATGATGAAATGGTAATTTATTATTCCTTAGAGACGCTTAAGGTTGGTAAGAGCTACTGTGTAACCTCGTTTTAGCCAAAAATCATATTTTTGTAAAAATAACCATTTTGCCTTGAGTTCGTTTTTATCCAAAATTATTTTTTTGGTTTTTGCCAAGGAGGTAAAGGTCTGGTTGAGTTTGAATTGATAAATATTTTCAAAACATTGACTTATTTCACACAAAAACATTAATTGGAAGTCAAACGGACCTACTTAGGAGAAACAAGAATCCAAAAGCTCATAACCACGTATTTGTGCATGCATGCATGCATGGCTGACATGCATAGAAAACGTGTGCGCCCGCATTTGGAGACCAGGTTGTATGCCCGGACGCACAAGGATTGCCCGGCCGTATATGCTACATAAATAGGTTGTGCGACCGCACCTCATATCGGTAGTACTAAGTGAGTTTTAGCTCCAACTTGATCGAGAAGAGCAAAGAGAAAGCGATGGAAAACCCTAGGGCAAACTAAGGCATTCCAGAACCTTCTCCCTCAGCTTATCTATACCCCCATTCCCCCATTTTTCAGAGAAGTCTTGTGAGTTTAAAAGAGAGCACATATCCTCTTTTCAACCCTTAACCCTAAGACCAAAATTCCAAACCCTAGCATTAACTTTTGACAACCCTAAAATTCATCTAAGGTCTGAAACGAAGCAACTAAAGTGAAACCGAAGCCTGAGTGAAGCTTCAAGCAAGGATTCAAAGGTGTGTCTTGCATTTTCTTGCTCTTTTCTTTCATTTTCTACAAAACAATGTGTAAATCCTCTAATTTTTATTTATTTCAGTAACTTTAATATCTCTTGTCAATACATAATCATGTTAGGGTGTTAGGTTCACATGTTAATCATTTAGCCTTATAATTTTTACATGCTTTTAGGGTTTGTTCTTGCATACTTTATTTAAGTTATAGTTACTACATGTTTAGGTTTAAGTATCATGTATAATAGTTTAGCATTGTTTATTTGTTATTTGTCTTATTTACATTAAGTCATGTTAGTACCCTTAAACCGATTCTAGGTTGCATATTTGCATGTTTAGTAGCATGTTTTGGATCATTGTACTTTGTTTTATTCATATTATGCATGGTAAGACACTTAGCAGCGGAATCCAGTGAGTTTTCTCTTCTTTTCACGACATGTGCTTGTTTTTGATGCATTGTTTTCAATAATTCAAGTCTATATACTTTTTTTTATGCAAAATTGTGTGTTTTGGATTTTTTTATGAATATTATTTAGTTTAGATCTTGTTTATGGTCATTGGAGGTTAAAAAGTCGTTTTTAATTGAAAGTATGATTGTTTTATGAAAATATATGGTTGTATTCAATGGATCTAAATTGAGTGGCATTTATTTATTTAATCACTTAGTTTTAGGTTTAGTAATGGTTTCTGTGGAGTTGTGGTTTGGAAATACCCTTTGGTCCTAGCAGACTCTCTCGAACCTCGAGTTTGTACTTGAAATGGGAATGAACAATCTGGTTGGGGGTGCCGGAATTAGCACTCCGACGGGTAAGTTAGTAATCACTCAAGTCTTTCTTATATCTCAAGTTATCTTTTTCTTACATACCTCATCTCTGGCTGATGCTCCTCCTCTTTTATATTACTCTTCTGGGGCCCATTTTCTGGTAATGGACACCCTGCCTTGACAGCTGGATTCCCAATTATTCGGTAGAATTTATGGCCTATTCAGTCCTCAATCTAGTTCTATTCGCCACGGTCGGCACACTTCACTCGTCTTCTCGGCAATCTTATCCCCGAGGGTAAAGCCATTATGAGCCGACTTACACATGACTCCTATTTGTGTACGACACCTTAAACTCGGCTCTCACAACTGCCCCCCAAACATCTGAATAAGTTCTTTACAGTCGGCATGTTTGGTTAACATCTCGGAGACCATATCGGAGGCTCAAAAGTCGGAAATACGACGGTTGCGCTTTTTGGAACTGACTCGTCAGAACAGGCACGATATTTTAATCATCATAGCTTCCCGCCTCTTCGTATTTGACAATCATTTAATGTTTGATTTGAAAACCAACCCTTAGTATATTCTTGAATCAAAAGGCTCTCAATCTACTGTGGAACCCTTCACACCAACCTCTCTCAAGACTTCTACACTTCTGCTTCCCATTGTTCATCTTTTTTTTTTACCTATAAGTTTTATTATGCTTTCTTGTTCTACTCTCATTCCAGTCCACTGTTGTGTTTTGTTTTCTTTTTTAGTATACATTTTGTTTGTATTCCATTTTAAATGGCGAGACATTTGAAAGCCCTCCTCTTAGATGAGCGAATCACAGCCTTCCATCGTCATTTTTCCATCCCAAACGATGTCCACTTATCCCTTGTTTCAGACAATGTGGTGGACATGGAGAGGGCTAACACAAGCACCATTAACTTTCCTCTTTTGGTAATTGTTGAGGGTAGAGTTCGATTCCCTCTCCATCCTCTTCTTAGGACAGTCCTGCGCTACTAGAGATTAATTCCCTCCCAGCTAAACGTGAACTTCTACCAAATAATCATGGGTATAGTGGAATTGAATCGCCGACTGGGTCTTAACCTAGGAATCCCAACTATTCAGCACTGCTATGTCATGGCGAAGTCATCCAGTCAGCAGGGCCGTTACTTTTTAAGAACCAAGGACATTGACCATTATTTGGTAGCCATGCTTGCCAGATATGGCAAAAGGGTTGACGATGTCATGGCCACCGTCTGAGGCAATTGGAAATTCGGCGAGGGAGAAGATCGCCAAGACCTAGTGCCAAGGCAAAAGGGCGAACCAAGTGGCCGGTTAGAATTGTTAGCATGTCTTAAAATGGACGGTTAATTTGGCTCAAATGCTATGCTGATCATTTGTTTCTTGCAGGCAACGACTTAAAGAGAGCATTAACATCGGTGGACGAAGCCGTTTTGGAGCAAGTTAAGGCGGTCCTCAATTACAAAAGCCGTGCAAACCTTCAAAGACAAGGGCGTGCAACCCATGTTTTGTTGAGATACGACCCAACTTACTCCGCTTTCTTGGCCGCAAACAATATCCCTGTGCCAACACACGAATGGCAGCTTACTACACTTATCTTTCCAAACTACAAAAGTCTAAGGGATATTGGTGTTGAAGGTTCCAATGCTGGCGAAAAGATTGGCGAAGAGGTCAGTGAAGACGTACAATCAGAGGGTCGTGCAGAGGATCAGGAGTTGAATAGAGAAATTGAATTGGTGTTTGAGCATATCGATCCAGACCATTGCACTGATCTCTCTTCCACTTCTGGCCGAGTAGATTTATCTGCTCCAAAGGATGATATCTTTAGTAGCTTAGAAAATCTTCCTAGGGCTAAATCTGAAGCCGAAGAGATGAGCGGAGAATCACTTGCCCAATTTGCCAGGCGACGAAATGCAGAAAAGATGGCGCAAAAGGCAAGTCAGCGGGTCTGGGGGGAGCCAAATAACGCTGACTCACGAGGTTCGTCAAGAAGAAATGGCCCACGAAACAACTGTGGTCGAGTTGGTTCCTGAACAGAATTAGGTAGAAATCCTAGGAGCCGGTCTGACAGGGTAGAAGTGACCTGCCGAGATCTTGACCGAATTAGAGGCGCCGATCGAGAAACGGCCAAAGGTGGACATGCCGCCCGTCGAAGATGATTTGGCCAAGGCATTCGTCATCCAACCAAGGATGAAGAATGCGCCGGTTCTTACCAGTGGGTTGGCCATCAGATATCCCGCCGTGGCCCTAAGTGTGGCTTCAACGCTCTTGCTACGGGCAGACCGAGCAACTTTCCATGCCGAACCGGATGTCATCTCGATTGCCTTGGCGGCACAGTTGGCCATTTTGGTAAGTTATTAAAACACCCAAAATTTTCCAATAACTTATGTATTTATTCCTACTCAAACTAATGTCTTGACTTTATTACTTTTCCAAATGGCAGAAAGGATCGCAGAGATTGACGGTCATCACTATGACGTCATGGAGCGATTCAACGTCCTTGAACGCTAGTTAGATAAGGAGAAGAGCAAGGCCATTGCGGTGATCACCGATTTGTCTACAGTGATGGCAAAGGTCGAAGAAGGGCAGGCAATGGCAGTTGCTGCTCAAGAGAAAGCTCAACATGCTGATCTGCTCCGCAGGGCAACTGAAGAGAGAGCTAACTTGATAGACAGCTCTCTGAAGTCAGCTCAAGAAGAAATCTCACAGCTGAAGGTCGATCTTGAAATGGAAAAGAAGGCGAGGGAGCTTGTAAAGGCTGACACGGCCAAAGCCTTTCATGCCAGCCAGTTGAAGGCCAAGGAGTTGTACACCGATGAAGCCTTGAAGTTCGAGAATCCAGGCTTCAAGCACAGATGGCTTAAAGCTTTGGCAGCCGCCAAGGTGACTCTCGATCAGCCGATCCCCTATGAGCAATTGGAAGTCGAATCGCGGAATCGGATCCAGAGGATTTGGACTTTTGATCAGCATTTTTGTAATAAATATTTTGCTATCTTTGTTTTGTAAGCTTTTATTAGTTTTTGTTGGCATTTTATTTTGGACTTGGGCCATTTTCATGTATAAAGTGGATGTACTCATGCAGTTTATTAATGAAAATGTTCGCTTTGTTAATGAATGTTACTGATTAAGTATTTGCAAAACCAAAATATGCCATATCAATTAAGAACATGACTTCTAAATCTTACTTTGCCCCAGTTGATGGCTGAGCATAGACGCCGAATACATGGGCGAAGCATGTTTAGGGGATCAAGTGGGGCATTGTCCTAATTCGGTAGTGTTTGAAGATAAGCCGAATAGATTAATAAATCTACCATTGCCTGAGCTGATTACTGAGCATAACCGTCGAATACATGGACGAAGTATGTTCATGGTATCAGCTGGGGCATTTGTCATAATTTGGCCAAATGTTTGAAGATAAGCCAAATAGATTAATAAATCTACCATTGCCCCAGCTGATCACTGAGCATAACCACCAAATACATGGGCGAAGCATGTTCATGGGATCAGGTGGGGCATTTGTCATAATTCGGCCAAATGTTTGAAGATAAGCCAAATAGATTGATAAATCTACCCTTGCCCCTGCTGATCACTGAGCATAATTGCCGAATACATGGACGAAGCATGTTCATGGGATCAGGTGAGGCATTTGTCATAATTTGGCCAAATGTTTGAAGATAATCCGAATAGATTAATAAATCTGCCCTTGCCCTAGCTGATGACTGAGCATAATCGCCAAATACATGGGATGACGGCAGCGACCGCGGGCGCTTCGTAATTGTTGCAACCATAATTAATAAGCGGGTGACTAGGTGTGTGGGGGGCCCGTGGCCTCTTTAAATAGAAGCTCTCAGACTTAACTGAACGTAAGAGAGAAAAGAGCACTGTGTCGATTGGAGTAAGATTCGCATGATTCTTCAACAGTAGGGGGAAAAGAAAGATGTTAGCTAATCTGGACGCAGAAATGAATCGTGGAACTGGCGACAAATCTTCCCGAATGGAAAAAATAACGTCGGAGGAGCGAGAGAGGCGTCGATCCCCTTGTCATCGAAGCAGGTCCCTAAGAGGGGGCGAGGTAGAAAGACAGCCAATGAGGGTGGTGCAGCAACGAAGGAACATAAGAATTGGGGGTGCACCTGCTTCAATGCGGAACGAATCGAGCAGGCCAGTGCGCCCGTTAAGTTTTTCGGTGTTTATTGGAAACAAACCAATGACCGAAGCGGACTCAATTATTTGCGATCCGAACGTGGTAGTCGAGTTTACTCAGCAAATGTTTCCATCTGAAGTGCAACAATCAATGATTGGACGAGGTGACTATGAAATCTTCAGAGAGGGCATTCATGGAGCTGTCAGGCTACTCTATAGCTCATATGAGATTGACATGCACCTTCGAGCCGCAAAAAGAGAAATTGAACAGAAAGACGGGCATATTCGAGACTTAGAGCGCCGCACGGAGAAGGCCGAGAATGAACTGAGAAAGGCCAACGCCACCAAGGCTCAATCGGCGGACGCAATGAACCCAGTCGTAATAGACAGAGTAAACCAACGCCTGCTTGATCATGCCAGACCTGATCATGATACGACAAACATGTTCGCAAAAGAAGCAATAAGAACACGGGCCTATGAAGATGGCTTATTTGATAGCCGAAAAATAGGCATTGTGAAAACTAAAGAAAAATTGGCGAATGACGTTTGCCGATGCGAGAACCATGGCTTTAAGCACGGATGGACCAAGACTTTGCAAGCCGCTGGTATCAATTCTGCGTCGGCGTTATTCCAAGCTACAATTTTTCCCTTCGAAGCTTATGACGCCGAGAAGACTGATGATGAAGAAGAAGGGACTGATTCGAAGAAGGCTTAAATAACAAGAAAAACATTGTTTTTTTTTTTTAGCACCCATGTATTTGCACGTTGAAATGAATACACTCTACTTGTTTGTTTAATGCTTGTCATTTTAGCTCGCTGATGGATTTTTACAACTGTTATGATATAAAATCGCATTTTTAGAGACTTATTCGGCCAAATGTGCCAACATGAAGGGCGCTCTGAATTCAGAGAATTATTCGACCAAACGTGCCAAGCACGAAAGGCATTTCGAATACGGAATCTTTTTGATGGTCAAGCATGATCACGCACGAATAGCTCTCCAAATTCGGAGGATTTATTTGGCCAAACGTAATTATGCACAAAAGGCGCTCTAAATTCGAAGGCTTATTCGCCCAAATGTACTATGCACAAAGAGCACTCCAAATTCGGAGGCTTATTCGGCCAAATGTGCCAATAAGGGCGCTCCGAATCCAGAGATTTTTTTATGGCCAAACGTGATCATGCACGAAAGGCACTTCGAATTCAGAGGCTTATTCGGCTAAACGTGCCAAGCATGAAAGGCGCTCCGAATCTGGAGTCTTTTTGATGGCCAAACGTATGCACGAAAGGCACTCTAAATTCGGAGGCTTATTCAGCCAAACGTGCCAAGCACAAAGGGCGCTCCAAATCTGAAGTCTTTTTGATGGCTTGTAACTCGACTTTTCGTGCCCCCTTTCGGAAGACGAATAGCCCTACAGTATCAGACTTCTACGGTTCTGAATCTGATCTCACAAGTGTAATGTGAAATAGATAATCACCAAAGAGTCTAAATCCGACAAATTTTTTAGAAAATCGATTTTGAATCAAATTGCCAAAAATAGACTGCTTTGCCAGATACAGAGTCACTACCTAAATATTTTTGAAAAATTTAGGAAACCCATGACTCGTGCCAAAGGCCACGTGTCCATCATCACCAAGGTTGTCTCGGCTTGGGAACTTAGGTACGAAAGGAGAAGGTCATGAATTGAGCACCCCCGCTCGCTCGATCAAAGATCGGCCTCTACTAATCATGATGTGATTCTTATTTACATTATATGCTCTTGTTCCAGTTTATTATGCTAGCATTACTATGTGATGCACACACACAAGTATAGACTAAGTTGTAAAAATCAGTACATTTCGATTCACGTTTGTTTTGAAAATTGTTTTGAATATATACCACTTGAAAAAGTGAATACATATAAACATTACTCAAATTATTCCAATTCAAGCAATTAGCCTTCATCCACAGGCATTTAAGCAATTATAGCACTTAAGAAATTAGCTTTATGGCAAGCATGCTAGACATGGCAACATCAACATTCAATGCAATATGCTAAAATGAGTAAAGGCTCACTTAGTACTCCAAGCCAAAAAAAGATGAAAGAGTTAGAAAGATGCATGTGTAGACACCCCATTTTTTACCGTCCTCAAGACTTGAACGTCACCGCTGGAACACTCGGTGATTACTCATGTTCGTGTTTCGTTTTGAGTTCCCAGAGGTCTCGGCCACGCGCCTTGCCTCAGGACCTCTCAACTCGATTGTTCTGTGTTCGGTTTTGCACCAAACACTTGTGTTTTTGTTTCCAAGGGTGTAGAGTAGCTTGTTAGCTACCCCTGGCACCCACCGGCCGTAGCTTGAGGCCACCGGCCATGTTTTGAGGCTACCGGCCATGGTTTCTTTATACCAATGGCCGGTCGGCATTTTATATGGTCGGCCGGCACTTTATTTGGCCGGTGACCTCTTTTGCTGGCCGGTATGCCCTTTTTGCACCCTTCAGGCATGGTGCATGCCAGCTGTGTGTATAATGTGGCTGTTTTGAGCCTTTGCACCCCTTTTCCTTCTAGAAGGTTGAACCCTTTGGTCAAGCTTCTTGAGGAAGCTTGACCCTTTGTCATGGCTTCCTCAAGAAGCCTTGACCTTCTTGCCCCCTTTGCCCCTTTCTTATTTAGCTTCCTTGAGAAGCTTCAAGCTTTTGCATTGCCTATATAAGAACTTCTTCTCCTCCATTGTTGAAGGTTGTTGATATAAAACAAAAAACCAGAGCTTATATATATACATCTGTTAGATACATCTTCTCTCTCTATATTTCTCTCTCTCTCCTCTTTTGTATGTGTTTTGGGGCCTAAAAGGTGTGTTTTGACCTTAGTTTTGCACTAAGACACACACCATCACACCTTGCTTCGACCTTGAGAGGCTTGGAGGGTTTGTTCTTGAGTTTTTGGACTGGTTTTGACCAAAAGAAGGAGGCTGCACTTGCTGTTCATCAAGGGTTCTTCAAGGGTAACCTTTTTACTTTAGATTTCTCAATCTTGCACTAGACTTTTGCCTACCTTTCTTATTGTTTTAGACTTTGTGTATAACTAAAAAAAGTCTTATTTTTGCATGCTTAAGATGTTTCATTAAAGTCATTTTGGTGTTGGGGGTCGACCTCTCCCTCTTAGGCTTTGTTTGGTCCCTTTTGTGCTTTCTTTGTTGAGCCTTGGTTGCTATTGTGTATTAGCCTTCTCACCCCTGAAATCCAGTGGATTTTCAGTGGTGAAGAAGAGGTTTTGAGGTCTTGCTTAGGGGAGGGACACCCCTCTCCCTTGGTCTCTCTTCTGTTTGCATATTTGGCTCAATATGGTAGCATGCATGCCTAGTCTTGTTTGGCTTTATTTCAGAGCTTATTTGGTGCTCATTTAGTATGTATTATCTCTGCCTCATGTTGGTTTTTTGGCTTTTTGCATGTATAATACACTTGCTTTGAAATCCCATCATTTGGCTTAAAGTGTATCATGTTGTAGCATATCATTTGAGCATGATTTTGGTTTGGTCCTAAGAAGGTTTTAGCATTATTTTTCCATGCTTAAGGTTTGTTGGTTACTGATTTGGTCATGCTTGACATGTTTGATATGGTTGCTATGCATTTTGGCTTGTGAGTCCTAAGTGTGTGAGTCATAAACATGCCTTAGTTGGTCTATTTCAATGCGTTGGAGTCATTTGCCATGCCATTTCAGCCCCCAAACCATGCTTGTATGCTTGCATTCATCACCTCTTTCATGCTTTGAAGATGCGTCCTTTTATGCCTTGAAATGAGCATTGTGCATGCCTAAGTGTTTAAGCCTTCGGGGCTGCCATATCAGTGGGTTTTAGGACTTATTTCAGTGCACTCAAACTCTGTTTTTAGTTGTATAGCTCATGCCATGTTTGCTTGGGGTAGTGGTAGTAGAACACTCCTTTGTTATGCCTTAATCTTGGGCCTATTGGTGTGTATGCTTACATGAGTGTTGGTTCATAATTTTAGGCATCTTTTGTCACTGTTTTGGGGTGGGCTGAGGTTTGCCCCTTTGCATTGCATCATCATGTTGCATTGCTTTGATTTCATGTTTGCCTAGTATCATAATTGCATGCTTGCATATTATTAGCTAGTTGCATTTCAGGTCATAGTTTGCATGATGAGTTACATAGCATTACATCTTGTATGTTTGGCACATTGCATTACTCATGTTGCATCTTTAAGCCAAGTTGGTATACATGCATTGCATTGTTTGGTTTGGGGTGTCAAGCCAAACTTGAGGGGTGAGGAGTGTTTGTACTTCAAGTGACAAAACACGTCTCAACCCTCGGTCGCCAATCCCCTTGACCCCAACATGATGGGGTGTTGGCATTCATCTTTTTTTTGTTGCATGCATTTTTACATTAAGTTGCAAACTTGGCTTATTAGGCCATCATGCATAATTGATGGCCCGAGGGTCGAGGGCCATGCTCCCATGAGTCAATAGCATGATTGGGAGAGTGGCCATGCATACATTGCTTGAAATGCATTGCCATGCCTTGTTTTGCCCTCTGCTGCTGTCAAAACAGGATTCTGCAGGAAGCTTTGGCCGGCCGGCCATCTGCAGTGCCGACCGGCCATCCATCAGTGGCCGATGGCTTCACAAGTGGCCGGTGACCACTCACTTTTGGCTGGTGACCATCCCACATGGCCGGTGGTGTCCCCTAATGTCCAGAGAGTGCACCTTGGGACTTGTGCAACTTTCAGAGGAGCAGAGCAGGGTAAACAGAGGCAACTTGTGCATGGCGACGGATTTCCGAGCAAACCCGACACGCATGCATTGGACCCTCTTCCCGAGGCCTTTTACTGCTTTCCTTAGTTTATTTGATTTGTTAATTAATTAGGTGGTCTGTAATTATTTAATTAGCTTGTAGGTTAATTAATTTGTATTATTCTTTTGGTCCCTCCGAGCGAGGGCGAATTCGTAATAAGTGTGGGTGCGTGTGTGCATGTCTTCCAACCCCCACTTCTTTCTCCCTTTTACTTTCCTGCCTTGATGGTTAGTACTAGGGCATATTTATTTTAGCATACCTTATGCTATGCATGCGTGCATCCATACATTTGTCTTGCATGCACCGGGCTCGGCACATCATGCTAACTGCACTTGTATTTCAATTCCAAGTTGAGTACTTGTTAGTTGCAGCATTTCACATGCCATCTTTAGGATAGCCAAGCCTATTCTAGTTGCATCCTGTATGTGTTACATTAGCCATCTTAACATGAACTAGGATCATGCATATGATTACTAACTAGTTTCTGTTTTGGCTTGGGGTACTAGGTAAGTTTTTTTTTTTATGCTTTAGCATCTCGCATGAGTGTGGATGTTAACATGACAGCATATTTACCATGTGGCTAGGTGCTTATGTGATATAAACTGTCTGAATGCCTGTGGGTGAAGGTTGGATTGTTTGAGTTGGAATAACTCATTGAAATCCATATTTTAGCCTACTTGCGAGTAGTAAATTCCAAAGCGTTTTCCAAACAAACGGATATGCAATGCTTCGTTCCAAATTAGGCGATCTAGTCTATACTTTTGTGTTGTGCGTATCACATAGTAATTCTAGCTAATTAACTGGAATAAGAACACATAACGTTTTCAAAATCGGATATCATGGTTAGTAGAGGCCGATCTTCGGATCGGGCGAGCGGGGGTGCTCATAGCTGACCTTCCCCAATCGTACCCAAGTTCCTGAGCCGAGGCAACTTTGGTGATGACGGACACGTGGCCTTTGGCACCGAGTCAGGGTTTCCTAAATTCCCCCATTAAAAAATATTTAGGTGGCGACTCTGTATCTGGCAAAGTAGTCCATGTTTGGCACTTCTTTCAAAAATCTGTTTTCTCAAAACGATTTGCTGGATTTGGACTCTTTGGTTCAGATTAAGAACCGTGACAAATTGAGCCCGAACTGTAACCCGTGAGGTCCCTCGCGGACTTGTTACAGCATGATCCTAACTATGCAATACGACTAATGCAACGCATGCAATATGCAATCTAAATAGGCTCGGCTACTTAACATGTCATATAAATCAATTTGATAGCATTCGGTCTAAGTACGTATTCAAAGAAGTATAAACAATAACAATGCAAGTTAGAATGATGCGCCGAACCCAATGCATGCAAGACAAGTGGATGCAAACATGAAGTATACTAAACAAAACATGATGCCCTAAACTAACCATCATAAGCTAGTAAATAAAAAGGAGAAAAACGTGAGATTGGAAGACATACACGTTATTACAACATTGTGCCCTCACGAAAGAGAGTTTGAATGAACCAATTAGCTAACTAATTAAAACTAAACTAATTAATTAGTTATTACAACAACAAATTAATTAACTATTCTAGCTAACTAATTATTACAAGACAAAATTAGCTAACTAATTAATTACAAAACGAAGTAACCAAATTAACTACTCTAATTACTCCTTCTTGGGAAACGAGGAATGTTCATGCATGCACGGACTTTCCACCCGAAAAAGCCACTGTTTTTGCTGCTGAATGCCTCTGTTGCACAGTAGAACACCTGCACTAATTTCCACCTCAGGACCAATTTTGTTTTGCTTCAAAAGTACATTGTTGGATTTTGCACTGGTGGCTGGTAGAGGGCTTGCCGGCCACTGATGACTGGATTTTCCTGCTGGAACAGAGAGAAAACAGAGCAGAGACAGGGTATTCTCAAGGGTTTGTTCGCACAATTTACCCCTCCTTATCATTTGAACAGCTCAAAGGAGTAGTAAATTTGATCCACAAACCACCAATGTATGCAATTTCATTGCATGATGGCTTATAAATCAAGCATGCAAGTTCATTGAATGTAACAAAACAAGACTCTCAAAACCACCTCCCTATCATGAAAGATCAAGGGAAGTAGTTGACAATGAATCTTGAACCATTTTAATCACTAATGAGTATGAAGCGACTCAAAACTCAAGGGTTCAATTAACGTCCAATTGAACCCTAACCAATTATTATCTTGCATCTTTTAGTCACCAATTTTATTACTCCATTTTAGTTACCTCTCAATTCTTTAATCAATTAAATCCACAAGTGAATTTAAGTCCTCTAATGGAAAGAGGGCTCAAACAAAGTGTTGCTTTGGGCATGAAAGAGACATCATACCGTTGGTAATGAACCTCCAAAGGGATTAAACTATTAAGCATGACACCTCAATCTCATGCTTAAACAAACAAATAATTTGAAACTTTTTTCAAAGCAAAGAAAAAGCTAAGAAATGAGGGAGGTTATAGAGGTAATTAAAAGTGAGAACAAGTAAGAAAAGCACTAAATAAATGCAATCAACTCAAATGAGATAGTGTCTAAGGCCTAAAGCACCAAACTCATAAAGACAATTACGCTACAAGCATGCAATATAAGGCTCAAATGAAATGAACACTTACAGTGCTAAATAAGTCCTAAAACATGCTAGAATTAAGACAAAAATAACTAGGACAATAAGCTAAAACATGGATCATGCTAGGCTAGTAAGCAAAACACAAGGAGGGGAGGCTAACTTCTCTAATTTTGAACTTCAAACCATGATTTTAGCCACTGAAATAACTCTGAGAATCAGTGTTTAAAGCTCAAAAAAAGATAGTGTAAAGGTAGGAAACACAAGGGTAAAGGCCTTGAGAGTAAGGTGTAAAGAAGGGTGAACCACCGCTCAACCTTTATTGGTCTTAAAACCTAAGTTTCAGCACAAAAATACGTAGTTTATATAGCCCCAAAACAAAGGAAAAATAGCAGGAAAAAGAGTAAACAAAGCCAGTAGAGAAGCAAAGCTTTATACCTCTCGGAGAGAAGAACCAATTCTAGGCAAAAAATCAAGACAAACACCCCTCAAGAGCTCAAACAAGGCTCAAAGATACCTCAGCTCAAAGATGAAGAGGTTTGGTTAAGAGTGTATAGGCAAAAGCTTGCAAAAAGCTAAGAAATTTTAAGAGAGGGAGAGAGAATTGTAGAGAGAGATAGAGAGAATTTTTTGCTCCAAAAAATCCAACCTTAAAAATAGAAGGGGCGGCCTCCTATATATAGAAAACCAGGCAACTCCCTTAGAAATATCTATACATACACGTGTAGGAAGGTGCATGCATCTGCGCCAATAACTGGCACAGCTGGCAGAAAAATATCTACAAAATACATTGGTGGTCGGCAGGCTACTAATGGTGGCTAGCAAGCCACATCAGTCGCCGGCAACCAGAAGCAGAGGCCGGCAGCCCATAGTAGTGGCCTGCAGGCCACAAGAGGTTACAGGCTTGAAAGTCCAAGGTTTTGGTCCAAAAACAAGGCAATAGGGGTGCAAGGTTTGGAGGGCTCAAAGCTATGGCATTCCGTTGAGGACTTCGCGCACTTAACAAGCATATACACTCATTATTGGGTGTGCAAGCGATGACCTTTAAGTCATAAGAGTGGTCAAAGGTGGGGTGTCTACATGGCCAAACGTGATTATGCACGAAAGGCGCTCCGAATTCGGAGGCTTATTCGGCCAAACGTGCCAAGCACGAAAGGCGCTCCGAATCCTGAGTCTTTTTGATGGCCAAATGTGATCATGAATGAAAGGCACTCCGAATTTAGAGGCTTATTCGGTAAATTTAAATGAGACAACAATGTGGAAGACGTATTGTATTGCTGAGTAACTACATAGATGCATATATATTTGCACAACAGTACAAACAAAAACGAACTGGCATATCGTACAAGCTAGTTTTAATGATAGAATTTACGCAAGTGGGCCGAATTTCATGGTCGGCCAGTCATGTCTGAAAGGCGATATGCCCTTGTGCCAGCAATGGAATTAATCTGATATGGGTCGTCCCAGTTGGGACCTAACTTTCTATCTGCCAGGTTTTTAGTAGCAGGAAGCACTTTCTTGAGGACCAATTCTCTGGGAGCATAACGGCTCAGCTACACACGTTGATTATATGACTTTGCAAGGAGTTACTGATATCGTATCATGCGTGCAAGAGCCCGATCTTGGAGTTCCTCTAGCAGATTCAGATTCAAGGCCAACATCATGTCATTGCGCCCCATATCAAAAGTCTTTGATTGAAGAGTGGGCAGACCAATTTCCAAAGGGATGATAACTTCTGTCCAAAAGCCCAAAGCAAACGGCGTTTCTCCAGTACCGTACCTCGGAGTGGTGCGGTAAGCATCGAGGCAGCTCTTCAACCCACTTGCTCTTGGCCTTCTCCAATCATTTCTTGATTCCGTCCAGGATCACTTTATTTGAGAACTTGGCCTGACCATTATTTTAAGGGATACACCGGTGAGGAAAAGTAAGGTCGGATACCATATGTGTTACATAGTTCCCTATACACGCCGCAGTCAAATTGGGTGCCATTATCGGAGACAAGTGCTTTGGGTATGCCGAATTGGGTTATAATATTTTTCCACACAAAGCACTTAATATCAACATCTTGGATATGTGCCAGTGATTCTGCTTCGACCCACTTCGTGAAATAGTCTGTTGCAACGATCAAGAATCTTTTATTTCTTGGAGCTCGTGGTAACGGTCCAATGATGTCAAAGCCCCATTGAGCAAACAGCCAAGGACTAGTAACGGAATTTAGTTCTTCGACAGACAGGTGAGTTAATGGGGAGAACTTCTGGCGTTGTTCATACTTTTTTATGTAGTTTTCGGCATCAGTGCGCATTGTCAGCGAGTAATATCCCTGTATTACAGCTCGGTAGGCCAATGAGCGTCCTCCACAGTGGGCACCACAGGAGCCTTCATGTATCTCAATCAAGAGGGCTTCAATTTTGTCTGGGTGAATGCATTCCAAATATGGCCCTGAGAGAGATTTTTTGTAAAGTTTTCCCTGGGGATCCAGGTAATATCATAGGGCTTTATTCTGTAGCTTATGGGCTTCTTTCTTATCTGACGGTAATTGTTATGAGAAAAGAAATGCAACGATGAGATCTATCTAACTCGGCCCTAAGCCAATGATGTTGACTTGGACAAGTCTGGGGGAACTGGTACTCGGCTCTGGGATGAATCCCACTTCAATAGTTTGTTTGATTTCAGAGTTAATGGCAGAAGCCAGGCAAATAAGGGCATCCGCATGTGTTCTGATCTCGGGTTATTTGATTCAACTCATGGTGGTCGAATTTCGTGAGCAAGGAATTTGCCATTTTCATAGAGGCTGTCATTCGGTCATTCTTAGCTACATATTCCCATTTCAACTGATTGATGACTAATTTTGAATCACAGAAAACCTGTAACTGTTTGGCACCTAAGTGAAGCGCGTTTCGAAGGTCAGTTAGTAATGCTTCATATTTGGCCTCATTATTTGATGCATCGAACCCTAGTTTCACTGCCTGCTCGATTATTGCCCTTTCAGGGGTCATGATTACTACACCTATCTCGTTTTTGCTTCCACGTTGGTTGGATAATCCATCACAATACATCTGCCAAATATCTCCAACATACATTCTCTAGTCTGGTTGAGGTTGAGGGGACAGTTAGTCTGGCTTGAAGTCGGCATGGCGCCCAGTGAACTCAGCTACAAAGTCGGCCAACACTTGCCCTTTGATGGTCGTTCTAGTTAAAAATTGGATGTTATACTTGCCGAGTTCTAAGGCCTATTTAGAGACTCGCCTTGATACCTCCGCGCTACGGGGAGCTGATCGGAGAGGATGATCCATTAGTAACCCTATGGTATGAGCCTGGAAGTAGTGCATCAGTTTTCTAGTAGCCACCACAAGAGCCAAGATGAGCTTTTCCAGTGGTAGGTATCTTGCTTTGGCTTCAACCATCGTCTTGTTTACATAGTAGATTGGTCGCTGCTCCCCGAGTTCCTCCTTTAATAATACGGCGCTAACCGCCCGATCGGATACTACTAGATATAAAATGAGTGGATCACCTGGCGATGAGGTTGCCAAGAGTGGTACTGAACAGAGATAAGCTTTCAAGCCGTCTAGTGCGACATGACACTTGGGGGTCCACTGAAATGCTTTGCCCTGCCGAAGTATGTGAAAAAATGGTCGGCAGTGATCTAAGGAACGACTGATAAACCTATTGAGAGCGGCAGCCATTCCCATCAATTTCTGGACTTCTTTGGTAGACTGAGGTGAGCCGAGTTCTATAATGGCCGTGATTTACCTCGGGTTGGCTTCTATTCTGCGATGGTTCACAATGTAGCCAAGAAACTTGCTGGATCCGATACCGAATGCACATTTCGAGGCATTCAGTTTCATTTTGTACTTTCAGAGAATACCGAATGTCGCAGATAAGTTGGCTAGATGAGCATGTTTTTCCTTGGATTTCACCACCATATCATCAATGTATACTTCCATGGTGCGGCCAAGCTATTCTTTAAACATAGTGGTGACCAGCATCTAGTACGTTGCCTCCGCATTCTTCAATCCGAACGGCATGACCTTGTAGCAATAGGTTCCTCGTAGAGTGAGGAATGCGGTCTTTTCTTGGTCCTCCGGATGCATGGCAATTTGGTGGTAACCCCAATAAGCATCCAAGAAACTCATGCGTTGGTGATGTGCAGTTGCATCTACGAGTTAGTCAATTCCGGGAAGAGAAAAGCAATCCTTGGGGCAGGCCCTGTTCAAGTCCGTGAAATCCACACAAACATGCCAAGATCCGTTTTTCTTCTTGACGACCACGGTATTAGACAGCCAGGTGGGATAAGTTACTTCATGAATTGCCCTGGCTTCTAACAGCCCATCGACTTCGTCAACAATGGCCGAAGCATGATCTGCGGCCGGCAGGCGAATTTTCTAAATAATTGGTTTAACCTTTAGGTCAACGTTTAAACGGTGTTGGGCTATGCTTGGATCCACCCCTGACATTTCATACGGTATCCAGGCAAATACATTGATGTTGCCGAGTAAGAAGGAAATCAGCTCTTATCGTTCAGCTACGTTCAGAGAGGTGTTGATCATGAAGAATTTGTTAGGTTCCCCTTTGATGCCGATCCGATGAGGTCTTTAGTTGCCTTATCGCTAGGGGTTTTACCTACGTCCTCGAGGCTTTCGCGATTCGGAACTTCAATTGAGTTCACTTCCAGTTCCTTCAACTTCCTTGTCGAAGCAATAAGATAGTAGGCCTTTGCCGATTTTTGAGAACTGTGAATTTGCTAAATGCCATATTGTGTCGAAAAATGGAGCAACTGATGGTAGGTACTTGGCACCACCTGTATTCTGTGCAACCAGGTCTTTCCCATGATGAGATTGCATGGTGATGGAAGTTTGACGACTAGAAACTCTACATCCACCGATTTGGTACCTGCACGCACTGGCAGTATGATCTTGCTCAGAAGGTACTCAAGATTAGCGTTGAAACTGAACAAGGAATACTCAGCCGGCAGCGAGTCCAAGTCGTTGAAGTCAAGTTTAATGAATGTTTTGTGATACATTATCTCCGAGGTGCTTCCCTGATTGATTAGAATGTGTTTCACGACAAATCTGTTTATGCGCAACTCGATAATAAGGGTATCATCGTGGGAGAGCGTTACCCTTTCAAGATTGGTGTCGTCGAAGCTGATTTTGCTAGTCTCATGAGGTTGTTTGGCTGGTGTGTACGGCTTGGGCAAGCTGGGTTGTAGTTGGATCATATGTGCCTGAGTTGGTGGCAGTAGACTGTATATCATGTGAATCATACCAAGTGGAGGGAAATCCGGACATAGAGCCACCATGGTTGGTGGATTGCTCTTTCGGACGTATTGTGCTAGTCGGCCGTCTTAAACCAACTCCTCCAGATGGTCCTTCAGTGCATAACAATTGTCAGTCCCATGGCCATGATACTTGTGATATTCACACCGCCTATCCCTCCATCTAGTATCAGGGGGTCCAATCATCTTGGATGGCCATTTAAAGAATGGTAGATGCTGGACTTTAGGTAGGGCCTTGCTAATTAGCTTTGCCAATTCCGTGTACTTCTTGTCTGAACGGCTTGGGTGCCTGCTATCCACTTGATATTGTTCGTTCAAACGGTGCGAACACTGTTCACTTGACTGACGCGAATCCTGCCAATTTTTATGCTTTGATCGGCGTTGCAGTTCAGGGCTACCAGGTGATACGACACTTATCAGTTGAACCAGACCAGATGGGGCCGACTTTAGGGCTTTTTGTCCGGCCTTGATGTGAAGGGCATCATCTTCCATCTTGCAATATTCCTAAACTTTCTTCATCAGTGCCCAGACTATTTTGAGAGGCCATCTAGTCAACGAGCTTCGGAGAGGACTATCAGGATATAACCCCATTTTCAAGGCGGTAATGCCCATGGAATCGTTGCAGACATCGTCCACCAAGTTGAAACACTCCCAGTAGCGTAACAAATACTCACAGAGGGTCTTGTAGACACCCCATTTTTGACCGTCCTCAAGACTTGGACATCACCGCCTGAACACTTGGTGATCATCCATGTTTGTGTTCGTCTTGAGTTCCCGGAGGTCTCGGCTCGCGCGCCTTGCCTCAGGATCTCTCGACTCGACCGTTTCGTGTCTGGTTTTGCACCAAACACTTGTGCTTTGCCTTGGAGGGGCAGGGAATCCTTGTGAGGCATCCACACACACCACTGGCTGTGGCTAGAGGCCACCGGCTGGCTGGTGTTGCCACCGGCACTTTATTGTGCCGACCGGCACTAAGTTTTGCCAAAATGGCACTCTTTGCCGGCCGGACACTGTGCAGTTGCTTTATGAGATATTTTCAGACAGCTGTATAGTTTTGGTTCCCCTCCATACACGTGTATGGAGGGATGACCCTCTTAGTTAGCTTAGCTTGTAAGCTTTGCTTGCCTATAAGAGGACCACTCCTCTTCTTGGCTTAGGGTGACAAAATTTTAGACATTTTAGACAGACCAAGCTCTGGTTTTTAGGGTTAGGATAGATACACATCCTATCTCTCTCTTTCTCTCTTGTTTTGTACACTAGGTGTTTGTGACTTACTATTGCTCACCAACACCTAGTGTTTCACCTTCCTCTTGGAACTGAGGTGCTAAGGGCTTGTTCTTGGTGTTCTTGACTAGTTCGGAGCTCAAGGAAGCAACAAGATCACCATTGTTGAAGAGGTCTACAAGGGTAATCACTTTACTCCCTTTTTAACCCCTTTTTTGCACTTCATTTTTCTATATCTTAGAGCTGTTTTTGTGCTTGGTGTTTAACACATAAAAGTTCTGTTTTTTAAGCCTCTTTATTGTTCATTAAGAGTGCTTGGTGGTTTGGGTAGGTTTGACCACCCTTAGGCCTTGAAAAGGCCACTTTTTGTGCCATTTTGTGAGAGATCCGAGACTTTGGTGTTAGGATCTCTTCACCACTGAAATCTTGAGGGATTTCAGTGGTGGAGATGATGTCTTAGAGTCTCAAGAGGAGAGGGCCACCCCCTCTCCTTGATGTCCTTGAAAAGGGCAAGATTTGGCCTCTTGAGAGAGCATAGTGTTTGATTGTTTGTTGAGCATGTCTTGGCTGCATTTTATGTTTATTATGCCCTAATATGACATTGCTAAGTGTTGGTTTTAGCACTCTTTGCATGCCTTGCATAGTTGCTTTGTAATGCCTTAATAGTCCCTTAACATGCCTAGGTTGTGTGCCTCTATTTCTAGCATGTTTTAGGCTTAGATCCATGAAGCTTGTATGCTTATTTTGCCATGCATGAGGTCTGTCCATGCTTGTTTTGGTCGGTCATGACTTGTATCTCATAGCTCCTTTGCATTTGACTTGTTGGCCTTAAGAGCATGAGAGTGTAGCATGCCTTGCTTGCTTTATTTTTGATGGTTTGGAACCATTTAACATGTTATTTCAGACCCTTTGGTGCGCTTGTTTGCTTGCCTTAGTTGCCTCTTTAATGCTTTAAAAGCATGTGTTGAATGCTCCATGTTTTGGTCACTTTGTATGCCTTAGGGTTTAAGCCTCTTAGATGCCATCTAGGTACACCCTTGGCCTTGCTTAGGTCTACCCTTGACCTGTTTTGAGCCCCCTTAGCCTTGTGAGGCTTGGTGGACTTGGCCTTGGTTCAAGCCTACATGGCTTGCCCCAAGCACTTGGCCCCCTTTTGCATGCATTTGCTCATCTTGTTTAACATGATTTGGCATCATTTTATAGCATGATTTCAGAGCTTAACTTGCATGCTAATTGTCCATGTTTGGTCTCTTCAAGTGTGCTTAAGAGTTGCCATGCTTATGCCTTAGGTTTGGACCATAACACTTGCATGTGTGTGTGTGTGTTTAGTCTCCGTTTCTAGGCATTTTGGCTACTGATTTTAGGCCTATTTGGAGCTGCCTAAGTCATGTCTAAGACCATCATTTACTTGGTTTGCATGCTTGCCTTGCATGTTTGCTTGGATGCTTTGCATAAGTGTATTGCATAGTCCATGTTGCATGCTAGATAACATGCTTAGGGTTGCATTACATTAGCATGCATACTAAGCCTCTTGAAGTGAAGTATGATGGAGGTTTGGCACCCTTGTTTGTTTGTTTGCATTGCATGCATTTGAAATCAAAGTTGCATCCTTGGTTCCTTGGGCCATCATGCATGGAAATGCGTGATTGGTGGTCCGAGAATCGAGACACATGCCCCTTTGAGTCACTAACATGATAAAGGATGTGTTTGGTGCATAAATGGCTTGAATTATATTGTCATGCATAGATTTCCCCTCTGCTGTTGTGAGTTGCAGGTTCTGCAGGCATTCAGTGCCGGCCGGCACTATTTAGTGCCGACCGGCAGTCAACAAACATCCGATGGCTTCTTTTTGTGCCGGTGGCCTCCTCCTTCAGCCGGTGGTGTCCTACCCCAGCCGGTGGTGATCCCCAGTGCCCTAAGAGGCACTCCTGGGACTTTGGCAATTTTCTGAGGAGGAGAGCAGAGGAAACAGAGGCAATCCATGCATGGCAGTGCGGTTCCGAGCCAGTCCCGAGCGCATGCTGCATTTGGCCCTCATCCCGAGGCGATTTACTGTTTAATTAGATTAATTAATTTATCTGATTAATTTAGTTAATCTGTAATAATTAATTAGCTTGCGTAGTTAATTAAATTGTATATTCTTTTGGTCCCTCCGAGTGAGGGCATATCTGTAATAAGTGTGTGTGAGTGGATGTATGTCTTCCAACCCCCACTTCTTTCTTCCCTTTTATTTACCTGCTTACGATGGTAGATTAGGACACATTTAAATTAGCATACCTTATGCAATGCATGCGTGCATTCATGCATTTGTTTACATGCACCGGGCTCGGTACATCATACAAACTGCATCGTACTTTCGATTTCCAAATTGAATACGTGCTACTCGCGCATTTCATATGCCATGTTTAGGGTTAGCCGAGCCTACTCTAGATTGCATCTATGTCTGTGTTGCATTAGCCACTTAACATGAACTAGGATCATGCATATGATTACTAACTGGTTTCTGTTTTGGCTCGGAGTACTAGGTGGGCTTTTATGCTTTAGCATATCACATGTGTGTGATTGTTGCCATGATAACATGATTACCATGAGGCTAGCTGCTTATGTGATATAACTGCTTGAATGCCTGTGGATGGAGGTTGAATTACCTAAATTGGGACAATGCATTAAAAACTGTGAGTTTTAAGCCCACTAGTTAGTGGCAAAACCATCTTTTCTAAAAGCCCACTTGAGGGTGGCAAAACCTGCATTTTAGCCTACTTGCGAGTAGCAAACCGTTTTCAAAACAAACATGTAGTGTTTTGTTCCAACTTAGGCGATTTGGTCTACACTTGTTTGTTGTGCGCATCACATAGTAATTCTAGGCTAATAATTGGAACAAGAGCATGTAATGTTTTCAAAATTGGATATCACGGTTAGTAGAGGCCGGTCTTCGGACCGGGCGAGAGGGGGTGCTCATAGCTGACCTTCCCCGATCGTACCCAAGCTCCCGAGCCAAGTCACTTTGGTGATGACGGACACGTGGCCTTCGGCACCGAGTCAGGGTTTCCTAAATTCCCCCATTTTAAAAATATTTAGGTGGCGACTCTGTATCTGGCAAAGCAGTCCATGTTTGGCACTACTTTTCAAAAAAAATTGTTTTCTCAAAACGATTTGCCAGAGTTGGACTCTTTGGTTCAGATTATGAACCGCAACAAAACAAAAAAGCAGGAGAGTCCGAACTGTAGCGGAGGTCCCCCCGCGGGCTTGTTACAGGTCTCTTCTAGTTTAATTTGCATCGCCCAAAGAGAGCCAGCTTGCTTTGGCTGGATCTCGTTAGTAATGAATCTTGCCCTGAAGGACTTTTGGAGATGATGAAAACTTTTTATTGACGCTGGCTCCAGTTTATAATACCATCTGACAGCCAATGGTCCCAAGCTGCTTGGAAATATTTGATACATAAGGGCTTCATCATCAGCATGCAATGTTATCGCTTGCTTGTAATGACGAATGTGATCCGTAGGGTCTAACTTACCGTCATACAAGGTGAATGTTGGTGCTTTAAAATTTTTAGGCAATACAGCTTTTGCAATGCGTCGTATAAAAGGATCATGTTTGTCTTCATCCGAACCATCATTTCCCTTTTTTTGCCTGTGCCATACATACGAACTTTCTTCGGATGAGCTGGACACATCAGCTCGTCCCTTCTTCCTGGGTTCCTGGGATGACGAGTCGGAAGTGCTGCTACTACCAAATTTCAGACGCCGACGCCGTCGATCACCGTTCTTCTATAACTACCGACCCTAGTCATGGTGTGGTGTGGTTGGTTGAGATTTGGCTAACTCAAGGACCAACACCTTATGCAAACGTTCATTCTCAGCCGCCATGTCTTCTAGACGTTGTTCGTTTCGTTTTCCTTGATCCATGATCATCTGCATGGTTTCTTGCATCGAGGTTGAAGGCGAAGTTTGAGCCACTAGGTCAAAGTTCAGGGCTCTTCGCGCGGTGATATTCTCCGGACCAAGCATGGTTCTTGGAATAACATCATCTCTTAGTATAACATCATCAGCAACGAGTGGAGGATCATCTGTTATGTCTGCTATGAACGCGTTTGAGTATTCCCACAGACGATGCCAATTGTGGAGATGTGGTTTGGAAATATCCTTTGGTCCCAGCAGACTCTCTCGATCCTCGAGTTTGTACCTAAAATGGGAATGAACAATCCGATCGAGGGTGCCGGAATTAGCACTCTGACAGGCAAGTTAGTATTCACTCAAGCCTTTTCTATATCTCAAGTTATCTTTTTCTTACATACCTCCTCTCTGGCTGATGCTCTTCCTCTTTTATATTACTCTTTTGGGGCCCATTTTCTGATTATGGACACCATGCCTTGACAGCTGGATTCCCAATCATTCAGTAGAATTGATGGCCTATTCGGCCCTCAATCTAGTTCTATTTGGCCACGGCCAGCCCACTTCACTCGTCTTCTCAGCAATCTTATCCCGAGGGTAAAGCCATTACGAGCCAACTTACATGCGACTCCTATTTGTGTACGGCACCTTAAACTCGGCTCCCACAGTTTCCAGGATTAATAATGAAGGTTATGAAACCTTTAATCACTAAAATCATAAAATAGAGAGTTAGTAGAGGCCAATCTTTGGATTGGGCAAAAAGGAATGTTTTCATTCAATGACCTTCCCCTTTTGTACCTTAGTTCCTAAACCTTGATTACTTGGTTATAATGGATCAGGTCTTATACTTAGTTTTCATCGTTAAAGGTTTCTTAAGTGCCCTTAAAATTAAGTGGCGACTCTCGAATGCAAGTTAGTACAACATTAGGTAGAAACACGCCTTATACCCAAAAAGGTACAGCGTCCACAGTCACACCCTGGATTTACAAAATCCGAGGATTCAAAATAAATAATAAAGAAAATACAATACTAAATAATAAAGAGGCTTCTCTTATATATATGGATATAACAATATTATTCAGTACACGAGGTTTTCCAATTACGTAGATTCTATATTCAACATCTAAGTAGAGTGAATATACAGTATGTAATTCAAAAACAATAACAGTAAATCTAATAAAAATGCTCTTAGGCTTATAACAAATAAAAAAGGTATAACCCTTACAAAAGATGGCACTCGACCCATACAAAAAAGGGACCGAAGGCCTATAAATCAAAAGAGCTCTTCTATAGCTCATGCACATATCCCATGCCTCGTCTCAAGGTTGGGGCACGACATCAACACCTAAAAAAGATTTCAACCATGTAGTATGAATATATAGTCCATTAGGGTAATCTTTCACAAGATAATGTCTTTACAAATGTACATGATCATGATGCTATATATGTATAGTACGCTCAAAAAGGTTTCTCATTTCATAAAAATTCATATCAATCCTAATAACCAAAACCAAACATTCTCATTAAGTTAACGTTCCTCAATTTCATTATTATTAATTTAGTGAATCCTCTCAAATACATGTATCTATCAATGGAGAATCTACGTAAGCACCACTTGATTTAGTGAGCTATCAAAAGCAATACTCTAGCAGTGACCATAACTAAGCATCTCGTAAACACTGCCAATTTATTGGTTTCTAATCGAACAGACCTTGGCACCTACATCGTGCGGATTTTTGATATTTCACCATGGACTATCAAGCTAAATTATCTCCATCCTTATCTATACATAACCTGACTTCACCATTTCCATTCAATTAAAATCTATGAGGTTTAAATGAAATAATGCAACACATGCCATTATTCAATTCTAATAAAAAGTGCTCAACGCACCTCCATCTAATAACAAGTTTTTATTCCATGAATTCAACAATTCACTATACATTAGAAATAAGTTTTTGGGATCCTATTGTATGAATCTCTACAACAATGCCATTCTCCTCCAATGGTTAACAACAATTTCTACAATGATAGAATTTCACCAATTATACATGTTTATCTCCAATTTCAATACAGCATCATTAATTTCAAACTAACATCATCAATTTCAATATAACATCATCAATTTCTCATTTTATGTAATATCACAAATTACGGCTTTTCACAAAGTTAGGGCTTTCTCACTTTCAAACATCCACATACAATTTTATACAAGAAAAATAGGTTTAGTTAGAAAATTATAGAGAAATATCAAATTATTCTCAAACCCTAATCCTCTATCATGAAATTTCTCAAATTTGTATCAATAATTCAATATTTTTATATCAAAATACCACATATACATCTATAAACTCATATTACACCAATGAAAGGAAAACGCTACCTCTTGAAGAGAAGAGGAGAAAGAAAAATTCTCAAAAGTGTCTGAATTAACTTTTGGTTTTGATGAAAACGTAGCCCTTGTCAAGTTGTACAACATTACTACTCAAGTCGGAGATCGATTCCAACTCTAGGTACTCCAAAAGTGAGGTAGAAATAGGGAGTTATGGTGGAGAGAGAAAGAGAGAGAGAGAGAAATAACTGAGGAAAGAGAAAGAGTTAGCAAAAAATTGAAGATGGGTTAAAATATGATAGCCTGAGAGGTTGCAACGTCATAGCTTTTCAACCTTGGCTGCACGTGTGGAGCTACCACACTTGTACCTGCCCATGGTTGCACTTGCGGTTAGGGTTGTGCGCGGTGTGGTTCGGGCTGCTTGAAAGTAAAATTACAAACCGAATGGCGGATTAAAAGATTGATAAATCGCGTTTTGGGTGGTTTTAGGCAGAATGAAGAATATTCTAACCAATTATAAAACATTTGTATAATATATAACACTAATTTGCATAATATTTTTTTATATATATATAATTCAAACTAATTTTACATAATATGTTTCATATATATAACTACTAATTTGTAACAAATTTCACATCTTAAATCTCTCTCATACTTATTTTTACTTTGATATTTCATTGGAGGTTAAAAAATATATATGTATTAACTATAGTAAAGCGGAGCGGTTTAGAAGACAAATTATAAATTTTAAAGTCTAATATATGGTTAGCAGATAGAGCTGTGCGGATTAATGCAGATCGGTGTGGTTTTAGCGGATTAGGTATTTTGCACAACCCTGCCTGCGATTTTGTACAGTCCCAAACCTAGAAAGTCAACCTCGATTGCATGTGCACCCTTTCTTGGCCACATGTGTGAGAACCCTACCGCACGTATGGAAAGGCCCACCTCACATGCAGAATCCCTACTCAGAATTCTCCCCTATGCTATACTAATCTGCACATGCAGGACACCTCTACTGCATGTGCGGTCATACCACTCAAAGTCCAATTCCTCCTGAGTCGTTTCTACACTTCTATTTTTCGTCCTTATGTCTAAAACTTAAATATTAAAAGTTACACCTTAAATAAGGATTAACACAAACTCAATCAAATCATCAAAATACAACTCATTATACCAAGGGTTTGAAAATGTATTGGGTCATCCATATAAGTGGGTTCAAGTCGAGTTTAAGTCACGAAACGCTATAATAACTATTACGAATGTGATTTGTTGATTCTTTGATGATATATAAAACAAGAATCTCAATATGATTTTCATCATGCAAATATTTCAATTGTATCCATATATATATATATATGCTAATATCCTTTGGTTATTGTGTTACTTTTTTTTTTTTTTTGTGTAATTTTAAATATATAATCAAAACTTGATTTTATACAATGCTTTACCGCAAGGTTAGCTTCATTTTGAGCTCCTCTTGGGCTAAAAAGTTAACTTTCTCTCCCTTTAAAGAGTGAATGTATTTAAATTACATTTGTATTTAGTTTTATATTTCTAATCATATTTGTCATTTACTTTTGTAGATACAAATGCAATTCGATAAAATGGTTAATGATATCCGATCAATATAATTTTTTTGCAGGTATGTTCTATTCAAAAATTATTTTTGAAAATTTAAAAATTAAACAATGAATGTATTCTTATTACATGAAAAACTTTTTTAAAGGAGTTTATATGTTTATTATTATTATTATTATTATTATTGTTATTATTATTATTATTATTATTTTGTGGTAATACATGAAGGGTGTGTTTAATTGGACGGACTGGATAAGGGGGATTAGAATCCATCGAACTTGAATCCTAGGACTGTGAATGCCCCGAACTATTTGGTTGAATTGGATGTGTATCCAGTGTTTGTTTTCTCATGGAATTGGATGTCCGGAAAGAATTATTTTTAGTGAATCCAATGCTTGATTGGACGGACTGGATAAGGATAAATGTTCAAAAGATTATTTTACCCTTATAATTTATAATGTAACAGCACTTAAAATTTTTAATTTATAAGGCCATAATTTTTAATTTATTATTTTTAATTTAATTTAATTTATAATTTATAATTTTTATTTAATATATAATTTTAAATTAACAACACTAAAACAATAATTTTATTTAATATATAAATTTAATTTTTTAACAACACTAAAAAAATTTAATTTATAAGGCCATAATTTTTAATTTATTAATTTAATTTAATTTATAATTTATAATTTTTATTAATCCATAATTTTAAATTAACAACACTAAAAAAATAATTTATAAATGTTCAAAAGGCTATTTTACCCTTTTTCCAATTGTTTACTAAGTAATAGCATCAGGGTAAATTGGACATTTCACACATTAATACCATGGGATACCAATCCCATGGAAATAATCCCACTCGCCCCCTAGAATTGTTTAGTCCCTCATATGAGGGATATGAAATCTGGCTGGACTCCATGCTCGACGGACTAAAAATCCAATCAAACAATGGGCATCCCCCTCCTTCGGATAAGCAATCCGAACAGTGAATAATCTCCCCTAATCCCCCCAAACAAACACACCCGAATAGGTTAGTGAGAGAATCTCTGATGGTTTGCCATTGGAGATGCTAAAACTATAATATAACAGGTGTGGAGCAAAAGTGGTTCTCCAATGGTAAGCTTTGGTAGCTGCTAATATTTGGCAAATGTCCAAACTTGTGTCAATTGTGCCAACTCACCCAAACCAACCATTTTCCTCCCTTCCTTTCTCATCATTCCTAGCAAAAACTCCTAAAACATAAACAAAATTCACCAAAAAAATAAAGCAACAAAATAATAAATTCTGAAGCTAAATTTTAGAATTAGGCAAATATATATGTATATATTTATTTATTTATTTATTTCAACAAATTTCAGGAATTTCAAGAATATGAATAAAAAAATCTCAATATCAAGCACAACTAGCATAGCCAAATTTGAAGCAATCTCAAGCCAAAAACAATAATAATAATATGAAGCAAATTTATACTAAAAAATACCTGGATTTGAAGATGCTTTGGCTTCATCTTCTTTGTTTTCTTTTCATTTTCCATAGTTTCTCACTACTCACAGTAAACCCATCCCCATCTTCGACTTTAATCCAAATTATGCTTTATTTTTTACGTTTTTCTATACCGCTACCGACCCATCATAATAGCTTCCACTACTGGTCCACTAGAACTTCCATCACACCGACCCATTGAAATCTCCATCATTGACCCCTTAAGAATATCCTCCATACTTGTCATGACCCGAACCTATCCCTAGAGGTTTTGGTCATGACCGGCCAGTAATCCCAGATTACCTTTTGCCTCTATGACAAAATCAAATCATATAATTATAAATGGGGCTTAGCGAAAGTTATAACAAAATATAAATAAGTCCATTGAGCGGTGCTTATATGATGACCTCATAAATAGAACAAGTCATTCATCATACCATAATAATATTTACAAATTTCGACTTCAAATATACATATTACACATTCATCAAAAATAAAGCAAAAGACTAATCAAAAGGTTGACAACAGCTTGGCTCCTCTAGAGACCCAGCAATACCCCCTCACGGAGGCACCTCACATTCGGCTTCTCAAAAAGGTGGACTCCCAAAGCACCTCTAAACTTGATGATCCATGTGCTTACCTACATATACATAAGGAAGAGGGGTGAGCTAGAGCCCAGTGAGTAACATCAATATTTAAAATCAATCCAACATGTCATAAAACATATCTTTTCAATAACCAAAATAATTTGTATATCCAATCAGATCAATCCTTTGTGTTAACAATAACCATTCAAATCATTATACGTGATAACATTCAATAATATAACAATATGACAATGTGCCGAAGCCAATAGGGCCACCAAGGTCAATTCAATGGGACCACAACCGGTCAACAATAAAACCACAACCGGTAATTCAATATGGACCACTAAGGTCTAACATCAGAGATCTTTATGTTTCAATTAATCCAATAGGCCATGGTATTATTTCTCCTAGGCGAGGGCCTCACTAAAGGATGCCATGATTACAAGTTCAAAAAAAATTTTCATTCATAGATAACAAAATAAGATTTCAAAATAACATTCTTGAACAATTCAAAATACATTTCGAACATAGCTTTATAAAGACATTACTCATAATGGGCTTGTATTGATGTTATACTTCGGGCAACTGACCTATACAAGCACATAACAATACACATTGAAGCACATTGACTTTAAAGAATATTGTATCTTAATTTAATTCCTTATTTAATGTGTTTCTAATGTATTCCATCATTAATGTTATTTATTCAATGCTTAAGAATGCCTAAAAGATCATGAGAATGAAAGTATACACTTGAAAGAATATTTCAAAAGTTTCTAAAATAGGGCAGTTCGCTCGAGCACACTATTGGTCACTCGAGCAGACCATGTGGTCTGAAAAAGTACTGGATGGTTGAAATGTAGGCTCAACGGTTGCTTGAGCCAAGTAGAATGAAAGGCGAGTTCACTCGAGTGGTCATTCAGTCACTCGAGCTATGTACAATGTGTCTGCAAAAATACTAGATGCATACAAAGTGTGCTCGAGTGACAACTTCATCACTTGAGCGAAGTGGTCGAATTCTGGAGTTTCCAGAATAGAATTCAAGTTTAAAAACATGAGTTCAAGTTGTATAGCTTGCATGGCTGGACCCAAAAGCATGAAAACTCATAGAAAAACATGTATATAAACTCAATTTGAAACCATGAGCTTAAAAGTACCATCAAGTGCTACATTTGAAACCAAATTCTTCATGCATGTACGAAATTGTTTCCAAACTCTTTTCAAAACTTTCAATCATGAAATTAAACTCTTGAAAATTGAAATTCTTTGGTGCATGCAAAATTCAACTCTCAATTTGACAAGGACACTGAAATTCAAACTCAAAATGGCCAAAAGTGATGGAATTATGCATGCATGTTCTAGTTCCAAATTCATCAATTTAAGCTCAATTCTTATGTTTAAGTTCATTATCTTCTTGAATTCAATTACTAGATGAATTATTATCAAGAATTGAAGTTGGATTTCATACCTAGAGTCTTGAATTAGTTTTCTATAGCAAAATCTTAGACTTCTCTACACAAATCCTCCATTCCCTAGCTCTTCTTCTTAGAAATGAAACCCCTCTCGCTCAAGCTCTCTTAATTTCAAACAAACGATCAAACGAATGAGCTCAAATCCTTAATTATAATATATATATATATAGGTTAGATTAAGTTAGACTAATTAGTCAAGCTTAAGGTTAACAAATCTAGCTTAGTCCTAACTAATATTAATGATTTATAATGATTAATTCTAATTAATTTAGTCTGAATCAAATTTTAATCAAATTCCTATATGGTTCTAAATATTCTAATTAGCATATTGAACTAGTCAATTTTGATTTCTGAATCCGTTAAGGCTTTCAATTTCTAATTCGAAGTAGGCATTCAAACAGATATTTCATAAATAGACAAGTATAAGCAAAATTAAACACATAGATATGCAAATTCACATAATAATTCAATATGCAATAATGATATGCAAGTCGGGGTTGTCACAATACTACAATAGCCTCCTTTAATTCATGTGGGTCAAACTTAAGCTCACTGCCTAAGTCATTCAAACTTCTATTTTTTTTATTAGATGGATCTATCTATTGAAGAATGGAATGGGTTTTTTTTTTTTTAATATTTGGGGCTTTGGATGAGAGAGAGAAAGAGAGAGGATAAACTCCAAACCAGAACCATTTCTCTCCTTCACAACCCCCATTCTCTCTTTCTTTTCTCCTTTTCCACCGCTCTTCATCCAGTTCTGCCCGTTCCATCACTAGAACCTTCACTACCTCAAAACCCTAGGAATCATCAACCCCTAAACCAGAACCAGAACTCACACCAACACTCCCTCCCTAGAATCTCTAACCCAAATCAAGATGGAAAGAAATGGGATGATGATCGAAGAGAGAGATGAAGATGAGTGATGAAGATGGAGAGAGAGAGAGAGAGAGAGAGAGAGAGAGAGAGAGAGAGAGCTAGTTGGATGATCAAAACAAATGATGAGTGATGCTCAGATGATGATCAAAGATTCCAGAAGGGGATTCTCAACCGTTGGATGATAAAAACATCCAATGATAAATTTCTATCTAAATAGCATGTGATGAGTGATGCTCAAGATGATAATTTTTTCTTCTTAAAATTTGTAGTGTTATGTTTTTTGGTGGGGTGAATTATATTTAGCTTTTGTTTTAATTTTTTTAAATTGGTGGGGTGAATTATATTTCATTTTTTAAAAAATTTTAAAATTTTTTATATTTGTCTAGTCGGGTAGAATGTAAATATTTGTTTTTTTTTAGAAAATGTTTGAAAAATGTCATGAAAGACAAAAAATAAATAAAAAAAAATCACTAAAAAACTTATATCTAAACAATACCTATAAAATTGAAGGAAATGTTGGTTGAGATTTGTAAAAATGACATGTGATCATTAAAGTACCATTGCTATAATTTGCTATTATTTATTGTCAAATTATAACAATGACAACGCTATTATAGCATGGAGATGCTCTAGTAGGTTAGTAGGGAAAGGAGAGGGACAGTCAGGAATTGAACCCACGACCATGGTAAAAGAGGAGTCTAGATCCCCTCCAGCCCTCCCTCCGATCAACGGCTAGGATTTAGCCATGTCACGCATAACAAAATCTACGGCTTATATTAGCTAACCAAAAAAAAAAAAATTGAATTTCATTCAACACAGCAAAACCGAGTTTCCCTCCCATACCTTCCTATTCACTTTTTCCCTCCCTCTTAAGTTCTGGTGAAGTGACGACTCCATCTCATGGCATCAACGGTGGCGAACATCAACGACTCCTTCTTGGTCTCTTCCTCTTTCCCTTTGTCAGTATCCTGCTCCCCCTATATATCATTTTTACTTCGAAGATTTCAGCTGTGAACCAGAGCCCTGATTTGCACTTCATCAAACTTAAGGTAATATGTTTTTTTCAATGATTTTTTTGTCAAGATTTGCACTGATCTGCGTTGCTCAGTTTGGTATTTATATCAAGATTTTTCATGTTTGCAAACCATTTTCCAGTTGTTTCCTCCAAATTCTTCACAATTTCAAAACTTGAACAATGATGTGTATCTCCTATATAGTGGAAAAGGATGATTGATAATATACCATTTTCACTGTTTAATACCTCCCCCCCCTCCCCTCCCCTCCCCCCCTCCCCCCCAAAAAAAAAAAAAGAATAGGAAGAGAGAGAAGAGAGTGAAACCAGGCAAACCAAAAACCACGAAATTTTCAAGAGCTTCCTTCCAACTTCTTCCTTTCCTTTTTGTGTTTCCTTTGTGCTACACCACTTTTAACATTCATCTTCTTAGTCTAAAATGGTTTTTTTATTCATTAAATTATATATAGTTAGCAATCATATGCATTAATAATAAATAAATAACTTTAAAGCAGACCTACAAATATAAAAGTTCCTACAAATATCAATTCTGATGGTTCTTAAAAAGCAATTAAAAATTTGATTTACAAAAGCAAGAGAAGAAAATTATGCTAATATATGCAAACTAACTTCATATTCAGCTCAAAAAATTCAAAAAAAAAAACTAGTTTTTAATTACTGACACTATAGTGATTGAGCTAAATTGTAGCACTTGTATCCTTTAAAGCTTTTGGGAAGTGTATTTGAATCCTTTATTTTATTTTGGGAATCTTTGGTGTTGTTGTATCTTGATTTTCAAGGAGTATAAATTGATTTAAACTTGTTGGGATTGTTCGTTCACACTTATTTATGTTGAAAAGTTGTTTGAGAACTTAGAAATCTTGTTCTAGGGTCGACACCAATCTTGGTGGTGTCGACACTTACCTTTTGTTGTTGGCCTCAAGGGTCGACACCGGTCTAGGAAGCGTCAACCCTTGTCTATTGCAGAATCTGGGATTTGCTAGCTGGAATTTAGTGTCGACACCAGTCTGGGAGGTGTCGACACCTTGTCCTGTGCACACATTAGTGTCTCAGCTTTTCTTCCTAAGGGTCAACACCTCTGTCGGAAGGGTTGACACCTAAGTGTAATTTTTAGATTTTTGGGTCGGTTTGGGCCCTACTTTTTGGGGGTTTTTGACTTGTTCTTTTCATTTGACTTTAGGGCTATTGTTCCGTCATTACCTTGCTACTATAAATAGGTTCCAAACATATACTCATTTCACTTTTTCTCTTCTTTTCTCTCTCTGCATCGTGAGTTTCTCTTCTCTCTCTCTCTCTCTCTCTCTCTCTCTCTCATCTCAAACTTTTTCACTTAGATCTTTAGATCTACTTATCTAGAGTGATCTTTTCACCTTGGTCCTTTGAGAAAGAATGTAGATCTCGTCAAGGGCTTCCTTTTGGTCCGAATAGTTCGTGGTTTCATCACTGGTAATTTTTGGGTTGTCATCTCTTTGCTTCAAAAGGTAGAGATTTCTAGTTCTCCTTCAATACCCTCATTTATAGATATATTTGTGGTATTTTCTTTATATAAATACAAGAGTTATATTTTTAAGCATATCATGAATAAATCATGAGATTGGGGGTTTAGGGTTTGAAGAGTTGGGGTTTACTTGTTGGGTTATGATTTTGGGTCATGAATTTGGGTGTATAATTAATAGAAAAGTTGGAATAAAAAGTGTTTTTATGAAAAGCTTTAATTTCTCTTAAAAATCCTAGTTTGGCTCTTGAAGATGGTTGATGGTTTTGTTTAAATTGAAAGTAGACTCATGAAGTTAAGATGTTAAATTACACATGTACAAGTTTAATTGAAATTTTAAAGAGTTTGAATATTTATGTAAGAGCTGCGATTAAACTCCTAATAATGATATTTTAAATTATGTTATAATATGAAACCAAACTTGGGAGAAAGAAATTACTAATGGTATGGATGATATGAGTTTTCTGATGAAATAAGGATGTGCAGGTTTAAAAATTGTATTGAATTATGCCGAATTGTATAAAATGGTGTTGAAATGGTTGTGTTGAATTTTGTTGCGTTGTGTTGAGTTGTATTAAGTTTTGTTAAATTATATTGAGTTGAGTTGAGTTGGGTTATGTTGTGTTGAGTTGACTTGAGTTGAGTTGAGTTGAGTTGTGTTGTGTGGAGTTGAGTGTGTTGGGTTGAGTTGAGTTGTGTTAGGTTGTGTTGTGGTTGGTACCCGCGCGGGGAGTCAAAAATGTTTTTGGGGGCCCCACGTCTCGTCGTATAATAGTCGACAAATGTGGGGGTGGTTTTGAATTAAAGGTGCCCAAATGCCCTATCTAGGCTTATCGCTGGACGAATGTGGGAAAAATATTTTTGGGTGTCCACACAGTCCCGCCGTATAATAGCTGACAAAAGTGAAAAAATGATTTTTGGGTGTCCACACAGTCCTGCTATATAATAGCCGGCAAAAGTGAAAAAACAGATGGTTTTGAAAATGTTTTTGGGTGCCCATTTCCTACTGTATAATAGTCGGCAAATGTGGGGATAGTTTTAAAGTTGAAAATGTTTTTGGGGGTCCACGTCCTGCCGTATGACAGTCGGTAAATGTGGAAAAATATGATTTTTGAGAAAATGGGTTTTTGGGAGTTCACTTCCTGCCGTATAATAGTCGGCAAAAAGTGGAGGGTGTTATGAATTGGGTGCCCACTATCCCGCCGTATCAAGTCGGCAAAAGGTGGAATGTGTTGTGAGATGCATTGAATCGGTAATGATATGTGTGGCATGTGATGAACTTATGAAATTACAATTTAATGTGTACTTTGGTATGTAAGGGGAATGCATATAGAAATTATTTGAAAAGAATGGATAAGAAATAGTAATTGGATAAGGGGTTGGTGATAATGAATTCACCGGGTTGTTTGTAATCATAGGGAAGGACTAAGAGTTTTGTTTTGTACTTAATGGAGAAATTGAATTAAAAGGGTTTATTATCCTTGTGATATGTTGAATTATAACTGATAATGCAAATGCGGATGTGATGTAATTGTGATATGTTAAATTTAGACAAGTAGGAGTTGAGTGTAGGATAACTATTATTGAATATAAAGGAGATTTGGATTTCTACGTTAAGGAGTTACAGCAAATATGAATACACTTGTGGGAATGGAGTGTTCGAGGGCTGTTTTGAGAATTAAGGGAACTTAAACTTGAGGTCATGGTGTTATAATCAATGTAATTAGTAAAAAAGGAAAAATGGAAATAAAAAAAGGAATGTTAAGATGGAAATTAAATGAGGAATATTTTAGAATGGGTTTTTAAATTTAAAATGATGTTGTTCCTTAAACAAATTTGTTTTTAAAAAGGATTCGGATTTATGGTCTCCTAACGATAAAGGAAAATTTTTATGGCTAAAAGTTTTCCTTAATTATTCAAATAAATTTTGAGAAAAAGGTACTTTACGTATGATATTTTGGAAATTACAAAACTTCACCTTACTATATAGTATCACCCTGCATGCATGATCATTTCTATCTATGTGTTAGTTATTGTTGTGGAACTATGAGATTCCTACTGGGCAATTGTGCTCATCCCTTGTAGTTTCATTTTCTTACAAGAAGAGAATTTGGATTGGTTGGTTGGAGAGTTAAAAAGTTCATGTATCTTTTATATGTAATTTCATAATAGATTTGAAGGAAATGAATTCTATACATTAACGTTTGTAAATATTCATTTGTAGTTCCGCAGTGGAAGTTGGCATGTATTATTATTATCGTTGTATTCATTGCGAGAGAGAACATATGTTATTATATTTCTATTACTCAAGGGCAATAGATATTTGTGTAAAAAAAAAAATGGACCTAAACGAAAGGCTTTTGGTAATTTTTTCGGGTAATTAAAATTTGGGCATGACATAAATAGATATTAGTACCAATGAACCAACATTAATGTTCTAGAATTTGTACTCTAATGTTTGTAAATTTTTGGTAGGTGGATAATTTGAAACACAAACAACCTCTAAAACCCAACTGATTTTACTTTATTATTGTGTATTGATACTTCTCCCATTTCATTGCATTTACTTTTCAGTTGCATTTTCATATGGATATGAAACTTGACAATGATTGTGGTCAGAAGCCAAAAGAAGAAATGACCTTTGATTTGAAAGAATGTGTGTATGTTTTTTATAATGCATATGGAGAGAGAATGAGATTTAGCATAAGAAGGGAATATTGTAAGAAAAAGAAGTTTACTAAACAATTTATTTCTAGAAATTTTGTTTGTAACAAGGAGGGATTTTGGAAGGTTGACAAGCAAGACCCATTGACAAAAAACCTTAGAGCTGAAACTGGGACTAGTTGTGAAGCCTGACTTTTTGTTAAATTAGATGTCAGTACTGGGAAATTTGTTGTGATTGATTTCAAAGAAAAACACAACCATGAACTTGTATCTCTTGATTGTGCCCATATGTTGCCATTGTAAAGAAAGATATCAGCTACCCAAGCAATTTAGTTAAACTCAGCCTCAGAGTCTAGTCTTTGTTTAGGGTAGTCTTTTGAACTCATGGGTAGGGAAGTTGGTGGGAGGCAGTCTCTTGGATTTATGAAATTAGATCAAAAAAATTACTTGAGAACCAAAAGGCAAAAAAGTTTAGCGTATAGGGAAATAGGTAATGTGTTGCAATACTTTCAACAAAAAATCTTTGGAGAATCTATCTTTTTTTATGCTTTCCAATTAGATAATGAGGAGCAAATAACGAATATGTTTTGGGCTGATGCACAAATGATCATGGATTATGACTAATTTGGCAATGTAGTTACATTTGATACTGCCTATAAGTTAAATAAAGAGCATAGGCCATTTGCATCTTTTGCGGGATTTAATCATCATAGTGAAAAAATTGTTTTTGGTACTGCTTTGTTGTATGATGATACTGCTGAAACATTTGTATGGTTATTTCAAACTTTTTTAGAGGCTATGTCAAAAAAGGCACCAAAAACTTTGTTTACTGATCAAGATGCTACAATGGCTAAGGCCATACCCATTGTCATGCCTGACACTAGTCGTCGTTGGTACACTTGGCATTTGATGCAAAATGCATTAAGGCATGTTAATTGTCCCTTGCAAGATACGGGGGTGAAAGGTGTATTAAATAGGTTCATGTTTGATGTTGAGGATGAAAATGTATGGAAAATGAAGTGGGGGAAAATGCTTGATACATATGATGCTCATGATAATCATTTGTTGAAGTTGACTTTTGGGGTGAAAGAAAAATGGGGCTGGCCATATGTTAGATCAACATGGGCTACAAGAATGAGTACAACACAACTTAGTGAATCTTTTAATGCGTTTTTGAAGGATTACATTCGTTCTGATTATAATTTAAATGAATTCTTCATGAATTTTGAAAGGTACTTTGTGAGAAACGATACAAGGAGTTAGAAGTTGGATATGCTTTATGCCAAAGGCTTCCAAGGGTGAGAGCGCCATTCAAAATGTTAAGTCAAATGAGTAATGTGTACACTAAAAATATTTTTGACGAGTTTCAAGATGAGTATTTTCTTTCTGTTGAATCATACATTACCCTATACACAATTGTTGATGCTATTGGGAAAAATGCAAGGAAAGTGAAGATGAAGATAGATGGATCTTTGGCTCGTAGTTGTACAAAGTTTGAAAGGAAAGGGATTTTGTGCAGTCACTGTTTGAAGGTTGTGAGAGAAATATTGAAGCTGAAAGAGGTTCCTTTACAATACATTGTGATGAGGTGGACCAAACAAGCAAGAACAGAAGCTGTGAAGGACAAGTTAGGGAATGAGATTCAAGTAGATGTCAAATTCCAACAAGCCTCATGGTATAAGACATTGATGACCGCATTTAGAGCATTAGCATGTAGAGCTGCTGAAACTGAGGAAACTTATGATTTTTCTTGTTCACAAGTCACTGCATTAGGTGAAAATGTTGAAAGCAAGTTAAGTGGTCATTTTTGCATCGAAAAGGAAATAAGTATTGATGATCAACCTCAAAGCTTGGAAGTGGCTTTTGAAGACAACAGTCATGTTGTGAAAATTCCAACAGGATTGAAGAAAAAACATCTAACTAGTAAGGGCAAAAGGTGGATAAAAGGTCCATATGAGCTGGCATTGGAAGCCAGCTTTAAAAAGAAATCCTATGCTAAATTTGTGAGTTGTTTAAAACCTGTTGCAGCTCCAACAGTGAGACCTTCTTCATTATCTGTTGGAGGAGATGTCTACATTCATGAAAATGTTCCTCCTCTTCATTTTCCTCCCCCTTATTCCTTTGCCATGGGTGGTACTTCAATTCCTTCTCCATTCATATATCCCACATATAATGTGAATGAGATTTTGTCAATTAGTTTTTTTTTTTTTTTTTTTTGTGGTGGGTATAATATGATCATTTGCATCTTGTTATAAAGCCTAATATAATATGAATTCATTGTAGGCAAATAATTTGGCGTATTGTGCTCAACCAACATTTATGACACTACTTTAAGGTGGGTATGACATTGGGTTTCAAGATTCTCAAGCCTCAAATACAGATTCTCGACCAACAAATAATTTGCTATTGTGTAGTCAGGTACTTTTGCTGCTACTTTGGTCTTGTTCTTGCTGAATTTGCTACTGTTTTGGTGTTGTATTGCTGCTGAAATTGTTGATGTTTTGCTGCTGAAAGTGCTGCTATGTTGGTGTTGTTTTGTTGCTGTAATTGCTGTTGTTTGTTGCCTCTGATGCTACTGTTTTATTTTTAAAAAAAATTTCAGGCTTTGGATGGCCACAAAGAGGTGGAAGACACTTCAAATTTCAAGCATAGGAGATGGATTGTTTTTTAACTTGCTGCTGAATTTTGCATCCAATTGGTCAAATTCAATTACTGCTACTGTGGATTTTTGCTGCTGCTGTTTGTGCCTCACAATCTGTTGAATTTTTTGTTTTTAGTTCATGTTCTAGTCCATATGTAGTAAAACTTGGGGCTTTTGGAGTGAACATGTGAAGATGAGTGCATTTGGGTTGTTGTAAAATTTGAGTAGCATTTGAAGACGAATACACTTGGATTCTTGTAGAATTTAAGATGTGTTTGTTAAACAAATCAGGACAAAGGAATAATATGTACTTCATCTTCTGTGTGGAATGCATGCCTATTAAATGACAATTCTACTTATTTGAGGCAAAGTCAAATTTGTTCCATTTGAGTAATAACAAAGAATGCAGGTCACTATTTACATTGAACCTTTTTTAATTGATAAGAAGAAACAAGCCATTACTTCTTTTTTTTTTGGGTGAATAAGTCATAAAAAATGTGAGGGTAATTTATACAGGTAAATTGGGCCAGGCTAAGTAATGGGCTGGTGTGGGCCGGAGTATGAAAAACAGAGTAAAAAGACCCCATTCAAGTAGTCTGGTCGCGGAAGTTATCTCGGTCACGATTAGCTCGGTCAAGGAAGAATGTTGTTATATCAGTGCAGGAGGGCGCTGCGGTTAGCCCGGTTGGGTCTTCTAGCCGAAGTAAGAGAAGTTGTCTTCCAGACTGTCCTGAGTTAGTTCGGCAAGTATCTTCTATGGATAGCTCGGTCGTGGTATGGGAAGCCGAGGTAGAAGACAGTAAGGCAGGGCCGAACTAGTGTATAAGTTGGTCACTTCGGTTAGTCTAACATGGCAATGTTACTTCAGTCATAAGGTAGTTCGGCTGTGGTAAAACCATCTCACTTGGTTTAAGCAGTGAGGGGGGTGTTGAGAGAAGCATTATCTCTCAGGAGTATGAATCCTAGGAGGACTCTACATGGAGGAGTAAGAGTCCTACTAGGATTGTGCCACACGAAACCTATAAAAGCTCACCAATATCACCTTTGGAGAGGTAACACACAACTTTGTTTCCTGAATATACAGAGCTTTTGCCTATTTGTTTTGCTTACTGACTTAGGCATCGGAGAGGTTTCCGGCACACACCCGCCGGCCAGCTCACGTTTGTGTTTTCAGGTTGTAGAACGACGACGTACGGAGGAGTGCAGGCTTAATCAACAGGATTATACGAGAAGGTGTATTTCTTTCCCGTACAATTGGCGCCGTCTGTGGGAACTCAGACAAGAACAACCTTTTGATCAAACTTTTCCTCAGAAAGAATCAATGGCGCACAACGAAGATGTGTCACAGTCCGCCATCGACGAACAAACACCACAGGGAGGTGCGAGACGTGAATGACTACCTTTGATCCCTCCTATGGCGGACTTGGAGCAACGACAGAATCCCATGAGGGATACAAGGGAGAAAAGGCGGACTGACAGCCCTCACCACTCCCGCTCCCAGAGTCCAGAAAGACAAAGGCGGAGGATTGATCAAACCTTGGAAGAACGCGTCAAGGAACAAGACGAATTAATACGACGGATGGCGGCGGATATGGAATCCCTAAAGCGCCAGATGAAGGGAAAAGAAGTGGCGACAGGAGCGAGGCGCACAACCAAGATGCCTCCTCGTCACTCGGAAGGTCGTAGTAGGAACACCACGCCTTCACAAGCAGAAAGTAAAAGCCTCAGGACAGGTGATACTCAACCCAGATCTTCCAGAACTCGTCACCCTAGGTCTGAAAGGACGAGATCCGAGAGGTCATACACGGAAGGGAGCACTTATTGGCCTTCACATACGCACCAAACAAGATCTAGACAGACAGAGTTACCCAGATCGTCCGACCTACGAACCGTGCTAGAAGAAAAGGCACGATGCAGGGAAGATGCCAGGGCACATGATCCACATAGAGTTTCTGCCTTACAGCGGTTGGCTCCTCGGACGCATGGAAGCGTCGAGGTTGGAATGCCAATACCGCGCCCTGCCTATGAACCAACGGACAAGGCATTGGCGAGGCTGCAGACCTCACCGTTTGTTCCAACAATCGAGAACGCGCCCTTACCATCAGGCTTCCTTCAGCCCAAATTCACTACGTATGAAGGGAAGACGGACCCCTATTCACACTTGAGCCACTTTCGCCAGGTTATGGCCGTATACCGGTGAAACGAGGCTTTGATGTGCATCCTCTTCCCATCAAGCCTTGGCGACCTAGGCTTGACTTGGTTTGAGAAACTTCCAGAAGGCAGCATAGCCTCCTGGGCGCAATTGGCGGAAGCATTTGTAACAAGGTTCCGAACAAACACTAAAACCCCGGTGGAGATCGACCAGTTACTCTCCATCGACATGGGCGAGAAGGAAACCTTACGATCCTACAACAGTCGTTACTGGGAGACCTTCAACCAGATTGGGGACTGCCCCACCAATCTCGCCATTGCCCAGTATAAAAGAGGACTTCCAGTTGGGAACAGACTAAGGGACTCAATCACCATGACGCCGCCTCTCACCATGGAAGCCTTGATGGAAAGAGTGCATCAGCACATCAGGGTGGAGGAGGATGGCACCCGTGTTAAAACAAAGTCTAGCACAGCCGCAGCGCCAGAGAAAAAGGCCTCAGCAAAGGTCAATGCGGTAAACCGTCCAAGCAGAAACGGGCGGGGCAGGTGAGACAACGAAGAAGACCAGGATATGAGATGGTTGAGAGTCCGCACTGCCATAACCACGGTCTTCAAGAAACCGATCTATCGAATACTTAGCGAGATTCGAGACGAGCCTTTCGTCAAGTGGCCAGCCAAGCTAGGCGAGGCTCAGAAGGATTACGACGATAGATCACGGTGCACCTTCCATAAAGAAAAGGGGCACCGCACTGAAAATTGCACGCCGTTGAGACAACACCTGGAAGAGTTAGTGGCGGCAGGTCACTTGGATAAATATATTGAAGGGGGGGCGCAACCAGCCCCCCAGGACCATAATAACCCCAACGGAATGCCGATCGACGCCCCACCTCAAGGCATTATCAATGTGATACATGGGGTCTTCGAACCTGAGCGTGTATGCGAGCTCAGAGGGTCGATCAAGAAGGCTGAGCACTTAAGGGAGGTACTAAGTGCCCAGCCTGCCATCAAGAAGGGAAAGACAGAAGCCACGAACGTCATGTCTTTCTCGGATAAAGACTTGGACAGAATATATTGCCCTCACAATGATGCCTTGGTCGTCACTCTCCGAGTCAAGGATTTTGACGTCAAGCGGATTCTAATTGACCAAGGTAGTTCATGCGAAATAATGTACTACGAAACATTTAAACAATTGAAGTTACAAGATAAAGACTTGGCACCTGCTGTATCTCCCCTGATTGGATTCAACTCCATGCCAGAATGGCCCGTCGGCAAAATAATCCTCCCAGTCAGAGCAGGGAGTGTGACGAAACAAGTGGAGTTTTGGGTGTTGAAGGTCCCCTCCACTTACAACATCATCTTGGGCAGAACATGGCTGCATGCCATGCGATCGGTGGCGTCATCCTACCACCAAGTAATGCGGTTCCCTAACGACACCGGAGTAATAGAAGAAGTCTATGGAGACCAGATCATGTCGAAGCAGTGCTTTGTCACGGTAAATGGCAGCCGCGCTGCCAAAGGATATGTTCATTCGGTGGAAGAGCCTGAGAGTAATGAACTATTCGCAGATGTTGGCAAAGCGGCTAGCCAGAAAGCGGTGGAGGACTTGGTAGAGGTAAGAATAGATGAAAAGAACCCGGATAAGTTCTTTTTGCTCGGTTCGTCATTGTCCAGCACTGAGAGATTGGAGGTCTTGGAATTTTTGACCTCTAACATCGAAGTGTTCGCCTGGACACCTTACGACATGCCAGGCATTGATCCCAACTTCATCTGTCACCAACTCAATGTCCATCCATCCGCCAGACCAATCATTCAGCGCACGCTCAGATCGGCACTCCACCACGCCGAAATAGTGGCGGAAGAAGTAGGAAACCTGCTGGAGGCAGGAGCAATCAGAGAGGTACACTACCCAAGATGGATCTCCAACACAGTCGTAGTACCAAAGAAGAATGGCAAGTGGCGAGTCTGCGTCAACTACAAAACAGTCAACAAAGCGTGCCCAAAAGACAACTTTCCTCTACCACGGATAGATCAACTGGTAGACTTGACGGCAGGGCACAACCGACTTAGCTTTCTGGATGTTTACAGAGGCTACCACCAGATCGCCATGCATGAACCAGACCAGAAGGTCACATCCTTCACAACTCCAAGAGAATTGTACTGTTACAAGGTCATGCCCTTTGGCCTGAAGAACGCAGGGGCGACATTCCAACGGATGGTCACCAAGATGTTTGAGCCGTTGTTAGGCAGAACAATGGAGGCTTACATCGACGATATGGTGGTAAAGAGCAAGGATGAGAATGACCATCTCAAGGACCTAGGCGAGATGTTCGAGATCCTGAAAAAGCACAAGTTACGCCTTAACGCGTCGAAGTGTGCATTCGGAGTAGGATTTGACAAATTCCTGGGCTTCCTAGTAACCAACCGAGGTATTAAGGCGGACCCATCTCAGATCAAGGCTATTCAGGATCTGGAGAGACCAAACTCAGTAAAAGAAGTGCAGCATCTCACCGGCATGGCAGCCGCGCTCAATCGGTTCATAAGCCGGTCGTCAGACAGACTACGACCATTCTTCCATGCTCTAAAGGCCAAGTTTGAGTGGGACGACGAATGCGACCGAGCTCTGGAAAGCTTGAAGGAGTACATGTCTTCTCCACCACTACTTGTAACCCCAATCCCTAGAGAAGAACTCTTCTTGTACCTGGCGGTTTCACAGCATGCAATTAGCGCGGTGTTGGTCTGCGCAGAAGGAATTCAACACCTACCCATCTACTATGTCAGCAAGACATTACTGGGTGCCGAAACAAGGTACTTGCCACTGGAAAAACTAGCATTGGCCTTGATGATGGCCTCAAGGAAGTTGTCGCATTACTTTCACGCCCACACCATAGTCGTTCTCACAGCCTTCCCATTAAAGGTTTTATTTGAAAAGGCAAACTTTTCTGGGCGAATTCTAAAGTGAGCAGTAGAGTTGGGACAATACGACATCAAGTTCCAACCCAGAACCGCAATAAAAGCTCAAGCATTGGCAGATTTTGTCGCAGAATTCACACCAGGAAGTCATCACATCGGTCGAAACAGCCGAACTAGGGATAGAAGTTGACGCCGGAATAGCGCAACCCCTAGCACAGGATACTCAGCCAGACGCCAAGGCAGACCAAAGCAAGGCAAGAAAAGAAAGAAGCCAACAGAATAAGAGCGAAGTCGCAGCGATTTTGGCTCTCTTCATCATTGGCATTATACAAGAAGTCGTTCTCAGGACCTTACTTAAAGTGTGTTCATCCCAGCAAAGTAGAGGCGTTCTTATACGAAATACATGAGAGTGTATGCGGCAGCCATCAAGGAGGAAGATCATTGGCATACCGAGCAATTTCACAAGGATATTGGTGGCCATACATGCAGGCAGACTCTGAGAAGTACGTCAAAAAGTGCGAAAAGTGTCAAAAATTCGCACACCAAATACATCAACCCGCCAGAGAACTTCTACCTCTAACTAGTCCATGGCCCTTCGCAATGTGGGGATTAGACATAGTAGGTCCACTTCCAACAGCACCAGGCAACAGGAAGTTCTTTCTTGCAGCAACCGACTACTTCACAAAGTGGATGGAAGCAGAAGCCTTGGCCTCAATCAAGGAAAAAGATGTGAAGAAGTTTGTTTGGCAGAATATCATCACTCGATTTGGCATACCAAAGGCATTAATCTCAGACAATGGCACTCAATTCGACGGCAGAATTTTCAGAGGCTTTTGTGAAGAATACAAGATAGAGTTCTACAATTCTACACCGGCATATCCCCAAGCAAATGGTCAGGCTGAAGCTTCCAACAGGGTAGTCTTGGATGGACTGAAGAAAAGATTAGAGAAAGCCAAAGGCAAGTGGGCAGAGGAACTCCCTCATGTTTTATGGGCTTACTGCACCACACCTCGGCGATCGACAGGAGAAACACCATTCTCTTTAGCTTATGGCATGGAGGCAGTAATCCCACTAGAAGTCGGCCTCCCCACAATTCGGAGCGAGAACTTTGATCCAGACTTAAATGGCGAAGCCATAGCATTAGAGCTTGACCTTGCGGAAAAAAGAAGAGACAGAGCATTGGTTCACATCGCCGCCTACCAACAAGAATTGTCCAAAAAGTATAACAAAACAGTGCATCCAAGACAATTCAAGATCGGAGATTGGGTGCTACGCAAAGTGATGGGAAACACCTTGGTTCCAGGAGATGGCAAGTTGGGGCCTAATTGGGAAGGACCTTACAAAGTGGTTGGATTAGCAGGCAAAGGGGCATACCACTTGGAAGATAAGGACGGCAAAGCAATTCTTAGGCCATGGAACACTGCCAATCTTAAGTCGTTTTATTTCTAGCTTTTTTTCTTTTAAATATATGTAATTTTTTACTTTCTCAATAAAACAAGTCGATTATTTTCAGCATAATTGTTTTCAGCAGAAGGTAACTTTAGTGAGTTAGGAGCATTGTAAACATAGTTGGCCGGAATAACCAACTATGCACCTTCCTAAGCCCAGGATAAGGATCCAGGCTACAGGACGTTTGGTCGGAATAACCAAACATTTTCTTCTAAGTTGGCTGGAAAAACTAACTTAGAGGTTGGCTGGATTAAACCAACTCTTGTTACTCTTCAGCCGAAGTAAGTTTATGGCTGAAGAGTAGTTGGCTGGATTAAACCAACTCTTGTTACTCTTCAGCCGAAGTAAGTTTAAGGCTGAAGAGTGGTTTGCTAGATTAAACCAACTCTTTGTACTCTTCAGCCGAAGTAAGTTTAAGGCTAAAGAGTGGTTGGCTGGATTAAACCAACTCTTGTTACTCTTTAGCCGAAGTAAGTTTATGGCTGCAGAATGGTTGGCTGGATTAAACCAACTCTTTGTACTCTTCAGCCGAAGTAAGTTTATGGCTGCAGAGTGGTTGGCTAGATTAAACCAACTCTTTGTACTCTTCAGCCGAAGTAAGTTTAAGGCTGAAGAGTGGTTGGCTGGATTAAACCAACTCTTGTTACTCTTCAGCCGAAGTAAGTTTATGGCTGAAGAGTGGTTGGCTGGATTAAACCAACTCTTGTTACTCTTCAGCCGAAGTAAGTTTATGGCTGCAGAGTGGTTGGCTGGATTAAACCAACTCTTGTTACTCTTCAGCCGAAGTAAGTTTATGGCTGAAGAGTGGCTGGATTAAACCAACTCTTTGTACTCTTCAGCCGAAGTAAGGTAGATCGGCTAAAGAGTGGTTGGTTAGTAAGTTAGATAGCTAAAACCGGAATATGGTATATCGGCCCAGAAAATATTTCAACTTGCAGTTAGAAAGCAAGCATTCAAACTGAGATCACAGTTGAGCAAAAGAGCTCATGGACAATTCATTACAAGTGTAAGCATACAAGCAAAACCGGAATAAGAGTCGGCTCAGAAGATTTTTTCATTCATTAAAATGAAAAGCAAATACAACTGAAGGGCCGCAGCCCGGTTACAAATTCAAAACAAAAGACAGCAGAAAATCAGTTGAAAAGATCATCAAGTTCGGCGTCAAAGTCAGCATCAGAAACACGAAGTTCGGTTTGAGGTGGGAGCTCGGTCTCAGCTTGGACCTCGGTATCAACTGACGGCACGGTGTCAACCGGCTGCTCATCAGTTAGGTCTTCAACTGCTGGCTCCAGCCGAGCTGATTGATCGTTTGCTTGCTTATTGATGATCGGAGTGTCAGTTGGCTCGTCTTCGTCTTCATCATCATCATCAGAGCCTGAGCCTTCGAGAAATTGCCTCTGAAGATCGGCAGCGTACTGCGACAGTGAAGCCGGAATGGAATACTGTGGAGCGTTGTAGACCTCGGTATCAGGCGTACAACCGAGCTGCTCCACCGCACTCCTCTAGCCGCACTTAAAGAACAGGTCCTTGGCTGCGTCGCATTGAAGGGTGTATGTGTCCTCTGCCTTCTGGAAGCCACGCTTTTCGGCTCCTTTTAGGCTCTCCTTCAACTCGTTTATCTCGGTATCTTTATTTTTCTCAATCTTTGCCAGCTGGCGCAGATACTTGTCCTTCAGTTCAACGGCGACCTTCTGCCTTTCGGCTTCGGCCGAACTAACCAGTCCGGTCAGTCGGCCGTTTTCAGATCGCAGCTCGGCCAATTGCTTTCTGGCCCCTTCAAGCTCGGCCGTTTTCGCTTCGGCCTCTGCCATGGCCTCCCTGGTATTCCTCCTGAGCTCTATGACCCTCCTGTGTGTAACTTGGTTTTTCTGGATGGCCTGCAAAGGAGAAGTAACTTTAGCCGGACTGAAAGTTGGAAAAAATTACATAGAAAGAAGAAAGCTATTTACTAAGATCATGGACTTGGTTGAAGACCGAATGGACTTCAGTTTGGTGTTAAGTTGCTTATAGTGGTGCTCCATATCTGTTGGAAGGCACACACTTTTGGCTAGATTAAAAGCCATCAGGTGGTCCTTCTCTGTGACAACCGAATCAGAAGCGGTGATATCTCGGTTGTTGAAGGTCAGTTCGGGAACCCATTTGGAGGAGGAGGCAGTTCGGTCTGATTGCTCTGGTTGGGGGCTTGGTTGAATGTTTGGGGGAGGACTTGGTGGCAAAACGGTTTCATCCTCATCCGCAAGTCGTTGCTCGCTTTGGCCAGTCCGGGCACGCTTGCGTGGACGAGATGAGGAGGGCCGCTGGGATGGAAGTGCCACCACGGTCTCTGTGGTCTGGCCGGTTTGCGGTACATCAGTTGGGTTTGTTGCGGTCAGCAAGGCCTTCAGTCTGCTCCTCTTAGCCATTTCTTGTTCGGCTGTGAGAGGCACTAGGTTGATCAGAGGCAAGGTTGGGTCCGGTTCTGGGGCTTCCTCAAGAAGAAAGTCGCTCACTCTCCCTTTTCGGCGACCGCTGTATCTGTAGGTCGGTTCGAAATTTAGAAGTTTGGCCCAACTTCTCTCTTTAACCCGTAGTGCGGCGCGGAGGATATTGAGGTTGGGGTAGCTATAGAGGGAGTGTAGATGCGCAGAATCTGCAGAAAAAAAGTTTAACTGTTAGATCGGTTCAAGGGCGGAAAACCGAAGTAAAAGCGAAACATGAAAGAAAACCGAAGTAGTTATACCGGGGTCTCCTTTTTTCTAGTTTATTCTTCGGCCAGGAATCCGGGCTTGATGATCTTCATAATTCCCAGACACCCAGAAAAAATCATCGTCATTCAAGTCTTTATCCTTCGTATCTGTTATTATTTTCTCTCGATTGCGGTGTATTCTTAAATAATAAACCCAGCCCTCTTCTTTGGAACCTATGGAGTATTGGTGGAGTATTTCGGCTAAATCGAGGTTGAGTCCTTCTTGTTGGTTTAGTGCGGCTATTCCCATTATGATTCGGTAAGAGTTGGTGGAGAGCTGGGTTGGGCATAGTCTGGTTTGCCTAAGAAACTCGCAAATTAATGGTTGGACTGGAAATCTTAGTCCGGTCTCGATTATTGAAAGAAGGGTAAAAGGGACAAAGCCCTCATTCCCCCATGGTGTAACGTCTTTTTCGGCTAAGACAAGTTGGACATCGTCCGGTATATTGTAATCCTTACGGAATTCGGCTAGTCCTCCAGGGGTTTCTACCAAAAACCTATACTTTCCCATTTATTGTATAACTTATGAATAAATTAGTTCGGCTGAGAAGTTGTGCTTAGAAGCTCGGTTGAGAGCACAGAGGGAGTGCCTGGGCAACCTAAGTCTGCAAAGTGGAAGAACAAAGGGGTTAAGCACAGATCATTGACCGTGCTACAAAACAAAGCAAGAAAAGAGAAGTCTTACTTCGGCTACACAGGGCACTACAGGATCTACCTCGGTTTCAACAAGGTGCTTGTTATCTCGGCTCGGCAAGATGTTTGGTTTTCTCGGTTCTGCCTATGGGTTTGTTACTCCGGTTGGGCATCAAGGGGCAGCTTTCTAAGTTCGGTTTAGAAACTGAGAAAGCTGGCTTAGCCCCGAAGGCTCAGTTCGGTCGTGGGCCAAGATTTCTAGTTCGGTGCGTTTTTTTTTTGGCTAATGTGAATCAGATGGTGACCTACTAAAACTACTGTTATATGGACAAATTCTAGTTCGGTTCTAGTCTGCTTAAATCTGTATATAGCAAAAACAGTTTCCTAGTTCGGTTGGACGTGATTGTGGATCAATTAAGTGTTCTATTAGCTATTTTTTGAAGCTCATGAGGTTCTTATGAAGTTTTTTACAGAAACCACACGAAGCTGAGCATAAAAAGTGTTTTGCAAAAACACACAAAACAGGGTATAGGAAACAAAGGAAAACGAGAAACAGATTCGTAATACTTACTTGGTAAAGAGGAAGAAGAATGAGATGGAAGCAAACGGCAGCAAGAACACGAGCTTCAGAGGTGTGAGGTTGAAGAACAGTAAGAGCTGAAGAAGTGAGAGAGGAGAGAGTGATTAGTTTGGTGGATGATTTGAAGAGAGAAAAGGTTTTTTTTGTTTTGATGAAAAGCCCTCTGGCGGGAACTGTTCAAAAATTACGGAGTACGAGGGCGGCGTTACAGCTGTGAATAGCCAATAAGAGCCTGCCACGTGTCACTGGAAAGGGAAGCGTTTCAGTTGCTGCAAATTGAAGAGACGTTTTGACCGGACGTGCACAGCTCGGCTTAGGTTTAGGCTAAATAGTTTTTAGCTCGGCTGGGGAATTTAAAAGGTTTTTAGCCCGGCCGGAATAGCTAAAGGATTGTAGCCCGGCTGGATAAGCTAAAACTTTAGCTCGGTTTATAGACAGGTAATCCCTATCATGCTGCGCAGATGGAATTAAGGGGCAATTGTGAGGGTAATTTATACAGGTAAATTGGGCCAGGCTAAGTAATGGGCCGGTGTGGGCCGGAGTATGAAAAGCAGAGTAAAAAGACCCCATTCAAGTAGTCCGGTCGCGGAAGTTATCTCGGTCACGATTAGCCCGGTCAAGGAAAAATGTTGTTATATCGGTGCGGGAGGGCGCTGCGGTTAGCCCGGTTGGGTCTTCTAGCCGAAGTAAGAGAAGTTGTCTTCCAGACTGTCCTGAGTTAGTTCGGCAAGTATCTTCTATGGATAGCTCGGTCGTGGTATGGGAAGCCGAGGTAGAAGACAGTAAGGCAGGGCCGAACTAGTGTATAAGTTGGTCACTTCGGTTAGTCTAACATGGCAATGTTACTTCAGTCATAAGGTAGTTCGGCTGTGGTAAAACCATCTCACTTGGTTTAAGCAGTGAGGGGGGTGTTGAGAGAAGCATTATCTCTCAGGAGTATGAATCCTAGGAGGACTCTACATGGAGGAGTAAGAGTCCTACTAGGATTGTGCCACACGAAACCTATAAAAGCTCACCAATATCACCTTTGGAGAGGTAACACACAACTTTGTTTCCTGAATATACAGAGCTTTTGCCTATTTGTTTTGCTTACTGACTTAGGCATCGGAGAGGTTTCCGGCACACACCCGCCGGCTAGCTCACGTTTGTGTTTTCAGGTTGTAGAACGACGACGTACGGAGGAGTGCAGGCTTGATCAACAGGATTATACGAGAAGGTGTATTTCTTTCCCGTACAAAAAAAATAAATATAAATAAAAACTTATGCATCTACAAGGGGCATGCCCTAGGCCTTAATCCAATCTGTACATGAAACCTCCCAACAAAAAATAAAAAATAAAAATATACACCACTAACTACCTAAAATACCAAACCAAATACAAAAGGGGATATTCCCTTGCACAACCCTCTATGATTTGGTATAACACTCATATCTGCTCCTTGTAACCTACACATTAGCAAACAGTTAGAAACACTGATATATGATGATGCTGTTACAGTTAGAAAAGCAGCCCACAATATATGACAAGCCATTACATTCAACATTTAAACAAATAAATCATTACCACTTTATTAAACAAAAAAAGCCATTACATTCATTACCACTTCAAAAAAATGGTAGTGGTCCACCATACATTACATATACATTCAATCCACAATACAAGTCATACTTATTCTACCCTACATTACATACACTATTTCAAATACATTAGAATGACAACTACCACCAAAAACAGAACAATAAAAACAAAGACGTAATTCAATTTATCACCAACTCTTTTAATCACCATTGTCAGGTCTCTATATTGTTCCTTACTCTTCACAGTCATGTCTTTAAGCTTCTTATTCAAGATAATTACTTCTCTAAGAGTAGACAAGACATCTATGCATTCTTCAAAAATATCATTCTCGACCGCTTTCAAATTATGCAGCATATGTGGAGGGATCCACCACTCAAAAAACTTATAGCCATTCGGTGAATGGGGGCATAGAAAATATAAGCAATTTGGGTTATCTATTGACTGAGAAATCTTAACCATAACTTTGCTGCCACATCAACAATTACGATTGTCGAATCTGACTTCATGAATGTTGCCCATACTTGCATTTGACCGTTGACATTGACATTAACCTACAAAAAAAATATGAAATAGCAAAACACATTTATAATATCAACCAACCTCCAAGATTCAACAAAGAGCATCAGCAAATTTAACAATGTTCAAATACAACAATACAACAAATTCAGCATACAACTCATCTCCTATGCTTGAAATTTGAGATGTCCTTACATCTCAAATTCAGCAATGTCCTTATTTCTCTCTCTCTCTCTCTCTCTCTCTCTCTCTCTCTCTCTCTCTCTCTCTCACACACTCTCTCAATTAATAAATCCACAATCTCCAATTTATCTTCAGCAGTGTCCTTATTTCTCTCCAATTTATCTTTATCCAATCAGGTTGTAGCCCAACTTACTCTATTTCTCTCTCTTACCCTCAACTATTCTGTTAGTATATATATATTTCATGTTAATTTCACTTTTATTTCTCCTATTGACATTTTTTTTAAAAATTTTATCATTAAATTAGCAATGCATCTATCTAGTCTGCTTTTAAGTTATTTATTTATTTATTTATTATTAATGCATATGATTGTTAACTATATATAATTTAATGAATAAAAAAATCATTTTAGACTAAGAAGATGAATGTTTAAAGTGGTGTAGGACAAAGGAAACACAAAAAGGAAAGGAAGAAGTTAGAAGGAAGCTCTTGAAAATTTCATGGTTTTTACTTTTGCCTGGTTTCATTCTCTTCTCTCTATTCTTGTTCTTTTTGTGTGTGTGTGTGTGTGTGTGTGTGTGTGTTTTGGGCCTATTAAAGAGTGAAAATGACAGATTATCAATCATCCTTTCCACTATATAAGAAACACACATCATTGTTCAAGTTTTGAAATTGTGAAGAATTTGGGGGAAACAACTGGAAAATGGTTTGCAAACATGAAAAATCTTGATATAAATACCAATTGAGCAATGTAAATCAGTGCAAATCTTGACAAAAAAATCACTGAAAAAAAGTGCAAATCAGGGCTCTAGTTCGCAATCGCCGGAGCTCTGGTTCGTGGTTGAAATCTTCGGAGTAAGGATGATGTGTTGAGGGAGAATGAGACAGACAAAGGGAGAGACTGAGAAGGAGCCGTCGATGTTTGCTGCTGTCGATGTCACGAGATGGAGTCGTTGCTTCACCAGAACTCAAGAAGGAGGGAAAAAGTGAATGAGAAGATATGAGAGGGAAACTCATTTTGCTGTGCTGAATGAAATTCAAAATTTTTTTTGTTAGCTAATCTAAGCCTTAGATTGTGTTAGGAGTAATGCGGCCAAATCCTGGCCGTTGACTGGAGGGAGGGCTGGAGAGGATCTGGACTCCTCTTTCACCGTGGTTGTGGTTCAATTCTTGACCGTCCATTTCCTTTCCCTACTAGCCTACCAGAGTATCTCCATGCTATGATAGCGTTGTCATTGTTATAATTTAACAATAAATAATAGCAAATTATCAAATTATAACATGGTACTTTAATGATTACATGTCATTTCAACAAATTTCAACCAACTTTTCCTTCAATTTTATAGGTGTTGTTTAGATATAAATTTTTTGGTATTTTTTTATTATTTATTTTTTGTCTTTTATGACATTTTTCAAACATTTTGTAAAAAAAAATAAATATTTACATTCTACCCTAGACAAATATAAAAATTTAATTTTTTTAAAAAAAATGAATTAATTCACCCCACCAATCTAAAAAAATTAAATATAATTTACTCTACCAAAAAACATACCACTACAAATTTTAAGAAAAAAAAATTATAGTGGTAATTTTTTTTAGTGGGGTGAATTATATTATACCACTACTATTATATTTAATTTTTTAAATTTTTTTAAAAAAATTATATTTTTCTAATCGGGTAGATTGTAAATATTTATTTTTTTTTTAGAAAATGTTTGAAAAATATCATAAAAGGAAAAAAAAAAAAATCACTAAAAAACTTATATGTAAACAACATTTATAAAATTGAAAGAAAAGTTGATTGAAATTTATCAAAATAACATGTGATCATTAAAATATCATTGATATAATTTGATAATTTATTATTATTATTGTCGAATTATAACAATGACAACACTATTATAGCATAGAAATACTCTGGTGAGCTAGTTGGAAAAGGAAAGGACGGTCAGGAGTTGAGCCCACGACCACGGTAGAAGAAACCACGAAGTGCTTCCACTCAGCTACCAATCATGGTGGGGTGGCGTTCCTTTTATTAGAAAATTTTATTGAGAGAATTTTGGTCAAACTTCTTCATTATTTTCACATTCTTTTCTTTTTTTGGAAACAAAATTAATTTTCAAAATTAAAAAATATATTTTTGTTTTTTGTTTAATTTTAATCAAATTAGTTTACAATTAAATAAATAAATAAATAGGGTGATAGTTATATATATCTTTTTTGATTGATATTCTTCTTTCAAATAATCAAATGATTTTTTTTTATTTATATGAAAAAAATAGAGAGAAAAATTATATAGAAAAACTAAAGTTTGACTATTATAACGAAATAAATTCTGAATTTTTAATTTTGTTAATTTAAATATTAATTTTTTAATTTATTTTTAATTTAAACATTTTTTTTTATTTTCATTAACTAAAATTAACAAAAAAAATAATATTTTAGTCATTCAACTTAATAAAAATGATATTTTAGACATTTTATTAATATCTATATGGAGTTCAATGACTAAATTATTACTATTTTTCATCGGTTTTACTTGACGGAATTAGACAAATAGAGCTTGTTTGGGGTGAACTAAAATAGTATACTTTTCTATCTTTTATAGATCACATCACCTCTATGTTTTTTTCTACATATCTTTTCATAAAAAGTCAAAAAGTGTACTTATTTAAGTCTCGTTTGGGAACATGTTATTTTAGTAATTTTTTAACTTTTAGCTAAAATATGAAATAAAAAAACTAGCATGTTTGTGATGACTTTTTACTTTTTTACGAAAAGATGTGCAAAAAGTAAAAAAAAAGAAAATCTTTGAATTTTTTATATAGGTTGTTGACTTTTTGATTTTTTTAGTGAATTTTTAGCTTTTAAACTAAAAAATGATATTGCCAAACGAGGCCTTAGATCAAATAAATAAAAAAAATTTGAGTTTGAATTGATAAAATTAAAAATTCATGATTTATTTCATTACATTTTTTTTTTTTGTAATTTGTTAGAAAAATATTTAAAACAAAATAAAGAAAAAAAAGGGTATGTTACAAATATATTTCTTCAAGTTTACTTCAAGTGCATATCACCCTTTGTAATTTGAAAAATTATAAATACCCCCTTATTAGAATTTTTTATTTAGCAGAATTAATTAAAAAAATAAAATTTATAATTACTCTTTTATATAATAATAAAATTACCTAAATTATTAATTGAAATATATTTATAATATCATTAAAAACTGTTAATTGATTTAATGATTTATTAATAAAATGGCGATTTGTTATAAAATTAAAAATCTCAAAAGGATAAAATGTAATTTTTAAGGCTCCGTTTGGGAAGATGGTTTATGGATTTTTTTGGCTATTTTAATCACAAAAGACAAAATAGGTTATTTTAGCCACAACAAATAAAACATCACATTCAATCCATAATCATTACATTCTTCTCTCACAAAAAAAGTTCAAAAAGTCAAAAAGTCCTTCTCAAATTAAATTTTTTAGCCCAGATTAAAATAGTCAAAAAAATCAAAAAGCCAATTCACTTTCCAAACGAAGCCTAAAACGATATAGGTATTCGTATTTTAATCAATTCTCATGGGATATATTTGTAATTAAAAAAAAAAAAAGAAAAAAAAAAAGAAGGAAAAATAAGTTTATTTGCGCAGGAAAGCCGAGCACGCGCCCCTGACATTTGCTGGCAGGCAAATGAAGGTTTTTTGAAATCTACGCAAATTCAAAAGCTTGAATCCCTTCTCTCTCTATCTGTATCTTTGTTTCTATTTTTGTACGGAGTTGGAGCTTCCGAACTCTGAACATCATCTTGTAAATGAGAGATGGAGGCAATCAGAAAACAAGCCACAAAGCTGAGAGAACAAGTCGCTAAGCAACAACAGGTAATCCTCTTCTTATTTTTATATTTTTCTTTGTTTCTCTCCATATCCAAACCCTAATTTCAGTCACCAAAAATTGAGAATTACATAAGCCACTATTACTTGTTTGGATCTATTGATTTCTTCGTTTTCACGACGTATCTGAACGATTTATTAGCTGATTGGAGCTGTGGTCGTCAATCTCTTGCTTTATGAATGTTTCATTAATCTTTTATTTTGAACGATGCTTTTGGGTTGTTTATTAGTGTGTAGAATGGAATGTGAAGTTGTGGAATTGCTACTTATGTGTTTTTTAGATCGGAAAGAAAATCTTCATTGCAAAATTGATAAAGGACCGAATCAATCTGGTACAGCGGTGTCACAATATCTCAAAAAGAGATAAATAATTTTCATAGAATGAAGGATCCAAGCGTTCATAGAGTAGGGGAAAAAGCCCCCTTGGAAAATAAACCTCCACAATCAACGGCCTAAAAGTTAAGAAAACGAACCAGAAATCCAAGTCGCCATCAAATTCATCCAAAACTCCATTACTCGCAATCTTCAACTTGGAATTTGAAAAACTCACCTATTTGTGGGTTTAAATGTTGTATAAATAGAGTGAATATAACAAACTTGGCTCATAATTTATAGCTTCAGTGCTAGGTTGAATTTAATCTGCCTTTATATGGAAAAATATGTAGAAAATCTAAAGTTCAAAGGATGTGCAAGTGGACAAGATGCTCATCATTGTTGGACTTAAAGGAGATTGCTTTATATATAATTAATTTTTTTTGCAGAGATTCTTGATTGTATTTTATGTTTTGTTTGTTTTGGTTGAAAGCATTGTCCAACAGAAAACAGAAAAAATGTTTTCCTTGTTTGGTTGCGTCCTTAAAACTAATGTAATAGTTGTTAAATTAGTGGTGGTAGGGTGGTAGTACTCGTAGTCGTGGTAGTATGGTTTCATTGGTAAGATTTTAGTTCTGAAAATGTGTTTCTCGTTTCAAAAATGAAAAATATTTTCTGTTCAAATAAGCTTGTTTTTTTCGTTGATTTTCGTTTTTCCATTATACCAAATGTTATAAATTGATTTTTTATTTTATTTATGTTTTTAAATTTTTGTCCAAACAAATACTGTTACTTTTAATAAGCTGGAGTTCAACTTTGTGGTTGAGTTAATGATGCAATCTAGTGGTTTTATTTAACTTGTTCGTGCAATAGCTCTACTATTAGTAATAGTTGTAATTTTTAAATAGTTGTAATTTTTATATATTTGTTTGGAGAAAATCTCTAAATGGTGTACAATCCATGAAGCTAATTTTTAGTGCTAGTGAAAAGTCGATTTAACTTGACAACGCACTCTTTTCGCTGGATGTTGCTATTAGCCCCCACATTTCTTCTTTAGACCCCTACTTGTATTTTTTTAATTACAATTTTACCCTAATTTTACAATTCTAATTTTATCCCCATCCCTAACCACCCAAACCCTAACCCCACCAGTTTCGGTCGATACCCTCCTTGCCATCCCCAGCTCTACCAACCCTCCTTGACTTATCCACCCCTCTCTAGTCCATCCCCGCCACCCATCCCTCTCCTAGCCTCTTTCAGTCCTTCCCTAGCCTTCGTTGGCCCCTCTTCTTTTCTCTTGCCATCCCCTACCCCTTCCTTAACGTCTACTGTCACAAACTCTTCTTCTTCTTCTTCTTCTTCTTTTTCTTCTTACTCCTAAACCCTATCTTCTCTCTCTCTCTCTCTCTCAAGGATCACAGTGGGGAGAGGCTAGGAGGGGGTTCAAGACGGGGAGGGGGATTGGGTTGTTCGCGGTGGGGGAGAAGGGTCACGGTAAAGAAGAAGAAGAAGAAGAAGAAGAAGAAGAAGAAGAAGAAGGGGGGGGGTGATGGGAAAGGAGTAGTGTCACCAAAGGTGGGTTGAGATGGATGAGGGTGGTGCCAGAGGTGGGAAGGGGCTGGGTGCTATCGGGAGGAGGAGAGGGACTGGGGAGGGTGGTCGTCGATAGGGGATAGGGAGTTGGGGAGGGTTTCCAGTGGGTGGCTGTCGGTTGGTGTTGTTGGAGGAATTAGGGTTGCAGAGGTAAGGATCTAATTGAGACTTGAATTGGGATTATGGTGGGTGCTCAAATAAAAAACGATGGAGAACAATTTGGTGTATGGGGGCTCGAAGAATTGAGGGATCTCGAAATAAGAAAAAGGTGGGGGGTTTTTAGCAGCACCCTCTTTTGTAGTTCTTTTATCTTTTGATGTGAGTACACTAACAATTTATGGTATTTCTTCTAGCCGACCACTAAACCACTTGATTGAGACACAATGCTTAATTTGGTTTGGTTAAATGTCTTTTCTTGTAGAATTATCTACCCTTGATGTTGCTTTCCAACTTCCCCTACTCATTCTTCTACTCCATTTCTTATAGTTTTGGGTTTGGAAAAGTTATTTATATAATATTTTTCAATGAGAATTGAGCTGGAAAAGATCTATTTTGCTGAATAGTGAATTCTGCACCAGTTTTGCTTGTCACTGTTTTGGCATGTGGACCACAAATTGGCTGTGATGAATCCATTTGGGTAAATTGTACACATGTTGGGTGCAGGTGTATGTTTTGGTGTCAAATTTGTCTAATCTTCCATTTTTAATGCATTTGGTCAAAACTTGAAGTCTTTAATATTTATTTATTTTTTGGTCTCTACCTAATATGAGATTTCTATTTATCTCAGCATGTAAGAGGTATTCTATTAATCTGTTTTGTATTTTTACAAGGTAGAGAAAAGTAATGAGAAGAGGTCCCAAGAAGAGGTTTTGGTTCTTGCCTCTTGGGTAACTTTGTTGGTTGAAGTACGTGTTTTTCTTTTCCTTTCTCTGTCAAGTGTTTGGCATGTCTGATACATATTTGTACCCATACCCACACTTGTTTCCTTTCTTGTCCAACCAATTCCATGTAACATTGTGAAAAATTCATGTCTGAAAATTGTGGTCTTTTGGCTTATATATCGTAGAGTTAAAGAGCGAAAGTGCGTAACTTAATTTCTACTCAATCTAGGCTTGGGTGTGTGTTTTGTGTTAGTATATTAGCAGATGATGTATCAATCTTATGCACTTGAATACAATGTTTAGATGGTAAACTCAGCCAAGGTCTGGAGTTGTGCATTCTACATGGCTTGCAATTTTGTATCCTATTGCACACATGATAAACTTACCAGCTATTAGAGCATCTCCATTGCTAATTGTCAAAATAACATTGCCAAAGCTATGGGTCCGTTTGGTTTAGTTTTAGAATCATGATTTGAGTGTGGAGTAGGGATGGCAATTTGAACCCGGCCTACTGACCCCGATTAGAACGGTTTTTTCCCGAAAAATACCTCCGACGGGCCGGGGATGGTATTCAAAAATGAATCCTTGACAATTTTTGTGCCGGCGACGGTGATACGTTTCCCAGCTCGGCCCCGGCCCGTCCCCATCCCCGTCCCCGTTTCCCCCGAAGTGAAATTACTATTATATCCCTCTCTCTCTCTCTCTATATATATATATATATAAACCAAACCCTCACACACAAGCCTCTCAGACTGTCTCCCCCCCCCCTCTCTCTCTCTCTAAAATCCGCCCATCACCGCCGATCTCTTTCCTTTCTCACCAAAACACTGACTTCTCCGTTTCCTCTTCCAACTCACCTCTTCCTCCATCGTCCCCTCAAAGCCCTAGGGTTAGGATTTTGCACCACTGCAAAAGCTTGTCGGCGATGGTGGGTGAACACATCTAACGGATGAGTCAACCGACAAGGGTTCAGAGTTCGACAACATTTGGCCGGAAAAGGTTCTAGTTTTTGATCCGACCTGATGTAATCAAACTCTCTCTCTCTCTCTGATCTGATCTGTGAGAACAACTCAGATCTAAATTTTTTTGTTAATGCTTTCTCAGATCTAAATTGTTTTTTGTTAGGGTTTTCTTAGATCTGATAGATACATATATATATGTGTGCGTGTGTGCATAATGAACAAAAAAAAAAAAAAAATTGAACAATTTTAGAGCTTGTATATGCCAGCAGTTAGGGTTTTCAAGTGTTAGGGGTTTTAGATCTTTAAATTCAGATCTTCAAAAACAAAGAGTGACAGAGAGTGAGAGAGAGAGAGAGCTCTGAGGTGAAGAAAGAGTCCCCTCAGATGCCTGTTGTTAATGAACAATTTTAGATATAATTTTTTTTTTTAAGTTGTTGATGATTGTTTTTGATGATAATTGATGATGATGATGATGATGATGAAACATATTGAAAACAGATTAAATTTTTTTGTTGTTCTTGTGTTGAACAAAATAAAAAAAAATAAAAAAAAGTTCGGGAATTTTTTGGGTTCGGGGAAACTCGATCCCCGTTAGGGGTCGGGGCCGGGGGGGGGGGGGGTGATGGCGTCCCCGTGAGGGATTGGGGGCGGGGATGAGGATTTTTTTACCTTCGAGAATCGGGGACGGGAAGGGAGAATGTAATCCCAGGCCCTGGGCCTGTTGCCATTTCTAGTGTAGAGTTGTGATTTAAGTGTGGAGTTGTGAGTTGAGTTTTGAAAAGAAAAAATTGTTTGGTTGTGAGTTTTGAAAAGGGTTTAGACTTTTTGAATTTGAATTTTGAAAAGAGTTTTGAGTTGTATTTTGAGTTGTATTTTGAAATTTTTGGATTTATTTATTTTTAAATATTTAAAAATGTTTAAGAAAATTTAATTTTTTTATTTTGAGTATATAATTTTTATTTTAAATATTTTATTTTATTTTTTAAATATTTTAATTTTTTTAATATTTTAAACTCAAAATACAACCACACTAAAATCATAACCACACACATAATTCAAAATTCAATTTAAAAATTATTTTCAAAACTTATAACCAAACACATAATTCAAAACTTAATTCAAAAACTCTTTTCCAAATTCATAACCAAACTCTTTTCAAAATTGTATTAAAAAAAATTCAAAAAAATATTTTTTATTTTGTTCTTTAAAAATATTTTTTATTTTTGAAGAAAAATATATTTTTTATTTTTTTGAAAAAATAATTTTTGTTATTTTTATAAGTATTTAGATATATATGGTGATCCAAATTTTTTAAAAATTTTAAAAAAATTAAATATTTAAAAAAAAATTAAAAAAAATTAAAATATTTGTAAAATAAAATAAAATATTTAAAATAACAAAAATATTTAAAATAACAAAAATATTTAAAATAAAAAAATAAAATTTTAAAATTTTAAAATATTTTTAAAAAATACAGTGCACATTAAAAAAAAAATATATTTACAATATAAAATATTTATCCTAAAACAAAACCAAACACAACTTATAATTTGCCATGCTATAGTAGCAAAATGTCAAATTATAGCAATAGTGTTCCAATGCTGCAATACCATTTTGGCATATTCCCAACCAACTTTTCCTCATATTTTTTAGGTGGTGTTTGGATATATAACTTTTTGAGTAGTTTTTTTGTTTTTTTTTTGTCTTTTATGCCCTTTTTAAAACTTTAAAAAAAAAAAAATTAAATATTTACATTCTATCTGACTAAACAAATATAAAAAATTAAAAAAAATCAAAAAAATATATAAATATAATTCACCTCACCATTCACATACCACTTCAAAATTATATATTTTTTATGAGTGATTTTTTGTTTTTTGTTTTTTGTTTTTGTTTTTGTTTTTTTGTCTTTTATAATTTTTTAAAAAAAATAAAATTATATATTTAAATGACTAGACAAATATAAAAAATTTTGATTTTTTTAAAAATGCTAATTCGCCCACCATTCACACGCTATAACAAAATTAAAAAAAAATACTACCTGTTTCAATAAAAAATACATTAATGATAATGCAATAATTAAATTACATGACTATTTCATCTAGAACCTTCCTTTTAAATTTCATAACTATTCCATCCAGGACTATTTCAGATTTTTTTTTTCTTTGGACCAAAACTATTTTAGATTGTAACCCCCCCCCCCCCTCCCCCCCTCCCCCCTCCCCCCTCTCTCTTTCTCAGAGAAAATGAAGTGGTTCTGTCTCTCAAGCTCTGGTGTACTCATCTACACCCCCTTTGTCTCTTTCCCAGAACCACCACTACCACCAGATTTACTCTCACTAGAACCACCCTCCTCTTTCTTTCTCTCTCTCTCTCCATCCCTGTCTCTCATAGTTTCACCTGCCTTTCTTTCTCTTTTTCCTTGGACCATCACCACCACCACCACCACAAACCCCAGATACCATTTGCTTCTCCGACCTCGACCTTCTCTCTAGCCAACCCCTCACCTCCGACATTTGGCGGAGATAAGTTGTAGATCATCTCCCGAACCCTAATTGAACCCCCCCCCCCCCCTCTCTCTGTCTCAGTCGCAACAAAGATCAATCGCCTCACCCTCTCTCTCCATCTCGATCCATTCTTTGAAACCCTCCACTTTGCTTCATCAGGTTTTTTGAATTATTATTTTTTTATTTTTAAATATCTACATATTTGTTTTTATGGTAATTTTGGTTGATTATTGTGTTGTAGCTAGTTTGTTCTTGGATTTTTCCCACTGTGTTTGTTTGTTCCATGAAAATTTTGGAGCCGAAATCTGTTTATTTGGATGATATGGCAAGTTTGGCAATTGCTAAATTTGACAGGAGTTATAGCAGTCCACTGGAGCAAGGTTTTTGGAGACTCTTGCCAAGTTTTGGCAATGGCAACTCCAATAGCTAGCCATTGGAGATGCTCTTAGGTAGTTTCAGTGCATGATGATGTACTAAGCCAAACTAAAGTTACTAACCTTCTCCTTTCCTAATATGTTGGGGATAGCAATCAATGTTGATCACTAGAGAGATAAACAAGCTTAACACAATGCTCAAATACATCTTGGACCTTGGTGAATGCTGGACAGTTGATAATTTGACAAAACCAAGCTTACCGTGTCATTGACAATCTCTCTCTATATGTAACGTTTACTTGTGTTGCCTCTGTTATTTGTGGCAGTGTTGCTTGGTGTTCTCAATAATGACCTGGCAATGAAACTAAACAAAATCCAGTAGTGGCCTTTATTCTTGTTCTTAGTGATTATTTTCAAGATTGATTGTTGAACAAAAATAGGGGTGACCATTGTTCCATTGGTAAAATCTTGGCCTAATAACCTTGAGGTTATGGGTTCAAGTCTTGGGGCAACCACTTTGTGCATTATGTCAAAGGTTAGGTGTGTATCCAATCTTTCCCCTCCCAAACACACATTAATGTGTATTATTTGGGAGTTATTTATTGTTGAACAAAAATGTAATGTAAAGACATAATTCTCTATAGTGCTGAAGTTCAGTGAAAATGTGCCATCATGTCACTTTTTCATTTTAACTTTACATTTGTTATTCTAGGCTTAGATTTTCTTGCCTTTTTTAGAAGTTAAATCAATTTAGATAAAATTTATCAGTTTGCTCCGTCATTATCGATGTTACTGTGATCGTATAGCTATTAGGTTGCTAAGCTGTTGCTTTTACATATCACTGCTGACATCAGTTTAAATTGTGTTTCCCAATACTTCTTCACTTACTGTGCTTGCCTATCTAATGAGGAAAATAAGGACAATATTTAAAAGTTAATTCACAAAAGGGGCTTCTTTACCAGCGGGAAGGGGATGTGTTCCTTTAGTATCGATAGTATGTAGTGAATGTGTTGTTACTGACCATGTGTCAATTGAAGGTTATGGCATCTCTTATTTTCTGGTTGCTCTATAGTAATGGTTTGACGTGCATGGAGGATGGCCTAAATTGTTTCTCTGCTTTTTGTTACGTAGGATTGTTTTGCTTTCTGTATTTATATCTTAGCAGTCTGGTTTGTCTATGGTTGGAAACTTTAAGCATGTTTAGGGTTTCAAAATTTATGTGCTGGGCTTGATGATGATTATTATTTTTTTCTAATGATTTTTGGTTAATTCCCTAGGCTGTCTTCAAGCAGTTTGCTGGTGGACTTGGAGGTTCAGATAATATCATACCTGATGAATTTGAACTTCATCAGCATCAAAAACTAGAGAAACTTTACATATCGACCCGTGCTGGCAAGGTTGGCTAACCATTCTCTTCCTTGCATGTAACTCTACCTTTATTCTTTCTTTCTTTCTTTTTTTTTTTTTTTTTTGGGATTGGCACCTTATTCTTTCTTTCTTGACCTATTCAGCACTTCCAAAGGGATATTGTTCGTGGTGTGGAAGGTTATATTGTTACTGGATCCAAGCAAGTTGAAATAGGTGATTTTCTGAGACATTGTTGTCCTTTTTGGTTTTCATATCATGTCAGTCATTGTCAATACTCAAATATCTTCTATAGGTACCAAGTTGTCAGAGGACAGCAGAAAATATGGTGCTGAAAACACTTGCACCACTGGTAGTACATTATCCAAAGCTGCCTTAAGTTATAGTAGAGCTTGTGTTCAAATGGAAAAGGAACATGGAAATCTACTGAAAGCCCTTGGAACACAGGTTTGAGCTAGCTTTTTCATATGATCATAAAGTGAGATTCTTTTCTTCCTTCTTTTTTTTATTTTTATTTTTTATTTTTTATTTTTTTAAATTTAAAAATAAAAAATCACCCTAGGGACATATTCATATGATCATAAAGTGAGATTCTTATGTTATATGTTGTATGAGCATGATCTTTTAACAGTAACATGCACACTTGGGACACATTTTGTTGCAAATAATTTGTCAGAAATTATGTCTTAACACTTGGTTTGTTGCTTTTTGTGTAGTTACAAAACAATCCTAGCTACTTTGTGATAATTCAAAATTTCACAAATCACTGGTTATAAATAAGTCTCTATTTTTATATGCTACTTCTTTTGCTGAAGGACATTCTCTCATTTTGAATCGAATTTTGTGCCAACTTAATGGAATTTATTAGTTATTGTAGTAAGAAGGAAAAATAGGTGTGAAAGAAAGAGACATTATGCTGTTCATTAAAAAAAAAGAAGCAAGAGTGACCTTAGCTGTAGAGAGAGATTTGGGTATGAGATGGAGATGGTTTGTAGGGAAGTGAATTTGAAGTCTGGATAAATCCAATCAATTTTGGCTGGTATTGAATTGGTTGATTGAAATCCTTTCAGATTCCATTTTCATTGTGTTCCATTAAACAAATGATGTTTCAAACCACATCTGTTCCAGTCTTTACCAAAGCAACCAACCTTAAGTCTAGCTTATATTTAAGTTTTACCTTCCATCGTGATTGGATTGGCTTCCATATGCATGTAGCGGCAGGTAAATTTGGATCGAAGGTCATGCTGATATATCTTGACTCTTCTTGAATTAACAATTACTATTAGCGAGTTTGTTAGATCATGCTATCCATTATGGCTGCATCAACCTCAGTTGTTAGACTTGCTATTTCTTGTGTTTCCTAGGGCAGTTACACCAATGCTGTGTATTCACAAGTTCTGATGTTTATATTGGTTGACTCTACGCAAGCTGCTTAAATTCTCTGTTGCTTTTTTGATGTTTATATTGATGGTCTTGTTAATATTTGTTGGATTCTTCAACTGTTGGGTGACTCAATTTCCTAGGTTAGGAATCCCTCTGCTTTTGAGTCTTAATTGTTGAACTAGTTGTGACAATATTGGGAAGAATGGAGTAACAATACAACCTCTCTTCCACAGGGGGTTGTAACAAAAGTAATTCAATATTTGAATTCTCTGATATGCTTTTCTCCAGTGGAAGTTTATTCAATACACCTAACTAATTTTAGTGCATTCCCTCCATTGACCATGAAGTCTGAAATTTGAGTAAATGAGTTTGATGCCTCTTCCTTGACCTTGACTATTTCATAGATTTCACTTTTTCATAATTCAGATGATTACTTTTCGCTTTTTGTCCTCTTTCTGTCTATCAAATTTTTGTTGGGGTGTCATTCAATTAATTGCACGTGATTTTGTTTCTTCATTTAATTTATTTTTAACAGCATTTCAGAGCTCTACTTTATTTATTTTATGCGGATGCTAGCAATAAGGAGAGTCTACAAGTGGAGAGCAAATAATATTGGTCCAAAATTTTAGTCGATACATGTTATGTTGTGAAAGCCATGGATTCTTAGCAAATTGGCTTTGGAATCATGATATTTTAAAAAATTAATCCATGTTACGAACACTTGCATTTATGATTCTAGTTTCTCCTCTTCATTTTAGTTGTCACTTGCAGAGATGTTTAATCACATTACTTTTCTGTTGTGATCAATTTCTTCCATATCCAGGTTGCTGAGCCTTTAAGAGCAATGGTAATGGGAGCTCCATTGGAGGATGCTCGACATTTGGCGCAACGATATGATAGAGTGAGACAAGAAGCTGAAGCTCAGGTAATGTTGGATATGACTCATATATATGCGTGCTTGATTGACTTATTTCCATTTTGCTTGCTCTTTCCCTCATAAGTGATCTACAATATATTGCATGACCCAATTTTTGGCTGGTATGTAATTCTCCCTCTGTCCCATTGTGTGTCTTGGTTGACCATGCACACAATTCATGGAAAACATTATAAAATAATACATTTACAAAAATGTCCTTTGACTTATTTGGACATTTATTTTTGGGAATTGGGATGTAAAATAAATTTAGGGACGGAGGGAGTAGAATGTTAAATCTTGCAATGCATGACTAACTAGAACATGACACTCTGTTGTGTGATTTTTATTTACCAGCCTGTTTTTACTTTCTGTTTTGGACCCAGACAGGTTATTGAAGTTTCAAGACGCCAAGCTAGGGTGAGGGAACCTAATAGTAATCCTGATAATGTTCTGAAGTTGGAAGCTGCTGAAGCAAAGCTTGAGGAGCTGAAGACAAACATGGTTGCATTGGGTAAGGAAGCTGCTGCTGCAATGGCTGCTGTGGAGGCCCAGCAACAGAGGTTGACTCTCCAACGACTTATAACCATGGTAATACATTCTGCCTGATATGGATTTATTTACTTGTTCCAATACCAATGTTCTAGAAAATAGGTTTGGAAGAATTTATCAAATTTTGTTATTTGGTTCATTGAAGGTTGAGGCAGAGCGTAATTATCATCAGAGGGTTCTACAGATACTTGATCAGCTTGAGGGTGAGGTATGAATCAAGTTCAATGAGTCTTTCTAGTGGAGTATTGGAGCATTGTGTCTCTTTGATTTAATTTGGATCCTTTTGTAACTGTTCTGCATGTTAGATGGTGGTGATTAACATTATTTGTTGTCCTGTCACCAATAGATGTTGTCAGAGCGTCAACGAACTGAAGCTTCTCCTGGTCCAGCCAGAAATAGTATGCCTCCACCCCCATCCTATGATGAAGTCAGTAGTGTATTTGCTTCTCAGACATATGATGGCTCAACAGATGGCATGGGTTACTTCTTAGGCGAGGTAACTCTTATTTTGGCATCATTCTGCAATTATAGTTAATGAAAGTGTTTCACTCTTTATACTAGTTGACTTTTCATTGTTTCTTTTTGCTGCCAGGTCATACATTCATATCAAGCTGAGTCTGATGTGGAGTTGACTTTATCAGTTGGTGATTATGTTGTTGTCCGAAAGGTTCCATCAATTTTCTTCACTGTATGCTTGCATTTACAATGATTTTCTCTGATTTTCTGTATCTGAAGTTTTTGTAATTTTTTTTGGGCTGGTTTGCCTTTTTAATTCTCCATGTTGAGTTCATGTCAGTTTACGAGCATTTACTATAAAATCTAGAAAATAATGCATTATCATATCAATGAATTTATTACCATGGACGCTGTTTCATGCTGATGGACACTGTTTAGTCTAGAAGGTTGGTGTTAGGCTGGTACCCGAACATACTCATGTTAGTTAATTGGAGCAGATGCTTGCTGTACAAAAATTAAGGGTAAGTTATGCTGACCTACCCTGAGGTTTGGGGAAAATATAGTATATTTCACAGTTTTGGCATAATTATATTAACCTCTCCAACAATGACAACAAAGTTATGGACCTGATGACTAATAAAATTACAATTTTACCCTACTGTGTCATAATGAATTTACCATTTTAACCTTATACACATAACCAAAGCCTAGCCCACCTTCCCTTTTTTCTTTTCTTATCCCTCAGCGGAGGTGTGACACACACACACAGCCTCCATCATCCACTCGTGCTCGCAGCTATATCGCACACCGTTGCCGCCTTGAACCACCACCACTGTGAACCATGATTGGACTCTAATAGCCACCACGAACAGCCACTATGAACCATGATCGTTCTCCAACATCGATGATCGACCAGTGCCTTGAACAGCCACCGTGAACCACGATCGGCCATTGCCTTCGAACAACCACTGCATCCTGTGGCCTCCAACATCAGAGTTCTCTTCCCCTAATTTTTTTCAATTTTTTTTTTTTTGGTTTCATTTCGTTGTTGATGAGGAGGAGGGGGAAGGCATTGAGCGGATGAAGGATGTGGCGTGGGCGTCGTTGGGGTTTCCTTCAATTTTTTCGGTTGAAGTTTTTTGAAAATTTGGGTGATTTGGAGTAGGGGTGGTGGTTTGAGGTGGAAACAGTAGTGGAGGTGAGAAAAGGGAGAAAAAGGGGGGATGGAGGTGGCAATCGGTGAAGTAGAGAGGTGGAGTGGAGGTAATGAACTGTGATTGATTGAGGTGGCGACTAGTGATGGAGGGAAGTAGAGGGGGCTGGGAAAGGCAGTGGTCCGTAACAAGGGAGGGAGACATGATGGGCATACACACACACACATATATATATATTTATGTATAGATAACAAAACGATGCCCAATTTAGTCTCCATTTGATCGGGGTCTGGGAGGGGAAAACAATTAAATATATTCGATAAATAAAGAAGTAAAATAATAAATTTAGTTTTGTTTTAAATGAGAAGGGTAACATCACAAAATACTTTTAGTTTTAAACCGGTACTTCACTTCAGTGTTGTGGGCGAAATTGTTAACAAATTTTATAGTTGAGGGAGGTTTGTCTAATTATGTCAAAACTATGAGTCTTCTTGTAATTTTGCCAAACCTTAGAGGAAGTCATTGTAATTTACCCCAAAATTAATTTCATCTTAAGATAAATTTGTTCTACGTGATTCATCTCAACTTAACAAATGTGTAACTGCAGTTAATATTGCCTTAAGTGACAGTTTCTTAACTTGGTGCTTATTCATTTTGTGGACACCTATTTTGCCCAACATCTCAACACTCTTGACAGTTGATAATTTTACGAGACTTCTGACATTGGTAGTCCTTTCAAATTCATAGGTCATGTTTAATATTCTTTAAATCACTTAATTTTGGAAGTAACATATGATTCTTTGAAGTTCATGTGAAATAGTCTTTTAGTTCTTCTATATTTGTTGGTTTCATAATCTTGACCATTGAAATTCCGGAGATGCAAGTGATTTGTTTGTGTTTGGGAAACCTGTGAGTGCATGGCATCTGCTTGTTTCTAAAGCCAGATTTATTTGAATAAAAACAACTAAATTTTGATATTTTTGCCCCTCTACAGCCCAAAAGTCATGGAATCCCACCGTTGCCACTCTCTATGCTGCATCACCTTGTGGAGCATTGCTGCCATTGGTCCCCTAATGAAAAACTAGTGTGTTTTATAGTATTTCTTCAGATAAATTACACTTTACCTCCCATAGTTAGGCTAAAAAACATGGTGCCCCCTTGAATTTTATTTTGTGGCACTAAACCTCCTTGAAGTTAGAATCAAAGTGCCAAAACTGACAACTGTAACAGAAAACGTTGATAGACTAAATTGCCTCTGTTATTTCACTCTTCTCTTCTGCTTCTGTTCCTTTCTTTGTACCACTTCAGTACATAGCATTCTTTGGGTTCATTTCTTTAAATTGGAATCACAAAATTTGAACACAACCATTTCATGAATCGATGTTTTAATTGATGCTTATTTTTATGCCAAAGCCGTGAGTTGCTATGCCTTCATCCAAAATGGTGCATTAAGAAAAAAAGGCATATCGGTCTTGCTTGCTGCAAGAAACTATTGTTATTATTGTTGGTTAATAGCCCATACATTGAGAACAGGAGATGTAACAACAAAGGATATGCCTCGTACATCATTACTTATAACACAACATATATTGGAGACATTGAAATGTTGGTAGTATGACCTTGTTGAATGGCTCATTTTCTGCTGCTCCATTTACTGAATCTTATATAACCATTGCCACTGCTTCAAATTCTATGTGCGTGTGTGTGGCAAATACCTGTAAATGCGGATGTAGCTTATCCTATTGGATTAGTTGCAATTACATGTAAAAGGTGTACTGCTTTCTTATGCTAATCATTTGTTGAAACCTTTAACAGGTACCCTCTCTATAAGCTTAATTGTTTTTAAATTTCCAAATCAAGAAAATAATTTTGAGATGACTGTATTATCTGGTTTGACATGTAATTTCTCTTTCTGTTTCCCCCTCCTTGAGAGAGTAGAGAATGGTTGTGGTGACTGTGGGTGGTTGTGATTGAGAGGGTGATGGGTGTGCTTTGCGTAGTGTCATAAAGTAAACTTTGAGGGGGACACCGTCTTTTGGCCTAACCTCAAGGGGGCAGACTGTAATTTACCCTATTTCTTTACCCTTTCTTTTTGTTTGTGCCTTTTTGGTGATGAACAGCAGCAGCATCCTTGCCTCCTTGGTGTTCACTGAGGCTGACAGGCCATTTGTTACAATCTTTGTGGATTAAAAAATGAAAAGAAATCAGTAACTGCATATTGGTAATGTTAGAATCGAAGTACCTCATTTTATAATTATTTTTTTCCTGCTCCTAATTTTGTTATTTATATTTATAAAGCTGTTGTTTGAATTGCCACACTGTTCTGGCTTCTCGTTGGTATTATCACTATTATGATTTGGTAACAATGCTTTTGCCCCATCTAATTCCTTGAAGCAAATATTGAAATTCTTATTTAAATTGTTATGAACCCTTTTTTCATCGAGTTTTTGCTGTATATCTATTGCTGTGTGTTCCAGTTACGAATTGCAATTACTTTTATCTGTCATGCCAATGTCTATTCTTTGTGTTTGTGGCAGGTGTCAAACAACGGTTGGGCTGAAGGTGAATGCAAGGGGAAAGCTGGTTGGTTCCCCTTTGGATATGTAGAAAGACGAGATCGTGTTCTTGCTAGCAAGGTGGCTGAAGTATTTTAACTATTTGTTAGGTTTGCATTTAGCATTCCTACAGGTGGTGCATGCAAAGTTTAAGCTTTTGATCTTTGTTGGCTGATGTTTGTCCTGCTTGATTGCTGCCGTCATGAACACAAACATATTTTCATGTGTTAGGAAGGTACGGGATTCTGTGTCCTAACTCACTTTTAGCCGTACGATCATGCCTCAAGATTTTCACCACATTTTGTTGCTGAAAGTGCCTTGGGATAGAAAGACAGAAATTTGGGGGACACAGAATCCCTGACTGTTAAAGAACAAGGAATGCTTTGTTTTAATTCCTCCTAGTTACAATTTTCTATACAAACTCCATTTTTGCTGTAATTTCAACTTATTGTTGTGGCATATTATTTTCAATTTTCTTTTGGAAATTACGTCTAGTTTGACCTGTTCTTCCTTTTTGCGGTATTTAATCCTTCGCTTATTATCTACAAAATTGACCGGACTCCAATTAATTTCATGGGCCTTGTTCGATTAATTGGCCCACTAAATGGGGGAATGGCTCCTCTTTGTATCACTATTTGTCGTACTCTATGTTGTGGGTTTCACTTTGGGTTCACAATGATAATCTGAATAGTTCATCTCAAATCTATTGATGAATAAATGAATAAATTGTATATTTTATAAAATGGATGGTTTAACTTTAAACTAATAGTTGTCATTCATTTTAAAAAATAAAATATAATTTATTTATATTTATTGATATCTGATAAAATTAATATTTTGCATACCACAACGTTACTGTTGAGTATACGAGATATTCAAATTATTACTGCGGACCTAAAATGAACTCACAAAGTGAAATATGGAGGGAAGCGTGTGATCAACATGTTTTGTGATGGACATTTTGTCATAAATTCAGACTGAAGGTTTTGGGACAATTGTGAAGTTAGATGACTTTAATTTTGAGCAGATTTTCAATCCCTAACATTATGTTTGGTTGGGAGATTTGGGAAGGGATTTGAAAATGAAAAAAGGAAAAGATATATGAAATTAGATGAAATGTAGGTATATTTTATTCTCATTGCATTTACCTTTTCTTTTTTCCTTTTTAAATCCCTTTCCAAATCCTTAAATCAAAACATAACATAAAGGATGATTACACAATTATTTCTCTAAAATTGGACCCCCATTCTTCTCTAGATGTGTCTATGATGACGATAATCTAACGTTGCCGGACCAAAAAGAGTAATGTTAAGGATTTTTAAAATATTATAAATTTTTTTTATATAATATTTATATGGGTGTGAGATTCGACTTACACTTAAGTATTATATAGATTTTTTTATAATTTTTTTGAAATTTCTATCATTAATGGACTGAAACGAGGGTTGGGAGTCTTATGTGACATATGCACATAGTGATTTTCGGCAATGAGAAGGTGAACATATTGTGATAAAATTTGGCAAATCGATTATTTTGTGCGTTGAAATTTGTGAATCTATTATGTATGTACATGACATTAACTTGTATCTACTCACATATAATCTCTCTTTAACCCTAATCCTATTAATCAAATGACACCTAGTCTTCATTTTTATCGCATATTTTTGTGTTTTTAATTTGATTGTTTTGTATATTAATTTCTAAAATTTGATTTTGAATAACATCATGCATTTGAAAAAATCTATAAGTTTTGCATCAAGATTCAGAATTTTTATTTTTAATTTTTTTAGTTTTATTTTTTAATTTTTTTTGGGGTTTACAAATGTAAAAAAAAATTAAAGTTATATGCTCATTGATATTCTTTTTTATTTTATATTTTAACTCGCTCAACCCTGCTCAAATTGTTATTTTAAATTCTTCAAAATATTCAATCAACCTATAGGTTTGAAGATAGGTGTGTTGGCAACGGATTGAAAAGTTCTCAATCTGCTACGATACCCTCTATATAAATTACGTATATTACCAATTACATTGACAAAAATATTTTGAACTAATCAATTTAAAAGTGAACAAAATATTGGAAGATTAGTACTACAACAAAAATAAACAAATATTCGTGATGAACGAAAACCCGACAAGTGGTCTATGCAGCTGGAATGTAATGTCGTATAGAGAGGAAAAGCGCAACAATAGTTGTTGTATGTCAAGCCTTAAGGGAGAACTAATTATTGGACTCAATAATGATAACACGTTGAGTTAGAATTTCAAAATTATTGAATAATTATTTTGCAAGAGATTTATCTCAGTGGTGAAATGGACGAGTAAGCAATTTTACATGTGTGATGACCTTCATTGGTGTTTGGGAACTTGGTTCCCAGATTTTTTTCTCATTTTTTTTCACTAAAAGACAAATGTTTTGTAAAAAAAAAAAAAAAAAAAAAAAAAAAAAAAAAAAAAAAATCCAAACAAAATATCACATCCAACCTCATAATTATTTCACTTTTTTTCTCACAAACATCACATTCAACCACAAAAAAATCCAACTATCTTCCCAAACACTAAAATTTTTTTATTCAATAATATCCTACAACTAAAAAAACTTACATAAAAACCCACTTCCCAAACACCCACTATATATTCATTTTTGAGAGCCCTAAGCCCTTTTACTGCCTACTTAATTTCTATATCAACTAACTAATTATTTTTGGATGTCTAATATGCACTATTTAAAGATTTGATTGCATTTTGATTGGTTACAAATTTTGATAAGCACATGAATTCATAAAGAGTACTGGTTGATGTTATCCATGGATTAGTGAACTATAATTCATCTTTAATTAATGCCAGAAAACTAATATTATTGACATTTACTCAATTTCTTGAAACCTTATAGTAAGGAAAGTGGGCACGGGCTATTAGGGCTGAGAAAAAAAGAAAAAGAAAAAAAAAATTGTAAATCAGTCACGGACTGAAATATAGGTGGAACTCTTTAACATTGTGTTTGGTTGGGATATTTGTGAAGAGATTTGAAAAGAAAAAAAGGAAAAGATAAGTGAAATATGAATAAAATATATTGATATTTCACCTAATTTCACACATCTTTTCCCTTTCACTTTTCAAATCGCTCAACCAAATATAGCGTAAGGGTATTATTACCCAAAGGTTACAACTACTTACCCGACGGTGAACCTATAGCCATAATATACAGAATTCATTTTAAAATTCTCACCTCTATATCCCCTCATCTTAGAAAAATAGAATGATCCAGGAAAAATTCTATTAATTGAATCAAATTTGTAACTGCCAATATAGCAGAATGATACCATGGGATGACATTACTTCCCCAGAATCTTGGGTGGTACAAAATACAGTACCACCGCAACCTATCCTTAATAATAGTATAGATCAAATAGTACAAACTGTAGATGGGGATGTAGTCCTCAATTTCCAAACAACTTTGCCACAATTATCTAGCAGCCAATCCTCTAGGAGCTTACCTCCTTATAGAGTAACTTTGCTAGTATCTTCTAGACAATCAATTTCTGATCCATTAGAACCTGTGATAGCTGTCAGAATATCCGAAAATCAAATACCTTATAGAGTATATAACAGAAGGCTAGAAAATCATAGGGAAAGCCCTATGGCCAGCGAAATGGACTTCAAATTTTAATGGATTTTACACCGAATAGTGACGTTAGTAAATATACTAATAATGAAGTTTAGAATCCAAAATACCAAGAATTCAGAAAGTGATATTTCTCTTTTTATAAGACAAAATAATTGACATTCTTTAAAAACCAATTTTACTACTATACGGAGTGCAAATATCCGTCGTTGTCCGTACTCCTTGTGTCCAAGCTGCGCTCCACTCTGATCGACCTGAGAACACAATGACGATGAGCTACCTGGCGGTATACTGCCGGAAAACCCTCTGACAATCAAGTTAGCACACAGGGAGAGAGAGAAAAGAGAGGAGATAAAGTGGTAGGTGAGTTGTGATCATAAGATGTTCTCTCCCTGAGTATGGGGGTGTAGCACCGTTTATATACCTTCTGCGCGCTCCTCTGCGTCCATTCATCTTTGGACGCGCGGACCTGCTCTCCTCTCCCATTTTCCCAAGTGTTAGCGTAAATACAACTAAACACCCCCTAACAAAACCGCCAAATGGTTCTGGTGCGAACGGATAGCATGGTTCCTTGCCATCACACTGAGACCACATCACGACTGTGATATTCACCCGGTTTAACTGGAGGATCCCGCTGCGGCTTAGCCGCTTAGCCGACCTCCTTAGTTTTGACCTAGATACTACCCGGTCGGACTGATCTGTGGAAGACTACACCAGTCTAGCTCGACAGAGTGAATATGGTTAACCGGGCTAATGATCTAAGACTGCTTCGACTGGACCGAACCGGGGCCCTAACTGAGCGCGCCCAGTAGCCGTATGAACCTAGCTCGGTCACTGCGCTTGGCCCAACTTTGCTCGGTCCAAACATGCTCGACCCAATGTCGATTCATGAAATCTCCCTCTCAAGTACCATTTAAACATAAATAAAAAAATAATCTCATTTAATGAATGGTTTTATGACTATGTCACAACAATGGAAATTTTATCTAGATCACAACTATGTACTTTAGAATTTTTTTATAAAACTTGGATTACTTCTAATGGCAATTTGATCCAAGCTATTCATCCTCCAACTGAACCCCTAGTACTTGTCCTTAGTACTATCTCCTCTTCAGCAGAACCATTAGTTGTATCTATTCATATAAAACCAACAACTGAACAAAATAAATTAAATGAACCAATCAAAGTCTCTGACTTAAATCATGTTTTGAAATAGTATAATTATACAAATCTCCATTTTCAAACGGTTGGGCAACAACTCACAAGAATTGAAGAATCCGCACAAACATTAATGGCGAAGGACATTGGTGCCTCATCCACCTAAAATAACCCAAAACAGACAACGAATTTGAAACCTCCTCTGGATGTAAAAGATTTTTTATTAAAACCATCCAAATAGCATGAATAATTTTTAGAAACTATAATTGGGCAAATTAAGTGTCCTAATAATTCTGGATCCAATTTAAATGTTTTATCCCAAACACAATTCATCCAATTAGATGAGAAAGATGAAGATGATATTATGTTACGACCCAAACCCGCCCCTATGGGTTTAGCATCATAACTGGCCAGTAATCCGTGATTACCGAAGGCCTGCTTAACAGTGAGGACAGTAATACAGAGTACAGGGGCTGGCGGAAGCCAAAACAGTAATTAAAAGATGTCCAATGAGCTGTGACAGTCTGTATGCAAAAAGACTTTTCATAACACATTCACATTCGGATCAAAAGCAGTATGTACATACATCATATACAGGTATTCAGGACAGGGACCTAATCCCTATCAAAATAGTACAGTGCCAGTCTAAATAGTCTATACAAAACAGAAACAGAAAGGTGAACCTAAAACACCCTATACGCAGCCTTGGCTTGGCAGCACTTGGAACCTCGGAGTGAGGCACATTGGTTGGCTTGACAAAAAGGGAGTTTAACCCAACACTCCTAGCTCCGCTCCGGTGCCTGAACACCTACATATATATATATATATAAACAGTGAGCTAAAGCCCAGTGAATAACATATGCGTAAAGAGGTTAAGAATAAATGTCCTTCCAATATTTAAAACACTCATTTATAACAGTATATCAGTCGTTCAGTTTGTGGCACATATTTCATGCTATAACAGTCATTCATAAACCATAATAGTCATATGTGGTACATCCAATAGCAAACAGTACAGTAGGTCTTAACAGACCGAACAGTCAGTTGATGGCCATCATATCAGTAAACAGTAGTGGTTCCAACATGGGAACCGATAGAGATCTCTGTAACAGTAATAGTACAGTAACAATAATTACTAAGGATGCCACAAATACAGTTTGTAAATAGGACAAATATTCATTCAGTAAGAAATATCATTTCAGAAAGTAGTACAGTTGATCATTTAGAAAACTTTCATGATTGAACATATTTTTACAACATTGTTACTCACAAAGTTCTGGGCTACAGATAGGCTAGTGAGCGTCCTCGGATGCCAACCCTACACAGTTACAGGATGAACACACATTTGGGAAACAATAGCTTAGTCCCTAACTTGACTCGGTGTGGTTCTATAGCATTATCCTCATTAAGATGTCTTAAACATGCCCTAGGAATGCCTAGGATGGAATGAGGATGCAAAGATGCACTTTAAAACACTTTTCAGAATTTTCAGAAAACAGGGGTTTCGCTCGAGCGTGGCTTTCTACGCTCGAGTGGACATGCAGATAAAGGTCTCCGCTCGAGCGTGACTTTTTCCGCTCGAGCGGACTGTAAGCTACAGTAAAAGTACTGGATGCACGAAATTCACGTTCGATGGGCGCTCGATACCCGCTCGAGCGTGCATTCCCTCACTCGAGCGGACTGTAAACGGATGAAAAGTACTGGATACACGCATTTCACGCTCGAGCGTTACTTTCTCTGCTCGAGCGGATTGCATGAACACAGGTTGTACGCTCGAGCGTGAAGTTCCCTGCTCGAGCGTGAGTTCAAATTCTGGAAATTCCAGATTGAACCTCCAAGCTCAAACTCAACTTTTAACACATCAAATTCGATCCTTTTGGGCTAATTTTCTGGAAAACACTTTACAACTCATAATATGACATGTTTTGAAGATCAATTTGAGAAATCAAAGCCCAAAGGTAGTTCAATAAAACACAATTCAAATGCAAGTATGAAGAACAATGCAAAATCATACATGCATGAGTTCCCATGAACTCTAATGCCTCAAAACATAACCAAAAGCAAGATTGAGCTCAAAATCATGGTGAAATCATGGACTATAACAAAAATGTGGACATGCATGTGGAAATTCATGAAGAACAACTCCCAAAATCCAAGAATATGTGCATGCATGCAGAATTGAGCCTCAAATCAACTCTTACAATTTAATTCTTGACTCTAAACTCTAATCCACCATGAACCATGCAAGAAGTAACTAAAATTCACAATGGAGAAGATGAATTCTCTACCTTAGGTCCTCAATTTCAAAGGTAGAAGCTCAAATATGCAATGAATTCTTCAATTCCTCTAGATTCAAACAAGACTTGAAGAGATCAACTTGTTCTCCTACTCTCCCTCTCTCAAACGGTTTGGTCTTGAACACAAAAGGCTGAATTATGGTGTGTCAACATGTATGAGGTATAAGGAGTGTAGGTCTAGGATTGTCCACTAAGTGGCAAAATAGTAGATAAGTCCAACTAATGTAATTTAACCTTATTTAATCTAATTTAATCATACCAAATCAAATTTCAATTAAATATACCATAAAATCACATAAATTCTAATTAGCATAAAACACTAATCAATTTCAGATTTGGCCGCCGCTAAGGCCTTCAATTTGCAGTTAAAACATAAAACATGAACAGATAATTTAGCAGTCAAACAGATAGATTTGCATTTAAACTAATACACTCAATCAATCAGTTCAAAATTTCAGTCGATCAGTCAGTCAACATGCTTAATCATAGATTAGCACCAATCAGTGGTGAGGGTTGTCACAGTCCCCCCTCCTTACAAAGAGTTTGGTCCTCCAAACTCGAATTACCTTCATTTTGGAAGAACACTGGATTCAGTGGGAACAATTCAGGATATCTCTTCATCATATCGTTTTCCCTTTCCCAAGTGGCATACACGCCACCATGTTTTTGCCAGTCAACTTTCACTAACGGAATTTCCTTGTTCCTCAACTTCTTGATCCGTCTGTTTACAATCTGAATAGGCCGTTCTTCATAAGTGTAGTCGTCACTTAGTACTACACGGGTAGGCTCAATCACATGGAAGGGATCCCGAAGGTAATCCCTCAACATTGAAATATGGAACACGTTATGCATATGCTCCATTTCAGGAGGAAGCGCTACTTGATACGCCACCGGATTAATCTTCTCAATAATCTCATATGGTCCAATATATTTCGGCGCTAGCTTACCCTAGACTCCAAAACGAGTCTGGCCTTTCATCGGTGTCACCTTAACAAAAACGTGATCACCTACTTCATATTCTCTGTCTCGCCTTCGAACATCCGCATAACTTTTCTGCCGGCTCTGTGCGGTTTTCAGTCTCTGTTGAATCAGTTTCACTTTTTCAGTAGTCTCCTATACAATCTTGGGCCCAAGCAAAGGCCCATCTCCAACTTCTGCCCAGCAAATCGGAGATCGACATTTTCTGCCATACAAAGCTTGAAAAGGCGCTATACCAGTGCTTGAATGAAAACTGTTGTTGTAGGCGAATTCAACCAACGGTAAGTGGCTTTCCCAATTTCCCTGAAAGCTAAGGACACACATTCTCAGTAAATCCTCCAGAGTCTGGATGGTTCTTTTTAACTGGCCATCTGTCTGAGGATGGTAGGCACTACTCAGTCTCAGTTCAGTATCCAATGCTGTTTGCAAACTTTGCCAGAATCTCGATGTAAACTTTGAGTCCCTATCAGAAACAATAGACACATGCATTCCATGCAATCTAACAATTTCATCAATATAGAGTATAGCCAATTTGTCCACATTATAAATTGTTTTGACAGGTAAGAAGTGAGCAGATTTAGTCAGTCTATCAACAATAACCCAAATTGAGTCCATACCTTTACTGGAGCGAGGTAAACCAACAATAAAATCCATGGTGATATGTTCCCATTTCCACTCCGGTATCGGTAAGGGCTGCAGTAAGCCTGCGGGTCGTTGATGTTCAGCTTTGACTTGTTGGCAATGAAGACATTTCGACACAAAATCAGCAATTTCTTTCTTCATTCCCGGCCACCAGAAATTCAGTTTCAAGTCTTGATACATTTTTGTATTTCTTGGATGGATAGATAGTTTCGAATTGTGGCCCTCTTGTAGAATTTTTCTTTTCAGTTCAGAATCACTCGGTACACATAATCTTCCCTGGAATTTCAATACGTTGTTATCAAATTTGAAATCCGGTCTCGGTTTGGATTCCCGTTCATCTAGGACCTTTTTCAAAAAGTCATCTAGTTGCTGTTTCTCTTTAATCTCCTCAATAAGTGCCGGTTGAGCACAAATGGCAACTAAGGTTCCACCTTGTTCGCGCAAAACAATCTCGATTTCAAAATTTTCAAGGTCACATAGCAATTCTTTCTGCCCGGTGAGTAGACAAGCTAAATTTCCAATCGATTTCCGACTCAGTGCATTGGCAACGGTGTTAGCTTTCCCCAGATGGTACAAAATTTGCAAATCATAGTCTTTTATCAATTCTAACCATCTCCGTTGTCTCATGTTCAGTTCTTTCTGTGTGAAAAAGTATTTCAAACTCTTGTGGTCTGTATACACCTCACATGTCGCCCCATAAAGGTAGTGACGCTAGATTTTCAGTGTGAACACTACTGCAGCAAGTTCCAAGTCATGGATCGGGTAGTTCTTTTCATGCGGTCTCAATTGTCGGGAAGCATACGCAATCACTTTACCATTCTGCATTAAAACACATCCCAAACCCTTATAAGAAGCATCACTAAATATGGTAAAACCATCTGTACCTGAGGGTAGGGTAAGAATTGGTGCAGTCACAAGTCGAGTCTTTAGCTCTTGAAAAGCTGATTCTCTCTGGTCAGTCCAATCAAATGATATTCCCTTATGAGTTAACTGAGTCAATGGTAAGGCAATCTTGGAGAAGTCTTTCACAAATCTCCTATAATACCCAGCTAAGCCTAAGAAACTTCGAACTTCTGTAACATTAGACGGTCTGGGCCAATTCACTAACTCCGAAAGGCATAACAAGAAACTCGTAGTGTCCATACCTCGTTCGAAAGGCAGTCTTTTCAATGTCCCCTGTCTTGACTTTCAACTGGTGGTATCTAGATCTAAGGTCAATTTTGGAGAACATTTGGGCACCCTGTAACTGGTCAAATGAATCGTCAATATGAGGCAATGGATATTTATTTTTCACTGTTACCTTGTTCAGTTCACGGTAGTCAATTCAGAGTCTCAATGAGCCGTCTTTCTTTTTCACAAATAAGACCGGTACGCCCCACGGCGAAGTACTGGGCCTGATGAACTTCTTATCTAACAGTTCTTGTAGCTGAACTTTCAACTCTTTCAATTTAGTTGGTGCCATTCTGTAAGGAGTTTTAGATACTGGCTGTGTACCCGGAATCACATCAATGGTGAACTTAATCTCCCTATCAATCAAATCCCCTGGCAAATCATCTGGAAAAACATCTGGGAATTCTCTGACTATAGGAATACTGTTCACATCATTTTTAGCATCAGTAGGTACAGTAAATACACAACACAGATACGCTTTACACCCCCTTTTTAATCAGTTTAAAAGCTTTCATGGATGAAATCAGATATGGGGGAGGTACTACACCAATTCCATTAAACATAAATTCAGGCAATCCAGGTGGACGGAAAATAACTTGTTTTGTCACACAGTCTATGGTAGCATGATATTTTGTTAACCAGTCCATTCCCAATATCATATCAAAATGATCAATGTTCAATGGCAGTAAATCAATATACAAATGTGCATCTCCAACAATAATCTCACATGTAGGGTACATATAAGCACAAGTCATGGATCCTCCAACAGGTGAAGATACAGCTAACAGATAGTTCATAGGTTCCAGTGGTCTATTTAATTTTCGCGAAAAAGCATGCGATACATATGAATGTGTAGACCCCGAATCAATCAGAACATAAGCATTTTGAGCACAAATTGAGAGTATACCTGACACAACGGTCTTGGTATTCTGTACATCTCCCGGTACGAGTGCGAACACTCGGCCTTGCCTCATAGGCTCTTTTCCAGTGGCTTTAGGGTTGGGTTTTGGTGCGGCAGTTGATGCTGCGGCGCTGGCTACAGCTTTACTATTGTCCAGAGGAGTGGAAGGGCAATCTTTAACCATGTGGCCCACCTTGCCACACCTATAACAAGCACCAGATATTTTATAGCAAACCCCTTTATGTTTCTTACCACATTTAGAATAGGGCGGTATGGAACCACTTCCCTGACTGGAACTGGTTGTTGACCCTATATTCTGCTTTTTGTTCGATGAATTATTTCGGCCTTTCTTGAACTTGAAGCCTCATCTCTTACCGCGCCATTCAATTCCCGGTGTTTCAGTCTGTTTCAGTGCCTCGATGTTCGACTCAGCCATTATTGCTCGGTCAAGAACATCCACATACTTAAGCAGTTTCAAAACATTAATTCTGTCAAGGATTTTAACATTAAGGCCGCCTTCAAACTTCCTGGCCTTTTTGTAATCAGTATCTACCATGTGTGGTGTATATCTGGCGAGTTCAGTGAATTTCAATTCGTACTCGGCTACGGACATATTGCCTTGTCTCAGTTGTTCAAATTCAGTTACTTTTCGATCCCTAACACACTGAGGAAAGTACTTTTCAAAGAAGGCTTCTTTAAATTGAGCCCAAGTCATAGTGTTGTTGGTGTCACGGATAAGCATCCACCACCGCCTAGCTTCCTTTTGCAAAGTAAAGGTAGCCAATAGCACCTTATGTGCTTCAGAACACGGAAATACCTCGAACAATTTCTCTGTTTCTAGCACCCATGCTTCGGCCTTTAACGGTTCAAGGCCTCCCTGAAAGGATGGCGGTTTCATCTTGCTAAACTTCTGTGTCAGAGCTATTATATCATCATTAACAGGTGGCTCTAGCTGTACTGGAGGAGGTGGGGGCTGTTGGTTCTATTGTTGCCTTAGATTCTCAGTTAATAGTTCCACCATTCTCTCCAGCCTTGCCATTCTTGCCTCAGAAGATTCGGATTCATCAGCATTCCTTGAATTATCCATTTCACTATAGACAATTACAGCAATAATAAACATAGGCAGTTGCATACTTAAACACATTAGTACATTGGCACAGATATTCATGTCATGGCCACACACACTTTTCAATGCTCATGCAATGCCCTAATCACTTTTCTACGACATTCTATAGCTCATTTGGACACGTGTGTGTAGTATAACTCGTGGTTTAGCATCGCTCTGATACCACTCTGTCACGACCCAAACCCGCCCCTATGGGTTTAGCACCGTAACCGGCCAGTAATTCGTGATTACCGAAGGCCTGCTTAATAGTGAGGACAGTAATACAGAGTATAGGGGCTGGCGGAAGCCAAAACAGTAATTAAAAGATGTCCAATGAGCTGTGACAGTCTGTATGCAAAAAGACTTTTCATAACACATTCACATTCGGATCAAAAGCAGTATATACATACATCATATACAGCATTCAGGACAGGGACCTAAACCTTATCAGAACAGTACAGTGCCAGTCTAAACAGTCTATACAAAACAGAAACAGAAAGGTGAACCTAAAACACCCTATAAGCAGCCTTGGCTTGGCAGCACTTGGAACCTTGGAATGAGGCACATTGGTTGGCTTGACAAAAAGGGAGTTTAACCCAACGCTCCTAGCTCCGCTCCGGTGCCTGAACACCTACATATATATATATAAACAGTGAGCTAAAGCCCAGTGAATAACATATGCGTAAAGAGGTTAAGAATGAATGTCCTTTAGTATTTAAAACAGTAAGTTATAACAGTATATCAGTCATTGAGTTTGTGGCACATATTTCATGCCATAACAGTCATTCATAAACCATAATAGTCATATGTGGTACATCCAATAGCAAACAGTACAGTAGGTCTTAACAGACCGAATAGTCAGTTGATGGCCATCATATCAGTAAACAGTAGTAGTTTCAACATGGGAACAAACAGAGATCTCTGTAACAGTAACAGTACAGTAACAATAATTGCTAAGGATGCCACGAATACAGTTCGCAAATAGGACAAACATTCATTCAGTAAGAAATATCATTTCAGAAAGCAGTACAGTTGATCATTCAGAAAATATTCATGATTGAACATATCTTTATAACATTGTTACTCACAGAGTTCTGGGCTACAGATAGGCTAGTGAGCATCCTCGGATGCCAACACTACACAGTTACAGGATGAACACACACTAAGTTGCACGTTTGGGAAACAATAACTTAGTCCCTAACTTGACTCGGTGTGGTTCTATAGCATTATCCTCATTAAGATGTCTTAAACATGCCCTAGGAATGCCTAGGATGGAATGAGGATGCAAAGATGCACTTTAAAACACTTTTCAGAATTTTCAGAAAACAGGGGTCTCGCTCGAGCGTGGCTTTCTACGCTCAAGCGGACATGCAGATAAAGGTCTCTGCTCGAGCATGATTTTTTCCGCTCGAGCGGACTGTAAGCTACAGTAAAAGTACTGGATGCACGGAATTCACGCTCGATGGGCGCTCGATACCCGCTCGAGACACAAGTCCTCGCTCGAGCGTGCATTCCCTCGCTCGAGCAGACTGTAAACGGATGAAAAGTACTGGATACACGCATTTCACGCTCGAGCGTTACTTTCTCCGCTCGAGCGGATTGCATGAACACAGGTTGTACGCTCGAGCGTGAAGTTCCCCGCTCGAACGTGAGTTCAAATTCTGGAAATTCCAGATTGAACCTCCAAGCTCAAACTCAACTTTTAACACATCAAATTCGATCCTTTTGGGCTAATTTTCTGGAAAACACTTTACAACTCATAATATGACATGTTTTGAAGATCAATTTGAGAAATCAAAGCCCAAAGGTAGTTCAATAAAACACAATTCAAATGCAAGTATGAAGAACAATGCAAAATCATACATGCATGAGTTCCCATGAACTCTAATGCCTCAAAACATAACCAAAAGCAAGATTGAGCTCAAAATCATGGTGAAATCATGGACTATAACAAAAATGTGGACATGCATGTGGAAATTCATGAAGAACAACTCCCAAAATCCAAGAATATGTGCATGCATGCATGAATTAAGCCTCAATTCAACTCTTACAATTGAATTCTTGACTCTAACCTCTAATTCACCATGAACCATGCAAGAAGTAACTGAAATTCACAATGGAGAAGATGAATTCTCTACCTTAGGTCCTCAATTTCAAAGGTAGAAGCTCAAATATGCAATGAATTCTTCAATTCCTCTAGATTCAAGCAAGACTTAAAGAGATCAACTTGTTCTCCTACTCTCCCTCTCTCAAACGGTTTGGTCTTGAACACAAAAGGTTGAATTATGGTGTGTCAACATGTATGAGGTATAAGGAGTGTAGGTCTAGGATTGTCCACTAAGTGGCAAAATAGTAGATAAGTCCAACTAATGTAATTTAACCTTATTTAATCTAATTTAATCATACCAAATCAAATTTTAATTAAATATACCATAAAATCACATAAATTCTAATTAGCATAAAACACTAATCAATTTCAGATTTGGCCGCCGTTAAGGCCTTCAATTTGCAGTTAAAACATAAAACATGAACAGATAATTTAGCAGTCAAACAGATAGATTTGCATTTAAACTAATACACTTAATCAATCAGTTCAGAATTTCAGTCGATCAATCAGTTAACATGCTTAATCATAGATTAGCACTAATCAGTGGTGAGGGTTGTCACATATTAATCCCTCAATAATTTCTAGATACAACATAGTTTGCAAGATATGCAAGAATCAATAAATAAGATTGAATATTCTCCTTCAACCAGTAAAATTGTTATGATAGGGCCTAGTAGGTATTATTACCATACACCAACTCCACAACATATTCTATATTAATAAGATTTTCTCCACACACAGAAATCTTATCATGGTAAAACCATTAATGAGTAGAATATTGACTGTAAATCCAAATATCAAATATTTGAAACAGGTCACTAGATGCTTATGTCAAGCACTATATGTAAACAAAATGAAAATTCCGATCAAACAATTGCCAAATATATTGTTAATGGTTTTACAGGAATCCTCAAGGATGGTGGGACAATATTCTTACTCCTACCCAACAAAATGAAATCTTAAATTCAATAAAAAATATTAAGAATGAGGTAACTCAATTGAATGAAAATCAAGAGGATGCTGTCTACACCCTCTCGCAAACAACTCTCCCACATTTTGCAGGACCAAGAGTTCGAACTACAAACCGTAGTAGAGAGTTACTTCAGGTGCCCCTCTCTTACTTATTTCCAATGGTATAAAAATGTCTTTTTTATAAAAGTCATGCAATGTACAGATGCTAGTAGTGGACATTGGAAGGCGAAATTCATAGATGGCATGCGAAATCTTTTTGTAGAAAAAATGAAGAAAAACTTAGGGATAAGAATGATGGATTACAAATCCCTTACCACCAGGAAACAAATGGTCAATTAATTGCCATAGTTATCCAAGAAGGATTAGCTCTTTGCAATGACCTTAAACTTCAGTATCAAATGAATCAACAAAATTTAACAGCCTGAAGAGAATTAGGAGAATTTTGTGACCAATTTGCTTACGACACCAAAATTTAATATCTTAAATCACAGAAAAAGCAGAGAAGAATAAAATCATATAAGGAACCTTACAAACAGGAAAAACAGTATTCTAAGAAAAGGTCTTTCAATTAGCAATATAAACCAAAAGGTAAATCACCTACTACCTATCATAAAATAGAAAAATCTAAAGCTAAATGTTATAAATGTGGAAAATTTGGTCATTGTCCTAATAAATGCAGAACTAAGGAGAACTTGAAAGAATTAAACATAGAAGGTCTAAAACAACTATTAAATAAAATATAACTTTATTCTTCTGAATTAGAAGCACCATTTGATAGTGAAGATGAACTTTTCGAATTAGATTCTGATACTATTATATCAGAAGATGAGCAACACAATTGTCCTTGCTTATCAAATGTCTATCAATGTTCTATTCTCGAAAATAATTATTGGAAGGCAATCGTTGACATGAATGGACATACTATTGGAGGTCCTAGTATAAATGTCCTGACAAATTAGTAGAAATATTTAATTGAATTAATTGATCAAGTTAAAGGTCCCCAAATGAAGTTGAAACTCTTAGAAGTTTGTTATACAAAAGCACAAAAAGCTCAAATTGAAGAAATTATTCCAATATCACATTACAATATGAAAGAAGTCATGAATAGGCTTGAATCAGGACCACAATCTACTTCTAGACCTTTCAAATCTTCAAGATTTGGACTGAATTAAAAGAATTGAAAAACTTTCACCAGAAAACTGTTAATGATGTCATTCAATTACTATTTCAAATGTCAAAGAATGATAAAAGATCGCTTTAAACAACACATGAATCGGGATATCTAATGCTTTTGAACCAAGTGACCTACCAAAAATGGTATATTAGTATCACTTTGTTATTAACAAGGAATTTATTCTAAAAGATGTGATAGCATTAGTAGACAGTGGTGCTGATATGAATTATGTGCAGGAGGGTCTAATCCCTATTCAATATTTTGAAAAAACCACCCAATCTCTCACTAATGCTAGTGGGCCCAAGATGATAATTAAGTATAAGTTTCTCGAAGTCTTAATCTTTAATCAGTGCATTTGTTTACCAACATCTTTTGTCTTAATCAGAATATGTCTCAAACAATTATCCTGAGAACACCATTCTTATGTCTTTTAATGTCCATAGAGAAAATAGATTCAACACGAATTTTATCACAATTAAAAACCAACCACTAGTTTTTGAATTTATTACTGAACCCTACACTAAAGATTTGAATCAAATCAAGGACGTGATCAATTTCAAAGAAAACCAAATTAATCTTTTCCAAAAAGAAATATCCTTCTTAACCATTAATAAACAATTACAACAACTCTGTCCAGCAAAAAAATCAAAATTTACAAACAAAATTCCTTGTTGAAATTTGCAGTGATGTCCCAAATGCCTTTTGGACAAGAAAGAAGCATATTGTTTGTTTTCCTTATGAACAAAACTTTGATGAGGGCAATATTCCAACTAAAACTCGTCCTAGTCAAATGAAAAAAGAATATTTAGAACTGTGCAAAATAGAAGTAGCAAATCTTTTGAAAAAAAAAAAAATTAATTTGTAAAAGCTACTCCCTTTGGAGTTGCATTGCATTTTATGTTAATAAAAATGCGGAAAATGAAAGAGGTGTTCCTCATTTGGTCATTATTTATAAACCTCGTACTGATGCTTTAAAATGGATTAGGTATCCATTTCCAAATAAGCAAAAATCTTTTAGATAGATTACATGATGTTGTTATCTTTTCAAAATTTGACCTAAAATCAGGGTATTGGCAAGTCGAAATAGTTGAAGCAGATCGTTATAAAATTACTTTCACAATTCTCTTTGGACATTGTGAATGAAATGTTATGCCGTTTGAATTGAAGAATGCACCATTTAAACATATCATGAATGATATTTTTAATGCTCATACTGCATTCTCAATATGTTATATTAATGACATTTGAAATTTTTTCATCATCAATTGACCAACATATTAAACACCTTAATATTTTTAAGAGTGTCATCATAAAAAATGGTTTAGCTATATCAGCCTAAAAAATGAAATTGTTTCAAACATCAGTAAGATTTTTGGGCCATAATATTCATAATGAGATAATTATCCTGATTAACTGAAGTATTGAATTTGCTTCAAAATTTCCAGATAAAATTAAGGATAAAACTCAATTACAAAGATTCGCTGGTAGTCTTAATTATATTACATAATATTATCATAACTTACCTTAAGATGCTGTTATTCTTTACACCAGACTTTGAAAGAATCCTTTCCCCTAGAGTGAAGAACACACCAAAGCTGCTAAGAAAATAAAATTAAAAGCTAAGCAATTGCCCTGTCTATCTCTTCCTAATCCTAACTGGAAAAAAATTGTGAAAACTGATGCCTACAATCAAGGGTACTAAGGTATTCTTAAACAACACAATCCCAAAACTAGTCGAGAAGAATTACTTTGTTTTACATCTGGTATGTGGAAACCAGCAGCCTTAAATTATCTTTCAAACAAGAAAGAATGTCTTTCTATAGTTAAGTGTATCTTAAAATTTCATGATGATTTGTAGAATAAGTATTTACTTCTTAGAGTAGATTGCAATGCTACAAAACAAGTTTTCAAAAAGATGTTGAAAATGTTGTTTACAAACAAATATTTGCAACTTGGCATAATATACTACCATCATTTGATTTTGATATTGAATATATAAAGGGGAATCAAACTTCCTTCCTGATTTTTTACTTAGAGAATTTTTGTAGGGACCACTCATATAATGATATGACTTTACATCGAGGTTGATGTAATACTCGTGGTAAAGGGTCTTCCTCTAACCCACGATCCATAATTGATTTAACGGAAGATTCCCTTTTGTAATCATTTAATCCATGATTCATAAGAAAAATCCAGAATCATCAGAAGAAGAAATAATTTCCAAAGGCATGGATTTTATGAAACAACAATTTCTAAGTTCAGTAACACCAAAACAATGCTAAGTAGAGTAGAAAGATGATATATTTTATGTCATCAATTCACAGTGATGAACAACATAATATGTTTGAATATTTGGTTAGCGAATCTCAAGACCCAGAAGAAGATCGTCCTTCAACCCCGCTATCAGACTATTAGGATGCTATGACTTATGTCACGATAGAGAAGCTGAATAAAGGAAAATATAAAGTTTGATCTGACCTCTTTTGACCGCACTATTAGGACACTAGGCCTCAATAACACTGACACACCAGGCCAAAAATAGTAAAAGTTAAAGTAGCAAAACCAAGATTCCTCTGCTCAACAGAAGTTGGAACTACAGTTGGCACCAACTAAGAAGACAAGATAGATATAAGGATAATCGACTACACCCATTCAGCACACGCCATGTCACGACCCAAACTTGCCCCTAAAAGTTCGGGCATGACCCATACAGAAACCAGCACTTATCCTGATATACGTATCATATGGGGCCTGAATGGAAGCATTTCATATAGTAAAATAACTCACTAGAGCATCCATTGAGCTAAACCTAACATGCCAGGATCACATTCATGAGAGTCATTTATTTTTAGACATACCCATACGCATGCATGACTGCATAAACAATACATTGGTATAGAAAGGGGGTCATAAACATACACTTTAACCTTAGGTAAATAATTAAAGTGCAGGCCAAAATCTAAACAAACTTGACATAAATGCATAGACTTGGTCTGGGAGCCTGGGCATACTGAGGTTGACAATTGAAGGGTGAGCTTCAAGGGTTAAGACGGACTCCCAAAGTGATTACCTATAGAACAGACATAATATAGAATGAGCGAAGCTCAGTGAATAATAACAGTACTGGAATGCATAATTTAAACATAATACGTAGCAATGAATAAGTAAATGTAAAGATCATGTAATTAATCTGTTTCTGTTTTCATTTCATAATGGCTTTAGGCCCAATCTTGTAACATAACGGCTTTAAGCCCTTGAATGGAGTGGTGATATCCCTTGAACATATTAGCCTTAAGCTTGTAAACATGTTGGCACATGGCCCTTGGACATATGGCATGAAGCCCTTAAACGTGTTGGCATTGAGCCCTTGAAAAGTTGACATAAAGTCCTTGAACATACATGTATGAACCCAAGAGGTGTCTTACACGGATTCTAGAGGTAACTCGCATTGCAGCACTTAGTTCCGTGTAGCACTTTGTTTCACATCTTAATAACTTATACATAATGGCCATAGGCCTCATAACTTTCACAGAATGGCTTTCAGCCTCATAACTTTCACATATGTATGGATTCAAGGGGTGGCTCGTACGAATTCTAGAGGTAACTCGCATTGCAGCACTTAGTTCCGTACAACACTTTGTTCCATACCAGAAATACAGAATGGCCTTAGGCCTAATAGATCATACAGAATGGCCATAGGCCCATATTGGCTTTAAGCCTAATTTACGTATGTATGGACTCAAGAGGTGTCTCACATGGACCCTAAAGGTGGCTCACAATGTAGCATTTAGTTCCAAGCAGCACTTTGTTCCATACAGTAATTAATAAGTCTTCCAGACCAAACCGTACATATCATGTCATACTAGAAATGGAAACAAATCATACCTATTCTTAATGCTTGAATCATAAACAGAAATCAAGAGCCATACTTGTAACATATCTGAACTTGTAACATACATGAACTTGTAAAATACATAAATTTGTATCATACCTGAACTTATGACATACTTGAACTTGTAACATGCATGAACTACTGTATTATTACCCCTGGGTAAGGGCCTTGTGCTAAAGATGCCTTAAATACCTTTATATAGATGGACAATCATTCGGTGATTCAAAACGTAATACTTCAGAAAATAAGGCATTTCTTGTCATATCATGTTATCATCGTATGCTTAACAAAGATAGAATCATTCACATTCTCATGAGGGTCACACAATAACGTTAAACTTGGCACTTATGTCATAGATTCTGGATAACTTCCAAGTCATATGTAATATAACAAAATAACTTCAAATTCAATGGATACACATAGCTTTCCAATTATTCTGATGCTTTGAAGGTGTCCACACGTGATAACCTATAACTGATTGGCCTGTGGCCTATGAATAACAAAACTGTCTACCCTCATATTTACCCAGAATCCGTCCTTCAGGAATAAACATAAAGTCTCTTTATTTGTTGAAAAATGGCGTAGTTCATTTGATCTATTAATCAGTAGCATACACTTTTGTTTAATCGTTCAAATACATTAACATAGTTGACTTAGTTTAACAGGACATTCCCGATAATTATTAACGAGAGGTAAGCCCATTTTACAACTTGAATAATTCCAGAAATACATGAATACCACGGTTCCATAGTGCTTACACGTTTCCTTTATACGTCTTGACTCATTGTAGCTATCTTGCAAAGGACAGAAGGATAGTATTCTTCGCCAATAGTAAATACTATGCAATGATGCCTGTAAATTTTCCAATAATTATATTGTTAACACAATTGCTTGCAAGGAACATAATGTCAACAGTAAGAATCATTTACGACAATTGAACGTACGACTACCATGCTACTATTCACAGTGCTATATTGGAGCGTTTGGCCCTCCCGAGGTATAACCTACACATGTACATAACTTATACATTAGTTCTTGTTCTTTCTTTCATTCTTGCCTGCATCACTTCACTTCAAATGAATTTACAGGCATCTTAGGAATATCAAACATGAATTTTAAAAATACCAGAGGGTTAAGCACGCAAAACAGAGCAAACAATTTTTTGCAGTTTGGGCCGCACATGCGGCTGTGAGCCCCGCACGTGCGGCAGTGCTTCCCGCACGTGCGGCAGTGCTTCCCGCACGTGCGGCAAGAAGCCCCGCACGTGCGGCGATTCAGGCAGAACCCAGTTCGAAAATTCTGAAAAAAATCCAATTGTTGATACACTTCCTCAAGGCTCAAAATAGGTTCTTTTAATGGTAGAATATGGGTCAAAATCATGTATATAAACATTATAACATATCTCAATTTCTATATAACTTAGATCTTAAACTTTAAACAAACCCAATTCTATAAACATGCAAGTCCAACTTGAATAACCAAGGAATCATTTACCAAACCTCTTCATATTTCAATTTACTTTCAAAACAACTATATATACCAAGAATACTTCTCAAAAGAACAATATTCACACACTTGATCTCCTTAGCAACTCAAAGAAAATAAGAGGAATTTAAAAGATGGTGAAAGAGAAGGTGATTCATGCATACCTTGACTTACATCCTTACAAATTCTCTCAATTCTCCCTTAGCACTTCTTCCCCCTTAGTTCTTCCTCTCCAACTCTTCTCTTTCTCTCTCTCAGGATATTTTTTTGTACGTAACTTCAAGACCAATAGTCAAAGGCATATTTAAATATATACATAATATAAATAAAAGTTGAATAAGCCGAATTTTAATCAATTTAATCAGCCCAAATCAAATTTTCACAAAATTGCTTATTATGACTTAAAAGTTATACTGATCTCAAATATAAAATTAATTTCAAATAATTACGCTTATACGGCCTTCAATTTTTGATTCAACATTAGAATTGCGACATATATGTTTTCCTACTAAACAGATAGAAATCTATAATCACAAAGTCCACTTACTTACTTTAACATAAAATTCCACAGTAAGCGTTTAAATATGCAAAATAAGGGACTGAAAATATATCAGAAAACATGTACGAGGGTCGGGTTATTACATGCCACCTGTCTCTTATCTTCCCTATGGAATCTGGGGGTTTTATTTATAAAAGGACAAGCTTCACCATTGTTGAAGCAAGTTCAATTTTTAATATCTTTTACTCCTTGTAAAATTCTGTCCATTTAATAAAATTCCATCTTTGTGCTTGGTATGCTTAAAGCTTTGTAACCCATTGTAAGCATTTCTCTCTTTAATCTTTTTATGGTTTATGAATGAATCTATTATGTTCCATAGATATTATGTTCTAAAACAAGTCAAAAAATATCAAAAACAAAAGGAAGAAATAACAAAAGAATACCCTACTTTAAGGTATCTTCTAGGCCATATTTAGAATCATTTAATCAGGCTTGAATATTATATTGGTTACTATCAAGACATTTGATATCCTTTCATCAACATAAGCAGTATATGAGATCATATATGTAAAAAATCTATATTTACTACTGTAGCAGCTGTAGACGTCCCCCGAACGCCCCGGGAGGATGACTCCCGTTCTGTTCACATTGGGTTCACTACAGTTCAAAGGACTCAATTTGTCACGGTTCTAAATCTGAACCAAAGAGTCCAACTTTGGCAAATCGTTTTGAAGAAAAACAGATTTTGAAAAGAAGTGCCAAACATGGACTGCTTTGCCAGATACAGAGTCGCCACCTAAATATTTTTTATGGGGGAATTTAGGAAACCCTGACTCGGTGCCAAAGGCCACGTGTCCGTCATCACCAAAGTTGTCTTGGCTCGGGAGCTTAGGTACGATCGGGGAAGGTCAGCTATGAGCACCCCCTTTCGCCCGGTCTGAAGACCGGCCTCTACTAACCGTGATATCTTATTTTGAAAACCTTATATGTTCTTATTCCGGTTATTAGCCTAGAATTACTACGTTATGCGCACAGCAAACAAGTATAGACCAAATCGCCTAAGTTGGAACAAAACATTTTATGTTTATTTTAAAAATGGTTTGCTACTCGCAAGTAGGCTAAAATGCAGGTTTTGCCATCCTCAAGTGGGCTTTTATAAAAGAAGGTTTTGCCACTATCTAGTGGGCTTAAAACTCACAGTTTTAATGCATTGTCCCAATTTAGGTAATTCAACCTCCATCCACAGGCATTCAAGCAGTTATATCACATAAGCAGCTAGCCTCATGGTAATCATGCTATTATGGCAACACTCACACACATGCAAGGATGCTAAGGCATAAAAGCTCACCTAGTACTCCAAGCCAAAACAGAAGCTCATTAGAAATCCATGCATGGACCTAAGCATACTGAAATGTCTAATGCAACACATGCACAGATGTAATCTAGGCAGGCTCGGCTATCCTAAACATGGCATGTGGGATGCTACAAATAACACGTATTCAATTTGGAATTGAAATACAATGCAGTTTGTATGATGTACCGAGCCTGGTGCATGTCAACAAATGCATGGATGCACGCATGCTATCATACTGTTATGCTAATTTAAATATGCCCTAATCTACCATCATAAGCAGGTAAATAAAAGGGAAGAAAGAAGTGGGGGTTGGAAGACATACACCACACTCACCCACACTTATTACAATTTTGCCCTCGCGCAGAGGGTCCGAAAGAATATACAGTCCCAAAATAATACAGTCCGAATACAAAATAAATTATTACAAAAAATTCTAATTTAATTAATAAATTAAATGCAACATAGAAAAGGCCGCAGCCCCGCCTTGGTATGCGCGAATAAAGCATGCTTGAATCTGACTTGCCCGGAAACCCACACCATAACACTGCTGCCTCTGTTTTTTACTGCCCTGTCTCTCCAGAAATTGCCAAAGTCTCAGAATGCCTTCCTTTAATGCTGCTGCATACCACCGGCTGGAGGAAATGTTCACCGGCCCTCCAAAATAGTCACCGGCTGCCCATGAGGTTATCGGCTGCCTATATAGTGCCGGTCGGCACTATATACTGCCGGTCGGCACAAAATTCCTGCAGGAGACAGTTTTGACAGCAGCAGCAGACAAGCAGTGCATGGCATGAATTTTTAGGCATATGTAAGCATGGCCAATGCTTCCCTATCATGTTTGGGACTCAAGGGAGCATGACCCTCGACCCCCGGGCCATCAATCAGGCATTTCAATGCATGATGGCCCGAAAGCCAAGTTAGCAACTTTGATATCAAATGAAATGCAAGTACAAAACAAATCAAAGGGCCCCAACCCCTATCATGATTAGTCAAGAGGCAAGGGATGCAAGCTCAATGGAATGCAACCTAGGCATGGCGGCTAAGTATGCAACATGAACATGCAAATGAGCAATGTATGCTAGGCGCGCAACCTAAACATGTAAACAAACATGGCATGCAGCAACATGCAACGATGGACTTAAACTAACATGGGTAGCTCGCAAGCATGCCAAAATCATCGGCCATTAAATGAAATGAGGTAACCGAAATGCACACAAACATGTCCAATGCATGGATCTATCCTAAGATACAACATGCAACTCTAACAAGGCATGGCAAATGATGAAACGTAGCATATAATGGTGCATGTTTCAGATCTGAAATGGCATGCCCAATGACTCCAAAATGACTCCAAAGCATGCAAACATTTATGTAATGCATTGTTAAGGACTTAAGCACTAAAGCTAGTGAGATGCAATACACTATAAACATGCAAAGCGATGCTCGAATGAAGAAGACAGCCACAAACAGTCCTCATGCAGCCCAAAATAATGCTAAAACATGTATGAAATGTAGCCAAAATAAGCTAGCATGCTTGGCCCAATTAGCATGTGATTTTGACTAGCTAGCATGATTTACATGGCAAGTGTATGATGCAAAGCCCAAACAGGAAAAGTCCCTTCTACAACACTGATGAGGGACCAAAAATATGACTACTCACAGTAGATGACAGCCCCCAAATCAATATGCAAACATGCTCAAAATGCAATGCAAGATTAAGGCCACAAGAGGGCTATAACATGAAGTATACAAAACATGCATCAAACGGCCAAAGACCCTTAATGAAACACAACAAGGGGGTCAAAATATGGCCACTTTCAGTTCGGACCAAGCCACAAAAACAGAAGCAAACTAGGCTAATAAATCATGCAAAAATAAGACTACCACATGAATTTCAAAGCAAGTAGCACACGGAGTATCCAAACAGTAATGAGCCCTCCTCCAATGTTGGAGAGGGCCTCAAAATAAGCTCACTTACAGTTTACATTATGCCTCAAAACAGATCACATACCAGCCAAATATACTATGCAAGAAAAATGGCATCAAGAGGGCTATTGAAGGAAGTGCATGCTACTGTCCTCAAACAGCAAGAGGTCCTCAATCAAACATGAAGAGGACCTCAAAATAAGACTATTTTAAGTTAGGGTCGGGGCCCAAAGATGTAAGAAACTATGGCTTAGATATGATGCAAGAATAGGCTAGAAACGGGAAGAGGAGGACTTACCCTTGAAGACCAGCAAACCAGCACCTCTTGGACCAAGTTTAGGTGCTCCTAAGCTCTGCAAATGACCTCCAATGTGCTGGAATGGATGTTGGAGGTGTTGTGCTATGGGTTGATGAAGAAATGGAGCCAAGAACCTTATACTTTGAGGTTAAAATGGAGAGATACAAGGGGGGAGAGTGTATGTCTCCTCTGGAATTTCAGAACCCTAATTATGGAAGAGGAGGGCTTGCTTTATAGAGCCAAGGGAGTAAGACTTCTCTTAGAAGCTTCAAAACCAAGAGCCAAGATCCAGTCTGTGCCCTCCAGCTGGCACAGCTGGCATCCATTCAGTCTGTAGAATACACCGGAAGGTCGTCGGCTAGCAAAAATGGTCGGTCGGCACTCTTTTCTGGCCGGTCGGCACTCTATTTGGCCGGTCGGCACTCTTTTCTGGCCGGTCGGCACTCTATTTGGCCGGTCGGCAGGAAAAATCTGCTCTGCAGGTCCAACTTCAAACGGGCATAACTTCTTCATATGAACTCCTTTTTAGGTCATTCATGTGTCAAAATTGAAGCCCCGGAAGTAATCTTTCCAATTCCGCAAACCTTGCATTAAAATTCCTCCTGTGGAGAAAGTTATGCTTGTTTTGGTGAAGGTTGCTCAGTTTCGGTCCAACCGGGATGATGCCCAACTTCAACCAATCATATCTCCGCCATCCGGACTCGGGTTTAAGAGATTCTTGTATGAAAAATAAAGCCCCGGAAGTCTTCTTTCCAATGGTGGTAGCCTCATAACTTAACTCCAAGTGTATAGACAAATAAGCTTGATTTAGCGAGGACTGCTCATCCCTCTCTTAGCGATTCTTGCCTATCTTCTTCTCCAACTTGGTTTCTCCCCTCTTCTCCTCTTTTCTTCAACTTCAAACCCCTAAGTAAGGTGTTTTGAAAGATTTTTCAAATATTTCATCTATCTTTCATTCATCTCCACTTTGTCCTTGCTCGGTTTACCGAAAAGCGCAACATTTACCGAAATGCGAGCGTCGGAACATCGTAGGAATTTTATTTCAAAAATGTTTTGAAAGAGAGGGTTTTAAGGTCTAAAAACCATCCAAAACAATTTTGGTCCAAAATGGGGTGTGAAGTTGAGATTTGTCCCTCTCTTTGCCGAAGAAATTGAACCTTTGCCCTGCACACCTTTCATCACCGAGCAAACCATCAGTAACGCCCAAGTCTTAAGGGCGGTCAAAAATGGGGTGTCTACAGCAGCATATATATTAATATTCTTGGATTTGTGCCTCTTACATTATTAATTGTGGATAATGGTGAGTGGGACGTCACCTAAAATCTTTGTTGGGGTTTTAGCCTTTTTTGCATTAAATTGCTCTTGGACTGTGTCCTTTGTAAGACATTTACAGACGTGCTGAAAAATATAAAATATCCAATCTATTAATTTGTGATTATGTTTCAATTTTAAATAACGAATGACAATCCTAATCAAAAAATCAAAGATAAATTGACCCAACGATTTAACGTGAAAAAACCATAATAGGAGTGCCTCCTATTGTGATAAAAAAATCACGGGCCAAAGCCATAAAACAATCCACTAAGAAGTCAAAAAAGAATTACACAAGTGTATTCTCAATTACCTAGCGAATCCATGCCCGAATTGAACCGATCCCAATGTACCTCTTCCAACATCGTCTTCACCTCAGAATCGTCTTGTCCAACGTTGAATTCACAATGCTGATGTCGAATCCACGACTGTAACACCCCTAAAATAAATGACAATAAACGATACATCATGTTAGTTAAATAACAACACATGATAAAATAATTATCCTCCACTAATTCCAATTAATTGTACAAAAGAGTAACATATGCAGATATACATTCACAAGTCTAACCCTGAATCTATAGCATATGTTACATGATAAGGAAATAGGATGAACATAAACAAATAAGACAACGCCATAATGGCTACAATTTTCCGAGACGATACTTGGTTACAACAAAAGTGAGTTTTAAACTCAATACAGATAAAGCTATAAGCTTGTACAAAAATAATTACAACAAGTAAACAAAATACAGCTCTTGCTCCAAGTCCTTCCAAGCTATTGCCTTGGCGGATGCATATCATCAGCACCTAAAAATAGTTTTCCACATAGGGTGAGCCAAAACCAAGTAGAGATACTACAACACAATTATGAATCTTAACAAAGTCATAAGGTGAATGCATATGCAATGCTCATGACAAACTTTTATATCTGTTTCCAAAACCATACAATGCCAGATTTATATCACAATTCATAAAACGTTTCCTTTTCAATAGAAAGCAGGACTGTGAATACAACTCTATGAATCTCTAGGTACGTGTCTGCAAGTAGACTACACAAGTACTACCAATTTGTCATTTTTACTAGTATTAACTAGAAGGCTCAACACCTATTCGTATGGGTTTCTGGTTTTTCACCAAGGACACACTGGCCAACTTAATATCGTAACCACACCCTCTACCTAAATTCACCAAGTATTCATCTCTTTTTCTCGAAACAATTAACATTTTCAATGTGTTAATATGCAACAATGCCCAATGCAAATGAATAAGAAAATAGTTTCAATGCTCCTAGTTCTCATGTAATTTCTACAACAATCATAGCTATCCTTCTCAGATAGTCCAAAACGGATATCTCTAAATAGATAAATAAATTTTCCATAAACATAAACTTTCTCAAATTTCAAGATGTGAGTTGTAATACATACCCAACTCCACAATCCTTATCAATACCAACTCGATTTCACAATTCCCACATCAATTCCATTATCTTTTCAAAATTAACATTTGAAATCTTCAGGGCAAAACCCTCTTTTCTTTATAAATCAACCGCAAGGGTAAAAACGCATCAATTTATCACAACTCATCCTCATTTATAATCCCACAACCATTTCAAAGAATTCATTTGAAAACTCCTCTTTTGATTTTTAACCCAAAAACCTAGATTTGTCCAAAAACCCCAAATCTTAATGTTGTTTTAGAAATAGCAAATAACTAGTTAAGAATCATAAGAAAGTGTGGAGAATCCCTACCTCAAGTTTAGAAGACAAGGGAAGGAATGGAGAAACTTCAACAATGTTGAAACCTAACTTTGCTCCGATCAAAAGGAAGCTCTCGGAGTGTTCTACCTTTTTATCAAAGGGATACGGGTGAAGAAATCAATGGATTTAGGTGTATTTGTAGAAAGAATAAGAGTTTTAGAGAGAAAGGGTCTCAACTTAGGGTTTTTAGAATGTATATAGAGAGAGATACGAAAAATTGAGCCAAAAAGGTGACTTTACGTACTGATATACGTGCAGACTGCTCAAGCGTAAGAAGTTTTGCTCGAGCAACCATACACAATAAGTGTGACTACTCGAGCACACAACTGACCCCTCGAGAGAGGAACACAAACTCCTAGAAGTTTTACAGATAGAGGACCATCGCTTGAGCTTAAGAAAGACTGCTCAAGCCAACACCGCTCGAGCGCAAGAAGTACCGCTCGAGCGTAGAATGCCAACTCCTTGTATCTCTATAGGCCTGCAAAAGCACTTAGAGTTCTCAAATACCGCTCGAGCACATGAAGTATCGCCTTAGCAAAGAAGCCAAAATCTAGGCAGAACCCATTTTGAAAAACTAACTCCCGACCTGTTCCAAAGGCAACCAAGACACTTCAATAGCCAAACTCAATGAGAAATAAGGAGAACTAAGACATGAACAATTGTATAAAACAATAAAACCTGGATCCAGAACATCAACTAGTCAGGTCTAAATCAAGATCACTATAACCTCTCCCCCATAAGGAATTTTGTCCCCGAAATTTTAAATCAACAACAAAACCATGATTGAACCAATTACAACAATAATAGTAAATCAAATTCATCATCATGACCCATCCACTGGCCATTCATTCTCATCACCATGATAAGTACGCGCTCATTACTGAATATACAATTTACATTTCCAAAACATATACAATGTTTATATTAATTTAGCAAGACAAGATTTTCAATACAAGATTAAACATTAACAAATAGGTCTAGATATTTCTCACTAACTTCCAACTCACGTTCCCAAGTTGCTTCCTCAATCCCGTGATGTCTCCACAACACCTTTACTAATGGAATTGTTTTGCCTCGCAAGACTTGATCTCGAGTATCTAAAACTCTAACTGGTCTCTCCTCATACGAGGCATTCTCATCTACCTCTAACTCAGTCTAATCCAACACGTGTGATGGATCCAGCTCGTATTTCCGAAGCATACAGATGTGAAACACGTCATGATTCCCGAAAAGTTATGGCGGCAAGGCCAAACGATAAGCTATCTCCCCAATTCGCTCTAGGATCTCAAAAGACCCAATAAATCTAGAAGACAACTTTCCGCTCTTCCCAAACCTCATCAAACCCCGTCTAGGTGATATCTTCAAGAAGACGTGATCTCTTACCTCAAAGGATAACGGTCTCCTCCTATAGTCGGCATAGCTCTTCTGATGACTCTGAGTCGTAACCAACCTCTTACGAATAAGTGCAGCCTTCTCTATCATTTCCTGGACCAACTCTGGACCTATCATAGGTGCATCACCCACCTCAACCCAACACACAGGAGATCTACACTGTCAGACATACAAGGCCTCAAATGGTGCCATGCCAATACTCGATTGGAAGCTATTATTATAGGTAAACTCCACTAAAGGTAAGCGCCTCTCCCACAACCCCTTAAAGTCAAGAACACAACCGTGAATCATATCTTCTAGAATCTGAATAGTACGCTTTGACTGCCCATTAGTCTGAGGATGATAGGCGGTACTAAAGGTCAATCTAGTGCCCAAAGCATTCTGTAGGCTTTACCACAATCGAGCCATGAAACACAGATCTCTATCTAAAACAATAGTCACAGGGACCCCATGAAGTCGAACTATGTCCCTAACATAAAGGTCGGCAAGTTAATCTATCGAGTCACTCATGTGCATAGGTACAAAGTGCGCTCACTTAGTTAACCGATCAACTATCACCCAAATGACATCATTACCCCGTTGAGTCCTCGAAAGACCCATAACAAAATCCATCGTGACATGCTCCTACTTTCACTCAGCTATAGGCAAGGGTTGTAACAAACTCGCTAGCCTTTGATGCTCAACCTTCACTTGCTAACAAGTAAGGCACCTCGATACAAACACAGCTACATCTTTCTTCATCCTGTTCTACTAAAACTGGCGACGAAAGTCGTGATACATCTTTGTGCCTCCCAGATGTACCGCAAGGTGTGAATGGTAAAACTCACAGAGTACCTCCTCTCAACAAGATTCTGATAGGAAAAGATGGTTAAGGTATCTAACACTTGAGTCAGGATATATGTTCAAGCCCTTCTCTACCTTTCCACTAGATATCTTCTCTTGGAGGGTTTTTACCTCATGATCACCCCGTTGTACTTCTATAACTCAACTTACAAGCTTAGATTGTGCAACTGCAGTAAACAAGTAGCCGACTCAACGGACTTGCCAAGATGCAAATTAAACTCCCCAATGGCAACCAATATCTCCTATTCCCGGATGGCAATACCAGCTATACTACTAAAGGATTTCCTACTCAAGGCATCGACCACTACATTGGCTTTCCTCTGATGATAGTGCAATTCAAAATCATAGTCCTCCATAAACTCCATCCATCTTCTCTACCTCAAATTTAGATCATTTTGTGAAAATAGGTACTTCAAACTCTTATGATCGCAAAATACCTCAAATTTCTCGCCATACAAGTAGTGCCTCCAAATCTTCAAAGCAAAGATCACAGCTACTAGTTCTAAGTCGTAAGTAAGATAGTTTCCCTTGCGTGTTTTCAACTGGTGTGAACCATAAGCTACTACCTTCTCCTCTTGCATTAAGACACAACCCAAACCTTCTCAAGATGCATCACAATACATAAAATAATCCAACCCCTCTTTGGAATAATCAACACCGGAGCAGTGGTAAGTCTAACCTTAAGTTCTTGGAACGACTTCTCACAAGTCTTACTCCACTCAAACTTGATTCCCTTCCTCGTTAGTCTAGTCAAAGGTGAGGCTAACCTAGAGAAATCCTTCACAAACCGATGGTAATACCCAGCCAACTCCAAGAAACTACGAATTTCAAAGGCATTCTTAGGTTGTTCCCAATCTTACATTGCTTCTATCTTAGAAGAGTCTACTGTCACTCCTTCTCCGAATACCACATTGCCTAAGAACTTCACTTCTTTCAACTAGAATTCACACTTCTCGAATTTAGCATCCAATTTGTGGGCTCTAAGTAACTCAAGCACAACTCATAAGTGTTCCTCTTGTTCCTCCTCAGAGGGTGAGTAAATCAAGATGTCATCAACAAAGACAACTACAAAACGGTCTACGAACTCACGAAGATCCGACTCATGAAATCCATAAACAAGCCCGATGCGTTAGTTAATCCAAAAGGCATCACTAAGAACTCATAATGGCCATACTGCGTACGAAGTGCCATTTTCTACATATCCTCCTCTTTCACTCTCAATTGATGATAACCCAATCTCAGGTTTATCTTAGAGAAGTAACAAGACCCTTTCAAACAAATCATCTATACGAGATAGTGGGTACTTGTTCTTAACTGTTACTCGGTTTAACTTCTGGTAATTAATACAAATTTGCAATGTGCCATCATTCTTCTTGGCAAAGAGAGTCGGTGCTTCCCAAGGCGATGTACTAGGGTGGATAAAACCCTTATCTAACAATTCCTGAAGTTGAATCTTGAACTCAATTAATTCAGCGGGTGCAAACCTATATGGTGCCATAGAAATCGGTGCCGTGCCAGGTACTAAGTCAATAGAAAATTCAATCTCACGGTGAGGTGGTAAACTAGTGAGATCCTTAGGAAAGACGTCCGGGTATTCACAAATTGCCTTCGGCAATTCAACTAGGACTGCATCACTCTCAACACCTAAGAATGTAGCAAGAAGGAGACTAAGCTCACCCCGACCACGCGGATCACACACTGGCAACGAGGCTCTATCAACTCGGTCCCCCAAGAAATAAAAATAATCACCGCTCGAGATACATACAGTAACCTTTTGGGGGTAACAGTCTATAGCAGCCCAATAGGATGGCAACTAATCCATGCCCACTATAATATCGAAACTTGACATATTAATCAGCACAAATGCAAATGGAAGTCGGCGACCGGCAACCTCTATCTCATAGCCCTGAAATCCCTGGTCCAATACAACCTCACCACCAACCAGTGACTCTACCCCGAGTAGGGATGCTAACTGAGCCACTTTTAACCCCAATGCCGATGCAAATGTAGACGAAATAAAGGATTGGGATGCACCAGTATCAATCAACACATTGGCAATAGAATTACACAACAAGTTACTTTTTACTACCGAAGGTGTTGGCATTAAGTCTGGCGTGGTAATAACATACACACGTCCTGTAGGTCTTTGCTCTACCTGCTCACCCCTGAAAGCAAAAGTTTGAAACACTAACTGATTGGCCCTCGAGGCCTGTGCTGACTATATAGGTTGATGGCTTTGTGTTTGCCTTTGGCTAGATGCACCAGAGATGTCACCCGATTGAGGGCAAAACTTCCTCACATGCTTTGATTGCCCACACTGATAACAAGTAGTCGGCTGCCCTCTCCCCTAACTCTAGCTCTGGGAATGAGCCGCAGACGGCGCAAACTATTGTTCTCCTCCCTTCTGCGGCAAACTATAGACTTGTGACCGAACTGGCCACACTTGAAATAAGTGATCCCTCCCTGACCACCTCTTCCTGACCCAGAACTTGGTACAAGAAAAGTGAACCTAGACTGTGCTCCCTGGGATTGCTGTGGAATGGAATGGAACCACTCTGTCTTTTACTGTCTTGAGTCTCCCCCTAAACCTCCTGACTCCTCTGCCTGGAGCCCCTCATCCGCTCCTCCTCCATTTGAACCACGATCTCAAGATGAACCGCCGCCTCCACAAGGTGTCCGTAGTCCCTAATCATTGACTCGACCACTTTGAACAAGAGCCTGGTCCTCAACCTCTTCTTGAACTCAATGCGACGGCGTTCCTCCATCATCACAAGTTCCTGTCCAAACCTAGAGAGGCTAGTAAAAGTTGCCTCAAACTTAGCTACTGGTGTGTTCAACTGTTTGAGCTTCAGAAACAACTTCATCAACTTCTCCTTAGTAGTGAGAGGTAAAAACTTGTCTTGGAAGGCATTGACAAAGGCCTTCCAAGTCACCCCAATGTGCCCACGAGCGTACTTCCACCACTGACCCGCATCTCCCTTAAGCTGGAAGGATGCCAAGGTCACTCTCAACTCATAATCCCTGATGACAAGTATCTTGAATGTCTTCACCATCTACTCTAGCCACTCATCCGCCTTTAGTGGCTCCTTCGGATTCCCTAAAAGCTCATCCAGATTTGATCGGAAGAACTCTCTCTTCAAGAAAGATGACCCTGTCTCAGCAACATGGGCCTGGACTTGATTCTCAGCTTTGAGAATGTCCATGAATTCCCGCAAAGCTCCGGCCGGAGGCTAAAGCGCCTATGGCCTGTTGTAGACGCGCCCGAATGTCCCGGGAAAATCCCGTTTTGTTCATTAGGCTCACTACAGTTCGGACTCAATGTCACGGTTCTTAATTTGATCTTGCAAAGTGCAATGCAAGATTGATAAATCACCAAAGAGTCCAAATCCGACAAATCATTTTGAAAAACTGATTTTTAGAAAGAAGTGCCAAACATGGACTGCTTTGCCAGATACAGAGTCACCACCTAAATATTTTATTTTTAGGAAATTTAGGAAACCCTGACTCGTGCCTAAGGCCACGTGTCCTTCATCACCAAAGTTGCCTCGGCTCGAGAACTTGGGTACGAGAGGGGAAGGTCATGCAATGAGCACCCCCGCTCGCCCGATCAAAGATCGGCCTTTACTAACATGATATCTTGTTTTTGAAAACACATGTGCTCTTATTCCGGTTATTAACCTAGAATTACTATGTGATGCGCACAGCATACAAGTATAGACTGGATCGCCTAAGTTGGAACAAAACATCTCATGTTTGTTTTTGAAGGCGGTTTGCTACTCGCAAGTAGGCTAAAATGTGGATTTTGCCACCCTCAAGTGGGCTTAGAAAACATGGTGATTTGCCACTCTTAAGTGGGCTTAAAACACGCATTTTGATGAATTGTTCCAATTCAAGCAATCCAACCTTCACCCACAGGCATTCAGGCAGTTATATCACATAAGCAGTTAGCCTCATGGCAAGCATGTTGTCATGGCAGTCACTCACACACATGCAAGGATGCTAAAGCATAAACACTTACCGAGTACTCCGAGCCAAAACAAAAGCTATGCTAGAAATCAATGCATGATCCTAGCTATGTCAAGAATGCCTAATGCAACACATACAAAGTGCAACTAAGATAGGCTCGGCTATTCTAAAATATCATGTGAAATGCAATTTCTACATGTATTCAAACAGGAATTGAAATACAATGCAGTTAGTATGATGCGCCGAGCCCGGTGCATGCAAGACAGATGAATGGATGCAAACATACGAGCATAAGGATGCTAATTGAAACATGCCCTAAAACTAACCATCGTAAGATGGTAAATAAAAGGAAGAAAGAAATGGGGGTTAGAAGACATGCATCACACACACGCACACTTATTTACAACATTGCCCTCTCGGAGGAGGGTCCGAATAAATAATACAGAGCCGACTAATTAACTAACTATTCTAGCTAATTAATTATTACACAACCAAAATTGAAACAAATATACATTCTAAGCTAACAAAACTCTGAAATGGCCTCATGACGAGGGATGCATGCATGCTCAAATTGCCTTGCTCAGAAATCCATCACGATGCCCCGATTTGCCTCTGTTTGCAACTGGTCTCAGAACACTGCACAAGGCTCTAAAAGGCTGAAAATCCACCTTGGGAATCTGTAGGGATGCTGCCGACCAGATATTGGCCTTGGAGACCACCTGCCGACCACTTTTTGTGGTGAAAACTAGAAAAAGTGGTCGGCCAGTCACTTTATCTGGTCGGCCGACCAGTTTTTGCTACTGGTTTCTGGTTTTCTGCAACAGAGGGCAAGAAAGGGGTATGGCAAAGTATTTGCAACACATGTATGCGCGACCACCCTCCCTATCATTACATAAGCTCAAGGGAGTGTAGGTATCGACCCTCGGGTCACCAATCACGCATCTCGATGCATGATGGCTGAGGGGCCGAATTGCGCAACTCAATATGGAATGAATGCACATACAAACACCTAAAGCCTAGAACTTCGTCATGTGTAGTCAAGAGTGTCGGCGACTGAGAATCGAGGTACGTTTCATCACTTCGAGTATGAAACGTCCCTCGTTTCCCGTGTTTGGACTAATGCCTATTCCAAACACAATGCAACAAACATGACATGCGCAATGTTATGTAACATGGGATATGCAAAAATGCAATGCAACGCAAGCATGCAAAAATGCAATGCAATGCAACATGAACAACCTAACAAGGCTAATGGCATGCACAATGCTAATGCACACATACTCAATGCAAGGCAACACAAGCATGCAACAATATGAACAACAACTAGCATACACAATGCAAATGGACATGGCATACACAACGCAATGAACCACATGGCATACACAATGCTTGATGGACTTAAACCAAAATGGACTGACCTCAGTCATGCCCAAATCAGTGGCCATAAGTGCTAAAATGATAGTACCAAAATGCAAAACAAACATGCATGTCAATTGGCCCATAAGCTAGGCAACAAGACACAACTCTCAAACATGAGCAAGGAGTGACAAACATGAGGATGTGGCAATGCAATAAGCTCTGAAAATATGTGAGGAATGATGCCAACTCAACCAAACAAAGCAAGTATAGCATGCAAGGAAGCCTAAAGCTTAAGGCTAGCCAAGGGACTCAAACCATGGCCCCAAGAATCAAGCCCCAAAGGGCCAAGGGCACTCAAAACAGTCCCAAGGTAGGTCAAAACAAGACCAAAAACATGTTCGAAACTAGCCAACACAAGCTAGAATACAACTCCAGAAGGCATGAGGCATGCAAGGCTACAAAGGGGTGTTACACTACACCGATCAAAACCAAACATGGCATGAATTATCCAATGAAAAAAAAAGTTATGGCATATCAAAATAAGCCCAAAAACCCACTTAGATAGCATCCCAAAGACCTAAGCATGGAGGCATACACAATGGTCCATTCATGAGGCATAAGACATCAACTCTTTAAAGCATTAAAGGAGTGATAAATGTGAGGGCATGGCAATGAAACATGCTCTGAAATTACATAACAAATGATGCCAAATCATGCAAATAGCCCAAGCAATGCATGCTAGTGGCTTGGAAACTCAAGACTAGTGAGCTAAAATGCACTATGGCTATACAAAACATGGCATGCATGACCACAAAAACATAAATCAGACCTTAAGCATGCTAAAACATGACCAAAAGATTCTTGGAGTTAAGCCAAAATCACACTAGAATGATGGTCTAAAGCATGATGCATGTTGGGCTAGTGTGCAAGTTTACACTACAAGTGTATAGAGCATGCAAGCAACAACCAAACCAGCTTAAAACAGAGTTAGAGCAAGCCCAAAAAGTCACAAAAACATGCTTGAAAAGAGCTAAAATAAGCCACAAAAAGATGCTACTTTATAGAGCTAACAAGGCATGGCATGGAGAGACCAGGAGGAGAGGCTATCCCCTCCCATTTGGGAACTCAAAATAAGCTTTTTACCACTGAAAATCCTCTGGATTTCAGTGGTTCTAAGGCCACAAAAAGTTGTTTTGAAAGGCCTTAGAAGATGGCTCAAAAGCTATACAAGTCAAGGAGCAAAAGGGAGGAAACACCTCCTAGCCAAACAAGGGACAAACCAACACTTTGAGGACTGAAAAATAGAGTTTTTTTGTAGTTCAACACCACCTAAAAAACAGCTCCAAAGTAGTGTGAAGAGATGGCCAAGCAAATGTGTAAAACAAGCTTAAAGGGAGAGAGATGTCACCCTTGAAGCACAGCTGCAAAACAACCACTTTTCTGAGCCAAACAACCTTCAATCAGCCCAAAAGTGGGTTCCAAGGGACCTCAAGCCAATGGTGATCAACTTTGATGAAGGAAGTGTATGCAAACTAGAAGTATTTCTCTACTTCTATGCACTTCTATGCACAAAAGGAGCAAGAGGGAGAGGCTCTAGAGAGAGAGGCAGAGATCTTGCCCTAGAAATTGTAGAGAGAGAGGGAGTTTTAGTGAGAGAAGCTCTCAAACTTGCTCAAGAAGTTCTATGCTTGAAAAATGGGAGATATATCTTCATATATAGCACAAATGAGTTCAAGGTCGAAAATATCTGATTATAGGACAGCTGGAGCTTGTGGAGAATAGCTGGAGAGAAAAATCTTCAAAAAATCTGAGTGGAGAGAAAAATCTTCAAAAAATCTGAGTTTGGGACCTGCCAGCCACTTTTCTGGTCGGCCGACCACTTTTTCTGGTCGGCAGGAAAATTCTACTCTCTAGGTCCAACTTCAAATGGGCATAACTCCTTTATCTGGACTCCTTTTCAGGTCATTCTTGTGTCCAAATTGAAGCCCAGGAAGTAATCTTTCCAATGGTGGAATCCTTGCATCAAAATTACAACCGTGCAAAAAGTTATGCCTGTTTTGGTGAAGCCACTTAGTTTCGATCCTTCTCGGATTCATTCCGAACTTCTCCCAAACTAGTTTTCTTCTCTCCATTCCCATTTTATTCAACTCCAAACCCCTAAGCAAGGTGTTTTGAAAGATTTTTCAAAGATTTCATCTCTCTTTCATTCATTTTCACTTTGTCCTGGCTCGGTTTACCGAAAAGCGCATTATTTAACAAAATGTGAGCCTTAGAGCATCGTAGAAACTTTATTTTTAAAACATTTTGAAAGAGAGGGTTTCAAGGTCTAAAATCTTTTGATCAAGATTGTTTTGGTTTAAAAGGGGTATGAAGTTGAGATTTGAATCTCTCTCTGCCGAAGAAACTGAACCTTTGCCCTGCACACCTTTCTCCACCAAGTAAACCATCAATAGGGCACAAGTCTTAAGGGCGGTCAAAAATGGGGTGTCTACACCTGTTGACAAGCTGGGTTGGCCACATTGGCCCGACCAACTCCTTCCTCTTGCGTCAGAATTTTCATCTGGTAACGGCACCTCATGCCGTCTAGGCCTACCACGCCTACCATTACCACGTCCACATCCTGACATCTTAGTGAAGGTAACGCAACAGATTAGCACATGTACAAATGTGCCAAAGCTAATTCACTTGCATCCTAATGCGATGGACAATAATTAATTCACTCCACATAAGCACATAGTCACATAAACACATACGAATTTCTTTTCTATATAATGATTATTCCGCTTTGCTGCCAGAGTTCTAGTTAGAAATAACAGTGATCAAATACTCTTCTAACAGGACTTCTAGAAACCTGTAGACCCAATCAATATCTTAGAAATTAAATTCCATACCCATTTAGTCACATAAGCATGTTATCACGTAGCATACCATACATATAATTATCTCTATCAAACGAGATAAACCCATTGTGGTAAGAACCACTTCCTACTTACCCAAAGTATTCAAAATCAGTACGCTTTGATACCAAATTGTAACGCCTCAAAATAAATGACAATAAACGACACATCATGTCAATTAAATAATAACACATGATAAATAATTATCCTCCATTAATTCTAATTAATTATACAAAAGAGTAAATGTACATTCAGAAGTCTAACCTTGAATTTATAATATATGTTACATGATAAGGAAATAGGATGAACATAAACAAAAAAGATAACGCGCTAATGGCTACAATTTTCCAAGACGGTGCTTGGTTACAACAAAAGTGAGTTTTAAACTCAATACAGATAAAGCCCTAGGCTTGTACAAAAATAATTACAACAAGTAAACAAAATGAAGCTCTTTGCCTCGGCGGACGCATATCATCAGCACCTGAAAATGGTTTTTCACATAGGGTGAGTCAAAATCCAATAGAAGTTACAACACAGTTTATGAATCTTAACAAAGTCATAAGGTGAATGCATATGCAATGCTCGTGAGAAACTTTTATATCTCTTTCCAGAACCATGCAATGCCAGGCTTATATCACAATCCATAAAATGTTTCCTTTTCAATAGAAAGAAGGATTGTGAATACAACTCTGTGAATCTCTAGGTATGTGTTTACAAGTAGACTATACAAGTATTACCAATTTGTCATTTTTACTAGTATTAATAGGAAGGCTTGACACGTATCCACGTGGGTTTCTGGCCTTTCACCAAGGACACATAGGCCAACTTAATATCATAACCACACTTCATACCTAGATTCACCAAGTATTCACATCTTTTTCTCAAAATAATTAACATTTTCAATGTGTTAATAAGCAACAATGCCCAATGCAAATGGATGAGAAAATAGTTTCAATTCTCTTAGTTCTCATGCAATTTCTACAACAATCATAGCTATTCTCCACCGATAGCCCAAAATGGATATCTCTAAATAGATAAATAAAATTTTCATAAAGATAAACTTTCTCAAATTTTAAGATGTGAGTGGTAATACATACTCAACTCCACAATCCTCATCAATACTAACTCAATTTCACAATTCCCACATCAATTCCATTATCTTTTCAAAATTAACATTTGAAATCTTCAAGGCAAAACCATCTTTTCTTTATAAATCAATCACAAGGGTAAAAACGCATCAACTTATCACAACTCATCCTCATTTATAATCCCATAACCATTTCAAAGACTTCATTTAAAAACCCCTCTTTTGAGTTTTAAGCCAAAACTCGAGATTTGCCCAAAAACCCCAAATCTCAATGTTGTTTTAGAAATAGCAAATAACTAAGTTAAGAATCATAAGAAAGTGTGGAGAATCCCTACCTCAAGTTTAGAAGACAAGGGAAGAAATGGAGAAACTTCAACAACGCCGAAACCCAACTTTGCTCTGATCAAAAGGAACCTCTCAGAGTGTTTTACCCTTTTATCAAAGGGACACGGGTGAAAAAATCAATGGATCTAGGTGTATTTGTAGAGAGAATGAGAGTTTTAGAGAGAGAGGGTCTCAACTTCGGTTTTTAGAATATTTAGAGAGACAGAGATATGAAAAATTAAGCCAAAAAGGTGACTTTACAAACTGATATACGCTCAGATCGCTCTAGTACAAGAAGTTTCGCTCGAGCCACCAGACATAACAAGTGCGACCGTTCGAGCGAAGAATACGAAGTCCCAGAAGTTTTACAGACAGAGGACCATCACTCAAGCTCAAGAAAGACTGCTTGAGCCAACATCGCTCGAGTGCAAAAATTACCGCTCGAGCGCAAAAATTACCATTCGAGCGTAGAATGCCAATTCTCAGTATCTCTGCAGGTCTATAAAAGTACTGAGAGTTCTCAAATACTGCTCGAGTGTAATCTGGGTAGAACGCATTTTGAAAAACTAACTCCCGACCTATTCAAAATGCAACCAAGACACTTATATAACCAAACTCAATGAGGAATAGGGAGAAATAGACATGAACAATCGTATAAAGAAATAAAACCCGGATCCAGAACATCAACGGGTTGGGTCTAAACTAGAATCACTATAACAACTATGAGCCACTCCGGAATCCACCAAAACTTCAGGATCAAATTCCCCAAAGTCCACCGAAAAACTACTCTCTCTTTTGTGAATAAAACAATAATAGCAACTCTTGATGTTCGACAATCTGAAGTTTGTCGATCAATCGATCACTTTCTGTACACTAAGGAAACTCATATAAAATAGCATCCAATATAAAACACTTTTTTTTCTTCCTCTCTAAAAATCTAGGCGGTTTCAATCCTAAAAACAACGAACAACGCACTTTATAGAAAATAGGATCGCGTAGACCGCTCGAGCTCATATTTCACCACTTGAGCGGTGTGATTAAAGGCGGTGCAAAACATATAGGTTGACCACTCAAGCGCAACTTTCACCGCTTGAGCGGTAAAACTTTCTTCCCAGAAGTTCAAGCATTCTGTAAAATACTGGATGATTTGCTTTTTCACTCAAGCACATAGATGACCGCTTGAGCGGTCAAATAACTTCGACTGCGTTTTCTTTTTGCTTCGGGGGCACTGCCCCTTGACCCTGTCATGGCATTGCCTCGGACCACCCAAGGGATGCTGCCCCTCGGCCCTTGTACTTAGTCAGCGAAGTAGCAAACATGAAAGGATTAAGATCATAAGCTCCTCTGTATAGGCACAATTTGGGTTGGATTTACATCTAAATACTCATAGCCTCACTAAAATAAAAGAGCTAATAAAAATACAACTTAAAGGAGTTTTGTCATACGGAATTTCCAATTTCAAAAACCTAACACATGTGACTTCTTTCATATTGTAATTTGCTATTGGAATAATTTCTTCATTGCACTTTTTGAATTTTTGTAAGTTTCAGCTTCATTTGGTGATCTTTAACTTCATCAATTAATTCAATTAAAGATTTCTACTGGTCTGTTAGGATATTTATATTAGGACCTTCAATATTAAGTCCATTCATTTCAACGATTGCCTTCCAATAATTATTTTCAGGAATAGAACGTTGATTGACATTTGATGAGTTTCCTTGTCAGATTACATAGTGCTATACATAAACATCTGGTGAACTGTTTCAAATATTTGATATTTGGATTTGCCATCAATATCCCACTCATAAATGGTTTTATCATGGTAACATTTTAGTTTGTGGAGAAAAGCTTCTTCATATAGGATATCTTGTGGAGTTGGCCTATGGTAATAATACCTACGAGGCATTGTCATAGCAGTTTTACTATTTGAAGGAGAATTTTCAATCTTATTCATCGATTCTTGCATATCCTGGAGACTATGCAATATCTAAAAAACTTTTGAGGGATTAATATCGTCTTCAGCTTCCTCGTCTGATTGGATGAATCGTGTTTGTGATAAAACATTTAAATTGGGTCCAAAACGATTAAGGCCTTTAATTTTCCCAATTATAATTTCTAAAAATCCTACATGCTATTAGGATGGTTTTAATTTAAAATCTTTTACATCCAGATGAGGTTTCAAATTTATTGTTTGTATTGGATTATTTAAGGTAGTTGAGCACCAATGACCTTGGCCACTAATGTTTCTACAAATTCTTCAATTCATGTGAGTTGTTGCCCAATCGTTTGAAGATGGAGATTTGGATAATTATTCTATTTAAGAACATGATTGTAAGTCAGAGACTTTGATATAATTCTAAAAAACAAGTCAACTAAAAAAAAAAAAACTCAAAAATAGTACAATTCACCTACACGATATCTCGTCAAAAGTTAAAAAATTGAAAACTATTTGAGACTCTTAAAAAGTTTCACAACATGACCCTATAGACACCCCATTTTTGATCGCTCGCAAGACTTGGATGCTTTGTCCTGCGCATTCGATGATGAAAGCTGCGTTGAGTGTGGTTTGAATTCTCAATGAAGGATCTAAGTTCAAGTTTTGAAACAATTCCAAACCTTTCATATTTGCACTATTTTTACCCTAGAAAGTCATTTTTGAACCCTGTGCCAACCTGCATTGAGCATGAAGCAAAGGAACAGGGGAGCCTGTTGGGAGCCAGCCGTGGCCATTTGGGGCCGGTCGGGTCTCTTTGGCGGAAACACTATTATAGGTGGGAATCAGCCAGCTGTTGTTTTTTGAAGATATTTTCGACCTATTTTGCTCAAATTCTATAAATACAAGCCTAAGCCACTATGTTGAGGGTTAGAAAAATTTCAAAGAAGCTAAATCACCCTTGTGAGCTCCTTCTTCTTGTGCAAGCTAGCTTTGAGATATTTTGTCATCCTTATGCCATATCTATACACCATATACAACCTTAGAGCAAAGCCTTAGAGCCTTGGTTGAGACTTGTGAATCACAATTCACACTTGAGAGGGCCTTTGGATTGAGTTTGGTTTACAACAAGAGCTTGTTCTCTTCAAGAGGTAGAAGCTTACCACCTTTTTCCTTGCTTTCATTTCTGTCTCTTTCTAGCTATTTCTAGTGTTTTTGTGTTGTTTTGAATCCATTTCAAGTGTTGGAACTTGGGGTTGAATAGCTACCAAAGGTAAAAAGGGCGAACACCCTTTCTTGCACCTTACTTCATAGCTCATCTCCTTGGTAAAACCACTATTTTTCTTGGCTTTCAAATTGATTTTTAGAGGTTAAAAGGGCTGAAAAACATGGTTTAGAAGTCTCAAAAAGTGGAGAGGTTAGCCACCTCTCCTTGCTCTTATTTACTAGCTTTGTGTCTCTTCATTATTTCTTTCTTTTTGTGCACTTTTAGCCACTGTTTTTCACATATTAGAGGCTGTTTAGGGCTGTTCTGATTTATTTAATTAGTTTATGCTTTGAATATTTAGCTTGTTGTGTTGTAAGTCCTCGTGGCTTCGGTTGTTTAGGCTTTATACGCCGAGTCATTTGAGTTGATGGCTTTGCTTTATTTAGTTTTCATATCAAGAGTCTCATGCTAATAATCAAGTTCATGTGATCATTTATATGCTCTCTCTTCTTTCTTCTTTTCTTTCATTTGAGAGTTATTTCAAATGATTGATTGTTATTCAAGGCATGAGAAAGAGACCTATACTCAATGGCTTAATCTCTATGGAGGTTCATCGTCAAGGCATAATCTCTCTTTCATGCTAAGGATCACTTCTCGTTTGACATTTCTTCTCATTTAGTGGACTTACGCATCACTTTGGATAAATTGATTAAAGAATGGAAATGACTAATAAAATTGGCTTAAAATCAATGAAATTGACATAATGAAAATATGTTGAGTTGGTTGGATTTGGCTGACGTTATGCCAAGTCCATTGCACCGAGAATTGTCACTTATCAATCCATGATATGTTGATGAGACTTCGGACGTGTCTACTTCCCTCTTTGAGCCTTCATGATAGGAGGGAGGGGTGGTGGTTTTCCATTGCATTTATTCAATTTTGTCCAAACGTGCTCGGGATCATCAAGCCATCAACTTGTGCTTATTGATGGTTTCGAACACAAATTTGTTCTTCTCTTGAGTTTCACATGACAGAGAAGAGCAGAAGGGACAAATAGGGTCTATAAAGCCTCTGTCTACACTGTCCTCATCTCAGAGCACAAAAACAGATTTTGACATGAAATTAGGGCACGACCGGCCTTATTAGGACTCGATCAGGCCTCATTGGGGGTCGGCCGGCCTCCAATGTTTGGTAAGCAGTGAATTTTGGCAGAAACAAAGGGAAAAGCTGGGGGTGAAACAGAGCAGATAGAGCAGTTTCTAGATACTGTGCATGTGATCGTTATGCCTCATTGATGCTTGTACTAATATTATTATTGGAATTATTATTGTTGTAAATATTATGGTAGCAATTTCGTTTGTATATTATTGTTGTAGTTAGTATTGTTACGATACCCTTGTTGTAATAAAATTAGATAGCTAGTTAAATTAGAATTCATTTGAATAGGTAATAAGTAGCTAGTTTAGCTCAATTCATTTATTTGAATTTGTAATAGTTAGTTTAATTTAGACACTCGGACACTCATTCGCACCCTCTTGCACGAGGGAAAATATGTAATAATGGTGTATGTCTTCCAACCCCATTTCTTTCTCCTTTTTATTTATCTGCTTATAATGGTAGCATAGAGCATCATGTTTCCTTAGCATTTCCCAAGTTGGCATACATTTGTCTTGCATGCATTAGGCTTGGCTCATCATGCTAATTGATGTCAAAATTTAAATTCTTACTTGAAAACGTGCTTCATTGTATGTCTCGAATCAAAGCATATGCCACACTAGTAGCTGAGCCTGTTAAATTGCATGATTGTATGTATCACATTAGTCATTTTGCATTGTTTAGGGGCATGCATGTTTTCTAATTATTTTGCTTTGTTGGCTTGCCTTGAAGTACTAGGTGAGCGTTTCGTGTTTTAGCATCTTGCATTGTATGCTTGTGTTGCCATATCCAGCATGTTTTCCATGAGACTAAGTACTTAAGTGATATACTTGTTTGAATACCGGTAGATGAAGGCCTTTTTTCTTAAGTTGGAATAAATTGATTAATGTAAAATACGAGCTCACTTTTTCCAAGTGACATGTATTCAAAACACTTTTTTTTTTCTTTAGAACAAACATAAAATCAATGCGTTCCACATTTTGTGAATTGGTCTATACTTGTGTGCATAACCTAGTAAAGATAGCAAAATAAATCAGAAAAAGAATATATACTGTAAATAAAAATCACATCATGATTAGTAAAGGCAAATTCTTGATCGGGTGAGTGGGGTGCTCAATTCATGACCTTCCCTTCTCATACCTAAGTTCCCGAGCCGAGACACTTTGGTGATGACGGATAAGTGACCTTTGGCACGAGTCACAGGTTTCCTAAATTGCCTAGAAATATTTAGGTGGCGACTTTGAAATCTGGCAAAGCAGTTCATTTTTGGCATTTGATTCAAACATCAATTTTCTAAAAGATTTGCCAAATTTGGACTCATTTGTGTTTTTTTCTATTTCATATTGCACTTGTGAAATTAGATTCAAAATCATGGGATTCGAACTGTAGGGCTAGTCGTATCCGAAAGGAGCATGAAAATCAAGCTATAGTTTCTCTGCTGGGGATTTAGAGAACTTGACTTGAAAATTCATGATGTGAAATTTTATCTACACTTATATGTTCTTTGCATTAGCATTTGCATTGTGACTTTAAGTCACTGTGTTCTCTATTTACTATTCCTGGACAGCTTGCTGGAAGCTTGTCTAAAAGCTTGCCAAAAGGCTAGCCGGTCATGGGCTTTGCCATGTTGGAAACACAACCCTCAGACCTAGATTATCTCCGTACTGCTTGATCCTTCTTTCACTTCTCGGTGTTAGGTGTGAGAGGTATATTAGGTGATCTTGCTGAGGTACCCTTTTGACCATTTGGCCTAGATGCATATAGTAAAGCCATAGTGACTATTCCAAATTAAGACAGGATGCTCACCCGAATTTCAGGATGTTGTGAAACTCTTTGTTTGAAATAGTGCAGCCTAGATCATGTCAAAAATCTAGGACATGGTAACTCTACCTCTCATAGGGGTGTTTTGGTTCTTCTACCTGGTATGTGTTTTTACAGTGAAACTGTATAGGATGGTTCATATCAGTAAATGAGTATCAATTTGGGGAAACAGAGTTCAGTGGGGATTGCAGTTCTTCCGCGCGTGTGTTTTTTTATTTTATTTTATATGTTGTGGATTAGGCCAAAGCGCTGTCCGATTTTTGATTGTTGTTTTTCTTTCTTTTGCTAGGTAGTTTACCATCATAGCTTCAGAAAGACCCAATATTCCCTAAGTTGTGTGGACTCGTTTTGGCACGCTTTGCAAAGCTCAAGACCTTGTTGGTGGTCAGCCCGTGTTAGTCTCACTTCCGCTAGTTGTTCGACGAAGACGGAACAACAGTTAGCAGCACCAATACAAAGCACTCAACAAACACCTGTTCGTACAAGCAATTCACCAGCATCTAACTCACCTAGACCAACAATGGCACAGAACACGGAAGAATTTGCTGCCATGATGGCAACTTTCCAGAGAACCATGGATACCGTGAACCAAAGGATGGCTGCACATGATGAAATTATCACTGATCTACGACGCACATCTGGGGCATCCACATCAACCGTACATCCAATCCCGACTACTCAGCTGAACCCTGATCCACCTCTACCAGTGGAAAATCCCCAAGCCCCAGATCCTTAGGAAATGTTTCCACCGGCTCCGGCTTATAGGCCTCTGGCACAACCCCCTACGGGAATCCTTTCCTTTGACATCAATGAAATTGATCCGACCCTGACCAAGATTGCTCGGCTAGAGAAAGCGCTAAAGAAATCCTAAGGCTTTAACACCATTCCGGATATTGAAGACGGGTACACTGAGGCTTCGGTCAGATTACCAGAGAAATTTAAGATGCTCCACATCGACAGGTTCGATGGGAGTGGGGATCCAATTATGCATGTCTGTCTGCTTTCAGATGTACTGAGACCGATGGGTCTGTCTCAGGCTTAGAAGCTCTCGTTGTTTGGAAGAACTCTGTCTGATGTGGCGGCCATCTGGTATGCTAAATTAGAGGATTCCATGAAGCGGAATTGAGAGGAGCTATCTGAGGCGTTTGTTAACCAGCAGTCATATAACACTCAAATAGAGGTAACCATCAGTGAGTTGGAGGCCACTACCCAGAACCACAAAGAATCTTTTATTAATTTAGTTGCCAAATGGAGAGCCAAGGCAGCCCAAATGATAAATAGACCTTCCGAAAGAGAGCAGGTTCGACTGGTGGTCCAGAATCTCGAGCTAGATATGCTGTAGAGAATGATAGTGGCACTATTATCCATATTTTCTTTCCTACACAAGTTGGGGGTCCAGATTAAGAGTGCATTCAAGAAGGGCATCATCTACAGAACTAGTGAATCTGCCAGAAGGCCATTTTCCCGAAGTACCAATGCTAGCAATAACACTATTCCACGGCCTGTAGATGTCAGTACTGTTGTTACAGCAGCCAAGATGGCCAATCCCTTTGCTGCCACAACCTCACAAGCCTCACAAACCACTGGTCCACCCCGAAACTGAAGAATCTTTACATCTCTCCATATGAACCCAACCAGCGCCCTCAAAATGTTAATGGAAAGGGGACATCTCAAGCCCCTCGATCCTCAACCTCTCCTTGACCCACTGCCACCTAAACATGACCCAACCCAGTACTGTCTTTTTTACCAACACGGTCACCCCACAGACCTGTGCCATCGCTTACATCATGAGGTCCAGGATCTAATTGACAACAAAGTTATCGACCCATCCGCCAAACCGAACGTAATTACTAACCCACTCCCTGCTCATAACCAAGTTCCCCCGCCCAAAAACATTAACCAAATCCATACACTACCGCCCATCTTTAAACCTAGCGTATATATTACCTCATCTCACCTACCAAAACCGGAGGTAGTTATTCCGAAAGGCACATACATGTGCATGATGGACTTAACACCACAAACTCGACCCAGGCCTGTGGTGGCAAAGACGGAGGAAAAAGAGAATGCACTGAAGACAGGGTTGTCTGATACACACGTCATAGAGAAGGGGGCCTTGCTCGCAGAGGAGTATGACCCTAGCTTATACATTGTGGCCGTCGATCAGCCAAAGCTAGTAGTCATATTATCGAATTTCCTCAGCATCAATGCTATCGGGGAGAATGAGCTAGGGCAACATCAGAACGATTGGCCTGAACAAGGCCTGAATGACTTGGCTGAATTGGAAGAGGACCTGGTCGAGCTAGAAGAGGACCTAGACAACCTCTACTTCTTTAAAGAAGATGATACAAGCAATGTCCAGATGGGATGGTGGGATCTAAGCCAGCTAGAAACAAGCAACAGGTGGTTGAGTGAAGAGGAGTCAGATAAGGAGGAACAAACAAGAGAGACCGGGAAAGAAAAGGCTGAGGCTGTACCCTTGACTAAAAATGACCAAGTGTTGGAGCAATTCCAGTGGGAAAGGATAGAAGAGATCCAATGAAAGATAGCCTTGGAGCAAGGAAAAAGGAAAGGAACAGAAGAGATCGAGCCCACAGCAGTAGATGTCCAAAATACGGCAAAGGCTGAATTTTTTTTTTTTGTAATTTTTTTGTTTGTTGTGAGAGAAAAAAAGTGAAATAATTATGGTTTTAATGTGGTATTTTGACCCGTCTGGGACTAGGCTATTTTAATTGTTTTTTTTTTTTTTTAAAACTATTTTGGTCCGACAAAAACAGTTGTACTTAGGATGATAATTGTTTTTTCTTTTTTTGTAGTTGATTTGATAATTGTGAGAGAAAAAGTGAAATGGTTATGGTTTGAATATGATATTTTGTTTTATTGTCTATTTTAACCTATTTTATATTTTAGACCAACCACACTTCCCAAAACATTCGCTTTGTCTTATTGACTATTTTAATTTATTTTATTTTTATTAACTATTTTAATAAAAAAAAATATGATGTGATAACTTAACAAATAAGCAAATAAGTTGTTTATTAAATTGTTCCTAATCAGTTGTTGAGGCCTCATAGTGTAAAATCATATTTCTGCACAAAAAAAAAAAAAACAAAAAAATTTAATTAGTATTTGGCAAGTATATGTGGGGTGTCCATTAATAATAAAAAAATACATAATATTTTTTTTTCTTCTGTTTTTTTTTTTTTTTGGAGACTTATTTATAAGTCCTTTTTCAGACACTTATGGTAGGCTAAGTCTTGTGTAATTTCTTGTAGAGTCTCAAGTCCTATTTAGATAGGAATGTATTTCACAAGACCCTACATAAACGTAACGTGACGTGACACTTACATAAACGTAACGTATTGTGACACCTATAGAAATGTAACATAACGTGACACCTATATAAACGTAACGTAACGTGATACCTACATAAACGTAACGTGACACCTACATAAAGGTAATGTAACGTGTCACGTTACGTTTCGCAAACTTAATGAGTTTTATTTTTTTAAATTGAATGTGAAAATGTTGCTGGTTTATGTTGGTGTCACGTTACGTTTCATATAAATATGATCTATGGTAACATTCAATTTCCTATCATAGATCATAGGTGTCACGTTACGTTACATTTATGTAAATATGATCTATGGTAATATTCAATTTCCTATATAAGAAATTGAATGTTGTCATAGATCATAGGTGTCGCGTTACGTTTATGTAGGTGTCACGTTACGTTACGTTTATGTAGATATGATAAGAAATTGCATGTTACCATAGATCATAGGTGTCACGTTACGTTTATGTAAGTGTCACGTTATGTATAGATGTCACGTTACGTTTATGTAGGTGTTACGTTACGTTACGTTTATATAGATATGATCTATGGTAACATTCAATTTTCTATATATGGTTTTATTATTATTTATGATATTAACAATTAATATTGAGAGTAAATGTGTCAACAAACTTCTCACAGGACTTATGGGAACGTAAATTTTTTAGTAGGATCATATGTAGCATAAGTCTCCCTAATAGGACTTATAAATAAATTTTTTTTTTTTTTTGAAAACTATTTAAATAAGCATGCAATGTAATTAGGAGATAAGCTTTGTTTTAAAAATAAAATAATAATAATAATAATAATAAATCATGAGATAGGCTAAACTTATTAAACTTTATCATCTAGCACAAGCGGATGGTAGTCATGATTGTGATCACTTGATAAAATTGAGACCAAAGGTAGATCACAACCATTGGAATCAGATCTCTTATCATTATATATCTAATCTTATGGTCAGAACAAAGAGCTTAACCTGAGGACGTTTTCATCATAGCCTACCTCCCGAATTTATCGCCAAAGTTTCGTAGCCGTTTAAAAAATTCAAATTTCATATGAAAACAAATCAAAAAACTTTCAAACCAAACTGAATTCAGATCTCTCCCCCTCTCTTTCTTTCTATTTCTACCTTGCAAATGGCGGACCCAAAACGGAGCTAAAAGCATTCACCTCAATCATCTCAATTTCAGGTACTCCAAACCCTATTCTTGATCTCAATTCTCTCACTTAGCTTCCACTCCTAATTGTTTTGTTGAAAATTACATATACACAATAAACAAATATGTATGTTGTTCTCGTTTGATTTCTCTTGCTCGTGACCTAATTTGAAACACCAATATGTTCTCTCAGGTTTTGATATGTTCTGTCCTGTCAATTTTGAGTAAAGTTTGGTTATTTTTCTTGGACTAAAAAAGGTAGGGATTTTTAAAAGTTTGAATGCCCAATTTGAGTAATTATGGTGAGGGAGCCAAGCGTTGATTCGTTTTGTATAGCGATTCTGGTTTAGATTCGACCCGTTGATGTTTTGAATCCGTGTTTCATTGTCTTTTTCAGATGTTCATACCTTGTTTCTCCTCATTCCTCATTGAGTTCGGTTATTGGAGTGTCTTGGTTGTGTTTGGAACAGGTTGGTTGCTAGTTGGTTCAAATTGTTGTTGCCCAGAATTTGGCTTCTTCGCTCGAGCGCTTCTTGTGCTTGAGCGAGCTTTGTGAGCTCCCAGTACTTTTGCAGGCTTGCAGAGATACTGGAGAGGTAGTGTTCTTCGCTCGAGCGAGAATTCTTGCGCTCGAGCGATGGTCTTCTGTCTATAAAACTTTTGGGAGTTGGTATTCTTGGCTCGAGCAGTATAGCTTATTGTATCTGGTTGCTCGAGTAAGAAAACTTATTGTGTTTGGTCGCTTGAGCGACACATCTTGCGCTCGAGCGAACTGTATATATATCTGTTCGTAAAATCACTTTTCTGAGTCACTTTTTCATCTCTCTCTCTCTCTCTCTAAACATTTCAAAACCCTATTTTCTCTTACTTTCTCTCGACAACTCACCTATTTCCCTCAAATACACTTAGATCTGTCGATCTTTGCCCCTGTGTGCCTTTGTTAAAAAGATAGAGCTCGGCGAGGGTTTCGTTCTAATCGGTGTAAAGTTGGTTTTTGTCGTCTTTGGGTTTCCATCTCTCATTCAATCATCTTTTAAGCTTAAGGTAGGGATTCTTCACACCCTTGTATGAGTTTTACTTTAGTTATTTACTATTTCAAAAGATTATAGTGGTTTGGGGTTTTTTTGGTAAAACCTAGGGTTTGAAATCAAAATGAAAGGGAGGGGTTTTCAAATGGTTTCTTGGAAAAGATTGTGTGTATGAAATTGGAGTTGATATATATTAAAATAAGGTATTTCCTACATTGAAATTGATTTTCAAAGAGAAAGGGATTTTGCCCTAAAATGTGAATGTTTGAGATTGTAAAGAGAAAATGGAATTGATGTTGAAATTATGAAATTGAAGTAATGTTGATGATGATGGCGGAGTTGGATATGTATTATCACTCTTATCTTGATATTTTGGAATAGTGTGCTTTTAATGAAATTTATTTATCTGTTTAGAGATGTTTGTTTTGGGCTATTAATAGAGGATAGTTATGAGTGTTGTAGAAATTGCATAAGACTTGGGTGAATTAAAACTAATTTCTCATCCATGTGCATTGAACATTGTTGCTCATTTAATATATTGAAAATGCATATGATTTTGAGAAAAATGAGTGAACGTGGGAAAGAGGTGTGTATCACCAAATCAAGTTGGCCTGTGTGTCCAGGGTGAAAGTCCCGAAAAATGAGCGTATACATAGGTGCCAGTTCTCGCGGACGAAATATCCGTAAAATAGCAATAGTAGTGCTTGTATAGACTACGTTTACATGGGTGCCGTTTGACGGTTTTCCGAGAACGAAATATCCGTGAAAGGTTGTACTGGATTGAGATTTCCCTATGTTTTCTATTGTAAAAGAGATGATTTGGTGAATTGTGATATAACATTGGCATGACATGGCTTTTCAAAAAGAATATAAAATGTTTTGGCATTAGCATTGCATATGCATAAAACCTTATGGCTTTGTTAATATTTATACATTGTGTTGGAATATTTCTGTTGGGTTTTGACTCACCCTATAACATTAACCAAACAATCACAAGACCCGATTAACTTCTTTTTAACAACCAAAGCTCTAATTCATTAATGTAAACTCATAACCTAACAATTACTCAACTTTAATTCCTTTAGTTTTTATCAAACTCTTAATCACAAATTATGGTATTCCAACACTATCAATATAAACGTGATTAACTATCTCCCAATTTACCAAATCAACCCATAACATGATTATTTAACTTAAAAAATTCAAAACCCTAAACCCCCTTCATGTCTTTCCAAAATCCCATAACAAAACATGCTTTTAATGCGATAAAAACTACCACATGTCTATCTATAACGAGGTATTGAAAAGAAGCAACAAAATCCCTACCTCTATCAAGAAGAGAAAAAAGTTCGAAAATCCAACTTCGAGGAAAACACGATTCGTTTAGATTAAAAGGAAGCTCTCGCTGTACTCTACGTTTTGATATATAGGACTAGGAGAAGACTTACTTTAAAGAGTTGACATCCAAGGTATAAGAGCTTGAAGCTCGAAAATGGAGGAAAGAGAGAGAGAAGAGAGGGTGAAACGTGAAGAGGTTTGACCAAAAAAGTGACTTTTAAAGATCTGATTCCAAACAGACCGCTCAAGCGGTCAAAAGGGCGCTCGAGCAGTGAATCAAGATTTGTAGTATCACAGACAATTTTGAAAAACAGAGCTACAAGGGTCTATGGATCGCTAAATCGGTGAAACTTGTGCTTGAGCAAACTATGTACACAACACAGATTCGCAAATTTCAGACGAGTATAACTCTCTTGTGCAGATTCCGTTTAGGGCCGTTCTTGTGTCCAAATTGAAGCCCCGAAAATAATCTTTCCAGTGGTTCTAGCCTCACATCAAGATTCAAAGTGTGAAGAGAGAAAATGATAAAAGAGTAAAGATTACTCAAGAACAACTATTTGAATTTGGAGTTTTTGATCAAGTCTCGTCCAACCATTATGGTAACGCCTCAACCAAGGCTTACATATCCACTAAGAAGATTGTCAATTATGATAATCAAAGAATCAAATATAATTCCATTATACTAAGAAGTACGGAGTGCTACAAATAGCATATACTTATAACATTGAGTATCATGATTATTTTTATCTATGAGGAGTTATTGTTTAGAATCATTGTGAATCCCTACTGGACCTTTGTGTTCATCCCATGTTACTAAACTATTTTCAAGTACAGAGTGTGTAGCATCCTTCAAGGATCAAGATGTTATTTCTATCGAGAACCAATTCTTTGTTCATTGTCGGTGAAGGGTTTACTGTTGTAGAAATGATATTATTCTTACTTTGTAATTATTTATTTTTTTAAATATTCAATGTAAGTCTAAAGACATAGATCGTAATTTGTGATATTGTAAGTTCTATATCTATATTATTCGAAAGAGAACACTTTTTATTTATTTATTTATTTGTATTCTTATTTCTGCACTGGACTTTAGTAAAGAATTTGGTAATTTATGCGAGTGATAAACAATTAGGGGCGTTACAACTCCTAAAACTAACTTCTGTTAAAAATTAGACAAAAATAACACATTAACAATCATGTAGCATAAACATTTTTTGTTGTATATAACTCACACCCTAACACAAACTTAAACCACAATATAATAATATATATTTTTATATTATGTGATAGTTATCATAACATTTTTAATCTAATTTTGAACAAAATGTAATTTTAAGACTTGATTAAGAAAAATTTAAAATATTTTAAAAAAATCTTTAACAACGGTGAAATATAACCTTTTGCATCCCCAAAAATGTTTGAGAGCTCAAAACTCCTCAGGCTCGAATGGCCTGAATTCAAAACGACGTCGTTTTGATTTTTTTTTTCCCTCTTTTATCTGTGAAACGAAACAGAGGGAGGGAGGGAGAAAGAGAGAGAAGAGAGAAGAAAGAGAGAGAAAGGGAGCCGATATTCCTCTTCCACTCCGTCGCCGTCGACGTCACCGTTGTCGCCTCTTCCCCTTCCACTCCATCGCCACCGTGTGTGTGTGTGTGTGTGTGTTTTATAGATGTGGCTTCCAGATCTGTATATGTGTGTGTGGGTTTTATTTGTTGATGATGATGTGTTGATGATGATGATGATGATGATGATGATGATGATGATTTGTTGGTTATTGATGATGATGATGATGCTGTGTTGATGATGATAATGCTGTGTTGATGATGATGGTGTCTTCTTCTTTCTTCTCTCTTCTCTTCTCTTCTCTCTTCTTTCTTCTTCTCTTCTGTGAGTTGGAAAGGATGAAAAAAAGAAAAAAGAAGCCAAAATGACGTCGTTTTGGTTTTTCGGGTCACTCGAACCACGAAAAATTTGAGCTACCTAACTGGATTGTTTCCATCCCCATGCCAAATAGAGAGACCTTGAGTTCCCGCTTCGACTCAGACGAGTCGGACACAACACACAAATAGAGAGAGAGAGAGAGAGAGAGAGAGAGAGAGAGAGAGAGAGAGTTAGGTTCGGTAGGATCGGTCCAATCCAGTGCTGTGCTTGAGTTGAGAGAGCTCGAGTTGAGGAGGCTCCGTGGAACCATCTCCATCATTGTTGCCAAGAAAGAGAGGTGGTCACAAATCATTGAATCGTTGAGTAATTATGGTGAGGGAGCAAAGTGTTGAATTGTTTTATGCTCGATTGCGCGAATCAACTTCGGCTTCGGTTTCTTCCACTCCTTTGCTTATTGTTGGACAATTTTAATATCTTTTATTTATTTATATTGTTCATGAATCTTCTTTTGTATTATTCATGAATCCCATCTTGTTCATGAATGGAGATTCATTGCTTTGGTGACCATTTGTCTTGTTCATGAATGGAGATTAATTAGATTTCATGAACTTAGTAGTGGTGAATTAATATTTGGATACACTCTCCCTTTTCTCTAGGTGCATGGTCATTATTATTTTTTGATGTATTTTGTAAAGTCCTAATGGCCTATAAATAGTTTCTCTCATCTATTCTTTTTTACACCAACACATCAACTATTTTCTATATAAGAGAGATTACTAGCAAAGAAGGGTGTTTTTCTTGGTGGAGCTTTGGGTTCACCATCTTGTACAGAATTGGCCTGAACCATACGAAAGTGGTCGGGCTGTTGTATCCTGGAGGGGACAAGTCATAGTTTTGTGAGTGCTGCATCGGTATTTAGGTTCTTCCTAGCGCAGTGGGCTTGATCTCTTTAAAGAAAACGAGATATCCGTTCCTCAGCCTGATTTATTTGTATCTCATTTTTTTACATTATTTATCAATAAAATATAATTTTTTCTGATTTTCACCATCACTTATATTCCCATCGACTTTTGATGTCGATTCTCTCTGTGCTTTGAAGATTGTTGGTCATGTTCTTGAATCCGATTTGGTTAGATATGCTTGTTACCCAGTTTCGAGTTTAAGGAAATTCTTAGGTACGCAGGACCCAATTTGTGTTCTTCCGATGAGCCTGTCACAATTCTTTTGGTAAATTGGGGGTGTCACCGGGATCTGCGAAAGGTCTTGAATTTGGGTCCTTCTTTGTGTGTTTTTGTTGTTGATAGTCACCAGCCAATTCACTTGCACAATCTCAGTGATCATAATGATCGTGTCGTTGTGCTCTATACTCGGGATGATGAGGACCAGGTTGATTTGTCATACGATTTGAAAGTTTCGGTTTCAGCTTTGGCAAATGCAAGTGATTTGAACAGTGATGACGAAGGTGAAGATGACTCTGATGGTGAAGAAGATGAGAATGAGAGTGAAAGTGAGGAGGAAGATGGTGGTGAGTCTTAGAAGAGAAGAAGGGTTTCAGATGAAAGTGAAAAAGACCCAATTAAACTTTTCAGGAAGCTGAAGAAAGAGTATTATTCTAATGGTACTTTTCATGGGAAGTCATCTGGGTGTTTGATGTATGATCTGTGTCATTCCCTGAGGAAGAACACAAATGAATTGTTGTGGTTGGCTTGTGTGGCTTTAACAGACCAGTTTGTTCATGAAAGGTTAACAAATGAGCGATACCAAGCTGGGGTGATGGAGCTTGAGCAGCATGTTAATAGCGCTGGGAATCTGGATGTTGTTACTATGGTGACCCTCAAGGATGGAACAAAGGTTTTGGCTCCTGATTCTTCAAGAATTGCCTACGAAGACAAGCCAAAGCTAATGTTGCTACTAGAGTGGAACTTGTTTGATTCAATGTTGCGCTCCACCTACATTGCAACTAAATTGAAGACTTGGAGGGACAATGGGATGAAGAAGTTGATGCTTCTTCTTGCTCGAATGGGATTTCGACATGAGGATTGCAAACAGAAGTTTCAGTACATGAATGTTGAGATCAAACGCAAAATGAAGGAAGAGTTTGAAGAGTTTTTACCTGAGTATGGGCTAAATGATTTCTACTATAGAGGTTTTTGCTTACTACAAGGGTATAGTTCAAGAATTTCCGCAGCAGATGTGGTGTATGGAGTAACGGCACTTCTAGAGTCATTTGTAGAATCTGATGGCTCATGTGCATCCAAGCAGTTTGGAGTGGCTTATGATGCATTGTCCTTGAGCAAGTTTGAAAAGTTGGAAACCGGAATGCAACATGCTATCAAGATACAAAGGGCAATTCTGAGACAAGGAAGTTCAGCTATAACCAAGAAGGGATCAATAAGAAGTGGAAGTAAATTCAGATGGGTGAAGCTTGAAGATTCCATAGACACTAAACTGTTGGGTTATCCCCAGGCATTGACTAAATTCGGGCATTTTCTAATGGATGCTTTACGGGAGAAAGGTGCAAAAATGAAGCCTTTGATCTGTGTCTGCTATACTCAAGATCGAAGCAAGGTGTTGATTGTTGGAGTTTGTGGGAAGCCACGCTTCGGGGCAGATAAAGGAAATGCATTTGGGATTGCTTTCAGATATGCAGCCGAGGAGACTGGCGCTGATTTCTTTCACGAGCTATTTGAGTCATCATGGATAGTTTTTGATGCACTTGCTATTAATTCGTTCATGATAAGGCTAACTGAGAAGCTATGGTGAAGAACGTTGTCTATAATGTAATCAACTAAATCTTTCTCTTTGAGCTTAATTAATATTTGTTAGGAGATGAATATCTGTTGGTTACTTCAAGCAAACATCTTTTCTTCATTCTGGCTTGTCTGAAACAATTTATAAATGACGAGCCATAATTTATCCATATAAGTAAAGATTACTGGTTTGTTTCTTTTGACTTGCGTTTATACCATGATCTTCGTTATAAACATCTGCTGAACTTGCTCCTGTGATTACCAATATATTTCTCATATATGAAGATCAACATAAATGCAGTTTAGAAATTGAAGCTCTTGCTGGTGAAATTCTTATGGCAATATGTCATTAGAGAACCTGTATTGTGTTTCACAAAAGTAAGAAAGCTATCATTTTAGGTCAACTGTGAGCTTTTAGAGTGTTATCTCTGAAAAATTTAAAAAGAACTTCAAATGATTCATGGTTTTTAGCTACTTGGAGACTGCCCTCATCTATCCTTAGGGGTGATACTCCTTGATGTTTCAATGGGTATATCTAACAGAATTTGCAGGTGGTCCTCTTTCTTTTCTGGCTGCTAGTATTATGATGCTGGAAGTGATTGAGGTGAGCAGTGAGTTGAGTGTGGTGTGATTCCATATTGAGGGTTGAGTGAACTTTGAGCTTTTACATGATTTTCCTACCAGTTTGCTATGCAAAATTGTCATGCTGGCCCTTCTTAGGGATTGAGGGTTGAGTGTGCTGTGAGGGTTGAGTGATGTGAACTCCTATATGAGTGCTCCTAACTTTCTCTTGCAGGTGTATGTTAGTTGCTGGCACAATAGTAGGGAGTTCATTGGTGAGAGCCTAGTGAAGTGAGGATATATTTTTGGTTTGGTTTTAAATATGGTTCTATAGCCTGCTCTTTGAGAGTGACTCTGCTACCGAGTTTTGAGATTGTTAGTACATATATGAGTGAGGTTTGCCTCAGGTTATGTACCATATCCTTGATTTTACTTATGTTTTCTTCTTTTGTTCTTCATGTTTGGTTTTCACAGGTTGTATTGATGTCTCTGCTGGAATTGATGGCAGCTTACTAGGAGCTGGGCTTATATTTCAGCTAGGGGACTTGATCGGTTAGTTCAATCTTGGAGTGTTGGAGATTGTCAGTGGGCCAGGCAGCACTTTTCTGTGCCAGTTCCAGCACATATCTGCTCCTATGGATAGTTGTTGTCTTAATTTCCTATGGATAGTATATGTATCAATCTTGGAGTGTTCTAGCACTTTTTTTGTTCTTTATGTTTGATTTTGAGCAATGTTTTCTGTTCCCATTTTGGTGGTGTAGTGTTTTCTTTGATATTAGGCAAATGTTAAAGGTGTTTTTGTTGGCTGTATCCTACGGGTTGTGTGGGGTTTGTTTTTCTTAACAGGGCTGTTATGGTAGCTTGGGTATATTTTGGTTCTTGTTCTTGCCCCCTACTTTTTTTGGATGGGGGTTTGGACAAGTTTGTGAGATCCATAGCCCTGGTGTTTTTGGCTAGTTTAGTCGTTGGTTTTGTTCTGTGGGTGCTTATTTTGTTTAGCTTTGTTAGGGCCTGGGGTATGCCCCTTGTATATCTACTAGTGTATGCCCGTGCCTAAAGTCACGGAGGAAATAATATTGGAATTATCTTCTCTTGTCCAATCTTTTATGTAGCACATGGAAAATTTATTCACAAAATAATTTCGGAAAAAATTGTTCCTTTCTTATTGCATCATTATTATTCTTACCTAAGTTATCAATCTTTCTTGTTCTAATTGAAGAGGTTGGTCTCATTTGAACTTCGGCTAAAATTAGAAAAGAATAAAATCGCAGTGATTGCAATATTAATAAACCATCTCTAATGTTTTAAAAGAAAAGGCATGGAAAGAAAAATAATACACTGCCGCTCACCCCCATTGTACAAAATTGAAGTGTATCAAAGCCCAAAGTTTAGCAAGAAAAATGTATCAATTAGTTAAATAAAATATATGATTAGCGAACTCATGAATATACTAGTGTATGCCCGTGCCTAAAGTCATGGAGGAAATAATATTGGAATTATCTTCTCTTGTCCAATCTTTTATGTAGCACATGGAAAATTTATTCACAAAATAATTTCGGAAAAAATTGTTCCTTTCTTATTGCATCATTATTATTCTTACCTAAGTTATCAATCTTTCTTGTTCTAATTGAAGAGGTTGGTCTCATTTGAACTTCGGCTAAAATTAGAAAAGAATAAAATCTCAGTGATTGCAATATTAATAAACCATCTCTAATGTTTTAAAAGAAAAGGCATGGAAAGAAAAATAATACATTGCCGCTCACCCCCATTGTACAAAATTGAAGTGTATCAAAGCCCAAAGTTTAGCAAGAAAAATGTATCAATTAGTTAAATAAAATATATGATTAGCGAACTCATGAATATATTACACTTAAGTCTCATGAATATAGTTACAACACTCATTTCACTTTCCTCAGCTTAAGTCTCAAACTTTGCATATTACACTTCTCTCTTGCTAAAGCTTAATTGATAAACCAATTACAGAGAAAGGGAAAAAAAATAGAAACTAAACCTTAATCAAGAAAATCACCTCTTTGGGCAATCAATTAACCCTCCAATCAAGCATATGTGTCTATGGATTACACCGATCTCAAAACATCAAGCACTATTTATAATAATTGCAAAAGCAAAAATCATCAAGCACTAATTGCAGAAGTTCTAAACACATTATTAGATTTTAGGTCTTAAACACATCATCAAGTACTAATGTTTATAAATGTCTCCCTCCATCATCAAGCACTAATGATTCAACAAATATATTTAATTTCTAACATTGAGCAGTCTTTTAGAGACATGAAATTCAGCACTTACGTAGATAATTTTTCAAGAAGCAATTTGTTTCACACCATTTCTCTTTTTGCCTCCCTCCATCTCTACTCCCCCCCATCCCACACCCACACACACCCTATCTGTTTTTTAATTTATGTAGCAAATATTTTATGCACCCAGACACATGCAGCGTCCACCCAGGAAACTACTATATATCAAAAAAAATGTTTAATAGAGATACATCCATATAGATGGAAAAGAGAGATTGATTGACCAATAAAAAGGTTCTTTATTTGATACTAAAAATAATAATAGATAAATTCATAAATTCATAATTAATAATTAGTAAAGAGAACATCGTCCAAAAAATAGATAAATTCATAAATTCAACCTAATCAAGTAAAGGGAACTTTTTTCTCACCCCAGTCAAAAGTTTAGCAGAGGGGAACTTTTTCCCCAACCAAAAGTTTGATCATTCGATCAATCTCCTTCCACCTTCCATTCCCTGTGAATTAACAAACACATTAAACAAATCAAATAGAGAAACAATTTATGAAGCATTTGACGAACATATGAAAATGGTTTTTTATCAAACAATTTATCAAGCATTTTGTGAACATTGTAGCAGCAGAAATTATATAGTGGCTCAATCAATTATTTTGAACTTCAATTATTGCAAAATTATATCCAAATCCTTACAATGGAATGAATAACAATAAATTTAATTAAAATAATAGGAAATAGGTTGTAATTTATGCCAAGTGACATGAAGAAGTTGGTCTTTGAACTATGGAAATCGAGTAAAAGATTAAATCATCAACTTACAACATGAATGTACAAAAAATAAAAAATAGAAGTAAAAAAAGGATGGAATCTTAGTTACCTCTATTCATAGAGCCTTTAGAACTATTCTCCTCACCAAATTCCAATGCATCTGTCATCTTTACATTAATTGATAATTTCTCTACAACACTCCAACTCAACATAAAATTGTGCATTGATTTTAGGAGAAAAGATCTTTCATACTTAAAACTAAAAAAAAAAATTAAAGTGAAAGCAATTTCAAAAATCAAAACACATTTGAAAATGAAACCCATTTCACATTTCAGAAATCAAACATGTTTAATTTTTCCAACACAAACACAAATACAATTCCAATTTGGAACTTTGTATATAATATTCTTCATTAAGCTAATAGTATGTTATCTGTAGATCAATGATCTGATTTTGATAAGAAAAATTATTGTACAGTAGAGTTGAAAATGCAGATATCAAAATCTAAAACCAAACACAAAATTACTATAAATAATACTTGGAATTCGAAAATAACTTCATAATTGAAACAATAAAAAATGGGGGAAAAATTTAAAATTTGAAATCATATTAACGGAGAATTCTACGAAAATAAAAAGACCTTCGCTAATGAGATTAATTAAAACTTGAACAATGGCCAATTAAGTCATGAATTTCAAAATCAATTAATTGAAAAAAATTCAAATCCTAACAGTTAACAGAATAAAAATTTAAAGCCATGGCTTTTTTTTTTTTTGGGGGGGGGGGGGGTTGGTATTTAAAGCCATGGTTGTCTAACTTGACTATACAAATCCTAACTATTAACACATTCATTCATCAAATGAATTTGTAGGTATTATTTTTTTATTTCATCATTAACACATGACACATGAGACACAAAAAAATATGTATTTTTATTGTGTTCAACCATATACCTACAAATCATACCTATAGCAAGCATGATAGATGATAATTTCCTAGATTTGTATAGTGAAGTTAGACAACCAACCAAAGAAATAATCACTAAATAACAATGATCAATCATTGCTTCAGTAAGAATACAAATCAAATTCTTACCTCAATGTTTGGAAGTCCTCAAACTGTCTAATGATCAATCACTGTTCTTAGGAAGTATCAAACTGTCTAATGTGAGCCTATTAAGCAAACACAATGCTTTTTTTCTTTTTCTTTTTTTTTAAATTTTTTTAACAGCAAAAACAGAACTGAAGCAACAAAAATAGAGTTACAAATTAATTCTGGTGTATTTCAACCCTTCTAGAGAGTGTAGAAAATCATTAATGTTGCAATGATAGAGATTGGCCCACCCATTCACCCAAAATGCAATTCTAATTTTGATAAATTCCACGATTTCGCACCAAACTGGTTGTTTGTGGTTGAAGATTCATTCATTTCTAGAAAGCCAAAGAGTCCAAATAATATAATCCAAGATAGTTGGGATGTACATGGCAGCAATTAAACAAATCAACACAAAATTTACTTTTCTAGGAATGGATACATATTACCAAGATGCTTCCCAATTTTCAAGATCCTTTGGCGAACAATCTCGAAGCTCTTGCAATGTCTTGGAGTTGAGATCATAAGAAATAACTTTGCCAGGAACTTTGCCATTAGGTGAATAATAATTTTAAAATTTGAGTAATGAGAAAGACTCAAAAACTGTGATCTAAGACTCAAATGTTAATTAAAAAAATGAACAATTCAAATCTTAATATTATTTTAGTCTGCTATTATGATAATTTGAATTGTTCATTTTTTCAAATCCTATGTATAAATTAGTTATGAGAAAAATTAGATTGATAAGATAATTATAACTATATTATTTCATCATATATATTTGTCTTAAAAAAATAGACGATAAGTATAATTTTAAAAATAATCCACAATTTTTTTTATATATAAAATCACATAATTATAATTACTAAATTAATATAATTCTATTTATGAATAATTTACAAATAACAAATAAACAAATTAAATAATTTTATGGTATATCTACACCCCCACAAAGCCTCCAACTCACACAGTAGATTGGAAAGAATTCTCCCCCTACTATAAATAAGACAATAAAAGACTAATAAGGAGATTCAAACCGAAAAGCAAGTCCATTAAAATTATACTAAAAAACAGAAATTATACTGAGCTATATGAAATTATACCGAAGCAGCTGTATCTTCTTTCGTTCCATCTTCCATAGCAGGTAAGTTCTCCACTACAGGAGAAGACAAATCAACAGGGCTGAAATCAACCGATGGGTAATCAATAGGACCATCATTTATGATCGCATTCTTGATGGGTGGGGCCGATGGGAGTGAAGCCGGGGCAGGGATCTCAACCGTTGTTTGGACAACAGCAGGAATGTCACTCAGATTCTGCATTTGTTGAGTTGAATTGCCACTTGAACCAACTTCATGGATTTGCATGCAATGTGACTGCTGGAGGATGCATTTGCTCCAGAGCTATGATCAGTATCAACAAAGGGTGGCATTGCTTCCATAGCAGATTGGATCGAGGCATTGATTGCCAAAGCTAATTCTATATCTTCTGCAGATGATGATGGGGCAGTTGTTGGAACAACTGGCGCTTGGGTGTTAAAAGGAAAATTTTGATGCATTACCTGAATTTTTGAATGGGCACAGTTAGTTGTAAGTATTTCATTTTTATTTTTATTTTGGATGAGCAAGTAATAAGTATCTCATGACAATCAAATGGTTAATCAAATTCATAATTGGCAGGTTTTCTGATGTACATGGCAAAAATGCAAAGTTAAACTCAATACTCTCTAGATTTATACTAAAATTATACTATATTGTGTATCCAATTGTAACACCTATGAGATTACCATACTGAGCTATTCCACATAGCACCAAATTTTTTAGTTTTTATTTTAAAGAAGAAACGTTGAAGTTAAGTCAGTCCACTGGAGCAAACCCATCAATCAAAAAGACAAACCAAAAAAAGTAAATATTTTGGCATTGTACATCCCAACCATGGTGATTTGTGTCTTCTTAAGAACAAAAATTTCAGAATCAGAGAGATTGATTGATGTCACAACAACCAAATTTATATAAAAGTAAATACATACATAGAAGATACAAAGCATAGATTAAAAAAATGTAAAATAAGCAAAGCAACAAATCAAAAACTAACCAGCATAACTGCGAATATTTTCAAGTCGGTTCAATTCCATTGTAAGCTGAGGCAAATCCTGGCTCAGCATCTTCTGATTCTGAATCCTATCTGAAAATCAAACCTAAAAATTAAAACAACAGAGTATGGTAAGAAGCCTTTCAATCAAATGGGCTTTCAGTAAGTAGTACAGACATGGGGACATTGTTGTTAGATTAAGCTTGTGGGGAGAGAGAGAGAGAGAGAGAGAGAGAGAGAGAGAGAGAGAGAGAGAGAGAACTACCAATTAGAGAATACAGAGAAAAGGAGTTGTTGCAAGTAAAAAACAGAGCCCTAAGATGGTTTGAAATGAGCTGCGTTTGTTGCAAGGAGGAGATGACTGAAGCGATGAAGGAGGATGAGGGAGCAGGAGATGAAGGGATTAAGACTGGCTGAAGGAGAGGGACAGGAATATCGGGTTCGGGTTTGGGTCTCCGGCGAGGGAGAGAATAGGTGGGAGGTGGGAGGTGGTCGTCGGTGTCGCGATGACGGTGGTCATCGTAAGGGGAGAGAGAGTAGAGTATGAAAGAGATATGATGAAGAGAGAAAAGTTTTGAGGGGAGAGAGAGATGTATCTGTGAAAGAGATTTGAGAAGATGCAACAGATGATGAGATGATAGGCAAGAGAGAGAAGAGAGAGAAGAGAGTATTTTAGAGGAGTGTGTGGGCGGGAAACATATTTTGGCTAAAACAAATCTGGCCATCAATTTTGGCTGAAACAGATCTGAGCCATCGATGATGCCATGTAGGACAAAAATATACACATTTTCAAGCTAAGCCTTCCATTGTTATATAGATATAGTTTGCTTGTTTTATTTTATGATTTATTCACCAAAAGAAAAAAAAAAAGGTCAAGACACAAAATGCTGAGTTTTGGCATAGATTACATGAATGTTGTCTTTTTAAGTGATTATATCTATTTTAAGTCTCTCTCCCTTTCTCTTTTCATTCCTTCTTTTAGCTTCAGGTTAAAGGGCCAAAGTTTCACCCATTTCTCACTTTGGCCCTTTAATTTTGCAATTTCTAAGTGTTTTCTGATGTGGGTTTGTTTTTTTCACAATGTTTGGACATGCTAGTTAATGTTTGATCTTTTGATTGAACATGTTGTACTATGAGTTTTGTTGTTTTGTTGATGCTAGTCTATAAATGAAATGGATTCAGGAGTCTAGATTAACAATAGTTTGTCTAAAAAATTGCTAGTTCCCAAGTTTCTTCACCTGTTTGATACACTTGCTTAATGTTTTATGTGTTGGAATCAGAAAATGAATTGAGCAAATTGGGAATTTGGTAGTTTGATTAGTGTTTTGAATCCGTAATTATATGGTGTTTTTTTATTCTTGGAGCTGACCCCAATTGATGATTCGGACACAAGTCCTAATTTGATTTTGTACTTTGATTCCCGGAGGATCCTCAAGTCTCCAAAATGTATTGGGAAAAAGTTGTTTTTGTTGATAGTGTCAGTTATTGTGAGAAATGTCATGCCTTTTGATTATATCCGAAGCCTTGATTGAAGCTTGAAATTTTTGAGGTTTTGACTTTAGCAGTTTATTGGTGCATTGAAGGTTTCTGCTTTGAAGTACGAGTTTGATGCTTCATGGTAGAAATATGCTGAAATTATGTCTTAATTTTTTGCTTCTCAATGATACGGATTTGTTTCTCATTATATTGAGAAATGTAGGCATGACATAACTCTCTAATTTGTGCGGGATTTTAATTGCTTGATCAATTCCCTTTGTCTTCACATGGTCTGACAAGTTGATGAGATATCATTGTGGATTACAGTGTTTTTGGGCTTTTAATGCAATCTATAATTGGAAAGCGAAGATTTTGAACGGCTACATTTGATCGAAATGTAAATTGGAGAAAATTGTATTAAACTCATATGACATTCTGTTTTGTGTTTGGTATTTGAAGCATTTTCTCTAATATCAAGGGTGAATGAACATGACTCCTTGAGCGCAACGATTACATATTTGCTTTGTTCATTCAGTTTTTAAGTATTATGTACTATAAAAAAATAAACAAATAGACACGGATACATCTCTAATGTGGATCTTTGATTGCTCCACCTATGTGGTTGTGTGATCTGAATTTCTAAATAATCAGCTAGTGTTGATTTTTTCAATCATTGTGGATGCATGATAATTTGTCTATCCTTCCCTCCCTTTATATTAGTCATAGAATAATAAATCATGTCAACAAATATGTTCTATAATGGGTATTTTTTTTTTGGTTTAAGAGCTAATTCTTGTGTGGATGGATATGTTTATGCACTGTTATCAGAAAAGTCTCTAAAGTTTGTGGGTGCCAGTTTTGCATCTTGAGCATGTTGACTATGTGAACATTCTTATTTGTAAAGGCTCTCTTTCCATGTTATTCGATGCAAGAAATTTCCATAGGATTCTCATTCTGCACATATCCTTGGTATTGGCTACAATCTCTCTCCCTTTCTCGCCATCTCTGCTTCAAAATGCCTATGCTATTACTCTGATCACCATTTTTTTACTTGGCTGTTTTATTTATTTATTTTCACTTGGCTATGTCTATAAGTATGTTTTTATTTGTTGCCTGTTCAATAATGCTAACCGTTTGTAGGACAAGGAATCTCACTGTAGTGCAGTGTATTCACCTATAACTGGTGTATAACCCAAAGCTAACCCTTACTATTTCTGATTCATGATTTTTGTTACCTGGAAAAGTTATCGCCATTGCTATCTTATATTGGGAAATATTTCAACATATCAAAAACTTAAATTTTGCCCATGTGTTAGGTGGAGTAGACGGTATGAAACCCTATCGAGTTTGCATTTGAAAGTTCTCTGACGTTGGACAGAACGTTGAGGGATTCAAAAGTTGAAATTGGTAGGTTTTCATTATACCGTGGAATATTTAGGATTTTATGTAGTTATGGAAGGAATTATGGTTTGGGCATAATAAATAGGGAAAGGGAATGAATGTCCCAACTTGAATGCTTCTTTTATTTTGGTTTTCCTTACTCTTTTTGTGGATTGCATCATTCCTTGAATATGTATACAAACACGAGATATGATTGAGAACTCATTGACCATTGTGGGGTATTGCACAATCAAAATAAACAGCACTGGTAGGAAGCCCGAAAATCTGTGGCTCGAATGGCTCGAAACTGCCAAAACGACGTCGTTTTGCTGCCAAAACGATGTCGTTTTGACAGTTTCGAGCCATTTGAGCCACACATTTTGTGGCCCTCAAACATTATTCCAAAATAAATCTGTTCATTCTGACAAAATTACTGGTTCTGTTATATTGCGTATTTGTGTTTATCATTATTTGTACATACCATCTAAAATATATATTTCTCTGATGATTGGCTACAAAATTTCCCTTGTGCCTTCAGAAAATGTCATTCAACAAAGCTTGCATTGTTGATGGGGCTCTCCCATAGAGTTTGATTTTTCTTTATATATATATATAGAGAGAGGAGAGAGAGAGAGAGAGTTATCCTTTTGGCATCAATTTTGAGAAAAAGTGCACAAAATTCGAGGCAGACGCCCCCAAAATCTGCCTGAGCAGTTTGAATTTTGCACGAGTAGAAATGTTTTCCCTCATGGGCGGATTGCTCCAGAGAGCTACCCAGAAATCCATCCAAAATCCGCTCGAGCGGGACGTAAAATCCGCTAGAGCGGTTTTCTGCCCAGAAAACTTTGAAAATTTTGAAAAACCTCATGAGGATCCGCTTGAGTGATTTTCAATTCTGCACGAGCATTTTTGCCCAGAAGTTGAGGAGGTGATTTTGCAACCCAAGTCAAGTTCCAATGGCCAAAACTCAAAGTTTACAATCCGGAAAAGTTATGAGAGGTTAAGTAAGAGTAGAACAAATTTTCAATGACTCAAAACGATGAACAAAACACCGAAAGAATTACATGCTACCCACTAGACAATACTATTCAAGCCCAAAACCCGGGACATCACAACCTCTCCCCCTTAGGAAATTTAGCCCCCGAAATTTGGTTACATGTCCCAACAACACGCCCAAAGAACAAGATCGAACAACAACAAGGCTCCACACTAATGACAAAATGAATCCACAATAACAACAATTCAATTATAACATGGAGATCTCAATCTTAACAACATTTTACTATCATTATCAAAATCTTTCCATGGGCCAAGGCCACAATCCAACAACCACTCACATGATAATCATAAGCACGAGTTCAACAACAATTATAACAATTATATAATAGTTCTCATCCTTACAAGATAACAATAATTATAACAACAAGTGGTTTACAATTTCAACTATTTATTCTCAAACACAAAAGAGATCACAATCTAGATTAAACTAAGTGTTCTCAAGCAAAACCGGATACTTGGAGCGGACTTCCATCTCCCGTTCCCAAGTTGCCTCCTCAACTCCATGGTGCCTCTACAACATCTTCACTAATGGTATGGTCTTGCCTTTCAACACATGTTCTTGGGCATCTAAGATTTGAACCGGTCTCTCTTCATATGAGGCATCCTCATCTACCTCAAAATCAACCCAATCAAGTACATGTGAAGGGTCGAGTTCATACTTCCTACGCATAGATACATGGAACATGTTGTGAACCCCCGAAAGTTGTGGCGGTAAGGGCAAACGGTATGCCACTTCTCCAACTCGATCTAAAATTTCAAAAGGTCTAATAAACCTTGGAGACAATTTACCACTCTTGCCAAATCTCATCAAACCCCGCCTCGGTGAGATTTTAAGAAACACATGGTCACCAACCTCGAAAGATAGAGGTCGTCTTCTCTTATCAGCATAACTCTTCTGTTGGCTTTGAGCCGTAGCTAACCTCTTTCGAATGAGAGCAACTTTCTTGATCGTCTCTCTAATGATCTCCGGGCCTAACAACGGTGCATCACCCACCTCAGCCCAAAAAACAAGTGATCTACAAGGTCGGCCATATAAGGCGTCAAATGGTGCCATCTCGATACTAGCCTAATAACTATTGTTATAGGCGAACTCAATCAACGGTAGGTGCCTCTCCCAAGACCCCTTGAAATCAAAGGACACAAGCTCTATGCATGTCCTCCAAAATTTGAATGGTACGCTCTGATTGCCCATCGGTCTAAGGATGATAAGTGGTGCTAAAGGTCAACTTGGTTCCCAACACCTCTTAAAGGCTTTACTATAACCTGGTGGTACAACGAGGATCTCTATCCGAGATAATGGTCAGAGGGACTCTATGAAGTGGAACTATCTCTCTAATATACAACTTTGCCAAATGCTTAACTAAGTCACTAGTGCGCATTGGAATGAAGTTTGTAGACTTAGTCAACCTATCAACAATCACCCAAACAGCATCATTGCCCCATTGTGTTCTAGAAAGCCCAACTACAAAATCCATGGTAACATGTTCCCATTTCCACTCGGCTATCGGTAAAGGTTGTAACAAACCCGCTAGCTTTTGGTGCTCGGCTTCACTTGTTGACAAGTAAGGCATTTCGCAACAAATAAAGTGACATCACGCTTCATACCCCTCCACCAAAATTGTCGACTAAGATCATGATAGTTTTTTGTGCCTTCCGGATGTACCATAAGGCGTGAGTGATGAAACTCTTGGAGTACCTTTTCTTGATAAGATTCCCGCACAAACAAACGGTCCAGATAGCTCACACTCAAGTCCGAGTGCATGTTCAAACCCTTCTCTTCCTTCCCGTTGGAGATCCTCTCACAGATTGTCTCCATCTCACGATCACCCTGTTGTGCCTCGATGACTTTATTAATCAAGGTAGGTTGAGCAATCATGGTAAATAAGGTAGCACCCTCGCTACACTCGCCTAATTGCAAATCAAACTTACCGATATCGCCTAGCATATCCCATTCCCGAATGGCCACACTTGCCAAACTATTCCCGTCGACCACTATATTGGCCTTCCCTGGATGATAATGTAACTTGAAGTCATAATCCTCCATAAATTCCATCCATCTCTGTTTGCGTAAATTCAAGTCTTTTTGGGAAAACAAATATTTTAGACTCTTATGATTAGAGAAAACATCAAACTTTTCACCATACAAATAATGCCTCCAAATTTTCAAAGAAAAAATTATCGCCACTAACTCTAAATCATGGGTGGGGTAGTTCTTCTCATGAATTTTCAATTGTCGTGAACCATAGGTCACAACCTTTCCTTCTTGCATCAATACACAACCAAGTCCATCCCGGGACGCATCACAATACAACCTAGTCTTAAGTTCTTGGAATGACTTCTCACAAGTCTCGTCGCATAGGAATTTGATACGCTTCCTTGTCAACTTGGTCAACTATGCGGCTAGTCTAGAGAAGTCCCTTATAAAACAACGATAATACCTAGCTAACCCCATGAAACTCTGAAATTTCAAAAATATTTTTAGGTTGTTCCCAATCTTACACGACATCTATCTTAGAAGAGTCTACAGTTACTCCTCTCGACACAACATGCCCTAAGAACTTCACTTTGGTTAACCAAAACTCTCATTTCTCAAATTTAGCATATAATTGGTGCACCCTAAGCAAGTCAAGCATTATCCACAAGTATTCCTCATGTTCCTCCTCGGAGGTTGAATAAATTAAGATGTCGTCCACAAAGATGACCACAAAGCAGTCTAAGAATTCTCGAAAGACTCGGTTCATTAAGTCCATAAAGGAAGCAGGAGCGTTGGTTAAACCAAAAGGCATTACAAGGAATTCTTAATGGCCATAACGCGTGTGAAAAGCCATTTTCTGGATATTCTCCTCCTGAACTCTCAACTGATGGTACCCTGATCTCAAGTCTATCTTTAAAAAGCAACGAGACCCCCTAAGTTGGTCAAATAAGTCATCTATTATGGGTAGAGGATACTTGTTCTTAACGGTATCTTGATTCAACTTGCAGTAATCAATATATAAACGTAGCAACCCATCCTTCTTCTTTGCAAAGAGAGCCGGCGCTGCCCAAGGTGACGTGCTAGGGCGAATGAAGCCCTTGTCTAAGAGTTCTTGGAGTTGAATCTTCAACTCATGTAATTCCTCAGGTGCAAATCTATGCAGTGCTATGGAAATCGGTGCCGTGCCAGACACTAAGTCAATAGAGAACTCGATTGTCTGGTGGGGTGGCAAACTAGTAAGATCCTCGGGAAAGACATCTGGGTATTCACAAACTACCATCATCAATTCTACTCGGATCCCATCACTTTTACCATCCAAGAGAGTTGCAAGAAGACAACTAAGCTCGCCCCTACCACGAGAGTCATAAACTGGTGATAATACTCTATCAGCTCAGTCCCCCAGAAAATAAAGACAGTCACCACTCAAGGTGCACACTGTAATGCTCTGACGGTAACAATTAATCACAGCATGATACGAAGACAACCAGTCCATGTCCAAAATGACATCAAAACCCGACATGTCTAGCAACATAAATATAAAAGGAAGTCGACGCCCGGCAATCTCTATTTGACAACCACGACACCTCCGGTCCAAGTCCACCTTACCCCCAATTGGTGACTTTACCTTGAGTGGAGATGCTAACTGAGCCACCTCTAACCTCAATGTAGAAGCAACATCAGAAGATATAAATGAATGCGACACGCTTGTATCTATCAATAATTAGCTAAAGAATTGCACACAATAAAAATACTTTTCACAATAGAGGAACCTGGCAACTGCTCTGGCACTGTAACAACATACATGCGCCCTTGTGGCCTCTGATCAACCTGCTCATCTCTCTGAGCATAGGCCTGCTGAACTGACTAAGCCGAAGTGGCTCTCTGATTAGCTCGTAGGGATTGAACTGAATGAGCTTGCTAATGGCTCTAAGTTTGCCTCGACACTGATACGCCAGATGTGTATCCCAACTGTGGGCAAGCTTTCCTCAAGTGCCTCGACTGACCACACTAAAAGCAAGTAGGTTCTTTCCCCCTACTCTGGGACTGACTCTGAGATCGGTTAGGTGGTGGTGGTGGTAACATCTGCTGCCCTTCTTCCTTCTGTGGGTAGGAATTAGCCTTGTGACTCGGTTGGTCACATTTGAAACAAGTAAAGCTCACCTGAGCATTCCTTCCCTTGCCACCACTTGGCAATGGAAAAGTAGATCTAGACTACTGTGATTGGGGCCGGGATGAAGAAGTGCCCCTATTCTTCTTGTTGGGGGCTAAAGTCCTCTTGTGACTCCTGGCCCCTAGACCTTGAACCCCGAAAGTCTCTCCTCCTCGGCCTGTACGGTAATCTGTACATGTGCCGCTGCTTCCACAAGACGGTCATAGTTTCGGTTCATATTTTTGGCAACCTTGAACAAAATCATTGTTCTCAATCTCTTCTCAAACTCTATGCAATGGCGCTCCTCCGTTGCCACCAACTCTGGTGCAAACCCGGACAAACTAGTGAAGGCTGCCACAAACTTGGCCATGGACAGGTTAAGTTGCTTGAGGTTTTGGAATTCTTGTCTCAATCTCTCTCTAGCAGTGGGAGGTAGGTACTTGTCTTGGAAAACAATGACAAAAGCTTCCCATGTCGGTTCGACTCTACCCTTGGCGTACTTCCACTATTGGCCCGCATCCCCTTTAAGGTAGTAACTCACTAGAGTCACCTTTAGCTCATTGTCTTCAATGTGAAGCATCTCAAATGTCTTTACCATTGGCTTGAGCCACTTATCTGCCTTCTTGGGCTCGGGGCCACCTTGAAACTCATCCGGCTTGGCTAGCAAAAACTCTCCAGTGAGAAAACTCGCCGTTGACTCCACAGCATTCTCTCGAGCTTGGTTCTCTACCCTCAAGATGTTCATTGATTCCCTTAAAGCCCCCGCTATCTCTTGAGCTAGGGTACCCATGCTTGACCCGCTTGTCCCATTTGCTTGGCAACATTAGCTTGGCCTACTTGCTCAGCCGCATTAGCTTGGCTGAACCCCTCCTCGTGCACTAGAACCTCATGAACCGACACTTCATGCACACCTCGACGAGGCCTACCGCGCCTCTATCCTCTACCACCACGGGCTTGACCTCTCCCTGGCATCCTAATGAACGATAAAAGTAAATAATTTAGCACACAAACTTAAATGTGCTCGCAACTTATCTCACACGTCTTATCATAACAATTCTATATACTTCCATATCACAAAACACTTAGTTTCACTCCACGTAAGCACATAAACACATAAGCACATACGGATCACTCCGTTACGATGAAATTTGTCCCACGAAATACCAAGAATTCTTAGTAGAATGAGTATTGATCAAGTACCCTTCTAATAAGACCTCGAGGGATTTAATAGGCACAAATCACATCTCAAAAGTTCAATCCCATACCTGTCACGACCCCAACCCGCCCTTAGTAGGATGGTGCCATGATGGCCAGTAATCCGAGATTACCGAAGGCCAACTTTCAAAATTCACACACAAACAGAGTATAATATATGGGGCTTACAAGCGCGGAAGCAATATACTAGAATACAAGTGGTCCATAAGAGCTGTGCATAAGTCAAATGAAATGGCATACATCTTTACATAACTTACAACTTGGATATAACAAATAAAATATACATTACATCTTGACAAAAGGCTTCACAAGCTGACATATACAAAATATAATGAATACAAGTCAAGGAACATCATCATCAGAACTGCCGACGTAAATACAAAGTTGCCGACTTAAGCACAAAAATGCCAACATGAGTATTGCCGACGTAACATGAATCCGAAATAAGATGCCGACATAATCATGCATACAAAACACACATCTCGGCGTAGCCGACTTCTTGCTTGTTACCTACATATATACATAGAGAGGGTGAGCTTGGATACTCAGTGAATGGTACAAGTAATAAAGGGGTTAAATGAATGATTCCCGAGGTCTTGTCAAAACAATACATATATCATATCTTCTTCAAAGCATGTACATATAACATAACTTGTACAAAACAAAGCATGGGATAAATCAAGTTCATCAATCAAATCTTTCAAGCTTCTTGGATGTTAAAACATCAACATGTACTTGGGGTGATGACATTCCGGACAAAACAAATCCACCCGTTCATAGACCGTCGGTAGGGGCCATCCGTTCATAGACCATCGATGGCAAATCCACCCGTTCATAGACCGTCGATGGGCTATCCATTCATAGACCGTCGATAGCAGATTAGACAAATCCACCCGTTCATAGACCGTCGATGGGCTATTCGTTCATAGACCGTCGATAGCAGATTTGACAAATCCACCCGTTCATAGACCGTCGATGGGCTATCCGTTCATAGACCGTCGATAGCAGAGATCTCCCAAACATAATGCTACATGGGCTTAGAGTCCCCTAGCATGGAAGGACTTTCTAAGAATGTCATCCAAAACAAAGCTAATTACTTGATACACGAACTTATACTTGATACACAAAATAGGGGTAATCATTCATGCTTAACAATCTAAAACGAAGCAAAGCTTTATCAAAACTTTATAACATAACTTTATTAAAAATACCACTCACTTAGTTCTCGGGATGTCGGAACCAAAGCAAAAGTCCAAGTCCTACAAACACATGGCAAGGTCCACTGTAAACACATCTCAAAACAAGTCTTACATGCATGCAAATGATCTCGGGAAAACATGCTGGAAGTCAAAACACTGTTCTACATGTCAGGAAGACATGCTGGGTACCAACCAGGTCTAAGCCGAGGTCCCACACCACCTGGCCGAGGTGTGGTTACCAAGGCTCCGGCGTGCGGCTGCATGCCGAGGTGTTCATGCAAGATAGACTAAAAGTGCAAGTGATCATGCAAGGTAGGCCAAGGTGAGATACGATGCTTGGCCTAAGTGTGAGGTCTAGGTAAGAATGACCTCGGCGATTACACTTCAGGAAGTGAAGTCTGGAAATCTGGGTTGAAGAACATGAAGAACATGGATGCTAAAAATCATAACTTGTTCATTACAAAATCTGGGATTTCATGCCATGAGTTCGAAAACATGGACCTGGGTACCCATACTTGAAGATCATACAAAAACAAACATGAAAACATGAATCTTGGCATGAGCTTTCGGATCAAAACATGACTTTTCTTGAAGAACACATGAATGCTATTTTCTCTTTCTAAAAACCGAACTTCAAAACAATGCATGGCTTACAAATCATATTCAATCATGCAATGCAATAACATGATCATGAAGAACAACATGAGCAGATCAAGAATCTAACCTTAGAACACGAATCTAACGGTTCGATCTCTAGGAATCAAGCTTGAAACTCTACTCCTCTCTCAAGAACTCTCTCTTCCTCTTCTAGAGCTTCTCTCTCTTCTTCAAAAACACGGATATAACAAATGATAGGTTTCTCTCTCTGCCGGCTGATTTAACACTCAGCTCGGACACGTGGCAACGGCTGGTTGGTTCTCCTCAAAAGGTGATAGATTGACAAGACAGGTGTAAGACAAAGCGTATTCAACAAGCTTGGTGGCAAGGGCACTCCGGCAAGTGATGACATCGGCTAAGGACAAAGCTTCGGCAAGTCAGGGAACAATGATCTCGGCTAGGAAGGACAACACTTGACCTAGCTGTGCCACACCTCGGCCTAGATGCGCCACACCTCGGTCTAGGTCATACCTGTCCAGGAACAAGATCACTTGGGTTCAGGGATGACATCTCGGCCTAGATAATACACATCTCGGCCTTGGTGATACACACCTCGGCCTAGATGATAATCATCTCAGCCAATATGCCCGGATGAAAATGGAGGTCAATCAAAGTGGTTCCAAGATGGTTCTAGGCTTAGGACGACCTCGGCTTGGATTAACTTAGGCTTCACATGACCTAGGCTTGAGACAGCAAGGAAGGAACAAAGCATGCATACAACACTTAAGCAAAACAAGACAAGATTCATGAATGCAAACTTAATAAGACAAAGTTATGTAAATGCACATGAACATGACTAAGACATGAATGTGGGTTATTACAATACCCATCTAGTCACATAAACATGTTGTGATATAACACTTAACACATGGAACATATCCTACTTAAGCAAAATGAACCCATTGTGTATAAACAACCACTTCCTGCGAGCCTCAAGTATTCAAACCCGGTAGCTCTAATACCAAGTTGTCACGCCTCGAAAATTTACACAATAAAGATTCACCAACTTCCATTGTTTAATGTAAATGTAAGTAAATCACAATATTAACATCATCATCAAATCTCCAACATTTGTAATTTATTAACCATTAAGAGATTTACAAAAGAATGCCCCACATGCGGTTATATATTTAACATTCCTAGAATATGAATCTAAAGCATGTAGCAAGGAAGTTCAGTACGAATTAATGCCCTCAAAGACTACAAATTTCAAGACTTAAGCATAGTTACACAAAAGTGGTTTCAAACCCATATACATCAAGCCCTTGGCTTGTCAAAAATAATTACAACAAAAGGAAAGAGCCTTGTGCTCTCAAAACATATCTCCACGCCTCTAACTTGGTGGGATCAGTACATCATTTCCTGCACAAAATCCCATAGGAGTGATCACAAAGCCTAGTAGGAAAACCTTAACAAAGTATATACATTTTATACAATCCCATGGGATTAATGCATATGCCAAACCATGTCCCAAAACAAATATCTTTATCTTTTGAAACTTTTGTACACAATGCAATCTTGAAAATTTAACAATTCAATAATTTCAATGTAGTTCAACGGGCGGGTAAATATGACTCTGGTAATTCCTAGATTGGTGTTTGCAAGTAGGTATAACAAGCACTACTAAAACCCCACTTTATCGGTAGTTAACTAGAAGACACGTGGTACCTCCTCCGTGCGTGTTTTCCGTCTTTTACCATGGACACTCAAGCCAACTTAACCAATACCAACTACACCCCCTAACAGGACTAACCAATGTATTTACCCTAAACACAAATCAATATGATCTTGTTTCACCAAAAAATGTCCTTTTTCCAATGCAACAATTAAAATCAATCGCATTGTAGACACCCCATTTTTGACCGTCCTCAAGACTTGGACGTCATCGCTTGAGCACTCGGTGATCATCCATGTTCGTGTTCGTCTTGAGTTCCCGGAGGCCTCGGCCATGCGCCTTGCCTCGAGACCTCTCGACTCGACTGTTTTGTGTTTGGTTTTACACCAAACACTTGTGTTTTGCTTTTGAGGGGTAGGGAATGGCTTGTTGGCCATCCCCACACCTCATCGGCCATGGCTTGAGGCCACCGGCCATTGCTTTGTTGCCATCGGCCAAATGTTTGGCCGGCCGGCATTCTTTGTGGCCGGCCGACCATTGTTTTGGTTAATTTGGCATTTTTGGCTGGCCGACCACTATGCATCTGCTTTTGCAGATATTTTTATGCCAGCTGTGCCAGCTGGCATACACTTTGCACCCGTGTATGGAGGGATTTCACTCTTGCTTAGCTTGTTTTGTAAGCTTTGCAAGAGTGATTCTCTATAAAGGGAGGGCCTCTCCTCCCTCCTCAAGGGTTCCAAAAGTTCAAGAGAGAGGTTTGAGATTAGGGTTTGAGCCTTATATCTATCTATCTCTATATCTTCCTCTCTTTGTGTCTAAGTGTGTGTTTGTTCATAGATTTGCACACAAACACCTAGTGTTACACTATACCTTTAGTTGCTGAGGCATTAGAGGGTTGTTCTTGGAGTTCTTGGGTGGATTCAAGCTTGAGGAAGCTGCTGGAGCATTGTTCTTGAAGAAAGTCTTCAAGGGTAAGAACCTTGCCCTTTATTCCCCATTCTTGGATAGGCTTTTGGCCATCTTTCCTTGCTTTTTTAAGCTTAGTATATAACATATAAAAGTTCTTTTTTTACTTGCTTAAAATAGTTGTTTAAGGTTATTTTGGTGTTTGGGGTTGTTTGACCCCTCATAGGCCTTGTTTGGCCCCCATTTTGTGCTATTTTGGTGAGCTTCGGGACCACCTTGTTTGGGCCTCCTCACCACTGAAATCTTGAGGGATTTCAGTGGTGGGGATGGTGGTTTAAGGTCCTAAGAAGGAGAGGGCCATCCCCTCTCCTTGTTGTCTTCAAAATGTGTCATTTTTGCCTCATGTGTGAGCACCATTTTTAAGTGCATGTTGGCCATGTCTTAAGTGTTATTTGTGCTTATTTTGCCATGATATAGCACTGTTTTTACTTGGCTTAGACACACCGTGCTTGCCTTGCATACTTGTCTTGTAATGCCATGAATTGCCTTAACATTTGCCTAGCATTTAGACTATCATGCTCACTTGTTTTGGCTTAGCTTTGTGAAGCTTTTGTGTATGTTTTAGTGTGCTTTAGCTCTGTTTTTGGTTGTTTTAGTCGACCATGACATGCTTTGTATAGCCACCTTGCATTTTGGCTTGTTAGCCTTGGGTGTATGAGTGTTGAGCATGCATTGCTTAGCTTGTTTCAGTGGTTTGGCACCACTTATAGCATCATTTCAGTCCCCATGGTATGCTTGTATGCTTGCATTTGATGCTCCTTTAATGCTTTAAAAGGTTGTAGTCTTGTGCTCCATGTTTGGCCTCTTTTGTATGCTTCCATGTGTAGGCCACTTAGATGCTATCTAGGTGTGTCCTTAGCTTTGTTTAGGTTTGCCTTGGGACTATTCTAAGTCCTCTTAGCCTTGTGAGGCTTGATTGGCATGGCCATGGTTTAAGCCTGTTGGCTTGCCTTAAGTCTTGGACATCGTTGCATGCTTAGCTTGTCTTGTTTACTTGGTTTGGCACCTTTTATAACATGATTTCAGAGCTTAGTATGCATGCCACTAGTCCATGTTTGTCCTCTTTTAAGTGTGCTTAAAAGTCGCTCTTTAATGCCTAAGTGTTGAACCATGTGCGCATGCATGTTTGTATGTCATTTTGCCTTAATTTCCTTGGCATTTGGCCACTGTTTTGGGCTTATTTGAGAGCTGCCCAAATTGGTATAAGACCATCCATCTTATGTTGTGGCATGCTCACCTTGTGTGTTGATTGCATACTTGGCTTATCATGTGTTGTTGCATGTTTAAGTGGCATTACATTTGGCATGCATCTTACGTTAAGTTGCCTTGCATACTTGCATGTGTTATGTCTCACATGTTGTCACGTGATTGAATGAAGTCATACACTTGTTTGCATGCTTGTCCTTGCATCTTGTAATATGCTAGTTGCCTTGGTAGCATCATTGCTTGTTTGCATGTTCATATGGCATGCTAGGCTTGCATGCTTAGGTTGCATCTTGCGTGCATTCCTAGCCTCTTGATTGACCATGATAGAGGTTAGGATTCATTGGGTGTTCGGTGTGCATTACATTTGAAATCAAAACGCACAACTTGGCCTCTTTGGCCATCACGCATTGGAATGCGTGATTGGTGGTCTGAGGGCCGAGTACCAAACTCCTTTGAGTCATAAATATGATAAGGAGTGTGGTTGGTGCAAACATTGCTTGAAATGCATTGCCATGCCATGTTTTGCCCTCTGCTGCTGTCCAAACAGGTTTCTGTAGGCATACATGGTCGGCCGACCATCTCTACTGCCGACCGACCAAATATTGATGGCCGAGAGCTCAACCAATGGCCAGTGACCACTCTGCTATGGCCGGTGATAATTCCCCTTGGTCGGTGGTGTTCGACAGTGTTCATAGAGTGTTCCTTGGGACTTGTGTCATTTCTAGAGGAGCAGAGCAGGGTAAACAGAGGCAACTTGTGCATGGCATTGGATTTCCAGGTGAAGCCAATCCGAGCACGCGTGCATCCCTTTTCCCGAGGCCTTTTAATGCTTTCCTTAGCTTAATTGATTTGTTAATTAATTAGGTGGTCTGTAAATTATTTAATTAGCTTTTCAGTTGATTAAATTGTATTATTCTTTTGGCCCCTCCGAGTGAGGGCGAATGTGTAATAAGTGTGGGTGCGTGCGTGCATGTCTTCCAACCCCCACTTCTTTCTCTTTTTTACTTACCTGCTTTTGATGGTTAGTATTAGGGCATATTTAATTTAGCATCCTTATGCTATGCATGCGTGCATCCATTCATATGTCTTACATGCACCGGGCTCAGCACATCATACTAACTGCATTGTATTTCAATTCCAAGTTGAATACGTGTTAGTTGTAGCATCTCACATGCCATCTTAGAATAGCCGAGCCTATCTTAGTTGCATTTTGCATGTGTCGCATTAGCTATCTTAATATGAACTAGGATCATGCATTGATTGCTAACTAGTTTTTGTTTTGGCTCAGAGTACTCGGTAAGTGTTTATGCTTTAGCATCTCGCATGAGTGTGAATGTTAACATGACAGCATGCTTACCATGTGGCTATATGCTTATGTGATATAACTGCCTGAATGCCTGTGGGTGAAGGTTGGATTGTTTAAGTTGGAACAACTCATTCAAATCTGTGTTTTAGCCTACTTGCGAGTAGCAAATTTCAAACCATTTCCCAAACAAACGGATATGCGATGCTTTGTTCCAAATTAGGCAATCTAGTCTATACTTTCGTGCTGTACGCATCACATAGTAAGATTAGGCTAATAACCGGAATAAGAACACATAACGTTTTCAAAACTAGATATCATGGTTAGTAGAGGCCGATCTTTGGATCGGGTGAGAGGGGTGCTCATAGCTGACCTTCCCCAATCGTACCCAAGTTCTCGAGCCGAGGCAACTTTGGTGATGAGGGACACGTGGCCTTAGGCAAACGAGTCAGGGTTTCCTAAATTCTCCCAAAATAAAATATTTAGGTGGCAACTCTGTATCTGGCAAAGTAGTCCATGTTTGACACTTCTTTCTAAAAATCTATTTTCAAAACGATTTGCCGGATTTGGACTCTTTGGTGATTTATCAGTCTTGCATTGCACATTGCGAGATCAGATTAAGAACCGACACAAATCGAGTCCGTACTGTAGCATTGAGGCCCCCGCGGGCGCGTCTACAGTTTCTGGCGACTCTGCTGGGGAGTTTAGAGAGCTTGACTCGAACTCATGATATCTTGTTTTGATTACACTCATGTGTTTCTTTGCATTGCATGTGCATTGGTGCGCTTAGGACACAGTGTTTACCGTCTGCTATTCCTGAACAGTTTGCCGGAGGCTTGCTTCGAGAAGCGTGCCATAAGGCTGACCGGTTACGTGCTCTGCCACGATGGGAACACAAACCCCGGTTGTCACCGGGGCACCCTTTTGACCGTTCGAACTAGTGCATATTCGGAATCTATAGTGAGCATTCCAAGCTAGGACAGGTTGCTACCCGATCATAGGTTGTTTGAAACCGCTGCGTGCGTAGTAAAACCCTAGCTCCTGACAAAATAGGACAGGGAAACCCTACCCCTCCATAGGGGTGTTTTGGCTCTTGCTTGTTTGTTATGTGCTTTTTGAGTTGATCTCTACAGGGAAGGCATATATCAGTTTGCGAGTCTGAGTATCAGGCCTGAGGGCATCAGTACCGGAATTTGAGAATCAGTTATATTTGCGGGTATCCGACTTAGTTTTCAGGGCAGTAATTTTGGGGAACAGTGATTAGTAATAGAGTACAGTTATTCAGCTATGCTTGTGTATGTTTTGATTGGGCCGAAATGCTGCGTGTTTTCTCTTTCAAGGTTCAGAGATCTAGTACAGAATAGCCAGTGTTCTTCTTTGCTGAGGCAAGACGGACATCTGATCCATCATCTCCGTTCAGTTCAAGAGGACTTATGATGACCTAAAGTTCAGAGGAAATTGTGGTTATGGCAGCCGCGTTAGACCAAGGAATCATCTTACAGAATGAAACCAATGTTGATGTGCCGCATCCGCCCAGGTTGCCTGCCGCACGCCCGATCTGGGAACCCCAGTTGTATCAGGCTCGTGAGCCCACCATGTTCGAGTTGATGGGAATGATTGGTGATCTTCAGCGATCTGTGGCTGATCTCGCCTACGGAATGTCGTCTTTGCTGCCAACTACATCCTACGCTGGGAATTTTGTGCCACAAGAGCCCCCGCTACTGGGACGAATTGTGATCGAGCTCAGCCAACCTGAGGTTGCCTCAAACTATGGCCATGACATGGCAACAACAACCGGGTTTTGCTCTGATATAGCAACCCAAACCCTCGATCAAGCTGAGGCCAGAGGTAAGAACAAAGTGGGAACATGTGCTGATCCCGTCGAACAACTGCTGTGGGCAGTCGAGGCTTTGAAAGCCGAGGGGATGAATAAACAGCAAATATTCGCAGTGGTGGCTAAAACTGTGGATGATGCTTTCCCCACTCCAACCGAGGGGAGTTCCAGCCAGACAGAAAATCGGGATAGACCCCGTCATGCCAGAACAGTTCCTTCCATTCCCAACTCTGCACCTGGGAAGGATCAGAAAGTCAAGGCAGTGCCTGCCGACCCTTTCGCTAGCACGTCTAGCAAGAATTCTCAGACTTCAAAGTATTTTCCCCGAGGGCGCAAAGTCTTTCATGCTCTCTACATGCCTTTGTCTAAGGCGCTCCAGATCCTTGCCAAAAGAGGGCACCTTAAACCTCTCGAGCCTCGGCCTCTCCTGAAGAATCTCCCTCCCCCACATGATGCTACCTTGTACTGCACGTACCACTAGCAAACCGGTCACAGCACCGATGGTTGTTTCCGCCTTCCCCACGAAGTGCAGGATTTGATCGACAATGAGGACATCCTCCCACCCACCTCAGCAAAGTTTGTCACTGCTGAGTTGTTAGATTTCGAGGATACTGCAAATATGTGATCAGAAGTAGGACCACCTGCGGGCGGCATTCGGTGTATCTCAGATGTGGCGTCTAGCACGCACTGTCTTGAGCATTTGCGAATGTTGTGTTTTTTTTTTTTTTTTTTTGTGTAATTCTGGCTTGGGTGTTGAGCCAGTTCTTGGGTTTTGTTTTGAGTCTGTCTCATTGTCTTGAGTCAGTCTTTTTGCTTAAGGGTCTGTCTTGTTGTATGGAGTCAGTCCCATTGTATAGAAATCAGGTGATTCCAGGGTTGTTGCCTCGGATATCATGTTTTTGTAATTATCTTTTGCTTTCTTTTGAGTTTGTCTCTACTGTGAAGCCAGTTGTGACCGGAGGTTTTGAATGAAACAGCTGCGGCTATCATGTTTCCGTGCTTGTGGCTACTTTGAGCTAGTTGTGCCAGAGGATTTGAATGAAATAGCGGAGCATCTCACTTTCTCTTCTGTGCCTCGAAATCATTGCATTGACCTAAGTTTTTCAAAACTTTTTTTAGCACTGTGGTGATGAAAACGAAGAGGAAGGAATTCCTCAGGTTTTGCAAAATTTGACCAATTGAGAGAAAGAGAGGCATGCTAAGCCTTTAATGAATAAAATCATGCTTGTTAGTGTGAGTACTGAGAAGGATCTTGGCTTGATCCAGATTGGTTCCACACTATCTTCAGCGCGAGCGATTTGTCGCTTTCTTAAAAACTTTCAAAAACAAAATGTTTTGCGCAGTCCTGCGAAGACTTGTGTGGAGTCACTCTTGAGATCGTGCAGCTTAGGATCGCTCTTAGCCTCGAGACTTGAGCCCTTGCTTTCGAACTTTGGACCTTGGTTTCAGACTGTTCAACGATCAACCGCGATGTAAGGCCTGTGTGGCCAGATTTGAAGCAACCCTCGAACAAGAGGCACCAAAGTCAGATCAAGAAGATCAGATGTCGCCAAAAGAAGCTTGCAAAGCTAAATCAGAAGCACCTCCCGAACTAGGGGCCAAAAATGTCCGATGTGCTCGAAGAGCCAAAGATGGATCCTTCTATGAATCAAAACAGCAGCTATTCTCCTGGATTCAGACGACTTTTGGATCTCAAAACCATTTGGCATGGGCTTGTTATACTTTTACCCTTGAGAGGCTCGTTGGACCGAAAACTCAGAAGGATGACCTAGGCAAAAGTTAGAGCAAGAAAAAAAAATATACAAAATACAAAAAAAAAAGAAAGAAAAATACAAAAAAAGAGAAGAAAAAAAGAGAAAAAGATAAAAAGAATTGAAAAGGAAAGAAAAACATAGCTCGCAAGGTTGAAAACCCAAAGGGCGACCTTGGCAAAAGTTAGAGCGTGGTGAAGGTTAATACACGAGTGTACCTTAATCGGAACTACGTAAGGCTTGATTCCCATGTTTGGGATACGTAGGCAACTTCATCCTGAAGTCCAGCCACAAACACTTCCAAATCAAGTGTGTCCATGTAATGGTTTTGATCATCCTTGCCCTCTCTGAATTCGATAGATCGGTTGTGACAACCGGAACTACGTAAGGCTTGATTTCCATGTTTGGCATACGTAGGCAACTTCATCCTGAAGTCCAGCCACCGACACTTTCAAAGTGACTGTGTCCATATATTGGTTTTGACCATTTTTGTCTTCTCTATATTCGAGAGTTTGGTCGTGATCATCGCTAATGAAGATTGACTACAAAATGCTGCGGCGTTATTCAGACAAGGGGCAACTTTCCGTTGCCATGTGTCACCATTCAAACCAGGGGCAACTTTCCGTTGCCGTGTAGTACCATCCAGACAAGGGGCAATTTTCCATTGCCTCTGATCCGAGGTTGTGCATCTCAAGAGTAAGTTCTACGCTTGTTGAGCATCGACCGTTTGCAAAAATAGTTTTTGAGAATTTTTACTGAGGTTGACCATTTTCTCGAAAATTATTTCATTTTCCAAAACTGGACCTTTTCTTGGACCCCAAAAAGGGAAAATTTTCAGTGCTCATAGCCTGACTTGCATGATTTTGAATCAGAAAATCGAACAAGTGTGTTAATGTAACTCTCACTTTGGTCAAAATTGTTTTGGTAGAAAACGAAAACAAAAATGGTCAAAATGATGAACTAGGGGCGCAGTTGAGTCAGGTATTCTGACTTGCCCCCGTCATCAACATACTTGCCAGAAGGGCACTCTACCTGCCAACAAAGGGCATAACTGAGGTTAACAACAAAAGGCTGAAAGCTCTCATCACCCTCCAAGCAGCAAGATATCAAACCAAGTGCAAAGCACGAATCGGAATGGATTAAGATACTCCATTCCCTTAGCTGGGCTATTGACTAAACATCACCAGAGGAAATAGCTGTAAGCTAACAGTGTTGGGCATGAACCCACAACCTCTTGTTTATCCATCAACCACCTAGGGGAGGGATACAAAATGAGAGATTAAAGAATAGAGAGATGTAAGTTGAGAGAAAAGTGAGCAAAAGGGTTTGGAATGAAAATACTGAGCCTGAGGGCCGAGTGATGTGAGAATCACAAACGAGAAGAGAGAGGGCAATAATACCCTAAGAAACTGGCTCCTTGTGATTTGAGGTCTCTCGTCTTTGTAACACGTCTGTGTGTCGTGTCTTTTGTTTTGTCTCGTTTTTTTATTTTGGAGTCGTTCTGAGCGTGTCTCGTCGTGTTTAGGTTGTTTACCTTTTATTTTTTGTTATTGAGTCTTTTTCGCTGTGTTCAGTCGTAGGCTCAATGCCTGGTTGAAAACCCTTTTCTAAAATCGTTTTGTACTCAGAGTGTTGTGCCATTCTCCACATTTGTGCAAAACATGATTTGGTTCTTTTATAAAACCGCAGGGGTTCAACCTGGGTCACTTCGAAATAGTGAACATTTGGGTTCCGGATTGCATCTGAGTGTGTTTCAGCTTCAGCAGCTTCCACCTTTGTATTCCGTCTTTTCAGATTGGACTGTTTGTTCAGGATTCGTCGTGTGCAGAATGAACTAAAAATACTGTGTTACGGGCTATGAGTTCAGAATGAGCAGTGTTCAAAATAAGCAGTGCGTTGTATGAACTGTGTGTATAAGCTATGTGCAGATTAAACTGAGTACTGTGTTACGAGTCGAGTGTTTAGAATGAGCAGTTTTGTTGTATGAGTTGTTTTGTCGTTGGCCGGTCCATTATCTGATTATTACAATACAAGTGTTTGATTTTCAGACAGGAGATCAATCTCATTTACATTGAGGTGTAATATGATGCAATGCAATGCAATGAATGAAATGTATCAATGTAACACTTTTTCGGATAAAAAGTTGGTTTCATTTCATCATCTTTTCAAGTACAAAGTTTTGGAGAAAACAAAAACCTGCCTGCGGCAGTACAAGGTACTCAAGCTACCAACAAAAAGAAAAGCAAAACAAAAAGAAGAAAAGCAGCAAAAATCTAGATCAACCTCAATGGTCTCAGGCACGGGAGTCTATCCTCGTCCTCTTCCTGGACGAAGGTCTAGGAGCATCGTCATCGGCACTGTTATCTGAGTTCGAGCCATCTCCGGTCTCCTCCTCGGACGACTCTGCCTCTGCCTCCGCCTCCGTCTTAGACTTTGTCATCAGGAACTGGTGCCTGTGAGCTACTCCCGACATGAGTGCGCCTCGCTTTGGTGCAGGGATATACTCTGCCATCTCGGACAGGAACAGAAGGCCCAGCTGGAGCACCTCCTGCAGCAGGAATCTGGAATGGGGGCTGAAAATCACAAACGGTAAACACATCAGTATGCTACGCAAAGCAGGGTATGAATGCTGAATATGGTGTGTGAGTACAGTGTATGACTGTTGTGAGCAGTGTATCGGTACAGAATGCAGTGTATGAGTACAATGTATGAATGCTGTGAACAGTGTGTCGGTACAGAATACAGTGACTGAGTGTAGTGTATGAATGCCATGAGTAATGCTGTGAACAATCTGTGGGCTACAGTGTATCAGATACCGTGAGAGCCGTGTATCGAGTGTTGTGTTGATAGTGCGATGCGTCAGATTATGTGAAACAGTTTATGTATGGTTTGAGACTGTGGTCAGAAGAACATACCGGAATACTTTAAATGGCTAGAAGATCGAGGCTCCGCTGGAGCATCCCCATCACAGAGGCGGTCAACTCTAGGGACTGACGAGTGTACTCGGAGGAAGCCTGCAAAAGTGTTAGAAACATCAGTATTCTGCGGAATATCAAATGAAGTGAAATGAAATGATAGTGCAAGATGTAAAATGCAGTAGTACATACCGGAGGCAAGTCGTAGAATCCTACTAGCTCGTGATCAGCCGGAGGGGGAGCGATGGGAATCTGATAGGTCTCCCCACCCTGCCCTCGGCATGTCATCCTCATGGGCAGTGCTGGCCAGCTAGCCCCCCGCCCTCTCCGAGCCCCGTTCCTACCACGGACCCGAGTCACCCTCGGCGCTCCCACTCTCGCTCCTGCTCCCGCTCCCGCCCCCGCCCTAGCTGCTGGCGCCGTGGGCTTCTCTCTCTCAGCTCGACGGCCACTGCTCAAAGGCCTCATGATGTAGGTCTGGACGTATTCTGCGTAGTCGCCCTCGCCCCTGAAACCCTCCGTGTCCCAGTCGATCGTGTAATCAGCCATCTGCTCGGGAGTGAACCTCTCTGTGTCCCTCATGTGGGTAGGAGGCGGACCTGGAACTATCTGCTCTGGTGAACCCAAGGTCTGGCGCAGGAAGCGCTCACCCAGGTACCAAGCTCGACAAACCGGGCCCTCCAGCAAGATCTTGAACCGGGCGGTCTCCTCAGCACCGGCAAACCGCTCCCGAACCGCAGCTGGCAACGGAGCCCAGGGCTGCCAGGGGTAATGGTGTCGAAGTAGCGGCGGAAGAATATGAACGTCTCCCGGGGTCTTCGCACGCATCTCACATCGAAGCATCGGGAGAAAGGAACGCCGAGAGGGGTCTCCTCTTCGGGTACTGGTGCAAGCCTCGGGAAGTAGGCATAGACCCACAACTGCAGAGTAAATACCAGTATGCTTATCAGATAAAGCAGAATGCAGAATGAAGCAGAAATGGTAGAACCGTGTGTTGTGCATAGTATACAGTGTGTGCAGTGTACAGTCAGTGTAAAGCAGGTTATATGTGTGCTGTGTGTGCAGTATACAGTCAGCGTGAAGCAGACCGCAGTGTGTGCAGTGTACAGAGTACATATAATGTAAAGCAGAAATATAAAACAGAAAAGAAGATGTACCTCCCAAGCTCGCCAGTAGCCCCCGAGCAACTGCTCGCTGCACCGGGAAGATGAGCTCATGTATCCATAGAGGGTGGCCAAGGCTGCCCCACCCCAGTCGTAGCGCAGGATCCTGGTCACGTCCACCAGAGCGCTCAGCAAACAGAGGGGCACGGTGTTCGCCTGGTCGGCGAAGATTGTCGTCCCTAGTAAAAACATGAGGAAGCCGCATGCGTACTGCTCCACCTCCTCCTGAGCCATCGGTGCCTCCTCAGCTAAAGCTGGTTGAATCCGGAAGTGGTCTTTGAACCACGAGTATTTGACGAAGCCCGGACGAGTGAGAGGCGGCAGCTCGCCGAGCAAATATATCTGAGCGGCCTCCCACTCATCCATGTCTGTGTCAAAGGGGATCGGATCACCCCCTACCCCGATGCCGGTGAGCATCAAGAAGTCATAGGGAGTCATCGTCATGTCTCCCGTGGCAGAGAAGTGGAACGAGTCGGTGGTGTCCCACCACCTTTCCACCAGAGCGGCAAGAAGAGGCCTGCTCGCGGTAAGGCGTGAGAGTCCCCTGTAGAAGGCGCCGAAGCCGGCCTGATCGATAATGTGACGGACCGCGTCCGGTAGCTCCATGTAGCATTCGCGGGCAGCAACATTCCTATACCCCCAGAAGGCATGGGAATCCCCCTGTATTCAAAAGCAAACACTTGCGAAGCAATATTCAATATACAGTTTTGAAGAGCATTCAGAATTGATAACAATACAGCGTGTGTGCACGTGTTCAGATTCAAACAGACATCGGGTACCGGTGTGCTAGCAAGGAACTACAATATATGATGTGTCAGTGCGTTTGAGTGGTTCAGTACAGATATAACGTGTGTGCACGTGTTCAGATTCAAATAGACATCGGGTACCGGTGTGCTAGCAAAAGAACTACAGCATATGATGTGTCAGTGTATTTGAGTGGTTCAGTACAGATATAGCGTGTGTGCACGTGTTCAGATTCAAACAGACATTGGGTGCCGGTGTGCTCACAATGAACTACAGTATAAGAGGTGTCAGGGTGTTTGAGTGGTTCAGGGCAAATACAGTGTGTGTGCGTGTGTTCCAATTCAAACGGATACCGAATACAGGTGTGTTCACAGACAACTACAGCATATGGGGTATCGGTGTATCTGGATCAAACAGTTAAAGGCAGAGTCGACTATTGCAGTTGAGTGTTCTATTTTGCAGAAAATGAAATGGAGAAGAGTATACCTCGGAAGCGCCGTATGAAAGGTGCGTCTCTGGCTCCCGCAGAAGCAGCTCTGGTGGCACCCTTTTGTCAAAACTCCTGAACTGGCGAAGTACGTCAGGAGGCAGCTCGTGAATCGCCAGCCTGTAGGTCGCCGGATCGAACGGACGGACGCTGAGAGGCAAGAGCTCAGCCTCGGGGTCCACGTCCATCTCCGGGGGAGCCCCACCACCTGGAATGCCGTCCGCCATCTCGAAGAGAGTGTGAAAATGATCGGAAAAGTGAAAACCGGGTGAGAATACGAAGAGTCAACCGAAAAGTCAACCCCAGGAGGGTGAAAAATGGCCGGAAAGGTCGGAATGCAGAAAAGGCACAGAAATTAAGGAAAACTCGAGGGAAACAAACCCCGAGTGGTGAAAATCGAGAAAGAAACACCGAAACAAAGTTTTGTTCGGTTCAAAACGTGCGAAACAATGAGGTATTCGCGAATCGAACGTCGAAACAGGCTCTAAAACCGAGGAAAATGGAGGAATGAAGGAAGAAAAAAGACCTAGAGGAAGAGGGGAATAGATTTCGAGCAAGGAGGAAGTGACAAAATAGGGTTTAAACCCCTATTTTAAAAGACCTGTGCCAAAATGTCCAAACTGCCCCGATTCAGGCAGATTTGGCCGGTCGGCCAAATAGATGGCCGGTGGAATTTTTTGGTGGCCGATGGATGGCCGGTGACCTCCCACGATGGCCGGTGAACCTCCTACACCTTTGTTTGGGTCTTTGATAGGGTTTGGGGCCTTCATTGCTCAAGATAGTGCCTCCATTGCTCAACACAGTGCAAGAAAATGCATTTCCGAAGCTTAACTGGTCTCTGTGCCGTGTCTTCTGTGCGTAGCACTCGAATACGTGCGAGGTGTATCCTTTTTGTATCCTTTTTGTCTCTTGCGAGATTCGAAAGTTGCCCCACATGCATACGTTACAACGTTTTGTCGTGAAACGCGCGTTGGTTATACGTCATTTCACTCGCATCGTCATGCACACATCTCGCATTGTCATGCGCATGTCATACTTGCATTAGTATGCACATTCTTTAGGTCGCATCGTCATGCGCACCTCACATGCATTGTCATGCATTCCAAGCGACATGCATTGTCACGCATTCGAGTTCACATGCATTGTCATGCATTCCAAAAGACATGCGTTGTCACGCATTCAACCTCATGTGCATTATAATTCAGCTCAAAAGACGTTCATTGTCACGCATTCGTTTCATGCATTTGCATGCATTTCAAAAAACAAAAAAAAACATGCATCATTCGCACTTTGCATGCATTAAAAAAAAAAAACAACATGCATCATTCGCACTTTGCATGCATTTCAAAAAAAAAAAACATGCATTGTCATGCATTTCAAAAACAACAAAAACAACATGTATGTCATGCATTCCATTGTACATATATTGCATATGTCATGCATACATTGTATATAATGCATATGTCATGCATTTCACTGTAAATATTGCATTTACATACATTCCATTGCATATTGTATATATTGCATTGTAGCTTGCATGCATTCACTGCATTATCCATCTACAGCTTGCGCCTTTCCATGTTGAGCTTGGTTTGGTATGTGCCCATATTTTTTACGTCGAAGCACAGTTATGATATTATGTGTACGCGCCTATTCCATTGCTGGGATTGTGGTTTGAGGTTGACGGCACCGTTTCTGTGTTAGACGTGGTTGGTATGCGTCCATGCCTTTCCTAGGCAAAATGTGTTTTGGCCGCATGCCTTTTCCACTGCATCCATTGCATTCTCCCCAGCAGATCCCATTGTAAATATCCATTACATGCATATTGTATATATCGCATCGTAGTTTACATGCATATTGTATATATCGCATCGTAGTTTACATGCATATTGTATATCTTGCATCATAGTTCGCATGCATTCACTGCATCACCTCCATCTACGGCTTGCGCCTTTCCTTGTCGAGCTTGGACTGGTATGTGCCCGTAGCTTTCACGTTGAAGCACGGTTATGATATTATGTGTACGCACCTAGTGTTGTGGGTGACGGCACCGTTTCTGTGTTAAACATGGTTTGTATGTGTCCATGCCTTTCCTAGGCAAGACATGTTTTGGTCGCACGCCATATCCACTGCATATACTGCATTGTATTGTAGTTCGATTGCATCCAGCATTTAGGATCATGAGCTTTTCTGAGCAGAGCATGCCTCACTTATGTCATTTCACCCAATTACTTGTTCTTGTGTTCCGTCTACATCACTCATAGTTCTGCATGTGTACGCGCCTATTCCACTACTGGTATTGTGGTTTGAGGGTTGCGGCACCTTTTCTGTGGTAGATGGACTTTGCATCTCCATCATCTTTATGACATTTGTGTGGTTTTTGAACCACTCATGATTTGATCATGATTCATTTGCATTGCATATCATTTGCATTGTTGATACGTAGATTTGTAAATGTTGCATATCATTTTGCATCCATTCCGCATTGTTTTGCATTGTCACACATAGGTTGCATTGTCATGCACTCCTACACTTGCGTTGTCACGCAGCTTTCGATTGCATCGTTATGCATGTTGCTAACAATATTGTACTTGTTGAGTTTTCTTTCTCTTTCAGGCACGATATTGTATGTACGGTTCATTTGAAGCTGGTGCAACCAGACGAGCCGCACAGGTATTGTATTCTCCGAGTGAGACGTATCGAGAATTGAATAATTCTCTTGCACCCTCTCTGCATTGTAGGGTAGTTTGGTTTGCGCTAGCTTAAAACAGTTGCATTGTTATGCTTCATTACAGCTTTCGTTGCATGATCATAAGTTATGTCCGGCTTCTTGTATTGTCAGTTGCATTTTGCCCCCGCCTTCGGGCGCATATCTTTATTGTCTTGCATGTTTGTCTAAGTCTTCGGCCTTGTCAAAAATGGGTCGTCTCTGGGCTTTGACATTCACTCCCGTTATTGTTATGACTTTCGAGTTCTGTCAAAGAGGGGCAACTGTAGACACCCCATTTTTGACCGTCCTCAAGACTTGGACGTCACCGCTTGAACACTCGGTGATCATCCATGTTCGTGTTCGTCTTGAGTTCCCGGAGGCCTCGGCTGTACGCCTTGCCTTGAGACCTCTTGACTCGACTGTTTTGTGTTTGGTTTTACACCAAACACTTGTGTTTTGCTTTTGAGGGGTAGGGAATGGCTTGTTGGCCATCCCCACACCTCACTGGCCATGGCTTGAGGCCACCGGCCATTGCTTTGTTGCCATCGGCCAAATGTTTGGCCGGCCGACCATTGTTTTGGTCAATTTGGCATTTTTGGCTGGCCGACTACTGTGCATCTGCTTTTGCAGATATTTTTATGCCAGCTGTGCTAGCTGGCATACACTTTGCACCCCCTCCATACGTGTATGGAGGGATTTCACTCTTGCTTAGCTTGTTTTGTAAGCTTTGCAAGAGTGATTCTCTATAAAGAGAGGGCCTCTCCTCCCTCCTCAAGGGTTCCAGAAGTTCAAGAGAGAGGTCCGAGATTAGGGTTTGAGTCTTATATCTATCTATCTCTATATCTTCCTCTCTTTGTGTCTAAGTGTGTGTTTGTTCATAGTTTTGCACACAAACACCTAGTGTTACACTATACCTTTAGTTGCTGAGGCATTAGAGGGTTGTTCTTGGAGTTCTTGGGTGGATTCAAGCTTGAGGAAGCTGCTGGAGCATTGTTCTTGAAGAAAGTCTTCAAGGGTAAGAACCTTGCCTTTTATTCCCCATTCTTGCATAGGCTTTTGGCCATCTTTCCTTGCTGTTTTAAGCTTAGTATATAACATATAAAAGTTCTTTTTTTACTTGCTTAAAATAGTTGTTTAAGGTTGTTTTGGTGTTTGGGGTTGTTTGACCCCTCATAGGCCTTGTTTGGCCCCCATTTTGTGCTATTTTGGTGAGCTCCGGGACCACCTTGTCTGGGCCTCCTCACCACTAAAATCTTGAGGGATTTCAATGGTGAGGATGGTGGTTTAAGGTCCTAAGAAGGAGAGGGCCATCCCCTCTCCTTGTTGTTTTCAAAATGTGTCATTTTTGCCTCATGTGTGAGCACCATTTTTAAGTACATGTTGGCCATGTCTTAAGTGTTATTTGTGCTTATTTTGCCATGATATAGCACTATTTTTACTTGGCTTAGACACACCATTCTTGCCTTGCATACTTGTCTTGTAATGCCATGAATTGCCTTAACATGTGCCGAGCATTTAGACTATCATGCTCACTTGTTTTGGCTTAGCTTTTTGAAGTTTTTGTGTATGTTTTAGTGTGCTTTAGCTCTATTTTTGGTTGTTTTAGTCAACCATGACATGCTTTGTATAGCCACCTTGCATTTTGGCTTGTTAGCCTTGGGTGTATGAGTGTTGAGCATGCATTGCTTAGCTTGTTTCAGTGGTTTGGCACCACTTATAGCATCATTTCAGTCCCCATGGTATGCTTGTATGCTTGCATTTGATTCTCCTTTAATGCTTTAAAAGGTTGTAGTCTTGTGCTCCATGTTTGGCCTCTTTTGTATGCTTCCATGTGTAGGCCACTTAGATGCTATCTAGGTGTGTCCTTAGCTTTGTTTAGGTCTGCCTTGGGACTATTCTAAGTCCTCTTAGCCTTGTGAGGCTTGATTGGCATGGCCATGGTTTAAGCCCCTTGGCTTGCCTTAAGTCTTGGACATCGTTGCATGCTTAGCTTGTCTTGTTTACTTGGTTTGGCACCTTTTATAACATGATTTCAGAGCTTAGTATGCATGCCACTAGTCCATGTTTGTCCTCTTTTAAGTGTGCTTAAAAGTCGCTCTTTAATGCCTAAGTGTTGAACCATGTGCGCATGCATGTTTGTATGTCATTTTGCCTTAATTTCCTTGGCATTTGGCCACTGTTTTGGGCTTATTTGAGAGCTGCCCAAATTGGTATAAGACCATCCATCGCATGTTGTGGCATGCTCACCTTGTGTGTTGATTGCATACTTGGCTTATCATGTGTTGTTGCATGTTTAAGTGGCATTACATTTGGCATGCATTTTACGTTAAGTCGCCTTGCATACTTGCATGTGTTATGTCTCACATGTTGTCACATGATTGAATGAAGTCATACACTTGTTTGCATGCTTGTCCTTGCATCTTGTAATATGCTAGTTGCCTTGGTAGCATCATTGCTTGTTTGCATGTTCATATGGCATGCTAGGCTTGCATGCTTAGGTTGCATCTTGCGTGCATTCCTAGCCTCTTGATTGACCATGATAGAGGTTAGGATTCATTGGGTGTTCGGTGTGCATTACATTTGAAATCAAAACGCACAACTTGGCCTCTTTGGCCATCACGCATTGGAATGCACGATTGGTGGTCCGAGGGCCGAGTACCAAACTCCTTTGAGTCATAAATATGATAAGGAGTGTGGTTGGTACAAACATTGCTTGAAATGCATTGCCATGCCATGTTTTGCCCTATGCTGCTGTCAAAATAGGTTTCTGCAGGCATAAATGGTCGGCCGACCATCTCTACTACTGACCGACCAAATATTGATGGCCGAGAGCTCAACCAATGGCCGGTGACCACTCTGCTATGGCCGGTGATGATTCCCCTTGGTCGGTGGTGTTCCACAGTGTTCATAGAGTGTTCCTTGGGACTTGTGTCATTTCTAGAGGAGCAGAGCAGGGTAAACAGAGGCAGCTTGTGCATGGCATTGGATTTCTGGGCGAAGCCAATCCGAGCACGCGTGCATCCCTTTTCCCGAGGCCTTTTAATGCTTTCCTTAACTTAATTGATTTGTTAATTAATTAGGTGGTCTGTAAATTATTTAATTAGCTTGTCAGTTACTTAAATTGTATTATTCTTTTGGCCCCTCCGAGCGAGGGCGAATGTGTAATAAGTGTGGGTGCGTGCGTGCATGTCTTCCAACCCCCACTTCCTTCTCCCTTTTACTTACCTGCTTTTGATGGTTAGTATTAGGGCATATTTAATTTAGCATCCTTATGCTATGCATGCGTGCATCCATTCATATGTCTTACATGCACCGGGCTCGGCGCATCATACTAACTGCATTGTATTTCAATTCCAAGTTGAATATGTGTTAGTTGTAGCATCTCACATGCCATCTTAGAATAGCTGAGCCTATCTTAGTTGCATTTTGCATGTGTCGCATTAGCCATCTTAACATGAACTAGGATCATGCACTGATTGCTAACTAGTTTTTGTTTTGGCTCGGAGTACTCGGTAAGTGTTTATGCTTTAGTATCTCGCATGAGTGTGAATGTTAACATGACAGCATGCTTACCATGTGGCTATATGCTTATGTGATATAACTGCCTGAATGCTTGTGGGTGAAGGTTGGATTGTTTGAGTTGGAACAACTCATTCAAATCCGTGTTTTAGCCTACTTGCGAGTAGCAAATTTCAAACCATTTCCCAAACAAATGGATATGCGATGCTTTGTTCTAAATTAGGCAATCTAGTCTATACTTTCGTGCTGTGCGCATCACATAGTAAGATTAGGCTAATAACTGGAATAAGAACACATAACGTTTTCAAAACTAGATATCATGGTTAGTAGAGGCCGATCTTCGGATCGGGCGAGAGGGGGTGCTCATAGCTGACCTTCCCCAATCGTACCCAAGTTCTCGAGCTGAGGCAACTTTGGTGATGACGGACACGTGGCCTTAGGCAAACGAGTCAGGGTTTCCTAAATTCCCCCAAAATAAAATATTTAGGTGGCGACTCTGTATCTGGCAAAGTAGTCCATGTTTGACACTTCTTTCTAAAAATCTGTTTTCAAAACGATTTGCCAGATTTGGACTCTTTGGTGATTTATCAGTCTTGGATTGCACATTGCGAGATCAGATTAAGAACCGACACAAATGGAGTCCGAACTGTAGCATTGAGGCCCCTGCGGGCGCGTCTACACGCATCAATGCTAAAATGACATAACAGTGTAAAAATGTCCAATGCATTAACATAATCCATTTTTAATTTCTCCCACACAATTCTCCATTTGTGATCACTTTCCATATCTCTTATCAATGCAATATCATAATACATTACAAGAGATAAAATAACACAACATTAACCTTCAAGCATTTTTCATACATTAATCATCATAATATAATTCTAAAGGATGATGTAACAACCTTAACATTAATGTATTCTCCACATCTAAATCTCTATTTTCCCACTTGGTCATTTCAAAACCAACCAATAATAAACTATACAACAAGCTTCAATTTAACCATTTCACATTTTCTTTCCATGAAATTTCCTCTTTATACACAATCATAAGAATATCTCAATCACATATTCACTATAATACTAGACAACCATAGATTTCATAACATCTTATCATTTTCCCAAAATAAATCCCTAATTTCTAGGGTTTCCACAAAACTAGGTTTTTCCTCACTTTTGAAAAGATTTTTCCAAGACAATATCCCTCCTTAACAATATAGTTCATACCCTCAAGAGTTTTTAGAAAACATTGAGAAAACCTACTTTTAAAACCATAAAAAAACTCATGAGCCAAAATCAAAATTCAATACTACACGAGGGAATTTTAAAATCAACATAAACTTGCAAACATGTGTATATAACTCTAAGAGAATCCGTATCCCAAGCTTAGAAGAGGAAGGAGAGAAAAACCCTAAAAATGGATGTTGATGAAAACTTGGTTCAATAGGTGAAAACGTAGCCCTCACCACCCTCTTCGATTTGGTGTAAAAAACCCTCTCAAATTCTTGGTAGATCTTGCTAAATCTTGGAGATAAGGTTGAAATTTGGTGGGGTTGTAAAGAGAAGGAAGAGCAAAGATGGATATATAAAGAGAGAGAGAGCTGAAAAAGTGGCTGAAACATCCTTTTGGCATCCGTTTTGAGAAGAAGAGCGCAAAATTCGAGACAGACACCCCCAAATCTGTTCAAGCGGTTTGAATTCTGCATAAGCGGAATTCCCAATCCGCACGAGTGGAAAATTTTCCTCTCACGGGCGAATTGGTCCAGAGAGTTGCGCAGAAATCCACTCAAAATCTGCTCGAGTAGGACCCAAAATCCGCTCTAGTAGTTTTCTGCCCAAAATACTTTGGAAATTTTGAGTGAGGATTTGCTCGGGCGGTTTTTAATTCCGCACGAGCGGTTTTGCCCAGAAATTCAGAAGGTTATTTTGCAATCCAAGGCAAGTTCCAATGTCCAAAACTCAAAATTTACAATCCGGAAAAGTTATGAGAGGTTAAGTAAGAGTAGAACAAATTTTCAATGACTCAAAACGATGAACAAAACACCGAAAGAATTACATACTACCCACTAGACAATACTATTCATGCCCGAAACCCGGGACATCATATCCTTCCTCAATAGAAAAGTCAATTCAAATTTGTATGGAACAACGCCAGAATGTAAAACCCTACCCCAAAAATTTATTAAATCCATCTTACTAAATCAATGGGACTAATTGGTTCATAAGAAATCTCATAAGACTAAATAAATTGCAATTCCTTATGATGAGATTTATGGGTAAATTTTCCATTAAAATCTTTCTAAAAGAAATTCATTTTAATTAGTGTGGAGAGCTATAAAAATAATTATAGCACTTTCTAAGAAATAAAATAATATTTTAATTCATCTTTCAATAATAAAATAATAAAATTTGGTATATAGGTTGGAGAGCTTCCAGAGATGTCAAATTGACATATGTCAATTTGCCACCGAAGCCTTTAATTTTATTTGACATATCAAAATTGGGTATATAAGTTGAAGATACTCTAAGACTTCAGGAAGCTTATACTTAATTATCATCTTGGACCCACCAGCACTAGTGAGAGATTAGGTGGTTTTTCCAAAATACTGAGTATGGATTAGACCCTCGTGCACTTTTAATAGTCTAGGCAAATTTAGTTTATTAAAATCACATTGAAAATCCCAGTGCCATATCCAAGGGATACTGAACTTAATCATATACATAAGAAAAAGTTTTCTTTGAGTGATATTGGTTTTCCCTTTGAATTGAGGGTGTACTAATTTCCATGTGAGAAATTCATCATGGATTTTTGTTGGAAGAATTTCAGTGAAAGGACCATGTTTGGCCCATCGAACCACTAACCTATTTGGCTTTCCTTGCAGAGTGGATGGAGCTAATTTAATAAACCATGAAAGCTTTCGGATAGGATTTTGATAAAGAAAGACTTTGTCAAAAGCCTTTATGTAATCCCAATAATTGTAGGATTTTTCTGATATCTTGCAAGTCCTGTCTTACAAAATCTAGGAGAATTGTTTGCGAGAGGGTGTAGACAGCATCCTCTCAATTTTCGTTCAGTTGAGTTACCTCATTCTTAACAATTTTTATTGAATTCAAGATTTTATTTTGTTGGGTAGAAGTAAGAACATTCTCCTATCATCCTTTGAGGATTCGTATAAAACCATTAACAATATATTTGGCAATTGTTTAATCAGAATTTTCATTCTATTTACACACAGTGCTACACATAAGCATCTGGTGAACTGTTTCAAATATTTGATGTTCAGATTTACCGTCGATAGGTCTTAGTATAAATGTCTTGACAGATCAGTAGAAATCTTTAATTGAATTAATTAATCAAGTTAAAGACCCCCATATGAAGTTGAAACTCTTAGAAGTTTGTTATATAGAAACACAAAAAGCTTATACTAAAGAAATTATTCCAATAACACATTACAATATGAAAGAAGTCATGAATAGGCTTGAATCATGACCACAATCTACTTCTAGACCTTCGAATCTTCGGGATTTGAAAATGAAAGCCAATCTCTTAAAGACTAAATTAAAAAATTGAAAAACTCACATTAGAAAATTGTTAATGATGTCATTCAATTACAATTTCAAATATCCAAGAATGATAAAAATAAGGAGATTGCTTCAAAAACAACACCTAAATTAATATATCTAATGCTTTTGAACCAAGTGAGCTACCAAAAATGGTATATCAGTATCACTTTTGTTATTAACAAAGAATTTTTTCTTTCTAAAAGATGTGATAACATCAGTAGACAAATTCATAGAAGGCCTGCCAAATCTTTTTGTAGAAACAATGAACAAAAAACTTAGGGATAATCATGATGGATTACAAATCTCTTACCACCAGTATACATATGGTCAATTAATTGTCATAGTTATCCAAGAAGGTTTATCTCTTCGCAATGACCTTAAATTTCAATATTAAATGAAGCAACAAAATTTAATAGAGAATCGAGAGAATTTTGTGACCAAGTTGCTTACGACACCAAAATTCAATATCCTATATCACAGAAAAAGCAGAGAATAATAAAATCATATAATTAAAACTTTATTGACATATAACTTGCTATATTTTATTAGGGATTTGGTATTCCCAAGATATGTATGGTTTATGTCCATAGATTCGCTTTCCTGAAGGATACCTTCGAATATATATATACATATCTATATTGATCGAAATGAGAAGGAAACTGTTGAGTGGACAAATATCTATCTTTAACCTCCCAAGGATCTGCCATCCGTTGGACATTTTGATCTCCCAATATCAATACTGTTGTCTCTATTATACTGTATTTGGTTGGAGGATTTGGGGAGGGATTTGGAAAGGGAAAGAAAAAAAGTATATGAAACTATGTGAAATTTAAGCATATTTTATTCTTATTTTACCTATCTTTTTCATTTTCCTTTTCAAATCCCTCATCAAATCCTCCAATCAAACACAGCATTAGAGAATTTTGAAAATACTTGTCTTCGGATTGTAAAATATCCTTCATAAAAGGATGAGATGTCGTCTCAAAACTTCAGCTTGTAGAGGCATTGCCTCTAGAAATTGGAGGAAAGAAATCTTCGGTTAAAGTTGTATGATCATTGATAGGTGTGTTGGCGTTGGGTTGAAAAGTTCTCAGTCTGCTACGATACGCTCTAAACTACATATATGCCCAATTGCATTGATAAAAATAATTTGAACTAATCAATTTAAAAATGGAAACAAAATATTGGAAGATTAAAATTACAACAAAAATAAACAAATATTTGCGTTGAATGAAGACCTGACAAGTGGTCTATGCAACTGGAGTGAAACGTCGAATAGAGAGAAAAAAACGCAATAATAGTTGTTGGAGAACCAAATTTCGATGTCAAGCCTCGAGAGAATTAATTATTAGACTCAATAATGATAACACATTGACTTAAAATTTCAAAATTATTAAATAATTATTTTGCAAGAGAGTGATTTTATTCGTGAAATGGACGAATAAGCAATTTTACATGTGATGACCTTCATTAACTATAAATTCATTTTTGGGAGGGAGCCCTAAGCCCTTTTACTGCCTAATTAATTTCCACATCAACTAACTAAATTATTTTTGGATGTCTAATATGCATTATATAAAGATTTGATTGCATTTTGATTGGTAACAAATTTTGGTACATACATGAATTGATAAAGAGTACTGATTCATCTTTAATTAATTCCAGAAAGCTAATATTATTGACATTTACCCAATTTCTTGAAACGTTGTAGTAAGGAAAATGGGCACGGCTATTAGGGCTGAGAAAAAAAAAATAAAAAGAAAAAAATGTAAATCAGTTTGATTTAGATCAAATTGCATAATTTGTTTTGGTTTTCTCAATACATGGTTCGATTTGTGATTTTATAATTATGGTTTGAGAATATGTACATATATAACTTTTAATTGTCGTAGGTGCTCAAGTGTCTTATTAGTATATGTTAGCAAGTATTTTAATATTATTGAGAGGGAGAATTATGAGCCGGATATGGACCGAGGTAGAGGCCGAGCAGGTTGGGAGCACAATGGAACATTGGGCCGAGATGACTTCGGATCCGCCCAGAGTTGGGCTTCTAAGACATGGGCCGGGCTATTTGGGGCTCCGCAGGGACAACCGTGCAGCTTGCGTTGCCCGGTCAAAGGCGCGCACCGTTAGCCCGACTGAGGACCTTGTTCCCTGAAGCAGGCAGGAAGGCCTTTGGTTGACCAGGTTGACCGATCTCCAACTCGGCTTCGCCGGAGTGCAACCGAGCACAGCTGGAAAGGAGCTCGGTTGTTGGTGCACTTGTGCATATAGCACAGCATGGCCGTTGACAGCTGAGGTGGTACAGCCCGGTTGCCGTGCTCCCAGCAGAGTGGGCTGGCAGCTGGGTTAGGTGATGTTCAGCAAGGTTTATGCTGACAGATGGGACAGCAGAGCCACGTGTCGAGAGATCACTGGGAGTAGGTTCGGGGCGCAGAAGGGTATATAAGCATGTCTGCGCCCCCCATACAAAAAATGAACATTTCTATAAGAGATACACTTACACCCAACTCCCTCTCTCTCTCTCTCTCTCTCTATCCCAAGGTGTGTACTAACTTGATCGTCGGAGGGGTTTTCCGGCCACACACCGCCGGGTAGCTCACCGCCGTTGTGCTTTCAGGTGATCGGATAGGAGCGGAGCTTGGAAGAAAGGTGTCACGCCCCCAAACCCGCCCCTAAAAGTTTGGGCATGACCCATTCGAAAACAGACACTAATCCCGTTATACGTATCATACGGGGCCTGAACGGAAGCATTCAATAATAATAAAAAAAAAAATACATAGAACAACATCCATTGAGCTATTCCTAACATGCCAAGATCTCAACATATCACTAAGTAGATATTATACAGATGGTTTATATACATATGCCTCGACTCAACCCTATAAATAGGCGTATAACAAAAATATTAATGAAGAAAGAATTATATACAATCAACCATAAATAGACGTCCAAAGCGCATATCAACACTCAACAAAACTTTACATAACGCGCGGCTTCAGGTGGTGCCTGGACGCATCAAAGTTGACAAGAGAAAGACAAGCCTTAAAGGTTAGGACTGAACTCCCGGTTGATTACCTACAGAAATAGAAAGACAAAATACAGAATGAGCGAACTCAGTGAATAATAGTCAATAAATAATGTAATGTTTAACCTGAATAATAAAACATATAACTGCAGATACATATGATCAACTACAGTCCATAATTATTTCCAAAACAGTCATGGGTCCAGTTTCCGTAACAGAGTGGCTTTAAGCCCAATGTGTACAGAATGGCCATAGGCCCAGAAATAACATAATTCCCAATCATAACAGAACGGCCTCAAGCCCAATCATAACGGAACGGCCTCAGGCCCAATCATAACAGAACGGCCTCAGGCCCAATAATAACAGAACGGTAACATTAATTATCAATAGCAAACAAAACATATGGTACAATGATGTGCTTAGATTTCCTCATGGTTCTTTGTACATAGACCTACTTGTTTTGTAATTAACAGAACCTTAACATTGCCAATAATCCGAAGACTACTTGTTTTGTAATTAACAGAACCTTAACATTGCCAATAATCCGAAGACAAATCAGAACAATTCATAACCAACTTCACAGTGTTAATAGTTGTATGCAATTCTTATACAGAAGTATAGGTAATTCTTAGGATGATACATTGACAATAATCATTAGCTATAACCCAAAATACAGAGTAGGTTTAGAATCATACCGGTGTGTGATCACTCTTTTAATGTTCACATCAATTCTCAATCAACACACATGTTAACATATTAGCTCACAGAGGATAGAATGTCAATAACAATAATGATTAACGGTAAATAACATATGTTTGAGGTACTATTATTCACAGTGTTTAGATGCTTGGTGCCCCTGTAGCTAGCCCTACACAATTCACATAATTCAAATATAATCCATCATAGTACAACATCATTTAGTTCAACATTACTCAACACAACTCAACATAATCCAACATAATCATCACCATTCAATATAATCCACACTATTTAACGTTATTCAACTCAATGCCACCGAATATAATTCAACATATTTCAAATTAAGTTGCTAAGGCTCATTTCAACATTCCATAGCCAAGTTTACATCATCCACATCATCAACAAATCTTTCCCCCAATTTCCTTTCTCATTAACATATGATTTACAATGCTCATAACAAAGCTCATTCGCAAATTTTAACATAATTTTCAAACATTTCCAAATTCAAATTAAACTTGAACACATACAATTCAATACCTCAATTTTAATATTCTACTTCCAATTTGGGCCAAATCTTTGGTTATCATCCTTAATTAACCTAGGGTTTCAAGAAAAATATTGAAATGTCAAGAAAATTCAAACTTATTAACCCATCATTTTCTATTCCCATTTTCCCATTGATTATACACCTAGGATTCATAATCTATCATTTTAACCCATCAATTATATCACCAACATGATAAACCCGAAACCCCCAAATCTCAAGTTAGACATATTATGCTCAAATTATAGATTATGTTTTTATATACACAAAATACCACAAATCCATCCATGAATGCAAACATTGAAAGGCAATAAGGACCCCTACCTCAAGAATCAAACAAAGGAGCAAGGATTGAGAAGAATCCTCCAAAATCTCGAAATTCCAATCGGTAGAACATAATAATCTTCATGCTTCTTCACTTTTTGATGGATGATCTTGATCAAAACTAAGAGAAATGGGAGGTTTTGGAGATTAAGAACCTAGGGTTTTCGGACCTAGGGGAGGGGGATGAAGAGGGGAGAAGGAAAATGTGAGAAATGATCCAAAAAATCTCGTTTTAAGCTGCTGTCCCGTAATTCCCGCTCGAGCGTACCTGTTTTCAGCACAGATTTCGAAACTTTGAACAGGTATAACTCTCCCATCCGGACTCCGTTTTAGGTCGTTCTTGTGTCCAAATTGAAGCCCCGGAAATAAGCTTTCCAATGGTTCTAACTTCACATCAAAATTCAAAGTGTGGAAAAAGAAAAGGGCAAAAGAGTGGCGGCTGATCGTAGATGAATCATTCAACTTAAAGCTTTTGGTTCCATCCTACTTTACCTTCATTGTACCACCTCAGCCCATACTCCAAAATAACATAAGAAGGTTCTAAGTACACTAATAAAATGTCAAGGACAATCTTACTTTCCACGCTCGAGCGTCATCTCACCCGCTCGAGCGCTCACAGACCAATAAAGCAGTCCGCTCAAGCGTCAACTTCTCCGCTCGAGCGGAGATTCACAACTTGCAGAATCTTAGGCCGTCTGCGAAATTGCTGGGAACCCCAAAAGTCTGCTCGAGTGTTAACTCTTCCACTCGAGCGGAGGGAAAAGTTCTGGGTCGTCACAAAAGGAGTACGGGCTCGCCGGAATATTTGCTCCCCGTACAATTGGCGCTGTCTGTGGGAACTTTGTAGACAAAACCTTGTCTTCCACGATCGTTTGATCGCCGTCCATGGCGAACAACGATGAGTTTCCGTTGTCCACCATCGACGGAGTTACTCCGGAGTCAGGCAGATGGAGAGAGGGGCATCCCGACATCCTTCCGATGGCGAATTTGGAGACATTCCCATAAGGACAGTTGGGAGACGCGCGAGATAAGCGTGGTAGGAGTCATGGTCATTCACGGAGTCCCGACGGTCATCGGCGATGGAGAGAATCGCACGCCAGACGTCTGGAACACAAGCTAAGAGACCAGGACGCTGTCATCCGGCGAATGGCGGCGGAGATAGAGGAGCTGAAGCGGCATGTTAAGGGGAAGGGTGTAGCTGGAGTGGGAGACCACAGTGAGCGCACCCAACCCCGCCGTTCAGGCAGTCAGAGTCAGTGACGCACTCCGTCCATTTCTATTACCAAAAGTTACAAGGTTGGTGATTCCAACGTGCATGCAGAGAAGTCTAGCGCACAAGATAGCACTTACCAGCACTTACCAGCCCTCACGTCCGGTGACGACGTCGAGGTACTCTTACTCCGCTCATTCAGAGGATTTGCGGGCAGTCTTAAAGGAGCGGGCTCGCTGACGGGAGGCTCGGAGGATACCGGCGTTCCAACAGTTATCCTACGGGGTTCACACCAGCGAGGAGGTCGGAATGCCTCCACCCCGCCAAGCGGTGCCACTCCTAGTGGATTCAGATTTGGCAAGGTTGAGTGCCACCCCTTTCTCCTTGGAAATAGAAACAACACCTCTCCCATCGGGCTTCCACCAGCCAAAGTTCACATTGTACGACGGGAAGACCGATCCCTACATGCATGTAAGTCATTTCCGACAGGTCATGGCCGGACATAGGCGGAATGATGCTCTTATGTGCCTCATCTTTCCGTCAAGTTTGGGCAAACTGGGCCTGAAGTGGTTTGAAAGGCTGCCAGAGGGGAGTATTGAGAGGTGGCATCAGCTGGCCGAAGCCTTTGTCACGCGCTTCAAAACCAACACCAAAACACCAAAAGAAGTTGATCACCTATTGAGTGTCAAGATGGAACCGAGCGACACATTGAAGGCGTACAACTCCAGATATTGGGAGACCTTCAACGAGATCTTGGATTGCCCGGTCAACCTTGTAATCACTCAATACAAGCGTGGTCTGCCGGTCGGACATAGACTGCGGGACTCGCTTACCATGCACCAACCGACGTCCATGGGCCAGCTCATGCAGCGCATCAATGAGCACATCCGAGTTGAGGATGATGCGTCAGCATCTACCGTGAAGGCAACTCCGGTAGCAACAGACAAGAAGACAACAGGCAAAGTGTACGCAGTTGGGCAAGAGTCCAGCCGCTCAAGTGACCGAGCAGAGGAATCGGATCGTGGCTCGAATCGCAAAAATCGGGGTAGAGGATGTCGGAATGACCGGGATGACTACCCCCGAGATGACGTCGCGGATGCGAACAGAAGGATGAAGGCAAGGACTGGCATAACCACGGTCTTCAAGATTCTAATCTATCGCATACTTAGTGAAATCCGAGACGAGGAGTATGTCCGGTTTCCTGCTAAGTTGGGCGATGGACAAAAGGGCTACAATCCGCGGTATCGTTGCACATTTCATCGGGGGCGAGGCCACCGGACTGAGGATTGTTTGCCTTTGAGGCAACACCTGGAAGAGTTAGTCGCGGCCGGACACCTAGACCTTTACATTGATGGGGGCGTAAAGGCGAACCAGGCTCCGGTTGAGCCCCGGGGACAGGATGACCGAGATGCGCCACCACAAGGAGTTATTAATGTCATCCACGGCATAGTGGAACCGGAGCGTGTTTGCGAACTCCGGGGTATGATCAAAAAGGCAGAACATATGAGGGAGGTTTTGTCGGTACAGCCTGCCATCAAGAGGGGGAAGACTGAAGAGAAAGATGTGATTAGTTTCACCTCAAGGGACCTAGAGCGTATTCAGACGCCGCATAACGATGCCTTAGTAGTAACACTCCGCGTCAAGGAATTCGATGTCAAACGGATCTTGATCGATCAGGGAAGCTCGGTCGAGATCATGTATTACGACGCGTCCAAACAGCTCAAGCTCCGAGAGACAGACTTGGCTCCGACAACTTCGCCACTGGTTGGTTTTCAACTCACAACTGGAGTGGCCTTTGGGAAAGATTATCCTGCCGGTCAAAGCGGGATCCGTGGTCAAGCAAGTGGAGTTCTGGGTGTTACAAATCCCTTGTACTTACAACCTGATCCTTGGAAGGGGATGGCTTCACGCTATGCAAGCCGTAGCGTTAACCTACCATCAGGTGATGAGATTCTCCTCGGCTATGGGGGCGATCGAGGAGATCTGGGGAGATCAAGTCATGTCCAAACAGTGCTTTGTGACGGTGAACGGGAGCCGGGCTGCCAAAGGCTTCGTTCAAATGATAGAAGGACCGAAAGACCGGGGAGTTCTTGACGATGTGGGCACCAATGCAGAGGACAAAGCTGTTAAGGAATTGGTGGAGGTGCGAATTGATATGGAGCGGCCGGATAAGTTCTTCCTGCTCGGTTCCAGCCTCACTGCCCAAGAAAGGACCGACATGGTTGAGTTTTTGATGGCCAACATCGAAGTCTTCGCATGGTTGCCTTACGACATGCCCGGCCTCGATCCAAGTTTTATCTGCCATCACCTCAATGTCTTCCCTGGAGCAAAGCCAGTCATTCAGCGAACAAGGAGATCGGCGCTGCATTACGCTGAGGTAGTTGCAGAGGAAGTGAAAAACTTGCTTGAGGCACGAGCAATTCAGGAAGTGCACTATCCTCGGTGGATTTCCAACACAGTAGTGGTGCCTAAGAAAAATGGGAAGTGGCGAGTTTGTGTCGATTACAAGACAGTCAACCGAGCTTGTCCGAAGGATAGCTTCCCTTTGCCCCGTATTGACCAGCTTGTGGACTTGACGGCTAGACATAATCGGCTCAGCTTCTTGGACGCCTATCGCGGCTACCACCAGATTGCCATGCATGGGCTCGATCGAGAGATTACTTCCTTCACGACTCCAAGGGGACTCTTCTGCTACCGAGTCATGCCTTTTGGTTTGAAGAACGCCGGGGCAACTTTTCAGAGGATGGTGACCAAGATGTTTGCTCCTTTGCTTGGGCGGACAATGGAGGCCTACATTGATGATATGGTGGTCAAAAGCCAACATGCAGGAGACCACTTATTCGACTTGGCCGAAATGTTCGCCATTCTCAAAAAACACAAGCTGCGACTGAATGCGTCTAAGTGTGCCTTTGGCGTGGGATCTGGAAAATTTTTGGGATTCCTAGTCACGAACCGAGGCATCGAAGCAGACCCCACTCAGATCAGTGCCGTGCAAGATTTGAAGCAGCCCAGCTCGGCTAAGGACGTGCAGCATCTGGCCGGGATGGCCGCCGCGCTTAATCGATTTATAAGCTGGTTATCAGATCGCTGCCGCCCTTTCTTTCAGGCATTGAAATCAAAGTTCTCGTGGGACGAAGATTGTGACCGGGCTTTGGCCGAGCTCAAGGAGTATCTGTCTTCTTCGCCACTGTTGGTTACACCAAAGCCAGGCGAGGAACTCTTTACCTTGCCGTCTTTCAGCATGCAGTCAGTGCGGTGCTTGTCCGAGCTGAAGGAATTAAGCACCTCCCAATCTTCTACGTTAGTAAGACCTTGCTACCGGCAGAGTCGAGATACTTGCTGCTGGAAAAGCTTGCGTTAGCATTGATGATGGCTTCAAGGAAGTTGGCGCACTATTTTCACGCCCATACCATCATCGTTCTGACCGAATTCCCCCTTAAGGCCTTATTTGAGCGGGCGGACTTTTCTGGCCGAATTCTCAAGTGGGCGGTCGAATTGGGACAATTTGATGTGAAGTTCCAGCCGCGCACAGCCATAAAGGCCCAAACTTTGGCCGATTTCGTTGCCGAATTCTCACTTGGAACTCATCCGGTGTGCCCGATCGACATTGCCACGGCAGATGATGAGGTGAATGTTAGTCTAACCGAGATACAATCTGGTGGAGTTTGCGACGCAGAATTTGCGTGCCCCACCGTAGCACCCTCAACTTGTACAGCTCCACCGCTCGGTGATGTGATGACGGAGCCGGATATTATTGTCTAACCCGCTCTGTCCTGTACCACATCACCAAGGGGGGAAGAAATGGAACCACTCAACACGGAGCCCGTGGCCGGCATAACACCGCAACCTGGTGATTCGCCTATGGACTTGGGCATTGTAGACCTACTTGCTGAGTCCGGTGCCGAATCACCAAGGGGGGCTGAAGTGGAACCAGCTAACACTGAACTTGAAGTCGAACAGTCGGGCAGCCGTGAGCCCATTGACCTTCAATCCTCTCAAGACCCATCGGACTGCTGGAAGCTTTTTGTGGGGGAGATATGGAAACTCTTTGTTGATGGAGCGTCGAACCGTCACGGTGCCGGGCTAGGTATCGTTCTTATCTCACCGGATGGCCTCACCATTGAACATTCTATCACCCTTGGCTTCCCAGCATCCAACAACGAGGCTGAGTACGAGGCACTTTTGGCCGGACTCAAGAGCGCTCTTCAGATGAAGGCTTCCGAGCTAATGGTGTACAGTGATTCCCAACTTGTGGTTAACCAAGTCTCTGGGATTTATGAAGCAAAGGATGACAGAATGGCAAAGTACCAAGCTCTGGTCAGGGAGCACATTAAGCAATTCCAGGCAATCAGAGTTCAATAGATTGGCCGTGAAGAAAACAGCCGAGCAGATGAGTTGGTTGGCCTTGCTTCAATAGTAGATAGTACGTCTCCTAACCCCCTGTTGATTGAATTCCTTCCACGACCAAGCATTGAGGAAGCCGGGCAGACGGATGTACTTTGCACCGCGCTAGGTCCTTCCTGGATGGACCTTATAATCCTGTTTCTCAGAGACCGGACTCTGCCAACCGACAAGAAAGAAGCGCACAAAGTACGGGTGAAGTCAGAGCGGTTTTGGCTCTCTCCATCTGGAGCGTTGTATAAAAAGTCCTTCACCGGTCCTTATGTAAAGTGCATGCACCTGAGTAGTGTGGAGGCCTTCTTGTATGAAGTTCACGAAGGCATCTGTGGCAGTCATATAGGGGGCAGGTCCCTGGCCTACCGAGCTATTTCGCAGGGCTACTGGTGGCCATGTATGCAAGCCGACGCACAAAAGTATGTCCGCAAGTGTGAAAAATGCCAGAAATTCGCCCATCAGATCCATCAGCCAGCCAGGGAACTTCTTCCCCTCACCAGTCCTTGGCCCTTTGCCATGTGGGGACTAGATATAGTGGGGCCACTCCCAGCAACACCAGGCAACCGGAAATTCTTCATCGCGGCCACAGATTACTTCACCAAATGGGTTGAAGCTGAGCCCTTGGCAACAATCAAGGAGAAAGACGTAAAGCGGTTTGTCTGGCAGAATGTGGTCACGCGGTTTGGCGTCCCCAAGATTTTGATCTCTGATAACGGCACTCAGTTTGACGGTCGCCTATTCAGAGGATTTTGTGAGGATCTAAAGATTGAATTCTACAACTCCACTTCGGCTTACCCGCAGTCCAACGGTGAAGCCGAGGCATCCAACAAGACTATCCTGGATGGGTTGAAGAAACGGCTGGAGAAGGCAAACGGAAAATGGGCTGAGGAACTACCCAGCATTCTTTGGGCATACCGAATAACCCCGCGGTGATCTGCCGGGGAAACTCCATTTGCTTTGGCTTATGGCATGGAGGCGGTCATATCTTTGGAAGTTGGCATGCCCACCCTAAGAAGTGAAAGTTTTGAGCCCGAGCTGAACGCCGAGGCTATTGCCCTGGAATTAGACCTAGTGGAAGAGCGGTGGGAGAAGGCCCTCATCCACGTGGCCGCCTACCAACAAGAGCTCTCAAGGAAGTACAACAAAACGGTGCACCTCAGACTGTTTAAAGTAGGTGATTGGGTTTTGAGGAAAGTTATGGGAAACACCCTGGTGCCAGGTGAAGGCAAGCTAGGGGCAAATTGGGAAGGACCCTACAAGATAACCGGTCTGGCGGGCAAGGGGGCATACCACTTGGAGGATCTAAATGGTAGAGCAATACCCCGGCTATGGAATGCAGCCAACCTCAAATTGTATTTTTTTCTAGCTTTAGCTTTCTTTTTGTGCAAAGGATATTTTTGCTTCAGAATGTAATTCTTTTTGTCAATATACAGAAGTGACTTTGCTTTAGCATTCAGATTGTTGTTTTAATGTAAAGACCGAGATGATCTACTCCGGTTGGAAGAGTTGATGTTTTGTTCAGCTTAAGTATCCCAACCAAGATGATCTACTCCGGTTGGAAGAGTTGATGTCTTGTTCAGCTTAAGTATTCTCAACCGAGATGGTTTATTCCGGTTGAAAGAGTTGATGTTTTGTTCAACTTAGGATTTCCAACCGAGATGGTTTATTCCAGTTGAAAGAGTTGATGTTTTGTTCAACTTAGGATTTCCAACCGAGATGGATATTCCGGTTGAAGAAGCTGATGTTTTGTTCGGCTTAGGTATTCTCAACCGAGATGGTTTACTCCGGTTGAAAGAGTTGATATTTTGTTCAGCTTAGGGATTCCCAACCGAGATGATCTACTCCAGTTGGAAGAGTTGATGTTTTGTTCAGCTTAAGTATCCCAACTAAGATGGTTTATTCCGGTTGAAAGAGTTGACGTTTTGTTCAACTTAGGATTTCCAACCGAGATGGATATTCCAGTTGAAGAAGCTGATGTTTTGTTCAGCTTAGGTATTCTCAACCGAGATGGTTTACTCTGGTTGAAAGAGTTGATGTTTTGTTCAGCTTAGGGATTCCCAACCGAGATGATCTACTCTGGTTGGAAGAGTTGATGTTTTCTTCAGCTTAAGTATCCCAACCGAGATGATCTACTCCGTCTAAAAGAGTTGATATCTTGTTCAGCTTAAGTATTCTCAACCGAGATGGTTTATTCCGGTTGAAATAGTTGATGTTTTGTTCAACTTAGGATTTCCAACTGAGATGGATATTCCGGTTGAAAAAGCTGATGTTTTGTTCGGCTTAGGTATTCTCAACCGAGATGGTTTACTCCGGTTAAAAGGCTTGGTGATTTGTTCAACTTTAATGTTCCAACCGAGATGATTATTCCGGTTGAAGAAGTTGCTGTTTTGATCAACTTCATAGTTTAAACCGAGATGTTTTGCTGTAAATAGAATTGGAAGAACCGTGCAAACACTTGGTGAAATTAAAGCTTTCATTGATAAAAACTTAATACAAAAGGTGGGGAACTTAGCCCGGTTACATTTGCAGACAAAAAGAAAAAAGAAACCTAAGCTAAGGGGGAGAGGTCAGGGAATTCCTCATCAGCTTCCAGGTTGGTTGTTGCTGTCTGGTCCTGGACACCGGTCCCAGTCTGGCCGGTCTGCTCTTGCATGGTTTGGTCATCCCCCTCAGCGTCTGCCTCGAACTCTTCTTCAAGCCCTTCCTTCGCCTCAGCCTGTAGTGCGCTGAAGACGTCATTGGCGTATGGAATGAGGTAGGTCAGTAAGAAGACAGCCGGTGGAGAAGCAAACACGTCAGTGTCAGGACCTTGACCGAGCTGTTGACAGGCAGCCTTCCATCCAGCTTTGAAATAGATGTCCTGGGTGGCGAAGACTTGTTTCTTGTAGTTGTCTTCCGCCTCTTTGAAGCCGGCGTTATTGGCGTCTTCACAATCTTTCTCCCTGGACTTCTTGAGCACGTCCAGCTCGGCCTGGAGCTCGTCCCTCTTTTTCTTGGCTTCGTCGAGTTGGCCGAGCAACCGGTTGTTGTCAGTGTTGGCTATTTCAAACGAGGACTTTGCTCGGCCAAGCTCGGTTTGGAGGCTTTGTACTTGGCTGGCTGTGTCGGCCGCCTTTTGCCGAAGTCGGTGGATGCACTCCATGACCAGGTGTTATTTTTGGATGGCCTGCGAAATACAAGTTAAATCAGATGAGAAACCGTGCAAACACTTGTGCAAATTTCAGAGGCAGATTGAAACTTACTCTGGCCATGGACTTGACAGACGACTTCACCAACCGGGTGTCAGGGACGTGGTCGCTGCCGACCACGTCGCTCGGTAGGAGAAGGGCCTTGGAAAGATCATAGGCTTGAAGGTGTTCTTTGTCGCCCTTGATCGAAGCCGTCGCTGGGATGTCTTTACCCCGGTGCTTGAGTTGTGGACGCCAGATTGGTGTTGGGTCAGCTGTGGCAGCTGGTTGCTCGGTGGTTAGCTCAGCAACCAGTTCGGCGGAAGGGTCTGCGCGTGCTCTTTTGCCAGCCCGGCGTGTCTCTCGGCTGGACTGCCCGGCAGCTGGAGAAGCTAGGGCGACCACGGCGGCACTTGATTGACCGGGGGCGGGGGAGCAGGTGACGACGCTTGGTATCTCGGCCGAAGTTGCGGTGAGCAGGTTTTTGATTCGGCTTCGCTTGGCCATCTCTTGTTCGTCTGTCAACCGGATCAAAGGGACGTCAGGCAGAGTTGGGTCTGGAGGAGGTGATGGAGCACGGAGAAAGTCTGTTACTTTACTCCGGCGCGGAGCAGAGTATCTGTAGGTTGGAGTGTAACCGAGCAGCTCATTGCAATCCCGGTGGCGGTAGCGGAGCGTAGTCCTGATGGCCTCTACGTTGGGATATTGGTAGTTGGCTTGCAAGGCTTGAATTGCTGCAAAAGAAACAAGAAAAACGGTTAAGTACAGAATTATGAAGATAGTAAGCTAACCGAGCAAGTTTGCGCGGCTTACATGTGGAACCGAAGTTCTTGCTTACGAACTAGCCCGGTACCTCGGCTGTTTCATAATTGCCAGACAGCTAGAAGAAATCGTCGTCGTGCAAATCCTTGTCTGGTGTGCCGGTCACAATTTTTTCTTTGCTCGGCCTAATCTTAAGGTAGTAGGCGAGGCCATCACCAGTATGCCCAAGAGTGTACTGCCGTAGTATCTCGGCTAAGCCTAAGTTTATGCCTAGCCGGTTGTTCAGCTTGTGCACACCGTTTATTATCCGGTAGGTGTTGGTGGACACTTGGGTGGGTGCCAGCCCGGTTCGGCGCAAGAACTCGGTAATTAGTGGATTGAGCGGGAAGCGGAGGCCTCCTTCGATGATAGACAGCACGGTGAAGGGGCATTGTTCTGATCTGCCCCAAGGCGTTGTTTTTTCTGCTGCGAGTTCAAGGTGGACGTCGGCCGGGATGCCGTACTCCTCCCTGAACGCAGCTAGCGCAGCCGGAGTATCCACAAGGAAACAGAATTTCCCCATCTATGGCTGGCCTGAGTTAGCTCGGCTGAGGGGTTTGGCACTGTGGTAATTGGTGGTAGCTCGGTCTTTGAGAGCCTCAGAAGTGGTCAGTGGTCCCCTTGGACTCTGCAGGAAAAGGATGGCAAGAGTAAGTGTGAGCGCGGTCGCGCGTACCGAGCTTGACTTTAGCTCGGTCATTGACAGTGCCAAACCACCTCGGTTGTGAAAGCTAACCAAGGAGCTCGGTCGCCCAAATGGACCAGATATTAGCCCGGTCAAGCGGACAAGTCCTTTTACTATCTCGATTTTACTTGGGTTGGGACAAACAGGTTGATTGCTCGGTCAGATTGATTTTTTGGATCAAATGAAGACCTGGAGCCCGGTCCGCCCCAGATCTTCAATGTTCTTCAGGAAATATGAAGAACACCTTGAACAGTTGGGGGTTTGGGATGTTTTTGATGCCTAATGTCTTATAAACTACGTCTCTAATGCCCTAATGTGTGAAATATCAAAGGAAGTGACAACAAAAGAGAAGTTTGAGGACTTACGAGCGTAGGGCAGAGTCCTCTTCTTCAAAGCACGAACTCAGCGTTGGCAGGGAACAAGGGGCAAGAGCTCTGTGATGCTTGAGGAGCAAGAGAGTCAGTAAGGACGGAAGGAAGAACGCATGTGCATGTTTATAGAGGTGGTGAGGCCGCCAAAAATTCAAATTTTAGAAGACGGCTGGGTTGGCTGTTCGAGGTCCAGTGGAAGCTTGCCACGTGTCCCCATTAATGGCAGTGGCAGAATTGAAGAGACAGGAAGGTCAGGTGAGACGTCGACCGAGCAAGTCGATGAGACAGGAAGGTCAGGTGAGGCGTCGACTGAGCAAGCCGAAGAGACAGGAATGTCAAACCGGGCAAGTTTGAATTCATGCATGTCAACTAGCTCGGTTGTCGATTAGTAAATTGAGGACCGAGGAGGTGATACCCCGGTCGTAATAGGTAATCCCAGTCACGCTTCAATGGACGGAATTAAGGGGCAATTGAGAGGGGGAATTATGAGCCGGATATGGACCAAGGTAGAGGCCGAGCAGGTTGGGAGCCCAATGGAACATTGGGCCGAGATGACTTCGGATCCGCCCAGAGTTGGGCTTCTAAGACATGGGCCGGGCTACTTGGGGCTCCGCAGGGACAACCGTGCAGCTTGCGTTGCCCAGTCAAAGGCGCGCACCGTTAGCCCGGCTGAGGACCTCGTTCCCCGAAGTAGGCAGGAAGGCCTTTGGTTGACCAGGTTGACCGATCTCCAACTCGGCTTTGCCGGAGTGCAACCGAGCACAGCTGGAAAGGAGCTCGGTTATTGGTGCACTTGCGCATATAGCACAGCATGGCCATTGACAGCTGAGGTGGTACAGCCCGATTGCCGTGCTCCCAATAGAGTGGGCTGGCAGCTGGGTTAGGTGATGTTCAGCAAGGTTTATGCTGACAGATGGGATAGCAGAGCCACGTGTCGAGAGATCACTGGGAGTAGGTTCGGGGCGCAGAAGGGTATATAAGCATGTCTGCGCCCCCCATACAAAAAACGAACATTTCTGTAAGAGATACACTTACACCCAACTCCCTCTCTCTCTCTCTCTCTCTCTCTCTCTCTCTCTCTCTCTATCCCAAGGTGTGTGCCAACTTGATCGTCGGAGGGGTTTTCCGGCCACACACCGCCGGGTAGCTCACCGCCGTTGTGCTGGAAGAAAGGAGTACAGGCTCGCCGGAATATTTGCTCCCCGTACAATTATAATGTGTCATAGGTTGGTTTTCTTTTATTTTCTACCAAGTTTACTTACCATCAAGTCTTCCTATTCTTCCAAGATAAGTCTTCGCCAAGTCTTATCCTTTCAAGTCTTCAAAGTCTTCATTTTCTTATCCACCAAGGAAGACCCTCCTAGCTTTTTCTCCTATATATATTGAGCTATGTCCTATCTTGACACATACGAGAAGAAGTTTTGGTTGCTTTTATTATGTTTTGTGTGAGATTATCAGGCAAATAAAAAGGGTGTATGTGATAAAGTTTTGGATTCAACCAATTGTGCAGTATTGGTTAACCATACGACTTAGTCGGGCTGTTGTATCCTAGGGGAGACAAGTCAAGGTTTTTTCTGCTGCACTGGTGTGAGGCTTTGCCCAACCGCAGAGGGCTTGAATCTCCTTAAAGAGAGCGAATTTCCCGCGCCTCAGCCCTTACAATAGTTATTGTAATTTTTATTATTATTTGTATTTTCTGGTGTTTTATTTGTAATTATCACCAACAGTATATGATATTGTTGGCACCAAAAATTCAAATTCTCTGTTGATAGGCATGTGGAAGAGCATGGACGTGGGCAGTAAGGGTCCAAAAGTCATGGGTAGGGGTGTGCAGAGATCTGACCCACCCGCTCGCACTGATTGAGTCGACCAATAAATGGGCGGTTTCAATGCACAGTTTGGTTGGCTGCAGTTCTGTAAGTGTTGGTTTTTGAATTTTCGATTCTAAGAGCAGATACAAACATACCAAACTCGTCAAAACCGACCCGATCCATTGTCTTTGCCTTCCATATTTTTTTTACAGCCACCCACATTGGTTTGGGAGATTACAATTATTACCCTACCTATTATCTAACCCATCTCACATCTTTCAAGAACAGAGAGAGACGTTTTGGCTACTCTACTCATTCCGAGTTCCAACTTCCAAGATACATCCATCCACTATGTCTTTTCTGATTCAGGAATTGTTTGGAGTGTCTTAAATACGTGCTCTTTTTGCCTTTTTGGACTAAAAGATTAAGGGAAAAAATATAGATATTTGGCTTAATTTTTTGACTTTTTATGAAAAAATGTGTATTAAAAAATTGTATAAATAAGTGTGTAAGGGAAGATTAGGATTGTGAGTTGTGCAGCTGTACTTTCTGGAAGTGGAATTGATGCTAAGTAATGATTGGCTACTAAATGGGCATTACACTGGATGGATTTGTTCGGCCCATGGGGGTCATCACGGGTCCTATTTTGATAATTTGAATCGTTTAATGTGTAGAACTCGTCGAGTACTATATGCCTATAAAAAATCAAGTTGATTGGATATCGATAGCTATCTGATCAGATTTGTTTTTTTTTTCAATCATTAATTATGACACCATCCATTTTTTTTATACAAAACTGATTTGATCATGTAGTTATCGATATCCGATTAATGTGATTTTTTACAAATATAGTACTCGATGAGTTCTACACATTGAACGGTTCAGATTATCAAAACAGAACCCATGATGGGCCCCCACGGGCCGAACATCAGTGTGTGAAAATTGCCCTAAACTGTGCAATTTTCACACACAAACGCATCAATAGAGCTAAACATGTCAGATTCTGAGTTGTAATTTTGTGTAGAAAATTAATTTTTTAATATTTTTTTTGGTGAATAGTGATAACTTTTTGACTTTTTGGGGAGATGCCAAACTTGGCCTCAGTCTCTTTGTATCCTCCTCTCTCTCTCTCTCTCTCTCTCTCTCTAATAATAATATCTACATACAAACTACATCTTTCCTACTGTGGTGTTTTGGGAAGTTGGTAAAAAGCTAACTTTTTGACTTTTTTAGTGACTTTTTTGGCAAAAAACTAGGTTGTTTTGGGTAAAAAATATGACTTTTTTGGTTAAAAAAAGCTAAAAAGCTAAAAAACTGACTTTTTACCATTGCTCCCAAAATGGCCTACTCTCATTCGTCACTCTCTACTTTTAGTCTCTCCATTGTTTTGTGATCATGAGTTTTGAAGGTTAAAGCCCCTCACAATCTTGTTTTTGGTGGGGTGGATGCATTTGTCTTTAGATCAAACTAACAAAAAAACCTAAGGTAAGGATTCTGCATTTTGATTTTAACTCTTTCTTTATAGTTGTCTTATCAATCGGTTCTATCATTTTAAACCCTGGACTTCTGTATTTTAATTTTATTTTTTTTCTTAAAATTTCTTTCATCAAGTAGGTCTATGATCCACTTTTCTGTATACTCTCTGTTTCTATTATGTAAGCATGTTCTAATGCTATTGGTTTTTTAATAATAATATTTCCTGTTACATAAGCTTTTGTTATGTTACCAGAAAAACAAAAAATTTGTTATGTTATGTTCCTCTCATACTTTGTTTGCATTAATAATATTTGCTTTTGTTGAAAAAAAAAACGCTCTTTGTTTTTTAATTTTTTTGAAACCAAACTCTTATTTGTTCATTTTTGTGCTTGGCCTTTTTTTTTTTTTTTTTCAAAAATAAATTTATATATATTAGGTTAAAGTCTGTTCATTTCTTTATTTAACTTTTATTGAATTTAATTTTTTTTATTTTAAGAATATTATTTTTTTAAGCACGATATATTTTGTGTTCAGGAAATTTTATTTTATTTTTTTGTTGTTTAAGCATGCTCTCTCTTTACTTTCTAAAGAATAATAAAAAAAATTGCTTGCTCTCTGATCACTTTATTTTTAATTATAATTACTAATGATTTATGCTCTTTGTTATTTTGCTAAAGCATGTTATGATTATTGTTTTTGGTTTAACCATGCTTTCATTATTTTGTTATTGTTTTGTGACATGCTATTTTTTTGTTTTGGTGGGGATTTAAATTGTAATAAAAAATTCTGTGACATGCTAATATTTTTACGAGGGATTTAAAAATGTTCACTAATGTTTTACTTGTATTTTGGTCTAGATAATGGATCCCCCTCTTTCTACATATCTGTTGCCTCTACCACTCAATGACAAAGGTAAAGTTTGAGAAAAGGGTAGTAGGAGAAAACCGTGTAGAGCTTGCGATCATTTTAATAAAATAAAGAGTGAAGAAGATGGAAAAACGATGGTTGTTTGCAAATATTGTCAAAAAGAATACCAGCAGATTCAAAAGGGTATGGGACAAGTAATTTGTTGAGTCATTTGGGTAGTTGTCCAAAATATCCCTATAGAGAACATGGTAAGGGACAACAAACCTTATCTTTTCAACACAAAAAGGATGGAGAAGAGGGTGTTGAACTTGTGGCAACAACCTTCACTGTAGGGGCTGGTAAAAGAGCTTTAGCTGAGATGATTGTACTAGATGAATTGCCATTTAGGTTTGTTAAGGGAGCTGGTTTTCGAAAATTTTGCAACATCTTGCAACCTAAGTTCAAACCAATCCCATGTCGTACCACTATTTCCAAATATATTGTAACAATTTTTAACCAAGAGAGGGATAAGTTGAGGAATGTGTTGAGGGGTCATAGGGTGTGCCTTACTATTAACACTTAGATATCCATACAAAATTTGAATTAGATGTGCCTGACTATCCATTTCATTGATGATGAATGGAAATTACAAAAACAAATCATAAGTTTTAGTCAAGTTGAAGATCACAAGGGAGATACCATTGGTAAAAGAATTGAAATGTGTTTGCTTGAGTGGAATATTGGTTGTGTATTTTCTTTAACAGTTGAAAATGCTAGCTCTAACGGCACAACCATTAAATACTTGAAGAGGAAAACAAAGGATTGGAAAGGGACTGTCTTGGGACATGAGTTCTTACACATGCGTTGTTGTGCACATATTTTGAATCTCATAGTGAGTGGGGGTTTGAAAGAATTAGATGCATCGATTGCATGTGTACGTGTTGTTGTGAGATATGTAAGGTCATCTTCAAATAGGCTAGGGACTTTTAAGAGATGTGTGAAGAGAGAAAAAAATTGAGTCAAGGTCTCTTCTATGTCTTGATGTACCCACTAGGTGGAACTCCACCTACTTGATGTTAGATGTGGCTAAAAAATTTGAGAAGGCCTTTGAGCGGATGGAGGATGAGGACTCCAATTATAAATCTTGCTTTTCGGGTGATGTGGGTTATGATGATGGGGAGAAGGGAAGTGGAAAAAAGAGGGCTCCAACCGAGAATGATTGGTACAATTATAGATTGTTTGTGAAATTCTTAAGGCTATTCTACAATGCTACCAAGTGATTTTCAGGCTCACTTTGTATTACTTTAAATTGTTTTTTCGATTATTCAATTCAAAATTTACCAATTGTCAAAAAATGAGTCAAATGATGATGAATTGTTATCTTTAATGGCCAAAGGCATGAAGGCAAAATTTCAAAAATATTGGGGGAAATGGAGATCAAATAAATCTTTTATTGTATGTTGTAGTGGTGCTTGATCCTAGAAAGAAGTTGAGGTATGTCAAGTTCCGTTTTTCATAATTATATGGGGTTGAAATGGTGAATCAAATGACGGGTCAAGTGAAGGCTTGTTTGACTTGTTTGTTTGACCATTATGTTGCAAATGATTCAAGTAGTGTGGAAGTGACTAATACAAGTGAACAATCTGCCATGAATGTGGATGATGATTACGATGATCCAAAATTGTTCATATCATCTCAATTCAATTCATATTTGGATTCTGAATATTGTATTTTCTGCAAATCTGAGGTGGATGCATACTTAGTTGAGCTCTGTTAAGGTACAAAAGATAATAAATTTGACATTTTGAATTGGTGGAAGAGTAATTCCTCAAAATATCGAGTGTTGTCCCAAGTTGCACATGATGTATTAATCATGCCTATTTCTACAGTTGCATCTGAGTCAACATTTAGTACGGAAGGACGAATCCTTGATCCATTTCGTAGCTCATTATCTCCTATGATGGTGGAGGTACTTGGATGCTTACAAAATTGGCTTCAAACCAACATACCGATTTCTCTTCGCAAGGCAATGGATGACGTTGAACAATTTGATCAATATGACTCAGGTAAATAGTATATAGTTGACTTTGTGTACATTTTGAATTTACTTTGATCAACATGGACCTTTGGATTACTAACTATTGTTTATTTTCAGCTTTTCAAGAATCAAGCACAAGCTCGAGCCCATGCTCCACCCCAGTAGCAAGTACTGTTATTAATGTCCAGAATTGGAAATGGCTTTGTAATGAAATTGTATATTGTATTTTGTTTATGTAATATGGGGATTATATTTCTATAACTTTTTCTTTTATATTTAGTACATGAAATCTAATTTCAATTTTATTTTTGCATGAGACAAGTGCATGCAGCAAGATGGACATATGGCTTTTGTTTATTGCACAACACTTTTTGCTATTAGTTCTGTTCATGTGGATGACTGTAATTAACACTAAACAGTAGCAGACTTGGTCACTTTTTTTTTAACATTTTGTTTTGTTGCTGCCAAGTGTTATTGTGATTGTTGACTATTATTTTTGAATTTTTGTGGTAAGTTGCATTGTTCAATGCATCATGCCTTAGCCAACAACTTAGTCTTGCCATTTAGCAATTGCTATAGAGTATAGTTACAGCCTCACAAGTACAACTACATCTTCAGAGAATCACACCACTTTTGGATTATAGCAAGTTAGTAATTGCTTTAGTTTTTGGATTTTGGATATTTAGATTTTGAATTCTGGAATGTGGATAATATTTATCCTTTAGCAAATGGTGGATACTTACTTTTGGTAGCAAGATAATTGGCCTTTTAATGTTGTTTATGTTATTTTTGAATTTTGGATATTGAACAATATATTATATGGAAAGATATTTAGTCTAATGATAGTTTTTTTTTTTTTTTATATTGAAAAATGAATTAGCTTTTGGTGGTCACGTTTACTTGTTTACAGATATTGAAATTGGCCTAAAATAAGCTAATGGAAAAGTTATATTTGATGTTAACAATTACCAAGGGAAAAAAATGAAGTTGGCCCAAAATAATTAAATTTACTTCAAAATGAGCTCATTTTTTGTATTAAACAAGGGGAAAAAAATGAAGTTGGCCCAAAACAAGCCAATTTACTTCAAAGTGGGCTGACTTTTTTTGTAATAAACAAGGACAAAAAATGTACAGGCCCAAAATTAAAAAATCTAAAAATGTAATTTTTCCAACCCGTTTACCATGAGCAGTCGATTTCAAAAATTTGAATGGTCGAGATTGGTTTATAAAACTCTAATCCGATCATGTTCGGTTAGGTTCCGGGTAAGGGTCAAACCCGACCCGAATCGACCCATGCATAGGCCTAGTCATGGGCATGAAGATAGTGGCTTGGAGAGAAAGATCAAGGGCATGACACGTGGCAATTCCAAGGAGAAAAGAATGGAAGGCAGTTACAGTAGTTATGGATCATGGGCAAGTGGAAGGCACCAACAGATGAACACGTAGCTGTTTGGCATGGCCAGTAAAGCAACATAAGAGCTGGAAATTCGAAGATAAGAGACCTTCAATCAAATTTACAACACTTGTGAAATCTAGGAGTAGTTTAATTTACCATAGGAGTAATTCTTGTACTTAAGAGTAGGTTATCATTTAATCTTTGTAACTAGTGCTTGTGAACTCTATCGATTGTATTGCTTGGTACTTGTGGTTTGATTCTTGTAATTAATTGACAAGTTTAAGTGTTATTAATCATATTTCCAGTGTGTTTATCTTTGCTTGGTACTTGTGGTTTGATTCTTGTAATTAATTGACAAGTTTAAGTGTTATTAATCATATTTCCAGTGTGTTTATCTTTGTTTCTTCACATTACAACCTCCAAAGAAGTCATTGAATCTGTCAATGCTTAGGACACCAACCATAATTGCTTGATCTATTATTGTTTGTGAAAATTGGTTTTTTCTTGTTGAATCCACTCTGTCGATTTGACTCAAACCGGATTTTTGCAAACATATTTGGGCACGCATAGTGGGACCTATCAAATTTGGAGCAATGGCTCAGAAGAAACAGTATGAGATCTTTGAAGACCTTGAGAAAATGGTTGATAATGGAGAAGACCCAGATAATGAGTTTGAAGGAGTGAAAAAGAATGTACAAGATGGCCATTCAATGACTGCACAAGAAGAAGGGCAAGGAAATGGCCAGAGTGCATCTTTTTTAGGCCAGACAAGTGGCCCTCCCACTGATCCGGGTGAGGGCTTATCTGTTGCACACACAGTAGAGAATTGGTTCTATGTCTTCCCATGAGAACCAAGTGATGATTGATGAGTTGCTTGCTTTGTTTAAGAAGAACAACATCAAGATAAGCTAATTAATGAAGGTTATGGAGGAGACTCGAGGAAATAAGGTACAATGTGGTCCTTCTATAACTCCTAAAAAACATACAAATGTAAATGAACATGTATCATTTTATAGACTTCCCACACTTCAAGAAAGATATGAGAAGTGAATCAATATAAATTTTGTCTTAGAGTATACAAAAATGAGAGAGTATCCCCCAAATCCAGTCTTTAATTATAATCCAAATGACCTAGGACCAAGACCTGGGAGGGCAACTAAGGCCACAAATGTATGACAATTATGCGTTTGATAGGTTTGCATTTGGTCACTATGGTATGGCAAATCAAAGATTCAAGCTACCTAATCAAGTAAGGCCTCAAAACATTCAAGAACCTGTCATGCAACAACCTTACTATGGACCTAATGTAATGAACCCAAGGCCTAGGGGCCCTGAGCCTCCTCTCTCTTATTATCAACCAGAATTTCATGGAGGAAGACAACAACAAGCATACATTTTAAAGTGCCTGAATTCTCTCTGTTTATAGGAGAAGAGAGGCAATGCATAATTGAACATATAAGAAGGTTTATTTTGCAGTGTGGAGAAGTGGGACAAAATGATTTTCTAAAAATGAAACCTTTCCCACAATCATTTTCTAGGATTGTATTTACCTGGTTTATTAACTTGCCAGAAAACTCTGTACATACTTGGCAAGAAATGGAAAATCAATTTCAGGCTCAGTTCTTCAAGACTGAACCTGAAGTTACTCTGGTGGACCAGTCAAAATTTAAACAAAAATAAGGAGAAACGGTTGAACAATATATAGATATGTTCAAAAGAGAAAAAAACAGATGTTATGCATATGTGCTTGAGATAGAAATTATAAGATTGGCTCAAAATGGTTTGGATTTTGAGTTAAGAAAGAAATTTGAGGAAATGATGTTCAGAGACTTGTATGATTTTTCTTCAAGGGCAACTAGTTATGAGTCAATTCTTAGAGAAGAACAACAAACAAATGCAACTTCACTTGGTACTTATTACTAAGAAGTTGAATTTGACTTTGATGTAGATATTGATATGGCACAAGTAATTGGGAAAAAACCTATGGTTTGTGAGACTTTGAGATAGGTTGAGAAGCTTGTTGATATGCCATCAACACAACCAACTAAAAGAAATGTGGCTGCATCAAGTCGACCGTATACTTTTGACTTGTCAAAAGTTGATGCCTTGTTTGATGAGCTTTTGGCCAACAAATTTTTGACTTTAACCCCTGGCCATAATATTCCTAAAGAAAGAGATAAAGTTGGAAAAGAGTACTGCAAATGGCATAACTCTTTCAGACATTCTACTAACAATTGTGTCACATTTTGAAATTGTGTGCAATACTTAATTTAGAAAGGGATGTTGAAATATGCAAAAAAAGACAAAGGAGTAATGGTAGTCAATAGTGACCTATTCCTAGATATGGTGTCCACTGATCTTCAGTCGACTGGCCATAAAAATAAAGGGAGAAACCCTAGAATTCTCTTGGTGCAGTTGGAGAAACTTCATAAAGAAATGATTGAAAGAATTACCAAGGAAACAAAGGGTAAGAAGATTCAAGAAGAGCCTAATGAGAGGTTCATATGTTTCAGATGTGACACTAAAAGAGAGAAAGCTAGAGCCATTGTGGTAGATGGAATTCAGAAAAGATGAAGATATATTGGCCTTAGGTTTAATACCATGGGTGGAGGTGACTTACAAATTTTTGATAATGACAACATATTCTACGATGGGTCAGATCCAGGAATATTTGGACTTGTTGAAGACTATGGTGAGGATGATGCCCTATTCTTGTTTCAAGGGGCTTCTATGTATCTATGCTTTGGTGGCCTAAGCATTATTAGGGCCAAGTTGAAACAATGGAAGGGATCTAAGCCTTATGGAGATCCAACGCAGGTAACAAGGCCATACAACAACAATAGTTCATAAAGTCATACATTGGCCAGCAACAAACTAGGAGGCCATATGGTGGTCAGTAGCAGATTACAAGGCAATTTGATGGTTTACAGCATCAAAGTGGTCCAAAAATGAGGCCAAATGTGCAGCCAATGATGGTGAAACCATTAGTGCCACCTAACTTGGGTTGGCATAGGTTGTTCATCCAAATTTTTCTCTAAGTGGATAAAGGAAAATGGGACCAATCAGAACTCCGAAGATGAGAGAACAAAGAAAATTTCATGCAATGATGTCCAAAATGGAAGGTGATGGAAGTACAAGAAATTTAGTCTAGACCAAGGATGATAATGTTCCACCAAAAACAATGGTGGGATCAACATCAAAAGAACAAGTAATTCAGCCACCAGTGCAGATACTGAAGAGACTAGTGGTGAACAAAGAGAAGAAAGATGGTAAATTGATACCTGATAAGGTAATGTTAAGGATGAAACTAAAAGAATTAGAGAAAGAGTTGATATCTGATGATGAAGGTGATATGAGGGATGTATAAATGAAAGATCAAAGCCAAGAAATTGCAAAGTCTATTGTAGATGAGGGCAATGCTGATGTGAAGGAAGATGCTACGTCAGAAAGTTCAGAGGAGTTTGAGGAGAATATGACAACCATTCAATTTGGGTCTTTGCCTCCTCATAGTAAAGAATGTAACATGATCACGGCCATCCCAAAGAGGTTTTAGGCCAAGCCAGACTAGCCAGGCATGTTGGCAGGTGATGTTGAGGATTAGACATAACTAGTTGTACATATAGCAATGTTTGAAGTAGAAGCTAAAGCACCAAGATCAATTGAGGTGGTTTAGTCAGTAGATGGAGAAAAAGTGGTCTTACATAAACCTAAAGAGAAACTAATCAAGCATCTAAGACCATTGTATGTGAAGGCTCACTTGGATGGAATACAAGTCGATAGGGCTCTAGTTGACAATTTGAGCTATAGTCAACATTTCCCTTCCAGGACCTTGAGAACAATAGGTAAATCAATAGAGGATTTGTTTCCTACTAATATCAACATAAGCAATTTTGCTGGAGGTTCTTCTGAAGCAAGAGGGGTTGTTGCTATACAATTTTAGGTTGGTTTAAAAATAATGGGAACTATTTTTTTTTTTGTGATTGATTCCATCTCCATCTATAATGTGCTGTTGGGAAGGGATTGGATACACCTTAATGGTTGTGTGCCATCTTCTTTGCATCAAGAACTGATATTTTTGACTAACAATAAGCAGAATGGATAGAAAGGAATGGAAGTTTTTCATAGCTGATGTCAACAACATAGAAGTTGTGCTGTATGATGGGGACTTAGGCCCAATTGAATTTGATAAAGAGAAAGTCAAATCCCAGGGAAAGAGTTTGACAAATGAAGAGTTCAAGAGCATCATTAAAGAAGGATTCAAGTGTATAGGCCAAGAATTGGCTAAGCCAAGCCTTATGCAAAAACAGAAGGGGCATGTGATTGAAGAAATGGAAGAAGACAAACATGATGCAGAAGAAAATATGTGAGGAAGATAAGCTGGATGAGACAACTATTGTAATTAGATCTACTTTTCTTAGACTTTTTAATTTCTTTTTAGCAAGTAGAATCAGCTCTAAGTTGCTGCCCAACTATTCATGGGCAGAATGTGTAATAGATAGTAGCCCTCTGAGTTATAAAATGGTCCAATTGGAGCATTTAAAAGTTGCTCCTACTAAGCTTGATGACCTCAAAGCAGATGTGCAGGATCCTTTGGAGGAATTCAACTTAGGGACTGGGGCCTATAAGTGGCTAATCTATGTAAATGCTAGTTTATTCAATGAAGAAGGGCAAACTTGTTTGTTTGCTGTATGAGTACATGGATTGTTTTGCATGGAGCTATGAGGAAATGATTGGTTTAGATAGAACATTAGTAGAACACAAGTTACCAATAAAAGAAATTCATTCCACATAAACAACATCCAAGAAGAATGACTAATGAAGTTACTTTGTTAGACAAAGAAGAAATTTCGAGGTTATTGAAAGCATGGTTTATTAGGACAACCAGGTATGTAGAGTGGTTGTCAAATATTTTACCTATTATGAAGAAAAATGGAAAACTGAGAGTATGCATAGATTCCAGAAACTTGAATCTAGCAACTCCAAAGAATGAATATCCTATGCATGTGGCTAATCTGTTAGTTGATTTAGCAGCTAAAATTAAAGTCTTATCCTTTATGGATGGTCATGCTAGGTATAATGAAATTTTTATTAACCCAGAAGACACCCATAAGACTACTTTTAGATGTCCTGGAGCCTTAGGCACATTTGAATGGGTGGTGATGCCTTTTGGCTTGAAAAATGTTGTAGCCACATATCAGAGAGCAATGAACTTCATATTCCGTGATTCAATGGAAAGTTTTTGGAAGTTTACATTGATGATGTGGCTTTCAAGTTTGGAACATTAGAGGGATATCTAAGTCACCTAAGGCAAACATTTTAAAGAATGAGAAGTCATAAATTAAAAATGAATCCATTGAAATGTGCATTTGGGGTAATTGCAAGAAAGTTCTTAGGCTTTTTGGTATATCATAAATGTATAGAGATAGATGCCAATAAAGGCAAGGCCATTTTAGAAGCAAAACCCCCAAGCAACAAGAAGGAGTTACATAGTTTTTTAGGCAAGATCAATTTTCTAAGGGTTCATAGCAAATTTAGCTGGAAAAACTCTAGTTTTTTCTCCTTTGGTAAAAATAAAGGCAAACTCTAAGTTTAGTTGGGAGGAATGTCATCAAAAAGCCTCTGATCTGATCAATAGTTATCTGGCAAACCCTCCAGTCCTTATGCCACCTATTTCAGGCAAGCCCTTAAAGCTTTACATTTCAGCATGTGACTTGTCGATTGGCTGCTTATTGGCTCAGGAAAATGATATAGGCCATGAACAAGCCATTTATTATCTAAGGAGGAGGTTGAATAATGCTGGAACTAGATATACTTCTATCGAAAATTTATCTTGCCTCTATAGTTTGCAGCCACAAAACTGAGGCATTATATGTTGCCTTCAGAAGTATTTGTCATAGCACAAACATATGTCATAAAATATATGCTTTCCAAGCCTATTCTAAGAGGCAGACAAGCGAAATGGATTTTAGCCTTAATTGAATATTGTTTCAAATATGTGCCACAAAAAGCAGTAAAAGAACAGACTTTAGCAGACTTCTTAACAGAGCATCAATGTCTACCTGTTGAACCAGATCTATTTGAGGTTCATATGGTAGAAGAAGTGGAACCTGGGAGATTGATGTTTGATGGGTCAAAGACTGATGAAGGAGTTGGGGCATGCATTGTCCTGATTGCACCTAATAAGCATATGTACCAATTTGCTTATCAATTAGATAAACAACTTGTACAATCTTGTAACCAAGTTGAGTATGAGGCCTTGATAATTTGCCTTGAGTTAGCTATAGGGTTCAAGTAGAAAATTACAAGTGGTTGATGATTCACAGTTGGCCATCAAACAAATTGGGGGAGAGTTTAAGTGTGTAAACAAAATTCTAGAAGAGTACCTAATTGAGGTAAGGTGGTTAGTGAGTTTCTTTGATCATGTATCTTTTACACATATGTATAGAATAGAAAATAAGGAAGCCAGTGAGATGGCTCAAGCAGCATCAGGACTAAAGATTCCTAAAGGGGGCCAAGAAAGAGTAATAAGAATTCAAAGGAGGAATTTCTTGACCTTTAGGGACATATGTAGAGATTTCCTGTTAGTCATGGCTTTGGAAGTATCTGAAATGATTAGAGGTTCCCTCTGATAAAATGTTTGCCTAATCCTAATGAAGGGTCTGACAAACAAGTAAGATACCAAGCTTTAAATTATGTCGTCATGGGTGATGATTTGTTTAGAAAGGCACATGATGGTTTAAGATTGCTATGTATTGCTCAAGGAGACCAAATAGGCAATGACTGAAGCACATGTGGGCATTTATGGAGCCCATAAAGCTGGAGACAAAATGTGGTGGTTGATTAATAGGTATGGCTATTTTTGGCCATCTATAAAAAAGGATTGCATTATATATGCTAAAAGATGTCAAAGTTGTCAAAAACATGGCAATATTCAAAGTGTCTCAGCTGTAAGTCTTAATTAAATTATGACGCCATGGCCTTTTAGAGGTTGGGTAATGGACTTGATAGGTCAAATTTTCCCATCTTCTTCAAAGGCACATTCATATTTGTTGGTGGCAACTAACTATTTCACAAAATGGGTGGAAGCAATTCCATTAAAAGTTGCCACACAAACTCAAGTTATCAAGTTCCTTAAAAAGAGTGTAATTCATAGATTTGGTTTGCCCCAATCTATTATTGCCGATCAAGGGGCTATGTTTAATGGGGATAAAATAAAATAGTTTGCCAAAGAATATGGCATTCAAATCTTAAATTAGTCTCCTTATTATGCCCAAGTAAATGGGTAAGCTGAGACAACAAACAAAATTGTGAAGAATACCTTAGAAAGAATGATTGAAAACAAACCTAGGGATTGGTTGGCACAATCTATTATCTGAAGTACTTTGGGCTTACATAAATTCTAGAAGAAATAGTATAGGAACAACCCCATATGAATTAGTGTATGGACATGATGTTGTACTTTCCTTAGAGATTACTATAAGGTCTAATCGATGAATACAATGAAGCCATGCCAATTGAATTGCAAGATTTAGAAGAAAAGAGAATTTCTGCTTTCAATCATTTGATAGCACAAAAAGGAAAGTAGAAAGAAGCTATAACAAGAAAGTAAAACACAAAGTGTTCTTTGAAGGAGATTTAGTTTGGAAACTATTTTGCCTCGTGGAACAAAGAATCTAGAATATGAAAAATGGTATCCAAATTGGGAAGGACCATTTAAAAATTTTAAAATCCTTAAAGGAGGAGCATATCATCTTGTATCCTTAAAAGGAGAGCCACATAGAAGGGTGATAAATGAAAAGTATTTGAAAATGTATTATCAAATTATGTGGGAAAGCATGAGATGAAAGAAAAGCTAAAAGACAAACACATACACATGCACAAAAGATATTCCATTAACATAATAAATGTACAAGTCAACAACAAAATTACAATGTTTTTAGTCTTTCTGGAAATATAAAATGAAATTGTTCTAAGCTTGAAGTACATTTCTGTGATTAGATTTGCTTTGCTGAAGATTGGTTTAGGCAGATTTGATATTGGCAGGACCATTCGTTGCTTGAATAAGCAAATCTTGCAAGTTGTGTTTGATTTTCAGTTTCTTTTGCTTGAGGAGAGCTCTTTTAGCCCTGACTTGTGCCAATTGACCTTCCAGATGAGGCTCTTTTGTCACGAGGAGATTGTCTTGTGCATGAGTATTTTGGAAAGCCTGAGAGGCATTAGCTAAAGAAGTGGCTACTGATTTTAATTGGTTAACTTTAGCCTTGTTAGCGTCAGCCTTAATGGGATATCAATTGATGGATGAGATGTGTTGTGGAAGGGCATCTAAGAAGCTCTAAAAGGCTTCAGATTAGTCTAAGTCAAACAGCTTTGGAACCAATGTTTGAATAGACTTAAAACACTTGGTGAGTTCTGGAGTTTTAGAGAAGGCCAATTCATCGAAGGAATGGCCAAGTAATTGAAAAAAGTGATCGACTGTCTCATGCTCTTCATAAGAGAGTTATTTAAGCCTCTCTTCAAAGCTTAAATCAGCAATTGACTTTTGAAGAGTAGAAGCCTCTAGGAGGAGGTCTTCTATGGAAGGTTGAGATATGTTGACAGTAGGATTTGACCCAACCTGCACAACGAAGTCAATGTTGATTAAGTAAATGGAGAGTGGTTTCATTTTTTATGCCATAGTTATGAGTTTACCTCCATAGGAGCAGTTGATGAAGTAGTAGGGTGTGCTAAAGGAAGCACTAAAGTGTGTCTTCTCTATTTGGGTTGTGAGATGGAGTGGTCTGCACACCCATTTTAGCAGTGGTAGGAGTTTAAGCACTAGCAACCTATCAACATTTAAGTTCAAAGACAAAATATGTCTGTTCTTTGAAGTAAATAGTGTAATGATAGGGTTGTTACCTTTTTGTGAGGACTAGCAGGAGGAGTAGTTGGTACCTCTAGATCAGCAGTTACAGTTGTAATAACTGGAGGGGTGATGGATGGAATAACAATTGAATCTTGGGCAGCCTCAACTTCACTTGGGATGTGAGAAACAACTGGGTGAACTGTTAGCCTGGATTGTAATGTGGAGGATACTAGAGAAGCATCAACAGCTGGAGGAAGCTGTAAGGGTGATACATCTCCCAAAGAATCATCAAAAGCAGAGAAACAAGGAGTAGGCTTGGTGAAAAGCTGTGTGATGCCAACTTTGGGAGTCTCCATCCCACTCTGGTTGGGACTTGAGTCATTTCCAAAAGTGTCTTAAGGTCCAGTCCCACTGTCTTCTTGAGTTTGGGGTGCAAGAGAAGCCTTGTCGACTGTAGATACCCCATTTTTGATCGCCCGCAAGACTTGGGCGCTTTGTCCTATGCACTCGATGATGAAAGTTACATTGTGTATGATTTGACTTTTCAATGGAGGAATTTAAGCTCAAGCTTTGAAACAATCCCAAAACCTTCATATTTACACTATTGTTACCTTAGAGGTCCCTTTTTGAACATTGTGCCACCCTACATTGAGCTTGAAACAAAGGAACATGGGAGCACATTAGGGCCCGACCATGCCTCATTGGAGGTCGATTATGGCCATTTGGGGCCAGCCAGGCCTTTTTGGCGAGAAACACTATTCTGGGCAGGAATTATCCAGCTGTCTATTTTTGAAGATATTTGTGACCTATTTTGCTCAAATTCTATAAATACGAACTGATCCCATTGTGTTGAGGGTTAGAAAAATTTCAAAGAAGCAAAAACTCCCTTAACAGCTCCTTCTTCTTGTACAAGCTAGCTTTGAGATATTTTATCACCCTTGAACTATATCTATACATTATATACACTCGTAGAGTTGAACCTTAGGGCCTTGGTTGAGACTTGTGAATTATAATTCAACATTGAGAGTGTGCTAGGATCAAGTTTGGTTTACAACCAAAGCTTGCTCTCTTCAAGAGATATAAGCTTGTCACCTTTTCTCTTGCTTTCATTTCTGTCTCTTTCTATCTATTTCTTGTGTCTTTGTGTTGTTTTGAATCCATTCCAAGTGTTGGAACTTGGGTTTGCATGGCTACCAAAGGTAGAAAGGCTTAACACCCTTTCTTGCACCTTAATTCATAGCCCATACCCTTTGTTTTCACACTCTTTTCTTTGACTTTCAAACTGATTTTTAGAGTTGAAAAAGGCTAAAAAAACATGGTTTAAAAGTCTCAAAAGTGGAGGGGTTAGCCACCCCTCCTTGTTCTTACTTACTAGTTTTGGTATCTCCTTGTTATTACCTATCTTTTTGTGCTCTTTAACATAAGTTTTAGCTATTGTTTTTTTACATATTAGGGGCTGTTTAGGGTTGTTTTAATTCATTTACTTGGTTTATGCTTTGAATACTTTGCTTGTTGTATTGCATGTCCTCACGGCTTATGTTGTTTAGGCTTTAGACACCGAGTCATTCGAGTTGATAGCCTTCTTTATCTCATGTTAAATAATCAATCTTGTATAATCATTTCTGCAGCCTCCCTCCTTTCTTCTTTTCTTTTGTTTCAGAGCTATTTCAAACGATTGATTGTTATTCAAGGCATGAGAAAGAGACCTAGGCTTAATGACTTAATCTCTACAGAAGTTTATTGCCAAGGCGTAGTCTCTCTTTCATACTATGAATCACTTCTCGTTTTACATGTCTTCTCATTTAGTGGACTTAACACTTATTATTGGACAAATTGATTAAGTAAGGGAAATGACTAATAAAAACTGGCTTAAATCAATGAAATCGACATAAAGAAAATGTTTAGAATTGGTTGGATTCGGCTGGACGTTATGCTGAGTCCATCGCTTTGAGAATTGTCACTTATCAATCCATGATATTTTGATGAAACTTGAGGTGTGTCTGTCTCCCTCTTTAAGCCTCCATGATGAGAGCGAGGGGTGGTCATCTTCATTGCATTTATTAATTGTTTTGTCCAAATTGTGTTCGAAATCATCAAGCCATCAACTTGTGCCTATTGATGGTTTCGGACTTGAATTCACTCTTCTCTTGAGTTTCATGATAGAGGAGAGTAAAAAGGACAAACATGGCTTAAAGTTGCTCTGCCTGCACTATTTTCACCCAAAAAAAAAAAAAAGAAGATTTTTGCAAGAAATTAGGGCACGACCGGCCATATTTGGACCCAATCAGGCTCCAATGTTTGGTAAATAGAGTGTTTTTGGTAGAAACAGGGAGCAGTGACTGAGGGTGAAACATGGCAATTCCCAAGGAGGCAGACAGAGTAGCTTCTGCAGACTGTCCGCATAAGTGCGCATTCGATCCTTGTGCATTTTTACTTTTCATATTATTGTTGTAAATATTCTTGTTGTAATTATATTGTTGTAATTGTCATTATTGTATTAGTCATGTAGTTATTGTCATTATAATATCCTTGTTGTAATAAATTAGATAGTTAGTTATTTAGTTATTATTCATTTGGTATTGTATTAGTTAGTTTAATTCGGACACTTGGATGCTCAATCGAACCCTCTTGCACGAGGGCAAAAATGTAATGATGTGCATGTCTTCCAACTCCACGTCTTTCTCCTTTTTATTTACCCCGCTTACGATGGATAGTGTAGAATATCACGTTCTTTTTAGCATTTTCCATGATTTGCATCCATTTGTCTTGCATGCATAAGATTCGGTTCATCATTCTAACGACATTGTCATTTATTACTTCCTTGAATATGTGCGTTACTGCATGCTATCAAAGTGATTCACTTGACATATTAGACAATCGAACCTATTAGTTGCATCTTTGCATGTGTTACATTAATCATTTACATTGTTAGGATCATGCATTTTTTTCTCTAACTCTTTTATCTCTTTTGGCTTGCCTTGGAGTACTAGGTAAGAAATTATTACTTTAGCATATTGCATGTGTATGATTGTTGCCATGTCGAGCATGCTTTCCATGAGGCTAAGTGCTTAAGTGATATACTTGTTTGAATGCCGGTGGATGAATGCCTTTTACTTAAATTGGAATAATTTGATTAAATGTAAATATGAGCTTGTTTTTCAAGTGACACGTGTTTGAAACACTCTTTGCAAAACAAACATAAAATCAATGTACTTCAAATTTCGTGAATTGGTCTATACTTGTGTGCAACACATAGTAAAATTAGCCTAATAATCGGAATAAGAGCATATAATGTAAATAAGAATCACATCATGATTAATAGATGCCAATCTTTAATCGGGTGAGTAGGGTGCTCAATTAATGATCTTCCCCTCTCATACCTAAGTTCCTCAGCTGAGACACTTTGGTGATGACGGACTAATAGCCTTTGGCACAAGCCACAGGTTTTTTAAATTTTTCAAAAATATTTAGATGGCGACTCTGAAATCTGGAAAATAGTTCATTTTTGGCATTGAAATTCAAACATTGATTTTTCAAAAGATTTGCCGGATTTTGACTCATTTGTGTTTATCTATCTCATATTGCACTTGTGAAATCAAATTCAGAACCACGTGAGTCTGAACTATAGGGCTAGTGGTATCCGAAAGGAGCACGAAAAGCAAGCTACATCGACATGTGGCTCCTCTTCATTGGAATCAACATCCAAGTCAACAACATGCATTTCTCTTGTAATATGTTCTCTGTCATTCTTTGGCTCATTCATGATGTCATCAATGTTTGGAAAGTCAAACACTTTAGTAGAGCCAGGAGCAACACTTTTGACAGGGAAGGCAAGGATGTCTCCAAGAGTTATACCAGTAGGGATGCCAACAAGGAGAGACCCAAGTGAATTTGGAGTGCTTTCATTCATTTGTGGAGGAGAAGGGTTATTCTGATCCTGACCCTCAAAGTTGGCTGGAGGGGAAATAAGTCTCTTCCTTTTTCTCCTCTGATAAAATAAAATGTAATATAAAAAATGAGCATGTACAAGAAGAAAATAGTTGGATCGAGAAGTAAAGAGAGTTAATTGAAAGCTGGTACTAAGCTTCGGTATTTTTTACTAGGCTCTGAATGGCTGGTTTTTGAGTTGGACGGCCAAAGATATGGTTGATAGGAATGTCCCAATTTGATGAAGATGAGGAAGAAGTAGGGCTATCTGCAAGACGAATGGCTGGTTTAGAGATAACAACTAGGAGAAGTACTTTGGAGGCTGATTTAGTAGAGGTACCCCCTTTTTTACATTTTTCACTTCTTTCAGTAGGTGGTTCATATGGAATGAAAGAAGCACATGAAGTATTTAGTAGATTCTTCTTGGACTTTTTGATTTGAACCACCTTCTCTTTACCCTGAGAGAAGAAGAGTATGGCTTTTCAATTGCCAATGGCTCAATTACCAGTGGAATGGGGTCTTTATATGTGGAAATGACAATATGATTAGAATAAAGGAAAGAAAAACAGTGGATGTGAAATAAAGAAAAAAAAGTTAGGAAATTAACCAATGCTTTTCTCCACTCCTCTTCTATTATTTGGATGCAGATCCCAAAGGCAACTGGCCTAGTCCTTGTGAAAGATGATGGCATTCATGAGCATCCACCATTCTTTAAACTTTCTAGATGTGTAGGGAGTTATGTTGCAGAAGTAGAAGCTGAACTTATCAAAGAGTTGCTGATTTTCAGTTAAGATTGCCTCAATATCTACCTTCTCTTTAAATTGGTCCCTTATGTCAACATACTCATGGATGTTGGAATGAAAGTAAGGACAGGGCATGATTCGAATCAATCCAAATTGGTTGGCCCATTGCATAGATTGTAGCTCTCAAAACTGCAATTGGATTTCTTGTTAGTGAAAGTAGAGCCTCCAACCAAGATATACCTGGCAATGAGTACTTGGGCCTAAAAATTTTTATGTTTATTCCTCAAAGTGTCATCTAAAGTTTAGGGCTCATTATAGACATAGATGATCCTAGAGGAGGTGAAATGGAAGTCATGAAAAGGAATAAACAAGGCTGGGTCTCTGTTGAATGAAAGCTTATAGAAAATGGTGAAGGCTTTGGTCAATGACATGTCAAAAGATGGTCTAAAAGAAAGAAAATGTTCAGCATAGCTTTCACTGGGAAAAGAGTATGGAATTTGTTGGGTAGGCCTAATTTCAGGAAAATAATAATATAACCAAGCTTAGAATAACCAGAACAGGCCACCACAATTAACATCTATCTCTTTGGAAACTAAAGAAAAGAGGCCTTTGTTTAATGTGGCCAAAAGTTATGGGGCAAGGGCAAGCTTTATGCCTTCTTGGATACAGATGGCAAGAGGTAAATAGTCCTTGGTGATCTTAAAACCAGGAACACACACACACACACACACACACACACACACACGCACACACAAAGAAAAGAATTGGCATAACCATAAAAGGTAGAATGCTATTCTCTTCTCATTAGAAGGTTCTAAACCAAATTTTTGGTATTTCTTCATGAAATTGCCATAACTAATGTTGGTGACAATGTTAAAGTCAACCTTATGAGGGCTTAAAAGTGCACTAATATGTTGGCCAACAACAGGTAGGCTAGTCAAATGCACAATATCTAAAATGGTGGGGGAGACCATACCATATTTTAGCATCAAGAAATTGCATGATGTGGACCAAAAGCAAACTACAACACTGATTGTCCACTTGTCCATATCAAATGAGAATGTTGACAGTCGAATGGCATCATAAATGCCTAGAGCTTGCCACAAACCAATGTCATATTCCATGATCTTGTTTACTTATTGTTTCCAATCTGCACTGGGTTTCTGCCATGAACGTAGAGGGTTACGACTAATGTCCCATTGATGCCAAGCCAATTTTGCTCTATCAAGTAGCAAACTTTCAGTCTGAGCAATTGGGAAGTATGGAGCTAGCTCATCAAGAACAGTGGTGAGGAAAGATGGCCCTAATTCCCCTTAAGCAATGGTGTTTCCAGGGATAATGCAGCCATCGAATTTGTATGTTTGAATGGTTTCCTTAATTTGAAGAGGGAAACGAAGCACTGGAGGAGGTTCTGGAGTCTTTGGTTGCTTGGTCATTGATTTCGATTGAGTTTTCTTAGGAGCCATGTCTAGGGTTCGAAAAAAGATGAAAGAAGTAATTGAAAGAGAGCAATACAGAGCGAAAAAGCAGAAGTGAAGTCTCAGTTCAAATTTCTAAGTTTATATTACTTAGATTGTTCTTTCTTATTGGGCTATTTTATTTTGGGCCTTTCAAGCAGACCAAGACATTTTATTAAGTTATTGTTATTCTTGAGCATTTGAAGTATGTCCATTTCAGTGAATAATCATTCAAGGCAAAACACAGTTTTACCTTAAATGAGGGGGGTGGCATTGTTGGCCTAAAAAATTCAAATTCTCTGTTGACAGGCATGTGGAAGAGCATGGATATGGGCAGTAAGGGTCTAAGAGTCATGGGCATGAAGACAGTGGCTTGGAGAGAAAGATCAGGCAATTCCAAGGAGAAAAGAAGTGGAAGACAGTTGTAGCAGTTATGGATCATGGACAAGTGGAAGGCACCAACAGATGAACACGTGGCTATTTGGTATGGCTAGTGAAACAGCATAACAGCTAGAAATTCGAAGAGAAGAGACCTTCAACCAAATACATAATACTTGTGAAATCTAAGAGTAGTTTAATTTACCATAGGAGAAGTTCTTGTATTTAGGAGTAGATTATCAGTTAATCTATGTAACTAGTGCTTTTGAACTTTGTCGATTGTAATGCTTGGTACTTGTGGTTTGATTCTTGCAATTACATGACAAGTTTAAGTGTTATTAATCATATTTCCCGTGTGTTTATCTTTGTTTGTTCATATTACAACCTCCAAAGAAGTCCTTGAATTTGTCAAGGCTTAGGACACTAACCACAATTGCTTGATCTATTGTTATTTGTGAAAATTGATTTTTTCATATCGAATCCACTTTGTCGATTTGACCCAAACCAGATTTTTGCTATCAGATATATATTGATAAATTTTAGCTCTCTTTTCTTACAAGTGTGCTCTTATAACGATAGAACTAATCATTTAAATAATTATTGTTTGTAAAATGATGATTATTGTTTGATGTTTAGTACATTATGTTCATATTATGAACAATGACAAGTGTTTTAAAAACTGTGGTTCCAAATTGAACTGAACCTTGTTTTCATGGTTTGGTTCCAAATTTCATGGAAGCATAGGCAGTGGTTTAGTCTTGGTTTACTTTAAAACCAAACGAAATCAAACCATTCTCACTCGTAATAGCTATACTTGAATTTAGGATGACAATTTTCTCTTGTCCTGTTGTACCGCATATCTCCTACCTTGCTCCTCGTGGAGGGAGCAAAGTAGGGATGAAGTTTCCACTCTCTTTGCCCGTCCCTTGCTAAGGGAGCAAGGCTTACATGACACCAACATTTTCGCACCATTGGTACCCAATTTCTTGAAGCCCTATAGTTTGGAAAATGGTTACTCTTATATTCGGATTTAGGATAACAATTTCCTCCCATCCTAATTTGCCCCTATATCGCATGCCTTGCCCTCCGATGAAGGGGTAGAGCGGGGATGAGTTTTCCTCTCCTATGTCCCTATTATATTTATTAAATATAATAAGACGGAAACACTAAATATTCCTTAACATTTTATGCTAACTACTTTATTTTATATCTTTTAACACTCATTACTTATAAAACATTATTAATCATATATCATATTATCTTTTTAATTTTATTAGGGTTGGGTTCATCTGAAATTCAAATACGAACTTCAAAGAACTGTTCTGGCCCATGAGGCCTACCATAGATTCTGTTTCGATGATCTGAATCATTTATTTTGTAGAAGTCTCTGTGTATCATTCATGAAAAAAATTAAGTCTATCCTATAATCATAATATTTTCATTTCATAGCATTTATTTTCAAAAATAAAAAATAGACAACAAACGTGTTTTTTAACAAACTACTACGCCACTTGACTTATCTACACTCCTAGTGAGGCACTACAAAACCCATACTAGCACCATTGTCTTCCCTACTTAGACTTGTTCGTTGAAGCAGCATGGGCCATTCCAACTCTGGCCTAGTGAAATCTTTTCCTATAATATTAAAATATTGTGGCCATTTTGTCAATGGGCCAATCCTATTCCTTAATATATATATATATATATAAGAAATGCTTACCTACTTGAGACTTGTATTTTTTTTTTCTTTTTGTTTGTTTTTTGTTTTTGTTTTTTTTTCTTTCCATTTTGTCTTTCTATTATTCTTGATACTTCATTGTTGCTTTATTACTTGCTTTGTTTTTGTTGCTTTATTCTTGATACTTCATTGTTGCTTTATCATGTATGGCTCAGTAATTACATTTGAAGAAAATTATTTTATTATCCTTCCTATTTTAAGAATATTACAGCTCACCTTTGTTTGTTCTGCCTACTGTAAGTTTTTGGGTTTTGGAGGTTCCTTATAACATTTGGAAGAATTTATTACTTACTTTTTGCACTATAGGACATGTGATTTTGTAAACTATCAATTGTCAACATAAGCTTGAATTTCTCTCAAACTAAAATTTAAACTTGGGAGAATTTGGGATATTTGTGAAGTTCATCACATATATTGTTTTGATAAATTAAATCAATCATTTTGTAGGTAATTCAGTATATTATTCATGAAAAAAATTTATGTCAATCCGACAACTGCAACATATATATATATATATTTTTATCTCATTTGTCTTCAAAAAAATAGACAAGTGTATTTTTTTTTAAAATAGACCACTATTTTCTTAAGGGACAAACACAATAAAAAAAAGAAGAAGTTATAATTGTTGGATCAATCTATTTTTATTTTTTTTATGAATGATATGCACAAAGGGTCGTACAAAATGAACGGTTTAGATTATTAAAACAGAACTTGTGGTTAGCTTCATGATCCTTTTAAGTTCTCTCAAGATTAGATTTGAAGGTAAAAGAAGCTAAAAGTAATTACATATTTTTATTCTATCATAAGAACAACTTCAATTATAGAAATGTCAAAGTCATCTTTTAACTCATTACACTGTAATATATATATATATATATATAAATTGTTATTTTGAGAATAATCTTTGGAGAGGTTATTTTGCGGTCTATGAGCAATACTTTACACCACTTATTATTTTACACTTGTCAAATTATTTCCTAATATTCTAATAAGAAGTACCTAATCTTACAATTTTAACTAATAATATCAAGTACAAGCAGCACGTGAACTTGCTCCTAGACAACACCATAATTTTTCAGTCTTTGTAATAGCAAGGACCAAAAGTACAGTAGAGTTCAAGTCTTTATTTGGTTTGATTTTTAAAGTCTATTTTTAAAAGAAAAAAAATTGTAAAAAACTAAAATTTAATTTTGGTGATGAAAAAAATTAAAAACATTAATCATTTTCATATAATTTCATCTTTTCAAAATATCTTTCTATATCTTTAAGTTTGGTTGGTGAATTAATTTGGGTGGAGGGCTCTTGGACATTATGTAAGAAAATTGGGTTAATTGTAATTAGCATAATAGTGTGAAAGTTGAGTTTTTTTTTTTTGATAAATTGCAAACACCTCCCCCCAAGGTTTGCTTCAAGGGTGAATTACACTAACAGCCCCTATAGTTTGGGGTTTGTGTCAGTTTGGTCCCTGACTTTTAATTGTGACATATTTGACCCTAAATTTTGAATCTTGTTCCAAATAAGGATAATTGAAGATACCATTGGTTAATTTGAAAGACAAAATCGTCAATTTGATAAAATATAAACGAATTTGACAAAAATAAATGTCAAAAAAATATTTTTCAATTTTTAAAAATTATTTCTATCCATCAAAGATAAAATTATGTAAAATTGATAAATCTTTTACATATTTATTTATTTTACAAAATTAATTTTTATTGTGTGTTTGGATAATGACCATGTAATGGGTGGTTGTTAGGATTATAATGTGTAATCGATATATTTAATATATGAAATGTTTTTAGTATTGGATTTTTGATTTAATGGATTGGTTTAATAATGATATTAAAGTTGTCGCCATATTTGAGTTTTGAAAAAATAGAAACTAATTTAATGAAAATAAAAACTACCCATTACATGATCATCATCCAAACACATAATAAAAATTAATTTGATATAAATAAATATATAAATGTCTAAAAGATTTATCAATTTTACATAATTTTATCTTTAGTGGGTAAAAATAATTTTTAAATATTCAAGAATATTTTTTTGACATTTATTTTTATCAAATTTGTTTATATTTTATTAAATTGACGATTTTGTCTTTGAAATTAAGCAATAGTATATTCAATTGTCCTTATTTGGAACAATATTCAAAATTCAGGGTCAAATGTGTCACAATTGAAAAGTCAGGGATTAAAGTGACACAAGCCCCAAAACTATAGGGACCGTTAGTGTAATTCACCCTTACTTCAAATACAAATTGTCCTTTATGATTCTGAAAATTATATTACGCCACTTGAAATTTAAAATTTCATAACAAATATTCTCTTCTATTAATAAATTATCAAGTCAATTAACAACTTTAATAATGACAGAAATTTATTTCAACTAGCAATTCAGGTAATTTTATTATTATATAAGAAAGCAGTTAGAAAATTTATTTTTTTAATTAATTCTGTAAAATAAAAAATCGTAACGAGGAGATATTTGTAATTTTCCAAACCATAGGAGACAATCCATATTTTAAGAAAATCTCCCGGGGCATATTTGTAATTTAGCATTTAAAAAAAAATGGTGCTGGGGTGATTATTTGTATGATTGTTTTATTCTTAACTTTCAATTATTGTATCTTCAATTTTTGTATAATTAAATGGGAAAATTGGCCTAAGGTCCCTCTCTCACTTTTTGTAATGGAAGAGATCCACAAAATTATTTTTTTATGTTTAAGGTCCCTAAACATATATCAGAGAAATTTGACCTTACCAAATCAAAACTCATATCTCTCTCTCTCTCTCTCTAAACTTCTCAATTCTCAGACCTGTCTAGATCAACTCTTGTTCCTCACCCCTGACTTCATTCTTCAGCCGATTGAGCTCCACTTTCACCGTCAATGGCGTCGCTGTTTAGGGTCTTCATGTACGATCTTTCCTGTCGATTCAAGTCGGGATGCTAAAACGTCGAGCTGATTTGCAAAGAAACAAGCCATGGACTCTTTCAGATCCAGGTTGTGGGTGGCACGCTCGCCGAAGCCAACGTCGCGGAGGGGGGGCAGGCAGAGCCGACGAAAGGCTTGGTGTCGTCTTTGGCATTGGCGTGGACTAGGTCGAGGTGGAAGGTGGAGTCCTGGATGGGAGAGTTGAATTGCTTAGTTCTATATATCAGATGATTAATTCCATTGTTTCATTAATATATATATATATATATATCTATTTCTTGAGAGGTGAATCACTTTTATAACTAGAAACATTTCAGCTATTCAGAATATGTGAGCTATGAATTGCTGTTCCTATCATACTATGTTTTAGACTAGGTCATGTACAGAGTTCCATTGCTGTTGCACATATTAGAGCAATCTGCATTTTAGATTGCATTTTCTACAACCTACACCTGCTTCCACGAGGTTGGTCTTCAATTTATGTCTCCATAATAATTGCCTCAATATTTCAATCTCATGTTTTCCATTTCCCGAATTTCTCTGGAGAGAAATTCTGAAGTTCAGAGAAATTTGGTGGACGAATCTGCAAACATCAATATCAGTTCCAGAGAAATTCAGAATTTCTCTGGAGATAAATTCGGAAGTCAGAGAAATTTGGTTAAAACACATTATGAAAACACATTTGATAAATTCCGAAGTCAGAGAAATTTCGTTAAAACACATTCTGAGACTTGAGAGAGAGAGAGAAAAGATGGGTTGTTGTTGATATTAGGGAGGGTTGTTGCTAATCTGTGTGCTTTACCTTGAACCACAATGGGTGTAAGTGCAGGTATTTGAAATTTTATCTGGATCAATTTTCTAATTTTCCCTTCCTTTCTCAAATTAGAGAAATTTGTAAAATTTCTCTGGAAAGTCCAGAATTTCTCTGAACCAAATTTCTCTGTGATGTGAATTTTCTCTGGACTAATTTTCTCTGGACCAATTTTCTCTGGATCAACTTGAGGGATTTTAGACATTATGAAAATATTTGGTGTCCTTTATGCTATAAAATGTTAATACCAGGGACCTTAAAAAAAAACCCCTAATTAAATACCAATCAGCTAAAAAAAAATTCAAAATTATTTTACAAAATCCGAATTCATAACTAAAGTCATAATAAAGGCACATAATCGTTCCATTTCATCTCATTCTAATTAACCAAATACAACATAAGGGTTCATAAAAAATATTATAAATAAAATAAAATGATATATAAATATATAAGGTTTATTCCACTATATATTTCTTCCATCAAACAAACATTACTTTAAAATTAAAAAATCAAATTTTAATAAAAAAATTAAAAAATGTACAACTTGTCCGTGTCCGTAGGTAGCCCATTTTAGTTTAAATGATTGTAATTTGTATAAGGGAATGTTCGGTATAAACTATATAAATGTACTTATTTAGATCAGATCACTTCTCTACTTTTTATATATATATACTTTTATAAAAAATTAAAAAACATACTTATTTAAATGACTCTAAATACCCAATAAATCACCACTCTTCACCCCGTCATCCTCATTATTATGAGAAGTTATGGGCGTGCCTTTGGGCACTAATAGATCAGCAACTCAAACTATATTGTCAATGGGCCCACTTAGTGGGCTCCACAACTTTACAAGCCCAACTAGTAAATGAGCACTTATTACTATCATAATGTGAGTAGTGTGGCCTGATTTTTTTATTTTTGTTTTGTGGGTAGATTACAGTGACCTCCGAGGATTGAAGACAATATATCAAGTTTTACAATTTTGTTATAATTATATTAATCTTTTTAATAAGGCTAAATTGATAGAAATTAATATAGATAGTGTAAAGACACATAAATAAATAAGTACAAACACATATATCATTTTTGATCTATAGGAGTAATGATTTATTGATAAAAATGAAATTAAATACTATGTGAATTAGATTCTCAAAAATTGCCAATGAGATTATTTTAAAATTGTAAAAATTATAGTATTTTCTATAAATCTTAAGGGAGATTAATGTAATTTTTCATTAAAACAAAAAGTAATACGAGATACTTACAATTTAGATTTCTAAATTCACTCACAATGATGTGAGAAAGAAGTTAAGTCATACATGATTAGGTGTGTGACAAATCAAAATTAAACACTTTAATATATCATATCATTTTGAGTCAAATTATAAGAATATTTTTAGAAGTTTCAAATATTTTCTGTAAAAAAAAAAAATTGCCATCACTTGCAGTCTCATTTTATTTATTTTTATTTTTTTTAAAAGTTTTGTGAAGCTAAAAAAAAAAAAAAACACACACACACACACATTTTTTCAAATTTTTCTTTTTTTTAAAATAAACTTCATTATTATTTTAAATTTTTTTCTAATCTATAAAAACCTAAAAAGTAGAAGCTCGAAAAAAAGTGTTCAAAACAAGTCATGGGGTGGCTTAAAATGCTATCCCAAAGGAAGTAACAAGTGCTTTGGACAGTCCTTTCCTTTGAGTTGAGACCTGGCAACAATTGCGAGGGCAGTTAGTTAGTCCCATGAAACGTAACATGTGAGGTTTGACTGCCAAGCCATTTTGGACCCCCACAATGCATTTTTCTCTCATTCATCCATATATAAATGTCAAATTCCAAGTTTCAACCATGAGTCTATGACTTTTGAAAACTCTCAATTTTTTTCTGTTTTTTTTTTTTTTTTTCTTCTTATTTCCTAGTACAAGGAAGACTAAAAGTAACCTTCAACATTATTTGATTGTGTGTTCCAACTCCTTAGATAGTGAAGTGTGAACAAAACCTTGGTTAAAATCAAATCTATTTCAATCTAGGATGATGGTCTTATTGTTGTTATCAACTTTTGTCAAAACAAGTTATAAGGAAAATTACAAAAATGTTCTTTTATGATTTACTTAGAAATGTTGACCAATGAACATTTACTTAATTTCAATAAAATTTGTTCTCCAAAGGGATCTGATGTTTTTTTCACAAAATCATTGATTTCTTCTATGAAGATACTAGGGTCTCGTTTGACAACTGCACATTGTAATTGAAAAGTAAAAAAATCACTAAAAAAGTTAATAAATATCAAAAAGTCAAAAAAAAAAAAAAAAAAAAATTCATTCACTTTAATTTTTACATATCATTTCATAAAAGATAATAAAGTCATCCCAAATATATTTTAGTATCTCATATTTTAGGCAAAAATAAAATAAAATTAAGAGGTTACTAAAAATCTTTTTTTTTTTATTATATATATTTATTTTATTTTAAAATACACTTACCATATTAGTTCTGGCCCCATAAAAAGTTAGGTTAACCGTATTGAAAATTAGGTAAATTGTCAATACACATTGTCAATATTCCTACTAACAACAGAGTTGTATATATTATCGAATGATTTTTTTATTATTTTTATTTTTTTAATACTTATGTGATTCGATAAAACAAGTCATATATATATATATATGTAGGGTCTATTATTTTTAAAAATAATAACCTCTACAACATGCACATGAGAAACCCACAAAAAAAATAAAAAAAAAATAAAATTCATCAAGTGGCAAATGCCATTGGATATAGCTTTCTCCGGTCCTCACAATGCATTGAATAGTTCAGTCCCTCATTGTAGGCGCCTCTCGTGTCCTATTTTGGTGATCATCCTTTAGGACTAACTCTAGATTATACATGGAAAAATAAAAAATCAAATTGCTATGATACTTATTATCACATGATTTTATTGTATTTATTTTAAGATATATTTTTAAAATTAAATTTATTATCCATTTTTTTAATGATAAATAATGTGATTATAATTATCAGATTTCTTTTTATTTAAAAAATAATAATTTACACACATAAATATAAAAAAATTATCAAAGTAGATCATCGCAATGGGCTTCCTGACCACGAGAGAGAAGCAGAACATCATACTAGGCTACTTGACTTACCCACAATTTATGGTTTATTTTACTTTCTATGCTTAAATTATTACTAAATTATTAATTTAATTCCTGAATTTTCAATTAAGTCTACTAAGTTCTTAAAATATATAAATCAAAATTTATTTAGTTTATCAATTTAATCAATTAAGTCTCTAAAATATTTAATTCAAACTTATTTAGATTATAAAAATAAAATATAAGTTCATAAGTATTATAAATTAGTAAAAGAATCCACCTAGTTAAGATTTTATTTTAGAAAAAAATCTTAAATTTTTATTTTATCTTTAAAAGTGGGCACAAGTTCATTTAGTGAATTTTCTTTATAAGGGTAATTGAAATTATCCATTGTATTTTCTTGTTTATCTTCTATAATAACTAGTTATTTATTTTTATCTAGTATTATATATCGAATTTCACTTATAATTTATAATTGATTGTTTTCATTAAGTTCTTGTAATAACTTTATTAATGTATTATTTTGTTCTATTATTAGTTGTGGTGAATTGTTATTATTTAAATTATTTGATTATATTTCTCTAGTATATCTAGTACTTATATAATTTTATTGGCAAGGCTGATAAACTAAGTTCTGATACCAATTTAAACACACAGCAAAACAAAAAACCTTTTAAAGACAAAATAGAAATATAAGATTTTTTGAAATAAAATCTTAAGTAGGTGTTTTACTAATTTATAATATTTATGAGTTTATATTTTATTTTTGTAATCTTTTTAGGAAGTAAATAAGTTTGAATTAAATAATCTAGGAATTTAATTGATTCAATCGATAGTTTAGAGACTAAAAGAGTATTTGATAACCTGATTTAGTACTTAAAACTGAATATATTAAGTGATAATCAATTAAGTCAGTTTGATAACCATAATTAATATCACTTAAAAATTTAAGTGCCTCTAAAAATATAAGCTAAAACTTAATAAAATTTTAAATCATATGAAACTTACTTAATTTTGATTGAATTTATAAATACTAAACATAATTATTGATACACACTATTATAAATTCACCTTTACTACCACCACCACCACCACCATTACCACTATTGCTACCATCATGCCACCCCCACTCCCAGCGCCACCACTACCATCACCATCGTTATCGCGATCACCACCACCACTGATACCACCACCTTTATTAAGGATGTAATCGGTTCGGTACGGTCAGTATTTAGGTAAAAAATTATACCGAACCAATAATGTCGGTTTTATTATTTTGAACACCGATACAGACCGCTTCTCACATCAAACCGCACCGAACCGAACCAATTGAAACAGTTCGGTTTGGTGTGGTTTAATCGGTTTAGAAATTTTCAAACTTGAACCATTTTTAAATATAATAATTAATCTATATTAAAATATTAAATTAGTTATTTGTCTACCATTTCATACATATCCAATCCATCCATTTAATACATACTTTTTAATTCCTAAATTAACAAAAATAAAAACAAAAAAGAAAATTTAAAAATACTAAGGTTTCAAGAATAATGAGTTAGAGTTAAGATTATATATAATAAGAGTTTACAAATTTAGATTATAAAGATGATAAGATTAATTAATTAAGGTTAATAATTTATTATACTTATTAATATCATTAGATTATATATATATATTACAAATACAATATATGTTGAAGTGGTCGGTTTCGGTTTAGATCGGTGCACAAGGTGTTTAAATCGATACCGAACTGAAAATCAAAAAATTCAAATTTAAAAACCGCACAGACCAATTCTTGTTAAAAAACAGATCAAATATAACCGGTTTGGTCCGGTTCAATCGGTTTGGTCGATTTTTTCGATTTTTCTTACATTCCTAACCTTCATCACCATTGTCATTGTTGTCATAAGTACCACTATTATTCTCTTATCACTACCATCTCTACCATTACCGCTACCATGCCACCATCACCATCATACCATCACCACCAATATCACCATATAAAAATTGAAATATTCCATCCGTCCCAAAATAATGGTCCATTTTGGAAAATCTAACTTTTTTTGGTAGTATAATTATTGTACTTTAAAAAAATTAAATTTTCAAAATTACCCTTTGATAGTATATTTTTTGGGGAATATCAATGTCATAATTATACTTTTTATGTTGTTAATGAATTTAAAAGAAGGGCAAAATAGAAAATTTATATTATTTTTGTACTTAATTTTTGAAAAGGGACTAATATTTTGGGACAATGAAAAATGGAATAAGTGACTAATGTTTTGGGATGGAGGGAGTATACAATTTGAAAATAGTAATAGGCAAATTTCACTTTACTCCCTATGATTTGAGTCATGTACAGTTTACCCTCTTAACGTTTGGAAATGACCACATAACCCTCACGTGGTTTGTGGACTGAAGTGCATTATTAAACATTTCTTCTAACTTAACAGTAAGTGTGAAACACATGACAAATATAAGGGGGTTATATGCTCATTTTTAAAATTCAAAGGGATAAATCGCACATGGAATAAAGCATAAGGGGTTAAAGTACAATCTGCCTTCCGAACAAATGATGAAAATATAGGGATATTTTAGTCCTTTTCATTAAATCAATAGTGGGCTTAATGGTGTACTTTAGTTCACAAACCATAAGGGGGTTATGTAGTAATTTCCAAATGTTAGGAGACAAATTGCACATGACCCAAATCACATAGGGGCAAAGTGAAGTTTGCCCAATAATAATTTCAAATTTGATCTTATAATATCAAAGAACTTATTTTCAGTTCAACACTTAAATATTTATTAAACACCTTCTCAACTTAAAAAATTCAGCATTTAGTTTTCAACACTTAATTTTTAGTCTTCAGTTTTTAATTTTCAGCTTTATCAAACACCACTTAAGTGGACTTTGATTTGCATACTTGTAGACACTTCATTTTTGACCATCCCTAAGACTTGGGCGCCTCAAGTTGATCACTCGATGATGAAAGTTACGCTGTACAATTGTTCAAGTTCTTCGGCAATAAGCTTCAGTTTTGAGCTTCTAATCCCAACCTTACACCCCATTTTGGCCAAAACTATTTTAGACTTTAAAACCCTCTTTTTCAAAATATTTTTTCAAATGTTTCTATGATATTTCGAGACTCGTATTTCGTTTAAAATATTGCACTTTTCGGTAAACCGAGTAAGGACAAAGTGGAAATATATGGAGGGGAGGTGAACCCTTCGAAAAATCTTTAAAAACATCTTATTTATAGGTTTGGAGTTGGAGGAAGTAGGAGAGGAAGGAAGAAAACTAGTTGGAGAAAAGGTCGGACATCAATTTAGACGCAAGAATCACCTGCAACCGAGTCCAAATGAGGGAGATATGCCCATTTGAAGTCGTGCTTCATCTGGACTTGGTTGGCCGGCCATTTTTTGTGGATGACCGTACAAGTACTTGGCTGGTCGGCCAGGTGTCCCGAGAGGCAGATATTTCAGCCAAGTGTCCTCATAGGCCAATTTTAGTGGCCTATCGTCTCCTTTAGTGGCCGACCGGCTAGTTGTTCTGGAAAACATATATTTTGCTGCTAGCTGTACCAGTTGTTCCCACTGGTTCATGCACTACACCAGCTGTCTCTATACTAATATTTCCGACCAAGGTTCATGTTTTTCTATATATAGGTGACCACCCCTCTTGAAATTAGGTTAGAAAAAATTCCTAAAGCTTCAATATTTGCATAGCACTCTCTTTGTCTCTATCTTGCAACCTACACACTCTGTCTCTACACTTCCTAAACCAAAAATTTAGCTCTTCTTGCTGAGGTTCTTGAGATCAAGTTTCAGCTCTTGAGAGTGAGAACTTGTTGGTTTGTAAACAAAGGAGTTACTTCTCTTCGAGAGGTATAATTTTGGGCATCTCTACACTATTTTTTCCTTATCTTTTCTTACTATTTTTGGACTGTTTTTCAACTATTTTTATGGGCTGAAACTTGTGGTTTGAAGCTATTAAAGGTAAAGGGGTTAATCACCCTTTTTTGAACCTTGTCTTCTAAGCTTTTGCCCTAGTGTTTCCCATCTCTTTTTTAATTTTTTTCTAACTTTTTGCCACTGATTTTTAGAGTTTTTCAGAGATTAAAAATGTTGTTTTGAGGTCCCAAAAATGGAGGGTTAGCCACCCCTTCTTATGCTTGTTTGCTAGCTTAAATTCTCCATTATTTTAGCTCATTTTTTTAGCTATTTTGACCTTAATTCCAGCACTGTTTTGAGCTATTTTAGGATTTTTTTAAATATTTTTTTTATGTGTTTGTTTCATTTATGCTTTGTATAGTAGGCTTGTAGTGTAGTGGTCCTCATAGGTTTAGTGTTTTAGGCATTAAACACCAACCTATTTGAGTTGATAGCATTTATTTAATGTTTTCCTTACTTGTGTTCACCTCTAATCACCTCTGCAACCTCCTTTTTTTTTTTTTTGTGTGGCTTTTGGGTTGCTTTGAGAGTTGCTTCAAAATGAGTATTGTTTAAGCTTGAGAAAGAGGCTTTGTGCTTAATGGTTTAATATCTTCAGAGGTTCATTACCAAAGGCATGACCTCTCTCTCATGCCCAAAACAACTCTTTGTTTGACACTCCTTTCCATTAGTGGACTTAACTATCATTTTTGGACTCAAATGCCTAAGGAATGGAAAGGTAATTAAAAGAGGTAATGAAATTGGGCTAAGAGGTAACAAGATAACAAAATGGTTTGGGGGTTCAATCGGACGTTAATTGAACCCATTGAGTTTTGAGCTATTTCATACTCTCTTGTGATGATAATGGTTTAAAATGTCAAGTCAACCACTTCCCTTGATCAATAGCATGATAGTGAGAGGTTTTTGTTGGTCTTTTAGCTTCATTTATTAAGCTTTTGTCCCTTGATTCATAAGTCATCACGCAATGACTTTGCGCTGATTGATGGCTTGCAAATCAAGCCTACCCTTCATTTGATCTGTTTGATGATAAGGAGAGGCATGGTGGACAAACATTTCCTGAAAATACTATGTTGGTACTCTGTTTCTTGTCTGTTGTAGCAGGGTAGTAACAAAAACTAGTGGCCAGCCGGCCACCTCACTGTACGGCCGACCACTTTTTTTTAGCTGGCCGGCCACCTCTTTTCAGCCAGGTAGTGTCTTTTTCTCTACAAAATAGAGTAGAGGCTAGCATAAAAATAGTTTAATTTTCTGACAGCACAACAGAACCATTTTGGTAGTAGAACAGAGGGCATTTTCGGGTGGAAATCCGTATTCATGCGTGAACAATTCTTCATTCCTTGTGGCTAGTTAATTTATGCTAAATAGTAGTATGTTGTAATTCCTTTGAACTTGTAATAGCTTAGTTAATTAATTTTGTGTTGTAATTAATTAGTTATCTCAATTCTAATTTGTAATAATTAGCTAATGTAGTTAATTCATTTTGGTATTGTAAATAGTTAGTTAATTCGTTAATTAATAGTGAGACATTCATTTGGACCCTCTTATATGAGGGTAAATATGTAATAATGTGTATGTCTTCTAATCCCTATTTCTTTCTCCCTTTTATTTACTTGCTTATGATGAATAACATAGAGCATCATGTTTACTTAGCATTTTTAATGTACAAAGTATCCATTTGTCTTGCACGCATAAGGTTCGGTTAATCATTCTAACCGCATTGTTATTTATTACTCCTTTGAAAACGTGCTTAAACCACATGCTATCAAAGTGATTCACATGATATATTAGACAACCAAACCTATTAGTTGTATTTTTGCATATGTTGCATTAGTCATATTGCATTGATTAGGAGCATGCATTTTTTATAATTATTTTATTCTCTTTAGGTTGCCTTGGAGTACTAGGTGAGTATTTTTTTGCTTTAGCATAATTGCATGCGTGTGATTGTTGTCATGTTAAGTATGATACCATGAGGCTAAGTGTTTAAGTGATATACCGGCTTGAATAACTGTGGATGAAGGCTAATTCCTTAAGTTGGGATAACTTGATAAATGTACATATGAGATCACTTTTTGAAGTGGTACATATTCAAAATAATTTTCAAACAAACATAGAATCAAAGTGTTCCAATTTTTACAAATTTGTCTATACTTGTGTGCGTCACATAGTAAATTAACCTAATAAATCGGAACAAGAGCATATAATGCAAATAAGAATCATATCATGATTAGTAGAGGCCGATCTTTGATCGGGTGAGTGGGGTGCTCAATTCATAACCTTCCCCTCTTATACTTAAGTTTTTGAGCCAAGATACTTTGGTGATGATAGACACATGGCCTTTCGCACGAGTCATGGGTTTCCTAAATTTTTCAAAAATATTTAGGTGGCGACTCTGAAATCTGATAATGCAGTCTATTTTTGGCATTTTTGATTCAAAATTCATTTTTCAAAAGAATTGTCAGATTTGGACTCATTTGTGTTTATCTATTTTACATTGCACTTGTGAAATCAGATTCAGAACCACGGAAGTCCGAACTGTAGGACAAGTCATATTCGAAAGGAGCACGAAAAGCAAGTTAAAATACTTTATAAACTTAATAAATTCAATCGATAATTATAAAACTAAATAGACAATTTCACAATAGTTAAAGCGTAGAATGTAAAATTAACCCCACAATTTAAAGACTAAATAGTCCAATCTATTAAAAGCTAGATACAAAACTGCTCATTAAATAGTCCAATCTATTTAAAACCTAGATACAAATTGGTCTTTAGCAGGAGGTCGGTGATTTGAATTTTCCTACATATCTGTGGGTTTTATTCCCGTTGTATTTATTGAAACTTTCTCTTTCACTTTGGAAATTTCTTTATATTAATTATATTATATTTGATTTTAATTACTATAATTGTAATTCATTCAGTTTTATTGTAATATTTTATATAAATTAAGTTGGAAAAAAAAAAAGGTCATTAGATCATCTCACCTCTTGCCACAAATAAGTAAAGCAATCGAAAAAATATTCTTACAAAAATTTTCACATAATTTATTATGAGAATAATATAATGTGATGGTAATAACTAATATATTTGGGAAAAAATAGTATAAAGTCCAGCAGATGGAGTGTTTTGGGATGGAGATCCAAGCTTTGTACTTCGTTGGTTATAAGAACATACGTATGGTACTACAAATTTATTTTTAACAAAATTGATATATGTGAATTTGTCTTTTTAAGATCTTTTAAACAATATCAATATTAAATATGAAATTTACAAAAAAAAAAAAAAAAGAAAAGAAAAAGTAAACATATTGATTTTTCAATTAATCAAAACAGAGAAATAATATATATATATATATATATTGTAAAAATAAGCTCTTGAAACTACCTTCGACAGTTTTTTAGATAGATTTTGAAAAAATACATTAAAAAAAAAAAAAAAAAAATCCAAAATGGACTACTCTATGTCCAAAGTTATCACATGTTAGAAGTTTTAACACTCTAAACGATATCTATTGTACAATTTCATATGGTTATCTATCTAAATTATTTTATCATATGCATATATTTTTATGAATCTGTGCAAATTTTTTAAACTTGTTTGTCTTCATATTTGAACTATGTGTCCAAATTATTTTAACATATTTGCCTCAATTTTTTTAATTTATCTGTCTAAATTATTTTGACATCTTTATGCCAATATTTTTACCTATCAATGAAATTTTTTTGAACCTATCTGTCCAAATTATTTTTAGTTATTTGTCCAAATTATTTTAACTTGAACCTATTTGTTCAAATTATTTTAATCTATCTGACCTAGTATTTTTACTTATTTGTTAAATTATTTTAACTTATCTATCCCAGTATTTTTAACCTATATGTCCAAATTATTTTAATCTATATGTCCTAGTATTTTTATTTGTTTATCCAAGTTATTTTAACTCATATGTCCCTGTAATTTGGCCAGATAGGTACCTCAATTTGGATAGATAGGTACCCGAAGCTATAAGAAAAAATATTTATGGCATTAAAACTTCAACATTTCATAACTTTATGCTCGATAGTTCATTTTGAATATTTTTTGTATTCCATTTATATTTTTCGAGATCTATCCATGTGAAATTGTTAAATGTAGTTTCGAATGCTTACTTTTTCAAAAAATGTTGATTTGTTATTTTGATTGACAGAAAAATCATTTTATTCACTTTTTATTTTATTGTATTTATTTTAAATTTCATATTCAATGTTATCTTGTTTGAAAAATCTTAAAAAAATGAATCTACATATATCTATTTTGTTAAAAACAAATTTACAAAACTCAATTTATGAGATTTTAAATTTTTTTAGTGCAAAATAATACAAGAGTGAATCTATCTAATAAAATGCATGCATTTATGGCCTCGAGAGTTTAGTGCCTGGAGTGAGTAATTGCCAAATAAGTTTAAAAATAGGATTTATCACTTGAACTCCCATATTTGTTTATAGCAATTTTGGTTTAGACCCGACTCGTTGATGTTTTGCATCCGGGTTTCATTGTCTTATATGATTGTTCATGTTTTGTTTCTCTTTATCCCTTCTTAAATTTGGTTATTGGAGTGTCTTGGTTGTATTTGGAACAGGTTGATAACTTATTTTTTTTCAAAACTATTGTTGCCCAAAATTTTGCCTCTTCATTCGAGCGGCACTTCCTGCGCTCGAGCGGTCTTTGTGAACTTTTAGTACTTTTGCAGGTTTATAGAGATACTGGGAGTTGACATTCTTCGCTCAAGCAGTCTTTCTTGCACTCTAGCAATGCTTTTTGTGCTCGAGCGGTGGTTTTTTGTCTGCAAAACTTCTGAGAGTTTGTATTTTACGCTTGAACAGTCACTTCTTGCACTCGAGCAGTCACACGTTTTGTGTCTGGACACTCGAGTGTCACTTTTTGCACTCGAGTGGTTTGCGCGTATATCGAATCGTAGAATCACCTTTTTGAGTCACTTTTTCATTTCTTTCTCTCTGTCTCTAAACATTCTAAAAACCCTAAATCTAGAGCTTCTTTCTCTAAAACTCATATTCTCTCTACAAATACACTTAGATCTTTTGATTTCTTCACCATAGTCTGTTTGACAAACAGGTAGAGCACATCGAGAGCGTTCTTTTGATCGGAGCAAAGTTGGTTTTCGGCGTCCTTGAGGTTTCTCCATCTTCTCTCTCTTTTGTCTTTTTTATGCTTCAAGAGGTAGGGTCTATTTTCTTAACTTGATGTGAGTTCGTTGGTGTATTTGTGGTATGTTTTGATATATAGATTGTGTATTACTTAGATTGATTTTGGAGTATATTTTGTGGATCGAGGGTTTGTCCAAATTAGGGGTTGTTTAGTTATGATTTTGCTATTAAATCTATTTTTGGTATACAAACTTGCATATGATTTTCTAAAGGAGAAAAACACCAATTTGTGGAAAAATCCTAGATAATGTTGATTTTGGGGATTTGATATGTTTTGGAAAATGGATTTAGATGGAAAAGTATGATGAGGTTTTGGAAAACACCGAGTGTCAAATACTCCTTTGGGAATATTCTGGAAAGGTGATTTTTGAAACTATTGGATTGTATATCTGTATAGTTATCTTTCATTATTGCATTAAAGAAAACTGTTTTGGGTATTGGTGGAGGATAACATTGTCGTGTGTTAGAAATTGCATATGAGTTAGGCAAATTGAAATCATTCATATCATGGAGCATGTTATGGATTTTGGAAATTAAAACCGTATGTTTTGGAAAAAGGTTTTGGAAATTCTTACATTATGTTTTGGAATATTTGCATTGTTTTGGAAAAAAAAAAAATATATATATATATATTTTGAGTTACATGTATTGTACTATTGAAAAGGTTAAATAAAATGGTGAATTTGGAAAGTAGGTATTGTCTCGTTGAAAAAAGTTGGCCCAAGTGTCTATGGTGAAAATCCTAAAAACTGCGTGTATACATGGGTGCCCATCCCGCGGATGAAATATCCGTAAAATGGCAATAGTAGCACTTGTATAGCCTACGTTTATATAGATGCCGGTTTACGGTTTCTCGTGAACAAAATTTCCGTGAAAGGTTGTATTCATTTTGGAGATTTACCCATTTTATTTACTATTATGTTGGTTTGGGACATGATGTTTGGAAAATGGTTTTAACAATGTTTTTGGTGTTGTCTAGCGATGTATTCACATTTGATTTAGCAATATATTTGTTGGTTAGTATTGAGGTGCCGGGATTGGTTTTTGGAAAGAATTTTATATCAAACTGATGATTTGAACTCGGAAAACGTTTTGACTAAATGTAAGGTTTTGGTAATTGGAAAGAAATGATTTTGTTGAGAAATCAAATGGATTTGAAAATGCATTTGGACGTATTATATATATGTATTGCATCATGATCTTTTATACTAGTGGTGCATGTTTAGTTTTGAAATATTCTCTACTGAATTTTATGCTCACCCGACGTGGCTAAAATGTTTTTCAGGTATGCATATGTGGATGCGGACTATGATGTGAAGTTGTGTTCAGAACCGTGTAGGGTGGTTTTATTATTTGTAGGCCAAGGGCCATTTATGTTATTTATTAGCCGTGTGCCATTCTTGTAAGGTTTAAACCCTTTGTACATGATGTAAGCCTCAGGACGTTCAATTTAATTTATAACTTCTATGTATGTTTTTAGTTACAGAACATCCATTCGACTTAAATGTTATATCTAGGAATGTATAAAATAAGATAAACACATGTATTGTGTGACTATATTACATTCATTTGTATGAGAGTTGTTATCTATTGCTCATTGTTGGATGGTTTATTTACATAAGTTGGATCGTGTAAATCCGGGACGTGACATTTTTAAAATTAACTATCATTTAAATAAATATTTTATTTTAAAATGTTAACTTTTTTTTTAGGAAAAAATTTATTTTACCCTATTGTGGTTTGAGAGTAGATCACTTGACCCCTTTATGGTTAAAATATAGACAGAATGTCCCATGTGATTTGGACCAAATTGCAACCATTAACTATAGATGTGAAATGTTTATACTACCCTAAAACCCTATACCGTTTTTGTTATTTTCTTTCTCTCATCTCTCATATACATAATTTATAATGTCTAACAATAATTCAATTAAATAATAATTAATTATAAAAATTTAAGTATTTTTTATAATTTTTAAATTTGTATTCTAATTTTTAATTATATTTTGGATCACAGTTATTTAATTTTTTGTTGTAATTCTTAACTTTTTAAACAATTTTAATTTAATTATATTTTATATCGCAATTAATCCTAAATTCTTGATTATTTATTGCAATTCTTAACATGTTAATCTAATTTAAATTTAATTATATCTTAGATCAATTTTTAATTATTATTTATTTTATATTTTTTTAATTATATTTTAAACCAATCCTTAATTATATTTTATATTCTGGATCATTCCTTTATTATATTTTAATTTATTTTTAGTTAATATTAATCTAATTTTAAATTTGGATAAAATGGGGGTAAAATTGTCTTTTTGTTGTATTAATTTCACTTTATTTTTAAAAAAAATCTAAGTTTACTCTAAAAAATGGTATGTATGATACATCTTCCATTAGTTTAGACGGTAAAACTAATGGTTGCACTTTAAGCCAAAATCACATGATGCTTTTTGGTTGTATTTGAATCATAGGGAGAAAAAGTTCCCTGGTCCCAAATCACGACGGAGTAAAATAAATTTAACCCTTTTTTTTTTTAAGGGTACTTCGTTGATAAGTCCAATTGCAAATTTGTTTTGTCTAAAAGTCCACACGTTAAACTATTCAGTCCATAAGAACATACTTCTGGAAAATGACCAAACTACTCATTCTATATTCTACCCTCTTCAATGGTCACTCTATACAAACCCACCTCTTTTCTCTCTATCTGTCTCTTTGTCTGTCTCATTCCTCCTCACCTCTCTACTCTCTGCAACTTCTCTCTCACACATATCTACTCACTGCCTTGAGGATCTAATCATGCGACTCAACTTTGCCACCGATGACGGTGGGACTAACCTCAAGGCTCTTAGGGAGCTCAAGCACCAGATCATCAAAAGCTGCACCAAGAAGCTTTGTTCCTTCATCTCTATCCTCTCCTCTGTTGCCGCTAATGGACTCTCAAACTCTTCCTGCTGATGAGAAAGTGTGTAACAGTCTGTCCTAGGAGACTGCTCAAGCAGTCAATCGGTTGCTTGAGTGGAGCTCCCAGTATCTTGCTTGTTTGCAGGCGAGACCGCTCAAGCGGTGAAGTGGTCGCTCGAGCGTAGAAATGAGATTCCTAGTATTATCACTATAGCTCTACAAAACATCTGGAACCATGCGTTTATTGCTCGAGCGATGGAAAGTTCACTCGAGTGATCTCCTTATATTTTGCACTTCGCTCGAGTGATGGAAAGTTTGCTCGAGCGGTCTGTTCAAGACAACACGCTTAAAAGTCTATTCAAACACCTTTTCTCTCACTTTTTCTCTCATTCTCTCACCCATTTCTGAAACCCTAGCCCCTAAACACTTAATTCATCTTGATTTCTACCAATATTCACCTTAGATCTTCAAAGGGGGTTAAAGAACAAGTCTATATCTAAAGTTCTATCGATTGTTTTGTCATCTTTTGAAGTTTGGAGTTGGGTATTCACCATTTTCCTTCAATCTTGAGGTAGGGGGTACTTTTAACTCCTTATATCTTTGATTTGGAATGTGTATGTGGTATTTTTATTATAGTTACATAGATATTTAAACGTGTGAGACTTGATGTGTTATCTAGTCGGTTTTGGCTAAAAATGAGGGGTCATTCCTTGTAAATTTTTTAAGGGATTTGTGTTTGGTGTTGACGATTATGTTATAGGTGATGAGAATTGACTTTTAAATTCTTTAAAAGCCCAAATTTTTTTTTTATTTTTAGAACCCTTATTTTCAAAGTTGTTCAACAAGGGGATTTTGGTTCAATTGGCCTTCTAATCATGAATTTGGAGGTATTGACTTGATTATTATGTTGAAACATGAAATGCTGGGAACTTCTTACGAAATCTTGAGATAATGATGGGTATGACTTGAGAAATTAACTTAATTAGAAATGTTTAAATTGTTGGATTGCTGTGAATCAAAATCACCCTAGGGGAAATTGAGATTTGTGAACTCATACATCACATGCATTCATTAATTGTACCATGACTTGGAATTGTCAATATTTGGAACATATTGGAAGGGGGTTAAATAGCGTTTGAGTCTAGAATATGAGTTGGGTCTTGATTTGAGTTGTGTTATGTATTTGGTACCTGTGCAGGGAGTCAAGGTGCCCAATTGTTCTGTCTTGTGTTTTTCGCCGGATAAATATAGGAGAGGTTTTAGGGTGTCCACGAGCTTGCCATTTTTAGAGTTGGTGAATGTGGAAAACATGATTTTGGGTGTCCACGAGCCTACCATTTCTGGAGTTGGCAAATATGGAGGAATGAGGTCTTAGCTACCCAACGTCCTGCCGTTTTTAGAGTTGACAAATGTGGGATTGTATTTTCTATATACTTATATGTATGTATTTTCGTACTTGCATTTTATGGCTCTCATAACTAGATATCATAGCGTATTTATACCCCATGATTATAAAAGGAATAAATCAGTTATGAACAATGTTTAATCTGATCTCCAAAGTTTTACAAAGGAATGGACATGGGTTTTCTTATCCATTGCATTGCATGATCATATACATCTCAATTAATTATATAATCTGTTAATGGTATTTCTTATTGGGCAATTGCTCACCCCGAAACTAAAAACTTCTTAGGGAATGATATGGATGCGTTACCAAAGTGACTAACATGGAGAAGTAATTGTGGATGAGAGTACAAAGGCTTCTTTTTGTGCTAAGTGATAAAGCCATGGGCTACTTTTGTGTGGAGTTAGAACTCCATCTTTTGTGTACTCAAGGGAAATCCTTGAAAGATGTAAGCCCTTAGGGCATTTTGTTTGTATTATCTCTTATGCTTTGAACTAGTGGTTCATTTGATATCGTGTTTAAACAATAATGTAACCATATTAATTCAAGAGAGAAGAGAAGACTTTGATACACGTAACAGATTATTTAAAGTTTTGCTTTATCCTTATTTGTCATTGTGGGGGCCGAGATTCGGGAGTCGTAGAGGTTCCGGATAATCGAATCTGATAGAGTCGAGGTTCGAAGCACTTGACAATTGGCTCGAAAGATCAAATCCAACCCTACTCGGCCAAATAACCGATTAAACGAGGGGCCGAGTGAAGACAGATCCATTATAAAATGTGCCGAATATGAGGTGGGGGATGGACCTAATCCCGAGGCCCAAAGAAGAAAAGATATAAATAGAAGGAACATCAGCCAGAATCAGGTATGTGAGAATTACTATGCTTAACTTAGAACACAAGCATTCTTGAGTGTAGAGACTGACTTATCTGTTGGAGTGCTAATTCTGGCACCCCCGATTGGAGTGTTTATCCCATTTCAGGTGACTATCAGCGGATCTTGAGCACTCCCCAGGATCAGAAGAGTATTTCCAAACCACTTCTCCACAATTGGCGCCGTCTGTGGGAATACTCAAGCACATCCATGGCGACCGTGACGGAAGATCCTCCGACAATCATTGTCGACCCTATATCGCAAGATGAAACCACTCCAACAAACATGCTTGGAACAGAGACTATCGCCGCAAGACATGCCTTAAATTTCGCCTTACCCTCGACTTCGGAGCACGAAGCAATGCAAGCGCTCCTGGAACAAGCAAAGCAAAATGAACAAAGATTGGAGAGCATGATTGCAGAGAACGAACATCTCCGTTAGGATTTGGCCTTGGAGGTGGCGAAGTCCAAACAAGCTGCATACCAAGGCCCGGAACGACCCGAGAGGGCTGCATACCAAGGCCCGGAACGACCCGAGAGGGTTGCTGGTCGACGATCTTGAGCCCGACAACAAGATACTGATAGCAACTCTGACTCATTATCCTCGGAGCCCAAGAAGGAGGGACGATCTGAAATTTCCAGTTCTTCTGAAGAGAGTCCCCGTATAAGGTTTAAGCGAAGGAGAAACAGCTCGGATGACGATCAACACGATCCTTTTGTACGACGGATCACAAAGGCAGTCCTACCCGATAAATTCAAAGCACCGTCATTCACCTTGTACGACAATACATTGGTACAAAATGGCCGGCTACAACCGTACGTCCGAAAAGGCAACCCCACCAAAGCAACAGCCTTGACACAGGATTCACATTCGCTCCACGTGATTTGCATGATATACAGCCTGCCAATGTCATCGGCGGTGCACGCGATTCAGTCGAAGTCTAACCCTCAAGAGCAACTCGCTCCGGCTAAACGGCCCCATGAAGCTGAGGTTATCACTTTTGATGATTCAGATTTGGTCGGAGTAACACTACCCCACAGTGATCCCTTGGTAATTGAGTTACACGTAAACCGATTCACAGTTGAGCGCGTACTCATCGATCCAGGGAGTACATCAGAGATTATGTACTACAAGACATTCACCAAATTGGGCTTCTCTGAATCGGATCTCTCTCCGGCCCCTTATCCATTTTTCGGCTTCAATGCCAATCCAGAGTACCCGTTGGGGAAAATCAGACTTCCCGTTCGAGCAAGCTCCCGAACAGTGGATGTGGGATTCTTGGTCATCAGACTGCCGTCGCCGTATAATCTCATCATGGGGCAATCATGGTTGCATGCTATGCGAGCCGTGCCCAGCACCTATCATTAGCTGCTCCGCTTCCCGACAGAACGCGATATTGAACAAATCCGTGGCTCCCAAAAATCGGCACAAGCATGTTATCTCCTTGTTGAGAAAACGCCAAAGGAACTACAGGTGAATTCTATTGAGTTACCGGATCGAGAAAGCCTCGGCGATGTTGGGCGGCCCCCAAACGAAGAGGCAACAGAAGACTTAGCACGAGTTCAAATCGATGGAAGCCCAGACAAGTTCTTCATGGTCGGCGCCTCCTTGAATCAGGCCGACTGACAGCAGCTAATATCTTTCCTGCTTAGCAACCTCGATGTCTTTGCATGGACTTCATACGAGATGCCGGGTATAAATTCGTCAGTTTTACAGCACCATTTGAATGTTGATCCTAAGTGTAAGCCGATCATTCAGAAAAGCCGGCGGTCGGCCGCAGAACACACTGCCGCCGAACACACTGCCGCCGTTGTTAAGAAAGTTGACAGGCTGCTTGACGCCGGAGCAATTAGGGAGGTGACCTACCCTACATGGCTCTCTAATACAGTGGTGGTGAAGAAGAAAAATGGGACTTGGCGAGTGTGCGTCCACTTCACGGACCTAAACAAAGCCTGCCCAAAGGATTGTTTTCCTCTTCCCAGGATAGACCAGCTTGTGAATGCTATGGCGCGCCATCAGCGTATGAGTTTCCTTGATGCCTATAGAGGTTATCATCAAATCGCTATGCATCCGGAGGACCAAGAGAAAACTACATTCCTCACCCCAAGAGGAACCTATTGCTATAAGGTAATGCCTTTTGGCTTGAAGAATACAGGGGCAACCTACCAGAGACTGGTCACCACCATGTCCAAGGAGAAACTTGACAAAACTATGGAAGTGTACATTGACGATATGGTGGTCAAATCCAAAGAAGAGCAGAACCATATAGCTGATCTGGAAGAGACATTCGGCATCCTACGCAAATATGGAATGAAGTTGAACGCTTCCAAATGTGCGTTTGGTATCGGCTCTGGCAAATTCTTGGGCTACATTGTCAACCACAGAGGCATCGAAGCCAATCCAAGGAAAATCACAGCAATCCTGGAGCTCGGTTCCCCCCGTTCAGTAAAGGAGGTTCAAAAGTTGATGAGGATGGCTGCCGCACTCAACAGGTTTATCAGCCGGTCCACAGATCGCTGCCGACAATTCTTTCATACACTACGGCAGGGCAAGGCCTTTGAATGGTCCGCCGAGTGCGAAGCCGCTTTTAACAGCCTAAAGACCTACCTCCGCTCAGTACCACTCCTGACAACACCCTCTGCTGGCGACCCGCTCATTTTGTACCTGGCAGTTTCTGATCGAGCCGTCAGCGCCGTATTGATAAAGGAAGAGTTAGGGGAGCAGCGGCCAGTGTATTATGTGAGCAAGGCAATGGTTGACGCCCAAACATGCTACCTTCCGCTGGAAAAGCTCATCCTAGCCCTAGTTATGGCGGCAAGGAAGCTCATGCATTACTTCCAGGGGCATAGCATTGGGTGCTAACAGATTATCCCCTCCGATCAGTACCACGCAGTGCGGAAGCATCTGGACGTGTTTCAAAGTGGGCTCTGGAACTTGGCCAGTATGATATTCAATTTCTACCCAGAACCTCAATCAAGGGACAGGTGCTTGCCAACTTTATCGCCGAATTCACTGGGAGCCTCGCCGACTTCAAGTCTGATGTCGCCGACTTCAAGACAGATGAAATTCGACCGAAGCCGAACTGGAGGATTTATGTTGGGGACATCTGGTAGTTGTATTGTGATGGATCGTCCAATCAGCGGGGCAGTGGAGCCGGAGTTGTAATCATGACCCCCGATGGCGCAATAATTGAGCAAGCCGTCAAGCTCGGCTTCGAAGCATCAAATAATGAAGCCGAATATGAAGCCTTTTTAGCCGGTTTACGGAATGCGCATATTCTGGGTGCTCAGCGTCTGCTTGTGTTTTGCGACTCAAAACTGTTATGTTTAAAGGGGAAGTACGCGGCAAGAAACGACCGTATGGCGACCTACATGAAAACGGCCAACTCCCTGTTGGCAAAATTTGACCATCATGAGTTAAACCAGATAACACGTGATCAGAACACCCATGCAGATGCCTAGCCTCGCCTAGCCTCCGCAATCAACTCAGAGATAAAACGGACCATCGAAGTAGGATTCATCCCAGTGCCAAGCGTTGGCCCTTCGGAGGAAGTCCAAATCAACGTTATAGAATTTGCACCAAGTTGGATGGATCCCATTGTTGAATTCTTATCTTCTGAACAACTCCCAGAGGACAAGAAAGAAGCACATAAGCTGCGAAACAAAGCCATGCGATACTACTTGGATCTGCAAGGAAGGCTTTATAAAAAGTCACTCTCTCGCCCATATTTGGAATGTGTGCACCCAGACAAAGTCGGGGAGCTTCTGACTGAGATACACGAAGGTAGTTGTGGTGCCCAGTCTGGCAGACGCTCTTTGGTCCATCGAGCTATAATGCAGGGGTATTATTGGCCGACAATGAGAGTGGACGCCGAGTGTTATGCAAAAAAGTGTGAATAGTGCCAGAAATTCTCCCCGTTAAACCATCTGCCTGCTGAAGAGTTGAACTCTATCACCAGTCCTTGGCCGTTCGCCCAGTGGGGGCTTGATATCGTAAGACCATTGCTGAGGGCCCCAGGGAACAAGCGATACCTGATCGTCGCAACAGATTACTTCACGAAATGGGTCGAAGCGGAGGAATTAACACACATTCGAGATGCTGACGTTAAACGCTTTGTGTGGAGGAACATCATAACACGATTTGGCATTCCCAAAGCTCTTATCTCAGACAACAGCACCGAGTTTGACTGTGGCGTATACTGAGAGCTGTGCAGCAAATATGGTATTTGGCCTTACTTTTCTACGCTAGCTTATCCCCAAAGCAATGGCCAAGCCGATGCCTCTAATAAATCCATCTTGGACGGCATCAAGAAGAGGCTGGAGAAAGCCAAAGGCAAATGGGTCGAAGAATTGCCGAGTGTACTGTGGGCTCATCGAACTACATCGAGAAGATTGACTGGAGAAACGCCGTTTGCCCTATGCTTTGGAACCCAGGCAATCTTACCCCTGGAGATCGGCCACCCGACACTCAAGTCGCAAGTTTTTGATATGGGCCGAAACGACATGATGCTGGCTTTGGATTTGATTCTAATCGAAGAACGAAGAGACCGTGCCCTTGCGTCCACGGCATGGTACTAGCAGCAGCTGGCAAAGTCGTATAATCAACGGGTTCAGCTGCACCGCTACACACCAGGAGAGTTTGTCCTGAAGAAGGTGCTCCCAGCTGATAGGAAACCGGCCGATGGAAAATTGGGTCCTAACTGGGACGGTCCCTATCAGATCGATTCGATCACTGGAGTAGGGGCATATCGGCTCAAAGACATGTCAGGAAGGAGTCTGCCACGACCTTGAAATCCATGCACTTATGCAAATTTTATCATTAGCCCGACTTGCGGGACATGATGCTTGTTCCGAACTGTTCACCATGTACATCTCTTTTTCTGTAATACAAAGATTCCCCTTCACCTACCACAGAATCTAGTTCAAAGATGTTCCGATTAAAGCCTCCGGATTCGGAGCGCCCTTTGTGGATATCACGATTGGCCAAGTAGTCTCCGGATTCGGAGCCCCATCGGCGCATGACGCCTTTGGGCCAACTAAGCCTCCGGATTTGGAGCACCCTTCGTGGATATCATGATTGGCCGATTAAAGCCTCCGGATTCGGAGCGCTCTTCGTGGATATCACGATTGGCCGATTAAAGCCTCCGGATTCGGAGCGCTCTTCGTGGATATCACGATTGGCCGATTAAAGCCTCCGGATTCGGAGCGCTCTTCGTGGATATCACGATTGGCCAAATAAAGTCTTCGGATTCGGAGCCCCATTGGCGAATGACGTCTTTGGGCCATTAAAGCCTCCGGATTCGGAGCGCCCTTCGTGGATATCACGATTGGCCGATTAAAGTCTTCGGATTCGGAGCCCCATCGGTGAATGACGTCTTTGGGCCGTTAAAGCCTTCGGATTCGGAGCGCCCTTCGTGGATATCACGATTGGCCAGTCTCCGGATTTGGAGCCCCATCGGCGCATGACGCCTTTGGGCCGACTAAGCCTCCGGATTCGGAGCGCCCTTCGTGGATATCACGATTAGCCGATTAAAGTCTCTGGATTCGGAACCTTATCGGCGAATGATGTCTTCGGGCCGTTAAAGCCTCCGGATTCAGAGCACCCTTTGTGGATATCACGATTGGCCAAAGTCTCCAGATTCGGAGCCCCATCGGCATGACGCCTTTGGGCCGACTAAGCCTCCGAATTCGGAGGGCCCTTCGTGGATATCATGATTGGCCGATTAAAGCCTCCGGATTCGGAGCGCCCTTCGTGGATATCACGATTGGCCAAATAAAGTCTCCGGATTCGGAGCCCTATTGGCGAATGATGTCTTTGGGCCGTTAAAGCCTCCAGATTCAGAGCGTCCTTCGTGGATATCAGGATTGGCCAAATAACCTCCGGATTCGGAGCCCCATTGGTGAATGACGTCTTTGGGTCGATTAAGCCTTCGGGCCGGGCGTAACACAATGATGTCGATTAAATCAGGCCGATCAATATTCATTTACTCGTCTGAAATACATTTATTCAAACATGTATATAATAAAACACATGCAAGCACGTATGCGCCGAACAAAAATTATAACAAAACATTAAAAATAAAGTTCTGTTTTATTCGACCAACCAATAAAAACATAATTCTAGATGCGATCCGCGTTTGAACATTACAACGAATATTTTTATTCGGCATCGCCCTCATCATCACTCTTTTCAACTTCAAAGGCGGCAAAGGGCAAATGATCACGATGATCCAGGTCACATAAGTTGGAATCGACACCTTTTGCTCGGAGAGCCTCCGCGGCCTGAAGAGTCGCGATCCAACCATGCTTAAAACCCCGATTCTTGCATCGGCAGACCTCCTTAGCAAGTGTCTCTTTCATTTTGTCGATCCCAACCTTCCGACCAGCATGGAAGCCCTCATCGTAACCTTTGGCCCTCGCATTTTGTACGACAAACATGCCTGTCGTATCTCGGTCGGCGATGGCAAGACTCAATAGCCGTTGGATCACCCTCTCGTCCACAATCGGGTTAGATTGACCCGCCGCATCCGGATAGGCGACTTTAACCTTCCTAAGCTCCCTAAGCTCACCCTCGGCTTTTTCCGCACGAGCCTCCAAACTGCGGACCCGTTCGTTCATTTTCTCCATCTCCCACCGCGCGGCGCGCAGACGCATGCCGACTTTGTAGGCAGTGTACAGCCCCTTCACCACCCCATGAATACCTTCTCGAAACACTTCCAAATCTTGTCGTCCAACCATCGATTGTTGGACTTCCGGTGGAAAGATCTGTCGAGCAAACTCGACCGCTACACCCGGATCATTGACGATGGAATTTGCCTCAATCATCGGTTTATTCCCCATGAACATCGCAAAACTCAATGGTCGTGGCGTTGCGTCTGACTCATTTCCCTATCTTAGTCGCGGGGAGCTTGCTTCTCTCTTCGGGGTGATATGCTTTGACGGCTTGGAGGTTGACATTTTTCGCTTTCCTTGGACGTCTTTCCTCCCATAAGCATAGGCTCGCTGCTATGATTCATCGCAGCATCTAGCTCAGCCAGCGTTCATCCCTCTCCTCTGCTGTTGAAGAACAGTCTGTTTGACATTCGCTCTCGCCCCAAGCTAGTTCAAATCGAGTCTAAATAAGAATAAGTGGACCCACTGGCGCGAAATAGCCCCATTTATTTGTAGGTATGCAGCGACCCCGAGGCAATTTCATTAACACTTTTGGCAGTCTCCAAATGACGGAGGCCGATTGATATGTGCCACAGCCACTTCATGCACCAAGTTCTAGCTTGTTAAAACGGCCTAATTATCTAAACGTCAACTATGGGAGACTGCCTTGAAGTCCATGCACTGGCTGGGGCAAGGGCAGATTTATTAATCTAACCGGCCGAGCATCTTGGCCCCATGCCGATTGATATGTGCCACAGCCACTTCATGTACTGATTTTTGGCTTTTTAAACGGCCTAACTATCTAAACGGCCTAATCATCTAGTCAGCAAGTATACAACGTTTTATCCAAAACAGCAACCAAACAATTCCGTTCATTAGTAACAGCAAATTACAAAATGAATTTTCATTAAGTAAATTGGGCACAAATTGTAACCATTTTACATATGAAAATTACTAGACAAAAAGTTGTAAAAAGCTAAAAATTACATGCAAATCCTAAAACAAAAAACAAGAGCCGCCCAAATTAGTTCTCAGAGTTAGACTCCAGCGGCTCAACATCCACTTGCTCGTATGGAATTGGCATAGCCAATGTCACATCAGCAGCAGCAAGGGCTTTGAGCCATCCGTGTTTAAATCCCCGATTCTCAAATTTGGGGACTTCGTCTACATATTCCTCAAAAGTAGATTTTTTCCCAGCATCGAATGCGCTGGAAGCCTTTAGGTTGGCTGTTTCCTTCACCGCCTTCATCTCTTCCAACCTAGCCTCCAATTTAGTGATCGCCTCCTGGGCCAATTTAAGCGCGTCGTCACTCGCATCTGCCCTCATCTTGGTGACTGATCTAAATTCTTCAGCATTGCGGGCTCTCTTCTTCTCGGCCTCGGCACGGGCGCCCTCTGATTGCGCCCTACTCCTTTGGCCCTCAACCTCTGCTTGTAAATGGCCAATTAGCTCGACGGCATCGTGATAGCGACGACCCATGTCGGCTATCCTTCCGACGGCTTGCAAAACAGGAAGTTAAGAACAAAATAATATTTGTGTAAAGAGAAAAGACAAAGTACAGATATATACCAAAAGAGCCGATTGCGCGGCCAACCCAATTGCAACCAGATCCGACTCTGCCCGAAAAGCCGCCTTGTCAGCAGGCAGTGAAACGGACGTCACCAAGTTGAGTGCAACCGTTGAATCTTTGATCACCGAAGCATCGGAGGAGATCGGCATATTCTTTATCTTAGGCTGAATAACAAAAGGTACGATCACATCCGGCTCCTCCAAACGAGGTTGTTTTTCGGCACGTTCTTCTAAGCCGGCCTCGAGATCGGCAGGGCGCTTCTTCACCCTTTGCTCAGCTTCAACACTTGCCTGCACAAAAGGTTCCACCTCGGTACTTCCGTTCTTTGACGTTCCCTCAATAACAGGCAAGAAGGACTGGGACTGAGATTCAGCAGCCCGAATCTCCTCCGCCCTTCGCCGCGCGGCCATCCTTTCCGTGTTCGTCTTCTTGGCAAGTTTAGTGAGGCTCAACCCAGCCATATCTTCTGGGAACGCGCCGGGAAGGTCCTCCAAACCGTGAAAATATCATCAAGCGGACGGTCCTCTTGACCCGAGGTGGACGGAGGATCAGCCGAATTGAGGCCGGCTTCTTCAAATGCTAACTTCAAAGCCTTGTCAACCTCAGTTTCAGATTGGTCTGACTCGACGGCCTCAGCAACTTCCGGTCACTCCGAATCTGATCCCTCGCAACCGACTTGCCTGAAATTTCTGAAATCAGCCAAGATAAGGGCAACAAGAAACTCCTCACCCTTCGGAATTGGGATGTTTTCCGCTGCAGAAAAGGTCGTATAAGTCGGCTTGTAGCGGAGCAGAACGTGGGCCGCCCTCCCCTATTTTTGAAGACTTGATCGGCCGAAATACTTGAGCGCAGTCTTGATTTCCGAAAGGATGGCGTCGTCAGTCGAGGTCAAGACTTTCTTCAAATCGTTTCCTGCAAAAGCAAAACCATGAGGTCCCGAAAATAAGGTTTTATAAATATAACAAGTAAATAAATAAAAGAAGATACTCGGCCACCTGGTTCGCCTCTCCGTCTAGGAATACAATCAATGCAATCCTCGCCTTCGCCGAATTCCCAATTTCCTTGGATGACGACCATAACATCATCAACTCGCTTCCCAGAGCTGGAAAGCATAGTCATTAGTTGATGGTCGGTGTCTTTGGCCCTAAGGAAATAACGCTCGTGCCGACCAGTAGACTTGGCCAAGGCGTAGTAATGCCGAATAGCAGGAATGCCAAGGTTAAGCCCAAGGCGGCAGTTTAGTGCGATAATCCCCATCACGACCCTAAAGAAGTTGACGTTGGGTTGGGAAGGGATTAACCCCCAATGGCAAAGCACGGCCCTAAAGAGTGGGTGAAGGGGGAAGTGGACCCCACCTTTTGCGATTGATAAAAGAGGGAAGACGATCGTGGTTTTATCAACCCTCTCCATATCGAGGGTGCTGTCTGCCACAAATGACAGACGGACGTCATCAGGAATGGAAAAATGGCGTCGGAAGCCAGAAATTCGATCCGGTGAGAGGAAATCTTTTAAATGTTTCGCCATTCCCCCCAGCCAATAGGATTATGCTAAGCCAAAAAACAAAGCAGAGAAGGAGAGAACTTACAAGAGGCGATGGAGATAGAGAAGAGTAGGAAGTTGTAGAGGTAGTTCGGGAGGCAGTCTAGCGACGGTCGTCTAAAAGCGTGTATGTATTTGAAAAGACGTCGAAATTTTAAATCACAATAAATAGAAGTGTACGAGGAGGCGGGAAGTTGAAATGATAACCGAGAAGCGTGTGTACAGACATTTGTATTGGAATGCGGTCAGCCGCCGAATTTCGGCTCTGACTCTTTGAGTTTGAAGCCAAACACTCCAGCTAACTATCGTTAGTGGAATGCTTGGGGGGCAATTGTGGGGGCCGAGATTTGGGAGTCATAGAGGTTCCGGATAGTCGAATCTGGTAGAGTCGAGATTCGAAGCACTCGACAATTGGCTCGAAAGATCAAATCCAACCCTACTCGGCCAAATAACCGATTAAGCGAGGGGCCGAGTGAAGACCGGTCCATTATAAAATGTGCCGAATATGAGGTGGGGGATGGTCCTAATCCCGAGGCCCAAAGAAGAAAATATATAAATAGAAGAAACATCAGCCAGAATCAGGTATGTGAGAATTACTATGCTTAACTTAGAACACAAGCATTCTTGAGTGTAGAGACTGACTTATCCGTCGAAGTGCTAATTCCGGCACCCCTGACCGGAGTGTTTATCCCATTTCAGGTGACTATCAGTGGATCTCGAGCGCTCCCCAGGATCAGAAGAGTATTTCCAAACCACTTCTCCACAGCCATGATATTCTTGAATTAGCATCATGAATGGTGGTGAAATATCAAGGCGTTACAAATTGGTATCAGATCTAATCGGGTTTGAATACCTGGAGCTCGTGGGATGTGGTTTAGGCCATAATAGGTTTATTATGTTGGGATGGGACATTTTGTGTAATATGTTATGTGTTTATATGTTATGTGACTATGTGGGTATGGGATTAAACTTCTAGGATACAACTTGTGTCTATCACATTCATCGAAGTCCCTTTAGAAAGGCACTTGATCAATGCTTTTTTCATTTGGAAGTCCTTAAGTGTAGTGGAACGAGTTGATATCTTTGGAAGGTAATCCGTATGTGTTTTATGTGTTTATATGCTTATGTGGCTTGTCTTATGTGAAATAGATATATGAATATGGTTGAGCTTTTCTGAGTGTGACGTGTGGGTTGACATGTGAGAATATAGATTACGTGTTAATCCTACTTTGTCTTTACTCTTGAATAGGATGTCTAGATGTGGCAGAGGTCATGGTAGACCTTGCTGGAGTGGTCGGGGTATTCTGGCTCAACAAGATCTTCCTTTCCTAGGAGGAAGGGGTAAGACAAAACAATGTGGCCACACCTTTGGCCTAAGATGTAATAGGGGCACTAGTCGGAGAAATGGCCAGGACTTTTCGACAATCCATGGACGTACTTCGAGCCAAGCAAGCGGCTAGAACCCTGGAGAGGGAAACTAGGACCTCCTTTTCGAAGAAGGAGTTCTTTCGTTCTAATCCTAAAGAGTTTAGTGGTGGACCCAACCCTATGAAAGCCGATGAATGGTTAAAGCAAATCCTTAAGTCGTTTGAAATCTTGGATATCCGTAAGGGAGAGCTTCGTGTGGCGTTGGCAGCTTATCAATTAAGGGGGGAAGCCAGTCAACGGTGGAAGACGGTTAATCACTGGGTGAAACACACTTGGGAGGCAATTACTTATGCCTTCTAGGAGAAGTTTTTGCCTCCTATTGTTAGGGAGAGGTTGAGGAAGCAGTTTGAGGAGCTTAGACAGTTAGATACACTAGTGGAAGAATTCGAAGCCACTTTCACTAATTTGTCTCATTTTGCACCTGAGCTTATGGCAACCAAGGAGCGTCGAAGCTTGGAGTTTGAGAAAAGATTGAGGAAAAAAATTTGGATGAAGGTGATGGGCAACATGTTTAGAGAAGATGATTGGCTTGTTGAAGCCACAACACATGTAGAAATCATGTTAGAAGTCGAGGAGTCTAGGCAAAGGCATAAGAGGTCAGGCTATGCGAAGTCCTAAGGCGACACGGGATCCTCAAAGAAATCGAGGAATTCTTCTTCTTCCTTCCAATCATTACCGCAGTAGGCCAAGTCTTCAGGGTTTGTTTCTATGAAGAGTTAGGGAAGTACGGGTTTGAGCCATATTACATATTTCAAATGTGGCTAGCAGGGTCACAAAGCTTCTGAGTATAGGCAAGTATGGGCGAGCAACAATTGGCTTATTCTCAAAGCCAATCTCTAGGACATGGACAGTCACCTGCGTGTTGTCATTACGGGCTAACGGGGCATATGAAGAGGTCTTACCTTAGTTAGCCAGGGAAGTTAGTGCTTTAAGATCTCGACAGGCAGGAGGTTATCAGGCGGGCCAGGGTTAGAGGTCGACACATTAGTCAGCCTAGTTTGGACAGGTATTGAGAACGGTACATGGGGCCATCTCTACACAGTCGGTGCAACCGACTTATGTTCAGAGCGGTAATCGGAGGGAGTAGGGATCTCAAGGACATGTCTATGCCATTACTCCATTCAAGCAGTTGTCAGGAGCATCAATAGTGAGAGGTAATTATCTTATTTTCAATACTTGGGTCAGTGTGTTGATAGATACCAGAGCATCTCAGTTATTCATAGCATTTGCATTTGCATCCATTTTGGGGTTAGAGAGTGAACAACTAGAGTCTCTGCTCATGGTAGAGTCACCTGTTGGGGTTAAAGTTGTCTTGAATCGGGAATGCCATGGGTGTATAATTGAAGTTGTTGATCATCAACTTCTTTTCAATTTTTTGTTATTAGATATGTTGGGTGTTGATGTTATCTTTGGCATAGATTGGTTGTCCTCTTACCAGGCAATCATTAACTGTTATTGTAGGAGAGTTATCGTGTGCACATCGGGTGGTGACCGTTTCTCATTTCTGAGGAACAAAGCTAATAGATTATTATTGCCATTGTATGACCTACGTCGTCGAGGTGAACTTAGTTCTCTTCTTGCAACTTTCATAGATGATTGGAGTAATATGACTAGAAGTGTATTTTCTAGAGTAGTTTGCGAGTATTCTGATTTCTTTCTAGAGGACCTCACAGAATTACTACTTCACCATGACGTTGAGTTTTCTGTAAACTTGGTGTTTGGTACGACACCTATCTCCATGTCACCTTATAGATTTGCACCGGCAAAGTTGCTTGTCCGGAAGGAGTGGTTACAAGAGTTATTAGACAAGGGCTTTATCCACTCCAGTACCTCACTGTGGGGAGCACTGGCTCTCTTTGTTAAGAAAAAGGATAATTCGTTGCAGTTGTATATCGATTACCACAAGTTGAATAGAGTCACAGTTAAGAACAAATATCTATTGCCTAGGACAGACGATCTTTTTGATTAACTTGGGCTCCCACTGTTTCTCTAAAGTCGATTTAGGGTCAGCCTATCATCAATTGTGGGTAAAAGAGGAGGACATACTGAAAAAGGCCTTTTGTACATGATATGGCCATTATGAGTTTCTTTGTAATGCCATTTCGTTTGACCAATGCCCCAACCACTTTCATGGATCTAATAAATCGGGTCTTCTGAGAGTATCTCGATAAGTTCGTAGTGGTTTTTGTAGCCAACATCCTTATTTATTCACCTTCTGAGAAGGAGCATCAGGGGCACCTCTGTATTGTTTTGCAATTGCTTAGAGCACACTAGTTGTATGCGAAGTATGAGAAGTGTGAGTTCTGGCTATCCGACGTGAAGTTTTTAGGTCATGTTGCTTTTGGGGATGGGGTCACAGTAGATTCTTCAAAGATTGAGGCAGTGCATAATTGAGAACAATTTAAGAACGCTTTTGAGATAACTAACTTTTTGGGCCTTGCTAGTTATTATAGGTGATTTGTGAAAGACTTCTTTACATTAGCCTCCTATTTGACTAAGTTAACCCGAAAATGGATGAAGTTTGTTTGGAGTGAGTCCTATGAGAAATCCTTTTTGGAGCTTAAAACTAGATTAACCACTGCACCAATTCTAATCATTCTAGAGAGAGGGTTGGGTTATACTGTGTAGTGTGATGATTTTAGGGAAGGTTTGGGGTGTGATTTGATGCAAGAAGGTAAAATTGTGGCATATGGTTCGCGTCAGTTAAAGACTCATGAGAGAAACTACCCAACTCAAGACTTAGAGTTAGTCGTAGTCATCTTTGCTCTATAACTTTGAAGACACTACCTAGACGGGGAGAAATTTGATGTGTATTTGGAACATAAAAGCCTTAAGTACCTATTTTCTCAAAAAGATTTGAACCTACATCAAAAGAGGTGGATGGAGTTCATGGAAGATTATGACTTTGAATTACATTATCATCCAGGAAAGGCTAATGTAGTGGCCGATGCCTTAAGCAGAAAATCTGTGAGCACCGTTGTTAGTCTTGCCATGAGAGAATAGGAGATGTTGGGTGATCTGGGCCAATTTGACTTACACCTTAGCGAGTTTCCAGAACATGCTACCTTGTTTACTATCCTTGCACAACCAACGCTCGTAACACGGGTCATAGAAGCACAACAGAGTGATCCAGAGATGGAGGTAATCCAAGGGAAAATATCCCAAGGAAAGGAGGACAAGTGTTTGAGAGTACATTTTGATACTAGTGTTCAGTATCTAGATTGCCTCTTTGTGCCAGAAACTTGTAGAGATGAAGTCCTTTGAGAACTTCACCATTCACGCCTTGCGGTGCATTCGAAAGGCACAAAAATGTACTGTGACCTTAGTCGTTAATTTTGGTGGAGGGGTATTGTAGCTCGACTTTTCGTGCTCCTTTTAGATAGCCCTACAGTTCGGACTCCCGTGGTTCTGAATCTGATCTCACAAGTGCAATGTGAAATAGATAAACACCAAAGAGTCCAAATTCGACAAATCTTTTGAAAAATTGATTTAGAATCAAAATGCCAAAAATGGACTGCTTCGCTAGATTACAAAGTCGCCACCTAAATATTTTTTGGGAAATTTAGGAAACCCATGACTCATGCCAAAGGCCACGTTTCCGTCATCACCAAGATTGTCTCGGCTCGGGAACTTAGGTATGAAAGGGGAAGGTCATGAATTGAGCATCCCACTCGCCCGATCGAAGATCGGCCTCTACTAATTACGATGTGAATTTTATTTACATTATATGCTCTTATTTTGGTTATTTAGGCTAACATTACTACGTGTTGCACTCAAGTATAGACTAATTTGCAAGAATTGGAACACTTTGATTTCATGTTTGTTTTGAAAATTGTTTCGAATATGTACCACTTGAAAAAGTGATCTCATATGTACATTACTCAAATTTATGCCAATTCAAGCAATTAGCCTTCATCCACAAGCATTCAAGCAAGTATATCACTTAAGCAATTAGCTTCATGACAAGCATGCTAGACATGGAAACAATCACACGCATGTGATATGCTAAAGCAAAAAAAAAAAAAAAATGCTCACCTCGTACTCTAAGGTAAGTCAAAAGAAACAAAAGAGTTAGAAAGCATGCATGCCCCTAATTAATGCAACATGACTAATGCAACACATGCAATGATGCAATTATAGGCTTGGCTACTAATTATGACATACGAATCAATTTGGAAGCATGAGGTTTTAAACACGTATTCAATGAAGTAATAAATGACAATGCTTGTTAGAATGATGAATCGAGCCTTGATGCATGCAAGACAAGTGGATACAAAAATGGAAAATGCTAAACAAAATATGATGTTCTAAACTACCCATTAAATACAAGTAAATAAAAGGGAGAAAGACATAGGATTGGAAGACATACACATTATTACAAGTTTTGCCCTCATGAAGGAGGGTCCGAATAAATGTCCAAGTGTCCAAATTAAACTAACTATTTACAAAACCGAATGAATGAATTAAACTAAGCTAACTACTTTTTACAAATTCTAATGAATACTAAAGAAATGAACTAGCTATCTAAGTTAATTAGTTATAACAATTACAAATGAACAATGGCTACAATAATATTAATTAAGTACAACAATAATAATTAATTACAACAATAATAATTAATGATTAATCATCAAACAAGGATGCATAATGCTTGCATCCGCAGCATCCATGAACTGCTCTATTTGCTCATACCATTCAATTTCACCTTTAGCCACTGCCCTCTGTTTTCTACAAAACATGCTGCTGACCGAACATTGGAGCCTGGCCGGCCCCAAATGAGGCTCGGCCGGGCCCAAATAAGGCCGGCCGTGCCTTATTCTTGTGAAAAGCCCTGTTTTTGTGCTCTGAAGTGAAAACAGTGCAGACAGAGTTATTTTGAACTCTATTTGTCCCTTCTACTCTTCTTTGTCATGGAAAGCCTCAAGAGAAGAATGAAGTCATTTCTAAAACCATAAATGAGCAAATTGATTGCTTGATGAGTTAGGACATGATTTTGGACAAAAATTAATGAATGCAATGAATCAATAACCACCCCTCCCTCCTATCATGGAGTAAGCTCAAAGAGGGAGGTAGAAATGCTTCAAGGCTCATCGAAACATCATGAATTGATGTAAGACGACCCTTGATACAATAGACTCGGCATAACTTCCGGCCGAATCCAAGCAATATGACTCATTTTCTTTATGTGGGTTGGCTCATTTTAGCAATTTTTTTAGACCTTTCCATTCTTTAGTCCATTTGCACAAGATAACGATTAAGTCCTCTAATGATTATGTCCACTAAATGAGAAGTATGTCAAACGGGAAGTGATTCTCAACATGAAAGAGAGACTATGCCGTTGGCAATGAACCTCTTTAGAGATTAAGCCATTAAGCATAGATCTCTAGCTCATGTTTTGAACAACCATCAACTGGTTGAAACAACTCTCAAATGAAAGAAATGAATGGTGCGTTGATTATTAAAATGAGGCTCTTAACATGGAAATTAAATAAAGAGAGGCCAAGAACAACATGCAACAAGCTATACGTGGGAACTTATGAGACAACCCTAAAACATCACCTAATAGGTGAAAAATAGTGGCTCAAAGTGCATGAAAAGAGCCCAAAAAGCTAAACAACAAGCAAATAAAAAAAGGCTACTAAGCAAGAACAAGGAGGGGTGGCTAACCCATCCACCTTTGAAACCTCAAAGCATGATTTTTAGCCTCTTTTGAACTCTGAAAATCAATTTGAAAGGCAAAGAAAGTGGTGTAAAACAAGGGTTTGAGCTATAGGTGAAGGTGTAAAAAAGAGTGTTAACTCTCTTTACCTTTTGGTAGCTATCCAAACCCAAGTTTAAACACTTGAACTAGGATCAAAACAATACAAAGACATAAGAAATAGGTAGAAAATGAAAGCAAAAGCAATAGTTACAAGCTTATACCTCTCAAATGGAGTAAGCTTTGGTTGTTGATCAAACTCAATCCTAACAAACTCTCAAGCTTGAATTGCACTTCTCAAGGTTCAACCAAGGTTCCAAGGTTAAGGTTTGAGGGTGTGTATGGAGTATGGAGATGGCTTAAGGTTGACAAGCTTGTTCAAATATGACTTGCACAAGAAGAAGGAGCTCTCAATGTGTGTATAGGCTCTTTCAAATTGTTCAACCCTCAAAACAGAGGTATAACCTCATTTTTATAGAATTTGAGTAAAACAAGTCAGAAATATCTTCAAAAATGGACAGCTGGCGCGCTTCTGCCCAGAACAGTGTCTATCGCCATTGAGGCACGACCAACCCCAAATGACCACGGCCAGCCCTCAATGAGGGACGGCTGGGCCCACAAGTGTTCCCATGTTTCTCTATTTTAAGCTCAGTGTAGGGCAGCACAAGGTTCAAAAATAAAATTCAGGGGTTCAATCAATGCAGATATGAAAGGTTTGAGGTTGTTTTGAATGACTGACCTTGGTTGAGAAGACAAATCATGCATAGTACTATGTCATCATCGAGTGTACAGGACAAAGCGCACAAATCTTGCGGGCGGTAAAAAATGGGGTGTCTATAGGTATGAAGCGAGATGTAGCTCTATTAGTGTTTAAATGTCTAACATGCCAACAAGTCAAAGTAGAACATAAAAAGCCAGCCAGGTTGTTATAACCCTTACTTATAGCTGAGTGGAAGTGGAAATACATTACTATGGATTTTGTCTCAGGCCTTCCTAGAACACAGAGGGGTAATGACGCGATCTGGGAAGTGGTGGATCGACTAACTAAGTCAGCCCATTTCCTTGCTATTTGCATAGGGGATTCAATGGATTTCTTAGCTGAGCTCTACATTTGAGAGATTGTCTAGTTTCATAGGGTTCTAGTGAATATTGTCTTAGATAGAGACCCTCGCTTCATTGCTTGGTTGTGGCAGAGCTTACAAAATGTTATGGCTACCCAATTGACTTTTAACACTACCTATCACCCTTTAACGAATGGGCAGTCAGAGCACACTATCCAAATCCTGGAAGATATGTTGAGAGCTTATGTTTTAGACTTCAAGGGTTATTGGGAGAGACATTTTCCTCTAGCAGAGTTTGCCTACAATAATAGTTTTCAAGCTAGCATTGGAATGGCGCCTTTTGAAGCCTTGTATGGGTGTCTGTGTAGATAACCGGTGTGTTCGGCTGAGGTGGGGGATTCACCTATGCTTGGACCTGAGTTAGTTTGTGAGACCACTGAGAAAGTGACTATCATTTGGAATTGGTTGATCACGGCTTAGAGCCAACAAAAGAGTCATGCCGATCAGAGAAGAAGACCTTTATCTTTCGAAGTGGGTCATCATGTGTTCTTGAATATATCATCTAGGAAGGGTTTGATGAGATTTGGGTGAACCTAGGTTCATTGGTCCATTTGATATTATAGAACGGGTGCGAGAAGTAGCATATCGCCTTGCCTTACCACCACAACTATACGGGGTACACGATGTGTTTCATGTTTCAATGCTTACTAAGTATGAACCCGATCCTTCCCACGTCTTAGATTGGACTAGCTTAGAGGTAGATGAGAATACTTGTTATGAGGAGAGACCTATGAGGATCTTAGACTTCTGGGAACAAGTTTTGAGAGGTAAAACCATTTCGCTAGTCAAGGTGTTGTGGCATCATCACGGGGTAGAAGAAGCTACTTAGGAACGGGAAGCCAAGGTCCGTGAGAAATACCTGGATTTGTTTAATGATGTGTAATTTTGTTAATCTATTGTTTGTCTTGAGATTATGTATTTTGGTTAGTGAAGTAATGAAAAAGGGTGTTACTTTCTTAGTAACTTACACTTCCTATCCTTAGTTGGATTGAGATCGGTTTTCATTCTTAATTAGCGATTTTGTTGTTGTTGGAATCATTGTTTCTATAGTATTTGCTTTTCCTTTGGGTTATGGAATTGCTATTGAAAAGAATCACGAAATTTTGAGGACGAAATTCTTTGAGGAGGTAGATTGTAACAATTTGTCTTGGTAGACCACTCGAGTAGTAAATCGGTCGCTCGAACGGAGATACAGAGCTCCCAGTATCTTGCCTGTTTCCAGGCAAGACCGCTCGAGTAGTGAAGTGATTGCTCGAGCATAGAAATGAGATTCCCAGTTGTGGACACCCCATTTTTAACCTCCCGCAAGGCTCGAGCGCTTTGCCCGGTACACTCGATGATGAAAGTGGTGTAGTGCGTGGTTCGAGGTCTCAATAAAGGGGCCATGTTTTAAGCTTCGAAACAATACCAAACCTTTCATATTTCCACTAATTATACCGAAGAAATCCATTTTTACACATTGTGCTACCCTATGCTGAGTCTGAAGCAAAAAAACTGGGGAACACATTGAGGCCCGACTGTGCCTCATTGAGGGTCGGCCGTGGCTATTGAAGGCCAGTCGTGCCGTAGTAGCGAGAAACATTGTTCTGAGTGGGAGCCCACCAGCTATCCATTTTCGAAGATATTTATGACCCGTTTTGCTCAAATTCTATAAAAACGACCATATATCTTTGTTTTGAGGGTTGAAGAATTTCTAAAAAGCCTCTACACCTTCTTGAGAGCTCCTTCTTCTCCTTCTTGTGCAAGCAGCACTTTGAGCAAGCCTATCACCATGACCCTATATCCATACACCATACACACCTTCACACCTTAGCCTAGGAACCTTGGTTTAGCCTTGAACACCACAATTCAAGCTTGAGAGTGTGTTGAGACTTAGTTTGATTCATAAGCAAAAGCTCACTTCTTTAAGATGTATAAGCTTGTCATCCTCTCTTTTACTTCTTGTCCTATCTATTTCTATCTAGTTACTGTGGTCTTGTGTTGTTTTGATTCTCTTTCAAGTGTTTGAGTTTGGGTTTGGAGAGCTACCAAAATGGTACCTTTACCTATAGCTCAAACCCCTTACTTTTACACTCTTTTTCTTTGCTCTATAAATTGATTTTCAGAGTTGAAAAAGGGCTAAAAATCATGCTTTGAGGTTTCAAAAATGGAGGGGTTAGCCATCCCTCCTTGTTCTTACTTACTAGTCTTGTTTTCTCTCTTTGTTGATTAGCTTTTTAGGCCCTTTTCATGCACTTTGAGCCACTGTTTTTCATCTCTTGAGGGCTGTTTTAGGGCTGTTCTAGGTTGTTTAAATAGTTCATGCTTTGATTAGCTTGGTTGTTGTCTCATAAGTTTGCCTACATAGCGTGTTGTATTGTCATGACCCGAACCCGCCCCTATGGGTTAAGGACATAACTGACCAGTAATCCTGAGATTACCTACAGCCTTAAACTAAACCAGACATAACTCATCAGAGTAAAGGGGCCAAACGGAAGCAAAATTTAAAACTTTGTCCATAGAGCTGTGCTTACATGGCACGTCATAACAAACCATACGCATACATGTTAATAACTCACTTTAGAAAATATAGTAGCATAAGGTTCTGTACAGACAGGATCATTTAAGTCTAAGTCTAAGTCAACCCATGTAAACTATATACAACAGATTCAAAGTCTTCGCCAACATGACAAAATATAAATACATAACAAAAGGCGAAGACGAGTCTCGTGCGTGAGACGCAAGGGCTGACTCTTCAAAACCTTTGTTGTTCCACACAGACTTCACTGAGGCTGGGTCTGGACCTCTCTTGGCGCACCTACAAACACATGAATGAGCGTGAGTGAAAGCCCAGTGAATAATATCAATTGCAGAAGATGCATTGGAACAATATACATCGGACGGCCTTAGGCCCAATTCATATTTCTATTTAGTATATAAATAGCTATAGATCAAGTGACTTCAGTTCCAAACACTTCGGACGGCCTCGGGCCCAATCCATTCATGTCAAACTGGCCTTTGGCCCATTTGTCTTTCATTCATGTCAGACTGGCCTCTGGCCCATTCATTCTTCCATTCAGATCATACTGGCCTCTGGCCCATTCATTCTATCATTCAGATCGTACTGGCCTCTGGCCCATTCATTCTATTGTTCAAATCATACTGGCCTCTGGCCCATTCATTCATTTATGTCAGACTGGCCTTCGGTCCATTCATTCATTCATTCGTGTCAAACTGGCCTTTCGGCCATTCATACTTTCATGTCAAACGGGCCTTTGGCCCATTCATACTTTCATGTCAAACTGGCCTTGGCCCATTCATACTTTCATCTCAAACTGGCCTGTGGCCCATTCATTTGGCATAGCAAACATTGTCCACCAATCAAATTAACAAACTTATAAACTTACATAGAAGTAAGCAATTGGACAACAACATATTTCAGATATCTTTGTCAAGATATAACTCACAGTGATCGGTTGGTTGATTTGCCATGGAGCTTGACCCTACACATCACACAACACATACTGGTCACAAATGATTCAATCCGTTCTTTAATTCACATATTCCTCTTTAGGCTTTATTCTTCTCCCTTTAATTCATTTACAACGGTTAATGCATGCCTAAGAGTACTTAGAAGTGAAAGAGAACGGAAAATGAAACACAGAACGCATTTTCAAAATTTCAGAAAACAGGGTCCCCGCTCGAGCGGACCCATGAGGCCTGCAAAAGTACTAGTTATGTCATTTTTACGCTCGATCGTGAATTCTGGCGCTCGAGCGGAAGGCCTCACTACATGGCTCCCCGCTCGAGCGTGAACTTCCCCGCTCGAGCGGACACCATGTCTGCAAAAAAATACTAGAAGCCCGAATTTTACGCTCGAGCGGCGGTTCTCCCGCTCGAGCGGACATCAAATTTTCTGGATTTTCCAGAACATGTTCTTGAGCTTCAACTTGATATTCAAAGGCTCTAAATGCATGATTTTGGCTCAAACTTCACATATACATATACTAACATGGTATAAACACCAAATTACAACATTATGAAGCTCAATTCCAAGAATTACTTACATGCATGACTCAAATTAACCCAAGCTCATCACCAACACATTAAATTCAAACATTCAACACTCACACCTCCATGATTTGCACATGGATATGGGAGATACCCATTATTCTCAACTTAGTTGGTGAAGAGATGATTAAATACATGGACTTTAATCAAAATTCAACATGAGTCATGTAATTCAAGCTCAAATATGCAAACTCAAAGCAATTTCTTACATGCATGTACATATTGGCTTCCAATTCAACAAAACCAACTTAACTCATGTTCTTTATCTTCATTCAACTTGGAATCTACAATTTACAAACTAAAATCCATGAGTCAAGGGTTGATTACTCAACTAGGAGCCTCAAACATCCAAGCTCTAGCCAATTCTTGAGCTTAATCTTCAAGATTTTCAAGCTTCAATGATCAAACTCCAATTATTCCCCCTCTCTCTCTCTTTAGCCGGCCCTCCCTCTTTTCTTGAGTTAGAATTAGCCAAATAGAATGCTAAAGAGGAGATTTGAGTACATAGTGCCCCACTTATATAATTTCCCTCAATTATACTTATTAATATTACATAATTTGAGCACTACACCATTAAATTAATCTAATTAATTTGATCCGAATCAATTTTAAATTAAATTTCACCGTAGGCTCTAAAAATTATGTCAATCACAATGGCGCAATTAATTTCAGTTTCTGTGGCCGATAAGGCTTTCAATTAAAATTCCAAAGCAGATAATCAAACAGATATTCCTACGGTGAACAGATAGAAATTCAAAACCATATATTTTCACATAAATGGCACATAGAATAATATCAAACACATAATCATATTCATAATAAGGACCAATTAATCATACTACGGAATAGGGTTATCACACTCTTCCCCTCTTTAGGAAGTTTGGTCTTCCAAACTTAATTTACCTTCGTCGGGAAACAAATGTGGATAGCGTAGTCGCATTTCATCCTCTTTTTCCCATGTAGCATCCGTCCCATAGTGTTTTTTCCATTCCACTTTCACCATTGGGATGGAGTTGCTTCTTAGTTGTTTCACTTGCCGGTCAATGATTCGTTCCGGCCATTCGGCGTACTCCATATTCTCAGCAAAAGCTACTCGGTGATAATCAATCACATGAAACGGGTCTCGAAGATAACCCCTCAACATCGACACATGAAATACATTATGGATTTGCTCAAATCCCGGTGGCAAAGCAAATCTATAGGCAACTGGACCAAGTCTTTCCAAAATTCGTAACGGCCTAATGTAACGGGGCGACAGCTTGCCCTTCTTTCCAAACCTGACTTGGCCTTTCATCGGAGACACACGGATGAACACATGGTCACCTACCTCATACTCAAGAGGTCTTCTTTGAACATCTGCATAATTCTTTTGTTAGTCCTGAGCTGTTTTGAGCCTTTGCTGAATAGTTTTGATCTTTTCAGAAGTGTCTTGCACAATTTCAAGCCCTAGTAAAGCTCTATCCCTGACCTCTGTCCAACAAATTGGTGATCTACACCTTCTACCATACAAAGCCTCGTCTGGTGCCATGCCGATGCTGGAGTGGAAGCTGTTATTGTACGCAAACTCTGCTAGTGGCAAATAGTCTTCCCAACTCCCCTGAAATCTAAGGCACACATCTGAAGCATATCTTCCAAAGTTTGTATTGTTCGTTCTTATTGCCCATCTGTCTGTGGGTGGAATGCAGTACTGAACCTTAGTTCTGTCCCCATAGCTTCCTACAAACTCTTCCACAATCTAGATACAAATTTCGGATCTCTATCCGACACAATAGATATTGGAACTCCGTGTAAACGGACAATCTCATCAACATATATGGTAGCTAGTCTATAAGCATTAAATGTAGTTCTAACTGGTAGAAAATGTGCAGATTTAGTCAGTCTATCAACTACAACCCAAATAGAATCCATACCTCGAGAAGTCCAAGGTAGGCCAACGACAAAATCCATAGTCACATGTTCCCACTTCCATTCAGGAATAGGGAGAGGTTGAAGTAGACCGCCTGGTTTCTGATGTTCAGCTTTAACTTGCTGACATTGAAGACACTTGGACACATATTCTGCAATCTCTTTCTTCATTTTAGGCCACCAATAGCTTTGTTTCAGATCCTGATACATTTTATTGTTGCCCGGATGCATAGCAAACACTGATTTATGGGCTTCATCTAAACCCTCTTCTTTAGTTCCGGAATATCTGGAATACACATTCGATTCCGAAATCTCAACACTTCATTTTCAATGTTAAACTCTGCTTTCGGGCTTGTCTCAAATTCATCAATCACTTTCTTGAGGAATTCATTCTCTTTCTGTTTCTGTTTAATTTCATCAATGATTGCCGGTTCGGCTGAGATAGCGGTTATCAATCCACCCTGTTCACACGATACCACTTCGATTTCAGACTTCTCAAAATCTTGCAAGATTTCCTCCTGTTCAGTAAGCAACCAAGCTACACTCCCCGTTGATTTTCTGCTCAAGGCATCAGCAGCTGTATTAGCTTTTCCGGGGTGATACTGAATCTCAAGATCGTAGTCTGTTATCAGTTCAAGCCATCTCCTTTGTTGCATGTTCAACTCCTTCTGCGTAAAGAAGTATTTCAGACTTTTGTGATCCTTGTAGACTTCACACTTTGCCCCATACAAATAATGCCACTAGATTTTCAAAGCAAACACAACTGCGGTCAATTCCAAATCGTGTGTTGGGTAGTTTTTCTCGTGTGGTCTCAACTATCGGGAGGCATAAGCAATAACCTTTCCGTTCTGCATTAATACACAACCCAAACCTTTATAAGACGCATCACTGAAAATTACAAAATTTTCCGTACTTGAGGGCAATGTCAATACTGGTGCAGTGGTCAGTCTCATTTTCAGTTCATGAAAGGCAGATTCTCTTTCATCATTCCATTCAAATGGTTGCCCCTTGCGTGTCAGTTGGGTAAGAGGCACAACTATTTTTGAGAAATCCTTTACAAATCTCCTGTAGTACCCAGCTAAGCCCATAAAACTGCGAACTTCTGTTACATTTGTCGGTGTAGGCCAATTCACAATTGCCTTTATTTTCTGTGGGTCCACTGAAATCCCTTCCTTGTTGATAACATGCCCTAAGAAAACAACTTCATCCAACCAAAACTCACATTTCTTTAGTTTAGCAAATAATTTCCTTTCCCTAAGTATTTGCAGGACAGTTCTCAAATGATGTTCATGTTCAAGTCTATTCTTGGAGTATATCAAAATGTCATCAATAAAAACCACAACAAATTCATCAAGGTAGGTTTTAAAAATTCGGTTCATTAAGTCCATAAATGCTGCCGGAGCATTAGTCACTCCAAATGGCATGACAAGAAATTCAAAATGTCTATACCTCGTTCTGAATGCGGTTTTCTCAACATCTTCTGCCTTTACTTTCAACTGATGATACCCGGATCTTAAATTAATTTTGGAAAACACTTGCGAGCCCTGCAACTGATCAAACAGGTCGTCAATACGGGGTAAAGGGTATTTATTCGTTATTGTTACCTTGTTCAGTTCTCGATAATCAATACACAAACGTAGGGTTCCATCTTTCTTTTTCACAAATAGCACAGGTGCACCCCATGGCAAAGTGCTAGGTCAGATAAACCCTTTGTTAAGTAGGTCTTGCAACTGTTCTTTCAACTCTTTCATTTTGGTAGCAGCCATTCTGTAGGGAGTTTTGGAAATAGGCTGGGTGCCTGGCATAGTCTCAATTGTAAACTCTATTTCCCTGTTCACCAATTCCCCTGGTAGTTCATTTGGAAACACATCTGGAAATTCTCTAACAATAGGGATATCATTTAATTCAACATTTACAGATTGTTCAGACAACACGTAACACAAATAACCCTGGCACCCTTTACTGATTAGTTTGCATGCCTTCATTACAGATATTAAATAAGGTGGAGGTACTACCCCGTTACCCACAAACACAATTTCTTCCTGTTCTGGTGGTCTAAACACAACCCGTTTGGTCACACAATCAATGGTTGCACAATATTTAGTTAGCCAATCCATGCCCAAAATTACATCAAAGTGCCTAAAGTTCTAGGGCAACAAATCCACCTATAGGATGGCATTCCCAACACGCATGTCACAAAAACGATATACAGATTCACACAATACAGATTCCCCGGATGGAGCAGATACACATAGCAAATATGGCAATAATTCTAGAGGTCTACCCAGTCTAGATGCAAATGCACATGTCACAAAAGAGTGTGTGGATCCGGAGTCAATTAACACAAAAGCATCCTGATTACATATAGAAATAGTACTTGAGACAACTGCGTTGGCGTTCCGTGTATCGCCCGGAACAAGCGCAAAAACTCTCCCTTGTCTCACGGTATCCCCAGTGGTAGCAGATCTCATAGTATTTCCCAGCTTTGGGATTGATGCAGTCGAGCTAGCAGCTAGCTTTCCACTGTTTTGATTACAATCTCGGGCCATGTGCCCTTGTTTACCACATTTGAAATAGGCTCCTAACACACGGTAACAAACCCCACGGTGCCTTTTACTACAAATGTTGCACATGGGAGATGTATCTCGGGAAGAATTCGAAGTATTTGAGGAGCCCGTGTTTTGCTTTTTTGAAAATTTCTTCTTTGAAAAGAAGCCTTGCCTTTTGTTGCCTTTCCAGTCAGTTGTTGGCTTAGTCTGTCTGGCTATGTTAGCCTCTGATATTATGGCCCTGTCTAGTACCCCAATGTAGGTTTCTAGCTTCAAGACATTCACCCTTTCTAAAATATCGCTTCGAAGCCCACCTTCAAAATGCCTTGCTTTCTTGTAATCCGTATCAATCACATGTGGTGCAAACCTGGCCAATTTAGTAAATTTGGTCTCGTACTCAACTACAGTCATACTGTCTTGCCTAAGTTCCATGAACCCTGACACTTTCTTGTCCCGGACACATTGCGGGAAGTACTTATCATAGAAAATTTCCAAGAATTTTGCCCAGTTAGCATCTTTATGATTTTCACACATTAACATCCACCATCTTCTTGCTTCGTCTTCTAGCATAAAGGTAGCTAGAAGTACCTTCTGTGTCTCCGAACAAGGGAACACTTCAAACAGCTTTTCAATGCCAAGGACCCATGATTCGGCTTTCAACGGATCTAGTCCCCCATGGAACTGAGGTGGTTTCATTTTCTCGAACTCTTTGGTGAGAGCTATGATTCGGTCATCATTCTGATTATCTGGCACGGGTGGTGCCGGAGGTGGAGGTGGAGAATGTGGCTGCTGCCACTGTTGTTGCCACTCTTGTTGTTGCCTCAATGTTTCTGCCATCTCTTGAATCAACCTTTCCATTCTATCCATTCTGGTAGTAGAGGACTCTTCTATCTCATCACCTCTTGTTCTCACCATCTGATTAAACTTGCATTATACTTTATACAAAAGATGCACATGTATGCATATACTAAAGAGCATACATATTCAAATAATTTGCAATGCAAGCAAATCACAAATTTATAACACATAATCGTTCACATCAAAACATGTAAGCGTATTCTGGATGCTTTCAAATTCATACTTATCACATGAATGCATTCTAGATCTTTTATAGACGCTTATTGCTCATAAGGACAAGTGTGTGAGTTATTAACTCGTGCTCTGATACCACTCTGTCATGACCCGAACCCGCCCCCATGGGTTAAGGACATAACCAACTAGTAATCCTGAAATTACCTACGGCGTCAAACTAAACCAGACATAATTCATCAGAGTAAAGGAGCCAAACGGAAGCAAAATTTAAAACTTTGTCCATAGAGCTGTGCTTACATGGCACGTCATAACAAACCATACGCATACATGTTAATAACTCACTTCAGAAAATATAGTAGCATAAGGTTCTGTACAGACAGGATCATTTAAGTCTAAGTCAACCCATGAAAACTATATACAACAGATTCGAAGTCTTCGCCAACATGACAAAATATAAATACATAACAAAAGGCGAAGACGAGTCTCGTGCGTGAGACCCAAGGGCTGACTCTTCAAAACCTTGGTTATTCCACACAGACTTCACTGAGGCTAGGTCTGGACCTCTCTTGGCTCAGCTACAAACACATGAATGAGCGTGAGCGAAAGCCCAGTGAATAATATCAATTGCAGAAGATGCATTGGAAGAATATACATCGGATGGCCTTAGGCCCAATTCGTATTTCTATTTAGTATATAAATAGCTATAGATCAAGTGACTTTGGTTCCAAACACTTCGAACGGCCTCGGGCCCAATCCATTTATGTCAAACTGGCCTTTGGCCCATTTGTCTTTCATTCATGTCAGACTGGCCTCTGGCCCATTCATTCTTTCATTCAGATCATACTGGCCTCTGGCCCATTCATTCTATCATTCAGATCGTACTAACCTCTGACCCATTCATTCTATCGTTCAAATCATACTGGCCTCTGGCCCATTCATTCATTTATGTCAGACTAGCCTTCGGCCCATTCATTCATTCATTCGTGTCAAACTGGCCTTTGGCCCATTCATACTTTCATGTCAAACGGGCCTTTGGCCCATTCATACTTTCATGTCAAACTGGCCTTCGGCCCATTCATACTTTCATGTCAAATTGGCCTTTGGCCCATTCATTTGGCATAGCAAACATTGTCCACCAATCAAATTAACAAACTTATAAACTTACATAGAAGTAAGCAATTGGACAACAACATATTTCAGATATCTTTGTCAAGATATTACTCATAGTGATCGGTTGGTTGATTTGCCCTGGAGCTTGACCTTACACATCACACAACACATACAGGTCACAAATGATTCAATCCGTTCTTTAATTCACATATTCCTCTTTAGGCTTTATTCTTCTCCCTTTAATTCATTTACAACGCTTAATGCATGCCTAAGAGTACCTAGAAGTGAAAGAGAATGGAAAACGAAACACATAACGCATTTTCAAAATTTCAGAAAATAGGGTCCCGCTCGAGCAGACCCATGAGGCCTGCAAAAGTACTGGTTATGTCATTTTTACGCTCGATCGTGAATTCTGGCGCTCGAGCGGAAGGCCTCACTACATGGCTCCCCGCTCGAGCGTGAACTTCCCCGCTCGAGCGGACACCATGTCTGCAAAAAAATACTGGGAGCCCGAATTTTACGCTCGAGCGGTGGTTCTCCCGCTCGAGCGGACATCAAATTTTCTGGATTTTCTAGAACATGTTCTTGAGCTTCAACTTGATATTCAAAGGCTCTAAATGCATGATTTTGGCTCAAACTTCACATATACATATACTAACATGGTATAAACACCAAATTATAACATTATGAAGCTCAATTCCAAGAATTGCTTACATACATGACTCAAATTAACCCAAACTCATCAGCAACACATTAAATTCAAACATTCAACACTCACACCTCCATGATTTGCACATGCATGTGGGAGATACCCATTATTCTAAACTTAGTTGGTGAAGAGATAATTAAATACATGGACTTTAATCAAAATTCAACATGAGTCATGTAATTCAAGCTTAAATATGCAAACTCAAAGCAATTTCTTACATGCATGTACATATTGGCTTCCAATTCAACAAAACCAACTTAACTCATGTTCTTTATCTTCATTCAACTTGGAATCTACAATTTACAAACTAAAATCCATGAGTCAAGGGTTGATTACTCACCTAGGAGCCTCAAACACCCAAGCTCTAGCCAATTCTTGAGCTTAATCTTCAAGATTTTCAAGCTTCAATGATCAAACTCCAGTTATTCCCTCTCTCTCTCTCTCTAGCTGGCCCTCCCTCTTTTCTTAAGTTAGAATCAGCCAAATAGAATGCTAAAGAGGAGATTTGAGTACATATTGCCCCACTTATATAATTTCCCTCAATTATACTTATTAATATTACGTAATTTGAGCACTACACCATTAAATTAATCTAATTAATTTGATCCGAATCAATTTTAAATTAAATTTCACCGTAGGCTCTAAAAATTATGTCAATCACAATGGCGCAATTGATTTTAGTTTCTGTGGCCGATAGGGCCTTCGATTAAAATTCCAAAGCAGATAATCAAACAGATATTCCTACGGTGAACAGATAGAAATTCAAAACCACATATTTTCACATAAATGGCACACAGAATCATATCAAACACATAATCATATTCATAATAAGGACCAATTAATTATACTACGGAACAGGGTTATCACATGTATATTGTTCTTAGCTATTCTTTAACTAATTTCCATGTTTAAGAACCTCATTTTAATAATCAACTTGCCATTCATTTCTTTCATTTGAGAGTTGTTTCAATCAGTTGATGGTTATTCAAGACATGAACTACCGATTTATGCTTAATGGCTTAATCTCTACGGACGTTCATTGCCAAGGGTGTAGTCTCTTTTTCATGTTGAGAATCACCTCCCATTTGACATATTTCTCACTTAGTGGACGTAATCTCTAGTGGACGGAACAATTATCTTGGACCTAATGGATTAAAGGATGGTAAAGACTAATGGATTTGGCTTAAAATGAACCAACCTACATAAAGAAAATGAGTTATATTGCTTGGGGTTCAGCAGGACGTTAGGTTGAATCCATTGTGTCAAGGGTTGTCATACATCAATTTATGATGTTTTGATGAATCTTGAAGCGTCTCTGCCTCCCTTTTTGAGTTCACTCTATGATAAGAGGGAGGGGTGGTTGTTATTCATTGCATTTATTGATTTTTGTGCAAATTGTACTCGAAATCATCAAGCAATCAACCTATTCATTGATGGTATTGGAAATGATTTCAACCTTCTCTCGAGGCTTTCCCATGACAGAGAAGTGTGAGAGGGACAAACGGAGTTCCGAACACTCTGTCTGCACTGTTTTCACTTTAGAGCACAAAACAGAATGTTGCATGAAATTGAGGCATGGCCGGCCATCTTCAGGCCCAGCAGGGCTTTATTGAGGGTCAGTCGGTCATCAATGTTTGGTTAGCAGTGTATTTTGTAGAAAGCAGAGGGCAGTGGCTGAAGGTGAAACAAAGCAAGCCTAGGCAGACAGAGCTATTCTTTGACATTGTGCATGTAACCCTTGTGCATCCGTGCTTACATCATTATTATCAATTAATGCTCTGTGCATTGTTGTAATTAATTAATTTATTATTGTTGTTACAATTAGTCTTGTTAATTATTAGTGTTGTAATTATTATTGTTTATTGTAATTGTTATAGCTAGTTAGCTTAAATACTTAGTTTACTTATCATGGTTATCCTTGTTGTAAAAGAGTAGTTAGCTAGTTAATTCTTCGCTTATTTATTCATTCGGTTTTGTAAAAATTAGTTTAATTTGGACTTTCGGACTTTGATTCGCACCCTCTTGCACGAGGGCAATTATATAATAAGTTGTATGTCTTCCAGCCCCATGTCTTTCTCCCTTTTACTTACTTGCTTACGATGGTTAGTATAGGACATCATTTTTCAAATTAGCAATTTTATGCCTTGCATCCATTGTCTGGTATGCATTTAAGGCTCAGCTAATCATACTAACCCAATATCAATGTTCAAATATCAATGTTCAAATTCATTACTTGAATATGTGGTCTATCGCATGTCATGAATGGAATCATGTGTCATGCTCATTGCCGAGCCTATAAAATACATAATGTGTGCGTTGCATTAGTCATATTGCATTAGTTAAGAACATGCATATTATTTTTCTTTGTTTTGGCTCAGAGAGGTGAGCAATTTTGAGTTTTAGCATCTTGCATCGAATGTTTGTGTTGCCATGCCAAGCATATTTCCATAAGGCTAATTGCTTAAATGATATACCTGTTTGAATGCCTGTGGATGAAGGCTAGTTGCTTGAATTTGGATAGTTTAATTAAATGTCCATTTTAAGTCCACTTTTTCAAGTGGTAAATTCACAAAACTATTTCAAATAAAACACGAAATCAAATGTTCCAATTCTTGTAAATTAGTCTATACCTTGTGTGCATCACATAGTAAGTTAGCCTAATAATCGAAACAAGAGCATATAATGCAAATAAAAATCATATCATGAGCTGATCTTTGATTGGGCGAGTGGGGTGCCCAATTCATGACCTTCCCCTCTCGTACCTAAGTTCCTGAGCCGAAACACTTTGGTGATGATGGATTAAAGGCCTTTGCACGAGTCTTGGGTTTCCTAAATTTCCCAAAAATATTTAGGTAGGGACTCTGAAATCTGGCAAAGCAGTCCATTTTTGGCATTTGATTCAAACATTGATTTTCCAAAAGAATTACTGAATTTCGACTCTTTTTGTGTTTTCACTGTTTCACATTGCACTTGTGAAATCACATTTAGAACCACGGGAGTCTGAACTGTGGGGCTGGTCGTCTTCCGAAAGGAGCATGAAAAGTGGAGCTATACCAGTGATGGGTTGTTTCACACAACAAAAATAAACACTAAACTATACTAAATTCTTTAGAATAATGGTAAGTCCAGGTATCGATGCATAGGGACAAACGAGAAATTAAACTAATTTAATTGTTAAATTCCTAATTCAATTTTGATTAAAAAGATGATGATTCATAAACTAGTAATAACTAAAATAAACTATGAGATTAAACTATGCAATTAAAAGTAAAATTGGAATTTACTGATTTTGAGAAAAAACAAGGGTAATGAATTCACGACTGGTTGCATAAATATGGTTTCAATTTGAGACTCAACTATGTTATGGTTCAAACTAAATAATACTTCGCAACTACAAGCTCAAAGCATTTATCAAGAGAATTGACACATTCAATGTACATGCATGAACCATCTCAAGTAGTACGAGTCATTTGCTTTAAACTAGGGTAGCAACATGGCTCATCCTTCGTAGTATGGCTCGTCTCATACCATGAACATGAAAGAGTAGAAAACCATTGTATGAAAGGCATTCAACAATCACAGAAAGCAGAATACTTGAAGAAATAATGGAAAAATATATTAGGAAACTTCTTGAGAACCATACAACTATTCAAACCATTACATAAAAGAAAACCAAAAAGAAAACCTATTTACTTGGCTAAGGTTTAATCAAAACCCTAGACATAGGAGCCTAGCCACTCATGGAGGAATGGAAAGAAGTAGAAGAAGAAGAAGCCTCCATGAAATTATCCTTGAAGCTTGATAATCCCCTCTCTTCAAACCCTAGCCTCTCATTTTCCTTGAAATATTTTCGAACCCTAAAAGCAGCCTCTTTTCTTCTTTTTATTCCTAGTAGAACAGACTTCAATTTTTGCGCACGCAACCCTAGGTGGACTGCTCGAGCGGTGGTGGGCCGCACATACGGTGGAGCTTGGTCGCACAAGCGGTGAGGTGGCAGGCTAGGAAATTTCACTACTTGCACGAAGAATCTGCTTTTGCGTCATTTTTTGCTTGAATTTACGTGTTGTCTGCCAAATCTGTACAAGTACACAAAACACATCATCTCCACCAAATAAACAAAATGCAAAGGCTATAAATGTAACTTAAGCGGCCTCAATGTGATACCTTTCTGCCTACATCACATTCCCCAACTTACATTTTGCTTGTCCTCGAGTAAAATAATAGAAATAAGAAAAATAAAATACTCTAAGCCAGGGGCAACCCCTTATTCTCTCATTTACAGAATGAAGGCTGTTTTGCCGATTGAAATTGAAGTGCCCTTGCTATGAGTCAAGGCTGAGTGTTAGATAGCAGAGGTAGATTGGCAGCAAAGTAGGTTCGAGGAGTTAATGTTGTTTGATAAGAGAAGACAAAGAGCATTGTATCATGTACAAGGCTATCAATGTTGAATTGCCAGGGCTTTTAACAAGAAAGTCAAGTCTAGAAATCTTCAAGAAGGGGACATGGTGCTAAAAGATAGCCGAGCTCCCATCCATGACCCGAGGGGCAAGTTCAAACCCAACTAGACTGGTCCTTACATCATCAAGTCAATTTGGTTATTCTTATGGACTTGGATGGCCTAGAGTTCTTACAACCGATCAATATGGACAAGTTAGGAGGTGCATCACTATTATCGCTGGGGCTAGAGGACTACAAGTCAACCTCCTCTTCCTTGTCCTTGGGGGTCGTAGACCTGTCAAAAGACTCCTTAGAAGGTGAGCGTTGCCTCGCTCGGCCTCTCCCTCGATTGGCTCCCCCTTGGCTCCTCACTGGGTCTCGTCTCCTCCTTTTTCCAGCTGGAGAAGGTCCTGTGGGTACTGCTGGCGCCGGCTTAAGCTGGAAAGAGTACATGTATCAGTATGGACTAACAGGAATATAAACAGTATGGCAACAATAGTGAACTCTAGACAGAGTATGCCTCAATCTCATGAGTGACTAAAGTCGTCTGTTTCCTCCGTACCATAAGGAGCAGTTGGTTGATCGTCTGGAGGAGGTCATCAGCATATGCCCAGGGTATCTACAAAAGGAATAGAATTTGAGAAAGGTAGACAGAAGTAATTAGAGAACAATGAACAGAAATAGTAGAAAACAAAACAAGATAAAGAGTAGAAGCATAAAGAAATGTATACTTGCTCTATGCTCGGAGCGAACGCTAGCCTGCAGTCCCTCTCCACGATATGCTCAAGTGGGATCTGCTCCATCACTCCATCTGGACGCATGTACATGATCTCAGTGGGAATCACAGGAAACCCAGGAATGGGAGCAGCGGCAGGGGCACATCCAGCAGGGGCATTGCTAGTCGCAGCAGCAGTAGTATCAACCTTCGGAACAGTGCGAACCATGCCCAGAGTAAGAGGCGCCATCACCCGAGTGTGTAAGAAGGTGGTGAAGTCGCCAGGCTCATGATGTGGATCACCATCCTCTCTCAACATCAAGAGGTTGATCTAAGGACCGTCTTGAAGCTCATCAACTACCCTCATGACTGGAGAAGGATGATGTGGAATGTCGGGGTCAGCGACGCCTCGTGTCTGGCGGATGAACCTCTCCTCCAGGTAGTAAGCTCGGCCAAAGGGGCCCTAAAACAGAATTTGCATGGTGGAGGCATGCCATGCAGTGACATAGGTCATCCTTGATGCCTGGGGAATGCCCGCCCAAGGATGCCAGTCAACCCGTGGAAGCATACATCAGATGTCAGAAATCTAAGCAGTATGAGGATGACATTGTAGTATAGAAGCAACAGTGTGAGAATGACCGTGTAGTATAGGAAACAGTGCAGTATGCTTACAGTATATAAAAGTTAAAGGTTGATATTTTGTTACCTGATCCACAATGATCATGTCAAAGAAGAGGCGCAAGTAGAGGAAGTCTCGATCTACGCAGCGGCAGTGCTCAAATTGGGAGTTGTAGTACCAGGAACAGGGTACTGACAACTCAATCAGCCTCACTGGGACTGGAGCCAGAAAGGTAAAATATGTGTAAACCTAGAGCTGCAAGCAAAAAGACATGGATAAAGCAGATGAGCATGAACAAAGCAGATAAGTGTAGCTCGACTTTTCATGCTCCTTTCGGAAGACGAGAAGCCCTACAGTTCGGACTCTACCTGTGGTTTTGAATCTGATTTCACAAGTGCAATGTGAAACAGTGAAAACACAAAAAGAGTCCAAATTCGGTAATTCTTTTTGGAAAATCGATGTTTTGAATAAAATGCCAAAAATGGACTGCTTTGGCAGATTTTATAGTCGTCACCTAAATATTTTTGGGAAATTTAGAAAACCCAAGACTCGTGCCAAAGGCCATTAGTCCGTCATCACTAAAGTTGTCTCGGCTTGGGAACTTAGGTACAAGAGGGGAAGGTCATGAATTGAGCACCCCCCTCACCTAATCAAAGATTGGCCTCTACTATTCATGATGTGATTCTTATTTACATTATATGCTTTATTCTGATTATTAGCTATATTACTATGTGTTGTGCACAAAAGTATAGACTAAGTTGCAAGAATTTGAACACTTGATCTCATGTTTTATTTAAAATTGTTTTGTGAATTTGCCACTCGAAAAAGTGGGCTAAAATGGACATTAATCAAATCATCCCAATTCAAGCAACTAGCCTTCATCCACAGGCATTCAAATAGTTTATCAGATAAGCACTTAGCCTCATGGTGAACATGCTTTGACATGGCAACAATCACACTCATACAATTATGCTAAAGCAAATAAAAGCTCACCTAGTACTCCCAGCTAAAAAGATAATAAAGTTAGAATAATGCATGATTCTAACTATGCAATATGACTAATGCAAAGCATGCGATATGCAATCTAAATAGGCTCGGCTACTTAACATAACATGTGAATCAAATTGGCTTTCACTTTACTACATCGCTTTGATTGTTTTGATTTTACGTAATGCATATGCAATTTGTTTGTTCTTTTATCAATCACCACCCTTTCTTCCTCTCGCGTGCGACACGTTAGGATTGTTCAAATCAGTTAAAAACAGCAGGTGCGCCTGTTCGTTCACACCATCCTTTCCTCCTCTTACGTGCGACACGTTAGGACTGTTTACCTCGGTTAAAAATGGCAGGTGTGCCTGTTCGTTCACACCATATTTCCTCCTCTCGTGTGCAACGCGTTAGGATTGCTTCATTCGGTTAAAAATATCGGGTGCGCCCGATGTTCACACCTCCTCTCCTTCTATCATGTGCGACACGTTCAGATTGTTCCACTCTGTTAAAAACATTGGGTGCGCTAGGTGTTCGCACCACCTTTCCTTCTATCGCATGCAACGCGTTAGGATTGTACCCTCGATTAAAAACATTGGGTACACCCGATGTTCACACCACTTTCCTCTTTTCGCATGCGACACGTTAGGATTGTTTACCTTGGTTAAAAATAGTGGGTGTGCTCATTGTTCACACCATCTTTCCTTCCCTCGCGTGCAACGCGTTAGGATTGTTTACCTCAGTTAAAAAATAGCGGGTGCGCCCGTTGTTCACACCACCCTTTCTCCTATCGCGTGAGACGTGTTAGGATCTCGATTGAGACCACAGGTGCATTCGATGGTTATGTCGCCCTTTACCCTTCCTACGCGAGGCGTAATTAGGTCTTCATTTTCTTACATCCTTCCTATGGGAGATGTAGGTTCGTTTGTTCTTTCTTTGTCCTTTCTATGTGAGACGTGTCTGTTTATTCACTTCTTTCCGTGTGAGACACGGCAGGATTTGTTTTTCTTTGATTTATGTTTTTGTTTAAACGTTGCTTTCTTGTTTAGATTATAGCATTGTTTCATTGCTTTATTGGTATTCAAGTGTTTCATTGCTTCATTTACATTATGTTTCATTGCATGATCATAAGTGCTTCATTGCATGATCATAAGTTATTTACTGTATTTTGATTTTGCATTTTGTCCTCGAGTTTAATCTTTGCATTTATGTCTTGATTTCTTGCCCGAGCCTTGTGGCCTTGTCAAATGGGTCTTCTCTAGGGTTTGACATTCACTCATGTCACTTTATGACTTCGAGCTCTGTCAAAGAGGGGCAACTATGGACACCCTATTTTTGACCGCCGGCAAGGCTCGAGCGCTTTGCCCGATACAGTCGATAATGAAAGTGGTGTTGTGTGTGGTTTGAGGTCTCAATGAAGGGGCCATGTTTTGAGCTCCGAAACAATACCAAACCTCCCATATTTCCACTAATTATACCCAAGAAATCCATTTTTACACATTGTGCCACCCTATGCTGAGTCTGAAGCAGAAAAACAGGGGAACACATTGAGGTGCGGTCGTGGCTATTGAAGGCCAGCTGTGCCTTAGTAGTGAGAAACACTGTTCTGGACAAGAGCCCGCCAGTTGTCCATTTTTGAAGATATTTATGATCCCTCTTGCTCAAATTCTATAAAAACGACCATATATCTTTGTTTTGAGGGTTAAAGAATTTCTAAAAAGCCTCTACACCTTCTTAAGAGCTCCTTCTTCTATTTTTTCTTATGCAAGCAACCCTTTAAGCAAGCCTATCACCTTGACTCTATATCCATACACCATACACACCTTCACACCTTAGCTTAGGAACCATGGTTGAGCCTTGAACACCATAATTCAAACTTGAGAGTGTGTTGAGACTTAGTTTGATTCATAAGCAAAAGCTCACGTCTTTAAGAGGTATAATCTGGTCATCCTTTCTTTTACTTCTTGTTCTATCTATTGCTATCTAGTTCTTGTAGTCTTGTGTTATTTTGATTCTTATTCAAGTGTTTGAGTTTGGGTTTGGAGAGCTACCAAAAGGGTGGAGAGAGTTTACACTCTTTCTACACCTTTACCTATAGCTCAAAGCCTTACTTTTACACTCTTTTTCTTTGCTCTCTAAATTGATTTTCAGAGTTGAAAAAGGGCTAAAAATCATGCTTTGAGGTTTCAAAAATGGAGGGGTTAGCCACCCCTCCTTATTCTTACTTTCTAGTCTTGTTTTCTCTCTTTGTTGATTAGTTTTTTTGGCTATTTTCATGCACTTTGAGCCACTGCTTTTCATCTCTTGAGGGCTATTTTAGGGCTGTTCTAGGTTGTTTAAATAGTTCATGCTTCGATTAGCTTGGTTGTTGACTCATAAGTTTGCCTACATAGCGTGTTGTATATTGTTCTTAGCTATTCTTTAACTAATTTCCATGTTTAAGAAACTCATTTTAATAATCAACTTGTCATTCATTTATTTCATTTGAGAGTTGTTTAAATCGGTTGACGGTTATTCAAAACATGAACTAGCGATTTATGCTTAATGGCTTAATCTCTACGGAGGTTCATTGCTAACGGTGTAGTCTCTTTTTCATGTTGAGAATCACCTCTCGTTTGACATATTTCTCACGTAGTGGACGTAATCTCTAGTGGACGTAACAATTATCTTAGACTTAATGGATTAAAGGATTGTAAAGACTAATGGATTTGGCTTAAAATGAACCAACCCACATAAAGAAAATGAGTTATATTGCTTAGGGTTCAACAGGACGTTATGTCGAATCCATTGTGTTAAGGGTTGTCTTACATCAATTCATGATGTTTTGATGAATCTTGAAACGTCTATACCTCCCTTTTGAGTTCACTCTATGATAGGAGGGAGAGGTGGTTGTTGTTCATTGCATTTATTGATTTTTGTCCAAATTGTACCCGAAATCATCAAGCAATCAACTTGCTCATTGATGGTTTTGGAAACTATTCCAACCTTCTCTCGAGGCTTTCCTATGACAGTGATATGTGAGAGGGACAAACGGAGTTCAGAACACTATGCCTTTACTGTTTTCACTTCAAAGCACAAAGCAAAATTTTGCATGAAATTAAGGCACGGTCGGCCTTCTTTAGGCCCGGTTGAGCTTCATTGAGGGCCGGTCGGTCATCAATGTTTGGTTGGCAGTGTATTTTGCAGAAAACAGAGGATAGTGGCTGAAGGTGAAACAAAGCAAGCCTAGGCAAACAAAGCTATTCTTGGACATTATGCATGCAACCCTTGTGCATCCTTGCTTACATCATTATTCTCAATTAATGCTCCGTGCATTGTTGTAATTAATTAATTTATTATTATTTTTACAATTAGCCTTGTTAATTATTAGTGTTGTAATTATTATTATTGTTTATTTGTAATTGTTATAGCTAGTTAGCTTAAATAGTTAGTTTATTTATCATGGTTATCCTTGTTGTAAAAGAGTAGTTAGCTAGTTAATTCTTCGCTTATTTATTCATTCAGTTTTGTAATAATTAGTTTAATTTGGACTTTCGGACTTTGATTCGCACCCTCTTGCACGAGGGCAATTATGTAATAAGTTGTATGTCTTTCAACCCCATGTCTTTCTTCCTTTTACTTACTTGCTTACGATGGTTTGTATAGGACATTATTTTTCAAATTAGCATTTTTATGCCTTGCATCCATTGTCTTGCATGCATTTAAGGCTCGGCTCATCATACTAACCCAATATCAATGTTCAAATTCATTACTTGAATATGTGTTCTATCGCATGTCTTGAATGAAATCATATGCCATGCTCATAGCCGAGCCTATAAAATACATAATGTGTGCCTTGCATTAGTCATATTGCATTAGTTAGGAACATGCACACTATTTTGCTTTGTTTTGGCTCGAAGTACTAGGTGAGCAATTTTGAGTTATAGCATCTTGCATCGAATGTTTGTGTTGTCATGCCAAGCATATTTCTATAAGGCTAATTGCTTAAATGATATACCTGTTTGAATGCTTGTGGATGAAGGCTAGTTCCTTGAATTGGGATAGTTTGATTAAATGTCCATTTTAAGCCCACTTTTTCAAGTGGCAAATTGACAAAACTATTTCAAATAAAACACGAAATCAAATGTTCCAATTCTTGCAAATTAGTCTATACCTTGTGTGCATCACATAGTAAGTTAGCCTAATAATCGGAACAAGAGTATATAATGCAAAATAAAAATCACATCATGATTAGTAGAGGCTGATCTTTGATCGGGTAAGTGGGGTGCTCAATTCATGACCTTCCCTTCTCGTACCTAAGTTTCCGAGCCGAGACATTTTGGTAATGACGGACTAATGGCTTTTGACACGACTCTTGGGTTTCCTAAATTTTTCAAAAATATTTAGGCGGCGACTCTGAAATCTGGCAATGCAGTCCATTTTTGGCATTTAATTCAAACATCTATTTTCCAAAAAAATTGCCGGATTTGAACTCTTTTTGTGTTTTCACTATTTCATATTGCACTTGTGAAATCAGATTCAGAACCACGTGAGTCCGAACTATGGGGCTAGCTGTCTTTCGGAAGGAGCACGAAAAGTCGAGCTACACCAGTGATGGGCCGTTTCACACAACAGAAATAAACACTAAACTATACTAAATTCTTTAGAATGACGGTAAGTCCATGTATCGATGCATAGGGACAAATGAGAAATTAAACTAATTTAATTGTTAAATTTCTAATTCAATTTTGATTAAAAAGATGATGATTCATAAACTAGCAATAACTAAAATAAACTATGAGATTAAACTAAGCAATTAAAAGTTAAATTGGAATTTACTGATTTTGAGAAAAACCTAGGGTAATGAATTCACGACTAGTTACATAAATAAGGTTTCAATTTGAGACTTAATTATGTTATGGTTCAAACTAAATAATACTTCGCAACTGCAAGCTCAAAGCATTTATCAAGAGAATTAACACATTCAATATATAGGCACAAACCATCTCAAGTAATACGAGTCATTCGCTCTAAACTAGGGTAGCAACACGACTTGTCCTTTGTAGTATGGCTTGTCTCATACCATGAACATGAAAGAGTAGAAAACCATTGTACGAAAAGCATTCAACAATCACAGAAAGCAGAATACTGGAAGAAATAATGGAAAAATATATTAGGAAACTTCTTGAGAACCATACAACTGTTCATACCATTACGTAAAAGAAAACCATAAAGAAAACCTATTTACTTGGCTAGGGTTTCATCAAAACCCTAGAAATAGAAGCCTAGCCACTCATGGAGGAATGAAAAGAAGTAGTAGAAGAAGAAGCCTCCATGAAATTATCCTTGAATCTTGAGAATCCCCTCTCTTCAAACCCTAGCCTCTCTTTTTCCTTGAAATATTTTCGAACCCTAAAAGAAGCCTCTTTTCTTTTTTTTATTCCTAGCAGAACAAACTTCAATTTTCGCGCACGTAACACTAGGTGGGCTGCTCGAGCGGTGGTGGGCCACATGTACGGTGGAGCTTGGCCGCACATGTAGTGAGGTAGCAGGCCGGGAATTTTCACTACTCGCACGGAGAATCTGCTTTTGCACCACAGTTTGCTTGAATTTGCGTGTTGCCTGCCAAATCTATACAAGTGCACAAAACATATAATCTCCACCAAATAAACAAAACACATCATCACATCCCCCAACTTACATTTTGCTCGTCCTCGAGCAAAACAATAGAAATAAGAAAAATAAAATACTTTAAGCCACTTTCGTAGGGATCATGATTGCATTTGGCATATGTAATAAGCCTTGAAACCACAAAGTTACCTCAGGTGGACGAGTATAGTCTTGTGAGGGTTTCTAGAAATGATACCCACAAACATTAACATATTCACATCTGCCCAACAACAATAAGTAATCACACTACTCCAACTATCAATTAACTTATGTGCCAACTACAGTGTGATATTAAGACATGATGAGTCATTGAAGGCACAGTGGACACGCATAGAGGAAGCTATTGAGCAAGAATCACAATTTAGTTATTGCTAAATTTGAGTCTTTTGTACTTGCGAATGCTAGTAAACACATCATTAGAGCCCTTGGTGTAAAGTGCAGTCCCCATAACTAGTTAACTATTCACTATCATAGCCTAGTGTAACTTATAATAACACCCGACATATACATAAAAAATAAACTTTTGCAACCAGGATTTTCAAATTTTTCTTTATATTTTTTTATTATTTCTTTATTTATTATTTTAGACTGTGTAATGTCCTAATCCATTAAGCTTTCTAATCAACCCATGTAGTAAACATTGGGCTAATGACTCCCAAACTAGACAGTTTTAGGGAACTAGGTGTGAAGACACCCTTATGGGCTTAATAACTTAAGCAGAAAAGGCTATGGATCCAAACAAGTCATTATTTTTCCTTAACTGTGCAACGTCTAGGTCCTTTTTGTGGGACAATGCCTCTACTTGTTGGGCTAAGTCTACGCTTTGCCCTACCTCATAAATGCCCCCTCTTTTCGGGGCACCAACTACTGGTTGTCGGACTTGCTGGGCTGCGAAGGCATGGTGAAGGGAATTATCACTTAGGTTCTCAAGTAATTTCCATGCCTTAGCATCATTTTTGGACATGAATGTCCTACCACAAGAAAAATCCACCATTTACCAATGAGACTCAGTTAAGCCATAGTAAAAGGTTTGAACAAGTTGCTAATCAGGCACTTGGTTGTGGGGACATTGTTGGAGAAGGTCACGAAGTCTTTTCCATGTATTATGAAATTGCTCACCATTAATTTGAGCAAAATTGGTGATGGCTCGCCTGAGTTGGTTGGTCTTACCAATGGGAAAGTACTTCTCTAAAAACTTCTGCTGTAATTGGTCCCATGTTGTGACAGAATTAGCAGGTAAGGAGTTCAGCCAATGTTTGGCTTTGTCCTTCAGTGAAAATGGGAACAGTCACAATATTAAGGCCTCATCGGTGGAATTCTGGATCCTCACTGTAGAGCAAATTTCCAAAAATTCAAGCAGATGTTTGTAAGGGTCATCATGAGCTAGTCCATAAAATGATGGGAGCATTTGGATGGTACTAGGCTTAATCTCATAATGAGAAGTGGTGGTGTCGGGTAACTGAATGCATGATGGTGATGTATATGCAGTGGGTGTGAAGTAATCCTTAAGGGTCTAGTTGGGCTCATTTAGGCCATTTGGGTTCGCCATCTCTAATGGCTCGAAGTATGGATATGGAGAACACGGGAAGAGGCTCTAAGGTTCCTAAGAGTCATTTCTAGTTCAAGGTCCAAACTCCACAATTCAGGGCGACAAGAACTGCGCCCTTGCACACACCACTCACACATATACTCACACACACACAAACACACACACACATACACACACTAAGTTCCGACTCTGGTGCACTAAGTTATGAGAGCAAAATATCAAAAGAGAAAATACTCACAGTGGTTTTATGAAAATGCTTTACTCGTCTTACTGGTGCTTGACGTGTAGACCATTGTCTCCAACCTCCACTTGAGCTTTCTATGTTTAGCACTTTGTGCTTTGCTTGCGAGTATTTGCTTTTTTTTTGGTGCGGTTTGTTTTGAAAGCTCGGTTGCGCTCCGCTTGCACTTCGATGATAGCTCCACTTGCCAAAATTGTGCACACTTAGCAACACGAAAGCATAAAATCCTAAACTAAAAATTAAAATAAGAATGTAACTTTAAATTAATTAGTTTCACCAGAAATCCCCAGCAACGGCGCCAAAATTTGATAGGTCATTTCACACACCAAAAATAAATACTAAACTATACCGAATTCTTTAGAATAACGATAAGTCTAGGTATCGATCCACAGGGACAAACGAGAAATTAAACTAATTTAATTGTTAAATTCCTAATTTAATTTTGATTAAAAACATGATGATTCATAAACTAGTAATAACTAAAATAAACTAAGAGATTAAACTAAGCAATTAAAAGCAAAATTGGAATTTACTGGTTTTGAGAAAAATCTAGGGTAATGAATTCACCACTAGTTACATAAATAAGGTTTCAATTTGAGACTCAATTATGTTACGGTTCAAACTAAATAATGCTTCGCAACTACAATCTCGAAGCATTTATCAAGAGAATTAACACGTTCAATGTATAGGCATGAACCATCTCAAGTAGTACGAGTCGTTCACTCTAAACTAGCAACACGACTTGTCCCTCGTAGTATGGCTCTGTAGACACCCCATTTTTGACCGTCCTCAAGACTTGGACGTCATCGTTTGAACACCCGATGATCATCCATGTTCGTGTTCGTTTTGAGTTCCCGGAGGTCTCGGTTGCGCGCCTTGCCTCAAGATCTCTCAACTCGGTTGCTCTGTCCTTGGTTTTGCACCAAGAACTTGTTTGTTTTTGCACCTGAGGGTAGAGAGTAGCTTGTTAGCTATCCCTGATACCCACCGGCCTTGGCTTTGAGGCCACCGGCCCTAGTTTAGTGCTACCGGCCATTGGTGATGGCCGGTCGGCACTTGGTGTGGTCGACCGACCATATATTTGGCCGGTGGACTCCTTTTCTGGCTGTTACCTCCTTTTTGCCTTTTTCAGGCATGGTGCATGCCAGTTGTGCCAGCTGGAATGCACGGACTTGTCCTCCATAAACGTGTATGGAGGAATTTGCACCATTTGCACCCTTTTGGTCTAGCTTCTTGAAGAAGCTTGGACCTTTGCCTTAGCTTCCTCAAGAAGCTTGCACCCCTGTCCCAGCTTCCTTAGGAAGCCTTGGTCCCTTTGCCTTAGCTTCCCTTAGAAGCCTTGACCCTTTTGTTAGCTTCTCTAAGAAGCTTAACACTTTGCCTTGTCTATATAAGGAGACCTTCCCTCTCCTTTGAGGAGGTTCAGCAAAACTAGACCTAATTACATATATCTCTGATATATATCACCCTCTCTCTCTATATCTCCCTCTCTCTCTTCATTTGTGTGTGTTAGAGGACCTAAAAGGGTGATTTGTTCTTAGTTTTGCACTAGAACACATAGTATTACGCCATACTTCGGTTCTTGAGTTGTTGAGAGGTTGTTCTTGGAGGTTTTGGACTGGTTTTGATCAGAAAAGGGAGCTGCACTTCCTGTTCTTGAAGTGTTCTTCAAGGGTAACACTTTTGCTTTATTTTCCCCAATCTTACACTAGTCTTTAACCTATCTTGCATACTGTTTTAAGCTTTGTATATAACTGAAAAAAGTCTTGTATTTGCATGCTTAAGATACTTCATTAAGGTCATTTTGGTGTTGGGGGTCGACCTCCCCCTCTTAGGCTTTGTTTGGCCCCTTTTGTTCTCTCTTTGCTAAGCTTTGGAACCTTTTGTGTATTGGTCTTCTCACCACTAAAATCCAAAGGATTTTTAGTGGTGAAGAAGAGGTTTTGAGGTCTTGCATAGGGGAGGGACACCCCCCCTCCCTTTGTCTCTCCTTTGTTCATGTTTTTGGCTCCTAAGGATAGCATGCATGATTAGTTGTCTTTGGCTCCATTTCAGAGGTTTTTGGGTGTTATTAGGTCATAATATGCCTCTTTTTTTAGTCGGATTAATGGCCCCTTTCATGCATTATATACTTGCCTTGTATTCCTCCATTTTGCCTAGAAATGCATCTTGCTATTAGACCACCATGCTTGCATATTTTTGCCTAGCTTTGTGAAGCTTTTGGTCATGTTTCATCATGTTTGAGGTCTGTTGGGTGTTGATTTGGTCACACCTTTCATGCTTTGTATAGTCCCTTTGCATTCTAGCATGTTGGCATCGGGTGTGTGAGTCATTAGCATGCATTACCTTGGCTATTTCAGTGATTTGGAATCATTTATTATGTCATTTCAGTCCATGTTTTGTGCTTACATGCTTGCATTTGTTATCCTTTCAATGCCTTGAAGAAATGTGATCTTATGCTCCATGTTTGAGTCATAGTGCATGCCTTTTGTTTAAGTCATTTGGGCTGCCATATCAAAGGGTTTTTGGGTGTATTTTGATGCATTAAAACTCTGTTTTGGGTTGCATAATCCATGCCGTGAGTGGTTGGGGTAGGTGTAGAGTAATACTCCATTTTGTGGCTTTGAATGCCCTTTGTTTTGGCCCCTTTTCTTGGCATGTTTTGACCATAGTCCATGCATGATTTAGTCTTGTTTTGAAGTGCTTTAGGACTATTCTAGGTCATTTTGATCCTTTGGGGTTTGGTTGACATGGCCATGGTTTGGACCCTTTTGTTGGCTTCAAGTTTTAGTCATTGTTGCATGCCTTGCTTGCATAACATAGTGGATTTGACATTGTCTTTTACATATTTTTAGCGCTCGTTATGCTGGTGATTTGTCCATGTTTGTCTCTTCTTAATGCGCTTGAGAGTTGACTTCTTGCATGCCTAAGTGTTAGACTTTCATATGTGCACATTTGAAGGTGTTTAGTCCATCACTTCCATGCACTTTGGCCACTATTTTGGGGTGGGCTGAGGCCTTCTCATTTCAGTATAAGTCCATCTTTGCATACTTTGCATGTTTGACATGTTACATTGCATTGGTTGCATGCCTACATTGTATCACATTCGCATGTTTGCATGTTGTTTAGCTAGTTGCATTACATGGTCTTGTTGTATGCTTGACATGTTCATATTGCATTGGTTTAGCTAGCATGATTAGGTAATGTCATGTTGCATTAACTTAGCGTGCTCATATTGCATTGCATGAGTTGCATCACTTTACATTGTATATGGCATACACGCATTGCATCTTGTTTGGTTTGGGGTGTCAAACCAAGCATGAGGGTTGAGGAGTGTTCGTACTTAAAGTGACGAAACACGTCTCAACCCTTGGTCGCCGATGCCCTTGATCTCAACATGATAGGGCGTTAGCACTCATTTGTTTTGTTGCATGCATTTACATTGAGTTGCAAACTTGGTGTCTTTGGCCATCATGCATCGAAATGCATGATTGATGGCCCGAGTACCGAGGGCCATACTCCCTTGAGTCTATAGCATGATTGGGAGAGTGGCCATGCACACATTGCCTTGAAAATTCCATACCATGCACTGCCTGTCCTCTGCTGCTGTCAAAACAGGGCTCTGCAGGAAGAAATGGCTGACCGGCCACTTACAGTGCCGACCGGCCATCAGTGTCCAGCCGATGGCACAAGATTTGGCCGATAATCCCTTTCCCATAGTCGGTTGAACTCCAAAACACTCAGGATGAAGTTCAAAGCAGTTCTGGAAACTTTCATAATTTTCAGAGGAACAAGGCAGTGTAAACAGAGGCAACAGTGGCATGGTACGGGTTTCCAAGCAAGGCGAGTCAAGCATACATCATTCACGCATTCCGAGGCGGGGCTGCGGCCACCTTCTTTATGTAATTAATTTGTTAATTAGTTAGAAGTTTTTGTAATATTTAATTAGCTAGAATAGTCAATTATTTATTTGTTTTGTAATATTTATTCGGACCCTCCGAGTGAGGGCAATTGTGTAATAAGTGTGCGTGAGTGTGTGCATGTCTTCCAACCCCACGTCTTTCTCCTTTTTACTTACCTACTTTCAATGGTTAGTCTTAGGGCACATTTCAATTAGCATACTTATGATAGCATGTTTGCATACATTCATTCGTATTGCATGCACCGGGCTCGGCGCATCATACTAACTGCATTGTATTTTAATTCCTGCTTGAATACATGTATCAAGTTGCATTTCACATGACACTTTAGAATAGCCGAGCCTATCTTAGTTGCATTTTGTATGTGTTGCATTAGCCATTACTAACATGAACTAGGATCATGCATTTGATTACTAACTAGTTTCCTGTTTTGGCTCAGAGTGCTAGGTAAGCATTTATGCTTTAGCATCTTGCATGTATGTGAGTGTTAACATGACAGCATGCTTACCATGTAGCTATACGCTTATGTGATGTAAATTGCCTGAATGCCTGTGGGTGAAGGTTGTATTGCTTGAGTTGGAACAACTCGTTGAAATCCGTATTTTAGCCTACTTACGAGTAGCAAATCTCAAATTGTCTTTCAAAAGAGCGGATATGCAATGCTTTGTTCGAAATTAGGCGATCTAGTTTATACTTTTGTATTATGCGCATCACATAGTAAATTCTAGCTAATTAACCGGAATAAGAACGCATATGTCTTCAAAACAAGATATCATGGTTAGTAGAAGCCGATCTTTGATCGGGCGAGAGGGGGTGCTCATAGCTGACCTTCCCCAATCATACCCAAGTTCCCTAGCCGAGGCAACTTTGGTGATGACGGACATGTGGCCTTAGGCAAACGAGTCAGGGTTTCCTAAATTCCCTCATAAAAATATTTAGGTGGCGACTCTGTATCTGGCAAAGCAGTCCATGTTTGGCACTTCTTTACAAAAATCTGTTTTCCAAAACAATTTGCCGGATTTGGACTCTTTGGTTCAGATTAAGAACCGTGACAAATCAAGTCCGAACTGTGGCAGCATAAGGCCCTCAGGGCGCGTCCACAGGCTCGTCTTATAACTTGAACATGAAAGAATAGAAAACCATTGTATGGAAAGAATTCAACAATCACAAAGAGCAGAATACTCAATGAAATAATAAAAAAATATATTAGACAACTTCTTGAGAACCATACAACTGTTCAAACCATTACATAAAAGAAAACTAAAAAGAAAACCTATTTACTTGGCTAGGGTTTCATTAAAACCCTAGAAATAGGACCCTAGCCATTCATATAGGAGTGGGAAGAAGTAGAAGAAGACTCTATAAAATTATCCTTGAAGCTTGAGAATCTTCTCACTTCAAACCCTAGCCTCTTCTTTTCCTTGAAATATTTTTGAACCCTAAAAATAGCATCTTTTCTTCTTTTTATTCCCAACAGAATACACTTCAATTTTGGTGCGTGCAACCCTAGGTGGATCGCTCGAGCGCCCATGTGGGCCGCGCATGCGGTGGAGCCTGACCGCACGTGCAGTGAGGTGGCAAGCTGGGAATTTTCACTACTCGCACGAAGAATTTGCTTTTGCACCACTTTTTTCTTGAATCTCCATGTTGCTTGCCAAATCTATACAAGTGCACAAAACACATCATCTCCACCAAATAAACAAAATTCAAAGACTATAAATGTAACTTAAGCGGCCTCAATGTGGTACCTTTCGTCCTACATCACCCAGTATTTTCATTGTAGCTCTATAAAACTTCTAGGGCCATGCATTTACCACTCGAGCGATGGAAAGTTTGCTCGAGCGATCTCCTTGTATTTTGCATTTCACTCGAGTGATGGAAAGTTCGCTCGAGCAGTCTGTTCGAGACAACACACTTAAAAGTCGATTCAAACACCTTTTTTTCTCACTTTTTCTCTCATTCTCTCACCCATTTCCGAAACCCTAGCCCATAAACACTTGATTCCTCTTGATTTCTACCAACATTCACCATAGATCTTCAAAGGGGGTTAAAGAACAAGTCTAGATCTAAAGTTCTACTGATTATTTTGTCATCTTTTGATGTTTGGAGTTGGGTATTCACCATTTTCCTTCAATCTTTTGTAGGGGGTACTTTTAACTCCTTATATCTTTGATTTGGAATGTGTATGTGGTACTTTCATTATAGTTATATAGATATTTAAAAGTGTGAGAATTGATGTGTTATCTAGTGGGTTTTGGCTAAAAATGAGGGGTCATTCCTTGTAAATTTCTTAAGGGATTTGTGTTTGGTGTTGACAATTATGTTATAGATGATGAGAATTGACTTTTAAATGCTTTAAAAGCCCTATTTTTTTTTTTTTAAACCCTAATTTTCAAAGTTGTCCAACAAGGGGATTTTGGTTCAATTGGCCTTCTAATCATGAATTTTGAGGTATTGACTTGATTATTATGTTGAAACATGAAATGTTGGGAACTTCTTACGAAATCTTGAGATGATGATGGGTATGACTTGAGGAATTAACTCAATTAGAAATGTTTAAATTGTTGGATTGTTGTGAATCAAAATCACCCTAGGGGAAATTGAGTTTTGTGAACTCATATATCATATGCATTCATTAATTATACCGTGACTTGGAATTGTCAATATTTGGAACATATTAGAAGAGGGTTAAATAGCGTATGAGTCTTGATTGTGAGTTGGGTCTTGATTTGAGTTGTGTTATGTATTTGGTACGCGCGTGGGGAGTCAAGATGCCCAATTGCCCTATGTTGTGCTTATTGCTGGATGACTGTAGGAAATGTTTTAGGGTGTCCATGAAAGTCCCGTTTTTAGAGTCGGCGAATATGGAAAACATTATTTTGTGTGTCCATGTGCCAACTGTTTATAGAGTTGGCAAATATGGAGGAATGAGGTGTTAGGTGCACAATGTCTCGCCATTTCTAGAGTCAACAGATGTAGGATTGTATTTTCTATGTACTTATATGTATGTATTTTCGTACTTGCAGTTTATGGCTCTTGTAACTGGACATCATAGTGTATTTATACCCCATGATTGTGAAAATGAATAAATTAGTCACGAACAATGTTTAATCTGATCTCCAAAGTTTTACAAAGGAACGAACATGGGTTTTCTCATCTATTGAATTGCGGATCATATGTATCTCAGTTAATTATATAATCTGTTAATTGTATTTCCTACTAGGCAATTGCTTACCCCAAAACTAACAACCTTTCAAGGAATGATATAGACGCGTAACCAAAGTGACTAACGTAGAGAAGTAATTATGGATGAGAGTACATAGGCTCCTTTTTGTGCTAAGTGATGAAGCCATGGGCTACTTTTGTGTAGAGTTAGAACTCCATCTTTTGTGTACTCAAGGAAAAATCCTTGAAAGATGTAAACCCTTAAGGCATTTTGTTTGTATCATCTCCTATGCTTTGAACTTGTGATTCATTTGATACCATGTTTAAACAATGATGTAACCATATTAATAGTTCAAGGGAGAAGAGAAGACTTTGATACACGCAACAGATTATTTAAAGTTTTGCATTATCCTTATTTGTCATGATATTCTTGAATTAGCATCATAAGTGGCGGTGAAATATCAGGGCGTTATAAAGTGAGAAAGTCGTTGAGATTGGCTGTGACTCGCCTCTTCATCTGCTTCAAAGGCTGTCTATTCAAAAGCATGTTGTTCTTCAGATCTAGGCGTATGTGGGTTAGATCTTGCCTGATTTAAGCTTTCTATGTTTTAGATCGGATAAAAAATATACAGATCTAATGGTTTGGATTAACAAAATATACAAATCTAAGCTTTCTATGTTCCTGATTTGGTGGACTCGATGAGGAGGATAATGGTGCTGGTTATGATTATACTGAGTTTGAGGATGAAGACATCAACAAAAGAGTATTGTAAATGGGCTTGAGATTAAATAGAAAGTGGGGTATGGAACAATGGTTCTCTAATTGTCATGGTCAATGATTGATCTTTAAGAGACCTACTTGATCGATCGTTGCTTTGCAGTGGTGCCCAAGTCTTAGAGAGAAGATATTGAATGTGAGGGTTGCATTAGAGGGAGAGGGAGAGAGAGAGAGAGAGGGCCATAAATATTTGAGATCAAATAGAAAGAGGCATCAACAACCATTGTAGTTTTTCTTACAAATTTCAAACCAAAGAAAATTTTAAAAAATTGGTATTAAGATTGGGTGGAGATCGTCTATAGGCAAGTCTGATAATTTTGTAAGAAAAATTGAACAGATTAGAGAGATGAAGCCTAGATCAGAGAGAGAGAGAGAGAGAGAAAGAGAGCTTGGTCTTGTGTTCTTCATTTTTGACAGATAGATTTAAGGGCAAACTTCACTTTACCCCCGTGGTTTAGGCCATGTGTTTACCCTCCTAACGTTTGGAAATGACCACATAACCCGCATGTAGTTTGTGGAGCAAAACGTACCATTTGCTTTTCCGTCGAAGTTAACTGAAAATGACATTGACATGTTGATTTGATGATTAAGCCATTCTTTAAGACACAAATACCCTTTTCATATCTTTAAATTTACAAAAGAATGCCATTGTTCTTTCTCTTGATTTTTTTTTTTGATACAGATCTTTCTCTCTCTATTCTTTCTGTCTAATTTTACTTTTTATTTTTTATATAGATCTTCCTCTCTATTATATACTATCTCTCTTTCTCTTTCCCCTTCTAGTTCTCTTTCTGATATCTCCATACACACATTTTATCTTGTGAATGAACTTTGAATTTGTGAATTTTTTTTTTTGTTCTGCTATACATGGTGTATGTATATATACATGTATGCATATATATATATATATATGTATGTATATGTATATGTATTTATGTATGTATTCAACCTAACACCACCACTAATTTCAATTATTGCATTTTTTTGTATGTAATTTTTAATGGAAAACATTTCTGTATTTAATATAATGTATCACTATGATTTTTGTATTCAATTTCCACATTTTTTGAATTCAATCTTAATGAAAAGCACACCACTACCATTTTTGTACACAAGGTATTCTTATTAAAATAAAAAAAAACTACACACACACATATGTAAAAATATATACGAATATACTATTAATATACCAAGTTATGTATTTACGAGCAAACTAGTAGGGTGTTCACGACTGTACAACCCACTAGCAAGGGAAGCTATATGGTCATGCATGAATTGAATCTTTAATTACACACAAATCTCATATGGGTCTCAACAAAAAGTTATGTTTCATGGCCTTTTCAAATCTGAACCACCAATCTCCCTCATCTTTACTTTTCCTCTAAAGCCCTCTGCTAATCTTCTTTTTCTCTCTCTAAATTTATCTATTCTCTCTCTAGAATCTACGAAAGGATTGTAGGGGTTGGGGTGGTGAAAGGAAGGCGTGTGAAAACTTTTAAGGGTTGTGTTCTCATTAGTGGTTATAATGAATTTTGCTTGCATAATTTAGAATGGAATTTGCTATAGTTGGTAGCTATGGAAGGAAGAAGAAAGAATATATATATATATATATATATATATATGTAGGTCTAATTCAGAGAGAGAGAGAGAGAGAGAGAGAGAGAGAAGAGGTCATAAAAGTCAATTTCTATGTTCATTTAACATAAGTTAGTTTGCGTTTTGGTCCACAAACCATGTAGGGGTTATGTGGTCATTTCAAAGGTTAGGGGGATAAACTGCACATTACTCAAACTATAGGGAGGTAAAGTGAAGTTTGCCCTAGATTTAATTTGGTCTTGTGTTCTTCAATTAGTGAAGCCATTTCTCTGCAAATCTCTCTTCTCTTTTCTATCTGTTTTCTAATTCTTCAACAGATAATGTTAAGAGAGAATTTGAACAGATAGATTATTTGAACGTATAATTCTAATAGATAGGAATTTTGAACCTATAATTTCAACAAATAGGAATAGATAAATTTTTTGAACAGATAATTTCAACATATATATTTTTGAACAATTTTAACAGATAAATTAAAAAAAATTATATATAAAAGTGCTAATTTGGAAAGAAAATGTCTTCCAAAACAACAAAAAGTACTTTTCACCACAATATTTCTCAAAACATGTACTTCTCACCAACAAAAAATATTTAGTGGACCCAACGCCTAAAGCAATCCTTATATTAGATTTATCACCAATTTTTTCTTTTTTTAATTACAATATTTTGTATATATACTTTTTTGTTTTTATGTTATGGGAAGTAAGTATTGTTATTAAGAAATAAAAAATGTCAAAATATTTATAATTTCAATGTATCTTTTCTTTTTACACATTGTAAAATATTTTCATAATATAGTTTATACATATATATATATATATATTTATATAGTCATGTTATGGTACACAACCTCAAAATATTATTAAAATAATATATAACATATGTAAATTATAATATTTGTGGTGTTGATTATCATAAATGTCATAACCAAATCCTTTTCAATAATAAAAAAAATTAAGCGATAACCAAATATCACAAAAGGTAGAACCAAAGATTTTTTGAATCATAACTAAACTAATGTCATAACTAATATAATTAGGCTTGGTTTGGAAACACAATAAATAAGCCAACTATTGGCTTATTACCTTATTTCAGTCATATAATCTCTCTATTTTTCTACACATTTTTTTACAATAAAGTCAAAATATAAATTATATCCAAAACAACTCTAAATCATAATTAACACAATAATAAATTATAAGTGAAGTTTCACGAAAATTACATGTGGAATATACAGTCCACATAGAATTTCTCATTTTTACTTATGTTTCAATAAGGAATGTTGGCTTACTCAAACTAAAAAAACATAAAAAAAATAAAAAATAAAATATCATTTTTGAATGATGACGGATGAGGATGATGGAAACCACGTTCCCACCTTGTTTTTCTGAGGAATTTCTGCATTAGACAGAGAACCGGCCCCCCGCTCCATATTATGCCCACCTGTCTTCCCTTATCTGATCACAACAACATCATCATCATCATCATCATCTTTTTCTTCTAGTTGTTTCTGCAAAACATCACATTTTCACAAGACATCTGAAAATAACAATTATAATTATTTTTTAACCAAAAAAAAAAAAAAAATACACTAGTTTTTCTTAAAATTAGACAGAATAATAAGAAAATTTACAATTTTAATATAATTATACGAACATTTTTTTAGTAAAAGATTATTTGAGTTGATCTAAATAATTATATATATATTTTTATTTTTGGCAAAAATATGTATAGAAAAATAGATAGGTAATGTGACCCAAGTGCACTTGTTTAAAGAATGCTAAACAAACTCTAAAATTAAAGATATTAATATCAATGCAGATAATATAAAAAATATAAATATATACTAGATAAAAAATATATAATTTAATATAAAAGATATGACAATATTATTATTTTTTTTCTATTTATACTATTACTTTTGATGAAATAAATATCAATTATTACATGAATTAAAATTTTAAAAGAGTTCTGTCGAACTTGTAAGATTTATTATGGCTATCCATATTAATAAAGAACTTCGTCCACCTTTGAAAGTTAATTTTATCCTTCTATTTTGTTTGGTCTTTATAATTGATGTTTTGTCATTTTGTAGCTTCATTTTGGGAGAATTTACCACACAATGCTACTTTTAAAAAGTTATTCATGGCACAAATTATAATTTTAATAATTAATATTTATAAAAATTATTTATCTGTAATTATTATTTTTAAATTTAACTTGAACTAAAATTTTTCCTTCATTTTGTAGTTTGATGTGATATTTTTAGTCTTGATGTATGTTATGTAATTGGAAGTGTCTAGAAACCTATCCTTTCTGGGTGAGTGATTGCATGATGGAGATTAATTTGTATAATATAGAATCTATGTAGGGTTCATATGTAGAATAAATCTAAATTACAATATGAAGATTATGGATAATTTCTGGTTGATAAGGGTGGGTCGTAATATTACTGTATGTAATTTATGATATTATTACATATTTTGTAGTTAAAAAATTCTTAGATAAAAAAATGTGTAAAATTATTTAAAAAATGCGTGGCACTATCACAAAATGTGTAATTTCATTTTTAAATTACAAATTGTCTTAACTCTTACCAAAAAAAAAAAAGAAAAAAAAAAAGAAGCTAATATTTATCTCAAAAATATATAGCATTTATCACAAAAATATGTAATAAAGTGCATACGACACACCTTTTAAAGGGTGTATACCACAACATTACTCTATTTTGATTGACAAATCAGATGGATGACCACATCCTTTGTCACATACGGTGGGAAAATTTATTAAAATTGATTTAATATTATATGTATGCTATTTTTTTCTCACTTTAAATATCATTAGGATTTGTTTGAGATGTGGATTGACTTTTTGACTATTTAGCCTGGGGTTAAAAAGTCTCGTTTAAGATAATTTTTTAGCTTTTTTGACTTTTGTGAGAGAAAAAAATGAAATGAGTATGGTTTGAATATAACATTTTGTCATATTAACTTTTTAGTCTATTTTGCCGTTTTGTGGCTATTTTAGCCCAAACCATATATGCTAAATGAAGGCTTAATGTCTATCAATAAATATATATATAGTATTATTTTTTTATTTATGAGATATGATACAATGAGGTTATTAATAAGATTGTGAGGGATGAAGTTATACAATAAGATTAGATACGATGATACTACTCATAAGATTGTGAGTGATAAAATTATACTACGAGATTATTGATAAGATTATAAGGGATAAAGTTATTAGATGGAATTAAAATTTATGAGATAAATAAGATGAGATTATTGATAGGATTGAAAGGGATAAAGTTATACTATGAGATTAAATGAAATAAAAATTAGATTGGATATATGCTAAGGATCATATATAGGATTGTGAAATATATGACTATAGATAGGATAAATAATTGGCTAGAATGAGTGAGATATATTTGCTTAGGATGAAATAAAAAGATATAATTATTTTTGAGTGTTTGATGAAAAAATTAAAAATATGGATACTACCTATGGTATTATTTACTTCTCTTATTTTTCTGTATTTATTTCTTTATACCAGTACTAAAATTATCCAAAGACAGTTGTAGCTAGCTTTTCGTGCTACTCGGAGGCATTTAGTCTTCTTGGATACGATAGCCCCACAGTTCGGACTCCCGTGGTTCTGAATCTAGTTTCACAAGTGCAATGTGAAATAGAAAACAAATGAGAGTCCAAATCCAACAAATCTTTAGAAAATCCATTAATTATCAGAGATGCCAAAAATGGACAGCATTGCCAGATTTCAGAGTCGCCACCTAAATGTTTTTGGAAAATTTAGGAAACCCGTGACTCATGCCAAAGGCCACTTCTCCGTCGTAACCAAAATTGTCTCAGTTCGGGAACTTAGGTATGAGAAGGGAATGTCATGAATTGAACACCCCCCTCACTTGATCAAAGATCGGCTTCTACTAATCATGATGTGATTTTTATCAACATTATATGCTCTTGCTTTGATTTTATTACGCTAACTTACTATGTGAGGCATACAAGTATACACTGTTTCGATTGCTTTGGAAATGACTTGATTTTATGTGAGTTTTGTTAAAAGAGTTTTGAGTGGACATAAAAGGAAAGAAATGAGCTCGTACGTACATTTGACCAAAATCATCCCCAAATGCAAGTAAAATAACATTCATTCGCATGCATTCAAACTGTTCATTTCGAGTAAGCACGTAGCCTCATGGTAAAATGCTAAGCATGGCAAAAATCACACGCATGAATGTGCTAAAGCCAAAATACTCACCTAGTACTCCGAGGTAAGCCAAAGGAAAAGAAAGTGATTAGAAAAAAATGTATGACCCTAACAATGTACATGATTAATGCAACGCATACAAGGATGCAACTACTAGGTTCGGCTATTTAACATGTCACATGGATTAACTCAAAGTATGCGATAACGCACATATTCAAGAAAATAAGAGATGACAATAATCAAGAGTGATGAACCGAACCTTATGTATGCAAAAATGGATACAAAGCATGGCAATGATATGAAATGAAAGCATGACACTATATGCAACCACGGTAAACATATAAATAAAAAGGAGAAAGAAATGGGGATTGGAAGACATACAAATATTATAGATTTTCCCTCGCACAAGAGGGTCCGAATGACTATTACAAACACAAATGAATAAACTAAATTAACTAATTATTACAAGTCTAAATGAAAGCAAAGCAACTAATTAATTACATATACGAATCAAAGCTACTAAAGGGGACTTGAACGGGAGGCGAGGAACCGCATGTGCGCAACCGAGAACACCCTCCAGAAACCTTTTTGTTTGCTACCTGAACCTGTTCTACTTACAGTCAGAAAATTGTTCTGTTTTGGCCTCAGGATCTACTCTGTTTGGCTGTAAAGCTACCATTGTCGTACAAAATGCTTGGCGGTCAGCCTGATAAGATGGTCAGCCGTACAGAATAATGGCCAGCTGGCCACTGTTTTTGAGGAATACCTTGCTGCAACAGAGCTATAACAGAGCAAGACAAAGTGTTTCAAGGAGATGTTTATCCTCTTTGCCCTTCCCTATCATGAAGATGTTCAAGGGAGGAGTAGATTCGATTCTCAAATCATCAATCATCACAAATTTGTTGTGTTATGATCTTAGAAACGATAGGACAAGAGTTTAATAAACGCAACAAAAGATAAACAATACCTCCTCCCTATGATGGAGTTACCTCAAGGGATGGGGTAGACTTGCCTCATGAATCATCGAACATCACTGAAATAGTATGCGATAATTCTAGAAGCAATAGATTCAGTATAACGTCCGACTGAACCTAACCAAACTTTATTATCATTTTACCTCTTTTTTACTCCAATTTTATTAGCCTTTTTACTTTACCTTTCCATTTTCCTTATCTTTTCTCATTTTTGGTTCAAAAGTGATGATTAAGTCCACTAAGTCCAAAGCAAGAAAGATTAACAAGCATGACAGATTAACAAGCATGACTTGACGTAAGAAATGAACTCTTCGACCCCTTTTCTAGGAGAGAAATTACAAAGGAGGAATCAAACTCATTTACAAGAGATAATGAATTCGGAGTCAAACCCGAAACCGATGATAATGACTCCAAATCCAAACCCAATAATGAGCTATAATGAATCCTTCCTTTATGATTTCAAAGGGTCTAACTAGAAAATTAGTCCGTTAAAAGTAACACACCGGTGATTGGAGGAGATGTCAAACAAGAGATTGTGCTTAGTGTAAGGAAAACGTGATGCCCTGGTAATGAACCTCCGAAGAGATTAAACCATTTAGCACAAGGAACCCCTCCCTTATACCAAGAACAATACCTCTCCATTTGATACAACCTTTGATCGAAAGAGTAAATGAAGAGGGAAGGTTACAGAGTATGAATGAAAAGTGGATGACTACAATGACATGAATATATACATGAAAGCTATAAAAATGAAAGAAAAGACTATCAACTCAAATGAATTGACAACTATGTCCTAAACACACCAAATCTGGGAGGACTTACAACAACACAACTATAGTATTCTAAGCATAACTTAACATATTAAAAAGCACCCAAACAACACAAAAACAGTGCTAAAAATCAAGTTTATGAGGTGGAAAAAGTGGGCAAAAGTGGAATAACACCAGGGGGTTTCCTCTAACCAACAAGCCTAAGGAAGGGTGGCTAACCCCTCCCCTTTTTTTGACTTTAAATCACATATTTCAGGCCTCAAAACACTCAGAAAACAACAAGTAAATATAAGAAAAAGAGAGGAAATATGGTTAAAGAGTTCAAAGATTACCCTTTGAAAGACAAGATGTTCTTCTTAGTTCACAAACGACACTCTTAACACTCTCTAGGGTCTGAAATTATCTTTAAGAACCTCAACAAAAGCTTCAAGTTTAAGCTTATAAGGTGTATGTATTGTGTATGTAAATTGCAAGAGGGTAGAGAAGATGGTTGGGCAAGCTATAGGCTCTTGGAGAATTTTTCTAACCCCAAACCATGAGGGGGGCCTTATATTTATAGAAAAATAGGTTCTTATATCGAAAATATTTGTATCAAAGACAGCTGGCCAAAGCATGTGCATGGGAGCAGCTGGTAGCTATGAAAATATCTGTTACACTGAACATGGCCAGCCAGCCATGAGGAGGTACGGGCGGCCAAATGAAAATGGCCTGCCGACCATTTGCTGGCCAGCTGTTCTTTGAGTAGTCGGGCTAAAAAAAAATAAGGTTTTGGTCCAAAGGGGGGGCAAGGTTTCGGTTTTAAAGCTTGAAACCGAAACATTTTGCTGAAGATTTTGAACGATTGCAGAGCATAACATTTCATCACTGAGTGTTCAGAGTGTGGCACCCAAGTCTTAAGGGTGGTCAAAATCGGGTGTCTATAGTTACCCCTTTTTGACAGAGCTCGAACTCATGAAATGACGCGAGTGAATGTCAAAGCCCGAAGATGACCCTTTTGACAAGGCCGTAAGACTTGGGCACACAAACAAAATTTAAATGCAATTGGTTGAACTCGAAATTAGTTTACATATCCCTTTGCAAGGAATCAAAGGTACGTAGTTCAAGTGCAAATTGCAAATGATATGCCCATGAATACACTTGGGAACTGAACTTACACACTTCACGAAGCCGATTATTTTTGAAAATCCATGATTATGCAACATAATGCAATGAGTAATAAATAGATGACAACATATGGATGAAACAAGCCTCATGCCTAGATTAAAACAAGTCCATCCGTGTCTCACTTGGAAATGAGTAAGCAAACATCAATTCCAAACACGTTTCACGCGAAAGGAGGAAAGACGGTGTAACCAACAGACGTATCTAGTCGTATATCATACAAAGAGAGGGAAGGTTGTAACTAGGTAAATTAACATTCTGACGCCTTTCACGTGAAAAGAGTACAAAGGTAGCGTAACCAACAGGTATATTTAATTGTATCTCATACGGAGAGAGGGAAGGTTAGTGAAACTACGCTTCCCGTAGAAAGGGTGAACAGATGCAAGCCAAACCACACTTCACGTGGAAAGGGGAAAAGCTCCATGCCAAATACGCTTCGCGCAGAAAGGGTGGAGGGTGCATGCCAAACTAAGCTTCGCGCAGAAAGGGTAAAAGCTCCATGCCAAACTACGCTTTTTGCAGAAAGGATGGAGGGTGCAAGCCAAACTACACTTTGTGCAGAAAGGATAAAAACTCCATGCCAAACTATGCTTCGTGCAAAAAAGGTGGAGGGTGCAAGCCAAACTACACTTTGCGCAGAAAGGGTAAGGGGTACAAGCCAAACTATGCTTCACGCAGAAAAGGTAAAAGTTCCATGCAAAACTACGCTTCTCGCAGAAAGGGTAAGGGGTACAAGCCAAACTACGTTTCGCGCATAAAGGGTAAAAGCTCTATGCCAAGCTACGCTTTGCGCAAAAAGGGTGGAGGGTGCAAGCCAAACTACGCTTCGCGTAGAAAGGGTAAGGGGTACAAGCCAAACTACGCTTCGCGCAGAAAGGGTAAAAGCTCCATGCCAAACTACATTTCTCGCAGAAAGGGTAAGGATTACATGCCAAACTACAATTCGAGCAGAAAGGGTAAAAGCTCCATGCCAAACTACACTTCACGCAGACAGGGTGGAGGGTGCAAACCAAACTACGCTTCGCGAAGAAAGGATTTAACAAGGATGCAAGTAACAAGATGATACATGGAAGATACACATGAGTGCGATACAATTTCTGTGATTTATATGAAATGTGATGTGATGCATATTCCATGCAATGTAATAAAGAAGATAAACAAAGTGGTGCCATTGGAAGCACCTCATAAGGAACATGGCAGAGAACACCCTACCATGCACAGGGATATGCCATCACATACCCCAAGATTTACATGTCCTGACGAATGGAAACCGCTCGGGAACATGTTTCACATGTCTTGAGATAAGCTCGGGGGACAATAATCCTAATCGCTCTTTGGCCTGAAAGGATAGATAGTACAAGGTAATGCATGATGTAAATGGATGTAATGGATGCGATAAACAAAATGGCAATGTAGAGGATGATGTCTAGATAGATGGAAAGTAAAGCGGTGCTTTTTGAAAACACCTCATAAAGATCTCTATTCCAACTCAGACTTATAATTCGGAGGTCCTCAAATGCTTAGAAAAGGATACAACTTGGTCAAGCTTAAGATCGGGGCACTTTCACACTTCGAAGAAATGACAGGACTTGGAACGGTGCATCCGGAATGCAATCTCAAAATTTTTTGAGGCTGAAGCAAACCCAAATACTTCAATTTTCCTTGTTAGGATGAACACGAGACCCTCCATGCACAGAATAAATAAGATCTCAACAAGAACACATCAGGACCACTTGAAGAATCGGCAGGGAAAATAAAGCGGTAGACCGGCAAAAATGTTGGACGGCCAGCCACCCAACCTGTTTCGGGGGCAGTTTGGGGTTTTAACACCAGTGGGTCTTTAAACCACAAGTTAAGCCTCATTTTTCATACACCTTGCATCCGAAAATCACCTCCCTCTCTGTTTAATCTCTCTCTCTCTCTCTCTCTCTCTCTAGATTTTCACTTTATTCACGTTACCCAATGACCCATGTAAACTTTATTCGCGAAACCCATTTGGCCCTCTTTGTTTTGAACCGATTGAATTTTGATTCGGTTGAGTTTTTGGGTTTCTCATTATTTTTTGCTTGTTTCTCACGGGTGTTCCTTGGTTTCCGTGTACTCATCTTGTATTTTCACTTTTTCCTTCATTTTCTCTCTCCTAGGGCTTGGTTTTGGAGTTTTTGGGTTTCTCATTATTATTCACTTTTTCCTTTATTTCTGCCTGACGCGGGTGGAAAGGATTCTATAATAGAAGAGGCTGACAGAGCGTCAAAGGACATTACTACGAACATTGTTGCGGAGGAGATTTACCCTTTAGAGCTTGAGCCCGAGCTACCACCACTGAGGGTGAGGCCATTCGACCTAGCTGCCTACCACCTACGCACGCATGCAATGGCCCCCGATGGGATGTTGCTATTTGAGGACTTTGCCCCGGGTATGCCCGATAACTTCCTTTTTAGCGAGAGAGCACCTCGCACCTCTCCCATGACGCTTTTGAGGTAAGAAATTTTGCTTCTTTTCATGCATTTTTCTTTCTTTGACATTTATTTACAACCCTTTATCTTGCCATGCATCTAACAAATTATTCTTTCAACATAAGGTGACGCCTATGTCTAGAGAGGTTACGACACAGTGACCGCGAGGGACTGGTATCAGGAGCTCTCCACTCGAGTCTAAGAGATGGTTGATGAGGCAATTCTGTTCTGGGCTCTCACGGCTCTAGGCGAGCCGGCCCTTGCTCGGCGCCTTGGAGGAGAGGTGGTGGGACACCACCAACTCCTTTCACTTCTCCACTACCGGAGAGATAACGATGACGCCCTACAGTTTCTCCATGATCACGGAGCTATGAGTAAGGGGTGATCCAATATCCTTCGATCTTGACATAGGCCAGTGGCGAGCCGCCTGGATCCATCTTTTGGGAGCACGCCCTCTATTGGATAGGCCATCCATGGTGAGGTACAGCTGGTTCTCTGACCACTTCCATGAGAGCCAGCTAGAGACTGAGGAGTAGATGGAATAGTTGACCCGCAGATTCTTGATCTATCTCCTCGGTACCACCTTGTTCGCAAATAGGTGGAACACTGTGGGCTTGTATCTGTTGAGCGTTTTGGTGGTGTTGCCCCTTGTGTGTTACTATAACTGGGGTGGCGCTGTCTTCGTTACCTTGTATGGCTACATGAGCTCCGATTCTCACAAGAAGGGGAACATGGTTAGAGGCTACTGGAGAGCCTGTGAGGTATACCCTGAACGTCTATTTCAATTTTTGTTTATAAACCATGCTTTTTGCTTTACATTTTCTGCCTTTATTTTTGTTTGCAACCTGTTAACACACAAACTGTTCTCTTCTTACAGCTCTGGGTATACGCCTACTTTCCCGCTCTTGCCACGGTTCCGAGAGATGAGGTGGCAGCGGCTGTGCCTCACTCGAGGTTGTATGATGGCAGGCTCTACCCTCGCTACCACAGTGTCACAACCTTCGCCTACTATCTCCGCTTCTTTGATACAGTGACGGCACATGAGGTAATCTGAAACTCATACCCATTCCATTCCATCTCTACTGATTTCATTCCATACTCTGACAACTGACAACAACTACAAATGCCAATTCTCTGTTTGTAGGTTACATGGCAGCCATGGGTGGTCATGCCTGTAGGGACACGGGATGAGTACGCTAGGTCTTGGGATACCTCTCAGTTATGGACTCTATTGGAGGGTTCTTTCTGCCAGACCTAGTACCTGGGGTGGCGTTTTGTATGCCAGACCCTGGGCCTACCCAACCCTATTGTTCCTACTCCCCCTCGGCTATTTATGAGCACCTCCAATAGTCTTCCTGTCGAGGCTATCGTGTAGTTTATAGCAGGGCAGGATGCTAATCTGTTCTGGAGAGTTGGGGACTACGATGCCTTCATCAGAACCCACCTTATGCCGTCTCTGACTAGAGCCCGCGCAGGTGGCACTGCAGATGTACCCTCTGCCAGAGGTGCTGCTCGTGCTGTTGAGCTTGATGTTAGAGGGGCTGCTTCTTCCATTCATGTAGCCGGTCTTCCCGTGATCTCGACCACGATCACATACTAGTGACCGAATGTGACAACCCACCAAAATCCGATTGAGTACCCGGAGCAGCGCAAGTACATTAGGGACCCCAACGTGTAGCAGGCATGAAATTTGTCTTGCAGTTTTTATTTCATATTCTCTTTTTTGTATACTGATGTTTAAACTCACTTGTAGGTGCCGGTGGGTTACGTAGACGACCTTCTTCAGTTTGTCGACTCCTTAGTCCAGCTGGTACAGAAGAGGGAGGCCCTGCTCGCCTACCACGGTCATTAGGTACCTCATTTTTCTCATCGGTCATGCACTGATTTTCTTTTTCCATATTCATACTACTTATGCACAAAACCATATTGATATTCTGTTTTGCAAACTCTTTTAGTCTTCGCTTGCACCAGCGACCTCTGTTGCATATCTTCCAGCTGTGGGGAGGGGAGATAGACGGGCCTTGCACATAGTAGAGGTGAGGGCAGAGGTAGAGGTAGGGGTAGAAGTGCCCAGAGCCAGAGCCGGAGTTAGAGTAGAGATAGCGAGTCCCAAGTGTAGGGGGCTTCTTCGTCCACTAAGAGGAATTTGACCAGCGAAGCTACTGAGACCAGAGACATCGAGGAGATCGTGAGTGAGCACTCCGAGTGTGAGGATGGGGATGATGATTCTGGCTCAGAGTCACATTCTTCTGGTGATAACGGTGCTGACGATGATAGTAATCCCAAGTCTTGTCCTCGAAAGAGGACGAAGAGGGCTTCCTGACGCACCTAACTGGGTGGACATTGCTTTTGCACTTTTCTTTTTTCTTTTTTCTTTTCTTTTGCTTTATAGTACAAAAATTGTAAAGCTTTAGATAGGTTCTCTACTTTTTGCTTTTGAAAACTTGTATTTTCTCTTTTGTAAGAATTATGATTGGGGTCAAACCCTGTAGTTTATAAAAGAAGGAATTTTTGCTTTGCATAGCGTCTCGAGAATGGCACAACACTCGTGTAAAAAATGATAGTATCTGAATTTGAAACCGAGAATGATCAAATTTGAATGAGTTCTTAATCGGATACCAAGCCTACAACCGACCAAAATACAGAAAATGACTCAACAAAGAAAAAAAAACAAAATAAAAACAACCTATATACATCTATTCACACTTGCTAGAAACAAAAGACTCAAAACAAGACTCGAAAACAAAGAGGGCAGACATAATACTGCTGCTAAGCTGTTTGGTCAGCATATTTGGCTGGTCGGCCAATGAAATGTACATCTAGCAGGTGAAGTGGCCGGCCGGCCAAGACCTGTGGCTGGACAGCTGGCAACAACTGTCAACCACTCACACACCTTTATCTTCTATAAAGGTCTTCTTTTGCTACTTCTACGATCAAAACATCATCTTGTTGGTAGTTTTCTCTGAAAATGGAGATTTTCCTTGTTGAGAAGCTCAAAGATTGGATAGCCACTTTGGACGGCACGGAAAAGGTAAATTTCAACGGCTTCGGCATAAACGCCCTTTTTTCCTTGAGCCACACTTCGCTTTGTTTTCCATTTCTCCACGTTGCTGCCTGCTGTTGGAACCCAATTACTCATGTATTTTGCTTCGGATCACAAGAGATATGTCCCACTCTTGAGGAGTTTCAAGTGTTAATAGAGTCCTGGCGCAATGAAGAAATTATGCCTCAACCCCTTTTTGGCCATGCTTGGGCTTTTGAACAAATATGCGGCCTCTCTTTCAACAAGGCTAGGTTTTTGGCTCATGATAGAGAGTTGAACATTCTTGACCTGATTCACCATTTTTCTGATATTGGAAATAGGCGTGATCTTCTTTGGCGAGGCCATTGCCAACATGCTCTCTGCATATGTTTGCTCGCCCATTATCTTCTTGCCTCTAGTGGTAGTAGTGTCAGCATTTGATTGATTGAAGTGGCTCAATGCCTCAATGAGGGCCAAAGCTGTATTAGCTTGGCACTGGCCGAAACCTTAATGGGTTTAGATACTTTCCACCGGTGAGAGACTTCTCAGTTTTGCAGGGAGTCCACTACTTCTTCAGGTGTTGTTTCCCATCCTCTCTCATTTTTGATTTCTCATATCACTTTTGGCACTCAGTCTCTTTTTTTTTTTTCTCAAAGCCCTTTCCTTATTTTTTCTCTCAACGCACATCTCTCTATTCTTTAATCTCTCTTATTATTTTATCCCTTCCTAGGTGTGGTTGATAGATAGGCTGAAAGTGGTGGATCCTTGCCTCGAGTATTCAGCCAGATTATACTTTCCGTAACTTGTGAGCTTTCCCACAGAGGTGTTATGGTGTGACTGGATGTGCAGTAGATCTGTGACTGACATCGCTTGGCGATGCCCCTTGCTTAATTTGTCCAAGATGAGCTACAGCATGTCTTGCCAACCAGCGTATACGGTTGATTGACCTTACACACTGTGTTTTCTACTTCCTATTCCGGTTCAGACGCCAGTTTAGGCGTGATCAGACTCGTCAAGATGAGGGAGTCGAATACCTTGCTTCATTTCTAGTTCGTGCTTCGTACTTGGCTCAATATCTTGTTGATTGGAGGATGGGAGTGGTTTTGGCCCCTGCTGCTAGCTTCAGTTGTGCCCTTTCTGGCGAGTGCTTGGCTTGGCTTGAGGATGAGACACATGTTAGGCCATCCTTGGCTGCAAAGACTTCTGCAAGTGTGGGCAAGTGGTAGAGGACCACTACTCGACTCATATGTGCCCCTAGTTTATGACTTTGACTTTTCTTTTCAAGTTTTTTTATGATGTAAAAGCAATTTTGGTTTAACCTGAGAGTTGGAGGATGTACTTGTGTTGAAATCATTTAATTAAAATTGTGAGTACTGAAAAGTTTCCTTTTTGGTCAAAAGAATGGGATGTGTTGCAAAAAGTAAAATTTTGAGAAAATCAAATTCATTAAAAGTTTCCAAAACAATTTTCGTGAATAGTCAGTGTCAGATACACATGGAATCAATCCTTAAGACGTACAACCTTGAATCAAAAAGATTATAATTGCCTGTAATTACATTCACCTTTACTGTTGTTCTACTCCTTGCTTCATCTTGCAACTAACCTTTTTGCCAAATGGAGGTAAAACAACCAAGCCAACAAATGGTGAGATGGACTGATCAAACAATTGATAGGACAGTTAAGTTGAAAATGGTTAGGGCCGAACTTCAAGATGAAGTTGCCTACGTATCCCAAAGATGGGAATAAGGCCTTATGTAGTTCAGTAAAGGTTCACTCTAGTATTAACTCTTTCCTTTTGCGCTTTAACTTTTGACAAAGTTGCCCTTTCGGGTTTTCAACCTTGCGAGCTCTATTTTTATTATTGCCAATTTTTCATGCTCTAACTTTTGCCTAAGTCGCCCTTTTTGGTTTTCGACCTAGCGAGCCTCTCAAGGATAGTATTTCTTCAACTTGTCCGTGTTGATCGGTTGCGAGAACTCCAAGCCATCTAAATCCATGAGGATGATTACTCCTCCTGACCAGATAGATTTGTTGATGTAGGGACCAGTCCAATTGGGTCGGAACCTGCCCTTAGGGTCATGGATGGGAGCTCGATTGTCTTTGAGCACCATATCTCCTTCTTGTTGAAGGCCCTAGCGATTTTGCGCTGATATCCCTAGATGTGATATAACGCTTTCAACCTCCTCTCATCAAACAATATCAATTCTTTGAGCCTGTTCTACTACCAATCCACCACTACTATCTGACACTTGGCCATAATTCTCAGTGATGGTACTTCAACCTCGATCAGCAAAACAACTTCCATCTCATATAGCAAATAGTAGGGGGTTGCCTCTGTAGATGTGCGAATTGACGTTTTATAACCCCAGAGTACAAAAGGCAGTTTATCTAGCCAGTCCTTGTATGTTTCCACCATCTTTCACAGAATATTCTTAATATTCTTGTTTGCGGCTTCAACAGCTCCATTGGTCTATGGTCTATATGTTGATGACTTGTGAAAAACCATTTTGTATTTCTCAAGCAAATCCACTACCTCCTTTTTGAAGTGTGAGCCATTGTCCGAGATTATCTCATTTGGCACCCCATACTTGTAGATGATGTTGTTCCTAATGAACTTGGCTACATGCGACGCTTTCAACACAGAATACGACTGTGCCTCCACCCATTTGGTGAAATATTCAACTATTACTAAAATGAACTAGTGTCCATTCAAGCCCTTTGGCAAGACCGCTCCGATGCGGTCAATTCCCCAGACTGAGAAAGGCCATGGTGAAGTCATATTGTAGAGCTTTGACGACGGGATATTCATGCGATTGTCATGGATTTGACATTGTGGTATCGCCGAACAAAGTTGATACAATCATCCTCCATGGTTAACTAACAATAACCTTGCCTGAGGATTTTCTTGGCCAGCATCACACCATTCATGTGTGCTCCACATTCTTCTCCGTAGATGCCTCCATGAGACATTTTGACTCTTCTCCTTTGACACAAAGCTTGTGCATTTCCAGATGCCCTCTTTTGTATAATTTCCACATATGTTGAACTAGACGGCTAGATGCCGTATTTCCTGTTTATCCTTGGCATTTCCCTCTGGTAGATACGCATCCTTCTCCAAGAAGTTCCAAATGTCATGATACCAGGGGTTCTTGTCCTGAACCTCATCTATTGCAGCTATTGTCTCGTAAGTAGGCGCATACTTCTGTTCAATGATGATCGAATGCATCTTAACCCTGATCGATATGTCAACCATAGAGGATAGAGTAACCAATGCATCAACAAACCGATTGTTCTCTCTTAGCAAGTGTATAAATGTCAGTTTTTCAAACCCTGGAATCAGAATGTCCAAGGTCTAGTGATAAACTTTCATTTTCTCTTCTTTGATCTTCCAACCTTTATTGGCTTAAGAAACAACCAGGTTCGAGTCTCCAATGATGTCCAACCTTATTGCCCCTAGTTCTAGGGCGGCTTCTAATCCAGCAATACATGCCTCGTACTCTGCTTTATTGTTAGATACTTTGAACTCGAGTTTGAAAGCTAGGGTTATATGGGAATTATCGGGTGCTATAAGCAGCAAGCCTATCCCATAACCATATTGATTAGCTGCTCTATCAAAGTACATTTTCCACGTCTTCTCTTCTATCTACAAAATCTCCTCATCTAGGAACATGAACTCTATTTCTTTCTCTCTTTCCACTAGGGGGCCTGCCAGAAATTTCGCTACAACTTTTCCTTTGACCGACTTGACGTACTTGAGGTCAAATTCGGAGAGAAGAAGCAATCAACGAGCTAGCATACCCGCAAGTGCCGGTTTCTCAAAGAAATATTTAATGGGATCCAATCTCGAAACCAGATTTACAAAATGAGCTAACAAGTAGTGTCACAACTTCCTAGTGGCCCAAACCAAAGCTAAGCAAGCCTTCTCCAGAGGAGTGTAACGGGTCTCATAATCCAACATCTTTTTACTCAGATAGTAAATGGCCTTTTTTACCTTAGTTTCTGATTCTTGTGCTAGCATACATCCCATGGTTGACTCTGTTACCGACAAGTACATGATCAGTGGCTTCCTGGGCTCTGGTGGTGACAATAAAGGGGGATTCTGAAGGTATTGCTTCACTTGTTCGAAAGTAAATTGACATCGATCGTCCCACTGGAACTTCTTCACCTTTTTCAAGAGACCAAATAGTGGTTCATGAGTCAAGGTTAATTTAGAGATAAACCGTCTTATGAATTGTATTTTTTAGAGATACTCCCTGATCCTCTCAAAGAACTTCTCTAGCACGTTGTAGTGGCCTTCTCGCTCTTTGGATTTTATAATCATGTCATCCACATGCACCTTGACTTCTTTATGGATCATGTCGTGCAATATTGTGGTTGCAGCCTTCTGATATGTAGCCCCGACGTTCTTTAACCTGAATGGCATGACTCTGTAGTAGTAGGTACCCCATGACATGGTGAACACAGTCTTTTATTTGTCCTCAGGTTCCATCAAGATCTGGTTATACCCCGAAAATCCATCCATGAACGATAACAAGGCATGGCTAACTGTGAAGTCTACCAACTCACCAATGTGTGGCAACGAAAAGTCGTCCTTCAGACTAGCTTTATTCAAATCCCTAAAGTTGATGCAAACTTTGATTCTGTCATCTTTCTTCGAAACTAGAACAATGTTGGCCAACCAACTCGGATATTTAGACACCATCAAGAATCTTGCATCGATCTATTTGGTGGCTTCATCTTTAATTTTTAGTGCCCAATCTGGACAAATTCTCCAGAGTTTCTGCTTGACTAGTCGGGCCTCGGGGTCGAGAGGGATCCTGTGCTGTACAATCTCAAGATCAATTCCAGGCATGTCTTTGTAGGACCATGCAAAAACATCTTTGAAATCTTTTAACAAAGCGATTAAATGCTCGCGTTCCTCTGAAGACAACGTGGAACCATTCTGTACTAAGCGTGGATCTTTCTTAGTACCCACATTAATTGCAATGATCTCATCAAAGCGACTAAGCGTGCCTCTCCTCCTCTTGGTTAATCAAAATTTTCAAACCTCGAGGAATTTCTTCCTCTTCGTTTAAGTCAAAATTTTGAAAATCAATATCGTGTAGAAAATTAAAGGCATAGAGAAGTAAGCGAAGTCTACTGCATTCTCGTTGATAAAGCCAAGGTCCTCAATTACAGTTGACTCAAAAGAAACACTGAGAGAAGACCTAGACAAGACTTTGGCACTCGGGTTACCACCCCCAAAAGTACTAGACTCAAACTCCTTAAACTGACTCGAATCAGACTCTGACTCAACAGACTCAGTGGAATCAGACTCAGGCTCATCAACCGTAACTTTTTCCGCACTTTGCGCCATTATAGATCTAGGCAAGTCAGATATTGGTGAACTGAGTAGGTGGAAATGAACGGGTGACTGATGAGTGCTCTGTACTGGTGATAACTGCCTAACACTAGCTGACCGTCAATTAGATCTCAGATTTTGCAAAGCCTATTGGCGCGAGTCCATAAAACTTGGGGGATATCAAATCGCTCTAAAGCTATTATTTCAAGACTACCTAGCAAAAGAAATAAAGAAAAAGAAAAGCAATAATAAAAAATCAGACAACACCTCGGCCTAAATTTGAATAGATATGATCACAACTGTATGACCATATTCCCCACTAATAAAGCTGAATTCTACCCTCACAAACTAATACCGAACTGGTAATCTAAATTCAAGAACCCCTGTATAGATCCAGAGTATAGCATATAGTAGGTAAAGAGAGCCAAAACAACCCTATGAGGGGGTAGGGTTACCCTATCATAGCTTTGGCATGATCTAGTGTTTTCACTAGTTCAAACAAGCAGGATCACAAAATCTTGAATATGGGGTGAGCATCCTGTCCTATGTTGGAACAGTCACTAGGGCTTTACTATATGCATGAGACCAATTGGTTGAAAGGGTACCTCAGCAAGGTTACCTAATATACTTCTCACACCTAACATTGAAAAGTGAAAGGAGGATCAAACAGTACAGTGGTAACCTAGATCTAAGGGTTGTGTTCCCAACTTGACATTGCCGACGTCCAACCAGCTTTTTGGCAAGCCTCCGGTAAATCGTCCAAGATATTAAATGGTAAACATAGTGACTTAAGAGCACCGTGCAAAATGCAATGCAAAGAACATATATATGTCAATAAAATTTCACATTATGAAGTTCGAGTCAAGTTCTTTAAGTCCTTAGCAGAATCGCTAGAAATTGTAGCTAGCTTTTCGTGCTCTTCAGAGGGATTTAGTCTCCTTGGATACGATAGCCCTATAGTTAGGACTCCTGTGGTTCTGAGTCTGGTTTCACAAGTGCAATGTGAAACAGAAAACAAATGAGAGTCCAAATCTGGCAAATCTTTAGAAAATCCATTAATCATCAGAGATGCCAAAAATGGACTGCATTGCCAGATTTCAGAGTCGCCACCTAAATATTTTTGCAAAATTTAGGAAACCTGTGGCTCGTGCCAAAGGCCACTTGTCCGTTGTAACCAAAGTTGTCTCGGTTCAGGAACTTAGGTACGAGAGAGGAAGGTCATGAATTGAGCACCCCCCCACCCGATCAAAGATCGGTCTCTACTAATCATGATGTGATTTTTAGCAAAATTATATGCTCTTGTTCTGATTTTATTATGCTAACTTACTATGTGTGGCACATAAGTATAGACTATTTCACTTACTTTAGAATTGACTTGATTTTATGTGAGTTTTGTCAAAAGAGTTTTGAGTGCACACAAAAGAAAAGAAATGAGCTCGTACGCACATTTGATCAAAATCATCCCCAAATGCAAGTAAAACAACCTTCATCCATAGGCATTCAAATAGTTCATTTTGAGTAAGCATATAACCTCATGGTAAGATGCTAAGCATGACAACAATCACACGCATGAACATGTTAAAGCCAAAAATACTCACCTAGTACTCTAAGGGAAGCCAAAAAAGAAGAAGAAAGTGATTAGAAAAAATGCATGACCCTAACAATGCACATGATTAATGCAACACATACAAGGATGCAACTACTCGGTTCGGCTATTTAACATGTCATATGGATTAACTCAAAGCATGCGATAATGCACGTATTCAAGAAAATGGGAAATGACAATAATATCCAAGAATGATGAATTGAACCTTATGCATGCAAAAATGGATACAAAGCATGGCAATGAAATGAAATGAAAACATGACACTATATGCAACAATGGTAAGCGTATAAATAAAAGGGAGAAAGAAATGGGGTTGGAAACATATAAATATTACAGATTTTCCCTCACACAAGAGGGTCTGAATGATTATTACAAAAACAAATGAATAAACTAATTAATTAACTAATTATTACAACTCTGAATGAAAGCAAAGCAACCAATTAATTATATATACAAATCAAAGCTACCAAAGGGGACTTGAACGGAAGGTGAGGAACCACATGTGCGCAACTGAGAATACCCTTCTGAAACCTCTCTGTTTGCTGCTAGAACCTGCTCTATTTATAGGTAGAAAATTGTTCTGTTTTGGCCTCAGGATCTGCTCTATTTTGCTGTAAACCTACCACTGCCGTACAAAATGCTTAGCAAGCTGGCTTGATAGATGGTCGGCGGTACAGAATAATCGACATCTGACCAATGTTTCTGAGGAATACCCTGCTGCAATAGAGCTAGAACAGAGCAAGACAGAGTGTTTTCAGGAGATGTTTATCCTCTCTGCCCTTTCTTATCATGAAGATGTTCAAAGGAGGAGGAGATTCGATTCTCAAATCATCAATCATCGCAAATTTGTTGTGTGATGATCTTAGAAACGATAGGATAAAAGTTTAATAAATGCAACAAAAGATAAACAATACCTTCTCCCTATCATGGAGTTACCTCAAGGGAGGGAGTAGACTTGCCTCATGAATCATCGAATATTACTGCCATAGTATGCGATAATTCTAGAAGCAATAGATTCAGTTTAACGTCCAACTGAACCTAACCAAATTTTATTATCTTTTTGCCTATTTTTTACTCCAATTTTATTGGCCTTTTTGCTTTACCTTTCCATTTTCTTTATCTTTTCTCATTTCCTGTCCGAAAGTGATGATTAAGTCCACTAAGTCCAAAGCAAGAAAGATTAACAAGCATGACTTGACCTGAGAAATGAACTCTTCGGCCTCTTTTCTATCGGGGAAATTACAAAGGAGGAATCAAACTCATTTACAAGCGATAATGAATTCGATGTCAAACCTGAAATGGACGATAATGACTCCAAATCCAAACCCAATAATGAGCTATAGTGAATCATTCCTTTATGATTTCCAAGGGTCTAACTAGAAAATTAGTCCCTTAAAAGTAATGCACCGATGACCGGAGGTGATGTGAAACAAGAGATTGTGCTTAGTATAAGGAAAATGTGATGCCCTGGTAATGAACCTCCGAAGAGATTAAACCATTTAGCACGAGAAACCCCTCCCTTATACCAAGAACAATACCTCTCAATTTGATACAACCTTTGGTCGAAAGAGCAAAGAAAGGAGGAAGGTTGCAGAGGATGAATGAAAAGTGGATGATTACAATGACATGAATATATACATGAAAGTTGTAAAAATGAAGGAAAATACTATCAATTCAAACGAATTGGCGACTATGTCTTAAACACACCAAATCCGGGTGGACTTACAACAACACAATTATAGTATTCAAAGCATAATTTAACATATTAAAAAGCACTCAAACAACACAAAACCAGTGCTGAAAATCAAGTTTAGGAGGTGGAAAAAGTAGGCAAAGTGGAATAAAACCAAGGGGTTTCATCTAACCGACAAGCCTAAGGAAGAGTGGCTAACCCCTCTCTTTTTTGTGACTTTAAATCACATATTTCAGGCCTTAAAACACACTGAAAACAGCCAGTAAATACAAGAAAAAGAGAGAGGAAATATGGTTTAAGTGTTCAAAGATTATCCCTTGAAAGAGAGGATGTTCTTCTTAGTTCACAAACTACACTCTTAACACTCTCTAGGATCTGAAATTATATTCAAGAAGAAGGTTGGGCAAGCTATAGGCTTCTGGAGAATTTTTCTAACCCCAAACCATGAGGGAGGGGGGTCTTGTATTTATAGAAAAATAGGTTATCACGTCAAAAATATCTGTATCAAAGACAGTTGGCCCAAAGGTTGTGCATGGGAGCAGTTGGCAGCTGTCAAAATATCTGCTACGCTGAACACAGTCGGTCAGCCATGAGGAGGTACGACTGGCTAAATGAAAATGGCCTACCGGCCATTTGCTGGCCAGCTGTTCTCTGAGTGGTAGGTCTAAAAAAAAATAAGGTTTAGGTCCAAAGGGGGTGCAAGGTTTAGGTTTTAAAGCTTGAAACCAAATCATTTTGCTGAAGATTTTGAACGATTGCACAACGTAACATTTCATCATCGAGTGTTTAGAGTGTGGCGCCCAAGTCTTAAGGATGGTCAAAATGGGGTGTCTACAACAGCGCTTAAAAAAAGAAAAAAAGAAAAGAAAGTACAATCTCAAGCACTGCGTTATCCTACAAATACAAAAACAATCACATTTAGACCAGAACAAGTGGAGGATTCTCTAAATCGAATGTCAAATGGAGTTTAAATTTAAATCACAAATGATAACAAAATTAGATCACTTTAACATTGCTATTGCCTATACTTATAGTTATCTAAGGAAAAAAATGAAAATTTTAATGACAACCCAATGAGCTATGGTTAAGATTGAAAATGGTATACAAGATATAATAAAATATGTTTAAAATAAGATATATATATATATAATCATATCGAAATATGTTAAATGTATATTGAAATTATAAATTTTGTTAGTATTATTTGTAGATTAACCAACACTCATTGAGCCGTTGATACCATGGCCAAAATGTAAATTATATATATATTTATCAATCAACTATATAAATGTTAATTCAGGTAGGCAGCTCAAGAGGGGGGTAAATTAGGTTTCTAAATAAATTGTTAAATTAAAATTTAATCCAAATAATAAATAAATACAAATGCTCAATAATATAAAATAGAGTAATGAAACAAAATGAACAAAGGAAAGAGAAAGCAAATTCAAAGATTTATAGTGGTTTGACACAACCGGACCTACATCCACTCCTCAAGTTCCTTCTTGAGAATTCTCTATTATTCTTCAAATAGTAACTACACCACTACCTTCAGGGATGCTAGTGAACCTTTAAAACAACTGATCAACCCCAATCACTCCAACCAACTAGGTTAGAATTCAGTTTGTAGTCATATCTCACCAAGTGATTTTATCCAAAAAATCACTCACAAAACTCTCGTTTTTACAGGAATAATTAGAGGATAGAAAGCCCTTTTACAATTTTACTTAAATTCTCAACAAACTTTCTCTCAAAAGAAATAATAAATCACTGAAAGCGCACAACATAATATTTGAGAATACTTCAATATCATAGATTTTTCTCTTCTTCACTTTTTATTTTTCTTTAAGCAAAATACTTCTTTTATAACCAAAAATATATTCATTGGAGAAGGAAGACGCTCCTCATTTGACTTTTGCAGCTCGGATCACATGGAGACGGGCACGCCCAGTTTTTTCTCTTTCAAATTTGCATGCAAAAGTTTGAAATTATAGCCAAAGGTCACTTTTGATGAATAGTAAAATTTGAAATTATAAGTGTTGCTTTCGATGAATAGTAAAATACTGTTTGCACAGTAATCTTTGTAACACCCCCAAAATATAACAATAAAACCATCTCACAATATTACCAATTAATAATACATTTCAGAATATGATATCTTTACATTCCCATGATTCCATTTTACAAAGGGTAACACATGCATTATTCATAAGTCCTAACTCTGAATCTATAACATGTTTCGTAAGTAAAAGGTATGAAATAAAAGTTAAGTAGATATATAAATGCCCTAGTGGCTACATACAACAAAAGTGAGTTTAAACTCAATACAAATAAAGTCCTAGGCTTATACAAAAATAGATATAGCGATAACAAAAATGTAGCTCTTGACTCCTAGTTCTTCCAAGTTACTGCCTTGGCAGAGACATATTATCAGCACCTGGAAATGGTTTTCCACATAAGGTGAGCCAAAGTGTAACAACATTGATATATGATTAGCTAATAAACCGTACTTAAGAATGCTTAATTAGTAATTACAATGAAATTCTAAATTAATTGCATGTGTGATGTGTTAATTGGGTTTCTATTTGTCCATGGTAGGAATATCTGCTGGTATTTCTATTTCAGTATAGGAATTGAAGGTCTTATTGATATCTGAACATGAAATTGACTACGTATATGTGTTATCTAGAATTTTTAGAATTTTATGGTAACTTTAATTGAAATTCGATTCAGAACCAAATAAGCAAAATAAATTAATTAGCACTAGTGGCAATTAATTAGTATAAGCTTAACAGAGCCTATATAAGGCTAATTGTTGGCTCTACACTTCTAGACTCATCCTTATACACTTACAATTCATCATTTTGAGCTCAAACGTGAGAGGAAGAAAGAGAGGGAGAGATTGAGATCAAAAAAGGGAGAATTGGAGACTTGGTGAGATTAGACAGATTTTGGAAGATTAAGCTTCTACACTTGAGAATTCAAGGCTTAAGGTAGGAATTCACCCATTTGATTGTGTAATAGAGTTTTTTAATGCATGAATTCAAGAGAATTAAGCTCAAAGATACAATAATTAACCTAAAGAAGTAGAAAGGAAGAGCAAATCATACATGCATGTGCATTTAATCATGTTTTGGAGTTGTTTTCAAAGAATTCTCACATTGCATGTTCTTATCTTGGTTTTGTTACAAGAGGTCAACATGTTTTCAGCTAAAAATTTGATCATGTTTTGGAAGGTTGAAGTTCATATCAACTCATGCATGTTGTGTTTTCAAAGTTTCAAGTTTGATTTTGATCAATTGGCATGCTTTTATGCCTTAATTTTGTGAAATGATCTTTAATTCGTGATGTTTTATAAGTTTACAAGTGTTTTCTCAAGTTTTGGCCCAAAAGGATGAGTTTTGACGCATTAGAATTTAGTTTTGGAGGTTAGAGAGTGTAGACGCGCCCTAGGGCTTCGCTACTACAGTTCGGACTCCCTTTTGTTGTCAGTTCTTAATCTGAACCAAAGAGTCCAAATCTGGCAAATCGTTTTGAGAAAACAGATTTTTTTGAAAAGAAGTGCCAAACATAAACTGCTTTGCCAGATACAGAGTCGCCACCTAAATATTTTTTAATGGGAAAATTTAGGAAACCCTGACTCGGTGCCAAAGGCCACGTGTCCGTCATCACCAAAGTTGCCTCGGCTCGGGAACTTGGGTACGATTGGGGAAGGTCAGCTATGAGCACCCCCTCTCGCCCGGTCCGAAGACCGGCCTCTACTAACCGTGATATCCGATTTTGAAAACGTTATGTGTTCTTATTCTGGTTATTAGCATAGATTTACTACGTTATGTGCACAACAAACAAGTATAGACCGAATCGCCTAAATTGGAACAAAACATTTCATGTTTGCTTTGAAAATGGTTTGCTACTCGCAAGTAGGCCAAAATGAAGATTTTGCCACCCTCAAGTGGGCTTTAGAAAAGATGGTTTTGCCACTATCTAGTGGGCTTAAAACTCACAGTTTTAATGCATTATTCCAATTTAGGTAATTCAACCTCCATCCACAGGCATTCAAGCAGTTATATCACATAAGCAGCTAGCCTCATGGTAATCATGCTATTATGGCAACACTCACACGCATGCGGTATGCTAAAGCATAAAAGCTTACCTAGTACTCCAAGCCAAAACAGAAACTAGTTAGTAATCAATGCATGATCCTAGTTCATGTTAAGTGGCTAATGCATCACAGGCGAAATGCAGCTATAATAGGCTCGGCTATCCTAAACATGGCATGTGAAATGCGACAGATAACACGTATTCAATTTGGAATTGAAATATAATGCAGTTAGCATGATGCGCCGAGCCCGGTGCATGCAAAACAGATGAATGAATGCAAACATGTTATCATACTGTATGCTAATTTAAATATGCCCTAGTCTACCATCATAAGCAGGTAAATAAAAGGGAAGAAAGACGTGGGGTTGGAAGACATACACACACTCACGCACCCACACTTATTACAGATTCGCCCTCGCTCGGAGGGACCAAATAAATATACAAATTAATTAACCTACAACCTAATTAATTATTACAGACCACTTAATTAATTAACAAATTAAATAAGCTAAGGAAAACAGTAAAAGGCCTCGGGAAGCGGGTCCAATGCAATGCATGCTCGGTCTTGCTCGGAAGTGCACTGCCATGCATAGTCTGCCTCTGTTTTCCCTGCTCTGCCCCTCTGAAGACTGGCAAAGTCTCTGAATTGCTTCCCTGGACATTGGGAGACACTACCGGCTGAGTGGAATTGCCACTGGCAATATGGTGTGATCATCGGCAAAGACTGAATCCATCGACCACGAATTGATTGCCGGTCGGCACTCTGTGAAGTCGATCGGCAATAAATTTCTACAGAATCTGCTTGACAGCAGCAGAGGACAGAGCCTTGCATGACAATGCAATTCAAGCCATGTATGCACCAACTAAGCTCCTTATCATGTGTATGACTCAAAGGGACATGGTCCTTGGTTCTCGGACCATCAATCGCGCATTTCAATGCGTGATGGCCCAAGAATCAAGTGTGCATTTCCATTTCAAATGTAATGCAAGCTAACAAACAAAGGCCCACTCCCTATCACTTGATCAAGGGACAAGGCATGCATGTTAGATGGAATGCAACCGAGGCATGTTAACTAGTATGCAACATGGCATGAAAGGGAAGCATACAATGCAATGCACATTAGGCACACAACCTTAGGAACAAAGCAAACAAGCATGCCGCAATTATGCAAACCACTAGAGCATGCAAGATGGAATCTAAGCATACAACATGCTAGGCATTCGACCAAAGGAATGCAAGGCAAATGCAAGTGATTTCAAGCATGCAACATATGCAACCAAAGCATGCAAGCATGGTACAATGTAACAACACTTGAATGACATGCAAGGGATGAACTTACACTATTTGGACAGCTCTAGATTAGGTCCAAAACAGTGGCTAATGTGCTCAAGAATGAAGGTAAAATGACATGCAAACATGCATGCACTCATGGTCCAACATTTAGGCATATTAAAGCAACTTTTAAGCACACTTAAAAGGCACAAACATGGACATATAACCAACATGTTAGACACTAGAAACATGCTAGAAAAGGTGCCCAATCAAACAAGTCATGCAAGTAAGGCATGCTAGAGGGGTTAAAGCTTAAGGCATACAAGAGGTATTGCATGGTGGCTATACAAAGCAAGGCATGAATGACTCCAATGACTTAAAACAGTCCCTTAGCACACCAAATCATGCAAATAAGCTTCACAAAGCTTGGCCAAAACACAAAAGCATGATAGTCTAAATGCTATGCATGTATTGAGGCAAATCATGGCATTACATGGTAGGTATGCAAAGCAATCATGGTGTACCAAAACCAACACACAACAATGTTATATCATGGCATAATAAGCATAAAACACAGCCGTGGCATGATCAACAAACACTCAAACATGATGCTCCCTCAAGAGGCCAAAAAGTGCCCTTTTCAAGGACAACAAGGAGAGGGGGTGGCCCTCTCCTTCTTGGGACTTCAAGGTACCATCCTTACCACTGAAATCCCTCAAGATTTCAGTGGTGAGGAGGCCCAAACACCAAAGTCCCGGAGCTCACTTAAAATAGCACAAAATGGGGCCTCTCAAGCCTTAAGAGGGGTCAAACACCTCCAAACCACAAAACACTCTAAACAAACTATTTAGAGGACCCAAAAATAGAACTTTTTTATGTTATACACTAAACACAAAAACAGTTACAAGATGGTCAAAAGTAGGATGCAAAAATGGGGTAAAAAGGACTAGTTTCTTACCCTTGAAGCCTTTCTTCAACAATGGTGATCTTGTTGCTCCTTCAAGCTCAAATCCAGCCAAGAGCACTAAGAACAAACCTCTGGTCCTTCAAAAGCCAAGGAAAGGTGTAGCACTATGTGTTTGTGTGCAATAGTAAGCTTAAACACACACAATGGCAAAAGAGGGAGAGGTATAGATATAGGTTAGATACACTAACTTAAACCCTAAAACCAGAGCTCTCTAACTCTCCTCTCCAACTTGTCTAACCCTAAAGCCAAGAGGGGAGGGCTCCTCTTATAGAGGAGCCAATCTTGTAAAGCTTACAAGGTAAGCTATCAAGAGGGCCATCCCTCCATACACGTGTATGAAGGGGAAGCAAATGCAAGATAGCTGTGCTAAAATATCTGCAAAAGCAGATGAACAGTAGTCGGCTGCTCAAAATTTCCATTTTGACAAAATGGACTGCCGACCGGCAATATACATTGCCGATGGCAACAAAACACTAACCGGTGGCCTCTAGAAATGGTCGGTGATGTGTGGGGATTCCTCACAAGGCATTCCCTGCCCCTCCAAGGCAAAACACAAGTGTTTGGTGCAAAACCAGACACTAAACAGTCGAGTTCGGGGATCCTGAGGCAAGGCGCGTAGCCGAGACCTTCGGGAACTCCAAACGAACACAATAATGGATGATCACCGGGTGTTCAAACGGTGACGTCCAAGTCTTGAGGACGGTCAAAAATGGGGTGTCTACAGTTGCCCCTCTTTGACAGAACTCGAAAGTCATAACAATGGCGGGAGTGAATGTCAAAGCCCAGAGATGACCCATTTTTGACAAAGCCGAAGACTTGGATAAACATGCAAGACAAACAAGGTATGCGCCTGAAGGCAGGGGCAAAATGCAAGACAATGCACGAAGCCGAGCATAACTTATGATCATGCAAAGAAAAGCTGTAACGAAGCATATATGCGACAGTTTTAAGCTAGCATACACCAAACTACACTACAATGCAGAAAGGATGCAAGAGAATTATGCAATTCTCGATAAGTCTCACGCGGAGGATACAATACCTGTGCGGTTCGTCTGGTTCCACCAGCGGTAAATGAACCGTACATACAATATCGTGCCTGAAAAGAAAACAACTTAACAGGTATGATATTGTTAGCAACATGCATGACAATACACGAATGAATGCAAAATGATATGTAATATATACAAAACAATGTATAAACAATGCAAATGAAAATGCAATGCAATTGAAACAATGCAAACTATATGCAAAGCAGTTGAATCATGATCCAATCATGAGCGGTTCGAAACCACACAAATGTCAAATAGATTGATGGAGGTGACAAGTCCGTCTACCATAGAACGATCAACTGAACTATGAGTAATGTAGACGGGCACCAGAACGAGTATTGGGTGGAATGACATAAGTGGGATAACGACCGGCTAGAGAAAGGACAATGATCCTAATGCCGGATGCAAAATTACACTACAATGTAATATCTACAATGGATATGGCATGCAGCCAAACCAAATTTTGCCTAGGAAAGGCATGTACACATACAAGCCGCGGCCAACATAGAACGGTCCACTGAACTATGCTTTGACACGAGAAGTATGGGGACATACCAGACCAAGCTCAACATGGAAAGGCGCAAGCCATAGATGGAAGGTGATGCAATGGATGCATGCAATCTAAAATGCAATGGAAATGGATACAATGGATATGGCACGCGGGCCAAACCAAATCTTGCCTAGGAAAGGCATGTACACAAACAAGCCATGTCTAACACAGAAAAGGTGCCGCAACCCTCAAACCAACATACCAGCGTGGAATAGGCGCGTACACATGCAGAACTGTGTTTTAACGTGAAAAGTAAGGGCACATACCAGACCAAGCTCAACCTGGAAGGGCGCAAGCCATAGATGGAAGGTGATGCAATGGATGCATGCAATCTAAAATGCAATGGAATGGATATTTACAAAAAAATGCATGACAATGCAGTATGATGCGATCTGCTGGGGGAAATGCAATGGACGTATGCAAGCTACAATGGAAATGCATGACAATGCGTGTTTATTTTCTGCAATGCATGACAATGCAATGTTTTACCATGTATGCATGACAATGCACTATTTACAATGGATGCATGACAATGCACTATGATGCAACGGCTATGATTGTAGCTTTCCCTATCTTACCAACAGGGTGATATACTAGGTTGGTTCAGTATCCAGAACTGAGGCGCAGACATGCTGCCTCAACCTATGGGGCTTCCATACAGATTTCAAGCCGAGGATACACCCCTGAGTATTTAAACCAGACTTTAGTCTCGGAACTCCCGAACCTTTGCGTTCTAGGCATAAGCCGTTCGAACTCTAGTTTCCACCATCCCATTTGGTCTTCTAGGAACTCACCGCAAACACAGGCAGGTGGCTTTACCAGACCACCGAAAGTCGTTCGGGCATGACAAACACCAAAGGAATTGCACCTTTAGAGGATTTAAGGTCTCCTAGACCAGGATGCAAAATGTACGCATGACAATGCATGTTTTTTTTTGTTTTTTTTTTTGAATACAAATGATGCATGAAATGCATGATTTTTGATTGATTTTTTTGAAAATGCAAATGATGCATGAAATTCATGTTGCACGGAATGCGCGACAACGCAAGTCGCTTGAGATGCATGACAATGCATGATTTTTGATGCGCGGCAACGCGCGGCTTGAGAAATGCATGACAATGCATGTGAGGTGCGCACAATAGTGCAAACAATGAGTGCATGCCAAATGCAATGAGATGCGCGAAACGGCGCGATGCGTTGAACAACGCGAGTGAAGGTCTTGCACCTCCCAAGGATTTTAGGTCTCCTAGACCGTGCGTGTTTAAGGTCTCGCCGGACCGGGCGTGCGTGTTTAAAGTCTCACCAGACCGTGGTGTGTTTAAGGTCTCGCCAGACCGTGGCGTGTTTAAGGTCTCGCCAGATCGTGGCGAACAAGACGATGCGATTGAAATGCAATGCACAAGACAGTGCGATCGAAATGCGATGCACATGGGGCAACTTTTGGGTCTTGTAAAAGCCAAAAGGATACGAGAAGGATACACTTTGCACGAATTCGAGTGCCACGCACAGGAGACACGATCCAAGGCCAAAACGGAGGCCGATTGAGCGTCGGAGAGGCATTGTTTTGCACTGTTTAAGCAATGAAGACTCTGAAGCACTCATGTAACCCAAGAAAAGGTGTAGAAGGCTCAAAACCCATTGTAGGAGACCACCGGATGTCCACCGGCCATTAGAATGTATCACCGGCCGTCCATCGGCCATCAGACAATCTCATCGGCACAAAAAACTGCCGACCGGCAAAGAGTGTGGCCGACCGGCAAAGAATTCCTGTTCGGGGCAGTTTTGACATTTCAGCCGTGGGTGTTTTAAAATAGGGTTTGTAACCCTATTTTCTTCACTTGTGTTTGGTCGAAAATTGCCCCTCTCCCTCTCTAGGCTATTTTCCTCCCTCGATTTCCCCATTTTCTTGCGTTCTAGCCTCGATCTCGTTGTTCGATTCGCGAATACCTTCGCGTTTCGAGTGTTTTGTACCGAACGAAACTTCGTTTCGGTGTCCTGTCTTTGATTTCCACCACTCAGGACTTGTTTCCCTCGAGTTTTTCTCGGTACCCGTGACTTTTCCTCACCTCGGCTTTTCCGGCCATTTCCGACCCTCTCGGGGTTGACTTTTTGTTGACTTTTCGTATTCTTTCCTATTTTTCCCTCTTCCGACCATTTTCACATTCTCTTCGAGATGGCAGATGATCTTCCAGAGGGTGGGGCTCCTCCAGAGCTTGAGATGGACCCCGAGGCCGAGCCCTTGCCACTCCGTATCCGGCCGTTCGATACGGAGACCTACAGGCCAACGGTTCACGTGATGCTCCCCGATGGGCTACGCCAGTTCCGGAGCTTCGAGAGGGGTGCGGCACGCGAGCTACTACTTCGTGAGCCAGAGTCGCACTTGTCCTTCGGCGCTTCCGAGGTAACTTTCTTTCTCTGCTTTACTTTCTGCAATGTAGGATACAAAACTGCCGTAGCTGGTTATGCTCTTTAACTGCTTTAGTTCAGATACCCTGACGTATTGTAGTTGATAGCAAACAAACTTGCAACTGATATCTGTTTAAGACTGGCACATACACACACAGTGCACTGACCTCGAGTCTTTCAAATCATCGGCACACACCGTATTTTACTGCAAACTGAACGGCACCCGGGACCTGTTTGAATCTACAAAAAAACTTGCACACATGCTGCGTTTGTACTGAACCTACTCAAACACGCTGACGCATCACACGTTGTAGTTCACTGTAAGCACACCGGCACCCGGTATCTGTTTGGATCTGAAAACATGCATACATGTTATATTTGCCCTGAACCACCCAAACACATTGACACATCATATGCTGTAGTTCTTTGCTAGTACACTGACACCCAATGTCTGCTTAAATCTGAAAAACGTGCACACATGTTACATTTGTACTGAACCACCCAAACGCATTGACACATCATACGCTATAGTTCTTTGCTAGTACACTGACACCCAATGTCTGCTTAAATCTGAAAAACGCGCACACACACACTATATCTGTATGCTTCTTAAAACTGTATCTTGAATATTGCTTCGCAATTGTTGTTTTTGATTACAGGGGGACTCCCATACCATCCGTGGGTATGGGAACGTCGTCGCCCGAGACTGGTACGTGGAGTTGCCGGACGCGGTTCTCCAGATCGTCGACGAGGCAGGCTTCGGCATCTTCTGCAGGGGGCTCTCCCAGCTTACCACCTGCAGGCCCTTGCTCGCTGCTTTGGTGGAGAGGTGGTGGGATACCACTAACTCCTTCCACTTCTCCGTCGCAGGGGACATGACGATGTCCCCTTATGACTTCTCGATGCTTACCGGCATCGGGGTAGGGGGGGATCCGATCCCCTTTGACACGGATATGGATGAGTGGGACGCCGCCCAGCTGTACCTGCTCGGCACCCGGCCACCCCTTGCTCGGGCAGGGTTTGTCAGATACTCGTGGTTCGAGAGCCACTTCAGGACTGAGCCAGCCGTGGCAGAGGAGGCGCAGATGACCCCAGAGGAGGTAGATCAGTATGCGCGGGGCTTCATTATGTTTTTGCTCGGGACGACCCTTTTCGCCGATCGGGCGAACACCGTGCCTCTTCGCCTGTTGAGCGTATTGGTGGATGTCAGGCGGATCCGCCGCTATGATTGGGGGGGCGCAGGCTTGGCCACATTGTACGGTTATATGAGCTCTTCTTCCCGCCTCAGCGGACAGCTCCATGGCGAATACTGGCGAGCTTGGGAGGTACATCTTCTTCCTCTTTTTACATTTCTGTTTTCTGCTTTACATTTTCTGTATTCTGTACACTGCACGGTCTATCTCTCACTGACTATATACTGCACACGCGGCACACACATATACTCTGCTTTACACTGACTGTACACTGCACACACACTGTACAACACATGGCTCTGCCATTTCTGCTTTACTCTGTATTCTGTTTTATCTGCTAGTCATACTGATATCTGTTCTGCAGTTGTGGGTCTACACCTACTTTCCTAGGCTCGCCCCAGTACCCGATGTGGAGATCCCGCTTGACGCCCCCTTTTCTCATCGCTTTGATGTGCGGTGTGTACGGAGACCCCGGGAGTCTTTTATTTTCTTCCGCCGCTACTTCGACACCATCACCGCCGTGGAGGTATGTTCAACTTGTAGAGTTTGCTTAAGCTTTGCATAGCACTGTATTTTTGATAACAGATAGATGACAAACTGTATTTGTACCCGCAGATCACCTGGCAGCCTTGGACTCCATTGCCGGCCGTGGTGAGGGATCACTATGAGGGCGTAGAGGAGACTGCCCGTCTCCGGATTCTGTTGGAGGGCCCGGTCTGTCGGGCTTGGTACCTGGGGGAGCGTTTCCTACGTCAGACCCTGGGTTTACCGGAGCAGATAGTTCCGGGTCCGCCTCCTGCACACATGAGGCATACAGAGAGGTTTTCCCTCGCGCACCTGAGAGAGTATACTGCTGGCTGGGGCGCGGAGCGTCACAGAGGCGAGGGCGACTATGCCGAGTATGTCCGGACCTACATTATGCGACCCTTGAGCAGTGGTCGGCGAGCTGAGGGGGCGAGGCCAGCGGTGCCGGCAGCTGGACCGGGAGCGTTGAGGAGAGCTCGAGTCCGTGGTAGAGGCGGAGTTCAGAGAGGGCGGGGGACCGGCTGGCCTGCTCTGCCCGCTTCACTGACTTTCAGAGGGCAGGGTGGGGCGACCTACCAAATCCCCTTCGCCCCTCCCCCGGCTGATCACGAGTTAGTCGGTGTCCCCGACTTGCCTCCGGTATGTATTACTGCATTCTTGTATAGTCGTTTCATTTCAGTTTATTTAATATTCCGCAGAATGTTAATGTATCTGATATTTTTGCAGGCTTCCTCCGAGTACACCCGGCAGTCATTAGAGATGAATGCCTCCATGATGGGGATGCTACAGCGGACCTTCGATCTCCTAGCCCTTTACAGCATTCCGGTATGTTCTTTCTGACCACAGCCTCAAACCATACACAAACTGCTTTGCATAATCTGATGCACGACACAACACTGGATACCCAGCCCTCACGGCACCTGATACACTGTACTCACACACTGCATCCTGCACTGATTCACTGCTCACAGCATACATACACTGTACTCATACACTGTATTCTGCACTGATTCACTGCTCATGGCACTCACAGACTGTACTCATACGCTGCATTCTGCACTGATTCACTGCTCACAGCATACATACACTGTACTCATACACTGTATTCTGCACTGATTCACTGCTCACAGTATTCTGATGTATTTGCCTTTTATGCTTTTCAGCCTCCTTTCCAGATCCCGCCGGTGGGTGGTGCTCTAGCTGGGCCCTCTATTCCTGCTCGAGGAGGGCGAGGAGACACTATACATCCTCGTACCAGGGCGGGGCGTGCTCATGTCGGGAGTAGCTCTCGGGCACCCATTCCCGATGATGAGGATGATGAGTCCGAGTCCGAGTCCGAGGCAGGGGCAGAGGCAGAGGCAGAGGCAGAGGCGGGGTCATCTGAGGAGGGGACCGGAGGCGGTACTGACTCGGGCTGTGATGACGATGCTGATGATGCTCCTGGACCTTCGTCCAGGAAGAGGACTAGGACAGACTGATAGCCCCGGAGCCATCTTTGACACTCGATACAAATTTTGTTTCTTCTTTTTTCCTTCTTCTTTTGTACTTTTTCGTTTGGTTGGTAGCTAGAGTACCTTGTACTGCCGCAGGCAGGTTTTTGTTTTCTTCAAAACTATGTACTTGAAAAAGATTATATGAAATGAAACAAACTCGTTTTTGTCTAAAAAAAGTGTTGTATCTGTACATTTCATACTTTGCACTGCATTGCATCATATTACACCTCAAATGTAAATGATATTGATCTGCCGTCTGAAAATTGAGCACTTGCACTGTAATAATCAGATAACTGACCAGCTAATAGCAAAACAACCCAAGCAAACCACTGTTTCATTCTGAACACACACCCATACTCCACTGGGGATTGATCTGTAGACAGCCCGCAACATGGCCCTTGGTTCTCTCTGCACACGGCAAGCATTGAACAAACAGCCCAATCTGATAAGACTGACCACAAAGGCCAAAACCGGTCGAAATTGAAGCACACTCAGATGCCCCAAATTTTCCCTTTCTTCTTTTGCTTCGCATGGATGTGGAGAATGGCATAGCAGTCTGAGCATAAACGATTTTTGAAATAAGGAGGGGTTTTCAACCTGGGTATCGAATCTGAAGCCGAACACAGCGAGAAAGACTCAATTGAAGAAAACAAAAAGGCACACGACCTAAACGCAACAAGACACGCCCGGAAGAGACTCAAGACAAGAATTGCGACAAAACCAAAACAAAAGACACGACTCACGGACATGTGAGAGACCTCAGATCACGAGGAGCCAGTTTCCTCGGGTTTTGTTCCCACCCTTGCTAATTTGTGACTCTCACGACACTCGGCCCTCAGGCTCGTTTTTCTCTCAAAACCTTTTTCTCACTTTTCTCTCAACTTACACCTCTCTATTCTTCAATCTCTCTTTTTTTTAGTCCCTCCCCAGGGTGGTTGATAGATGAAGAAGAAATCGTGGGTTCACACCCAACAACATTAGCTTGCGGCTGTTTCTTCCGGTGACTTCCAGTCGAGGTTCCGGATAGGGGAAGCTTCTTCCGGCGAATAGGGTGCCCTTCTGGCAAGTATGTTGACGGCGGGGAAAAGACAGAACACCTGACTCAATTGCGCCCCTAGTTCGTCATTTTGACCATTTTTTTTTTTGTTTTCTTCCTAAAACAGTTTTGACCAAAATGAGAGTTGGATTAACATACTTGTCCGATTTTTGATTTGAAAATCATGCAAGTCAGGCTGTGAGCACTGAAAATTTTCCTTTTTAGGTCCAAGAAGATGGTCCGGTTTTTGGAAAATGAAATAGTTTTCGAGAAAATAGTGAACTTCAGTAAAAATTTTTAAAAACTATTTTTTGCAAACAGTCAATGCTCAACGAGCACGGCACTTACCCTCGAGATGCGCAACCTCGGATCGGAGGCAATGGAAAATTGCCCCTTGCTTAAAGGGGGGACATGGCAACGGAAAGTTACCCCTGGTTTGGACGATAACTTGTGGCAACGGAAAGTTGCCCCTTGTCTGGATGGTGCCGCAGCATGCTGTAAACTGCTTTTATCAATGACGACTGAACTCCGAAGACGACGGTCTGAACCAATATATGGACACAGTCACTTTAAGAGCAATGGTGGCTGGACTTCAGGATAAAGTTGCCTACGTATCCCAAACATGGGAATCAAGCCTACGTAGTTCACGGTTGTTACAACCGGATTGTCGGATGCAGAGGAAGTAAGGATGATCAAAACCATTACATGGACTGAGGCGCTATGAAAGCGTCGGGGGCTGGACTTCAAGATGAAGTTGCCTACGTATCCCAAACAAGGGAATCAAGCCTTACGTAGTTCCGGTTAAGGTACACTCGGGTATTTTAACCTTCACTTTTTCAGGCTCTAACTTTTGCCAAGGTGCCCAATGCGGGTTTTCGACCTTGTGAGCTTCTTTTCTTTTCCTTTTTTTTTTTTCATATTTTTTTCACTTCTTTTCTTTCTTCTTTTCTTTTTTTCTTCAATTTTTTTGCATTTTTTTTTTCTTTTTGTTCTTTTTGCATTTTTTCTCTCTTTTTTCCTTTTTTTATTTTGCCTTGCTCTAACTTTTGCCTGGGTCGCCCTTTCGGGTTTTCGGCCCAGCGAGCCTCTCAAAGGGTAAAAGTGTAACAAGTCCACGCCAAATGGTTTTTGAAATTGAAGCCCTCTGTATTCGGGAGAGTGACTACTGTGTTGACTTGCAGAAGAATCCATCACGGTTGTTTCACGAGCTTTTTCCAGTGAGACCTGACCTTCTTGATCTGATTTTGGTGCCTCTTGCTCGAGGGCAGCTTCGAATTGGGCCACACAGGCCTTACATGGCAGTTAACTGTTGAACGTTTTGAACGGATTCCAGGTTCGCAACAGATAGATTGAATCTCGAGGCTGAGAGCGATCCTAGGCTGCACAATCTCAAGAGCAATTCCACACAAGTCTTCACAGGACTGCGTAAAACATTTTGTTTTTGAAAGTTTTTAAGAAAGCGACAAATCGCTCGCGCTGAAGATAGTGTGGAACCAGTCTGGATCAAACCAGGATCCTTCTCAGTACTCACGCTGACAGGCATGATTTCATTCATAAAAAGGCTTAGCATGCCTATCTTTCTCTCAAAAATGATCAAAGTTTCACAAAACCCGAGGAATTGCTTCCTCTTCGTTTTTGTCACCGCAGTGTTCAAAAAGGGGTTTTTTTGAAAAGCTTAGGTCATTACAACGATGTTCAAGGCACAAGAGTGTATGTAGAATGTACTGCCCTTTCGTTCACATCCTCTGGCACAACTAGCTCAAATAGCAAATAAGCACAAGAACATGATAGCCGCAGTTGTTTCATTCAAAACTTCCAACTACAACTGGCTCCTCAACAGAGACAGACTCAAAAGGAAAACAAAAGGGGTAACTACAAAACGGTGTTCGAGGCAACAACCCCGGAATCACCTGACATTCTATACAGGGGGGGCCGACTCACTACAACAAGACAGACCTGTGAGCAAAAAGGACTAACTCAAGACAATGAGACAGACTCAAAATAAAACAAAGATTGATTCGACACCCAAGCCAGATTTTACAAAACTAGCATTCGCAGATGCTCAAAAATGCATGCCAGACGCCACATCAAAAATACTGGGCGCCGCTCACAAGTGGTCCAACCCTGATCACATACTCACAGTATCCGCATCCTCAAAATCCAATAGCTGGGTAGTAACGGACTTGGCTGAGGTGGGCGGGAGGATAACCTCGTTGTCAATCAAATCTTGCACCTCATGACGGAGGCGGAAACAATTGTCGGTAGCATGCCCTATCTGCTGGTGGTATGCGCAGTACTGAGCAGGATCATGAGTGGCAGGGAGATTCTTCGGGAGGGGCCGAGGCTCCAAGGGTTTAAGGTGTCCCCTCTCGGCAAGGATCTGAAGTGCCTTGGACAATGGCATGTAGAGAGCATGGAAGACCCTGCGCCCTCGGGGCAGGTACTTCGAAGTCTGAGTAGTCTTGCTAGACGCACTAGCAAACGGGTCGGCAGGCCCGGCCTTGACTTTCTGGTCCTTCCCGGGTGTAGGGTTGGGAGCAGAAGGAACTGTTTTGGCATGACGGGGCCTATCCCGGCTTTCTGACTGACTTGAACTACCCTCAGGTGGAGCAGGGAAAGCATCTTCCACAGCTTTTGTTACAACTGTGGATACATGTTGCTTGTTCATTCCCCCGGCTTTCAAAGCCTCGACTGCCCACAGCAGTTGTTTGATAGGATTGGCATCTGCCTTCATTTTGCCTTTGTCTCTGGCTTCAACCTGATCTAGGATTTGAGTTGGTACGTCGTTGCCATAGCTGGAGACCATCTCCGGTTGGCTAAGTTCAATCACAATCCGTCCCAACAGCGGGGGCTCCTGGGGTACAAAACTCCCGGCATATGGTGCGGCTGGTGGCGAAGCTGACGTCCCGTAAGCGAGATCCGCCACGGACCTTTGGAGATCACCTATCATCCCCATTAGTTCGAATGTGGTGGGCTCGCGAGCCTGATATAGCTGGGAGGTCCAGACCGGGTACGCAACCGGCGATCTGGGTGGATGCGGCACATCGACATTGGTCTCACTTTGCAGAATGATCCCTTGATCTAATGCAGCTGTCATAACCACGATCTCTTCCGAATTCTGCGTCATCATAAGTCCTGCCTCAGCAAAGGGGGAACACTGACTATTCTGGAACTCTCTGAACCTTGAAGGGAAAAACAAGCAGCATTTCAGCCCAAACGGATCAAACACAGGTGCAGCCGAACAACTGTACTCTACTACTGATCACTGTCCCCCAGAAATCACTGTCCAAAACACTGAATCGGATACCCTCAGATATAACTGATTCTATCAAATACTGACATTGGTGCCCTCGGGCCTGATACTCAAACTTTGCAAACTGACATGCGCGTTCCTGCAGAGATACACTCTAAAAGCACATAACAAGTAAAAGAGAGCCGAAAACACCCCTATGTTGGGGTTGGGTTTCCCTGTCCTATTTTGTCAGGAGCTAGGGTTTCACTACGCACACAGCGGTTTCAAACAACCTAACATCGGGTAAGCAACCTGTCCTAGTTTGGAATGGTCACTATGGATTCCGAATATGCACTAGGTCGAATGGTCAAAAGGGGTGCCCCGGTAAAACCGGGGTTTGTGTTCCCATACTGGCAGAGCCCGCAACCGGTCAGCCTTATGGTCATGCCTTGACAAGACAAGCCTCCGGCAAACCGCTCAGGAATAGCAGATGGCCAACAGGGTGTCCTAGGCGCACCAATGCACATGCAATGCAAAGAGACACATAAATGAAATCAAAACAGGATATCATGAGTTCGAGTCAAGCTCTCTAAAGTCCCCAGCAGAGTCGCCAGAAACTATAGACGCGCCCTAGGGCTTCGCTACTACAGTTCGGACTCCCTTTTGTTGTCGGTTCTTAATCTGAACCATAGAGTCCAAATCCGGCAAATCGTTTTGAGGAAACAGATTTTTTTGAAAAGAAGTGCCAAACATGGACTGCTTTGCCAGATACAGAGTCGCCACCTAAATATTTTTTAATGGGGAAATTTAGGAAACCCTGACTCGGTGCCAAAGGCCACGTGTCCGTCATCACCAAAGTTGCCTCGGCTCGGGAACTTGGGTACGATTGGGAAAGGTCAGCTATGAGCACCCCCTCTCGCCCGGTCCGAAGACCGGCCTCTACTAACCGTCATATCCGATTTTGAAAACGTTATGTGTTCTTATTCTGGTTATTAGCCTAGATTTACTACGTTATGCGCACATCAAACAAGTATAGACCGAATCGCCTAAATTGGAACAAAACATTTCATGTTTGCTTTGAAAATGGTTTGCTACTCGCAAGTAGGCCAAAATGAAGATTTTGCCACCCTCAAGTGGGCTTTAGAAAAGATGGTTTTGCCACTATCTAGTGGGCTTAAAACTCACAGTTTTAAGGCATTATTCCAATTTAGGTAATTCAACCTCCATCCACAGGCATTCAAGCAGTTATATCACATAAGCAGCTAGCCTCATGGTAATCATGCTATTATGGCAACACTCACACGCATGCGGTATGCTAAAGCATAAAAGCTTACCTAGTACTCCAAGCCAAAACAGAAACTAGTTAGTAATCAATGCATGATCCTAGTTCATGTTAAGTGGCTAATGCATCACAGGCGAAATGCAGCTATAATAGGCTCGGCTATCCTAAACATGGCATGTGAAATGCGACAGATAACACGTATTCAATTTGGAATTGAAATATAATGCAGTTAGCATGATGCGCCGAGCCCGGTGCATGCAAAACAGATGAATGAATGCAAACATGTTATCATACTGTATGCTAATTTAAATATGCCCTAGTCTACCATCATAAGTAGGTAAATAAAAGGGAAGAAAGACGTGGGGTTGGAAGACATACACACACTCACGCACCCACACTTATTACAGATTCGCCCTCGCTCGGAGGGACCAAATAAATATACAAATTAATTAACCTACAACCTAATTAATTATTACAGACCACTTAATTAATTAACAAATTAAATAAGCTAAGGAAAACAGTAAAAGGCCTCGGGAAGCGGGTCCAATGCAATGCATGCTCGGTCTTGCTCGGAAGTGCACTGCCATGCATAGTCTGCCTCTGTTTTCCCTGCTCTGCCCCTCTGAAGACTGGCAAAGTCTCTGAATTGCTTCCCTGGACATTGGGAGACACTACCGGCTGAGTGGAATTGCCACTGGCAGTATGGTGTGATCATCGGCAGAGAATGAATCCATCGGCCACCAATTGATTGCCGGTTGGCACTCTGTGAAGTCGATCGGCAATAAATTCCTCCAGAATCTGCTTGACAGCAGCAGAGGACAGAGCCTTGCATGGCAATGCAATTCAAGCCATGTATGCACCAACTAAGCTCCTTATCATGTGTATGACTCAAAGGGACATGGTCCTTGGTTCTCGGACCATCAATCGCGCATTTCAATGCGTGATGGCCCAAGAATCAAGTGTGCATTTCCATTTCAAATGTAATGCAAGCTAACAAACAAAGGCCCACTCCCTATCACTTGATCAAGGGACAAGGCATGCATGTTAGATGGAATGCAACCGAGGCATGTTAACTAGTATGCAACATGGCATGAAAGGGAAGCATACAATGCAATGCACATTAGGTACACAACCTTAGGAACAAAGCAAACAAGCATGCCGCAATTATGCAAACCACTAGAGCATGCAAGATGGAATCTAAGCATACAACATGCTAGGCATTCGACCAAAGGAATGCAAGGCAAATGCAAGTGATTTCAAGCATGCAACATATGCAACCAAAGCATGCAAGCATGGTACAATGTAACAACACTTGAATGACATGCAAGGGATGAACTTACACTATTTGGACAGCTCTAGATTAGGTCCAAAACAGTGGCTAATGTGCTCAAGAATGAAGGCAAAATGACATGCAAACATGCATGCACTCATGGTCCAACATTTAGGCATATTAAAGCAACTTTTAAGCACACTTAAAAGGCACAAACATGGACATATAACCAACATGTTAGACACTAGAAACATGCTAGAAAAGGTGCCCAATCAAACAAGTCATGCAAGTAAGGCATGCTAGAGGGGTTAAAGCTTAAGGCATACAAGAGGCATTGCATGGTGGCTATACAAAGCAAGGCATGAATGACTCCAATGACTTAAAACAGTCCCTTAGCACACCAAATCATGCAAATAAGTTTCACAAAGCTTGGCCAAAACACAAAAGCATGATAGTCTAAATGCTATGCATGTATTGAGGCAAATCATGGCATTACAAGGTAGGTATGCAAAGCAAGCATGGTGTACCAAAACCAACACACAAAAATGTTATATCATGGCATAATAAGCATAAAACACAGCCGTGGCATGATCAACAAACACTCAAACATGATGCTCCCTCAAGAGGCCAAAAAGTGCCCTTTTCAAGGACAACAAGGAGAGGGGGTGGCCCTCTCCTTCTTGGGACTTCAAGGTACCATCCTTACCACTGAAATCCCTCAAGATTTCAGTGGTGAGGAGGCCCAAACACCAAAGTCCCGGAGCTCACTCAAAATAGCACAAAATGGGGCCTCTCAAGCCTTAAGAGGGGTCAAACACCTCCAAACCACAAAACACTCTAAACAAACTATTTAGAGGACCCAAAAATAGAACTTTTTTATGTTATATACTAAACACAAAAATAGTTACAAGATGGTCAAAAGTAGGATGCAAAAATGGGGTAAAAAGGACTCGTTTCTTACCCTTGAAGCCTTTCTTCAACAATGGTGATCTTGTTGCTCCTTCAAGCTCAAATCCAGCCAAGAGCACTAAGAACAAACCTTTGGTCCTTCAAAAGCCAAGGAAAGGTGTAGCACTATGTGTTTGTGTGCAATAGTAAGCTTAAACACACACAATGGCAAAAGAGGGAGAGGTATAGATATAGGTTAGATACACTAACTTAAACCCTAAAACCAGAGCTCTCTAACTCTCCTCTCCAACTTGTCTAACCCTAAAGCCAAGAGGGGAGGGCTCCTCTTATAGAGGAGCCAATCTTGTAAAGCTTACAAGGTAAGCTATCAAGAGGGCCATCCCTCCATACACGTGTATGAAGGGGAAGCAAATGCAAGACAGCTGTGCTAAAATATCTGCAAAAGCAGATGAACAGTAGTCGGCTGCTCAAAATTGCCATTTTGACAAAATGGACTGCCGACCGGCAACAAAGAGTGCCGACCGGCAATATACATTGCCGATGGCAACAAAACACTAGCCGGTGGCCTCTAGAAATGGCCGGTGATGTGTGGGGATTCCTCACAAGGCATTCCCTGCCCTCCAAGGCAAAACACAAGTGTTTGGTGCAAAACCAGACACTAAACAGTCGAGTTCGGGGATCCTGAGGCAAGCCACGTAGCCGAGACCTCCGGGAACTCCAAACGAACACAAACATAGATGATCACCGGGTGTTCAAACGCTAACGTCCAAGTCTTGAGGACGGTCAAAAATGGGGTGTCTACAGAGAGCAATCTGGAAATTTCAGAATTCGCACTCTTCGCTCGAGCGATGAAAGTTGCGCTCGAGCGAATAATGCAAACTCTCGGTAGTTTTGTTGAGTTTGACTGTTGGATCGAGCGGTAGAAGTTGCGCTCAAGCGTAAAATAAGAGCTCCCAGTACTTTTGCAGACATGAGCCTTCTCTCGAGCGATCACTCTTATTTTTGAGTCTTGGCTCGAGCAACCAGAAGTTGGGCTCGAGCATAAAATGAGAGCTCTCAGAAGTTTTTCAGACCAAGGGGTCTGCTCAAGCGAAGGAAGTTGCGTTTGAGCATATTGCCCTGTTTTTGAAAATTTAACTAAGTGTTCTAACATATATTTTGACATCCTCATTGCATCTTAGGCATTTCTAAGCCTTAATTAAGACATAATAATGAGGGTAAGGATTAGAAACACACCAAGATAGAAAAGAAATAAGTTAAGTGTTTTCTGAGCATGTGTTTCAATGTGTATCTGCTATGTGTTTATTTAGGTCACGCGCCATAGACTGTTTGGTCTGTCTGTTCTGACTGTTCTACTACTGGAGCTATCTCTGAGTAATAACTTTGTAAAGCTATTGTAGACGCGCTCCTAGGAACTCTTCGACATCCGCGCTCGTGAAGGGGCGCGAATCTCGTTTTGTTTTGAGCTACTACAGTTCGAACTCAATGTCACGATTCTGAATCTAATCTCACAAAGTGCAATGCAAGACCGATAAATCACCAAAGAGTCCAAATCCGGCAAATCGTTTTTGAAAAACTGATTTTAATAAAGAAGTGCCAAACATGGACTGCTTTGTCAGCTACAGAGTCGCCACCTAAATGTTTTATTTTGGGAAATTTTGGAAACCCTGACTCCTGCCTAAGGCCACGTGTCCGTCATCACCAAAGTTGCCTTGGCTCGGGAACTTGGGTACGAGAGGGGAAGGTCATGCAATGAGCACCCCTGCTCGCCCGATCAAAGATCAGCCTTTACTAACATGATATTTTGTTTTTGAAAACACATGTGTTCTTATTCCGTTTATTTAACCTAGAATTACTATGTGATGCGCACAACATACAAGTATAGACTAGATCGCCTAAGTTGGAACAAAACATTTCATGTTCGTTTGTTTGAAAATGGTTTGAAGTTTGCTACTCGCAAGTAGGCTAAGAACTCGCATTTTGATGAATTGTTCCAATTCAAGCAATGCAACCTTCATCCGCAGGCACTCATGCAGTTATATCAGTTAAGCAGTTAGCCTCATGGTAAGCATGCTAACATGGCAGTCACTTACATACACGTAAGGATGCTAAAGCGTAAACACTCATAGTGTACTCCAAGCCAAAACAGAAAACTGGTTAAAAATCATGCATGATCTTAGTTCATGTTAAGATGGCTAATGCAACACATGCAAGAATGCAATTAAAATAGGCTCGGCTATTCTAAGATAGCATATGAAATGCAACTTGGTACATGTATTCAAATGGGAATTGAAATACAATGCAGTTATCATGATGCGCCGAGCCCGGTGCATGCAAGACAGATGAATAGATGCACGCATGTAAGCATAAGGTATGCTAAACAAAATATGCCCTAAAACTAACCATAATAAGCAGTTAAGTAAAAGGGAGAAAGAAATGGGGGTTGGAAGACATGCATCACACACACGCACGCTTATTACAACAGTTGGCCCTCTTGAGGGAGAGTTCGAATAAAGAGCTAACTAGCTAATCTAAGCTAATTAACTAATCCTAGTTAACTAACTATTACAAAACAGTTAAGCAGCTAAATGCATTAACTACTTAAATTACAAGCCAAAGCATAAACTAGCTAAGCGCATTAGCTAAGTAAAGCAATAAAACAATGGCTTCAGAGGGAGAAGAGTGTATGCATGCCCAGTCGCCTCGTTCGAAGATCCAACGCAATGCCCCAACTTGCCTCTGTTTGCAACTGTTCTCAGGCACCAAGCTCCAGAAAGCTTAAACTCCACCATGGGAACCTGTGGGAGGGTGGCCGACCAGTTGTTGGTGTCTGCAACCACCTGCCGACGACTTTTTGTGCTAAAAACCAGAAAAAGTGGTCGGCCAGCTAGTTTTTCTGGCTGGCCGACCAGTTGTTGCTGAATTCCTCTAGTTTGTTGCAACAGAGAGCAAGAAAGGGCATGGCAATGTATTTGCAAGATATGTGTGTACAACCACCCTCCCTATCATTTCATAAGCTCAATGGAGTGTGGTTATCGACCCTCGGGCCACCAATCACGCATCTCGATGCATGATGGCTGAGAGGCGAAGTTGCACAATTCAATATGAAAATGAATGCACAAGTAAACACATAAGGCCTTGAACTCTATCATGTATGATCAAGAGCGTCGGCGATCAAGAATTGAGGCACGTTTCATCACTTCAAGTATGAAACGCCCCTCGTTTCCCGTGTTTGGACTAACACCTATTCCAAATACAATACAACACAAGCATGGCATACACAATGCGACTCAAGCATGCAAACATGCAATGCAATGAAACAAGCATGTGAACAAGATGCAAGGGACACGCATGCAAACATGCAATGCAACATGAACAACCTAACAAGGCTAATGGCATACACAATGCACAATGCTAAGAACAACAACTAGCATATACGATGCTAAATGACAACTAGCATATGCAATGCAATGAACATGGTATACACAAATGTAATGAAACAACATGGCATACACAATGCGATGAACTACATGGCATACACAATGCAAAGAACTACATGGCATGCACAATGCAATGTAAGATGGTATACTCAAGGGAATAAATAATAAGCATGCACAATGCAAACAACATGAAAACCAACATGCTCGATGGACTTAAACCAAAATGGACAGACCTCAGTCATGCCCAAATCAGTGGCCATAACACCCAAAACAAAGGCACAAAATACAAAGCATGCACGCACAATGCATTGGCCAACCAAGTAGGCCTAAGAGCACAACCCTCAAGAGGGCTCAAGGAGTGATAAATGCGGAAGTGTAGCAACACTAAGTGCACTGAAATGAGGTAAGAAATGATGCCAACTCATTTAATCAACACAAGTAAAGCATGCAATGGTCCTTAAAGCATGAAGCTAGTAAAGAGGACTACAAAAGGGGCATGCAATATATGGCACAAGTGCATGAACCAACCATGGACAGAGTTGAAATAGGTCAAAACAATGATCAAAACATGCTAAGATGGAGGCTCAAAGACCTAGGCAAGATGGCATACATGCTAGGCCATAAATAAGGCAACAATGCACAACACTTAAAGGCATTCAAAGCATGAAAGAAGTGGGAACATAGTCATGCTATAAGCTCTGAAATGAAGTATTAAATGATGCCAAATCATTTAAATAGCTCAAAGATAGCATGCATGAGTTAACAAAACACAAAGCTAACAAGGCCAATTGCACTACAGCTATACAAAGCATGATGGATATGGCAAAGGCAACCCAAAACAGTCCTAGAACATGTGAAAATGATACTAAGACATGCATAGAAGGAAGCCAAAACAAGCTATCATGAAGGGCATAAGGTATGACGCATACAAGGCAAATAAGGTGGATTACACTACACCTATTAAGACCAAGCATGGGATGACTTAACCAACAAAAATCAGAGTTATATCATGGCAAGATAACGCCAAAAACACATTGAAATGATGGCTCGCAAGCTAAGGCATGAAGCCATACATAATGATTCATGTTAAGGCATAAAGGGGGAAACCCTCCAACGCATTGAATGAGTGATAAATGCAAGTGCATGGCCATGAAACATGGACTGAAATCACATATGAAATGATGCCAAATCATTCAAATAGGCCAATTAAAGCATGCTAGTGGACTTGACACACAAAGCTAACAAGCTAGATTGAACCATAGCTATACAAAGCAAGTCATGCATGGCCAAAACAACCAAAATCAGAGCTAGAGCATGCTAAAACATGGACAAAAGCTTCTTTAAGTTAAGCCAAAGGCATGCTAGAATGACATGTTAAAGCATGATGCATGTTAGGCTAATTCATGGAATTGCACTACAAGTGCATGAGGCATGCAAGAGGTGACCAAACCAAACCCTAACAATGGTATGACATGGCAAGACATCACCAAAAACATGCTGAAATGGACACAAAACAAGCTAGAATGACATGCTACTTCATGAAGCATACAAGACTAGTTTGTGAGATTTACACTACAAATGTATTAGGCATGCATGGAGTGACTAAATCAAGTAAAAACAGTGGCATGCCATGCTAAAATAAGCCCAAATACAAGTTAAGATATGGCCAACATAAGCTTAACAAACATGCTCACACATGAGGCTAATGAAGCAAGTATTGAAAACACAAGGAGAGGGGACCCTCTCCTTTTTGGGACCTCAAAACACCACTTCCACCACTGAAATTCCTCTAGATTTCAGTGGTGAGAAGGTCAAAACAAGGTGGTCCCAAAGGCTCACAAAGAAGGCACAAAAGCAAGGCCAAACAAGGCCTAAGAGGGGGTAAACAACCCCAAATACAAAAGTGACCTTAAACAAAGATTTTAAGGACCAAAAATCAGAACTTTTTCCAGTAGAAAGTTAGTCTTAAAACAACATGCAAAAGGGTCCGAAAGCTTAAGCAAGAATGGGTGTTTAAAAGGTTAAAGGCTCACCTTTGAAGGCCACCTTCAAAGCTGCAACTCCAGCAACTTTTTCAAGCTCAAACCAAACCAAAAACTTCAAAACCAGCTCCTAAGCACCTCAGCAACTAAGGGATGGTGTTTGAGTGTGTGTTTGTGTGTTAAAGTAAGACAAAACTACACTTTAAGGCACAAAATAAGAACAAACAAGGAGATATAGATACAAGAGTGTATGTATATCTCAAACCTCCAATTTCTGAACCTAAAGGAGGGAGGGGGTGGTTCTCTCTTATAGAGAACCAAAAGCAAAGCTTCTTGAGGAAGCTAAGGTTCAAGGCCATCCCTCCATACACGCGTATGGAGGATGGCTCCAGTGCCCTTTAACTGTGCCAGCTGGAGGAAAATATCTCCAAAAAGGTGACAAAAAGCAGCTGACCACTTAAAGTGGTCGGCCAGCTACTTAAAGTGGTCAGCCGACCACTTTAAGTGGTCTCCCAGAACAAAAACTGGTCGGCCATGGTGGGAGAGGGTCCAGAGCATGAAAACAAGCAAATGGTGTGGTGGCCGACCACTTTTGATGGTCCAAAGATTAGGGAGACCAGTTGTCAGACCAAAAAACTGGCTGGTAGGAGGAAAAGTGGTTTACGGGGAGAGAAACTGGTCTCCCACCCTTGTACCACCTTCCAAGCAAGGAAAACAAGGTTTGTACCAAAAATAAACCAAAACGGATGCAAGACGAAAGTTCGGGAGGCAAAGCGCGCAGTCGGGAGCCTCGAAAACTAGCTGACAAGCACCAAAAGTGGTTCATGACCACAAAAGTGGTCTCCCAAACCATAGTGGCCCTCTAGGCCAAGGAAACAAGGTGTGGTTCAAAAACCACGCAAAACGGAGAACGTTAAGTGGTCCTGAGACAAGGCGCGCGGCCGAAGGCTCCGAAAACCGAAAATTAGTCTCCAAACGGGAAAAGTGGCCTATGACCACGAAAAGTGGTTTACGACCACAAGAAGGGGTTTACAAGACCTCTCCTTCCCTCAGGCAAGGAAAAAAAGGCTTGGTCCATAAACCGAGCTGAAGTACAAAGAGTTCAGAGGCCTGGAGGCAAGGCACTCGGCCAAAACTCCAAAAACTCGAAACGAGCACAACATGCACTATCACCGAGCGCTCAATTGATGACGTTTGAGTCTTAAGGTCGGTCAAAAATGGGGTGTCTACAGCTATGTTTAATTATTTTCTAAATGATATGAAATGATTTGTTTTCTAAAATGCTATTTTTTGTATGGATGAATGATTGTTTAGATTTTTTAAATGTATTCGTGGTATCCTTAGCATCATGTGATTTCTGTTATCTGCTCTGTGTACGTCTCATCTAATCATGAGACAACTGTACGTCCCATGTGATCATGGGTCAACTGCTTATGGATCCTTATGAACTTCTCTTGTGCATATGAGTCAATTGCTTACGTCCCATATAAATGGGTCAACTGTTCTGTTAGCGCTAATGGATATACCATGTATGATTATCTATGATCTTTAAATATGAATATGATGATGAATCTGCTTCTGATCTGAACTCTGAATTCTGAATCTGTTATGGACATCATTAATTAAAACTTTACTCCGTTATTATTCATTAGGCTCTAGCTCACTATATTATTTATGTATGTAGTTGATCAGGTGCGTGACCAGGCTTAGTGATGATTGCCTGGAGATTTTTTTTGTCAGCAAACCACTGCGCCTCCCGAGGAGGTTCCTGAGTTAAAGTGTGGTTATGTTTCTACAAACAAGTTTTTAAGTTTTTGTCTTCTTCTATTTGTCTGAACAGCTTTTGTACACTCTGTATTTAGGGCTAAGTCCCTTTAATTATATCTATATTGGTGACATAAGGTTAACGTAATATGACGTCACATATATGTATGTAAGTTTTAAATTTTCTGTCTCACGTATGTCTACACAGCTCTATGGACATTGTATTCTGATATTTACTTCCGTTAGCCCCTTAATTTTGTTTAATCTGTTCAGAGGCCTTCGGTAATCTCAGGATTACTGGCCAGTTACAATGCTAAACCTATAAGGATGGGCTTGGGTCATAATAGAGTGGTATCAGAGAATGTGTTATACTGCACAAATGAGTCCATATGAGCTATATGATGCCCTTGAAAAGAATTAAGGACATTACATCTGCATGTGTGACTGTGTGTGAAATATATGAACATATTTAACCTAAAATGAAACGAGACCGTGAAAAGAATTATTTGCCTATGTTTATTTGTGCTTTGTTTACCTATAGCAAATGGAAAATACAAGACCTGATGGTACAACTGAATCCTCTAAGTCCTGAATGAACCGAATGGAGCGAATGCTTGAAGCTTTAACAGAATCGATGATACAGCAACAAAGACAACCTCTACCTCCTCTACCCCCTCCTATTCAAGTAGACTCAGTCAACAATGACATTATTACATTGACTCAAAAGTTCAAATTTACTGAGTTAGCTTAGTTTGTTCCATACATGGTAGACACGGACTACAAGAAGGCTCAAAAATTTGAAGGAGGCCTTAATTTGGATGTGTTTGATCGGGTTGGTGTATTAAAATTGCCTAAGTACGTTGATGTGCTTGATCGAGCCTTAATGATAGAAGCTAATTTGACCTCAATAAAATAAGCGAAAGCTCTAACAATGGAATGGAAATGAAAAAAAATCTGGATTCAAAGGGCCTTTCATTTTCTATTACTAAGAAACAAAATACGGGATCTACTAGCAGTTCAAGTCAAAGTAGTGGCTCAGCACCTGTTTGTGCTGAATGTGGAAGAAAATATAGGGATGTATGTCATCGTGTATTTGGTGCTTGTTTCCAGTGTGGCAAACTTGGCCACTTGGTGAAAGACTGTCACTTCATATCTGAAAATGCCAATTGTCTTGTGGCAAGTTCGGCTGGATCCGTTTATGCACCGAGATCAAATGTGAGAAGCAATATTGGGAACGAAACTTTAAGGCAAGGTTGAGTATTTGCACTCGTGCCTGGTGATGTGTAGAACATTGAATCTGTGGTGTCAGGTATGCTGTCTATTTGTGCCCAAAATGCATATATTTTGATAGATTCTGGATCTATGCACTCGTTTGTGTTGCAAGTTTTTTCACAGAAATTGACTACACCTCTAGAATCTATGAATTATTTGTTATCTATGTCTACACCATCTGGGGGTTCTATGATGTGTGCATATGTATACCCTGCATGTGACATTATGATTAGTGATGTACTATTCTATGTTGACTTGATGCCTGTGGCCATTGATCATTTTGACTGTATATTGGGAATGGATTGGTTGACAAAGTATTATGCCACTATTGATTGTGTGAATAAATCTATTGTGCTCTAGCCAACTGGGTCACCTAGGTTTGTGTTTTGTGGAAGTGGTGTAGTTCCTCCCCCGTATTTGATCTCTTCCATGAAAGTCAATAAACTGTTAAGAAAGGGTTGCCGAAGTTATTTGTGTTGCGCATTGGCTATGTCTACTGATAGTATGAACATAGAAAATATACTTGTAGTGAATGAATTCCCTGATGTGTTTCCTAATGAATTAATTGATAAAGAAATCGAATTCACCATTGATGTAGTGCCAGGAACACAACCAAATTCCAAAACTCCTTACAGAATGTCAACCTCTGAACTAAAGGAATTGAAAGTCCAGTTTCACGAATTGTTAGATAAGAATTTCATTCGTCTGAGTACTTCACCTTAGGGTGCTCTAGTCCTGTTTGTTAAAAAGAAAGATGCATCTTTGAGGCTATGTATCGATTATTGGGAATTGAATAAAGTAATTGTGAAGAATAAATACCCTTTGCCCTGAATAGATGATTTGTTTGATCAACTCCAGAGAGCCCAAGTATTTTAAAAAATTGACCTGAGATCCGAGTATCATCAACTTAAGGTTAAGACAGAAGACATTAAGAAAACAACCTTTCGAACAAGATATGAGCACTGTGAGTTTCTAGTGATGCCATTTGGGGTAACTAATGTACCTGTACCATTCATGGATCTAATGAATAGGGTGTTCAAACAATTCCTTGATGTGTTTGTTATTATGTTTATTGACGATATTTTGATTTATTCTAAAAGCAGGGAAGAACATGAAAGTCATTTGAGAATTGTGCTACAGATTCTGAGGGAAAGAAATTGTATGCAAAACTCTCCAAATGTGAATTCTGGCTGGACAGTGTGACATTTTTGGGGCATGTAATCAACAAGGATGGCATATCTATTGACTCGTTGTAGACACCCCATTTTGACCGCCCTCAAGACTTGGGCGCTTCACTCTGAACACTCGAAGATGAAATATTATGTTATTCAATCGTTCAATTCTTCAGCCAAAGGATTCAATTTTGAGCCTCAAAACGTAAACCTTACACCACATTTGGACCAAAACCTTATTGTTTCTAGCCCGACCACTCAAAGAACAGCTGGCCAGAAGATGGCCGGCAGGCCATTTTCATTGGAACGACCGTACACCCTCAAGGCTGGCCGGCCATGTTTAGCGTAATATTTTGACAACTATCAGTTGTCCCTTTTACAGATATTTCCAACGTGAGAAGCTATTTTTCTATAAATACAACAGCTCTCCTCATGGTTTGGGGTTAGAAAAATTCCCCAAGAACTAAAAACTTGCCCAACCATCTTCTCTACCCTCTTGCAATATAGATACACAACACATACACCTTACAAGCTCAAACTTGAAGCTCTTGATGAGATTCTTGGACACAATTTCAGCTCCTTGAGAGTGTTTAGCTTGTGGTTTGTGAACTAAGAACAACATCCTCTCTTTCAAGAGGTGATCTTTGAACTCTTTAACCATCTTTTCTCTCTCTCTCTCTCTCTCTCTCTCTCTCTCTCTCTCTCTCTCTCTCTCTCTCTTTCTTGTATTTTCATAGTGATTTTAGAGTTATTTTTAAGCTTAAAATGTAATTAAAACCTTGTTAAAAGTGAGTGAGCTAGCCACCATTTCATTGGCTAGTTCACTTCTTGTGCACCCCTTTGTTTTTCTTTCACTTTTTTACCTTCTTTTCACTTCTTTTGGTTAAATTTTAGTCCCTTTTAGCACTATTCTTAGGTTGTTTTTGTGTGATATAAATTGAATATGGGCTTATCAAAGGGTCCTAGTCCTCCCCACTACTTGTGCTCTTACTTATTATGCTTTGAATATCATGTTTGTGTTGTTGTAAGTCCTCTTGGATTTGGCGTGTTTAGGATATAATCTGTTAAGTTGATCATTTTTTCTTTCCTTATCTAACTTGGAACCTTGTGGTCATAAGAGGATTAGAGCTTAGGCTTAGCCACCCCGCCACAAGCTTACTTGTGTAGTGTAAATTTCTTGCTTTTATATTATCGTTGTCCACCTTGAAGGTAGGTAGTAGTTTCCGTGTTCAAAGTATTGAAAAACTCTCTCATCGATCATTTTCGAAACATGGAAATAGATATCTCATCCATGTTCCATGAAAAAGAGGAGTTGTCAATAACTTTGGCAAATTGTGTGTTTAAGCTTTGATAGATAGCTTACTTTTTGTTTTTTTTTCTTTATTTATTTATTTTTGTCTTTTTTTACTTACTTGCTTTGTTGCTTCTAAAGAGCTTTTTCTTGAGAAATGTTGAAAACTCTCTTCCAGTTCCACTTTGAAGCATGGAAATGGATGTTTCATCCTTATTCCATGAATAGAGAGATGAGTTGACAACACTTTTGAGTTATTACCTTTTTTCTATTTTGATTGCTCTCTGATCATCATGTACTATCTTATGACTTGATGATTTGTGAGTTAAGCATGCCTACATCTTCCTTAACTAAGTCCATGATAGAAAGGAGGTAAAGAGCATAACACTTTTTTTATGTGTGTTCAGCCAAGTCTTTTTCTTTTTCTTTCAAAGATCAACATGCAACAAATTTACAATGGTTGATGATTTGGGAAGCAAACCTACTCCCTCCTTGAAAATCCTTATGATAGGAGGGAGCATGAAAGATGAACAGATTTTGGAAACCCTCTGTCTTGCTTTGTTCTAGTTCTGCTGCAACAGGGTATTCTCTAGAAATAGTGGCTGGCTGGCCATTACTTTGTACGGCTGACCACTTGATCAGGCTGGCTGGCCAAGAGTGTTGTACGGCAGTGGTAGTTTTATAGCAGAACAGAGCAAATCCTGAGGCCAAAACAGAACTATTTTATGGCTGTAAACAGGGAAAATTCTGGTAGCAAATAGAGAGGTTTCCTGAGGACGTTCTTGGTTGTGTGCGTGTGATTCTCGCCTTTCATTTAAGTCCATTCAATTAGCTCCTTTAATTCATATTATGTAATTAATTAGTTGCTTTCATTCGGACTTGTAATAATTAATTGGTTTATTCATTTGTGTTTGTAATAATTAGTTAATTAAGACATTTTGACCCTCTTATGCGAGTGCAAACAGTAATATTTGTATGTTTTCCAACCCCCATTTCTTTCTCCCTTTTATTTATATGCTTACCGTCGTTGTATGTAGTATCATATTTTCGTTTCATATCATTGCCATGCTTTGCATCCATTTTTGCATGCATTAAGGTTCGGTTCATCATTTTGAATATCATTGGAATTTCCTACTTACTTGAATACGTGCACTACTGCATACTTTGAGTTAATCCACATGTTAATAAACCGAACCTAATAGTCGCATTCTTGTATGCGTTGCATTAGTCATGTGCATTGTTAGAGTCATGCATTTTTCTAATTATTTTCTTTTTCTTTGACTTACCTCAGAGTATTAGGTGAGCATTTTTTGCTTTAGCATATCCATGTATGTGAATGTTGCCATGCTTAGCATCTTACCATGAGGCTACGTGCTTACTCAGCATGAACTGTTTGAATGCCCTTGGATGAAGGTTATGTTACTTGCATTGGGGATGATTTTGATCAAATGTATGTACGAGCTTATTTATTTCATTTTGAGTTATATGCACTCAAAACTCTTTTAAAAAACACATAAAATCAAGTCATTTCCAAAGCAAGCGAAACATTACATACTTGTGTGCCTCACATAGTAAGTTAGCATAATAAAATCATAACAAGAGCATATAATGTTGATAAAAATCACATCATGATTAGTAGAGGCCAATCTTTGATCGGGTGAGGGGGTGCCCAATTCATAACCTTTCCCTCTCATACCTATTTCTCGAATCGAGACAAGTTTGGTTACGACAGACAAGTGGCCTAATTTCACAAAAATATGTAGGTGGCGACTCTGAAATCTGCCAATGTAGTCCATTTTGGCATATTTGATGATTAATGGATTTTCTAAGACTTGGTAGATTCGGATTCTCATTTGTTTTTCTATTTCACATTACACTCATGGAAACCAGATTCAAAACACGGGAGTCCAAACTGTAGGGTTATCGTATCCAAGGAGACTAAAGCCTTTCGAGAAGCACGAAAAACCAGCTATAGTTTCTGGCGACTCTACTAGGGATTTAGAGAACTTGACTTGGACTTCATGATGTGAAATTTTATTGACATATTTATGTTCTTTGCATTGCATTTTACATGGTCCTCTTAAGTCACTGTGTTTACCATTTGATATCTTGGGCGATCTGCCAAATGCGTGCTCTTAAGTCACTGTGTTTACCATTTGATAGCCTGGACGATCTACCAGATGCTTGCCAAAAGGCTGGTCGGATGTAGGCAGTGTCACGTTGGGAACACAACCTTTGGATCCAGGTTACTGCTATACCGCTTGGTCCTCCTTTCACTTTTCAGTGTTAGGTGCGAGAGGTATATTAGGTAACCTTGCTGAGGTACGCTTTTGACCAATTGGCCTAGCGCATATGGTAAAGCTCTAGTGACTGTTCCAACATAGGAGATGATGCTCGCCCGTATTCAGGATTTTGTGATCCTACTTGTTTGAACTAGTGAAACTCTAGATCAACGTCAAAGCTAGGACAGGGTAACCCTACCCCCTTAAGGGGTATTTTGGCTCTCTTTACCTGCTATGTGCTATACTCTGGATCTATATAGGGGTTCTTGAATTCAAATTACCGATTTGGTATTAGTTTGTGAGGCAAAATTCAGTTTTATCAGTAGGGAATACGGTCATACAGTTGTGATCATATCGGTTGCAAATTTGGGCAGAAGTGTTGTCCGATTTTTGATTATTTCTTCTTTTTTTTTCTTTATTTCTTTTGCTGGCTAGTCTTGAAATCATAGCTTCAGAGAGACCTGATATGCCCCCAAAGTTTTGTGGACTCACACCGGTAGACTTTGCAAAATTCAAGATCAAATTCACGGTCAACTAGTGTTAGGCTCTTTCCTACTAGTTGTTCAAAGGAGAATAACCAGGCAATTATCACCATTATAGAGCACTTATCAGTCACCCATTCGTTCCCACCTGCTCAGTTCACCAATATCTGACTCGCCTAGATCTATAATGTCGCGAAGTACGGAAAAAGTTACAGCTATGATGATAGCATTCCAACAGGCTATGGATACACTGAACTAGAGGATAGATGTGCAAGATTAGACCATTGCTGAAATGCGACACCCATCTAGGGCACCGGCATCTACCACACCTCCAGTCCCGGCTTCCCAGCCAAATCTTGATCCACCTCTGCTAGCTGAGAACCTTCAAATTCTGGATCCCCAAGAGGTGTTAGCATAAACTCAGGCTTTCAGGCCTCTGGTATAGCCTCACGGAGGGCTTCCTACTTTCGACTTCAATGACATTGATGCTGCTATGATAAAAATCACCAAGCTCGAGAAAATGCTTAAGAAAACTCAAGGCTTCAATTACATCCTAGATATTGAAGACGGTTACACTGAGGCTTTTATGAGATTGCCAGAGCAATTTAAAATGCCGCATATTGGCAGATTTTATGGAAGCGGAGATCCTATCATCCACGTCTATCTCTTCTCAAATATCTTAAAACCAATGGGCTTGATGCGGGCTTAGAAATTGTCATTATTCAGAAGGACTTTATCAGAAGTGGCAACCACTTGGTATGCCAAATTGGAAGACTCGACCAAGCAAAACTGGAAAGAACTATCCGAGGGATTTGTTAACTAGTATTTTTACAACACTCAGATGGAAGTAACGATTAGCGAATTGCAGGAAACCTCTCAAAATCTTAAGGAACCTTTTGTTGACTTCGCTGCCAGATGGAAGGCAAAGGCAGCCCGAATGACAAATAGGCCTTTAGAAAGGGAACATGTTCGATTGGTAGTTCAGAACCTTGAACCAGACACATTATAGAGGATGATAGTCGCGCCACTATTTACCTTCGGTGCTTTACATGAATTGGGGGTTCAGATTTAGAGCACTTTCAAGAAGGAAATTATCCAGAAAACAAGTGAACCGGCAAAGAGGTCGTTTACTAGGGTCACCAATGCTAGCAATAGCACTATTCCTAGGCTTGTCAAAATCAGTTCCATCACCACAATAGCCAAGATAGCCAATCCATTCACTAGCACAACCTCATAAACCACTGGCCTAGCCTGAAACCAATTTAGAACCTTTACTCCTCTTCACATGGGTCAAACTCGTGCTGTCAAGGTTCTGATGGACAAAGGGCATCTTGAGCCCCTTGATCAAAACTAGCCCGAGAGCAGGTAAAAGGAAAAGGAAAAGGAAAAGTGGATGTCGAGTCAGAGGAGTGAGACGTCAAAGTTGAAGAAAAGTCTGAATGGGAATCCAATAAAAGAGATAAGATGTTGAGGAAACTGAAACACTATCGAGAGGCATAAATTGAGTCAGCCTCAGAGGAGAAGCAACGTGCCGACAAAGCATGTACTCAAACAAGGAAGAAGGAGATCTTTTCAGGAATCTACCTAAACTCACCATATCTACCTAATGGCGGAAGACGTGACATGAACGTAATTTGGGTAGAGCCCGATAGTGGTCCAGCAATGACCGCAGGAGAATGGTAGGAGGACAAGGATCTAAGTTATGCTTGTGCCGATGAAGGGTGGGGGACCAGCATCCCTGACAATACATGGTACATGGAAGAGATTAAGCACATGACAATAAGCTATTTCAAACCCCCATCCCTTGACCAAGGAGAACCCTCTAGAAAAGAGGTTGAGAAGATGAAAGAGAAGGAGATAGAAGAAGATCTGGTGTTAAGGCAACTTAAGAAAATCCAGAAACATATTTCAATCTGGGGGCTGCTGATGGCTTCCCGGGAACACAGGCAGACATTGTTGGAGGCGCTAAAAAAGACTAAGTTGCCTATAGACGTCACTCTCAACTAATTGGTGTCTTTGGTCACATCTGGGCATGTTACTCCTTTGCTGTCTTTCACAGACAAAGAGTTGTCGCCTGAGGGGGCCAACCACAGCAAAACTCTGTATGTAACCTTGGAAAGCCAGAAGAAGTGGATCCCGATAGTGTTGGTGGACACCGGGTCGACAATCAAAGTATGTCCGGCACAGACTGCTTATGCCATAGGCTGAAAACCAGCTGATTTCACGCCTACGACTCAAGTCGTCCAAGCTTACAACAATACCAGCTGCACTGTTATGGGAACCTTTAAGAGCCAAATATTGCTTGGTCCATCCGAACTTGAGGTTGAATTCCATGTGATGGATGTGCCAACAACCTTTAATCTACTCTTGGGCAGACCTTAGCTGCACCATATGAAGGCAGTTTCTTTAACGATACACCAACTGGTGAAGTATCCGTTCAAAGGAGGGATGGCAACTATTTATGGCAATTCTTCAATCCACCCTTCCCCGGGAACCACCACACCCTTGTTGGAAATACTACATGGAGAAGAGGATGTGTTCCTCTCTGGGTTCACCTTGGCAGACACACAATTAGTGCAAACTATCATAGCCGAGGATGAGGGGGGGCTATGTGAGCGCCTAATCTATATATATGATGAAAAATTAAGGACACCTTCCTAGATTGGGACTAGGTAGAAGTGGGAGACAGGGAAATACTGTTGCCAAAGAAGTAAGCCATAACCCCCATACTTTTGGGTTTGGGTATGAGTTGACTGCAGAGAATTGGAAGAGGAAGGGAGATGAATTGAAGGAGAGAATTAGAGCAAAGAAAGCAGGAAGGAAATTTAAGTTGGTCCACAAGCCGATCAAGGGGACCTTAAAAGGACTCTTTGTCCATGAAGGAGAAGACTTCCCTTTCTGTGGATTCCCAGAACCATAGGTTGAATGGGAAACAAAGATGAGATACCGTAGGTTTAAGATCTTTTTCAATCAACAGTTGTTAGACAACGAGGATGAGTGGATTGACCCAAGCATCAGTATAGGGCAAGACAGAATTATGAGCTCGGATAGCGATGAAGAGGAACTACTGGGGATAGCATTCACTGACCTCTTGGATTATTCCAACGTCGAGGCTGAGCACGTTAACTTGGGGGATAGTGTTACTATCTCCGTGATCTGGGATGAACTAGCGGCATATTACAACAATCTCATTATGGATGCAGTTGAGGCTCTACGCCTAGTTTGGTAACTCGAGAAGGGCTCTATTGACAGTTCTGAATCAGGTGATGAGCCTGAGTCTGATTCCACTGAGTCTGTTGAATCGGAGTCAGACTTGAGTCAGTCTAAGGAGTTTGAGTCTAGCACTTCAGGGGGTGGTAACCCGGGTGCCAAAGTCCTGTCTAGGCCTTCTGTCAGTTTTTCTTTTGAGTCAACTGTAATGGAGGACCCTGGCTTTATCAATGAGAACGTAGTAGACTTTGCTTACTTCTCTGTGCCATTAGTTTGGTGCACTGATATTGATTTTCAAAATTTTGACTTAAACGAAGAGGAAGAAATTCCTCGGACTTTAAAAAACTTGATTAACCAAGAAGAGGAGAGGCATGCTAAGCCCTGCATGGATGGGGTCATTGTAATTAATGTGGGTACTGAGAAAGATCCACGTTTAGTCCATATTAGTTCCACGTTGTCTTCGAAGGAATGCGAGATTTGAATCGCTTTGTTGAAAGATATCAAAGATGTTTTTTCATGGTCCTATGAAGACATGCCTGGAATCGATCTTGAGATTGTATAGCACAGGATCCCTCTCGACCCCGAGGCCCGACCAGTGAAGCAGAAACTTCGCAGAATTCGTCTAGATTGGGCACTGAAAATTAAAGAAGAAGTCACCAAACAGATCGATGCAAGATTCCTGATGGTATTTGAATATCCGACTTGGTTGGCCAACATCATTCCGGTTCTGAAGAAAGATGGTAGAGTCAGAGTTTGCGTCGACTTCAGGGATTTGAATAGGGCTAGTCTGAAGTACGACTTTCTGTTGCCACACGTTGATGAGTTGGTAGACATCACCGTCGGCCATGCCTTGCTATCCATCCAAGATCAAGGCCATCTTAGAAATGCCACCACCAAGGACTGAAAAGAAGGTGCGCGGCTTTTCTGGGAAAAGTGCAATTCATAAGACAGTTTATCTCAAAATTAACCTTAACTTGTGAGCCACTTTTTGGTCTCTTGAAAAAAGAGAAGAAGTTCCAGTGGGATGATCGATGTCAGTTTGCCTTCGAACAAGTTAAGCAGTACCTTCAAAATCCGCATGTATTGTCGCCACTAGAGCCGAGGAAGCCATTGATCATGTACCTATCTATACTTGTATGCTGTGCACATCACATAGTAAGCTAGCACAAAAATCAGAAGCTAAGGTGGAAAAGGTCATTTACTATCTGAGCAAGAAGATGTTGGTTATGAGACCCATTACATTCCTCTAGAGAAGGCTTGCTTAGCCTTGGTTTGGGCCACTAGGAAGTTGAGGCACTACCTGTTAGCACATTCTATAATTCTGGTTTCGAGATTGGATCCCATTAAATATCTCTTTGAGAAACCAGCACTTATGGGTAGGCTAGCTGTAGACCGCCCAAAACTCCAGCGCCGTGCGCAAGGGCGTGAATCGTTGTTCTTAGCTACTACAGTTCGAACTCATGTCACGGTTCTGAATCTAATCTCACAAGGTGCAATGTGAGACTGATAAATCACCAAAGAGTCCAAATCCGACAAATCATTTTGGAAAATCGATTTTAATCAAAAAAAGCCAAACATGGACTGCTTTGCCAGATTTCAGAGTCGCTACCTAAATATTTTGTTTTGGGAAATTTAGGAAACCTTGACTCGTGCCTAAGGCCACATGTCCATCATCACCAAAGTTGCATCGGCTCGAGAACTTGGGTATGAGGGGGGAAGGTCATGAAATGAGCACCCCCGCTCGCCCAATCAAAGGATCGGCCTTTACTAACATGATATGTTGTTTTTGAAAACACATGTGTTCTTATTCTGGTTTATTAGCTAGCTTACTATGTGATGTGCACAGCATACAAGTATAGACTCAATCGATCAAGTTGGAACAAAACATCTCATGTTTGTTTTTTTTCGAAAATGGTTTGAAAGTGTTACTTGCAAGTAGGCTAAGACGCGGATTTGCCACCCTCAAGTGGGCTTAGAAAACATGATTTGTCACTCTCAAGTAGGCTTAAAACACACATTTTGATGAATTGTTTCAATCCAGGCAATCAAGCCTCCACCCATAGGCATTCAAGCAGTTATAACAACTAAGCACATAGCCTCATGGCAAGCATGCTAACATGGCAACATACACATCTCATGCAGTATGCTAAAGCGTAAACACTCACAGTGTACTCCGAGCCAAAAACATAAGCTAGTTAGAAATCATGCATGATCCTAGTTTATGTTAAGATGGCTAATGCAACACATGCAAAAATGCAACTAAGATAGGCCCGGCCATTCTAAGATGTCATGTGGAATCCAGCATTTGATACATATTGAAATACAATGTAGTTTGTATGATGCGCCGAGCCCGGTGCATGTAAGACAGATGAATGAATGCAAACATGCTAGCATAAGGATGCTAATTGAAACATGCCCTAAAACTAACCATCGAAAGCTGGTAAATAAAAGGGAGAAAGAAATGGGGTTGGAAGACATGCATTACACACACACACGCTTATTACAAAATTTGCCCTCTCGACGGAGGGTTCGAATGAATCATCTAAGTAGCTATGCTAAGCTAAGCTAAACTACTTAGTTACAAACCGAAACTAATTAACTAACAAGCTAATTAATTATTACAAATCAGGTTGAAACAAATAATTATTCAGAATTAACAAAAGCACTGAAATGGCCTCATGACGAGGGATGCATGCGTGCTCGGTCGGCTTCGCTCGGAAATCCACTACCGTGCCTCATATTGCCTCTGTTTGCACTGTTCTGGACTCTTGAAAATTGTGCCAACTTCCAAGATACTTCTGATCCACCTTAGGACCATGCTGAGAGGTGGTCGGCCAAGAGGAATGGCCATCGGCCAGTGTTTATGGCTATCGGCCAAATTGATAGCCGATCGACAGACTTTGATGGTCGATCGGCCACTGCTTCCTGCAAATTCTCCTTTTGCTGTAACAGAGCACTAACAGAGGCATGACAGTGTATTTGCAAGAAAATGTGTGTACAACCACACTCCTTATCATGTTTAAAGCTCCAAGGAGTGTAGAGCTCGGCTCTCGAGCCATCAATCACGCATCTCAATGCATGATGGCCAAAGAGGCCGAGTTGCACAAATCAATGTCAAATGAATGCACACAAAAACATATAAATGCCTTAACCTCTATCATGCATGATCAAGAGGGTCGGCGACCGAGAATTGAGACACGTTTCATCACTTCAAGTATGAAACGTCCCTCGTTCCTCGTGTTTGGATTGACATCCTTTCCAAACACAATGCAATGCAAGGCATGCACACACAATGCAATGCAACAAGCATGCAACAACATGCTATCTAATCAACATGCTAAACATCATGAACATGCAACATGAAAACAACATGAGCATGCAACAACATGCAAACAACTATGCAATGGCAAGGGCCATGTAATGCAACACTTAGTGGACTTAAACCGCATGTGGACAGACCTGAGAAGGTCCAAAAACAGTGGCCAAAATGATGAAACTAAGACACAAAAAGGCAAGATATGCATGCACATGCATTGGCTCATCAAGTAGGCCTAAGAACACAACTGTCAAAAGTGCTCAAGAAGTGACAAGCATGGAAGTGTAACAACACTATATGCACTGAAATCAAGTATAAATTGATGCCAAATCATTCAAACAACACAAGCATGGCATGCAAGGGTCCTTAAGCATGAAGGCTAGTAAAGGGGACTACACAAGGGGCATGCAATACATGGCACAAATGAATGAACCTAACATGGACAGAGCTCAAATAGGTCAAGACAATGACCAAAACATGCTAAGTTAGGAGCTCAAAAGTCTAGGCACGCATGCATACAAGCTAGGCCACAAACAAGGCAACAATGCACAACCCTTAGAGGCACTCAAAGGGTGAATGAAGTGGGAGCATGGCAATGCTATATGCTCTGAAATAACATGATAAATGATGCGAAATCATGAAAATAGCTCAAGCAATGCATGCTAATGGACTCAATACACAAAGCTAGTGAGCTAGAATGCACTATGGCTATACAAAGCAAGGCATGCATGACCAAAACAACACAAATTAGAGCTAGAGCATGCTAAAACATGACCAAAAGCTTTTTGAAGTTAAGCCAAAACATGCTAGAATGAGGGTCCAAACACATGATGCATGTTAGGCTAGATTGCAAGATTACACTACAAGTATGTAAAGCATGCAAGATGCTATCAAACCAACCTAAAATAGAGTTGAGGCATGCTAAAATAATACCAAAAACATACTGAAATGGAACCAATACATATTAGACAAACATGCTACTTTGATGAGCCATCTATACAAGCATGCAAGGCACAAGGAGAGGGGATACCCTCTCCTATTTAAGACCTCAAAATACACTTTCCACCACTAAAATTCCTTTGGAATTCAGTGGTAGAAAGTTCGTGCAAAGACTAAAACAAAAGCCTAAAGAGGTGGCCCAAAAAAAGGCAAAACAAGGCACAAAAGGGGGTAGACCACCCCCAACACCAACAAGACCTTAAACAATCATTTCAAACACATGGAAATGAAGCTTTTTACAGTTGAGAGTTAAGCCAAAATAAGCATGCAAATAAGGCTAAGTAAGCAATGAACACAAAGCTTAAAAGAGGGTTAGTGACTCACCCTTGTAGAACAACTTCAAAGTGGCAACTCCAGCAACTTTCTGAGCTAAAAACCAAACATTGAGTTCAAACAAAATCCTCAAGTACCTCAGCAACAAGAGTATGGTGTTTGAGTAGGTGCTTTAGTGCAAAAGTGTGAATAAATTACACTTTAGAGCACAAACAAGCACAAATATAGAGAGAGAGGAAGAAATATAGAGAGAGAGTGATATATATCTTGTATCTCAAATTTCAGAACCTCTAGAAAGGGAGAGGGGTCTCTCTTCTTATAGAAAATCAGATCCTAAGCTTGTTGGACAAGCTAAGGGTTTGATTCAATCCCTCCATACACGTGTATGGAGGATGAAATCTGTGCTCACCAGCTGTCACAGCTGGCACAAAAATATCTACAAAAGCAAATAAAAAGGCCTCAGCCAAAAGACATGGCTGATAGTCTAAAAAGAGTGCCGATTGGCCAAAAAGAGTGCCGATCGACCATCGCTGATGGCCGATGACAAGAAAACATGGCCGATAAGCACAAGGCTTGGCCGATGGGTTGTAGGGCTGGCCAACAAGCCACTCCCTTCCCTTAGAAACAAAGCCACAAGTCCTTGGTCCACAACCAAGCACAAAACAGACAAGTTGAGAGGTTCTAAGGCAAGGCGCGCAGCCGAGACATTCGAGAACTCAAAACGAACACGAGCATGGATGATCATCGAGTGTTCAAACGATGACGTCCAAGTCTTGAGGACATTCAAAAATGGGGTGTCTACACTAGCTCGTTGGTTGCTTCTTGTCTTCAAATTTGACCTCAAGTACATCATGCCCAAGTTGGTCAAAGGAAGAGGTATAACGAAATTTCTGGTAGGCTATCGAGTGGAAGGAGAGGAAGAAGTAGAGTACCCGTTCCCAGATGAGGAGATTCTGCAGGTAGAAGAGGAGACGTGGAAAATGTACTTTGATGGAGCGGTTAATCAATATGGTTATGGGATAGGCGTGTTGCTTATATGCGATGATTCCCATATACCTCTATCTTTCAAACTCTGGTTCAAAGTATCCAACAATGAAATAGAGTACGAGGCGTGTATTGCTAGATCAGACGCTGCCCTAGAACTAGGGGCAATAAGGTTAGACATCATCGGAGACTCGAACCTAGTTGTTTCTCAAGCCAATAGAGATTGGAAGTTCAAAGAAGAGAAAATGAAAGTTTTTCACCAGACCCTAGACATTTTGATTCCAAGGTTTGAAAAACTGACATTTACACACTTGCTAAGAGAGAACAATCGGTTTGCTAATGCACTGGAAACTCTATCCTCTATGGTAGACATACCAATCAGGGTTAAGATGCATCTGATTATCATTGAATAGAAGTATGCACCAGCTTATGAGACAATAGCCACAATAGACAAGGTTTAGGACAAGAATCCCTGGTGTCATGACATTTGGAACTTCTTAGAGAAGGACACGTACCCACAAGGGGAAAATGCCAAAGATAAATGGGGAATACGGCATCTAGTTGTCCACTTCATCATATACGGAAGTAAGTTGTACAAAAGAGGGCATTTGAGAATGTACAAGCTTTGCGTTGAAGAGGAAGAGTCAAAACGTCTCATGGAGGCCATTCATGGGAGAGAGTGTGGTGCACACACGAATGGTGTGATGTTAACCAAAAAAATCCTCAGGCAAGGTTACTATTGGTTAATCATGGAGGATGATTGCATCAACTTTGTTCGGCGATGCCACAAATTTAAAATCCATGCCAATCGCATAAATGTCCCGCTGTCAAAGCTCTACAATATGACTTCACCATGGCCTTTCTCAGTCTGGGGAATTGATGTCATCGGAGCAGTCTCACCAGAGGGGTTAAATGGACATGAGTTCATTCTAGTGGCAATTGATTACTTTACCAAGTGGGTGGAGGCGCAGTCGTATTCTATGTTGAAAGTATCGCATGTGGCCAAGTTCATCAAGACAACATCATCTACAGGTATGGAGTGCTAAACGAGATAATATCGAACAATGGCTCACATTTCAGAAAGGAGGAGGTGGATTTGTTTGAGAATTACAACGTGGCTTTTCACAAGTCATCAACATATAGGCCACAGACCAATGGAGCCATTGAAGCCGCAAACAAGAATATGAAGAACATAATGCGAAGATGGTGAAAACCTACAAGGATTGGCCAGATAAACTTCCTTTTGTACTTTGGGGTTATAGAACATCAATTCGAACATCTACAAGGGCAACACCCTACTCTTTGGTATATGAGATGAAAGTTGTTTTGCCGATCAATATCAAAGTACCGTTGCTGAGAATCATGGCCGAGTGTCGGATAATAGAGGCGGATTGGCAGTAGAATAGGTTCAAAAAATTGATGTTGTTTGATGAGAGGAGGTTGAAGGCGTTATATCATACCCAGGGATATCAGCGTAGAATCGCTAGGGCCTTCAACAAGAAAGTCAAATCCAGAAACCTCAAAGAATGAGATATGGTGCTTAAAGACAACCAAGCTCCCATTCATGACCTTAGGGGCAAGTTTCAACCCAATTGGACTGGTGCCTACATCATCAAATCTATTTGCTCAGGAGGAGCCATCATCCTCATGGATTTGGATGGCTTGGAGTTCTCGCAACCAATCAACATGAACAAGTTGAAGAAATACTATCCTTAAGAGGCTCGCTTGGCCAAAAACCCCAAACGGTGACCTAGGCAAAAGTTGGAGAATGAAAAATTTGAAATAAAAAGAAAAATAGAGCTCACAAGGTTGAAAACCTAAAAGGGCGGCTTTGGCAAAAGTTAGACCGCAAAAGGAGAGGGAGTTAATACCCGAGTGAACCTTAACCGAACTATGTAAGGCTTGATTTCCATCTTTGGGATACGTAGGCAACTTCATCCCGAAGTCTGGCCCTAACCATTTTCAACTCAACTATCCTATCCATTGTTTGATCAGTCCATCTCACCTTCTGTTGGCTTGGTTATTTTCCCTCCATTTGGCAAAAGGTCCAGTTACAAGATGAAGCAAGGGGCATAACAGTAGTAAAGGTGAATACAGTTATGATCTTCTTAATTCAGGGTTGTACATCTTAAGGATTGATTCCATGTGTATCTGGTATTAACCATTTATGAAAATTTGTTTTGGAAAGTTTTAATGAAGTTGATTTTCTAAAAATTTTACTCTTTGCAACACAGGCCATTCTTTGGACCAAAAAAGGAAAGTTTTCAGTACTCACAAGTTTGATTACATGATTTCAACACAAGTACACCCTCAGACTCTCAGGTTAAATCAAAGTTGCTTTTACATCATAAAAACTTGAAAAGAAAGTCAAAGCAATAAACTAAGGGCACAAATAAGTGAGGTAGTAGTCCTCTGCCTCTTGCCTGCACTCTCAAAAATCTCTGCCACTAAGGATGGTCCAACCTATGTCTCATCCTCAAGCCAAGCCAAACACTCGCTAGAAAGGCCACAACTGAAACTAGTAGTAGGGGCCAAAAGCTCTCTCATCCTCCAAGCAGCGAGGTATCGAGCCAAGTGTGAAGCACGAACTGGAAATGAAGCAGGGTATTCCACCCCCTCATTAGGACGGGTCTGATCACGCCCAAACTGGCGTCTGAACCAGAATGGGAAGTAGAAAACATATTGTGTAAGGCTAATCAACTATATACCCAGTTGGTGGGACATGCCGTAGCTTATTTCGGACAAGTTAAGCCAGGGGCATCAGCAAACGATGACAGCCACGAATCTGCTGCACATCCAGTCACACCATAATCCTTCTATGGGAAACCTCACAAGCTATGGGCGAAAGAAGTAGGATCTAGCCGAATACTCGGGGCGAGAGTCCACCACTTCAACTTATCCATCAACCACACCTGGGGAGAGATAAAAGATAAGGGAGATTAAAGAGCAAAGAGATGTGTGTTGAGAGTAAAAGTAAGGAAAGGGCTTTGAGAGAAAATAAAGGCTGAGTGCCAAAGTGATATGAGAAATCATAAATGAGAAAGGGTGGGAAATAATACCTGAAGAAGCAGTGGACTCCCCGCAGACCAAGAAGTCTTTCACCGATGGAAAGCATCTAAACACATTAAGGTTTTGGCCAGTGCCGAGCCTATGCAGATTCAGCCCTGCTCGAGGCATTGAGCCACTTCAATCAATCTAATGCTGACTCCACTGCCACTAGGGGCAAGAAGGTAATGAGCAAGCAAGCATATGCAGAGACCATGTTAGCGATAACCTTGCCAAAGAAAATCACGCCTATTACCAATATCAGAAAAATGGTGAATCAGGCCAAGAATGTTTAACTCCCCATCATGAGCCAAAGACTTAGCCTTGTTGAAAGAGAGGCCACACATCCGTTCAAGTGCCCGTGCATGGCTAAAAAGGGGTTGAGGCATAATTTCCTCATTGCACTGGGACTCCATTAACGCTTGAAACTCTTCAAGAGTAGGACAAATCTCTTGTGATCCAAAGAAAAACACGAGTAACCTAATCCTAACAGTGGGCAACGATGTGGAGAAATGGAAAACAAAGTGAAGTGTGGCTCAAGGAAAAAAGAGCGTTTATGCCAAAACCATTGAAATTCACCTTTTCTATGTCATCCAAAGTGGCAGTCCAATCTTTGTGCTTCTCAACAAGGACAATCACCATTTTCTAAGAAAACTACCAAAAAGATGATGTTATGTCGAAGAAGCAAAAACAGAAGACCTTTATAGAAGATAAGGGTGTATGAGTGGTTGACAACAGTTGTCCAGCCACAGGTCTTGGCCGGCCGGCCCCTTCACCAGCCGATCGTACATTTCATTGGCCGGCCGGCCAAGTATGCCAACCAAACTAAGTCTGCACTCTTTGTTTTCAAGTCTTGTTTTGAGTCTTTTTGTTTCTGGCAAGTGTAAATAAGTTTGTTTGAGTTTTTTTTACTTAGTTTTTCCTTTCTTGAGTCATTTTTTGTATTTTGGTCATTTGTAGGCTCAATATCCGATTAAGAACTCGTTCAAATGTAATCATTCTAAGTTTCAAATTTAGATACAATCATTTTTATGCAAGTGTTGTGCCATTCTCGAGATGCTGTGCAAAAGAAAAATTCCTTCTTTTATAAAATGCAGGGTTTGACCCCATCATAGTTCTTACAAAAGAGAAAATACAAGTTTTCAAAAGCAAAAAAGTAAAGGTCTATCTGAAGCTATACAGCGTTCTATACTACCAAAACAAAATAAAAATAAAAGGAGTCCAAAAGCGATGTCCGCCAGGTCAGGTGCGTCGGGAAGCCCTCTTTGTCCTCTTACGAGGACGAGACTCAAGATCACTATCACCATCAGCACCGCTATCACCAGAACAATGTGACTTCGAGCCAGAATCATCATCCCCATCCTCAGACTCGGAGTGCTCACTCATGATCTCCTCGGTGTCTCTGGTCTCAGTATCCTCACCAATCAAGGTCCCCTCTACGGACGAAGAGCCCCTTACACTCGGGACTCGCTATCTCCACTCTGACTCCGGTTCTGACTCTGGGCACCTCTGCCTTTACCTCGACCTCTGCCCTTGCCCTTGCCCTATGCAGGAGCCCGTCTATCTCTCATCCTCACAGTTGGAGGGGGTGCCACGGGTGCCGGTGGTGCTGGAAAGAGTTTGCAAGAAACAGAGCATCAGTACAGTTGGTTACAAAAATAGTATGAATATGACAAAAGGAAATCAATGCATGCCAGATGTGAAAAATGAGGTACCTGATGACCACGGTTGGCGAGCAGGGATTCCCTCTTTCATAGCATGTGGACCAAGGATTTGACCAACTGAAGGAGGCCGTCCACGTAACCCATTGGCACCTACAAGTGAGTTTGAACATCAGCATATAGAAAAGCGAATATGAAATACAAATTACAAAACAAAGTGCATACTCGCTGTATGTCGGGGTCCTTGACAAACTCGTGCTCCTCTGGGTGCTCAATCATAATCTGGTGGGCAACCCCATTTGATCACTAGTATGTGATCATAGTCTGGATCACGGGAAGATCGGCTACATGAACGGTAGGGGCAGTCCCTCCTACATTAGGCTCAGCCGCACGAGTGACACCTCTAGCAGTGGGTACATTTGCAGCGCCACCTGCATGAGCTCTGGTTAGAGGCGGCATAAGGTGGGTCTGAATGAAGGCAATGTAGTCCCCAACTCTATGGAACATATCAGCATCCTGCCCCATCATGAATTGCATGATAGCCTCGCTAGGAAGACTATTGGCGGTCTTTATAAATAGTGGAGGGGAAGCAGGAACAATGGGATCGGGTAGGCCCAAGGTCTGACAAATGAAGTGCTCTCCCAGGTACCAAGTCCTGCAGAACGGACCCTCTAGCAGGATCCCCAACCAGGAGGTATCCCAGGAACTGGCATACTCGTCCCTCGTCCCGGCGGGCATGACCACCCACTGCTTCCATGTGACCTACAAATAGAGGATGCATAGTTGAAGTTAGTTGTCGGAATACAGAATGAAAGCAATATGGATGAAATGGAATGTGTATGAGTTTCAGATTACCTCGCGTGTTGTCACTGTATCAAAGAAGCGACGATAGTAGGTGAAGGTGGTGACACTGCTGCGCCGAGGGTGCCATCTGCCGTCATACAACCTTGAGTGAGGCACAATTGCCACCACCTCATCTCTCGGAACTGGGGCAAAAGAGAAAAAGTAAGCATATACCCAGAGCCACAAGAAGAGAACAATTTGTGAGTCAACAGGTTGCAAACAGAAATAAAGGCAGAAAATGCAAAGCAAAAAGTATTGTTTATAACATAATTTGAAATTGAAGTGCAAGACATACCTCCCAAGCTCTCCAATAGTTGCCAACGATGTTCCCCTTCTTGAAACAACTGGAGCTCATGTAGCTGTACAGGGTGGTGAGGCTAGCACCACCCCAGTCATAGTAGCACCCCTGCAGCAATACCACCAAGGTGCTCAGAAGATACAGGCCCACGGTGTTCCACCTGTTCACAAACAAGGTGGTGCCAATGAGATGGATCAGAAATCTGCGAGTGTAATGCTCCATTTGTTGCTTAGTCTCCGGCTGGCTCCCATGAAAGTGGTCGTAAAACCAACTGTACCTCACCATGGATGGCCTATCCAAGAGAAGGCATGCTCCAAGCAGATGGACCTAGGCGGTCCACCACAAGCCCATGTCTAGATCAAAGGGGATTGGATCACCCCCTACTCGTAGCCCTATGATCATGGAGAAGTCGTAGGGTGTCATCGTCATCTCCCCAGTAGTTGGAGAAGTGGAAGGAGTTGGTGGTATCCCACCATATCTCCACTAGGGCACTGAGCAAGGGCCGGCTCGCCTAGAGCTGTGAGAGCTCAGAGCAGAATAGGTCGAAGCCTGCCTCGTCCACCATCTCTCAGACTTGAGCGGGGAGCACTTGGTAGCAGTCTCTCGCTATCACCGCGCCGTAACACCTCCAAGTGTAGGCGTCACCCTATGTTGAAAGAAGAATTTGTTAAATGCATGGCCAGTTGAAAGGTTGAAATGAATATCAAAGCATGCAAAGTGCATGAAAAAAAAGGAAAGGTTCTTACCACAGAGGCATCATGGGAGAGGTGCAAGGTGTGCTCTTGCAGGAGGAAGTCCTCAGGCATGCCCCGGGCAAAATCCTCAAACCACAACATTCCACGGGGGGCCATCGCGTGTGTACGTGGGTGGGAAGTGGCTGGGTTGAATGGTCACACCTCTAGTGGTGTTAACTTGGGCTTAGGCTCTAAAGGGTAAATCTCCTCTGTGGTGATGTCAACAACAATGTCCTCTGTCGCCCTGTCAGCCTCCTTTATCATTGGACCCTTCATACCCGTGTCAGGCGGAGGAATAGATACCTCAAAAGGGGCATCAACATGTGAAGTATCATCAGCCATGGAGAATGTGGTGGGCGGTGAGAGAAAATCAAGAAAAATGAGAGAAATAGGGAAAAAGCCCAAAACCAAACCCAAGGATGGAGAAAGTGAGGAAAAAAATGAAAATGCAAGAATCAGTACACGGAAGCCAAGGAAAACCTATGAAAAACAAGCAAAAACAATGACAGACCCAAAAAACTCAACCAAATCAAATTCCAATCGGTTCAAAACGTAGAGGGCCAAAAGGGTTTGACGAATAAAGTTTGCGTGGGTTATTGGGTAACGCGAATAGAATGAATATCTAGAAAAAGAGATAGGAAGTTTTCGGAGGGTGTGTGTGTGTGTTAGAATGAGCCAAAATCATGTTTTAATAAGCCACGAGGTGAAAACCCGTAACTACCACCGATTTCGGCACATTTCGTTGGCCGGCTAAACTATTGTATGGCCAACTTATCTTTTGGCAAGCCAACTACTCCAGTGTGTTCTGAGATATTTTTCTGGAAATTTGCCTGTTTTGGGTCATGGTTGTTCTTGTATTCATCTAAAAAATAGAAAATTAGAATACTTGAGTTTGCTTCAGTTACAGAAAATTCTGAAATTTCGTTCCGGATGTATCATTCTAGGTCCTGTCATTTCTTCAAAGCATGAATGTGTCTCGACCTCGAGTTCAAGCAGGTTTACCCTCTTTTCAACATGTGAAAACCTTTGCTTGTGAGTTTGAAGGTAGAAGTTTCAAAAATAGAAAAAGAAGAGTAGGATCCCTAACAGAACAGGGTTATTCATCACATTTTCCTCCTATGAGGTGTTTTCAAAGCCACCAATTTTTGTTTATCTTTTCTATTATGTTGCATGTTATGTTGTAGGGAATATGCGTTGCGTTGTATTTCGTGTTAATTATAACAATATCTTGCATTCATATGTAACGTACATTCTTCTCATTGTATCCACCCTTATCGCTCGATAGTGTGATTTGGCTCCTTTTACCCTCTCTACGTGAAACGTAGTTTGGCTACATCTTGTCCTCTCTATGTGAAACGTGGTTTAGTTTGCATCCTTTTACCTTTTCAACGCAAAGCTTATTCAGACTTGCATTTCTCACACCCTTTCTGTACGAAGCGTAGTTTGGCTTGTACCCCTTTACCCTTTCTACATGAAGCGTAGTTTAGCATGGAGCTTTTACCCTTTCTGCGCGAAGCGTAGTTTGGCTTGCACCCTCTACCCTTTCTGCGCGAAGCGTAGTTTGGCATGGAGCTTTTATTTCGCTTGTACCCCTTTACCCTTTCTGCACGAAGCGTAGTTTGGCTTACACCCTCCATCTTTTCTGCGCAATGCGTAGTTTGGCATTGGAGCTTTTACCCTTTCTACGTGAAGCGTAGTTTGGCTTGTACCCCTTTTATCCTTTCAGTGCGAAGCGTGGTTTGGCTTGCATGTGTTCACCCTTTGTACATGAGACGTAGTTTGGCTAACATTCCCTCTATCCGTATGAGATCCAGTTAGATATGTGTGTTGGTTACACCTCCTTTGTACCCCTTTCGTATAAAATGCATTAGGATGTTGATTTACTTGGTTACAACCTTCTCTCTCTCCGTATGAGATACAGTTAGATACGCATGTTGGTTGTACCACCCTTCTCTCATTTTACGTGAAACGTGTTAGGATGTTGATTTGAAGTTGGCTAACCTTCCCTCTCTCCGTATGAGATGCGGTTAGATATGCCTGTTGGTTACACCGTCTTTTCTCCTTTCGCGTGAAACGTGTTTGGACTTGTCGTTTGCTTACTCTTTTCAGTGTGAGGCACGGTTGGACTTGTTTTGATTTAGGCGTAAGGCTTGTTTCATCCATATGCTGCCATCTATTTATTACTCATTGCAGTGTCTTGCATGATCATGGATTTTCAAAAATAATCAATTTCGCGAAGCGTGTAAGTCCAGTTTCCAAGTGTATTCTTGAGCATGTCATTTGTATTCTGCCGTTGAACTACGCTGGTTTGATTCCTTGCAAACGAATATGCAGGCAACTTTCGAGCTCAACCACTTGCATTTACATTTTGTTTGTCTGCCTAAGTCTTCCAACCTTGTCAAATGGGTTGTCTTCGGGCTTTGACATTCACTCACATTATGAAATGACTTCGAGCTCTGTCAAAGAGAGGCAACTGTAGACACCCCATTTTGACCACCCTTAAGACTTGGGTGCTTCACTCTGAACACTCGAAGATGAAATGTTATGCTGTGCAATCATTCGAATCTTCAGCAAAAGGATTCAGTTTTGAGCTTCAAAACCTAAACCTTGCACCCCCTTTTGACCAAAACCTTATTTTTTCTAACCCGACCACATAGAGAATAGCTGGCCAGATGATGGTCGGTAGGCCATTTTCATTGGGCTAATCGTACACCCTCATAGCCGGTCGGCCATGCTCAGCGTAACAAATATTTTGACAGTTGCCAGTTGCTCCCATGCACATGCTTTGGACCAGCTGTCCCTTTTATAGATATTTCTGATGTGAGAAGCTATTTTTCTATAAATACAACACCGCCCCTCATTGTTTGGGGTTAGAAAAATTCCTCAAGAGCCAAAAGCTTGCCCAACCATCTTCTCTACACTCTTGCAATATAGATACACAATACATACACCTTACAAGCTCAAACTTGAATCTTTTGTTGAGATTCTTGAGCACTATTTCAGCTCCTTGAGAGTGTTTAACTTGTGATTTGTGAATTAAGAACAACATCCTCTCTTTCAAGAGGTGATCTTTGAACTCTTTAACCATCTTTTCTCTCTCTTTTTTCTCGTATTTTCATAGTGATTTCAGAGTTGTTTCTAAGCTTAAAATGTAATTAAAATCTTGTTAAAAGTGAGTGAGCTAGCCACCCTTTCATTAGCTAGTTCACTAAGAACAACAATCTTGTTTTTCTTTTATTTTTTTACCTTCTTTTCACTTCTTTTGGTTAAATTTTGGTCCCTTTTAGCGCTGTTTTTAGGTTGTTTTTATGTGATATAAATTGAATATGGGCTTATCAAAGAGTCCTAGTCCTCCCCACTACTTGCGCTCTTACTTATTATGCTTTGAATATCATATTTGTGTTGTTGTAAGTCCTCTCGGATTTGGCATGTTTAGGATATAGCGGTCAATCCGTTGAGTTGATCATTTTTTCTTTCCTTATGTAACTTGGAACCTTGTGGTTATGGGAATATTAGAGCTTAGGCTTAGCCACACGCTACAAGTTTACTTATCTAGTGTGAATTTCTTGCTTTCATGTTATTGTTGTCCACCTTGAAGCTAAGTAGTAGTTTCCATGCTTATAGTGTTGAAAAACTCTCTTATCGATCATTTTCGAAACATGGAAACGAATATCTCATCCTTGTTCCATGAAAAAGTGAGTTGTCAACAACTTTGGCAAGTTGTATGTTTAAGCTTTGATAGATAGCTTCTTCTTCTTTTCTTTTTTTTTTTCTTTTTCTTTTTTGTCTTTTTTTCCTTACTTGCTTTGTTGCTCCTAAAGAGCTCTTTCTTGAGAAGTGTTAAAAACTCTCTTCTAGTTCCACTTTGAAGCATGGAAATGGATGTTTTATCCTTATTATGAGTAGGGAGATGAGTTGACAACACTTTTGAGTTATTACCTTATTTCCATTTTGATTGCTCTATGATCATCATGTACTATCTTGTGACTTGATGATTTGTGAGTTAAGCATGCCTATCTCTTCCTTGATTAAGTTCATGATAAGAAGGAGGTAAGGAGCATAGCACTTTTTTTGTGTGTTTAGCCAAGTCTTTTCCTTTTTCTTTCAAAGATCATCATGCAACAAATTTGCAATAGTTGGTGATTTGGGAAGCAAACCTACTCACTCTTTAAAAATCCTCATGACAGGAGGAAGCAGGAAGGATGAATAGCTTTTCGAAACCCTCTGTCTTGCTTTATTCCAGTTTTACTGTAGCTGGGTATTCTCCAGAAACAGTAGCTGGCCGACCAAGAGTGTTGTATGGCAGTGGTAGTTTTACAGCAGAACAGAGCAAATCCTGAGGCCAAAACATAACTATTTTTTGGCTGTAAACAGGGCAGGTTCTGGCAGCAAACAAAGAGGTTTCCGAAGGAAGTCCTTGGTTGTACGCGTGCGATTCCCCGCCTTTCATTTAAGTCCATTCAATTAGCTCATTTAATTCATATTATGTAATTAATTAGCTGCTTTCATTTAGACTTGTATTGGTTCATTCATTTGTGTTTGTAATAATTAGTTAATTAAGACATTCGAACTCTCTTGTGCGAGGGCAAACTTGTAATATTTGTATGTCTTCCAACCCCCATTTCTTTATCCCTTTTGTTTATATGCTTACCATGGTTGTATGTAGTATCATATTTTTGTTTCATATCATTGCCATGCTTTGTATCCATTTTTGCATGTATTAAGGTTCGGTTCATCATTTTGAATATCATTGCCATTTCCTACTTACTTGAATACGTGCGCTACCGCATATTTTGAGTTAATCCACATGTTAATAAGTTGAAACCTAATAGCCACATTATTGTATGCGTTGCATTAGTCATGTGCATTGTCAGAGTCATGCATTTTTCTAATTGTTTTGTTTTTCTTTGACTTACCTCGGAGTACTAGGTGAGTATTTTTGGCTTTAGCATATTCATGCGTGTGATTGTTGTCATGCTTAGCATCTTACCATGAGGCTACGTGCTTACTCGAAATGAACTATTTGAATGCCTGTGAATGAAGGTTATTTTACTTGCATTGGGGATGATTTTGATCAAATGTATGTACAAGTTCATTTCTTTCCTTTTGAGTTGTGTGCACTCAAAACTCTTTTAAAAATCACATAAAATCAAGTCATTTCCAAAGCAAGCGAAATAGTCTATACTTGTGTGCCTCACATAGTAAGTTAGCATGACAAAAGTAGAACAAGAGCATATAATGTTGATAAAAATCACATCATGATTAGTAGAGGCCGATCTTTGATCAAGTGAGGGGGGTGCTCAATTCATGACCTTCCCCTCTCATACCTAAGTTCTCGAACCGAGACAACTTCGGTTACGACGGAGAAGTGGGCTTTGGCTTGAGTCACAGGTTTCCTAAATTTTCCAAAAACATTTAGGTGGCGACTCTGAAATCTGGCAATGTAGTACATATTTGGCATCTTTGATGATTAATGGATTTTCTAGGACTTGCCAGATTTGGACTCTTATTTTTTTTCTACTTCACATTGAACTTGTGGAACCAGATTCAGAACTACGAGAGCCCGAACTGTAGGGTTATCATATCAGAGGAGACGAAACCCCTTCGAGGAGCACGAAAAGGCAGCTACACCAGCAAAAAATTGAAGCCATTGTGAACTGGCTAAGACCAACAAATGTATTAGAAGTTAGACATTTTATGGGTCTTGTTGGTTACTACCGTAGATTTGTTAAAGACTTCTCCAAACTTGCCATACCATTGACACAGTTGACATAGAAAAATATACCGTTTGATTGGAATAATCAAAGAGAATCTGCCTTTCAAGAATTGAAGACCAGATTAGTGACTGCAACAATTTTGACTCTACCTAATAGTACAAGTGGGTTTCAGATTTACAGTGACGCTTCAGACAAAGGCTTGAGATGTGTACTAATGCACAATGGTAAGGTAATTGCGTATGCTTCATGACAATTTCGCCCACATGAGAAGAATTATCCAACCCATGACCTTGAACTTGCAGCTGTGGTTTTTGCTTTCAAAATTTGGCGCCATTATCTATATGTAGTGACTTGTGAAGTGTATACTGATCATAAAAGTCTGAAATATTTCTTTACTCAAAAAGAATTAAACATGAGACAAAGAAGACAAAGAAGATGGCTCAAGTGGATTAAAGATTATGACTTGCAGATTCTGTACCATCAAGGAAAGGCAAATACAGTTGCAGATGCTTTAAGCCGAAAATCCATTGGAAATTTATCATGTTTGCTCACTGGCCAGAAAGAGTTGCTGTGTGAGTTGGAAAGAAACGAATTTGAAATTGTGTTGCATGAACCTGGTGGAGTTCTAGCCGTTATCTCTACACAACCAGCTATCGTTAAGGATGATAAAGAAAAGCAACTACAAGATGAATTTCTGAAGAATATTGTTGATGAAATTGAATCAAAACCAAGGCTGGGATTTGTGCATGAAAATAATGTGTTGAAATTTCAGGGTAGGCTTTGTGTACCGGATTGTTTTGACCTGAGAAAGCATATTATGAATAAGGCCCACAATTCTAAATTTGCTATGCATCCGGGAAACACGAAGATGTATCATGATTTCAAACAAAATTTTTGGTGGCCTGGAATGAAGGAGTGTGTTGCTGATTTTGTAGCTAGATGTTTGCACTGCAAACAAGTGAAAGCCGAACATCAACGACTCGCCAGACTGCTTCAGCCGCTTCCAATACCAGAATGGAAATGGGAGCATATCACAATGGACTTTATTGTCGGTCTACCTTGCTCTTCAAGAGGTATGGATTCTATTTTGGTCATTGTTGATCATTTAACTAAGTCTGCTCATTTTATGCCTGTGAAAACTTTTTATAATTCGGATAAGTTGGCTAATATTTATGTGAATGAAATTGTGAGATTACACGGGGTGCTAGTGTCTATTGTATCTGATAGAGATCCCAAGTTTACTTCGAGATTCTGGCAGAGTTTGCAACAAGCTTTGGGAACTGAATTAAGATTGAGTAGTGCTTATCACCCATAGACAGATGGCCAATCTGAACGGACCATTCAAACCCTGGAAGATATGCTAAGAATGTGTGTACTAGATTTCCAAGGAAATTGGGAAACTTACTTACTGTTGGCCGAATTTGTGTACAACAATAGCTACCACTCAAGCATTGGTATGGCTCCTTATGAAGCTTTGTATGGTAGGAAGTGCTAATCTCCGATTTGTAGGGCCAAAGTAGGCGATAGACCGTTATTGGGACCTGAACTTGTGCCAGAGATGACTGAGAAAGTGAAACTGATTCATCAATGTTTGAAAATTGCACAAAGTCGTCAAAAGAGTTATACGGATGTCCGGAGGAGAGATAGAGAATATGAAATCGGTGATCACATGTTTATCAAAGTAACTCTAATGAAAGGGCAAACTCAATTTGGGGTTAAAGGGAAGTTGGCACTACGGTATACTGGCCCGTATGAAATTATTGAGAAAATTAATCCAGTGACGTATCAAGTGGCCATACTGCCGGTGATGGAGCAAATGCATAATGTTTTTCATGTTTCAATGCTCCGAGATTATTTACGAGACTCGCATCATGTTATTGAGCCAACACATGTACTTCTAAAAGATGACTACACATATGAAGAACGGCCAATCCAGATTGTGAATCGCCGGATCAAGAGATTGAGAAATAATGAAATTCCGTTAGTGAAGGTAGATTGGCAAAATCATGAAGAAACGTATTCAACTTGGGACCCTGATTTGTTTCTTCTAGATCCAACATTCTTCCAAAATGAAAGTAATTCGAGTTTAGAGGACCAAACTCTTTGAGAGGGGAAGACTGTAACAACCCCGGCCTATGATTAGCTAATAAACCTTACTTAAGAATACTTTATCAATAATTACGATGAAATTCTGAGTTAATTTCATGTGCTATGTGCTAATTGGCTTTATATCTATCCATGGCAGAAATATATGTTTGTATTTCTGTTTCAGTATGCGAATTGAAGGCCTTATCGGCATTTGAATATGAAATTGACTACATATATGTGTTATCTAGAATTTTTAGAATTTTATGGTAACTTTAATTGAAATTCGATTTAGAACCAAATAATTAGAATAAATTAATTAGCACTAATGGTAATTAATTAGTATAAGCTTAATAGAGCCTATATAGGGCTAATTGTTGGCTCTACACTTCTAGACTCATCCTTATACACTTACAATTCATCATTTTGAGGTCAAACGTGAGAAGAAGAAAGAAAAGGAGAGATTGAGATCAAAGAAGAGAGAATTGAAGGAAACTTTGTGAGATTAGAAAGATTTTGGAAGATTAAGCTTCTACACTTGAGAATTCAAGACTTAAGGTAGGAATTCACCCTTTTGATTGTGTAATAGAGTTGTTTAATGGATGGATTCAAGAGAATTAAGCTAAGAGATACAAGAATTAAGCTGAAGAAGTGGAAAAGAAGAGCAAATCACACATGCATGTGCATTTAATCATGTTTTGGAGTTGTTTTCAAAGAGTTCTCACATTGCATGTTCTTATCTTGGTTTTGTTATAAGAGGTCAACATGTTTTGAGCTAAAAATCTCATTTGATCATGTTTTGAAAGGTTGAAGTTCATATCAACTCATGCATGTTGTGTTTTCAAAGATTCAAGTTTGATTTTGATCAATTGGCATGCTTTTGGGCCTTAATTTTGCGAAATGATCTTTAATTCATGTTGTTTTATAAGTTTATAAGTGTTTTCTCAAGTTTTGGCCCAAAAGGATGAGTTTTGATGCATTGGAATTTAGTTTTGGAGCTTAGAGAGCAATCTGGAAATTCCAGAATTCGCACTCTTCGCTCGAGCGGTGAAAGTTGGGCTCGAGCGAAGAATGCAAGCTCTCAATAGTTTTGCAGAGTTTAAGGGTTGGCTCAAGCGGTAGAAGTTGCGCTCGAGCGTAAAACAAGAGCTCCTAGTACTTTTGCAGACATGAGCCTTTGCTCAAGCGATAGAACCTAAGCTCAAGCGATCACTCTCATTTTTTAGCCTTGGCTTGAGTGACTAGAAGTTGCACTCGAGCATAAAATGAGTGCTCTCAGAAGTTTTTTAGGCCAAGGGGTCTGTTTGAGCGAACTGTCCTGTTTTTGAAAATTTAACTAAGTGTTCCAACGTGCATTTTGATATCCTTATTGCATCTTAGGCATTCCTAAGCCTTAATTAAGACATAATAATGAGGGTAAGGATTAGAAACACACCAAGATAGAAAAGAAATGAATTAAGTGTTTTCCGAGCGTATGTTTCAATGTGTATCCACTATGTGTTTGTGTAGGCCATGCGCCATAGACTATCTAATCTGTCTATTCTGACTGTTCTGCTACTATGTGTTTGAGCAGTGCTTATATGCCAGGATTAATCATGCCATATAAAGAGTTCACATTCAAAGTTCTTCTATATGCAGGTCCAAGTCATATCGATATATATATAAGTTCACAACCCAAAATTTACATATTAACTAAGTGTTCAACAAAAGTCACCAAAGGCTTAACTAAAATGTGGCATCAAAGAACTCTTCAAAAGGACAAAAGGCTCCAATTTTGGAGGCTTAGCAAAACAGGTCCCACAAAAGTTTCCTGAAGCTGACCTAGGGCTGACCTCTGAGCTAAGCACCTTCATAAAGATATATAAATATAGAGTGAATGAAGCTCATTGAATAATAGTAAAGTAAAGAGAATCCAAAGAAGATGTTTGAATTAAATAAGAGCATGTGATGTAAACACAATATTTTTCCAAGGTATAATATTTAGAGCATTCAATATAATCAAATTAACCATAAGCGTTATTCATAATCACATTTTCAGAACGGCCTCAGGCCCACTTTTTACGGAATGGCTTCAGGCCTACATGTAACAGAACGGCGGCCTTGGGCCCAGTCACGTGTTAATAGAACAGCCTCGGGCCCACATATAACAGAATGGCCTCGGGCCCAATCACATGGTAACAGAATGACCTCTGGCCCAATCAAAATAACGGAATGGCCTCAGGCCCAATCATAATAACAGAATGGCCTTAAGCCCTACATAATAACAAAACAGCCTCGGGCCCAATCATAATAACAGAATGGCCTCAGGCCCAATCATAATAATAAAATGGCCTCAGGCCCAACGTTATAATAGAAACTGAACGACCTCGGGTCCATTTCATATGCCATTGCGATCCAACGTTCAATCATCTCCAATAAAACATAAGTTGTATAAAACATGTCAAAGTACATAAACATAACATATAAGAATAACATATCGTTGCTCTACTATTACTCATAGTGGTTTTCCATAAATGGTTGACCGGTCTTCAAATCTTGACCTGCAATCACAATACATACAGCACAACATATCAAAACATATAATTACTCTGTTGATCAAATTTAATTCTCTTAATCTTTTCTTAATCAAACAAACCAATCCCTTACTTTGCTCTTTAACCAATTATTTATGTTGGTTCTAAACTTATTAGTTCTCAATGGGTTATAATCTGTGTCTAGGAAAATAGGAAGAAACTAAAGGAAACTAGGTTAGGAGAGGAAATAGCATGAAACGGTTAGAAAGAAAGTGAACAGCCTTCACTAATTTGAACATATCTATTTGTTTATTTTGAATTTAAATGTATGATTACCACCATTGGAAACTAGACTTCCGGGGCTTGAATTTAGGCTCAAGAGTCACTTAAAACGGACTCCGAATGAGAGATATGCCTATTTAAAGTTGGACTGAAATAGGGGAGTTCGCACATGCAGGAGAGCCAAGGCGCGTGCTCGAGCACGTGCAATTATTTCATAATACAAAATGTTGATGGAAAGAGACTTCCACACATGTAGGAAGCCCCACCGCACGTGCGGCTCTGGGCAAAATTCTGCTGCCGAAAATATCTATTGGTTCTAACACTTGCTCTTCCATTTTTCAAGCTAGGTTTTAACTCAAATCACTCAAAAACATGTAAAACCAATAGAAAATATGAGATTATGATTGTTTTAGATCAAACATCAAAAATACTATGAATCTTCAAGCAAGAAAGATCAAAATCCTTGTTTTAGTTCTTTTCCAAACTTTTCAAAACTTCTTCTTTCAAATTCACAACGATCTTCATTTCATATATAATTTAATGAGTTCAAACCACACAAACCCTCAAGATTAAGTCTCAACTTCTCACAATCAACTTCATTTTATACAAATCAAGGCCCAAAACCTTTCGAACCATGTTGAATTAAACAATTCTAACTTCAATGAAGATAATGATTTCAAAGCAAAGCCAAAATTCCATTTACAAGATCAAAGACTTGAAGTCAAGAGCAAAATCAAAAGCTATGCATGTGATGAGTTCTAATTCCCAAAATCCATGGAGAAAGTCCCTTGAAATCTTTATGAATCTTAGAAATCATGCAAGAAGACAAGTTATAAACATGAATCTTAGGAAATCATGCTATGTTCTTGTCTTATGTTGCAAAATACATGTAAAAGCCTTCATAAAATTCATAAATCTAACTATTAATTCATGATCTTCAAGGTTTGAGAGATAAAATCTTACCTACAATCTTCATAACTACTTAATCTTGCATAATCTTGATGTATTCTAGCTTGATCCTGAGCCTCTTCTTCCATCTCTTCCTTTCTCTCTCTATTTCTCTCTACTTTTCCTCTCTTGGATGACCATCCAGATTTTTCCACTCACCAAATGAGAGGAGATGAGTTCAAAAAGGGGCTTATATCACATAAATATATATATTTAGCTAAGACACTTGCCAAACACGCCTTAACGAATCAAACTGAATCAATTTTCAATTAAACTTCCCAAATGGCTCTAAAAATTCCCTCTAGCATATCTATGTACTCAATTTCGGTTTTTGAACCCATTAAAGTCGTCAATTTCAACTTATTTAAGGGTTTGGCTTAAATAAATCTAATTAATTCATTACGAATCAAATTTTTCCAAAACTTCATATTATAGTCTAAAAATCATGCTAATCATAATTGTAAAGTCAATTTCGGTTTATAGCACCTCTAAGGCTTTCAATTTGCAGTCCAAAAGTCGTAATTTCAACAGATTTTCTTATAATCGATTGACACATTTAAACATGGAATTTCACATCAAACATATAATCACACAGATAATGAGGGAATTAGAGTATGAGAAGCATATGAGAGAGTCGAGTTATTACACTTCCCTTCTTTAGGAAGTTTGGTCCCTCAAACATGTCTTGGTCTCATAGCATTATCCAATCAAATAAAAGTTCTACCAAATCAAAGCAAACAACATTCTGCCCCGTCATTCGCAACCGGAATTCCATTCCAACAATGTCAATCTGCTTAGGCCTATAGTCAACAGTTTCACTATTACGTATGTTATACAATTTGCATTTGGAACATTCCAAACAGTTATAAGCTTCGTAATCTAGGCAATAGAAACAAATATGATAACCGTCATTCCGAGTAAAAGTCTATCCATCTAAAAGAAAAGTCAGAAATTAGATTCAAATTATACTGGATTTGGCATCATATTCCGAGGTTTAAGTAGTCATAACGGTGCAGGTGCTTTCTTGGGGTAAGTATAAATATCCTTCCTTAAAAGCATTTCCTCCTGTTAACTCATAACTCGATTCCTATCCCTTTTTATCATTTCAGTTTTCCTATGTTTAGATAATTCTTCCTATTCTACTGTAACTCTCATTGACCCATCACAATATTTCACTGAAGTCTTAGTTCCAGATGTACATGACAGCTCCATAACATAGTCTATTTAGTTAGTTCATTCACATGCAATTCAGAATGAGTGAGTCGGTACATTTCCCATGGGTGGCACACAAGTAAATGATTAATATAGGTGGCGTAATTCATCTTTTAAGACACACATGCTCTGTGATGACAAAAAGTGGTAAGCTCTCAAATTCATAAAGTTCATCACATTTTCACAAAGTATTCAAAATATAAAATTCAGCTCCTTGGTTCACAAAATCATATAAGCTATTATATCATTTCAAAGTCATATTTCATAGTGCTAGACTAGGGTAGTAAAAAATTTCCCAAACCATTCTTAGTAGTCTATCGAATCTCATAAACTAGTGTGTATGCCATTCTTTTATTCCGTATAAACAAGTGATAGAAAGCAAATTCACAATCAATAACATTAGCCCCTTACCAGATTTCAAGAGAAGCCAACATGCATAACTTCTTGTCACAACCATTCATAACACGTTCCAATGTCCCGTTATTGCCAACATAATTCAAAGTGTCATGCATAACAGTTCATATCAAAATGTCTATACACAGTGTAAAGAACTGACCCAACAAAGGAGCAAAATTATAAGTCCAAATCTTTCCATAGCAAGGGTGATCTATCAATAAATTTGATTTAGAGCATCGCATATAAAATCTTATTCCGACAAGAAATCACAAGGGGACTCCACAATTAAAGTTCAATCAATCTATGTAGCAGCTGATAGTGAACACATTCATATTGTCATAGTTTCCCATAGACAATCATTAAGCAAACGTAGCAATACTCATTATATGATAACAAAGCCATTTCACCCCCATCTATTCAACAGATTTAATTCGATAATTTCTCAAGGTTCAGAAGTTTATCCGTAATTCCCAAGAATATTTCAAAGGCCAACGTCAATTCTTTCATGTTCAATACATTCACAAGTCTACTATTAGCCCTCTAGCAATGCTCAACAACAAAAGTTCATTCGCCATCTCATTTCCAACTACATTGTGAGGCCCTTAACCTTTGTAAAACGTATTAAGTCTTTTTAATTATTTAAAGACCCTCCAATCCTTATTTGTCTTCAATACTAGTTATAGAATCGAGCATGTACGCTGATCGAAAACTCGAAAACTCGAAAACCCTGATTGAACCTGGAACTCAAGAACCATTTCTAAAACCCTAATAATAATTACATTAATTTTCTAAGTATGTTTTCCATACAAGAAACCCTAGGTTTTCGATTCTCAGTACAATTCACCGTTTAATTCAAAACAGAGAAACTTTAACCGAATTAAATTTTCAAACCTTAAATAAATTAAATACTACACTTAACTAAATGTTCAAATTCATAAATTAAGATATTGGCCCTCGTATTCTTCTTGAATCACATGTTAACCCCAAACTAGTAACCATTACATATATATATATATTTACAGTTGTACCTTTACACTTATTTTATACACCATATTTTGCAATTTCCAACATTTGTACACAAGAAAAAATAAATTAATACCATCATGTCAGCCCACATGGCCAGCCACCCTAGAGGAACCCTTTGTTGTGTGCTTTTTGGGACAAGAATCCTTGATTTCATGAAGAATTTTGACTAAATCCCAAAATCATGGAGATATGCTTATACTAACTTTCAATCTAGTTCTACCTTGACCAAACTAGGACTAAATCATGTTCCAAGTTATAATTAATCTTCTTAATCAACCTCCATTTCATTTCATTCCAACCAATTACAAATTCTTCCATCCAATTCCAACCAAGGGATTTTTAGACTTTCTACCACAAATTTTTTTTCTTCTATAAATAGGACCTCTCCCCTAGCATTTTTGTACATCAAACACACTCACACACTACAGATTTCAGCTGAGGGAGAGAAAAAGAAAGGAAGAGAGCTTTGGTTGTAGAACAATGGAAAAAGAGAAGAAATTGTGCAAACACTTCACTAGGCAATCAAGTAAGCCACAACACAACTTTCACTTTTATTTTCCTTTTTCAAATACATGTTATTAGAGGTTTTATATAATAATGGTGTTCACGTGTTCAAAGTGGATGAATTGGGCTTCAATCATTCTTCTACTCACATTTCCTCTTAATAGATGCAAAACTACATTTTCTTCCCATGTCTCACATTTTTTTTAAAAGCATACCATCACTCTAAAAATCTGAGTTATTGATACTTATTTAGTATATCTTCATCACAAAAGAAGTGAAAAATTTCCCTTGGTTGGCCTCTTTTCTCACAAATCTTCTTATTTTGAGTATTATGCATGAAAAATCTATTTTACAGCCAACTTTTGAAAATTGTAGGAAAATGCAGACAAATCTTCTAGACCTCAGTTTTATGTCAACATCTTCCCTAAAGAGTTATATTTCAATTAAAATTGGTTTCATTAAAAAAGAGTGAGCGGATTGAAAGAAAATCCGATTTTTGTAATGGTCGACGAATCATGACAACGCTGGAGTGTTTCTTAAATAACTAAAAATCTAGAAAAACTATTCCATTTCTGAAACATGTTTTAAAAGCTAGATTAAATTCTCTACGAACCATAGGAAGGCCGAGTTTGGGAAAAATCTGAAATAGCCGTTTTAATTTTAATCTTTAATTGTTACTAATCTGAAAATTTAGTTTTGCATGGGTATTTTATGCTCTCGTGTTCATGAATATGCTTATTAGTACATGATCACGTCTTGGTATGATATTGAATGTGTTATGGTTATGTTCCTTATCTTCTTCAAGTGATGATGCTCATGCTTATGCAGATATTACTATCTTGTTAAGTTATTCTTACTTTAATTTAAGACATCTAACTCAACAGAAACCTTAATTAGGGTCGTATTGGGTTTTTGATCACTTGAATAATGAAGAGATGATAATGTGTTATGTATGGATTGATGGGATGTGCTCTCTAATTAAAGGTTAAGTCTTGCATAAGCGGTTATTGCGTAAACCCTAGAATAGAACGGACGTATTCGAACTCTTTGCGATGGTTTGATTAGTGAGATAAGGATGGGTCCAGATGGGACATTTAGGAGGATAAAACTTTTTTTGGAAGAATAAGGTTGGATTCAGGGTGATAAAACCTTTTTCTTTTCATCGTCCCTTTTGAAGCCCTGCGGTTGGCGCTACGCGGTATATAACCATTGGTAGGCATCCGAGGTAAGTTCTGCAACAAAGCAGCAAAAGGGGGAGTTTCGAATAGTCCGATGTCCAATTCTTGTGGTTGGGAGGATGAAATCTCTTTGGGGGATTTCTAGAATACTAACCACTAACATTATAACCTTTGTTATATATTTGAATGACATGTTTCTTTCCTTTATTATTGAAATTGCTATTATTGACTTGAATATCATGTTTCACTACTTATTTGATATAAATATGATGGTGTATTGGATTGGGAAAATGGACGGGGTGTGTGTGCATTTATTGGGCATTCAAAACTCATGGCATTTCATGCCAAGTATTGAAGACTATTAGACCAATCGAATTCAAAGCTGAAGCATTTGAGGACGTACGGCTACCCTAGGAGGATTAGAAACTAGTTTGTATACGTGTTTTGAGATTGTAAGTGGTAGATCCCATGTTGTATTTAAGACATGATTTTGTAATTATTATATATCTATACATATCTTTTATATTACCTATTTCTAAGGTGGTTGGACTTTGAAGGGAGGCTATATTGACTCCTCCGACCTTCCTGGGATCTTACTTGGTTATTAACCAAAGGACTCATTAGTGACGTTTCCTATTTTGTAATCTTAGATAAACCTTGTATTTATTGTTAATATATTATCTGAGATTCCTGATTTTTGAGGTGTCACATACATAGTGAGTAGTCCACAGTACACAATTCAAGTTCATAGTTCTAATAAGCCTCTGAGTTTAGTCAGCATGTTCCCAAGTTTTATCGAATCAAAGAGTGTTCAATTTTCATACTCACTGCCACATAACCATTTTTGTACATAATCTGCAACAATTGTTTCATTATTCCAGTTAAAACTCTCACTGTTCATTCATTAGCAATAACTCTCACAATTCTAAAATTCATGTCCATGTTAAATCATAATCATATCACTAGGTATCATAGTAAATCGCCAAATACAGGGTGAGGACTGATCAACAAATTCTTCATATCCACATGGTCAAACATTTCCATAGTATAGGTAACTTGTCAATTAGTAGAGGATTAAGAGTATGCACTATGTAGGGTTCTATCTCATCAAGTCGAATATCATTTCACATTAGTAATATCAAAGTGTAAAACACAGATTCATGATCCAATCATTGTATTAACAATTCATTTCATGCCAAACGTTATACACATTTTCCCCAAATCAAATTTTTTTTTTTTTTTTCACACATACATTTCGCATATAAAGAAGATAGTACCTGCGTCAGTCGTCTCAGCATTTTCTGGCAGTAGGGTATATACCCTTCCTCATCTCATATTTGCATAAATGATAAGATCAGAATCATACATGTAGTTACATAACCTTCATATTCATGTTGAAATGATAATCATACTTCTACATGTATTCCACATAGTTCATATCCAATATCAGAAGTAACATAACACGAGTGCATATAACTTTCATTCTCATAGTTTCCATTCTCATTTCCTTTCAAACATACTCACACAGTCCACATCATTTTGTCTTTCTATTGTCCGTTCTCAATAGAACATTAATAAGCATAGGCAAAACTCTTACAGTTCTCACATTGTTCAACTCATGTCAAATTTATTCTTTGTTCCTGCTAGCACTGATAACCATAGGCCAATAATTCTTTACCATTTTCACAGATTTCAATTCATTTCAAATACATTCCTTTCAATTCACATCCGTTCATTTCATTTCATTTAAAATATATTCACAAAAGTTCACATAATTGTGTTTATAATAGTCCACACATGCCAATATAATGTATTCACATGCCAATGCAATGTCCTTACGTTTTTTCTAGCACACCCTATAGCTCATATGGACACGTGTGCGAGGGAGTAACTCGTGCTCTGATACCAACTGTCATGACCCAAACCTACCCCTAGAGGTTTAGGCCATGATTGGCCTGCATTTAGGCCTCAAACAAAAATTCGAAATATTTAAATCATATTGGGGCCTAAAGCGGAAGCAAAATAAATAACAGAACGTCCATTGAGCAGTGCTTATATGCCAGGATTACTCATGCCATATAAAGAGTTCACATTCATAGTTCTTCTAGATACAGGCCCAAGTCATATCGATATATATATAAAAAAAAGTTCAGAACCCAAAATTTACATATTAACTAAGTGTTCAACAAAAGCCACCAAATACTTAACTAAAATGTGGCATCAAGGAACTCTTCAAAAGGACAAAAGGCTCCAATTTTGGAGGCTTAGCAAAACAGGTCCCACAAAAGTTTCCTGAAGCTGACCTAGGGTTGACCTCCGAGCTGAGCACCTACATAAAGATACATAAATATAGAGTGAGTGAAGCTCAGTGAATAATAGTAAAGTAAAGAGAATCCAATGAAGATGTTTGAATTAAATAAGAGTATGTGATATGAACCCAATATTTTTCCAAGGTATAATATTTAGAGCATTCATCATAGTCACATTAAGCATAGCGTTATTCATAATCACATTTTCAAAACAACCTCAGGCCCACTTATTGTGGAACGGCTTCGGGTCCACATATAACAGAACGGCCTCGGGCCTAATCACATGTTAATAGAACAGCATCGGGCCCACATATGACATAATGGCCTCGGGCCTAATCACATGGTAATAGAATGGCCTCGGGCCCAATCACATGGTAACAGAACGGCCTCAGGCCCAATCACATAGTAACAGAACGGCCTCAGGCCCAATCATAATAACAAAATGGCCTCAAGCCCAATCATAATAACAGAACGGCCTTAGGCCCAATCATAATAACAGAATGGCCTTAGGCCCAACAAAATTACAAAAACTGAACGACCTCGGGTCCATTTCATATGCCATTGTGATCCAACGTTCAATCATCTCCAATAAAATATAAGTTGTATAAAACATGTCAAGTACATTATAAAACATGTCAAGTACATAAACATAACATAACATATAAGCATAACATATCGTTACACTACTATTACTCACAGTGGTTTTCCATAAATGGTTGATTGGTCCTCGAATCTTGACCTGCAATCACAATACACGTAGCACAACACATCAAAACATATAATTACTCTCTTGATCAAATTTACTTCTCTTAATGTTTTCTTAATCAAATAAACTGGTCCCTTACTTTGGTCTTTAACCAATTATTTATGTTGGTTCTAAACTTATTAGTTCTTAATGGTTCATAATCCGTGTCCAGGAAAATAGGAAGAAACAAAAGGAAACTAGGTTAGAAGAGGAAATAGCATGAAACAGTTAGAAAGAAAGTGAATAGCCTTCACTAATTTGAAAATATCTATTTGTGTACTTTGAATTTAAATGTGGGACCACCACCATTGGAAACTAGACTTCCGAAGCTTGAATTTAGGTTCAAGAATCACTTAAAATGGAGTCAGAAGACAAAATGTTGCTGGAAAGAGACTTCCGCACGTGCGAGAAGCCCCACGGCACGTGCGGCTCTGGGCAAAATTCTGCTGCCGAAAATATCTGTTGGTTCTAACACTTGCACTTCCATTTTTCAAGCTAGGTTTTAACTCAAATCCCTCAAAAACATGTAAAACTAATAGAAAACATGAGATTATGATTGTTTTCTAAATCAAACATAAAAAATACAAGGGATCTTCAAGCAAGAAAGATCAAAATCCTTGTTTTAGTTCTTTTTCAAACTTTTCAAAACTTCTTCTTTCAAATTCACAAAGATCTTCATTTCATATATAATTTAATGAGTTCACACCATACAAACCGTCAAGATTAAGGCTCAACTTCTCACAATCAACTTCATTTTATACAAATCAAGGCCCAAAACCTTTCAAACCATGTTGAATTAAACAATTCTAACTTCACTGAAGATCATGATTTCAAAGTAAAGCCAAAATTCCATTTAAAAGCTCAAAGACTTGAAGTCAAGAACAAAATCAAAAGCTATGCATGTGATGAGTTCTAATTCCCAAAATCCATGGAGAAAGTCCCTTAAAATCTTTATGAATTTAGGAAATTATGCAAGAAGACAAGTTATAAACATGAATTTTAGGAAATCATGCTATGCTCTTACCTTATGTGGCAAAATACATGTAAAAGCCTTCATAAAATTCATAATTCTAACTCTTAATTCAAGATCTTCAAGGTTTGAGAGGTAAAATCTTACCTAGAATCTTCATAACTACTTAGTGGGTGTTTGGGAAGTTGTTATATTAGTAGGCTATTTTAGTTTTTGGCTATTTTAGTAGGCTAAAATTTTTGTGTTTGGGAAGATAGTTGGATTTTTTTGTAATTGGATGTGATGTTTGTGAGAGAAAAAATAAAATGACTATGTGTTTGATGTGACATTTTGTCTTATTAGCTATTTTAACATATTTTGTCTTTTTGTGAATTTTATCCCAAAAAGCCAAAAAATAGCCTTTGCCAAATACTCCCTTAATCTTGCATAATCTTGATGTATTCTAGCTTAATCTTGAGCCTCTTCTTCTATCCCTTCCTTTCTCTCTACTCTTCCTCTCTTGGATGACCCTCCAGAATTTTCCACTCACCAAATAAGAGGAGATGAGTTCAAAAAGGGACTCATATCACATAAAAATATATATTTAGCTAAGTCACTTTCCAAACACACCTTAGCAAATTAGACTAAATCAATTTTCAATTAAAATTCCCAAATGGCTCTAAAAATTCCCACTAGCATATCCATGTACTCAATTTTGGTTTCTGAACCCATTAAAGTCATCAATTTCAGCTTACTTAAGGGTTTGGCTTAAATAAATCTAATTAATTCATTACGAATCAAATTTTTACAAAACTTCATATTATAGTCTAAAAATCATGCTAATCATAATTATAAAATCAATTTCGGTTTATCGCACCTCTAAGGCTTTCCATTTGCAGTCCAAAAATCGTAATTTCAACAAATTTTCTTATAATCGACAGATACAATCTCATAAGCACATAATTCACACATTTAAACATGGAATTTCACATCCAACATATAGTCACACAGATAATGAGGGAATTAGAGTTTAAGCAGCATATGAGAAAGTTGGGTTATTGCACTTTGATTGTATCTGTATTGGTGACATAAGGCTAACGTAATATGACGTCACATATATGTATATAAGTTTTAAATTTTCTGTCTCATATATATCTACACAACTCTATGGACATTGTATTATGATATTTGCTTCCGCTAGCCCCTTAATTTTGTTTAATCTGTTAAGAGGCCTTCGATAATCCGAGGATTACTGGCTGGTTACAATGCTAAGCCTATAGGGGCGGGTTTGGATCATGACACAAAGCCCAGTAGAGATACTCTATCACAGTGCATAAATCTTAACAAAGTTATAAGGTGAATGTATATGTAATGCTTGTGTCAATTCATTTGATATCTCTTTCCAAAACCATGCAATGTCAAGTTTATATCATAGTTCATGAAATCATTTGTTTTACAATAGAAAATAGGGCAGTGGATACAACATTGGGAATCATTAGGATGTGTCTACGGGTAGGCTACATGCATTACTAATTGTCATTTTCACCGGTACTACCTGGAAGGCTCGGCACCTATCTGCACGAGTTTCTAGACTTTCACCAAGGACACACAGGTCAACTTAATACCATGACTACACTCCCTGCCCAGATTCACCAAGGTATTCACCCATTTTCCTCAAAACAATAAGCATTTTCAATGTGTTTAATATGTTACAATGCTTAATGCAAATGGATGAAAAATCAGTTTCAATTCACCTAATTCTTATCCAATTTCTACAACAATCATAACTATCCTCCACCGATAGCTCAAAACAGATATCTCTAACCAGATAAATAATTTCCAATAAAGATATACTTTCCAACATTTCAAGATATGAGTGATAATTGATATCCAACTCCACCACCATCATCATCATCGTTCCAATTTCATAAAACCAACATCAATTCCATTTTTTCTTTACAAAATCAAATATTCACAATTTAGAGCAGAATCCCCTTTCTTTAAAAAATCAACTCCAAGGATAAATCCACAATTTCATCGCAACTCAACCACATTTATAAACCCATATTCATATTCAAGAACCCATAATCATCTCTCTACCTCAAAGTAGAAGACACGAATAGAGGATGGGTAGAATTCAACGATGACCAAAACACTAGATGCTCCAATCAAAACGAAGCCCTTGACGTGCTCTATCTTTTACTTCAAAGGGCGAGGGTTGAGAAACTACTAGATCGAAGTGTATTTGTTATTGAAAGATGATTTCTAGAGAGAAAGAGATAAGATCTAAGGTTTTTGAAATGTTTAGAGAGAGAGAAAGATGAAAAAGTAACTCAAAAAGTCACTTTTCGAAATTGATATACACACAGACCGCTCGAGTAACCAAAACACCGCTCGAGCGACCAGACATAAAAGGAGAGACCACTCGAGTGAAGAACATCACCCTCCCAATACTATTGCAAGCCCGCAAAAGTACTAAGAATTCTAAAACACCGCTCGAGCACAAGAAGGCCTGCTCGAGCCATGACCGTTCAACCATAAGTAACATCACTCAGGCGAAGAATGCCATACTCCCAGTAGTTTTGCAGACCTGCAAAAGTACTGGAAGTTCTCAAAGTTCACTCGAGCGCAAGAAAAGTTCGCTTAAGCGATCAGGCCAAAATCTGGCCAGCAATAGTTTTGAAAAAAACTAACTCCCAACTTGTTTCCAACGCAACCAAGACACTCCAATAACCAACTCAACAAGGTATGAGACAAAAGAAGACATGAAGAACCATGAAGAAAAGAAAGCCCGGATCCAAAACAATGAACGGGTCAGGTTCAAACTAGAATCGTTATAATTTTTCTATTAAAAAAATATGTGATGTACAGTAAACTTACTATTCATATATCAACATTATGCACAATAACTTACAATATATTCAAAGAATGAATAGTGCACAACTTATCATGAATAGTTATTTATCTGATTTAATGAATATTACTCTTATATGCATCACGTTAATATGTTACAGACAAAAACATACCTTTGCAAATAATTATATCTAATTTTGTGTCTAATATATAAAGAGTAAATATTAAATAAATTCATAATTTGGCCAAAATAATTTATACATCATCAAATTTAAACCACGGGATTAATAATTTCCCCTTTTTGATGATGGCACTACATGCATAGATTTGACACAAAATTAAAATCATCCAAATATCATTTGAATTTTTGCAACATCAAATATTTGATAATTAGGATTCAAATTCATATTTTTCTCCCCCCCCCCCCTTTGACATCATCAAAATAAAATATTGATATATGCACTATAGAGAATGGAAAGTTTATGTGCCCAAAACGAAAATCATATGAACACATTTGATCAATTTTTTAGAGAATAGCAAATAATATAGTATTTCCTATTTGTCCCCCATGATCATTGTTGAGATTTGTTATTGTCAGCGTTAAAATAAATAAATAAATAGGCAACAACGCCTAAGATGTTGACTAACAAAAGATTTGAGCAGATATGTATCGATTATTATATTTGTGGTGTGTATAAAAACTGACATAGATGATGCGTAGAGATACGAATCCTTCAAGTGTTCTTAGTAAAAAACCTATAAAAATTGTTTACAATTTGTGTAATCATGCCATTCCTCACCTTGTCCATCAATGGTTCTGACTTAAATGAGGTGCCTGAGATTTAGGTAAATGAAGGGTTACCCATAGCGCATTCGCATGCTATTCCTGTAACTAAGAGTCCTAGTATATTTGGTAATTATAATGATACAGATGCTATTAATAACACTATGGCTCTTAGTACTCAGGTGATGACTGCGGTTTCCAAAATGGGTCATCGGCTACACGCAATAATCCAAGAGAATCAATGATTAAAAGAAGAGGTAATCTATTGAAAACAACAACGTATTGAAACTCATCAAGCGAAGATAAGTCTAGAAGTAAAAACTCACAGTTGGAGAATGTGGTGCAATATTATGCAACCGTTATAATGCCAAGACTCACAGAGATCAAAAATAGGGAGGTTCAAGTTTGGGAGGCTCATGAAAAGCTATTGAGAAAATTTAAACACAAAAGTCTATGAAGCCTTCTCAAGAGTCATATGTAATCTAAAAATATTTTCTCCCTTTGAAATAAAAATACGTGTATTTTTTTTTTTTTTTTTTTTTTGTCAAAAACTTCTCCTCTTTCGATATAAAAAGAATTTTCAGCGCAAATAAGGAGTAAGAAAAAAAAACATTCCTTTGATAATTTTATAAAACTCCCCCTGAAATTATGCATATAATCAAAATATTAAAACTTCCCTTAAAAGTGTGCTTCCTTATTTGTTTCAATCTCAAAATATCACATAATTGGAGTCTCCCCCTGAAGTAATGCACAAAAAAAAGAATTATACATATGATATAAATTTAAAGAAACTGATTACCAATTTATAATACCAAGGGCATTAGAATCCGTCCTAACACAACTACGGAGAGTGCATTAGCATAAAAAGAAAAAAGACACATGAAACCTACTTCATACTAGGTAGAAGCAATTAGTATAAAAGAAAAAGAAAAAGAAAATTGTAGCAAAAAAAAAAAAAAAAACCATAAAAGAAATATTACACATTGCAAAAACAAATTTAGCATTTTGATAGGGAAACGATGCTGGTGGATGTGAGAATCGATGACGAAGATGAAGATCAACGACGATGGTGAAGATCTGTGATGGATTTTGTGTTGATTGAACATGATGGTGAATATCGGTGATAGATTTTGTGTAGATCGAAGATGGATTTGGATGGATGATGGTGGTGATGAAGGTGGTATCAGAGAATGGGAGAGAGCGAGAGAGAGAGAGAGAGAGAGAGAGAGAGAAGATCAACGACGATGGTGAAGATCTGTGATGGATTTTGTGTTGATCAAACATGATGTTGAATATTGGTGATAGATTTTGTGTAGATCGAAGATGGATTTGGATGGATGATGGTGGTGATGAAGGTGGTATCAGAGAATGGGAGAGAGAGAGAGAGAGAGAGAAGATCAACAACGATGGTGAAGATCTATGATGGATTTTGTGTTGATCAAACATGATGGTGAATATCGGTGATAGATTTTGTGTAGATCGAAGATGGATTTGGATGGATGATGGTGGTGATGAAGGTGGTATCAAAGAATGAGAGAGAGAGAGAGAGAGAGAGAGAGAGAGAGAGAAATTATAAAGAAAATGATGACATAAAAATGTTAGATTTTATTTTGACTTTAAGATTACTATTACTTCATTTCTGTTGTGACTTAAAAAAAATATCAATCATAATACAAGTCATTCATAGTCATACATTTTATAAGATGTAATCATATCAAACATGCATTTGACAAGAAGTGCATAATCAAATTTTTAGATTTTTCAAAATATAGAAAATAGCATAATATATATGTGAGACTTAATACTATGTAAAACAAAAATATGGCCAAAATCAACAAGATAGCCGATGGAAATGACCTAGAAGAGAGAGAGAGAGAGAGAGAGAGAGAGAGAGAGAGAGAGAGAGAGAGAGAGAGAGAGTTAAGGCTTTGTTTGTAAAGCCACAAAAAGCGTTTTTCAAGCACAAGTTTTTCAACAAAAAACACAGTATAAATATCACATAGAAGTATTCATCATACCAAGTTCAGTTCTAATATAACAAAATTGTTTTTCATTAAAAGGCTTGGTAAATATGTCAGCTAATTGATGATGTGTTGGCACAAATTCGAGTTCAATATCACCTTTGAGTACATGATCTCTTAGAAAATAATGCCTTATTTCAATGTTTTTAGTGCATGAGTGCTTAATAGGATTTTTAGAAAGGTTAATGGCACTTGTATTGTCACATTTATAGGTATATGATCATAGCAAAGTTCAAAATCTTAAAATTGTTGCTTTATCTAAAGCAACTGTGCACAACAACTAGTAGCGGCAATGTATTTTTCTTCAATGATTGACAGAGCCATTGAGTTTTATTTCTTATAAAACTAAGAAGTGAGTGGGACAAGTGTCACTAGTGCTTTTACGGTCAAGTCTACATCCTGCAAAGTCGACATCCAAGTAATCGAAAAGTTCAAAAGTGGTTCCCTTAGGATACCATAAACCCAAATTTGGAGTGTCAACAAGATATCTGAAAATACGTTTTGACTGTTTTGATGTGTGACTCTTTAGATATGGATTGAAAATGTGCATACATACATACACTAAATATTATGTTGGGTCTACTAGCAGTAAGATAAAGTAATGAACTGATCATCTATTGATATTTCTTTTCATCTACTGGTTTACCTTGCGCATCTGTATCAATTTTGATTGATGTGCTCATTGGAGTTACTGCAGGCTTTGATGAATACATTTCAAACCTTTTGAGTAAATCCTTGATGTATTTTGTTTGATTTAAATGTATCACATCCTTGGTTTGTTTAATTTGTAGTCCAATGAAGTAATTTAACTTCCCATCATACTCATTTCGAATTTGCCCTGCATATCCTTAGTAATCTCTTTGCACAAATTTTCATTAGTAGTGCCGAAAATAATATCATCAACATAAATTTGAACAATTAGCATATCCCCCTTTTTTTATTTTTATAAAAAGAGTTGTATCTATTTTTCCTTGAGAAAAACCTTCGTCAACTAGAAAATTAATCAATCTTTCATGCTATGCTCTAGAGCTTGTTTTAACCCATATAAAATTTTTGAAAGTTTGAAAACATGATCCAGGTGTTTATGATTTTCAAAACTGGGAGGTTATTCAACATAAACTTTCTCTGAAATATATCAATTTAAAAAAATTCTTTTAGCATCCATTTGATATAATTTAAAATCTTTAAAATACACAAAAGCAAGTAACATTCTAATAGCTTTGAGTTTAGCAACTGGTGCAAAAGTTGTATTTAAATTAATGCCCTTTTCTTGATTATAGCATTGGGCTACCAATCTAGCTTTGTTTTGAGTAACAACTCCGGATTCATCAATTTTATTTCGAAAAACTCATTTTATACCAATAATAGGATGATCATTAGGTCATGAGTTCAAAAACCAAACTTCATTTCCTTCAAACTGATTTAGTTCTTCTTGAATTGTTAAAATCTAATTTTCATCATTTTCAGCTTCTAAAAACGATTTTGGTTCAATTTGCAAAACAAAATGCTAAATGCCATAAATATTTCTAATTGAGGAGCGATTTTTTATACCTTCTATTACATCACCTATAATAAGATCTTTAGGATGACCATGGGTGTACTTTCATTCTTTTGGCAGCTTTGATTCGTTTTTTGGACGGGTATATTTTTCTTGAAGATTTTCCATTGTGATTTCTTCTCTATGTTTAGGAGATGGATTTTCTTCATTTTTTGTTATGTAAATGCTCTCTGTTCTTGGATATGTTTCTGCAGTGTCATCACTTACAGGATTCTTGGAAAAAACATTGTTAGATTCATCAAAAGTAATGTGTATAGATTCTTCAACAAGTAAAGTTTTTTGTGTTGAGAATAACCGAGAAATACAACTTCATCCGATTTACCATCAATTTTTTCTAAGTTATCTTTATTGTTATTTAATACAAAGCATTTACAACTAAAAGCACACAAGTGGCTAACATTAAGTTTTGTACCTTTCCAAAATTCATATAGGATTTTCTTAAGAATAAGTCTAATCATAGCACGGTTTACAACATATCATGCAGTGTTAATGACTTTAGCCCAAAAATATTTAAGTAAATTATTCTCACAGAGCATAGTATGGGCCATTTCTTCAAGAGTTTTATTTTTTCTTTCAACCACATCATTTTGTTGAGGAGTTCTAGGAAAAGAGAAATTATGGTCAATACCAAGCTCATTACAACACAAAATAAAGTCATCATTATCAAACTCTCTACCACAATCACTTCTAACACCACAAATACTAAGATTTTTTTTTTTCATTTTGAATCATTTTACAAATTTTTAAAAATGCAAAAAAGTTTCATTTTTGTGTGCTAAAAATAACACATATGTATATCTAGTATAATTACCAACACAAACAAAAGCATACGATTTTCCTCCTAAACCTAAAGTTCTAGATGGTCCAAACAAATCAATATGCAAGAGTTGAAGCAGTCTAATTTTTTTCAAATCTCAAAAAAAAATTACCCAACTTTTTTTTGTTACAATTACTTTTCACCTTATATAGTACATTGTACATTTGTTCAATATTAATGATATGTACTTGTTAAATATTAATGATAACGAATACGTTTGACCTAGTGATTGTGTAGCACCTTTCGTTTTTTTAAAACATGAATGAAAGCATTTGACATAGTGGTTGTGTAGCACCTTTGTTTTTTGTTTTTTGTTTTTTTTTATCAGCAAAAAAAAAAAAAAAAAAAAAAAAAAAAAAAAAAAAAGACCTTATTGATGAAATCCAATCGAGCAAACATGATGTAACAACCCTAGATTGCAAATCATAATTATGTTTAATTAATTATGTGATTATCAATAATTGTGTTATAAGCCATGTGATTAGTTGTGAATTATCTGTCTGAGTTGATTAATTGTGCATATCTGTTTGAATTGAATAATTATTTGTTTTAATTTCTATTTAGAATTTGAAATTGAGGACTGAAATGATTTCGGAAACTAAAAGTGACTACATGAATAAACTAATTAGAATTTTTAGAATCATATGGAAAATTTTATTATAAAGTGATTCAGTTTAATTAATTAAGTTGTGTTTGGTTGGCCTAATATTCTGATTGTGGTAGTAAGCCATCCTAACTATAAATAATGGCCCTTAAGGTCATTTGAGCTCAATTTTGACCCTTTTGAGACCAAAATGTAGAGAGAGAGAGAGGGGGAGAGAGAGAGAGAGAGAGGGGAAGAGAAGAGAAAAAAGAAGAGCAAAGGAGGTTAGGGCCAAATCTTCAACAAATCAACCAACAAAGGTAAGGATTCTTCTCTAATTTCAAGAATTTGAGATGATACACTCATAAATCTATGGAATTTAAGTTTTAATTAGGAAGAAATCAAGCTTGATTGGTAGTGTTGTGGTGTAGTATACATGAAAGAACAAGATAAGAAAGAAATTGTAAGAATTGAATTCATAACACCACAAGCATGGAATTAACTCATGGAAATCTTGTTATACATTTGAAATCTTGCATGGTTCTTCAAATTTGAGGGAAAAACCCCATGGATTACAAGATTGGAACTCAAGTATGCATAGTTTATAACTTTACACTTTAACTTCAAAAGTTTGATCTTTTGCATGGAAACTTGGGTTTGTTTAAAGTTAGTGTAGACACCCCATTTTTGACCGTCCTCGAGACTTGGACGTCGTTGTTTGAACACTCGATGATTTTGTATGCTCGTGTTTGTGTTGAGTGCCCAAAGATCTTGGTCGAACGCCTCGTTTTTGAGCCTTTGAACCTTATATGTTTTGTGCTGGCCGAGCGCCTCATTTTTTAGCCTTCGAACCTTGTTTGTTTTGTGCTTGGTTGTGGACTAGAGCTTGTTGTTTCAAGTTTGGAGAAGAGGGTGGCCTGTCGGCCAGCCCCATAACCTATCAGCCATGGGTTGTGCCTGCCGGCCATCAGTGGTGGCCGGTCGGCCACATGTGGTGATCGACGGCCATTTTTCTCCTTTTCTAGATATTTGTTTGCCAGCTGTGCCAATTGTTCTTCACTGAAGTACATCTCCATACACGTGTATGGTAGGATGATTTCAAGTGTTAATCTTGTTTTTCTATAGATAGGGGGTGTTCTCCCCCATTTGGAGGGGTTAGAAAATTTAGATCAAATTTCTCTCTCTCTCTCTCTCTCTCTCTCTTCTTGTTTTGTGCCTTAAACTCTAGTTTCTCTGCACCTTTGCACATAGAGCCTTAACCAAACTTGACCACCTTAGAGGTGAGGTCCCTTGAAGCCTAGTTTGAGCTTTGGAAGAACGTTTGAGCCTGAAATTGTGGCTGTTTTGTGCTGTGCTTCAAAGATAGAGAACTTACCTCATTTAAGCTTATTATGCACACTTGTTTTTCCATCCTTTTATACTGTTTTTAGGCTGGTTTTCAACTACAAAAAACTTTGGTTTTTGAGGCTTAACATGATGGTTTGAGGCTATTTTGTGTTACGGGGTGAGCCACCCTTCTTGTTGCTTAATTATGTGAGCTTTTGTGCCATCTTTCAAGGCTTTCAAGTCAAATTTTTTGGGCCTTTAAACCACTAAAATTTAGAGTTATTTCAGTGGTAAAAACCTCATTTTGAAGTCCAAAATTGGAGGGGGTAGCATCCCCTCCTTGTGTCTTATTTGCATGCCTAGATAACTTAATATGTGAGCATGTTTTTCTAACATTTTTTACCTTCATCTTAGCATGTCTTTGCTACTGTTTTGACTGGTTTCAGTTCTGTTTTGAGCCGGCTTGGTCCTTTGAGGCTTGTATTGTGTGGTTATAGTCTAAAGAGGCTTCACTAGCTTAATATTTTAGGCTTTTTAGCATGAATTGCTTGCATGTTTTAGTATCACTTTGCACTCCATTTCAGCACTGAAATCTCTGCAATCTCCCCCTATTCTTCACTCTTTCATTTATTTTGAAAGTGGCTTTGAACCACTTATTGGCTTGAGTGTGAAATGGAGACATTCATGCTTAATGGTTTAATTCCTTCGGGAGTTCATTATCAATGGAATAAGGTCTCTTTCATGCTCAAGACACTTGTGGTTTAAGCCTACTTTCAATTAGAGGACACTCACCTTGAACTTAATCAATTAAAGAATGGATTGGTAAGCTAAAATGAGTAAACAAAAATGGACAAGTAAAAGAGGCAAGATAAAGCATCTTTCGTGTTGCATTGCATGTGTTCGGATCGGACGTTAATTCGAACATGAGGCAAATGGGACATTTCATACTCAAAAGTGATGAAATGTGTCATTTTCCTTGGTCACCATTACCCTTGATCATTCATGATAGGGTGATGGTTTTGTTGAGTCTTGTTTTGCACTCATTAAGCTTGTATAAGCTTGGTTCTTTGGCTTGAGAATACACTGCTTTGCCTCTGTTTGCTCTCTATTGCAGCAAAAAAAAAAAAGAAGTTCAGGAAAGGGGTGGCCGATCGGCCACTAGAAGTAGCCGACCGACCACCAATGGTAGTCGATAGCCATCATTGGTAGCCGACCGGCCATCCATGAAGGAAGTTGTTCAGTGTGCTCCTAAAGGGGATCAGAAGTGTTCTGGAAGTTGGTGCAATTTTCAGTGTTCAAACAAGTACCAGCAGAGGTGTCCGATGGCAAGGCGGTGGATTTTCGAGAGGAAGCCAACCGAGCATGCATGCGTCCCTTGCCCTCGAGGCCATTTAATTCCTATAAGAAGTTAGTGTAGCTAATTATTCAATTCAAGTGTTGTACTTAATTAGTTAGTGTAACTAGTTATTCAATTCCGATTTGTTGTAATTAATTAGCTTAGGATAAGTTAGTTAATTAGTTTCAATTGTGTTGTAATAGTTATCTTAATTAGAGTAGCTAGTTAGTTAGCTTTATTCATTCAGAGCCTCCTTCGCGATGGCATAATGTTTTAATAAGTGTGCGTGCGTGTGTGTATGTCTTCCAACCCCACGTCTTTCTCCCTTTTATTTAACTGCTTTTGATGGTTAGATTAGGGACATATTTCGATTAGCATACCTTATGCTTGCATCTTTGCATCCATTCATTTGTCTTGCATGCACTGAGACTCGGCGCATCATTCAAATCGTATTGCAATTTCAATACTTCCTTGAATATGTGTTTCAAAGCATGCTATCAAAGTGTTGCAAATACCATGATTAAGTAGCCGAGCCTATTTAGTTACATCATTGCATGCGTTGCATTAGTCATTTAACATAGTTAGGATCATGCATCTTTCTAACTAGCTTTTGTTTTGGCTTGGAGTACTCGGTGAGTTTTATGCTTTAGCATACTTGCATGAGTGTGATTTCCATATTGCCATGATTCGCATGCTTGCCATGAGGTTATGTGCTTAAATGCTAAACTTCTTGAATGCCTGTGGATGAAGGCTTGTTGTTTGAATTGGAATGATTCAACGAATGCGCGTTTTAATCCCACTTTGTTGTGCAAATCATGTTTTAAGCCTACTTGAGGTGGAAAATCTGCATCTTTAAGCCCATTTGAGGGTGGCAAATTCAAACCATTTTCGAAAGCAAACATGAGTTGAGTTGTTCCAATTCTTGCGATTTTAGTTTATACTTGCTTATGCGCGTCACATAGTAAAGTTAGCTAATAACCAGAATAAGAAGACATGAGGTTTATAAAACATCATATCATGATTAGTAGAGGCCGATCTTTGATCGGGTGAGCGGGGGTGCTCGCTCATTTCAAGACCTTCCCCTCTCGTACCCAAGTTCCCGAGCCGAGATAACTTTGGTGATGACGGACACGTGGTCTTTGGCACGAGTCAGGGTTTCCTAAATTTTTCCAAAATATAATATTTAGGTGGTGACTCTGTAATCTGGCAAAGCAGTCCAATTTTGGCATTATTTGATTTAAAATCTGATTTTCCAAAAAGATTTGTCAGATTTGGAGTCTTTGGTGTTTATCAGTTTCACATTGCACTTGTGAGACTAGATTCAAAACCGCGGTAGTCCAAACTGTGAGACCTTCTTTTCAATCCCTTTCCGAAAGGTGGGGGCGCGAAAAAAGGCGAGCCCACAGTTTATGATGAAATCAAGTTGTTATTGAGAGTTTTGAGTCTTGATATGCATGGATTTGGAGTTAGATTCCGAAGAGCTTGAGTTCCAATTTAAGAACAGATTTTCGAACTGCATTTTTGCCCAGACTGCACGTTCAGCCCGAGGCCCCACATGTGCGGCCAACTTCTCCTGTTCCATATTGTGTTTTGCAAAAATTGCATGTGCAGGCGCACGTGCGGTGGTCGTTCCGCAGGTGCAGCCAAGGCTCCCGCACGTACGATTTTTAGGGCGGTCTCGGATTTGTTTTCTTTCCGTTTTTCTACCTTCTGGGCCTCTGTTTGCATGGTTTTCACATGTATTTCACACGCATGTGCATTTCATGAACTCAAAAGAAATAAAAAGAACAAATGGGAATAATAGAATAGGTTTAAGAATCGACTGAATGAATCGAATATGGATTGAGAAATTGTTGTGCTATGAATGTTTGTGTTTGTAGGTCAAGAGTTGGAGACCGAGCAACCGGTTCTGGAAGCCCACTGTGAGTAACGTTATTGTAAAGATATGTTCATATGAATTGTATTTGAAATGTTATTTAATAAATTATGATTTTTGAAATGATATTTTGTTTGAGTGAACAAATGTCCTATTTTGAATCTACTATTGCATCTACAGACGGTCCCAAGTCATGGGAGACAGCATGTTGATGCGGGTCCATGACATATATGTGATTATGAGATCTCGTTAGCCACTTGACAAAGTGGTGATGTGTTTAATCAGTATCCGGAACCGATTACTCTAGTTGGAAGACGATATGACATGTTCTGTTGGATGTATCATTATTATGTTCAGATATGAGAATGTTTATGATATATTTTGTTTTATGTTTATGAAATATTTGGAATTTGTTCACTAACCTCTTTACTTTAATGTTATTCACTAGGCTTTAGCTTACTGTGTGTATATATATGTATATGTGGGCGACATAAAGGTCAAGCCTAGATGAACACCATTAGTCGAGCCACTGCTTGAAGCCTTTTGAAGTTTTCGTGCCTCCAAGTTTAGGCTAGGTCTAGAAGACTGGCGTCAAGTTGGTGACCTTGATGTTGAGTTTTTGACATGTATATATGTATATGAAAGTTTTTGTACATAATATTATGGATGTATTGTATAGTTGGTAAATTAATACTTTTATACATCTGAGTTTGTTCATATAGAATCATAGCTCATTGGACTACCTGTTGTATGCTTATGTATTAAGCTTCCGCTTGCTCTAATAATTATGATTTGTATAGGAAGGCCTTTGGTAATCCCAGATTATTGGCCGGTCACCGCACCGACCCTTATGGGGCGGGGTTCGGGTCGTGACACATGACACATCAATAAATAGGGCTAGTGCAAAGAGTATCAAAGTAAAATTAAACGATCTCAACTAGGTAGGCATTAAAAAGTAAACCCAGTCATTTGTTAGCACTAAACCAAAAGCTGTAAGGCACCAACTAGAAAAACTAAGAACCACAACAATACAAAAGACAACAAAACACACACCCTGGCTACAGTAGTACCTTGTGGTATGAGGTTTTGTGTTTGACTCCTATAGAGAGGAATTTGATAGTGGTTGGTTTAGTTCTCCCCTATTATGGGGGTTTGTGGACTCACCTTTTTTTGCGACCCTGCCTTTCGAAAAGGGTTTGAAAAGAAGGCCTCACAGTTCGGACTCCTGCAATTCTGAATCTAGTCTCACAAGTGCAATGTGAAACTGATAATCACCAAAGAGTTCAAATCCAGCAAACCTTTTTGGAAAATCAATTTTAAATCAAATAATGCCAAAATTGGACTGCTTTGCCAGATACAAAGTTGCCACCTAAATATTTTGTTTTGGAGAAATTTAGGAAACCCTGACTTGTGCCAAAGGCCACGTGTCCGTCATCACCAAAGTTGCCTCGGCTCGGGAACTTGGGTATGAAAGGAGAAGGTCATGAAATGAGCACCCTGCTCGTCCAATCAAAGATCGGCCTCTGCTAACCATGATATGTCCTTTTATAAACGTTAGGTGTTCTTATTCTGATTATTAAACTAGCCTTACTATGTGACGCGCACAAGCAAGTATAGACTACGTCGCAAGAATTGAATGTTTTAAGTCATGTTTGTTTTGCGAAAATGGTTTGAATTTGCCACCCTCAAGTGGGCTTAAAGATGCAGATTTGCCACAAAACATAGTGGGTTTAAAACATGATTTACCACTCAACAAAATGGGCTTAAAACATAAATTTGTTGAATCGTTCCAATTCAAACAACAAGCTTTCATCCATAGGCATTCAAGCAGTTTAGCATTTAAGCACATAGCCTCATGGCAAGTATGCGAATCATGCCAACACTCACACTCATGCACACATGCTAAAGTGTAAAAGCTTACCGAGTACTCCAAGCCAGAACAAAAACTAGTTAGAAAAATGCATGATCCTAACTATACAAGATGTCTAATGCAACACATGCAATGATGTAACTAAACAGGCTCGGCTACTTAATTATGGTATTTGCAACACTCTGATAGAATGCTTTGAAACACGTATTCAAAGAAGTATTGAAATTGACAATACAGTTTGAATGATGGGCCGAGCCTCGGTGCATGCAAGATAAATGAATGGATGCAAACATGCAAGCATAAGGTATGCTAATAGAAAATGTCCCTAATCTAACCATCAAAAGCGATTAAATAAAAGGGAGAAAGACGCGGGGTTGGAAGACATGCACACACACGCGCACACTTATTACAACGTTATGACCTCGCGAAGGAGGATCCAAATGAATAAGCTAGGCTGCTCTAAGCTAAGCTAATTATTACAAAACAAACTACTTAACTAACTTATTCTAAGCTAATTAAATATTACAAAACAAATTAATTAGCTAAACACTTTAACTAACTAGGTACAAAGTAAGTAAATCAGCTACCACTAATTTACTAAATAAAGTAGTTAAATGGCCTTGAGGGATCAGGGATGCATGCATGCTCGGCTTCTCCACCCGAAAATGCCACCGCCTTGCCATTGCAGCCTCTGTTTGCACACGTTTGACCACTAAAAATTGTCCCAACTTCCAGAACACTTCTGATCCCCTTTAGAAGCACATAAAGCAACCTTCTTCATTGATGGCTGGTCGGCTACTCTTGGTGGCCGGTCGGCCACCCCTCCCTTGAACTTCCTTTTTTTCTGCAACAGAGAGAAAACAGAGGCAAAGTAGTGTGTTCTCAAGATTTGTGTGTACTGTTACTCTCCTTATCACAACACAAGTTCAAAGGAGTGCAACTCTTGGCCCTTAAACCATCAACCAAGCATTTTCTATGCATGATGGCTAAGGAACCAAGCTTGTACAAGCCTAATGAGTGCAAAACAAGACTCAACAAAACCACTACCCTATCATGCATGATCAAGGGTGATGGTGACCAAGGAAAGTGGCACGTTTCATCAATTCAGGTATGAAATGTCCCATTTTCCTCGTGTTCGAATTAACGTCTGATCTAGACACATGCAATGCAACACGAAGATGCTTTTTCTTGCCTCTTTTACTTGTTCATTTTGTTTACTCATTTTAGATTACCAATCCATTCTTTAATTGATTAGTCCAAAATGTGAGTGTCTTCTAAAGCGAAAGAAGTGTCAACCAAGGGGTAGTTCAAGGCATGAGGGAAGCTTCATGCCGTTGGTAATGAACCCTTAAAGGAGGATTAAACCATTAAGCATGAGCCTCAACGTCAAGCTTAAACAACCCTAAGGTTGAAACAACCCTCAAAGTGAATGAAAAAGTGAAGCAAAGAGAGAGGTTGCAGAGATGTCAAGTGCTGGAATTAGGCATGAAAAAGCATTAAAACATGCAACCAAGACACACAAATGATGCTCAAAGCCTTAAAACACTAAGCTAGTGAAGGAAATTGCACCACAACTATACAAAACAAAGCTCAAATGACCGAAACAGCCCAAAACAGAGCTAAAGCAGGTCAGAACAGAGGCAAAAGCATGCTGGACTAAAGCTAAGTTAGGCTAGAAAAGTATGCTAACATTCAAGGCTAACTAGGCATGCAAGCAAGACACAAGGAGGGGAGGCTAACCCCTCCAATTTTGGACTTCAAAACAAAGTTTTTATCACTGAAATACCTCTGACAATCAGTGATTAAAAGGCCCAAAAAAGTTGGTTTAAAAGTGATAAGAAATGGCACAAAAGCTTAACAAACAAAGAGACAAGAAGGGTGGACTACCCCTTAACACAAAGTAACCTCAAACCACCATTTTAGCTCATACAAATAGAGGTTTTTGCAGTTGAAAACCAAGCCAAAAACAGTACAAAAAGATGGTAAAACAAGTTATGCAAAACAAGTTTAAAATGTGAGTCTTATATCTCTTGAAGCACAACACAATTTTAGGCAACAAAACCAAGCAAAATCACTTTCAAGAGCTCCAAGAAGACCTCCTAAAACCTCAGCTCAAAGATAACCAACTTTGATCAAGGATGTCTAGGCAAAGGAGAAGTGTATCTCTACTTGTATGCGCAAAAGGGCAAGAGATAGAGAAATCTAGAGAGATAGAATTGTAGAGAGAGAGGCTCCCAAAATTTCTTCAACCTTGAAAACAATAGAGAATGGCCTCTATATATAGAAATACAAGAGCCTTGGTTGAAAATATTTCAAAACAGACAACTGGAACGTTGTGCAAGCAGCTAAAGGAAAATATCTGCAAAATCTGAGCTTTGGACACCTATGGCTGACCGGCTATCATTGGTGGCCTACGGCCATCACTGGTGGTCAACAAAATGCACTTCTAGCCGACACATGGCCGACAAGCTTCACTGGTGGCCGACAAGCAAAAATTGGTTTCTGGCCCCGACTTCAAACACGCATATCTCCTTCATCTAGACTCCTTTGCAGGTCATTCTTGAGTCTAAATTTTATCCCGGAAGTCTTCTTTCCAATGGTGGCAGCCTCACATCAAAATTCCAAGTGTGCAAAAAGATATGCCTCTTTTAGTGAAGATTGCTCAGTTTCGGTCCTAACCAGATTCATGCCTAACTTCTCCTCAGCTAGTTTTCTTCCCTCCTCTCCTCTTTTATTCAACTCCAAATCTCTAAATAAGGTTTTTTGAAAATATTTTTCAAAGAGTTCACCTCCCTTTCATTCATTTCCACTTTGTGCTTGCTCGGTTTACCGAAAAGCGCAACATTTAACGAAATGCGAGCCTCGGAACATCGTAGAAGCTTTTTTCAAAAATATTTTGAAAGAGAGGGTCTTAAGGTCTAAAATCATTTTGGCCAAAATAGTTTTGGTCCAAAAAGAGGTTGTAAGATTGGGATTTGAAACTCCTCTTACCAAAGAAATCAAACCTTTGCACAAGATAGCCTGAACCATCGAGTAAGCAATCAGTGGCGCCCAAGTCTTAAGGGCTGTCAAAAATTGAGTGTCTACAGGGTTGTATGTGATTTGTAGTAATCGTTCAGTTTGACTTGTGAGCTTGGTGAATTGGTTGGTAGACTTTGTTGACTTTTTAATTATTGTGGGCTAGTGATCTGTTAGATAATGTAAATATTTTTCATAATATAACTACTCTCCTATCTATTGATCCCAAAAAATAAAATAAAATAAATGAAAACAAAATTTATTATCATAAAAGCATCGGTCATTTAATTTTAAGAAGTCTTTGTTTTAAATATCAAAAAATTAGTATTTTATACTGCGTCAATTTATAAAATAATTTGTTATTATAATAATTTTTAAAAAGAATTATATTTTCTTGGAAAATTTATCTATAAATCTCATTTTGAGGAATAGTGATCAATTTAATCCCAATGATTTTCTTATAGACCAATTAGTCCCATTAATTTTGAAATGGTAGATTTAATATATTATTTGAAAATTAGATTTACGATTATACCCTTATTTCTATTATATTACCCCTTTTTTTCATTTTTTTTTTCTCCTTTTGTGCTAAAATGGTAAGGTACACAATCTATGATAATCAAAGTTGAGATGAATTTTTTTATGAGAATCTTTTATTTGAAAAACATTTCAAAAAGAATATAAAAATAATTTGAAATATGAGATTTTTCAAACATTCCAAAAAGATGTAGGATTCTTCAAACATTTCAAAATGAGTACAAAAACTCCTTAGTAAGCTTTGGACAAACACTACAAGAAAATGCATCTTTGGCGACTAATTTTGGCGACTAAAACATTTTTAGTCACCAAAAGTACAATTTTTGGAGACTAAAATTTAATTTTGTCAGCATTGGTTCAATATTTACCAACTAAAATATTTTAGTCGATAAATATTTTTAATTGGTGACTAAATTTAAATTTAGTTGGCAAAAATTTAATTTTTCAGCGACTAAATAGGATATTAGTCGCTGTTAGTGTACAATTTAGGCTAAAAAAAAATTTTAATCTGTAATATTTCTTTTTCCCGACTAAAATAGAACTTAGTCACGAAATAGGGCTTTTAGCGACCAAAAATTTCGTCGTTGTTGAGTGATAATTGATTCCGTTCCCGACTAAGTACAAAATTAGTCGCTAAAGGTTGAAATTTCAACTCGCGCCACTTCATTAATTGATGCGCGCGTGTTGATCTATAGGCAACAGTGTATCACACACAAGTGAACAACAGTGTATCATACACACACCTCACCAAATCTCACAGAAATCAGCCCCCTCACCATATTCTATTGTACGGGCGACATTGCGACGGCCACCGCCGCCACCGCCACCGGCGCCAATCACCACCGTCGCAGTAGCACATCACAGGTTCTCTCTCTCTCTCTCTCTCTCTCTCTCTCTCGCTCTGCTTCTCAGTTTGTCTGTGCGTCCGTCTCTCGTTCTCTCGCTCGAGCTCTCCCACACAGTTTATCTATCTGTCTATCTCTGTCTATCTCTTTCTCTCTCTTTCTGTCTCCCCCTTTCTGTGTTTCTCCCATTTAATTCTGACATTGTTGCTGTAGGGTTCATTCAAATATGTTGTTGTAATTGATTAAAAATTTCGAACATGATGTTTAATGTGTGTGTCTCTGTGTATTATTCCAAAACAAGAGAAGTTGACTTAGGATCTTCTGAGAATACTTTAGGTTTTTAGTCAATACGATAGAAGGTAGCACTAATCATCAAGTTTCTGGACCACTCATTCAAGAATCAGAAGCTTGAGAATTTTTTGTTGATTCAATTGATCTTATCAATGTAATCGTACTTTCAAATTGGTATTACAGTTATATAACAACTCACCTTTTAACCTTAAGGTTGAGGGTATGAGTATAAGGGGAGCCACTTTGTGCAAATAATACCAAATGTTAGGTCTATTCTCAGCTACCCCTCCCAGACTCCAATCCAATGAGGAATAAAGTGGAGCTTACTTTTTAATCTTATCATTTCTTTTTTTCCCTTTCTAATTTATATAACGTCTTCTAATGATGTATATTCTTTCCTTTTCTACTGTCTAGTTTACTAGGCTTACTTTATTTAGCCAAGTTTTTACCCTTGGACGGGACTGTAAATGGGCTAAGCCAAACCGAGCTCGAGAATCTTGGTTTTATTTTTATTTTTTTATAGTGTATATAAAATTATCAATCCGAACTCAAAAAATTAACGAGTTTCAAATTGTATTCAAAATTGACTTGTTTACATAACAAGTCGATTTTGAAGTCGAGCTCAAGTATATTGGTTCGTCCTACCATCCTACCCTTGGATTGATGTTTGGAACTTCCAACTAGCCTCAGTGGTTATTCACCTGCTCAGTGTTCCATGTTATCAAAGTCGTTATAACACTTAGTCCATGTTTGGAACTTCCAATTCGAACCCGTAGGTTGGGAGTTAGAGCCGAATACGTCCAAAACTTAGTCCAAAAAGGGCGTTTCGGGGGCGAAAATTCAAAACAGCCGCCGAACCGCCGTGTGGCTCTCACAGGCAGCTTCTCCGTGCCAAATAGGACTTGTGACAACTGACGGAATGTATTGGAGATGTATAGTAATGGAAAATCCATGTACCATGTTGTGATATTGTATGTGACTTTATAATGAATAATTTACCTTCACTTACTGAAGGTATCTAATAACATTCTATGAGCGTTTATGGATGAGTATATGCGCAAAATTTATGCATATAGCTTTGCTTGTTTCAACTTTTAGCTTCATTCTTCATTTTTGGTCATATTCTTGGCATTGTGTTTAATCCTTGGATTTCTATGACCCTGATAGTTTTCACAGCTGTGTGAACATAAAATAGATAGCAATTAATTACTTCAGCAATGAAGATGGAATTGAATTAGGGTATTTTTTTCATTATCAAAGTATTAATCTCTTGATGGTAACCCAGTCTTACAATATTGCATATTTGTAACTCATGAAAGCCATGTCTACTACCAGGGATTGGCCAAATGAATAAGGTACTCCCGTACTGGGTATGATGCCTGGGTTCGAGTCTTGCTTTCCATGTGACGAAGCTTCCCCATCTCCTATTCCCCTCCTACCTATTGTAGAAAGACCCAAAAAGAAAAAAAAAAAAAAAAAAAAAAAAAAAGAAGAAGAAGAAGATGTCAAAGTCGTGACATATATTGGTTTAGGAATGGTAAATAGTTTTGAATCTAATATTGTTGGCCTTGTTTAGCTGAGCTGATCTAGTTTAGTAGAAATTAGTTTGGGTCTATGACATAGCTATTGGATTAACAAAGCTCTTGGAACAAAATAAGTTTCAAGACATGAAAATTGTGCATGAGTATGTGTGTGGCCATATCAAAACTACTAGCAAGTATTAAAAATTATTGATTAAGTTGATATGTTGTCACTCGCTATGACTATTTATCTACAGAATTAACCTGCTTAGATTTAACCAGTCTCATCACCACTTTCCAGAAAAGAAAATGCATAGAACATATTGGATGAGGAAACCTCAATCAAACTGCGTCATGACCGGTAATCAGATTTTTATGCTTTAAGATTCACTTATTTATTTACCAAATTGTTCATTAGAGATCAAGTTTAGTCTCCTTCAGCATATAAAATCCACCACATCATCGAGTCTTTCATCACTTTTATACTCACAATTGTCTCATGCTAGTTTCATTCAACATGTCTTCGATCACATAAAAATGTATCCAACACTCCTTTCCTGCTTAAAATATATCCATTGGTTTTCCAAAGATCCAGTTATATGAATTTTTACCAACTCAACAAGGAAGGGGGAAAAAATATATTAAAAAAAAAAAAAGAAGTCCTACTTGGCCAGGAAAGTGTATGAATTTTTTAATATTACGTTTTTTATTTTTATTTTTTTTGTAATTTAGATACATTTTAAACTAAAACTAGAAGAAATCTGACGGAGAAAATTAGATAACAGGAAACCAATTTAAACATGTAAAGTAAAACCTCTCAAATGACACACATCATCTACAATCTCAATCTCTTAAAGAAGTTTCCATTAATGAACAACTAAATACTTAGTAGTAATTCACAATATGAGTTCATCTAACAGACACAGATATCTGATCACTTCTCCAGTACTAGCTCTACCAGTTTTGGGATAAGAGAATGCTTCAACATCCTAGGCAAATGGAAATGAACCTTTAGGATCGATTATCGGCTTCACCTTCTCACTCTCCAATAAAGGCTTCAGTTTCTCTAAGACAGATGTGGCACTAGAATTTTTGGAATTATGAGCCACAATAGCAAGTGTTTTAGTTTGAACTGAAAGGACAACAAACCTGCACATCATTCTGTAGGAGAATGAGAATTTTGTACAAAAGTTTTGTTCATATAAAATGAATCTGCAAAACAGAAAGATGAACTTTCTATTGGATGGAAGTGAAGAAGAAACCTGCTATGCTGACCAAGAATAGCTCCAAAGTCCTTAAGCATGAAAACTTGAGTATGCTTGCTAATTTTCTTAGGATTATTATTATTTTTTTTAATACAAACTATATAATATGCAGATATGTACACTCAGAATGCAACAAACAACAATCACTATAAATTAATTTGGATTTTGGGAAATAACAAATAAGATTCAGAATCTTACCTACCAACTATATCCAATACTACATCAAATTTCTCTTCTGATAGGCTTTGAAGTTCTCTCTGGTGGTGTAATCACCAAGCTCTTCAACAACTCCAATTTCTCACAGCTAGTGCTACAAGTATCCAAAGATTCAAAACTTAGTCGAGTTAGAGCCGAATACGCCCAAAACTTAGTCGAAAAAGGGCGTTTCGGGTGCGAAAATTCAAAACAGCCCCCGAACCACCGTGTGACTCTCACAGGTAGATTCTCCACGACAAATAGGACTTGTGACAATTGACGGAATGTAATTCAGACCCGTAGGTTGGGAGTTAGAGCCGAATACGCCCAAAACTTACTCGAAAAAGGGCGTTTCAGGGGAAAAAATTCAAAACAGCCTTTGAACGACTGTGTGGTTGACACGGACAGCTTCCCCATGACAACTATGACTTGTGACAATTGACGGAATGTAATTCAGACCTGTAGGTTGGGAGTTAGAGCCGAATATACCCAAAACTTACTCGGAAAAGGCCGTTTTGGGGGCGAAAATTCAAAACAGCCCTTGAATGACCATGTGGTTGACACGAACAGCTTCCCCATGACAAATATGGCATGTGATAATAGACGGAATGTTATTCGGAACCGTAGGTTGGGAGTTAGAACTGAATACGCCCAAAACTTACTCGAAAAAGGGCGTTGACCGTGTGGCTAACACGGTCAGCTTCCCCATGACAAATATGACTTGTGACAACTGATGTAATGTAATTCGGACCCGTAAGTTGGGAGTTAGAGCCGAATACGTCCAAAACTTAGTCGAAAAAGGACGTTTCGGGGGTGAAAACTAAAATAGCCGTTGAACTGCCATGTGGCTGGCACGACCAGCTTCCCTATGACAAATAGGACTTGTGACAACTGACGGAATGTAATTCAAACCCGTAGGTTGGGAGTTAGAGCCGAATACGCCCAAAATTTACTCGAAAAAAGGCGTTTTGGGGGCGAAAATTCAAAACAACAATTGAACGATCGTGTGGCTGACACAGACAGCTTCCCCATGAGAAATATGACTTATAACAACTGACGGAATATTATTCGGGTCCGTAGGTTGGTAGTTAGAGCCGAATACGCCCAAAACTTACGCAAAAAATGGCGTTTCGGGGGTGAAAATTCAAAACAGCCATTGAAAAACCATGTGGCTGACACGGACAACTTCCCCATGACAAATATGACTTGTGACAACGGACGGAATGTTATTCGGACTTGTAGGTTGGGAGTTAGAGCCGAATATGCCCAAAACTTACTCGAAAAAGGGTGTTTCATGGGCAAAAATTCAAAACAGCCACTAAACCGCCATGTGACTCTCACGGGTAGCTTTCCCATGAAAAATAGAACTTGTGACAACTGATGGAATGTAATTCGGACCCGTAGATTGGGAGTTGGAGCCAAATACGCCCAAAACTTACTTGGAAAAGGGCGTTTCGGGGGCGAAAATTCAAAACAGCCCTTGAACGACCATGTGGCTGACATGGACAGCTTCCCCATGCCAAATAGGGCTTCTGACAACTGACGGAATGTAATCCGGAGCTGTACGTTGGAAGTTAGAGCCGAATACGCCCAAAACTTACTCGAAAAAGGGCGTTTCGGGGCGATAATTCAAAACAGCCCTTGAATGACAATGTGGCTGACACGGACAGCTTCCCCACAACAAATATGACTTGTGACAACTGACGGAATGTTATTCAGACCCGTAGGTTGAGAGTTAGAGCCGAATAGGCCCAAAACTTACTCGAAAAAAAAGGGCGTTTCGGGAGTGAAAATTCAAAACAGCCCTTGAACGACCATGTGGCTGACACAGACAGCTTCCCCATGACAAATATGACTTGTGACAACTGACGGAATGTTATTCGGACCCGTAGGTTGGTAGTTAGAGTTGAATACGCCCAAAACTTACTCGAAAAAGGGCGTTTCGGGGGTGAAAATTCAAAACAGTCACTGAACTGCCGTGTGACTCTCACGGGTAGCTTCCCTATGACAAATAGCACTTGTGACAACTGACGGAATGTAATTCGGCCCCGTAGATTGGGAGTTAGAGCCGAATACGCCCAAAACTTACTCGAAAAGAGCGTTTCGGGGGCGAAAATTCAAAACAGCCATTGAATGACCATGTGGCTGACACGGACAGCTTCCCCATGCCAAATAGAACTTGTGACAACTGACAGAATGTAATCCGGAGCTGTACGTTGGGAGTTAGAGCCGAATGCGCTCAAAACTTACTCGAAAAAGGGCATTTCAGGGAGGTAATTCAAAACAGCCCATGAACGACCATGTGGCTGACACGGACAACTTCCTCACAACAAATATGACTTGCGACAACTGACAGAATGTTATTTGGACCCGTAGGTTAGGAGTTAGAGCCGAATGCGCTCAAAACTTACTCGAAAAAAAGGGCATTTTGGGGGCGATAATTCAAAAAAGCCCTCGAACCACTGTGTGACTCTCACGAGCAGCTTCCCCATGACAAATAGGACTTGTGACAACTGACAGAACGTAATTCGGACCCGTAGGTTGGGATTTAGAGCCGAATACGCCCAAAACTTACTCGAAAAAGGGCGTTTCGAGGGCGAAAATTCAAAACAACCCCCGAACTGCCGTGTGGCTCTCATGGGCAGCTTCCCCATGCCAAATACGACTTGTGACGATTGACGAAATGTATTTCGGACCTGTAGGTTGGGAGTTAGAGCCGAATATGCCCAAAACTTACTCGAAAAAAGGCGTTTCGGGGATGAAAATTCAAAATAGCCCCTGAACGATCGTGTGGCTCTCACAGGTAGCTTTCCCATGCAAAATAGGACTTGTGACAACTGACAAAATATAATCCGGACCCATAGGTTGGGATTTAGAGCAGAATACGTCCAAAACTTACTCGAAAAAAGGCATTTCGAGGGCGATAATTCAAAACAGCCCCCGAACCACCGTGTGACTCTCACGGGCAGCTTCCCCATGATAAATAGGACTTGTGACAACTGACAAAACGTAATTCAGACCCGTAGGTTGGGATTTAAAGCCGAATACGCTCAAAACTTAGTCGAAAAAGGGCGTTTCGAGGGCGTTTCAGGGGTGAAAATTCAAAACAGCCCCCGAATCACCGTGTGGCTCTCACGAGCAGCTTTTCCATGACAAATATGACTTGTGACAACTGACGAAATGTAATTCGGACCCGTAGGTTGGGAGTTCGAGCCGAATACGCCTAAAACTTACTCGAAAAAAGGCGTTTCGGGGGCGAAAATTCAAAGCGGCCCCCAAACTGCTGTGTGGCTCTCACAGGTAGCTTCCCCATGCCAAATAGGACTTGTGACAACTAACGGAATATAATAGGGACCCGTAGGTTGGGAGTTAGAGTCGAATACGCCCAAAACTTACTCGAAAAAGGGCGTTTCAGGGGCGATAATTCAAAACAGCCCCCGAACCACCGTGTGACTCTCACGGGCAGTTTCCCCAAGGCAAATAGGACTTGTGACAACTGACGGAACGTAATTCGGACTCGTAGGTTGGGATTTAGAGTCGAATACGCCCAAAACTTACTCGAAAAAGGGCGTTTCGAGGGCGGAAATTCAAAACAACCCCCGAACTGCCGTGTGGCTCTCACGGTAGCTGCCCCATGACAAATAGGACTTGTGACAACTGATGGAATGTAATCCGGACCCATAGGTTGGGAGTTAGAGCCGAATACGCCCAAAACCTTGTCGAAAAAGGGCGTTTCGGGGGCGAAAATTCAAAACAGCCTCCAAACCTTCGTGTGCTTCTCACGAGCAGCTTTCCCATGACAAATAAGACTTGTGACAACTGACGGAATGTATTGGAGATGTATAGTAATGGAAAAATATAGGAAAAATATTCAGAAACAAATATTAACTCAGTTTACGCTTTGTTATATTATATTAATTTCTTGAACGTACACAAGTGTGTTATATTATATTTAAGCTTTCATAGAAGTATCAAACTGTGAATGGTGCTTCTGAGGCCATGTGCGTCATGAGGTATCAAGTATTCTTTCTTTGATGAACCATTTATAGGTGTCTCAACATACATTTCTACATATTTCCTTTTGTGATTGAACTTTATTTTTGTTATTATTTTTCTCACATGTTCTAATATCCTGAATGAAATGGCACTAACAGACATTAATAAGTAGGGATAGTTTTATATCAAATCTAATGATTCAAGTGCCTTTTGCAAACAATTAATGAGGAAGTTGGCAAAAAGAATACTTTCTATTCACATTGGGCTTTGATATTAGTTTAGCCACAGAATTTGGATACATGTTGCATACAAATAGAAGATTGTTACATTAGCTTTATGTTAGTAATGACAGATTTAGTAATGATTGTTCTACATTTAACAATGTTCCTTATAACAAAAGACTTTAGAAAGACTGATAATTGATTCATCATGGAATGTTGCCTCTTTGATATGTTATTTGTCACTTGTTGCCAAATTCATTTATGAAGTTGGGCATTTTTGGGTCCAATTCTGATGTCTTTTTGTTTTTTTTTTTTTTTTGTAGATGACTTTGTTGCGTGGACTTTTAGAGTAATATTTTGGTGTATGGAGAAGTTGGTGTATGGAGAAGAAATTGTACTTTTGTATAGAAGTAATATAATACTTTTGTCATCCCCGGCTTTTGTACAGTTAACTATTACTGATACAGAAAACTTTTGGTAGCCAACAGATAATTACTGGCATGGTACATAGATCACCTTTTGTCGCCGTACATATATATGATTTTTTGTCGTGGTACATAAATGTACTTTTGTCTTGGTATATACATCACCTTTTGTCGTGGTACAGAGTACGATAGTAATTTGTACCATGCCAAATAATCATTTCACATGGTAGAAAATGTAATTTTTGTATATGGAGGACTTTGCTTTTTGTATGATTCTATATTTTGTATGGAATTATTATTTTAGTTTGGACAATAGTTGGTTTATATGTACTTTGACAATTAAAGTTATTTATTTTTTGTATACGGATGCAGATTGTGGAATGATTGATAGTTTATGTATCATTTTATTTATATACGTATTACAGGTTGCATGGAATACAGACAGGTTATGGAGAAATTATAATATTTGCAATAAAACATAATATTATGTTTTTGGCAACTAAACGTTTTGTAGCTAAAAAAAAAAAAAAAAAAATTAAATAAAAAAATAATAATAATCAAACATTTGGTGACTAAAAGTTTTGTAACCAAAAGAAAATCAAATATTTGGCGACTAAAAGTTTTGTAGCCAAAAGAAAATCAAACATTTAGCGACTAAGATATTTTGTATCTAAAAACAAAAGCTGAAGAATAAAAACACTTTTGCCGACTAAAAATTTAGTAGCAAAAAATGTGAGAGTTTAGGCGACTAAATTTTTAGTAGCCAAAATAAAAACTATTTGCCGACTAAAATTTTATTAGCAAAAAATGTGGGAGTTTAGGCGGCTAAATTTTTTAGTAGCCAAAACAAATACTATTTGCCGACTAAAATTTTAGTAGCCAAAAAAATTTGACGTTAGGCGACTAAAATTTTAGCAGTCAAAACACTAGCATTTACTTTAAGCGACTAATATATTTAGTAGCTAAAAACTTTTTCCGCGACTAAATCTTTGGTTGTTAACAATAATTGAGGCTTTTGGCGACAAAAAAATTGGTCGCCGAAAATGTATTATTTAATTTATTTTCCAACCTTTTGGCGACTAAATATTTAGTTGGCAAATGAATACATTTGGCGACTAAAATAAGTTTAGTCGCCAATTAGCTTTCCTGACTACTCTTCGGCTACTAATTCTGCGACCAAAAAATTTAGTCGCTAAAGCCCTTCGGCGACTAAAAATTGATTTTTGGCGACTAAAAATTTAGTCGCCAAAAGTGAAAATTCTTGTAGTGAAATGTATAATTTCAAACTGTAACACTCCAATGTAACACTCCAAAAAAATCCTTAGTGTATCTTTCTCAAGCATAACACTCCAATATAATACTCTAAAAAAATTTCCTTGGTCTATTTTTGTCAAACATAATACTCAAAAAAAAAATTTCAGTGTAACACTCTAATATAGGATACAAAAATTTCATAGTATACTTTTCTCAAATGTAACACTTTATTATAACACTCCAAAAAAAGTCCTTAGTGTAACACTCTAATGTAACACACAAAAAAACTCCTTAGTGTATTTTTCTCAAACGTAGCACTCTAAAAAAAATGATGTGGGATTCTTCAAACCATTCCAAAAGGAGTACAAAAATTTCTTCGTAAGTTTTGGGTACATATATAATTTCAAATTGTGAGTTCTACGTTTAAAAAAAGTATGCTAAAAAGCTTTTAATGTTTTTGTGTGTGTTATATTAGAGTATATTATATTGCAGTCTGACGTTTGGGTTTACATTGATTGGAGTGTTACGTTTGGAAAAAGTACACCAAAGAGATTTTATTTTATTTTTTCTGAAGTGTTATGTCTGGAAAAAGTTCACTTAGAAGTTTTTTTTTTAGTGTTACGTTGTTACGTTTAGGAAAAGTATATCAATGAGTTCTTTAGTATGTTATACTAGAATGTTACGTTGGAGTGTTTAGGATGGATTTTTTACCAATTTTTTAGTTTTTTACTCTAAAAAAAAAAATTGCAAATCAGTGGCATTTTTTTTTTTTTAAATACTTACAAATTTTTGAAAAAAATTATAACATTAGTTATTAAAATTAATAAAATTAACCATTAATTTGATTTTTTTAAGGAGATTAACCAATAAGTCTCATATTTTGGACTTGTTATCCATATAATCCCATATCTTTTCTCGTGATCCATTTAGCCATTTTGGATGTGTAATAACTAATTTGCTCGCCACATTGGAGTGTTATATTTGAGAAAAGTACACTATGAAATTTTTTCGTGTCATATCATACTCGTCACGTTAGAATGACACATCATACCAACTACGTTGGAGTGTCAGATTTAGAAAAAATATACTAAAGAGTTTTTTTTGGTATCACATCATATCTGTCACGTTGGAATGTCACATGTTACATTGAGAAAAGTACATTAAAGAGATTTTTTTTGGAGTGTCAGATCATATCCACGTCGGAGTGTCACATGTTACATTTGAAAAAAGTATACTAAAATTTTTTTAGTGTTTTTTGAATGTCAAATCATACTTGTAACGTTGGAGTATCATATATTATATTTTAAAAAAATAAATAATTGGAGTGTTACATCATACCCGTCACATTGTAGTGTCACATGTTACATTTGAAAAAAGTAAACTAATGAGTTTTTTTTTTTTTTGGAGTGCTACATCATACCCACCACGTTGGAGTGTTACATTTGGAAAAAGTACACTAAGAAGTTTGTTTTAAGTGTCAGATTATACCCGTCACGTCAGAATGCCACATGTTATATTTGGAAAAAAATATACTAAAGAGTTTTTTTTAGAATATCACATCACACCCGTTATGTTGGAGTGTTACATGTTACATTTGGGAAAAATACACTAACAAAGTTTTTTTGAAATGTCACATTATACATGTTATAATAATACTTACCACATTGGAATGCCACATCATACATGTCATATTAATAAAAAGGTATATCCGTCCATGAAGCCACTACGAAAGCCGAAAATAGGACTACAATGAAAGAAACTCTTTACTAATAGGATTTAACAGATCAACAGAAAAAATTTGAAACTAATTAAAATACTTATTTATGAGATGAGATTTAGTAGTAAGTATTTTTTTTATATTTAAAATATACACTAAAATGCAATATCTCTGTTTTCTTTGAAAAATTATTAAATATTTTGAATTATTATATGTCTGTATTTTCTAATCAATTATCATTCAATATATTTTATTATATTCTTCAATCACTCAATATAATACCACATCTACCTACATTCTCAACCAATTATAAGTGAATAATTACCGATTTTCTTCTCTTTTCCATTCCATCAATTGAATGCTGCACAACTGTCACTTCTTTGTTTGTAATCCACAACTCACTATTTCCCCTTTTTTCAGTGAATTTTCTCGAATATACGTACTTTCCCTCGTTTAAAACAAGGAAAACAAAACGTGCCTTTCATTGTTCGTGTACCAGATTCAACGATAAGGTTGTGTTTGATTGAAGGGATAAATGATGGATTATTTACAGTGTAGATTGTAATTTAGAGGAAGTATTTAATTTGACATTTGTTTGGTATTTTTTTTTTTTTTGATTGTCAGACATGGAGTCTGGCCAGACTCTTTATCTCTCATATGGAGGACTATTGTATCCTGAGGGGACAATTTTCGAGAGATTATTTACTGTTGGGATTAGGTGATGAAATAACTATTTTGACCTTCTACTATTTAATTATGTATTATATTTAATAAAATTCAATAAAATTTAAATGGCTTAATTTAAAAATAAAATAATTTTATTTCATTTTTTATTGATGTTTTATTTATTTAATTTTTTTTATAGATATTTTATTGATATTTTATTTTAAAATTTTGTTTATATTTTATTTAATTTCATTATTTAAATTTTAATATATGTTTTATTTAATTTCATTGTTTAATTATTATTATTTTAAAAATAATTTTATTTAAAATTTTAATTAAAAAAATAACATATATTTTTATTAATATTTTATATATTTTATTTATTTAATTTTTAAAAAATAAATTTATTTAATTACGTAAAAAATAAAATAAAATAAAATTTTATTTTATAGTTAAAAATAATTAAAATATTAAAGATATGTTTAATATTGTTATTACTTAGTAAACAATTGAAAAATGATAAAACAGTCTTATGTTCATTTATCATATTCAGTTCGTCCAATCAAATATTAGATTTACTAAAAATAGTCATTTTCAAACATCTAATCCCATAAAAAATAACTACGGAATACATTTCCAATCTAACTAAATAGTTCGAAGAATTCACAATCGCAGTATTCAAGTCTGATGGATTCTAATCGCCTTATTTAGTTCGTCCAATCAAACACACCCTAAAGGGTTACTTTGAAAAGGTAACATTAGTATATTTTTTAATTTTTATAAAAAAATATGAAACATGGATTGAAATTAAAATGATGCGATAAATAAGTAATATGACTTAAACAAAAAAATAACATAATTCAAATAAGACGATTGTAAGCTAAATAAAATTATGTGCTATATGCCAAACAAACCCTAATTCTTCCAATTTTTATTATTATTATTCTTATTTTTTTTAGGCTTTTTCATTCATGGATTGATTGAATTACTCATAAAGATATTTAAAAACAAAAAGAACAAGTACATGGAAATGATGATGATAGACAACATGATCAGATCAGAAACCCCCACATTTACAGGAGCAAACAAACAATTACAACAATAAAGAAAAACAGATCAAACCTAAATTTTGATTGAAAAGAAAAGAAAAGAAAGTGGAAGAGAGTTGAGTATGTTGAGGCTGGGTCTGATTAAGATTACCGATAGGTTCTAGATCTCTTGGAAGCAGCAATGGAGGAAGGACTAATCTGTGGAACAATGAAACAACCACCGTCTCTCCATTTTCTTCCAGATTTGTTGTTGTTGCTGTTGTTGTTGTTGTTCTTGTTAATGGTAGCTTCTTTGGATTCCTTGAAACCGATTTGATTCCCAAAACCCATGTTTGGAGAAGAGTATTGATGAGGATATTGAGGCGGTGGAGCTTGAGGAACCCAAATCCCTACATTATTTGGGGAAGAAAATGAACCCAGATTGCTCTCCAGATCCCCATCCCAAAGCGGCATAACTTCATCAACAACAGTCTGCGATTCAATCAATCAGTCAATCATCAAATCAACACCGTAAAGCTAGAGAGAGAGCATTGCTGACCTTATAGATACCGAAGGAGGTAGGAGAAGAGGAATCGAGAAAATCATCCACGCGCCACCCGGGTAGCGTCTCTGTCAAGTACTCGGATATGCTACTGGTGGCGCCGCCGCCCTCAACACCCTTGTTGTCGGTGGTTGCCACCACCGTCGCCGCCGTGACTGTCTTGGCGATGGTGGGTTGAAGGGCAATGGGTTTGTTGTTGTTGGTGGTGGCGGCGATGGAGTTTTGAGACTTGAGATTGGGAAGGAGATCATTGTTTGCAGCAGAAGAATCAGAGGACGATTGCGAAGAATAGAGGGAAGAAGTTGCAGAGAGCTTAACACCAGTGAGAAGAAACCTATCGTGATTACGAGTGTGCTCGTTGGCTTTGTGTATCGAAATATCACAGTCTCTGCATAGAATCGCTCTGTCTTGTTGACAGAACAAGAAAGCCCTCTTCTCCTACAAGCACAAATAAGGCCTAAATCACAGCAAAATACGCTAATATATATGAATTTTATTGATGCGCTTTGTTGGGTTGTGATGAGTTTGTACCTGGCAGATGTCACAGAGAGGGAATTGTTTGGGAGAAGGGTGGAGGAGAGAGAAACGCTGGTGTTTTCCGGCGAGCTTGTTGGCGTGGTGGACGCGGTGGTCGCAGGCGGCGCAGAGGGCGGCCTCGTCGGCCGAGCAAAACACCGATGCTTCGTCTTTGTTACAGACGTCGCACTGGATCTTCATTTGGGTTGCTTTTCAAGATTGAATCGAAGCGATTTTACCAAGTCAATTACTAAGAATGATAATTCAAGAGGAGTTGTTGACTGTTTTCACAGAAAGAGAGATGTAGATATTTGATTCCAACCCATTATGAGGAATAAATGCATTATGGTACTACTGACATAATTTTGTGAGGTAAAAAGAGTGAAGGTTGAAGAATGGGAAGAGAGGAGAGAGAGATGGATAAATAGGGTGGTGGTGAGGAGTAGAAGATGAACATGGGATGTTAATTAGGACATGGGGGTGAGATGGGAGTGTGTTAGGGCTGCGTGAAATGTGCTGCAGCTTCGCTCAATCTGATAGATAGAAACATCTCAATATTACAAAGCCCCACCCCCTTGCCCTTCGCCATCCCCAAAACCAACGAAATTTTGTGGAAAAAGGTCTAAAATTGTGAATTTTATATTTAAAAAATGTATTGATCTCGTTAAAAGTGGTAGGTTTTATTATTTTTAATTTATGAAAATTTATGTTTTGTTCATACATATTAAAAGTATATAAATAATAAAATTGAACTTAATATCTCACTTCCCCTATTTTGAATAAAAAAATATATATATAATAATACATCCACTTGCCCATTCAAACATATTGAATGTGCAAGTGGATAGATTGCAACATAGTTGATTTTGAATACAACTTTTATACCCGAAAGGAAAACAAAGAATTCTACAATTCTACCTATTCAAAAAGAGAAAAAGAAAAAATAAAACGTTGAGAAGTTCAAATGTATAGATAAGATTTCTTATTTGGAGTACAATTTATACCATATCATGTTTAAATTTATATTACAAATTAGAATTCTGAGAGTGTATTCATGACAAATGTATATTTGGGTTTTATCGTTTCAAATTAAACAATCTGAGAGGGAAGGTTTTGCATGACAGTACGGCCGAGCTGACGTAACGTGAGACTTAGCGGAGCGCACAGCGCCGAGCTAACTCTGTTGACGTGACCGACCTGCGCGGTCGGAGAATTGATCGAGCAAGCGCAAACTGGCCCTAGCCGAGCTGTGTTCCGGACGGAGTTCCGATGACGAGTGGTAACCGAGCTATTGGATGACCCGGGCTGGGCCAAGGCTGCAACGAGGCCGGCACGCCTCCGACCGGCCAACTGAAGTGAATGGTTCCTCGTAGTCGAGAATTTAGAGGGAATGGTTGGAGGCCGGCATGCCTCGCAACCGGGTGGCCCTGATGAATCGGTCAGGAGTAGCTCGGCCGAGGTGGTCTGGCTTTCATATGATCACAAGGGACAGTTCGGCTGTATATAGCTCGGTTGTGTACGCGTAATGGTGATCTTCCACCAAGTAATAGGCCGGACATGGTACTCCGGTAATGTATGCCACCTGGGCCAATAACATGAGAGAGAGGACATCTGCTCCACGAATGCCTCAATACCGTTAGACAGTTCTGTGAGTACTGGTGGAAGGACAAAACCTTTACACGTGTAAGGTGGTGAGGGACGCGCACTGCCACCTGTCCAGGGAAGGACAACAGAGGTAGTGCGCGCACAATCTGGAGGCTGCATGGCTAGCCTAGAAGAAGGAGGAAGAGGAACGTTGGAGGTAAGCGAATTCACTTTGACTAACACCCTTTCCATTGTTTTCTGGAGGAGAGAATTGACTTGACCGTCGGAGGGTTTTTCCGGCGCACCACCGCCGGGTAGCTCACCCTTTTTGTGTTGCAGAGATAGACGCCGTCACCAGAAGCTTAACGTTCAAGGCGTACGGAGAGCAAAGGATATTTCGCCCCCGTACAATTGGCGCCGTCTGTGGGAATTGTTTGATACTCAACCCTTGTTCTGTAAGCTTCTTCGACCATTTCCATGGCCAACAATGACGAAGTCCCGCTGTCCGTCGTCGATGGGGTCACTCCAGAATATGTACGAAGGAGAGAAGGCCCCCCTAATGTTCCAACCATGGCGGGCCTGGAAACCTCTTCACGAGGAGCGCGCGACAAGCGTGGAAGGAGCTCGGATCGTTCGCAAAGTCCAGAAGGCCGCCGACGCCGGGGGGAGTCCCGTACGCAACACCTGGAGCACAAACTCAAAGACCAGGACGCCCTCATTCGCAAGATGGCGGCGGAGATGGAGTTGCTGAAGCGCCAAATTAAGGGGAAGGGTGTTGCTGGAGAGGGCAACCTCAGTGAGCGCACTCCCTTCCCTCGTTCTTGCAGTCACCGCCAGAGAGGGACTCACTCAATCTCCATCACCAGGAACTATGGGGTGGGAGATTCCGACCAAATAGAAGGCAGATCCCTCACTCGCGACAGCACTTACCATCCATCGCGCCTGACGCCGACGTCGCGATCTTCTTTCTCCACACATTCCAGGGACTTAAGGGATGTGTTGGAAGAGAGGGCACGCCGTTAGGAGGCTCAGAGAGTGCCGGCGTTGCAGAGGTTGAGCGCTCCGGTTCGTTGTAGTGAAGAGGTAGTGATGCCAGCCCCTAAAGTGATAGCCCCTGCGATGGAGGACAAAGAGCTGGCGCGACTTACAGCCACGCCGTTGTCTCCGGAGATCGAGAGCGCACCACTCCCAGCCGGGTTCCACCAGCCAAAGTTCACTTTGTACGACGGCAAGACGGATCCGTACATGCATGTGAGTCATTACCGGCAGGTGATGGCTGGTCACCGGCGCAACGACGCCCTGATGTGCCTCATATTCCCAGCGAGCTTGGGAGAGCTGGGTCTGAAGTGGTTCGAAAGGCTCCCGGAGGGGAGTATAGAGGGGTGGCAGCAACTAGCTGAAGCCGTCATCACCAGATTCAAGACCAACACTCGAACACCGAAGGAGGTCGACCATCTCCTGGGCGTCAGGATGGAATCTGGGTGTTCGCTGAAGGCGTACAACGCAAAGTACTGGGAAACTTACAACGAAATCCTCGACTGCCCTACCAATCTCGCGATCACTCAATACAAGCGAGGTCTCCCAGTCGGACATAGGCTGCGAGATTTGCTCACGATGCGTCAGCCCACAACCATGGAGTCACTGATGCAACGGATCAACGAACACATCCGTGTGGAGGAGGATGCGGCCTCTGCGACCGAGAAGACGAATCCGGTCGCGGCGGACAGAAAGGTGGCAGGAAAGGTTCACTCGGTCGGGCAGGAGGATAACCGCCCAAGCGACCGAGCAAAAGATCAACGCCGCGGATCAAACCGCGATGACCGAAGCAAGGGTCGCAGAAACGACCGGGCTGATGCACCCCGCGACGCAGCGGAAGATGCCAAGAGAAAACTGAAGGCACGGATAGGGATTACCACGGTCTTCAAAATTCCCATCTACCGAATTCTCAGCGAGATTCGATGTGAGCCTTTTGTCCGTTGGCCAGCCAAATTAGGGAGCGCGCAGCGAGGCTTCAATCCAAAATATCGCTGCACCTTCCATGAAGAACGGGGGCACCGGACAGAAGATTGCCTGCCCCTTAAACAGCATTTGGAGGAATTGGTGGCGGCCGGGCATCTTGACCAATATATTGATGGGGGAGTCAAGGCCGCGCCAACCGGACAAACCGAGCCTAACGGAATGGCCGCCCTAGAAGCACCCCCGCAAGGCGTGATCAACGTCATCTACGGCATCATTGAACCGGCAAGGGTCTGCGAGTTGAGGGGGATGATTAAGAAAGCCGAGCACATGAGGGAAGTACTCTCCGTCCAGCCCGCTGTAAAGAAGGGGAAGACCGAGGAGAAAGACGTCCTTTCGTTTTCAACCAAGGATTTGGAAAGGGTGCAGATGCCGCACAATGACGTCTTGGTGGTGACCCTTCGCGTCAAAGATTTCGATATCAGGAGAATATTGATCGACCAGGGGAGTTCGGTCGAAATAATGTATTATGACGCGTTCAAACAAATGAAGCTAGAAGACAAGGATTTGGCTCCTGCAACGTCTCCTTTGGTCGGCTTCAACTCACAGCCGGAGTGGCCAATCGGAAAGGTTATTTTGCCAGTCAAAGCGGGTTCGGTGGTGAAGCAAGTAGAGTTCTGGGTGCTCAAAGTTCCATCGACTTATAACCTGATCTTGGGAAGGGGCTGGCTGCACACCATGCAAGCGGTCACTTCGACCTTCCACCAAGTCATGCGCTTCCCGGCATCAAACGGACAAATAGAGGAAGTTTGGGGAGACCAGGTAATGGCGAAACAATGCTTCGTTGCGGTAAATGGCAGCCGAGCAGCCAAAGGGTTTGTCCAAATGATCGAAGGGCCCGAGGGAAAGGAGGTCCTCGAAGACGTGGGAAGAAAGGCCGAGGAAAAGTCGGTCGAAGATTTGGTGGAAGTGCGCATTAATGAGGATGATCCAACTAAGTTCTTTCTCTTAGGATCATCATTGTCTAGTGTTGAGCGATCAGACTATGTCGACTTCTTGGTTTCCAACTTGGAGGCTTTTGCATGGACGCCTTACGATATGCCTGGCGTCGACCCAAGCTTCATTTGCCACCAGCTGAACGTGTTCCCTAATGCGCGGCCAGTCATACAGAGGACGCGCCGTTCGGCTTTGCATCATGCTGAAGTGGTGGCGGAGGAAGTGAAGAATTTGTTAGAAGCCGGAGCCATAGAAGAGGTGCAATACCCGCCGTGGATATCTAACACGGTGGTGGTTCCTAAGAAGAACGGCAAGTGGCGAGTTTGCGTGGATTACAAGACTGTCAACCGCGCATGCCCAAAGGATAGCTTTCCTCTCCCTCGAATTGACCAGTTGGTGGACTTAACCGCTGGCCATCAGAGGTTTAGCTTCTTGGACGCATATCGCGGCTATCATCAAATAGCCATGTACGAGCCGGACAGAGAGACCACGTCGTTCACCACCCCCAGAGGCTTGTATTGCTACAAGGTCATGCCGTTCGGATTGAAGAACGCCGGAGCAACCTTTCAGCGGATGGTGACGAAGATGTTCGCTCCTCTCTTAGGCCGAACTATGGAAGCCTATATCGACGATATGGTAGTAAAAAGCGAGGAAAAGTCTCAGCACCTCGCCGACCTAGCAGAAATGTTTGCCATACTCAAGCGCCACAAGCTTCGCCTGAACGCCTCTAAGTGCGCCTTTGGAGTTGGCACTGGGAAATTCCTAGGTTTCCTGGTCACAAACCGGGGAATTGAGGCCGATCCATCGCAAATCAAGGCAATACAAGAGCTGGAGCGCCCGAACTCCACGAAGGACGTGCAACATCTTGCCGGGATGGCAGCGGCGCTGAATAGATTTATCAGCCGGTCTTCGGATCGTTGCAGGCCCTTCTTCAAAACTTTGAAGTCTAAGTTCTTTTGGGATGAAGAATGCGACCGTGCTCTGGCAGACTTAAAGGGATATCTCTCCTCAGCCCCAATTTTGGTCACGCCTCAGCCGAACAAGGAGTTATATCTCTACTTGGCGGTCTCTCTACATGCGGTGAGCGTTGTTCTAGTCCGCGCAGAAGGCGTTCAACACTTGCCCATTTTTTATGTGAGCAAGACTCTGCTCCCGACCGAAGCGAGATATCTTCCCTTGGAAAAGTTGGCGTTGGCTTTAATGATGGCGTCACAAAAGCTGGCGCACTATTTTCATGCCCATACAATAGTAGTGTTAACCGAGTTCCCGCTCAAGGTGCTTTTCGAAAAAGCGGACTTCACTGGGAGAATTCTGAAATGGGCCGTGGAATTGGGCCAGTACGACATTAAGTTCCAACCGCGCACCGCGATCAAAGCTCAAGCCCTTGCAGATTTTGTGGCAGAATTTGCCCCTGGAACAAATCCAGTCTGCCCGATCGACTTGGTTGGTGCGGATTTGGCACAACCCATGGTCCTGGCAACAGAGATAAGTGTTGACTCATGAGCGGGAGAAGGGCAAAGCTCGACCGAAGTAGCAAAGGCCGACGACTCATCGAAAGAAGAACCCAGCGAAGACAGGGAAAGAGACCAGATTGAGCCTACCAGAGACTTGGAGTTGAGAAGCTCCCAAAATCCATCTGATTGCTGGAAGCTGTTCATCGGCGAGGTGTGGAAACTATTCGTCGATGGGGCGTCCAATAGGCATGGGGCCGGGCTGGGAATTGTGCTGACTTCGCCAGATGGGCTGATTATAGAGCAAGCAATTACGCTCGGCTTTCCAGCGTCCAATAATGAGGCGGAGTATGAAGCCCTCCTCGCCGGTCTAAGAAGCGCGCTGAGAATGAAGGTCACGGCCCTTATGGTGTTCAGTGACTCCAAGCTGGTGGTCAATCAAGTCTCAGGGGAGTATGAGGCCAAAGATGAAAGAATGGCCAAGTATCAGGCGCTGGTGCGAGCGGAAGTCAAGAAGTTCGATGCCATCAGAGTTGAACAGATCAACCGCGAAGGAAACAGCACGGCCGATGAATTGGCTGGTCTCGCTTCCACTCAGACAACCTTTCCCAATCCCTTGATGATTGAATTTTTACCCCGACCAAGCATTGAGGAACCAGAATCAACTGAGGTACACTGCACCGACTTGGGACCTTCCTGGATGGACCCCATCGTCGCCTTTCTGAAAGATCGAATTCTACCAGAAGAAAAGAAGGCGGCCCACAAGATCTGGGCAAAGTCGAGCAGTTTTGGCTCTCACCTTCCGGAGCCTTGTACAAGAAATCTTTCACGAGGCCATATCTGAAGTGTGTCCACCCCTCTAAGGTGGAAGCTTTCCTCTATGAGATCCATGAAGGCATCTGCGGCAGTCATACTGGGGGTAGATCTCTAGCCTACCGAGCAATCTCGCAGGGTTATTGGTGGCCGTGCATGCAGGCGGACGCGCAGAAATATGTTCATAAATGCGAGAAATGTCAGAAATTTGCTCACCAGATCCACCAACCGGCGAGGGAATTGCTCTCCCTTACAAGTCCTTGGCCGTTCGCACTCTGGTGATTGGATATTGTTGGACCCCTCCCAGTCGCACCAGGCAACCGCAAGTTTTTCATCGCCGCCACCGACTATTTCACCAAGTGGGTGGAGGCCGAGCCATTGGCAACCATTAAGGAGAAGGACGTTAAGAAATTTGTTTGGCAAAATGTGATCACTCGCTTCGGTATACCCAGGGCGCTCATCTCAGATAATGGCACTCAATTCGATGGGAAACTCTTTCGTGGATTTTGCGAAGAGTTGAAAATCGGGTTCTACAACTCAACGCCGGCCTATCCTCAGTCGAATGGTCAAGCAGAGGCCTCAAACAAGACCATCCTGGACGGACTGAAGAAGCGGCTTGAGAAGGCAAAGGGAAAGTGGGTTGAAGAGCTTCCTAATGTGCTGTGGGCATACCGCACTACGCCAAGGCGATCGACCGGAGAGACACCATTCGCTTTGGCCTATGGTATGGAGGCCATCATCCCATTAGAAATTGGCATGCCAACCATCCGTTCAGAAAGTTTCCAGCCAGACTCAAACAACGAAGCCGTGGCATTGGAGCTGGACCTTGCTGAAGAAAGACGAGAGCGCGCATTAATCCACGTAGCGGCCTATCAGCAGGAACTCTTTAAAAAATACAACAAGGCAGTGCACCCCAGGCTATTCAAGATTAGGGATTGGGTCTTAAGGAAAGTACTTGGCAACACAGTGATCCCTGGCGAAGGAAAGCTCGGTGCAAATTGGGAAGGACCATACAAGGTGGTTGGTCTCGCTGGGAAGGGGGCGTACCACCTGGAAGATTTAGATGGCAGGGCTGTCCCCCGTCCATGGAATGCGGCCAACCTAAAGGTCTTTTACTTTTGAAATGTAATTTGCTTATGTTGTTTAGCTTTCCTAGACCCATAGCCCTTTGGCACTTGATGTAAAAGATAGCAATGTTTTCGTAATAAAAATTAGTCCCTTCTTGTTTAGTATTATGTTTGTCCAAATATAGCAAGACACAAATGGCAATTATGGGTGCCAAGGGCAAGACGACCGGCCTGGACGGGACCGGACTGTTTTCCTCGGAATGGGAGCAGATCGCACAAACAGTTTGCCTATGGAGCGAGGCGCATTATGGCCGAGCTGGTTTTGCTCGCCCAGTTGAAATGTTGGCGGTATGACCAACCTAACTAAAACATTGGTGTTTTAAGCAATGTAGGAGCCGAGCTGATTTTGCTCGGCCCATTCGGCATATTGGTGTCTTGTCCAATGTGGGAAACGAGCTGATTTTGCTCGGCGGAATTGGCAATGTTGGTGTCTTGCCCAACAGTTATAAGGCCGAGCTGGCTTTGCTCGGCTAAAAAAAAAAAAAAAAAAAAAAAAGAAAAAAAAAATAAAAAATGAATGAATGAATGAAACGAATGAAAGGCGAGCTGATTTTTGCTCGACCATGTTGAAGTACAGGAATCAGTCTGTGAACCGACCAAGGCCGAGCGGATTTTGCTCGGCCAGGTGCCAAATGTCTTTCATTTGGAAGTGCAACTGCTAGCCCCGACTAGACTACTTGTGAGCTGATTTTAGCTCGGCAGTTTGTGCGGTTAGGCCGACCTGCCAGTTGATCAAAGTTTACAGCAAGAAATTTACATATACGAAAGCCGAACAGGAACAGCCAATGAACGTGCAAAAAGTTGAAATTTCATTGATAGAAGAAATTCAATACAGAGGTTGGGGCATAGCCCGGTTACATGCCAAAATAAAGCAAGGAAAAGAAGAAAAATACAAAAACGAAGGAAAATGAAATAGAAACATCTTCAGTCAAGATCAAGGTTCTGCTCGGCGGCCTCCTCCGTCTGCTCGTTCATTGTTTGCTCCGGCAGGTTTTCCTCGGCTTCAGTATCGGTGCCCTCCACCGTGAGAACCTCCCGATCAATCACTTCATCTTCAGCATTCAGAGATGCTTCAGCTGGAGTTTGGTCGGTTTGTTCCGCGGCGGCGGCTTCTTCTTCAGCCTCTTTCCTCGCCTCGGCAATAAGATGATTTTGTTCGGCCTTGGAGTAGGCCTGCATGTAGACCGGGATATAAGCAGGGGGTGGACTGATGAACATGTCAGAATCCTGACCAAGTCCAACTTTCTCCACCGCCGCCTTCCAGCCACACTGGAAAAAGATGTCCTTGGTTGCCTGGACCTGCCGCTCGTACGTTTTTTTCCCCTGGGCATATCCACGGTCCTCGGCGTCGCTTACAGCCTTGTCCCTCTCTTCCTTATTGGTGTCGCGCAACTTTCGGAGCTCGGCGAGATACCGAGCTTTAATCGACTTCACGGCTCGCTGTTTGTCCTCGTCAGCTCGGCCGACTTTTTCGAGCAGGGTATCTCGCTCCGCCGTGACTGCGCCTTGCTCGGCCCTCAGTTTTGTTATCTCGGCTTTTTGGGCCTTGTTCTCCGTGATGGCATCGCGCAGACTCTGCCGCAGTTTGATCATGCGATCGTGGGCAAGATAATTCTTTTGCGCGGCCTGCAAACAAATTACGGATCATCAGTATCCAGGAACCGAGCAAAGACCGAGCAAATAGAAGCAAAAAGATGGAGAACTCACCAGCACAATGGATTTTGCCGCCGAGCGGAGAACCTTGAGGTCGGCTAGCTCGTCATGCTTTTTCATATCGGCGGGCAGGATCAACCCCTTGGTCAAATTGAAACCAAGCGAGTAGTCCTTGTCCGCATAGACCGAGTCTTCGGCGGAGACTGCTCGGCCCTGATAAACGAACTCGGGCGCCCAGACCGGGGGGGGTAGCGGGTCCCTTGCCCTTGGATTTGCGGGCGGGTGGCTGCTCGGTCTGGTCTACCAGCTCGGTTGAACCAACCTCGGTTGAGTCTTCGTCAACAAGGCTCTGACCGGCTTTGTCTTTCCTTGGCCTTTTCTTTGACCGGCCAGCCTGTTGTTCGCTGGCCAGGGCGAGCACTGCTCCTTCTGTTTGTCCGGCGGGGGTGGAGGAAGTTCCCCCGGTCGCCTCTGGGGGTTGCGACTCCCCCTCCTCTCCGGTGATCATGGACTTAACGGCCCGGATTTTTGCCATTTCTTGCTCCGCGGTCAATGGAACGAGTCTGATCGGTGGAAGAGTTGGGTCTGGTTCTGGGGATGGGACGCGCAGAAAGTCGGTCACGCGGCTTTTGCGCGGCGCCTGGTAGTGGTATGTTTGTTCAAAACCGAGCAGTTTTGATGCTTCTCTCTCTTCCTCGGGGTGACGAAGCAGAGCTCGGATCGCTTCTGGGTTGGCCTGATGATAGTCCGCTGCCAAGTGTCTATCTGCAAGAGGAAGACAAGTGTTAGACCGGTGCAAAATAATAAAGAAATTGACGCGTTATAAAGATAGCATGGTGAGCCGGGCTACTCACCAGCATGGCCGAAGTCTTTCCTAATGTACCAGCCCGGTATGGGCGCCTCGGTGTCCTCGTAATTACCGGACACCCAGAGGAAGTCGTCATCGTTTGTTTCTTTGTCGGGGTTGCCCTCTATAAGTTTTGCTCGGCCCTTCTTCACTTTAAGGTACCAGCAGAGCCCGCTCTTATTCCTACTTAAGCTATACTGATGAAAAATCTCAGCAAGACTGAGATTCAGACCGAGCCTCCGGTTTAGCTCGGCGACCCCGTTTATTATCTTGTATGTGTTATTTGAAACTTGGCTCGGGCAAAGCCTTGTCTGCCTTAAAAACTCGCAGAGCAAGGGCTGGACCGGGAAGCGGACGCCTCCCTCTACTATGGAAACGACCGTGAAGGGGCACCGGTCGAGGTCCCCCCATGGGGTGTCTCCCTTTTTGGCGAGCTATAGGATGACGTCGTCAGGAATTTTGTACTCCTTTCGAAACTCCGCCATCGCGCCGGGCGAACTGACCATGAACCGGTATTTCCCCATTACCTCGGTTTTATTTGGTTTGGTGTGTATCTCGGACAAAAAGTGTTTGCTCGGTCTTTGAGCTGCACCGGGTATAATGCTGGACGGGCTTGGTCGGTCCTATTTGTTCTGCATGATTAAAAAATAAGGCCAAGGGTTAGCAAGGCAGATATTGCGCGGCTCCTATTGGAAGTAGCTCAGTAAAGGGCTCTGGTATTTTGATCGACGAAGTCCCAGCTCGGTCGAACTACATCGTCGATCTAGTTGATCCTACCTCGGTCATTTCTCCTAGCTCGGTTATATCTCGGTCGAGACCTAAAGATGGAACTAGTTGATCCTTCAGCTTGGTTGAGGTCTAAGGCGGAAGGTGTTTTTAGTTCGGTTCACTCTACTCACCGATCTAATTGTGTATTCAGCCCGGTTGCGGCCTCTTCGAGAAGCCACAAATAGTTTTTGCTCGGTTATGGCTCTACCCACGGATCTAAATGAGCATTTAGCTCGGTCCGACCCAGATTTAAACTGTTCATCCCATTTCTGGGATGAATCTGTTCAAGCCCAGGAAGAACAAGGGGCACAAAGGCCCCATCCCACCCGCCAGTTTCAATTCGACCTAGGGTGTAAGGGTTCCCTAAGTAGAAGGCAAGGCCAAGATTCCCAGGCAAGGGGACACGAAGAACAGTGAAACAAAAATGAAGAACATGCATGAAGAACTGGAAAAATGAAATACAACGGAAGAGGGGGAAACTTACCAGTGTTCGAAGACAAGTAGAGTTCCCTGCTTCGAGAGCTCGATTGTAACGTCAAAAATGGACACAGGAGCAGGAGGAGTGCAGCAGCAGTGATGACAGTGAGGGTTAGGGTTTTTGGGGCTTGAATAGAAGATGAAGAGTGAAGGGATAAAACCCTTCGAATGGGGTTTAATGAATGGGGGAAAAGACACCAAACGGCGCGGCCGTTTGAATTCTGCGCGTGCAGAACAGCTGGATGCACGACCCAATAACGCAGCGCCACGTGGCCCTGAAAAGGCAGCTGTCAGTACGGCTGTACGACCTTTGATGGGACTGCGGATTTAATGGCCGGCCAATTGAGACGGCTCGGCGACTAATGTGTCTCCGATTACGCTCGGCTTGGTAGTGGCGCAACTGAGCCGTGGCTCGGCGGCAGACATTAACCCAATCAAGCTCGCCCTGGCAGGAGCGCAACTCGACCTTAGCTCGGACACGGTGATAAACCCAATCACGATAGCTCGGATGGGTTTAAGGGGCAATTGAGAGGGAAGGTTTTGCATGACAGTACGGCCGAGCTGACGTAACGTGAGACTTAGCAGAGCGCACAGCGCCGAGCTAACTCTGTTGACGCGACCGACTTGCGCGGTCGGAGAATTGACCAAGCAAGCGCAAACTGGCCCTAGCCGAGCTGTGTTCCGGACGGAGTTCCGATGGCGAGTGGTAACCGAGCTATTGGATGACCCGGGCTGGGCCAAGGCTGCAACGAGGCCGGCACGCCTCCGACCGGCCAACCGAGGTGAATGGTTCCTCGTAGCCGAGAATTTAGAGGGAATGGTTGGAGGCCGGCATGCCTCGCAACCGGGTGGCCCTGATGAATCGGTCAGGAGTAGCTCGGCCGAGGTGGTCTGGCTTTCATATGATCACAAGGGACAGTTCGGCTGTATATAGCTCGGTTGTGTACGCGTAATGGTGATCTTCCACCAAGTAATAGGCTGGACATGGTACTCCGGTAATGTATGCCACCTGGGCCAATAACATGAGGGAGAGGACATCTGCTCCACGAACGCCTCAATACCGTTAGACAGTTCTGTGAGTACTGGTGGAAGGACAAAACCTTTACACGTGTAAGGTGGTGAGGGACGCGCACTGCCACCTGTCCAGGGAAGGACAACAGAGGTAGTGCGCGCACAATCTGGAGGCTGCATGGCCAGCCTAGAAGAAGGAGGAAGGGGAACGTTGGAGGTAAGCGAATTCACTTTGACTAACACCCTTCCCATTGTTTTCTGGAGGAGAGAATTGACTTGACCGTCGGAGGGTTTTTCCGGCGCACCACCACCGGGTAGCTCACCCTTTTTGTGTTGCAGAGATAGACGCCGTCACCAGAAGCTTAACGTTCAAGGCGTACGGAGAGCAAAGGATATTTCGCCCCCGTACACAATCCATGAAAATGTTCAATTTTATCAAAAATTTCACTATCATATCGTTTTATTTATAATACTTATATAGAAGATTGACATTTTCATTTTTGATATTAAATAATGTTGTGGTAATCACATTTGGGGTACAAAATTTAATGTACCAAAATTTCTATTCCATTATCCCGAATAAATTTCTAATTATGCGCTCCTACCTTGAGATTTTTGTATATTAGACAAAAGAACCAAAATTGGGGAGCACATAGAATCCTAGCTCGCATTTTGGTTGGCTATATCATGTAAGGCACCACATGCTGTATCACAATACCTTTTATTATTGTGAGTGATGTATAAATGAACAAAAAAAATAAAATAAAATATCAATAAATTGATATAGTTTTTACTTTGGAACGAATTATAAATAGAATATGCCTTGATTCCAAAAACTCATTGTGAATGATTTTTTCACTAAATTTTATAGGATAATATTTTTTATTCCAAGAAAAGTAGTCTCACTCGAAACTTGGAAGGACAATAAAAACATTATCCAAATACCACCTTCAAATAGGCAATGAGAATATAGTATTTAGATATATTTAGTAGTGAGCAGTAGTTTTATGGAGTTGTCCATTATTAGAAAGGAAATTAAAAATTTGTTGTAACAATAGTAATTGAAAATTAAAATAAAAAGGGCTAGTGTTGTAGATAACGTTATAGATTATCTACATGACAATAAGTGTAGATTACCCACATAGGCCTCATTTAGGGATATATTTTTTTAGTAATTTTTTAATTTTTTAACTAAAATATGATGTAAAAAAATTAGTATGTTTGGGATGATTTTTTGATTTTGTATAAAAAGATGTACAAAAGTAGAGACAAAAGAGAATCTTTAACTTTTTGATATAAGTTGTTAGCTTTTTAATTTTTTAATAATTTTTTGACTTTTTCGATTAAAAAAGTCACTTGCCAAACGAGACATAGCCACTCTAAAAGACAATAGCCAAATACATTATTTTTTTAGTATTAGATTTTTTATAGACTTAGTTTTAACCAATAAATTAACTTTTTTTTAACTGATGTCTCATTTGGTAACATTACTTTTTAGTTTAAAAGTCAAAAAGTTATTAAAAAAATTAGAAAGACAACAATTTATATAAAAAAAATTCAAAAATTTCATTTTCTCTTTACTTTTTATATGTTTTTTGTAAAAAATCAAAAAATCATTCTAAACATGCTAATTTTTTTTAAGTTATATTTTAACCAAAAAAAACTAAAAATTACTTAAAAAGTTCATTCCTAGGCCTAACTTTAGTTTTGAATCATTTAAAAATGAATAGATCAATCAAGGAGCCGGCTTAGCCGGGTAGTCAAGGCTTCGTAAGGATTCATGCTTGGCTTTGAAGTTAGGCACCACCGTTTTCCCTCTACAACAAAAAACGGGTTCACTTATCTCAAATTATCATCTTAATTTAAGTGAACATTTAAATTTAGTAAAGGGTTATTTGGGGTGTCCTAAATAAGTGTATTTTTTATCTTTTTGAACTAAAAAATTGAGGTTAAAAATATAGATGTTTGGGTTAACTTTTTGACTTTTTATGGAAAAATGTATAATAAAAAATTGTAAAAATTGATTTGTAGGGAAAAATTTGAATTGAAAGTTGTGCAGCCGTAATTGTTGACTTTTGGTGAATAGTGTTAACTTTTTAACTTTTTGAGTAATTTTTTGTCTTTTTATCTTTTTTGAAAGATCCCAAACTTGCCCTAAGTCTATTTTAGAATTTATTTTGATGATCAGAATCATTTATGTTTTTAATTTATTAAGTATAATATTTATATAAAAAATTAAAATAATTAGATATATGTAACTATATAAAAATATAGATGACAAATATAATTTCAAAAATAATTATGTATTTTTTTAATACAATTTTGATTCAAATATATAATTTCCAATATTCGATCATCTTATTTTTTTTTGCATGAATATTCAAATCAATGAATCGTAAAAAATGAACAGTTCGAATTATCAAAATGAGACTTGTGATGAGCTCCATAAGTCCTTCAAATTCTTTCATATTGAAATGTGAATATAAGAGAAATTTAACCAAAAAAAATATTAACCAATAAATTGATCAAAATGATTGGATAGAACCTTTAAATAAAGGAATTAATGGGATAAAAATAAGAGAAGCTAGGGTAAGCTCTTTTTGCATAGTTGAATCACTAATAGTTTCTTTAAAATTAGTTAATCACTTTTATTAAACTAATCACCAAAGATTAATTTATGGGTCCTGTTGGGACCAGATAATCTGCTTCGGATCCATTATCATTTAAAAACAAAGCACATATCAATAAAAAAATAAATATTAAAGCAAAGCAATATAGGCCTTGTTTGGTAGAACTGTGGGAAAGTGCTCATAGCTTATGCCTAAACAGCTTATAGCTTATAACTATGACCATAAGCTGATTTCCAGCTTATTCTTAAAGTATCTCCTGCCCCACTCAAAGAATAAGCTGATTTCTGACTTCCAAAAAGTTATAAGCTATAATCTATAAGATAAACCAAACACATCAAAATAGCTTAAATTAAGCTAAAAGTTGAAATAAGCTGTAATTAAGCTCTGCTAAACAGGCACATAGCCTTTATTCAAAGAGAAAGAAGGTAAAAACACATATTCATATTCATATTTATATTTTATTGTAGGAAAATGCTAGAGAGCTCTAAATCTAGAGCTCTAATTTGAGCTCTAGTGATGTGTCCAAGCAAAAAAAAAAAAAAAAAACAAAAACAAAGTAAGGCACAAACATCACATCAAAGTGGGTCTCACCTTCCCATTAGAGCTATTAGAGCTCATATATTAGACCTTTAAAGCATTTTTGTTTGTTGTATAATGTACACTGTGAAACGTCACACCTTACGTAAGAGGCATGAATTCAGAAACTGATTGGTAGCAATTTTCGAAATGACATCCTTGCTCACAAAGGCTTATCATAATCACATGAATGCAGTTATGGAATTAGAATTCTCTCTACGCTGTGTTTTGTTAACAGATTTGAAAGGAAAAAAAAAATTGTATAAAATTATATAAAATATAGGTATATGTTATTTATATTTAATTTTTTTTTATTTTTTTTAAATTTTTTTTTTAAAATTTTCAACTAAACACAACAGTAATGTATTTTTGTACAATAATTTTGTTTTGTTTTAATAATTTAACAGTTTGTATTTAAAATTAAAATAAAATTAGAATACTTAGGCCAGAGATCTATTTCTGTAATGTTGAGTTAATAGGTCTAAGCTTAACTCTTTTTTCGGACAAAAATGATATTATTATTTGTCTAAAAGGATGTGCTATCTTTTACAAAACTTAATTTTCTATTTGTCAGTTTAAATGTCACTTATATAAATATGTGTCACTTATTTTTCCAACTATCTGTTCAAATACGTACACATGTTACCTAACTCTGCAACTATATGTTCAAATACCTAACTATCTATGTAAATGTCCCACTATTTATACGAGTGTTACCTATCTGTTCAATATTATCTATTTGTTTAACTCGTTGTTGCTACCAACCACCATCCCGCCAACAACTTTTTAATATCTTTTCCAACTAATTTTTTTGGAGATTTTTCCAGCGCCGATGACTTTTCAACACTTATTTTTGTGACGTCCAACTTTTTGGAACATCAAGGGAAATTAAATAAACAAAATGATTTAATAAATTAAAAACTTGACATCTTAATAGGAAATTCCAACTCTCGTACATAACCAAAAGTTCAAATAACATTAAATAAAAACTTAAAATTATTCAAATACAACATCAAATGAAATTATAAAATCCTTCATAGCTAATACATAAGTTAATAAAATTTATTCGACTCTAGTCATGGCTTTAAGTCAGCCAAGGCTCTACGTTGGTGTCAACTCCATTTTTAGCTTCCATTATTTTCTCGCCAAAACCTAGCATAAAATACAAAGGCAACAAAACATATGCTATGAGCTTTGTAACATAGTAAAAAAACATAACAAACCTACCTTTCTTTTTGTAATGCCCTGGGAAAGTACCTTAATCAAACATGTGTACACTTAGGTTTGCCCAATATGGAAGTGTGTGCGTGTGTGTGTGCGTGAGAGAGAGAGAGAGAGAGAGAGAGTAAACCCATAATAATAATAAAATAATTTCCATGACTATCTCTTTTTCATTGAACTATTCCAGTAATAACATCATTGTTTGTTTACTTCTATCAACAAAATAAAAATAGTTTAAAAGACAAGAGATAATTTAAAAAAAGAGCCAAAAAACTAATATCTTCTCAAGGAGTGTCCTTGAATACATAAAAAATGAAATTCTAAATTCTCATGCAAAATAGCCCGAGGTTTAAACATAAAACATCAAGAGAGAGAGAGAGAAAGAGAGAGAGCTTTTGTGCCCTCGTCCAAAATCCATCCCAAGCCAATTATTGAGGTGGTGCATCAACATCATTTCCTGAAAGGTGGTTAGTTTAAGGGTAAGCTAGTGCCCAGTAAGAAATACATTTAACAAGTTATATAAATAATTGAGATGCATATGATCATGCAATGCACTAGTTAGGATAAAATTTATATTTTCTCTTTTAATGCCAAAGTATCATTTCATGTCATCAATCCAGAATCTCGTTTGCAAGCATGGGGTGGTAAATATGCTACGATGTCTTAGGCAAGAGCCACTGAACCATACATACATCTATAGATTTATATATAGAAATATTCCCACATTTGCCTACTCTAAAAATGACGGGGTGATAGGCACCAAAACCTTTCCCTCTTCACTTTCGTCAACTCCTGAAATGGCAGACTTGTGGACACCCAAAATCAATTTTTTCCACATTTGCCAACTCTATAAAACGGCAACTTTGTGGACACCTAAAAACCTCTCCCACATTCATCTGGCGATATGCGCAGACAGGGCAATTGAGCACCTTGACTCACCGCGTAGGTACCAGATACAAAATAGAACTCAATTCCTAAAAGCTGACTCGACTACCCGTACTCATATGCTATTTATCCACTTTAACAATTTCCAAACATCCACAAGGTAGTTAAATCACATGAGAAAGTATGATTCACATAATGTATAAGTTTTCAATAAATTTTCCCTAAGGTTTGTTCAATCCACAACAACATTAATAATATATATATATCATATAATAATTTCTTCAATTTCACAATTCCATCATCTCCAAATCTCAAGGATTTATTTCCACAAGTCATCAAAAGTCCATAGCTTATTGCCAAAGTAAACTCGATGCCTTCAATTTTAACATTTAAGAGTCAATTGAACAAAATTCCCCTTATCAATTAAATTTGAAAACTAGGGTTTCATAAAATTTGGTGCTTTCCCCTTATTTACATACAGAGAGTCAGTAATTCATTATCATCAACATCAAATCCACAAGAGCATTTACAGCCTTCCTCAAGATCATTAGGCATAAGCCCCCCCCATTAGTTTAACACACCCACTTTATTTAACAAATTATCTCATACAATGTTATAACTAAGAAATTATCACATATATATATATCAAATCAAGAATATAACAAGTTAAAAGTATCCCTACCTCAAATGGTAGGTAAGAGTTGAAGACCCAACAAGAAATTTGACCCAAAAAAAAAATAAAAATGATCCAATCGGTGAGAATCTTGAATCAAACTTGCTCTTCACTTTTCTTGAAGGATTTTAGGTAAATCTTTAGTAAAACTTGAGGAATTTAAGTGTTTTTAGGGTTAGGGTTCGAAAATGGGTGCTATAAAGAGAGAGAGAGAGAGAGAGAGTTAGAAAAAGTGAGAGAGAAAAGTGTTTGATCGACTTTTAAGTAAGTTGTCCCGACCAGACCGCTCGAGCAGTAAACGCAAGGTTCCATAAGTTTTGCAGAGCTGCAGTGAAAATACTGGGAGCCTAGATTCTATGCTCGAGTGACCACTTCATCGCTTGAGCACTCTCACCTACAAACATGCAAGATATTGGGAGCTACGCATCTATACGCGAGTGGTCTCCCAAAACAAACTATTACAACCTACCCTCCTTAAAGAATTTCATCTCCAAAATTTCGTAATTCATGCCAAAACAACTACAAAAATCCCCAGGGAAGATGAATACTATAATAACAATAACTCCAATCATGACAACATTACCAATTGAAAACTAAAATCAAGTCAAAATTCTCATCAAGACACAAAAAATTCAAGTCTTTAAGAGATTAACACTATACGTTACTCCTTTCCATAATTCAAGATATATAGTGACAAACATAACCATTCGACAAAATCACACATTATTAAATAAATCTAGATATTTCTCTCGGACCACGGCTTCTCATTCCCAAGTAGCTTCTTCCACTCCATGATGGTGCCACAATACTTTCACCAAGGGAATAGTCTTGCCTCTCAAAACTTGTTTTCAAGAGTGTAGGATCTTCACAGGTCTCTCTTCGTATGAACCATTCTTATCTACCTCCACACTCGTCTAATCTAAGATGTGGGAAGGATTGGGTTCATATTTACGAAGCATAAAAATATGAAACACGTCGTGTATCCCAGATAGTTGCGTAGGGCAAGACAATAGGCTACTTCTCCCACTCGTTCGATGTTATCAAAGGGACGGATGAATCGAGGTGACAACTTCCCAGTTCACCCAAATCTCATCAAACATTTCCTAGGCGATATCTTCAAAAATACATGACCGGCCACTTCAAGAGATAGAGGTCTCCTTCTTTGGTTAACATAACTTTTCTGTCAACTTTGGGCCGTAATTAACCTCTTCCGAGTGAGAGCTACTTTCTCGGTGGTCTCAAGAACCAATTATGGCACAAGCATGGGTGAATCCCGCACCTCGATCTAACACGCTGGTGATCTACACAAACGCCTATACAAGGTGTCAAAAGGTGCTATCCTAATGCTAGCTTAAAAGCTATTATTGTAGGCAAACTCCGTTGGAGGCAAGTTCCTTTCCCAAGAACCCTTGAAGTCTAATACACAAGCTCTCAACATATCTTCCAAAATTTGGATAGTTCGCTCGAATTGCCCATTCGTTTAAGGGTGGTAGGTGGTGATAAAGGTCAACCGAGTGCTTATGACAGTTTGTAAACTTTGCCACAACTGTGCAGTAAAGCAAGGGTCTCTATCTGAGATAATGCTCGCCGGAACCCTATGAAGCCGGACAATTTCCCTAACATAAAGTTCAGCTAGGTAATCAATCATCGATCTACAACAACCCAAACCGCGTCATTACCTTATGTGTTCTTGGAAGACCCGAAGCAAAATCCATAGTGATGTACTCTCATTTCCATTTGGCTATAGGCAAGGGTCGTAACAACCCGGCTGGCTTTTGGTGCTCTGCTTTGACTTGTTAGCAAGTTAAGCATTTGGATACAAACAAGGATACATATCGCTTTATACCTCTCTATCAAAATTGGCGGCTAAGGTCAGGATACATTTTTGTGCCTCTCGAATGTACCGCAATGCGTGAATGATGAAATTCCCAGAGTACTTTGTCTCTATAAGATTTCGGTACAAAAAGACAGTTTACATACTGAATACTCGAGTCAGAATGTACTCTTAACCCTTTTTCCTCATTTCCTTGTGAGATTTTCCCTCTAATTGCCTTTACTTCTGAATCGCCCTGCTGTGCTTCTCTAACTCATGAGACAAGTGTGGGTTGTGCAAGAACTGAAAACAAAGTGGCTTGCTCAAAAGACTTGCTAAGATGCAAGTCAAACTCACCTAGATCACCCAACATCTCCCACTCTCTCATGGCAAGACTAGCAACGGTGCTCACAGACTTCCTACCCAAGGCATCAGCCACCACATTGGCCTTCCCTAGATGGTAATGCAATTCAAAGTTATAATCATCCATGAATTCCATCCATCTTCTCTAATGTAGGTTCATATCTTTTTGTGAAAATAGATACTTGAGATTTTTATGATTTGAGAACATATCAAATTTCTCCCCAAAGAGATAGTGTTTCCAAAGTTTTAGGGCAAAAATTACAACAGTTAATTCAAAATCGTGAGTTGGGTAGTTCCTCTCATGAGTCTTTAACTAACGTAAGTCATTTACCACTATCTTACCATCTTGCATCAGAACACATCCCAAACCTTCTCTAGAAGCATCGCAATACACGATGTAAGCCAACCTCTCTCCGGAATGATTAAAATTGGTGTAAAGATTAATCTAGCTTTTAATTCTAAAAACGATTTTTCACAAAACTCACTCCAAACAAATTTTACTCCTTTTCTAGTTAGTCTCGTCAATGGTGATTCTAGGGTAGAAAAGTCTTTAACAAACCGCCTATAATACCCGAAAAGAACCAAAAAGCTACGAATCTCAAAGGCATTCTTAGGTCTCTCCCAATTTTGCCCAGCCTCAATTTTTTAAGAATCTACAGTGACCCTCCTCCCTAGAGACAACATGACCCAAAAGCTTCACCTCGGAAAAGCTAGAACTTACATTTCACGTACTTAGCATATAACCAATTTTCCCTAAGTAGTTGTAAGACAATGCGGAGGTGCTCTTCATGCTCCTCCAATAGATAAGTATATCGTACACAAACTGTCATGACCCGAACCCGCCCCTATGGGTTAAGGACATAACTGGCCAGTAATCAAGGGATTACCTACGGCCTCAAACCATTCCAGACATAACTCAACAGAGTAAAGGGGCCAAACGGAAGCAATTTCAAACTTTTGTCCATAGAGCTGTGCTTATATGGCACGTCATAACAATCCATACATATACATGTTAATAACTCACATCAAAATATGTACTAACACAAAGCTCTGTACATATATGATCATTCAAGTCTAGGTCAGCTAATCAAAACCATATACAATCATAATCCAAAGTCCTCGCTAACATGTCAAAATGTAATAAAATAGCAAAAGGGCGAAGACGAGTTTCGTGCATGAGACGTATGGGCTGACTCTTCAAAACCTTGGTTGTTCCACACAAACTTCACTGAGGCTGGGTTTGGACCTCTCTTGGCTCACCTACAAACACATGAATGAGCGTGAGCGAAAGCCCAATGAATAATATCAAATAAAGAAGTTACACAAACGGTATTTAGAACAACGTGCTTCAAACGGCCTTGGGCCCAATTTGTATTTCTATCTAGCATATATATATATAAATATAGGTCAAGTGACTGCGGTTTTAAACACATCATACGGCCTCGGGCCCAATTCACTCGTGTCATACATGTCATACGACCTTTGCCCCATTCATTCGTATCATTCATGTCAAACTGGCCTTTGGCCCATTCATTCTTTCATTCATGTCAAACTGGCCTCTGGCCCATTCATTCTTTCATTCATGTCAAACTAGCCTTTGGCCCATTTATTCACGTCATACGGCCTCTGGCCTATTCATTCATGTCAGACTATTATTTGAGTCAGACTATCATTCATGTCAGACGGCCTCCGGTCTACTCGTTTATAACAAACGGCCTTAGGCCCAACCATATGGCATAGCAAACATTTGTCCATAATTCAACTCAACAAACTCATAAGACTTATAGGGAAATAAGCAGTTGGACAAACAACATATCTCAAAATATCTTCATTAAGATATTACTCACAGTGATCAGCTGGATGATTTGTCCTGGAGCTCGACCCTACACATTCCATGAACACAATGGGTCACAAACAATCCAATTGTTCTTAATTCACATATTTCTCTCTAGGCTTCTTTCTTATTCTTTTAATTCATTCATAATGCTCAATGCATGCCTAAGAGTACTTAGAAGTGCAAGAGAACGGAAAACGAAACACAGAAACATCTTTACAAAATTTCTGAAACAGGGGTCCCTGCTCGAGCGTGGACTTTCCCGCTCGAGTGGACCCATTAGGTCTGCAAAAGTACTGGTTGCCTCGTTTTTGCGCTCGAGCGTGAACTCGGACACTCGAGCTGAAGGTCATTCTACATAGCTCCTTGCTCGAGCGTGAACTTCCCCGCTCGAGCGGACATCATGTCTGCAAAATATTCTAGGAACTCGTATTTTACGCTCGAGCGGCGGTTCCCCCGTTTGAGTGAACGTCAAGAATTCTGGGTTTTCCAGAACTTGTTCTTGAGCTCAAACTCGACCTCCAAAGGTTCAAAACTCATAATTTTGATTCCAAACCATGCAAATACATTACATATCATGAGTATACAAGCAAGATGAGGTCAATTGCTTAAAATCATGGTCCAACTCTTCAAAATAAATCAACATTTCTTGGTATAATCAAGGCTCATGCATTCAAATCTTATATGAGCTCCATATCTCCAATAATCAAACATGCATGTCAAAAATATGGTGCAAATGGTGTTCATTCTCATGAAGCTCAACTAAAACCACGCTTGCATGTATGATTCAACCCACAATCTTTCATAATTCACATACTACATGCTAGATTATGTAATTTCATAGGAATTCTCTACATGCATGCACACATGGACTTCAATCTCAACTTAATCAACTCAATTCATGGTCTAACTCACCATTTAATCTTCAATTCACAAAATCACAATTCAAACTCATGAATTAAGGGTTGATTACTTACCTAAAGGCTCAAATCTTCCAATTTATGCTCAATTCTTGAGTGTAGCTTCAAGATCACCAAGTTCCTTAGCAAATTCTTCAAGATTGGCCCTTCTCTCTCTCTAATTTCGGTTCTCTCTCTCTAGAGAGCAAATTCAGATTCTTTGAGCTCAAAAAGAATGAGCTTAAGTGTAGTTGGGTTTATATATAGGCCCTTCTAATCACATTTCATCAATATTTAAATAATTGAGCACTAACCCATTAATTTAATCTAATTAATTTGATCCGAATCAATTTTCAATTAAATTTCACCGTAAGCTCTAAAAATTACGCCAATCACAATGGCGTAGTCAATTTCGGTTTCTGTGGCCGATAGGGTCTTCAATTTAAATTCCAGAGCAGATAATCAAACAAATATTCCTACGGTGAACAGATAGAAATTCAAAACCACATATTTTTACATAAATGGCACACAGAATCATATCAAACACATAATCACATTCATAATAAAGACCAATTAGCACAATACGGAACAGGGTTATCACACAAACACTACTGTAACACGCTCGGGGGGGTACCCGTGCGCGTTAACAGTTTGAACCCTCAGTCTCTTTGATCTAGTCTCACGAGTGTAATGTGAAACGTAAATGAGAGTCCATATTTGGCAACTTTTAGAAAATTCATTTTATTGCCAAAACATTTGCCAGTAATGGACAGTGTCATTAGATCTCAGAATCGCCACCTAATATTTATTTTGAGAAAATTGGGAAGCCCGTGACTCATGTGCTAAGGCCACTATTCTTCGTAACCAATGATGCTTGGCTCGGAACCTTAGGTATGAAGGGGGAAGGTCATTAATTGAGCACCCCCGCTCACCCGATCAAAAGATCGGCTTTTACTAACTATGGTATCATTTTTATTAGCTTTATGTGTTCATATTCTAATTATTTAATATATCCTAAAATTATTATGTGAAGCAAACAAAATATAGATTGTGTCGTCCATTTTGGAAAACCTTGATTTCATTTTCTAGAAAATGTTTTGAATAGTGCAATCATGAAAATCAATTTTATTCCAAATTAAATAACACAACCTTCACCCACTGGCATGTATAGAGTTATATCAAATAAGCACATAGCCACATTGTAGGATGCTTAACATAGTACAAAAACATATACAAGAGGGATGCTAAAGCATAAAATCTTACATATTTACTGACTTCCCCCAAAAAGGTACCAAAATCAAAGTTAGTAACATATGCATGCTTTTATATACAAGATCCTAATGCAATTCACACATGAAATGCAACTAGAGATCCGGCTTCTAGTGTATGACATGTGAAACAACTCAAATCATGAAGTAGGGCACAAAATCACAAAATAAACGATTAAACCCAGAAAATGCAATTTTAGTGAGATCTTAAGGCATAAAACATGGATGCAAAGTATGGATATGATGACAAACATAATAATATGCATATGTACAATGTATGGAAAGCACGTAAAAGAACGGAATAAAAAATAAGCGAGATTGGGGAATTATTACATCACTTTGAATATTATAAATCTAAATAAAGAAGGAGAGGAATAAAATAATTACAAGTTAAATCCTCACAAACACTCTCTAATTAACATAAATAAACAAAAATAGGAGCTTCGGGGGTCAAAGACTGTTTTGTGCAAAAGTTGGGAAACTGTCGAATTCTGTCCAAGAAAAAGGTACCGGCCAGCCACTTTAAGTGGCCAGCCAGCCACAAAAGGTACCGGCCAGCCAGTAAACTGGCCGACCAGCCACTCAGGCTAGGCCAAATGCTTTGTTTTCATTCTGGACGCTAGAAAAACAAACGGGAAGTGTGCAAGTGGCTCAACTAACCACTTCCAATTAGCTCACAACAGGTTTATAACATAAAATTGAAACAAGAAAAACAATACAAGAAAGAAAATGGAAGAAAACACAAGAAATGCTAGAAAATGAAAAGTGTGCAAAGTTTACCTTCCAAAGAAGGATTTGATTTACAAACTCCCTTTTGATCACCCTAAAGTGTATGGAAGTGTGTTCTCAGTCCTCAATTTCAAATCTCGAAATTGTGGTTGGAATGGTGTTCTTGGATGGTTTATGTGGGGAAAGAACTACAACTCTCTATTTTCTCTCAAATTCAAGAACACTCACTCTCTTTTGGATTAAGCTAATAGAATATGGCTCTAACAGAATTAATGGACTGGTTTTGGTGTACTGAAGATGGAATTTCAGTGTGTATATTGAAGAAATAGAAGGTTTTGGCTCTAAGTTTCTAAGTTCTCTCTTTCTTTCTCTATATCTCTCTTTTCTTTCAATGCAATTCTCTTCTCCCTTCTTCTCTCTTCTCATCCTCTCCCTCTCTCTATATAGAATTTGAATGTAATGCACAATCAAGGAGGTAGGAGACAAGGTGGGGGACAAGTTGATGGACGGACAATGATGGTTTGAAATGGTTGCCATCTTTTGGCAAGATAACAAACCCCCTTTTGACTAATGAGACAAAGGAAGGATCAAGGAGGATCATGCAAGGCAGAGGGAGGGTGCAGCTAACATAAAAGATCTGAATTGGGCATGACCAACACGTTTTGATCAAGAATTCTGTCGAAACTGTCTTGAACCATGGAAAAGTAGCCGGCCGGCCACTTTTGCGGACGGCCGACTAGGTTTTGAACCCATCCGCCCATTTTATGCTACACCCGGCCACTTTAGTGGACGACTGACCACTTTTCAACCCACCTAGCCACTTTTCATCTCACCCAACCAGTTTTTGTCTCACCCAGCTACTTTGCACCTCACCCAGCCACTTTTCACACAATATTCTATTTAGTGAAAACAGGGTTTTTCAGTAGAATTCTCGTCTTTTCCTCCCATTTCCACATTGTTCGTTGTACAATTTCCTCAAAAAAAGTTTCATTTTGAAGTTTAAAAGCGACCCTCGAAACACTATGAAAATATTCAAAATCAAGCACGAAAATCAAAAGCTCGAAAGAGATGTTTGAAAGGGACTTTAACACTCGGCCAAAACAGACTTAGGTTTGGAAATGAAGCTCAAATTCCATCTTTCTTACTAAGAATTATGTGAGAAACACAATCTTCTTTTCATCATTCGGTAATCAAAATGAAGTGCCCAAGTCTTAGCTTTAGTCAAAATGGGGTGTCTACAGTTGCCCCACTTTGACAGAACTCGAAGTCGTATCTTGACATGAGTGAATGTCAAAGCCCAAAGACGACCTATTTTGACAAGGCTATGAGACTTGGGCAAACAAAAACAAGATGCAAACATAGTTGGTTGCACTCGAGGGTTGCCTACGTATCTCTTTGCACGGAATCAAACAAGCATAGTTCAGGGACAAAATGCAAATAATATGCAATTGAAATACAATTAATGGATGGACTTACATGCTTCATGAGGCCATAGCTTTTTTTTTTTTGAAATTTTCTAATGAATGCAATGTAACAGGTAATGTGAAGCATAACAAAAGATACAATTCGTACACATTCACATAAGAGAACAAAATGTAACCGGAGAATATCCAAAAATCGATGCATAGTCTCAACTAACAACCCAAGAAAAGGGAGGTATTAACCAATGGTAGTTTGGACTGTCAACCCAAGAAAGGGACAGTTTTGTCATCCCGAAAAGGGGCCAATACAAACTGAATGGTTTGATCCTACAACCCAATAGAAGGGGGCCAACATGAAAAATGTGGTGTAATCAAATGTGGATGCAAATAGATCGTAGTCAAATGATGCAATAGTATGACACTGCTAATGCAATTGAAATTTTTTTTTTTTTTTCTATTTTGTTTTTATGACTTATACAATGCAATGCAATATGATAGGTGGTGGGGCAAGCCTCATGCAATGAAACAAACAAAGGGATACAATCCACTCACATTTACATAAGAGAATGAAATGTAACTGATGAATAGTTTAAACCAACAACCCAAGAAGAGGAAGGTATTATCGACGGTGGTTCGGACTGCTAACCCGGGAAAGGGATAGTTTCGTCATCCCGAAAATGGGCCAATACAATATCAAGCGGTTTGATCCTACAACCCAGAAGAAAGGGGGGCCAGCAAAAACTAATGAAAAACGGTGTAATCAAATGTTAATGTGAATTGATTGGAGCTAAGAGATGCAACAGTTTGACAATTGGTGCCATGCATGATATGAACAGTGCAAGTGTGATGGTAAATGCAAAAACAACACGAAAGGGTAATGTGAGACATACAATAGGCAATGATGGATAGATGCAAAACAGATGAACACAACAAAAATGACATTTTTGTCTTTTTTTTTTCCCTTCTTTTCCAAAATGTTATTTTTTTTAATCAAATTTTCTTTTTTGATTTCCATGATTATTTTGAAAATTTCTTTTTCTTTTTTTTTTTTCCTTCTTTTTCCTTTGAAAAATTCTTTTTGTATTTTGTTTTTTTTTTATTGAAAAAGTATATACATACCATATACACATATACGAATACAAGCAATATACAAAATACGGATACATGTACGATATCAAACACATACATATACATAGACAAGCTATATACATATACGTGTACATATATATATAGATACATACACACGTCCGACATAGTATATACATACACATATACGACCACAAACATACAAATACAAATATATACGGATACGGAGGAAAAAAAAATATATTCAAATAAAATATATATATACGGAATATATACAAATATACACAAATATACACTCTTCCCCTATTTTTGTCTCTCTTTGTCTCTCTGCCTCTGCCTTTTTTGTCTTTGTCGAGCGTCGTGTTTGGAGCGCGATTTTAACAATCACAGCGTACTTGACTGACAGCAGCTGGACCGGCATCACCTGTCAAAGACTGCCTCTGCTATCCCTCTTCTTTTGGCTTATTCTTCTGGCTTCTTCTTCTCTTTTAGCTTCTTCTTCTCTTTTAGCTTCTTCTTCAACGAGGCTTGCGAGAGAGACATAACAGAAAGGGAAGGCTACACACAAAAAAATAAAAAAATAAAAAAAGGAAAAAAACCACGTTTTGCCATAGCCCAAACCTCTTCATTCCTAACATGGCTCCTTCTTGTTGCCCACTTTCCTTTTTTCTAGGCCTTAACATTTCCCCAATCAAGAATGCTGACACCAGCTCCTTTAAGCCCCGATAGAGTTCCCCTACCCCTGTTCTCAATTTTCCTGCGCTGTCAATTGAGCAAATAATGGCAGCGTAGTCTGATATTAAGGCCAACCACTTCACTTTGAAGTCCTGTATGGAGACGGTGACCGCAGTCTCCAATTTGTCCCATCGGCTACAGAACATGACAAGTGAGCTGCACCGATTAAATACACAACTTTCTATGCTCCAGAGTATGTACAAGGATACTTGAGCAGAGATTAGCGCTCTAAAGAATGAAAACAAAGAGGTGAAACGGCAGGCCACCTCTATGGCCTGATTCGGAGTACTTTCGCACTCCGCATTTGATAGCCAACGGGGAATAATCTCTTTTGGAGGCTTTGTAAATATTGAAGCAGAGTCTTCAAGAGCTTCTAAGAAGTGAAGATGTAGCAAGGCAACTGACGGTAGAATCGAGCGACGATGTTGTGTGCAAATGATGCTGGTTGTAATCTTTGTCGCCGGGCTACTGCTAGAAAATTGAGGAATTACCCCTCTGTTTTTTTTTTTCAATGTTTTTTTTTTCTCTCTGTTTTTTCTTAGGAAGGAGCATCAATGCTTTAGCATCTTGCTTTTGCCTTTCGAAATTTTCTTTTCTTTTTTCCTTTGTAATGCTGTAATTGGGGCTTCACCCTGAATTGAAAAAAAGAATTTCGTTTTTGCACATCATGGCTCGAATGGCTTTGTACTTGAGTTTGAAAATATTTTGTTTAATTTGAATTTGAGAATGATTAAATTTTAAAGAATTTTTAATTGAATATCGAGGCTTCAATGGACCAGATACCCATAATATAACTGAGTGGAAAGAAAACAAAGCAAAAAAAAAAAAAACCATTCCAAACGCACCCCTCTGCGCTTGCTGGAATAAAATGGACACAAAATAAAACACCACCGCAGTCGACCACTTGATTGCTATGATGAGAATGAACACAAAACAAAACTACACCAATCGACCGCCCGACTGTAGGACATCGTCGGAGATAGCTACTATACATTTTTTGGTGAGTGCTCGGCTTACTATACATTTTTCGGTGAGCGAGTTGACAATGAAGAGTTTTGAGAATATAGGGAAAAGATAGAAAATTGACTCAACTGTGCCCTTAGTTCATTGCTTTGACTGTTTTTCTTTTTGATTTTTGGTAAAAAGATTTTGACCAGCATGAGAGTTAGATTAGCATGTATGTTCCACTCTCTGTTTTGAAATCATGTAAGTCAAGTTGTGAGCAATGAAAAATTTCCTCCTTTTTTGGGTCCAAGAAATGGTCCGATTTTGGAAAAAAATAAAATAATTTTCGAGAAAATTAGTCGACTTTTATTAAAAAATCTTCAAAGACTATTTCGTAAATGGCCACTGCCCGACCAACATGGAATTAACCTTTGAGGTGCACAACCTCAGATCAGATAACCTGAGCTTGATTTATCTTGCAACTGAATCCGCCATAAAGAAGAGATAGGACAATCAAACCGAATAAAGGTAATTGAACATGGACAAGACAGCCGAGTCAAGTAAAAATATACCAATCAAACATGGATAGGTTGAGTGAGTTGAAAATGGTTGGGGCCGAACTTCAATATGAAGCTGCCTACGTGTCTCAAAGATAGGAATTAGGCCTTACGTAGCTCACGGGTAAGGCTCACTTGAGTATTTTGACTTTCCTTTTGCGCTCTAACTTTTGCTAAAGCTGCCCTTTTGGGTTTTTGACCTTGCAAGCTGTTTTTTCAATTTTTTCATTTTTTTTTCATCTTTCATTTTTCTATTTTTTTCATTTTTTATTTTTTTTTTCTGCTCTAACTTTTTCCTAGGTCTCCTTTCCGAGTTAGCGAGACTCTCAAGGGTTGAAAATTTTAGCTTGTCCATGTTGATTGGTTGTGAGAACTATATGCCATCTAAATCCATGAGAATGGTTATTACCCTAAATCAGATAGTCTTGATGATGTAGGGACCCATCCAGTTGGGTCTGAATTTGCCCCTACTATGGCGGATAGGAACTCGATTGTCCTTTAGTAATAAATCTCCTTCTCTCAGATTCTAGGATTTGACTTTCTTTTTGGTCTCCATTAGCTTAAGAAACGAATCCAGTTTGAATCTTCGATCACATCCAACCTCATTGCCCCTAGTGCAAGGGCTGCTTCCAATCTGGCTATGTAAGCCTTCTATTGATCATATCCGGCCTTATTGCCCCTAGTTTAAGGGTTACTTCCAATTTGGCTATGAAAACCTCACACTACAAAATATTTGACATATAGTAGCGGCCAGAACCGCCGCTAAAAGTAACAAAAAGCGTAGCTAAAAACTGCCACACTTTTGCCTGCGGTTTAAATAGCGATAGCCAAACCGCCGCAATAGACCCTTTGGTATAGGTTTACTGTGACACTTTTCTCAACCGCTGGTATAAATATTTTTCTTATGACAGTTGATGTAGTGACTGTTGTAAACGTCGCTATATCTCAAATTTACCCATTGCTTATATACCTTTATAGCGATGGTTTTACTGCTACTAAAACATTCGCTTTTGTGACTTTTTGTCAACTGCTACTATATTTTGACTCCATTCCATCACTTTTACACTATCACTATAGCCATAGTATTTTTTAAAATTTTATTTGTAACCATTGTTAACCTCGATTATATTCTATGTTTTACTATTCAATTACCAATAATATATAAATTGAAATTTTCAATGGTTTGCTAACTAGTAATTATTGTCTCACTTATCCTTTCTTACATAATCACCATTATATATCTATAAATGCACTATGTCATTCTAAAGGCTCAATACTCAACAATTCTAAAAGCCAAAAGAGTTTGCATTTTCATAATCTCAAAATATTCAAAACACCTTAATTAAAAGGTTCATTACATAAGCTTGTCATATCAAAATAGATCAAATGTTTCTAGCAAACTAATAGCTACACCATAATCCAAAAGGTACATATAAACTTGTCACATGACAATAGTACTCAAAAGCATTACTCACGATGCCATTTTATAAAGACCTCCATGAAAAATGTTCAAATCGAGAAACGACGTCCATTTTGATGCTTACATATTGTCCTATTTCCTGCATTGAAAAATGACTTCCATATTGATGCTTTCATATTGTCTTGTTTCCTGCAATAAAAATGATTGAACCAGCATAAGTATCATTTTCAATTTGAAAATCTATAAATCATATAATACAACATAGACGAGTGATTATTTGGTGGTCTTGGAGCATTACTCCATATCTCTTATCACTTGACACTCATCAACTTCTCCAAACTCTCACCAATTACTTTATATTTATTTACTTAAGTCATGTAGAGCTAACAATTTAGAAATCACTCAATTAGATCACATAGACAAGCTAGTTACATCAATGGACCACTTTAAAAACCCTAATACCGATTGCATGAGAAGAATACAAACTTCAAAACAACTCTATACACAATATTACATAGAAAAAATGTAAAATACTATAATAGAAGAAGCCAATTTTGGACATTAATTCCACTCTAATTAAGTACTAAACTAAGATTGATGTTCTAGGAATTAATTATTTTGCAACAAATTTAGAGTTATGGTCTTGAAGGCATGACTAAATAGATTCAGAAACATAAGCAGCCACAATAGATTCATATTTTATGTTCAATCTAAAAACTACTACGTAAAGATGATTCTGATTATTCAAACATTTAAAAAAGCAATATCAATAATAAAATTAACCAAAAAAAAACTAAGATAACCCCGCACAACTACATAACAATTGATTCAACACTACCAAGAACCAAACTTCATATATTAACTGATAGAATCAACAAGCTATAATGCATGTATAGATAGATGGGTTAGTACCAGCTGTGCAAGTGCTTGTGGAGGCTGATGGTGTACTCCCTAGTCACCACCACTTTGTTTCTTCCATTCATCTTCTCCACCTTAGCCAAATCAGAAGGTGTTTAGGTGGGAAGGTGGAGCTCTAAGTGTGTTCTATTTTGGGTTTTGGGGTTGCAGCCTGTTTTTTGGTTGCAACCAGGACATGAAAAGTAATGATCAAATAAATCAGTACATTTTTTTAGTACTTCCTAGTTTAAAAACTCGACCATATAATAAAGTAAGACTTCACAATGCACGAAATTTTGTTTCTAGAAGCCGTATATAATGGGAGGAAAAAAGGTCTAAAACTCACCTCTCTCTATGGAAAACAAAAGGCTTAGAATGAAATCCAATTGAATGTTAAGCTGGACTTTTTCGCATCTAACCAATGAAATTAAAATAATTTTTGTTGGGTCTTTCCTAAGACAAGTGTGACCTTAACTATGTTACCTGGATGCCTAGAACCACTTTATTGTGCATCTAACCAATGAAAGTAAAGTCATTTTGGGTTTGTATGATGGTTGGTAAACTAGTAAAAAGGGTGGAATGTTTCAAAGTTCTTCTATAGTTGTGTATTTGGATTCAACAAAAAAGGGGCATAATTCAGTGTTGAATTTTCTCTAATCACATTATTAGGTCAAGAAAACAATACAAGTGTACAAGCATTAAAATAATGGATAGCAATTTTCTCACAAAAAAAAGAAAAAAGAAAACGAAATATAACAATAAAGAAAAAGCTTGTTGTGGCATTTTATCAAACATATACGAGACACGTGATGATTCCTCATTGGTATTCGTAAATGTGTCAAGCATCAACAACTAAAATACAAAAATTCAAAAACTCACATTTAAACCAACCAAATTGTAACATTCCAACAACAACTTAGTAACAATAACACTTAATCATCACACCATGATCTTCACATTCCAATTCCCAATACTGAATTGTTAATTATAGTAACAGAAATCACTACACAAAACACGAAACACAACCATATAAATCATAAACTATGTAGTGGCTTGAAAGCAATTTTGTGTTTGTATTAATGCTAATGATCCTAAAAAGGGAGTTTTAACAACTAATATACAAAATCCAACAAACCCACATCTAAACCAACCAAATTGTAACAGTCCAACACCAACTTAGTAACAATAACACTTAATCATCACACTGTGATCTTCACATTCCAATTCTCGAAAATGAATTGTTAATTAAAGTAAACAAAGCATATTGTGGGCATTAATAATCAAGGAGATCATATAGAATGATGAGAAAATTACTATGAAAGATGACAAAAGGAAGAGAATATGTGCTTGTTAGTGTACAGGTCAACATGAAGATGATTAAAATTTTTGGAACTGGTTTAGAAGCCATTGATTATGGTAAAAGAAACAAAAAAACCAAAGAAAACCCAAGATTTTAACTTGAAATCATAGCAAAAATTTGGGGGTTTTGTGGCCCTGGAAGATTAGGAGTTGTATGAATTTTGGGTTGGGTTTATTTTAAAGCATACATGAGAAACACAGATGGAGGATGAAATATATAGATTATTAATTTATGGATTTGGTTGGTATGTCGGTACATGATGAGAGTGTCTGGAGAGAGAGAGAGAGAGAGAGAGAGAGAGCAAACTGACCTGAAATTAGGAATCGTTGATACATCAGCCACTACACTGATGGAGGATGAACCGTTAATACACTGGTCGATACACCGGTGGGCTATAGCTTTTGAAATCAGGAACCCTCTGTGACTTCTTGGTGTTGCTTCATGAAAGTAGAGATAGACTAGGGCACAAGAAGTATAGATAGATTGACCTAGAGTTGAACCATTTTTTTTTTTTTTTGGGGCCTTATTTGTTTGACCTAATGTAGCAGTTAAGTTTTAAACATAGATAAAATATATATATATAGCAGCGGTTTAGAAAAAAAAAATGCGACTAAAAACTTAATTTTTAATTGCGGTTAAAGACCGTCACAATAACCACTTTATAGCTGCATTTTTTGAGGCGCTGCAATAAAAAAACACTACTATAGCTTGATTTTCTTGCAGTGTCATATCTTGGTTAATCATTGAACATTCTGAATCAAGGTTGAGAGTGATCCTATGCTATATAATCTCAAGATCAATTCCAGGCATGCCTTCGTAGGACTATGCAAAAATATTTCTAAAGACAGTGCAGAACCAATTTGGACCAAGGTAGGATCCTTCTCAGTACCCACATTAACAGAAATAACGGCTTAGCACATCTCTCTTCCTTTCAGTTGATCAAATTTTACAAATCCCGAGGAATTCCTTCATCTTCGTTTTTATCACAATTTTGAAAAGAAGTTCTGAAAATTTTGGTCAATGCAATGATTTAAAGACACAAAGAAGTAGGTGAAAACTATTGCATTTTCATTCAGAATTTCTAGCTCAACGGTCAAACTAGAATCAAAAGAAAGAATGAAAAGACAGGCACAGAAAGGACAGTGATGTCTGGGTTAACACCCTCGGGGTTACCAAACTCTGACTTAATAAGACTGACTCAACACCTAGTTCAGAAAGTAAAATAAAAGCATTCTCAAATTGCTAAAGTCAGTACATGTCACCCACCATGTCTTTGTACAATCAATAGGTGGTCCATCCCCGATCACAAAAATGGTCACAATATCCTCTCAAGTCTAATGGTCCTGCGCTAGTCTCAAGATCTATCATAGATTTAGCCAGTGTTAGACCTAGAACTTTTCCAGTGCTCTTTTGCTGCATGATCAATCCATGGCTTAAGGAAACCACAGAGAGGGAAGTGCATGCCCATGAGAATAGCTGCCAATAATGCCCAATTCTTGGTTTAAATCATCTTCCACCACAGGGTGTTGGGGTTTTGGTTAGGATTGAGGAGCATATATCATGAATAAATCAGAGCCCTTTGGAATATGCACCTCGTGCTTAGGCAAATGGGAAGGTCTGATGTATATGTTGGGGTTGAAGGTAGGTAGTAGTGTATAGATGAGGTTGAGATGGGAAGGTTGTAGAGCTTGGTCATGAGGTGGCAATGTGTTGGTGGTGGTCTTGGCTTTTTGGGGGTGGAGCTATGATCTTATCATCAATGAGATCTTGAATCCCATGATGAAGTTGGAAACAACAATTAGGATCATGACCGTGTTATTGGTGGAAGGCACAGTACTTGGTGGGATCGTGGCTACGTAGGAGTGGATTAGGAAGGGGTTTGAGATCAAGAAGCTTAAGGTGCCCCTTTTTCACTAGGATTTTCATGGCACGGGTTACATATGGAGAAGGTGAAACTTTTGGTTTCAAGATTGGGTTGAAGTGGTTGTTTGTGGGTTAGAGTTGGCGAAGGGATTGGCAGTGGTGGTAGTGATTGTGTTGACTTCTGAAGGCATAGAATTGGCAGCTATGCTACTATTGAGAGTAACATTGGAACTACTATTGAACATCTTTCTCACGGGCTCATTTCCTTCAACAATGATCCCTTGTCTGATAGCATCCTCAATTTGAACGCCAATCTCATAAAGGCCCTTGAAGTTGAAAAGTTAAAGAACTATCATCTTCTGTAGCAATTCTCTATGCAGATTTCTGATAATCATGCAGACTGGATCTTTTTCTACAGGCTGTCTTGTCATCATGGCCGCCTTTGCCCTCCATTCGGTGATGAAGGCCACAAAACTCTCACTGGGCTCTTGTCGAGTTGCCTCCAGGTCTCGGGTAGTTACTTCAATCTGGGTGCTGTAAGAATATTGGATGATGAAAGCCTCAGCTAACTTCTCTCAATTCTACTTCATCGAGTCTTCTAACTTAGCATACTAGATTAAAGTTCTTTTGAATAGTGAAAGCTTTTGAGCTCGAGATAGGCCCATTTCCTTCAGAATGTCTGTGGAAAGGAGGATGTGAACCATAGGGTCACCAACCCCATCAAATCTTTCCATGTGCGGCATTTTGAACCGTTGAAGCAACCTCACAATTGTGTCTGTAAGCCCATCCTCAATGTTTGGAACGGAATTGATTCTTTGTGATTTTTTGAACATTTTCTCCAACTTGGCTAATTTTAGCATAATTGGGTCAACTTCATCAATATCTGTGGGGAACAGTCCTCCCATTGGATGTGTATCTTCTTGCAGATTAGGTTCATGAAGTCCCTCAGCTAGTGGAGGTGGATGGGATATAGATGCCCCAGATAGGCATTGTAATTTGGCTGGAGCCTCCTAGTAGGTGGCAACCTTGTTGGTAATAGCATCCATGCTTTGTTGAAAGGCCAAAAACATGTTTGCTATATCTATCGGAGGTTGGTTCATTATTGTTGGAGGTTGATCTGTCACCATTTAAGGTGGGTCCATCATTACTGGAAGTGGGTTCGTGACTATTGGAGGTTGGTCTACTACCATTGGAGGTTGGTCCATCACTACTAAAGGTGGATCTATCACAAATCTTAAAAATTCTAGCTAGCAAGGTTTTGACAAAGAGGTTTTAACCTTCCTCCTTGTAACTGGCGGCAAAGAAACTAACACTGGCTGTCCCTGAACCAAATCTGAGGTTCTATTTAGTCTACCAGTGTGAGTCCACAAAACTTGAGGGATATCAGACTATTCTAAAGCTGTGGTGCTATAATGACCTAGCAAAAACAAAACGAAACTCCCAATCAGAAATCCGGCAGCACTTTGACTCAAGTTGATCAATATGCACATTGAACTTAGCCACTCAAAATGATACGCCTGACCCACTGATCAGATTTGAGAGCCCCAGGTCTTATACATTGCACATAGCAGGAAAGAGGAAAAACACACCTATGGAGGGTAAGGGTATCATGTCTTAGCTTTGATGTGATCTAGGGTTCAACCATTCACGCAAGTGGCATCATACATCCTAGCATGGGGTAGTATCCTGTCCTAATTTTGGAAGTTGCTTGAGCTTGCTATATGCACTAGGTTAGTCTGGTCAAAAGGGATACCTCAACATGATACCGATATACCTATTCAATCTAAAGGATCAAGCGATACGTAGTGATCCTCATTCCAAGGCTTGTGCTTCCACTAAATTAGAGCCCATGTCCGCCTATCAGCCCAAAGCCGAATAGTCATCCAGGATAACAGGTGATGAGCACGGGACTTAAGCGCACCATGCATGAAATGTAATGAACAAATAATTGAAAATAAAGAACATATCATGGAGTTCGAGTTAAGGTTTCAAAATATCCCCAACAGAGTTTCCAGAAACTATAAAATGCCCAAGGGGTACCCGCGCGCGTTGACAGTTCAGACCCTCGGTCTCTTTAATTTAATTTCACGAGTGTAATGTGAAACATAGATAAGAGTTCGTATTTGGAAACTTTTAGAAAATCCATTTTATTGCAAAAACATTTGCTAGCAATGGACTGCGTCATCAGATCTCAGAGTTGCCACATAATATTTATTTTGGGAGAATTGGGAAACCTGTGACTTGTGTGCTAAGGCCACTGTTCATCATAAATAATGATGGTTGGCTCGGAACCTTAGGTATGAAGGGGGAAGGTCATTAATTGAGCACCTTCGTTCACCAGATCAAAAGATCGGCTTTTACTAACCATGATATGACTTTTATTAGCTTTATGTGTTCATATTCTGATTATTTAATAAATCCTAAAATTACTATGTGAAGCAAATAAAATATAGACTGTGTCGTCCATTTTGGAAAACCTTGATTTCATTATCTTGAAAATGTTTTGAATAGTGCAATCATAAAAATCAATTTTATTCCAAATTAAATAACAGAACCTTCACCCACTAGCATGCATAGAGTTATATCAAATAAGCACATAACCACATTGTAGGATGCTAAACATAGTACAAAAACAAACACAAGCGGGATGCTAAAACATAAAATCTTACATACTTACCGACGTCCCGCAAGGAGGTACAAAAACAAAGTTAGTAAAATATGCATGGTTCTATATACAAGATCCTAATGCAATTCACACATAGAATGCAACTAGAGATCCGGCTTCTAGTATATGACATGTGAAACAACTCAAATCATGAGGTAGTGCACAAAATCACAAAATAAACGATTAAACCCACAAAATGCAATTTTAGTCGGATTTTAAAGCATAAACCATGGGTGCAAAGCATGGATATGATGACAAACATAATAATATGCATATGTATAGCATATGGAAAGAATGTAAAAGAACGGGATAAAAAAGAAGTGGAATTGGGGAATTATTACATCACTTTGAATATTACAAATCCGAATAAAGGAGGAGAGGAATAAAATAATTACAACAAGTTAAATCCTCACGAACACTCACTAATTAACATAAATAAACAAAACCAGGAGCTTCGAGGGGTCTCGAAGACCATCAGAGACTATTTCGCGCAAACATCAGGATTAAGCTACTAGAATATGGCTATAACATAATTAATGGACTGGTTTTGGTGTATTGAAGATGGAATTTCAGTGTGTATATTGAAGAAATAGAAAGTTTTGGCTTTAAGTTTCTAAGTTTTCTCTTTCTCTTTCTATATCTCTTTTTTCGTTCAATGCAATTCTTCTCTCTTCTCATCCTCTCTCTCTCTCTCTCTCTCTCTGTATATATATATAGAATATGAATGTAATGCACAATCAAGGAGGTGGGAGACAAGGTGGGTGACAAATTGATGGAGGGACAATGATGGTTTGAAATGGTTGCCATCTTTTGGCAAGATGACAAACCCCCTTTTTACTAATGAGATCAAGGAAGGATCAATGAGGATCATGTAGGGCTGAGGGAGGGTGTATCTAACATAAAAGATCTCAATCGGGCATGACCCACACGCTTTGATCAAGAATTCTACCAAAACTGCCTTGAACTTAGGAAAAGTAGCCGGCCGGCCACTTTTGTGGATGGCTGACTAGGTTTTGAACCCACCCGGCCACTTTATGCTACACCTAGCCACTTTAGTGGACAGCTGGCCACAAAAGTGGATGACCGGCCACTTTTCAAGACACTCGGCCACTTTTCATCTCACCCAGCCACTTTTCATCTCACTCAGCCCTTCACCTAGCCACTTTTTGTCTCACCCAGCCACTTTTCATCTTACCCAGCCACTTTTCACCTCACTCAACCATGTAACACGTCCCGCGTGGGAACTCACGGGTTACAGTTCGGACTCCCCTTTTTTGTTTGTTGCGGTTCGTAATCTGAACCAAAGAGTCCAACTCTGGCAAATCGTTTTGAGAAAAAAAACAGATTTTGAAAAGAAGTGCCAAACATGGACTGCTTTGCCAGATACAGAGTCGCCACCTAAATATTTTTAAAATGGGAAATTTAGGAAACCCTGACTCGGTGCCGAAGGCCACGTGTCCGTCATCACCAAAGTTGTCTTGGCTCGGGAGCTTGGGTACGATCGGGGAAGGTCAGTTATGAGCACCCCCTCTCGCCCGGTCCGAAGACCGGCCTCTACTAACCATGATATCCGATTTTGAAAATATTATGTGTTCTTATTCCGGTTATTAGCCTAGAATTACTATGTTAAGCGCACAACAAACAAGTATAGACTAGATTGCCTAATTTGGAAATAAGCATTGCATATCCGTTCGTTTTGAAAGTGTTTTGGAATTTGCTACTCGCAAGTAGGCTAAAACACGGATTTCAACAAGTTTTTTCCAACTCGAGCAATCCAACCTCCACCCACAGGCATTCAAACAATTTATCTCATATAAGCATTTAGCCACATGGTAAGCCTACTGTTATGGCAACATTCACACGCATGCGATATGCTAAAGCATAAATACTTACATTGTACTCCGTGCCAAAACAAGAAACTAGTTAGCAAACATGCATGTCCTAGTTCATGTTAAGTGGCTAATGCAACACATACAGAGATGCAGTTTTAGGATAGGCTCGGCCAACCCTAAAATGGCATGTGAAATGCAATCATTCGGTGCACGTATTGAAGTTAGATTTGAAGATACAATGCGGTTTGTATGATGTACCGAGCCCGGTGCATGTAAGACAAATGTATGGATGCACGCATGCATTGCATAAGGTATGCTAAAATAAACGTGCCCTAATCTACCATCGTAAGCGGGTAAATAAAAGGGAAGAAAGAAGTGGGGGTTGGAAGACATGCACACCACTCACACACGCTTATTACAGATTTGCCCTCGCTCGGAGGGACCAAAAGAATATACAAATTAATTAACTACGCAAGCTAATTAAATATTACAGATCAATTAAATTAACAAATTAATTAATCTAATTAAAACAGTAAAGCCCTCGGGAAGCGGGTCAGATGCAGCGCATGCTCGGGATTTGCTCGGAATCGCACTGCCATGCATAGTCTGCCTCTGTTTTCCCTGCTTTTCTCCTCTGAAGACTGCCAAAGTCTCAGGAATGCCTCTCAGGATACTGGGGGATCCCACCGGCTAAGTAGAATGACCACCGGCACTAGGATGTGGCCATCGGCACAAAATGAACCCATCGGCTGATAAATTACTGCCAGCCGGCAGAAAATGTTGCCGGTCGGCAAACAATACCTGCAGAACCTGCAACTCACAGCAGCAGAGGGCAAAACTTGCATGGCAATACAATTCAAGCAATGTATGCACCAATCATGTCCCCTATCATGTTTGTGACTCGAAGGAGCATGTGTCTCGATTCTCGGACCACCAATCACGCATTTCCATGCATGATGGCCCAAAGAACCGAGTGTGCAACTTTCATGGCAAATGAAATGCAAACCAATCAAACAAAACAAGGTCCAATTCCTATCACCAAATCAAGGAACAAGGCATGCATGCAAGATGCAATGCAACTTAGGCATGCAAGCTAAGGATGCAACATGGCATGACAAGGCATTTGTGCAAGCATACTAGCAAACATGAGGTAAGCATGCAACCAAGCAAATGGTGGTCTTAAACATGATCTAGGTAACTTTAATTAGGCCTAAAATCAGTGGCCAAAATGCCCAAAAATGAAGGCTAAACACGCATGCACACATGCAAGTAGATTGGACCAACACTAAGCATTAGGCAAGCAACTTTCAAGCACACTTAAAAGAGGCTGAGTATGGACATGTAGCATGCATTATAAAGCTCTGAAATCCTATAAAACATGGTGCCAAACCAAGCAATAAGGTAAGCTAAACATGCAACAATGGTCCAAAACTTAAGGCTAACAAGCCAAAGTGTAAAAGAGCCATGCAATGCAAGTCTTGGCCGACCAAAACAGTCAAGGACAGACCCCAAGCATGGCAAATCAAGCATAAAACCTTCATGAATCTAAGCCTAACACATGCTCAAACAAGGGCTAACAACCTAAGGCATGTTAAGGCAATCACAAGGCATTACAAGGTAGGTATGCAAGGCATGCATGGTATACCAAAACCAACTTAAAACCATGTTATATTATGGCAATATAAGCATGAAAAACAGTCATGGCATGATCAACACACACTCAAACAAAGGCTTCCTCTAGAGGCCAAAAAGTGTCCCTTTCAAGGACAACAAGGAGAGGGGGTGGCCCTTTCCTTGTGAAGACTTCAAGGCACCATCCCCACCACTGAAATCCCTCAAGATTTCAGTGGTGAAGAGGCCCAAACACCAAAGTCTCAAAACTCACCAAAATAGCACAAAAATGGGGCCTTTCAAGGCCTAAAGGTGGTCAAACACACCCAAACCACAAAACACTCTTAACAAACAATCAAGAGGGCCTAAAAACAGAACTTTTTTATGTTATACACTAAACACAAAAACAGCTCTAAGATAGGTAGAAATAGGATGCAAAAATGGGGAATAAAGGACTAGTTTCTTACCCTTGTTGACCTTCTTCACAAAGGGAGGACCAGCTACCTCCTTGAGCTTAAACCAGCCCCAAAACTCTGCAAATAATCCCTTAGAACCTCAATAGCCAAGGAAAGGTGTAATGGTAGGTGTTTGTATGCAATACTATGAACAAATGCACCTAGAACACTCAAGAGAGAAATAGATAGAGATAGAATGTATATGAGTTCTAACCCTAGAACCAGAGCTTCTAGCAATGTTTTTCTCTCTAAAATGTCTCACCCTAATGCCAAGAGAGGAGGGCTCCTCTTATAGGCAACCAATCTTGTAAAGCTTGTCAAGAAAGCTAACAGGAAGAGCATCCCTTCATATATGTGTATGGAGGGGAACAAAATGCCAAACAGCTGTCCTAAAATATCTGAAAAAGCAGATGAACAGTAGTCGGCTGGCCAAAAATGTCATTTTGACAAAAATGACTGCCGGTCGGCCAAAAAGAGTGCCAGCCGGCAATATACATTGCCGGTGGACACAAACAACAGCCGGTGGTGTGTGGGGATGCCTCACAAGGCATTCCCTGCCCCTCCAAGGCAAAACACAGGTGTTTGGTGCAAAACCAGACACAAAACGGTCAAGTTCGGAGATCCTGAGGCAAGGCGCGTAGCCGAGACCTCCGGGAACTCCAAACGAACACAAACAAGGATGATCACCGAGTGTTCCGACGGTGACGTCCAAGTCTTGAGGACGGTCAAAAACGGGGTGTCTACAGTTGCCCCTCTTTGACAGAACTCGAAAGTCATAACAATGACGGGAGTGAATGTCAAAGCCCAGAGACGACCCATTTTTGACAAGGCCGAAGACTTGGACAAACATGTAAGACAAACAAGGTATGCGCCCGAAGGCAGGGGCAAAATGCAACCGAAAATGCAAGAAGCCGAACATAACTTATGATCATGCAAAGAAAACTGTAACGAAGCACACATGCAACAGTTTTAAGCTAGCATACACCAAACTACACTACAATGCAGAATGGATGTAAGAGAATTATGTAATTCTCAATGCGTCTCACGCGGAGGATACAATACCTGTCCGGTTCGTCCGGTTGCGCCGGCCTCAAATGAACCGTACATACAATATCGTGCCTGAAAAGAAAACAAACTTAACAGGGACAATGTTGTTAGCAACATGCATGACGATGCAATGATGAATGCAAAATGATATGCACTATATACAAAACTACGTATAAACAATGCAAATGATATGCAATGCAATCGAATCATGATTCAATCATGAGCGGTTCGAAACCACACAAATGTCAAATAGATTGATGGAGGTAACAAGTCTGTCTACCATAGAAAAGGTGCCGCAACCCTCAAACCAACATACCAGCATGGAAGAGGCGCGTACACATGCAGAACTATGAGTAATGTAGACAGACACAAGAACGAGTATTGGGTGGAATGACATAAGTGGGGTGACGACCCGCTGGGGAAAGAACAATGATCCTAATGCCGGATGCAAAACTTACACTACAATGTAATATCTACAATGGATATGGCGTGCAGCCAAAACCGTATCTTGCCTAAGAAGGGCACGTACGCATACAAGCCATGTCTAATCACAGAACTGTACGCGTGCAGAACTGTGCTTTGACGTGAAAAGTATGGACACATACCAGACCAAGCTCAACAAGGAAAGGCGCAAGCCATAAATGGGGGGAATGTAGTGGATGCATGAAAAGGGATAGACACAATGGATATGGCATGCAAGTCAAATCGAGTCTTACCTAAGAAAGGCATGTACGCATACAAAACCGCGTCTAATCATAGAAAAGGTACCGCAACCCTCAAACCAACATACCAGCGTGGAATAGGCGCGTACACATGCAGAACTATGAGTAATGTAGACAGACACAAGAACGAGTATTGGGTGGAATGACATAAGTGGGGTGACGACCCGCTGGGGAAAGAACAATGATCCTAAAGCCGGATGCAAAACTTACACTACAATGTAATATCTACAATGGATATGGCGTGCAGCCAAAACCGTATCTTGCCTAGGAAGGGCACGTACGCATACAAGCCATGTCTAATCACAGAACTGTACGCGTGCAGAACTGTGCTTTGACGTGAAAAGTATGGACACATACCAGACCAAGCTCAACAAGGAAAGGCGCAAGCCATAAATGGGGGGAATGCAGTGGATGCATGAAAAGGGATAGACACAATGGATATGGCACGCAAACCAAATCGAGTCTTGCCTAGGAAAGGCATGTACGCATACAAAACCGCGTCTAATCACAGAAAAGGTGCCGCAACCCTCAAACCAACATACCAGCGTGGAATAGGCGCGTACACATGCAGAACTATGTTTCAACGCAACAAGTATAGGCACATACCAGACCAAGCTCAACAAGGAAAGGCGCAAGCCATAGATGGAGGATAATGCAATGGATGCATGCAACTAAAATGCAATATCTACAAATATGCAATGGAATGTAAATGCAATGGACATGTATGACATATGCACTATATTACAATGATGCATGACAATGCAGTATGATGCAATGGCTGCGATTGCAGTTTTCCCTATTCTCCCAACAGGGCGATATACTAGGTTGGTTCAGTATCCAGGACTGAGGCGTAGACACGCCGCCTCAACCTATGGGGCTTCCATACAGATTTCAAGCCGAGGGTACACCCTCTGGGTATTTAAACCAGACTTTAGTCTCGGAAATCCCGAACCTTTGCGTTCTAGGCATGAGCCGTTCAAACTCTAGTTTTCACCGTCCCCATTAGTCTCCTAGGAACTCACCGCAAACACAGGCTGGCGGCTTTACCAGACCACCGGAAGTCGTTCGGGCACGACAAACACCAAAGGAATTGCACCTTCAGAGGATTTAAGGTCTCCTAGACCGGGATGCAATGCATGACAATGCCTGTTTTCTTTCTGTTTTTTTTGTTGTTGTTTTTTTTTAATGATGCATGATGTTTTTGAAATGCGCGCCAACGCGCGGCTTTTGAGATGCATGCCAAATGCAATGAAGTGTGCACCTTAATGCACTGAAGGTCTTGCACCTCCCGAGGATTTAAGGTCTCCTAGACCGGCGATACACGGTTTCAAAATGCGCGGCAATGTGCGGCTTTTGAGATGATCATGCATGACAATGCATGCGCCAAAGGTTTTGCACCTTCGAAGGATTTAAGGTCTCCTAGACCGTGCGAATGTGGTTTGAGATGTAATGCGCAAGACAGCGCGATGCAATGCATGCCAAATGCAATGAACTATGCACCTTGATGCACCGAAGGTCTTGCACCTCCCGAGGATTTAAGGTCTCCTAGACCGGCGAAAAACGATGTACAATTCAAGTGAGACACGCATGCCAATGGAAATGGGGCACACATGCCAATGAGAATGAGGCACACGTGCCGATGGAAATGAGGCACACGTGCCGATGAAAATGAGACACACGTGCCAATGAAAATGAGGCACACGTGCCGATGAAGATGGGGCACATGTGCCAATGCGAATGAGGCACACGTGCTGATGCAAATGAGGCACACGTGCCAATGAAAATGAGGCACACGTGCCTATGGGAATGAGGCACACGTGCCTATGGGAATGAGGAGGCACACGTGCCAATGCAAATGAGGAGGCACACGTGCCAATGAAAATGAGGCACACGTGCCAATGGGAATGAGGCACACATGCCGATGAAAATGAGGCACACGTGCCTATGCAAATGAGGTAAATGAAACAAATGAGACACGTATGCCTCATAAGAATGCAAAATGATGTAAGTGTGACACACATGCCACATGGAATGTAAAATGTAAGTGAGATGTAAGTAAGACACGCATGCCTTACGGAATGTAAAATGTAAGTGAGATGTAAGTAAGACACGCTTGCCTTATGGAGATGCAAAATGAAGCCAATGATGTACGCGTGCCTCAAAGGATGCAAAATGATGCAAGTGAGGTACGCATGCCTCACGGAGATGTAAAATGAAGCCAAGTGTGACACGCATGCCACACGAAATGTAAAACAATGCAAGTGTGACACGCATGCCACACGAAATGTAAAACAATGCAAGTGTGATACGCATGCCACACGAAATGTAAAACAATGCAAGCGAACTCGAGTGCGCGACAACGCACGGTTTTTTTTTTTTTTGAAATGCATGATAATGCAAAACAAGGAGATGCACGACAACGCTTGTAATAAAATGCATGACAATGCATGAGGGATGTGCATGACGGCGCGACGCAACGCACCGGACAACATGATGAATGCATGCAATGCACGCGGGGCAACTTTTGAATCTTGTAAAAGGCAAAAGGATACAAAAGGATACAATCCTTGCATGAATTTGAGTGCTACGCACAGAAGACGCGGTCCGAGGTCAAAACGGAAGCCGGTTGAGCATCGGAGATACACTTTCTTGCACTTTCTCGAGCTATGAAGACCAAAAACCACTCATATGGCCTAAACAAGGTTGTGGGAAGATCACCGGCCGGGATAGGAGGCCACCGACTGTCCACCGGCTTCAGAAAAGTTCCATCAGCACAATATTTTGCCGGCCGGCACAAAATATTGCCGACCGGCAAAAAGTTCCTGGATCGGGGCAGATTTGGCATTTCACCATGGGTGTTTTAAAATAGGGTTTCTAAACCCTATTCTTCACTTCTCCTCCGCCGAAAACAAACTCTCTCTCTCTCTAGAGTCTCTTTCTCTCCTCTTTTCCTTGTTTCTTCGCGTTCTTGCGCCCTTTTCGTCGTTGGATTCGCGAAGTTTATCGTGTTTCGAACATTTTGGACCGATTGAAACTTCATTTCGACGCTCCTTTTGCTATTTCCACCTTTTTGGGACTTGTTCCCCTTGATTCGCTCTTCATTTCCGTGCCTTTTCACATCCCGACCTTTCCGGCCATTTTCCACCCTCCCGGGGGTTGACTTTTCGGTTGACTCTTCGTATTCCGACCCGATTTTCATTCCTTGACCATTTTCTCATCATTCTCGACATGGCGGATGACATTCCACGCGGTGGGACTCCCTCGGATCACGAGATGGATCCCGGGGTCGAGCTCCTGCCGTTGAGCGAGCGCCCGTTCGACCCGGCGACCTACCGGCCGGCGATTCATGTTCTACCGCCTGACGGACTGCGCCAGTTCAGGAGTTTCGACATGGCGTTGGATCCCGAGCTCCTGCTACGTGAGCCTGCCTCCCACCTATCCTCCGGTGCTTTCGAGGTAACCTTCTTTCTCTGCTTTATTTTCTGCAATGTAGGATGCTTTAAACTGTCAATTGCCATAACTGATTACAGTCTTTAATTGCTTAGCTCAGATACTCTGATATACTGTACATTGCAGTCGATTACAAACGCACTTGCAACTGATTATCTGTTTAAGACTCACATGTGCACACACTGCGCTAGCCTTGAACCACTCAAACCACGGCACACACCGTATTTCACTGCAAACACCATTGCCCGATACCTGTTTGAATCTGAAAACATGCACGCATGCTACACTTGCATTGAACCACTCAAACACGCTGACGCATCATACGTTGTAGTTCACTGTATACACACCGGCACTCGGTATCTGTTTGAATCTGATAAACTTGCACGCATGCCAAATTTGCACTGAACCACTCAAACATGCTGACGCATCACACGTTGTAGTTCACTGTATACACACCGGCACCCGGTATCTGTTTGAATCTGATAAACTTGCACGCATGCCAAATTTGCCTTGATTTTGACTGTTTCTTCAAAACTGTACGTTTTATATTGCTTCGCAACTACTTGTTTGAAAACAGGGAGATTCCCATACCATCCGCGGGTATGGGAATACCGCCGCTCGTGAGTGGTACGCCGAGCTTCCCGATGCAGTTCGCCACATCGTGGACCAGGCCGGCTTCGGCGCATTCTGCAGGGGGCTCTCTAGGCTTACGACATGCAGACCTCTGCTCGCCGCTCTGGTGGAGAGGTGGTGGGACACCACCGATTCATTTCACCTATCTGCGACTGGGGACATGACGATGACCCCTTACGATTTCTCGATGCTCACAGGCATCGGGGTAGGGGGTGATCCGATCCCCTTTGACATTGACATGGACGAGTGGACCGCGGCTCAGGTCTACTTGCTCGACGCGGCACCGCCTCTTGCGCGTCCCGGCTTTGTTCGATACTCCTGGTTTGAGGTGCAGTTCAGGGTCCAGCCGCTCCTTGTCGATGCAGCCCCGATGACCCCAGAGGCCGTGGAGAGATACGCACACAGCTTTCTTATGTTCCTGTTTGGGACGACCATCTTCGCCGACTGGGCGAACACAGTGCCTCTCTGCCTGCTCAGCGCACTGGTGGACGTCAGGGACATCTTACGTTATGACTGGGGTGGCGCCGCTCTGGCCACCCTTTATGGATATATGAGCTCAGCCTCCCGTGGCAGCGGACAGTTGCTCGGGGGTTATTGGCGTGCTTGGGAGGTACATTTCTTCTCTGCTTTACATTTCCGTTCTATATTTTCTGTACACTGCACACACTGTAGTCTGCTTTACACTTGCTGTATACTGTACACATGCACACACATACTCTGCTTTACACTGACTGTACACTGCTCACACTGTACACTCTGCACAATACACTGCACAAAACATGGCTCTGCTATTTCTGCTTTTATTCTATACTCTGCTTTATCTGATAAATGCACTGGTATTTATCTTGCAGTTGTGGGTTTACGCCTACTTTCCCAGGCTTGCTCCTGTACCCGACGCAGAGACTCCTCTGGTCGTCCCTTTTTCGCGTCGCTTTGACGGGAGATGCACCCGGAGGCCGCGAGAGACATTCAGCTTCTTCCGGCGCTACTTCGATACCATCACCCCCGCAGAGGTATGTTTTATTTGCAGTTCATTTAAACTTCGTCTTTCCACTGCATGTTTCAATAACAGTAGATAACAGACTGTATTTCAATTTCAGATCACCTGGCAGCCTTGGGCTCCTTTGCCAGCCATGATGCGGGATCGGTTTGCCGGTGCCGATGAGACCTCACGTTACCGGATTCTGCTCGAGGGCCCGGTCTGCCGGGCTTGGTATCTGGGTGAGCATTTCTTGCGCCAGACCCTAGGCTTACCTGAGCAGATAGTCCCGGTGCACCCTCCTGAGCACATGTGGGATACCGAGAGATTCACCGCCGATCAGATGGCAGACTACACCCTTGGCTGGGAGGCAGAGGACTTCAGAGGCGAGGGCGATTACTCGGAGTACGTCCGGACCTTCATCATGCGACCTCTGAGCGGCGGCCGCCGAGCGGAGAGGGAGAGACCTGCAGTGCCAGCGGCTGGAGCAGGAGCTGGAGGGCCGAGGAGAGCTCGAGTCCGCGGCAGGGGCGGAGTTCAGAGAGGACGAGGGACCGGTTGGCCTGCTCTGCCCACTTCACTGACTTTCAGAGGGCAGGGTGGGGCGACCTACCATATCCCCTTCGCTCCTCCACCGGCTGATCACGAGTTTGTCAGTGTCCCTGACCTGCCTCCGGTATGTATTACTGCGTTCTTGTACAGTTATTTCATTTCAGTTTATTTAATATTCCACAGAATACTGATGCATCTGATGCTTTTGCAGGCGTCTTCCGAGTACACCCGGCAGTCATTGGAGATGAATGCCTCCATGATGGGGATGCTACAGCGGACATTCGACCTCCTAGCCCTTTACAGCATTCTGGTATGTTCTTTCTGACCACAGCCTCAAACCATACACAAACTGCTTTACATAATCTGATGCATGACACAACACCTGATAAACTGCTCACGGCATTTGATACACTGTACGCATACATTGCACCCTGCACTGATAAACTATTCACGGCACTGACACACTGTATTCATACGCTGCATTCTGCACTGATAAACTGCTCATGGCATACATACACTGTACTCATACACTGCATTCTATACTGATTCACTGCTCACGGCATACATACACTGTACTCATACACTGTATTCTGCACTGATAAACTGCTACGGCATACTGATGTATTCACCTTTCATGCTTTTTCAGCCTCCCTTCCAGATTCCTCCGGTGGGCGGTGCTCCGGCTGGACCTCCCATTTCTACTCGGGATGGCAGGGTATATCCCCGCACCAGAGGGGGGCGCACTCATGTCGGGAGCAGCTCGCGGGCTCCAGTTCCAGATGACGAGTTTGAGGCAGAGACAGAGGCGGAGGAGACCAGTGATGGCTCGGACTCGAGCTCAGACGGCGATGCCCTTAGTGGTGCCCCTGTTGATGACACTCCTGGACCTTCGTCCAGGAAGAGGACCAGGACAGATTGACGGCCCCGGAGCCATTTTGACATTTGATACAGATTTTTACTGTTTTTCTTTTCTTTTTGCATTTTCCCCTTTTGGTTAGTAGTTAGGGTACTTTGTACTGCCGCAGGCAGATTTTGTTTCCTTCGAAACTATGTATTTGAAAAGATGATATGAAATAAAACAAACTTTTTGTCTGAAAAAGTGTTTACATTTGTGTATATTTCATACCTTGCACTGTATTGCATCATGTTACACCTCAAATGTAAATGATATTGCTTTGTTGTCTGAAAATTGAGCAATTGCACTGTGATAATTGGATAACCAACCAACTGACAGCAAACAACTCATACAAACCAACTATTCAAACTGAATACACAGCCCATACTCTACTGGGGATTGATCTGCATGTAGCCCATAACACAGCACTTAGTTCATTTCGCACACAGTAAACCCTGAACAAACAGCCCCAATCTGAAAAGACGAACCACAAAAGCTGACACGGTTGCAGTTGAAGCACACTCGGTTGTCCCAAATTTTCCCTTTCCTTCTCTTGCTTCGCGCGAATGTAGAGAATGGCACAGCATTCTGAGCACAAACGATTTTTTGAAATAAAGAAGGGTTTTCAACCGGGGTATCGAGCCTGCCACAGAACACAGCGGAGGGACTCAAACAAAGAAACAAAAGGCACATGACCTGAACACAACGAGACACACTCGGAAAAGACTCAAAGCCAAAATCGAGATCGACAAATCAAAAGACACGACACACGGACATGTTTACAAAAAGACCTCAAATCTCGAGGAGCCAATTCCTTCGGGTATTATGTCCCACCCTTTCTGATTTGTGATACTCACATCACTCGGCCCTTAGGCTCGGTTTTTCTCTCAAAAACCCTTTTCTCACTTTTCCCTCAACTTACTCCTCTCTATTCTTTTATTCTCTCATTTTCCATCCCTCCCCAGGGTGGTTGATGGGTGAATAGGAAGTCGCAGGTTCACACCCAGCACTGTTAGCTCGTGGCTATTTCTCCCAGTGGATAGAGTGCCTTTCTGGCAAGTATGTTGGCGGGGGAAAGACAGAAGATCTGACTCAATTGTGCCCCTAGATCATCACTCTGACCATTTTTTTTGTTTTCTAAAACAGTTTTGATCAAAATGAGAGTTGGATTAACATACTCGTTCGATTTTTGATTCAAAATCATGCAAATCAGGCTGTGAGCACTGAAAATTTTCCCTTTCGGGTCCAAACATGGTCCAATTTCGGAAAATGAAATAGTTTTCGAGAAAATAGTCAACTTCAGTAAAAATTTTCAAAAACTATATATATTTTTTTGCAAACAATCGATGCTCGACGAGCAGAGAACTTACCCTCGAGATGTGCAACCTCGGATCGGGAACGATGGAAAATTGCCCCTGGCTTAAAGAGGAGGATAAGGCAACGGAAAGTTGCCCCTGGTTTGGACGGCATCTCAGGGCAACTTATGGCAATGCATGGCAACGGAAAGTTGCCCCTTGTTTGGATGATGCCGCGGCATGCTGTAAGCCAGTCCTTGTTGATGACGATCGGACCCTCGGATGCGGAGGAGACGAAGACGCTTTGAATCAATATATGGACACAGTCACCTGGGAGGTGTTGGTGGTTGGACTTCAAGAGGAAGTTAATCACGTAGTTCCAGGTTGCTGTAATCGAGACATCAGGTTCGGAGGAAGCACAAGTGATCAAAACCATGACATGGACTGAGACTCTATGGAAGCGTTGGGGGCTGGACTTCAGGATGAAGTTGCCTACGTATCCTAAACATGGGAATCAAGCCTTACGTAGTTCCGATTAAGGTACACTCGGGTATTTTAACCTTCACTATTTAGGCTCTAACTTTTGCCAAGGTGCCCAATGCGGGTTTTCGACCTTGCGAGCTATGTTTTTCTTTTTCTTTTTCTTTTCTTTTCTTTTTTATTCTTGCATTTTTCTTTTGCTTTTTTTTTTTGTTCTTTTTTTTTTATTTTTCTTTTTTTTGTATTTTTTTTTCTTTCTTTTTTTTGCATTTTGTATTTTTCTTTTGCTCTAACTTTTGCCTGGGTCGCCCTTCCGGGTTTTCGGCCCAGCGAGCCTCTCAAGGGGTAAAAGTGTAACAAGTCCATGCCAAATGGTTTTGAGATTGAAGCCCTCTGTATCCAGGAGAGTGGCTGTTGTATTGATTTGCAGAAAGATCCACCTTTGGCTCTTCGAGCACATCGGATATTTTTTGCCCCTAGTTCGAGGGGTGCTTCTGATCTAGCTTTGCAAGCTTCTTTTGACGACATCTGATCCTCTTGATCTGACTTTGGTGCCTCTTGTTTGAGGGCTGCTTCAAATCTTGCCACACATGTCTCCCATCATGATTGTCCTTTGAACGTTCTGAATCCAAGTTCAAGATTTGAAAGCAAAGGGGTTGAGTCTCGAGGCCGAGAGCGATCCTAAGCTGCACAATCTCAAGAACGATTCCACCCATGTCCTCGCAGGACCGCACAAAACATTTTTTTTTTTTTTGAAAGTTTTTAAGAAAGCGACAAATCACTCGCGCTGAAGACAGTGTAGGACCAATCTGGATCAAAGCTAGGGTCCTTCTCAGTACTCACACTAACAAGCATGATTTCATTCATTAAGGGCTTAGCACGCCTCTCTTTCTCTCAATTTGATCAAAGTTTTGCAAATCCCGAGGAATTCCTCCCTCTTTGTTTTCACTGCAGTGTTCAAAAAGGTTTTGAAAAACTTAGGTCAATGCAATAATTTCAAGGCACAGAAAAGACAGAGTTCTTAGTCAAATACTGCCATCTCATTTAGAATTTCTGGCACAACTGGCACACGGCAGAAGCAAACACAAGAGTGTGAAAATCACTGCTGTTCCATTCAGATCTGTTGGCATAACTGGCTCCAAGGCAGAAACAGACTCGAAAGGAAGCAAAAAGACAAACACAAAACAAGCAAGTGATGTCTGAGGTAACACCCCCGAAATCACCCGACTCTAACAAAACAGGACTAACTCGATACAACAAGACAGACCCTGACTGACTCAGTATGAAAAGACTAACTCAATACAAAATGACAAGACTGACCCAATACCTAAGTCAGAAAGTACAAAACTAGCATTCGCAAATGCTAAAAGCAGTGCGTGCCAAACGCCACATCCGGAGTAAATTGAGTGCCGCCCGCAGGTGGTTCATCCCCTGATCACATATTCGTACTATCCCCCAAGTTCACTGATCCAGTGGTGATAGACTTTACTGAGCTGGTGCGGCAATGACCTTGTTGACAAACAAATCTTGTATTTCGTGGCGAAGACGGAAACACTTATTGGTGACATGGCCGACCTGCTGATGAAAGGCACAGTACTTGGCCGAATCATGGGAGGGAGGAAGTCTATCTGGCAGTGGTCGCGGCTCCAGGGGTTTCAGGTACCCGTTTTTAATCAGGACCCTCAAGGCCGCTGATAGAGACATGTTCAGTGGGGTGAATACCCTCTGGCCCCGAGGTAGATAGTCCGATGTTCGGGGGTTTGAAGAAGATGCGCCAACAAAGAGGTCGGCAGGTGCTAGCCGGGTTTGCTGATCTTTTTCGAGAGTAGGGTTAGAGCTGAAAGGAACATTCCTGACATGACGACCCTTCTCCCGGCTTGCCCCTTGATTCAAACTGCCCCCGACTTGAGTGGCGAAAATGTCATCCACAGTTTTTGCCATAACTGCGAGGACTTGCTCTTCGTTCAATCCCTCAGCTTTCAAAGCCTCAATAGCCAACTGAAGATGTTCATGGGGACTAATGCTTGCCCCTGCCTTGCTCTTATCACTGGCCTCCACTTTGCTAAGAGATTGGCCTTCTCCCAATGCAGCCCGTCCCAAGGTTAAGGAGCCTTTTGACATGAACTCCCTAGTATGTGATGCGGTTGATGACGGAGCCAAAACTCCAAAGGCCAGATCTGCCACAGTTCTCTGAAGATCTTCGATCATCCTCATCAGCTCAGAACTAGTGGGTTCATGGGTTTGAGATGATTGGGGTTCAGATGCACCCATCATGCATAAGTCCAGGCTCTCTGGGATAAACACCTTCGGTTTGGGAAAATGGGCTGGGGTGATATATACGCTGGGGTCGTAAGGGACGGCCAGTGTGTAGATTAGATTGAGATGTGGATGAGTTATTAGGTCATTGGGGTCTGAAGGTGGAGTTATTTGGTCATTGGTCATTGGTCATTGAGCAAAGCTGAACGACTGTATTCTCTACTGAATTCTGCCCCAAAATTCTGCCTGTAAACCGATACCCTCAGGTAAAACTGATTCCCCAAATACTGATGCCCGCAGGCCTGATACCCAGACTTGCAAACTGATATGCGCATTCCTGTAGAGATACACTCTAAAAGCACATAGCATGTAAAAGAGAGCCAATACACCCCTATGTTGGGGTAGGGTTTCCCTGTCCTATTTTGTCAGGAGCTAGGGTTTCACTACGCACGCAGCGGTTTCAAACAACCTATATCGGGTAAGTAACCTGTCCTAGTTTGGAATGGTCACTATGGATCCGAATATGCACTAGGTCGAATGGTCAAAAAGGGTGCCCCGGTAAAACCGGGGTTTGTGTTCCCATACTGGCAGAGCCCGCAACCGGTCAGCCTTATGGTCATGCCTTGACAAGACAAGCCTCCGGCAAACCGCTCAGGAATAGCAGATGGCCAACACGGTGTCCTAGGCGCACCAATGCACATGCAATGCAAAGAAACACATAAGTGTAGTCAAAACAGGATATCACGAGTTCGAGTCAAGCTCTCTAAACTCCCCAGCAGAGTCGCCAGAAACTGTAACACGTCCCGCGTGGAAACTCATGGGTTACAGTTCGGACTCCCCTTTTTTGTTTGTTGCGGTTCGTAATCTGAACCAAAGAGTCCAACTCTGGCAAATCGTTTTGAGAAAAAAAACAGATTTGGAAAAGAAGTGCCAAACATGGACTGCTTTGCCAGATACAGAGTCGCCACCTAAATATTTTTAAAATGGGAAATTTAGGAAACCCTGACTCGGTGCCGAAGGCCACGTGTCCATCATCACCAAAGTTGTCTTGGCTCGGGAGCTTGGGTACGATCGGGGAAGGTCAGCTATGAGCACCCCCTCTCGCCCGGTCCGAAGATCGGCGCCTACTAACCATGATATCCAATTTTGAAAACGTTATGTGTTCTTATTCCGGTTATTAGCCTAGAATTACTATGTTATGCGCACAGTAAACAAGTATAGACTAGATTGCCTAATTTGGAAATAAGCATTGCATATCCGTTCGTTTTGAAAGTGCTTTGGAATTTGCTACTCGCAAGTAGGCTAAAACACGGATTTCAACGAGTTTTTTCCAACTCGAGCAATCCAACCTCCACCCACAGGCATTCAAACAATTTATCTCATATAAGCATTTAGCCACATGGTAAGCCTACTGTTATGGCAACATTCACACGCATGCGATATGCTAAAGCATAAATACTTACATTGTACTCCGTGCCAAAACAAGAAACTAGTTAGCAAACATGCATGTCCTAGTTCATGTTAAGTGGCTAATGCAACACATACAGAGATGCAGTTTTAGGATAGGCTCGGCTAACCCTAAAATGGCATGTGAAATGCAATCATTCGGTGCACGTATTCAAGTTAGATTTGAAGATACAATGCGATTTGTATGATGTACCGAGCCCGGTGCATGTAAGACAAATGTATGAATGCACGCATGCATTGCATAAGGTATGCTAAAATAAACGTGCCCTAATCTACCATCGTAAGCGGGTAAATAAAAGGGAAGAAAGAAGTGGGGGTTGGAAGACATGCACACCACTCACACACGCTTATTACAGATTTGCCCTCGCTCGGAGGGACCAAAAGAATATACAAATTAATTAACTACGCAAGCTAATTAAATATTACAGATCAATTAAATTAACAAATTAATTAATCTAATTAAAACAGTAAAGCCCTCGGGAAGCGGGTCAGATGCAGCGCATGCTCGGGATTTGCTCGGAATCGCACTGCCATGCATAGTCTGCCTCTGTTTTCCCTGCTTTTCTCCTCTGAAGACTGCCAAAGTCTCAGGAATGCCTCTCAGGATACTGGGGGATCCCACCGGCTAAGTAGAATGACCACCGGCACTAGGATGTGGCCATCGGCACAAAATGAACCCATCGGCTGATAAATTACTGCCAGCCGGCAGAAAATGTTGCCGGTCGGCAAACAATACCTGCAGAACCTGCAACTCACAGCAGCAGAGGGCAAAACTTGCATGGCAATACAATTCAAGCAATGTATGCACCAATCATGTCCCCTATCATGTTTGTGACTCGAAGGAGCATGTGTCTCAATTCTCGGACCACCAATCACGCATTTCCATGCATGATGGCCCAAAGAACCGAGTGTGCAACTTTCATGGCAAATGAAATGCAAACCAATCAAACAAAACAAGGTCCAATTCCTATCACCAAATCAAGGAACAAGGCATGCATGCAAGATGCAATGCAACTTAGGCATGCAAGCTAAGGATGCAACATGGCATGACAAGGCATTTGTGCAAGCATACTAGCAAACATGAGGTAAGCATGCAACCAAGCAAATGGTGGTCTTAAACATGATCTAGGTAACTTTAATTAGGCCTAAAATCAGTGGCCAAAATGCCCAAAAATGAAGGCTAAACACACATGCACACATGCAAGTAGATTGGACCAACACTAAGCATTAGGCAAGCAACTTTCAAGCACACTTAAAAGAGGCTGAGTATGGACATGTAGCATGCATTATAAAGCTCTGAAATCCTATAAAACATGGTGCCAAACCAAGCAATAAGGTAAGCTAAACATGCAACAATGGTCCAAAACTTAAGGCTAACAAGCCAAAGTGTAAAAGAGCCATGCAATGCAAGTCTTGGCCGACCAAAACAGTCAAGGACAGACCCCAAGCATGGCAAATCAAGCATAAAACCTTCATGAATCTAAGCCTAACACATGCTCAAACAAGGGCTAACAACCTAAGGCATGTTAAGGCAATCACAAGGCATTACAAGGTAGGTATGCAAGGCATGCATGGTATACCAAAACCAACTTAAAACCATGTTATATTATGGCAATATAAGCATGAAAAACAGTCATGGCATGATCAACACACACTCAAACAAAGGCTTCCTCTAGAGGCCAAAAAGTGTCCCTTTCAAGGACAACAAGGAGAGGGGGTGGCCCTTTCCTTGTGAAGACTTCAAGGCACCATCCCCACCACTGAAATCCCTCAAGATTTCAGTGGTGAAGAGGCCCAAACACCAAAGTCTCGAAACTCACCAAAATAGCACAAAAATGGGGCCTTTCAAGGCCTAAAGGTGGTCAAACACACCCAAACCACAAAACACTCTTAACAAACAATCAAGAGGGCCTAAAAACAGAACTTTTTTATGTTATACACTAAACACAAAAACAGCTCTAAGATAGGTAGAAATAGGATGCAAAAATGGGGAATAAAGGACTAGTTTCTTACCCTTGTTGACCTTCTTCACAAAGGGAGGACTAGCTGCCTCCTTGAGCTTAAACCAGCCCCAAAACTCTGCAAATAATCCCTTAGAACCTCAATAGCCAAGGAAAGGTGTAATGGTAGGTGTTTGTATACAATACTATGAACAAATGCACCTAGAACACTCAAGAGAGAAATAGATAGAGATAGAATGTATATGAGTTCTAACCCTAGAACCAGAGCTTCTAGCAATGTTTTTCTCTCTAAAATGTCTCACCCTAATGCCAAGAGGGGAGGGCTCCTCTTATAGGCAACCAATCTTGTAAAGCTTGTCAAGAAAGCTAACAAGAAGAGCATCCCTCCATACACGTGTATGGAGGGGAACAAAATGCCAAACAGCTGTCCTAAAATATCTGAAAAAGCAGATGAACAGTAGTCGGCTGGCCAAAAATGTCATTTTGACAAAAATGACTGCCAGTCGGCCAAAAAGAGTGCCAGCCGGCAATATACATTGCCGGTGGACACAAACAACAGCCGGTGGCCTCTAGCCACTGCCGGTGGTGTGTGGGGATGCCTCACAAGGCATTCCCTGCCCCTCCAAGGCAAAACACAGGTGTTTGGTGCAAAACCAGACACAAAACGGTCAAGTTCGGAGATCCTGAGGCAAGGCGCGTAGCCGAGACCTCCGGGAACTCCAAACGAACACAAACAAGGATGATCACTGAGTGTTCCGACGGTGACGTCCAAGTCTTGAGGACGGTCAAAAATGGGGTGTCTACAAACCACTTTTCACTAAATATTCTTTTTAGAGAAAATATGGGTTTTCAGCAGAATTCATGTCTTTTCCTCTTATTTGCCCTTTTTTCTTTGCTCAATTTCCTCAGAAAAAGTTTCATTTTGAAGTTAAAAAATGAGCTTCGGAACACTACGAAAATATTCAGAATCATGCGTGATAAGAAAAGCTCGAAAGAGAAGTTTGAAAGGGACTTGAACACTTGGCCAAAACAGGCTTAGGTTTGGAAATGAAGCTCAAATTCCATCTTTCTTACTGAGAATTATGTGAGAAACACATTCTTATTTTCATCATCTGGTAATCAAAAGAAAACGCTCAAGTCTTAGCGCTGATCAAAATGGGTGTCTATAACTACTACAAATTTATCAAGATAATCTCGGAAGACTCGATTCATTAAGTGCATAAAAGTGGCAGGGGCATTGGTTAAACTAAACGGCATTACAAGAAATTTATAATAGCCATACCGAGTACGAAAGGCCGTCTTTGGAATATCTTCCTCTTTTACACGTAACTGATGATAACCCGGTCTTAGATATATTTTTGAGAAACATCGGGAACCTTTCAGTTAATCGAATAGATCATCTATCCTAGGCAACAAATACTTATTTTTAATCATGACCCTATTCAACTTGTGGTAGTCGATGCATAACCACAACGGACCATCATCCTTCTTGGAAAAAAGTGTCAGTGCTCCCCATGGCGAGGTACTAGGGCGTATGAAACCTTTGTCTAACAAATCTTGCAATTGCTCCTTTAAGACAAGCAACTCTATTGGTGCACATTTATAAGGTGACATGGAGATGGGTGTGTGACATTGCTCGAAGGGTACCCTTGCGCGTTTAAACAGTTTGGACCCTTGATTCTTTGATCTAGTCTCATGAGTGTAATGTGAAACATAGATGAGAGTCTAGATTTGGAAACTTTTATAAAAAATCCATTTTATTACAAAACCTTTGGCAAAAATGGACTACATCACCAGATCTTAGAGTCACCACCTAATATTTTGGAAATATTAGGAAACCCATGACTCGTGCCAAGGCTACTGTTTGTCGTAACCAAGGATACCTGGCTTGAAACCTTAAGTATGAGAGGGGAAGGTCATTAGTTGAGCACCACTGCTCACCCGATCAAAAGATCGGCCTCCACTAAACCATGATATGAATTTTATTAACTTTATATGTCCATATTCCGATTATTTAATAAATGCTAAAATTTACTATGTGAAGCAAACAAGTATAGACTATGCCATTCATTTTGGAACTATTTGATTTCATATATTTTGAAAAAGTTTTGAAAGATGTACAACTCAAAAAATTGAGTTTACAAAAATAAAAATCAACATCAATCCAAATTAAGCGACACAACCTCCATTTATCGGCATTCATACAGTTATATCAAGTAAACAAGTAGCCACATAGTAGGATGCTAAACATAGTAAGAAAAATAAACACAAGCGGGATGCTAAAGTATAAAAACTTACATATTTATCAACGTCTCGCGAACAGCTACAAAACAAAGTTAATAAAATATACATGATCTTATATACGAAATTCTAATGCAATTCACTCATGAGATGCAACCAAAGATTTGGCTTCTAATATATGACACATGAATCATCTCAAGAACATGAGGTAGTGCACATAATCACATTGGAATTGATTAAATCCACAAATGCAAACTTAGCGAAATCAAGATGCATGAAACATGGATGCAAAGCATGGATATAATAAGAAGCAAAATATGATGCTTATGTACAAATAAGGAAAACAAGTAAAAGAATGGGATAGAAAGAAGCAGGACGAGGAATTATTACAACACTTAGAATAAATAATTACAAACTAAATGAGAAAGAGAGATGAAGAAAATATTACAACAAAATAAAAGAAAAAACCTCACAAAACACTCGAATGAAAATGAAATAGAAGTTTCATGTGTCTCGAGGATTGCCGGAAATTATCATGCTTAACGTAGGACGACTGTTTTGTTCTACGTTAGCCGGCCGGCTAACTAGGCCTAGTAAAACCTGTCTTATTGCAGCACCGATCAAAAAACAAATAAGGAATATGTAGGTGGCTCAACTAATCACTTCCAATTAGATTGCAACAAAACTAATATGAAATTAAAGCAATATATATATAAGATAAAAAATACAAGAAATTGAAAGAATTGAAAATTCACTTTCTAAACAAAGATTGAACTTCTCGATTTCCTAACTTCCTTTTGATTACCCTCAAATTTGTGAATTACGTTCTCAATCCTCAATTCGAAAGCTTGGAATTTGAGCTATACTGGTGGCTTCGGACAAGTGTAGAAAATGATCACTCAGTTCTTAAACTTGGCAAAGACTACTCTCTCTCTTTTATCAAAGCTCTAGGACTTGGTTTCAATGAGTCTCTTAGGAGGTTTTTGTAATGAAAGATGAGATATATAAAGGCTAAAGACAACTTCACTACTTTGGCAAGACAACACTCTCGTTTTCAAAACTTTCTTTTCTTTCTCAAACTCTAATTCAAACTCATCATTCTCTCTACCCTTCTTCTCTTAAATTCATCTCCCCAAATTCAAGACTTGAGCTTTTCTTATGTAGGCAATGCAAGTAGAGCAATGGTAGAAGACAAAGTGGAGAACTAATGGAGCATTTAGGGAAGATAATAGAACTAATGGAACACAAATGGAGTTAATGGAAGACAAATATGGAGCATTACCTCCAATGGATCAAGCACTAGGCAATGGAGGTTGAGTATACATACATTCAATACATAAATGGGTCAAAAAATGGGGTTGTGAAGTCCCCCACCCGAACCAACAAAAATCTAGGCAAATCTGTCACTGGTTGGTTGACTAGCCGGACGACCGGGCGGTCGACCGGCCAGAGAGAAAGTTGGCCGTTTTGCTCCCATTCAGTCCAGTTTTGCTTCGGTGCCCAATGGGACCTAAACACTTTGCCAAAAGGCGGAGACTAAAGCTCAAATTCCATCATTTTTACTAAGGATTTTGTGAAAAACACATTCTTATTTTCATCATCGGGTAATAAAAAAAAAAAAAGTTAAGGCTGGTCAAAATGGGATGTTTACAGTTGCCCCTCTTTGACAGAACTTGATACGTTATTTCATGACATGAGTGAATGTCAAAGCTCGAAGACGACCCTTTTGACAAGGTCGTAAGACTTGGGAAAACAAACAAGATGCAAATACAATTGGTTGAATCCAAGGGTTGCCTATATATCCCTTTGCAAGGAATCAAACCCTCGTAGTTTAGGGGCAATATGCTCAAAATGCAATTTGAAAGTTGAACTTACACACTTCGCATAGCCTATTATTTTGAAATTCATGATTGTGCAATGCAATGCAATGGAATGATGATTAAGATATGAAGATGGCGATATAAGAGGCATGCCTCATGCAAATGATATGAAGCATCATAGGGGGTGCATCACATATAAATAATAGAGAAAGTACATCGCATACAAATATGCCACAACATAAATGATAGAGGAAAAAGATGAACTCGAAATCCAAATAATAGCGAACTTGAGATCCAAATGCGTTTCACGCGAGAGGAGAAATAGTGAATCCAAAATCCAAACACGTCTCACACGAGAGGATTAGTAATGAACCTAAGATCCAAACGTGTCTCACGTGAGAGGAGGAATAGTGAACTCGAAATCCAAACGCGTTTCATGTAAGAGGAGAAAAAGTGAACTCGAAATCCAAACGTGTCTCATGTGAGAGGAGGAATAGTGAACTCAAAATCCAAATGCATCTCACACGAGAGGAGAAAAAGTGAACTGGAAATCCAAATGCGTCTTACGCAGGAGGAGGAACATTGAACTCGAAATCCAAAGGCGTCTCACATGAGAGGAGGAGTAGTGAAGTAACCAACAGGTGTATTTAACTATATTTCACACAGAGAGAGGGAAGGTTTTAATCAGGTAATCTTTAAATCCTAACGCGTTTCACACGAAAGGAGGAAAGGTGGTGTAACCAATAGGCCTGCCTAACCTATTTCATATAGAGAGGGTGAAGGTTTTAACTGAGTAAACTTCCTAACACGTTTCACATGAAAGGAGGAAAGGTCGTGTAACCAACATGCGTACCTAACTGTATTTCATATGGAGAGGGGGACGGTTTTAATCGTATTTGATTGATGCACAAATTTATTTTTCATTTCTTTTCTTCTTTTTTGAAATTATGTTGTACTTTTTCTTTTTCAATCTCTTTTTTTTTTTTTTACTTTTTTTTTATACATGCAACATACATCAGTATACATGTACATATATGTACAAAATATATACATACATACATATATACAGATACATACACAGACATATATATACAGACGGACCCACAGATACACAAAAACATATAGACACATACATATATACATACAGATACACTTACATATATACAGATACATACAGTATACATACATATACACAATATATACATATATCTCTCTTCCCTGTTATTGTCTTTCTCTCCTTCGTTTGTCTTCTTTGACTGTCGCGTTTGGCGCGCGATTTCAACAATTGCGGCACTTGACCGACAACAGCTGCACCAGCCCTGATTTTCAACAATTGCCTTGGAAATTCCTCTTTGGCTTCTTCTTCCTCCATCCTCTTCTTAAATGAGTCCTGCGAGTTAGAGCAGAGTAGAGAGCAAAATTGCAAAATCCCTTTGTGCCATTACTCTGCAAACTCTATGTTACTCTTCTCTAACATGGCCTCTTCCCACCGTACTCTTTCCCTTTTCCCAGACCTTAATGATTCCCCGATAAAAATTACTGACACCAACTCCTCTAAACCTCGATGGAGTGCCCCTGCCAGTACCTATAACGCTCCAATTTTCAAATCGTTAATAAATCAAAGTAACCTCAAATTTAAAATTCTAACTAATTAATAATCTCAAAAATACAAATTGGCTCCAAAATAATTACACAAATGTCTATAATTTATAATTTATACCAATCTCCAAAAACAATATATAGTGGTCGGCCCAAAAATCTCCAACTCAATAATCCTTTAAATGCTTCAACTACAATCGCCAATAGATTTGCTCCGTACCTAAAAAATAAATTAATTCAGGAAGTAAACGATATGACAGGAATAACAATGCTCAGATAGAGAATAAATCAACAAGGATCTAACAATTTAAAACATGTCATAAACGATTCGATTTGAGATCCCAAGCAATTTACCAAATTGCACAGAAAAGCCAACTTAACATATGATAATTTATCCAGGACCAAATACCCGGTCCTACTTACTACATGGCGAGTGACCGGTCTCACCCACCTCAGCCAAGTACAACTGCTTATCCGAGCTATTGGTCCAAGCTATTGGCAAGGTCTACTCGATCTATGTATGTAGCATTTTCACGTCATTTAGCCAGACAAATCAGCACTAACTACGCAGAACAACTTCACAGAATTTATCAAATGACTAAAATAATCAAACGTATCAACAAGAATGATTCCACAGAATTTAATATATGACCATGATAATCAAGAGGGGTACAAATGTAAAGTAATTAAGATAAAAACTATTTGCAAAGAGATTTAGAGGAAACATATTGTATACCACCCGAATTACCTCAAAACAATTCCATGATCACTTCATTCAAAATCCCTCCAACACCAATGTTTTTAATCATCTTCTATATCACCATAAATCTCCAAAAGTTACGAATCGAAAAGGTATGTAAAGTTTAACAAAATCTAGAACTTTCCTCTTAAATAAAATGCTAACTCTTACTCTAAATACTCTTAATGTAAACTCTAAATTTTGATCATAAAGAGAGAGAGGGAGAGAGAGAGAGAGAGAGAGAGATACAGATGAACCAAGAAGAAGAGCCATAGAAAGAAGTTGAGGGGATGAGTTCAAATTTATATGCAAAATAAAGAGCAGCCTCCAAGTAAACTTGGAAGCAAAGAAATATAGAGTAGCCTCCAAGTAAACTTGGAAGAAGAGAAAGATATTTGTCTTGGAGGCAAAGAAAGGTTGCTTGGAGTGCAAGAAAAGAACATTTGCTTTAAGCGAAAGAAATTTTTTTTTGCTTGGAGCCCAAGCAAACTAAAAATAATAAATAAATAAAAGAGATGAATAATGAAATGGAGATAAAAAGAGATAAAACAAATAGAGAAAATAAGTTAGGTTCTTATCTAAAATCTCACCACCAAACTACTATAATAAATCACCAATTCCTCTCATTAAAATATTAATACCTCAAAAATATAGGATTTCAAACTACCCCTATTTTGAGTTTTCCTATGCTGTCGGTCGAGCAACTGATGGCAGCGCAGTCTGACATCGATGCCAATCATTACATATTGAAGTCCTGTGAGGAGACCGTAACTGCGGTCTCCAATTTGTCTCGCCAGCGGCAGGGTAGGACAAGTGAAGTACATCGGTTAAACGTACAACTCTCCCTGCTCCAGCTTATGTACAATGATGCTCGAGAAGAGATTGGCAATTTGAAAAAACAAAACAAAAAGCTGAAACGACGGGCGACCTCTAAGCCCCGATTCGGAGCTCCTTAGTGCTTTTCATTTGACGGCTGGCGAGGAGTAATATCTTTTCAAGGGTTTCCCGAGAGTAATGATGAAGCAAGGAAATAGACAATGGAAGCGGGTGGCGAAACTTAAGCATCAACCTGTAACCTTTGCCGCCGGAAACACAAGTCGCTAGAAACCGAGAACAATGCTTGCATTATTTTTTTTTTTGCATTTTTGCAATTTGTTTTTCTTTTTTTTGTATTTTTGCTTAGAAGTAGGCACTTATAGCTTCAACTCTCTATTTTATAACTTTGATCAGGGTTTGATCCCTAACATTTGGTAAAAAAGAGTTTTGTTTTGCAAATCCGAATGACATGAATGGCACTTGAGCATGACAACCATTTTGTTTTCAACTTTTAAATTGAGAATGGTTGCATTTGAATGAGTTCTGAACTGAATATTGAGCCTATAATTGACCAAAACAAAAAAATATAACTCAATGAAAGGAAAACAAAGAAAAACATATCCCAAACGCACCCTTTTACGCTTGCTGGAATAAAATGGACACAAAACAAAACATCACTGGTCGATCGCCTGATCAACCACCTGATTGAAGGACATCACATGAGACAACTGCTGTGCATTTTCTAGTGAGTGCTCAACTTAAAGAAAAAGTACAAGTTAAGGCGATGAGGACTCGAGAGTGTGGGAAAATGATAGAAAACTTGATTCGACTGTGCCCCTTGTTCATCGCTTTGAATTTTTCTTTTTTGTTTTGGTTTTCTGCTAAAAAGATTTTGATCAACATGAGAGTTAGATTAGCATGCTTGTTTCACTCTCTATTTTGAAGTCCTGTAAGTCAAGCAGTGAGCACTGAAATTTTTCTTTTTTTGAGTCTAATGAATGGTCTGATTTTTGCAAAACTGGAATAATTGTCAAGAAAATTAGTCAACTTCATGAAAAGTCCTGAAAATCTAATTTTGCAAATGACCACTACCTGACCAACATGAAATCAACCCTTGAGATGCACAACTGAATCTGTCTTGTAACTAAACCCACCATAAAGGATAAATAGGACAACTGAATCGAATGGGACGAGCCAATCAAACATAGATCGGATAATCGAGTAGAATAGGTACACCAATCAAACATAGATGGGATAAGTGAGTTGATAAATGATTAGGACCGAACTTCAAGATGACACTGCCTATGTATCCCAAAGATAGGAATCATGCCTTATGTAGTTCTAGGCTAAGGTTCACTTGGGTATTAACACTTTTCTTTTGTGTTATGACTTTTGCCAAAGTTGACCTTCTGGGTTTTTGGCCTTGTGAGCTTTTTTCATTTTTTTTCATTTTCCTTTAGTTTTCATTTTCCCATTTTTTTTTTAATCTTATGCTCTAAATTTTTCCTAGGTCGTCTTTTCGGGTTTTCAGCCCAACGAGCCTCTCAAGGATAGTATTTCTTCAGCTTATCCATATTGATTGGTTGCAAGAACTCCAAACCATCCAAATACATGAGAATGACTGCTCTCTCTGACCAGATTGATTTGATGATGTAGGGACCCGTCCAATTGGGTTTGAACTTGCCTATAGGGTCGTGGATAAGAGCTCGATTGTCCTTCGACACTAAGTCTCCCTCCCTTAAATTCCTAGATCTGACATTTTGTTGAATGCCCTGGCAATCCTACGTTGATACCCTTGAACATGGTATAACGCCTTCAATCTTCGCTAATCAAACAACATTAGCTCCTCAAATTGGTTCTATTGCCAATCAGCTTCTGTTATCTGACATTCAACCATAATCCTCAACAAAGGCACTTCTATCTCAATCAGCAAACCAACCTCCATTCCGTATACTAAAGAGTAAGGGGTTGCCCCTGTGGATGTTCAGATTGATGTCCTATATCCCCAAAGTGCAAAAGGCAATTTATCTGGCTAATCTTTGTAAGTTTCCACTGTCTTATGTCACCGTCTTATGTAGAATGGTCTTGATGTTCTTATTTGCAGCTTTAAAGGCTCCATTTGTTTGTGGCCTGTATGTTGATGACTTGTGAAAAGCCACATTGTATTTCTCAAGTAGAACTACCACTTCTCCTCTGAAGTGTGCGCTATTGTCTGAGATTACTTCGTTTGGCACCCCATATCTGCAGATGATGTTATTCCTGATGAATTTGGCCACGTGTAATACTTTTAACACTAAAAATGACTGTGCTTCAACCCACTTGGTAAAATAATCAATAGCACCCAAGATAAACTAATGCTTTTTTGAACCCTTTAGTGTGACTGCCTCGATGACATCTATGCTCCAGATTGAGAAAGGCCAAGGCGAAGCCATGTTGTAGAGTTTTGATGGCGCTATATTCATACGATTGGCGTGGGTTTGACATTTGTGGCATCTCCCAAGAAAGTTGATACAATCTCCCTCCATGGTTAACCAATAGTATCCCTATCTAAGGATCTTTTTGGCTAACATTATACCGTTCATATGGGCTTCACACTCTCCTCCATAGATGGCTTCCATGATACGTTTTGCCTTTTCTTTCTCTACACGCAGCTTGTGCATTCCCACTTGTCCCCTCCTGTACAGCTTATCTTCACAGATGATGAATTGAGCAACCAAATGCCATATTTCCCTTTTGTCCTTGGTATTTGCCCCTTGTGAGTATGTATTGCTTTCTAGAAAGTTCCGAATATCAAAGTACAAGGTTTTTCATCTTGAACCTCTTTTGTTGCATCCACCATTTCACATGCGGGCATATATCTTTGTTCTCTCAGGATTGGGCACATCTTAACCCTGACTGGTATATCTATCAAGGAGGCCAGGGTTGCCAATGCATCAGCAAACTGGTTGTTCTCTCTCACCAGGTGTGTAAATGTCAGTCTTTCAAACCTCGAGATCAACATGTCCAAGGTCTGATGACAGACTTTCATTTTCTCCTCTTTAACCCTCCAGTCTTGTCATGCCCCAAAATTTGGACAATTAAATATTAAATTAGAACTAAATCCTAATCAATATTCCATCATCCAAATCCTAGGGGTGAAACAAAATCTAAACGTTCTCGTCTCCATAAGGTTTAAGTAAATTTCCATGCTCAAAAGATTACAAGGGATAAAAAATTAAAAATTAAAAATTAAAAAAATTAAAAAACGCTAACAAAACGCCAACCAAACCATCCATAATAATTTCATAACTATCCAATACCTCAAATATTAAAGTAACAATAAATAGTCAAAACAACTTAAATAATGTAAAGTTACAAACCATGCCAAATTATCAAAATACTAAGGTGATAAAAAAAATAATAAATACATAAACTAATATCAACTCTAAGCTCAAGATAACAAAAGAAGTCCAAACGACATGTCCAATAACTATAGTTATTTCTCGTTACCACCGTAGTCCCAACTAATTCTACAAAGGAAGCTCGGCTGTGCTCAAACAGAACGCATCCAAGATGCTAAGAGACAAAACGGGTCAGTGTACAAGTATTCTAGTATGAATACAAGATTTGACACCCACGTGTCCACCAAACACAAACAAAAGTACATTTAATTCTTGTTACGGGACAAGACATTTAGTTCCACCCGCACCAAGATGAAGGGTAGTTTCTCGAGATACAGTGGCATTTAGTTTCTTACCCGTACACAACTAAATATAAATTGAGTATAAAATAATCAAAATAAACATAAAAATTATGGTGGGTCAACCCTGCATAAAAAGTTAGTAAGATTCACCATTTTGCAAAAAAATAAAGTTAGTATAATTTAATCACAAGTAAATTGCTGGAGAAGTATAAAAACGTACTATTTCATGCTTAAATCATTCGAATTGACCACAACTTAAAGAACAAAAGTTGTACGGAATCAAATTTCCTAAAAGGTAGTGTGCACCAATTTAGTAGAAACTAAACAGGTTGAGAGAAAAACTTAATAGAATAACCTAGACAAAATTCGATTGAAAAATCTGAAACTGAAAACGAAAAGAAACTGTCCTAAGATGATTTTTTCCGAAAAAGTTCAAAATACGAATAGTGTTCAGAAAAATGTTTTACTTCAATTTACGTGAAATCAATAAAAATGAGCTCATTTCGAGAGTTAAAATAGTATCTAAAATCTACATTGCTAAAATGAATAAAAACTATTGTAACCAAGATCATCTGATTACAAGTTCTAATCGATCTTTTTAGTACAAAGTTAAAATACAAAAGTTGTCTAGAATTACATATACATGCCTCTGCCCAAGTTTCATAATTCATCAAGGTCGTTTACTATTTTTCGAGATAAACAAATCAAAGCAATTCAAACTGTACTAATAAGTTTATATTTGATTCTTTGTACCATAACTCCACCACTTCGGCCCTTCACTTTCGGCCTACACATATATCCCATGTGCCTCCTGTATACCTAACACTGCTCTGAAGCCAAACTTGCATGAGATATCATGCTGAGTTTGACCCACACTCCCCGGATGGTTAGCATATACTTACGCGCGTAAATCAAAGCACTCGTCTACTCCTGAGAACGAGGCAACATTATATATATACACAATCTCTCATCTACTCATGAGAACAAATATAACAATGCTAAGCCCAAGGCATTCAAATAAATATGATAATCCTCACCAACAATCCATGGAGTGATGGTGGAGTGTAAGGAATTTATCTATGGGTTCCTAGTTTATTTTAATTTCATATATCCATGAGTGTGATTACATCCATAAAATAAATACATATAAAAACCCTAAACTTTGCATAAACAACTAATCAAAATAAATAAAATCAATTCATCATCTTCATATAAATACAATATCAAACCAATATCAAATAAATAAAAATAAATAAAAACAACGAATTAAACATAAATCAATGGAAATGGGTTTTGCACTCACAATTATTTTTTGAAGAAGAAAGAAATACTGGAAGAATTTATGAAGCCACCAAAACAAAATCCTAACCCTTTCTTTCTCTCCTTTTCTCTTTCTCCCCGCTGTCTCTCTTTTATTTCCTTTTTCTTTTCTCTCTGTGGCTACTTATCTCTCTCTCTCTCTCTCTCTCTCTCTCTCTCAGTCACTCACTCGGCTGCTGCTTTGAAAATTCTCCACACCTTTATGATTATAACAACCTAAGTTTAATATATAATAACCTAATAACATTATAATTTATTTTATAATATAAATACAACATATATAAATATAAATATCCTATACAAGATCAATGTATATATAACATCCTTTATATATATATATCAAATATAAATATATATAAATATTCAATTTAATTATATATAATAGATAAGATATTAAATTAATTAAATGTCACATTAAATTCTCATGTAGCCACGCAATTAATAAAGTCCAAAAATAAAATAAGGTAATAATAACAATAATAAATAACAACTTAAGAAAATTAGGGTCGCTACAAGTCTTCATTGGCTTGAGAGACAACCAAGTTTGAATCCCCAATCACATCAAACCCTTATTACCCCTAGTTCTAGGGCTGCTACTAGTTCGACAATGCACGCCTCATACTCTGCTTGGTTATTGGATACCCTTCGAAAGTTGAAGGGATACGAGATGGCGCTATGAGCAATACGCCTATCCCATAGCCAAATTGATTGGATGCTCCAGCAAAGCACAACTTCCAAGTGTTTTTTTCCATCTGCATAACCTCCTTATCTGGGAATAAATATTCCATATTTTATTCTTCTTCAATTGGGTGATCAGCCAAAAATTTTGCTATAGCCCTACCTTTAACAGATTTTCGAGCGACATACTTGAGGTCAAATTCAGAAAGCAAAAGCAACCAACGAACTAGCCTACCAATAAGCACTGATTTCTTAAAGAGATATTTGATGGGGTTTAATCTTGAAACCAAAATTGCCAAGTGAGCTAATGATGTAGGCCGAAGGATACCACATTGAGGCCGCTTAATTACATTTATAGTCTTTGAATTTTGTTTATTTTGTGGAGACAATGTGTTTTGTGCACTTGTACAGATTTGGCAGGCAACACGCAAATTCAAGAAAAAAAGTGACACAAAAGCAGATTCTCCGTGTGAGTAGTGAAAATTCCTGGCCTACCACCTCACCGCACGTGAGGCCAGGCTCCATCGCACGTGCGGCCCACCACCGTTCGAGGGGAAAGTAGGGGCACTCGAGTTGCCCACCTAGGGTTGCGTGTGCGGAAATTTGATGGGTTGTTTGAACGTGATAATTTTCTTGATCAATGCTTTGAACTTATAGTTGGGAAGTATTATTTAGTTCAAACTGTAACATAATTGATATTCAAATTGAAACCTTATTTATGTAATTAGTGGTGAATTCATTACCCTAGGTTTTTTCCAAAATCAGTAACTTCATCTTTACTTATAATTGCTAATTTATTCGCTTTCTTTAATTTAATTATCATTAGCTTATGAACAACCATCTCTTTCATCAAAATTAATTTAGGAATTTAACACCTAAATTAGTTTAATTTACCGTTTGTCCCTATGGATCGAGACACGAACTTATCATTATTCTAAGGAATTTGGTACAATTTAGTGTTTTTTTTGGTGTGTAAAACAACCCATTAAATTTTGGCATTGTTGCCGGGGACTTTTGGCTAAATTAATTAAATTAAAGTTATATTCTTATTTTAATTTTTAGTTTAGGATTTTATGGTTTTGTGTTGCTAAGTGTGTAAAGTTTTTGCAAGTGGAGCTATCACCAAAGTGTTAACGGAGCGCAATTGTAGACACCCCATTTTTGACCATCCTCAAGACTTGGACGTCATTGTTTGAACACCTGATGATTGTGCTTGCTCGTGTTCATTTTGAGTCCCTAAAGGTCTCGGCCGAGCACCTTGCCTTGGAGCCTCTAATCTTGTTTGTTTTGTGCTTGGTTGTGGACCAAGAGCTTGTTGCTTCACTTCTGGAGGAGAGGGTGGCCTGTTGGCCATCCCCCTAGCCTGCCAGCCATGACTTGTGCCTGTCGGCCACCAGTGGTGGCCGGTCGGCCACTGATGATGGTCGACGACCATTTTTCTCCTTTTTCAGATATTTATTTGCCAGCTGTTGTTCATTGATGCTCATCTCCACACACATGTATGGAGGGATGAATACAAGCCTTTAGCTTGATTTTCTATATATAGGGGGTTCTCTCGCCCATTTTGGAGGGTTACATAATTTTCAGTAAATTTCTCCCTCTCTCTCTCTCTAGAATTCTCTCTCTCTCTCTCTCTCATCTTGTTTTGTGCCTTATAGTTGATTTTCTCTACACTTTTCCACAAAGACCCTTAACCAAACATCCTCATCTTGGAGCTAAGGTTCTTTGAGGCTTAGTTTGAGCTCCTAAGGGTGGTTTTAGCTCAGAATTGTGACTGTTTTGTGTTGTGCTTCAAGAGGTACATTGCTTACCTTGTAAGCTTAGTTTTAATCACTTTCTTGGCTATCCTTTTATACTGTTTTGGGCCTAGTTTTCAACTACAAAAAAACTCTGATTTTGAAGCTTAATATGGTGGTTTAAAGCCATTTTGTGCTAAAGGGTTGTTTACCCTTCTTGTTGCTTAATTGTGAAGCTTTTTGTACCATCTTTTAGCATCTTAAAATCAAAATTTTTTGGCTTTTAAACCACTGAAATTCAGGGTTATTTCAGTGGTGGAAAGCATGTTTTGAAGTCCAAAAATAGAGGGGTTAGCCACCCCTCCTTGTGTCTCATTTGCATGCCTAGTTAGCATCCTATCGTAGCATGTTTTTGTGGTTTAACTTAGTTTAATTCAAGCATGTTTTAGCTACTAGTTTGACTAGCTTGAGCTCTGTTTTGGGCTATGTTGGTCATATGAGCTTTGTTTTGCATAGTTGTAGTGTAAATAGCTTCACTAGCTTGGCATTCTAGCCCTTTAAACTTGATTTGCATGAGATGGTTGCATGTTGAAGTGTCTTTTTACATGTAATTTCAGTGTTTATAGCTCTGTCACATGCTCATTTGCTTCACTCTTTCATTGCTTTTTAGAGTTGCTCTTGAGTCTTGTTTGAAAGCTAACATGTGAGCATGTTTTTCTAGCCTTTTGTGCCTTAACCTCAGCAAGTTTTAGCCATTGTTTTGGCATATTTTAACTCTGTTCTGAGCTAGTTTGGTCAGTTGAGGCTTGTATTGCATGGCTATAGTGTAATGGTCTTCACTAGCTTAATGAGTTAGGCTCTTAAACATGACTTGCATGTGTTGCTTGCATGATTTGATGTCATTTTGCATGCCAAGTTAGCACTGAAATATTTACAACGTCTTTCTATTCTTCACTCTTTACTTTGTTTTGAAAGTGGCTTTGAGCCTCTTGTTGGCTTGAGTGTGGATTTGAGACTCTCATGCCTAATGGTTTAATTCATTCGGGAGTTCATTACCAATAGCATGAGGCCTCTTTCATGCTCAAGGTACTTGTGGCTTAAGCCATCTTTCCATTAGAGGAGTCTCATCTTTTGGACTTAATCGGTTAAAGAATGGATCGGTAATTAAAATGAGTAAATAAAACATGACAAGTAAAACTTGAGCAAGTTAAGCATGTTGTGTTGAATTGCATGTGTTTGGATCAGACGTTAATCCAAACACAAGGAAAATGGGACGCTTTATACTCAAAGTGATGAAACGTGTCATTTTTCTTGGTCACCATCACCCTTGATCAGGCATGATAGGGTGGTGGTTGTTTTGGTCTTGTTTATGCATTCATTGACCTTGTACAAGCTTGGTTCTCTAGCCATCATGCATTGAGAATGCTTAGTTGGTGGCTTGAGAGCCAAGAGCTACACTCCTTTGAGCTTGAGAGATGATAAGGAGGATAGCAGTACATATATTTCTTAAAAATGCATTGCTTTGCCTCTGTTTGCTCTCTGTTATAGTAAAAAAGAAGTTCAGAAAAGGGGGTGGCCGACCGGCCACTTGAAGTAGCCGACCGGCCACTTGAGCTGGCCGACCAACCAGTTGTTGTGGCCGACAACCACCTTTCGTAGCCGACCGGCAACCGGTGAATTTTGCGCAAATGTCTTCCTATGTTGGAGCAGAGGCAATCTGGAAGTTGGTACAATTTTTGGTGATCAAATGAGTGCAAACAGAGGCATCCGATGGCAAGGCAATGGCATTTTCGGATGGAGCAACCAAGCATGCATGCATCCCTCGCCCTCGAGGCCATTTAATTACTTTAGTTAGTTAGCGTAGCTAATTATTCAATTCAAGTGTTGTAATTAATAAGTTCAATTTGGTTTGTAATATTTTAGCTAGCTTAGAATAGTTAGTTAATTTGTCTCAATTGTTGTAATAATTAGTTAACTAGAATAGTTAATTAGTTTTGTGTTGTAATAGTTACCTTCATTAGTGTAGCTAGCAAGCTTATTCATTCGGACCCTCCTTTGAGAGGGCGCAAGGTTGTAATAAGTGTGCGTGTGTGTGCATGTTTTCCAACCCCACGTCTTTCTCCCTTTTGTTTAACCGCTTTCGATGGTTAGATTAGGGACATTTTCAATTAGCATACCTTATGCTCGCATGTTTGCATCCATTCATTTGTCTTGCATGCACCGAGGCTCGGTGCATCATACAAACTGCATCGCAAATTCAATACTTATTTGAATACGTGTTTCAAAGCATGCTATCAAATTGTATCATATGCCATCTTAGTAGCCGAGCCTATTAATTTCATGTTGCATGTGTTGCATTAGGCATCTTAACATGGTTAGGATCATGCATTGTTTCTAACTAGCTTTTGTTTTGGCTTGGAGTAGTCGGTAAGCCTTTACGCTTTAGCATATTGCATGAGATATGCATGTTTCCATGATAGCATGCTTGCCATGAGGCTATTTGCTTAAGTGATTAACTGCATGAATGCTTGTGGATGAAGGCTTTGTTGTTTGAATTGGAACAATTCAACGAATGAATGTTTTAAGCCCACTTTGTAAAGTGGCAAATCATGTTTTAAGCCCATCATATTTGATGGAAAATCCACGTTTTAGCCCACTTGAGGGTGGCAAATTCAAACCATTTTCGAAAGCAAACACGAGTTGAATTCGTTCCAAGTCTTGCGACTTAGTCTATACTTGCTTGTGCGCGTCACATAGTAAAGTTAGCTAATAACCGAAATAAGAACACATGAGGTTTCTAAAAAAAAATATCATGATAGTCGAGCCCGATCTTTGATCGGGCAAGCGGGGTGCTCATTTCAGGACCTTCCCCTCTCATACCCAAGTTCCTGAGCCGAGGCAACTTTGGTGGTGATGGACACGTGGCCTTTGGCACGAGTCAGGGTTTCCTAAATTTCTCAAAAACAAAATATTTAGGTGATGACTCTATAATCTGGCAAAGGAATCCAATTTTGGCATTATTTGATCTAAAATCAATTTTCCAAAATGATTTGTCGGATTGGACTCTTTGGTGTTTATCAGTTTCACAATGCACTTTGTGAGATTAGATTTAGAACCGTAACAGGAGTCCGAACTGTTGGACCAATTTGAGTTCTCCGAAAGGGGGTGCGAAGAAAGTCGAGCTACAGCAATCGAGCTTTAAAAACAAACCGCAGCACTAAAGTGTGTAAAAAAATTATATATATAAAAAAATACTCGCAAGCAAAGCACCAAAGTGCTAAACATAGAGAGCTCAAGTGGAGATTAGAGACAACAATTTACACGTCAAGCACCTGCAAGATGAGTAAAGCGTTTTCGTTAAACCGTTGTGAGTATTTTCCCCTTTGGTATTTTGCTTCCATAACTTAGTGCACAAGAGTCGGAATTTAGTGTGTTTGTGTGAGTGGTGTATGCACTGGTGCATTCTTGTCGCCCTGAATTGTGAAATTTAGACCTTGAACTAGAAAGGACTCGTAGGAACCTTAGAGCCTCTTCCCCGTGTTTCTAGACTTGAATATCCATATCCATACTTCGAACCATTAGGGATGGTGAACCTGAATGTCCCAAATGGGCCCAGCCGGACCCTTAAGGATTACTTCACACCCACTGCATATACGTCACCATCATGCACTCAGTTACCCGAGACCACCACTGCTTATTATGAGATTAAGTCCAGCACTATCCAAATGCTCCCATCATTCCATGGACTAGCTCATGATAACCCTTACAAACATCTGCATGAATTTCAGGAAATTTGCTCCACAGTGAGGATCCAAAATTTCACCAATAAGTATTTAATGTTGCAACTATTCCCATTTTTACTGAAGGACGAAGCCAAACACTGGTTGAACTCTTACCTGCTAATTCTGCCACAACATGGGACCAATTACAACAGAAGTTTTTGAAGAAGTATTTTCCCATTGGTAAGACCAACCAACCCAGGTGAGCCATCACCAATTTTGCTCAAATTGATGGTGAGCAATTTCATGAAACATGGGAAAGACTTTGTGACCTTCTCCAACAATGCCCCCACCACCAAGTGCTTGATTGGCAACTTGTTCAGACCTTTTACTATGACTTAACTGAGCATCGCCGCCAAATGGTGGATTCTTCTTTTGGTGGGATATTCATGTCGAAAAATGACGCCGAGGCACAGTAATTATTTGAAAACCTAAGTGATAATTCCCTTCACCATGCCTTCGCAGTCCGGCAAGTTCGGCAACCTATAGTTGAAGCCTCGAAAAGAGGGGGTATTTATGAGGTAGGGCCAAACCTAAAGTTAGCCTAACAAGTATAGGCATTGTCCTGCAAAATGGACCAATTATTAGCTTCGGGACATTCCCTTACACAGCAAGTTCAGCCTCAATTTCATGAGACATGTGCCATCTGTGCGAGCCCTTGCTCATGACTTGAGTGAGTGCCCTTCGGCATCACCATTTTCGAAATTAGTCCAAGAGCATATAAATGCAGCTCAAGGATTCTCTAAACTGTATAACGACCCATATTCCAACACATATAACCAGGGATGGAGAAATCACCCTAATTTTTCATGGAGACCTCATTCACAAGGCACTTCTTACAACCCTCCACCACCAAGGTAGAATTTTAATAATTTTGCCAACCAATCTTCCTACCAACCACCACAACCTTACTAGCAACCACAACCCCCGCCTGTTCCTCAAGGCAACTCGGCTTTTAAGGCTCAAGTGTTGGAAGTTCTCTCAAAACTTAAGGGGCTAACACCAGTAGTTGACTCCTATACTCACTCCATTGCCAAGCTAGAGGCCCAATTAGGTCAATTTGCTAATAACATGAATAGAAGAGATGAGGAAAAATTACTGAGTCAGACTGTGGCCAACCCTAAGGGTCAATATGGGGCAGAGGGGTCGAGTGGGAATGGAAAGCGCCATGAACAGGTGCAAGCGGTGATTACTTTGAGGAGTGGAAGGGAGTTAGAGCCTCGACCAGTTGCGTTTGATGCAACTAGGGCTAAGAAAGGTAACCTCGATGGTAAACCAAATGAGAGCAAGGGTGAGGGAGAAACACATAAGGGAGATGACTTAGTCCCTAGTACTTCACATGAGTCTAAGGCACCATATGTGCCTAAGGCACCCTTTCCCTAATGCCTTGATACATCGTCCCCTTTTAATAAGAAGGTGGCATCCATGGAAGCGATGATGGAGGTTTTTAAACAAGTTAAAATCAACCTCTCCCTGTTGGAGGCGATTAAGCAAGTACCCTCCTGTGCCAAATTTTTGAAGGACCTTTGTTTGAAAAAGTGTAAATCTAGGACACACATGTCCCAAAAGGTCATACTCACGGAGCAAGTAAGCTCCATCTTATTGAGTGACACACCCCCTAAGTTTAAAGACTCGGGGGCCCCAACCATTGCATGCATTATAGGGGACCATTTCATTGATGGGGCCTTGTTAGATTTAGGGGCTAATGTTAATTTATTGCCGTACTCTGTGTATGAGGAATTCGAGCTTGGCGAGTTGAAGCCCACTACTGTCACGCTCTAGTTGGGTGACTGGTCCCTCAAAGTGCCATATGGCATTATTGAGGATGTCCTAGTAAAGGTCGATAGGTTTTATTTTCCTGTTGATTTTTTGATTTTAGATATGGAACTGGTAGCCAGCTCTAGGAAACAAATCCCGGTGATCTTAGGTCGACCTTTCTTGGCTATGGCTAATGCATGTATTAATTGTCATATTGGGGTTATGGATGTTTCACTTGGGGATATGCAAGTGAAACTCAATGTTTTCCAAGCATCCCAACAACCCCATGAAAGAGAGGAGTGTTTATTTGTGGATGCTGTGGGCAAAATAGTAGAGGAGGCTTTACCTTTCATTCTTGTAGAGGACCCTTTAGAGGTTTGTTTAGATCATTTTGGGTTTGGGGATTTTGATATTGATAGGTCAGTTGAGGAAGTGAATGCATTACTTGATTCTTCTCCTACACTAGATTTTCCTTCGTGGAAAGCCCAGTTTTAGTCCATTCCTCCTCTGTCTAGAGAGCGCACCATACCATCCTGAGTCACACCATCTAGATTGGAGTTGAAGCCACTCCTGACCACACTAAAGTATGCCTTTTTAGGACCTCAGGATACTTTGCTAGCCATCATTGCATCTAACTTAACCGCAGAGCAGGAGAGTCAGTTAATGAGTGTTCTCGTGGCACATTGGAGTGCTATAAGTTGGTTGGTGGCCGATTTGAGAGGGATAGATCCCTCTGTGTGCATGCATGATATACACTTAGAGAAGGACACCAAACTTTCTCGTGAAATGCAATGGAGGCTTAATCTTAACATGAAAGAGGTAGTAAAAAAGGAGATGTTGAAGTTGTTGGATGCGGGTATTATATACCCCATCTCAGATAGCAAGTGGGTGAGCCCTATACAAGAGGTGCCTATGAAATCAGGCATCACTGTTGTTGAGAATAAACAAGGAGAGTTAGTCCCCACATGAACCACCATCGGGTGGCAAGTGTGCATTGATTATCGTAGGCTTAATTCCATGACTAGAAAGGATCACTTTCCCGTACCTTTTATTGATCAGATCCTAGAGCGGTTAGTAGGGTAGAGCTACTATTATTTCCTTGATGGCTATTCTGGTTATAATCAAGTTCCTGTGTATCCTGATGACAAGGAAAAGACCACCTTCACATGTCCTTTTGGCACTTTTGCCTATCATTTAATGCCCTTTGGGCTTTCCAATGCACTAAAGACCTTTCAACGGTGCATGATGGCTATCTTCTCTGACATGGTGGAGAAATTCTTAGAGGTCTTCATGGATGACTTCTCCGTGTTTGGGCCGTCTTTTGAGGAATGTCTCCAAAACTTAACTAAAGTCCTTAATCTTTGGTTTTCCCCCACCTACTTCCGTGCGCCAAGGGCGGTCATTCATAGGGCATACGGGTTTTTACCATCGATTTATCAAAGATTTTAGTAAGATCTCACACCCCTTGTGCACTCTATTGGCCAAGGATTCCCCGTTTGTCTTTGACAAAGCATGTTTGGTGGCATTTGAAACACTCCAAGTTGCACTTTCTACTACCCCATCATGCAATCTCCTGAGTGGTCCCTTCCTTTTGAGATTCTGTGTGATGTATCTAATTATGCCCTTGGTGCTGTCTTGGGCGAAAAGGTGAATAAAGTGCCCCATGTAATATACTATGCTAGTCGTACTCTTTCTGATGCTCAATTAAACTGCACTACCACTGAGAAAGAGTTACTAGTTGTTGTCTTTGCACTTGATAAGTTCCGGTCCTACCTCCTAGGGTCTAAAGTCATTGTGTTCACTGACCACGCCGCTTTATGGTACTTATTGTCCAAACAAGAGACCAAACCTAGGTTGATTAGGTGGATTCTACTCCTTCAGGAGTTTGACCTAGAAATTTAGGACAATAAGGGATCTGAGAATGTCATTGTGGATCATCTATCCCGAATCCTTATTGAGCACACGAGTGATTCCTTAGCCTTGCACGACTCGTTTTCGGATGAGCAACTTTTTGCGGTGTCACAAGTGATCCTCTCGTGGTTTGCTCACATTATGAATTACTTGGCGGTTGGGCAAATTCCTAAAACTTGGTCTAAGCAAGACAAAGACCGATTTTTCTCACAAGTCAAGCACTATTTTTGGGAAGGCCCAGAATTGTTCAAGTATTGTTTGGATCAAGTGATTTGGCGTTGTGTGCCTGAGATTGAAACTCGTAGCATTCTCACATTTTGTCACTCTCATGCATGTAGTGGCCATTTCAGTGGACAGAAAACGGCCGCCAAGGTTTTTCAATGTGGGTTCTACTGGCCCTCTATCTTCAAAGATGCCCATAACATCTGTAGAGCTTGTGTGCATTATTAACAAATAGGCTCTATGTCACGATGAGATATGATGCTAATGACCCCTATTTTGATTGTTAAGATTTTTGATGTTTGGGGCATCGACTTCATGGGTCCCTTTCCACCATCTTTTGGATTTGAATACATTTTGGTGGCTGTGGACAATGTCTCCAAGTGGGTTGAGGTAGTGGCCACCAGAACGGATGACCACAAAGTTGTGGTTAAATTCCTCCACGAAACCATTTTCTATCATTTTGGATTCCCACGTGCTACAATTAGTGACGGTAGCAAACATCTTTGCAACCAATTCTTCAAGGCATTGGTGCACAAATACATGATCACTCACATAGTTGGCACTCCTTATCACCCCTAGACTAGTGGTCAAGTATAGGTTTTTAATAGGGAAGTCAAACATATCCTCGATAAAACTGTGAGGCTCGATAGGAAATATTGGTCCACTAGGTTCATTGATGCACTTTGGGCCTATCGCACTACATATAAAACACCCATCGAGATGTCTCTATATAGGATTATGTTTGGGAAAGCATGCCATCTCTCTGTTGAGTTAGAACACGGGCTTTGTGAGCGATGAAGAAATTCAATTTTGAGATGGCCAAAGCCGGTGACCATTAAAAACTCCAACTTTATGAGTTAGAGGAGCTCCGTAATGATGCTTATGAGAGCTCCAAAATTTATAAGGCTAGGACTAATGCATTTCATGATAAACACATTTCTCATAAGGATTTCGAGCCTCACCAAAAAGTGTGGTTGTTCAATGCCAAATCGCAGTTGTTTTCGGGGTGAACTCCGGTCTCAGTCGGATGGCCTATATGAGGTTAGCGAAGTATTTCCGCATGGGACAGGTAAGATTAAAAATCCACATAATGGTATGACCTTCAAGGTAAATGCCCAAAGATTGAAACATTATGTGGTACTGAGAGAGGGGAGATGACTGAGGTTGTCCACTTGACGAACCCAATATATCTTACATCGTAATTGTTTTATGTCTAGGAGACTTTAAATACACCAAAAGGTGTAATTCCTTTGGTGTTAGCCGTGCCCGAATGGCATCTGACGGTCTGGTATAGCCATCTGTGTTTGTAGTGAGTTCCTAGAAGACCAACTGAGACAGTGGAAACTACAATTCGAATGGCAAAGCCTAGAATGCAAAGGTTTGGAATTTCCAAGACTAAAGTCTGGTTTAAATACCCAGGGGTGTGGAGATTTTTTCAAAACCACCCCAGCTTGAACTCTGTATGGCAGCCCCATAGGTCAAGTTAGCTTTATGTGTCTTGATTCTGGATACTGAATCAACCTAGTCTATCACCCTGTTGGAGAATATGGAAAGTTACAAACATTGTTAGGGAGAAAAGTAGTACTCGTGATTTTCTCTTGAAGATTACACCTTTATTGAGCTTTTAAATGTTTTCAAAGTGTTATTCTTATTTTGAATGTGAAAAATAAATGTACAAGTTGGGCTGGGGGGGATTGAATGGTTGTAGCTGTGTTAAAAATAAATAAATAAATATAAAATAAGCAGACCGCACGTGTGGCCCAAATGGGTGCATGAGCGGAAAGTCCAAAATTTTGGTGCCCAAGCGGAGGGCCCAAGCGCACGAGCAGCCCAACTCGAAACCATTCTGCTTGACCACCACTAGAGCAGCCCAATATTCACCATACAAGCGGCCCACATTGGTGCCAAGTGGTCCATCCAAAGAAAAATATAAAAAAATTACTGGGGTGCACGAGCAGAGGCCCAGACAGCACGAGCGGCCCAGGGCCCAAACCATTCTGCTTCACAACTGCTAGAGTGGCCTAACTTTGCCGTTGGTACAGCTCATAATTCACTGAACGTGCGGCCCACATGGGCTCATGAGTGGTCTATTAAAAAAAAATAAAAATAGTGCTGATTTATTTATTTATGTATTTTTATTTACTTATTTTATTTCTCTTTCTTCAAAAAAATAAAAAAATAAAAAAATTTGTGCAGATTTTATTTATTTATTTTTATTTACTTATTTTATTTCTCTTAACTCCACCAGGGTTGTTAACAACACCGCTAGTTGCAAGCCCGGGTAAAGGAAGAGGGGTTGTGTGTTAGGTAGCAGATAACCAATGCGTAAAAAAATTGCTCGTATCCCTTATGACAATGAATCCTAATTTGAATCGATTAAAGGCTAGGTCATTCCCCTCAAGTGACGCGTTATGCCTGCCTCTGGGTGTTTTAAAAAGTGAGCAAGGTGTGCTGCATCGATGCCTGGGTGTAGTGAAAAATGGGCAAAGGTTCTCGCGTTTTCCTGGACATGTACGGGTAAAAAAGCTAGTCCAAGACTATAGGTTTAGGGTAGCCACTTGAAATATAGAAACTTTAACTGGTAAGATGATGGAATTGTTAAATGTTATGATTAGGAGTAGAGTTAGTATAGTATGCGTTCAAAAAACTAAGTGAACGGATGAGAAAGCTAGGGAAATTGAGGATGCCAATTTTAAACTGTATTACAGTGGTAAGGATAGACACAAATGGGGTAGGAATCATAGTTGCCAAGAATCTTATGGAAAATGTAGTGGCGGTCATTAGGAAAGAGTGTAGGATTATGTTAGTTAAACTAGTTATTGGAGGGAATATAGTGAACGTTATTAGTGCATACGCCCCTCAAGTAGGATTAGTTGATTAGACTAAGAGGGATTTTTGGGAGTGAATGGATGATATCTTATAGGAGATACATGTAGGAGATAACCTAGTTGTAGGTGGAGATTTCAATGGCCATGTAGGCATAGATAAACAAGGCTATGAAAGGGTGCATGGTGGATACGATTTTGGTGATAGAAATGAGGCTAGAGAGAATATCTTAAATTTTGCGTTGGCTTCTAACTTGGTGGTGGCCAATACTATGTATAAGAAGAGGGGAGAGCATTTGATAACCTTTAAGAGAGGGTCAGTTAAGAGCCAAATAGATTACTTTTAGTGAGAAAAGTGGAACGCCTAAAATGCAGTGATTGTAAGGCGATTCCTATAGAGAGTATAGCCTCTCAACATAGGATTTTGGTACTAGATTTAAGTTTTAAAGGGAAATACCAAGCTAGGAAGGATGGTGGGCGTCGTAGGATGAGATGGTGGGACCTTAAAGAGAATAAACTAGAAATATTTAAGAGTAGAATGGATAAGGAAGGTACTTGGGACTTGGAAGATGATGCTAACACTATGTGGAAATCGATGGCCAGTTGTATGAGGAGAATCGAAAGGAATGGGACCCAACTCTAGGGAAACTTGGTGGTGGAGGGAAGAGGTTCAAGTGGTAGTTAAGGAAAAAAAAAAGTGTTTTAAAAAGTGGCAGAATGATAGAACAGAGGAAAATCTTAGGAGCTATAGATTGGATAATAAGGAGGTCAAGAAAGTAGTGAGAGAGGCTAAGTTGAAAGCTTATCATGACCCATATACTAGACTAGATAGCAAGGAGGGAGAGAAGAGGGTATACAAACTTGCTAAGATATGAGAGAGGAAAACAAGAGATTATAATCAAGTTAAGTGCATCAAGAGTGAGGATTCTAAGGTATTGGTAAAGGATGAAGATATTAAGGAGAGATGGAAGAACTATTTTGAGAAAATATTAAATGAGGAACATGGAGGTACATCAATAGGGGAAGAAATAGCCAGTAATACGATAAACCAAGACTATAGGTTCTATTGTAGGATGAGGAACTTTGAAGTGGAGCTTGCACTTAAGAAGATGAAATCAAATAACACTTTAGGACCTGATGATATCCCTATTGAAGCTTGGAAGTGTTTCGGTAAAAAAGGGGTTGCTTGGTTGACTAGGTTGTTTAGCAAAATTTTGTTGACTAGGAACATGCCAGATAAGTGAAGGAAGAGTATTTTAGTGTCAATCTATAAGAATAAAAGAGATGTCTAGAATTGCAACAACTATAGAAGAATCAAGCTAGTGTGTCATATAATGAAAGTGTGGGAGAGAGTGATGGACCATTGATTGTGAGATATAATAGAGGTGTCAGATAATCAATTTGGGTTTATGCCTCACAAGTTAACAGTGGAAGTGATCTATCTTTTGAGGAAAGTAATATAAAAGTATAGAGAAAAGAAAAGAGACATTCATATGGTGTTTATCAATCTTGAGAAAGCATATGATAGAGTGTCTCGATATAATATGGTGGGTGTTAGAGAAGAAAGAGGTGACAAAAGGTTACATTGATATGAGGGAGATGTATAAAGGGGCAGTGACCACTATTAGATTGCCTGCTGGAGAGACAAACAAATTTCCTATCACTATAGGGTTACACCAAGAATCTACCTTAAGTCCTTATCTTTTTGCTTTAGTTATGGATAAGTTGACGAGAAATATTTAGGATTACGTTCCATGGTGTATAATGCAGATGATATCGTGTTAGTGGATGAGGCTAGAGAAGGAGTTAACACAAAGTTGGAGATTTGGAGAAAATCACTTGAATCTAAAGGATTCTAGATAAGCAGAATTAAGACAGAGCACATGGAGTGTAAATTTAGTAACAATAACAATGAAAGCAGAGGAGACGTAAATATTGAGAACCAAGAGCTGCCTAAGAGAGAACATTTTCGTTATTTAGGGTCTATTATTACAACGACGGGGAAGATTGATGCAAATGTGGCCCATAGGATTAAGGCAGGATAGCTTAAGTGGAGAAGTGCGTCTGGGGTATTGTGCAATAAACAAATACCCACTAGACTAAAGGGTAAGTTCTATAGAATGACTATTAGACCAGCAATGTTGTATGGGACGGAGTGTTGGGCAACCAAGAAATAACATGTAGATAAGATGAGTGTTGCTGAGATGAGGATACTATAGTGAATGTATGGCAAGACTAGACAAGACAAAGTTAGGAATGAGTGTATTCGAGAATGGGTAGGAGTAGCACTGATAGAAGATAAGTTGAGAGAGAATCGATTGAGATGGTTTGGTCATATTCAATGGAGACCAACAAAGGCAGTAGTGAAGAGATGCGATGCAGTGATAGTAGATGGAAGTGTTAGGGGACCAAGTAGGCCTAGATTAATATTGGCTAGCATTGTAAATAAAGATATGGATCTACTTAATTTGACTAAAGAAATGACCTTTGATAAAGCTGCGTGGAGAAGAATGATTCATGTAGCCGACCTCATTTGATGGGACTTAAGGCTTGGTTTGGTTTGATTTGGTTTGGTTTACTTATTTTATTTCTCTTCCAATATATATATTGATTTCTTTAAGCCAAATCCTAGCCCTCTTTGCCTATCTTTTTCTCAGCACACTCTGTAGACACCCCATTTTTTATTGACCTTAAGACTCAGACGTCATCGATTGAGCACTCGGTGATAGTGCATGTTGTGCTCGTTTCGAGTTTCCGGAGTTTTCGGCTAAGTGCCTTACCTTCGGGCCTCTGAACTCTTTGTGCTTTGGCTCGATTTGTGGACCAAGCCTTGTTTTCTCTTCCCTAGAGGAAGGGAGAGGTCTTGTAGATCACTTTTTTGTGGTCGTAGACCACTTTTCTCGCTTGGAGACTAGTTTCTAGTTTTTGGAGCCTTCGGCCATGCGCCTTGTCTCGGGAACGCTTAACGTTCTCCGTTTGGCTTGGTTTTTGAACCATGCCTTGTTGCCTCTGCCTAGAGGGATACTGTGGTCTGGGAGACCACTTTTTGTGGTCGTAGACCACTTTTCCCTCGTGGACCACTTTTGGTGCCCGTAGACTAGTTTTCAGGGCTTCCGGCTGCGCGCCTTGCCTCCCGAACTCTCGTCTTGCATCCTTTTTGGTTTGTTTTTGGTACAAACCTTGTTTTCCTTGCTTGGAGGGTGGAATGAGGGTGGGAGATCAGTTCTTCCCCTTGGAGACCACTTTTCCTGCCTGCTAGCCAGCTTTCTGGTCGGCTAACTGGTTTTCTTGGTCATTGGACCACCAAAAGTGGTCGGCCACCACACCACTAGCTTGCTTTTAGTGTGCAAACCACCTCTCCCCCATGACCAACCACTTGTCTTCCTGGCAGACCACTTGTGGTGGTCGGCCGACCACTACAAGTAGCTGGCCGACCACTTCAAGTGGTCAGCAGCTTTCCAGCACCTTTTTGGAGATCTTTTCTTGCCAGCCATGACAGTTGGAAGGCACAGAAGTCATCCTCTATACACGTGTATGGAGGGATGGCTTAGAGCCTCAAGTGTGTTCAACAAGCTTCTTGCTTGATTTTCTATAAGAGGGAGGCCCTCCCTCCCTTCTCCAGGTTCAAAAAAGTTGGCTTGAGCTATAGATACACATATATCTCTATATCTCTCTCTTTGTCTCATTTTTGTGCTTGAAAGTGCATTTTCATCATACTATTGCACACAAACACACACTCAAACACCACCCTTTTGTTGCTGAGGTACCTTGAGGTTGGTTTTGGAGTTTTTGGACTGGTTTTGATCCAAAATAGCTGCTGGAGTTGTTGCTCTAAAGTTGTTCTGCAAGGGTGAGCTTCTAACCTCTTAATCCCTTATTTTTTATTCAGCTTTTGGCTCTACTTGCATGTTGTTTTAGGCCTAACTTTCTACTGTAAAAAGTTCTGATTTTGCATGCTTGTAATGTTTGTTTAAAGTCTCTTTTGTGTTGGGGGTGGTCTACCCCCTCTTGTGCCTTGTTTGGCTTTGTTTTACACCATCACTTTAGGCCCTTGAGATCGCTTTCTCTTGGCCTTTTAACCACTGAAATCCAGTGGATTTTCAGTGGTAAAACTTGTGTTTTGAGGTCCTAAATAGGAGAGGGTCCCCTCTCCTTGTGTCTTGTATGCTTGCTTCATTTGCCTCATGTTTGAGCATGTTTATTAAGCTTATGTTGACTCCATCTTAGCATGTATTTGGGGTTATTTTGACATGGCATACCACTATTTTGACTTCGTTTGGTCACCCCTTGCATGTTTTATACACTTGTAGTGTAAATTTTGCAAACTAGCTTTGTGTGCCTCATGAAGTAGCATGTCTTTCTAGCTTGTTTTGGCTCCATCTCAACTTGTTTTTGGTGTTTTTTTAGCATGCCATAACTCTATTTTGGGTTGGTTTGATAGCCCCTTGCATGCTCCATGCACTTGTAGTGCAATTCCATTCATTGGCCTAACATGCATCATGTGTTTGGGCCATCATTCTAGCATGTTTTGGCTCAACTCTAAGAAGCTTTTGTCCATGTTTTAGCATGCTTAAGCTCTGATTTGTGTTGTTTTGGTCATGCATGCCATGCTTTATATAGCCATAATGCATTTTAGCTCATTAGCTTTGAGTTTCCAAGCCACTAGCATGCATTTCTTGGGCTATTTGAATGATTTGGCATCATTTATTATGTGATTTTAGTACATGTAGTGTGGTCATACACTTGCATTTGTCACTCTTTCCATGCTTTGGAGAGGTTGTTCTTTATGCCTTAAACATGAGCCATTGTGTATGCCTTCATGCCTAGGCTTGCGAGTTATCATTTCAGTGTGTTTTTGGAGTTATTTTGCCATGATATAACTCTGATTTTTGTTGGTGAAGCCATCTCATGCTTGGTCTTAGTAGGTGTAGTGTAATCCTCCTTTTTGGCCTTGCATACATCATGCCTCATGCCCTCCATGCTAGCTTATTTTGGCTTCCTTCCGTACATGTTTTAGTATCATTTTGACATGCTCTAGGACTATTTTGGGTTGCCTTGGTCATATGCTTCATGTATTGCATAGCCATAGTGCAATTGGTCTTGCTAGCTTTGAGTTTTGAGCACCATAGCATGCTTCATTTGTGACATGTACATGATTTGACATCATTTACCATGTTATTTCAGAGCATATAGCATTGCCACGTTCCCACTTCTTTCACCCTTTGAGTGCCTCTAAGGGTTGTGCATTGTTGCCTTGTTTGTGGCCTAGTGTGTATGCATGCATGCTTAGACATTTGAGCCCCCACCTTAGCATGTTTTGGTCCTTGTCTTGACCTATTTGAACTCTGTCCATGGTTGGTTCATCCATTTGTGCCATGTATCGCATATCTCTAGAGTAGTCCTCTTTGCTAGCTTTAATGCTTAAGGACTCTTGCATGCAGTACTTGTGTTGTTTGAATGATTTGGCATCATTTCATACTTGATTTCAGAGCTTATAGTGTTATCACACTTCCATGCTTTTCACTCTTTAAGTGCTCTTGAGAGTTGCACCTTTATGCTTAATTGGTGAGCCAATTGGTATGCATGCTTGTATATGCTTTTGGTGTCTTCATTTTAGCATTATGGCCACTGCTTTGGGCATGACTGAGGTCCGTCCATATTTGGTTTAAGTCCATTGTGCATGTTTGTTTGCATGTTGTTCGCATGCTTGTTGTTTGCTTTGTGTTGAAATGCTTATGTCGCATTGCATTGTGTATGCATGCCATTAGTATTGATAGGTTGCTCATGTTGCATTGCATTGTGTATGCATTCATTACATTGTGTTTAGCATGCTTGAGTTGCATTACATGTGTTTGGATTGGGTGTTAGTCCAAACACGGGAAACGAGGGACGTTTCATACTTGAAGTGATGAAACGTGCCTCAATTCTCGGTCGCCGACACTCTTGATCACACATGATAGAGTTTAAGGCATTTACGTGTTATGTGTGCATTCATTTATATTGAATCGTGCAATCTTGGCTTCTCGGCCATCATGCGTTGAGATGCGTGATTGGTGACCCGAGAGTCGAGAACCGCACTCTCTTGAGATCATGAAATGATAGGGAGAGTGGTTGTACACACATATCTGGCAAATACATTGCCATGCCCCTTCTTGTTCTCTATTGCAGCAAACTGGAGAAGTGCAGCAAAAACTGGTCGGCAGACCAGTAAAAGTGGCTGGCCGACCACTTTTTCTGGTCTGCAGCAATGGTAAGTGGTCGGTAGGTGGTTGGCAACATCACTAACTAGTCGGTAGCCTTCCTATAGGTCCCCAAGGTGAGGTAGAAGCTATCTGGGAGTTTGTGCAAGGTTCTAAGAACAAATGCAAACAGAGGCAAGTTGGGGCATCGCGATGGATTTCCGAGCGAGGCGACCGAGCATGCATATACTTCTCGCCTTAAGGCTCCTGTTTTATTGCTTTACTTAGTCGCTTTGCTTAAGCTAGCCAATGCTTTGGTTTTGTACTTAAATAGTTAATGCGTTTAGTTATTTAATTTGTGTTGTAATAACTAGCTAGTTAACTAGGATTAGTTAATTAGTTTTGTTTTGTAATAAGTAGTTTAATTCGCTTAGATTAGCTAGTTAGCTCATTATTCGGACCCTCTGTCGAGAGGGCCAACTGTTGTAATAAGCGTGCGTGTGTATGATGCATGTCTTCCAACCCCCATTTCTTTCTCCCTTTTACTTACCTGCTTTCAGTGGTTAGTTCTAGGGCATCTTTCAATTAGCATCCTTATGCTTCGCATGTGTGCATCCATTCATCTGTCTTGCATGCACCGGGCTCAGCGCATCATACTACCTACATTGTATTTCAATACATTTACTTGAATACGTGTTCAATAGCATGTTATCAAGTGGCATTCACGTGACATCTTAGAATAGCTGAGCCTATCTTAGTTGCATTTTTGCATGTGTTGCATTAGCCATCTTAACATGAACTAGGATCATGCATGATTTCTAACTAGTTCTCTGTTTTGGCTCGGAGTACACTGTGTGTGTTTACGCTTTAGCATACTGCATGAGATGTGTATGTTGCCATGTTAGCATGCTTGCTATAAGGCTAACTGCTTAAGTGATTAACTGCTTGAATGCCCGTGGGTGAAGGTTGGATTGCTTGAATTAAAATAATTCATCAAAATGTGTGTTTTAAGCCCACTTGAGAGTGGCAAAATCATGTTTTCTAAGCCCACTTGAGGGTGGCAAAATCCCTGACTTAGCCTACTTGCGAGTAGCATCTTCAAACCATTTTCAAACAAACAAACATGACATGTTTTGTTCCAACTTGAGCGATTTAGTCTATACTTGTATGCTATGCGCATCACATAGTAATTCTAGGTTAATAACCGGAATAAGAACACATGTGTTTTCAAAAACAAAATAACATGTTAGTAAAGGCCGATCTTTGATCGGGCGAGCGGGGGTGCTCATTGCATAACCTTCCCCTCTCGTACCCTAGTTTCCGAGCCGAGGCAACTTTGGTGATGACGGACACGTGGCCTCAGGCACGAGTCAGGGTTTCCTAAATTCCCCCAAGATAAAATATTTAGGTGGCGACTCTGTATCTAGCAAAGCAGTCCATGTTTGGCACTTCTTTATTAAAATCGATTTTCCACAACGATTTGCCAGATTTGGACTCTTTGGTGATTTATCGGTCTCACATTGCATTTTGTGAGATTAGATTCAGAACCGTGACACGAGTCCAAACTGTAGTAGCTAATGAACAAACGATTCGCGCCCTCACGCGGGGCGGGAGTTCTCTCGAGCGGTCTACACACTCTCGAGCGGTCTACAAACTCCACAAACTCACGCACCCATCAAACCCACCATCACCAATCCTTCTTCCTTTAACCATCACCCACCCTTTTATCATCACCATCTTCTCCGACCGGCGACCTTCCGGCGGTAATTTTTTTCGGCAGATCTTAAATATTGTCTTCTTTATCCTTTTTCTTCATACTTTTTCAAGGTAACCACCCTCTTTTTGTTTAGATTTCATAGTTTTAAATTGTAATATTGGTATGTTGGTAGTTTAATGGTGGTTTTTGAGCATTGTTCATCATCATCATCCTCACATATTAAAAAAAAAAAAGAAGAAAGTTTTGCTGGAACCCAACAACCGACCACCGCACGTGCGGCCCACCCTAAATTTTTTCTTTTAAAAAAACAAAAAACAAAATGGGTTTCTGGGAATCAAAGTAACCGGCCACTGCTCGTGCCGCCATCTCCGACGCATGTGCGGCCCCAAAATAATAATAATAATAATAATATAACTTGTGGTTGCCTATTTTAGTTTAGTTGTTTAGTTAGTGGTTCTTATTTCTTTAACTTTAATTTAATTGTTAGTTTAATTGATAAGTGGTTTAATTTTATTTCTATTTTTGTTTTTATTTTCTATATTTTATTTTCTTCTCTTTTCCTCTACTAACTTATTTATTTATTCTTTGTATTTCATATTTTCGTTCGTCAATTTTTCATGCTAACTTAGTCTAAGTTAATTTAGGGTAGTATATATAAAAAAATATTCCGGTGGTGTTGGTTGTATTATTTTGTGCAGGTATGGCTTTATCATCCCGCCGAGCACCCAAACGGCCTCACAATGCCAACATAGCAGCTAGGGATGTGCCAATTGCCATCATAGCAGCTAGGGATGTGCCAATTGCCATTTGGGCTAACAAACAAATTGCCTCTGACATACCCTTTGACGTGGCCTTCTTCTGGCGCCACCAACCCACTACGTAGAGTGTGCAACAACTTGAAGACCGGGGTTTGCTAGGCATCTGCAATGTCACTGAACCAGCATATCCTCGCATTGTGCGAGTATTTTATCATAACATGTATATCAACGATGAGGCCCCGGGAGCCCTTCTTTCCATTGTTGATGGGGTGGAGTTAGCGGTCACACCAGCTACCATTGCTGAGGTTCTAAACTGCTCCATGGAAACTATCAATGCAAAGTAGTTCTCGGTGTTCACTCGGGAGCTCACAGTCCCAGCACTAGTGACCGAATTCTATGAGGGGTGGTAGGATGATGACTACCGCACCAGCATCCGTCAGGCTAATTTACCATGCCGCCTCTCTTCCTTGATATGGTTCTCAAAACGAATGTCATACCTCTAGGCCACAAGGAAGAGTGGCGAGGGGACTTCCTCCGCGCCTTGCATCGATTTGATTTCAGGTTTTGGGTCGACATCCTTTCATTGATCTTCAACCAAATGGCTCGTATACTGAACAAAGTCAAATTGCACAACACTCGAGGCGGTTCTACATGGGCCCTCCTCTTCGCCAACCTCATTACAACACTCATCAAAGGCCAAAGGACTTACCCACTCAACCTGAATGAGGTTTAGTGTAACGTCCTAGATTTTTACTACACAAATCCATTACCATAACTTCTAAATTAAGTCCATTTTCAAGATAATAAGCGAGATTAAAATAAATTAAATCAATTGAGGTTCTCTCTCGTATCAATACACAATGATGACGTGACTGACACAAATAATTTCCAATGCCCTTGGGCTTACATTGAGAAAAGAAAACTAAGAAAATGAGATGAGAGGAATTAACCCTCTCACAACAAAATGGCATCCCGCCTACAGGAAACAGGCCCTTTGGCCACATTTAATGGGACGTCTTAGTCTTGAAACAAGCTCAAACTTTCTACCTGAAAAAAAAAATTGATTAACAATATGGGATGAACAATAATGTCCAGTAGGAATCCCAATGATCCTAAATAATAGCAGTGCATAGGTAGGTATGATCATGAATGCTATAAGTCATGATTCTATACATATAATATGACTGTTTATATCCAAAATATATATGCATAGGTGTAGACACCCCATTTTTGACGGCCCTTTAAGACTTGGATGTTCTTGCAGGTACATCCGATGGCGAGTCTGATTGCTCGCTGAGCGCTCGAAGTCTGTGGCAGAACGCCACAGGTTTGAGTTTCCTAAACCCTGCATCCATTTTGTCTCATCTTTGGACCATGCCTAGGTCTTTTCAGCATGAAGTTTTAGATGGCCTGCCTGCCATCCTTGGAGGCTGCGGCCACCACTTCTTTTTTGCCAGCCATTGATGTGCCTTGTCAGCCATCAATGAAGCCTTGCCAGCCATCAGTGTTTCTTGCAGATATTTTGTGCCAGCTGTTTGCACAGATTCATGCATCTTCCAACACGTGTATAGTTGGATGTTTGTGAAGGGATTTTATGTTTTCTATATATAGGACCCCTCTCTCTCATGTGTGGGGGGGTTAGAAAATTTGAAGACAAAAAAATTCTCTCTCTAGATTTCTCTCTCTCTCTCTCTCTCTCTCTCTCTCTCTCTCTTTTACAATTTTATGCTAAGTGCTTGTTTTCCCTACACTTTTACATACACTACCTTAACCAAAGTTGCTAGTCTTTGAGTTAAGGTAACTTGGGACCTTCTTTGAGCTCTAGAAGGTGGTTTTGGCTTGGATTGTTGGCCAATTTGTGCTTTGTTTCAAAGGTATAACACTTGCCTTGTTTATACTTGTTTTGCCATCCTTTTCAACTATTTTGGGGCTGGTTTTAACTATAAAAAACTCTATTTTGGTAGCTTAAAAATGGTGGTTTAAACCCCTTTTTAGTTAGGGGGTGGTTCATCCTTCTTGTTTCCTTGTGTGTAAAGCTTTTGTGCCTTTATTCATCACTTTAAAACCAACTTTTTTGGTCCTTTTAACCACTGAATTTTAGAGGTTTTTTAGTAGTAAGAAACTCATTTTGAAGTCCAAAATTGGAGGGGTTAGCCTCCCATCCTTGTGTCTTGTTTGCATGCCTAGTTAGCTCTATGTACTAGCTTATTGTTTTAACTTTTTGTGGCTTAAGTCCAGTATGTTTTAGACTATATTTAAGGTTGTTTTGCCTCTGTTTTTGGTTATTTGTTTCATTTGTGTCTTGCATGGCATGGTTGTAGTGTTAATTCCTTCACTAACTTAATATTTTAAGGCTTTAACAATCATTGGTTTGAGTTGGTTGCATGTTTTATTGCTTTTAGTACTCATTTTCAGCACTTATAATATCTACAATCTCCCTCATTTCTTCACTTTTTGGTTTTGCTTTGAAAGTGGTTTCAAAATACTTGTTTGCCTAAGTGTGAAATGGAGGTGCTACACCTAATGGTTTAATCCCTTAGAGGGTTCATTACCAACAGTGTAATGCCTCTTTCATGCCCAAAGTAACTTGTGGTTTGAACCCTCCTTCCGTTAGAGGACACTCATCAATGGACAATTGATTAGTGAATGGTTTGGTAATTAAAATGAGTAGACAAAATTGACAAGTAAAAGAGGCAAGATAAGCATTCTTTGTGTTGCATTGCATGTGTTCAAATCGGACATTAATTTGAACACAAGACAATTGGGACATTTCATACTCAATAGTGATGAAATGTGCCATTTTCCTAGGTCTCCATTGCCCTTGATCATGCATGATAGGGTGATGGACATTTTGAGTCATGTTTTTGCATTTATTGAACTTGCACAATTGGTTTCACAAGCCATAATACAATGAAATTGCTTGATTGGTGGTTTTGTGAACCAAATCTTGTCCCTCATTTGATTTTCCCATGAAAAGGAGAGACAAGGTGTGCAAACAATCCTTGGAAAACCCCTTTTTTTGCTCTATTGCAGCCTGGTGATCCAATGCATTAGTGGTCGGCCGTGCCTCATCCATGGCCGGCAGTGCCTCATTTTTGGCCGGCAGTACACCTTTTTAGCCGGTAGATGGCTGGCAGTAGCCATCCATGGCCGGCAGGCCACTGATACAAGCCTCAGAGAATATTTGGTAAGGTGGAGCAGAAAGGTTCTGGAAATGTTCAACCCTGCAAACAGAGACTTTCAAGAGCAATACGGTGGTCTTCTCGAGCGAGAACCAAGCATGTGCATTTTCCACTTCCCGAGGCGGAGTAGTGGCAGCATAGTTTAATATCTTAAATGCTTAGTTCGTGTAAATTTGTGTTGTAAATGAATTAATTAGTTTACTAGTTAGTTAAAGTGTTGTAATAATTAGTAATTAGCTTAGCTAGTTATTCATTTGGTTTGTAACATTTAGTCTAATTAGCTTAATTAGATTAGCTTTAGCTTACCTTAGATTAGCTTAGCTCTTATTTATTCGGACCCTCCTTTGCGACGACGTAATGTTGTAATAAGTGTGCGTGCGTGTGTGTATGTTTTCCAACCCCACGTCTTGCTCCCTTTTATTTAATCGCTTTTGATGGTTAGATTAGGGACATGTTTTAATTAGTATATCACATGCTTGCATCCATTCATTTGTATTGCATGCACCGAGGCTCGACGCATCATTCAAGCTGCATCGCAATTTCAATTTCTTATTTGAATATGTGTTTAATCGCATGTTGTTCAAATCAATTCGTATGCCATATTAGAAGCCGAGCCTATTAATTGCACATTGCATGTGTTGCATTAGGCATCTTGTATAGTTAGGATCATGCATCTTTCTAACGAGTTTCTGTTTTTGCTTGGAGTACTCGGTAAGTTTTTATGCTTTAGCATATTTGCATAAGTGTGAATGTTGTCGTGATTAGCATGCTTGCCATGAGGCTAAGTGCTTAAGTGCTAAATTGCATGAATGCCTGTGGATGAAGGCTCGTTGTTTGAATTGGAACGATTCAACAAATGTGCGTTTTAAGCCCACTTGGTTGAGTGGCAAATCATGTTTTAAGCCCACTATATTTTGTGGCAAATTCGCATCTTTAAGCCCACTTGAGGTGGCAAATTCAAACCATTTTCGCAAACAAACATGAGTTGAATTGTTCCAAATTGAGCAAACTAGTCTATACTTGATTGTGCGCATCACATAGTAAAGCTAGTTTAATAATCGGAATAAGGACACATAACGTTCATAAAACATCGTAACATGATTAGTAGAGGCCGATCTTCGATCGGGCGAGCGGGGGTGCTCAATTCATGACCTTCCCCCTTCGTACCCAAGTTCCCGAGCCGAGACAACTTTGGTGATGACGGACATGTGGCCTTCGGCATGAGTCAGGGTTTCCTAGTTTTCCCCAAAATAAAATATTTAGGTGGCGACTCTGTATCTGACAAAGCAATCCAATTTTGGCATTATTTGATTTAAAATCGATTTTTCAAAAAGATTTGTCGAATTTGGATTCTTTGGTGTTTATCAATTTCATATTGCACTTATGAGACTAGATTCAGAACCGCGGGAGTCCGAACTGTGAGGCCTTCGTTTCAAATCTTTCCCAAAGGTGGGGCGCAGGAAAAAGGCGTGCCACAATAGGTATATCTTTTCTCAAAAGAATCTTTCTTTTATCATTTCACAAAAATTCTTTTCTTCTTCCTTGTAGTCACTAATTTTCCTTTGGAAAAAAAAAAAAAAAAAACCTAGAAAGATCCACATCTCTAACATCATGCAAATTAATTATTTCTTCATTTCTATAATTCATCTTCTGCAATTCAAATTATTCTAACTCGTTGTTTATCTTCAAAATCAATTCACATTTAACCCTTGCATTCTCGTGCTACTCATTTACATTATACAATATGCACATTATTCCTAAACTCAATATTCATCTGAATATATAAATTCAACAATATCCTCAATACATATATTTATCAATAATTATCTCTACAGCTATACACATTAGCAAACAAAATTCACAATCCAATGAACAACTTAAGGACTTGTCAAGCCTCACATCACCACTGTGGTCTCACCAAACCCCATGCCTGCCTGCTTTACCGGTTGCTAGCCGGAAGGGAAGGGACACATTACCTCTATATAGCATAGCCTGCTTTACCGGCTGCAAACTGAAAGGAACACATTACCTCTATACAGCACATCCGCTTGCTTTACCGAGTGCTAATCGGAAGGAACACATTACCTCTATATAGCACTTTCATCGCTTCATCACATGACACATTATTCAAAGTTACACCTTTAAACATTAGACAAAACATGTGTATTCCATTCAACACAAGCAACACCATCCTCCACCGATGGCCAAGGACAAAACCTCTAAACAATAAAGACATAATTTTCATAGATAACACAATATGATTAGCAATCCATTTCCATATTTCATCTTTAGCAAGGTTTGTTTAGAGCTAACTCAACTATCACGTTATCTCAAAAATCTCATTTAGGACAATAAAATTCTCATGACAATTTCCACTTTTGACTCCACTATTACCAATCATCAATAGTTTTGACATAAGGCAAATTTCAAAACCATTACATATTTCTTTTCCTCTCATGATCTTACATTCCTATCTCACAAAAAATACATTAAACAATCCTTAATCTTTCATTGCCTCTTTATATTCCACAATTTCAATAATTCAATTTCATTAACTCAATATCCCAACAAATTTTATATAGTTATATTTCATGGCAATCCATTTATTTTCTCTTTAATCAATGCGGTTCAAATATTATAATCTCACTGATTCACCTCATTCTCAAGATTGTTAAACAAACAAATAAATAAAATTAGGGCTTTTCATCACAAACCTCATGAATATATTTAATTAGCTCAAAACTCACAAAATTAATCAACAAAACAAGCAATCAAACCAATGAACTTGAAACCCTAACTCACCTCAACATGATTTTCAAAACTCTCAACAAAATCATCTTTTTATGCAATAGATGTCACACCCCAAATCCGGGCATGACCGGCCGTGGCCCACAGGGACTTAGCCCAAGGCACACGTAAGCCTAAACACGAATCCATAATCACATTGAACAACTAAACAATAGTCCAATAATAAATAACCAAAACTCAATCCAGACATGCCACAATTATAAATAGCAAAATCAACCGTAATCAAAACCATCCAAACTTATGGGATATAAACAACCCACATATCAAAAATAATCCTAAATGAACTTCAATAAAAATAAATATAAATATGCACAAACTTGACATAACACTCTAAAATAAATAAATGCCCTAGAGGTCCATGCAATTGAGTCCTCGCTACGCCATGAGTCCACCCTAAGTCCTTCTAACACCTGGAAGTGATAAAAACTAAGTCAGCTGATAGCTCAGTGAGTAGCAACATGGATAGTAAATACAGTTTTGGAAACATGGCTCAATTCCAAAATAAGATATATATCATAGAAACTAGATTGGCATACAGTTTGGTAAATACAATCTGTTTCAAAAAGAAGGTTCCACAATTCAACACTTAAAATACTCATGTCTCGCAAGAACATGATAAATGACATTTTCCACTTAAAACAGATTATAACATGAACACCAATAATTTTCTGGGTACCAAGAAAAACAAATAATATGCCACACGGTTCTCAAGGCTATAAGCCCCGTTGGATCCAATACCGAACTAAGAGTCATCCTCAGGGTGGCACCTGGGCCTTTTCTCAAAGACGATCTAATTGAAGGTCACCTAGTTGTTTTTAAAGGTCTTTTCCTTACAATCGTTGAGCATTAGAGTCATCACGGCCCAACTCGGATCAGTTCCCTAGTGGCCAGAGTCACCACACACAGTGGAATAATTTCCCTGGACTAAATACACACATGGTCCCAATAATCAATACGCATCAGTTTTGCAAAACATGGTAGTTCATCATTATAAACATGAGACCAAAACAAATAGTTTACAATATGCCAAGTTCACACATGTTTCAGAAATAATTTGATTCCATTGATAATATAATAATTTATCAAAACAGTTTAGTCTTGAAACAACAATTTAATTTTCCAACAGTTCAGGGTAGGGGAACATTTATAAAAATATGTAGCATGAAACTACTCACCTGGAAACGAAATAATACAATCCTCGAATAGAGTATAAAAGTCCAACTAGTGCCCTGAACCAATATGAAAACTACACGCACTACTAGAAAAGTGACTTGTTGCGACTAATTTTTTGCGACTGATTATTTAACGGTCGCAAAAAATAATATTTACAAGAACACCCTGAGTCCTTTTATTTATTTTGCCTCTTTCTTATTATACCTATGCCCTAACCCCCTTTTCGCTTTCACTTTCACTTTCCCGACAATTCACAAACACATCTCTCTCTCTCTCTCTCTCTCCCTCTCTAAGATTGTGATGAGAAGTAGCATACAACAATACCGGAGCTACTAAGGTTTGATGATCAGAACCAGTAGAGATCATTCGATTTCATCATCTTCACCGTCGCATCCAACTTCTGCCTCTTCTTTTCCGCTTCTAGTAGCATCGATCGTTGCTCCTTCGCTTCTGATGTTCACAATCACGACTCTTTCGTCTCCCAACTTACTCAGGTTCCTTTTTTTTCATTTCAATTTTATCTTCCAAAAAAAAAAAGAAAAAAGATTACGAGTTTGATTTTTGATTGATTTGTTGTTCCTTCGAGTTGAATATTGAACTGGAAATCAAGCAATATCAGTAACTTCATAGCATGCATGCATTTTTTTTATTCAATTTTGCCGACTATGCTGAGATTGTTATTATTTCGGAAATGATGGAAAATGATCTACTATTCAAGGCGATGAATTTGATTTTCAGCCCTAGAATTTGAAATTCGTCGATTTCAAAGAGTAAATTTTTTTTTGATTTTAACCAGCATTTGGTAGGACTTGTTCGATGTATGTTTCTTCAAACTGTTTTTGCTCCTCAAAGTTGAGTTCAGCTTGAAATCTTAAGTTTGTAATGCATTTCTGATTTTCTTTTTTCTTCTTTTTTGGCAATTTTCAAATAAATCCTTAATACATATTGTGGATTGCTTAATAAATAGAAGTTGAGTTTACACAGAACCAAATCATTAATACATAATCCAAATAAATCCTTGTTCAAGGACATATTGTGGATTGCAAAATCAATTCAATAAATGATACTACATTTTATATTACAGAACCCTCACTTGCCAAGTGTATTTGTTGACAATATGAGAACTCTAATATTTGTTGTGACTTTAGTGTTCATTAAAGAACATAAAATAGGGGGGAGAAAATGAATTGGGCTCAATTGATTTGAATGCAATTCTATTTCTAAATTTTGCACATTCTATTAAAATTTATGATATATAATACCATCTATTACTGTCTATGGTAGAGGCTTTTAGAGCTCTAAAATTATATAAAAAGTTTACATGACTCACAAGATTTTTAAACAAATTTATACCAAAAACTCAAACCTTATGGTACATCTAAATTCATATAACTCATCAAAATGGGGCAAAATTCAAAGGTGTGTGGGGCTAAATTTTCTGCAAGCTATTGTTGAATGACAGTATAAGTGGCTACATTTTTTTTTTTTCTTTCAATCTTAGCAGGGGCAATTGCCCCTATTTCCCCTAATGTCCTTCCACCTTGGCAACTCAATTACCTTGCTCTCAGTATAAGCTAGTAGTGTCTTTTAATTTTTGTGTTGAGAATCTAATAAGGTGAACATGTTTCTTGCACTGAGTTAATCATTTTCTTAACAGAGGATATTAATTCTAATTTGATATAAACGTCAAATCAAATATATCTGCCACTTACCTTTTGTTTGTTATTTCTATGCTAGCTATATATATTCAGATCTTAGTTTTGTTGCTTCCATCATTGTAGCCTTCTAAAACTTATGCCACGTTCAGTTCTTTTATTTCTTTGTATGTGCTTGTGTGTTTTGTATTCAAACTGAGGTTTATACCATGAACTATTTTTATTCTAATTTCTGGTCCCCAAAGCAGCCTGGAATTCTAAAGGTCTCTGAAGCAGATCGGTTGTCATCCTTGACTCCTACGGACTAGGAATAAGAATGATTAATGGTGATTAATTTTAAAACTTTCATCTAAGTAATATGCGGTAATTTGTTCATACGATAACATATTTCATATGACGTCTTTTTGTCCAGGTTTAGAGGGATTACTATTGTTCAGTTTGGATGCTAAACTTGCTCCTAAACACTTGTTCCGCCTTTGTTTGGAGCATGAATAGAAATTAAATTCGTCTCATAAATCAACTCATGCATATATTTTTTACAAGGTTTTCCAAGCTTTATTTCTATGTATTTTACAATTTACTTTTTAAACTCGTTTCGTCCTTAACCTTTTTTCTCCTTTTTTAATTGCGTCTAGGATTCAGATGCTCCTGTGATGGTTAAGATGGTGGAGCTGGTTACAATTCTTCAACAAAGAATTGTATTTCTTTTGAATGAATGCGATGATCATCCAGCTCTTCAAAAAATCGTGGATGTGATAGAAATGATTTTAGCTATTCCTCTAAGCACCCCGCTGGCTGAGGTAGTATATTTGACTAAGTTTGCATGGTTATTAGGACCAATTTGCTTAATGGCAGTGGTTTTAGACCACAAGTTAATCTAAAGTGCAAAATATAATAGCAAAAACAATTGTGAAAAAGCAAATACTGATAAATTGGGAAATCCACATAAGATACCATCTGATGAAAATAGGTAATGTTAGTTGTTCCCATTTCTTTAGTCTTATAATGCACAATGAGCAATGTTGCTGTTATACCATGTGCTTAAAACATTAGGCATTACCAATTGGCTCAGGCTCCCTGCCCCCTGTTGTTCTTTTAAAAAAAAGATAGCTTGTGCGTATTAAAGGTGCAGTAACATCTGTCTGCTTAAATTTGGGTTTTCTTTGCTGGTTTCTTCTTTGAAGGCTCTTTCAGGTTTGCAATTCCTGCTTAATAGGGTGCGGGTGCTTGTTACCAGAATACTGTAACCCCCAATCCTGGATAACAAGCTTATTTAGTGCCTAGTGTCAACAATTAATTTTTTTGCTTGACTTGGTGCACAGAAATAAAATGGCCAATTTTTTTGGTTGTCTACATAACCCTTGGGGGGAGTGTTGCTCTCTGAGTGAAGTTGTTTTTCCTCCTAATGACATTATTAATATTCGTTTCATAAGAAAATAATATGCTCACAGTTTTGCCCTTTGGTTGGCAAAATATTGCATGAAATTTTTTTCACGTGAAGATTCTTGTTCTTCCCACCACATATGATGTATAATTGCATTTGACTGCTATGCATGTTACAATTATTTACTTTTTCTTTTCTTTATTTTTTTTTTTAAATGGAGAATGAATCACTCAACTTCAGAGTGGGTCACTTGGTTCACTTTCGCCTTGAATTTGAACCACGGGTACTTATATTTTGGCACAATACAGTATATTGGATTGTTTTTGGGATTCTTTGCATATCCATTATCTTCTTTTAACGCCTATGATGATTTGGTGTGATTGATTTTGTCATGTTTGCTTGCATGAGTTTGTTATCATTGAGTGCATTGAATTTGTCATTGCTCTCTTGCTTACGATCCACTAATTTATTGAGATAACATAAGGTTATGTCTCAATCTCAACAATTTCTTCTAGATAGATGTGTTTGTTATATAGAAACTAAATTCGTTTAATTTATTGCAGGGAATTGAAAAGAAGACTGCCAAGTTGCAGGGAATTGAGAAGGCTGTAGTTGCACACCATGAAGCTGGTCATGCAGTAGTGGGGACTGCTGTTGCGAAACTTCTCTTTGGGCAACCACGCGTTGAGGTTAGTCATTGGACTCCCCATTAGAATGCGTATACTATTTTCAGATATATTATTTTTTGTGGTGTTTTGTCTTTAGTGAACTTTTTTCATATTTTATTTTATTTTTAGATGCACCTACAAAATAAATTATATGTGAAGCAATTTGAAAATTAAAAAAAATACTAAAGACAAAAAAAAAAAAAAAAAAAAAAAGGAAATGCGTTGCCTTTTTTTAATATATATATATATATATTTTGGGCTTCTTTTGCCTGTTTTTGATCAGCGAAAGTTAATGATTAGTTGTTAGATTAGCATTTGGGGGGAGTTGAACCCTCAACCTCCTTGCAGGCACTTATATCTTGCCTCCATGCCACTGGGCCACAAGGCTTTGGGTTTTCTCTTGTCTTTAGTGAAAATTTTCTCATATTTTAGTCTATTTTTTATTTTTATTTTTTAAATAGATGCAAATTGACTAAAATATGAGAAAAGTTCACTACAAACAAAAAATGAAAAAGAAGATAGAAAATAGTTTTTGAAAAGTCAAACCGAACAAACCTGTTGGTAGTAGTACATGTAATGAAATGATGTGCAAATAATAGGTGCTTTAAATATGTTATATAAAGTGTAGGGTTTAATACCTATGGTGTATTCACCAAATAGATGATGTAATGATGACAAATAATTTTGTTTTATCAGAAGTTGAGTATACTGCCAAGGTCAGGAGGGGCATTGGGTTTTACTTACACTCCTCCCACCAGTGAAGATAGATATTTGCTATTTGTCAATAGGTGCACTTGATGATATAAGGCGAGCAACAGACTTGGCGTACAAAGCAGTGGCTGAGTATGGTCTTAACCAGACAATTGGCCCTGTTTCTGTGGCAACACTTTCTGCTGGTGGAGTAGATGATTCTGGGGGAGGTATTCCTTGGGGAAGGGATCAGGTTATCTTTTCTTTTTCTGGTTTTTATTTATTTTTTTATTTATCTACTTTATTTGGAGCATGTATTGATTATAGACCAATCACAACAGGGACATCTTGTTGACCTTGTTCAAAGAGAGGTTAAACTACTGTTGCAGTCTGCACTTGATGTGGCACTCTCTGTTGGTTAAGTGACACAATGTTAAGTGAGTCTCACGCCAAGTGCCCACATCAAGTGGTGATCCCATATGCCTAGTTCGTATATTTATTGGTACACTAGTTAGTGTTTCTAGCGTTATTGTTATTTTTCTCTGTTTTCTACTTTAATATCATCTGAAAAGCATACAAACATGGGCAACAATTAAGGATTTAATGTTGTAAGAGAGCCTTCCCTTGCCCTTGTTGTACGATGTTAACATCAAAAGGAAAAGGTGCTCTTATGTTTATTACTTGCATGTTGGTTTTTGAATTCTGTTGTATATGTGGCTATTATTTTTGTACAATATGACACTATGTATTGTAATTTTTGTTGTACACTTTACTCCTTGAATTGAACAAATATTTTACATGTCGGTTCAAAATGTTTAATGCAGACTTTTAGTGCTATATCTATTTTGTGTTGCTGTATAAAACAACAGTGGAGAACATTGATGGTCTTTGTTTGGGATGGTAGCAACTTGTGTTCTAACAAAATCACTGTAGTTGCCTGTAGTGTACAATTATGCAGGAACATAATCTGAGACCAGGCATGCTTATTTTCTCCATGGATTTACACTTCATTTTCAACAGATTTGAAAATTATGTAAAATATTTTGCACCTTACTCATACAACATAATAAAGCCAACCATCTGCTCAAGAACATATGATGAAACTTCATTTAATTTGCCGATGAACTTGAATCCTTTGCTTGTGTCTATGAATATATGGATGGTATTCGCTTGCTAGTTATGAATTTCGCTCCACTGTAATGTACTTGTGTTTGGATCATGGATTTGCTTAGGGATTTTGAAAGAGAAAAGTAGTTCAGAAAAAAAAAATTAACTAATATTTTCATTTACATTTCTCTCACATTTTTTTTTTCTTTTTCTTTCTAAATTTCTATCTAAATTCATAATCTAAACATAACCTTAGGAATGTTGCTCTGAAAACTCTTGATGGAAGGAATGAAAGTGTGGATACCTGTGTTGCTGGCTCAGCTTTTACTGTGGGCAAATCCCCTCCACAAAATGGGATTTCTGCTTTTTAGAGGAATTCTGGTGCTGGAGGACTGGGAGAGGGTACTCCTAAGGTGTGCTTTGTTGCCAAAAAACTTTGTATTTTTGTCCTAGTATTATATCCCTATATTGCTTGTGTTGCCTCTTCTCTTATGTGTGCCAGTGTCCTTTGAAGTTATTTTTGACAAAATACTTGATTCCCATATTTTGTAGTCTTGATATTGAATATTTTTTACTTTTAAGTGCTTGTTCTATATAGGTACATGATTTCTGTTTCTGTTTGATTTTGCAGAGTGAGAGGTCAAATGATATGTTTTGTGATGACATTTTTGGAGAGTCACCTGCTGGAGTTCGTAAAACAGTAAGTCTTGTGCTTAATTTTTTTTTTTTAATCCATTATATGCTGGTATATTCTTTTACCTTGGTTGCAGTATCCTATTGTCAGCTGGCCTTTAATAAGAAATCATAAATGAGACATGTTGTCACTAGTCCAGAAAATCTACAAGTCTTTCTTTTCAATGTATCATATAACTCTGTATTAATTTATACCTTTACGTTTAACATGTACTGGCTTGTCTTTAGGTTTTCTTTCTTGGTTCATTATGACTTATTAATCAGCTCTAGCAGCTAGGCAAAACTTGAGGGAAACAATTTCGTGCATGCATGAATGTTTCATAATTAGATAATGGATTATGGTTTGTGAATTTTGTTTCCCTCAATGTTTTGAGAAAAACAATTTTGTGCATGCATGAACTAAACTTTTTCTATGGAGCTGATTCTTTGTTACTTAATTTAAGTAATTGCGGCTTTGGTCTGTAAATGGAATTTCTGAGAACGATGTGAATTGGAGGTTCGGTTTGGTTCATCTGATAAGCATGGGTTTGAGGTTTGAGCTGCTGATCTTGAGATTGTGGTCATCCCCCTTTTTGTACATTTTTCCGGCCTCTATGACAATTTTCAGTCGTTGGAATGGAGCCTACAACCTGTCATTGCTTAATAATTAGAATTCAATAATTAACCATTGGGTGTTAGCTTGAATAGTCCAAATTTCAGCTATTTTGTTACTTGTACCAATAGGACATTCGAAAGCTTATATCCAGTGACAATTTAATTTTTTCTGTGATATTTTTGTGAGATGATTAAATGATTAACTCTTTTCAAACTAGTATTGATTCTAAGAACAATTCTGAACCTCTTTGTACCGCTATTGGAAAAGGTTTTGGCATCCAAGTAAGTGTGCTCTTTGTATCCATTTTTGTTTTGGCATCCAAGTTAGTCAACTAATATATTGATGTATATTTTTGCAGGCAGTGTTGAGGGAGTAGTTGATATGATTGAGTGGGTGATATTGAGAGTTAAATTCAGATATTTTTTTTTTTTTTAGTACTTGAATCTATTAGTATTTTGTATAAATACTTTTAAGGATTGTTGATGGATATTTGTTGTGTATAAAAGTTTATATTTTGTATGCACATTTTTTTTTTTTTTTGAAGAAAGATAATTTTGTTGAGGGAAGTGATAGAAAATAATACATGTGTATTAGAATTTTTGCAAATATCACTTTATATTTATTGTATATAATACTTGAATATATATATATATGAGAATATAGGTTGTTAAAACATTGCAGGTATTTTATTTATTTATATATTTTTTTTGCGACGGTAACAAGATGGTTGCTAATACATTATAGGTATTTTTTTAATTTTTTTGCGACGGCAAAACATTAGTTGCGATAAATAGATTAGGCGGTCGCAAATAGTTTGCGACTGCTATTTTGCGGTCGCAAAAAGTATTTGCCACCCCCACATTCGCGACCCCTATTTGCCGTCGCATGGGCAGTCGCAAAAGGTCTTTTGCGACTGTTTTTTAGTATTTGCGACGGTTTGTAGCGGTCGCAAAAAGTCCTTTTTTTAGTAGTGACGTCACTACTAATTTAAAAATACTAAAGAATACGAACTAAGTAACCCCAAACTAAAGCGCACTAACTCGGCTCAACCCAAATCACCGTTACTTTTAAATATTACCTAAGTTCATCTTCGTCAAGGTCTAAAATCACCCAAGACATAGGTTCCGATCGAAACTTAACTAAAAGTGACTTTAAGATAAAACAGAGTTTTAAATAAGTTTTCCCAATCTATTCGCTAACTTTGAAAATTATAAAACCCACTCCACGCTATTCAAAAAATTCCAAAAACCTCAAGATGTCAACTAATATATCCTAAGTTTCAAACCCAATTGGTTTCACTTGATTTGCTTATCAAAATATTTATCTACAATTTATTATATCCAAACAGGTTGTTTTCTGCAGCACTTTAAAGAAATTGACGGTTCTCTTAGTATACACGAGCAATCAATGCAAGGAAAAAAACTTACAAAACTAGACTCATAGCCGGTCCTAATGACACTAATTTGATAATTTTTGGATTTATACCCAAAGAGAACAACACTCCCGAATTTACTGTTTCGGACTGGTTTCCTGGACAGATTTGAATACCTCAATTTATATGGATTTTGACTCCCAAAAATTATGAAAAAATTCAGATATGCAATTCAATATGTAATTGATCTACTGTAAAAATTTCAGTTCAAAATTCATCCGTTTGATATGGTTTCTTGATTTTTAAAGTTCGTGATTATACGCAGAATTTTTGGACTAAAAATTACACCATTCTTTATACATGAATTTAACTCCTTAGATTTCTTAACAGTATACATATATACAAAATACATAAATCTACAACCTCTCCATCAATGAACTAAATAATAATACAGTAAGGATAAAGAACAAAAACAAAGAAAAGAAGAAAGATAAAGACCTACCACACTAAAAAATTACTCCTTGTTTGCAATCCCCTTTTTTTTTCTTCTTCTTTTCTCTCAAACTCTCTCTCTCCCCGTGGCTGCTGTTATAGTGTTGATCAGGAACCTAGGGTTTTTCTTTTTCTTTTCTTTGTTATACATAACATAAATGACTCTAGATAAAAATGTCTTTTGTTTTATTTTATTTATTTATTTATTTATTTTTTAAATAATAAATCTTGCCTTTAAATTGAAGACTTTCACCATAAATTTATTTTAGGTTTTAAAATTAATTAAAAGACCCTCCAATAATATTTAATTTGCACTTTAGGATTCACCGCCAAAATATTTTGAGATTGTAATATTATTATTATTTAATTATTTGCTTTATTTTTATATTCGGGTTCTCACAATAGAAAAAAAAAGGGGGGGTATTTTTTTTAAGGTCTCTGGTATTATGATTTTACAGTATAAAGGACATTAAATATTTTCATGATGTCTAATGTCCCTCAAAATCAATCCAGAGAAAATTGGTCCAGAGAAAATCGATCTAGAGAAATTTTCCTTAGCCTTTCATGGACTCCAGAGAAATTTCAAATTTCTCTGCCGTGGGTTTGATCCTCCACCATTGTTGCTACTGTTGTTACCATCTCCACTGCCACTCGACTCCGGAGACCCAAATGCCCCAACTGTGGCACAAGTCTTTAAGTAGGAATGCTTCCCTATATTAAAACTATGAAGCTTTTTATCATATTCCAAATCAAATTTTCAAAGAAAATTCTATCCAGAAAATTTCTCTGGACATCACAGAGAAAATTTCAAATTTCTCTAAACAAATCACATAAAAAATTTCAAAATTCTATCCACTATAGAACCAATCGATTTTGTGGTGACTTGGATACATATTCACAGAGAAAATCTCATCGCCAACCAGAGAAATTTTCTGCATCACCCAAAAAAAAAAAAAAAAAAAAAACCAACAACCCAGAGAAATTCTGTGTTTGGTCTTTGAAATTCAAATTCAAATTTCTCTGGGTTCATTTATAAACCAGAGAAAATTCAAATTTCTTTGGATTCATTTTAACCAATTTTCTCTGGATCACAATATCATTTTATGAAATCATTTTGACAGACCTTAGACCAAAACGTCATTCCTCTTCACATAAATAAAATTGCAAACGAAGTACCTGGATTTTCTCTAATTAAAAAGGTTTTTAACCCTCAAATGGCAGCCTAAGCAAATGGGCTATTAAGAACATCTATTGCCACAATTAACTGAAACATAATGTAACATCCATCATTATTCAACATACATCTCTCAAACATGTTCAACCTCCTAAACGGAGTCAAAACATCACTACAAGTCCATGCATCTTCAATCATCGCGATCACCTCACATCTTGGATCCTTTATTCATCATGATCATTTCAAAGCTTGTCGAGACCACTGCTAGAATCATCAAAACACATCCTTACCTCTGGCCCGAGTAAGGAGAAACGTTTCCATACGAGACCAAACCCCCCTTCTCAGGGGGGCTTCTAGAAGATGACCTTGATGAGCTCCTGTTGCGAGGAGGTGACCTCTGCAGCTGTGGGGGGCCGACTGGAACGGAGCCGAGGCGCTGGGCGACGGCGAAGTTCTTCGATGGGAACTTCTTCCGTGGAGTTTTGTTTCCCATCTGCAGAACAATTAGATACGAAACAAGTGCGATTTGTCTTCGATTGGGTTGGGAGAATGAGGGATCTGCAGATGGAAGAAGAGGTTGGAGAGGAGGAGACAGAAATCGATCGACGCAAAGAAAGAAAGAAGTTGGTGTGGGTTCGGTGAGAGCTGAGAGGAGAGGAAAGAGTGTGAGAGAGAGCTGTTGAAGCCATTGATGTGTGAGCAGAGAAGAGAGAGAGAGAGAGAGAGAGAGACAAAGTCAATTTTCTCTGATATATGTTTAAGGACCTTAGACATCAAAAAATAATTTTGTAGATCTCTTCCATTACGAAAAGTGGGAGAGGGACCCTAGACCGATTTTCCCAAAAAAAATACCACATAGCTACCTATAGCAAAGTATTATAAATAATCAAGGAAATCCCTACCTTTAAAAGAGAAGAGGAGAAAAGCCCCAAAAAATCAATGTTGCCAGAATTCAATCTCCACTAGTCAAAATGATGTCCTCAACACGCTCATCATTTTGGCCTAAAGGACTAAGGTGAAATTCTAACTCTAAATGTGGTGGATCAAGAGTTTTGTGTCTTAGAAGTAAAAAATATTGAAAGAGAGTGAGAGAGAGAAAGCAGTTGAGAGAGAGACAGAGAGTGTCTCTGCCAAAACAACCAAAACAAAATAAAGAATAACAAATAAAGAAAAGAGAGTAAGGGAAGAGGGATAAGGGTAACCCACTTGGGTTACCTCCTTTATTGTTTCAATTATATATATCTTCTTATTTCATCTCTATTCAATTAAACTCCAGTCTCCATATTCTTGCTAAACTTATCTTTGTCTTCCACTTTGCTAGTAGCCACCCACTTTTTGTCCAATCCAGTGTAAGTCCTTAGGATTAGGCAGTCGAAGGATATAAGGGTTCCCAGAAAGGGTATGAGCAAACACACAGTACGTGAAAACATGATAAGTTATAATTGAATTTTGGAAAATTGGATTTAATTTTATACAATTAAAATGAGTCGATTATTCAGAAGTAATTCTTCAGTTAGCTCTAGGTCTACAACTCTAGCTCCTATACCTAGTACGGATGTACTAATTAATGAAGAAGAACATGAATATCAAGATATTAAAATTGATTCAAGTTGGATATTCCTAAAGTCAAAACTAAAGAAATTTACAAAACTAGTTTTTTACAATACACCTTTAATGTTGATTTACAAGTCAAAACTATTGAACAAGTTTATGCTTTAACAAAAATTGGGGAAACTTGTCAATTATTATCTAAAGAGTCAATCAGAAAACATCTCAAAGCTGGTGTAGACGTGCCCGAACGTCTCGGCTCCGGGCGCGAAAGGCGCGATATCCGTTTTGTTCATTAGCTACTACAGTTCGGACTCAATGTCATAGTTCTGAATCTAATCTTGCAAAGTGCAGTGCAAGATTGATAAATCACCAAAGAGTCCAAATCCGGCAAATCGTTTTGGAAAACTGATTTTAATAAAGAAGTGCCAAACATGAACTGCTTTGCCAGATACAGAGTCGCCACCTAAATATTTTGTTTTTGGGAAATGTAGGAAACCCTGACACGTGCCTAAGGCCACGTGTCCGTCATCACCAAAGTTGCCTCGACTCGGGAACTTGGGTACGAGAGGGGAAGGTTATGCACTGAGCACCCCCGCTCGCCCGATCAAAGATCGGCCTCTACTAAGCATGATATCTTGTTTTTGAAAACATATGTGTTTTTATTCCGATTTATTAGCTAATCTTACTACGTGATGCGCACAACGCACAAGTACAGACTAGATCGCCTAAGTTGGAATAAAACATCTCATGTTTGTTTGAAAATGGTTTGAAGGTGCTACTCGCAAGTAGGCTAAGACGTGGATTTGCCACCCTCAAGTGGGCTTAGGAAAACATGATTTTGCCACTCTCAAGTGGGCTTAAAACACACATTTTGATGAATTGTTCCAATTCAAGTAATCCAACCTTCACCCACAGGCATTCAGGCAATTAAACACATAAGCAGTTAGCCTCATGGCAAGCATGCTATCATGACAACACTCACACTCATGCAAGATGCTAAAGCATAAAAGCTTACCTAGTACTCCGAGTCAAAATAATAGCTAGTTAGAAATCATGCATGATCCTAGCTATATTAAGATGGCTAATGCAACACATGCAAAATGCAACTAGAAATAGGCTCGGCTATTCTAAAACGGCATCTGAATGCTACACTTGATACATGTATTCAAATTGGAATTGAAATACAATGCAGTTAGTATGATGCGTCGAGCCCGGTGCATTCAATATAGATGAATGGATGCAAACATGCTATCATAAGTATGCTAATTGAAACATGACCTAGAACTAACCATCGTAAGCGGTTAAGTAAAAGGGAGAAAGACGTGGGATTAGAAGACATTCACATACTCACGCACACTTATTACAAAATTTGCCCTCTCGACGGAGGGTCCGAATGAATAGTACAAGCTAACTACGTTAAGCTATTCTAACTAATCTAATAATCTAATTAGACTAATTATTACAACACCAAAACTAATTAACTAAAAAACTAATTAACTATTACAATCCAAATTGAAACAAATAGCTACACTAAGCTAAATGAATATTACAAATCCAATTAAATGATTAAATTACATGAATTAATCATGAATACTGAAATGGCCTCGCGGGCGATGAAGAGATGCATGCTGGGTCGTGTCCTCTCGGAAATCCACTATCGTGCCTCATGTTGCCTCTGTTTGCACACTTTTGTATCTCTGAAAACGGTGGCAACTTCCATAGTGCTTTTGACCCACCTTAGGAACAATCTGAGAGGTGGTCGGCCAAGAGGAAAGGCCATCGGCCAAGTGCAATGGTCATCAGCCAAATTTCAAGGCTATCGGCCAACTTTGATAGCTGATCGGCACACTAGATAGCCGATCGGCCAATTCTTCCTGCAAACTCTCCTTTTGCTACAACAGAGCACAAACAGAGGCATGGCAATGTATTTGCAAGAAAATGTGTGTGCAACCACACTTCTTATCATGTCTGAAGCTCAAAGGAGTGCAGTGCTCGGCTCTCGAGCCACCAATTACGCATTTTGATGCATGATGGCCAAAGAGGCCGAGTTGCACAAATCAATAAATGCATGACAAACAAGACACTTGGACCGCCACCTTATCATGGCTAATCAAAGGCAATAGAGACAAAAAGGGATTGGCCCATTTTCATCACTTCAAGTATGAAATGGACCAATTCACTTTGTGTTCAACATAACGTCCTGTTGAACACAATGCAATGCACACATGCAACATGTTTATCTTGGCACATTTTACTTGATTGGTTTTGTTTACACATTTTAACATTACCAATCCATTCATTAATCAACTTATCCAACTGTGAGAGTCCTCTAATGAGAGAGAGGTCTATCAAAGAGAATGGTTTAAGCCATGGGAGAGACCAATGCCTTTGACTAGGAGTAACCCTCAAAAGAGGGTTGAAGCCATTTAAGCACAAGTCTCAATCCCTTGCATTAAACTCAAACTCAAGACTAACCAATCCTCAAAACAAATCAAACGTGAAGAAATGAGGAGGATGGCAGATTTTCAGTGCTGAAGTGGCATGAAATGCAAGACTCTACCATGCAAACATCGCATGCTCAACATGCTAGAACGCTTAAGCGTGGAAACTAGTGAAGAGCTTTACACTAGGACCATGCAATACAATGCTCAATTGACTAAACCAACTCCAAACAGACCTCATGCATGCCAAAATAGTGGCTAAAATGGACTGAAATGATGGCATGATAAGCAAGAAAAAGCATGCTCAAATGATGGCTCGCAAGCAAGGCACAAAGCTCAACTCTCAAATACAATTAAAGAGTGATAAACATGAGAATATGGAAAAGATATAAGCTCTGAAATTCCATGCCAAATGATGCCAAGGCATGCAAACATCACAAGTATAGCAATGTAGGGACCTCAAAACTCAAGACTAGTCAAGGCATTTGCACTATAGCTATACAAAACATGAGTCATATGACCAAGGCAGCCCAAAACAGTCCTAAAACAACCCAAAATAATGCTAAAACATGTATGGAGTATAGCCAAAATAAGCTAGCATGATTGGCCAAAACATCAAGCATGTTAGACTAGTAAGCATGGATTACACTACAAGTGTATAAAGCATGCAAGAGGTGAGTCCACCAATCAAAATCAGAGTTATAACATGCCAAAATAATACCAAAAACATGCTTGAACTAAGCTTATTCAAACCACAAGAGCATGCTACTTTGTAAGGCTAACAAGACTAGCAAAGAGGATTTACACTACAAGTGCAATAAGCATGCAAGAGGTGACCAAGACAGCCAAAAAAAGAGTTATGGCAGGTCTGATAAGTCACAAAAATGAGCCCAAACAAAGCCACAGAGAAGTAAAAACACATGCTCATTTGGTTGGCCATCAACACTAGCAAGCAAGACAAGAGGAGAGGGGACCACCCCCTCCTATTTGGGCCCTCAAAACAAGGTTTTTATCACTGAAAATCCTCTGGATTTCAGTGGTTAAAAGGCCACGAAAAGTTGTTTTGAAAGGCCTTAGAAGATGGCTCAAAAGCTATACAAGCTAAAGAACAAAAGGGAGAGACAACCCCCTAACACAAAATAGGCCTAAACCATCACTTTTAGGACTGAAAAACAGAGATTTTCTCAGTTCAAAACCAAGCCAAAAACAGTTTACAAAGGTGGTAAAACAAGCATGCAAAGCAAAGGTTTAAAGGAGCAAGTGCTTACCCTTGAAGCACCTTGAAGCTCAGCAGCAAAACCAGCCAAAATCTGAGCCAAAACCAAGCTTTAGCAGCCCAAAACAAGTTCCAAGGGACCTCAGCCCAATGGTGATCAAGTCTTCTTAAGGGTTGATAGGTTGAAGATGGATGTATGCAAGCCTTCAAGCACAAAATCCTTAGAGAGAGTGAAATCTAGAGAGAGTTTCTAGAGAGAGAGGCTCCCAAAACTTTTGCCAAAATAGTTTTAATCTATCCTCTAATGTTCTACCCCTTGAAAATGAGATACAAGGCTTCATTATATAGCAAAATATCATCTTTGGTCGAAATATCTGAGCTAGGACAGGTGGCACCAGCTGGAGAAGAAATATCTGCCAATTCTGGGCTTTCTAGACACTTTTGGCCGATCAGCCAACATTTGTGGCTGATAAGGTTCACTTTTGGCCGACCCATGGCCGATGAGGTCCAATTGTGGCCGATGGACTTCCATAGAGGCCGATGGAAAAAATCAGTCCTGGTCCCTGAATTGAAGCAAGCCTAATTCCTTCATCTGGACTCCGTTTCAGGTCATTCTTGAGCCTAAACTGTAGCCCTGGAAGTCTTCTTTCCAAATTTTGAAGCCTCACCTCAAAATTCCAAGTGTGCTAAGAGATATCCCTCTTTTAGTGAAGACTGCTCAGTTTCGGTCCAACCAAAATGATGCCCAACTTCAACCAATCATATCTCCCCCATCCGGACTCGGCTTTAGGAGATTCTTGAGTGAAAAATGAAGCCCCGGAAGTAAGATTTCCAATGGTGGTGGCCTCATAGCCAAAATCCAAGTATTCAAAAGGATAGGCCTAATTTAGCGAGGACTGCTCGTCTCTCTCTTAACGATTCATACTCAACTTCTTCCTCAACTTGGTTTCTTCCCTCTTCTCCTCCTTTCTTCAACTCCAAACCCCTAAAAAAGGTGTTTTGAAAGATTTTTCAAAGATTTCATCTCCCTTTCATTCATTTCCACTTTGTCCTCGCTCGATTTACCGAAAAGCGCAACATTTAACAAAATGCGAGCCTCAGAGCATCGTAGAAACTTTATTTCAAAAATATTTTGAAAGAGAGGGTTTTAAGGTCTAAAAACCATTCAAAATAGTTTTGGTCCAAAATGGGGTGTGAGATTGGGATTTTACTCTCCTCTTGCCAAAGAAATCGAACTTTTGCTCTGCACATCTTTCACCACCATCAGTAGCGCCCAAGTCTTAAGGGTAGTAAAAAATGGGGTGTCTACAGCTGGTCATAATTTTATCCACTTAGGATTAATCCAAGTAGGAATCAACCCATTAACCCAACAAGGTACAAATACTTTTGTCCTTTTATGTTTACGAGATGCTCGTTTTATTAATTATCATACTAGTGTTATGGGAATGATGGAATTTGGCCTGCATAAAATTATAGTACATTTTAATTGTTTTCCAAATTTCACTTTAAGTTTACGTGATCCCCGTATATTAAAAGCTTTAACACTAAATATTCAATTATCTGGTGAATATACTAATATGTTAGAAAGTACTCATAACATTGCTTTAGTCTATCGAATTTATTACAAGTGTATTAAAACTAATTTGAATTTTCAGGCTTTAACTAGAAGTCCCAAAAATAAAACACTATTAATCCAAGGTAACACTATTGAAACTAATATTTCTATTCCAAAAATGATTTGCTGGAAAGATATTAATCTTCCTGATGATTGGATTATAGTAAATGAAAATTACTCCCAAAATCAACAATCTTCTACCAGTCATGATATTCAAAATATTCAACAATTTAATGATGGTTCTGTTCATATCAGATTTAATAGGCTTTATAGTCAATCATCTCGTCATAGTACCTCTAGTTTACCAACTGAAATTGATGAAGATGAAATCTTCAACACCCCTTTGTTTACTAGAACAGATAGGAAACTACACCTTTGTCAGCCTTCTTCACAAACCTAGCATACACATAGTAAATTAAAAGGAATTGATAATTCCTCTACTTCTCAAATTAGTACACCAGTTTATTCTACTCACATACATCTTCAAGAAGAAGATACTATATCTCAAGATTCACCTACTCAAACTAATTTTGAAGTTGTTCCTCCTATCAACCCACAATTATTAACTTAAGTAAACCTTTTACTCCAGACCTTAACAAACTTCATGCTGAATTCAAATCTACCACAAATAAGTTAAAAAGACATATATATAGGAATACTTATGATATAAAACAACAATTTAAAATTACCAATAAATGGTACAAATTTATGATAGAAATCAATACTGAAATTAATTTCTTTGATTATTTAGAAAATTATTATCAAAAAGTAAATATTATTACAAAAACTAAATGGAAAACTTCCCGTACCACTTCTATTTCATCTAGTCACCCTCCTTTAGAAACCATTCTGATTGAACATAAAGGTACCATTGTTCATGTTTCTCCTTTTAAACTCCCTGGTGAAGAATCTGAAATTAAAAAAGTCATTGAACAAAATAATTATACCAATCAATGTTTAAAAACTATTAGTAAACAACTAGATAAACTCGAAACTACTTTTGAGGATTACTCCACTAGTCATACTTATACAAGTAAACCTTTAGATAAACCTCTTATTAATCTTCCTAGTACTAGAAAACGATTAAGCTTAGCTACTCAAGATAATACTACAATTGAAGAGTTGAAGCCATTGAAAAATTATTTAATAAAATGTCTACATCTACTACAAGCAAATGATTTACTGTCCTAACACAACAACCTCTACTAGAATTTCCTAGTCATTCTGATACATCTACCAATAATGAAATCACTCAGTTAGCCCAGCAATTTCAACCTTCTCATCTCAATAGAATCACACATCCTAAAGTTACTCCTACCACTCTTACCAAAAATTGGTACACTAAACCTACACCTTCCGATCTCCAATTTGAAGAAACCAATATTAGCAATCAATTTTCCGTTTTTGCTAAAAAATTATATAAATGGAATATAGATTGTCTTAGTGAACATCAGATTTTCCAAAAACTCAATTATTTATCCATGGTTGCAAACGGTTACCTTACTAATTATCCTGGTTATACTCAACCTGAAATTGTTATTTTAATTACTACTGGATTTACTGGTATGCTCAAATCTTGGTGGGATAAATGTCTCACTTCTGATGAACACGAATCTATTCAACATGCTATTCAAATGGATAATAATGGTTTTCCTATCTTTGACGAAGAAATAGGTTCTAGCATACCTGATGGTATTAATACTTTAATATATACCATAGTCAAACATTTATAGGCACACCAACTAATATTCATTCTTGTATCCATGATCAACTTAGTAACTTAACCTGCCCTACTCTAAGTGATTTTAGATGGTATAAAGCTGTTTTTACCTCTAGAGTAATGCTTCGAGATGATTGTACAAAGTCATTTTGGAAAGAAAAATTTATTAATGGATTACCAAGTCTTTTTGCCCATAAAATTCACGATGTTCTTAGTCAACCCACTGGTATTATAGAATATGATAACTCAACCTACGGTGATATAATTAGCACAATTCAGAAGGAATGACTCAAAATGTGCATCGATCTAAAACTTAGTAAAAAAGCTGCTAAAGACAAACATAAAGCTAAATATGAATTAGGTAACTTCTGTGAACAATATGACTTACCTCCCGTGGCACCTTCACGAAATAAAAATAATAAAAAGAAATCTTTCTATAAATACTCCACTAAATATAAAAAGAAATATTACCCTTCTAAATCAACTGATAAATATTATACTAAACCCAAAAAGAAAAATTATCATAAGAAATCTAATCAATCTCAAAAGTCGAAATCTAAACAAGATGTTACTTGTTATAATTGTGGGAAAAAGGATCATTATTCCAATAAATGCAAAGTAAAAGAAAAACTTAAAGCTAAACTTAACCAATTACAGATTATTGAAGACAATCAGCAACATATACTTAACATATTTAAATTAACCACTACTCCCAATCAATCTCCTGTTCAATCTAGTCATTCATCTAGCGATGATATTTCCTCCAGTGATACTTCTTTCTATTATCATCCTACTGATAGTACTGACAATGAAATTGAATCAGGATGTAATAATACTTGTTGTAAAATAGTCAATGTTCTTAGTAAGTCTCAACAAGAAGAAACTGCTCTCATTGAATTAATTAGTAAATTAGAAAATCCTGAATTAAAGAAACAATATACTAATAAGTTGAAATCCTTATTGATCAATAAAGATAAGAAACCTAAACATGACAAACCAATCATTAGTTTAACTAAAACTTTAGACCGATTTAAAAAAGAAAAACATAAAGAAGTCACCTTACAAGATTTACAAAATGAAATTCATCATATTAAACTAACTATTCAAGAATTAAAAGCTAAAGACAAGACCTTTGAAGAAGACATTGCTTTATTAAAAAACAACAAAAGTCTTAATGATTTCCAACAATCCAATAAATCATCCTCTGAATCTAGTTCTGAACTCGATCCAAACAAAGTCATCTTTGATAATAGAACTACTGCACACAATAATGATCACGATAGTAATCACCTTAATCTAATTCATGGAATTAATATTCAAAAATGGCATTCAAAAGTCAAATTAGTTATTGATGATTTTGAAATTGAAGTCATCACATTAATTGATACTGGCGCTGATTTGAATTGCATTCAAGAATGATTAATTCCTACCAAATATTATCATAAGTCTACTGAATAGTTAAGTTCTGCTAATGAAAGTCAAATGCATATCAAATACAAATTACCAAAGGTACATATTTGTCAAAAACAATGTTTGTTTCAAAACATCTTTTGTGTTAGGTCGAAACTTAACTAATAAAGTCATTTTAGGTACACAATTTATCTTTTTATTATATCCTTTCACTACTACTCCTAAAGGAATAACTACACAAGCTTTTGGTCACACTGTTACTTGTAAATTTCTATCCCCACCTGACATCAAAGAATTAAATCAATTAAAAGAATGTTCAATTTCTCAATCTATTAATCGATTAACCAAACAACTCAAATTTCTCAAAGAAGAAGTAAATTACAAATGAATTGAATCCCAATTAACTAATCCCATTCTTATATCTAAAATTGATGGATTTATAAACCAATTAGCAAATACCATTTGTTCTACTTTACTTAGTGCTTTTTGGCATAGGAAAAAACATGTAGTAACACTCCCTTATATTAAAATTTTTAATGAAAAACAAATTCCTACCAAGTCTCGACCTATCTAAATGAACCATGAATTAATGGAAATGTGCAAAAAAGAGATTAACAAATTATTAGAAAATAATATTATTAGTAAAAGTAAGTCGCCTTGGTCTTGCCCTCCTTTTTATGTTAATAAAAATGCTGAACTCGAACGAGGTGTTCCCCGATTAGTCATTAATTATAAACCATTAAACAAAGTTTTAGAATGGATCAGATATCCAATCCCTAATAAAAAAGATTTAATTAAAAGACTTTGTCAAGCTATCATTTTTAGTAAATTCGATCTAAAAAGTGGATTTTGGCAAATAGAGATTCATCCTAATGATCATTATAAAACTGCCTTTACTATCCCTTTTAGTCATTACGAATGGAATGTCATGCCTTTTTGATTAAAAAATGCTCCTAGTAAATTTCAAAATATTATGAATGAAAATTTTAATCTCTTTAGTCATTTTTCCATTCTCTACATAGATGATATCCTCATTTTCTCCAATTCAATTGCTGAACATTGGAAACATCTTAATTCTTTCCTCTATATTATTAAATATAATGTTCTACTCATTTCTGCTCCTAAGATTAAGATTTTTTCAAACTAAAGTCCGATTCTTAGGATATGATATCCACCAAAGTACTATTCTTCCTATTAGCCGGTCCATTGAATTTGCTTCTAAGTTCCCTGATGAAATCCTCGACAAAACCCAGTTACAACGATTTTTAGGTTCTTTAAATTACATTGCTGAATTTTATAAAGACCTTCGAAAAACTTGTCAACCCCTCTTTGATCGGTTGAAAGATAATCCTCCTCCTTGGTCTTCTACTCATACTGCTATTGTTCACCAAGTCAAAAAATATGTTAAGACTTTGCCTTGTCTTGGCATTCCTACTGAAAATTCTTTCAAAATTATTCAAACTGATGCCTCTAATGTTGGTTATAGTGGTATCCTCCTTCAGAAAATCACTCCTCAGTCATCTGAACAAATTGTTCATTTCCATTCTGGTGTTTGGAACAAAGAACAAAAGAATTATAGTACTATTAAAAAAGAAATTTTATCTATTGTTTTATGTATTAGTAAATTTCAAGATGATATTTTAAATCAAAAAATTTTACTACGTGTTGATTGTAAAAGTGCAAATTATGTTTTAGAAAAAGATGTTGAAAATATTGCTAGTAAACATATTCTTGCCCGATGGCAATCTATTTTAAGAATTTTTGATTTTGATATTGCCTATATACCTGGTAGTCACAATTCTATTCCTGATTTCCTCACCCGGGAATTTTTACATGTCATGACCTAAACCCACCCCTAAAAGTTTGGCATCGTAACCGGCCAGTAATCCTTGGATTACCAAAGGCCTTCCTGTACAATAGAAAAATAATTGGGGCTTGCGGAAGCAATATTAAAAAATATACCAATAGTCCAATGAGCTGTGCATCTATATGAACAAATATTTACATGCAAAAACGTTAATTTACCCACATTCAGTACGTAACTTGTAACTTAACATCTATACATAACGTATGCACATAACGAAAGTTTACTTCATGATCAAAAGCTTGACAACGGCCTTCCAGGCCTAGCCCCAACTCGAAGGCACTCAAAATAACTTGGTAAGCTTCAAAACGGTGTCTTGGCTAAAGACCCTTTCTAGACTTGGCCTCCAGAATGCTCACCTATACATATACATAAAAACAATGAGCTAAAGCCCCGTGAATAACATTAACGTAAAGGGGTTAGTGAATGAATTCCAAATATAATATCCGTAAAACAAATCATAACACAATCAATCATATCAGTCTCATATCATAACATAACGTAATGGTACATCTCACAGAGTATATCACATATCGTCTTCTGACTAGAGTAATCGATTCTGGATACCGATTAAACACATATCACCACGATGAAGTGGCTAACGAGATCTCGTATCATATGTATGTCATGGACCCACACTAATGTGTTGTCCTCCATGACTTGGGACTATCCATGGATGCCATAATAGATTCGCAACTAGGACATTTGTTCACATAATCAAAATAACATTTCACAAATCATAGCTTATTGATAACAGTTAAAACATAATACATATCAACGTGTCTTTACAGAAATGTTACTCACAATGGCCTTCCAATACCCGGTTGCACGGTCTTCAAGTCTTGACCTACAAATACAAACATTCATAGCACAATTTCTTAGCACACATCGACATCGAGTCATTTAGTTGATTCTTAACTTTATTCGGTTATCCGATACTCGATCGTTCAATTACGTCTATTCTTTTCTTACTTTATTTCATGCTTATGAGATGCTAATGGATGTATATGTCATGTGAAAACCATGTAAATGAAGGCTCGGAAGTCAGAAAATCAAAAGAGAACAAAATCGGAAAATCTGACCTGTTTGGCCGCACATGCGGTGGTAAGGCGGTGTGAAACTTTGGCCAAATCAAAGTTGGCCGCTCGAGCGGTCTAGGTGAAAAACCAGTCCAAAAATCTGCTTTGGACCAAAACTCCTTCTTTTGCAAAATCAACTTCAAATTCATGAAAATCAAGGCTCAAAACACTTGAAAACAACTTTAAACTAGAATGTTTGGATATCAAACACAAATTATGGTTACAAAGGAACCTCCATTTCCATGAAAAAATAATCAAACCTTTGAATTAAGATATATAGTTCTAAACATACAAGTTTAAGTGCTAAATTTCCAAATCTCATGAAATTTCTTTCCCTTTTGAAGAACTAGACATGAATTAAGGTGTGAAAACAATTCTCATGAAAACCATGTCATGCATGTAAGGATTATGAGCTAAGTCATTCAATTCTTCCATATATATATACACATGCATGTCTTAATCCTTAGCAATGTGAGCAAAACCTTCATTTGATCATCAATTCTTCTTAATTTCAGCCTTAATCTTAAAGATGTTGCATGTGTAAATCTCAATTTCAAGAAATTAGAGAGAGAATGCTTACCTTACTTGTTGAATTATAAGAGTCCAAGGCTATCTTCTACCTAAGTTCTTCTTTTCCTCTTCTTGGTGCTCTTTTCTTTCCTCTCTTCTACTCTTTGAACTCTCCAGCACAATCTCTCCCTCTCCCTCTACGTGTATAACTTGTATGACACCCCACAAGACCCACTAACCTCTCTCTTTCTTTTCTATTCAATTTTTTTGAGTAGGAAGCTCTATAATAATAATAATTCATTTCACTAATTAAATTGTAGTCAAGTAATTCAAAAGCATTTAATCTCATTATCTCATAATCTTAATTGTACCAAATTAAATTATACTAAGGTGAATTAGGCTTTAACTAACCATCTTTAAACTCAATACAAGTAATGAGAGCCAAACATAACTTTACAAATAAGACAAAAATCAATTTTTAATTAAACTTCCCAAATGATTCTAAAAATTTCAATTAACATATCCATGTACTCAATTTCAATTTCCGAACCCAGTAAGGTCGTCAATTTCAATTCCAAAGTTATATTCTCAACAAATAATTGCCCAATTTGGACAGATATACACTAATTAAATCATCTAATCCGCTATTAACACATGGATAATTCAGATAATTATAATTTGCATTTTTGGGGTGTTACATTACAGGGGGGATAAGGATGGCCAATCCTTTTATTTCCTACCATAAATTAAAAGCCACCTATTATAGAGAACTTGTTTACCAAACTGCTTACCGTATGCTTGCCTTAAGTCAGCTCACAAAACTACTCGCCGTGCACAATTCATACAATTTCATCAAATTACCAGTCGTCGCAATTTACTTCTCATTATACTAATTGCCTTCATTACCATTTGAACAAATTAGATATCTTTAGTGGATGCTAAATTTTGTTCATTCTCTTACAAATGTCTAGTCAAAAATCCCAGAAACCTTCCAGTAAGGCCATTGTTCCAGCCAGTCACCCTTTTGCTCTTCCTCCTGTTTATTTAGTCAATCATTACCAAGTTCTTGGCAATATTCCTAAACCTAGTTATACTTCTTGTAACGCCCTGCTATTTCATAATGAATCCATCACAACCAATAGAACAACACACCTCAAAGCCATCCTTTTCACTGAACTAAGAATTAAAATTTATAACTTCTCTATTCACATGTCCTTAAAATCTTGTACCCAACTCCAAGTTCTACAAATATGATGACAATTACAATAGAAGAACCCCATGGGTGTACAAGACAACAACAAAATAAGTCTAACAGCCCTATTACAAAACTCTAAGTCTTTACAGTAAAATATTCTCAACTGTCAATACCAAAACCGCTTACTGCAAGTCACCACTGTAGTCGTACAACATTATTTCCTAAAAAATAGAATAGGGGTGAGTTATATGCCCAGTAGGAATACATTTAACCAAGTATTTAATCATTCAAATAAATTTATGGCACCCTTGAGATGAAACATAATAAGTAGTTATGAACATATGTAATCTTCATTGATTATGTAAATACATAACGATTAAGCATGGACCATTACATTTCACACCTTTATAACACAACAATTAAACAATCACATCAATGGAAAACAAACCATGAGTCCCATGTAAGAGTCCAACAGAAGTTGCTTTAGTTTCAAAAACCATCCCTCACATTTGCCGGCTATTATACGGCAGGAAGTCAGCACCCAAGAAGACCTTCTGTTTTTCCACTTTCGCCGGCTATTATACGACAGGACTGTGTGGACAACCAAAAACATTTTTCCCACATTCGTCTAGCGATAAGCCTAGACAGGACATTTGGGCACCTTTTAAACTCCTCGCGCGAGTACCAACACAACACCACATTTTTCGAAACCGACTCTTACCCGGACTCATGCACAATTAACAATTCCATCACATTTTAATTCCATTAACAAACATCCATCATCACAATAGATGAAACACCACATTATATTCAAAGAATAATAGCATTCAAGTCACAATTCTTTTACCATATCAACATTCACATCTTTCATCTCTTGATTGTTCATAATATTCCACGAATCAAAGAAAATTCCACTCAATTTAGTGTTTTCTACTCAAATTGAAAAGTTAGGGTTTTACCAAATTTGGGGATTTCTCTCCTTCATCATAGATATAGGTTTTAACAACATTTATATATATGTTTTTAACAAAAGAGTTAAGAAATTTCAAGCAAAATGATTTATTTGTGTAAAACATGGGTTTAATCCAACAAGATCCTCAAATTAGCTTATAAGTCACAACAATACCATGAAATCTCTTCAAAATAAAGAAATACTAGGATAAAAGTATCCCTACCTCCAAGAAATGAAAAGAAAACTCGGAGAAACCCAAAGTTGATGAAATCTCGAAGTCCTTGGATCAAAAGAAAGCCCTTGACATGCTCTCCAACCTTCCTCAAGGGACCTAGGTGAGAAGATGCTTCTAGATGAGTAGATCTAGCTATCTAAGTGGGAAAAAGTTAGGTTTAGAGAGAGAGGAGAGAGGCTCGCGGTTTGAGAGGAAAGAAGAGGAGAAAATCATGAGAGAGAAGAGTGTTGGGTTTATTTATAGTAGTAGAAAAGTAGCCCTAAGGTCATTGTAAAGAATAAGCCCAAAACCCCCAAAAGTAGGGCTCATTCGGACCCAAAAATTTTGGAAATAACACACAGGGGTTGACCCTTTGGGCAAAGGTATCGACCCTATAGGTAGAAAAGACAATCTGGCATAAGCAAGGGGGGGTCGACCCTTAGACAGGAGGGGGCCGACCCTAATTCCCCGCAACTAACACACAAATTCTGCAGTATAAGAGGGTTGACCCTTCCCAGACTGGTGTCAACCCTATAGAAGACCAGTAGAGGCACTAAGAATTCAAACAGATATAACTCTCTCGTTTGGACTCCATTTTAGGTTGTTCTTGTGTCCAAATCGAAGCCCCGGAAACAAGCTTTCCAGTGGTCCTAGCCTCACATTCAAATTCAAAGTATGGAAGGAGAAAAAGGATAAAGAGTGAAGGTTGGTCAAAAACGAAAACTCAAATTTGTGGCTTTTGAACTAATCTTGCCTAAATACCTTGTTAAGAGTTCAATCAAGGTTCCAAACATCCCCCAAGGATCCTCAATCATAATATCTAAAGTTCAGTTGCCAACCCATCAATGTCAAGAGTCCAACAACCATACAAGTTTTAAGGTGACGGGTACTAATTTACACCAATCCAATACGAATTAGAATCCGAGTCATTACAAACTCCCCTCCTTAGGAAATTTCGTCCTTGAAATTAGACAATTCCAGAATTAGAGTTTCGAACAACCAAAATGGAACGGATTCCAAAATTGACACTTACTCCAACTAATCATGAACAATCTCTATTCTATCACAAGTCTCTAGAAGAGTTTCCCAATGTAATGAATTTCACGAGTTGGACAAAAAACAACTCCCAGTTGGTTTACATTCATCATACCAAAAATCTAACTCGAAGACTAAAGAAAACTTCCATATTTCTGTCCCACACTGATATTCTAATAATATCCAAATGATTAAAGTGGTGAACCTCTTTTTTTTTTTTTTTTTTTTTTCCAACTCATTCACATGATTATCCTTAACAAGCCACAAGAATTCATCAATTTTATGAAACACGATGCCAAGTAAAGGCATCACTAACATACCCTACAATCGTATCTCAAACAAACTTAACCTCAAGAAAATAATTTTCAATTGCCTAACAACGTAGAACCTTAGGAGACTGAGCTTTCACCTTATATTCACAACCCAAGAAACAACTATCGGTCTCTCGGCAACAAATTTCCAAACAAGTATCTCACATTACAACCCAAGTCCTTGATCCCTTTCATGAGAAGAAAAGATTTTAATAAATGTTTTATCTGGCAATCATAGCCTTCAACAAACACAATTTAATGAAACCAAGCACCTCAAACCTTGTGCTTGCCACACAACTGGAATTATGCCTTCTTATCGCGCACTTGTGGTTTTAAAATATTTGATAATTAAAAAGAAAAAGAACATCTAAAAATATATTTTCTGACCTTTACATTTTAAAAGAGATCAGTCATGGTAAAAGACTATATATGCAAATGTTTCTAATACATACAAATGATTTGTAAAAGTACTGAGTTTTAAGAAAAGATATATTTATTTATGTTAAGGTTATTAAGAATCATACATACCATAAAACTCAATATGCATTGTTCATAATTGTTTCACATTTACTAGCTAGTTTGTCCATCATAATATTTTCCCAATTTCGGTAAAAACAAGATCATGCAGAACTCCATTCCCAACTCGGTTTTCTAGCATATTTCGATCGGTGACTCTCAACCGTCACCCAACCAATAATCCCATCACCATAGTGATGCCACAATCTCATTATAGTTATTCAAACAATAACAACATGAATAGACTAAACATCATGAGTTTGGGCAAAGTCACATCCCATTTACATCCTCTACCATAATCCACCAATTACTCTTTATTTAATCTACATTTGCATCACATTCTTCATAACTAATCCCATTTTGGGGTTCACACATAATCAGTTAAAACAAGTACCAAGCAGTTAGCATAACTTGTCACTCCCTTGGATGACATACATGCTCATCAAACAATTAATTCTCATGCACCCACCTCATTTCTAAAATTTAAATATGCTCTGAGGTGATTCCCTACCAATCTCTCCTAATGCCACAATAATAACCAACACGCCACGTAAGGGAAATCATCTACCTATGCTTACACAACACACTGCATTCCCTAAAGTCAACACCAAGGTATTCACTCCCAAAGTTAAAACACGACTCCACACCATACTAAGACTGTAATGTCCTAGGAGGTCAATCCCAAATTCAACGCCTTTTGTAACGCAAACTTACTCCATAACAAACATTCACACCGTTAATGATGGTACTACGCCTCTAATACAAAATTCTAACAAGATCGTACTTTCCGTAATCCAATCACTACTACAGCTGCTCTACCCCTGAAAATAATTTAACTCAGAAGGTCATTCACCGCGACTTACCCAATAAAATTCAAAATCTACTTTTCACAATTGCTCAAGTCACAAAACAATAACATCAACCATCATATCAAACCTTTCATTAAAAGCCTATACAACTCAAGATGAAAGGGTACACTGGCAAATACTTATTCACTTTAAAGAATTTCAAGGTCAATAATAGTCACTCCAACACATTTCCATAACTAACCAAATTACAACGGCACTTCGCACCATTTTATTTCTTGACAAGGAGTCCACCTAATAACTTCTTATAAGATGACACCATCACAAAGCGTCATGGAATAAAGTTAACATAAGGGATCACTCTCTAGTAGGCATAACTATATATCTTCTAATTAAGAAAACCACTTACCACTAAAGGTCAAATACATCCAAAGTAAACCCAACAATCGTATTCGATTAACCTACTAACAACACAATTTCTCACCACTCTTATAGTAAAACAAATGATCAATATAAGGAGTTCACAACTCTTACTCCAAGGATACGAAACCTTTTCTCTCTTTTTTTTTTTTTTTTTAACTAAAGGGCAAGGGCTACAAAATAACTTTCATTTCGATTACATGAAAACATCGTCGTCACACACACCAAACTTAACCCAAAATACTCACGTATACTTGTCATATTCACCATTTCTATCCTTTAGGTAAGAGTGATTCTAAGAATTAACAGCAATCATTAGCAGTGGACCAAACACAATTTTCACGAAAAATACTCACCCACCAACTCCTTTCCACACGACAGTTAATAAACTTACCACCAATAACTACCAATAACCTCCACAACCCATCAACACCAACTTAACTAGTTTTATTGCTACGTGGTGTTCACCAAAAACTTCCAATAATATGTTCTAACTTCATTATAGGCTCTTTTACGACTAGGTATACAACTAAACCATATTTCAGCACCCCAAGTCGACAAGCTAACTCACACCAATACCTACTCCTTAAACCCAACACACCATGGAGCCTACCCCAAAATTAGCACACAACACTACACTAGTACTATGGTGACTCACAATGCCCAACCTATACTAAGCAATAAACCGCTAACACCATCCACATAGCACTAAGCAACGATACAATCCATTAGGCCAACTAACAGTTCCTATCTCCTATCAAGTAGGCACTTTACAAATTTAATTTATTTTATTTTATTTATCAACCAACCATCTCACTGTCATATTCAACCTCAAAAGTCTGCCTGAAGCCAATAGTCAAACCATTCCTATATAAGATTTCCAAAAGTAATGATCGTAAGGCATATTCCAACCATTCATTCCGAAGACACCACTAACATTCCCACAAGAGTAAGGCACATCCAAGTCACCCAAGAATAAGTTTCAAACTAAAAACAACAACAAAAACATCTTCCACACTAGCTCTTTCCTCCAAGGAAATAGTCTAACTAAGAGAGATACAAAATACCATCACCAACAGATGCTCTTAATTGAAACCAAAGGTAAGGAATATATCGTCCTCTTTTACCAAGGGAAACCAAGTACCCTTGAATCGGAGCTAACTCCAAACATTCAAGATGGGGTAAACACAAAACCAAGCACAATGGTAGCACTATACCGACCCACTAGCACCCTAAAACTCCTCAATGTCCACAGTATAACGGAGAACTAAGTCAAAAACTTAAACTCCCAAAAGAAAATTTAAAATAACCCTTACTTGAGGAAATCTCCACATTTGCATCCCAACTAGTGACTAACTTAACATAACTCAACCTCATAGATGAGATACAGGCACCAAAGTTTGTCTTTACCTCAATATTAGAAGCTATGTCATCACAAACACTTCTAAACCCAATCGAAATACTTACATACACCTTTAGCCATTACGAAACTTTTATCTTATAGTCAAAAGCAACCAGAAAAAAATTAACATCAATGATTCTCAAACCATCAGGCACAGATTTGCATGAGGACACACCAATCTGACTTCACCGATCAATCCAACACACTTTAGTCACACGCTCCATTGAACTATAATAGCCTCCCAAGTTAACTCCAAGAGCTTCTTCTAAGAACATTTATTATGCCATCACGACCCCCAATATAATAACTACACCACTCAAGCACTTCAGTAATCAAGCATCAAGACCAATTACTTATGCACTAGACCATAATTTCTAGAGAGCAACCAATTCTAGCACCCAATATCTCAATTGTTAATAACAAATCACCAACCCTCAAGTCACCATCTCCACTACTAGAGATTCAACACCACGATTACAACCTTTTTCATTTATTCTCCACAGCCTAATTTACTTCAAAACTCTACGTTTAACCCACTTTCTAAAAAAATTATTTGTGCACCCACTATAATCCCTACCCTGCCATAACCACTCACACTGCCACAAGGATTCGAAAGTATTACTGCCTCTCAAGACATGCCAACCACCACCAGGGCAAACCTATGCCGACTCACAACCAATGCTAACACCTAACCCATGTGACACACCAAGGTTCCCTGCTGAAGATTTTATTGTTCTACACACCATCCAAACAAGCATTTACATAAATATCTACTTTTACATATGACCATCCACATAATCATGCAATCACATAAAGCACATACAAGCTACCCTCCTAAGATACTAGCCAAACCCATGGCAATCAAGGACCTCCAAGTGGAAAAGGCATTGATTAGATGCCTTTCCAAAAGGATCTCGATGAGTGCAACGAATAAAAGCTATATCTCGGAAGTTAACCCCATACACATATAACCACATATATACATAAGGCACACAAGGCATGTAAACATCCCATCATGGCCTAGGAATTCCATTGTGACGAAAGTCACTTCCCACGAGCCTAAGGTATTCGAACCTAATGCTCGGATACCATTTGTAACGCCCTGCAATTTCATACATGAATCCATCGCAACCAATATAACAACACACCTCAAAGCCATCCTTTTCACTGAAATAAGAATTAAAATTTATAACTTCTCTATTCACATGTCCTTAAAATCTTGTACCCAACTCCAAGTTCTACAAACATGATGACAATTACAATAGAAGAACCCCATGGGTGTACAAGACAACAACAAAATAAGTCTAACAGCCCTATTACCAAACTTTAAGTCTTTACAGTAAAATATTCTCAACAGTCAATCCCAAAACCGCTTACTTCAAGTCACCACTGTAGTTGTACAACATTATTTCGTAAAAAATAAAATAGGGGTGAGCTATATGCCCAGTAGGAGTACATTTAACCAAGTATTTAATCATTCGAATAAATTTATGGCACTCTTGAGACAAAACATAATAAGTAGTTATGAACACATGTAATCTTCATTGATTATGTAAATACATAACGATTAAGCATGGACCATTACATTTCACACCTTTACAACACAACAATTAAACAATCACATCAATGGAAAACAAACCATGAGTCCCATGTAAGAGTCCAACACAAGTTGCTTTAGTTTCAAAAACCATCCCTCAGATTTGCCGGCTATTATACGACAAGAAATGAGCACCCAAGAAGACCATCCGTTTTTCCACTTTCACCGGCTATTACACGGCAGGACTATGTGGACACCCAAAAACATTTTTCCCACATTCGTCCAGGGATAAGCCTAGACAGGGCATTTGGGCACCTTTTAAACTCCTTGCGTGGGTACCAACACAACACCACATTTTCCGAAATCGACTCTTACCCGGACTCATGCACAATTAACAATTCCATCTCATTTTAATTCCATCAACAAATATCCATCATCAGAATATATGAAACACCACATTATATTCAAAGAATAATAGCATTCAAGTCACAATTCCTTTACCATATCAACATTCACATCTTTCATCTCTTGATTGTTCATAATATTCCACGAATCAAAGGAAATTCCACTCAATTTAGTGTTTTCTATTCAAATTGAAAAGTTAGGGTTTTACCAAATTTGGGGATTTCTCTCCTTCATCATAGATATAGGTTTTAACAACATTTACATATATGTTTTTAGCAAAAGAGTTAAGAAATTTCAAGCAAAATGATTTATTTGTGTAAAACATGGGTTTAATCCAACAAGATCCTCAAATTAGCTTATAAGTCACAACAATACCATGAGATCTCTCCAGAATAAAGAAATACTAGGATAAAAGTATCCCTACCTCCAAGAAATGAAAAGAAAACTCAGAGAAACCCAAAGTTGATGAAATCTCGAAGTCCTTGAATCAAAAGAAAGCCCTTGACGCGCTCTCCAACCTTGAAGATGCTTCTAGATGAGTAGATCTAGCTATCTAAGTGGGAAAAAGTTGGGTTTAGAGAGAGAGGAGAGAGCCTCACGGTTTGAGAGGAAAGAGGATGAGAAAATCATGAAAGAGAAGAATGTTGGGTTTATTTATAGTAGTAGAAAAGTAGCCCTAAGGTCATTGTAAAGAATAAGCCCAAAACGCCCAAAAGTAGGGCCCATTCGGACCCAAAAATTATGGAAATAACACGCAAGGGGCGACCCTTCGGGCAGAGGTGTCGACCCTATAGGTAGAAAAGACAATCTGGCACAAGCAAGGGGGATCGACCCTTAGACAGGAGGCGGTCGATCCTAATTTCCAGCAACTAACACACAAATTCTGCAATATAAGAGGGTCGACCCTTCCTAGACTGGTGTTGACCCTACAGAAGACCAGCAGAGGCACTAAGAATTCAAACAGGTATAACTCTCTCGTTCGGACTCCGTTTTAGGTCGTTCTTGTGTCCAAATCAAAGCCCCGGAAACAAGCTTTCCAGTGGTTCTAGCCTTACATTCAAATTCAAAGTATGGAAGGAGAAAAGGGATCAAGAGAAGGTTGGTCAAAAATGAAAACTCAAATTTGGGGTTTTTGATCTAATCTTGCCTAAATACCTTGTTAAGGCTTCAGTCAAGGTTCCAAACATCCCCCAAGGGTCCTCAATCATAATATCTAAAGTTCACTTGCAACCCATCAATGTCAAGAGTCCGATAACCATACAAGTTTTAAGATGACGGGTACTAATTTGCACCAACCCAATACGAATTAGAATCCGAGTCATTACACTTCTGCACTTGCCACAGACCCATTTGCTTCCTCTTCCCAGTCACTTACTCCTTATCCACCTAATCTAGTCAGAACAACCAGACCTGATTATGTTAAAACCCAATCTATTAATTTATTCTTCAAGGAACCTATTCACAAGAATATTCATAATGTTCTTGACCTAGTTAAATCATATTTCCCTCTTGGGTGGCATTTTGTTCCTTTCCATCCAGAGAAGTCAATTACTTTCTACAAAGACATTCTTTTTCATCATCAATCAATTGTTATTAAACCTATTTATGATCAAACCTATACCAGTAAAATCATTCACCATTCATTATATATTCATAATATTGTTTCTCTTGATGAATGGGGTCTCCCTTTTCAACTTGGTGATTTACCTGGTCATACCATCCAATATAGTTATTATGACTATATGCATGGTTGGTTCAAAATCCTCTTACATCAAAATGAGTCATATACTCACTCTTGGTTTCTCCAATTTGATCATAAATTCAAGTCAACAATTCCCATATGGTTCCTCAGATGGTGGTCTAAACATGGTGCCATATCTGAGATAATTCCATCTGTATTAATGGAACAAATTCACTATTTGTCTTCTGTCTATAGACTTAGTCAGCATCAAAGTCAATTTCCTTTATTACTTATTTTCATGTCCAAATACAAAGTCCCTTGGCTTTTCAAATGGCAATATGCTATTTCTGAAAATATAGTCACCAAACTTCATTTTGTCAAATGATGGGATACATTTAAATCTCATCGAATTATTGAACAAGTCCAAGAAGAATTTCCAGTCAATTCTCATGCTTCAACTCCAGCCATGGTAAAGCTCAGCAGAACCCAACTGCTCTTCCAAAGCTCAGTCAAACTTGGAAGCCCAATAACCAGCTCTTCCAAGCCCAAGTCATCCAAATCCAAGTCAGCTCAGTCAAAGCCCAAAGCTAAGCCCAAGTCATCGAGTGATGAATTGATCTAGATGGTCAAGCTATTGATGGCCCAAGCCAAGTCACAGATTGAAGATGAAACCTCTGAAGAATTTAGTTCCTTTGAGGCTTCAACCAATGATGATCCTTATAGGCCCCAGTTTCAAGATGCTCATGATCCATATGCTTAAACAGTCATCCATAGGATTCTATATATATGCAGAACAGCTTCATTCACTACTCTGTTTTGAGAAAAGCTACTATTTTGTATCTATATCGATTTCCCATCAGTCACAAACCTCCACCGAAAACAATGAATAGTGAAAAAAGTCAAATTTACTGTTCACTATTCATCAATCAGACAAATTCAATACAGTCCAAAGTAGCAATCACCTTTGGTCATTCACCGAAAGTAGCAGACAGCTCCAATGTGCTCCCATGTGCTTCTTTCAAGACAGATTCCTTCACAAGGCTCACAGTTACCTCTTATGCTTATAAAAGAGCCTTTTCAATCATTTGAAAGGGTAGAGTTAGAATTGAGAGTTCCAGTACCTCAAACAAATAGCTATCTCTATAATGTACTATTCAACAAATCTATTTTCAAATTATGTATTTTGAAGAACTATTTTCTAGATTTCAATAAACAATTGTAAGTCCAATTGCTAGTTCTTATTTATATTGTTTTATAATTCTGTTTATTTGCTTCCGCCTTTTTATACATATATATATATATCAATTAAATTTTTATTTTAACATCATCTTAATATTTTATAATATAAAATGATATAATTTTTCTCATCACAAATATGCATTTCGTTTGGTGGTACACGCCATAAATATTCGCAACTGTCTCATAATAACAATAACCAGTAATTACAGATGAAACATAATTTAATCAATTGGATAAAAAATGAATGAAGTTTAATAATCTAAAATAAATTTTTGTTTGAGACTAGACTACAAAATATTTTAGATGGACTCAAGATGGTCTCTGCCATTTATATAATTAAAAAGGATCAAACAGTTAAGGAAGACTTACATACATAAATCCAAATTATAATGTCATAGGTCTTAAAACCCAACATTTCAACATCAGAATTCTCCTATAAACTAAAATGAAAGATGTTCCATCCATCAATTTTGGAAAATAAATACCCATCATTTAAATTTTGAATTTTATTTTTTTTGGTCTTTACATTCAGCTTCAGCTGTTAACACTCTATGCTAAAACCCAATGGCGCCAAACCACTGCTCGCCTGCTGCCTCCACTAGTCATCTCTGACGCACCGGCTAATCTTAATGATGTTTCGACAAAGCTTGCCATCGTACCAGAGCCACTACCATTCAACATGAAGCGCGTACAATATCAGACTATTTTGGATAATCAAGCCACCATTCAGAAATATGTGGTTGATCTCTGGACGGACTATCATGCATATCGGGATTACTCGCAGATGACATTTGACCAAGTTAATGCCCGTCAGCTTGAGTATCAGCAGTCAATTGCATCTATGCAAACTAACTTCTACGCATACCGGGAGTCGAGCCAGCAGTGTTTTGAGACTCGGATACTGATGCATGCCTCATTTGAGCAGTACTTCTCACCACCACCGGATCCAAATTAGTGATATACTATTTATTTTCTTTGTCTTATTTCTTTATTTATTTTTGTTTTTATTTTATTTTACTTTTCTTTTCCTTTTATAAAAAACAAAAAAAAAAAAACAAAAACGAAAAATGAAAAACACAATATATATATTTTGTGTGTGTTCAGTTCGTCCCTGCCTCGCTAAATGTGCGCCTACGCCTTATGGTAATATCCTTTCTTTCTCTCATTTTACCATCTTCGTTACAGTTGCTTACATTGAGGACAATGTTGTATTCCAGTGGGAGGTGAGGGTATTTATACTTATAATTCATGTTTGTATTTGCTGCACTTGATTGCACCACTTCACTTGTTGTTAGCTTTTTGCCAGTATGGTGGTGATATAAGCATATGTCAATTAGGGAACATAGTGGACTTGTATGAAAAGGGTTTATTGGGTAAATATTCGCATGTGATGTTTACGCTAGGAGAGTTGTTTGTATTTGTGGTATTAGTACACTTGTCATGAGTATGCCTTGATTCACATGAACACACTATCATAGCGATGACCTCTCTATTCTAATCTCTGGTATACATCATTGATAATTACTAGTATTGCAGAAAAGAATAAATGAGTAGCCTTGATTCACATATACACACACACAAAAAAAACTTGACTTGTTTGGGTTAGTAGCCTCTTTAACTCGAGTTATTAAGCCCGTAGGGGTGTCTCTACACCTAGTGCCCTAAAACTGTCTGGTTTAGGAGTCATTGGCCCAATACTTGCTACATGGGTTAATTAGAAAGCTTAAGGGACCTAGACATTGCACAGTAAAGGAAAAATAATGACTTGTTCGGATCCATACCCTTTTCAGCTTGAGTTATTAAGGCCGTAAGGGTGTCTTCACACCTAGTGCCCTAAAACCGTTTGGCTTGGGAGTCATTGGCCCAATGCTTGCTACATGCTTGCTACATGAGTTGATTAGAAAGCTTAACAGATTAGGACATTGTACAGTCTTAAAAAAATAATATAAAAAAAACAAAAAAAACAAAACAAAAAGAGAGAAAAATTTGAGAATCCTGGTTGCAAAAATTTAGTTTTTCTATATATGTTGGGTGTTATTATGAGTTAAAATGGGCTATTATAGTGGACAGTTTAACTAGTTATGGGGACTGCACTTTACACTAAGGGCACTGATGATGTGTTTACTAGCATTCGCAAGTACAGGGGACTTAGCTTTTGTAATACTGAATTGTGGTTCTTGCTCAATAGATTCCTTCATGCTTGTCCACTGTGCCTTCAATGACTCATCATGTCTTAATATCACATTATAGTTGGCACATAAGTTAATTGATAGATGAAGTAGTGTGATTACTTATTTTTAAGTAAATGTGAATATGTAGATGTTTGTGGGTATAATTTCTGGAAACCCTCACGAAACTATACTCGGCCACCTGGGGTAACCTTGTGGTTTAAAGGCTTGTTGCATATGCTAAATGCAATTGTGATCCCCACGAAAGTGGCTTAGAGTATTTTATTTTTCTTATTCCTATTGTTTTGCTTAAGGACTAGCAAAATGTAAGTTGGGGGATGTGATGTAGGGTGAAAGGTACCACATTGAGACCGCTTAAGTTATATTTATAATCTTTAAATTTTGTTTATTTGGTGGAGATTATGTTTTTTGTGCACTTGAATAGATTTCGCAGGCAACATGCAAATTCAAACAAAAAGTGGCGCAAAACCAGATTCTCCATGTGAGTAATGAAAATTCCCGGCTTGCCACCTCACCGCACATGCGACCAGGCTCCACTGCACGTGCGGCCCACCATTGCTTGAGCGGAAAGTAAGGGTGCTCGAGCGGCCCACCTAGGGTTGCGTGCCCAAAAATTCAAGTCTGTTTTGCTGGGAATAAAAAGAAAAAAAAAAGAGGCTGCTTTTAGGGTTTGAAAATATTTCAAAGAAAATGAGGGGCTAGGGTTTGGAAAGAGGATTCTCAAGCTTCAAGGGCAATTTTGATGGAGGCTTCTTCTTCTACTACTTGTTCCCACACCCCCATGAGTGACTAGGCTCCTATTTCTAGGGTTTTGATGAAACCCTGGCCAAGTAAATAGGGTTTTCTTTTATGTAATGGTTTGAACAGTTGTATGGTTCTCAAGAAGTTTTCAAATATATTTTTCTGTTATTTCTTCAAGTATTCTTCTTTCTATGATTGTTGAATGCTTCCCATGCAATGGTTTTCTGTGCTTGTATATTCAAGATATGAGACGAGTCATACTACGAGGGATGAATCATTTTGCTACCGTAGTTTAGAGCGAACGACTCGTACTGCTTGAGATAGTTCATGCCCATACATTAAACGTGATAATTTTCTTGATCAATGCTTTGAACTTATAGTTGTGAAGTATTATTTAGTTTGAACCGTAACATAATTGTTTTTCAAATTGAAACCTTATTTATGTAACTAGTGGTGAATTCATTACCCTGGGTTTTTTTCCAAAATTAGTAACTTCATCTTTACTTATAATTGCTAATTTATTCGCTTTGTTTAATTTAATTATCATTAGGTTATGAACAACCATCTCTTTCATCAAAATCGATTTAGGAATTTAACAATTAAATTAGTTTAATTTTCCATTTGTCATTGTGGATTAATACCTGGGCTTACCATTATTCTAAGAAATCTGGTACAAGTAATGTCTCAGCTTCCTGGTGGCCTAAACCAAAGCTAAGCAAGCCTTTTCCAAAGGAGTATACTAGGTCTCATATTCAAAAATCTTCTTACTTAAACAGTAGATGGCCCTTCTCCACTTTCTCATCTAACTCATGCACAAGCATACATCCCATGGTTGATTCAGTCACTAATAAATACAGAATCGGCGATTTTTCTACACAGGCAGATTTTGCAAATACTACTTAATTTGCTCGAAGGAAAACTGCCATCGATCAACCCATTGGAACTTCTTAAAAGACCAAATAATGGTTCACAGGTCAAGGTTAATTTGGAAATAAACCTCCTTATGAATTGCACTTTTCCAAGAAAGCCCCGCACCTCCTTTTTCAGTAACTAAGCTAACTAATTAGCCCTGGAAAGCGAGGAATGTTCACGCATGTACGAATTTCCATCCGAAAAGCCCACTGTTCTGCTGCAAGAATACCTCTGTTGCACAGTTAGAACATTCTTTCACTCCAACCTCTGCTCTGTTCTGTTCTAAAAAGTTGCTGCTCAGCTTGACAAAAGTGGCTGGCAGGCCAGAAGTAGTGGTCGGCCGGCCACAAAAGGTAGCCTGTCGTCCAAAAGAAGTGGCTTGCCGGCCACTGAAGCTTAGTTCCTTCTGCTACAACAGAAAGCATACAGAGCACAAACAAGGTATTCTGAAGATATGTTTGTACACCTTACCCCTTCTTATCATCAAACAGCTCAAAAGAGTGGCAAGCTCGATTCACAAGCCATCAATTGATGCAATTTCATTGCATGATGGCCTATGAACCAAGGTGTACAATTTCAATAAATGCACAATAAAAGACTCTCAAACCTCCTCATTATCATGGATTGATCAAGAGAAGTGGTTGACCTTGGAAACTTGAACCATTTCATCACTAGCAAGTATGAAGTGCCTCAAGTTTCCATGTGTTAAATTAACATCCGATTGAACACCAAATTGCTTATTATCTTGCATCATTTTTAGTCCTAATTTATTACTTCATTTTACTTACCAACCATTCCTTAGTTCATTAAGTCCAGTGGTGATCTTTAAGTCCTCTAATGGAAATGAGTACCAAACCAAGAGTTGTTTTAGGTATGAGAGAAGTGTCATGCCATTGGTAATGAACCTCCAAAGGGATTAAACCATTAAGCACAATGCCTCAATCTCAAGCTTTAAACAAGCAAGTAGTTTGAAACAATTTTCAAAGAAAAGAAAAAGCCAAGAAATATAAAAATTGTTTTGCTTTCTAATTAGAAAGCTTACGGGACCTGAAGAATGCCGGGGCTACCTATCAAAGGGCTGCAATCACACTTTTGCATGATATGATCCATAAAGAGATCGAGGTGTACGTGGACGACATGATTATCAAGTCCAAGGAAAGAGAGGGCCACTACACCGCCTTGAAGAAATTCTTTCAATGGATCACAGAATACAGACTGAGGTTGAATCCACAAAAGTGTACTTTTGGCGTAACAGCAGGGAAAATCAAGGCCATCCTAGAAATGCCACCACCGAGGACTGAAAAAGAGGTGCGAGGTTTTCTGAGTAAAGTGCAATTCATAAGACGGTTTATTTCTAAATTAACCTTGACTTGTGAACCACTTTTTGGTCTCTTGAAAAAAGGCAAGAAGTTCCAATGGGATGATCGATGTCAATTCACTTTTGAGTAGATCAAGCAGTACCTTTAGCACCCACCCGTGTTGTTGCTGCTAGAGCCAGGGAAGCCCTTGATTCTGTATTTGTCAGTAACAGACACAACGATGGGATGCATGCTTGCTCAGGAATCTAAGGATAGGATAGATAAAGCCGTCTATTACTTGAGCAAGAAAATGTTGGATTATGAGACCCACTACACTCCGCTGGAGAAAGCTTGCTTAGCCTTGGTATGGGTTACTAGGAAGTTGAGGCACTACTTGTTAGCTCACTCTGTAATTCTGGTTTTGAGATTTGATCCCATCAAATATCTCTTTGAAAAACTAGCGCTTATGGGTAGGCTAGCTCGTTGGCTACTTCTCTTTTTCTGAATTTGATTTGAAGTATGTTACTCGCAAGTCGATTAAGGGGAGAGCTGTGGCGAGTTCCTGGTAGATCACCCAATGGAAGGGGATGAAGCGGTAGAATACCTGTTCCCAGATGAAGTTATTCTGCAAGTCAAGGAAGAGATTTGGACAATGTACTTTGACAGAGCGTATAACCAATACGGTTATGTGATAGGGGTGTTGTTGATAGTACTCGACAATTCCCATATACCTTTAGCCTTCAAACTCGGTTCAAAGTATCCAATAACGAAGCAGAATACGAGGCGTGTATCGCTGGTTTGGAAGCCGCCCTGGAATTAGGGGCAAAATGATTAGATGTAATTGGGGACTCGAACCTAGTTATGTCTCAAGCAAAGGGAGACTGCAAGGTTAAAGAGGAAAAGATGAAGATCTATCACCAGACCTTGGACGTTTTGATTCCTAGGTTTGAGAAGCTAACCTTCACACATCTACTGAGAGAGAACAACAAGTTCGCTGACGCTTTATCAACTTTATCTTCTATGATAGACATTCCGCTTAAAGTCCGGATACGTCCGATCATCACTGAGCAGAGATATACGCCGGCCTACGACACAATCACTACAATAGATGAAGTTCAAGATCAAAACCCTTGATACTATGATATCTGAAACTTCTTGGAAAAGGAGGTTTATCCCCCAGGGGAAAATGCCAAAGATAAAAGGGCAATACGATGGATGGCCGTTCAATTTATCATCTGCGGAGGTAAACTATACAAAAGAGGTCATCTGGGAATGCACAAGTTGTGTGTCGACGCAGAGGAATCAAAGCGCCTAATAGAGGTTATCCATGGAGGAGAGTGCGGAGCACACATGAACGGAGTAATGTTAGCCTGGAAGATTCTCAGTCTAGGTCATTACTGGTCTACTATGGAGGAGGATTATATCAGTTTTGTTCGGCGATGCCACAAATGCCAAATTCATGTCAATCGCATGAATATCCCACCGTCGAAGCTGTACAACATGACTTCACCATGGCCTTTCTCAGTCTGGGGAATCGACGTCATTGGTGCAGTCACACCAAAAGGGTCAAATGGGCATGTGTAACAAGCCCGCGGGGGGACCTCGCTACAGCTCGGACTCAATTTCGTGTCACGGTTCTTAATCTGAACCAAAGAGTCCAAATCCGGCAAATCATTTTGAGAAAACAGATTTTTGAAAGAAATGCCAAACATGGACTGCTTTGCCAGATACAGAGTCGCCACCTAAATATTTTATTTTTGGGAAATTTAGGAAACCCTGACTCGTTGCCTAAGGCCACGTGTCCGTCATCACCAAAGTTACCTCGGCTTGGGAACTTGGGTACGATTGGGGAAGGTCACTTCGTGAGCACCCCGCTCGCCCGATCAAAGATCGGCCTCTACTAACCATGATATCAAGTTTTGAAAACATTGTGTGCTCTTATTCCGGTTATTAGCCTAGATTTACTATGTGATGCGCACAGCATACAAGTATAGACTGGATCGCCTGAATTGGAACAAAACATTTCATGTTTGTTTTTTTTTTTTTTTGAAAGATGGTTTGCTACTCGCAAGTAGGCTTAAAATGCAGATTTTGCCACCCTCGGGTGGGCTTAGAAAAGATGGTTTTGCCACTATCTAGTGGGCTTAAAACAAACAATCGACGCATTGTTCCAATTCAAATAACCCAACCTTCACCCACAGGCATTCAAGCAGTTATATCACATAAGCACATAGCCTCATGGTAAGCATGCTATCATGGCAGTCACTCACACACATGCAAGGATGCTAAAGCATAAAACTTACCGAGTACTCCAAGCCAAAACAGAAGCTAATTAGAAATCCATGCATGATCCTAATTATACAGAAATGCCTAATGCAACACATGCAAAAATGCAACTATAGCAGGCCCGGCTATTCTAAACATGGCATATGGAATGCTACAGCTATCATGTATTCAACTTAGAATTGAAATACAAATGCAGTTAGTATGATGTGCCGAGCCTGGTGCATGCAAGACAGATGAATGAATGCAAACATGCTATCATACTGTATGCTAATTGAAACATGCCCTAATCTAACCATCATAAGCAGGTAATAAAAGGGAAGAAAGACGTGGGGTTGGAAGACATACATCACACCCACGCACACTTATTACAACATTGCCCTCGCGCAGAGGGTCTAAATAAATAATACAGTCCCAAATGAATAAATAATACAGTCCCGAATAAATACAAAAATCCTAATTAATTAACAAATTAACTAAGAAAGCTATAAATTGGCATGCAAGCCAGGGACTGCCTTGACTCTTATGAATGATGTATGTTTGGGCTGCCTAGCGAGAAATCCACTGGGATGCCCCAATTAGCCTCTGTTTTGCAATTATTCTTGGAAAGCGCGTCAAGTTCCGGAAGACTGCTAATTCTTGATTTGCTGCAACAGAGAGCAGGAAAGAGACATAGCAATGTATTTTCACATATGTATGCATGCCTCGATCCTCGTGCCACCAATCACGCATCTCAATGCATGATGGCCGAGGAGTCGAATTGCACAACTCAATATGAAATGAATGCACATGAAAACACAACAAAACCTAAACTCCATCATGGGTAATCCGGAGTGTCGGCGACTGGGGAATTGAGACACGTTCCGTCACTCGGAGTATGAAACGTACCTCGTTTCCCGTGCTCGGGCTAACTCCTATCCCAAACACAATGCAATATGCATGACATGCATGAATGCAACTAAGATACAACCTAACATGCACAATGCTATGAAATGGCATACACGATACACGAAGTAACGTGGCATACACAATGCACTAACATACAACCTAGCATACACAATGCTATGAATTGAGATGGCATACACAATGCATAATGGACTTACACCAACATGGGTGGACCTCAGCCACACTCACATAGAAGGCCATTAGATGAAAATGAGACAACTCGAGATGCGTGCACGCGTGCACGCAAACCGAGGACTGACCCTAAGGCACGAAATGCCACTCTAACAAAACACATGGAAAGACATGGAATATGACATACTAGCATGCAAATTTCAGTAGCAAAAATTGATGCAAAACAGCCCCGAAACATGGCAAAAGTGCACCCGATGCATGAAATGAAACCCGAAATCCAAAATTAGGCACATGGAATGACTTATAGCTATACAAAGCATGCATTATTTGAACATGAAGTATGAAGACAGAAGCAAGGCAGTCCCAAAAAATGCATATTTACAATTTTAAGCAAGGCTAAACAGTGAACACAAATGGGGCTAAGCTAGCATACAAAAATGGCCCTAAAATTGAGATAATGAAGCAAGTAGCAGATGCTGGCCCCAAATGGCTGAGATCCCTTCAACAAAGTTGAATAGGGGCTCAAAACATAGCATTTTACAGTTAGTGACCAAACCCAAAACAGTGCACAAGCAAGCCTAAAATACTATGCAAGATAAGGCCAAAAAGAGGGCTTCAACACAAAGTATACAAAGGATGCTTCAAACAGCAAAAGACCCTTAATGAAACATGAAGAGGAGATCAAAATAAGGCTATTTACAGTTCGGACCAGAGCCCAAAAACAGAAGCACAAGGGGCTAACAAATCATGCAAAAATAAGGCCAAAAGAGGGATACAAAGGCAAGTGGCAAATGGAAGCCTCAAACAGTGAGGAACCCTTCAACAATGTTGAAGAAGGGTTCAAAATAAGCCACTTTACAGTTTACAACATGCCTCAAAACAGTTTACACATAGGCCTAAAATACTATGCAAGGAAATGGCATAAAAGAAAGGTAAAGAAGCAAGTGCCACAAGGAAGCCTCAAACAGTGAGAGACCCTTAAACAAACATGAAACAGAGCTCAAAAAAATGCTATTTTCAGTTAGGATCGGAGCTCAAAAAAGTAAGCACAAGGAGCTAGAATATGAACCAAGAAAAGGGTCAAAAAGGGGAGAAGAGGACTTACCCTTGAAGACTAATCTTTGACAGCCTTTTGGACCAAGAAATGCTGCCTCCTAAGCTCTGAGAAGACCCTCCAAGCTGCTGGAATGAAGTGGTGGTGTGGTGCTAGGTGATGGTGAGGAAATGGTGTAAGAATCAAATGGTTTTTTTAAGGCTTAGAATAGAGAGAGAGAAAGAGAGAGAGAGAGAGAGAGAGAGAGAGAGAGAGAGAGAGAGAGATTTAATGTGAGAGCTCCAAAAGAAAATTTTCTAACCCCTAAAACACAGCTGGGGGGTCTGTTATATAGACACAAGAGGGTGGAAAAGAGGGGGAAAAAATGGGGGGGAAATGAAATTCAAATTTCCCCCCAAAATTGGCCTAAAAGGGAGATAAAGGGGCAAGTGATAGTAGGAGATCTCAAACCGAAGAGAGCCCTTCAACAAAGTTGAAGAGGGGCTCAAAATAAGATACTTTGTAGTTTATGACAAGTCACGAAAATAAATACAAGTAGGCCTAAACTATCATGCAAGAAAAGGCCTAAAAGAGGGGTAAAGAAGCAAGTGGCAGTAGGAGATCTCAAACAGTAAAAGGTCCTTAATCAAACATGAAAAGGACCTCAAAATATGACTATCTCAAGTTCGGGTCGGAGCCCAAAAATGCAGAATGAAGGTTCGGGAGCCAAAACACGCAGTTCGGGGGCCCGAAAGTGGGCTATTAGGCACCGGAAATGGTGTCCGACCACGAAGTTGGTCTCTCGGACCACAGTGTCCCTCAAAAGGGAGGAAATAAGGTGTGTGCCAAAAACCGGAGCAAACGGAGGTGGTTAAGCGGTGCCGAACTGAGGCACACAGTCGTTGGCTCCGAAAAACCGAAAACCGGGCTCCAAACGGGAAAAATGACCTACGACCACGAAACATAGCCTACGGCCACTGAGAGATGATCTACGAGACCTCTCCCTCCCTTCGGGAAGGGAAAACAGAGAAAACGGAGCCTGGTTCGCAAACCGCGGCAAAGCACAAAAGAGTCCGGAAGTCCGGAGGCAAGGCTCGCAGCCGGGACTCCGCAACCTCAGAACGAGCACAAAATGCAACATCACCAAGCGCTCAATCGGTGACGTCTGAGTCTTAAGGTCGGTCAAAAATGGGGTGTCTACAGCATGAATACATTCTGGTGGCAATTGATTACTTCACTAAGTGAGTGGAAGCTTAGTCTTGTGCATTGTTGCAAGCAGCGCATGTGGCTAAGTTCAGCCGAAACAATATCATTTGCCGATATGGAGTCCCAAACGAGATCATTTCAGATAATGGCTCACATTTTAAGAAAGAAGTGATCGACTTGTTGAAGAAATACAATGTGGCTTTCCATAAGTCATTTACATACCGGCCGCAAACCAACGGAGCTGTGGAGGCCGCTAGCAAGAACATGAAGCATATTTTGCAAAAAAATGGTTGAGACCTATAGGGATTGGCCAGACAAATTGTCATTTGCACTCTAGGGTTATAGAACTTCAATTTGGATGTCTACAGGGGTAACTTCCTATTCTCTCATCTACGGTATGGAGACTGTTCTACCAATTGAAATAGAAGTCCCGTCACTACGAGTTATGGCTGAGTGTCAGACAGCAGAGGCGGACTGGCAGCAGAGCAAGTTTGAAGAACTGATGTTGTTTGATGAGAAAAGACTAAGAGCATTGTACCATGTCCAGGGCTACCAACGTCGAATTGCCAGGGCTTTTAACAAGAAAGTTAAGTCTCAGAATCTTAAAGAAGAGGATTTGGTGCTGAAAGACAACCGAGCTCCCATTCATGACCCTAGGGACAAGTTTAGACCCAATTGGACTGGTCCTTATATTATCAAAACTATCTGGTCAGGTGGAGCCATTATTCTCATGGACTTAGATAGCCTGGAATTTTCACAACCGATCAACATGGATAAGTTAAAGAAATACTATCCCTGAGAGGCTCGCTAGGCTGAAAACCCGACAAAAGTTAGAGCTCAAAAAATTAAAAATAAAGAAAAACTTAGCTCGCAAGGTTGAAAACCCTAAAGGGCGGCCTTGGCAAAAGTTAGAGCACAAAAGGAGAGCATTAATACTCAAGTGAACCCGAACCGAACTACGTAAGGCCTGATTCCCATCTTCGAGATACGTAAGCAACTTCATCCTGAAGTTCGGCCATAAACACTTCAAACTCAACTGTCTTGTCCATATGTTTGATCAGGTCATCTTTGTCTATTCTTTATCTAATTGTTCAATTGTGATCCTTACTCTAAGAAAAGAACTGGTTACAGTGTTGAGTAGTGCTATTCAGACAAGGGGCAATTTGTGATCTTTGGATTCAGGGTTGTACATCTCGAGGATTGATTCCGTGTGTGTCCAGTGGTGATCCTTATCAAAAATGGTTTTGAAAAGTTTTGATAAAAGTTGACTTTGTTCAAATTTTTCCTTTTACAACTTAGACCATTTTTGGACCAAAAAGAAAACTTTCAGTGCTCACAACTTTAATTTTATTGATTTCAATACGAAGTTCTCCAATTCTCAATGCAAATCAAAATTGCCTTTATTACATTCATAAAACTTGAAAAGTAAGATCAAAGCAATAAATTAGGGGCATAGATGAGTCAAGTGTTCCTGCGTCCCCTGCTCGTGCTTGTGGAAGCTTCTGATGCCAAAATAGGCTCAGTTTGTGCCTCATCTTCAAGCCAAGTTAGGCATTCGCCAGAAAGTGTGCAGCTGAAACTAGGGGCAGGAACCAGAAGCTCTCTCGTCCTCCAAGCAATAAGGTACCTAGCCAATGAACCTCGAACAGGGAATGAAGCTGGGTATTCTACCCCCTTTTTTGGGCAAGTTTGATCATGTCCGAACTGACGTCTGAACCGGAACGGAAAGTAGAATACACAGTGTGTAAGGCCAATCACCTCAATGCCAGGTTGACGAGTCATGTTGTAGCTTATTTTGGTCAGATTAAGCCAGGGGCAACGCCAACCAATGTCAGCAGCAAACCTGTTGCACATCCAGTGGCACCACCATTCTTCATTCGGGAAATCCACTAGCTGTTAGCGGAAAAAGTATGCTCGGGCTGAGTATGTAGGGCAAGAGTCCATTACCTTCAGCTTGTCCATTAGCCACACCTAGGGAGGAATGAAAGAAAAGAGAGATTAAAGAATAAAGAGATGTATGTTGAGAGAAAAGTGAGAAAAGGGCTTTGGGAGAAAAACAGAGCATGAGTGCCAAGTGGTGTGAGAAACACATATTAGAGAGGGTGGAAAACATTACCTGAAGAAGTAGTGGACTCCCTGCGAATTTGTTTATCTCTCAGCCCATCAAAGTCTTGGCCAATGCCAAGCCCATGCAACTCTTAACCTCTTTCAGGCCTTGCGCCACTTCAATTAGCCGAATGCTAGATCCGCTGAAGCTAGGGGCAAGAAGGAAATGAGCAAACATGCACAAACAAAGGGCGTGTTGTCGAAAACTCTACCAAAGGAGATTACATCGGTTGCCAACTTCAAAAAATTAATGAATCAGACTGGGAATGTCCAGCTCCCCATTGTAGATCAAGGATCAAGCCTCGTGTAAAGTAAGTCTGAACATCCTTCCCAAAGCTTGGATATGGCCAAAACAGGGTTGAGGTATGATTTCCTCATCGCACCGGGATTCCATTAGCACTTGAAATTCTTCAATTGTCGGGCATATCTCTTGTCCCCCGAAGGTAAAGACGTGTGTAATCGGGTTCCAACATGTAGCCGCGGTATGTAGGAACAGAAAACAGAGCGGAGAACGACTTAACAGGAATAGTGCATTTATGCCAAAACCCCAGAAATTCACCTTTTCCGAGCCATCTAAAGTTGCGATCCAATTCGAGAGTTTTTCGGTGAATAATGGTTCCATTTGTGAAGAATTTGCAGCTAAAATGAAGAAACTACAAAGTCCAACCTTTTGTAGAAGATAAGGCAGTGAGTGGAAGCTAGGTGTCAACATTTTGAAGGATATTGATGGCCGACAAGGCCCATTGGTGGCCAGCAAAGGGCATTGGTGGCCGGCAGGCCACCTCACATGCTTGGCAATCTCTCACTCGAACCTGCTGTCCTCCCTTGTGCTGGAAAGTGCTAAAAGCATGTGTTTTGTTCTGTTCTTTGTTATGTTTTAGAGTCTTGTTTTGTGTCCTTTTGGGCTTTAGCATATTTGTTGAGTTCTATTCGTTTTGTTTTGCTTATCGAGTTGTATTTGTGTTGTTTTTGTTTATCGAGTTGTATATTGCTGTTATTTCAATTGTTGGTCAGTTCGTTACCTGTGCCAATACAAGTGTGCAATTTTCAATATCAAATTCAATCTCATTTCCATGCTTGGTGCTCATGATGCAAAATACAACACTTCTTCAAATAAAAAATGGTTTTCATTCCGATCATGGTTGTTTTTTCAAAAAGTGCAGTACAAGTTTTTAAAGCAAATAAAACCTTCCTAAAGCCGTTGAATGTGCTAAAACTATAAGCAAAAAGAAACTAAGCAAAAATACAAAAAATCAGCGCTGGTCGCCTCAGGTCTAGGAAGCCCTCTTCGTCCTCTTCTTCGAAGGAGAGGACTCTGGGGCACTGTCTCCGTCGACACCGCTGTCTGAAGCAGGACCAGAGTCTAAACCAGAGTCATCTCCGCTCTCCGCCTTGGAGCTCGCCTCGGCATCTCTCCCACTCTAGAAACCTGAGCCAGCGTCATCATCTCCACTCTCAGATGACTCTGAATGCTGACTCGCTACCTCCTCAGAGTCGCTCGTCTCAGCATCATCATCACTCAGAATAGGCTTTGAAGGGCCTCTCCGGTCTCGGGTGCCCCTGGCTCTACTTTGGCCGTGTGTCGGAGCTTGTCTCTCTCGCCTCCCTGCTACTGGAGGAGGTACAGCTGGTGCTGGTGCTGTAGCTCCCGCTGGCACCATCGGCATGGGTGGGATCTAAAAAGACAGTTGGTGCATATCAGTTATAACGTGTGTATCAGATACAAGCATAGTATGTAGAATGAGTATATGCAGAAGTCAGATATAGTGTGTAAATACAGTGCGTAAGTGCAATATGTCAGATGCGGTCTATCGATGCAATGTATCAGCGCAGTTTGGGAGGTTTTCAGTTGGAATGTTAGTGTCAGTGTGTCAGTGGAAAGTTGATGCTTGGAATGTAAAACTGAAGAAATTACCTGAACACCGTAGAGGTTGAGTAGCGTCTCTCTCCTCTGTATCATCCCCATCAACGAGGCTATCAGCTCGAGGGTGCCTCATGTATACTCGATTGGTGCCTGCAAATGTATTTGAATGATTAGTATCTGCCATAGATATATCTGAAATGAAATATGGAGTGCAAGTGCTAAAGTGTGGTTCATATCGGAGTTAAGCCTCGGACCCCGACAAGCTCATGACTAGCTGCTGCGGGCTCAATCGGGATCTGGTAGGCCTCCCCTGTGTGTCGCCAGCAAGTCACCATAGTGGGGAGCTCTAGCCAATTAGCCTTCCGCCCTGCTTGGGAAGCCCCTCTGCCACGGGCCCTGCTCGCCCAAGTCACTCTACGCCTCGTTCTCGCGGCAGGAGCCCTCACCCCCTCATCTCCACGAACGCCAGTCAGGGGCAGCATCAGATGTGTTTGGATAAAATCTGCATAGTTGCCCTCCGCTCGGAAGAAGTCGACGTCGAGGCCCACTATGAACTGGATGACCTCCTCAACGGATAAGCTCTTTGTGGACCGCATGGACTCTGGTGGAACCATCGGGACGACCGGGTCCGGCACGCCCACAATCTGGTGCATGAAGCACTCACCCAAGAACCAGGCCCAGCAGTCCAGATGCTCAAGCAGAATGTGATAGCGGGAGACAGTCCAGGTGCCGGCAAACTGACCCCAGACCCCCTAGCATCAAGGCCCATGGTTGCCACGTGATCTACGAATAGGAGTTGTACAGGTTATTAGTTGCTGTCAGTTGTAAATGTATGAAGTAGAATAGTTTCAAAGCAGAAATGAAATGACTGTGTTTTGGATTACCTCATGGGCAGCTACCGTGTCGAAGTACTGCCTGAAGAAAGTGAAAGGCTCACGGGTCCTACGGCGAAGTTGACCGTCGTATATCCACAAATAGGGTATTGTCAACGGAAGCTCCACTATAGGCTCCGGGGCGATAGTCAGAAAGTATTCGTATACTTATAGCTATAGGGAGAATGCAGTGGTATGTGATCAAGTATAGTTTTTGAGTAGATACAAAAAGTGTAAAACAGAAAACACGGTGTCTGTATAGTGTTTGAGCAGATACACAAATGTAAAGCAGAAAGCATGTGTTGAAATAGTTGTGCAGAAACTATAAAGAAAATATAAAGTACAAAGAGGGAACTGAGATGTATACCTCCCAGGCTCGCCAATGGCCTCAAATCAGGTCTCTCCGTAAATGAGAGGTAGAGCTCATATATCTATACAGTGTGGTAAGGCCAGCTCTACCCCAGTTGTAGAAACGAACCCGACAAAAGGTCACCAGGGCACTCAGAAATATAGGCCAACGATATTCCACCTGTTTGAAAACAGTGTGGTACCGAAGACAAACATCAGGAAGCCCCTGGCGTACTGCTCAATCTCCTCTATTGTCTTGGGCTCGGTCTCTGAATTGCTCTGCAAACCAAGTATGTCTCACCATCCCCGCTCGGTATATGGGTGGGTATGCCCCCAACAGCTCGAACCAGGCTACCTTCCACTCCTCTATATCTGTATCGATAAGGATCGAATCGCCTCCTACGTCTAAGCCGATGATCATGGCAAAGTCATAAGGAGTCATGGTTATCTCCCCTGCGGTGGAAAAGTGGAAGGAGTTGGTGGTATCCCACTAACTCTCCACCAGTGCTCCTAGAAGGGGACGACTCTCGACGACCCGAGTCAAGCCAGAGCAAAAGAGGCCGAAGCCTGCCTCGTCGATGATGTCTCGAACTCCAATTGGGAGCTCGTCATACCATTCTCTAGTGGTCGTAGCACCGTAGTTTTAAAAGGCGCGAGACTCTCCCTGTGGCAGAAGACAATACATCAGATAAGGGCAGTGCGTGAAATGCAATCAAATGAAAACAATGCATGGTCAGGTAAGGCAGTGTATGAAATGCAATTAGATGGATCTGAATACAAGGCAGTATAGGAAATGCAACTAATGAAAGGTAAAATACATGAAAAATAGAGGTCATACCTCAACGGCAATGGCTAACAAGTGAGATTCTGGCTCCCTCAACAAAAGGTCCTCCGGTGCACCCTCCAGAAGTGGGCAGTATGTGTGTCTGTGGATGATATCTCGCCAGATCAAAAGGCCGTACCTTCAGTGGTAGTGGCTCTGGCTCAGCCTCGGGCTTAAACTCTACCTCTAAGTCAGCCTCAAGATCAGCTATCGGCTTCTTTACCTCCGGCACAGGTGGAACTACTTGGGGAACCTTCGGGGGAGCCTCGTTATATGGAACCTCGTCTTCCATCTGAAAATAGGTGCGAGATGGGTGAAAAGTGAAGAAAAATGGAGAAAGGGTAAACTTGGAAAAAGTCAAACCTTAGGAGAGAGAAAATGGAGAAAAAAGTCAAAGCCGGGAAAAGTGCACAAAGTTTGAGAGAAACTCGAGGGAAATGAACCTAGAATGGTGGAAGTGAGGAAACGAATCAAATTTCAATCAGTTCAAAGTGAAGAGAACAAAGAGGGTTTAGCGAATCAACTTCGCGTAGGGTGTTGGAAAATGTGTAGAAAGCGCAAATCTAGAGAGAAGTGTCTAGAGAGAGAGGAAGGTGATTTTCGGGCATGAGGAAGTGTGGAAATGAAGTGTGGAGGTGAATATTTAAAGACCCAAACCAAATTGTCCAAATTACGCACAATCTGCCATCGATGGCCGGCAAGGACCATTGTTGGCCGGCACCTAGCTAGCGGCCTTCCCTCATGGCCGGCAGGTGGCCGGTAGCTTTCCTTAAGTTCTTGATGTTGTTTTGTGTCTTTGGTTTCCAAGAATTGAAGAGATTGTTCATTGTTTGGTTCAGAATGCCTCTGCGGAAGCTCCAAACTGTGTTTTTGTTGCGCGATGTTCGTCACTTGTCAACATGAACGAGGTGTATCATTTAAACACATTGTATTTCTGCCGAGATGTGAATTGGAAGTTATTATTAAGTTTGTCTTCGTCAAATCATGCTTTGATATCTTGCCTAGAACATGCATTTCGTTATGCGTTGTTGCATGGAACTTGTACTTCACTTTGTGGCATAGAATATGCATTTCGTATATCTTGTTGTGAGGTGTGCATCTCACGGGAATTGCATGTGCGTCTTGCATTCGCTCTTGAATTGTGCATGGAATGTGCATCCGCTTTTACACATAGAATATGCTCCTGTTACTAATCATGCATAGAATATGCTAATGCTTTTGTTTCTCGCATAGAACATGCCATTAACATTGTATCTCGATTGTTTGTCTTGCATAGAACATGCATTCTTACCGTATCACACTTGTTAAGTCTCTTTCCTATACATGCACGATATTGTATGTATGATTCATTCAGAGGAGTTCTAGGTTAAATCTTTCATACCTTTCAATCGCATCCTTTCACTTTTCCTCCTCTCGCGTGAGACGCATTAGGATTACTTCGGTTAAAAACATTTGGATGCGTCCCGGTGTTCACACCACCTTCTCAGTTAAAAACATTCGGGTGCATCCCGGTGTTCACACCACTCCTTCCTCCTCTTGCGTGAGACACGTTAGGATTACTTCGATTAAAAACATTCTGGTGCGTCCCGATGTTCACACCACCTTCTCGGTTAAAAACATTCGGGTGCATCCCCGGTGTTCACACCACCCCTTCCTCCTCTCGCGTGAGACACGTTAGGATTGCTTCGGTTAAAAACATTCGGGTGTGTCCTGGTGTTCACACCACCTTCTCGGTTAAAAACATTCGGGTGCATCCCGGTGTTCACACCACTTTCTCGGTTAAAAACATTTGGGTGCGTCCCCGGTGTTCACACCACCCCTTCCTCGTCTCGCGTGAGACGCATTAGGATTGCTTCAGTTAAAAACATTCGAGCGCATCTCGATGTTCACACCACCTTCTCAGTTAAAAACATTTGGGTGCGTCCCAGTGTTCACACCACCCCTTCCTCCTATCATGTGAGACGCGTTAGAATTGTTTCGGTTAAAAACATTCGAGTGCATCCCGGTGTTCACACCACCTTCTCGGTGAAAAACATTTGGGTGCGTCTCGGTGTTCACACCACCTTTTCTCCTCTCGCGTGAGATGCGTGGATTGTTTGTATCAGTTAAAAAACATTTGGGTGCGCCCGATGTTCACACCGTCCTTTTTCTCCTTCCGCGTGAGACGCGTTAGGATCTCGGTTGAGACCTCAGGTGTACCCCACGGTTATGTCGCCCTGCACCTTTCCTGCGTGATGCGTAGTTAAGCTTGCATATTTTTCTTACATCATTTCTGCATGAAATGTAGTTTGGCTTGTGTTTCTCGCACGTGGCGCGTGGTTTTCTTTTCGTGTTTGGGATTACTGTGCTTTGTTTCAGTTTATTTAACTTTGGCATTTCTTTGCATAGCATTTGCATTTAAACGTTTCATTGCATAGCCTCATTGCATGATCATAAGTTATGTTCCTGCATCATGCATATCATTTGTATTTTGCCCTAGAACTACGCTGGTTTGATTCCTTGCAAAGGGATACGTAGGCAGCCTGCAGGCGCAACCATTTTGTTTTTTCTCTTTATTGTTTGTCCAAGTCTTGCGGCCTTGTCAAAAATGGGTCGTCTCTTGTTTTTGATATTCACTCACATTATTTCATGACTCCAAGTTCTATCAAAGAAGGGGCAACTGTAGACACCCCATTTTTTACGACCTTTCAAGACTTCGATGTTCTTGCAGGTACATCCGGTGATGAGTCTGTTTGCTCTCCGAGTGCTCGAAGTCCTCGGCGAAACGCCACAGGTTTGAGCCTTTCAAACCCTGCATCCATTTTGTCTCATTTTTAGACCATGCCTTGGTCTTTCCCTCCTGTAGTCTCTGGTGGCCTGCCGGCCAAAGCTTCTGGTATGCCGGCCATTGATGTGCCTTGCCAGCCATCAATGATACTTTGCCGGCCATCACTGATGACCGACCGGCCACTAGTGTTTTCTATAGATATTTTGTGCCAGCTGTGCCAACTATTTGCATAGATGCTTGCATCTGTCCACACATGGATGGCTGGATCTCCTTGTATAGATTTCATGTTTTCTATATATAGGGAGTCCCACTCTTATGTTTTGAGGTTAGAAGATTTCAAACTCAAAAATGCTCTCTCTCTCTCTCTAGATTTCTCTCTCTCTTACAATTTTGTGCATACTTGCCTAGTTATCCACTCTTTTGTATACACATCCTTAACCAAAATTGATCACCTTTGAGTTGAGGTCCCTCGATGAGCTCTTGAAGGTAGTTTTGGCTTGTATTGGTGCTTGAAGTTGTGCTTGGCTTCCAGAGATATAACACTTGTCTTTTGACTTGTTTTAGTACACTTGTTTTCCTATCTTTTTCAACTGTTTTTGGGTCATTTTTGAACTGTAAAAACCTTTGTTTTAATGGGATAAAATTGGTGTTTTAAGTCATTTAAGGTTAGGGGGGTGTCACACCCTTCTTTATTCCTTGCTCTTAAGGCTCTTGCACCTTCGTTTCCCATTTTCAAACCAACTTTTTTTGGCTTTTTAACCACTGAATTTTAGAGTATTTTCAGTGGCAAAAAACATGTTTTGAAGTCCAAAATTGGGGGGATTAGCCTCCCCTCCTTGTGTCTTGTTTGCTAGCCTAGTTAACTCCATGTTTTAGCATGATTTTCTAGCTTTTTGTAGCTATATCCCAGCATATTTTTGCTTTTGTTTTAGACTACTTTAGCTCTGTTTTGGGCTGTTTGGGTCAGTAGAGTCTTGTTTTGCATGGTTGTAGTGTAATGGTCCTCATAAGCTTGGTGTTTTAGGCTATTAGACACCTCTTGTTTGAGTTGATTGCATGCTTTGGTGTTGTTTTGCACTTCATTTCAGCACTAATCACCTCTGCAACCTCCCTCCTTTCTTGGCTTTTAATTTTGCTTTGAAAGTGGTTTCAAGTCACTTGTTTGCCTAAGTGTGGAATTGAGGTTTCATAGTTAATGGTTTAATCCTTTTGGAGGTTCATTACCAACGATATGAGACTTCTTTCATACCCAAGGCAACTTGTGTTTTGAGCCTTCTTTCCATTAGAGGACTCTAACTAACCATTCGGACTTAATTGACTAAGTAATGGTTGGTAAAGTTAAAATGAGTAACTAACAACTTGGGACTAAAATTGAGAAAGATAATAACTTGTGTGTTGTGTGTTCAATCGGACGTTAATTGAACACAAGGAAAATTGGGACATTTCATACTCAAAGTGATGAAATGTCTCAAGTTTCCTAGGTCTCCATTGCCCTTGATCATGCATGATAGGGTGATGGTTATTGAGTATCTTGTTTTGCATTCATTGAGCTTGCACATCTTGAATCACACGCCATTATGCAATGAAATTGCTTGGATTGGTGGTTTAAGTTCACAACTCCTTGGATTTATCCATGAAAATGAGGGGTGAATTGTGCAGACAATTCTTGGAAACACTCTCTTTTTGCTCTGTTTGTACTCTATTGCAGCATGACGATCCAGTGCATCAGTGACCGGTAGGCCACCATCCATGGCCAGCAGTGCACCATAGATGGCCGACAAGCCACCTTCATAGCCGGCAGATAGCCGGCAGCATTCATCTATGGTCGGCTGGCCACTGATACAAACTTCAACAGAATGTTGGTAAGGTGAAACAAAATAGTTCTGGAAGTGTTCAACTGTGCAAACAGAGGCTTTAGAGAGCAAAACGAAGGTCTTTTTGGGTGGTATCCGAGCATATGTACATCTTCCATTTCCCGAGGCGGAGTAGTGGCAGTGTAGTTATAGGCTTTAATTGCTTAGTTTGCTTACGTTTGTGTTGTAAATTAATTAGTTAGCTTACTAGTCAATTCATTCAAGTGTTGTAATAAGTAGTTAATTAGTTTAGCTTTTTATTTCATTTGATTTGTAATAATTAGCTTAGCCCTAATTAGTTACTAGTTAGTTAGCTTTTATTCATTCGGACTCTCCTTCATGAGAGCAAAATATAATAATTTGTATGCCTTCCAACCCCACGTCTTTCTCCCTTTCATTTACTCGCTTTTGATGGTTAGATTAGGGAACATGTTTCAATTAACATACCTTATGCTTGCATCCATTCATTTGTATTACATGCACCGAGGCTCGACGCATCCTTCAAACTGCATTGTCTTTTCAATACTTCTTTGAATACGTGTTTAACCGCATGTTATCAAATTGAATCATATGCCATATTAGTAGCCGAGCCTATTAAATGCATTCTTCGCATGTGTTACATTAGACATTTGGCATAGTTAGGATCATGCATATTTTTTCTAACACATATTTTCTTAGCTTGGAGTACTAGGTGAGTTTTTAGTGCTTTAGCATACTTGCATGAGTGTAAGTGATTGTCATGTCTAGCATGCTTACCATGAGGCTAAATGCTTACTTGATAAATTGCATGAATGCCTGTGGATGAAGGCTTGTTGTTTGAATTGGAACGATTCAATGAATGCGTGTTTTTACTTTGTTGAGTGGAAAATAAGTTTTCAGCCCACTATGTTTGGTGGCAAATTCGCAAACTTTAAGCACACTTGAGGTGGCAAATTCAAACACTTTTCACAAAACAAACATGAAATTGAATTGTTCCAATTTGAGCAAACTAGTCTATACTTGCTTGTGCACATCACATAGTAAAGCTAGTTTAAATAACCAGAATAAGAACACATGATGTTTATAAAAAATCATATCATGATTAGTAGAGGCCGATCTTTGATCGGGCAAGCGGGGGTGCTTAATTCATGACCTTCCCCTCTCGTACCGAAGCTCCCGAGCCGAGACAACTTTGGTGATGACAGACATATGGCCTTTGGCATGAGTCATGGGTTTCCTAAATTTTCCCAAAGTAAAATATTTAGGTGACGACTCTGTATCTCACAAAGCAGTCCAATTTTGGCATTTTTGATTCCAAAATCGATTTTTCAAAAGATTTGTCGGATTTAGACTCTTTGGTGTTTATCAATTTCACATTGCACTTGTGAGATGAGATTTAGAACCGTGGGAGTCCGAACTATAGGGCTTTCTTTCAAACCTTCTGAAAGAGGGCGCAAAAAAGCCGAGCTACAATACCCCAGTCCTCTTTGGTGGGTACATGTCCCAGACCAAAGGCATGTGGATTATACGGCACATCGGCCAATGCTGTGACACCTTTCTGGCCACTTCTTCCCAACCCCATTCCTGGCACATGCTGCAGCTTATTCATGAAATAGATTGATTGGGCACTGACATACATGCCCTTATCAGCTGCCAAGATATTCTGCACTACCCGGGCCTCGGCCAGAGTAAACCCTGAGAGGAATACATCCTCCTCACCATGGTTGATTTCCAGCACTGGTGTAGTTACCTCTCGCGGGGGATGTATGGATGAATTCCCAAACACAATCGCCACTCCTTTCCCGTGAGGGTACTTCAACATTTGGTGGAGGCTAGAGGAGACTGCTTTCACTAGATGCATCCAGGGCCTCCCTAGCAGTAAGTTGAAATGGCCGACACATCTAGGACATGGAACTCGACATCCTATTGAGTCGGGCCCACATGAACTCGGATTTGTACTGCGTCCATCACCTCTCTGCTGGTATTATCATATGCCCGGATCACTTGGGCTGTGGGCACGAAATCTGCTGGTTTCAGACTGATGGCATAAGCTGTGCGAGAAGGATAGACATTTATAGCTGACCTGGTGTCAACCAACACCACTGGCACCCATTTTCTCTGATATGTATAGGGGTTTGTTGTGAACTAAGCCTTCCAGCAGGAGTTCTTTCTCAGAAAAGGTTAGTGTTGGGTTGGCATCACCTGGGAAAACTAATCCCACAAGCTGTTCAGGAGTAGTGTTAATGGACAACTTAGGTTTGTCCATTACTAATAGTACAGCTTGTCGATGCACCCGGGAGGCCATGAGTAGACCCCAAATTGAAATGTCAGCTTGGATTTTCTTCAGTTGCTTCAACACTATTTTTTCTTCCCACTACTTCTCTTTCTGTTTCTCAAGCTCTTTATCTTTCCGAGAGGCCTCAGCTTGGTCTAAGTGCGGTGGCTTGAAATACCGCCCACTTCTTGTCATGTGGTCTATCTCTTCTGCATACCAGGTATTGTCTGGCAGACACCCACCCCAATCCTCGTTGGTGTGAGCCAAAAGTAGATCGTCATCATACCACCACATACCTCCGACAATTGACAAACAGTTGTCCAGCTCCATTTGTATCACTTTCAACTCACAAATTTCCCCCATGGGGTGTTGGGCCATTCCAGCTTTCTATTTGTCTTCAACCCTCTCCTGTGCAATTCTAATGCGCCCACGCGCATACTTCCACCATTGACCTGCATCTCCCTTCGACTAGAAAGATGCCAAGGTCACTCTCAAACCACCGTCTTTGATACCGAACATCTCAAACGTCTTCACTATTTGTTCGAGCCATTCATTTGCATTCAAAGGCTCTTTAGGATCACCCAAAAACTCGTCTGGTTTAGACCGGAAGAACTCCATTTTCAAGAATGATGACCCTGCCTCAGCTACTTGGGCCTGGACTTGATTCTTAGCTCTGAGAATGTCCATACATTGTCGTAATGCTCTGGCCATCTCATGGGCTAAGGTATCCATGGCCTGTTGATCAGTCAGTTTGGCCACATTGGCCTGACCAACCCTTCCTCTTGCGTCAGAATTTCATCCGATAAAGGCATCTCATGCCTTTTAGGCCTACTACGCCTATCACCACCACGTCTGCGTCCTGACATCCTAATAAAGGTAACAAAGAAGATTAGCACATTTACAAATGTGCCGTAGCTAACTCACTCGCGTCCTAATGCAGTGGACAACAATAATTCATTCCACATAAGCACATAGTCACATAAACACATATGAATTTGCTTCCTAGATAATGACCATCCCGTGGTGTTTCCAGAGTTCCAATTAGAAACAGTAGTGATCAGGTGCTCTTCTAATATGACTCTTAGAAACCCACAGACCCAATCAACATCCTAGAAATTAAATCTCATACCCATATAATCACATAAGCATGTTATCACATGGGATACCATATATACAAATGTCCCTATCAGCCGAGATAAACTCGTTGTGGTAATAACCACTTCTCACATACCCAAAGTATTCAAACTCGGCATGCTCTGATACCAAGTTGTAATGCCCCGAAATAAATACAATATACCTATATCATAATAACCAATAAATAGCAACATAAGTGAAATGAAAAGCTTTCATTAATCAGAGTTTGATATACAAAAGGTGATACATGCGATATACATTTATAAACAGAACATCTTGAATCTATAGCATGTATTACAAGATTGTGAAAAAAAATGAAAGCTAAACAGTTGATCATATGCCTTAAAGGCTTACATCTTTCCAAGTCAATCCTTGGGTACATCAAAAGTGATTCTTAAGCTCAATACATATAAAGCCCTAGGCTTGCACAAAATTTAAATACAAATAACAACACTGAGCGTTCAACTCCACAATCCTCCCAAGCTAAGTTCTTGGTGGAGGCATTTCACCAGCACCTGAAAATGGTTTTCCCACATAGGATGAGCCAAAGCCCAATAGAAATACTACAACACAATGTATAAATCTTAACAAAGCCATAAGGTTTTATGCATATGCAATGCCAGTGCTAAAACATTTTACATTTCTTTCCAAAACCATGCCATGCCAAATTTGTACCACAATTCTCGAATCATGCCCTTTTTACAATAGAAAAACAATGAGGGAAATCTCAAACCAGTACAACCTTTCACAGTTATTACGTCAGCGAAAAACTATCAAACAACACCTATGTAAATGTAGCATGTACAAGCACTACTATTGCCATTTTACGGATATTTCGTCCGCAAGAATCGACACCCATGTAAACATAGCCTATACAAGCACTACTATTGCCATTTTACAGATATTTCGTCCGCGGGAATCGGCACCCATGTATACGTGCATTTTTCAGGACTTTCACCCTGGACACACAGGCCAACTTAATTTGGTGATACACACCTCTTTCCAACGTTCACCCCTTTTTCTCAAAATCAAATACATGTTCAATGTATTAAATGAGAAATAATGCTCAATGCACATGGATGAGAAATTAGTTTTAGTTCACCTAATTCTCATGCAATTTCCATAACACTCATAACTATTCTCCACCGACCGATAGCCCAAAATAGATATTTCTAAATAGATAAATAAATTTCATTAAAGATACATTTCCGAAATCTCAAAATAGGAGTGATAATACATATCCAACTCCACTCTCATCATTATTATCATTTGAATTCCATAATTTCCATATCAATTTCATTTTCTCTTCACAATCTCAAACATTCACATTTTTGGGCAAAAACCCCTTTCTCCTTGAAAATACATTTCAATGCAAGAAATATCTTATGTCAACATATATCAACCCCAAATTCACAATCACAACCTTTTTCTTAAAACCATTTGAAAACCCATATTTTACATTTTTTTTTTTTTTTTTCCAAATCCTAGGTTTTTGACAAAAACCCCCAAACCACAATAATCTTTCAAAATAACAAATAGTTAAGGTAAAACCCATACTAGAGTGTGGAGAATCCCTACCTCAAGTTTAGAAGATAAGAGAGACAGTGAAGAAACTTCAACACCGCTGAAACCCAACTTTGTTCAGATGAAACGAAGCTCCAAGTGAGCTCTGCATTTTTCTGAAAGGATGTAGGGTAAAGAAATCAAAGGATGAGGGTGTTTTAGAAGAGAGAAGATGAGTTTAAGAGAGAGAGAGAGTGTGTGAAGATCAAGGGTTTTTAGAAAATTTAGAAAGAGTGAAATGAAAAGTTGATGTAAAAAGTGACTTTTACGAACTGATATATGCCCAATCTGCTCGAGCGCAAGAATTGACACTCGAGCATAAGACACAAAAGGTGTGACCGCTCAAGCGCAAAAAGTTGATGCTCGAGCGTGAAATACAAACTCTCAGTAGTTTTATAGACAAAAGACCAACGCTCGAGTGCAATAAGCGCCGCTCGAGCTAAGATCGCTAGAGTGCAAGAAGTTCCGCTCGACCGTAGAATACCACTCCCCTGTACTTTTGCAGACCTGCAAAAGTACTGAGAGTTCACAAAACCCGATTGAGCATAAGAAGTGACGCTCGAGTGCAAGACACAAGGAATGCGACTGCTCGAGCACAATAAGTGACGCTAGAGCGCAGGAGTAAAATTTTGGGCAATAAAAGTTTGAAAACCAAGCTATGAACCTGTTCCAAACGCAACGAATACAATTCAAAAGCCAAAATCAAAGAGGTATAAGGGAATAAGATATAAATGACTATACAAGGCAATGAGACTTGGACCCAAAGCATTAAATGGTTCGAGTGTAAACCAGAATTGCTATAACCCCAAAATTTTTCCAACCACTTTAGATTTAGTGATTTTTTCACCGAGTGTGAAACAAGAATTCACGATGTCACTAAGTTTAGCATAAAAATCATCAAACGTCTCATTCTCATGCATAAAAAGGGTTTCAAATGAGGAGGTGAGACGTTGAAGTTTTGGCCTTTTAACAGTAGTAGTACCCTCGTAAATTATTTCAAGAATGTCTCAAGCCTCTTTTGCTACCTCACATGTACAAATACGCGAAACTCCTCAGGTGTAACAGAGCAAAAGAGAGAATTGAGCGCTTTACTGTTCTATCGAATACTAATAATCTATTGTGTCCCATTTATCAATTGGTTTGGGAATATCAATACCATCAATGGTAACCATAGGTTCATTCTATCCATAGATAACAGAGTGCCAAACTTTCTCATTAATTAATTTTAAAAATGCCTTTATACAAGCTTTCCAATAAGAATAGTTTGTTCCATCTAGTAAAGGGGGTTTATGGGTCAAGTTACCTTTGCGAATTGAATCCATTAATATGAATCACACAAAATCACACTCCTATAGCTGCTTTTTTCTAAAAAAAAAAAAAAACCAACGAGTGACCCGCTCTAATACCAATTGAAAAACCTAAGTGATCCGTGATTCGAAACAAATTTAATTGCAACAATTCCCAAACAAACAAAACTAAGATTCTAAATCTTCTAACACGTACGAAAGTCATTTAGTTTGTTGTTTCACAATTAATATATCGTCACAAACAATTTTTACGTAGAAAAATCACGGTTGGAGCACCTCCAATTATGATTAAAAAAAAAAACTATGGGCTAAATGCCACTAATCAATCCACTATAAAGATTGAAAGTTCAAAAGGTTACCGAACAATTTACCTTACACACTGTAAAATTGTCTTTAAGAACTTGTACCTCTTTCACCAACGCCTTTGTCTCGGAACTGATTAGCTTGATGCTGAATCCACAACACCTACACCAAATCTACAATAATGAGCCACTTCAAACTCTTTCAAAGCCTTCATAGTTGAATCTTCGAAATCCACCGAACAAGCACTCTTCTATTTGAATGAACAACCAACCCTTTGATGTAAACGATTTAACTTATAAGAAACACTCAAGTAGACATCAAATGAAACAAGCAAAAACCTCCAAAGAGAAACCTTAGCCTCCAAAAATAAGCTTCGGAAGGTCTACTCTCAAATCTGCCCTTCGCGTAGCTTTGTAGAAAATAGGGGTCGCGAAAACCACTCGAGCCATGGAATGGTTGCTTGAGCAGTGTGCCTTATATGCGTGAAGTCTGCTAGTCACTTTGCTCGAGCCACCAATAAGTTCGCTCGAGTGAACATTGAACCCTCCTAGTACTTTTGCAGACTGACTGAACTTCTAGGAGATATGATTCTTTACTCGAGCGACCATTCTGTCGCTCGAGCGGTCCAAGACAAAACATAACCCTGATTACAATCAAAGAAAGCATTTGTTCGTGGAATTGACAACATAAGAGACCTAACATATGTGTTCTTGCTGTTGTTTTTATTATAAAGAACCAAATTGGCTAGGTTTGCATGATGTTCATACTATAGGGGATGTGGAATTGACGGAAGTCTAGAAGCTCAAACATTGCGAGCAACCCCAAATGAAATTTATCAAAATCAACCACCTTCATAGTTTATCGACGTGACAATTAAGTAAGATTTATCAAAATCACTACCACAATTATGGGTTGTTTTTGAAACCCAAAAAAATAAAAAATTGAAAAATCCACCCACCTACAATTTCATCCAAGCAAAGAAATTTTTTTTCTTTTATTATGCTACCATTATTGTCATCGAAAAGTGGGGTTTTGAGGTTGTTTGAATTGAGTTTTGGTTTGATGATGTTTTTATTGTTGTTGTTGTTGTTGTTACCATCACTAAGAGTCCATGGATTTGGTATGACTGAGAAAAAAGAATATTGTGGAGGGCTTGGTTTTTGATTTGTGACTGAGCAAAAATCCAGACCACAATAATGACTATAGTGGTCCAGGTTAGGACTTGACCCTTTTATACTCTTTGATTTGAAATATGGTATCTATTGTTGTTGTTGTTGTTGTTTAAACACCTTTAGTCTTGTTGTTGGTTGAGAGTGGATGTTTGAATTGTTGGGTTATGTTTCAAACAGGTTGGGAGTTAGTATTTCAAAGGAAATTATGTCAGTTTATCCTTTAGTTCGCTAAAATGGTTTTTTCTTAGCTCGAGTGGACTTTCAATTCTTTAAAAATTTTGTGTTTGTAGTCTGAACTTCTAGGAGTATGGTGTTCTTCGCTCGAGCGGTCTTTTCTTAACTCGATCGGCCTCCTTGTAAATCTAAACTTTTGAGAGGGGTTCATTCTTCACTTGAGCGGTGGTTAGTGTTCTGGAAGTTTGGTTTCCTTGCTCGAGCTATGGTTTGGTCGCTCGAGCAGTGTTTTGTGTCTAATGCTTGAGCGGTGATTTGGTCGCTCGAGCAGTCTATTAGTATAAAGCTGCGGAAAAAAGATCTTTTTATCACTTTTCTAATCTCTTTCTCTCTCTCTAGTTCTTGCATAAATCTCACTCTGTACACTAATACATGAGTCTCGTGGTATATGTGATGTGTTTTGGGATAAAAGATACAACATGAGGAGGTGATCGTTTTGATTTGAAAAAGTTCAAGTTTCGTCTTCGTTGATTTTATAAGTGTTCTTCCTTTATTTCCTACTTTTAAGGTTGGGATTTCTTTAACATTTTTGCATGATTTTTAGTCTTCTTATGTGCTCTTGAATAGAGCAGTGTTTTGGGTTGAATTGGGTCAAATTTTGATTTGGTTTGGATTGGGGTTTAAGTTATACAAGAGGGGTTTTCTTGAAAATGATACTATAATGGGTTTTAGCATTGAGAAATTTTGAAAATTACTTTTAAAGTGTGAAATGTTGGAAAGAATATCTATTTGGAGGTATTTGGAAATCCTTTGATATTCTTAGTAATAATCAAAGATAAAGGAATGGTTAAGATTTGAAATAATATTGTAATAACATCTGTTGGGTTGGAAAGTGGAGTTGAACATGTATTTTTACTCAAAGTACTGAAATTTTATATTTAAACCTATCTCTTAAATTAATTTCTTGTATAGATATATCTGTTTTTGGCTATCGGTGGAGGATAACTTTGATTGTTGTAGAAATCGCATGAGGACTAGGTTAATTAAAAATATTCGCTCATACATTTCGCATTTGAACATTGTTTCATTTTCATACATTAAAAATAGATTGTTTTGAGAAAAATTAGTAAATACCATGGTGAATCTAGTTAGGGGGTGTGGTTGTGGTTATATCTATGTTGGGCATGTGTCATTGGTGAAAGTTTAGAAACCAGCGTGGTTAGGTACTGATCCTTCCGGTTAGTACCGATAAAATGATTTTGATAGTACTTGTATAGCCTTCTAGCAGATATATACTAGAGATTTCCATTGTTGTGTATCCACTATCTTGTTTTCTGTTTTAAAAAGTATCAGTTTATGAATTGATTTATAAACTTGGCATTGCATTGTTTGAAAGAGAAAATGTAACATTTTGGTAGATGGCATTCACGTGCATTCACCATATGATTTTGTTAAGCATTATACAGTATATTAAAGTAATCTCTGCTGGGTTTTAGCTAACACTATGTGGAAACTAACTTTCAGGTGCTGATGATATGCCTCTACCAAAGATTTAGTTTGAGAGGATCTCGAAGTTGAAAGCTCATTTATTTTATGTTTGTAAATATCTTTTGTACAAGCCTAGGGCTTTTATATGTATTGGGCTTGATCTATTTTTGTTGTAACCAAGTATCGTTTTGGAAATATGTAGCCATTAAGACATGAACTTCTCTTTTTTATTTCTACACACACAAGCGCGCGCGCGCGCACACACACACACATATATATATATATGTATATCTATCGTATGCTATAGATTCATAGCTTAGGGTTAATAAATATATTAATGCATGTGACATCAGTCTTGTAATACTTCATAGAAATCAATGAAATGGAAAATAGTTCTGAGAAACGCTTGCAAAGTTGTATGATTTAAATATTTGTGTTAATAAGTTTTCACATATTTGTCGAGAGAAATGAGTGTTTGTTATCTATAATTTGGGGGCATTACAATGATTACCTCTTCCTATAGTATATCTGGACGTCCGACTGAAAATAAGAGATCCACTAACAAACCATCCCATGAGTCACTCAATTGGATCCCACAAAATAATACTTTGGTATCTTACCTTCCCATCACACCAAATAGATAAGGAAACCCAATGTAAATAAGGGCATAATTATAAACCCAAATGCCAATAAATATATTAAATCCACATTTTTAAAATTAATGAGATTAATTGGTTTATAAGAAAAATATTTGAGACTAAACGGATCACTATTCCTTATTAAAATTTATGAGTAAATTTCTTGAAAATGATATATATATATATGGTTTAATTTTTCATTTATTGATAATTTTATAATTTTTTTTTATTAAAAAAGGTTTAAGATTTATTTATTCAAAAAAAAAAAGTTAAGTTGTATTTTCCAACTACAATTTATTTTTTTTAAAAATGACAATTATAAGTCCATTTTTTAAACTTTTGTGCCATTAGGCCCAAACTATAATATCTTTGGGCTGAAAGAACATAATTTGTCCAAAAAGACACTATTTATTGAAATTAAATCAACCCATCTCTTGAAATCATCCAATTTGTCTATCTATTGAAAATTTACTATGCCTATTTTTCTATTTGTTAGAATTCACCAAACAATCTATCTGTTGAAATTCATCAGCTTATTTTCCTATTTGTTGAATTCATGTGACACATGTCATTCATTCAACACCCTATCTATTGAATATCACATATTTCTCTGTCTTACCACTACCACCTCCTACTATCGGTCACTGGTCATCGTTGACAACGACTTCTTTGGCAAATTTTTCAATGCTAGGGAAATTTTTTGGTGAATTTTTTCAACGATTTTTCTAGTGCATCATTATAACTAATAAGATTTTTTCTTGGATCTCATACCTTATACACTTTTTAGGATGAATTTTTCACCAATTTTCTCATTTTTTTTACTCAAGAAAATTGCAAATCAATAATGGCATGTTTTTTAAATGCTTACAAATTCATAAAAAAATTTATAACTTTTATTATTAAAATTAATAAAATTTACCATCAATTTAATTGTTTTTATTTGTTAAAAAAAAAAAAATTACATTCAATTAGAAGAAGAAGAAGAAAAAAAGTACCAATATGCAGTTGGTAAATTTTTTATCCCAGTTCGCCCTTTAAAATATACACTAAAATGTAATTTCTCTATTTTCCTTTCCATTCCTATCAATTGAATGCTGCACAACTGTCACTTCTTTGCTTCCAATTTTTTTTTTCAGGGAATTTTCTCGAATGTACGTACTTTCCTTCCTTCCAAACAAGGAAAACAACAACGTTTCTTACTATTGTTCGTGTAACAGATTCATTAATAATTCTCCCGAATTTATATTTTCGGGCTTTATCATTCATGCAATTGATTGAACTACTCAGAAAGATATTTACAAACTAAAAAGAACAAGTGCATGGAAAATGATGATGATAGACAACATGATCAGGTCAAAAACCCCCAGATTTACAGGAGCAAACAAACAACTACAACGATAAAGAAAAACAACAATAAAGAAAAACACATCAAACCTAAATTTAGATTGAAAAGAAAAGAAAAGAAAGTGGAAGAGAGTTGAGTATGTTGAGGCTTTTCTGGGTCTGATTAAGATTACCGATAGGTTCTAGATCTCTTGGAAGCAGCAATGGAGGAAGGACTAATCTGTGGAACAGTGAAACAAACATCGTCTCTCCATTTTCTTCCAGATTTGTTGTTGTTATTGTTGTTAATGGTAGCTTCTTTGGATTCCTTGAAATCGATTTGATTCCCAAAACCCATGTTTGGAGAAGAGTATTGATGAGGATATTGAGGCGGTGGAGCTTGAGGAACCCAAATCCCTACATCATTTGGGGAAGAAAATGAACCCAGATTGCTCTCCAGATCCCCATCGCAAAACGGCATAACTTCATCAACAACAGTCTGCGATTCAATCAATCAGTCAATCATCAAATCAACACTGTAAAGCTAGTGAGAGAGCATTGCTGACCTTATAGATACCGAAGGAGGTAGGAGAAGAGGAATCGAGAAAATCATCCACGCGCCACCCGGGTAGCGTCTCTATCAAGTACTCGGATATGCTACTGGTGGCGCCGCCTCCCTCAACACCATTGTTGGCGGTGGTTGCCACCGCCGTCGCCGCTGTGACCGTCTTGGCGATGGTGGGTTGAAGGGAAATGGGTTTGTTGTGGGTGGTGGTGGTGGTGGTGGTGATGGAGTTTTGAGACTTGAGATTGGGAAGGAGTTCATTGTTTGCAGCAGAAGAATCAGAGGACGATTGCAAAGAATAGAGGGAAGAAGTTGCAGAGAGCTTAACACCAGTGAGAAGAAACCTATTGTGATTACGAGTGTGCTCGTTGGCTTTGTGTATCGGAATATCACAGTCTCCGCATAGAATCGCTCTGTCTTGTTGACAGAACAAGAAAGCCCTCTTCTCCTACAAGCACAAATAAGGCCTAAATCACACCAAAATACGCTAATATATATGAATTTTATTGATGGCCTTTGTTGGGTTGTGTTGAGTTTGTACCTGGCAGATGTCACAGAGAGGGAATTGTTTGGGAGAAGGGTGGAGGAGAGAGAAACGCTGGTGTTTTCCGGCGAGCTTGTTGGCGTGGTGGACGCGGTAGTCGCAGGCGGCGCAGAGGGCGGCCTCGTCCGCCGAGCAAAACACCGATGCTTCGTCTTTGTTACAGACGTCGCACTGGATCTTCATTTGGGTTGCTTTTCAAGATTGAATCGAAACGATCTTACCAAGTCAATTACTAGGAATGATAGTTGAAGAGAAGAGTTGTTGAGTGTTTTCACAGAGAGAGAGAGATGTAGGTATTTGATTCCAACCCATTATGAGGAATGAATGCATTATAGTACTATTGGCATAATTTTGTGAGGTAAAAAGAGTGAAGGTTGAAGAATGGGAAGAGAGGAGAGAGAGATGGATAAATAGGGTGGTGATGAGGAGTAGAAGATGAACATGGGATGTTAATTAGGACATGGGGGTGAGATGGGAGTGTGTTAGGGCTGCGTGAAATGTGCTGCAGCTTCCCTCAATCTGATAGATAGAAACATCTCAATATTACAAAGCCCCACCCACTTGGCCTTCGCCATCCCCCAAACCAAAAGAAATTTTGTGGAAAAAGGTCTAAAATAGTGAATTTTATATTTTAAAAATGTATTAATCTCGTTAAAAGTTGTAGGTTTTATTATTTTTAATTAATAAAAATTTGTATTTTGTTCATACAAATTCAAGTAGAGTGTATTCATGACAAAGGGATATTGGGGTTTTATTATTTCAAATTAAATGAAAATGTTGAATTTTTTCAAAAATTTCCTTATCATATGGTTCTATTTATAATACTAATTTGGAAGATTGACATTTTTATTTTTAATATTAAATAATTTTCATTTTTAATATGAAATAATGTTGTGGTAATCACATTTAAGATACATAATTTAATGTACCAAAATTTCTATTCCATTATCCCAAACAAATTTCTAACTCTGCGCTGGTGCCTTGAGATTTTTGTATATTAGATAAAAAAAATAAAAATTGGAGGGCACACAGAATCCCTATCTCACATTTTGATTGGGTATATCATGTAAGGGACCACATGCTGTATCACAATACCTTTTATTATTGTGAGTGATGCTATATAAATGAACAATAATAAATAAAAAAAATTTCAATAAATTGATATAGTTTTTACTTTGGAACAAAGTATAGATAGAATATGCCTTAATTCCAAAAACTCATTGTGAATGATTTTTTCAATCAATTTTATAGGATAATATTTTTTATTCCGAGAAAAGTAATCTCACTTGAAACTTGGAAGGAATATAAAAACATTATCCAAATGCTACCTTCAAATAGGCAATGAGAATATAGTATTTAGATATATTTAGTAATGAGCAGTAGTTTTATGGAGTCGTCCATTATTAGAAAGGAAATTAAAAAATTGTTGTAACAATAATAATTGAAAATTAAAATAAAAAAAGGTTAGTGTTGTAGATTAGGCTCGCATTTGGTGCTCCTTTTACAAGTTAAAAGCTAATAATCTAATGTATAAACTAATTTCATTCATATTTCAATTTCTTAATATTTAAAACAAAAAATTTATTTAAGTTATTTTTATCTCATAAATTATAATAAAAATTGTACCAAACTCTTTTGTGTAAAACTATAATAACAATCCTATATAAGTTACACCTAAGAGTATCCCAATGGTTCATCAAAATTGTCATCAAATTTAAATTTGATGAAAAAAGTTTATTTTCCTGTTTCAACGGTTTCATCAAATACGTATCCAATCGAGAATATCAAAAATGTTTTATCAAATAGAGGATGTCTGGAACCTTTCAGCAATTCACTGTTCATAGCCGTTGTTTTTCAGCACCAAACGATCGGCCGGATGTCTAGCCAAATGTCCACCCGGTCATCCTCTTAGTTGAAAATTTTCCACAACAAAGCATACTCAAAATTGATTGATTACACTGGCCGGTCGACAGGCTGGACATCTACCCGGTTGTTCTCCCAATCGACCAGTGTTTCGATGACAGCCCATAATGTTCCGTTGGAGAGTTAGATATCATATAGAGTTTTTACTCAAATTTTTATTCAAATTTGATGAAATAAATGAGACACCATTGGAGATGTTCTAACAAGGTGTAATTAAGCTTCGTTTGTCGGTAAATTAAAAGATAACTTAGAGCATCCACAATGGATGTGTTATATGACAAAAAATGTGTGTTAAGAGTTTATTAATTTAATAAGTGAATGGTGATACAATGGATGTGTGAATATGTGTGTTAAGAATATATATATATATATATATGTGTGTGTGTGTGTGTGTGGGACCCACTTTTATGCCAACTCTCCTTCCCTCTCTCTTTTTCTCTCTCTTCTTGTACTGTTAACTCTGCCACAGCAGAGTTGGACCCCCACCCCACTGCCACTTTCTCCCTCTTGCGCGCGCGCGCGCTGGCTAAAAGGCTAGCCGCAGTTAACACATACAATAACATCTGACACCATTTGACACCACTAATGAACAATTTAACAGTTCCACTGTGGAGACAAAAATCAAAATGGTTGCCCAAAAAGATAGCATCTGACACTAACATCCCTCCTAGCAGCTCCACTACAGATGCTCTTATTGGCTAAAAAAAATTATTTTGTAAAAAAGAATCAAAACTCATTTAGCAAACTTATTTTATGTCAAAAAAAACTCCATAGCCACTCTAAAAGTCAATAATTAAAAAAAAAAAAAAATTAGAAGTGCAAAATAAATTAATTTTTTAAGTATTAGATTTTTTATAGACTTAGGCCTCGTTTGGCAAGTGGTGATTTTAGTTAAAAAGTCAAAAAATCTCTAAAAAAACTAAAAAACTAACAATCTATATCAAAAAGTCAAATTTTTCATTTTCTTTATATTTTTTTGCACATCTTGTCGTAAAAAATAAAAAAAATCATCCTAAACATGTTCACTTTGCTTGGTCAGAGTTTCCCAAAAACACTTTTAAGAAAATTCTACTTTTCTTATTTTTCGTGTTTTTTTTGTTTTAACTGAATTTTTTTAATATTTTAAGCAATTTTTTTTAAAAATTTTTAGACATACCTAACATAAATATACCTAAAACGTTTTTAAAAAAATTGTGAAAAAAACTTTTAAAAATTCACTAAATACCAAAAATACAAAAAAAAAATACGAGAATTCACTACATTTTTTTTATTTTTATATATTTATTAATTTTTTAAAATATTTTTTCACAATTTTTTTTTTTTACTTTTTTGATACATTTAAGTAACGTGCATCTAAAAAAGTAAAAAAATATATTTAAAATTTTAAAAATATTCAATAAAAACAAAAAAAAAACACGAAAATTAAAAAACTCAATTTTCAAAAAACTTAATCCAAAAAACTCAAACCAAATGCACTAATTAGTTTTTTTTTTTTTTTTTTACATCATATTTTAACTAAAAAATCTAAAAATTACTAAAAGAGTTTGTTCCCATGGTCTTAGTTTTAGCCAGCAAACTAATTTTTATTTATTTATTTTACTTACTTTACTTTTACACTACAAAAAAAAACACCTTTGGCGACTAAATTTTTAGTCGCCAAAGGTCCTATTTTAGTCGCCAAATGTCAAAATTTCACTTTTCCCGACTAAAAATTTTAGTCGCCCGTCTTATCGCCAATACATGGTCGCGAATGCCTTTGGCGACTAAAACACTGTTGGTCGCCAATATATATGCCTTCAGCGACTAAATATTTTGTCGCCAATAGTCAATTTCTTTTTGGAAATTATACCTTTGCCGACTAAAATGTTAGTCGCCAATAGTTTATTTTTATTTTATTATTTATACCTTTGGCGACCATTCACTTTAGTCGCTGAAAGTATTTTCAGAAAAAAAAAAATTTTTTGCCTTCGCTGCTCCCAACAGGTTTCGAACTTGCAACCTCCAACTTGGATACGCCAAACCCTTTGCACAGCACTCCATCCACTATGCCAATACATCATCACATGTACATATATGCAATATATATTATTTATATAGTATGTTAACTGCAATTAATACAAAATAATATTTATAAATATAATTTTTTTAATTCGATATAATTTATGTCAAAAATAAATTATTTATTAAAAAAAAATTAGGCAACTTTTGGCGACTAAAACCATTATTTAGTCGCTAATTGTATTATTTTGGGCTACTAATTATTTATTTGTCGCTAAAAAAACAAGTTCTCAATTAAAAATCAGCACTTTTGGCGACTAAACAGAAATTTCGTCGCCAAAACCCCTACTTTGGGCGACTAAAATGGATTTTCGTCGGCAAAACCCCCACTTTCAGCGACTAAATTGTGTTTAGTCGGCAAAACTGCTATAATCAGCGACTAAAATTGTTTTTAGTCGCCAAAACCATACCTTTTCGCTACTAAATTATTTTAGTCGCTAAAAACCGTCACTTTTGGCTACTAAACAAAGTTTAGTCGCTGAAAACCCTATATTAGGCGACAAAACCTTATTTTAGTCGCTAAAAACCTACTTTTCGGCGACTAAACTCTTTTAGTCGCTAAAAACCTGCTTTTCGGCGACAAATTCCAATTTAGTCGCCATTTCATGCACTTTCAGCGACGAAATTTCATTTTTTGGTCGCCATTTGTGCTTTTTCTTGTAGTGTTAAGTCATTTAAAAATGAATAGATCAATCAAGGAGCCGACTTAACTGGGTAATTAAGGCCTTGTAAGGCTTCGTTAAAGCCTTGGGTTCGAAGTTAGCTAGGCACCCACTTTTCCCGTCCACAATAAAAAAAATTTAACGAGAAAATTAAACACCGTAAAATTAGTCTAAAGTCCCTTTCTTATTTTTAATAATGGAAGAGATCCACAATATTATTTTTTGATATCTAAGGTCCCTCCCATCTATCACATAGAAATTTGATAAATATCTCACCCACTGTTGTAAATAATACACAGCATCCAATAATTTCTTTTTTTTTTTTGTCAATTTGTTTTACAACGTAGAAAGCATGGAAAGAACAACGAGCAGGTGAATTCTCTGGCTCCGGTGAAAATCGAAGCTTCTTCGCCGGCAATGATGGCGATGCGATGCGATTATAAGAAGACAAATGGGAGTGCAGGAGACAAAATCGTCGATTTTCGGCGGAGATTCTCGTGCGAAGTGCCTCGAAGCCCAACACTTCCACCGGAGATTCAGCGATCAAATTCCGTCAACTTGCCAGAAAACTTCTGAGCTAGTACTCTGCCGTCGCCGGCACTTGTGGCGAGGCTGATGGGGCTGGAGGAGATTCCAGTGGAGGTTACAATCACAGAGAAGAGAAAGAAGTTATTGGGAGCGTCAGAGAAATGTGACGAAGATCTCAAAGCAATTAAGAAAATCATCGAGTCTCTGTGATCTACGGAGGAGCTGATCTCTGTGTTTGATGACTTCACTAAATCACCTTTCAACGCCAGCTGCTTCTCAAAAAGACAAATTATTAATGGTATGTAATCTTCTTTTTATTTTGGCGATGGACTAAATTTCTCTGGTTTGTATCTGTGATTATTGTGTAAATAGAAGGGGGAATTTCTCTAGAGAGGGAGAAGGCCAGAGAAATTTAAAATTTCTCTGGAGAGTGGGAAGGTTACGGGAAGGTTAGGGGAAGGTCAGAGAAATTTTTAATATTTCTCTAAAAAATCCAGAGAAATTCTTCCCAGAATTTTTCTGTTGAGATTTTCTCTATGACAAAATAGGTAGAGTTGAATCTGCTGTTCTATTGATTTGATAAATTGCCCCAGAGAAATTCTCTCAGTCTAGAGAAATTACCTTCCAACCCAGAGAAATACACAAAAAGTCAGTGAAAATTCCCTTATAGTCCAGAGAAATTCACAAAAACTCAGAAAAATTTAGAATTTTCTCTGTAATGTGTCCAGAAAAATTCTCTAGATCGAATTTTCTCTGGATTGATGTTGAGGGACCTTAGGAAATTAGTCCAGAGAAAATTGGTCCGGAGAAAATTAGTCCAAAGAAAATTCACGTCATAGAGAAATTTCCCACTGTAAATTTCTCTGCACTCACCTTTTCCAAATTTCTCTGCCTTCTATATACTTCCCACTCTCCCAGAGAAATTTCTCTGCCTTTCCAAAATTACATCTCCAGAGAAATTTTAAATTTCTCTGCCTTCCCTGCCTGTTCTGGACTCAACACTCCAGAGAAATTTGAAAATTTCTCTGACTTCACCGGCTTTCAATTGATCAAAATGAATCTAGAGAAATTTTAAAACCTAGAGAAAATTTCTCTGGGTTTGATGTGTATATAAGAACCAGTTTGATGTGCATGTGTATATAAGAATCTGTTTGGTCAAACACTAGTTGATGTGTATATAAGAACCTGTTTGGCCACTGAGATATGTGTATATTTTGGTCAAGAACACTGAAATAAAATAACAACTCTATTTGGTTTGTGAAATAAGTAAGAAAATTTTTAAGCATAAACTCTTCACTGTTGATGACCTCTAGAACAACATTTAGTCCACCAAGAAATTGAGATTAATAAATCAGTTATTTTTCTATCTTTCTCCTCTATTTTCTTAGCAACCGAACAAGAAATCAAGTTGGGGTTTTTGAGACAAGGGTTTACCTTCAAGAGAGCCAGTGAGCTGGAGGACGTTCTTGGCAACGGAGATGACTTCAGGGCCAATGTGTAGACACCCCATTTTTGACCGACCTTTAGACTCAGACGTCACCGATTGAGCGCTCGGTGATGTTGCATACTGTGCTCGTTCAGAAGTCTCAGAGTCGCGGCCGTGCGCCCTGCCTCCGGACTCCCGAACCCTCGTCTCTACCTTGTCTCGGTTTGCGAACCAGGCTCGGTTTTCTCTGTTTTCTTTCCTGAGGGAAGGGAGTGGTCCCGTAGACTATCTCCCGGTGGCCGTGAGCTACTTTTCGTGGCCGTAGGCCATTTTGCCCATTTCGGAGCCCGGTTCCCGGTTTTCGGAACCGTCAGGCCGTGTGCCTCGGCTCGGGACCGCCCAACCATCTCCGATTTCTTCGGTTTTCGTAGAGGACCTCTGTTTTATCATTTCAGGGAGCACTGGGGCCCCTGATGCCCACTTCATGGCCGTATGCCACTTCCGGTGCCTGTAGCCGGTTTTCGGGACCCCGAACTGCGTGATTTGGGCCCCAAGCATTCATTTCGCATCGATTTTCTCCGGGTTTTGGCGGAGACCTCTGTTTTAATATTCCGAGGATCACTGGGGCCCCTGATGCCCACTTCGTGGCCGTATGCCACTTCTGGTGCCTGTAGCCGGTTTTCGGGACCCCAAACTGCGCGGTTTTGGTCCCGAGCATTCATTTCGCATCCGTTTTCTCCGGTTTTTGGCAGGTACCTCTGTTTTGTCATTCCGAGGGACACTGGGGTCGCAGATACTCACTTCGCTGCTGAACACCACTTCCGGCACCTGCAGCTCATTTTCGGGATCCCGAATTGCTCGGTTTTGGCCCTGAGCGTTCATTTCTCATTAGTTTTTGTTCAAACTTGGCAGGTACCTCTGTTTCAACATCAGGAAGATCACTGGGGGGTGAGAAGCCAGCAATTATCCCAGATAACCAGTTTCGCTCCTCCGGAGCCCGTTTTTCTCACTTCCGGGCCAATGTTGAACACCCTAGGGGTATTTTCTTCCAACCAAAGCTACATATCTGTGATCAGGGGACATGGGAGGACCCTAAAAGTTGGTGGTCGGCCAGAAAATTTGAGTTTCATTTTTGAGCCTCTCCTTCAAGCTCTATGTTGTGGCTCCTGCTTCAGTGTTGCCAATTTCCAACCCTAGAACCCTGTTCTACACATCTTGGAGGACCCTAAAAGTTGGTGGTCGGCCAGAAAATTTGAGTTTCATTTTTGAGCCTCTCCTTCAAGCTCTATGTTGTGGCTCCTGCTTCAGTGTTGCCAAATTCCAACCTTGGATCCTTGTTCTACACACCTAGGAGGACACTTTTGCATGGTGGTCGGCCACTAATTCAAAACTTCATTTTTTCACCTGGCTGGCCGGCCATGTAGGGTGGCTGGCCGGCCATGGGGGGTGGCTGGCCGGCCACCTTGCAAAAAAATACCTGGCCGGCCAGATTCTTGCTTTCCAGCCTGTCTCAGCTGTCCGGATATTTTCCAGCATATCCCGGGGCATCCGGGGGATATTTCGGGAGGGAAAGATTGGGTGCTTTCCCTCCCCTTTTACACCCCATTTCTTGCCTATTTGAAGGGCCCTCCCTCTCCTTCTTCAAGGTTGGAAAAACTTGTCTCAAGAACACTTCTCCAAAAACCTCCATTTCCTTAGCTTAAAACTCCAAAAAAGCTTCAAGTGTCAAGGCCATTCCTTCATCAACACCTAGCCTCACCATCCCTACCATCATTTCAGCAGCAAGGAGGTAAATTTCAGAGGTTGAGAAGCTACAAATCAGAGCCAAGAAGCAAAGAAAGACAAGTCTTCAAGGGTGAGTATTCAAAACCAACTTTTAGGGCTTTTTCTTGGTTCATTTTTATACTCTAATTGGTTGAGAATTGGGGCTCCGACCCCTACTGATTTTGTGCTTGTTTTGAGCCCCTCTACAACTTTGTAGAAGGGCTCAACTTCATTTGATGCTTCTATGATATACTTGTTTCAATACCTAGCTTTTATGCCATTATCTTGCATGCTAGTTTTGGCTTATTTGTGCCTGTTTTTAGGGGTCCAACCCCTACTGCTTTCTTGCTTGTTTTGAGCCCCTCTAAAACATTGTAGAGAGGCTCAATTTCATTTGGCCATTATATCCACCACTTCCTTCAAATTCCATCAAGTGTGCCCATTTTTGTACACAACTTTTGACCTATTTCTATTTGTTTTTGGGACTTCGACCCCTACTGAATTTGGTCTTATTTTGACCCCCTTTACACATTTCATGAAGAAAATTTTGTCATTTGGTGCTTGTTTTGCATGACTCTTGTTATAGCCTCTTTTGAGCTTCATTTTTGCATGGAATTGTTAGCATGATTTTATTCTGATTTTGAGGATGTCATCTTCTGCAATTGTGCTTATTTTTAGCTCATCTTCAATGTTGTAGAAGAAAGTTTGTCCATTTGGGGTTTGCATATATCACTTGTCTCAATACCCCTCTTTTGGCCACTAACTTTGCATGCTTTGGTTGATCTATCTATGCTTGCATTTAGGCCCTGTTTATTACTGAAAAAATGCCATTTTTGGGACTGTCTTGCTACTGTTCTTGCTGTCATGATCATATTTTGCATGTATAGCATGGCTATAGGCCATTTCGAGGCTTAATTTTACATTTTCGGGATGAATGCATGCTTCGGGTGTCATTTCGAATTGTCTCAGGGCTGTTTCCCCCTTTATTTAGGTGCTGAAATTCCATTGCCATGCTTGCATATCATTCCCTATGCCATTTGCATCTTTTTTTGCATTGCCTCGGTTTGCGTGCCAATGGGCACGCACTTCGAGGCACCTCATTCTTATCATTCCGGCAGCCTATGTGAGTGAGCTGAGGCCCTCTCATGTTGGCGTAAGCCCAATTTGTATTTTCATGCTTGTATGCCATCGCCTCGGTTTGTGTGCCCGTGTGCACGCATTTCGAGGCACTTTGTCTTTATCCGCCGGCAGCCTATGTGAGTGAGCTGAGGCCCTCTCATGTTGGCGTAAGCCCAATTTGCATTTTCATGCTTGTATGCCATCGCCTCGGTTTGTGTGCCCGTGTGCACGCATTTCGAGGCACTTTGTCTTTATCCGACGGCCTCCTATGTGAGTGAGCTGAGGCCCTCCCATGTTGGTGTAAGCCCATCGTTGCATTCCGTATGCCATTTCGTCTCATTTTATCATTGCCTCGATTCGCGTGCCTGTGGGCGCGCATTTCGAGGCACTTCGATTTTATCCGATTTTTGCATCGCATATCATCGCCTCGGTTTGCGTGCCTGTGGGCGCGCATTTCGAGGCACTTCGGTTTTATCTAATTTTCTCATTTCACCATCGCCTCGGTTTGCGTGTCCGTGTGCACGCATCTCGAGACATTCCGTTTTATCCGCTTGGCATTGCGTATGCCTCCGCCTCGGTTTGCGCACCCGTGTGCACGCATTTCGAGACATTCTGTTTCATCTGGTTTGCATTGCGTATGCCTCTGCCTCGGTTTGCGTGCCCGCGTGCACGCACTTCGAGGCACTCTGTTTTATCCGATTTACATTTCATCATCGTCTCGATTTGCGTGCCCGTGAGCACGCACTTCGAGGCACCTCATTTTTATCATTCCGGCATCCCGTGTGAGTGTGGCTGAGGCCCTCTCATATTGGTGTAAGCCCATCATTGCATTTCGTGCCTTCATGTCATCGCCTCGGTTTGCGTGCCAGTGGGCACGCATTTCGAGGCATCTCATTTTCATAGCATTGCGTATGCTAGGATTTTATGTTAGTTGCATTTCATGCATATCATGCATATTGTACGGGAAACGAGGCGCATTCTGTACTCCGAGTACCGGAACGTGTCTCAATTCCCAAGTCACCGACACTCCGGATTACCCATGATGGAGTTAGGTTTTTGTTGTAGCATTCATCTGCATTCATCCCATATTGAGTTGTGCATTTCGGTTCCTCGGCCATCATGCATCGAGATGCGTGATTGGTGGCACGAGGATCGAGGCATGCATACATTTGTGAAATACATTGCTATGCCCTTTTCCTGCTCTCTGTTGCAGCAAAATCAACAATCAACAACTTTCCGGAGGCTGGTACGCATTTCGAGAAAATTGCAAACAGAGGCTAATCAGGGCATCCCAGTGGATTTCTGCGCCAAGCAGCCCAGCATATACCATTCATCAGGAGCAAGGCAGTCCCTGGCTTGCATGCCAGTTTTACTTCTTTTGTAATTAATTTGTTAATTAATTAGAAATCTGTATATATTTCGGACTGTACTATTCTTTCATTTGGGACTGTATTATTATTTATTCGGACCCTCTGCGCGAGGGCAAAATTGTAATAAGGGTGTGTGAGTGTGATGTATGTCTTCCAACCCCCATTTCTTTCTCCCTTTTATTTACCCGCTTTGGATGGTTAGATATAAGGCATATTTCAATTAGCATACAGTATGATAGCATGTTTGCATCATTCATCTGTTTTGCATGCATTGGGCTCGGCACATCATACAAACTGCATCTGTATTTCAATTCCAAATTGAGTACATGATAGTTGTAGCATTCCACATGCCATGTTTAGAATAGCCGAGCCTGCTATAGTTGCATTTTGCATGTGTTGCATTAGGCATTTCAGCATAGTTAGGATTCATGCATGGATTTCTAATCGGTTTCTGTTTTGGCTGGGAGTACTATGTAAGTTTTATGCTTTAGCATCCTTGCATGTGTGTGAGTGACTGCCATGATAGCATGCTCACCATGAGGCTATTTGCTTATGTGATATAACTGCCTGAATGCCTGTGGGTGGAGGTTGAGTTATTTGAACTGGGACAAATCACTGATTGTTTGTTTTAAGCCCACTAGATAGCGGCAAAATCACTGTTTTCTAAGCCCACCTGAGGGTGGCAAATCCGCATTTTAGCCTACCTGCGGGTAGCACCATCACACCATTTTCAAACAAACAAACATGAAGTGTCTAGTTCCAATTCAGACGACTCAGTCTATACTTGTTTGCTGTGAGCATCACATAGTAACCTAGGCTTAATAACCGGAATAAGAGCATACAATGTTTTCAAAATCAGATATCATGATTAGTAGAGGCCGGTCTTCGACCGGGCGAGAGGGGGTGCTCACGATGTGACCTTCCCTAATCGTACCCAAGTTCCCGAGCCAACTTTGGTGATGACGGACACGTGGCCTTTTGGCACCGAGTCAGGGTTTCCTAAATTTCCCATTTTAAAAATATTTAGGTGGCGACTCTGTTATCTGGCAAAGCAGTCCATGTTTGGCACTTCTTTCAAAAAATCTGTTTTCTCAAAACGATTTGCCGGATTTGGACTCTTTGGTTCAGATTTAGAACCGCAAACAAAAATCGAGTCCGAACTGTAGCGAGGTCCCCCGCGGGCGTTGTTACAGTTTCTGGCGACTCTGCTGGGGATTTAGAGAACTTGACTCGAACTCGTGATATCTGGTTTTGACTACACTTGTGTGTTTCTTTGCATTGCATTTGCATGGTGCGCCTAGGACACCGTGTTTGCCATATGCCATTCCCGAACGATTTGCCGGAGGCTTGTCTTGTCAAGTCATGTCCGTAAGGCTGATCGGCTCTGGGCTCTGACAGCATGGGAGCACAAACCCCGGTTTTACCGGGGCACCCTTTTTGACCATTCGACCTAGTGCATATTCGGATCCATAGTGACCATTCCAAACTAGGACAGGTTGCTTACCCGTTTATAGGTTGTTTGAAGCCGCTGCGTGCGTAGTAAAACCCTAGTTCCTGACAAAGTAGGACAGGGAAACCCTACCCCAACATAGGGGTGTTTTGGCTCTCATTTATCTGTTATGTGCTTGTTAGAGTGCGGCTCTACAGGGAATGCATGTATCAGTGTTTAAGTTTGAGCATCAGGCCTGCGGGCACCAATTCAGTATTTTGGGCATTAGGCCCGCGGGCACCAGTTCAGTATTTTGGGATTCAGTTTTACCTGAGGATATCAGCTTACAGGCGGAATTTTGGAGGCAGAATTTAGTAGAGAGCACACTCATTCGGTTTCGGTTTTGTTCGTATCTGTTCTGGTGAAATTGGGCTGAGATGCTGTCCGTTTTCTCTTTTGCTAGGTAGTCCTGGAACCATAGCTTCAGAAGGCTCCATTATCCCCCGAGTACACCGAACTTGTGTTGATAGACTTTGTCGGGTCAGAGATTCAGTTCAAGGGCAATCAGTGTTCCTTTACCAGAGGCAGAGTGAAAAGGGCCAGTCAGGCGCGAATCACCAATTCAGCAGTTACCAGATCAGTGGTCTTTATCCACCCCACCAGTGAACAGTCAGGCTGAGGTCTCAGTTTCTACTGTAGGGATAGATACCGGTCAGTTAGATGGATCAGGGGAATACATCAGGGATGGAGGCAATGATGTGTCAAATGCAAGAAAGTATGAAACTCATGCAGCAAGACGCTGTCCGCCAAGCGGAATTTTCCAAGCAGCAAGCTGCAATCGTGGCTCAGCAGGCTGAGCTCATCACCAGGCTGCAACAGCAAAGCGGCGCGTCTGCTTCACAACAAGTTCCTCCCCCAGCAGGAGCTCCAGCACCTGGGGAGACGCCAAATGTCCAAAATATCCAGGAGGACACGGATCTTCCAACGAGGCCAGCTCCGCCTCCGCTTCCGCCACAACTGTCCAAGACCCACACACTTGTCAATCACCCGGGCTCTCCCTTCGAGTTTGAGGTAGATCATACCGCTCTGAAATTGAGCAAGCTGGAGAAGCTTTTTAAGAAATCCCAAGGGGTGAAAGTCATTCCAGACATTGAAGACGGCTATACTGATGTGGCCGTGACACTGCCGGACAGATTTAAGATGCCCCAGATCGATCGCTTTGATGGATCCGGGGACCCTATGGTTCACCTCCGGCTATTCTCAGACATTTTAAGACCAATGGGTCTAACCCGACCGCAAAAGCTTTCCTTGTTCGGTCGAACTTTATCGGGTGTGGCATCCACTTGGTATGCAAAGCTGGAAGATGATGTGAAGACAAACTGGGATGAGATGGCTGAGGCCTTCCTTGCACAATATTCGTACAACACGCAAATCGAGGTCACAACTCGTGATCTCGAGACAACGAGGCAGGAACAGAAAGAGACCTTCTCTGATTTTGTCACCCGGTGGAGAGCAAAGGCATCAATGATGACCGTGAGGCCTACAGACAGAGATCAAATCCGGATGATTGTGCGCAATCTCCAACCGGGATTAATGAAGAAGATGATCGTAGTCCCCTTCCCGACCTTCGCAGATCTACATGATATGGGAATGCAGATCGAGGATGCGATGAAGCAAGGTCTGTTTGACCAAGACCGGGATCAGCCCCGGAGAACCTTCAACCGCAACAACAACACAGGCACAAGCGGTGATGCAGCTGCAAGATCTTCTGAAGTGGGCATGGTCACTACCACCACATCAAGAAAGTCCACCCCATTCACCGGTGCGTCCGGAAGTAGCTCACAGACGGTCAAATATCCACCTCGAGTCAAGAGGGTTTTCACCCCACTTTATATGCCTCTGTCAAAGGCTCTAGAGGTCTTCATCCGGAAAGGACATTTGAAACCATTGGAACAACAGCCTTTACCTGATCCACTCCCTCCAAAGCATGACCGGACTAAGTACTGTGCCTACCATCAACAAACCGGCCATGACACTGATAGTTGCTTTCGTCTGCGCCATGATGTACAGGATCTGTTTGACAACAGGGTCATCGCTGCACCAGTCTTGCAAAGTCTATCATCACTGGATCAGTGAGCTTGTGGGGGATGATGTGACTATGTGATCGGGGGATGAATCACCTGCGGATGGCGCTCAGATTACTCCAAACGTGGGAATGGCACGCACTGTTCTGAGCAATGTGCAAATACCAGTTTTTGTGCTTTCTGACTTGGGTATTGGGTCAGTTTTGTCCTTTTGTTTTGAGTCTGTCCTTTTGTCTTGAGTCAGTCTCTTTTGTTTTGGGTCTGTCTTGTTGTATCGAGTCAGTCCTGTTGTATAGGAGTCGGGTGATTCCGGGGGTGTTACCTCAGGCGTCACCGTTTTGTTTCGCGTTTGTCTTTTCGTTTTGTCTTGAGTCTGTTTCTGCCAGGGAGCCAGTTATGCCAACAGATCTTGAATGAAATAGCAGTGATTTCCACGCTCTCGCCTTTGCTTCTGCCGTGTGCTAGTTGTGCCGGGATTTGAATGAAATAGCAGTGCATTCCACCTGCTCTCTTGTGCCTTGAAGTCATTGTAATGACCTGAGTTTTTCAAAACCTTTTTGAACACTGCGGTGAAAACAAAGAGGGAGGAATTCCTCGGGATTTGCAAAACTTTGACCAATTGAGAGAAAGAGAGGTGTGCTAAACCCTTAATGAATGAAATCATGCTTGTTAGTGTGAGTACTGAGAAGGACCCTAGCTTTGATCCAGATTGGTCCCACACTGTCTTCAGCGCGAGCGATTTTTCGCTTTCTTAAAAACTTTCAAAAAATGTTTTGCGCGGTCCTGCGAAGACCTGTGTGGAATCGCTCTTGAGATTGCGCAGCTTAGGATCGCTCTCAGCCTCGAGACTCAACCTCTTTGCTTCCAAACCTTGAACTTGAATTCAGAAGGTTCAACGGTCAACTACAATGTAAGGCCTGTGTGGCCAGATTTGAAGCAGCCCTCGAACAAGAGGCACCAAAGTTAGATCAAGAAGGTCAGACCTCATCAGAAGAAGCTTGCAAAGCTAGAACAGCAGCACCCCTCGAACTAGGGGCAAAAAATATCCGATGTGCTCGAAGAGCCAAAAGGTGGATCCTTCTGCAAATTAATACAACAGCCACTCTCCTGGATACAGAGGGCTTCAATCTCAAAACCATTTGGCATGGACCAAGCTACACTTTTACCCTTTGAGAGGCTCGCTGGGCCAAAAACCCGGAAGGGCGACCCAGGCAAAAGTTAGAGCAAGAAAAAGATAGAAAAAGAAAAAAAAGAAAAATGCAAAAAAGAACAAAAAAAAAAAAGAGAAAAAAAAGAAAAAAAATGCAAAGAAAAGAAAAAGAAAAGATGAAAAGAAAAGAAAAAATTTGAAAAAGAAAGAAAGAAGAACAAAGCTCGCAAGGTTGAAAACCTGCAACAGGCGCCTTGGCAAAAGTTAGAGCATGAAAAGGAGAGGTTAAATACCCGAGTGTACCTTAACCCCGAACTACGTAAGGCTTGATTCCCATCTTTGGGATACGTAGGCAACTTCATTTTGAAGTCCAGCCGTAAAACAATTCAAATTCAATTGTGTCCATGTGATGGTTTTGACCATCTTTGCCTCCTCTGTATCTGAGAGTCTGGTTGTGTTCATCGCTCTGAGGACTGACTACAATGTACTGCGGTGCCATTCAAACAAGGGGCAACTTTCCGTTGCCATTCAAACGCGCCGCGGTGCTATCCAAACAAGGGGCAACTTTCCGTTGCCATTCATGCGCCGCGGTGCCGTTCAAACAAGGGGCAACTTTCCGTTGCCATGCAGTTCTCTTCAAGCACGGGGCAGTTTTCCTTTGGATCCGAGGTTGTGCATCTCAGGAGTAGGTTTCATGCTCGTTGAGCAAGTGGCCATTTGCAAAAATAGTTTTTGAGGATTTTTACTGAGGTTGACTAATTTTCTCGAAAATTGTTCCATCTTTTCCAAAAACTAGGCCATTTCTTGGACCCAAAAAAAAAAAGGAAAATTTTCAGTGCTCATAGCCTGACTTGCATGATTTTAAATCAAAAATCGAACAAGCATGTTAATCCAACTCTCATTTTGGTCAGAATTTCTTAGTAGAAAACTAAAACAAAAAATGGTCAAAATGATGAACTAGGGGCATAGTTGAGTCAGGAGTTCTGTCTTTTCCCCTTTGTCAACGTATTTGCCAAGAAGGGCACTATACCTGCCGGAAAAGGGCACCACTCAAGCTGTCAGCAAGAGGGCAGAAAGCTCTCTCATCCTCCAAGCAACGAGGTATCAAGCCAAGTGCGAAGCACGAACTGGAATGGATCAAGATATTCCACTCCCTCATCTAGACGGATCTGATCACGTCCAAGCTCCCCGGCAGAGCATCATCAACCGGTGTTAGTTGCAGATTCGCTACACACTCATTTGTAGCATAACCCCTCTGTGGGAGGAATTCACTAGCTGTATGCAGAAGAAGAAGGATCTAGCTGAATGCTAGGGGCAAGAGCCCGCAACTTCCTGTTTATCCATCAACCACCCAGGGGAGGGATTGAAAAATGAGAGATTAAAGAATAGAGAGATGTGCGATGAGAGGAAAAGTGAGGAAAGGGCTTTTTTCAGAAAAAACAGAGCTTGAGGGCCGAGTGATGTGAGAATCACAAATGAGAAAGGGTGGGAAACACTACCCGGTGAAACAGGCTCCCTGTGCACGTCTGAGTGTCGTGTCTTTTCGTTTGTCTCATTTCATCCCGAGCGCGTCTCGTTGTATTTAGGTCGTTTACCTTTTGTTTTTCTGTGTTGAGTTGTTTTGTCTATGGTCAGTTGTAGGCTCAATACCCGGTTGAGAATCCTTTTCTCATTTTCAAAAAATAAAATCGTTTTGTGCTCCGAGTGCCGTGCCGTTCTCCACATTTGTGCAAAACAGAATTTGTTCTTTCAGAAAAACCGCAGGGTTCAACCCAGGTCATGTGAGAACAGTGAAATCAGGACCTATCTGAAGCTATGAGTTCCGGGCTACAAAGCAAAAGCAAAAGAGGGAAATGTCGGGCATCTGAGTTTGTTCCAACTTCAGTAAGTTCCGAGACTATATTCCATGTGTACCTCTTCAGGTCTTGCCAATGTTCCGAAGTATGAGTGTGCCTCTACCTCGAGCTCAAAATCAAGTCTACTTCAAGCTAGAATGGCGATCAGAAGTGCTCTCCCTGAGTACCATTCCCTGCCAGTGGCATCTTGGCCGTGTTTGCGATGAGTTCCTAGGAGACCAACTGCGACGGTGGAAACTAGAGTTCGAATGGCCGTGGCCTAGAACGCAAAGGTTCGGGATTTCCGAGACTAAAGTCTGGTTTAAATACCCAGAGGCGCGCCCTCGGCTTGAAATCTGTATGGCAGCCCCATAGATTGAGACAGCGTGTATGCACCTCAATCCTGGATACTGAACCAACCTAGTCTGTCACCCCGTTGGAGAATAGGGAAAGTTGTGAATATGATCAGGAAAACAAGCAGCAGCCGTGGCTCCTACATACAGATGTTGTCCCTTGTCAGCATTCCAAAGCCTTTGTACTGTGAGTTGAAGGTTAGTCGGAGTAGAGCGGTTCACCGCCACTCACCTCATGAGGTGCTTTCTAAAGCGCCGCTTTGTCCATTTATTGCTTTCCGTAAGCATCATGCATTGTATTGCATTGTACCTATCAAGTTTCTTTCTCATTTCACTCAGTGTATCAATCACACTTCATTCACTTAGTGTATCAATCACACTTCAATTATTTAGTGTATCAATCACACTCTCATCACACTTTATCACATTTAGTATATCAATCATACTTGTTCACTAAGTGCATCTATCCCACTTCGTGTTCACATTTAGTATATCAATCATACTCCTGTTCACTAAGTGCATCTATCCCACTTCGTGTTCACATTTAGTATATCGATCATACTTGTTCACTAAGTGCATCTATCCCACTTCGTGTTCACATTTAGTATATCAATCATACTCCTGTTCACTAAGTGCATCTATCCCACTTCGTGTTCACATTTAGTATATCCATCATACTTGTTCACTAAGTGCATCTATCCCACTTCGTGTTCACATTTAGTATATCCATCATACTTGTTCACTAAGTGCATCTATCCCACTTCGTGTTCACATTCAGTATATCTATCATACTTGTTCACTAAGTGCATCTATCCCACTTCGTGTTCACATTTAGTATATCAATCATACTTGTTCACTAAGTGCATCTATCCCACTTCGTGTTCACATTTAGTATATCAATCATACTTGTTCACTAAGTGCATCTATCCCACTTCGTGTTCACATTTAGTATATCAATCATACTCCTGTTCACTAAGTGCATCTATCCCACTTCATGTTCACCCTCAGTATATCTATCATACTCTGTTCACTAAGTGCATCTATCACACTTTGTGTTCACTTTTAGTGTATCAATCACACTATGTTCACATAGTGCATCTATCACACTTTGTGTTTGTATTCAGTATATCTATCATACTTGTTCACTAAGTGCATCTATCACACTTTGTGTTCACTTTTAGTGTATCAATCACACTCTGTTCACTAAGTGCATCTATCACACTTTGTGTTTGCTTCTAGTATATCAATCATACTTGTTCATTAAGTGCATCTATCACACTTTGTGTTCGCATCCAGTATATCAATCATACTTGTTCATTAAGTGCATCTATCACACTTTGTGTTCGCATCCAGTATATCAATCATACTTGTTCATTAAGTGCATCTATCACACTTTGTGTTCGCATCCAGTATATCAATCATACTTGTTCATTAAGTGCATCTATCACACTTCGTGTACGCCCTAGTATATCAATCATACTTGTTCATTAAGTGCATCTATCACACTTTGTGTTCGCATCCAGTATATCAATCATACTTGTTCATTAAGTGCATCTATCACACTTTGTGTTCGCATCCAGTATATCAATCATACTTGTTCATTAAGTGCATCTATCACACTTCGTGTACACCCCAGTATATCAATCATACTTGTTCACTAAGTGCATCTATCACACTTCGTGTTCACATTCAGCATATCCATCATACTTGTTCGCTAAGTGCATCTATCACACTTCGTGTTCACATTTAGTATATCAATCACACTTGTTCACTTAGTGCATCTATCACACTTTGTGTTTGCCTTTTGTGTATCCATCACACTTTGCTCACTTCATTCATTTAGTGTATCAATCACACTTCGTTCATATAGTGTATCTATCACACACTTGCTTTGTATCTATCACACTATGCCTACTTTACGTATTTATCACATGCTCACTTTGTGTATCAATCACACACGCTCGCTTTGTGTATCAATCACACACTTTCGCTTTGTGTATCAATCACACGCTCGCTTTGTGTATCAATCACACACTTTCTCTTTGTGCATCTATCACACTATGCTCATCTTGTGTATCCATCACGCTTTGCTTCATATAGTGTATCCATCACACTCGCTTCGCTTTGTATCTGTCACACATGTTCGTTTGGTGTATCAATCACACACGTTCGCTTTGTGTATCTATCACAAATGCACACTGTATTCACGGTGAGAATTGCAATAATTTTCTTACATCCTTTCTGCAATCCTTTCTGCATGAAATGTGGTTAGATTTGCATTCACTTGCCGACACTGTGTGTGTCAAACTTTTGGAATCATAGGAATCACATTGAATATATGTTGTTAGCATATTGTTCTTGTTGCATTTCTCTATTTTGCAGGCACGATATTGTATGTACGGTTCATTTGAGGCTGGTGCGACCAGACGAATCGCGCAGGTATCGTATATTCTCCGTGAGAGACGCGATGAGAATTGAATGGTTCTCCGCATTCTTAACTACATGAAATATAGTTGTTGCTTTGCATTCTTGCTTAAAACTGTTGCATCTATTCGTCAATACTTGCTTCATTACAGCTTGCTGCATTTGCATGATCATTAAGTTACATCTGGCTCCGTGCCTATCATTTGCATTTTGCCCCTGCCTGCGGGCACACATACATATCTTTGTTTATCTTGTATGATTGTCTAAGTCTTCGGCCTTGTCAAAAATGGGTCGTCTCTAGGCTTTGACATTCACTCCCGTCATTGTTATGACTTCCGAGTTCTGTCAAAGAGGGGCAACTGTAGACACCCCATTTTTGACCGACCTTTAGACTCAGACGTCACCGATTGAGCGCTCGGTGATGTTGCATACTGTGCTCGTTCAGAAGTCTCAGAGTCGCGGCCGTGCGCCCTGCCTCCGGACTCCCGAACCCTCGTCTCTACCTTGTCTCGGTTTGCGAACCAGGCTCGGTTTTCTCTGTTTTCTTTCCTGAGGGAAGGGAGTGGTCCCGTAGACTATCTCCCGGTGGCCGTGAGCTACTTTTCGTGGCCGTAGGCCATTTTGCCCATTTCGGAGCCCGGTTCCCGGTTTTCGGAACCGTCAGGCCGTGTGCCTCGGCTCGGGACCGCCCAACCATCTCCGATTTCTTCGGTTTTCGTAGAGGACCTCTGTTTTATCATTTCAGGGAGCACTGGGGCCCCTGATGCCCACTTCATGGCCGTATGCCACTTCCGGTGCCTGTAGCCGGTTTTCGGGACCCCGAACTGCGTGATTTGGGCCCCAAGCATTCATTTCGCATCGATTTTCTCCGGGTTTTGGCGGAGACCTCTGTTTTAATATTCCGAGGATCACTGGGGCCCCTGATGCCCACTTCGTGGCCGTATGCCACTTCTGGTGCCTGTAGCCGGTTTTCGGGACCCCAAACTGCGCGGTTTTGGTCCCGAGCATTCATTTCGCATCCGTTTTCTCCGGTTTTTGGCAGGTACCTCTGTTTTGTCATTCCGAGGGACACTGGGGTCGCAGATACTCACTTCGCTGCTGAACACCACTTCCGGCACCTGCAGCTCATTTTCGGGATCCCGAATTGCTCGGTTTTGGCCCTGAGCGTTCATTTCTCATTAGTTTTTGTTCAAACTTGGCAGGTACCTCTGTTTCAACATCAGGAAGATCACTGGGGGGTGAGAAGCCAGCAATTATCCCAGATAACCAGTTTCGCTCCTCCGGAGCCCGTTTTTCTCACTTCCGGGCCAATGTTGAACACCCTAGGGGTATTTTCTTCCAACCAAAGCTACATATCTGTGATCAGGGGACATGGGAGGACCCTAAAAGTTGGTGGTCGGCCAGAAAATTTGAGTTTCATTTTTGAGCCTCTCCTTCAAGCTCTATGTTGTGGCTCCTGCTTCAGTGTTGCCAATTTCCAACCCTAGAACCCTGTTCTACACATCTTGGAGGACCCTAAAAGTTGGTGGTCGGCCAGAAAATTTGAGTTTCATTTTTGAGCCTCTCCTTCAAGCTCTATGTTGTGGCTCCTGCTTCAGTGTTGCCAAATTCCAACCTTGGATCCTTGTTCTACACACCTAGGAGGACACTTTTGCATGGTGGTCGGCCACTAATTCAAAACTTCATTTTTTCACCTGGCTGGCCGGCCATGTAGGGTGGCTGGCCGGCCATGGGGGGTGGCTGGCCGGCCACCTTGCAAAAAAATACCTGGCCGGCCAGATTCTTGCTTTCCAGCCTGTCTCAGCTGTCCGGATATTTTCCAGCATATCCCGGGGCATCCGGGGGATATTTCGGGAGGGAAAGATTGGGTGCTTTCCCTCCCCTTTTACACCCCATTTCTTGCCTATTTGAAGGGCCCTCCCTCTCCTTCTTCAAGGTTGGAAAAACTTGTCTCAAGAACACTTCTCCAAAAACCTCCATTTCCTTAGCTTAAAACTCCAAAAAAGCTTCAAGTGTCAAGGCCATTCCTTCATCAACACCTAGCCTCACCATCCCTACCATCATTTCAGCAGCAAGGAGGTAAATTTCAGAGGTTGAGAAGCTACAAATCAGAGCCAAGAAGCAAAGAAAGACAAGTCTTCAAGGGTGAGTATTCAAAACCAACTTTTAGGGCTTTTTCTTGGTTCATTTTTATACTCTAATTGGTTGAGAATTGGGGCTCCGACCCCTACTGATTTTGTGCTTGTTTTGAGCCCCTCTACAACTTTGTAGAAGGGCTCAACTTCATTTGATGCTTCTATGATATACTTGTTTCAATACCTAGCTTTTATGCCATTATCTTGCATGCTAGTTTTGGCTTATTTGTGCCTGTTTTTAGGGGTCCAACCCCTACTGCTTTCTTGCTTGTTTTGAGCCCCTCTAAAACATTGTAGAGAGGCTCAATTTCATTTGGCCATTATATCCACCACTTCCTTCAAATTCCATCAAGTGTGCCCATTTTTGTACACAACTTTTGACCTATTTCTATTTGTTTTTGGGACTTCGACCCCTACTGAATTTGGTCTTATTTTGACCCCCTTTACACATTTCATGAAGAAAATTTTGTCATTTGGTGCTTGTTTTGCATGACTCTTGTTATAGCCTCTTTTGAGCTTCATTTTTGCATGGAATTGTTAGCATGATTTTATTCTGATTTTGAGGATGTCATCTTCTGCAATTGTGCTTATTTTTAGCTCATCTTCAATGTTGTAGAAGAAAGTTTGTCCATTTGGGGTTTGCATATATCACTTGTCTCAATACCCCTCTTTTGGCCACTAACTTTGCATGCTTTGGTTGATCTATCTATGCTTGCATTTAGGCCCTGTTTATTACTGAAAAAATGCCATTTTTGGGACTGTCTTGCTACTGTTCTTGCTGTCATGATCATATTTTGCATGTATAGCATGGCTATAGGCCATTTCGAGGCTTAATTTTACATTTTCGGGATGAATGCATGCTTCGGGTGTCATTTCGAATTGTCTCAGGGCTGTTTCCCCCTTTATTTAGGTGCTGAAATTCCATTGCCATGCTTGCATATCATTCCCTATGCCATTTGCATCTTTTTTTGCATTGCCTCGGTTTGCGTGCCAATGGGCACGCACTTCGAGGCACCTCATTCTTATCATTCCGGCAGCCTATGTGAGTGAGCTGAGGCCCTCTCATGTTGGCGTAAGCCCAATTTGTATTTTCATGCTTGTATGCCATCGCCTCGGTTTGTGTGCCCGTGTGCACGCATTTCGAGGCACTTTGTCTTTATCCGCCGGCAGCCTATGTGAGTGAGCTGAGGCCCTCTCATGTTGGCGTAAGCCCAATTTGTATTTTCATGCTTGTATGCCATCGCCTCGGTTTGTGTGCCCGTGTGCACGCATTTCGAGGCACTTTGTCTTTATCCGACGGCCTCCTATGTGAGTGAGCTGAGGCCCTCCCATGTTGGTGTAAGCCCATCGTTGCATTCCGTATGCCATTTCGTCTCATTTTATCATTGCCTCGATTCGCGTGCCTGTGGGCGCGCATTTCGAGGCACTTCGGTTTTATCCGATTTTTGCATCGCATATCATCGCCTCGGTTTGCGTGCCTGTGGGCGCGCATTTCGAGGCACTTCGATTTTATCTAATTTTCTCATTTCACCATCGCCTCGGTTTGCGTGTCCGTGTGCACGCATCTCGAGACATTCCGTTTTATCCGCTTGGCATTGCGTATGCCTCCGCCTCGGTTTGCGCACCCGTGTGCACGCATTTCGAGACATTCTGTTTCATCTGGTTTGCATTGCGTATGCCTCTGCCTCGGTTTGCGTGCCCGCGTGCACGCACTTCGAGGCACTCTGTTTTATCCGATTTACATTTCATCATCGTCTCGATTTGCGTGCCCGTGAGCACGCACTTCGAGGCACCTCATTTTTATCATTCCGGCATCCCGTGTGAGTGTGGCTGAGGCCCTCTCATATTGGTGTAAGCCCATCATTGCATTTCGTGCCTTCATGTCATCGCCTCGGTTTGCGTGCCAGTGGGCACGCATTTCGAGGCATCTCATTTTCATAGCATTGCGTATGCTAGGATTTTATGTTAGTTGCATTTCATGCATATCATGCATATTGTACGGGAAACGAGGCGCATTCTGTACTCCGAGTACCGGAACGTGTCTCAATTCCCAAGTCACCGACACTCCGGATTACCCATGATGGAGTTAGGTTTTTGTTGTAGCATTCATCTGCATTCATCCCATATTGAGTTGTGCATTTCGGTTCCTCGGCCATCATGCATCGAGATGCGTGATTGGTGGCACGAGGATCGAGGCATGCATACATTTGTGAAATACATTGCTATGCCCTTTTCCTGCTCTCTGTTGCAGCAAAATCAACAATCAACAACTTTCCGGAGGCTGGTACGCATTTCGAGAAAATTGCAAACAGAGGCTAATCAGGGCATCCCAGTGGATTTCTGCGCCAAGCAGCCCAGCATATACCATTCATCAGGAGCAAGGCAGTCCCTGGCTTGCATGCCAGTTTTACTTCTTTTGTAATTAATTTGTTAATTAATTAGAAATCTGTATATATTTCGGACTGTACTATTCTTTCATTTGGGACTGTATTATTATTTATTCGGACCCTCTGCGCGAGGGCAAAATTGTAATAAGGGTGTGTGAGTGTGATGTATGTCTTCCAACCCCCATTTCTTTCTCCCTTTTATTTACCCGCTTTGGATGGTTAGATATAAGGCATATTTCAATTAGCATACAGTATGATAGCATGTTTGCATCATTCATCTGTTTTGCATGCATTGGGCTCGGCACATCATACAAACTGCATCTGTATTTCAATTCCAAATTGAGTACATGATAGTTGTAGCATTCCACATGCCATGTTTAGAATAGCCGAGCCTGCTATAGTTGCATTTTGCATGTGTTGCATTAGGCATTTCAGCATAGTTAGGATTCATGCATGGATTTCTAATCGGTTTCTGTTTTGGCTGGGAGTACTATGTAAGTTTTATGCTTTAGCATCCTTGCATGTGTGTGAGTGACTGCCATGATAGCATGCTCACCATGAGGCTATTTGCTTATGTGATATAACTGCCTGAATGCCTGTGGGTGGAGGTTGAGTTATTTGAACTGGGACAAATCACTGATTGTTTGTTTTAAGCCCACTAGATAGCGGCAAAATCACTGTTTTCTAAGCCCACCTGAGGGTGGCAAATCCGCATTTTAGCCTACCTGCGGGTAGCACCATCACACCATTTTCAAACAAACAAACATGAAGTGTCTAGTTCCAATTCAGACGACTCAGTCTATACTTGTTTGCTGTGAGCATCACATAGTAACCTAGGCTTAATAACCGGAATAAGAGCATACAATGTTTTCAAAATCAGATATCATGATTAGTAGAGGCCGGTCTTCGACCGGGCGAGAGGGGGTGCTCACGATGTGACCTTCCCTAATCGTACCCAAGTTCCCGAGCCAACTTTGGTGATGACGGACACGTGGCCTTTTGGCACCGAGTCAGGGTTTCCTAAATTTCCCATTTTAAAAATATTTAGGTGGCGACTCTGTTATCTGGCAAAGCAGTCCATGTTTGGCACTTCTTTCAAAAAATCTGTTTTCTCAAAACGATTTGCCGGATTTGGACTCTTTGGTTCAGATTTAGAACCGCAAACAAAAATCAAGTCCGAACTGTAGCGAGGTCCCCCGCGGGCGTTGTTACACAATGCCATCACCTGAAAGTAGAGTGATGGTGTAGCGTCGTGTGGGTGTGGCAGCGGAGCAGACGGCCATTTTTTACCTTCTGTTAAATCTCTCTGGCGACAGCAACACCTCTGGATCGCTGCTCCTCAGCTGGCTCGACAAGAACATCCCAGCCCCCGACGACCTCATGAACATCGGGCTCGCCACCATTGTCAGTCGAGCCATTTCCGGCCATTTTTTACCTTCTGTTAAATCTCTCCGGCGACAGCAACGCCTCTGGATCGCCGCTCCTCAGCCGGGGAAAGAAGTGTGATATGACATCAACGGTTCCGATATAAATGGAGTAGGTGATGAAGATGATGAGGATGAGTAGGAGAGAAAGGATTGTTTTTCCGATCATCTTTATTTTCTCTCTCTAGAAAGCTCTAGGTTTCTCTCTCTATATGTATGTACATGTCTGTGTGTAGTGAACTCTCTGTGTGTGCATGTTTGATCGTGGTGATGAGTGAGAGTAGACAAAAGGAAGGGGGCTGAATTTCTCTGTGATGGATGGGAGGGACCTTAGACATCAAAAAATAATATTGTGGACCTCTTCCATTACTAAAAATGGAAGAGGGACTTTAGACTAATTTTCCTTAATCAAAATGATTTGATAGAACATCTAAATAAAGGAATTAATAGGTTAAAAATAGGTGAAGCTAGGATAAGCTCTTTTTACATAGTTAAATCACTAGTACTTTTTTTAAAATTAAGTTAATCACTTTTATTAAACTAATCAACAAAGATTAATTTATGGGTCCTGTTGGGACCAGATAACAGCAACTGCTTCGGGTCCATTATCATTTAAAAACAAAGCACATATCAATAAAAAAATTAAAAATTAACAGAAAAGCAATATGACCTTTATTCAAAGACAAAGAAGGTAAAAACTCATATTCATATTCATATTCATATTCATATTTTATATTATATAATATACACTCTGAAACGTCACACCTTACGTAAGAGGCATGAATTCAGAAACTGATTGGTAGCATTTTCCTTTTCTAAATGACATCCTTGCTCACAAAGGCTTATCATAATCACATGTATGTAGTTATGGAATTAGGATTCTCTGTAAGTATTTTTCTGCAATAGTTTTGTTTTGTTTTAGTAATTTGACAGTTTATGTTTAAAATTAAAATAAAACTAGAACACTTGGGTCAGAGGTTTATTTTTAAAATATTGAGCCAATAGGTCTACGCTTAACTTTTTTGAGGGATCAAAAAGACATTATTTGTCCAAAAAGACATGATATCTTTTCCAAAACTTAATTATCTGTCTATCTGTTTAAATGTCACCCATATGAATACATGAAACTTACTTGTCCAACTATCTGTTCAAATACATACACATGTCACCTAGCTGTACAACTATCTGTTCAAATGTCTAACTATCTATTTAAATATTTCACTATTTATGCACGTATTACCTATATGTTCAATATTATCTATCTGTTTAACTCGTCACCGCTGACCACTGTCTTGCCACCAACTTTTTAATGACTTTTCAATGATTTTTTCGACACGACAACTTTCAATGCTTGTTTTTCTCACTAAGATTAATCCTTATATCTAATACCTAATACACCCCTCAACTTGGATTTACTTGCAATTTTTTCATAAAATTACATCATATATGGTTTTAATATCATTTTATTACAATTGAATTATGTAGTTTAGTGACGTGTGTTGTTGTGATACAAAACACAATAAAATCATTATAAGACAAACATGATAGAAAGACAAAACTTGTAATTCTAAGAAATGCTTTTGAAAAAAAAGAAGTGACTCACCTCCAGACCTCTATCTTCCGTATTCATCCAGGTAGTAAACCTGCATTTGCCACGCGTATTATTGAAGGTCTGACGATGTAGTATACACCCTCTAATAAGCCAATGTAACTTCAGCAATTGCCTTCAATATATGCATGCTAGAGGTGGACACACATTAGGTGTGCGATTTGTAAATGAATATGATAATTATGACAGTTATTTGATGTAGTTGAGAGAATAAAAGTAATTTATAAAGGTTATCAAGTTTTGATGGCATTTTTGAAAAAGAATTTCCGGTCACATCAACATCAACTCTAACATTCCCTTCATATATTAGTATTTAAGATAAATTACAAATATACCTACTGAGATTTATTATAAAAATAGATTTTTTCCTCTCGTTTGAGAAATTACATCCCATCATTTAAGATCAATCACATAACAAATGGTCCATTCCGTTAATAAATTGTTAAGTTAGGCTATAAAAATCTATGATGTGAGTAACAATTTTTTTTTTTTTTTTTTTTCCCCTAAAAAATACTTGGATTAAACTTTATGAAGTTAAATACTATATTTTCTTTTTCCTACCCCACCTTTCTTATTTCTCATTTTCTCTCAACTATGGTAACATCAATTTACACCAACCTTTCCTATTCTCGATCACGAACACTATAATTATTGTCTATAAGCGTTTAGTATGCTACCGAGGAAGGTCGAAGAATATTGTGGTGGTGTAGAAAGAGGAATTTGGTGGCGGGTGAGTGAATAAAATTAAGGGTAATATAATAATTTCATTTTTATATTACAGGATACTTGAGGGTTTTTTTTTTTTTTTTATTAGGTTGGTTGGAGAAAAAATTCTGATAATAAGGATATTTATAATTTTCAGAACATGAGAGGGAATTCATATTTTCAACAAATTTTAGGGATGTATTAATAATTTATTCTAATATTTGGTATAGATATGTATATAAGTCGATGTAGTTCCACCAAAATCCATCTCTTATCACGCGAACAATCTTCTTCTCTTATCACTATTTTGATTAACACCACCAATACAACCATACTTTGATTATCACTAATAAATTACACCACTCTGTTAATTAAATAAAATATTTAATATAATCTTCTTCTCTTATCTTCTACTAAGATCTTTTGATTAAAAAGATCATACTAATAAATTACACCACTCTGTTTTTTGGTCTTTGGTCCTCACAAATCTCAAAGGCATTGAATCCATGGATCTGCCATAAAAGAATATAAAAATAAAAATAAAAGAAAGAAAGAAAGAAAAGAAAAAGAAAATCTCCATCCATATTCATCTATTTATCTTCTCTTTCTAAAATATAGATTGAAGATCTTAAAATAGATTTTTCTTATATCAAACAATAATGACCTTTCAATCATTTATAAATACACATGGCATGTAGATATTTATTTTGAAAGGGAGAATGGAGGGTAGAGTATGGAGCGAAGCTAGACCTTTTGAAAAATGGTTTAGTTTTCTAAATTTTTTTTTTTACAAACTCTTTTTAATAAATTTTTTAATTGTTTTAAATAAAAAATTCAATTGTTTGACAAATATTTTTCAAGGTAACAAACCCATAAGATCAAGAAACAAAAGCCACAGAAATCAATTATTTTAAGGATATTGCAACATAGTGTTGTTGTTTGTGGGGCTTGTCTCGAGTCTATTTCAATAATATGAACGGTTTATATTGTAAGGTTCAATGAGTAGAAAATCCATGAAAAAAAATCAAATTAATCAGATATCTATAATCCCATAATAAGACTATTTATTTATAAAAAGATAAGCAGCTAGTATCATTTTAGTAATTTAAAAAAATAAAAATAATTCAACTCTATCATGGATCCAACTAATCAAATTTTTACGTAGATGATGTATTTGACAAATCTTACAATATGAATAATTTAGATTATCAAAATATGTTCAGGACAAACCCTCCACAAAGGCTCACAACAGAGTTGTTGTGCCTTACACACAACAACCCCAAATCCTTGTTTTGATATTAGGATTTGTGAAAAAAGTTCTATGGAAATAGTAAAAAAGAAAAAAAAATATTTTAAATTCAACAAAAAAATGTTTAAAAAAGAGGCATTTAGTGAGAAGTCAACTAGGTTCTCCATAGGATTAATTACACTTAGTACCCCTATATTTTTATCAAAATCTTATTTTATTTCTTTCATTTTCAATTCAAACAATCAACCCTTACAATTTAAGTCAACATGCAATCTCTCTCTTCCATCTATCTATCACTAACAAAGTTGACAGAACTTGTTAATTGAAACATGTCTGACATTTTTATTGTCTAATTAGTACCTTTACAGTTTTACTAGAATATCACTTCAATTCTTACACTTTCACCAAGATCTCACTTTAATTTTTCAATTTGAATTTTCGTTAACTTTATTAATGATAGATGAACGAAAAAAAGTGAGATTAGAACTTGATTTAAAATGTAGGATGATGACTATTATAATGGGTAAATTACATTTTACACCCTTACACTTTCGACAAAATCTCACTTTGGTCTCTACACATGAAATCATGACAATCAATCCCTTACACTCTGGTCAAATCACATTTTGGTCCCTACACATAAAATTGTGACAGTCAATCTTTTACACTTTTACTCAAATCTCACTTTGGTCCCTATACAAGTGTCAATGTCCCTCTTCTGTTATTTCATTTTTAAATCTTTAACAAAATCCAATCAAGTGACAAAAAATGTGACTACGAAATAAGGGTAAGAGAGGAAAATCATCTATGTTTCTCCCTAATACACTTTGTCCTACGTGATAAGCACATGAGAGTTATACAATAGAATATATATGTTTGTATAGCAAAAATTGGGACGAAAGAAAATAGAGTTTTTGAAATATAAAAAAATGTGACAAAGAAATTAAATAGAAAGAAAGATGAATAGACAGAAGACTGTGTTACCGTGAAAAATAGAGTTTCTGTTACGCCTTGAAATAAAAGCAACGACATGCATTTCTAATGATCTAAAAATAGGAGAACTTACACAATAACATCGTTTCATTAATTCTGAGTGCTCGTACAAAAGATAACATATGCGAATATACATTCATAAATCATAGATCATGAAATTATAGCATATGACATGTGTAAATGAGTTTGAATAGAAAGAAATACAGATATGTCTATACCCTAATGGCTACATCTTTTCAAGTCAATGCTTAGTTACAACAAAAGTGAGTTAAATTCAATACATATAAATCCCATAGCTTGTACAAGGATAATTACAAAAAAATAAAAATAAAAAAATAAAAAATAAAATGAAACAACAGAAGCTCTCGGCTCTAAGTCCTCTTAAGTTATGTACTTGGTGGAGGCATATCATTAGCATGTGAAAGTTGTTTTCCACGTAAAGTGAGCTAAAGCTTAGTAGAAATACTTTAACACAATGTATCAAACTTAACAAAGTCATAAGGTGAATGCACATGCATGTCATTTGGCAAACATTATACTTTTCTATCTCAAAACAATGCAATGTTATTATTATTATTATATTTCAATTCGTTAAAATACTCTTTTACATCAAAAATAAGGTAGTAGATACAAAACACTGGGAATTTTTAGGTACATGTCTGCCACTAGGCTATACAAGCACTACCAAAACCATTTTACCGATACTAACCGAAAGGATCTGCACTTAGTCACCCGGGCTTGTGGACTTTCACTAAGGCTGCACATGCCGACAATATAAACCATAACCACACTCCTTAGCTAGATTCACCAAGATATGCACCCATTTTTTTCTCAAAATAATTTATTTTCAATGATTAAGTATGAAACAATGCTTAATACAAAATATATGAGTAATTAGTTTCAATTAACCTAATCATCATGCAATTTCTATAACAATCAAAAAACTAACATCCACCGATAGCCCAAAATAGTAATCTTTACACAACAAATAATTTTTCAACAACAGATATAATTTCTTTAATTTCAAAATAGAAGGGACAATAAATATCCAACTTTACTCTTATTATCAACAAATACATTCTCCGTATCCTGTCAAGCCCAACATCTTATCCATTCTCTTTCATAAATCAAACATCATCGATATTCAACAAAACCTCATTTATTTTCCAAAATCACATTTAAGGAAGGAAATTCTAACATTTCAACACAAGCCAACAATATACATACTTCCACAACCCTTCTCACGAATTTATTTAAAAACCTCATCTTTTACATTTCAAAATCAAACCTTAGATTTAACCCAAAATTCTCAAATCACTAACCCTTTTCGAAGAGTAAATAACTAAGCTAAGAATTATACTAACGGTTGAAGAAAGCCATATCTCAAGTTTAGAAGAGGAAGAAAACAAGAATTGAAGTTTGATGGAGCCAAGAACAAGATTCTCTCTGATTAAAATGAAACTTTCAATGAGCTCTACCTTTTTCTCCGATGAACTATGGTGGAGAAATCAATGGGTAAGGGTTATTTGAGATTTTAAAGCAAAAATTAGAGAGAGAGAGAGAGAGAGAGAGAGAGAGAGAGAGAGAGAGAGAGAGAGAGAAGAAATTAGGATTAGAGGTATTTTAGAGAGAGAGAGGGGAATGAAAAAGTGATCTAAAAACCCTTTTTCCCGAACTGATATACGTGCAGACTACTCGAGTGTAAGACACAATAAGTGAGATCGCTTGAGCAACCAAAACATCGTTCGAGCGCAAAATGACCCCCTCTCAAAAGTTTTACAGACTGCAGAGACTGCCCGAGCACAAGAATGACCGCTTGAGTGAAGATACCTTACTCCTAGAAGTTTTGTAGACCTACAAAAATACTAAGAGATCTTAAAGACCGCACGAGCGATCAAAACATCGCTCGTGCGAACAAGAAGAGAACTGGATAGCCACTCTTTTAAAAAACTAACTCCCAACCTATTTCAAACACAACCATAAACCCAATTCAACTACTAACAAGATGACGAAAGGGCATGAACAATAATTAAAGACACGAAATCCTGGATCTAAGAGTGTGTAATGGGTCGGGTTTAAACCAAAACCCTTACAGTTTTGTGATTCCAATTTATGCAAAATCTTAGTTCATCCTCTTAGTTGTTCACAATCTACATTTTGTTTTAACCTAATACAGTCATATTTTGATGTAAATTTTGGGATAAAGCATGTATTGGTGGAAAATGTAAATGATTTTCCTTTCTTGCCCTAATGTTGTAGTGACATTCTTATCACATGACTAGATTCTGTTAAAGATTTAAACAATTGAGTAACATAAAGGGGACATTGACACTTGACACTTGACACTTGTGAAGGGACCAAAGTGAGATTTTACCAAAAGTATAAGGGTTGATTGTTACAATTTCATGTGCAGAGACCAAAATGGGATTTGACCATAAGTGCAGGTGGTTGCTGTCATGATTTTATGTATAGGGGCTAAAGTGAGATTTGGTGCAAAGTGTAATTTACCCTTGTTATAATTGAAAGTGAGTAGACCAAAATGAAATTAGCGAAAGTGTATGGGTAATTAAAAGTGAATAGACCAAAACGAAATTTTAGTGAGAGCGTAGGGATACTAAGTGTAATTTATTTGCCTTTTATCTCAATAAATCCTATTAGTTTATTTTTTCAAGAAATACCCACACATGCAAATATGTACACCTAGCTGAAAGAAAAATGATCACCAAACACTATGCCTCCATACCACAACACAAAATTGTGAGCCATAGCCCTTCCAATATTTATAACTCTCCAGTGGCAATATCTCACCATGCCCTAGGAGCTATAACGGTTTGGGTTAGACCCGATCCTTTCATGTTCTTAGATTTTGGATCTGACACTCTTTATCGTTGTCTATACTCCTTTTTGTCTTGTTATTATTAGGTTTGGAGTTATTGGTTTTGTTGTGAGCAGGTTAGTAATTCATTTTTCAAAAGAAATCATGTTTGCTTCTCTTTAGGTTCGCTCGAGCGGTTTCCTACGCTCGAGTGAACTTTCGCAGTCTACAAAACTTCTGGGAAGGGGTCATTGCGTGCTTGAGCCGTGTTTTGGTCGTTTGAATGATGTTTTGGTCACTCGAGCAGTCTATACGTATATTAGATTGCGGAGAAGGATTTTTTTTGTCACTTTTTCATCTCCTCTCTCTCTCTCTCTCTCTCTCTCTCTCTCTCTCTCTCTCATTTCTAAACCTAATTTCTTCACTCTCTCTCTCTAGTTCTTGCTTAAAACCCTCCTATACACCCTATTCCATTGATTTCACCACCATAGTGCTTTGGAGAAAAACGTTTAGCTCGATGAAAGCTTCCATTTAATCTGAGCATATCGTTTTGTTGCCGATGATTTTTGGGTTATCTCTTCTTCGCTTCAAGAGGTAGGGATTTACTTACTTATTTTCTTATACTATAGAAACATTTCATAATCCCATATTTGATTGCAAATTTTATTAACCAAATTACATGTACGGTGAATATTCAATCTGATAAAATTGATAATTTTTTAATATTGAGAAGGGCCGAGAATCATAATTTCTAATATGAAAAAAAAAAAAAAAAATTTTTTGAATACATTGTAAATAGTTGTCTCACTAATTTAATTAGATAACTAATCCTACCTTAATTCATAAAATTATTAATTCTTTCATTATTATTCATCTTAATGAAATAAGCCCTTACTTTAATAGTTTGTTAGATACATCAATATTTTCCTACATTTTTTTGTTCCCAAGAAGTAAAAAGAACAGTTTAAAATGGGCTTTACTAAGCACCCACCTAGCTCTGATGCCAATTCTTCTTCTTTTTCAACAGAAAGAAATATAAGCTTAACGTAAAACCAAATCATTTAACCACTAAAGTCTACTCAAAAAAGGAACCTCTACATATTCTAGCACAACTTCACAAAACAGGACTTGTAGGTAATTATTCATTTTAAAATTAATGAAAAGAGTCCCTTTTTTTCTTTTTTTCTTTTTCTTCTTCTTTTCTTATACTGTAGAAACATTTCATAATCTCATCTTTGATTATAAATTTTATTAATCAAATTACATGTATGGTGAATATTCAATTCTACAGCATTGATAAATTTTTAATATTGAGTGGGGATGAGAATCATAATTTTAAGTATGAAATAAAAAATAAAATAAAATACCAAGCAAAATGAATACATAATAAATAGTTATCTCACTAATTTAATCAGATAACTAATCCTACACTAATTTATAAAATTATTAATTCTTTCATTATTATTCATGTTTATAAAATAAGCCCTAGTTTGTTAGATACAACAATATTTTTATTTATTTATTTTTTTTTTTTCAAAGAAGTAAAAAGAACAGTTTAAAATGGTGTTTACTAAGCACCCACCTAGCCCTTATATGATAGTTCTTCTTTTTGAACAGAAAGAAATAAAAGCTTAACATAAAACAAAATCATAAAATCACAAAAGTCTACTCAGAAAAGGAACCTCTGCATGAGACTTAGCACAACATCACAAGACAGGACTTGTAGGTAATTATTCATTTTAAAATAAATCAAAAGTGCTTTTATTTTTTTTTTTTTCCCCCCCTTATATTGTTGAAACATTTTATAATCTCATATTTGATTGTAAATTTTATAACCAAATTGCATGTACAGCGAATATTCAATCCAACGAAATTGATAAATTTTTAATATCGAGAGAGACTGAGAATTATAATTTCAAGTATGAAAAAAAAATAAAAAACTAAATACATTGTAGATAGTTAGCTCACTAATTTAATTAGGTAATTAATTCTACCCTAATTCATAAAATTAATAATTCTTTCATTATTATTCATGTTAATCAAATAAGCCTTTATTTTAATAGTTTGTTAGATACACCACATATTTTTCAACAAATTTTTTTTTTTTGGGTTCCCAAGACGCAAAAGGAACAGTTTAAAATGGTGTTTACTAACCACCCACCTAGCCCTGTTGATAGTTCTTCTTTTTCAACAGAAAGAAATAAAAGCTTAACATAAGACAAAATCATAGAATCACAAAAGTCTACTAAAAAAAGGAGGCCCCTGCAAATCCACGTGCAAATTGTTAGCAAAATGGTTTTGACAAAATGATTTTTACTCAACTTTGAACCAAAATAACATATAAATTCCGTCCCTCTTTAGCATTTAATTGATTGAGTATTTCTTATTGCATTCATATTGCGCATAGATTGAAGTGCTTCAACTATATGATTTGATTGATACATCTTGGGAGACAAACGTCCATTGATCTCATAGCACCATAGTGATAGACATATTTTATCTCAAAGAAATGGCTTCCGTCATGTTTTGTACTTACATTCTTTTACGTTTAGTTAGCTTTTTGGTATTATTTGTGTTTGGTTTTTTGCAAAATTAATTTTTATATATTTAAATCATTTTTTAATATAATTTTAATACTGCTTTTCCAACCAAGGCTATGCTAAAAAAGGAAGGGACTTGAGAAAAGGTAAATTTATCATAGGGAAAATTACAGTACAGTGGAATTGAGAAAAAAATTATAAAAAATGTGAGGTGTATGTAATTTTGTGATGAGATGCAAGTGAAATGTTGTAGGGTATAACTGTAACTTGCACGCCTCTATATTTGAGTAAAAAAAAAACCTTTTTTGACCCACTGCCACTGGGATGTAATTCACCCTTTATCATACAAAAAAACCAAAGTTAGCATAATGGAACTTTGTTAAGAGGTTTTGTTTGGTTTCAATTTCAGAGACAATTTTTAAAATTTCTTTAAAAAATAAAAATTAATTTAACAAAAATAAATCTTGAAATGATATTTTTGAATATTTAAAATTTATTTTGACCCTCAAAAACTGTAAAAATATATCAAAATGGTGAGTGATTTTGATATATTATTTTTTTAATAAATTAGCTTTTAATTTTTTTACAAAAAATTTTAAAAGCAAATTATGAAAACCAAAACAAACATAAAGTTCACTCTTGCATCACTGCGTTTGGTACCAGAAAATATCGGTAATAATTTGTTTTGCGAGGAGATTCTCTTAAGTTGGATATTTTGTTTCGTTTCAATTTTACAGTCATTTTTTCAAAAAATAAAAATTAATTTGACAAAAATAAACCTTAAAATGATATTTTTGAATATTATTTTTGAATGGGATTTAAATAATTATTTAAAAATTATTTTGAACCTGAAAAACTGTAAACATATATCAAAATGATGAGTGATTTTGATGTATTATTTTTTTAGTAAATTAGTTTATAATTTTTTTACAAATTTTTTTTAAAAGCAAATTATGAAAACCAAAACAAACGTAAAGTTCATTCTTGCCTCACTGCATTTGGTACCAGTAAATATCAGTAATAATTTGTTTAGGGAGTGGATTCTCTCTAGTTGACCATTCCATTTGAAAGAGTGTTTGGATTTAATAGGCTTATTTTAAAATTGATTTTAGTAATCCGAAACGTTCACCTTTTAAAACTAGTTAAGTGAAATATTTATGCAAAAAATAAAAAATAAAAAGATTACTGGCGAGAGGGTAATTTGTGTGCAAATTGGGCCGAGTTAGGTAAGGTCGTCTTCCGAGGTTGGGCCAAGTTAGGTGCCCAGTTAGCTCGGTCCTAGGTTGATAGTTGCTGAGGCGGTTAATGAGTTTGGGCATAGCTATTCGTGTACAGTCGGTAAACAAGCCGGCGTAATGTACTGAGTAAGTGGTGAAAGCCGAGCTAGGCTTAGCTCGGTGAAGTGACTGGAAGTCTCGGTCACAAGAAGAGCGGAGTAACATAGATTAGTTAGACATAACTAACTGTGTGACATGTTTTGCCATCTCACTTGACTAGCAGTGAGGAGGGTGTTCTAAGGATAAGCATTATCCTTGGGCATGCGACTCCTAGGAGGACTCTGCTAAGGAGAGTTAGAGTCCTACTAGGAGTGAGCCATGCAGAATTTACAAAAGCTCAAGCCAAACCCTTATCTCAGGTATTGTAATTCATACTCCGGAATTCACAGAGTTTTTGTATCTATTGTCTACTTGCTGACTTAAACATTGGAGGGTTTCCGGCACACACCCACCGGCTAGCTCACATTTGTATTTTCAGGTGATAACATGACGACATTTGGAGAAGTGCAATTTTGATCAACAGGATTATACGAGACATATTATTTCTTGCTCGTACAATTGGTGCCGTCTATGGGAAAGATCACAAAGAACAAACCTTTTGATTGAGTTTTCCTTCAACTGATTTCAATGGCGCACAATGAAGATTTGCCTCAGTCTACTGTCGATGGACAAACTCCACAAGGAAATAGAAGGCGCGAGGATTTTCCTTTTGTTCCGTCCAGGACAAACTTGGACCCTTAGCAACGAAACCCTCATAGGGGCGCGCGAGAAAAACGAGGCATAAGTCCTCGTCATTCTCAAAGCCCAAATGGACATAGGTGGAGGATGGATGCCCAGGTTCTCAAGGATCGCGTAAGAGAGCAAGACGAATTAATAAAGAGAATGGCAGCTGACATAGAGGCCATGAAATGCTAGATGAATAGTAAGGGTGTGGTAGGGGTGGAAATCCGCCAAGGAAGAACTCGTTCTCGCCACTTAGGAGATTAAGATAGGTAGGCCACACCTACACATTCCAATAGCAGGAGCCTCTAGATAGGCGATATATGCTCAAGGACCTCTAGGACTCATTACTCCAGGTATGAGAGAACGAGAACTGAAAGGTCTTGCATAAAGGGAAGCAATTACCGACCCTCACATACTTACCAAACCACCTCTCAACACATTGAGCTGCTCGGATTGGTGGATCTATGAACTGTTCTAGAAGACAGGGCACAAAGGAGGGAAGACGTCAAGGCCCATCACCCTCAAAGGATCTCGGCTCTACAATGACTGGCACCTAGAGCGTACAGAAGCATTAAGGTTGGAATGCCTATACCGAGCCTTACCTACGGACTAGTCGATAAGGCATTGGCAAGATTGCAGAGCTCGCCTTTCATTCTGACAACAAGGAATACACCACTGCCCTTGGGCTTCAACCAGCCTAAATTCACAATCTACGAGGAAAAGTCAGACCCCTACATGCAGTTTCGCCACTTTTGCCAAGTAATGGCTATACATTGGTGGAACGAAGCTCTAATTTGCATCCTGTTTCCGTCAAGCTTGGGCGACCTGGGCTTGACATGGTTTGAGAAGTGGCTCGAAGATAACATTACTTCATGGGCACAACTTGCGGAAACATTTGTCACCAAGTTCAAGACAAACACCAAGACGCTCGTTGAGATAGACCAATTGCTCGCCATAGACATGGGCGAGAAAAAAACGTTGAATTCATACAACAACAGGTATTGAGAGATCTTCAACCAGATAGGTGACAGTCCCAACAACCTAGCTATTGTATAGTACAAGCTGGGTCTAACAACCCCGACCTATGATTAACGTTAATCCATGCTTAATTATTCCTAATAAGGAATTTCAGTGAAGTTTTGTATCATATCTTGCCTTATTTGTATTTATATCTATTTAACGTAGAAAGATTTATTCATGTTTTCGTTTCGCTTGTGAATTGAAGGCCTTACCGGCATCCGATTCAAAAATTGACTTGATTTATAGGCTAATTAGTATATTTAGAATTTTATTGTAACTTTAATTGAAAATTGAAATTAAGCATAGTTAATTAACCTTAATCATATGTGATTAGACTAACTTAATCACACCTTATAAATAACCTTAATTAAGCTTATGAGCTCATTTATATACACATTTGGCTGAGAATTGAGAGAGAAAGGAGGAGAGTTCAACATTTAGAGAGCGAAATAAGAGATTTGTAGAGAATTGGTGGAAGATTCAAAGATTGGAGCCATAATACACTTGAATTCACACATTAGGTATGAAATTCATCCTAAATTCTTAGAATCAGGTCATGTAGAAGTTGTATTCATCAAGGTTTTGAGTTCATTTGCATGGAATTGTTAAATAGAAGCTTCAACCACCTTGAATTTGGAAGTTAAGAGTTAAACATGTACATGCATGCATAATTTGAGTTAGAATTCATGAAATTCATACATGCATGGCACAATTATACCTCATTTTGGAGAATCCTTCATGTTTTCATGTCACTTGATTATGTTTTGAAGAAATATACACCCAATTTGAATTAAACTTATTTTATAACTTGAAATTGAAGTTTAATGGCCGAGAATTTGCCATGATTTTGAATAAATGGTTTCAAATTGGAATTATTTTCATGTTATATAATGATTCTCCATGTTTTTGTACAAAAAACATAAGATTTAAAGCTTTGAATACCATGTTTGAACTTCAAACACAATTCTGAAAATTCAAGAATTGGCTTGTCCTCTTGAACGAGGAAAGTCTCGCTCGAGCGAGGACCTCTTTTTCTCAATCTTCCGCTCGAGCGGGAATTCCATGTAACCAGTACTTTTGCAAACCGCTCGAGCGACAGAAGTTACGCTTGAGCGACCACCGTTGTTTGTGAGCCTCGCTCGAGTGGAGACCCTATTTTTAGCTAATTTTGAGAAACTTTTTTTTAAGTGCATATTTGCATCCTCATGTCACTCCAAGCATTCCTAGGCACTTCTAGGCTACGATTAAGACTCAATAAGAGGTTAAGATTTAGAACACACTAAGAATGAAACGAAAGAAGTTAAGTATCAACCGAGTGTGTGTTTCATTATATGTATCTATTACGTTTGGTGTAGGTCACGCGCTGTGAGCGGTTGAGCCATTTGTTTACTGGCAAAGTTATCTATGAGTAATAACTCTGTAAAGTTATGTTTGACTTTAATTATTTTATGATGATACGAAATGATCAGTTTTCTGAAATATTATGTTTTGTATAAATGAATGAATGTCCAAATTTCTTGAAAAGTAATTGTGGTGTCCTTAGCAGAGGCCCTCACCCAGGGGACATAATACTGTGGCTTGTGGTCATGTGGCCCTTGCCCAGGGGGAGATAATACCGCGGCACAGGCCCTCGCCTGGGGGAAACAATACCGTGGCTGATGTATAAGATATGTTACCCAGTACCGGAAGTTCCTTTTTGGAACTTGATATGCTTGACCCAAGAGACATGTTTAAGCTAATGGATGTTCCACGCATTATTTGAATATGAATAAGACTATGACTCCGTTTCCGCTATAAACCTCATTATGGTTCTGATTTGCTATGAGATTTGAAATATGTTCTGGGCATCATTCATTAAAATCTTTACTTTGTTATTATTCATTGGGTCTCCGCTCACTATTTATATTATGTATGTAGGTGATTAGGCGCGTGACCAGACCCAAAGTTATGGATCTAGTATCTCTGTTTTGTCAGCCAGCCGTTGTGCCTCTGAGGAGGTTCCCTTTGTGCGCAAGTGAAGTCTATATGGCATAAGTTAAGACCTTGTATTTTATTTTTTATTTTTTTGTAATACGAACAAGTCTTTTGTTATGTATTTATTGGGCTATACCCCTTTTGGCTACAACTGTATTAAATGTGACGAAGATTATTGCATTTTGATGCCACATGTATATAAACATATTACATAAGGTTTTAAATTTCTGTCCAATGTATGTCTGCACGGCGCTATGGATTATGCATTGTTGGTATATTTGCTTTCGTAGCCCCTAATTCTATGTTATTCTGTTTAGAGGCTTTTGGTAATCCAAGGATTACTAGCCGGTTACGACGTTAAACCTATAAGGGCAGGTTTGGGTCATGACAGAGTGGTATTAGAGCACGTGTTAAACCGCACACACGAGTCCATAAGAGCTATAGGATGTCCTAGAAAGAACTAGGGACATTTCATCAGTATAAGTAAGTATGTGATAATTATTATACATGTAAAAACCGAATTTGAATCTGAATAAATAAAAATTAAAAGAAATGAATAAGATTATTCCTATATTTATTATTACTTTGTCTCTCTTTAGCGACATGGAGAATGCAAGGGGAAATGATGCAAGTGAATCCTCAGAGGCTTGTATGAGTCGAATGGAACAGATGTTTACAGCACTAACCGAAGCATTAGCACAGCAACAAAGACAATAACCGATGCCTCCTCCTCCCCCCCAGTCCGAGTTGAATTGGATAATAATGACATCATTAACCTAATGCAGAAATTCATGAAAATGAAACCACCAACTTTTTTGGGCGGCATTGAGCCGTTGAAGGAAGAATCATGGCTGCTTGAAATGGAAAAATTATTCGAGGTCTTTCCTTGCACCAAGATGCAAAAAGTTCTCTTGGCCACCTATACCTTAAAAGATAAAGCCCATAGATGGCGGTTACTAATTCGAGGTAGTAATGGGAATATGACATGGGTTCATTTCAATAAGATCTTTTATGACAAGTACTGTCCTTAATGCTTCAGAGATCGGAAAGTGTCCGAATTCCAAGAACTTAAGCAAGGGAAGATGTCAGTAGCCAATTACGAAGCTAAATTCATTGAGTTGGCTAGATTTGCTCCTCATATGGTCGATAAATATTACAAAAAGGCTTAGAAATTTGAAAGGGGATTAGATCTGGAAGTGTATGATCGAGTACGAGTATTGAAATTGCCTACATATGTCGACGTCCTTAATAGAGCATTGATGGCAGGGTCCATCCTGGTGGCAAAGAAGCAAGCTGCAACTCCAATGACTGAATGGAAAGGTAAAAGGGCAAGATTTAATTTCAAAAAGGACCGATCACTTTTGAAGAAACAAAACACAAGATCCTCCAGTAGCTTCGGTCAAAGTAGTGGATCTATACCAAACTGTCCAGATTGTGGCAGAAAACATAGAGTATGCTACCGTGCATCTGGTGCCTGTTACCGGTGTGGCAAAGTCGGCCATATGATAAAATATTGTCTACTAAGGTTCGGGAATGCTAGTCACCCCGCAGCAAGTTTAGCTAGGTTTGCTTCAGTGGCTAGATCAAATACTAGAACTAATGCCATGTGCAACAACGGGATTGAAATGTTAAGGCAAGGATCTTATGATTGGCAACAACGGGATCTATGCTCAGAATGCCTATGTGCTGATTGATTCCGGTTCCAAGCATTCATTTGTATCGCATGCTTTTTCTCAAAAATTAACTAGACCGTTAGAACCTACGAACTGTTTGCTATTTGTATCTACACCGTCTGGGGGTTTCTATGATATGTGCTTATGTTTATTCGGCATGTGATCTTATGATTGGCGAAATGACATTGTATGTTGATTTACAACCTGTAGACACCCCATTTTTGACCAAGTTTAAGACTCAGACGTCATCGATTCAGCGCTCGGTGATAGAGCATGTTTGTGCTCGTTTCGAGTTTTCGGAGTTTTCGGCCGAGTGCCTTGCCTCCAGGCCTCTGAACTCTTTGTATTTTGGCTCGGTTTGTGGACCAAGCCTTGTTTTCCCTTTCCTGGAGGGAGAGGGAGGTCTGTAGACCACCTCTTTGTGGTCGTAGACCACTTTTCCCTCGTGGAGACTAGTTTCCGATTTTCAGAGCCTTCGGCCGCGCGCCTTGTCTCAGGACCGCTTAACGTTCTCCGTTTGGCATGGTTTTTGAACCACACCTTGTTTCCTTGGCCTAGAGGGCCACTGTGGTTTGGGAGACCGCTTTTGTGGTCGTGAACCACTTTTGGTGCTTGTCAGCTAGTTTTCGAGGCTCCCGGCTGCGCGCTTTGCCTCCCGAACTTTGGTCTTCCATCCGTTTTGGTTTGTTTTTGGTACAAACCTTGTTTTCCTTGTTTGAAAGGTGGTACAAGGGTGGGAGACCAGTTTCTCTCCCCGCAAACCACTTTTCTTCCTGCCAGCCAGTTTTCTAGTCTGACAACTGGTCTCCTTGATCTTTCAACCATTAAAAATGGTCGGCCACCACACCATTTTCTTGTTTTCATGCTGCTGACCTTCTCCCACCATGGCCGACCACTTTTATTCTGGGGAGACCACTTAAAGTGGGTGGTCGACCACTTAAAGTGGTCGGCTGCTTTTTGTCACCTTTTTGGAGATATTTTTGGCCAGCTGGCACAACTGGATAGCACAAGAACCATCCTCCATACACGTGTATAGAGGGATGGCCTTGAGCCTTAGCTTCTTCAAGAAGCTTGTGCTTTTGCTCTCTATAAGAGGGAGGCTCCTCCTCCCTCCTCTAGGTTCAGAAATTTGTGGTTTGAGTTATACATACACACTTGTATCTATATCTCTCTTTTGCTCTTGTTTTGTGCCTTAAAGTGTCATTTTGTCTCACTTTTGCACACAAACACAATCAAACACCATCGTTTTGTTGCTGAGATGCTTAGGAGTTGGTTTTGGTGTTCTGGGGTTAGTTTGAGCTTGAAAAACCTGCTGGAGTTGTAGCTTTAAAGGTGGTCATCAAGGGTGAGTTTCTAACCCTTAAATCCCTCATTTTTGCTTAAGCTTTTAGCCTTACTTGCATGCTGTTTCAAGCTTAACTCTTAACTACAAAAAGTTTTCTTTTTCTGTCCTTTAGATCTTTGCTTAAGGTCACTTTTGTATTTGGGGTTGTTTGCCCCCTCTTAGGCCTTGTTTGGCCTTGCTTTTGTGCCTTCTTTTTGAGCCTTTGGGACCACCTTGTTTTGACCTTCTCACCACTGAAACTCAGAGGAATTTTAGTGGTGGAAGTGGTGTTTAGATGTCCCAAAAAGGAGAGGGCCATCCCCTCTCCTTTTGTCTTCGATACTTGTCTTGAATGCCTCGTGTGTGAGCATGTTTGCTAAGTTTATGTTGGCCATATCTTAGCTTGTATTTGGGCTTATTTTGCTGAGGCATACCACTATTTTTACTTGGTTTAGTCACTCCATGCATGCCTAATACACTTGTAGTGTAAATCTCACAAACTAGCTTTGTATGCTTCACGAAGTAGCATGTCATTCTAGATTGTTTTGTTTCCATTTCAGCATGTTTTTGGTGATGGTTTGGCATGTCATACCTCTATTAGGGTTTGGTTTGGTCACCTCTTGCATGCCTCATGCACTTGTAGTGCAATTCCATGAAATAGCCTAACATGCATCATGTTTTAACATGTCATTCTAGCATGCTTTTGGCTTAACTCTAAGAAGCTTTTGTCTATGTTTTAGCATGCTCTAGCTCTAATTTTGGTTGTTTTGGCCATGCATGACTTGCTTTGTATAGCCATGGTTCAATCTAGCTTGTTAGCTTTGTGCACCAAGTCCACTAGCATGCATTACTTGGACTATTTGAATGATTTGGCATCATTTATTATGTGATTTCAGTCCATTTTTCATGCTCATGTACTTGCATTTATCACTCATTCAATGCGTTGGAGGGTTTGCCCCTTTATGCCTTAACATGGATCATTGCGTATGCCTTCGTGCCTTGGCTTGTGAGCCATCATTTCAATGTGTTTTTGGGGTTATTTTGCCATGATATAACTTTGATTTTTGTTGGTTAAGTCATCCCACGCTTGGTCTAAATAGGTGTAGTGTAATCCACCTTATTTGCCTTGTATGCATTATGCCTTATGCCCTTCATGTTAGCTTATTTTGGCTTCCTTCCATACATGTTTTAGACTCATTTTGACATGTTCTACGACTGTTTTGGGTTGCCTTTGCCATATCCTTCATGCTTTGTATAGTTGTAGTGCAATTGGCCTTGCTAGCTTTGTGTTTTGTTGACTCATGCATGCTATCTTTGAGCTATTTAGATGATTTGGCATCATCTAATACTTCATTTCAGAGCTTATAGCATTGCCATGTTCCCACTTCATTCACTCTTTAAGTGCCATTGAGTGTTGTGCATTGTTGCCTCTTTTATGGCCTAGCTTGTATGCTTGCATGCTTGCATGCCTTGACCTTTCAGCCCCCATCTCAGCATGTTTTGGTCCATGTTTAGACCTACTTGAGCTCTGTTTGTGGTTGGTTCATGCATATTTGCCATGTATTGCATGCCTCCTTTGCAGTCCTCTTTATTAGCCTTCATGCTTTAGGACCTTTGCATGCTATACTTGTGTTTGTTTGAATGATTTGGCATCATTTCTTACTTAATTTCAATGCATTTAGTGTTGTTACACTTCCATGTTTATCACTCATTGAGCACTCTTGACAGTTGTGCTCTTAGGCCTAGTTGGTTGGCCAATGCATTATGGATGCATGCCTTGCCTTTTGTGCCTTTATTTTGGTGTTATGGCCACTAATTTGGGCATGGCTGAAGTCTATCCATTTTGGTTTAAGTCCATTGAGTATTGTGTATGCCATGTAGTTCATCCCATGTTGTTTGCATATTGATTCATCGCATTGTGTATACCATGTTCATTGCATTGCATATGCTAGTTGTCATTTAGCATTGTGTATGCTAGTTGTTGTTCTTAGCATTGTGCATTGTGCATGCCATTAGCCTTGTTAGGTTATTCATGTTGTATTGCGTGTTTGCATGCTCTAGTTGCATTGCATGTTTGTATGCTTGAATAGCATTGTGTATGCCATGCTTTTGTTGCATTGTTGTTTGGAATAGGTGTTAGTCCAAACATGAGAAACGAGGGGCGTCTCATATTTAAAGTGATGAAACGTGCCTCAATTCTTGGTCGCCGACGCTCTTGATCATACATGATAGAGTTTTAGGCCTTATGTGTTTACTTATGCATTCATTTTCATATTGAATTGTGCAACTTCGCCTCTCGGCCATCATGTATCGAGATGCGCGATTGGTGGCCCGAGGGTCGAGAACAACACTCCTTTGAGCTTGTGAAATGATAGGGAGGGTGGTTGTGCACACATACCTTGCAAATACATTGCCATGCCCTTTCTTGCTCTCTGTTGTAGCAAATTGTAGTCTGGCAGCAACAACTGGTCGGCTAGCCAGAAAAACTAGCTGGCCGACCATTTTTTCTGGTTTGTAACAACAAAAAGTGGTCGGCCAATGGCTGGAGAGAGCAACAACTGGTTGGCCACCCTCCCACAGGTCCCCAAGGTGTTTTGGAAGCTATCTGGAGCTTGGTGCAAGTTTCTGAGAACAAATGAAAACAGAGGCAAATCGGGGCATCGCATTGGATTTCCAAACGAGGCGACCGGCATGCACACACCCTTCTCCCTCCGAGGACCCCTTTTACTACTTTACTTAGCTAATTTGTTTAGCTAGTTCATGCTTTGGTTTTGTAATTAAGTAGTTAATGCGTTTAGCTGCTTATCTGTTTTGTAATAGCTTAATTAGTTAGCTTGTTAGTTAGCTAGTTTTGTTTGTAATAATTAGTTTAATTAGCTTAGATTAGCTAGTTAGCTTCTTATTCGGACCCTCCATCGAGAGGGCCAATTGTTGTAATAAGCGTGCGTGTGTGTGATGCATGTCTGCCAACCCCCATTTCTTTCTCCCTTTTACTTAATCGCTTACGATAGTTAGTTTTAGGGCATATTTCATTTAGCATACCTTATGCTTGCATGTGTGCATCCATTCATCTGTCTTGCATGCACTGGGCTCGACGCATCATACTAACTGCATTGTATTTCAATTCCTATTTGAATACATGTACCAAGTTGCATTTCATATGCCATCTTAGAATGGCCGAGCCTATTTTAATTGCATCTTCGCATGTGTTGCATTAGCCATTTTAACATGAACTAGGATCATGCATGATTTTTAACTAATTCTTTGTTTTGGCTCGGAGTACACTGTGAGTGTTTACGCTTTAGCATATTGCATGTGTGTTATTTGTTGCCATGAAAGCATGCTTGCCATGAGGCTAACTGCTTATTTGATTAACTGCCTGAATGCCTGTGGGTGAAGGTTGGATTGCTCGAATTGGAACAATTCATTGAAATCCGCAATTTAGCCTACTTGCGAGTAGCAAACTTCAAAACCGTTTTCACAAACGAACTTGTAATGCTTTGTTCAAACTTAGGCGATCTAGTCTATACTTGTATGCTGTGCGTATCACATAGTAATTCTAGGTTAAATAAATGGAATAAGAACACATGTGTTTTCAAAAACAAAATATCATGCTTAGTAAAGGCCGATCTTTTGATCGGGCGAGCGGGGGTGCTCATTGCATGACCTTCCCCTCTCGTACCCAAGTTCTCGAGCTGAGGCAACTTTGGTGATGACAGACACGTGGCCTTCGGCATGAGTCAGGGTTTCCTAAATTCCCCCAAAAATAAAATATTTAGGTGGCGACTCTGTATCTGGCAAAGCAGTCCATGTTTGGCATTTCTTTATTAAAATTAGTTTTCCAAAATGATTTGTCGGATTTGGACTATTTGGTGATTTATTGATCTTATATCGCACATTGTGAGATTAGATTCAGAACCGTGACATGAGTCCGAACTTATAGTAGCTAGAGAGCAAACGAATTTCGTGCCCTTGTGCGCGGAGCTCGGGAGTCCTCAGGCGCGTCTACATTTTCTGGCGACTCTGCTGGGGAGTTTGAGAACTTGACTCGAACTCATGATATCTTGTTTTGACTACACTTGTGTGTTTCTTTGCATTGCATTTGCATTGGTGTGCCTAAGTCACCGTGTTCGCCGTCTGCTATTCTTGAACGGTTAGCTTGAGGCTGTGTGCAATAAGGTTGACCGGTTACAGGCTCTGCCACGATGGGAACGCAAACCCCAGTTGTTACCGGGGCACCCTTTTTGACCATTCGACCTAGTGCATGCCGGAATCCATAGTGACCATTCCAAACTAGGACAAGTTGCTTATCTGGTTATAGGTTGTTCGAAACTGCTGTGTGCGTAGTGAAACCGTAGCTCCTGACAAAATAGAACAGGGAAACCCTACCCCAACATAGGGGTGTTTTGGCTCTCATTTGCTTGCTATATGCTTTTAGAGTGTGTCTCTATAGGAATGCATGTAACAGTTTGCAAGTCTGGGTATCAGGCCGGAGGGCATCAGTGTTTGGGGGAATCAGTCTTACCTAAGGATATTAGTTTACACGCAGAATTTTGGGCAGAATTCAGTAGAGAGCGCAGTCATTCAGTTTTGCTTATATCTGTTCTGGTGAAATTGGGCTTAGATGCTGTCTGTTTTCTCTTTTGCAAGGTAGTTTTGGAACCATAGCTTCAGAAGGTTCCAATATCCCCCAGGTACATTGGATTTGTGCTGATAGACTTTGTCAGGTCAGAGATTTAGTTCAGAGCACCCAGTGTGTTCCTTCACTGAGGCAAGGCAGAGAAAGGCCAGTCAAGGCCCACCGATTCATCTGATCTGTTAGTCACCAGTCACATCACCTCTGTTCGATTCAGCAAACTCTTGATGATGCAGAGTTCAGAAGAAATTGTGGTCATGACAGCGGCATTAAACTAGGGAATCACCATGCAGGGTGAGACTGATGCTGAAACGCAACGCCTATCTAGGGCACCTACCGCATATCCAGTCTTGGAACCCTAATCATTTCAATCCATAAGCCTACTACTTTTGAGCTGATGGAAATGATCGGCGATCCTCAGAGAACTGTGACTGATCTAGCCCTTGGACTATTGGCTCCGCCATCGGCCACATCATATGCCGGAAATTTCATGCCAGAAGAGCCCCCACTATTGGGGTGAATTGTAATTGAACTCAGCCAACTTGAAGCCATCCCAAATTTGGGCAATGACGTGTCGGCAACAACCGGGCTTCGCACTGGCATAGCAACCCAAACCTTTGAGCAAGCTGAGGCAAGTGGAAAGAACAAGGTGGAGGCGATCATCGACCCCTACGAACACCTTCTACAGGCTGTCGAGGCTTTAAAAGCTGAAGGACTGAACAAATAGCAAGTGCTCGCAGTTATTGCGAAAACTGTGGATGACATTTTCGTCACTCAGAATGAGAGCAGTTCGAATTAGGGGAAAACCGTGAGAAGGGCCGTCACCCCAGAAACGATCCTGTTAACTCTAATCCTGCACCCAGAAGGGATCAGAAAACCAAGTTAGCACCTGCCGACCCCTGTGCTAGTACACCAAGCAAAAATCCACAAACCTCGAAGTATCTACCCCGAGGTTGCAGGGTCTTTCATGCCCTCTATATGCCTTTGTTTAAGGCTCTTCAAATCCTTGCTGAAAAGGGCCATCTCAAACCCCTTGAGCCTCGGCCTCTCCCTAGTTGTCTTCCACCCGGTCATGATACTACCCAGTATTGTGCGTACCATCAACAAACCAGTCATAACACCGACAATTGCTTTCATCTTCGCCACGAAGTACAGGATTTGTTTGACAACAAGGTCGTCCTCCCACCAACTCAGAAAGGTCTATCGTCGCTAGATCAGTGAACTTGGGGGATATTGTGGTGTGATCGGAGGGGATGAACCACCTGCGGGCGGCACTCAGTTTACTCCAGATGTAGCGTTTGGCACGCATTGTTTTGAGCATTTGCGAGTGCTAGTTTATGTACTTTTTGACTTGGGTATTGAGTCAGTTTTGTTATGTTGTTTAGAGTCTGTCTCGTTGTTTTGAGTCAGCCTTTTCTTACTGCGTTAGTCGGGTCTGTCTTGTTGAATCGAGTCAGTCCTGTTTTGTTAAGAGTCAGGTGATTTCGGGGGTGTTTCCTCGGACATCACTTGCTTATTTTGTGTTTGTCTTTTCGCTTTCTTTTGAGTCTATTTCTGTCATGGAGCCAGTTATGCCAACAGATCTGAATAAAATAGCAGTGATTTTCACACTCTTGTGTTTGCTTTTGCCTTGTGCTAGTTGTGCCAGAAAGTTTGAATGAAACGGCAGTCCATTTCACCTGCTCTTTTGTGCCTTTAAATCATTGCATCAACCCAAGTTTTTCAAAACTTTTTGAACACTGTGTTGAAAACAAAGAGGAAGGAATTCCTTGGGATTTGCAAAAATTTGATCATCTGAGAGAAAGAGAGGCATGCTAAACCCTTAATGATTGAGATCATGCTTGTCAATGTGAGTACTGAGAAGGATCCTGGCTTGATCTAGATTGCTTCTACATTGTCTTCAGCGCGAACGACTAGTCGCTTTCTTAAAAAGATTTCAAAAAATGTTTTGCGTCGTCCTGCGAAGACCTGTGTGGAATCGCTCCTGAGATTGTACAACTTAGGATTGCTCTCAGCCTTGAGACTCGACCCATTGCTTTCAAACCTTGAACTTGGATTCAGAATGTTCAACGGTCAACCCCAATGTGAGGCCTGTGTGGCCATATTCGAAGCAACCCATGAATTAGGGGCAAGAAAAGTCAGATAAAGAAGATTACATGAGATCAAAAGGAAGCTTGTGAAGCTAGATCAGAAGCACCCCTCAAACTAGGGGCAAAAATGTCAGATGTGCTCAAAGAGCAAAAAAATTGGGACATTTCTCAAGCTAACGAAGATCGGCAAAAATGCCAAATCCCCGAAGAGAAGAAAGAAGAAAGTATTACTGAAGGACAACCGAGTTCCTATCCACAACACTGGGGGCAATTCAGACCCCATAGGATGGACTCCTACATCATCAGCAAACAATAGCCACTCTCCTGGATTCAGATGGCTTCGAGATCCTAAAACCATTTGACATGGACAAAGCTACATTTTTATCCTTGAGAGGCTCGCTGGGCCGAAAACCCGGAAGGGTGACCCAGGCAAAAGTTAGAGCAAAGAAAAAAATGAAAAAAAAAAGAGAAAAAAAAATGAATGAAGAAAATGAAAGATGAAAAGAAAAAGAAATGAAAATTTTTGAAAAGAAATGAAAAGAAAAGAAGAACAGAGCTTGCAAGGTTGAAAACTCGGAAGGGCGGCATTGGCAAAAGTTAGAGCGCAAAAGGAGAGGTTAACACCCGAGTGTACCTTACCCCGGAACTACGTCAGGCTTGATTCCCATGTTTGGGATACGTAGGCAACTTCATTATGAAGTCCAGCCATAAACACTTCTAAATTGATTGTGTCCATGTAATGGTTCTCATCATCGTTGTCTTCTCTGTATCTGAGAGTTTGGTTGTGATCGTCACCTTGAGAACTAGTTACACTGTGTTGCGGTGCTATTCAAACAAGGGGCAACTTTCCATTGCTGTACAGTGCGCTGTGGTGCCATTCAGACAAGGGGCAATTTTCCATTGTTTTGGATATGAGGTCATGCATCTCAAGAGTAAATTCTGTGTTGGTCGAGCAGTGGCCATTTGTAAAAACAGTTTTTAAGAATTTTTTTTACTGAGGTTGATTAATTCTCTCGAAAATTATTCCATTTTTCCAAAACTGGACCATTTCTTGGACCCAAAAAAGGAAAATTTTCAGTGCTCATAGCCTGACTTGCATGATTTCAAATCAAAAAATTGAATAAGTGTGTTGATCTAATTCTCATATTGGTCAAAATTGTTTTAATAGAAAACCAAAACGAAAAAAATGGTCAAAATGATGAACTAGGGGCACAGTTGAGTCAGGTGTTCTGTCTTTTCCCCCATTGTCAACATACTTGCCAAGAAGGGCACTTTACCTGCCAGAAAAGGGCACTCTACTTGCCAGAAAAGGGGCACAACTGAAGTTAACAGCAAAGGGCCGAAAGCTCTCTCATCCTCCAAGCAACGAGGTATCAAGCCAAGTGCGAAGCACAAATTGGAATGGATCAAGATGTTCTACTCTCTCATTTGGATAGGTCTGATCGCATCCAAACTGGCCAAGGGCATCATCAACCGATGTCAGCTACAGATTTGCTACACACCCAAATGTAGCGCAACCCCTCTGTGGGAAAGTTCACTGTTGTGAGCAGAAGAAGAAGAATCTAGCAGAATACTAGGGGCAAGAGCCTGCAACTTCCTGTTTATCCATCAACCACTGAGGGGAGGGATAAAAAGAAGAGAGATTAAAGAATAGAGAGCTGTGCGCTGAGAGAAAAAGTGAGAAAAGGGCTTTTTTTAGAAAAATAGAGATTGAGTGCCAAAGTGATGTGAGAATCACGAATGAGAAAGAGTGGGAAACAATACCCAGAGAAACAGGCTCCCTGTGCACATCTGAGTGTTGTGTGCGTGTTTTGTTTGTCTCGATTCTTGTTTTGAGTCATTTCAATTGTCTTTGTATGTGTTTAGGTTGTTTTACCTTTGTTTTCCGTCGTTGAGTCATTTTGGCTGTGGTCAGTTGTAGGCTCAGTACCCAATCAAAAACTCATTCTCAATTTCAAAAAAAAAAAAAAAAAAAAATATTCATTTTGTGCTCAGAGTGCTGTGCCGTTCTCCACATATGTGCAAAACAGGATTTGATCTTTCATAAAACTACAGGGTCCATCCCTGATAAGTGTGAACAGTAAAACCAGGACCTATCTGAAGCTATATAGGTTTCGGACTGCAAAGCAAAAGAAAAGAGGGAAAATGTGGAGCATCTGAGTGTGTTTCAACTTCAAAAAGTTCCAAGATTGCATCCCATATACACCTCTTCAGGCCTTGTCAATGCTCCGAAGTATGAGTGTGCCTCTACCTCAAGCTCAAGTTCAAGCTTGTTTCAATGCCAGAATGGCGATCATAAGTTGGCCGTGTTGGCGATGAGTTCCTAGGGGACCAACTGGGATGGTGGAAACTAGAGTTCAAATGATTGTTGCCTAGAACGCAAAGGTTCGGAATTTCTGAGACTAAAGTCTGGTTTGAATACCTAGGGGTGTATCCTCGGCTTGAAATCTGTATGGAAGCCCCATAGGTTGAGGTAGTGGATATGCGCCTCGATTCTGGATATTGAATCAACCTAGTCTGTCACCCCGTTGGGGAATAGGGAAAGTTGTGAATATGATCATGAAGAAAAACGGCGTCCGTAGCTTCTACATGCAAGTATTGCTACTTGTCAGCATTTCAGGACCTTCGTATTGTGAGTTGAAGGTAAGTGTTCGAAGAGCACAATGGGGGGATCCCCGTCAGAGTAGAGTGGTTTATCACCACTCACCCCATGAGGTGCTTTCTAAAGCGCCGCTATGTTTGTTTATTGCATTCTTTAAACATCATGCATTGTATTGCATTGTACCTATCAAGTTTCTTTCTCGTTCATGCACGATATTGTATGTACGGTTCATTCAAAGAAGTTCCATTTAACGTCATTCACTTAGTGTATCAATCACACTTCATTCACTCAGTGTATCAATCACACTTCATTCACTCAGTGTATCAATCACACGCCATTCACTCAGTGTATGAATCACACTTCATTCACTCAATGTATCAATCACACTTCATTCACTCAGTGTATCAATCACACGTCATTCACTCAGAGTATCAATCACACTTCATTCACTCAGAGTATCAATCACACTTCATTCACTCAGTGTATGAATCATACTTTGTTCACTTAGTGCATCTATCACACTTTGTGTTCACCTTTAGTGTATCTATTATACTTGTTCACTTAGTGCATCTATCACACTTTGTGTTCACCTTTAGTGTATGTATCATACTTTGTTCACTTAGTGCATCTATCACACTTTGTGTTCACCTTTAGTGTATGTATCATACTTTGTTCACTTAGTGCATCTATCACACTTTGTGTTCACCTTTAGTGTATCTATCGTACTTTGTTCACTTAGTGCATCTATCACACTTTATGTTCACCTTTAGTGTATCTATCATGCTTTGTTCACTTAGTGCATCTATCACACTTTGTGTTCACCTTTAGTGTATCTATCATACTTGTTCACTTAGTGCATCTATCACACTTTGTGTTCACCTTTAGTGTATCTATCATACTTTGTTCATTTAGTGTATCTATCACACTTTGTGCACACCTTTTGTGTATCTATCACACGCTCACTTTGTGTATCTATCATATGCAAACTATGTGTATCTATCACACTATGTGTATCTATTGCACGCTCACTTTGTGTATCTATCACACGCTCGCTTTGTGTATCTATCACACTATGCTTACTTTGTGTATCTATCACACATGCTTGTCCACTTAGTGTATCTATCACACTTCGTTCACCTTTATGTATTTATCGCGCATGTTCGTGAAGATTGCATAATTTTCTTACATCCTTTCTGTTGGAATGTGTGAGATTGTTATTTCTTATTCACTTGCTTAAACTGTTGTATTTATTTTGCATAAATGCTTCATTACAACTCTCTTTGCATGATCATAAGTTATGTTCGGCATTGTGCATGTCCTTTGCATCTTGCCCCTGCCTGCGGGCGCATCTCTTTGTTATCTTGCCTGTTTGTCTAAGTCTTCGGCCTTGTCAAAAAATAGGTCGTCTCTGGGCTTTGACATTCACTCCCGTCACTTCCTGACTTCCGAGTTTTGTCAAAGAGGGGCAACTGTAGACACCCCATTTTGACCAACCTTAAGACTCAGACGTCATCGATTCAGCGCTCGCTGATAGTGCATGTTTGTGCTCGTTTCGAGTTTCTGAAGTTTTCGACCGAGTGCCTTGCCTCCGGGCCTCTGAACTCTTTGTATTTTGGCTCGGTTTGTGGACCAAGCCTTGTTTTCCCTTTCCTGGAGGGAGAGGGAGGTCTGTAGACCACCTCTTTGTGGTCGTAGACCACTTTTCCCTCGTGGAGACTAGTTTCCGATTTTCGGAGCCTTCGGCCGCGCGCCTTGTCTCGGGACCACTTAACGTTCTCCGTTTGGCATGGTTTTTGAACCACACCTTGTTTCCTTGGCCTAGAGGGCCACTGTGGTTTGGGAGACCACTTTCGTGGTCGTGAACCACTTTTGGTACTTGTCAGCTAGTTTTCGAGGCTCCCGGCTGCGCGCTTTGCTTCCCGAACTTTGGTCTTCCATCCGTTTTGGTTTGTTTTTGGTACAAACATTGTTTTCCTCGTTTGGAAGGTGGTACAAGGGTGGGAGACCAGTTTCTCTCCCCGCAAACCACTTTTCTTCCTGCCAGCTAGTTTTCTGGTCTGACAACTGGTCTCCTTGATCTTTCGACCATTAAAAGTGGTCGGCCACCACACCATTTGCTTGTTTTCATGCTGCTGACCTTCTCCCACCATGGCCGACCACTTTTATTCTTGGGAGGCCACTTAAAGTGGTCGGCTGCTTTTTGTCACCTTTTTGGAGATATTTTTGGCCAGCTGGCACAGCTGGAGAGCACAAGAACCATCCTCCATACACGTGTATGGTGGGATGGCCTTGAGCCTTAGCTTCTTCAAGAAGCTTGTGCTTTTGCTCTCTATAAGAGGGAGGCTCGTCCTCCCTCCTCTAGATTTAGAAATTTGTGGTTTGAGTTATACATACACACTTGTATCTATATCTCTCTTTTGCTCTTGTTTTGTACCTTAAAGTGTCATTTTGTCTCACTTTTGCACACAAACACTCACTCAAACACCATCCTTTTGTTGCTGAGATGCTTAGGAGCTGGTTTTGGTGTTCTTGGGTTGGTTTGAGCTTGAAAAACCTGCTGGAGTTATAGCTTTAAAGGTGGTCATCAAGGGTGAGTTTCTAATCCTTAAATCCCCCATTTTTGCTTAAGCTTTTAGCCTTACTTGCATGCTGTTTCAAGCTTAACTCTTAACTACAAAAAGTTCTATTTTTCAGTCCTTTAGATCTTTGTTTAATGTCACTTTTGTATTTGGGGTTGTTTGCCCCCTCTTAGGCCTTGTTTGGCCTTACTTTTGTGCCTTCTTTTTGAGCCTTTGGGACCACCTTGTTTTGACCTTATCACCACTGAAACTCAGAGGAATTTTAGTGGTGGAAGTGGTGTTTAGAGATCCTAAAAAGGAGAGGGTCATCCCCTCTCCTTGTGTCTTCAATACTTATCTTGAATGCCTCATGTGTGAGCATGTTTGTTAAGTTTATGTTGGCCATAACAACATAAACTGGGCTTATTTTGCTGAGGCATACCACTATTTTTACTTGGTTTAGTCACTCCTTGCATGCCTAATACACTTGTAGTGTAAATCTCACAAACTAGCTTTGTATGCTTCACGAAGTAGCATGTCATTCTAGATTGTTTTGTTTCCATTTCAGCATGTTTTTGGTGATGGTTTGGCAGGTCATACCTCTGTTAGGGTTTGGTTTGGTCACCTCTTGCATGCCTCATGCACTTGTAGTGCAATTCCATGAAATAGCCTAACATGCATCATGTTTTAACATGTCATTCTAGCATGTTTTTGGCTTAACTGTAAGAAGCTTTTATCCATGTTTTAGCACGCTCTAGCATTCATTTTGGTTGTTTTGGCCATGCATGACTTGCTTTGTATAGCCATGGTTCAATCTAGCTTGTTAGCTTTGTGCACCAAGTCCACTAGCATGCATTACTTGGACTATTTGAATGATTTGACATCATTTATTATGTGATTTCAGTCCATGTTTCATGCTCATGTACTTGCATTTATCACTCATTCAATGCGTTGGAGGGTTTGCCCTCTGATGCCTTAACATGGATCATTGCGTATGCCTTCGTGCCTTAGTGTGCGGGCATCGTTTCAATGTGTTTTTGGGGTTATTTTGCCATGATATAACTCTGATTTTTTTTTGGTTAAGTCATCCCATGCTTGGTCTAAATAGGAGTAGTGTAATCCACCTTATTTGCCTTGTATGCATTATGCCTTATGCCCTTCATGTTAGCTTATTTTGGCTTCCTTCCATACATGTTTTAGACTCATTTTGACATGTTCTACGACTGTTTTGGGTTGCCTTTGCCATATCCTTCATGCTTTGTATAGCTGTAGGGTAATTGGCCTTGCTAGCTTTGTGTTTTGTTGACTCATGCATGCTATCTTTGAGCTATTTAGATGATTTGGCATCATTTAATACTTCATTTCAGAGCTTATAACATTTCCATGTTCCCACTTCATTCACTCTTTAAGTGCCTTTGAGTGTTGTGCATTGTTGCCTTTTTTATGGCCTAGCTTGTATGCTTGCATGCCTTGACCTTTGAGGCCCCATCTCAGCATGTTTTGGTCCATGTTTAGACCTACTTGAGCTTTGTTTGTGGTTGGTTCGTGCATATTTTCCATGTATTGCATGCCTCATTTGTAGTCCTCTTTATTAGCCTTCATGATTTAGGACCTTTGCATGCTATACTTGTGTTTGTTTGAATGATTTGGCATCATTTCTTACTTAGGCCTTGTTTGGGAACCCTCCATTTTAGCCAAAAAGTCAAAAAGTTACTAAATTAGCCAAACAGCCAATAACCCATACCAAAAAGTCAAAGATTCTCTTTTTCTCTCTACTTTTTGCACATCTTTTCATAAAAAGCCAAAATGTCATCCCAAACATAGTAGTTTTTTTTTAGCTCATATTTTAGCTAAATAGCCAAAAAGTTACTAAATTAGCCTGTTCCCAAACGGGGCCTTAATTTCAGTGCATTTAGTGTTGTTACACTTCCATGTTTATCACTCCTTGAGCACTCTTGAGAGTTGTGCTCTTAGGCCTAGTTGGTTGGCTAATGCATGGTGCATGCATGCCTTGCCTTTTGTGCCTTTATTTTGGTGTTATGGCCACTAATTTGGGCATGGCTGAGATCTATCTATTTTGGTTTAAGTCCATTGAGCATTGTGTATGCCATGTAGTTCATCCCATGTTGTTTGCATATTGATTCATCGCATTGTGTATACCATGTTCATTGCATTGCATATGCTAGTTGTCATTTAGCATTGTGTATGCTAGTTGTTGTTCTTAGCATTGTGCATTGTGCATGCCATTAGCCTTGTTAGGTTATTCATGTTGTATTGCATGTTTGCATGCTCTAGTTGCATTGCATGTTTGCATGCTTAAATAGCATTGTGTCTGCCATGCTTTTGTTGCATTGTTGTTTGGAATAGGTGTTAGTCCAAAGACGAGAAATGAGGGGCATCTTATGCTTGAAGTGATGAAACGTGCCTCAATTCTCGGTCGCCGATGCTCTTGATCATACATGATAGAGTTTTAGGCCTTATGTGTTTACTTGTGCATTCATTTTCATATTGAATTGTGCAACTTCACCTCTCGGCCATCATGCATTGAGATGCGCGATTGGTGGCCCGAGGGTCGAGAACCACACTCCCTTGAGCTTGTGAAATGATAGGGAGGGTGGTTGTGCACACATACCTTGCAAATACATTGCCATGTCCTTTCTTGCTCTCTGTTGCAGCAAATTGTAGTCTGGCAGCAACAATTGGTCGGCCAGCCAGAAAAACTAGCTGGCCGACCACTTTTTCTGGTTTACAACAACAAAAAGTGGTCGGCCAATGGCTGGAGAGAGCAACAACTGGTCGGCCACCCTCCCACAGGTCCCCAAGCTGTTTTGGAAGCTATCTGGAGCTTGGTGCAAGTTTCTGAGAACAAATGAAAACAGAGGCAAATCGGGGCATCTCATTGGATTTCCGAACGAGGCGACTGGCATGCACACACCCTTCTCCCTCTGAGGACCCCTTTTACTGCTTTACTTAGCTAATTTGCTTAGCTAGTTCATGCTTTGGTTTTGTAATTAAGTAGTTAATGCTTTTAGCTGCTTATCTGTTTTGTAATAGCTTAATTAGTTAGCTTGTTAGTTAACTAGTTTTGTTTGTAATAATTAGTTTACTTATCTTAGATTAGTTAGTTAGCTTCTTATTTGGACCCTCCATCGAGAGGGCCAACTGTTGTAATAAGCGTGCGTGTGTGTGCTGCATGTCTGCCAACCCCCATTTCTTTCTCCCTTTTACTTAACCGCTTACGATGGTTAGTTTTAGGGCATATTTAATTTAGCATACCTTATGCTTGCATGTGTGCATCCATTCATCTGTCTTGCATGCACTGGGCTCGGCACATCATACTAACTGCATTGTATTTCAATTCCTATTTGAATACATGTACCAAGTTGCATTTCATATGCCATCTTAGAATAGCCGAGCCTATTTTAATTGCATCTTCGCATGTGTTGCATTAGCCATTTTAACATGAACTAGGATCATGCATGATTTTTAACTAGTTCTTTGTTTTGGCTCGGAGTACACTGTGAGTGTTTACGCTTTAGCATACTGCATGTGTGTTATTTGTTGCCATGAAAGCATGCTTGCCATGAGGCTAACTGCTTATTTGATTAACTGCCTGAATGCCTGTGGGTGAAGGTTGGATTGCTCGAATTGGAACAATTCATTGAAATCCGTGATTTAGCCTACTTGCGAGTAGCAAACTTCAAAACCGTTTTCACAAAGGAACATGCAATGTTTTGTTCTAACTTAGGCGATCTAGTCTATACTTGTATCCTGTTCGCATCACATAGTAATTCGAGGTTAAATAAACGGAATAAGAACACGTGTTTTCAAAAACAAAATATCATGCTTAGTAAAGGCCGATCTTTTGATCGGGCGAGCGAGGGTGCTCATTGCATGACCTTCCCCTCTCGTACCCAAGTTCTCGAGCCGAGGCAACTTTTGTGATGACGAACACGTGGCCTTCGACACGAGTCAGGGTTTCCTAAATTCCCTCAAAAATAAAATATTTAGGTGGCGACTCTGTATCTGACAAAGCAGTCCATGTTTGGCACTTCTTCATTAAAATCAGTTTTCCAAAACGATTTGCCCGTTTTGGACTCTTTGGGGATTTATCGATCTTACATCGCACATTGTGAGATTAGATTCAAAACCGTGACATGAGTTCGAACTTGTAGTAGCTAGAGAGCAAACGAATTTCGCGCCCTCGCACACGGAGCTTGGGAGTCCTCGGGCGCGTCTACACTACCCTTGAACATTGATTATTTTTATTGTATTCTGGGTATGGATTGGCTGACTAAGTACTGTGCCACCATAGATTGTGTGAATAAATCTGTTGTATTTCATCCACTTGGCTTACCTGAGTTTGTGTTTACTAGGAATGGGGTAATTCCTCCCCCATACTTGATTTCTGCCATGAAAGCCGTTAAACTGCTTAGAAAGGGATGCAAGGGTTACATGTGTTGTGTTTTGACTGAGATTTCTGATAATTCTAATGTGGAAACTATTCTTGTTGCTAGTGAATTTCCTGATGTATTTCCGAATGACTTACCTGGAAACTTAGTTGATAGGGAAATCGAGTTCACTATTGAAGTAACATCGGGAACACAACCTATTTCTAAGACCCCTTACCGAATGTCGATCTCAGAACTTAAAGAATTGAAAGCCCAACTTCAAGAACTGTTAGACAAAAAATTCATCCGCCCGATCACTTCGCCTTGGGGTGCTCCAGTTTTGTTTGTTAAGAAGAAGGATAGGTCCTTGAGATTATCTATATCGATTACTGGGAACTAAATAAAGTAACTATAAAAAATAAATACCCATTACCCTGGATAGATGATTTATTTGACCAACTTCAGGGAGCCCAAGTGTTTTCTAAAATCGACCTCTAATCAGGTTATCATAAGTTAAAAGTTAAAGCAGAAGATATAGAGAAAACAACATTTAGAACTAGATATGGGCACTATGAATTTTTGGTAATGCCATTTGGGGAAACTAATGCAGCTGCAGCGTTCATGGATTTAATGAATAGGGTGTTCAAAAAATTTCTGGATGAATTCATTGTTGTCTTTATTGATGATATTTTGATTTACTCCAAAAGTAAGGGAGAACATAAGAACCATCTGCGAACTACTTTACAGATTTTGAGAGAAAAGAAGTTGTATGCAAAATTGTCCAAATGTGAATTCTGGCTTAACAGTGTGGCATTTTTGGGATATGTAATCAACAAGGACGGTAACTCTGTTGATCCTCAGAAAATTGAAGATATTACGGACTGGCCAAGACCAACTAATGTGTCAGAAATTAGAAGTTTTCTGGGACTTGAAGGTTACTACAGAAGATTTGTAAAAGACTTCTCAAAACTGGCTATGCCACTTACACAGTTGACACACAAGAATATACCATTTGATTGGAATGATCAATGGGAATCGGTTTTTCAAGAATTGAAAACCAGATTAGTGACTGTACCAATTTTAACCTTGCTTAATGGTACTGATAGGTTCCAAATTTATAGTTATGCTTCCTATAAAGGCTTAGGGTGTGTCTTAATGCAAAATGGAAAGGTAATTGCTTATGCTTTTCGGCAACTCCGACCACATGAAAAGAATTATTTGACCCATGACCTTGAATTAGCCACCGTGGTATTTGCATTCAAAATTTGGCGACACTATCTATATGGTGTGACTTGCGAGGTGTATACTGACCATAAGAGTTTGAAATATTTCTTTACACAGAAAGAACTGAACATGAGACAGAGAAGATGGTTGGAGTTGATCAAAGATTATGATTTGCAGATTTTGTATCATCCGGGAAAAGCTAATATTGTAGCAGATGCCTTGAGCCGAAAGTCAATGGGAAATTTATCATGTTTGCTCACCGGTCAGAAAAAATTGCTATGTGACTTGGAAAGGAATGAGATTGAAGTTGTATGGCGAGAACAAGGCGGGATCTTAGTTGCCATTTCCGCTCAACCTGTGATCATTGAAGAAATCAAAGAGAAACAACATGAAGATGAATTCTTGAAGAAAATTTTCGATGAAATTGGCTCAAAATCAAGGCCCGGGTTCGTACTTGAGAACAATGTATTGGAATTTCAGGGTCACCTTTGTGTGCCAAACTGTTTTGACTTGAGGAAGCGCGTCCTGACTAAGGCTCACAATTCAAAATTTGCCATGCATCCGGGAAACACAAAGATGTATCATGACTTGAAACAAAATTTCTGGTGGCCGGGAATGAAAAAGAATATTGCTCATTTTATGCCTAGATGTTTACACTGCCAACAAGTTAAAGCAGAACATCAATGATCCGCTAGTTTGTTACAACCACTTCCAATACCGGAATGGAAGTGGAAACACATCACGATGGACTTTATCGTCGGATTGCCTCGCTCCCCTCGAGGTATGGATTCTATCTGGGTCATTGTTAATGATTTAACTAAGCCTGCCCATTTTCTGCCTGTTAAAACTATTTATAATGCGGACAAGCTAGCTAACATGTATGTGAATGAAATTGTGAGATTACATAGTGTACCAGTATCTATTGTGTCTAAAAGAGATTCGAAGTTTACATCAAGATTTTGGCAAAGTTTGCAATAGGCTTTGGGAACTGAATTGTGACTGAGTAGTGCCTACCATCCACAAACAGCCGGTCAATTCGAAAGAACCAATCAGACTTTGGAAGATATGCTGTAGATGTGTGTGTTAAACTTCCAAGGGAATTGGGAGACTTATCTTCCTTTAGCCGAGTTTGTATACAATAACAACTATCATTCAAGCATTAGAATGGCTCCTTATGAAGCTCTGTATAGAAGAAAATATCGTTCCCCTATCTGTTGGGTTGAAGTAGGTGACAGACCATTGTTGGGCCCAGAGCTTGTGCATGAAATAACTAAGAAAGTGGAACTGATTCAACAATGTCTGAAAACTGCACATAGGCGGCAAAAGAGTTATGCTGATGTCTGAAGAAGAGACAGAGAATATGAAGTCAGTGATCACGTGTTTATTGAAGTGACTCCAATGAAAGGACAAACATGGTTTGGTGTTAAGGGCAAATTAGCACCAAGATATGTTCGGCCATATGAAGTTCTGGAGAAAATCAACCTGGTGACGTATCGGGTAGCTTTACCACTGATTATGGAGCATATGCATAATGTCTTTCATGTTTCAATGTTACGGGATTACTTACGAGACCCGCACCATGTTATCGAGCCGACACATGTGCTTTTGAAGGATGCTTATACGTACGAAGAAAAACCTGTTCAGATTGTGAATTGCTGGATCAAAAGATTGAGGAATAAAGAAATATCGCTGGTGAAAGTTGATTGGCAAAACCACGGCGGAAGGTATGCTACATGGGAAACGGAAGAAGATATGATAAAGAGATATCCAGATTTGTTTTCGTTAGACTTGATATTCTTCCAAAACGAAGGTAACTCAAGTTTGGAGGACCAAACTCTTTAAGCGGGGAAGACTGTAACAACTCCGACCCATGATTAACATTAATCCATGCTTAATTATTCCTAATAAGGAATTTAAGTGAAGTTTTGTATCATATCTTGCCTTATTTGTATTTATATTTTTTTAACGTAGAAAGATCTATTCATGTTTTCGTTTTGATTGCTAATTGAAGGCCTTACCGGCATCCGATTCAGAAATTGACTTGATTTATAAGCTAATTAGAATATTTAGAATTTCATGGAAGCTTTAATTGAAAATTGGAATTAAGCATAGTTAATTAACCTTAATCATATGTGATTAGATGAACTTAATCACACCTTATAAATAGACTTAATTAAGCTTATGAGCTCATTTATATACACATTTGGCTGAGAATTGAGAGAGAAGAGAGGAGAGTTCAACATTTAGAGAGCGAAATAGGAGATTTGTAGAGAATTGGTGGAAGATTCAAAGATTGGAGCCATAATACACTTGAATTCACACATTAGGTTTGAAATTCATCCTACATTCTTAGAATTAAGTCATGTAGAAGTTGTATTCATCAAGGTTTTGAGTTCATTTGCATGGAATTGTTAAATAGAAGCTTCAACCACCTTGAATTTGGAAGTTAAGAGTTAAACATGTACATGCATGCATAATTTGAGTTAGAATTCATGAAATTCATACATGCATGGCACAATTATACCTCATTCTGGAGAATCCTTCATGTTTTCATGCTTCTCATATCACTTGATTATGTTTTGAAGAAATATGCACCCAATTTGAATTAAACTTATTTTATAACTTGAAATTGAAGTTTAATGGCTGAGAATTTGCCATGATTTTGAATAAATGGTTTCAAATTGGAAGTATTTTCATATTATATAATGATTCTCCATGTTTTTGTACCAAAAACACAAGATTTGAAGCTTTGAATACCATGTTTGAACTTCAAACACAGTTCTAGAAATTCCAGAACTTGGCTTGTTTGCTTAAGCGAGGAAAGTCTCGCTCGAGCATGAAAATCTAGCTCCCAGAAGTTTTGCAAAACTTTGCAGTCCGCTCGAGTGACCAAAGTGGCGCTCAAGCGAGGACCTCTTTTTCTTAGTCTTCCGCTCGAGCAAGAAGTCCATGCAACCAGTACTTTTGCAGACCATTCGAGTGACAGAAGTTATGCTCGAGCGACCACCTTTGTTTGTGAGCCTCGCTCCAGCGGAGGAAGTTACGCTCGAGCGGAGACCCTATTTTCAGCTAATTTTGAGAAACTTTTTTTTTCAGTGCATATTTACATCCTCGTGTCAGTCTAAGCATTCCTAGTCACTCCTAGGCCACGATTAAGACTCAATAAGAGGTTAAGATTTAGAACACACTAAGAATGAAACGAAAGAAGTTAAGTATCAACCGAGTGTGTGTTTCATTATATGTATCTATTACGTTTGATGTAGGTCACGCGGTGTGAGCGGTTGATCCATTTGTTTACTGCCAAAGTTATCTGTGAGTAATAACTCTGTAAAGTTATGTTTAACTTTAATAATTTTATGATAATACGAAATGATCAGTTTTCTGAAATACTATGTTTTGTATAAATGAATAAATGTCCAAATTTCTTGAAAAGTAATTGTGGTGTCCTTAGCAGAGGCCCTCGCCCAGGGGACATAATACTGTGGACCCTTGCCCGAGGGAAACGATACCGTGGCTGATGTATGAGATATGTTACCCAGTACCGGAGGTTCCTTTTTGGAACTTGATATGCTTGACCCAAGAGACATGTTTAAGCTAATGGATGTTCCACGCATGATTTGAATATGAATAAGACTATGACTCTATTTCCACTATAATCCTCATTATGATTCTAATTTGCTATGAGATTTGAAATATGTTCTGGGCATCATTCATTAAAATCTTTACTCTGTTATTATTCACTGGGTTTCTGCTCACTATTTATATTATGTATGTAGGTGATCAGATGCGTGACCAGACCCAAAGTTTAGGATCTGGTATCTCTGTTTTGTCAGCCAACCGTTGTGCCTCTGAGGAGGTTCCCTTTGTGCGCAAGTCAAGTCTAAAAGGCATAAGTTAAGACCTTGTATTTTTTTTTTTCTTTCTAATATGAACAAGTCTTTTGTTATGTGTATATTGGGCTATACCCCTTTTGGCTACAACTGTATTAAATGTGGCAAAGATTACTACATTTTGATGCCACATGTATGTAAACATATTACATAAGGTTTTAAATTTATGTCCAATGTATGTCTGCACGGCTCTATGGACTATGCATTGTTGGTATATTTGCTTTTGTAGCCCCTAATTATACGTTATTCTATTTAGAGGCCTTTGGTAATCCAAGGATTATTGGCCGGCTACGATGCTAAACCTATAGGGGCAGGTTTGGGTTGTGACATTAAAGTCTGGCACAACAGCGATGTCGAACAAGAAGTTTGCAGGAAAGGTTAATTTGGTTGGAAAGAAAGGCTGACCAGACCGTAACAGTTGTGGCGGACAGCCAAATGATGAAGACCCTAAGGCAAGGAGGTTAAGGGTCCGTACCGCTATAACAATGGTGTTCAAGAAGCCCATCTATCAAATTCTTAGTAAAATACGTGATGAACCCTTCATTTGGCAGCCTGCCAAGTTGGGTGAAACACAGAGGGGTTATGACGAAAGATATAGGTGTACCTTCCATGATGAAGTTGGGCACCAAACTGAAGACTGCATGCTTTTGAGGCAATGCCTGGAAGAATTGGTGGCACCAGACCACTTAGATCGGTACATTGAAGAGGGGAGCACGGCCTGACCCCAAGATCATGATACGGCAGATGGGATGCCGACGGACGACGCTCAAGGTGTTATAAATGTTATACATGGGATCATCGAGCCTGAGCGAGTCTGTGAGTTTAGAAGGATGATCAAGAAGGTAGAGCATATGAGGGAAGTACTGAGTGTATAGCTAACCGTGAAAAAGGGAAGATGGAAGCAAAAAACGTCATCATTTTCTCTGATAGAGACTTAGCAAGGTTGCAAAGCCCTCGTAACGATCCGCTAGTGGTTAGTTTATGCGTCAAGAACTTTGATATCAATCAAATCTTGATTGACCGGGGGAGCTCGTGCGAGATAATGTACTATTGTAGACACCCCATTTTTGACCGCCCATAAGACTTGGGCATTACTGATGGTTTGCTCGGTGTTGAAAGATGTGCAGGGCACAGGTCCGGTTTCTTCAGCAAGGAGAGGGGCAAGTCTTTCAAAACACTTTGTTTAGAGGCTTGGAATTGAAGAAAAGAGGAGAAGAGGGAAGAAAACAGGTTGAAGAAGAAGATCGGCAAAGATCTGGGTAGAAGGGAGTCGAGCAGCCCTCGCTGAATCAGGCTTATTCAATTGCATACTTGGAGTTGAGCTATGAGGCTACCACCATTGGAAAGAAGACTTCCGGGGCTTCATTTTTCATTCAAGAATCTCCTAGAGCCAAGTCAGGGTGGAGGAGATATGATTGGTTGAAGCTGGGCATCATCCCGGTTGGATCGAGTCTGCGCGACTTCACGGAAAAGGGCATAACTTTCTGCACAGGAGGAATTTTGCTGCAAGGTTTACGCCATTGGAAAGCTAACTTCCGGGGCTTCGATTTGCATACCCACTGGCACTTTTTTGACCTCAGAATCATCTATCAGCACTATATTTTGCCGACCGGCAATATATAGTGCCGACCGGCACTTTATTTTGGCCGATGATCAAATTTTCTGGCCAGTTTGCACCCTTTTCACCCTCCAAGCCTGGTGCATACCAGCCGTGCCAGCTGGGATGTACAGAACCAGATTCACGTGCATACATGTGCCTATTTTGCACCCTTTAACCACCTTTTGGCCCCTTTTGTGCACCCTTTGCTCAAGGCTTCTTGAGGAAGCTTTGACCCCTTGTCTTGGCTTCCTCAAGAAGCCTACCAGCTGTCCAAGCTTGTTGAATAAGCCTTGCACCCTTTGCCCCTTTGATTTAGCTTCTTGGAGAAGCTTGGAGCTTGGTCCTTTGTCTATATAAGAGAGCCTTCCTCCTCCATTGTTAGAGGTTGGATGTTTTGGAACAAAAAACCAGAGGTATAGATACATATCTGATATAGATACATATATCCCTCCATCTCTCACTATATCTCTCTCATTCAACCTCCAAACACCCTTGTTCTTGGGCCATTCCTTCACCAACCCATAGCACAACACCACCACTTCCATTTCCAGAATTTGGGAGGTCATTTGCAGAGCTTAGGAGCACCAAAACTTGGTCCAAGAGGTGCTGGTTTGTTGGTCTACAAGGGTAAGCACACTTTTCCCCAAAACTAGCATTTTCTTGGTTCATATCTAAGCCATAGTTGCATGTATTTTTGAGCTTCGATGTAAACTACAAAGAGGCTTATTTTGAGCCCTTCTTCAACATTGAAGAAGGGCTCAACACTGTTTGGGACCTCCATGCATGACTAACTTCAATACCCTCTTTGGTCCCTATCTTTTTGCATGTTTCTTTAGCCTACCATGCTTCTGTTTTTGGGCCTTCGACAGGCCTGAAAAGTGTCTTATTTTGCCCCCCTCTACATGTCTCATGAAGGGTCTTTGGCTGTTTGGTGCACCCTTTTGGTACTTCATGTTATACCCCTTTGTGGGCCTTAATCTTGCATTGCATTTTGAGCATGTTTGTATATTGATTTGGGGCTTGTCATCTACTGTGGGTAGTCATATTTTTGGTCCCTCATCAGTATTGTAGAAGGGTATTTTTCAGTTTGGTGCATGCTTAGCATACCTACCATGTGATGCCTTGTAATTGCCTTAATATGCCTTAGGTTGTTAGCCTTTGTTCGAGCATGTTTTAGGCTTAGATTTGTGAAGCTTTTGTGCTTATTTTGTCATGCTTTAGGTCTGTCTTAAGTTGTTTGAGTCGATCCTAGCATGCATTATGTAGCCTCTTTGCATTTTGTGGCTTGTATGCTTCAAGTATGTGAATGTGTGAGCATTGTTGCATGCTTTGTTGATTTATTTAGTTGGTTTGGAACCTCCTATAACATGATTTCAGAGCTTACGTTGCATGCTATATGTCCATACTTAGCCTCTTTAAGTGTGCTTAAGAGTTGCCTTGTTTATGCTTAAGGTGTTGGACCATGATTGCATGCATGTGTGTGTGCATTTTGTGCCTTCATTTCCATGATTATGGCCGTTGATTTTGGCATGCTTGCGAGTTACCCATGTTAGTTTAAGCCCATCGTTGCATGTTGCTGCATGCCATGTTTGTTTGCATGTTTAGGTTGCACGCCTAGCATACATTGCTCATTTGCATGTTCATGTTGCATACTTAGCCGCCATGCCTAGGTTGCATTCCATTGAGCTTGCATCCCTTGCCTCTTGACCAATCATGATAGGGGTTGGGGCCCTTTGGTGTGTTTTGTGCTTGCATTTCATTTGATATCAAAGTTGCTAACTTGGCTTTTGGGCCATCATGCATTGAAATGCGTGATTGATGGCCCGGGGGTCGAGGGCCATGCTCCCTTGAGTCCATTGCATGATAGGGAGCGTGTCCATGCATAAATATGCTCAAAAATCCAATACCATGCACTGTTGCCTGCTGTTGCTGTCAAACTGTCTTCTGCAGGAATTTTGTGCCGACCGGCAGGAAAGAGTGCCGACCGGCACTGTATTGCTGGCCGATAGACTATTTTGCAGCCGGTGGCCACCACAAGTAGCCGGTGGTAGTTTCCTCCAGCCGGTGGCACTCAGCAGAACACAAGGAAGGTTTCCTGGGACTTTGGTATTTTTGGAGAGACGGGGCAGTAAAAACAGAGGTGGCAGTGGCACGGTGTAGGCTTTTCCGGGCAAGTCGCAACGAGCATGCATCATTCACGCATCCCGAGGCAGGGCTGAGGCCCCCTTTCTTTTATTTACTTGATTTAATTTTAGTAATTAGAATTTTGTAATAATTTATTCATTTATTCTTTGGACTGTATTATTCTTTTGGTCCCTCCGAGTGAGGGCGCATTTGTAATAAGTGTGTGTGAGTGGGTGTATGTCTTCCAACCCCCATTTCTTTCTACCCTTTTATTTACCTGCTTATGATGGTAGATTAGGGCACATCTAAATTAGCATACCTTATGCAATGCATGCGTGCATCCATACATTTGTTACACATGCATCGGGCTCGGCGCATCATACAAACTGCATTGTATTTCAATTCCGAATTGAATACGTGTTATTTGTAGCATTCCACGTGCCATGTTTAGGATAGCCGAGCCTGTCTAGATTGCATCTTTGCATGTGTTGCATTAGCCACTTAACATGAACTAGGATCATGCATATGATTACTAACTGGTTTCTGTTTTGGCTCGGAGTACTAGGTGAGCTTTTATGCTTTAGCATATCACATGTGTGTGATTGTTGCCATGATAGCATGATCACCATGAGGCTAGCTGCTTATGTGATATAACTGCTTGAATGCCTATGGATGGAGGTTGAATTACCTAAATTGGGACAATGCATTAAAAACTGTGAGTTTTAAGCCCGCCAGTTAGTGGCAAAACCATCTTTTCTAAAGCCCACTTGAGCGTGGCAAAACCTGCATTTTAGCCTACTTGCGAGTAGCAAACCGTTTTCAAAACAAACATGTAGTGTTTTGTTCCAACTTAGGCGATTTGGTCTATACTTGTTTGCTGTGCGCATAACATAGTAATTCTAGGCTAATAACTGGAATAAGAACATGTAATGTTTTCAAAATCGAATATCACGGTTAGTAGAGGCCGGTCTTCAGACCGGGCGAAAGGGGGTGCTCATAGCTGACCTTCCCCGATCGTACCCAAGCTCCCGAGCCAAGTCACTTTGGTGATGACGGACACGTGGCCTTCGGCACCGAGTCAGGGTTTCCTAAATTCCCCCATTTTAAAAATATTTAGGTGGCGACTCTGTATCTGGCAAAGCAGTCCATGTTTGGCACTTCTTTTCAAAAATCAGTTTTTCTTCAAAACGATTTGCCAGAGTTGGACTCTTTGGTTCAAGATTAAGAACCGTGACACAAATCGAGTCCGAACTGTAGAGAGAGGCCCAAGGGCGCGTCTACAGTTTCTGGCGACTCTGCTGGGGAAATTAGAGAGCTTGACTCGAACTCGTGATATCCGTTTTTGACTACACTTATGTGTTTCTTTGCATTGCATGTGCATTGGTGCGCCTAGGACACCGTGTTGGCCATCTGCTATTCCTGAGCGGTTTGCCAGAGGCTTGTCTTGTCAAGGCATGACCATAAGGCTGACCGGTTGCGGGCTCTGCCAGTATGGGAACACAAACCCCGGTTTTACCGGGGCACCCTTTTTGACCATTCGACCTAGTGCATATTCGGATCCATAGTGACCATTCCAAACTAGGACAGGTTGCTTACCCGATATAGGTTGTTTGAGACCGCTGCGTGTGTAGTGAAACCCTAGCTCCTGACAAAATAGGACAGGGAAACCCTACCCCAACATAGGGGTGTATTGGCTCTCATTTTACTTGCTATGTGCTTTTAGAGTGTATCTCTACAGGGAATGCATATACCAGTTTGCAGGTCTGGGTATCCGGCCTGCGGGCACCAGTATCAGTATTTTGAGAATCAGTTATATCTGCGGGTATCAGATTTGGATTTGGGGCAGTGATTTCGGGGAACAGTGATCAGTAATAGAATATAGTCGTTCAGCTCTGCTCATATCCGTTCCAGTGAAATTGGGCTGAGATGCTGTCTATTTTCTCTTTTGCTAGGTAGTCCTGGAACTATAGCTTCAGAAGGCTCCAATATCCCCCGAGGTTCATCAGATTTGTGCTGATAGACTCTGTCAGGTCAGAGACTCAGTTCAAGGGTAATCAGGGCTAGAGAAGGCTAGTCAGGCACAGATCACCAGTTCAGCAGTTACCAGATCAGTGGCCCTTATCCACCCCTCCAGTGAACAGGTCAGTCAGATGGATCAGCAGAATACATCAGGGATGGAGGCAATGATGCGTCAAATGCAGGAAACTATGAAACTCATGCAACAAGACGCTGTCCGCCAAGCGGAATTTTCCAAGCAGCAAGCTGCAATCATGGCTCAGCAGGCTGAGCTCATCACCAGGCTACAACAGCAAAGCGGCGTGTCTGCTTCACAACAAGTTCCTCCCCCAGCAGGAGCTCCAGCACCTGGGGAGACGCCAAATGTCCAAAATGTCCAAGAGAATACAGACCTTCCAACGGGGCCAGCTCCACCCCCGATCCTACCGCAACTATCCAAGGCACCCACGCCTATCAATGTACCGGACTCTCCCTTTGAGTTTGAAGCGGATCCCACAGCACTGAAGTTGAGCAAGCTTGAGAAGCTGTTCAAGAGATCCCAGGGAGTCAAGACCATCCCTGACATTGAAGATGGATACACGGACACTGCTGTGACATTGCCGGACAGGTTCAAGATGCCTCACATCGACCGTTTTGACGGGTCGGGAGATCCCATGGTCCACTTGAGTTTGTTTTCAGATGTTCTGCGCCCGATGGGCTTGACAAGATTACAGAAGCTCTCCCTTTTTAGCAGGACCCTGTCGGGTATCGCGGCCATCTGGTACGCCAAATTAGAGGACTCAGTGAAACGAAGCTGGGAAGAGATGTCTGAGGCCTTCGTCGCACAATATTCATACAATACCCAGATCGAGATCACAACCCGTGATCTTGAGACAACCAGGCAAGAGCCGAAAGAGGGCTTCTCTGACTTTGTAACTCGGTGGAGGGCCAAGGCCTCAATGATGACCATTAGGCCAACGGACAAGGATCAAATACGGATGGTTGTGCGCAACCTCCAACCCAAGCTCATGCAGAAAATGATTGTTCTCCCATTCCCTACCTTTTCAGATCTACATGAGATGTGAGTACAAATCGAGGGCGCTATAAAGCAAGGCCTTATTGACCAGGAAAAGGAGCAGCCCAGGAGGGCGCTTACCTGCAGTTCGAATGCGGCCACCAGTGGTGATGCAGCTGCAAGATCTTCTGAAGTGGGCATAGTCACCAACACCACATCACAAAAAGCTACCCCATTCACCGGTGCATCCGGAAGTAGCTCACAGCAAACCAAATACCCACCCCGAGTCAAGAGGGTTTTCACCCCACTTTATATGCCATTGTCAAAGGCTCTAGAGGTCTTAATCCGGAAAGGGCATCTGAAACCATTGGAACAACGGCCTTTACCTGATCCTCTCCCTCCAAAGCATGACCGGACTAAGTACTGTGCGTACCATCAACAAACCGGTCATGAGACCGATAGCTGCTTTCGTCTGCGCCATGATGTACAAGATTTGTTTGACAACAACGTCATCACCGCACCAACTCAGTAAGGTTTATCGTCACTGGGTCATGTGAACTTGGGGGATAATACGATATGATCAGGGGATGAACCACCTGCGGGCAACACTCAGTTTACTCCAGATGTGGCGTTTGGCATGCACTGCTTTGAGCATTTGCGAATGCTAGTTTTGTACATTCTGACTTGGGTATTAGGTCAGTCTTGTTGTTTTGAGTCTATCTCTTTGTTTTGAGTCAGTCTTTTGATTAAGGGTCTGTCTTGTTGTATCGGGTCAGTCCTGTTGTACAGAGGTCGGGTGATTCCGGGGGTGTTACCTCGGGCGTCACCATTTTGTTTTGCGTCTGTCTTTTCATTTTGTTTTGAGTCTGTTTCTGCCAGGGAGCTAGTTGTGCCAACAGATTTTGAATGAAACAGCAGTGATTTTCACACTCTTTGTGCTTGCTTCTGCCGTGTGCCAGTTGTGCCAAAACTTCTAAATGAGATGACAGTATTTGACTAAGAACTCTGTCCTTTCTGTGCCTTGAAGTCGTTGTAATGACCTGAGTTTTTCAAAACTTTTTGAACACTACGGTGAAAACGAAGAGGAAGGAATTCCTCGGGGGTTGTAAAAATTTGATCAATTGAGAGAAAGAGAGGCGTGCTAAGCCCTTAATGAATGAAATCATGCTTGTTAGTGTGAGTACTGAGAAGGACCCTAGCTTGATCCAGATTGGTCCCACACTGTCTTCAGCACGAGCGATTTGTCGCTTTCTTAAAAACTTTCAAAAAAGGTGTTTTGCGCGGTCCTGCGAAGACATGTGTGGAATCGCTCTTGAGATTGTACAGCTTAGGATCTCTCTCAGCCTCGAGACTCGCCCCCCCTTTGCTTTCAAACCTTGAACTTGCATTCAGAACGTTCAACGGTCAACTACAATGTGAGGCCTGTGTGGCTAGATTTGAAGCAGCGCTCGAACAAGAGGCAAGGAAAGTCAGATCAAGAAGATCAGACCTCATCAAAAGAAGCTTGCAAAGCTAGATCAGAGGCACCCCTCGAACTAGGGGCAAAAAACATCCGATGTGCTCGAAGAGCCAAAGGTGGATCCTTCTGCACAACAATACAAACGGCCACTCTCCTGGATACAGAAGGCTTCAATCTCAAAACCATTCGGCATGGACAAAGCTACACTTTTACCCTTGAGAGGCTCGCTGGGCCGAAAACCCGGAAGGGCGACCCAGGCAAAAGTTAGAGCGAAGGAAAAAAAGAATGAAAAGAAAAAAGAGAAAAAAGAGAAAAAATGCAAAGATACAAAAAATACAAAAAAAAGAAAAGAAAAGAAAACAAAAGAGAAGAAAAGAAAAGAAAAGAAAGAAGAACAGAGCTCGCAAGGTCGAAAACCTGCAACAGGCGCCTTGGCAAAAGTTAGAGCATAAAAAGGAGAGGTTAAATACCCGAGTGTACCTTAACCCCGAACTACGTAAGGCTTGATTCCCATCTTTGGGATACGTAGGCAACTTCATTCTGAAGTCCAGCCGTAAAACACTTCAAATTCAGTTGTGTCCATAAAATGGTTTTGATCATCTTTGCCTTCTCTGTATCCGAGAGTTCGGTTGTGATCGTCACTCTGAAGGATTGATTTCAATACGCTGCGGTGCCATTTAGACAAGGGGCAACTTTCCGTTGCCATTCAATGCACTGTGGTGCCATTCAAACAAGGGGCAACTTTCCGTTGCCATGTAGTGTCCTTCAGACAAGGGGCAATTTTCCATTGCTTATGGATCCGAGGTTGCACATCTCAAGAGTAGGTTCCGTGCTTGTTGAGCATTGGCCGTTTGCAAAAATAGTTTTTGAGAATTTTTACTGAGGTTGACTAATTCTCTCGAAAATTATTCCATCTTTTTCAAAACTGGACCATTTTCTTGGACCCAAAAAAGGAAAATTTTCAGTGCTCACAACCTAACTTGCATGATTTTCAAAATCAAAAAGTTGAATAAGCATGTTAATCTAACTTTCATGTTGGTCAAAGTTGTTTTAAAACCAAAAAAAAATGGTCAAAATGATAAACTAGGGGCACAATTGAGTCAGGCTTCCTGTCTTTCCCCCGTCGCCAGCATACTTGCCAGAAAGGGCACAACTGAAGTCAACAACAAAGGGCTGAAAGCTCTCTCATCCTCCAAGCAACGAGGCATTAAGTCAAGTGCGAAGCACGAATTGGAATGGATCAAGATGTTCCACTTCCTCATCTGGACAGATCTAACCACGTCCAAACTCCCCAGCAGGGCATCATCAACCGATGTTAGCTGCAGATTTGCTACACACCCAGTTGTGGCACAACCCCTCTGTGGGAAAGTTCACTGTTGTAAGCAGAAGAAGAGAATCTAGCAAAATGCTAGGGACATGAGCCCGCAACTTCCTATTCATTCATCAACCACCTAGGGGAGGGATTTAAAATGAGAGATTGAAGAATAGAGAGGTGCGCGATGAGAGAAAAAGTGAGAAAAGGGCTTTTTCAGAAAAATAGAGCTTGAGGGCCGAGTGATGTGAGGATCACAAATGAGAAAGGGTGGGAACATAATACCCGGTGAAACAGGCTCCCTGTGCACATTCGAGTCTTGTGTTTTGTTTTGTCTGTCTCGATTCTTGTTTTGAGTCGTTTCGAGTGTCAATAGATGTGTTTAGGTTGTTTACCTTTGTTTTCTTTTGTTGAGTCTTTTTCGCTGTGTTCAGTCGTAAGCTCAATACCCGGTTAAGAACTCATTTCTCAATTTCAATAAATCATCTTGTGCTCAGAGTGCTGTGCCATTCTCCACATTTGTGCAAAACAAGATTTGTTCTTTCATAAAACCGCAGGGTTCAACCCAGGTCATGTGAGAACAGTGAAACCAGGACCTATTTGAAGCTATAGTGGTTCCGGACTGCAAAATAAAAGCAAAAGAGGAAAACGTCGGGTATCTGAGTTTGTTTCAACTTCAGTAAGTTCCGAGACTACATCCCGTGTGTACCTCTTCAGGCCTTGCCAGTGCTCCGAAGTATGAGTGTACCTCTACCTCAAGCTCAAGATCAAGTCTACTTCAAACCAGAATAGTGTATCAATCACACCTCATTCCCTTAGTGTATCAATCACACTTCATTCACTTAGTGTATCAATCACACTTCATTCATTCAGTGTATCTAACACACTTTATTTGCTTTAGTGTATCAATCACACTCCATTCACTTCGTGTATCTATCACACACAGTCATTTGCTCCACTTAGTGTATCTAACACACTTCATTTGCCTTAAGTGTATCAATCACACTTCATACTCATTTAGTGTATCAATCACACTTTCTTCACTTGGTGTATCAATCACACTTCTTTCATTTTGTGTATCTATCACGCACATTCTCATTTTGTGTATCTATCACACACATTCTCGTTTTGTGTATCTATCACGCACATATTCACTTTTGTGTATCTATTACGCTCTCACTCAGTGTATCAATCACACTTCACTCACTTTGTGTATCTATCACACCATTCTTCTCTTCATATCACATGTTTGCTTTGTGTATCAATCACACCCTGTTTGCCTCATGTATCTGTCACATGATTACTTTAGTGTATCCATCACACCTCATTTACTTCCGTTTGCTTCATGTATCTCTCACATGTTTATTTAGTGTATCGATCACACTCTCTTCACACTTCTTTCACTTTGTGTATCTATCACACACATACTCATTTAGTGTATCAATCACATTTCATTCTCACTTTTGTGCATCAGTGTATCTATCACACACATATCCTTTTAGTGTATCAATCACACTCTGTTCACTAAGTGCATCTATCACACTTTGTGTTCACTTTTAGTATATCAATCATACTTGTTCACTAAGTGCATCTATCACACTTCGTGTTCACCTTTTAGTGTATCAATCACACTCTGTTCACTAAGTGCATCTATCACACTTTGTGTTCACCTTTAGTATATCAATCATACTTGTTCACATAGTGCATCTATCACACTTTGTGTTCACCTTTAGTATATCAATCATACTTGTTCACTAAGTGCATCTATCACACTTCGTGTTCACCTTTAGTATATCGATCATACTCTGTTCACATAGTGCATCTATCACACTTTGTGCTCACCTTTAGTATATCTATCATACTTATTCACTAAGTGCATCTATCACACTTCGTGTTCACTTTTAGTATATCTATCATACTTGTTCACTAAGTGCATTTATCACACTTCGTGTTCACTTTTAGTATATCAATCATACTTTGTTCACTAAGTGCATCTATCACACTTTGTGTTCACCTATTGTGTATCAATCACATTTGTTCACTTAGTGCATCTATCACACTTTGTGTTTGCCTTTTGTGTATCCATCACACTTTTCTCACTTCATTCATTTAGTGTATCAATCACACTTTGTCCATATAGTGTATCTATCACACACTCGCTTTGTATCTATCGCACTATGCCTACTTTGTGTATCTATCACACGCTCGCTTTGTGTATCAATCACACACTTTCTCTTTGTGCATCTATCATACTATGCTCATCTTGTGTATCCATCACACTACGCTCACTTTGCGTATCCATCATGTTTTGCTTCATATAGTGTATCAATCACACACTTTTACTTTTTGTATCTATCACACGCTTACCTAGTGTGTCCATCACACTCTCTTCACTTTTGTGTATCTATCACGCATGTTTGTCCACTTAGTGTATCTGTCACACTTCGTTCACTTTTGTGTATCTAACGCACACGTTCGTGAGAATTGCATAATTCTCTTACATTCTTTCTGCATGAGATGAAGTTTGGTTCATATCTACTTGCTTGCATAGCATTCGCTTAAAATGTTGCATTTATTTTGCATAATTGCTTCATCACAGCTCTCTTTGCATGATCATAAGTTATGCACTTGCATTGTGCATCACTTTGCATCTTGCCCCTGAACTACGTTGGTTTGATTCCTTGCAAAGGGATACGTAGGCAGCCTGCGGGCACAACCATTTATCTATCTATATTTTGTTTGTTTGTCCAAGTCTTCGGCCCTATCAAAAATGGGTAGTCTCTGGGCTTTGACATTCGCTCCCGTCATTGTTTTGACTTTCGAGTTCTGTCAAAGAGGGGCAACTGTAGACACCCCATTTTTGACCGCCCTTAAGACTTGGGCATTACTGATGGTTTGCTCGGTGTTGAAAGATGTGCAGGGCACAGGTCCGGTTTCTTCAGCAAGGAGAGGGGCAAGTCTTTCAAAACACTTTGTTTAGAGGTTTGGAATTGAAGAAAAGAGGAGAAGAGGGAAGAAAACAGGTTAAAGAAGAAGATCGGCAAAGATCTGGGTAGAAGGGAGTCGAGCAGCCCTCGCTGAATCAGGCTTATTCAATTACATACTTGGAGTTGAGCTATGAGGCTACCACCATTGGAAAGAAGACTTCTGGGGCTTCATTTTTCATTCAAGAATCTCCTAGAGCCAAGTCAGGGTGGAGGAGATATGATTGGTTGAAGCTGGGCATCATCCCGGTTGGATCGAGTCTGCGCGACTTCACGGAAAAGGGCATAACTTTTTCCACAGGAGGAATTTTGATGGAAGGTTTGCGCCATTGGAAAGCTAACTTCCGGGGCTTCGATTTGCATACCCACTGGCACTTTTTTGACCTCAGAATCATCTATCGGCACTATATTTTGCCGACCGGCAATATATAGTGCCGACCGGCACTTTATTTTGGCCGATGATCAAATTTTCTGGCCAGTTTGCACCCTTTTCACCCTCCAAGCCTGGTGCATACCAGCCGTGCCAGCTGGGATGTACAGAACCAGATTCACGTGCATACATGTGCCTATTTTGCACCCTTTAACCACCTTTTGGCCCCTTTTGTGCACCCTTTGCTCAAGGCTTCTTGAGGAAGCTTTGACCCCTTGTCTTGGCTTCCTCAAGAAGCCTACCAGCTGTCCAAGCTTGTTGAATAAGCCTTGCACCCTTTGCCCCTTTGATTTAGCTTCTTGGAGAAGCTTGGAGCTTGGTCCTTTGTCTATATAAGAGAGCCTTCCTCCTCCATTGTTAGAGGTTGGATGTTTTGGAACAAAAAACCAGAGGTATAGATACATATCTGATATAGATACATATATCCCTCCATCTCTCACTATATCTCTCTCATTCAACCTCCAAACACCCTTGTTCTTGGGCCATTCCTTCACCAACCCATAGCACAACACCACCACTTCCATTTCCAGAATTTGGGAGGTCATTTGCAGAGCTTAGGAGCACCAAAACTTGGTCCAAGAGGTGCTGGTTTGTTGGTCTACAAGGGTAAGCACACTTTTCCCCAAAACTAGCATTTTCTTGGTTCATATCTAAGCCATAGTTGCATGTATTTTTGAGCTTCGATGTAAACTACAAAGAGGCTTATTTTGAGCCCTTCTTCAACATTGAAGAAGGGCTCAACACTGTTTGGGACCTCCATGCATGACTAACTTCAATACCCTCTTTGGTCCCTATCTTTTTGCATGTTTCTTTAGCCTACCATGCTTCTGTTTTTGGGCCTTCGACAGGCCTGAAAAGTGTCTTATTTTGCCCCCCTCTACATGTCTCATGAAGGGTCTTTGGCTGTTTGGTGCACCCTTTTGGTACTTCATGTTATACCCCTTTGTGGGCCTTAATCTTGCATTGCATTTTGAGCATGTTTGTATATTGATTTGGGGCTTGTCATCTACTGTGGGTAGTCATATTTTTGGTCCCTCATCAGTATTGTAGAAGGGTATTTTTTAGTTTGGTGCATGCTTAGCATACCTACCATGTGATGCCTTGTAATTGCCTTAATATGCCTTAGGTTGTTAGCCTTTGTTCGAGCATGTTTTAGGCTTAGATTTGTGAAGCTTTTGTGCTTATTTTGTCATGCTTTAGGTCTGTCTTAAGTTGTTTGAGTCGATCCTAGCATGCATTATGTAGCCTCTTTGCATTTTGTGGCTTGTATGCTTCAAGTATGTGAATGTGTGAGCATTGTTGCATGCTTTGTTGATTTATTTAGTTGGTTTGGAACCTCCTATAACATGATTTCAGAGCTTACGTTGCATGCTATATGTCCATACTTAGTCTCTTTAAGTGTGCTTAAGAGTTGCCTTGTTTATGCTTAAGGTGTTGGACCATGATTGCATGCATGTGTGTGTGCATTTTGTGCCTTCATTTCCATGATTATGGCCGTTGATTTTGGCATGCTTGCGAGTTACCCATGTTAGTTTAAGCCCATCGTTGCATGTTGCTGCATGCCATGTTTGTTTACATGTTTAGGTTGCACGCCTAGCATACATTGCTCATTTGCATGTTCATGTTGCATACTTAGCCGCCATGCCTAGGTTGCATTCCATTGAGATTGCATCCCTTGCCTCTTGACCAATCATGATAGGGGTTGGGGCCCTTTGGTGTGTTTTGTGCTTGCATTTCATTTGATATCAAAGTTGCTAACTTGGCTTTTGGGCCATCATGCATTGAAATGCGTGATTGATGGCCCGGGGGTCGAGGGCCATGCTCCCTTGAGTCCATTGCATGATAGGGAGCGTGTCCATGCATAAATATGCTCAAAAATCCAATACCATGCACTGTTGCCTGCTGTTGCTGTCAAACTATCTTCTGCAGGAATTTTGTGCCGACCGGCAGGAAAGAGTGCCGACCGGCACTGTATTGCTGGCCGATAGACTATTTTGCAGCCGGTGGCCACCACAAGTAGCCGGTGGTAGTTTCCTCCAGCCGGTGGCACTCAGCAGAACACAAGGAAGGTTTCCTGGGACTTTGGTATTTTTGGAGAGACGGGGCAGTAAAAACAGAGGTGGCAGTGGCACGGTGTAGGCTTTTCCGGGCAAGTCGCAACGAGCATGCATCATTCGCGCATCCTGAGGCAGGGCTGAGGCCCCCTTTCTTTTATTTACTTGATTTAATTTTAGTAATTAGAATTTTGTAATAATTTATTCATTTATTCTTTGGACTGTATTATTCTTTTGGTCCCTCCGAGTGAGGGCGCATTTGTAATAAGTGTGTTTGAGTGGGTGTATGTCTTCCAACCCCCATTTCTTTCTACCCTTTTATTTACCTGCTTATGATGGTAGATTAGGGCACATCTAAATTAGCATACCTTATGCAATGCATGCGTGCATCCATATATTTGTTATACATGCATCGGGCTCGGCGCATCATACAAACTGCATTGTATTTCAATTCCGAATTGAATACGTGTTATTTGTAGCATTCCACGTGCCATGTTTAGGATAGCCGAGCCTGTCTAGATTGCATCTTTGCATGTGTTGCATTAGCCACTTAACATGAACTAGGATCATGCATATGATTACTAACTGGTTTCTGTTTTGGCTCGGAGTACTAGGTGAGCTTTTATGCTTTAGCATATCACATGTGTGTGATTGTTGCCATGATAGCATGATCACCATGAGCCTAGCTGCTTATGTGATATAACTGCTTGAATGCCTATGGATGGAGGTTGAATTACCTAAATTGGGACAATGCATTAAAAACTGTGAGTTTTAAGCCCGCCAGTTAGTGGCAAAACCATCTTTTCTAAAGCCCACTTGAGGGTGGCAAAACCTGCATTTTAGCCTACTTGCGAGTAGCAAACCGTTTTCAAAACAAACATGTAGTGTTTTGTTCCAACTTAGGCGATTTGGTCTATACTTGTTTGCTGTGCGCATAACATAGTAATTCTAGGCTAATAACTTGAATAAGAACATGTAATGTTTTCAAAATCGAATATCACGGTTAGTAGAGGCCGGTCTTCAGACCGGGCGAAAGGGGGTGCTCATAGCTGACCTTCCCCGATCGTACCCAAGCTCCCGAGCCAAGTCACTTTGGTGATGACGGACACATGGCCTTCAGCACCGAGTCAGGGTTTCCTAAATTCCCCCATTTTAAAAATATTTAGGTGGCGACTCTGTATCTGGCAAAGCAGTCCATGTTTGGCACTTCTTTTCAAAAATCAGTTTTTCTTCAAAACGATTTGCCAGAGTTGGACTCTTTGGTTCAAGATTAAGAACCGTGACACAAATCGAGTCCGAACTGTAGAGAGAGGCCCAAGGGCGCGTCTACAACTATAAGACCTTTAAACAACTAAAATTGGAGGACAAAGACTTAGCACCTGTGACATCTCCTTTGGCCGGTTTCAACTTAATGCCAGAATGGCTAGTTTGCAAGATAATTTTGCTGGTCAAAGCTGGTCTGGTGACAAAGCAAGTGGAATTCAGGGTATTGAAAGCCCTCTCCAATTATAACATTATTCTGGGAAGGGCATGGTTGCACGCCATGTGAGCCTAGCATCAACCTACCATCAGGTGATGCGATTCCCTAACGAAGCCGGAGTAATTGAAGAGGTCTTGAGAGACCAAATTATGTCCAAGCAATGCTTCGTGATGGTAAATGGCAGCCGAGTTGCCAAGGGATTCGTGTAAATGGTGGAGGAACTGGAAAGTAATGAGATGTTTGTCGATGTCGGCAAGGTAGTTAAACAGAAAGTAGTGAAGGATCTGGTAGAGGTAAGAATCGACAAGAACGACCCAGAGAAGCTCTTCTTGCTTGGCTCATCCTTGTCCAGCATTGAGAGGAAGGAGATCATTGAGTTTTTGATCTCTAATATCGAAGTGTTTGTTTGGACACCGTATGATATGCCTGGTATTGACCCAAACTTCATGTGTTATCAACTTAACGTCAACCGCACAGCTAGATCGGTCATACAGTGAACACACAGGACGACTCTACATCAAGATGAGATAGTAGCTGAAGAAGTAGGAAATCTGGAAGAAGTAGGAAATCTGCTAGAAGTAGGGGCAATTAGAGAGGTCCATTATCCCAAGTGGATCTCCAACACAGTAGTGGTGCCTAAGAAAAATGGCAAATGGTGCGTTTGTGTGGACTACAAGACAGTCAACAAAGTGTGCCCAAAAGATAGTTTTCCTTTTCCAAGGATAGACTAACTGGTGGACCTAATTGTAGGCCACAACCGACTTAGCTTTCTTGATGCGTATCATGGATACCATCAGATTGCTATGTATGAACCAGATCATGAGATCACATCCTTCATAACTCCAAGGGGGTCGTATTGCTACAAGGTCATACCCTTTGGCCTAAAATATGTAGGGGCAACGTTTCAGCAAATGGTCACCAAAATGTTCGAACCATTGTTAGGCAAAACAATGGAGGCTTACATTGACGACATGGTGGTCGAAAGCAAGAATCAAGCGGACCATCTTAATAATCTAGTTGAGATGTTCCAACTATTGAAGACACGCAAACTGCTACTGAACACCTCCAAGTGTGCATTCAGCGTGGGATCAGGTAAATTTCTCGGCTTTCTAGTGACCAACCGCGGTATAGAAGCCGATCCTTCTCAAATCAAGGACATTCAAGAACTAAAGAGGCCTAACATAGTCAAGGAGTTGTAACACCTCACGGGCCTAGCTGCAGCACAAGCCGATTCATAAGTCGGTTGTCAGATAGGTGTTGATTGTTCTTCCAGGCGCTTAAGGCAAAGTTTGAGTGGGATGAAGAGTGTGACCGAGCTCTGGAAAACTTGAAGGAGTACCTCACATCTCCACGACTGTTGGCAACCCCAGCGCCAGGCGAGGAACTTTACTTATACTTGGCTGTTTCCCAACTTGCAGTTAGTGTGGTATTGGTACGCGCCGAAGAAATACAACACTTGCCCATTTTTTGTGTAAGCAAGACATTGCTAGATGCTGAAACGAGATACTTGCCATTAGAAAAACTAGCCTTAGCTTTGATGATGGCTTTAAGAAAGTTGCCTCACTACTTCCATGTGCATACTATGGTCGTCTTAATAACATTCCCTCTAAAGGCCTTGTTTGAAAGGGCAGACTACTCTGAGCAAATATTGAAGTGGGCAGTGGAATTGGGACAATTCGACATCAAGTTCTAACCTAGAATGGCAATAAAAAGCCCAAGCTTTGGCAGACTTTGTGGCAAAGTTTACTCTAAGAAGTCATTCTGTTTTCCTTGTTGACTTGATCAAGGAAACCGAGCCTAATGGGGGAGTACCATGGGAATAGCACAACCCCCAAATCAAGTTGATCAACCGCGCAATGATAGTCTAGTAGTGGATGCATCGTCCACTATGGCCAACAACATATTGCCAGAGGAGGAGGCAAGCCATGCAACTGGGCAACCAAGTGAAGAAAATATCGATCAACCGGCGCACGAAGACTGGGGAGAAGTAACTGAAATCCCAGACCCTAAATGATCTTCAGATCCATCCACTTGCTGAAGGTTGTTTGTGGGAGAGATGTGGAAGCTCTTTGTGGATTGCGCTTCCAACAGACATGGAGCTGGATTTGGGATAGTCCTCATCTCGGCAGATGGTCTGACCATCTAACAAGCTATTACACTTAGATTCCTAGCATCTAATAAGGAAGCGCAGTACGAAGCATTATTAGCTCGTTTGAAGTCAGCCTACTAGATGAAGGCCACCGAGCTAATGGTGTACAACGACTCCCAATTAGTTATCAACCAAACATTAGGCGACTATGAAGCAAAGGATGACAAAATGGCTAAGTATCAAGAGCTGGTCAGAAATGAGATCAAAAAATTTGAAGTCGTGAGGATAGAACAAATCGACCCAGAGAAAAATAGCAATGCTGATGAACTGGCTGGCTTTGTGTCGATGAAAGGCACTTCTATCCCGCTCCCTTTGCTAGTTGACTTCCTGCTAAGACCGAGCATTGAGAAACATGAAGTAGCTGAGGTATTTTGCACTGAGCTAGGTCCCTCCTGGATGGACCCCATCATCGTGTTCTTAAAAGATATGATTTTTTAAGAGGACAAGAAGGAGGCCAACAAAATTCGTGCCAAGTCGCAACGGTTTTGGCTTTTTCCACATCTAGCACTATACAAAAAGTCCTTCACGGAACCATAGTTGAAGTGTGTCCATCCTAGCAAGGTCGAGGCATTCTTGTTTGAAATTCACGAGGACATTTGTGGAAGCCACAAAAGGGGGGAGATCTTTGGCCTACTGAGCTATCTCATAAGGGTACTAGTGGCCATACATGCATGCAGACGCAGAGAAGTACGTCAAGAAGTGCAAAAAGTGCCAAAAATTCAGAAAGCTCCTACATCTAACCAGCCCTTGGCCTTTTGCAACGTGGGGCTTAGATATAGTGGGACCACTCCCAACCGTGCTGAGCAACAGGAAGTTCTTCATCGCAACAACATGCTACTTCACAAAATAGGTGGAGGCAGAGGCACTGAGATCTATCAAAGAGAAGGATATTAAGAAGTTTGTCTGGTAGAAGATCATAACCCAGTTTGGAATTCCCAAGGCCTTCATATCTAACAACGACACCCAATTTGATGGAAGAATCTTCAGGGGTTTTTGCAAAGTGCACAAGGTCAAATTCTACAACTCCACGTCAGTGTAGCCTCAAGCCAACGACCAGGATGAAGCCTCCAACAAACAGATCTTAGATGGTCTGAAGAAAAGGCTAGAAAAACTGAAAGGAAAATGGGAAAAGGAACTTTCCCATGTCTTATGGGCTTACCGAACTACACCAAGGTGGTCGATCGGGGAAATGCCTTTTGCCTTGGCCTATGACACAGAAGCAGTGATCCCCCTGGAAGTCAGCCTCCTTACCACTAGAAGCGAAAATTTTGATACGGATTTGAATGGAGAGCCATAGCCTTGGAGCTATATTTAGCCGAAGAACGAAGAGAAAGGGTACTAGTCCACATCGCCTCATATCAGCAGAAACTATCTAGAAAATACAACAAGGCGGTACATCCAAGGCAATTCAAGATTGGAGATTGGGTACTGTGCAAAGTAATGGGAAACACTTTGGTGCCTGGTGATGGCAAATTAGAACCCAACTGGGAGGGGCCGTACAAAGTGGTGGGATTAGCAGGAAAATGAGCTTACTACTTAGAAGATGTAGACGACAGAGCTATCCCAAGGCCATGGACTATGGCCAATCTCAAGATATTTTAGTTTTAGTAATTGTAATCTTCCTATCTTTTTGTTTGGTATTTCATAAAACAAGTAGACAGTTTTTTCTAAATTTTTTTCAAATACTTGTATTTATTTCGGTCTGTATATAAAAAAATCTTTGCATAGCTAGGGGCAAAATGGGTTGGCTAGTTTGACCAACTCTTTGCAAATCTTCAACCGAGATGGTTATCTCGGCCAAAGTAGGTTTGACCAAATTTTTGATTCCTTTGACCGAGATGGTTATCTCGGCCAAAGAAAGTTGGCAAGTTTGACCAACAAATTTTCGAACTCTTTGGCTGGATGGTTATCTCAACCAAAGCAGGTTGGCATGTTTGGGCAACACTTTTCGAAGTCTTTGACTGAGATGGTTATCTTGGCCAAAGCAAGTTGACAAGTTTGACTAACACTTTTTTGAACACTTTGACCGGGATGGTTATCTTAGCCAAAGCAAGTAGGCAGGTTTGACTAACATTTTTTGAACTCTTTGGCCGAGATGATTATCTCAACCAAAGAAGGTTGGTAGGTTTGACCAACTCTTTGCACTCTTTGACCGAGATGGTTATCTTGGCCAAAGTAAGATGGCAGATTTGACCAGCGCTTTTCAAACTCTCTGACCGAGATGGTTACACTACTACAAATATAGATAAAGATCGCACTTTTTTTGTGTGATGTATGTTTTTTAATCACACCTTTTAAGTTTTATTAAAGTGGATTAAAAGGGGTCATTTTTAATCATACCTTTTAAGTGTGATTAATAACATTTAGATCACATCTTTTAAGTGTAATTAATAACTAATAAAATCTATGATTAAAAAAAAAAAAGAATTCAACATATTTGAAGAATAATCAATATTATTTTTATATGCGCATTTGAAGAATGTAATACACACTATATACTATATTTTGAATCACAACCATATATTGGATGGAATAACGTCATATATTTCATAAATGAAAGTTGAATGTTCAAAAGTATATAAAACGGAATTAATGAAAAGTTTTTAACTATGATTACATATATTAAAAAAATGAAAAAACTTGAAAAAACTAAGTTCTTGAATTCTTTGACCATATTTTGCATCTCTCTAAGAAATTTCTGACCTGAAAAATAAAAACACAAATTAATTCAGAAGCCGCTAGAAGAATATGAATAAACTTACTATTTTTGTAGAGATTGTTCTTGTCTTACAAAAGACAAAATCAGACATTTTCTCATCACACAGACTCTTCATCCCCTGCATCAATAGAAAATGAATAACAACTTTGATTGTTACTAGTATAAAATGTTTGTATTACAATATATAAATATGACATATACATAGAATCAATAAATCCAAAATGAAAATCTTCAATGTATGGCCAAATATTTTAAAGTCATAAAACCAAATATATATAGAATCAACAAATTCAAAATGATATCTTGAAGTGATTATATATTCCTTACCAACTAAAAAAATTGTTTATTAGGTGATAGGCTAGTTACATAAAACCCACATTCCACATTTATAGGTTGTTGTTAGAAACTACATATAAAGTGTTATGATCAAGCTGAACAACCATTAGCATAAATATAAGTATGATAAAATTAGAGAAAATGATATTGATTACCTAAACTACTTTCCAAACTGGGTTGGTCCTCCTTCTCCTTTGAGTAGTTTCATAAATTTTCAAAGCACTTTACAAAAGAAATTCCAAAAGTCAAAATATTTTTAGGGTAACTCAAATTGCTTAGAAATGTACGAACCAGCCAAACTTACGTGTTTATTACAATTTCAAGGCTTGTGTTTATTTTAGAATTAATTGGATCAAGCAAGTGCACAATCATCAATGTTAGATCAATGACTAACAATATCCAATGATACCTACAATTGAACAAGTCACAAATATGAGCTTAATAAGTTTATTATCATTTGAACACATGAAATAGATAGTTTTAGATAATTACCCAATATTATAAGGAATTAAAATCAATTGTTCTAGCATAGCCTCCTCTAATTTCTTGCAAGCAACACTGATTTTGATTTCTCCCCAGCCATAGTTTTTCCACTAATGATACAAGGGTTAACAAATACAAATTGTTTCCTCCAATTGGAAACCTTCAACACCTGATGGAGATGAATAATAAAAGAAACAAATGTTAATTAAATTCGTAATTCATAAAATCTGCAAAAATAGCTATTGATGTAGCAAATTTTCCTTACCTTATGTACAACATGATATACATGTAACAGATAATTCTTTTACATGACATATGTACTCCATGTCTACTTTTTGAAGTTGGATATTGATCTCCACCCCAAATATGTCTTTTTCTAGTGGAATGTCTATGGCTTCATCATACTTGATATGCTCGACTAATGAAACAAAAGATTGAATGGACTCTTGATATTTTCCACATTCAACATTAATTGAAGCTCCCTAAGTTTAAAATTTTCAAAATAAACAAATATGAGTCAACTTTAATTTTAAGAAAGTGTAATATATTTTCTAAGTTTGAATATTTTACCTCATCACCGACCAATACAAGATTTTTGGGCCAAGCAACAAAAAATCCCACTGCTTCTCCAACAATAAGCATTTCATCTGGGATAGGTATAGAAAGAGGGGCATCTTTTTGAATAACAACTTGAATAGACACACGTACATTGGATTCTCCTAATGGCACGATATGAATGGCTTCATTGGGTTCAATTCTCTCATACATCGTACCATGAGCAACAATATTTTCAATGGAACCTACCACGAGTTTACACGGTTTGCCCTATAACACGCAAAGTTAACAATGGAACTTCTAAGAATATCACTAATGATATTAGAAATTATAACATCAATATATAAAAACTACACACCTTTCTCGTATTTTGTTTCGGATCTTGAGGTGGAATGTCATCTTTAGTTCTCACCTTATTTTCTGCTAAGATAGAATCATACTGAAAATTGCCTCTACCACCACTTTTCAATGCATTTGAACATTTGCTCTATAAAAAACACATAGATAACAACAAAAGCACTAATAAAATAACTAACAGTATTAGAAAATATAACTTTAGGTGTTCTAAATGCTACACACCTTTATAATCTTTTGGGTAAGAGCTTGGGGTGGAATGTCATCCTTAGTTCTCACTCAGTTTTCTGTTTAGAGAAAATCAGGCTGAAAATTTCCTTCATAACCACTTCCTCAAGGTGTTTGAACTAACATGTTTAGATTCTGGTGTATGTGGTATTTGTTGTTCCACTGCACTAAGCCTAGCTTGCAATTGTACCACCATTGCCTCAAGATCATTACATTTCTTCTCCCAATGTGACTGATTCCCACATCTAGGCAAGTGAACGTATGTGCTAGGTGTGATAGAATTTCCTACACCCCTTACTAGACTAGAAAATTCAGGAGTACCCAATGCCATAGTAAGAATGTCATTGCATCCTTCAGTCTTTAAACTCCCATCACTTTTTTGTTTGGTCAACACATCCTACAATATTACATTACTATATAAGAAAGACGAATAATTGAGGTAGTATAAAATAAATGCAATTAGTACACACAAATATCTTACAATTCTCACAGCTTGTTCCATAATTGTCTTGTCATCATATTCTCCATTTTTATTTTGGCGAGCCTTTTTCCATAGAATGCTTCTGTCCAAATCTTCAGTAGATCCAGTCATACGTTTCTATCAGTCAAACATACATCAAATTTTCAAAATAATCATACCAAAATTGTTATTAAATTATAAAATTTATAAGCACTTACATAGTCTTCTTGAAAGCGAGCATAGCCCCTTCGATTGATTCGATGGTTATACTTATTTTGACTTTGTCTCCATTTCTGAACCTGGCTCAAAATTTTTAAAAATGTAACACAAAAAGTTAATCCAAATGTATAGCATTTAATATTTTTTTTTTGGGTGAATAAGTCGTAAAATAAAACAGAAAATTTACAAGATTACAAGGGGCATGCCACTATTATTATAGAACTATACAAAGTTTGATGGGTCTAGAATTTAATACTGACACTTTAAATAACTAAAGTTTGATTATTTTTACCTCAAACTCTTCTGATAGTCGCCTTTCAAAAAACGAGTCCCAATGTCATTGTTCAACAAATCCATAAATTGTTGGTGGGTTTGATATGATCTCAGGATTGGACTTGTTTTCACGTATGTACTCGGTAAGTTCTTTCTTGAATGTCCTCCATTTTGAAGAAATTGAAGATATCACTTTTTTCTTACTTCTTTCATCCACTTTGTATGTTAACTGAGTAGTGAACAAATATAATGTTATAAAATTCAAATTTTGATTGCACTTAAATACAAGTTTAAGTGTCTTACTTACCTCCATATAACTCCATAATTTTTCTTTCAGTTCAGTTGGCACCTCAAACCAGTCTTTATAGCATATCGGAATGATTGTGAGAGCCAACACCCCATGATAGCTTAAACATTTGATTGAATTGTTTCCAACATACACCAGAACTTCTATCCTTTATGACATCTAGTAATGTTGTCGAACCTCTGCCTTTTCTTTCATTAGATTTTGGTTCTGTTGCTGGTAACCATGCATCCTCTTCATCAGTAGGCAGGACATGAGAAGTATCCATCCTGTGAATAAAATAAAAAGAAATTTATGAAAAAAGGCCAAATAGTTAGACAATTAAATATAAAGACATGAAGAAAATGAATATAAGTTAAACATTTTAACGTGAAAATACAACACTTAGACATACATTCTTACAGAGACATTTTTTTTTTCATCGTGGATTATCGAGCCAAGTTCCCTCATAATCTCCTCGAACGTAAGATGACAAAGAATCATCAACCATATCTAATGATTCAACTTCTAGAAAAACTTTTGTAAAGCCATGATGCTCTATACAAAAATCATTGAACTCATCATCCTTTTCATAAGAATATTGTTTTTGAGGAGGTTCTAGCACAACTGACCATCTCAGATCAAGTTGATCTTGTACATAAAAAATTTGTATAGCTTGGGAAGCCAAAATGAAGGGATCGTCTTTATAGCCTATCCTCCCTAACTCAACTAATGTGAAACCTAACTCATCCACTCTAATTCCCTTTGTGTTGTCAACCCAATCACACTTAAATACCAGAATCTTGAACATATTGTAGTCAAGTTGCCATGTCTCAGTAATAACTCCATAATAACTCATATCCGTAAACACTAGGTTCTTATCCTTGTAACCTGTCACTTGCATTGTTGTTGCCACTAAACTAACTCCACTGTTTTGGCTGACTCGTGAGTTATCCCGATCTTTTGTGTGATAACGGCAACAATTGATGAAATAGCTAGGGAATTTTATAACATCCAATCGAGGTCCTTGTGCCATCTACTTCAGTTTATTTGAGATATTATTTTGGCCACTTAATTCCTTTGAGACCTGTATATGGTTGAATAGTTAGCTAATTTTTTCTTAATAATATTCGGTATTAGAAAAAGATAAATGTTGAATTACCCCAATACCTTTTCACGAAGCCAATACATAAATGTTTTATTATGCTCAATTTGTAGCCATTTTTGACTTTGTGATTGACGATGATATTTTACCTTCAACCAAGCCATATGCTCCCTATCAAATCATGAATAAATAAATAAATTATGAGATAAATCTCTAACTTGTGAGAATACAATTGTAAAAGATTGTACATGAAATATTCTTACTCAATGTATGGTTGAATGTCACTTGTATTTTCTAACACATAATGATATGCTTGCTTCTATTCATTATAATCAACAATAACAACATAACAACTTGATAAAGGCCTTTCAATTTCTATATCATCATCAGCTATCATGTTCCTATTAGAAGGAATCACGATTGCTTCCACTCCAGATAAGTACTCTGCGCAAAACTCCACAGCTTCTTCTACAATATAACTTTCAGTAATGCAACCTTCAGGACAATTACGATTACGAACATAACTCTTTAAGGTCTTCATGAACCTCTCAAATTGGTACATCCATCTAAAGTGAACTAGTCCACAAAGTCAAACTTCTCTAACAAGATGCACTGTCAAATGCACCATGATATTAAAGAACGAAGGTGGCAAGTACTTTTCAAGCTAACATAATGTGACCACAAGATCTTTTTGAATCTTATCTAATTTTTCCACATCCACTACTTTGCTACAAATAGCATTGAAAAAGAAACATAACCTGATAATGGCATGACTCACATGCTTAGGTAACACAGATCGTATTGCCACCGGTAGTAATTGTTGCATCAATACATGACAATCATGTGATTTTAAACCATAAAGTTTCAAATCTTGCATTGATACACGACTTTCCAGATTTGAGAGTATCTTTCTGGAACCTTCAATTCCAATAATGTTGTACATACTCTTTTTTTTCTTCTCCTTAGACAATATGTAACATGCTGGAGGCAAGTATGTTTGCTTCTCCCCAATTTGTGGTGCCAATTCTTAACGCAAACCATTTCTACAAGATCAAGGCGAGAATTAATTCCATCCTTTGTTTTTCCTAGAATATTAAGTAATGTACCAATGAGGCTCTCACACACATTCTTCTCAATATGCATAACATCCAAATTATGTCGAACATGTAAGTACTTCCAATATTCAAGATCAAAGAATAATGATTTCTTCTTCCAACATTTTGTACCACCAACATCTAATGTTTTTTTATTTTTCTTTCCCCATATGGTTACAAGCCCTTCAACTTTATTTAATATCTCCTCCCTAGTTAATGGTATTGGAGCTAATCCAAACTCTTGCTCACCATTAAAAGCCTTTTTTTGCCTCTGATATGGATGGTAGCGTGGAAGAAATTTTCTGTGGCCATCATATGTGTTCTTCTTACCATATTTTAATCTGTGAAAACATGTTCCTTCACTACAAATTGGACATGCATAATATCCTTTTACAGTACAACCGCTCAAATTGCCTAATGTTGGAAAGTCGTTAATTATCCACAACAATATAGCCTTCAGCCAGAAGTGTTCTTCTTTATAAGCGTCATAAGCTTCAACACCTACCGTCCACAACATTTTCAAATCATCAATTAGTGGTGCAAAGTAAACATCAATGTCATTACCGGGTTGTTGTGGACCTGATATTAACAATGATAATATCATAAATTTCCTCTTCATACATAACCATGGTGGAAGATTATAGGTAATCATTATAACTGGCCAACAACTATACCTACTACTAAGAGAACTGTGTGGATTTATTTCATCTGCAAAAATAGCTAACAGATGGTTTCTTGGCTTTGCAGTGAAATCTGGCCACTTGTGGTCTACTAACTTCCATGATGGAGAATCTGCAGGGTGACACATTGTGCCATCAGAATCTCTTCCATGAGCATGCCATGTCAAATCCTTCGCTATTTTTGTTGATTAGAACATCCTTCGAAACCTTGGGACAGGTGGAAAATACCATAAAACTTTTGTAGGCACATCATTTCTTATTTTAGTGGAATTCTTCTTCAACCTCCATCTTCATGTACCACATGTAGGACATGAAGTTGCATCTTTGTACTCCTTTCTATAGAGTATTCAATCATATGGACATGCATGCATTTTCTCATATCCCATTCCCAATGCAGCAAACATCTTCCCAGCCTCATACATGGATGATGGTATTTCATTGTTCATTGGCAGCATATCACCCAACAACATCAGTAGATTTGAAAACCCAGTGTGATATAGGCTATTTGTAGTTTTGAAGTTATACAATTTAACCAATGTAGATAACTTGGTAAACTTTGTGTAACCTGGATACAATGGTTTTTCCGTATCTTTAAGTAATTTCTTAAACACTTCAAGATTAGCCATGCAATGATTGTATGCATCTTGAACCATTTCCATTATTTCAGCTACATTGTCTATGGGAGACGTGTCAAATTGTTGTTGGGAAAAATCTTGTTCATTTAAACATGGTGATGCCCTACTGGTGACTATTTCTCCATGCCATAGCCATGTGGTATAACTTTGGTCAATACCATTGAAAAAGAGATGATTTCTAATCTCTCGAGTAGGTTGGCTTCTCAAGTTTCCACAGACTCTACAAGGGTAATGTATGGATTGAAGATCACTTTCATGGATTATAGCAAAATTAAGAAATTGTTCAATTCCATTCTCATAGTCTTTTGATCTTCTATCCTTGAACATCCAAGATTTGTCCATTTTAAATGTATTTTTGAATACCTATATCAACAAAGAAATTATAATATAAAACAATAAACTAGAGGCTACACAATTGATAACCTCAAAGGAATGTCATTGAGACGGCACAATTTCTTTGATAGAACATTAAATGCCTTAAGCAAACTTGCCCAAAAAAAAAAATGCTGGATCTTATAACAAATAATTTATTTGATCTATGAATAATTGCAAAGTCAAAAAAAGAAAAAATAATAATAATTCCACAAAGTCTAAACAATCTAGGCATTCATTATTCAATACTATCATTTATATTGAATGTTTCATATCTAAAAGGAGAGGTGCAGGCTTTACACATTGCTAGGAAATGCCCTAGGGCTCAAAATGGGCTACCTAACTCACGTAGGTGGTTTGCCTCCCAAAAGAGGCAGCAATTGGCAGCAGCAATAGCAAAAACCACTCTGCAACAGCAGCAAAATAGGTCTGCAGCAGTAGCAACAACTAAGTGCAGCAATAGCAGCAATAGCAGTAGCAACAGCAGTAGTAAAAGCATTAACAAATCAAAACCAATCCTTATTTGAAGTGTATTACTATCCATTTATGTTTGAATTTAGTGTAATTTATCCTTATCTAAAATTGAAATGTATTAGTAGATGGGAACATCCACATGGTATTTGGACTTTTTTTTTATTTATAACTTTCTCCTTAATGGTGAATGTACTTTAAGGGGATTGTAATTTAAATGAATTTTTAGGAGTACTTATATAATTTTGTGGTGTATTTAGAGGCTTGTAGATGAATCATTCAAGTAACATATGTAAGACATGGTCTAGGCTGCAGCTGGTATTGCTTTGTTTTGAGCTTGTGGCCTAGGCTGTAGCCATTATGGCTTGGGCTACAGCCTGGTGTTTTGTTGAAGTTGAGTCTGCAACCTGGTCCGTGGCTGCAGTTCAGGCTGTAGCTCTGGCTGCAGCTTGGCCTGCACTTGGTGCTCTTGCTTAGACTTGTTTTGTAACAAATCGAGCTATCTTATCCCAAGTTCATAGTGCTCTAAAGTGTGAAATTGAACCTTGATAGACTTGTTTGGCTCCCCAAGCAAGATGGTATATTCAGTATTGGTTCTGCCTGGGAGCAGTGGAGGGCTAAAAGTCCTAAATCCTAAAGTGGGTTGGGCTGGTCTTCTTTGGGGCCCTTACTCAATCCCTTAGGCTAGTTTTGTGGTTTGGTTGGCTATTCTTGGTCATCTTAATACTGGGGATAGGGTGGCTACTTTTGGTATAACAAATGCAACAAATTGTCCATCATGTGGCATTGTGGGGGAGGATCATAATCACCTATTCTTTAAGTGCTCATATTCCTTTGTCGTTTGGAAAGCCCTAAAAACCAAATGTAAGGTGAACAGGCATGGGTTTGCTTGGACTGAAATTGTTATGACTCTACCAGACCTTGGCTATTATTATTAGGAAGCTGAGTTTCTGTTGTATTGTTTACCATATATAGCTGGAAAGAAACAAGAGAATTTTCAGCAACGAAAAGAAACCTGAAGAGGTTGTGATCCAGAACATTATTAATATGATCAGATTTAGAGCTATGGCTATATCATATATGAAAAAATCCAATAATGATGAGTGGTTTCTTAGCTCCTAAAGACTTCCTAGAACAATCCTTAAGCATTGAGGTTGTCTATTTTGTTTGTGGGTTGAGTAGTGGAGAGCATATATTAAGTGAGCCTGTTGTTGAAAGAGTGAGCTATGAGATTTATACACTATGGGTTGAGTGTTGAGAGCATATATAGAGTGAAATTACATTAATTTTGTGTGTTATTTTGCAGGTGCAGCTGGATTTGAGGATTGTAAGGATTACTAAAATGTGGGTTGAGTGGTATGAGACCATATATCTGTGCGTTTATACTAATTTTATCTTTTGCCTATCTATGTGTATTTTCTATTGCAGGTACAAGAGGGAGCATTGTGAGTTTGAGTGTTATGTGGTTCGTAAAAGTGGGTTGAGTGTAGTGAGACCAAAATTGTGTGTAGATTCCCCAAGTACCTGCTTTTCTTGATGAGTGCGAGGCACATTTGTGGGTTGAGTGACTTAGGAATTCATTGTGTAGTGAGATTTGGCTATGCAGGTTTTGTATTATCTGGATATGATGCCTACTTATATAGAGTGTCATACTCAGGTTTGCTAAAATCAATAGTGATAGAGGAGAGGCTGCAGACATAAAGACCAGGCTGCATGTTGTGCCAGTCAAGTGCCCTCTCCCTCATGGGATATTGTTGTATTTCTTTATGTTGAATGGAGTTGTTTACTGTTTCTGTGTTGGTACCTCAAATATGGAACTGGTTAGGCTGCACATTCTGTTAGAGTGTGATGTGATCTGCTATGTAAATCTATCCAGGTGCCGTGTCTGCCTGCTGTTACTATCTATAAATTCTGGTTTGTGTTGTGTTTGCTTTAGTTTAGCTGCTGTGAATAACTACCCAGGTGTTGTGTGTGAGTGTGTCTTTGCCTTGTTGCTGTTGATTCTGCCTTGCTGCTGCTAGCTCTGTTTTGTTGCCGAGTGTTTTAATGGTTATGGAAATTATGATGTCAAGTACACATAAAACTCTATAATGCAACTCATAAACTAATAATGGGGCATTTAGTTATTATTTAACTCAATAGTCTATGGCTTCTATCCTGACTTGTAGAAACACTAATAAATTTGAAGTCTCCAATGTATCTTTTCCACCATGAACTCTATATATAGCCAAAACTTGAAATATGCTTCATATCAAGCATTACAATACACTGTCTACATAAAGAGATTGGCTAGAGAGAGAATGAAAACCTTAAAATTAGGAGCATTTCTTCTTATATTGATCACACTTCTGGTGACATATTTCTTCTTCAACTTTTTGATCTTGCTTCCATGTTCTCAACTTAAAGTTCTGTGGCTACTATCAGAAGGTGGGCTGAAAACCAACATGGATCCAATTTGCTTGTGCCTAAGCTATTATGGTTTAATGTTGCCCCTCCCAAAACCCAGTTTTTTGGCTGGTTCGCTTGGTAATGGAGGGTGAAAACAGCTGACTATTTGCAAAAAAAAAAAAAAAAAAAAAAAAACATAGTGCTCTAGTAATGTCAGCCCTTTTTTTTTGTAAAAAGTGAAGCTGAATCTAGCAACCATGTTCTGTTATAGTTCTCCAAAGTGTGGAAGATATGGTCTGAGCTACTAAATTAGTGGGGTTTTTAGTGGGCAACTTGCAGCGCAGTAGCAACAAAAACAACTCTGCAGTAGCAGCAGAGCATCAATAGTAACTAAGTGCAGTAGTAGCAACTAAGTGCAACAGCAACAATAGCAGCAACAAAAGCACTACATTGGTGGAGATGCATTCGGGGATGTTTACAAGCAAGCATGCCTCGAGAGCGAGGCAGGACCAGAGGAGTGAGAGGAAGAGAGCGACTGAGGCATTCAAGTTCTGGTTGGGATTGCCTAATTCTTATTATGGGAGTGAGTGGCAGCTTGAACCTGGAGTGGATTATGCTTCTGATTCTGTATAATCATCAGTGGAAGGAAGACTGTCTATCTACTACCTCTCTTAGACTCTATTGTAAGCAGCAGACTTATGCACTAGGTACGACTTGTTTTCTAAAAGCAAAAGTGTATTTGTAGACACCCCATTTTTGACCGCCTTTAAGACTTGGGGGCCTCAGGTTGATTGCTCGAGGATGAAGGCTATGTGTAGACACCCCATTTTTGACCGTCCTTCAGACTTAGACGTCATTGTTTGAACACTCGAAGATCATTCATGTTCATATTAGTTTAGAGCACCTGAAGTTCTTGGCGAAGTGCCTTGCTTTCGAACCTCTCGACTTGTCTGTTTTGTGCTTGGTTGTGCACCAAGAACTTGTATCATTGCTTCTGGGGGAAGAGGGTGGCCTACTGGCCAGCCCTACAACCCATCGGCTAGGCCTTGCTTCCATCGGCCATCAGTGGTGGCCGGTCGGCCTTGCTGATGGCCGGTTGGCCTCGTTAATGGTCGGTCGGCCACAAGTTTTGGCCGAGGCCCTTTTTTCTACTTTTGCAGATATTTTTGGTGCCAGCTGTTCCAGCTGTTGAACACTGAGCTCATCCTCCGTACACGTGTATGGAGGGATGAAGCAAGCTTTTTGCTTGCATTTCCTATATAAGGGGAGCACTCTCCCCCTATTTGAGGGTTACAAAATTTTAGAGCTGAAATTTCCCTCTCTTTCTAGAATTCTCTCTCTCTCTCTCTCTCTCTCTCTCTCTCTCTCTTTCTCTCTCTATATATATATATATATTGTGCTATATTGAGCTTGAAAGTGTATTTTCTTCACATATTTGCACACAACCCTCTTAGCCAAACATCTTGACCTTGGAGCTTAGATTCCTTAAGACTTGTTTGGGCCTTCTAAAATAGGTTTTTGGCTCAGAAGTTGTCCTCTTGTTGTTGTACTTCAAGGGTGAGCATATTCTCTTTTTAAGCTTATTTTTGTATGCTATCTTAGCAACCTTTGCATGTTGTTTTAGGCTTGGTTGTTAACTACAAAAAGCTCTATTTTTAAGTGTTAAAAATGTTGGTTTGAGTCCTTGTTAGGGTTAGGGGTGGTCTACTCTCTTTGGTTGCTTATTTGCTAAGCTTTTGTACCACCTTTTAAGGCTATTCAAACTATCTCTTTTTGGCCTTTTAACCACTGAATTCTAGAGGAATTTTAGTGGTGTAAAGGTGGTTTTAAGGTCCCAAATAGGAGAGGGTGGTCCCCTCTCCTCTTGTCTTGTTTGCATGTGTTGATGGCCCACCAAATGAGCATATGTTTCTACTTCTTTGTGGCTTTGTTCAAGCATATTTTTATGACTTTTTAGACCTTCCATAACTCTATTTTTGGTTTGTTTGATCATTGGTTGCTTGTTCTTTACACTTGTAGTGTAATCTTGCTCACTAGCTTTGCATGCTTGCTACTTTAGCCCATCATTCTAGCTTATTTGGCTATATTCCAGCATGCTTTTACTCATGCTTTAGCATGCTTTAACTCTGTTTTGAGTGGTCTTGGCCCTTTGAGGCTTGCTTTGTATGGCTATAGCATGATAGGCTTTAATAGCTTTGTGTTTTGAGTCCTCTAGCATGCTTTGCTTGGGTTGTTTGCATGATTTGGCATTATTTAATATGTGATTTCAGAACATATATCACTGTCATACTCTCATACGTATCACTCTTTCAATGCTTTTGAGAAGCTGGGCCTGATGCCTTGTTTGTGAGCCAATACATGAGCATATCTTTCTTGCCATCTATGCTGCAAGTCTAGCATATTTTTGCTACTATTTCGACCTGCCTTAGGTCTGTTTTGAGTGGTTAAGGTCATTTGAGCATTGCTTAGTATGGTTGTAGTGTAAAAAGCCTTGACTAGCTTTGAGTTTTGTGACCTTTAACATGTTATGCATGTGATGTTTGCATGGTATGGCACCATTTAGCATGTAATTTCAGTGCATATTGTGTAGTCACACTCTCATGTACTTCACTTCATAGTTTTTTGAGGGTTGTGTATTATGCCTTGCTTATAGGCCAACATGTGTGCATGTTCTTCTAACATTTTGAGCTTCCATTTCAGCATGTTTAGGCCATTATTTTGGCATGATTGAGCTCTGTCCAAGACTGGTTTGGACATTTGTGCTATGTATTGCATGCCTCTTGTGTATTGCTCTTTACTAGCTTTGATGTTTTTGGTCCTCAACATGCCATGTTTGCATTGCTTGCATGCTTTAAGGTCTTTAGCATGCCATTTCAACACTAAACATCTACCACCTCCCTCATTTCTTCATTCTTCCATTTCATTTGAGGGTTGTTTGGCCTTGAGATTGTGTTTGAGCTTGGGATTGAGACTTATGCTTAAATGGCTTTAACCCTCTTTTGAGGGTTCCTCCTAGTCAAAGGCATGGTCTCTCCTATGCCTTAAACCATTCTTTTGGTTGACCTCCTCTCCTTAGAGGACTTGCACATTGGACTTAACCAATTAAAGAATGGATTGGTAATGTAAAATGTGTAAACAAGAATCGAGTCAAATAAAACATGCCAAGATAACATATGTGTGTCGCATTTCATGTGTTTGGATCGGAGGTTAATCCAAACACTAGAAATGTGGCATGTTTCATACTCAAAGTGATGAATCGTATCGTGTTTCTTGGTCGTTGTCACCCTTGATCATGCCTGATAGGGTGACGACACTTAGAGTCTTATGTGTGCATTCACTAACATTGTGCAACCTTGACTCTTTGGCCATCATGCATTGAGATGCGTGGTTGGTGGCTTGAGAGCCGAGTACTACGCTCCTTTGAGCTTGAGATATGATAAGGAGGGTAGTTACACACACATTTCCTTGCAAATACACTGCCATGCCTCTGTTTGTGCTCTGTTGTAGCAAAAGGAGAAATTTCAGGAATTAGTGGCCGACCGGCCACATGCCCTAGCCGACCGGCCACCAATACTGGCCGATGGCCATCACTTCTAGCCGATCAGTTCACCAGTGTGTTCTTGAGATCAAATAGAACCAATTTGGAGGTTGGCACAATTTTCAGAGGTCCAAAGATGTGCAAACAGAGGCATCTAGAGGCAAAGTAGTGGATTTTCGAGGCGAAGCCAACCGAGCATGCATATCCCCTCTCACTTCCCGAGGCCATTCATCTAAATTGTTTAGCTACTTAGTTCAGTAGCTTAATTGTTTTGTAATTAATTAGTTAAGTGTTTAATTAATTAATTCGGTTTGTAATTAATTAGCTTAGTGTAGCTAGTTATTCAATTCGGTTTTGTAATAATTAATTAGCTATAATAATTAATTAGTTGGTTTGTAGTAAGTAGCTTAGCTTAGCTATTTATTCGGACCCTCCTCCAAGAGGGCATAATGTTGTAATAAGGGTGCGTGTGTGTGTGCATGTCTTCTACCCCCCTCTTCTTTCTCCCTTTTACTTATCAGCTTTTGATGGTTAGTCTAGGGCATATCTTGATTAGCATACCTTATGCTTGCATGCGTGCATCATTTATTTGTCTTGCATGCACGGGGCTCGGCGTATCATTCAAACTGCATTGTATTTCGATATACTTACTTGAATACGTGTTTCAAAACATGTTGTCAAGTGTTGCATTCATATGCCATCTTAGATAGACGAGCCTATTTAGTTGCATTATTGCATGTGTTGCATTAGGCATTTTAACATAGTTAGAATCATGCATTGATTTCTAACTAGTTTTCTGTTTTGGCTTGGAGTACACTGTAAGTGTTTACGCTTTAGCATACTTGCATGTGTGTGAGTGTTGCCATGAGGCTATTTGCTTAAATGCTAAACTCCATGAATTCCTGTGGATGAAGGCTTCATTACTTGAATTGGAACAATTCATCAAAATGTGAGTTTTAAGCCCACTTGGAGTGGCAAATCATCTTGTTTGAAGCCCACCTGGTTTGGTGGCAAATCCACATTTCTAAGCCCACTTGAGAGTGGCAAATTCAAACCATTTTCGAAAACAAACATTGAATTGTTTTATTCCAATTTAGGCGATCTAGTCTATACTTGTATGCTTTGTGCATTACGTAGTAAGTTAGCTAAATAACCGAAATAAGAACACATGTGTTTTCAAAACAACATATCATGATTAGTAGAGACCAATCCTTTGATCGGGTGAGTGGGGGTGCTTATTTCATGACCTTCCCCCCTCGTACCCAAGTTCCCGAGCCGAGGAAACTTTGGTGATGACAGACACGTGGCCTTAGGCACGAGTCAGGGTTTCCTAAATTTCCCAAAAAACAAAATATTTAGGTGGCGACTCTGTAATCTGGCAAAGCAGTCCATGTTTGGCACTTCTTGATTAAAATTAATTTTCCGGAACGATTTTCCAGATTTGGACTCTTTAGTGATTTATCAGTCTTACATTACACTTTGTGAGACTAGATACAGAACCGTGACAGGAGTCCGAACTGTAGTAGCTATGAACCCAAGTTCGCGCCCTCGCGCGGAGGAAGTTCGGGCGGTCTACACTATGTTGTGCAAAGGTTTGATTTCTTCGGCAAGAGGAGCTTCAAATCCCAACCTTACACCCCATTTTTGGACCAAAACTATTTTGACCAAAATTATTTTAGACCTTAAAACCCTCTCTTTCAAAATATTTTTGAAAATGTTTCTTCGATGTTTCGAGGCACGCATTTCATTACATGTTATGCTTTTCGGTATACCAAGCAAGGAAAAAGTGGAAATAAATGAAAGACAGGTGACCTCCTTGAAAAATATTTCAAAACATCTTATTGATAGGTTTGGAGTTGAAGAAAATAGGAGAGGATGGAAGAAAACTAGTTGAAGAGAAGTTAGGCATCAATCCGGTTAGGACCAAAACTGAGCAGTCTTCACTAAAATAGGAATATCTTTTTGCACACTTAGAATTTTTATGTGAGGATGAAACCATTGGAAATTAGACTTTCGGGGCTTCAATTTAGACTCAAGATGACCTGCAAAGCAGTCCGGATGAAGGAGATATGCCCATTTGAAGTCGGGCCTAAAAAATAGATTTTTGTTGCGGACCATGGATGAAGTTTGCCGGCCCCATGCCGGCCATGGGTGAATTTTTCCAGCCATGGATGATGTTTGCCGGCCACTGGTGTCAAAATCAGTTTTTTGTGCAGATCTTTACCTCCAGCTGTTTTCACAAAGTTCCTGCTGTCCATTTGATGATATTTTCGACCAAAGCTCACATTTTTCTATATATAGATGACCTATCTCTCATATTTCAAGGTTAGAAATTTTTTTGAAGTCTCTCTCTTTACAATTCTCTCTCTTTACAACTCTCTCTCTACATTTCCCTCTCTCTCTTGCAAGTTTGTGCAAATTAGCCTACATACACTTCAAGTTTGCCTATCAACCCTTAACCAAAGTTGCTTATCATTGGGATGTGGTTACTTGGGACCCTCTTTGAGCTCTAGAAGGTGGTCTTGGCTTGATTTATTGCTTCGTTTGTGTCTTCTCTTCAAGAGGTATAACACTCCCCTTTTATACTTGTTTTCACACTTGCTTTGCCATCTTTTTCAACTGTTTTTGGCCTGATTTTCAACCATAAAAAACTCTATTTTCGTGGCCTATAGGTGGCGATTTGAGGCCATTTTCAGTTAGGGTGTGGTTCACCCTTCTTGCTTCTTTGCTTGTAAAGCTTTTTTGCCTTTGTTCACCACTTTCAAACCAACTTTTTTGGGCCCTTTAACCACTAAATTTCAGAGGTTTTTCAGTGGCAAAAAACTTATTTTGAAGTCCAAATTTGGAGGGGCTGGCCTCCCCTCCTTGTGTCTTGTTTGCATGCTTAGTTAACTCCATATGTTAGCATATTTTTCTAACTTAACTTAGCTCAAGTCCAGCATGTTTTAGCCTCTGAAATAGTTTGTTTTAGCTCTATTTTGGGCTGGTTGGGTCAATTGAGTCGTGTTTTGCATGGTTGTAGTCCAATAGTCCTCATAAGCTTGGTGTTTTAGGCTCTAGACACCTTCTTGTTTGAGTTGATAGCATTTGTTTATGCTTTTATCACTCATTTTCAGTACTTAATCAACTCTACATCCTTTCTCCTTTCTTGGTTTTATTTTTGTTTTGAAAGTGGATCAAACCATTTGCTTGTTTAAAACATGAAATTGAGGTTTTGTGCTTAATGGTTTAATCCCTTTGGGGTTCATTACCAATGGTATAAGGTCTCTTTCATGCCTAAAACAACCTTTGGTTTGATCTTTCTTTCCACTTAGATGAGGACTTAATTCACCAATGGACAAATTGATTAAAGGATGGTTGGTAACTAAAATGTGTAAATAAAATTGATAAGTAAAAGAGGCAAGATAAGCATTCCTTTGTGTTGCATTCCATGTGTTCAAATCGGATGTTAGTTTGAACATAAGGAAAATGGGACATTTCATACTCAAAAGTGATGAAATGTGCCACTTTCCTAGGTCTCCATTGTCCTTGATCATGCATGATAGGGTGATGGTTCTTGAATGTTTTGTTTTGCATTTATTAAGCTTGCACACCTTGAAGCACAAGCCATCATGCATTGAAATTGCTTTGATTGGTGGTTTGTGGTTTAAGTTCACAATTCGTAGGATTTGTCCATGAAAAGAAGAGATGAATTGTGCAGACAACCCTTGGAAAAAAAACCCTCTTTTTGCTCTGTTTGTACTCTATTGCAACACGGTGATCCAATGCATCAGTGGCCGGCAATGTACCATTTGTGGCCGACAGTGCACCATAAATGGTCGGCAAACCACCTTTTTGGCCAGCAGATGGCTGACAGCATCCATCCATGGCTAGCATGCCACTGATGTAAAGCTCAGTTGATTTTGGTAAGATGGAGCAGAAAGGTTCTAGAAATTCTCAACCCTGCAAACAAAGGCTTTCAAAAGCAAAACGAAGGTCTTTTCGGGCCAAAACCGAGCATGTGCATCTTTCACTCCTCGAGGCAGAGTAGTGGCAATGTAGTTAAAAGTATTAATTGCTTAGTTCATGTATATTTGTGTTGTAAATTAATTAATTAGTTTACTAGTTAGAGTAGACTCGACTTTCTTCGCGCGCCCCCCTTTCGGAGAGGTGCGAATTGGTTCTACAGTTCGAACTCCTGTCATGGTTCTGAATCTAATCTCACAAAGTGCAATGTGAGACTGACAAAACCAAAGAGTCCAATCTAGCAAATCATTTTGGAAAATCAGATTTTGAATCAAATAATGCCAAAATTAGACTACTTTGCCAGATTATAGAGTCGCCACCTAAATATTTTATTGTTGGGAAATTTAGGAAACCGTGACTTGTGCCAAAGGCCACGTGTCCATCATCACCAAAGTTGCCTCAACTCGGGAACTTGGGTACGAGAGGGGAAGGTCTTGGAATGAGCACCCCCACTCGCCCGATCAAAGGATCAGCCTCTACTAAACATGATATGTTGTTTTATAAACCTCATGTGTTCTTATCCGGTTATTAGCTAACTTTACTATGTGACGCACACATACAAGTATAGACTAAGATCGCGAGAATTGGAACGAATTCGACTCATGTTTGTTTTCGAAAATGGTTTGAAAGTGCCACTCGCATGTGGGCTTAAAACAAGATGATTTGCCACTTCGCAAAGTGGGCTTAAAACTCACATTTATCGAATTGTTCCAATTCAAGCAATAAAGCCTTCATCCACAGGCATTCATGCAGTTTAGCAATTAAGCAAATAGCCTCATGGCAAGCATGCTATCATGGCAACACTCACATTCATGCAAGTATGCTAAAGCGTAAAGCTTACAGTGTACTCCAAGCCAAAACAAAAGCTAGTTAGAAATATGCATGATCCTAACTATGCTAGATGCCTAATGCAACACATGCAATAATGCAACTAATAGGCTCGGCTATCTAAGATGGTATATGAATGCAACAATTTGATACACGTATTCAAATAATTATTGAAATACGATGCAGTTTGAATGATGCGCCAAGCCTGGTGCATGCAATACAAATGAAAAATACGAACATGCAAGCATAAGGTATGCTAATCAAAACGTGCCCTAAAATTAACCATCGAAAGCGGTTTAAGTAAAAGGAAGAAAGAAGTGGGGTTGGAAGACATGCACACATACACGCACGCTTATTACAACATTGTGCCCTTGCGAAGGAGGGTCTGAATAATTAAGCTAAGCTACACTAAGTTAAGCCAACTAATTAACTATGCTAAGCTAATTAATTACAACAAATGAAATTGAATAACTAGTTACACAAACTAACTAATTATAGCACTTGCATTAATTAATTACAACTAACTAATAAAGCAATAAAGTGGCATCGCAGGCAAGGGAGACATGCATGCTCGGTTTCGTCTTCCCAAAAATCCATCGCCATAATCTCTGTTGCCTCTGTTTGCACTCACCTTGATCTCTAAACACTGTACCAGCTTCCAGACTGCTTATATTCCAACACAGAAACACATTTGCACAAAAATGGACTGGTGGCCGGTCGGCCACAAAAAGTGGCTGCCGACCACCTTAACTAGCTGGTCGGCTACTGCAAGTGGCCGGTCAGCCATCCATTTTTCTAGGCTTCTGGTTTTGCTGCAACAGAGAACAACAGAGGCACAACAATGTGTTTTTCAAGAAATGTGTGTACTACCACCCTCCTTATCATGTCTCAAGCTCAAAGGAGTGTGGCACTTAGCTCTCAAGCCACCAATCAAGTATTTTCAATGCACGATGGCCAAAGAGTCAAGCTTGTAGAAGCTTAATGAATGCACAAATAAGACTCAAAGGACCACCACCCTATCATGCATGATCATGGGTGACAGCGACCGAGAAACATGGCACGTTTCATCACTTCGAGCATGAAACGTCCCACATTTCTTGTGTTTGGATTAACGTCCGATCCAAACACATGCAATGCCACACAAATGCTTATCTTTCACAAGTTTTACTTTGCTCATTTTATTTACACATTTTAGCATTACCAAGCCATTCTTTAACTAGTTAAGTCCAATGTGAAAGTCCTCTAATGAGAGAGGGGTCAACCAAAGGATGATTTAAGACATGAGAGACATCATGCCTTTGGCTAGGAGGAACCCTCATAAGAGGGTTAAAGCCATTGAGCACAAGCTCTATCTCAAGCTTAAACACAATCATAAGGTTAACCAAGCCTCAAAACAAATGGAAAAATGAAGAAATGAGAGAGGTTGCAGACTTTTTTGGTGCTGAAATGGCATGAAAAATAAAGCTAAAACATGCAAGAAACACATGCACAACATGTTAAAAGCCAAAAGCATTAAAGCTAGTAAAGAGCACTACACTAGAGGCATGCAATATCAAGCTGAAATGACCAAACCAGCTCTGGACAGAGCTAAAACACACCAAAACAGTGGCTAAATCATGCTGAAATTTAGGTACAAAAAGGCAAGAAAATCATGCGCACATGTTGGCTCACAGGCAAGACACAAAACACAACTCTTAAAAGTAATGGAAGAGTGAAATATGTGAGAGTGTGACAGAGTTATATGCACTAAAATCATGTATAAAATGATGCTATATCATGTAATTAACGCATGCACAACATGTTAAAGGCCTTAAAACACAAAGCTAGTGAAGCCAAATACACTATAGCTATACCGGACAAAGCTCATATGATCAAAGCAGCCCAAAAAAGAGCTAAATCATGCCAGAATAATAGCAAAAATATGCTGAGATCAAGTCACAAAATGGTAGAAAAACATGCTCACATGTTAGGCCATCTACACATACAAACAAGACACAAGGAGGGGAGGCCACCCCCTCCTATTTTGGACCTCAAAACATACTTTTTGCCACTAAAATTCCCCTAGAATTTAGTGGTTAAAAGGCCAAAAAAAGTTGTTTTAAAAGATTTGGAAAGAGCACAACACTTTAGCAAACAAGCTACAAAAGAGGGTGGACCACCCCTAACTCTAAAAAGGCCTTAAACTACTATTTTTAAACCTTAAAAATTGAGGTTTTTGTAGTTGAAAACTAGGCCAAAAACAGCATGCAAAGGTGGCCAAACAAGCAACTAAAATAAGCTTAAAAGAGGTAAGCCTTTACCTTTGAAGCACAACACTAAAACTGGTGCAATTTTGAGCTAAAACCAGCTTTGAAAGCTCAAATAAGACCTCCAAGAACCTCAGCTCCAAGGTGAAGGTGTTTAGCTAAGGGTCCTAGTGCAAATGTATAGAGAAAACTTACTTTCAAGAACAAAATAGGGAGAGAGAGAGAGAGAGAGAGTTCTAAAGAGAGGTAGAAATTTTGCTCACAAAATTTTGTAACCCTCAAAATGGGGGAGAGACCTCTCCTTATATAGAAATGCAAGCCAAAAGCTTGCTTCCATCCCTCCATACACGTGTATGAAGGAGGCTTTCAGTGATCAACAGCTGGCACAGCTGGCACATAAAATATCTGAAAAAGGAGAAAATTGGCCGTTGACCACTTTAGGTGGTTGGTCGGCCACCTCCCCTAGCCGACCGACCACTTCAAGTGGCCGACAATAGCCAAAAGTGGACAACCAGGCCTTTCCCCCCTCCAGGCAAGAGGTTAAAAGGTTTGGCCCAAAAACAAGGCAAAAACACAGAGGGTTTAGGGGCTCAAAGACAAGGCACTCAGCTGAGAACTTCGGGCACTCAAAACGAGCACAAACATGCACAACCATCGAGGGCGTAAACAATGACGTCTAAGTCTTAAGGTTGGTTAAAAATGGGGTGTCTATAGTGGCCCCTCTTTGACAGAACTTGGAAGTCATGAAATGACGGGAGTGAATGTCAAAGCCTAGAGACGACCCATTTTTGACAAGGCCAAAGACTTAGACAAACTAGCAAGATAGCAATATAGATGTGCCCGCAGGCAGGGGCAAAATGCAAATGACATGCACGATGCAGAACATAACTTATGATCATGCAATGAGGGCAGTAATGAAACATCTAGATGCAAATATTGTGTAAAGAAATGCTACAGCAAACTCATACATAAGCAAGTTAACACAAACCAAACCACTTCTTATGCAGAAAGGATGTAAGAAAATTATGCAATCTTAATTGCGGCTCACGCAGAAAAGGCAAAGAAGCACAACCGTCGGGTGCACCCGGGGCAGCAAACAAGATCTCAACGCGTGGAGAGAAGTGGTGCGAACCTAAGGACACACCCTAAGGTTCCGAGCCACAGAGAACAATAATAACAGGTGAAACACATCCAACTATTATGCAATCGAAACAATGAGCGGTATAAGCATCGGAATTCGTCTAGATGCATTTAACCAAAGCATCCTAACGCGCCATGTGCGAGAGGGAAAAGGGAGCGATGCAAACACCGGAGGGTGGCATAAACATTAGAGAATGTTCCAATGTTTCTAACCAAAACACAGTGGTATAAACGTCAAAACATGTTCCAAACGCTCCTAACCAGAAGGGTGGTATAAACATCAGGCACGCAACCCAATACTTCTAACCAAAGGGGTGGTATAAGCGTCAGGCACATAACCCAAATGCTTCTAACCAAAAGGGGGGGTGGTATAAACATCAGGCACACAGCCCAATGCTTCTAACCAACGAGGTGGTATAAGCATCGGACACACATCCCAAAGGCTTTTAACCGAAGGGGTGGTATAAACATTGGGCACACAAACCAATGTTTCTAACCAACGAGGTGGTATAAGCATCAAACACATGTCCCAAACGCTTCTAACCGAAGGGGTGGTATAAACATCAGCACACAACCCAATGCTTCTAACCAACGAGGTGTCGGTGTAAACATCGGGCGTACCCGAATGTTTCTAACCAACGAGGTTGTATAAGCGTCGGACACACGTCCCCAACGTGTCTAACCGAAGGGGTGGTATAAACATCGGGCACACAACCCAATGCTTCTAACCAACAGGGTGTCGGTGTAAACATCGGACGTACCCGAATGTTTCTAAGCAACGAGGTGGTATAAGCATCGGACACAAGTCCCAAACGCTTCTAACCGAAGGGGTGGTATAAACATCGGGCACACAACCCAATGCTTCTAACCAACGGGGTGTCGATGTAAACATCGGGCATACCTGAATGTTTCTAACCAATGAGGTGGTATAAGCATCGGACACATGTCCCAAACGCTTCTAACTGAAGGGGTGGTATAAACATCGGGCACACAACCCAATGCTTCTAACCAATGGGGTGTCGTTGTAAACACTAGGCGTACCCGAATGTTTCTAAGCAACGAGGTGGTATAAGCGTCGAACTCACGTCCCAAACGCTTCTAACCGAAGGGGTGGTATAAACATCAAGCGCACAACCTAATGCTTCTAACCAAAGCAAGGTGGTATAAACACCGGGCATACCCAAATGTTTCTAACCAGAGCAAGGTGGTATAAACACCGGGCGTACCTGAATGTTTCTAACCGAGGGGAAGCTATAAAGGGAGAGGAATGGTTTTACCCGGAATTCCTCTAAATGAACCATACATACAATATCGTCTGATTGCACCAGCTTTGAATGAACCATACATATATATCGTGCCCGCACAAGACATAAACTTTGACACAATGGTCAATCAGACCTTGTTTCATAGCATCTTTTACTTGTACCCCTATCTCATGAAGATCAGCAAAGGTAGGGAGGGGTAAGACAATCATCTTCTGCAGCAGCTTCGGTTACAGATTCTGAATGACCATCCTTATCTGGTCTTTCTGAGCTGGCCTGGTGGTCATCATGGAGGCCTTGGCCCTCCACCAAGTGACGAAGTCAGAGAAGCCCTCATTCGGCTCTTGCCTAGTGGCCTCGAGATCATGAGTTGTGACCTCGATTTGAGTATTGTAAGATTATTAGGCGACAAAGGCCTCGGCCATCTCTTCCCAACTCCTCTTCACTGAATCCTCCAGTTTAGCATACCAGATGGCCGCAATACCCGATAGAGTCTGACCAAAAAGGGATAGCTTTTGCAGTCTAGTCAGGCCCATCGGTCGCAGAATATCTGAAAATAGCCTCAAGTGGACCATAGGATCGCCCAAGTCGTCGAAGCGATCTTTGTGAGGCATTTTAAATTTATCCGGCAATGTCACTGCCGAATCTGTGTAGCCGTCCTCTATATCTGGGATCGAGTTGACTCCCTGAGCTTGCTTGAACAGCTTCTCGAGCTTGCTCACTTTTAGAGTGATTGGATCGACTTCAAACTCAAACGGTGTGTCCATTGGGTAGGCTGGTGCTTTGGAAGTCTGAGGTGGGACTGGCCCTGCTCGAATGTCCGTATTCTCCTGGACATTAGCTGTATCCTCAGGTATCATAACCCTAGGTGGGGGTGGGTGCGAAGCAGATGCTGCTACTTGTTGTGGTTGTTGTTGTTGTTAAAGCCTGGAAATCAGCTCAGCCTGCTGGGCTACAACCTCTGTTTGGCGAGCGGTAACCTCCGCTTGGCGAACAGCGTCCCACTGCATGGCCTCGATGGTCTGTTGGAGTTGACGCATCATGTCCTCTATATTGTCTGAGGGGTGTTGATATGTTAGAACCGGTGTATATTCCCTTTTTGAGGTGGAAGTAGAAAACTGCACACAACTGCGCACAGGGGACGTAGATAGTGACTGTTGAATTGGCGACTATTGAACCGGTGATCTATGCCTGACTGTCCTCCGTCTCGTAACCGGGGGGAGTGAAGCGAACACTGGTTGTCCTCCAATAAGATTCTCAGATCTGTAAATCCTCTTGACTCTAGTCCAAAGTGCTCGGGGGGAAACTGCCTTGTTAGAAGCAATGGTGAAACACTACCTTGCAAAAAGAAAAACAAAGCAAAAAAAGGAAACAACAATCAGCAAACACACAACATCTCGGCTTAGATAGAGACAACACATAGTTGAAATCATAAGCTAGACAATCTGCACTCAACACTGATTTCTGCCCTCAAATTTTTTGCCTCAAAATTGATATTCTCAAACTAATACCCAGTCTTGCAACTGATACACACATTCCTGTAGAGACACGCCCTAACAGCACATATCAAGCAAGTGAGAGCCAAAACACCCCTATGGTGGGGCAGGGTTTCCCTGTCCTAGTTTCGTCAGGAACTAGGGATTCACTACGCACGCATGCGGTTTCATACAATCCTACATGCGGGTGAGCAACCTGTCCTAGCTTGGAACAGTCTCTATGGCCTCCGATATGCAACTAGGTCAATTGGTCAAAAAGGGTGCCTCGGCAAGAATACCTAATATACCTCTTGCTCCTAACACTGAGAAGTGAAAGGAGGATCAAATGGTACAGCGGTGATCCAAATCCAAGGTTTGCGTTCCCATCGTGGCAGAGCCCGTAACCGATTAGCCTTATGGCATGCTTTTCCAAGCAAGCAGATGGAAAACACTGTGACTTAGGCGCACCTATGCAAATGCAATGCAAAGAAATACATAAATGTAGATAAAACAACATATCACGCGTTCGAGTCAAGTTCTCTAAATCCCTAGCAGAGTCACCAGAAACTATAGAATTGACTTTCTTCGTGCACCCCCCTTTTGGAGAGGCGCGAATTGGTCCTACAGTTCGGACTCCTGTCATGGTTCTGAATCTAATCTCACAAAGTGCAATGTGAGACTGACAAACACCAAAGTGTCCAATCCGGCAAATCATTTTGGAAAATCAGATTTTGAATCAAATAATGCCAAAACTGGACTACTTTGCCAGATTACAGAGTCGCCACCTAAATATTTTATTGTTGGGAAATTTAGGAAACCGTGACTTGTGCCAAAGGCCACGTGTCCGTCATCACCAAAGTTGCCTCGGCTCAGGAACTTGGGTACGAGAGGGGAAGGTCTTGGAATGAGCACCCCCACTCGCCCGATTAAAGGATCAGCCTCTACTAAACATGATATGTTGTTTATAAACCTCATGTGTTCTTATCCGGTTATTAGCTAACTTTACTATGTGACGCACACATACAAGTATAGACTAAGATCACGAGAATTGGAACGAAATTGACTCATGTTTGTTTTTGAAAATGGTTTAAAAGTGCCACTCGTAAGTGGGTTAAAGCGTGGATTTGCCACCCTCAAGTGGGCTTAAAACATGATGATTTGCCACTTCGCAAAATGGGCTTAAAACTCACATTTATCGAATTGTTCCAATTCAAGCAATAAAGCCTTTATCCACAGGCATTCATGTAGTTTAGCAATTAAGCAAATAGCCTCATGGCAAGCATGCTATCATGGCAACACTCACATTCATGCAAGTATGCTAAAGCGTAAAGCTTACAGTGTACTCCAAGCCAAAACAAAAGCTAGTTAGAATATGCATGATCCTAACTATGCTAGATGCCTAATGCAACACATGCAATAATGCAACTAATAGGCTTGGCTATCTAAGATGGCATATGAACGCAATAATTTGATACATGTATTCAAAAAAGTATTGAAATACGATGCAGTTTGAATGATGCGCCAAGTCCAGTGCATACAATACAAATGAATGATGCGAACATGCAAGCATAAGGTATGCTAATTAAAACGCACCCTGAAACTAACCATCGAAAGCGGTTTAAGTAAAAGGGAGAAATAAGTGGGGTTGGAAGACATGCACACACATACGCACGCTTATTACAACATTGTGCCCTCGCGAAGGAGGGTCCGCATAATTAAGCTAAGCTACACTAAGCTAAGCTAATTATTACAAACCAACTAATTAACTATGCTAAGCTAATTAATTACAACAAATGAAATTGAATAACTAGTTACACAAACTAACTAATTATAGCACTTGTATTAATTAGTTACAACTAACGAATAAAGCAATAAAGTAGCCTTGCAGGCAAGGGAGACATGCATGCTCGGTTGCATCTTCCCGAAAATCCATCTCCATGATCTCTATTGCCTCTGTTTGCACTCGCCTTAATCTCTGAACGTTGTACCAGCTTCCAAACTACTTCTGCTCCAACATAGGAACACATTTGCACAAAAATGGACTGGTGGCCGATCGGCCACACAGGAACACGTTTGCACAAAAATGGACTGGTGGCCGATCGGCCACAAAAAGTGGCTGCCGGCCACCTTAACTGGCCGATCGGCTAGTATAAGTGGCCGGTCGGCCACCCCTTTTTCCAGGCTTCTAGTTTTGCTGCAGTAGAGAACAACAGAGCCACATCAATGTATTTTTCAAGAAATGTGTCTCCTGCCACCCTCCTTATCATGTCTCAAGCACAAAGGAGTGTGGCACTTGGCTCTCAAGCCACCAATCAAGCATTTTCAATGCACGATGGCCAAAGAGTCAAGCTTATACAAGCTTAGTGAATGCACAAATAAGACTCAAAGGACCACCAACCTATCATGCATGATCAAGGGTGACGGCGACCAGGAAACATGGCACGTTTCATCACTTCGAGTATGAAACGTCCCACATTTCTTGTGTTTGTATTAACGTCTGATCCAAACACGTGCAATGACACATAAATCTTATCTTGCACAAGTTTTACTTTGCTCATTTTATTTACACATTTTAGCATTACCAAGCCATTCTTTAACCGGTTAAATCCAATGTGAAAGTCCTCTAATGAGAGAGGGGTCAACCAAAGGATGATTTATGACATGAGAGAGATCATGCCTTTGGCTAGGAGGAACTCTCATAAGAGGGTTGAAGCCATTGAGCACAAGCTCTATCTCAAGCTTAAACAAAATCATAAGGTTAACCAACCCTCAAAACAAATGGAAAAATGAAGAAATGAGGGAGGTTGCAGACTTTTTTAGTGCTAAAATGGCATGAAAAATAAGGCTAAAACATTCGAGCAACACATGCACAGCATGTTAAGAGCCAAAAGCATTAAAGCTAGTAAAGAGCATTACACTAGAGGCATGCAATATCAAATTCCCCTGGAATTTAGTGGTTAAAAGGCCAAAAAAATTTGTTTTAAAAGTTTTGAAAAAGAGCACAACACTTTAGCAAACAAGCTACAAAAGAGGGTGGACCACCCCTAACTCCAAAAAGGCCTTAAATTACCATTTTTAAACCTTAAAAACAGAGGTTTTTGTAGTTGAAAAGTAGGCCAAAAACAACATGCAAAGGTGGCCGAACAAGCAACTAAAATAAGCTTAAAAGAGGTAAGCCTTTACCTTTGAAGCACATCACTAAAACAGGTGCAATTCTGAGCAAAAACCAGCTTTGAAAGCTCAAATAAGACCTCCAAGAACCTCAGCTCCAAGGTGAAGGTGTTTGGCTAAGGGTCCTAGTGCAAATGTATAGAGAAAACCCACTTTCAAGCACAAAATAGGGAGAGAGAGAGAGAGAGAGAGGTAGAAATTTTACTCACAAAATTTTGTAACCCTCAAAATGGGGGAGAGACCTCTCCTTATATAGAAATGCAAGCCAAAAGCTTGCTTCCATCCCTCCATACACGTATATGGAGGCTGCTTTTAGTGATCAACAGCTGGCACATAAAATATCTGAAAAAGAAGAAAATTGGCTGTCGGCCACTTTAGGTGGTCGGCCGGCCACCTCCCCTAGCCGACCGACCACTTCAAGTGGCCGACAAGGAGGAAAAGTGGCCGACAATAGCCAAAAGTGGCTGACAAGGCCTTTCCCTCCTCCAGGCAAGAGGCACCAAGGTTTGGCCCAAAAACAAGTCCAAAACACAGAGGGTTTAGAGGCCCAAAGACAAGGCACTCAACCGAGAACTCCGGGCACTCAAAACAAGCACAAACATGCACAACCATCGAGTGCACAAACAATGACGTCTGAGTCTTAAGGTCGGTCAAAAATGGGGTGTCTACAGTTAGTTAAAATTGTTGTAATAATTAGTAATTAGCTAGTTATTCATTTGGTTTGTAATAATTAGTCTAATTAGTTTAATTAGATTAGCTTAATTAGCTTAGCTTAGTTGCTAGTTAGTTAGCTCTTATTCATTCAGACCCTCCTTCGCAAGGGCGTAATGTTGTAATAGGTGTGCGTGCATGTGTCTATGTTTTTCCAACTCCACGTCTTTCTCGCTTTTACTTAACCGCTTTGATGGTTAGTTTAGGGGCATCATGTTTCAATTAGCATACCTTATGCTTGCATCCATTCATCTTGTTTTGCATGCGTCGAGGATCGGCGCATCATTGGAACTGCATTGCTATTTCGATACTTATTTGAATATGTGTTTAACCACATGTAATCAAATCGATCCATATGTCATATTAGTAACCGAGCCTATTAATTGCATATCGCATGTGTTGCATTAGGCATCTTGTATAGTTAGGAATCATGCATATTTTTCTAACTCATATTTTCTTAGCTTGGAGTACTCGGTGAGTTTTTATGCTTTAGCATACTTGCATGAATGTGAATGTTGCCATGATTAGCATGCTTGCCATGAGGCTATGTGCTTAAATGATAAACTGTATGAATGCCTGTGGATGAAGGCTCATTGTTTGAATTGGAACGATTCAACGAATGCGTGTTTTAAGCCCACTTTGTTGAGTGGCAAACCTGTTGTTAAGCCTACTATGTTTGGTGGCAAATCCGTAATCTTTAAGCCCACTTGAGGTGACAAATTCAAACCATTTTCGCAAACAAACATGAGTTGAATTGTTCTAAATTGAACAAACTAGTCAATACTCACTTGTGCGCATCACATAGTAAGCTAGTCTAATAATTAGAACAAGAGCACATAATGTTTATAAAATATCATATCATGATTAGTAGAGGCAGATCTTTGATCGGGTGAGCGGAGGTGCTCAATTCATGACCTTCCCCTCTCGTACCTAAGTTTCCGAGCCAAGACAACTTTGTTGATGATGGATACGTGGCCTTTAGCACAAGTCATGGGTTTCCTAAATTTCTACAAAAATAAAATATTTAGATGGCGACTCTATATCTGGCAAAGCAGTCCACTTTTGGCACTTTTTTATTCAAAATCAAATTTCCAAAACGATTTTCCGTATTTAGACTCTTTGGTGTTTATTAGTTTCACATTGCACTTGCGAGATAACTAGGACAGGATGCTTACCCGAATGCAGGATTGTGTGAAACCACTTGTTATGCATAGTGAAAACCCTAGCTCCTGACGAAATTAGGACAAGGTAACCTTTCCCCATCATAGGGGCATTTTGGCTCTCACTTAACTGGTATGTGCTTTACAGTGAAACTGTACAGGGATGTGAATATCAGTTGCCAAGTTGGTATCTGTTTTAGGGCAGAACTTAATAGAGAGCATAGTCAATCAGCTGTGATCATATCTGTTCTCGTGAAATTAGGGCTGAGGTGTTGTCTGTTTTCTCTTTTGCTAGGTAGTCCTAGAACCATAACTTTAGAAGGCTCCGATATCCCCCGGGTACTCTAGACTCGTGCTGATAGACTTTGTCAGGTCAGAGATCTAGTTCAGGGGCAACCTGTGTTTGTTCAGTTCAGGAATAGTTATCTACTTCCAGCTTAGCACCAGTGTACTCACATAATCTAATGGCACAGTATCCCTAGGTGAATATGGAGGGATTATTACTCCATCTGCAGTAAAAAGTTGACTCCCTCCAGCATGATGTAGTCCGTCAAGCCAAGGTTATGGCCCATTAGGCCGAGGTTATAAGTAGCCTACAGCAACAGCAACCATTGCTAGCAACGGCCTCTGCATCACATATACCCACCGCGGCTATCCCTATGCCTGGTACCACAACTAATGCTACCATTGCTTGAGATCTACAAACCGAGGATGTTCTGATTTTCCTAGTGGGTGTAAATAGAATCTCCCAAATTAGAAAATCAACAAAGCATACCTAAAAAGCCACTAAGCTCAAGTCCAAGCCCAAACCCAACAATCTTCATAATGGGGAAGAAATAAACACCACTATGAAGGGTATTAAACTTCTCTTTATAGGAGTTGAACCCAAGATTTCATATCTTTGGTTATGTTTGATTCACAAGACTAATAGTGAAGTATTAATAATCCTATTAAATTAGTGTGGTATTCATTATCTAATTGGATTAATATCCATTGGATTAATAATCCCACCCCTACCCCATTATTAATAATCCTACAAATTTGTTGGATTAATTATCCATTGGATTGATAATCCTAAACCAAAATGTTAAAACAAACCTAGGATAATTGGGCCCACGAATTAATAATCCCAATCCCATGCTCTAATCCACCCAATCAAACATGCACAATCATTAGGCCAAATATGGTGGTCTTGCAATTGGATTCAATGTCTTACGTTATTTTGCTTATTTGACCATTTACTGCATTGAAATTTCATAAATACACACATGAATATTCATATATAAAAATTAGGAAGACTATCCGGTGTTGATTAACTTACCATATGTTTATAATATATAAGAAATATATTATATTTTTCCTTTTCTGTTTTATGGTGAATACAAGAAGACAAATGAGTGCTCTGTGTTGTGTTATTAGTGCTTACCTTATTTGACCATTGATTGCATTGAAGTTTCATTTAACTTTACTATTATACCATGTATATGCATTTATTTGTGATTGTGCTTTGTTACTATCTATTGTTACAATTGAGTGCTTAAATACTTATGAGCTTGTCCAATGTAAAACACTCATTCTCCATCAAAAAGTAAAAAATAAAAATTACAAAACTCTCTCTTGGAAAGGAGTGAAGATAGTACTCACCATGACAAGAATTGTTCTTCTTTTTGTCCTCTTTAGTCTAAATTACCATTCTCATGCTGATTTAATAGCTGATACCTGCAAGAAATCTGAATATCCTGATCTTTGCAATTCGACTCTAAGGTCAGACCCTCGCAGTGCAAAGGCAGATGCCACAGGGCTTGCTCGTATCATGCTTGAAGCTGCACTTATTAAAGCTTCTACTACTTTCAATCAAGTGAAAAAATTACTTAGCAAGACAACAGAACCTGTTCTCAAAGAATATCTCACCACTTGCACTGATTTGTATGAATCAATCGTCGAAGAAATTCCTAAAGCCATTCAGAATGTGGGGTCAGACAACAATGAAGCTATCCATCAAGGAGATTTGGCCATTACTGATGCTGACACTTGTGATTTTATATTCAATGATGGACCTAATAAGCGTGAATTACCTTTCATGGCTGACAATAATGCCGTGCAAGACCTAGTAGCAATTGCTGAGCATATTTTAGCTTCGCTTGGTTAAATTTCATCTTTGTAAACCAAATTCTATCTTTGTTTTCAATATGGAATGAATAAATGAACTTTTTAGTTTTTTTTTTTCTTCATACGCCTGCGTTCTTACTTTCTTACGATTTAATACTTGTAGGGCTAAGGATTAGTGTTGTTTTTAAATGAGGTAAGAAGAGAATGTGTGACGATCCTGCCATATATAATATTTTATATCTAAGTAATGAAGGTGATTTGGATTTTAATTAATTATTATTTTAATTTAATTGTGGAATTGATGAACAATGTTGGTATTGATTCGTATGTAATTTTATAAAAGTGCTATTTCGGAATTAGAAATTAAAAGCTTAAGTGGCTCAAGAAGGTGAAATTGACGAATTGAATTATTTTAATTTTAAGTATCGGACCATATGGGGGTTTAATTAGATATTCGATTCTGTTTAGTAAAATTGAGATTTTATTAATTGGGTCCGAATTGGATTTGATCAAGTTATGAAGATTGGGAATTGTGATTATTGTGAATTAAATTAAATTATGAGGGGTCCAATTTAAATATGTAATTTATTGACGGAAATTTTGAGTCTGATTAGAAATTGAAGGCCTAAATGGTTTGGGAAATCAAAATTGATGATGACAATAAGTTTAATTTAATATTTGGAGCCTTTTGAGAGTTTGATTAAAAATCTGATTTAGAATGGTAAAAATTAAATATAATTAATTGGGCCTAAATTGAAATTAATTAGACTAATTAAATTATGTAGGATTGGTGATTGGTTATGATTAATTTAATTATGTGTTAATTAAGATTTATAAAGGCTACGTGTTATTTAATTAAGCTAATCTTTGTCACAAATCAAATTAAGGAAGAATCTAGAATTGTAAGTGTGTGTGGGTGTGCAGAGAAACTTATGTGGGTGTGTAGAGAAATCAGATAGGTGTATATTGTTGTTGTGCTGGCAGCTTGGATCTGTGCACGTGTGTAGTGTGGATGCCTCAAGAGAAGTTGTGTGTGTGTGTGCGTAATACATGCGCTGGAAATTAGATTCAAACACATAGGAGAGGGAGAGAGAGAGAGAGTAAAAGAGAAGGAGCTTAAGAATTCATCAATTGTACACCAAATTGAAGATTAAAGGTAAGGATTTCAAGCTTGAATTTTGTAGAATCCTTGTATTGCACTTGAATTAAAGATGAGTTTGGATTCAATTTCGTATAACTTGGAAGAAATTAGAAAACAAAGATGAAGAGATTAAGTTAGGTTCATGGTTAGGGAAATTAATTATTTTGGGTTTGATGTTGTGATCTTGCATGAAATTAAGTCTCATTGTTACATGCATAAGTAAATTCTACAAGTTTTAATACTCTAAAATACATGCATCTTGGATTTTGAAGAATTTTGACTAATTTAATCTCGTATTTTGAAGAGAAAAAAGAAAAGCTTTGAAATTAGGAATTTGTTTGATTTTGATCTTTAATCCATGCATGTAATTTAATTTAAAAGTTTTATTCAATTTAGACACATTTTGGAATATCTATGATCATAAATTAAGTTTTTGATTGCAAATTAAGTTAATTTGAAACTCTAAGAAATTGATTTTTGTAATTCATTAGTTAAGTTTGATTTTTATTATTAATAATGAAATTGGGTTCTATTTTTACGTACATCATGAAATTTTCAAGAGTTTGGAAAGTTTAATTCATATTTTAAAATTTGTGGGTTTGATACAAAGAAAATGAATTAAATCTAAATTTGAAAATAAATTATAATTTATATCTAAGAATAAAAAATTAGTTTGATTTTGATTTAAATTTCTTACATGTAAAGATTTTTGAAAGGGCTTTATAACTTTAATTTATGTTTTATAAAACAAAGAAAGAAGAATATTGAAATTATTATATTCATGAAATTATTGGTTTTAATCTTAATGATCAAAGAGATTTTTATATTAGAAATTGGAAAATTGGTCATGGGTTCATCTTTATTAATAAAATTACATGTTTAAATTGGTTCATGCAATAGTTTGAGTTTTGAAAATGTGTTTGGAAATTATTTTGTTAGTTTTGAAAGCACACAAAATTTGCTGGCCACTCGAGCGGTGAAGTCACCGCTTGAGCGAACATTAAGGCCAACCAGTATTTTTACAGAGTTTTGCAGACCGCTTGAGCAACCAAAGGTGCGCTCGAGCTAAGACCCTATTTTCAGCAATTTTTGACTAACTCTTTTAAATGCATAATTGCATCCTCATGACATTCTAAGTATTCTTACGAACCAATTGGACTCACATAGTCATGGAATGAGCTAGGAGCACATAAAGAGAGTTGAATTAAAATGAAATGAATATTGAATGGTGCTTTTATTGTGTTTTCGTTATGTGATTTGTTTAGGTGGACTTCAGAGGCCTTATATCGACTTAACCCATTGTGAGTAATAACTTTATAAAGATATGTTCAAGTTATATTTATTTTCGAAAATGTTACTATTATCGAATTTGATATATGAATGATTGAATGGCTTATTGAAACGAATGGTTTATTGAAACGTTATGATGATTTATCAAAACTGTTATTGTTCATTGAATTGTTTATTGAAACTCTAGTATCTTATGAATGAATGAAGTTCCCTTTTGAAAATATATTCATGGCCCATTGATTATAGGCTCTTGCCTGGGGGAAATAATACCATGGCCCATTGACCCTTGCTTGGGGGAGATTAATACCATGGCCTATTGACCCTTGCCTAGCAGAGATTAATACCATGGCCCATTGGCCCTTACCCGGGGGAAACAATACCGTGGCCCATTAGACAATTGAAACACAGAGATCTCTGCTGTTAGATTTTAATGGTCACATTGGATATGATATATTGATTGACCCTTGAGGTCCCATTGATATTGATACATTGTTACTCTATTGGATGCACCACATAAATTGTCATTGAATGAGTATTGCTATTGAGTTAACATGGATTATTGAGAATTGGATTGAAATTGGAATTGTATTGAAAATGCTATCGAACAGTTGGTTTTGTCATTGCAAAGGATTGACATGGTGGCTAATCGAATTGTTTTGCCTATTGAAATGGATTGTTTCGGAAATTGAAATATATGATTTGATATGGAAAATGTTTTGTTACAAATTTGATATAATATGGCAAATGCCTTACTTTGAAGATGATTTAAGATTTGTTTCGAAATCGTAAGGCAGGTTTTTGTATTATCGTTGAACTTCATTCATTTAACATCTTTATTCTGTTATTACTCGCTGGGCTTTAGCTCACTATTTATATGTATATGTAGGTGAGCAAACTGAGGAATAAGGATAGAGAAAGCCTCGGAGTCTACCCGTGTCAGCCTTGAAGAGCTTCTGGAATGGAGCAAGTTAGGCTTGTTTAGAGCTAAGAAAATCAGCCCTTAGCTTTGTTAGAGTCTTACATTTTGCTGTGTCTTAATTGTATATGTGTGTGAGATATATAAGATTTGTATATGTATATAAATTATTATTGTATCATGTAGGTACAAGCTCAATGGACATTATTATTTTTTTGTTTACTTCCGCTTTAGGCCTCGATATGATTTTAAATATTTTGAAATTTTGTCTTTGAGGCCGAAGGTAATCTTGGATTACTAGCCGGTTACGATGCTAAATCCATAGGGGCGGGTTTGGGTCGTGACAGAGTAGTATCAGAGCACGAGTTAATATCTCACACACGAGTCCATTGAGCATTAGAATGTCTAGAACGGAATTAAGTTGCATGCATCTAATAAGTGATAAGTTGTGCATTTGGGAATATATACGTGTCTGTGTAATAGACTTAAGTATTAAAACCAAGAATTAAGAGCTGTAGGGTATTTTGATGCTTATAAGAGGACCAAAATGTGTTTGTTTAATAAGTGTGGTATTGAGGCTAAGAGCCAAGAACTATTGAGGAACTTTTTTTCACATTATAAGGAAATATTAGTGAGTACAAGAATAATGATTTGTGAGAATGTAGTATTATAAGAACTAAAGGTTATTTTGGAATTTCAATGATTAAAAAGGACTGGGGATATGTGTGTTTAACATGTTTAGTATTAAAGTTAAGAGTTATTGTGAAATTTTCTTTTTATGCTATAAGGGAAATGTAATTTTTGATCATAGCACATTGGTGAGTACAGGAATATTGATTCATGTGAGCCCGGTATTATAAGGAGTTAAAAATCTTTGATGGAAGTTATGAAGGCTATGTGGTTAAATGTAAAATTAGACTATGAGAACACTTTAGGAAGTTAGGGCATGTTTGATTGGGTGGATTGGAGCATGGGATTGGGATTATTAATCCGTGGGCCCAATTATCCTATGTTTGTTTTAACATTTTGGTTTAGGATTATTAATCCAATGGATAATTAATCCAACAAATTTGTAGGATTATTAGTAATGGGGTAGGGGTGGGATTATTAATCCAATGGATATTAATCCAATTGGATAGTGAATACTACACTAATTTAATAAGATTATTAATACTTTACTATTAGTCTTGTGAATCAAACATGACCTTAAAGTATTTGATGATTAATGAAGTGTGTCGAACTATGGTGATTGAAAGTTAGAAAACTATTTGATATGAAGATGATATGCTATTTTGGTGAAGGACCAACTATATGAACCATAGAGGTTCATACTTATGTTGATGACCTTGAAAGTCTGATTGGAATCACATTTGGCCGACGTAGCTTCGAATCGGAAATTCTCAGTCAACTTCATGGGAATGAATAGGTTGCTCTATCAATGTCTTTGTAAAAAAATAAAAATAAATAAATAAATAAAAATAAAAATAAAAATAGGGGGGGGGATTGTTTAATTATGCTTGAAGATGTGATGTTATGTTTCAAGCTATCTAATGTTACCCCAAGTGTTTTCCACCTTTGACTTGTAACTTTAGGAAAAGATGATGAGAAGTACAAAATGGAAATTGAATCCTTATTGGAGTAATTGGGCAAATAAAAGAAGTGCTAGAAAATATGATGAAAATTATGCAACAGTGCTATGGGAAACCACAAGATTAGAAGAAAAAGTAAAGTATTAAGTCAAAGAAGGAATTGCAAAATGTAACTAAGAGGTAGAGTGTTAATTGTTAAGCAAAATTAGGAGAGACATGTAATTTTAAGCAAGATATAAGTTCACCCCCAAATTATTCAATTTGTTACAAGTGTTATACAAAGTGTGTTATCGAATTTTGGGAGCATGTTTCAAATGTGGCAAGATAAAGCAACTAATGAAGGATTATTCAAAAATAATAAATTTTTAAGGAGGTTTCAAGTCAACTAGTTAGTTTAAAGAATGGTTTCTAACCCAATTGTTCAGTGAAGGAGTACTTTAAGCATGTGTATAGAATTTTGAGTTGTTATGTCATATATGTTTTGGTTATGTGAATCTTTCCTACCTAATGTTTGGCAAACTTAAGATACATTTACTTGGATTTTGGAACTCCGTCGAAAAATGCTAAGATTATTAGAGTATGACCATGACTTGAATTTATTGTGAAGGAGCGTGTATCTAGTACTACGTAGAAGAATTAATGCGAAATGTAAAGCAATAAAATATTTTTGCCGAAGTTATAAATGCATATTTCTTAAGAACCTCTTAGGACAAAGAATTTGAATTGACTAACTTGCGAAGGATTGAGAAAGACAAAAGTTTGGCTTCAAAATAATTTGATGATAACTTTGATGCTACTTGATGGTTGAAGTAAGTTATATATGCGCACAAGAGAATTGGAAAATTTAGAATTTATTTGCTTTGGCATTTGGAACATATTTTGTAACGCCCCAAAAATACATACCATTGAAGAAATAATAATAACCATGGCTTATAAGAGATATCGGCAGTATCCCCAACATGCTCCATTACATAATCTCAATGTTTACACAAGAATAATCTCACATGCGGTTATACATTCAATAAATCCTAGTACATGAATCTATAGCACGCAGAATCATTCAACCAAAATAAGTAAATGTCCTCAAGGGCTTACAAGTTCCACGGCTTAAGCCCGGTTACACAAAGATGGTCTCTCGGACCCATACATGAATAGCCCTTGGCTTACAAAAGATTTCATTTACAAACAAAATAGAGCCTTGTACTCTTAATACATACTTCCACGTCCTAATTTAGCGGGTTCACCACGTCTTTTCCTGCACCAAAATCCCATAGGGGTGAGCATAAAGCCCAGTAGAGAATTCTTAACAAAATATATACATTGATGCAAGATTCTCAATATGATATGCACATGCCATGCTATGCCCTTTAAAAGAAGATTTCATCTTTTATCTTTTGAAAACTACCATGCTCAGAGAAAATTTTGAAATCTCAACAATCAGAAATTTACAATTTCATTCAACGGGGTGGTAAATACGACTCAGGTAATCCCTAGGTTGGTGTCTGCAAGTAGGCATAACTAGCACTACCAAAACCCCACTTTATCGGTTGCTAACCAGAAGGGAAGTGATACCTCCTCCTCGTGTGTTTTCGGTCTTTCATCCCGGACACTCAGGCCAACTTAATCAATTTCATCTACACCTCCTATCCGGATTTACCAACGTATTTACCCCAAAACATTTCATTGAATTCATTTCACAACAATTCTTTCTCAATGTAAATGTTTTCAAATCTCAACTCAAAACTTGCAACAATGCCATGTTAGAAATGCCAATACAATATATGCCAAAACTAAATAATAATCTTGTAAGAAACAATTAAATGAATATGCAATGCATAATCACCATCGCTATATTACATTTCTCCATCATCAAATTTCTCAATGATGATTAATCATAATCAAACTTTCCATTCCTCTTTCAACATTATCTAGCATGATACCCATAATTCATTAAAACCATCAATTCGTTGCTTCATAACTTATCTACAATTCCAACAACAAATTTCCATCTCCATATTTCATACATTCCATGAAATTTATCATTTCTAAAATGGCAAAAGATATTTTCTATTTCATTCTTCCATTGTGACACATCAACAATTGACTAATTTTATAGACCCTCATCTCATTTCAAAAATCCATAAATTTGGGTCTTTAGCTAAGATTAGGCATCTCTTTATCTTTTTAAAAGAACTCACACACACAAAACATTTTTACTCACAATCAGGGTGAAACACTCAAGGATTAACTTAGAAAAATTTAAGATTTTAAACCCTCTTTTGAAAACTCCTACATTCTTGAACCAAAAATCAAAACTTTCATAATAACTTCAAGAAAAACTCTAAAATCAACATCAACTGTGCAAAACATGTATATATAACTCAAAGAAGTCCCTACCTCAATCTTGATGAAGAGATTTGATGAAACCCTAGAATCAAAAGTTGTAGAAATTCGATCTCCACCGTACAAAGTGAAGTTCTTGCTTTTTTATTTTCCCAAAACTTTTACCCTCTTTCAGGCCTTGTGCCACCTTGATCAACCAGATATGAGCTCCGTCGAAACTAGGGCCAGAGAGGAAATGCACTAGCATTTATAAACAGAGGGCGTGTTAGCGAAAGCTTCACCAGAGGAGGTCACCTTTGTCCTTGATGTTAGAAAATTGGTGAACCAAGCTGAGTATATCTAGCTCTCCGTCATGGGCCAAAGTGAGCCCACACATTCATTCCAAAGTTTGGGCGTGGCCACAACGAGGCTGAGGTATTGTTTCCTTATCACGCCGGGTTTCCATTAATGCTCGAAATTCTTCAAGAGTCGGGCACATTTCCTGTGTTCCGAAGCGAAATACATGCGTAATGGGGTCCCAGCATCGAGCTGCGGCATGAAGGAACATAAAGTAAAGTGGAGTATGGCTTAACGAAAAAAGTATGTTTATGTCGAAACCTCAAAAATTTACCTTTTCGGTGCCGTCTAAAGTGGCTATCCAATCCTTAAGCTTTTTAGCAAGAAAAATCTCCATTTGTGGAAGAAACAGCAGCAAAAATGAGGTTCTGGAGAAGAAATCACGAAAGAGGTCCTTTTGTGGAAGATAGGGCTATGAGTGGAATCTAGCTGTCAACATTCTGGTGGTCCTGCTCATTAATGGCCGGTAGGCTACTAATGGTGGCCGGCAACATCCTTTTGTGGCCAGCAGCCCCCTTGTCTGGCCTACCGTCCACTTCTGGGTCTGGTAGTGCTGGCACTCTAGTTTTTGTCTTGGTCTTTGTGTTTTGGGTCTTTCGTTTTAGCAAGTGTGTATATCTGTATTTGAGTTGTTTTTGGCTTTGCTTATCGAGTTGTATTTTGTATTTTAGTTGTTGGTCGGCTCATTACCCGGTTAAGAACATTGCTTTCATTTTAATCAAGCGTCCTCATTTTCAACTCCATTTTCATTTTATGCAAATATGGTGCTCATGATGCAAAAATGATAACATTTTTCATAAAAACTGCGAGATTTTATTCTGATCATGGTTTTTACAAAAGGGAGTACAATTTTCAAAAGCAAAAGTAAAACCTATCTAAAGCTATACATGAGCTAAGCTATCATACAAAAGGAAACTAAGCCGAAAAGTGCAAAAATCGGCGCTGGTCATCTCAAGCTCGAGAGGCCCTCTTTGTTCTCTTCCTCGAAGGGAACTCAGGGGAACTGTCTCTGTCCGCACCGCTATCTGAATTAGATCCTGCCTCAAAGACAGCATCATCTTCTCCGCCCTCGGACTCAAAATGTCGGCTTACTGCCTCTTTAAAGTCGTAGGTCTCAGTATCATCCCTGCTCAATATAGACTCAGACTCACCGCTCTAACTCCGGGTACCCCTGCCTCTGTCTCGACCTCGGCACCCGTCTCGGCTGCGTGCTGGGGCTTGTCTACGTCTCCTCTCTATTGCCGGAGGAGGTGCCGCTAGTGCCGCCGTTGCTGGCGTCCTCAGTACAGATAGAACCTGGAGAAACAACATATCAGATACAGTGTATGTATACGGAATGAGTGCAAAAGGTATAGTATGAGTACAGCATGTTAATGCAGTGAATTAGTGCAGTGTATGGTGGTTTGACTATGATGGTATGCGTGTTAGTGTATTAGTGGGAATGTGATAGTGTGGTGCACAATAGTGTGATGGTAGCAATGAAATGTATGTGGAAAATAGAAAAGATACCTGGATACCGTGAAGGTCAAGCAACGTATGTCTCCTCAGTACCATGCCAGCCAGAGAAGCAACTAGCTCGAGGAGGTTCTCTGTATACTCTGTAGGTGGCTGTAAGTGCATCTGAATGATCAGTATCTAGAGTAATTTGAAAAGGAAAATATGGGGTGGAAAGTGTGGTTCATACCTGAGGTGCGCCTCGAGCTCTGACGTACCCCTGCCTCGCCTTTGCTGGCTTAATTGGAACCTCATAAGCTGTCCCAGTTGGCTGCCAACATGTGAGCGTAGTGGGAATCTTTGGCCAACCGATCGTCTGCCCAATAAGAGGGACCCCTCTAGTATGGGCCCTAGTCGCCCGAGCAGCCTCACCCATCGTAAGAGCTCCTGCTGCCTCACCTGCGCGAACGTCCGTCAAAGGGGGTGTGATATGAGTCTGAATGAACGTCATGTAGTCGCCCTCCGCTCTAAAGAAGTCAGCATCCGGGCCTACCATGAACTAGATGACCGCTTCAACTGTCAGGCTATCCGCTGTCCTCATGGACACTGGGGATGGCATGGGAACAACCAGATCAAGCGAGCTTGTGGTCTAGCGTACAAAGTGCTCACTCAAGAACTAGGCCCGACAGACTGGGCCCTCTAGCAAAATTTGGAACCAAGAGGTGCCCCAAGCCCCTGCATACTAGTCCCTCACACTAGCCGGCATCATCGCCCAAGGCTCCCATGTAACCTGCAAACAGAGATGTACAGATTGTTAGTTGCCGACAGATGTCGCAATTCAAATCAGAGCAGTAGTAAAGCAAAAAAATGATTTTGAGTTTTGGGTTACCTCATCAGCAGTCACCGTATCAAAGTAGCAGCGGTAGAAGGCGAAGGTCGTGTCGACACAGCTCCAACATTGGCACCGACCGTCGTATCGACGTGAGTATGGCACTATAGGGGGAATCTCGCTTACTGGCTCCGGAGCCAGAGCTAGGAAATGGGCATAGTCCCATAATTGCAAGAAAACGTCAGTGGTGTTATCAAATTGTCATAAATATGAATGGATATGAATAGATATTTGACGCAAAGTACGAAGCAGAAAGCATAATGTATGAACAATGTATGAACAAATGCAGAAAGTGCCAAGTAGAAAGCACAGTGTATGAACAGATATCGAATAGAGATAGAAAGCAGAAAATGCAAAGCAGAAAGCATAAGTGCAAAAATACAAAGGTGTGGTGCATACTTCCCGGGCTCTCCAGTAGCCTCCGATCCACTCTCCTCTCATGCGAGAAGTAGAACTCATGTAGCCGTAGAGTGTGGCAAGGCCAGCTCCACCCCAATCATAGTATCGGACTCGGGTCAGGGTCACGTGAGCGCTTAACAAATATAATCCCACGGTGTTCCACCTATTTGCGAACAAGGTGGTATCGAAGAGGAACATCAAGAAGCCTCTAGCATACTGCTCCACCTCCTCCGGTGTCTCAGGCTTGCTCCCACGGAACTGCTCCGAAAACCAACTGTACTTCACCATCGCTGGTTCGTACAGAGGTGGGCATGCTTCCAGCAAGTAGATCTATACTGCCTCACATTCGCCTATGTCCATTCCATAAGGGATCGGATCACCCCCTACTCCCAAGCCTATGAGCATGGTGAAGTCATAGGGAGTCATCATTATCTCCTTAGCAGTAGAAAGGTGGAAGGAGTTAGTTGTGTCCCACTAATTCTCCACTAACACTCCAAGAAGGGGCCGGCTCGCTATATGCCGCGACAGCCTGGAGCAGAATAGGCCAAAGCTGGCCTCATCAATATGGTTGCGGACCTCTAGAGGGAGCTCGTCGTACCAATCTCTTGTTGTCGTCGCCCCGTATCCCCTGTAAGCACGAGAGTCCCCCTGTGGCAGACAAAAGGTGAATCGGATGAAAGACAATGATAAAAGAGTAGTCGGATACTAGGCAATGTAAGAAATATAGTTAAGGGAAAGGCAGGAATGCATGAAATAAAGTTCGTACATGCGCCATAGGAAAAGTGGGGTGAGGCTCCCTCAACAGTAGCTCCACCAGCGCGCCATGAGTGAAATCATCGAAGCACCTGATGCCTTCGGGTAGTAGTATGAGTGTGCGAGGATGATACGTCACCGGATCAAAGGGCCGCGTCCTCAATGGTAATGGCTTTGGCTCGAGTTCTGGCGTGAACTCTACCTCAAGATCGGCTGTGATGCCCTCCGCCGCCTCACCGACCTTGGCAATCACCGACTTCTCACGATCAACAAGGGTTGATAATGGAGGTAGAACCTTAGGAGTAGCTCCATCATGAGGAATATCATCCGCCATCTGGAAAGTGGGTGAAAATATGGGTGAAAAATGATGAAAAATGAAGAAAAGAGGGTAAACTTGGAAAAAGTTAACCCTATGAGAGAGAAAATAGGAGAAAAAGTCAAAACCCAGGAAAGTTCACGAAACTCGAGAGAAACTCAAGGAGTACAAGCCTAGAGTGGTGAAAACACAAGAAAAGCGATGAAATCAAAATCTGATCGATTCAAAGCGTAGAGAATGAAGAGCGTTTTACGAAAAAAGTTTGTGTGGGGCATTGGAAAACATGTATAAAGCGTAAATCTAGAGAGAGGAATCACCTAGAGAGAGAAGGGGGTGATTTTCGGATGTGTGGGTGCGTGAAAAGTGAAGCCTTGAAGTGTGTATATAAATGCCCGAGCGAAATGGCAAATTTACCCTCGGAAGTGCATGGGTGGCTGGCAAGCCTCATTTGTGGCCAGCAAGCCTGACTTTTGGCTAGCAGGTGGCTGGTAATCATCCCTTGTGGCCAGCAGGTGCCTGGTGGTCCTCATTTGTGTCTTGGTGCTGTTTTGTACCTTTGTTCCTTGAGGAGTCTATGGGAGATTCATTGTTGGGTCCAGATTGATTCTTATGATCTCAAAACTGTGTTCCGATGCGTACACATGCCCCAGCTGCCAATATGAACAAGGTGTATCCTTTTTGAACATGTTGCAAAGTCTCTGAGAAGTAAATCAGAGGTGGTCGCCGAACAACTTTACTTTGTTTGTCAAATTACATCTTTGTTCTCTTCTGTTGCATATAATATACATTTTCATAAATACTTATGTTGCACGCTTGTCCTGCATTAATCATTCATGATTCGTGCATAGAATATGTGTTTAGTTTTTCATAGAACGTGCATCTTGTTTCTTGCATAAAATGTGCTTTCAAACAGCATCATGCATAGGTTGTCTACCTTGCATGGAACATGCGTCGTCACTGCATTGATTTGTAATACTTGTTCACTTTGTGCATCTATCACACTTGTTCACTTTGTGCATTTATCGCACTTGTTTATTTTAGCTATGCTTTTACCAATAAGAAGTTTCCTCCTTTACGTCCCTTTTTTTCTTCCTTTGCCAACACAAGCAAACGATATTATATGTAAGGTTCATTCAGAGGAGTTCTAGTTAGAGGCATTCGGGTCATGGCATGAGAACCTGCACGACTTTGCCGGTATGATTATGAATCCATCTATCACGTTTGTCCATCTTGTGCATCTATTGCATCGTTTGGAGCTTTTTACCTGTACTTCTATTGCTAGTATCTCAGGATGCGTGAAGCGCGACCCTGGGCATGTTTCATCTCGGGATGCCTGAAACGCAAGCCCGAATGGTTTTCTCCTATCTCAAGACGCGTGAAGCGTGGCCCTGGGTGTGTTTTATCTCGGGACGCGTGAAACGCGAGCCCGAGCGATTTTTCTCCTATCTCAGGACACATCAAGCATGGCCCTGGGCGTGTTTTATCTCGAGACGCGTGAAACGCGACTGTAGACCGCCTGGAACTCCGCTCCTTGTGCGAGGGCGTGAATTGTAGTTCTAGCTACTATAGTTCGAAGTCATGTCACGGTTCTGAATCTAATCTCACAAAGTGCAATGTAAGACTAATAAATCACCAAAGAGTCCAAATCCGACAAATCGGTTTGGAAAATCGATTTTAATCAAAAAGCGCCAAACATGGACTGCTTTGCCAGATTTTAGAGTCGCCACCGAAATATTTTTTTTTTGGGAAATTTAGGAAACCCTAACTCGTGCCTAAGGCCACATGTCTGTCATCACCAAAGTTGCCTCGGCTCGGGAACTTGGGTACGAGAGGGGAAGGTCCTGAAATGAGCACTCCCGCTCGCCCGATCAAAGATCGGCCTCTACTAACATGATATGTTGTTTTTGAAAACACATGTGTTCTTATTCTGGTTATTAATCTAGAATTACTACGTGATGCGCACAGTACACAAGTATAGACTAAATCACTCAAGTTGGAACAAAACATCTCATGTTTGTTTTTCGAAAATGGTTTGAAGTTGATACCCTCAAGTAGGCTAAGATGCGGATTTGCCACCCTCAGGTGGGCTTAAAACATGATTTACCACAAACAAGTGGGCTTAAAACGTACATTTTGATGAATTGTTCCAATTCAAGTAATGAAGCTTTCATCCACAGGCATTCATGTAGTTAAACACTTAAGTAGTTAGCGTCATGGCAAGCATGCTAACATGGCAACATACACATCTCATGTAGTATGCTAAAGCGTAAAAGCTTACCTAGTACTCCGAGCTAAAACAGAAGCTAATTAGTAATCAATGCATGATCCTAGCTATGTTAAGATGCCTAATGCAACACATGCAAAAATACAACTAAAAGGGGCTCGGCTATTCTAAGATGTCATGTGAATGCAACTTGATACATGTATTCAAATAGGAATTGAAATACAATGCAGTTTGAATGATGCGTGGAGCCCGGTGCATGCAAGACAAAATGAATGATGCACGCATGCAAGCATAAGTATGCTAATCGAAATATGCCCTAAAACTAACCATCAAAAGCTGATAAGTAAAAGGGAAAAAGAAATGGGGGTTGGAAGACATGCATCGCACACATGCACGCTTATTACAACAATGTGCCCTCTCGACGGAGGGTCCGAATAATAAGTTAACTAGCTAATCTAAGCTAATTAAACTAATTATTACAACACGAATTGAATAACTAGCTACAACTAATTATTACAAGACGAAGCTAATTAACTAACAACTTAATTAATTACAAACACAAATGAAAAGCTAAGTGCATTAACTACTTAAGTATAGAACCAAATAGCTAGCTAGCTAGCTAAGCAAAGCAGTTAAAAGGAGCCTCGGGACGAGAAGTGCATGCATGCTCGGTCGCCTCGCTCGAAAATCCATCACTATGCCCCAACTTGCCTCTATTTGCATTTGATCTTAGAACACTGCACAAATCTCCAGATAGCTTCTACTCTAACATGGGAACCTCTAGGAGGGCTGCCGACCAGAAAATGGTGGTGTAGACCACCTGTAGACCACCTAAACATGTTGCAGACTAGAAAAGCTGGTCAACCAGTCACTTTTATTGGTCTGTCGACCAGAAAATGCTGCCAAGCTTCAATTTGCTGCAACAAAGAACAAGAAGGGACACAGCAATGTATTTGCAAGGTATGTGTGCACAACCACCCTCCCTATCATTTCTAAGCTCAAAGGAGTGCGGTACTTAACTCTCGGGCCACCAACCGAGCATCGCAATGCACGATGGCCGAGAAGCCAAGTTGCACAATTCAATGTCAAATGAATGCACAAATAACACGTAAGGGCCTTAACCTTTATCATGGTTGATCAAGAGGGTCGGCGACCGAGAAATGAGGCACGTTTCATCACTTCAAGTATGAAACGTCCCTCGTTTCTCGTGTTTGGATTAACACCTTATCCAAACACAATGTAATGCAACAACATTCCAAGCATAATGTAATACAACAACATGCGAGCACAATGTAAAGTAGCAACATGCAAACACAATGCAATGCAACAACATGCAAACACAATGCAATGTAACAACATGCAAACAACATGCTCTTCTATGAATGCTAGAATGGCATGCACAAGGTTCCAACATATGAACAATGCATGCATGGCATGTTCGGAGGCTAAAGTATCAAAGAAAGTAAAGAGCATCATACAAGAGGCGTGCAATACAATGCGCAATGGACTTAAACCGAATATGGACAGACCTAAATCATGCCAAAACAGTGGCCAAAATACTCCGAAATGATGGCATGAAAAGCAAGATAATGCATGCTCATGCATTGGCCCATCAACTAAGCATATGAGCACAACTCTCAAACATGATCAAGAAGTGATAAACATGGAAGTGTGACAACACTATATGCTCTGAAATCATGTGTGAAACAATGCCAAATCACTCAAACAACACAAATATAGCATGCTAGAAGGCCTAAGGCACAAGGCTACCAAAAGGAACTACACAAGAGGCATGCAATACATGGCACAAATGATTGAACCAACCATAGACAGAGCTCAAATAGGTCAAAACAAAGACCAAAACATGCTGAGATGGGAGCTCAAAAGTCTAGGCATGCATGCATACAAGTTGGCTCATATTTAAGGCATAAAGCACCAACCCTCCAAAGCATTGAAAGAGTGAAAGATGTGAGGACATGGCAGTGAAACGTGCTCTGAAATCACATATCAAATGATGCCAACTCATGCAAATAGCCCAAGCAATGCATGTTAGTGACTTGGAAACTCAAAGCTAGTGAGCAAGAATGCACTATGGCTATACAAAGCAAGGCATGCATGACCAAAATGACTTAAAACAGAGCTTAAGCATGGCAAAACATGAGTAAAAGCTTGCTGGAGTAAAGCCAAAAACATGCTAGAATGATGGTCTAAAGCATGATGCATGTTAGGTTAGCAAGGAGGATTGCACTACAAGTACATGAAGCATGCAACAAGTGATCAAACCAACCCAAAACAGAGCTAAGGCATGCTGAAATAAGGTTTAAGACATGCTAAAATGGAGCCAAAATATGCTAGAAATGTGAGCTAAAACCTTAAGCATACAAGACTAGTTTGCAAGACTAGTTTGCAAGGATTACACTACAAGTGTATAAAGCATGCAAGGGTGGCCTAAACTAAGCCAAAACAGAGGTATGCCATACTAAAATAACAAAAATAGGCTGAGATGGAGCCAAAACAAGCTTAACAAACATGCTACTTTGATGAGCCATCAACTCAAGCATACAAGAGAAGAGGAGGAGGGAAAACCCCCACCCATTTGGGACCTCAAAAACAAGTTTCCACCACTGAAATTCCTCTGAGTTTCAATGGTAGAAAGCCCAAACAAAGGTGATCACAAAGGCCTAAAGAGGTGGCCCAAAACAAGGCAAAATAAGGCACAAAAGGGAGTAGATCACCCCCAACACCAACAAAGCCTCAAACAAACATTTCAAACACTCAAAAATGAAGCTTTTTGCAGTTGAAAGTTAAGCCTAAAACATCATGTAAATAAGGCCAAAGGCTTAAGCAAAACAAAGCTTTAAAAGGATTAGAGCCTCACCCTTGAAGAACAAGCACAAAACAGCAACTCTAGCAACTTTTTTGGACCAAAAGCAATCCAAAAACACCAAAACCAGCTTCAAGGTGCCTCAGCTCCAAAGCAAAGGTGTTTCACTAGGTGTTTGTGTGCAAAAGTGTGAAGAAATGGCACTTTTAAGCGCAAATATGAAGAGAAAGGAAGAAGTATAGAGATAGAGATATATCTATAGCTCCAATGCAAAATTCTGAACCTGAAACAAGAGGGAGGACGCTCCCTTTTATAGAAAACCATGCAACAAGCTTGTTGAACAAGCTTTAGGCTCCAAGCAATCCCTCCATACACGTGTATGGAGGATGCCTTTTGTGCCCAACAGCTGGCACAACTGGCAATAAAATATCTTTAGAAAAATGCAGGAAAGGTGCCGACCAGTTGAAGTGGTTGGCCGACCACTCCCACTGGTCGACCGACCAGAAAAAGTGGTCTGCAAGGTCAACAAGTGGTCGGCAAGGGAGGAGAGGTGGTCTGCACAAGAAAGCAAGGTGGTGGCATGGCTGCCAACCACTTTAGGTGGTCCACAGACCACCAAGACCAGCTGGCCGACCAGAAAACTGGTTGGCAGGCACAAAAAGTTGTCTACAGGGAGCGAAAATGATCTACACCCCTGTTCCACTCTCTAGGCAAGGGAAAACAAGGTTTGTGCCAAAAACAAACCAAAAAGGATGCAAGACAAGAGTCCGTGGGACAAGGCGCGCAGCCGAAATCCTCGAAAACTAGTCTACGGGCACATAAAGTGGTCTACGAGAGGGAAAGGTGGTCTACGGCCACAAAAAGTGGTCTACAGACCTCTGTTTCCCTCTAGGCTAAGGCAACAAGGCCTGGTCCAAAAACCAGGCCAAAAGGAGAACGATAAGAGGTCCCGAGACAAAGCGCTCGGCCGAAGGCTCCGGAAACCGAAAACTAGCCTACAAGAGGGAAAAGTAGTCTACGACTACAAAAAGTGGTCTACGGACCTCTATTTGTCTCTAGGCAAGGTCAACAAGGCATGGTCTACAAACCAAGCCAAAACACAAGGAGTTCAGAGGCCTGGAGGTAAGGCACTCAGCCGAAAACTCCAGAAACTCGAAACGAGCGCAAACATGCGCGATCATCGAGCACTCAATCGATAACGTCTGAGTCTTAAGGTCGGTCAAAAATAGGGTGTCTACAGCGACCCTGAGCAGTTTTTCTTTTATCTCAAGACGCGTGAAATGCTGCCCGGGGCGGGTTTTATCACGGGACGCGTGAAATGACCTTGAGTGGTTTTACCTTTATCTCAGGATGTGTGAACGTGACCCCAAGTGGTTTTTGTTTCTCAGTTTCTCAAGATGCGTGAAACGTGACCCTGAACGGTGTTTTCTTTCCTTGTCTCATATTTTGGCATGGTTAAAGTGTGCATGTTTTAGATCATTTTACATAGAACCTATGTTGGTTTTACGCTTGAAGCTGCTCATTCATATGTTGTTATCTTGTTATTGTGTATTGCATCTATTATTGCTTATAGTATCATCTTGCATGATCATGAGTTTTCAAAATAATCAGCTTCATGAAGCGTGTGAGTCCAGCTTCAAAGTCGTTTTGTGCATATCATTTGTATCTTGCCCCAGAATTACGCTAGTTTGATTCCTTGCAAAGGGATACGTAGGCAGCTTGCAAGTGCAACCATTTAATTTTTGTCTTGATTGTTTGCCCAAGTCTTACGGCCTTGTCAAAATGGGTCATCTTCAGGCTTTGACATTCACTCATGTCATGCTATGACTTTGAATTCTGTCAAAGAGGGGCAACTGTAGACATCTAATTTTTGACCGCCCTTATGACTTGGACGCCATCGCTTGCGCACTCGGTGATGAAGTTTTATATGCTTGCCAAGTATTCGAAGTCCTCAGTAGAATGCCACAACTTTGAACCTTCAAATCCTACACACCCTTTTTGCTTGGTTTTGGACCAAAACAGTAGCCTTTCAAGCTTGAAAACCCTAGTGGCCTGTCGGCCACCCCTGTTGGCTGCCGGCCACTGTTCTTGGCTTCCGACCACAAGTGTGTTTTTTGCAGATATTTTGCTGGCTTTGCCAGCTGTTCCCACAAGTGCATACACTTGCTTACACGTGTATGTATTGATATTTCTGATGGAGTTTTGTGGATTTCTACATATAGGAGACCTCCCCTTCTATTTTTGGGGGTTGAACATTTTGGAGCAAAAATAATTCTCTCTCTCTCTCTCTTGCAAATTCCTATCCTTTTGCAAGCTTTTGCCTATACACCCTAAACCAAACCTTGTGGTATTGGAGCTGAGGTACTTTTGAGCCTACTTTGAACTCTTGAGGGTGTGTAACTGTTGGTTTAACACTTGGAAAGAGTTCTCCTCTTCAAGAGGTATATGTCTTGGTTTATTGTTTTGCTTTTCTTGTTATTTTGCCTACTATTTTAGATCTGTTTTGGCCTATTTTTGGACGGTTTAAACTCTGTAATTTTGGGCTGAAACTTGTGGTTTAAGGCTAACAAGGGTGGAGGGGTGGCTCACCATTCCTTCTACCTAGCTTTCAAGGCCTTTACCCTCGTGTTTCCCATCTTGTTGTCAACTTTTTTTGAGGTTTTTAATACTAAATTTCAGAGTTATTTTAGTGTTTAAAACCATGTTTTGAAGTCCAAAAATTGGGGGGGGGGGGGTAGCCTCCCTTCCTTATGTTTTGCTTACTAGCTTACATAGCTCTATATTTTAGCTTATTAATCTAGCTATTTTTGCCTTAATTCCAACATGTTTTAGGAATAATTTAGCACTGTTTTAGGACTATTTTTAGCTACTTGTTGCATTTGAGCCTTGTATTGCATGCTTGTAGTGTTATTGTCCTTATAGGATTGGTTGTTTAGGCCTTAGCCATTATCCTATTTGAGTTAATGGCATTTATTTATGGCTTTCCATACTTGTGATCACTCTTAAACACCTCTGCAACCTCCCTTATTTCTAGGCTTTTTCTTTGCCTTGAAAGTTGTTTCAAACTAGTTGTTTGTTTAAAGCATGAGATTGAGGTTTTGTGCTTAATGGTTCAATCCATTTGGGGGTTCATTACCAATGGCATGACACTTCTCGCATTTCTAAAACGACTCTTGGTTTGGAACTCCTTTCCATTAGAGGACTTAATGCTCACTTTTGGACTTAATTGATTAAGGAATGGTTGGGAATTAAAATGGAGTATTAAAATGAGAACTAAAAGTGATACAAGATAACTTGGTTAGGGTTCAATCAGACGTTAATAGAACCCTTGAGTCTTGAATCGTTTCATACTTGCTAGTGATGTAAACGGTTCAAGAGTCAATGTCAACCACTTCCCGTGATTAATTCATGATAGGGAGGGGGTTTGAGAGTCTTTTATTCTTACATTTATTGAACTTGTACACTTTGGTTCATAGGCTGTCATGCAATGAAATTGCATTGATTGATGGCTTGTGAATCAAATTTACCACTCCTTTGAGTTGTTTTGATGATAAGGAGGGGTAAGTTGTACAAACATACCCTTGAGAATACCTTGGTTGTGCTTTGTTTGCTTCTGTTGCAGCAGGTAGAACTAGGATTTTGTGGCCAGCAGGCTTCATTTGTGGCCGGTCGGCCACCACTTTTGGCCTGCCGGCTCCTTTGCAAAACCCAACAGTGGCTTTTTTGAAGTAGAACAAAGTTGGTTTTAGGGTGAAAAACAGTGCAAGTGTTCTAACTGTGCAACAGAGGCTTCCTAACAACAGAACAGTGGCTTTTTTCGAGTGGAAATCCACGTGCATACATGAGCATTACTCGCTTCCCGGGGTTGACTAATTAGTTTAGCTATTTATTTCATGTTGTATTCATATTGTAATTAGTTAGTTAATTCAATTTGTGTTGTAATTAATTAGTTAGAATAGCTAGTTAATTTGTTGTAATTAACTAATTAGTTAATTAATTAGTGCTATTAGTTTTGCACTAACTAGCTGGAATGGTTAGTTTATTCGATTTGTAATAAATAGTTAATTCATTTTGTAATAGCTAGTTAATTAGCTTAGTGTAGACCGCCCAAACTCCGCTCCGCGTGCGAGGGCACGAATTGGGTTCTCGCTACTACAGTTCGGACTCCTGTCACGGTTTTGAATCTAATCTCACAAAGTGCAATGTAAGACTAATAAATCACCAAAGAGTCCAAATTCGGCAAATCGTTTTGGAAAATCGATTTTAATCAAAAAGCACCAAACATGGACTGCTTTGCCAGATTTCAGAGTCGCCACCTAAATATTTTGTTTTGGGGAAATTTAGGAAACCCTGACTCGTGCCTAAGGCCAGGTGTCCGTCATCACCAAAGTTGCCTCGGCTCGGGAACTTGGGTACGAGAGGGGAAGGTCCTGAAATGAGCACCCCCGCTCGCCCGATCAAAGATCGGCCTCTACTAACATGATATGTTATTTTTGAAAACACATGTGTTCTTATTCCGGTTATTAGCTAACATTACTACGTGATGCGCACAGCACACAAGTATAGACTCAATTGCAAGAATTGGAACAAAACATCTCATGTTTGTTTTTCAAAAATGGTTTGAAAGTGCTACTCGCAAGTAGGCTAAGACGCGGATTTGCCACCCTCAAGTGGGCTTAGAAAACAACATGATTTTGCCACTCCGCAAAGTGGGCTTAAAACGCACATTTTGGTAAATTGTTCCAATTCAAGCAATGAAGCTTTCATCCACAGGCATTCATGCAGTTAATCAATTAAATAATTAGCCTCATGGCAAACATGCTATCATGGTAGTCACTTACACACATGCAAGGATGCTAAAGCATAAACACTTACAATGTACTCCGAGCCAAAACATAAACCAATTAGAAATTGATGCACGATCCTAATTATACAAGATGCCTAATGCAACACATGCAAAATGCAACTAAAATAGGCTCGGCTAGCTAAGATGGCATATGAATGCAACACTTGATAACATGTTTTGAAACACATATTCAAGTAAGTGTATTGGAGTATAATGCAGTTTGAATGATGCGCCGAGCCCGGTGCATGCAATACGAATGAATGATGCACGCATTGTGACGCCCCGATTCTACACTATTGGTTGCAGTCAAGGGAGAGTCACTAATGAGTCCTATGGTCAATAACCAAGTAAGATCCCAGATCACCGGAGGAGTCAAATTAGCCTCCCTTCTAAGTCCAGCTTTCTTAGGCAGGGCACTACCCTTTTGACAGATCTTAAAAGGTATTGACACAAGGTCTCATAAGCAACGATAAGGTTCATACATAGAATATAAATACATAACAACCACAAATATACTTAATTCAAAAGATGGTTCCATTACATTACATCCCAAAAGAAAGCTTAAATCTTCACATGGGTTTTACAAAATATCCAAAAAGAAACTTCTAATTTTTCTACGATAGCCAAAAGTCTTCGAAGGTTTCGGGCTCGTCGTCTCCAGCTATGAGTTCCTCTCCATCACCTGACATGATACGTCGTGAGCTTTGAATGCCCAATAAACACACACACACCCCGTCCCTTTTTCCCAGTCCAATACATAATCACATTTACAACATCAAGTAGTAAGGCATGATACTCAAATAAATAAATCAATAAATAAAGGGTTAAGTTAGATGCTAGTAAACTAGAAATCCCCCAAAGAGATTTTGTCCTCCCAACCACAAGAATCGGACACGGATTATTCAGTATGCCCCCTCTTTTGCTGCTTTGTTGCAAAACTAACCTCGGATGCCTACCAACGATTATGTACCGCGTAGCGCCAATCGCAGGGCCTCAAAAGAGACGATAAAATAGGGCCTTGCCCAAATCCCTCCTCACACCAAACCACCTAGGGTCTGAATACAACTGCTCCGTTCAAGGGTTCCAAAAACCACTTGCGCAAGACTTTAACTTTCAAATAGGGAACGCATCCCAAAAATCCATATATCATATATTCTCATCTTTTCATTACTCAAGTGCTCGCAAACCCAATACCCTCCCCATTAAGTTTCCCCTTGCATTAAATGTTTTACATCAAGGTTTGACAGCTTAACAATATAATAATATCCACACAAGCATGCCTCAATAAGATGAAAAAGATGAATAACATAACATAACACATACAATATCATGCCAAGATATGATCATAAGCTAATAAACATTTTCATGAATATAAGGGCATAAAACATCCATTCATGACCAAATTTCCAGATTTAATATTACATAAAGATTAAAAAGAAAGGATTATTTAGATCCTTCACCAGACTTGGCCTTCCTATGGTTTGTAGAGAATTTGATCTAGTTTCTAGAACATTTTTCGGAAATGGGATTGTTTTTCCAGATTTTAAGTTATTTAGAAAACTTTCCAGCGCTGTCCAGATTCTACCCAGATCCGTCGACCGTTACAAAATTTTGATTTTCTTGCAAACCGCTTAATGTTTTTCGATAAAACCAATTCTAGTTGAAAACTAACACCTTAAGGAAAGTTTTGACATAAAATAGAGGTCCAGAATAATTTTATACATTTTTCTAGAATTTCTGGAAGTGGGCCGCAAAAACAGATTCTAAACTACCATGCCCAAAACAAGAAGTTTTATGAGAAAAGGGTTCCACCAAGGGAAAGTTTTCATTTCTTTTGTGAAGAAAACATGCTAACTAACATATATTTAACTCAGAAAATTTTCTTGAAAGAGTGCCCTTGGAAAGTTGAGAGATTGGTATAAAAAAAAAAAAAAAGATGGTTTTGTGCCAAAATGGGGAAAATACAAGAGAGATGGAATCAATACTCAACCCTTAGCATTTTTAGCATAAGAACTCATTAATAACAGATCTGAAAACATTATTTAGAACCCTTAGAAACACGTATTGAAAAAAGGAAAATGAAAGAGAAGGTTGTGTTTGTGGCTTACCTACTAGGCTTTGCACAAGAAGGCTCTCTTCTTCCTCCCTCTTCTTCTCTAGACTTCCCTCTCTTGCTCTCCTCCCTCTCTCTAGCTGAAAGTGTGTGTGAGTGTGTTATTTGTGCTTGCCAAGTTAGGGGGGTGTTGGTATATATAGACAATTTTTGATGTAAAATGTCCTAAAAGCCCATTAGTTGGAAACGGATGGAAAGGTTAGGATTTGTTTGAAGTTTTAAAGGAATAGGGATGATTTGGGAGGCTTACTCATAGGTTTAGGCAACATTTAGTTGTAATGAAACTAGTTTTGGAATTAGTATCCTAGGTCTAGGGTACTAGGTTGGTGAGTTCTAGATTTTCATGATGATAGACTTAGAAAATTGTATCCTCACTCCTCCTAGAATGGCCGGCCCTAGGGAAGGGTGAAGGGGCTATTTTTTTTTTATCAATTTTAGGCTCTAGGACACACTTCTCATGGTGTATACATATATATTGATGGTACTCATGGTACAAAGGTACATGTACTAGTCTTTGGGGTAAATTTTGAATTTAAAGAAAGAGTGAGGGTTTGGTATTAAATTCATGTAACATATGTAGAAGTAAATTAGGTTAGGGAACCTAATCCGGTTAGTGTAATTCCTGTTTTGAAAAAAAATAAAAATAAAATAGTAATACTAACCGACAAGATTCGAATTAATTCAAGTAACCGAGGGGCTTTAAGAAAATAATTCAAACATTAGGGTCTTTAAAGTGAATACATATTTCAGGCGCTTCACAACCTATCCCCCTTAAAACAATTTCATCCTCGAAATTTAACTACATACTGCCTTCGAAAAGGTCGGGGTAGTTTGCCTTCACCCAATCCTAGCGTTCCCAAGTAGATTCCTCAATTCCCCGATGACGCCATAGCATTTTCACCAAGTGAACCGTCTTGCCTCTAAGGTTCTTTTCTCGACGATCATGTATTGCTACCAGTCCTTCTTTAAACGTAAGATCTTTGTCAAGACTGATCTCTTCCCATTTGAGGACGTGTGTCAGGTCAGCGATGTATTTTCTCAACATAGATACATGGAAGACGTTGTATATCCCTGCTAACTGCGGGGGTAGAGCTAGTCTATATGCTACTTCGTCCACTCTTTCCAATACCTCAAATGGCCTAATATATCATGGTGACAGCTTCCCCTTTCTCCCAAAACGTACGACTCCATGCCTGGGTTGCACCTTTAGGAATACGTGGCTGCCTACTTCAAACATCAATGGTCTTCTTCTCCTGTCTGCATAATTCTTTTGACGGTCCTGAGCAGTCTTTAACCGTTGTCGAATCAATTTGACCTTCTCAGTAGTTTCTAGAACAAGTTCGGGTCCTACCAGATTTGCGTCACCCACCTCCGTCCAACAAATCGGCGATCTACAAGGTCGTCCGTACAATGATTCAAAGGGCGCCATACCGATGCTAGCATGAAAGTTGTTGTTGTAGGCGAATTCAATTAGGGGTAGGTGTCGTTCCCAACTTCCTTCAAAATCCATTGTGCAAGCCCTCAACATATCTTCGAGTGTCTAGATGGTGCACTCAGATTTTCCATTTGTCTGTGGGTGAAAGGTAGTGCTAAAACATAACTCAGTACCAAGAGCTTCCTGTAGGCTCCCCCAAAATCGAGAGGTGAATCGTGGATCACGATCTGACACAATAGATACCGGAATTCCATGTAGTCGAATGATCTCCCCAATGTAGAGTCTGCACATAGACTCTAAAGTGTCGGTCATCTTATAGGGTAAGACATGTGCTGACTTGGTGAGACGGTCCACTATTACCCATATAGCATCGTGCCCTCTAGGTGACTTAGGCAACCCTGTCACAAAATCCATCGCCACGTTCTCCCACTTCCATTCGGCTATTGGTAGAGGTTGCACCATTCCCCCTGGTTTCTGATGTTCCGCCTTCACTTGTTGGCATGTCAGACATTTTCCTACAAATTTAGCCACTTCCCTCTTCATCCCATTCCACCAATATTGCCTCTTCAAATCTTGGTACATTTTAGTCCCTCTTGGATGTACCGCAAATATAGAATGGTGACATTCCTTCAGTACCTTTTCTCTAAGTAGCTCGTCACGTGGTACAAACAATCTACCTTGGTATCTTAAACTCCCATCGGGGAGAATTACCCAATCAGGCATGGGTTCTCCTGATTCCAGACGTCCCTTGATATAGGCTACCTCTTGATCGTGCTTCTGGGCCTCCATGACCTCATTCATCAACTTAGGCATCACCTTCTGCGCACTAAGATATGCTTTCATATCTTGAGATTCTACTTGGATCCTGAACTCATTGAGTGTCTTAACCATATCTCATTCCTTGACGGAGATCTTAACCATCATCCCTCTACTATTGTGACTTAGAGCATCTGCTACTACATTGGCTTTACCGGGGTGATATGAGAGAGTGAACTGGAAATCCTCAAGATACTCCATCCATCGTTTCTGTCTCAAGTTAGGGTCCTTCTGTGTGAATAGATACTTCAGACTCTTATGATCTGTGAAAATCTCAAATTGTTCCCCATACAGGTAATGTCGCCACTGCTTTAGGGCAAAAACTATGGCTGCTAACTCCAAGTCATGTGTTGGGTAGTTATGCTCATGAGGTTTCAACTGCCTGGATCCATACGCGACTACTTTTCCATTTTGCATGAGCACGCAACCTAACCCTTCTTTAGACGCATCGCAATACACAGTGTATCCCTCTTCTCGTTCTGGGATGGTCAAAATTGGCGCACTAGTTAACCTCTTCTTTAGCTCTTGGAAGGATTTTTCGCAAGCTTCGTCCCACTCATACTTTACTCCCTTTTGCGTCAAACGAGTCATTGGTTTAGCTAGTTTGGAGAAATCTTGGATGAACCTCCGGTAATAACCGGCCAATCCTAAGAAGCTGCGGATTTCTGACACAGTTTTGGGTTGTCTCCAATCTAATACTGCCTCCACCCTGGTTGGATCCACCGCAATCCCATTCTCTAATACCACGTGCCCTAAGAATTTCACTTTATTCAACCAAAACTCACATTTACTCGCCTTGGCATATAGCCGATTATCCCTAAGAACTTGGAGGACAGTCCTTAAATGTTGCTCATGCTCTTCTTCAGACTTGAATATACCAAGATGTCATCGATGAATACTACTACAAACTGGGCAAGGTATGGTCTAAAAATCTTATTCATTAGGCTCATGAGTATTGCCGGTGCATTGGTTAATCCGAAGGGCATTACTACAAACTCATAGTGGCCATATCTAGTACGAAAGGCAGTTTTTGGTATATCCTCCTCCTTGACTCGTAGTTGACGGTAACCTGACCTGAGATTGATCATTGAATAGCACCTTTGTGATAACCCTGTTCCGTATTATGTTAATTGGTCATTATTTTGAATGTGATTATGTGTTTGATATGATTTCGTGTGCCATTTGTGTGAAAATATGTGGTTTTGAATTTCTATCTATTCACCGTAGAAATATTTGTTTGATTATCCGCTTTAGAAATTAAATTGAAGGCCTTATCGGCCGTAGAAACCTAAATTGACTGTGCCATTGTGATTGGCGTAATTTTTAGAGCCTACGGTGAAATTTAATTGGAAATTGATTTGGATCAAATTAACTGGATTAAAATAATGACTTAGTGCTCAAATATGTAATGTTGATGTTGTAATTAAGTGAAATGGTATTTAGTGGAGCATTTTACACCAACCCCTCTCTTTTTCTTCATTTGGTCGAAATCAACTCCAAGAGAGGAGAGGGAAAGCCGAATTAGAGAGGGAAGGTGTAGAAGATTGAGGTTTTGGTCTTGAGGCTTGGAGATTTTGGAAGATTACTCAAGAAATTGCTTTGGATTGAAAGGTTTGAGCCTCTAGGTAAATGGATTCATGAATATTAACTTGTGATTTGTGAATTAAAGGTTAATTGGTGATCAAGAACAAGAGTTGTGCTTTAATTGATGAATTCGAAGTTAAAAATGCACATGCATGTATAGGATCACCATGATTTTGCATAATCAAACATGTATTAAGTTGAATGTGGAAGTATGAGTGTTAAATCATACATGCAAGCATGTTTTTGTTGAGTTTTGGTTGAAATCCATGTATTTGACCACCATTTGTATCATCTAAGTTGAGAATAAGAGTAATACCTCACATGCATGTACAATTTATGAGGATAGGAGCTTTGAATACATGAATGTGTTATGATGAAAATGAGTTTGGTGTAATTTGAGCCATGCATGTGATTATTTTGTGAAATTGAGCTCCATTATGTTGTAATTTAGTGTTTGTACCATGTTAGTACATGAATATGTGAAGTTTGAGCTGAAATTATGAGTTTGGAACTTTTGGAGGTCGTTTTGAGCTCAAGAACACATTCTGGAAAACCCAGAAATTTGATGTCCGCTCGAGCGGGGAAACCGCCGCTCGAGCGTGAATTTCGTGCTCCTAGTATTTTCTGCAGACCATGATGTCCGCTCGAGCGGGGAGCTATGTAGGATGGACTTCCGCTCGAGCGTCCAAGTTCCACGCTCGAGCGTAAAATTGACACAACCAGTACTTTTCCAGACCTCATGGGTCCGCTCGAGCGAGGACCCTGTTTATGAAAATTTTATATGTTCGTTCTGTGTTTCATTTTTCCGTTCTCTTTCACTTGCAAGCACTCTTAGGCATGCATTAAGCATTGTAATTGAATTAAAGAGATAAGAATGAAGCCTAAAGAGGAATATGTGAATTAAAGAACGGATTGAATCATTTGTGACCCATATGTGTTATGTGATGTGTAGGGTCAAGCTCCAGAGCAGATCAACCAACTGATCACTGTGAGTAGTATCTTAATAAAGACATCTGAAATGTGCTAGTTGTCCAATTGCTTATCTTCCTATAAGTCTGTTGATTTGAATTGTGAACAAATGTTTGCTATATTGAACGATTGATATGAATGATTAGGCCGAAGGCCGATTGATACAAATGATTGGGCCGAAGGCCGATTGATACAAATGATTGGGTCGAAGGCCGATTGATACAAATGATTGGGCCGAAGGCCGATTGATATGAATGATTGGGCCGAAGGCCGATTATACAAATGATTGGGCCGAAGGCCGATTGATATGAATGATTGGGCCGAAGGCCGATTGATACAAATGATTGGGCCGAAGGCCGATTGATGTGAATGATTGGGCCGAAGGCCAGTTTGACATGAATGATAGAATGAATGGTCCAAGGGCCATTTTGACACAAATGAAAGTTTGACATGCATGAATGGGCCAGAGGCCAGTTTGACATGCATAAATGGGCCAGAGGCCAGTTTGACATGAATGAAAGTTTGAAAGGCCTAAAGGCCAGTTTGATATGAAAGTTTGAAAGGCCTAAAGGCCAATTTGAAATGAAAGTTTGAAAGGCCTAAAGGCCAGTTTGATATGGAAGTTTGAAAAGGCCAAAGGCCAGTTGACACGAATAACAGTTTGACACTAATGAATTGGGCCCCAGGCCGTGTGATGTGTTTGGAACCGCAGTTACTTAACTTACATATGTCTATGCATGTATGTATTAGTAGAAATATAAATTGGGCCCAATGCCGTTTGATGTACATTGTTTCAATGTATATTCTTTATTTGATATTATTCACTGGGCTTTCGCTCACGCTCATTCATGTGTTTGTAGGTGAGCCAAGAGAAGTCCAAACCCAGCCCCAGTGAAGTCTGTGTGGAACAACTAAGGTTTTGAAGAGTCAGCCCTTGCATCTCACGCACGAGACACGTCTTCGCCCTTCTGTCATTCTATATTATTTTGTCATGTTGGCGAGGACTTTGGTGTACGTCTGTATATAGCTTTGTTTTGGTTGACTTAGATTTGAATGATCCTGTCTGTATAGAACTTTATGTTACTATACTTTTTGTTGTGAGTTAGTAACATATGTATGTATGGAATGTTATGATGTGCATATAAGCACGACTCTATGGACAAAATTTTAAATTTGCTTCCGTTTGGCCCCTTTACTCTGATGAGTTTTGTCTTATTTGGTTTGAGGCCGTAGGTAATCTCGTGATTACTGGCCAGTTATGGCCTTAACCCATAGAGGCAGGTTCGGGTCGTAACAACCTTGAGCCTCTAAGTTGGTCAAAAAGGTCATCAATCCTTGGGAGTGGGTATCGGTTCTTAATCGTGACTCGATTGAGTTGACGATAATCGATGCATAGCCTCAACGACCCATCCTTCTTTTTAGCAAACAACACAGGTGCTCCCCATGGCGAAGTACTTGGCCTAATGAATCCTTTCTCGAGCAATTCCTGTAGTTGTGTCTTCAATTCTCGTAGTTCTGCTGGTGCCATGCGATACGGAGCCATGGATATTGGGGTAGTTCCAGGTTGTAGCTCGATGCTAAAGTCTACTTCCCGGGTTGGTGGCAATCCTGGTAATTCCATAAGAAATACATCTGCATAATCGCATATTACGCGTGGAAGTTCTATCTCTCCTTGGCCCTCCTCATTTAGAATCAGACTTCCTATCCTACCCACAAGTTGATCATGCCACTGCGTCCGATGTTTTGTTGAAGTCATGGGGTCATGTCTATCCCCCTTAAACTGGAAACGTGTCCCATCTTGTGTATGAGCTACCACTTTCCTCTGACAACAGTCGATCACCGCTCGGTGGGCGAACAACTAGTCCATGCCCAAGATGATATCGAAGTCCGACATTTCCATGACACGAAGGTCGCAAGTTAAGCGTAGGTTCGACATTCCTATTTTACAATCCTTACAGATCAATCCTACCCGAATGCATCCTCTCATAGGTGACATTACACGTAAGGCAGTTTATAAAGGTTCACATACAAGTTCTAATGACTTAGCACAAGTAGAGGATATAAAAGAATGTGATGCACGGGTATCAAATAAAACATGCACCCAAGAATTATATAGTACTAAATTACCCTCAATTACAGACGGGTCTGCTTCTTCCTCTCGCAAGGCAGAGATTCTGTCGGTTGCCTTCTAGTTGCCACTAGTCTTGGCGTTCTGAGTTCCTCCACTCTTTTGGTGCTGCTGCCCGGTAGATCCTGTCATATTTGTCCAAGGATTTTGCCCACCTAATGCCTGGGCATTTGCTCCGAAACCTCCTCCTTGGTATCCAGATGGAGGGAGTTGGGGGCATTCGCTCTTTTTGTGCCCTAATTGTTGGCAATGAAAGCACTGGATTTGTCCCATCGGCCTTTGTTGATAGCCTCCTCTCTGGATCTGTTGCTGCGGTTGCTATCGTTGCTGTTGTGGTTGTGGTCTGGAGTAGGGCTTTGAGGTCATGCTTCCCTTCTGGTTCCTCTGAGGTCCAATAGACGCCTGACTCCCTTTTCTCTTGTTCCAAGCTTTCTTGGCGTCGTTTACTTCCCTTTCAGATTCTAATGTCGTCTCCAGCACCTTAGCATATAAGGGGAGTCGTTGCGAAAGAACTCTTCCCCTGATTGTAAGGTCCAGTCCCCACTCAAACATTCTTGCTTTCTCTTCATCATTTGCTACGTATCTGGTTGCGTAACGGGCTAGCTCTTCAAATTTTGCAGCATACTAGGTCACGGTCATATTTCCTTGTTCCAGGTTTTGGAATTCCTTGACTCGTTCTCGGCGGATAGTACTTGAGAAATATTTATTTAGGAATAGTTCCCTGAACTGGTTCCATGATAGGCTCGCTACGTCACGAGTATTCTTGATTAACTCCTACCAATGGTCAGCCTCATCATCAAGCTTGAATACTGCCAAAGCTATTCTATCAGCGGCCTCGGTTATGCCCATGGTGTCTAGCATTTTCTCTATCTGCCGGAGCCAATTTTCAGCTATCTTCGGGTCCAGTACGCCTGTGAACTTTGAGGGCCTCTGATTCCGAAACTCAGAAAAGAGTCGAGTCCTCTCATTCTGCTGATTGTTCCTTATTTGCCTCAGTTCGTCCAAAATTTGATGACCTAGGTTATTGGGGATGTCAGCCCCTGCGGGGATGGGTCCGTGTTGATTTCTGGGACGATTTCGTACATTGTTGCTGGTTTCAGTATAGCCATTAGCTCACGTGTCCACCATTCTGTTCATGGCACGTGGTGAGTTGGTTTCCAGTCTTAGAAAATCTTACTACTTAGATTTGAAATAAAGGTTCAGTTTCTTTAGGGTGCACTAAAGTAAGTAACAGTCAATAACATAGATCAACACATCATTCATATATTATAATAGGCATCATTACAAAAGGGCTCCTATATCGGAGTTACATTCAAAGAGCATCTACGCATTACAAGTTCAGGCTATCTTATTCTAAGGATCCCCATCAGCAGATCTTACAAAAGTCTAGTTTTACTACTCCTCGAACTAGTTCTCGTTTCCCGACCAATCAAAGTCTTCTTCTAGGTCTTCGTCAGCGGAGTCAGTGGCTTGGTTCGGAGAGCGGGGGGTGTACATTGGTGAGGGGGGATTGTGTTCAGATGACACCTCGATAAGGTAGGCTGGGTTTGCCCCTTGCTGTTCCAGTGACTGCTCCATATTCATTGGTTGATGGTTGCCTGGCTCCTGATAAGAAAATGTGTGACTTTCAGCCGGAGTTCGTGGTCAATGGTATGCTCTGGTGGTCAAAGCTCGGTGTATCAAGAAGTCCATCCTCTGATCATTTTGCTTCATTCGGATCGCCTTCTTTACTGCCCGGCTCAAGAATTGTAGGCGGCGCCGCACCAGGGACCTCTTCTGCTCCCTCGTATCACCTGACGTATCTCAGTTCTGATCATTTCCTCGGCGGCACCTATACAGCATCGGCGGCTAAAGCAGGGGCTAACAGACATGGCCCTCCTTCCTTGCATGCGGAAAGTACCCCACGAGTCGAGACTAACGGCGCGTTCTGGATAGTCTCCCGATGACATCCTAAGGTAGAAAAAGACTTTCATTAGTTAATCTTCTTATAATAGCGGGATAGAATAAAATAAGATAAGGGGTAAGGGCTTCTAGAGTCGCGTATAGGATTGCGAGGGTTAAAGGTTGAACCTAGGCTTTGATACCAAGTTGTGACGCCCCGATTCTACATTATTGGTTGCAGTCAAGGGAGAGTCACTAATGAGTCCTATGGTCAATAACCAAGTAAGATCCCAGATCGCCGGAGGAGTCAAATTAGCCTCCCTTCTAAGTCCAGCTTTCTTAGGCAGCGCACTACCCTTTTGACAGATCTTAAAAGGTATTGACATAAAGTCTCACAAGCAACGATAAGGTTCATACATAGAATATAAATACATAACAACCACAAATATACTTAATTCAAAAGATGGTTCCATTACATTACATCCCAAAAGAAAGCTTAAATCTTCACATGGGTCTTACAAAATATCCAAAAAGAAACTTCTAATTTTTCTAGGATAGCCAAAAGTCTTCGAAGGTTTCGGGCTCGTCGTCTCCAGCTATGAGTTCCTCTCCATCACCTGACATGATACGTCGTGAGCTTTGAATGCCCAGTAAACACACACACACCCCGTCTCTTTTTCCCAGTCCAATACACAATCACATTTACAACATCAAGTAGTAAGGCATGATACTCAAATAAATAAATCAATAAATAAAGGGTTAAGTTAGATGTTAGTAAACTAGAAATCCCCCAAAGAGATTTTGTCCTCCCAACCACAAGAATCGGACACGGATTATTCGGTATGCCCCCTCTTTTGCTGCTTTGTTGCAAAACTAACCTCAGATGCCTACCAACGGTTATGTACCGCGTAGCGCCAACCGCAGGGCCTCAAAAGAGACGGTAAAATAGGGTCTTGCCCAAATCCCTCCTCACACCAAACCACCTAGGGTCCGAATACAACCGCTCCGTTCAAGGGTTCCGAAAACCACTTGCGCAAGACTTTAACTTTCAAATAGGGAACGCATCCCAATAATCCATATATCACATATTCTCATCTTTTCATTACTCAAGTGCTCGAAAACCCAATACCCTCCCCATTAAGTTTCCCGTTGAGTTAAATGTTTTACATCAATGTTAGGCAGCTTAACAATATAATAATATCCACACAAGCATGCCTTAATAAGATGAAAAAGATGAATAACATAACATAACACATACAATATCATGCCAAGATATGATCATAAGCTAATAAACATTTTCATGAATATAAGGGCATAAAACATCCATTCATGACAAAATTTCCAGATTTAATATTACATAAAGATTAAAAAGAAATGACTATTTAGATCCTTCACCGGACTCGGCCTTCCTATGGTTTGTAGACAATTTGATCTAGTTTCTAGAACATTTTTGGGAAATGGGATTGCTTTTCCAGATTTAAGTTATTTAGAAAACTTTCCAGCGCTGTCCAGATTCTGCCTAGATCCATCGACCGTTACGAAAATTTGATTTTCTTGCAAACCGCTTAATGTTTTTCGATGAAACCAATTCTAGTTGAAAACTAACACCTTGAGGAAGGTTTTGACATAAAATAGAGGTCCAGAATAATTTTATACATTTTTCTAGAATTTCTGGAAGTGGGCTGCAAAAACAGATTCTAAAGTACCATGCTCAAAACAAGAAGTTTTATGAGAAAAAGGTTCCACCAAGGGAAAGTTTTCGTTTATTTTGTGAAGAAAACATGCTAACTAATATATATTTAACTCAGAAAATTTGCTTGAAAGAGAGCCCTTGGAAAGTTGAGAGATTGGTATAAAAAAAAAAAAGAAGAAGATGGTTTTGTGCCAAAATGGGGAAAATACAAGAGAGATGGAATCAATACTCAGCCCTTAGCATTTTTAGCATAAGAACTCATTAATAACAGATCTGAAAACATTATTTAGAACCCTTAGAAACACGTATTCAAAAAAGGAAAATGAAAGAGAAGGTTGTGTTTGTGGCTTACCTACTAAGCTTTGCACAAGAAGGCTCTCTTCTTCCTCCCTCTTCTTCCCTAGACTTCTCTCTCTTGCTCTCCTCCCTCTTTCTAGCCGAAAGTGTGTGTGAGTGTGTTATTTGTGCTTGCCAAGCTAGGGGGTGTTGGAATATATAGACAATTTTTTATGTAAAATGTCCTAAAACTCCATTAGTTGGAAATGGATGGAAATGTTAGGATTTGTTTGAAGTTTTAAAGGAATATGGATGATTTGGGAGGCTTACTCATAGGTTTAGGCAACATTTAGTTGTAATGAAACTAGTTTTGGAATTAGCATCCTAGGTCTAGGGTACTAGGTTGGTGAGTTCTAGATTTTCATGATGATAGACTTAGAAAATTGTATCCTCACTTCCTCCTAGAATGGCCCACCCTAGGGAAGGTGAAGGGGCTAATTTTTTTTTATCAATTTTAGGCTCTAGGACACACTCATCAAGGTGTATACATATATATATATATTGATTGATGGTACTCATGGTACAAAGGTACAAGTACTAATCTTTGGGGTAAATTTTGGATTTAAATAAAGAGTGAGTGTTTGGTATTAAATTCATGTAACTTATGTAGAATTAAATTAGGTTAGAGAACCTAATCCGGCTAGGGTAATTCCTGTTTTGAAAAAAGAAAATAGTAATGCTAACTGACAAGATTCGAATTAATTCAAGTAACTGAGGGGCTTTAAGAAAATAATTCAAACATTAGGGTCTTTAAAGTGAATACATATTTCAGGGGCTTTACACGCATGCAAAGCATAAGGTATGCTAATTGAAATATGCCTTAAAACTAACCATAGAAAGCTGATAAGTAAAAGGGAGAAAGAAATGGGGTTGGAAGACATGCATACACTCACGCACACTTATTACAACATTTGCCCTCTCGACGGAGGGTCCAAACAAATAAGAGCTAAGCTAAGCTACTTATTACAGATCAATTAATTAACTATGCTAAGCTAATTAATTACAAACCAAATTGAAACTAGCTATGCTAAGCTAATTAGAATATTACAATAATGAATTGAATTAGCTAAATACATTAACTAATTAATTACAAAAATGACAAACTAACTAGCTAAATAAAGCAGTTAAAATGGCCTCGAGGGGAGGGAGATATGCATACTCGGTTTACTTCGCCCGGAAATGCATCGCCTTGCCATAAGTTGTCTCCGTTTGCACTCACAGTGGCCTCGGAGCATCAAACACACTTTCAGGTTGCATCTGCCTCAAAACAGGAGCATTTTGGAAAAATTTGCTGCAAGTGGCCGGCCGGCCACTTCAACTGGTCGGCAGGCTACTACAACTGGCCGGCAGGCTAGTGCAAGTGGCCGGCCGGCCACTTCCTTTTCCAGAACCTCAATTTTGCTACAATAGAGATCAACAGAGGCACAACAATGCATTTACATGGAAATATGTGTGCAACTACTCTCCTTATCATTTCTCAAGCTCAACGAAGCGTAGTACTCGACTCTCAAGCCACCAATCACGCGTCTCAATGCATGATGGCCAAAGAGCCAAGCTCGCACAATATTAGTGAATGCACAAACAACACATAAGAGCCTCCACCTCTATCATGCATGATCAAGAGGGTTGGCGACCAAGAAACGCAACACGTTTCATCACTTTGAGTATGAAACGTGCCACATTCCTTGTGCTTGGATTAACGTCCGATCCAAACACGATGCAAAGCATACAACATGCCTATCTATCAATGCTAAAGTGGCATGCACAAGACTCTATCATGCAAGCAATACATGCAAGACATGTTTAGAAGCTAAGGCATCAAAGCTAATGAAGTACATTACACATGAGGCATGCACTACAATGCTTAAGTGATCAAACCACATATGGACAGACCTAAGATGCTCCAAAATGGCGGCCAACACACACTAAGATTTAGGCACAAAAAGCAAGGAACGCATGCTCATTCGTTTGTTCGCAAGCAAGGCACAAAGCTTAATTTTCAAACACATTGAAAGAGTGACATATATGAGAGCATGACAGAGGTACAAGCACTGAAATCATATGCCGAATGATGACATATCATGCAAACGACACAGGTATAACATGCTAGGGTCTTTAAGCATTAAAGCTAGTGAAGTACACAACACTAGGGCTATACAATACAATGCTCAATGGACTAAACCAGCCCTAAATAGACCTCATGCATGCCAAGACAATGCCCAAAATGCTCTGAAATGATAGCATGAAAGGCAAGCAAATGATGTTCATGCATTGACTCATCAACAAGACATAAGGGCACAATTCTTAAACACAATTAAAGAGTGATAAATATGAGAGTTTAACAAGGCTATATGCTCTGAAATTATGTGTTTAATGATGCCATATCACATAAACATCACAAATAAGGCATGCTAGGAGGCTTAAGGCACAAGGCTAGTAACGGGGACTACACAAGAGGCATGCAATACATGGCACAAATGATTAAACCAGCTATGGACAGAGCTCAATTAGGCCAAAACAAAGACCAAAACATGTTGAAATGGTAGCCCAAAAGCCTAGACAAGCATGCATACGTATTGGCACATAAACGAGGCATAAGGCACAACTCACAAAAGCTATGAAAGAGTGGAATATGTGAGAGTGTAACTATGCTATACACACTAAAATCATGTGAGAAATGAGGCTAAGGCATGCAATCACCACAAGTAAAGCATGCAAGAGGCTTTGAAACTCAAAGCTAGTTAAGGCCACCTAAACTACAACCATGCACAACAAGTCTCACATGGCCAAGACCACTCAAAATAGAGCTAAGACATGCTAAAATAGTAGTAAATACATGCTGAGATAGAGCTAATACAAGCTAGGATTAGAGGCATGAAGCATGATGCATGCTAGGCTAACAAAGAGGATTACACTACAAGTGCAAGAACCAAGCAAGAGGTGACTCCATTGACCAAAATCAGAATTAAGGCATGTCAAAATAACACCCAAAACATGTTGGAGATGAGCCAATACATGCTAGAATAATGGACCAAAGCATTAAGCATACAAGGCTAATTTGCAAGAATTACACTACAAGTGTAAGAAGCAACCAACCAATGGCCAAACCAACCAAAAACAGAGCTAAGGCAGGTCCAAAAAGCCACAAAAACAAGCTTGAGCTAGGTTACGAAAGAGTAAAAGAGCATGCTCAAGTATGAGGCCAACAATGCATACAAGCAAGACAAAAGGAGAGGGGGACCACCCCCTCCTATTTTGGACCACAAGAGTAACTTTTACCACTGAAATTCCTCTGAGTTTCAGTGGTAAAAAGGCCAAGCAAGGGAAGAACAAAAAACTTAGAGAGTTGGCCCAAGAGGCCTAACAAGCCAAAGAGCAAAAGAGAGGGACCACTCCCCCTCCCCCCCCCCCCCAACCCCACAGCGTTCAAACCAACACCTTAAAGTCTTAAAATCAGAGTTTTTGAGAGGCTAAAACCAGCCTTTAAATAGCATGCAAAGGTGGTAAAAGACTTAAGCAAAACAATGAGTAAAAGGGGCAGTCTCTTACCCTTGAAGAACAAAGGCAAGACAGCAACTTCAGCCACAATTTTTGGACCCAAACCAATCCAAAGTTCTCAAAACAAGCTCCAAGGGACCTGAGCTCCAAAGTTATGGTGTTTGACTAGGTGTTTATGTGCAAAAGTGTGAAGAAATAGCACTTCTAAGCACAATAGCACAATATAGTAAGAGAGAGTGAGAATTCTAGAGAGAGGGGATATTTTCTTAGCTCTGGAAATGTTGAACCCCTCTCAAGGGGGAGGAGGCTCCCCCTATATAGGCCAAGCAAGCCAAAAGGCTTGCCCAATCCCTCCATACACATGTATGGAGGATGAGTTCAGTGAGCCACAGCTGGCTCAAAAGATCTATAAATATCTAAAAAGGAGAAAAAGTGGCTGCCGTCCAATGTCCGACCGGCCACTTCCCCTAGCTGGCTGGCCACTTAAAGTGGCCTACAAGGGAGAAAAGTGGCCGGCAAGGCCCTCCTCTCCCCAAGGCATGAGGCAACAAGGGTTGGCACAAAAAACAAGGCCAAAACACAAACTGTTAAGAGGCTTAAAGACAAGGCACTCAGCCGAGACCTTCGGGCACTCGAAACAAGCACAAAGATGTGCAATCATCGTGTGCACAAACGATGACGTCTGAGTCTTAAAGTCGGTCAAAAATGGGGTGTCTACAGTTGCCCCTCTTTGACAAAACTCGAAAGTCATGAAATGACGGGAGTGAATGTCAAAGTCTAGAGATGGCCCATTTTTGACAAGGCCAAAGACTTAGACAAACAGGCAAGATAACAAAATAGATGTGCCCGCAGGCAGAGGCAAAATGCAAATGACATGCATAATGCAGAACATAACTTATGATTATGCAAAGAGGGCTATAATGAAACATCTAGATGCAAATGTTATGCAAAGAAATGCTACAGCAAACTCGTACATAAGCAAGTAAGTAAACACGCCACGCGTGGGAATTACAGACCGAACTACATTTCATGCAAAAAGGATGTAAGAAAATTATACAATCTTAGCGAACGTGTGATAGATACACAAGGTGAGCATGTGTGATAGATACACTAAGCGAACATGTGCGATAGATACACAAAGTGAGCAAAGTGTGATAGATACACAAAGCGAACGTGTGAGAAATACACAAAGTGAGCATGTGTGATAGATACACTAAGTGAACAAAGTGTGATAGGTACACTAAGTGAAGAAAGTGTGATAGATACACTAAACGAGCATGTGTGATAGATACACAAAGCGAACGCATGGTAGATACAAAAAGTGAGCAAAGTGTGATAGATACACAAAGTGAGCAAAGTGTGATAGATACACTAGGTGAACAAAGTGTGTTAGATACACAAGGTGAGCAAAGTGTGTTAGATACACTAGGTGAACAAAGTGTGATAGATACACAAGGTGAACAAAGTGTGATAGATACGCTAGGTGAACAAAGTGTGATAGCTACACTAGGTGAGCAAAGTGTGATAGATACACTAAACGAGCATGTGTGATAGATACACGAAGCGAACGTGTGGTAGATACACAAAGTGAGCAAAGTGTGATAGATACACAAAGTGAGCAAAGTGTGATAGATACACTAGGTGAACAAAGTGTGTTAGATATACAAGGTGAGCAAAGTGTGATAGATACACTAGGTGAACAAAGTGTGATAGATACACTAGGTGAACAAAATGTGATAGATACACAAATGAAGGAAAGCGTTCTCTTACCGAGACATGAATGATCTTATCCGAAACTTCTTTGAATGAAGTGTACATGCAATATCGTGCCTGTACAAGAAAGCAACTTTGACAGGTACCAAAATGCATACTCTATGCAACAGTGCGACGATGTTAAGGCATACTCTATGCAAACATAAGAAACGCATATTCTATGCAAGGGTGAGAGGTGCATGCATGCATACACTATGCGAGTGAAACATGCATAAGAATGCAAGTGAAGTGGTGCATAACAATGTGAGTGAAAAGTGCATAGCAATGCAAGTGAAAAGTGCATACACACACTGTACACAATAATCAATGCATATTCGATGCAATATGCTCAATGAAGAAATGCACGTCTTCGCAAGACCAATTCAGTTGTGACCTTCGATTTACCTCTCGGAGGAGTTACAATGCACTCTAAAAGGACACACCTCGTGTATGCCAGCTAGCGATGAGCTACACATCGAAGACATGAGTTGAAACGTCCACAGAAACATTTTGAGCTGAAAAAGTGGGCTTGTATTGCACTTTCTTGGGAACCAGGGACTCAAAACAGTCTGAAAACACTCACAGAGAACACTGGGAACCTGTCGGCCACTTCTCAACCTTGCCGATCACTTTTCTCAACTGCCAGCCAGTTTAGTGGACGGCCAGCCACAAAAACTACACGGCCGGCCAGTTTAGGAAAATCGGGGCAATTTTGACCTTTTGCGCACGGATCTTTATACACTCAAACCCCAAACACTTTTTCTCACACACCCACTACCGAAAACCTTCATTCTTCTGTCCTAGACCCATTTTCCCCCTCAGATCCACATTTTATACGCGTATTCCAACGCCCTCGCGAAGTTGATTCGCGAAAAACTTTCGATTCTCTACGTTTTGAACAGAACAAAAGGCGTTTTTGGAGCCTTTTTCTCCATTCCCACCATTCGAGGTTTGTTTCCCCCAACTTTAACTTGAGTTTTGCACTCTTTTCCCAGGCTTTGACTTTTTTGACTTTTTCTCTTCCCGAGAGTTGACTTTTTGTATTTTCACCCATTTCGCTCATTTTTGCCTATCTTTCACCCTCTTTTTAGATAGCAGATGACATACCACATGGCGGGGGTCCTCCGGGGTTGGAGGGAGAGCCAGAGCATGTCCTATTGCTGCCCCGAGTTCGGCCATTTGATCCAGCGGTCTACCACCTTGAGGTACACGTGCTACCACTGAGCACGGCGTGTCACTTCACCGGATTTGTGCGGCGCGCGCCCATAGATCTCTTGCTACGGGAGCCAGAGTCCCATTTATCCCATGATGCCCTAGAGGTACACACTGCACTTTTACACGTTCTGCGACATACTTTACATTTCTCTCATAGTTCGCACTTTTGCACTGTACTTGATCTGCTCATTCTGAACACATGTACATACTGTAATCCTGCTCATTCTGAACACTTTCACCCACTGTATTTCTGCTTATTCTGAACATTTTCACACTATACTTCTGCTCATTTTGAACATTTGTACATACCGTATTTCTGTTCATCCGTGCAAGCTGACTCCCGCTTCACCCGCGGGTACGGGGCCACTACGGCGAGAGAGTGGTACCTGGAGCTCCTTGGCAGTGTCCAGCAGATCATAGACGAGGTGGGGTTCGGCCTATTCTGTACGGGACTCTCGCATCTCTTTGGGCGCAGGACCATCTTGGGTGCATTGGTAGAGAGATGGTGGGACACCACTAACTCCTTCCATTTCTCTACCACAGGGGATATGATTATGACCCCGTTCGATTTTGCGATGTTGACAGGCCTTGAGGTGGGAGGCCAACCTATCCCATATGACGCCAATATGGGTGAGTGGGAGGCAGCTTGGACCTACTTATTGGGAGTACATCTGCCCATCTATCGCGTATCAGGCTCTGTTCGGTATTCTTGGTTTGTCGACCACTTCAAAGGGAGAGAGCCCACGACAATTGCGGCGACGGAGTAGTATGCTCGTGGTTTTCTCATGTTCCTTTTTGGCATGACTTTGTTCGCTGATAGGTTGAACACTATGGGGCTGTATTTGCTGAGCGCCTTAGTGGACTTGTCCCAGGTGCGACACTACGATTGGGGAGGCACCGCCCTCACCACTCTTTATTGCTATATGAGCTCAGTCTCCCGCATGAGTGGGAACAGAGTAGGCAGCTACTAGAGAGCTTGGGAGGTATGCTTTAATTTTCAACTTTATATTCCAGATATGCTTTATGCTTTGCACTTTCTGCACACACTGCACACTGCACACTGCACACACAGTCTCATTTCTGTTCTGCACTTGTACTTTCTGCACGCTGCATCATACTCTGCTTTTTGCATTATCTGTATGCTGTATTTTCACTGCCACCCTTCTATTTTTCCAGCTGTGGGTATACGCCTACTTCCCATTGCTTGCACTTAAGCTAGAGGCCGAGACACCTCCGGAGGTACCTTACTCACGTCGCTACGAAGGCCAGTGCCAGTCGAGGGCCCGGGAGACTCTTCCCTATCTGTGCCAGTTTTTTGACACAGTGAGACCAGTTGAGGTAATTCAAAACTCACAGTTTTCCCTTCGCTTTTAGTTTTACTTCATTTTGTATATCTACTGGTAACTAATCCACTTGCTGTCTGCAGATTACATGGCAGCCCTGGGAGGTGATGCCAGAGTTCGCCCGATTCCATTTCGCTGGAGCCCGGGGCGCTTGCCGATTCCAGATCTTGTTCGAGGGACCGGTGGGCTGAGCTTGGTTTCTTGGAGAGCGCTTCAGGCGCCAGACATTGGGCTTGGAGTTTCAGTAGATCCCCTTGCCACCTTTACCATCCATGCGGAGCACAGAGAGTATCTCCCCCTAGGAGTTCACTGATGTTATGCAGGGCATGGATGCAGATCGGTTCATTGAGGATGGGGAAAACACAGCCTACATCGAGGCATACCACATGCCTCCATTAGCAGGTGCTCGCGCTCCCACACGGAGGACAGTTGCTACTACTTCGTCGAGCAGGGCTAGAGCGGCGGGTACCCCCTTCGACGAGTAGGTCTCAAGCACAGAGAGGCAGAGCTAGGAAGATGCCCACCACTAGACAAAGTGTCGGGTGGCCAGACTTGCCTACATCACTGAGTTACCGGAGACATTCTGGGAAGACTTGCCAGATCCCCATCGAGCCTGTATCGGCCGGTCATGCACTTGTTGGAGTTCGAGGCCGGACCCTAGTGTGTACCAAACTTTACATTCTACATATTTACTTCATTTCAATTATGCCTTGTAGCATACTAATCTCTTCAATGCACTTGCAGGCACCGATTGAGTACACAAAACGAGCTCTTGACTTAGTCGCTTCATTGACAGAGATGACGCATAAGAGCTGGATCTAGTCAGCCTTTACAGGATCCCGATAATATTTCTTCAATTTGCATTTCATGTCCTAAAACCCTCCACTAATGCATTAGCATTTACACAGTTCCGTACTACGCTGATCTGATACTTTGCACTAAAACACTACATTAATACATTGTTCTCATACACTCCTCACAGCTTACACATACTGCAATCATTTACTACTTACAACACATCAACTCTTGCATCTAATATACTGCATCTACCATATATCGCAATTAATACCTTCTAACAAACTCTTTCTTCTTTTCAAGTCCCCTTCGAGATATCATCTCCATCAGGTGCCCCAACAGGAGTGGCGACAGGACCTTCAGTACCACATCGAGTAGCACACAACCGGGGGAGACGCCGGAGGCCTACCAGACGTGGTGATGATGACGAGTCTATTGAGGACGAGGAGGCAGCGAGTCCTCAATTAGAGTCAGTCGAGGAGGGCTCCGAGGATGAGAGTAGAGATGGCTCTGGCTCAGACAGCGGTGCTAACAGTGACGATGCCCCAGAGTCCTCTCGGGCGAGGAAGAGGGTGAAGAGGGCCTCTCTGTCTTGAGTTGGATAACACCGATTCAGACACTTTTGCTTTTTGCTTTATTTCTCTTTTCGCTTTAGTATTAGCACATTGTACAGCCTTAGGCCGTTTTATTTTCTTTAAAACTTTGTACTTTTGTAAAGAGAAACCATGATGGAATGAAAATAGCTTTTTTGTTCAAAAAGTGTTGCATTTGTATTCTAAGCATTCGCATCGCACCATTTTATGCAAAAATGAGATTGATGGAAAGTAAACATTTGTTTATTGCAAAGTCAGGTAGTGAACCGACACAACAAGCAAAACAAAACAACTTAAAGAATAACTTGATAAGCAAGACAATGATTCGATAAACAAATTACAACAACTCGATAAGCAAAACTCAAAAACTCGGTAAGCAAAACTTAACAACTCGATAAACAAAACTCAATAACTTGATAACAACTCGATAAACAAAAGTGATAAACTTAAAGACAAGTCGCCAATACCACAGCAGAACGCATCCAGAGTGGAACAAAACACAGATTTTTTAGCACTCCCAGCACATGGACAAACTAAGACAAATCTGCTGGGGACAAACAGTGGCTACCGGCCACTTATAGCCATTACTGACCACTTTTTGCTACTGTGAACCACTTAAGTGGCCGGCCGGCCAGTTTTTCTGGGAATCTCCATATTTCTGCCATCTGTCCTCCACTCAATGCTCTATCTTCTATAAAAGTTCCAACTTCGTGGTTCCCTCATTTGAACTCCATTTCTCCCCCAAATGGAAGCATTTCTTGTCCAAAACCTCACGAATTGGATTGCAAACTTGGATGGCTCGGAAAAGTTGAACTTTCGGGGTTTCAGAATAAATACACTATTCATGTTGGGCCGCACCCCGCTGTGTTTTCCATTCCTCCATGCCACGGCAAGGTGTTGGAATCAGATAACTCATGTTTTTAGCTTTGGAAGACAAGAGATGTGTCCCACTTTCAAAGACTTCCAAGCTTTGATAGAGTTCGAGCGTGAGGAAGAGATCTTGCCCCAATTCCGTTTTGGCCACGTCCAAGCTCTAGGACAGATGTGTGGGCTTACTTCACATGACGCTCGGTCTTTGATTCGCGATGGGGAGTTGGACATCCCCAGCTTGATTCATCGGTTTTCTGATGCTGGTGACCGCGATGACCATCACTGACAAGATTTTCAGCGACATGCCCTTTGTCTGTGTATGTTGTCTCATTTCTTGCTTGCCCCAGGCTCCAGAGGTTCTAGCGTCCGTTTGATTGAAGTTGCTCAGGGCTTGAAAGAGGGTAAGAGTCGCATTGCCATGACACTAGCTGAGAGACTGACGAGTTTGGATGCCTTCCATTGCCGAGAGACAACTAGGTTCGCGGGGAGTCCACTACTGCTGTAGTACAAGCCAAGGGCTTAAACTATATTGGACTTAAGTCCACTTTTGTTGTAACTAAGCATCGTCTTCGAAAGATGTAAGCCTATAGGGCATTTCTTATTTGTCTAATTTTCATCTTGACTCTCTAATATGTCAACTTTTGTAAATCTTAATTGTAAATCAATCAGAGATAACTGTTTTGTCATCTTGATCACTTATTAATGTTGAGTATGGGTTTTAGCAATTGTTTCGGGGCGTTACATAACGGTTAGTGATTATTGTTGTGTTGAGTGGATTAAGTGTATGTATTACACTTGTATATTTATTTGTGTATCTAGTATGTATGTTATTGTGATGTTGTTTGGGGGTCCGTTTCCCGCCGTATTAAGTCGGTAAATCATGGCACCTTGACAAAAGTTTTCTCGTCCTTTCCAGTTTGCGCCCAATAACGTGTGAAAAGATGTTCATTTCTTGCCATATTGAGCCCGCAAAGTGTGGCGTCTTGTGATAGGTTCTTCTCCCTTCCAGTTTGCGCTTGGTAAAGTATGACCTTGGGGTCATTGCCCTCTGGGTGAGGCTAGTAAAGCATTATGTGTTGTTGGTGTATCATTTTCCATCTATGCTGTATACAGGTGGAAATGGGATTTGGTGTCGTTCCCCTCCGGGTGAGACCGATAAAGCGTTATATGTTGTTGGGTTGTATCGTTTGCCATATGTGCTATATGCCGATGGAAATATGATTTGCAGTATGTATTGCTATCGGTTATTTATTTTTGGATGTGTACGTTTTCGATTTCATACTATGGTTGTCTCATGCCCTTGGGCCTATGGCCAGGAAAGGTGGTAGATATGTTGGTGAGGTGTGCAGTGTATTAGCATGTGGAGCCAGGTTATGACTTGTAGATGTGAACACATTTTCAAAACTAAAGTTTGAATGGGACTCTTGTATGTCAACATAAAAAAAAAAATTTAAGAGTAAAGAAAATGGTTTTGAAATGAAACAAAAGTTAAAAAGAAAATTAATGATTTTATTCTGTGTTGAATTAAGAGAACATTTTGGGAAATAAGAAAACATATATATATATATATATCTTTGGATATCAACTATCACATTACTTATACGGTATGTTGTGGTGCATGCAATATGTTATGATGTAAGGATCTTTGGGATCTTTACTCGGCTTTATGCTCATCCCACGTGTTCACAAATTTTTTAGGTACATGGCTGGAACATTGTTCAGGATTTGAAGTCTTTTATTATGTTGGCCACGGGGCCTTTTACGTGTTGGCTAAACGCTATGTAATGTATAAGGGTAAATCCCTTTTATTTATTGTTGTTTAATGTAAGCCCAAGGGCATTGTATCAAATTTCATTTATATATCATCATCACCATGAGAGAGAATGTTATTATTTATGTACTATTCTGTTGGCACTTGTTTGTTATTGTTAAATTGGTAATAATATAAAGGATTTGATAATGGATTCGGGTAATAAAAGTTGGGACATTACAGCCTATATGGCTATAATATTGAGATTTTGGCAGTTTCAAGTCATGTATTGTTGTATTGAATGTATGGAAGCTTTAGTAGGTTATACACTTCTATTGAATGACTTTCATTGAGTACATTAGTTATAATGCCCCGAGCATAATTACAATAAATCGAGAGTAATGATTAATTAAACAACATCATAAATCGAGAATAAAGTCCTTCCATTCATATACTTCAAATGTACAAAGGAGTAACATATGCATTTATACATTCATAAGTCCTAACCCTGAATCTATAGCATGTGTTCTAAACAAAAGATATGAATTAAAAGTTAAACAAATATATAATGCCTTATTGGTTACAACTTTCCAAAACAGTGCTTGGTTACAACAAAAGTGATTTTAAACTCAATACAAATAAAGCCCTAGGCTTGTACAAAGTAAATACAGCAATAACAAAAACAGAAGCTTTTGGCTCCAAGTCCTCCCAAGCTATTGCCTTGGTAGAGGCATATCATCAGTACCTGAAAATGATTTTTCTATATATGGTGAGCCAAAACTCAGTAAAGATACTCTAACACAGTGTATGAATCTTAACAGAGTTATAAGGTGAATGCATATGCAATGCTCGTGCCAAAACATTTCATCTCTCTTTCAAAACCATGCAATGCCAAGTTCATATCACAATTCATGCAATCAATTCCTTTTTAAGAGAAAACAGGGCAGTGGATACAACACTGGGAATCTCTAAGACGTGTCTGCAAGTAGGCTACAAGCACTACCAATTTGTCATTTTTACCGGTGTTAACCGGAAGGCTTGACACCTAACCGCGCGAGTTTCTGCACTTTCACCAAGGACACTCAAGCCAATATAATACCACTACTATACTCCTACCCAGATTCACCAAGGTATTCGACTATTTTTCTCAAAACGATAACCATTTTCAATGTGTTAAACATGTTACAATACTCAATGCAATGGATGAGAAAATTAGTTTCAATTTACCTAGTTCTCATACAATTTCTACAACAATCATAACTATTCTCCACCGATAGCCCAAAACAGATATATCTAAATAGATAATTAAATTTCAACACATATATACTTTCTAACATTTCCAATTAGGAGTGATAATTCATATCCAACTCCATTCCCACATCATCATTGTTCCAATTTCATAAAACCAACATCAATTCCATTTCTCTTTACAAAAATCAAATTTTCACAATTTAGGGTAAAAACCCCCCCTTTCTTTAAAAATCATGGGTAAATTACAAACACCCTCTCGAGGTTTGGTGAAAATACAGATTCCCCCCTGAGGTTTGAGAAATTACATCCCGCCCCATGAGGTTTATATTTCCATAACAAATTGCCCCCTGAGATTTTTATTTTCATACAGATTTCCCCCTAATTTGTTATGCAAATTTGATCCTCCGGGGGCAATTTGTAATTTCTCAAACCTCAGGGGAGAATCTGTATTTTCACCAAACCTCAAGGGGGGTGTTTGTAATTTGCCCAAAAATTCAATTTCCATGGATAAAATCCACAATTTATCACAACCCAACCATTTTTACAAGGCCACAACCGTATACAAGAATCCATTTTGAAAACCCCTCTTTTGATTTCAAAACCAAAACCCTAGATTTTTATTCAAAAATTTCCAAATCACAATCTTGTTTAGAGAGACAAAAAACTGAGTTAAAATCATAAAAAAGAGTCAAATAATCCCTACCTCAAGAAGTGAAAAGGAAAACTCAAGAAAACTTAAAGTCAGTGAAACCACAAACCTCTTGGATCAAAAGAAAGCCCTTGATGAGATCTACAACCTTTCTCAAAGGACCAATGTGAAAAAGATGTCTCTAACCAAGTAGATCTAGAGATCTATGTGAGAAAAGTTGAGTTTCAAAGAGAGCGAGAGAGAGAGAGACAGAGAGAGAGAGAGAGAGAAGAATGAACGAGAAAAGAGTGTTTGGGTCTATTTATAGTAGTAGTATAATATCCCTAAAGTCAATGAAAAGAATAAGTCAAAAACCTCCCAAAAGGTAGGGCCCAAACCGAATCCAAAATCTGAGAAAAACACGCATGGGTCGACACCCAAGGCAGTGGTGTCGACCCTCAAGAAAAAATGCTGAGACACTTATGTTTGCAGCAGACAAGGGGGTCGCCCCCCAAACCTGTGGTATCGACCCCAAAAACCAATGGCCACACCCAAGGCACAGCAACAAGGTGGTGTCAACCCCAGGAAGACTGGTATCAACCCCAAAAACCAATAGAGACACCAAAGACAACAAGGTGGTGTCGACCCCAAGAACCCATGGTGTCGACCCCAGAAGCAAAACCAAACATGAAAAGAAAGAAGAATGACTGCTACGGACATGATTTCCTGGATTCAAATACAATAAATGGGTCAGGTCTAAATCAGGATCACTATATTAGCAGGTATGGAATATAAATGTATAAACAATGTCGGTTTAGCAAATGGTTCACAACCGGCGGTTTCTAAAATGCCTCTAATACTTGTATAGAAATTAACAGCGGTTTAATCTCGTCGCTAATAAAAAAATCATATTTAATTTTAAAATATAATTAATGGCGGTAAATAACTGCCATTAATTGTTGACGTCTTTTACAGCGGTATCATACAACCACTTTTGACTTTAAAAACCTGTCGTTAAAGCAACACCATTTTACGATGGTTCTACAAACAACGCCGCTAATTTATATGGTCGTCGATTTTTTTATGTGGTGGTTAATAAGCGTCGTAGATACCGCTGTTGTTATAAACGATGGGAATATTACCACAGTTATATTATTCCCGATACTTATATAGATGACATTTTCAATTTATGTTGTTTTACCGCCATTAAAACATTTTGCAAAAGTTGTATACTTATTAACAGCAGTTGTTTACCGCCGTTAAAGGCGAACTTTGGCATAGTGAACTCTCTTGTTAAATAAAATTAATAATTCTCATTCTAAATACTCCCAAATTAAACATAAAATTTTGAACAAAAAGAAAAAGGGAAATCGGATGAAACAAAAGAAATGGATGAAAGAAGGGTTGGTTTGGCTCAATTTATAGGGGAAGATACTTGGGGTCAAAGAAAAGATTTAAAAAAAAATGAAAAGAAAAGAAAATGGAAGGAGGAAATCATGTTTTGTCCATCAATCAATTAAGAGAACTAGGTATGGAGAACAACATGGGGGTGGTCGGCCAATTAAGGATTTTATTTTTAATTTTTTTTTTATTTTCTTGGTGAGGAAGAAAAATGATAAATGGATAAAAAATAAAAAAAAATAAAAAATCTATTTTCAAAAAGAGATGAACAATAATGAGGTGTAGATAAAAAGAAATAAAATAAATATAACGAAATAAATTAGATTTTCATTTAAAAATCTCACCATCAAATTACTATAATAAACCACCAATATTTCTCATTAAAAAATTAATACTTCAAAAATGTGGGATTTCACCGCAATTGATTACAAGATAGAGAAATGCGATATTCAACAAATAGAATGTTGAATAAGTGATATGTGTGTTTTTTTTTTTTTTTTTTTTTTTTACCTAAAGATCTTAGAATTAGGACCTAATGGCCCAAAAATTCATATATCGACCTATGTCCTGAAGCTCCAAAATTTTAAACGTGTCTTAGATGTATCGTGTCCTGTATTTATTGAAAATCATTGAGTTGTCGTGTCATGTGTTTGTATTTGTGCTATTTATATGGTGACAAATAAGATAATGAGAGGGAGACCGACGGAGGCCACAACAATGTAAGGCAATTAGATACGGTGGCCGTGGGTGACAACTAGAGGTGGCAAATGGGCAGGTATGCACGGATCAAAATGGGTTTTGCATTTAAAATAATCTAACCCAAACCCGCCCATTTAATAAATGGATTGGGTTGAATTGGATATGGGTTTGACAAATGAACCCACCAACCCATTTTACTACATCGTTTTTTTTTTTTAATTAAATTTTTTAAATTGTTTTTATTTTGAAAAAATTACACCAATGGTCCCTATATTTTGTCACTTGTATCATTTTTGTCCCTACGCTTTCAATTAGCTCATATTTGACCCTTAATTTTAGATTTTGTGTCAATTTGGTCCAATTGATAATGCCAATAGTATTTTTGATAAAAAATTATCATTGAATTAGTTGAAATTAATTCACTAAGTTGAGTAAGTTTGTATTTTTCACTTTAAAATTATTACACATGCCACTTATGGACATATTTTTCATAAAAAAATGTTAAGAGTAGCAATCAATTGGACCACATTGAAAAGAAATCATAAATTCATGGTCAAAATCGAGCCAATTAAAATTACAATAATTAAAATGACAAAAGGACCAAAGTACAAGGACTATCGTCATAGCTTATCCTTTTATTTTATAAAAAATATATATATATTAACAATTTTTTTTATTTTTTAAAATTTATTTATTTATGTATTTTGAAAAAATGATTTTATTTAAAAAAATCATTTTTTAAAAAAAATTATTCTTATTTTCAAATTTTATTTTTTTTATTTATTATTTTTTATGACAACGATGGCAGAGTGGAGGTGGTGGTGTTGGTGGACTGGTGATGGTGGCGATAGTGGTGGTGTGGCAATGGTGGTGGAGTGGCGATAGTGAAGGAGGTAGTGTTGGTGGAGTTACAGTGACAGTGTTGTTGAAGGAGGAACATGTGTATATATATATGAATAATGCTTGGGACCCCCTTTTGGGGGTCACCCCCTCACCCCCTTTGCCACGTGGCGGGGGGTGATTGGAGGAGCAGGAAAAAAAGAAAAAGTAACCAATGAGAGAGAGAGGGGGTCAAAGGGGGTGGGGGGAAAAGGGGAGATGAATCATTGTTGTATATATATTTTGGAAAATGTTTGGAACCCCCACAAAAGATGACCCCCATGACCCCACTGATATATTGACCATTGATGTATTTGAATTTGTTTTTGAGAGTTGTGCCTGACAGTGACATGAATGGTTCAGAACATTTTGGGGGTTGTGGGGGTCTCTATCATTGTTAATATTTTTATTTTTTTTGCTAGGGAACATATGTATATATATATATATTCAAGATTCCAAATTAGAGAGAGAGAGAGAGAGAGAGAGAGAGAGAGAGAGAGACTTAAAAGGAGCAACGTATCTAATTGTTTGGTTTTAATTTTAGAATTAGTTTTTAAGTTTTAATTTTAGAATTAGTTTTTAAAAAATAAAAATTAATTTGACAAAATTGAACAAAAAAATTATTTTTACCTCATAAAAAAAGTAAAATTAAATGATAAGTTGTTGTAATTTATTTATTTTTACTAAATTAGTATTTAGTTATTTTTCAAAAAATAAAAATAAAAATAGATTTTAAAAATTATACCAAACCGATGGGTTGGAGTTTATTATAAATATTAAATATACTAAAATATTAGTGTCAATTTCATAATATTTTAATATTTTAATATGATTATTATAAATAAATATTGCAAAATTCTAAACATATATAAAATTTATATAAAAAAATTTGATAAAAATGATGTGACAATGATATTATTGTAAATAATCCATCTTCAATGGTGTTTTGTTTTCAAGTGAAAGATTCATAATGAGTCACATCATTATGTATAAATTTTTTATTTATATAGTATTATTCATAAATATTAGGTTGATATGTGACAAAATCTGGCAAATGGTGAATTGGCTCGGTAGGCGAAAGGCTTGTTTAGCAATAGACTTGGCCACTAGGGGTTTTTTGAAATGCGTTTTGCATTTACAAGGGTTGCAAATGAGCCGAGAAGCTCGACTTTATAAGATTTTTATTTATTATTTATATTATTGAATACATAAATAATATATTTACACTATTATTTATATATTTATATATTAGTTAATATATAAATAATATATATTTTAAATAAAGATAAATGAGTCGAACTCGAGGTAGGATCGTTTATTAAACGAGCCTAATATTCAAGTTCAAGCTCGATTTGTTTACTAAACGAGCTAAGTCAAGCTGAGCTCTTAACAAGCCAAGCCAACTCAAGTTCGTTTGCAGCCCACCATTTACAACTCACCACTAACAGCTTGTTTACTACTTGTATATGAAGCAAATTTGCTGGTATAGTCCAATTCTGACCTGTAAGATAAATAAGCGGGTCTAAGCCCATAAAATTGCAGGCAGGTATATTGAAGGTTTCTAATCAACCTTGCCAACTCTAACAACTACGTAGAGGAGGACTATTGTCAGAGATAGAGGGAGATAAACGAGCCACAGAGAGAGAGAATTGTCCACGAAGCTCGGGTGATTATCCTGTAGTCTACGACTCCATGATAATACAATTGGTGAGAATATGGAATATTAATTATTTATGTCAGGTGATTGAGGAACATAAAGGCATAATGAATGGTGATTGGTGAGGGTTGACGAGGCTAGGGTCATCGAGACAAGGATGGAAGCTTTTTATGTGATATCATATGTAAATTTGAGAAAATTGTCTGTAACCCTTTTATATTATACTAGTGGTTGGGTATGTGCGCTTCACGTGATACGTGATTTTTTATCAACTGTTAATACTGTAATTATATGTCTCTGAAATTGATATGTGATATATATACAAAGTATGGAGACTTGTATGGGTAAATTGATCTGTATCCAAAATGCAACTAAGTAAGAAATAAACACATACTCGACTGAAGAATTTAAATAATAAATGAGAAATTTTATAAACATAAAACATTAATTTATAACTAGATTATTGAAATCACAATCTTATCCTAAACAATAAACAATAAGCAAGTCCTTTAAATATATAGTATTATGTAAATCTTTTTCTATCAACTTCCCACTTCAATTATTGAAGGTATGAAATTAATCGGACAATTACATAATTTTGTTTAATAGTTCATCTTATGATACAAATTTATTGAACCCACTATTGCATATTATTTTCATACTATTGGTATAAGAATGCATTAATATCAATATGTAATATATTGTTATACATCAAGAGTTGTTGAGTCTCATTTTCTGTACGATGAATATCTTCCATGATGAAAAATATAATGTTGGGCATTATTATATTTTAATTTATGTAGAAAATGTGGAATAATTTTTTTTAAGAAAATTGAATGATATTATAGCTTAATATTTTGATTTATATAGGAATTTCACAATTATTTTCAAGATATTTATAGATCCATGAGTGTTTGCAGAGTTACTTTCATAAAACTGTCAAGTTACATAATTTATTATAGTATCTATAAGTACAAAAATTGATCGAAACTTTTTATTTGATGTATTTACTTCATGTATCATTGAGTTGCTGCGATAATGTTTGGGCATCATTTGATTTTTCCGTATAATTTGACTAAAATGTGTGCATGAGGTACATTATTTTTCTTAAACTTCACAACAGATAGGATAATTCTTACTTTAACTCGTTTAACTTTGTTTGGAGAGTATATTGCAATAGATCTTTTGCACTTTTTGTTTCACCATCTTATTATTTTTCTTATTGCTCACCATTATAACTCATTATAATTAAAATATTGTAATGAGTAAGAGTTTGAGACGATATCATATTGTTATAAATTTCAAAATTCATTTTCCCTCAATAATGTGATTTTTTCTGTAAAGGGAAAAAAAGTACAATTATTGTTGTGATAGATGTATTTTGCAATGTCTTGTTTTGTTATTGAAAGTATTTGTTGTGGACACTTATTTGTATGACATGTATGTATATATGTATTGAACATAAGTTGATAGGAGAAGAACACATATTTTGTAAATTTTTTCCTAACAAATATAATTATATTACTAAAGCGATACATGTTAGAAAATTAAAAGTATCCGATGGTAATATAGCATTACAGATTGAAAATGTATGAATACAATAACATATATAAATTTACATTTATATATTTTTATATATTTATAGACGTAGACATTGATATATATATAAGATATCATAAAAGTAATATATGAAATCTTTTGTAACAAGATAATACAAGTAACAATGAGAAGTTAATTATTCATAATTAAATAGTTGGTCATAATGTAAATGTTTAGTATTATATTTTTGTGTGTATACACCATTTTTTTAATTAGACTATTAAATTTACAAAGGAATTTGTGAATAATTTGTGTAAAATTAGAGATTAGTGAAGAAAGATTTAAAAAAAAAAGAAAAAAGAAAAAAGAAAGAGAAGTTTATAATGTTTGGTTTGGTTTATTTTTTCAAACTTGTGTTTTGAATTTTTTTATTTTCGTGTTTTTCTATTTTTTTAGTAACCCTTTTATTTTCTTTTTAGATTCACTTAATTTAATACTTTTTTAATTTTTAAAATTTTATTTTTATTTTTAGATTTAGATTCACTTAATCTAAATACACTTAGAAAATAATTTGTTGTGTATTCTTTTTAAAAAAAATATTAATGTTAAATAATAATAAAAATAACAAAAATATATCATAATAATAACAAAATAGTACATGTTTGAAGTTATAATTTTTTGATCAATATTTTACTTTTTAATTCTATTTAGATTATTAGATATTAGATTTTCATGTAAAAGTATAATTTGAATATAAAATATGAAGAAATTCTAGTATCTTTGAAAAATTTAAAAATCTCCGAAATATTGATTTGTGATTATATTTCAATTTTAAATAATGAATAACAATCTCAATTAAACTATTAAAGACAAATCGAAACAACTATTTAATGTGGAAGAAACCATAATTGGAGTGCTTCCAATTGTGATAAAAAAATCATGGGCCAAAGCCACAAAATGATCCACTAAGAAGACAAAAAAGAATTACACAGTGTGCCCTCAATTATATAGCAAATCCATATCCAAATTGAACTGACCCTTATATACCTTTTCCACCACCGTTTTCATCTCGGAATTGTCTTGCCCAACGTTAAATCCACAACACCGATGTCGAATCCACGACAATAAGCCACTTCGGAATCCACCAAATCTTCAAGCCCAAATTCCTCGGAATCTACCGAAAAACAACTCTCTCTTTTGTGAACGAAATAATAAGAACAACCCTTGATGTTTGACAATTTGTAATTCGTTGATCAATCGATCACCTTCTATATACTAAGAAGACTCATATAAAATAGCCTCCAATAGAAAACTCTTTGTTTTTTCTTTCTCTTTAAAATTCTAGACGACTTAAACCTTAAAAACAACAAATTGCGCACTTTATAGTAAATTGAATCGCGAAGACAGCTCGAACACACACTTCACTGCTTGAGCAATGTGAGTAAAGGCGATACAAAACATATAGGTTGACTGCTCGAGCGCAACTTTTATCACTCGAGTGGTAAAACTTGCTTCTCAGAAGTTCAGGCTCTCTGCAAAAGTACTGGATGATGGTTTTTTCTGCTCGAGTGCACAAATAATCACTCGAGCGGTCAAATAATTTTGACAGCATTTTTGTTTTTGTAGTCAGCAGAATGACAAATATGAAAGAATCAAGATCACAAACTCCTCTGAATAGGCACAATTTGGATTGGATTCGCATCTAAACATTCGCATTTTCATTGAAACATAAGAGCGAATAAAATTACAACTGAAAGAAATTTTGTCAAATGAGATTGTCAATTACAAAAACTTAATAATCTTTAATCACCAAAACTGAGAAAATATATGAAAAATAAAAAATTTTAAAATAGATTTAAAAAATAAAACCAACAAATGTGATTCTTGTTTAAAATTTTGACATCATACATTGGTTATTAAAGTACCATGTAAAATATTATAGTTCATAAAATATAATTTAAATAAAAAGAAGGTGTATGAGGATACTTGCGAAATTTTGAGATGCAACATAAATCTTTGTTTTAAAAATAAATGCATACAACTTTAAGATTCAACCAAAATTATCCACAGTCATTTGATCTTTGATGAACAATTGTAAATATTATGTATATCAATATAGAAGCAGACACGGGAAATAAGAAAGAGTAACTATTTTTTATTCTTTAATCATCATCAATGTAAAAAAGAGGAAGACGATTTTTCTTTTTTGATAATAAGGAAGACAATTTATTTATATTTATATATGACTTGAAAGCAATTCAATTTCAAAAATAAAGAAATAATTGATTTATATTAGACTCTTCATGACTTTTAAAAAATATAATAAATTTGAAAAGGTAAAATTGAGATTTTAAAAAAAAAGGTAAAAAACATTCACACTTTTATAATAGTAGTAGATAATAGATATATGTAGGGGTGCGCAGTGCGATTCGGATCGTTTGAGAGTAAAATTATAAATTGAATGATAGATTAGCAAATTGGCGGATTGGTAAATTGTGATTTGAGTGATTTTGGGCGGATTAACAGATTGAAAAATATTATATCAAATTATCATGTATTTGCATAATATATAACACTAATTTATATAATATTTTTTTTATATGTATATATATAACATAAACTAATTTTACATAATATTTTTCATATATATAACTATTAATTTGTAATAAATTTTATATCATAAATCTTTTTCACACTCATTTTTACTTTAATATTTTATTAAAAATTTAAAAATACATATGTATTAATTATAATAAATGTGGAGCTATTTCGTAAACGGATTATAAATTTTAAAATTTAATATGTAATTAACGAATAAAAGGATACAAATCAGTACGATTTTACACGGCCCATATATATATGTGTGTGTGTGTGTGGGGGGGGGGGGGGTGTAAAATTGTTTTCCCCTAGGTGACTCGTTGCTCTATCTTTCTCTACCGTGAGTTCACTCTCGCGCTCGGCTATGGATCTCTCTCTCTCTACTCAGTTTTTGTTTAATATTGGGAGAGCATTAATTTCTTCTCCAATTGATTTTCTCTATCTCGTCTCTGGTGATTCAGGTATCTTTCTGTTGTTTCTGTTTCTCCTTTTCTTGACTGTTTTTCATTTAATTAGCCGAGTTTGAATTGTTTGTGTGTAATTTATGATTAATTCATGATTAGAGCTTTTATTTTAAGTTTTAAATGGATTTTTATATGGATTATTATACTATGTTGATTGCTTTAAGATGTAGATGTAGATCTAGATGTAGATGTAGATGTAGATGGTGGCAGTGGCTTTTGCCTAATTGGAAATACTGCTAGGAGTTATTCTTACAACTTTTCCTTTTACACAAGACACCCCTTTCAGCTTTCAGCTTTATACTTTCTTAATTAATACCATATATAAATATGTGGAGACTGGAGTGGAGAGACATCCTTTTACACACAGAGAAAGAGAAGGAATAGAGCTATATTTACTGGAACGTGGATCCCTCTGGTATCTGGAATGGGGAAGGGGAACAGTATGTCACATACTCTAAATTGTGATATGATAGGAGTAGACTTCTTTACACTAAGGATTTAAGGTACTTCAGTCTAGAGAAATTTTTTTAACTTTTAAACATCTAATGAAATGTAGTTTTTTAAAAAATAAATAAATAAATAAATAATCATATAGCAACACATTTCTATGAGCATTATAACCTATGTTTGACGTTTTGTCATTTCAAAATTTCACTCACCTTATAGTTTAATTTATTATATTTTAGTTATTTATTATTTATTTTTTAAACTCGTAACGGAATTATAAGGAAACATATTGGGAAAAACCTATGAGATTGCTTTGGATTGCTAAGTTTATAATTTTGGAACGAAAGTGTATCATGCTTAATGTAATTTGCTAGGCTATCAATGTTTTCTAGTAACACTAGAATAGAACTGATGCAGGATAGTGCTGTAATGGTTGTTCTGGGGCTGAAAGTGCTAAAATTTAAGAAAGAAAGAAAGGAGGAGAAGGAGATTGGTCTAGGAATTACTCCTAGAATCCCTTAGGCATCACACCTAGGGTTTGATTGCATTACACAATCCATACGAAAGCTTCACAGTTCTAAAAATTCTATAAAATATTAAGTTTATATTGAATTAATAGCATTACATGGCTTTATATAGAATGAAGAGACTTCCTAAACCAATTAGAACAAAAAAGGAAACTATTGTAATATCTTTGACTTTTAAAACTAATGTAAGACCAAATATGAAACATAAATAAAACCTGATTAAATAACTTGACCCACAAGATGACCCATGGGTGACCTAACCCATGTCTAGAAATTATGAAATTATCAAAATACCCTAATTAATAATAATAATAATAATAATAATAATAATAATAATAATAATAATAATAATAATAATAATAATAATAATAATAATACTAGAACATGACTCATAAGCCTAAAACATAACTATCCATGGTCCCAAATGAGTTGCTCATCATCCAATGCATGCCAAATCCAAGCTTGGGCTTAGAGGCATCTCTTCCTCCTCTCTTGTAGGCTGCTGCCACTTGCCTCCATCAAGAACCCTAACTCTTAATTGTTACTCCTTTCAATTTGTGTTATCAATAGAATAGGGAATATTATTGTCTTACTCTTTCAGTTATATTATTTTGTCAACAGTTCCTGTTGCAACTTGCACTGGAGAATTGATTTTTATCATGCCGAGTTTTAAAAATTAGGGGTACTTTTGTGTAGATCCCAATAAGTGGATTTATTATCTAATAGGTCCTATGGGAAAATTTATCATAAAAAAAAGTCACTAATTGTAAGTTTTAGCGACAATTTATAAAAATCGTGATTAAAAAAATTCACTAATTGTCAATTTTTAGTGACGTATGTAAAAAATTGTCACAAAAAAATTATTTTTACCGACAATTTTATCAAAACTTATTTTCAATAGGGCTTGATGGGAATTAAGTCTAACTATTAGGACCTATTGGTAGTTTATCCTAAAAATTATCAATTGTCTAGCTTTTGACTTAACATGCATTGCGACAAGTTCAACAATTAAAATTAAATAAATAAATAAATAAAATTGTGACATTCTAATTTTTTATTGTCATATCATCAACAACTTGACAGTGCACTTTGACATGCTTCATCATCGCACGTAACTTGAAGTTTGCAGTAATCATGGCTTGATATCACAAAAAGAATCCTCATGGCTTTAAGTGGCAAACTTCATTTTTTTTTATTTGAGCATTTACTAGATCATGACATGGCTGCATGAGCTGTAGCTTTGTACTGTCCCTTTGCATTCAACTTACACTTTTGTTTTGCTTTTTTACGGTTCATGTTACTAGCAAGGTTTAATGAACCATTCGAGAGAGTTTTTTTTTTTTTTGATTGGCACCAGGGTGTCTGGATCAAAGCCCAACTAATCCTCAGGGGTGCACAAGCCCTCGGCAAGGAGTTTTCTGAGCCATGCAAGAGAGTTTTGCACTCTCCAACATCTGTTTATGCAGAGTTGATGCTTATGCTGCTTGATGATTTCAACAAATCTTAAGGCTGATCTCTGAAACTTTGTTGGTAGCAACTCCTTTGATGCTTTGTAAACACCAAGGAGAAAGGACAAGAAGAAAGCTAGATGACTATAATGAGAATGAAGAGAACTTAAATTTTAGTTCTGTATGACAGAGCAGAATCTGGGTCAGTGTGGCTTCAAATTAAGCTTGGTGAGCCAAATAGATTGGTTGGGGAAAGGAATATATGAGAGAGAGAGCTCTAACCCATCTGACTGGATCACTCCTCTTTCTAATTTGAACCTCTGACCAATATTATTTCTCGTCATAGTTTGACCCTCCCAAATAGCTAAATGTAACCTTACCTGTAGATCTTGGATGTAGAAAACTCATTCGACAAATAATATCCTCTCCTCCCACTAGATTTGGACTCTGGTCTTGAACTCATTATTTTGTCCAAAAAGGAATCCAGATTACTTATTAAACTCTTCCATCTTAGTCAGTCTAGAGAAGTAATATGTGATATTGCTATTTGCAACTCTTAATCTAGTCTAACCTTATCGACCTCCTATTTACCTTGTTTCACAAGCGGAAATAATTATAATTCAAAATTTAGGTACATTGGTACCAGGGTGCATTAATGATGATTTATTAATCTGTGTGGGTATGAAAAAGCAATAAGCCAGCGGGTGGTAACATGAGAGAGAAATGCTTCTGCACTTGTTTGATAACACAAGGCTATGGAAATAAGTGAGTTGTTACTCTGTCTCACCGCTAGTTAAGATCCAAAGACATCTTTGTCTTTAAAACTTAAAAGTTCATTGGTTTTCTTCCTCTTGAACAACATATCTGATGGCATATCTTTCACAAAATTTATCTTCATGTTATAAGAAGCAGGAATTTGGTAAAACAGTATTATGAATTCATGCCATCTTGTCAATCTTAACCATTCCTGTTTTGAAGTAGATAACACCACAAGGGCTGACATATTAGGAGACACTGATGGAGACAGTGATACACAATTCTTATTTTCTTCTGCCTTACTGTCTATTTCAACATTTGCTTCACCCTTCCATTTTTCTAGTTCATCCAGTTGCAACTGAAAAATAAGGGGTCTGGGGGCAGAGGTGCATATGGAACCATCTGATTTGTTAGCTTAGGAGCTTTGGGAGAGAGCGAAAATTAGTTTCTTAGTTTTTGGCCAGTGATGTGAATCTTTGAGATCAAAATGACAATTTTTTCAGCGGTTGATTTCACTTATAAAAATAAGGCCCATCTTCTTTCTTCTAATCCTTCCCTCTTTTCTTCTCCTCGGTTCATTCTTTCTGAGAAGGGGTCAGGGTATTCTTGCTGCTAGAAGGGATTTGGATTTAGAAAGGAGGGCTAGTTATGGAGATGGAAAGACAATAGTTGAAGAATGGTATGGTTTGTCAATAATAATATGCCTAAGCACGTGTACATATATAGGCACAGGTTTATCAAGAATAGAATGGTTAAGCACATGTGAACTGCACTTAAATAATTGTGTTGTTAGGCTACTAACTATGGAGTCCTGTTCTTAATAAGCAACCTTTATGATTTTGCAGGTCATTTAACTTGGAAAATGCTTTGGAATCTCACACAAAGGCCAAGCATAGTGCTGGAAAATTAATGGATTTAAAGAGAGAGCTTCTTATGAGTCCTGATTGGAAAATCTATGCCTAGTCTATTAGGTACTTTTTTGTAACACTAAACTTTGCTGTCTAGTAACTTTTTATATTTAAGTGTTAATGTCAATTTGGTATGAATATAATATGGTATAAGGTTTTGCCATTGGATTGTCCATTGATCATTGTATTCACTCTGTCTATTAATATGGCAATTCCCTCATTAGTATTTGTTCACTATTTGCCAGTTTGAGAGAGGTGGGATAGCTAGTGTGCTATATGCTCTACTAAGTTCACTTGGGCCAGGTGTTACTAGATTGCATTCTATGGATTAAGGTTGCTATCTTTTGATTACGACAATTTGTAGTTCAATAAACAGTTTCCTATTTTTGTGGTAACGTTATGTATTTTTTCATTGTAACATTTCTAAATCACAAAAGTCATAACCACAAACATAAACGTGCAACAGATCAAGAGTGGGCCCGACCCAGGGGCCCAAAAGAAAAAATATAAATAGAGGAACATCAGCCAATGAAAGGTACGTGAGAACAGACCTTAAAACTTAAGTTACAAGCAAACTTGAGACATATACTAATTTATCCGTTGTAGTGCTAATTCTGGCACCCCCGACCGGAGTGTTAATCCCCTTTTCAGGTGTCAATCTGAGGATCAAGAGCGTTCATCAGGATAGTAGAGTATTTCCAAAACCACCTGCACCACATTCTATTATAGATTTAAATTAATTTGTTAATTTTATATTATTTTTCATAAAAAATATCGTTAGGTGCTTGCAATTGATATCTTTGTAACAAATGTATATACGATTTTTATAATAAATAATAATTTGCAAATAATTGTTTTTATAATAAGGATATTCTTCTAGCATTTTTATGAAATTTCATTGAAGACTATTTGCAATGGTAACAAGATGGTTGTCCATACGCTATGTTACAACTTAAATGGACTCTTCAAAATAAATCAAATACTTGTGTCAAACACTCAACACTCGGACAAGGGTATGTATGGGATATGTGTTTGCTACTTTTTAACAGACACTTCTTATATAATTATATATAATACTGTTATTATATGTACATATTGTTGTATAATTGCTATAAAATGTCTTCTTGACACTTTAAGTTACATGTAGGACAATTTTATCTCACATATTTGATTAAAAATATAAAAATATGACATTTTTTGTTGAGTTCACCTACCCTTAAATTTATGGTTTGATGAGTCCGACCTCATGATACATACCTGCATCTAACACCCATACCCAAGTCCATGTAACGAAACATAAATATTAGTAAGTTTTTTTATTTTTTGCGACCACAAAACAACAAACGCCATAAGTAGGTTAGGCAGTTGCAAATAATTTGTGACCGTTGTTTTGCTGTAGCGAATAGTATTTGCCACCCCACATTCGCGTCCCCTATTTTCCAACACATGGTGGTTGCAAAAGGTCTTTTGTGACCACATTTCTATTATTTGTGTCGGCTCGTGGCGGTCGCAAATTTTTTTTTTTTAGTAGTGTGACATGAATCAAAATATGTATATATATATGTCTATCTTTACGCCAAGATGAGAGTCCCGCATTCTCATCCTAACTGGTGTGCCAAATATGCCATTTCTGAATTAAGGGCTTTATAAGGAGATATCCCATTACCTGGGCATTAATGACTACAAAATTTCTTAAACTTAATGGATGATCGATTTTATTAGCTCCAAGTTCACTTATATACAATTTTTATTTTTTCTTGCCAATAGCCATTATATTAAAGGTTTTGAATTTGAGCATAAAATAAATATTGACATGCACAAGGGATGATTTGATAAGCTGATCCACATGATTAGTTTTCCAAGTATAAATCATGTTAATTATGCATGTATACACTGTCTACAATGAAATTGTTGGAGAGTGATATCCAATGATTGTGTTACCAACCAACCAAACAAAGGCTTAAGTCCTATCAAATGGGGTCGGCTATATAAATCATTCTTCTCCATTCGATTCTATTAAAAGTCATTTGGTTAGTCAAATTAAAAAGATTAATATCTCTATTTACTATATTAACCCACGTCAATTTAGGTCTGCGCCTTCCCCTAACAATTCCTATATCTAGTGATTGTGTTGTTCTCATTTAAAAGGCACTTGTTCATACATCATCTAGGAAGCACGGATACGGATACGGGATACGGATACGATACGATACGGATACGGCGATACGACAAAATTTGAAAAACTAGGATACGGGTACGGCGGGGATACGTTCGTAAAAAATATTATTTTAACAATTTTTAGTAATGCAGTATGCGTAAAAATAAAACCTAAAGTAAAAGACAACTTGATAAAGAAGAAAGATTCCTATAAAACTAAGAGTCTTCAAGGTCAATAGCTTCAACTTGTTCCCCTTCATCATTGAATATCACAAGACCTTAGCTAAAGCCAAAAAAACATTCTTAAATAAAAATTTCAGCAAATATACTTTTTTAAGTCATCAATGATAGCCTAGGAAGCACGGATACGAATATGGTGATATGGGGATGTGGATATGGCGATATGTCAAAATTTGAAAAAGTACGATACGGGTACAGCGGGGATACATTCATAATTTTTTTTTTTATATAATTTTAATAATGTAATATGCATGAGAATAAAACTTAAAGTAAATTAATAAATAAGGAGAGGGATTCCTATTAACCTAAAAGTGCTCAAACATTCATAAAACATCCAAAACTAAAAGCAAAAGCAAAAGCAAAAGCAAATGCAAATGCAAATTAAACATCATCCTTACATGCCAACACCAAAAAAAGAATGAGAGCAGAGAGAAGAAACGTGAGAGAGTGAAAAAGCGAGAGAGAAGTGAGAGAGACAACAAGGATACATCAATTTGACAAATTCTATTACTTTAACTCTCACTATATTCCTCTTATCAAAGAACTAAACAAAATATTATAAGTAATATATAACTTCGAGTATCCGATACTTCAAAATTAAGTATCCGATACTTCAAAATTAATAAAAAATTAATTAAGAAGTATCTGATACTTTTAAGAAGTATCCGATACGTATCCGCGAGTATCCGAGGAGTATCGGTATCCGATAAGTATCCGATACGGATACGTCACCCTTTTTGAAGTATCCGTGCTTCATAGTACATCATTGATATGCTTGCCAATATGTTTGGGTGAGCTTGATCATTGATATGCTTGTTAATATGTTTGGGTAATCTTGGGCATGAGACTAGGATTAATACAACAATATCACATCCATTGTATGCTCAATTAGTCACACTGGTACATTGAAAACATAGAGAATATGTACTCAAACATGCAACATAGTGGCAACACATTTATCTAGTGTGTAAGTGCCTATGAACGACAGTCACTGAATGTATGTTACAAATTTATAGTAAATCGTGAAAAAATGGAATGCCTATCAATGGAATCTAGAAGTCCCCTCCAATGAAAATTTTGCAGTGTAAAGTTAGCTACTCTGTGGAGCTATTAATTACCATTGCCAATTGTATTCTTCCTTTAGTGCTAACTATGGTTCTCTGTTCTCATACTATGCATAGTAAACTTTGTCTAGACTATGGCCATCAAGGAAGCTTTGCATGATGATCGTTCTTGAGAAAGTTTTCATGTTATACGAAGCTGTCTTTTAATTATGAAAAGAATCAACTCTTTTGTGCTGCAAAAATTTTCAGGCGATCATCAATTATGTCCTGACACAATTCTCATCTTTGAATAGGTGCGTTCACAATGGGGATTTGTAATCAGTGTAAATTAATCAAAGCATGATTAAGGTATGGTCCACGACTCTCAGATCTTTCTTTTATTTACTGGTATTTGATTTTCATTGGTTGGTTAGTTTGGATCCGGAAAGATATCTATAAATCTTAAATTAGTTTTGTTTGGACTTATAGAGAACCCAGTTTGTACTGTGCTGTGAGCTTGGTTGAAGTCATCATAGGCGATGATAGAATGGATTTTTACATGATAACTCTAGTTTGACATCTGACTTAAAATAATTTAAGTTCTGTGAGAGAGCAATTGTAGCTAACTTCTTGGTATCTAACAAAAGTTCCAATAAGAGGATTGTAGGTATAACTTTGAAGAAGTTGATGAAAGGTTATGTAAATTTGGCCAGTACTGGACTAGGCAAGGCCAAAAACATAATATTTGGGTATATGCAATTCATTAATTGAATTCTAACAGCACTCAAATGTGCCAAAACACCAAAAAGAAATATATTTAGCCAACCATAAAATGTCCATAATGTAAATGAAACACTTCAACATCATTGTCTTTGCATTGCAATCTTTGAAGGAAGTTGTGCAAGATGAAAGGAAAAAGCCTTAAATCCTCGATAAGTGATGAAAGAGAGAATCTTTAGGATTTTATCAATGAAGGATGTTCTGGACTGAAGATGACAAATGTATTTATTATACAAGTTTGAGTAAAAAGCTAGAAATGCCAATGATTGGCAATTTGTAACAAAAGCCCTAGAAATGGACATTACAAAATTATAGTAAATCTAGAAAGAAGGGTATTCCTGTTGCCGGAATCCATTTGTCTCCCTCAATGAAATTTCTGAGTGTAAAATTAGTTGCTTCAATGGAGCTATTAATTACCTTTTCCCATGGTACTCTTCCTCCAGTATTGGCTCCGGGTCCTTCGTTCTTGTACTCTGCATAATAAACTATGTCTGGACTACGACCATTCCATTCCAGCCAACCCTTGGGGTCAATTATATCATCAAGGTAGCTTTGCATGATGATTGTTCTTGAGAGATTCCCCCATGGCCTACCTAAAAATGTTTTAAATTTGAAATTTTCTTGGCGTAGGTCATCTGCAGCTTTTATAGTGCAATTTTGCATAATTGTACCAGTTTTATCATCTTCTTTTTCTCTTTTTTGTGCTGTTATTGTGTTTGTCTGCAAGTTAAGAGGCTTCTTTGCGTAGATTATAGAATTTTGAAAGAATACAGCAGCATTCCCAAATATAAAATCTACTGTGCCGTAAATTTCGCATTCTCTGAAAAATTGTTTTCCTTTTGCAGTGTACAGGGTATCTTGATACCCTTGAAAATGGCATCTGAAGAATGCTGAATTTTCTGCTGAATTTCTTAATGCTACTGCTTGGTTCATGTATGGTCCGGCTGTGTTCTCAAAGGTAATATCTTGTGCAACAAAGCCTTCACCCTCTATCCCTATAAATGAAGGTAAGAAAAAAGAATGTCAGTCTGATGTTGGGACTGGTATAAATTTTAATTCAATCTACTAATTTAATTTATTTCTCTTCAATCAAAATTTCAAACTTAAAAGGATTTCTGATGCCTAGATTTAGAATTCATAACCTAAGTCAAAATCCAAGTATCCAAATTCAACTCTAAAGATCAATTAGTTGACTGACCTGCTGTTGCTGTATAATAGGTTTGGAAACCTGTGCCATTGCTCTTGTTGCCTGATATCACCGTCTTGTTCCAGCCATCCCCAACAAATGTTAGATTTGTTTTTTGTTTTCCAACAAAAATGTTTTCTCTATAGAAGCCTTCTTTGATTTTTATGTAGTATCTACGTTTACTGTAATTAGGGGATGCAAGAATGGCATCTGCAATTCTTGTGAAATTCCCCGATCCATCTTGTGCAACTGTAGTGTCAATGGGCATGGACTTCCCTAGTGAACTCCACCAGAGAGTGATCAACAAAGTGAGTGCCAACATTGTTTTTCTCTTTAGTAAAAGGGTTTTTTGTGTTTGTTTCAGAGAAGTTTATCAAAAGTGTTTCTATGGTGTGAAAGGCTCATGTAACATAAAGGAGTGAATAGCTTGTAAAGAATGAGTAGTATTTATAAGCAAAACTTGCTGTTGAGTTCCTAACAAGGAGTATTTTTCTAGGTCCAACTGAGATTAAGTTGCACACGTTAAGGGTAACATTCTTGTCTCATTTGATCTAACTCATTACTACAATATAACTAGTAGAGAACTCTAATAAATAGAACAGTTGGCAGCTTTGTATCAATATAGTTATTAGGAAACTCTAGTGGTTTGGTTACTTGGCAATTTTTGTCTAGCTAGCTGAAACAAACTCTTAGATTGGTATGTGTCACATTATCATAATTATTGTATTTTTTTTGTGTTGAGAAAATAGTATACAAACATAATTTTTATACAAAAAAAAAGTACATATACATAATGGGGAATTATAAAAAAAAAAATGGGAAATATCAAAATAATTGCAAATTCATAAAAGTACAACATTATTTGCACAATTCAGTGCACAAATCACTTGTGCTTTCAAGAGTTTGCAATTATTTTTTCAACTTCCCACTTTTTTGACATTCTCGGTAGTAGTACTTTTGAAATTATGAGTAGAATGGTGGGTCGGTTTGATTTAAAATGAAAGCACAACAAAAGGCCATATCTTTTTTTGTGTTAAAATTTTACACAAATTATGCTTGTATGACATTATTCTAATTTTATAGTAGTTGCGAATCCCCCGACTCCATTCAATTCCAGATGATGTGCTCCATTGAGCTATGATGTGATGATTTTGGCATCACTTAATCTTCTCTACAAACATGATCTGACGTGTTGTTGTTTCTTCACTCTTTATTTCTTTCTTTTGTTTTTTTAAACATTTTCTTGTTAATTTTTATTTTTGGGAGGGGGTTTGCACTCTGACTCTTATTCTTTATTTCTTTCTCTTCTTGATTTTTATTGCTTACTTAGTAGGCTTTGTTCCAACTTAGGCCTAATTTCCCTTTGACAATTTGCTGGGCAATGTCACTCCTAGCTGAACTTGTGGCCAAATGCATAGCCCGTATACTTCAGGCCACCTATTTTTTAGGAAAATGGCAAAGGGTGTCCATCACAACTCATCAATAGTCTAATAGGAACCAACACTATTGAAGAGTGTTTGTATAATAAATAATCGATTCTGGGAAAGAATGGCAAGGTAGTCATGAGCTATTGGTTGTTTAGAGGAATTTGACAAATTGATTGAACAATGGCTTTAAAAGAGAGTAAGAGAGTTCTATCCAAATGCAAGAAACATCAAAAGCTGAAGCCATTCACTTTGATTTGATATATTAATTTTGATCTCTTCTAAGAAGAAAAACACAACTTTGACACTATGATTTGGAGCCATTTCTATTGTTATGGGGCTTAAATAGCCAATTCACAAGTTTGTGTAATACAAGCAATGCCCATTTCCATCTTATTAATATTCTTGGAAATATTTATTGTTCTTGTTCCATGTAAACTTTTCCTAGTTTTGGAAGAGTGCATCTCATCTTTGATTTTCTTTCGGATCAAAATTTCTGTATGATTTTTGTGGTCCCCTCTCCCTTGGAATTGGAAGCAATCAAATTTCCAAGAAGAGTAGCTGTTCCCCTAATGTTGAAGTTGCCCTACTTATATGAACAAATACTTATATGAACAAAGGGATAGGAATGACATATAAGCAAATAATGCTCTTGGAGTCGTGCATGGTGCGAACAATATAGACATGGATAATGATGTACAAAATTGACCTTAAAACTCTTTTATTGTGAAATATCTTTATAGGTTATATGTAAATAGTGAAGAATATGCTTTGAAACATTTGATGCGTCTATTTAAAGAATATAAAACTCTACTATGGGATTTTTTTACTTTTTGACAAAGATACCACTAAAAGAGTTTATTGCTACTCTATCAATTTCAACCCCTACCTCCCCTTCACAACACCTTAATGTGTAGCTGTTAGACCATTAGGTCAAACCCCAAAGTCCTATGGGATTATATATTTATAACCAAGATATATATATGCATTGAAGTAGGCAATCCTGTTTTCCTCTTTTCATATTAGTTCTGTTTAATTATTTGAAGCTATTATTGTGGGATCCACTTTTTGAGAAATATGAGTTGAATAAATAATACTACTTTTTTTGGTGGAATATCTTTTATAGATATGTTGATACGTTATATATATATATTTTTAAATTGCAAGATATGACATTGTCGAGTTTTTTTTTTTAATATTTAAAAAAAAAAAAAAACAATTTAGAGAATTGACCTACTTTTCAAACTATTTGGGAATTAACTTGTTTTTTGAAATCGCATTTTGAAAATGCGATTTTGAAATTGAAAATGCAATTTCGAAAAGTGAAGTCCATGTTATCATAAATTGCATTTTCAACATGCGATTTTAAGGTGAAATTGTATTTTCAAAATACGATTTAAAAAAGCAGGTTAGTTTTCTAAATAGTTTGAAAAGTTGGTCAATTTTTTAAATTATTTTTTTTAAGAATATTTAAAAAAAAAAAAAAAAAAACTCGACATTGTCCCATTTCATTCCAATTGAATTAGAATTATTTCATGCGACTCAAGACAATTGTATGGCAGTCTCGAGGAAAAGAAAAAAGTTTCAATATTTATCCTCTATCTTGATAGAGGATTTTTTTTTATTATTTTTATTTATTTTATTTTTTGCGAAAAATATTTTTCAACAATTGTCTTTTTGTGGTTTTATCTATTTAGTTTCAATCCTAGAAAAAATGCAATAGTGGTAGTGGTTGTGGTGAAAGTGATGGTGGTGATGATATGGGTGAGGGTAGTGGTGGTAACACTGGTACAATTCTAATTTGAATAATATTGTTTTACATTTAAAAATTGAGGGTTATATATATCATGGCTTTTTGTTACCAATTTATATTGCCTATATATGCATAATTAATTTTTTAATAATTATCTCTAAATAATAAAATCAATCATAAGTGTCCATGACAGTAAAAGATACAAACAATGATGATAAAAATTAGAGACATATTTCTCTTAGAAAATGAAAATCAGCTCATTTGTCTTTGACTACGGAAAACATTATTGGTTGATTTATAATTTTTGTTATATCAAATGTCAAAAAATGTGAAAAATATTTTGGCCAAACACAAACAAAGCATTCTAGTTTGGGGTGGACAATGGAACAATCTCAAATGTATTTCATCCAACCAATATGGGATACAAATAATGTCAGTGTAACTTTATTTAATCCAATATCCAAAAAATCATATTCATGGGTTTCAACTGAAAAAAGAATCCAAAAAACGTCTCAACTGAAACAAAATAAATCTCTCTGATTAATACGTTTGATTGCACAATCAAACATATACGCTTCAGGACGAACATGGAGCTGATTAAAGTGTTTGATGAAGCATTAAGTAGTATGCTCATTGCTACTGTTTGTCTCCTTGTCAAGGTTAGTTGTTGGACTTTCATATAACTCACAGTTGGCAGCTTTGTATCAATATACTTATTAGGAAACTCTAGTGGTTTGGTTACTTGGCAATTTTTGTTTCGCTAGCTGAAACAGACTCTTAGATTGGGATGTGTCACATTATCATAATTATTATTATTATTATTAATTTTTTTTTTTTTATGTGTTGAGAAAATAGTATACAAACATAATTTTTATACAAAAAAAGTACATATACATAATGAGGAAATATAAAAAAAAAATGGGAAATATAAAAAATAATTGCAAATTCATGAAAGTACAACATTATTTGCACAATTCAGTGCACAAATCACTTGTACTTTCATGAGTTTGCAATTATTTTTCCAACTTCCCACTTTTTGACATTCCCGGTAGTAGTACTTTTGAAATTATGAGCAGATGGTGGGTCATTTTGATTTAAAATGAAAGCACCACAAAAGGCCATATCTTTTTTGTGTTAAAATTTTACACAAAAATTATGCTTGTATGACATTATTCTAATTTTTCATTTTGATCAATAGTAGTAGCGAATCCCTTGACTCCATTCAATTCGAGATGATTTGCTCCGTTGAGCTATGATGTGATGATTTTGGCATCACTTAATCTTCTCTACAAACATGATTTGACATGTTGTTTCTTCAATCTTTATTTCTTTCTTTTGTTTTTTTTAAACATTTTCTTGTTTATTTTTATTTTTGGGAGGGGGTTTGCACTCCGACTCTTATTCTTTATTTCTTTCTCTTATTCTTTATTTCTTTCTCTTACTCCTTGGTTTTTATTGCTTACTTATTAGGCTTTGTTCCAAATTAGGCCTCATTTCCGTTGACAATTTGCTAGGCGTCCTAGGGTCTAAACTGTTAAATTTTGATGAGTGGGCTGCCATTATCCAAAACTGAACTTGTTTCCAAATGCATAGCCCATATACTTCAGGCCACCTATTTTTTAGGAAAATGGCAAAGGGTGTCCATCACAGCTCATCAATAGTCTAATTAGAACCAACACTATTGAAGAGTGTTTGTATAATAAATAATCGATTCTGGGAAAGAATGGCAAGGTAGTCACGAGCTATTGGTTGTTTAGAGGAATTTGACAAATTTGATTGAACAATGGCTTTAAAAGAGAGTAAGAGAGTTCTATCCAAATGCAAGAAACATCAAAAGCTGAAGCCATTCACTTTGATTTGATATATTAATTTTGATAGACACTATGATTTGGAGCCACTTCTATTGTTATGGAGCTTAAATAGTCAATTCACAAGTTTGTGTAATACAAACAATGCCCATTTCCATCTTATTAATATTCTTGGAAATATTTATTGTTCTGGTTCCATGTTAACTTTTCCTACTTTTGGAAGAGTGACGGTCATATTCTAATTCAAATGTATCTTATCTTTGATTTTCTTTCAGATCAAAATTTCTGTATGATTTTTGTGGTCCTCTCCCTTGGAATTGGAAGCAATCAAATTTCCAAGAAGAGTAGCTGTTCCCCTAATGCTGAAGTTGCTCTACTTATATGAACAAAGGGATAGGAATGATAGATAAGCAAATAATGCTCTTGGAGTCATGCTTGGTGTGAACAATATAGACATGGACAATGATACACAAAATTGACCTTAAAACTATTTTATTGTGAAATATCTTTATAGGTTATCTGTAAATAGTGAAGACTATGCTTTGAAACATTTGATGCGTCAATTTAATGAAGAACATAAAACTCTACTATGGGATTTTTTTACTTTTTGACAAAGATAGTGTTAATATAGTTAGATTACAATTGAAAAATTTTATCGCTACTCTATCAATTTCAACCCCTACCTCCCTCTCACAACACCTTAATGTGTAGCTGTTAGACTATTGGGTCAAACCCCATAGTCTTATGGGATTATATATTTATAACCAAGATATATATATGCATTGAAGTAGGCAATCCTGTTTTCCTCTTTTCATATTAGTTCTGTTTAATTATTTGAAGCTATTATTGAGGGATCCACTTTTTGAGAAATATGAGTTGAATAAATAATACAACTTTTTTTTGGTGGAATATCTTTATAAATATGTTGATACGTTAATTTTATTTTATTTTATTTTACTATTTTTTTTTTTAAATTGCAAGATATGACATTGTCCCATTTCGTTCCAATTGAATTAGAATTATTTCATGCAACTCAAAACAATTGTATGGCAGTCTGGAGGAAAAGAAAAAAGTTCCAATATTTATCCTCTATCAAAATAGAGGATTTTTTTTTTTTTTTTTGGCTAAAAATATTTTTCAAAAATTGTCTTTTTGTGGTTTTATCTATTTAGTTACAATCCTAGAAAAAATGCAATAGTGGTGGTGGTTGTGGTGAAAGTGATGGTGGTGATGATATGGGTGAGGGTAGTGGTGGTAACACTGGTGCTGTACCAATTATATTTTTTACAATTCTAATTTGAAAAATATTTTTTACATTTAAAATTGAGGGTTATATATATCATGGCTTTTTGTTACCAACTTGTATTGCGATATGTGCATCATTATTTTTTTAATAATATCTCTAAATATTAAAATCAATCATATGTATCCATGACAGTAAAGGATACAAACAATGATAAAAAATTAGTGAAATATTTTTCTTAGAAAATGAAAATCACCTCATTTGTCTTTGACTACGGAAAACATTATTGGTTGATTTATAATTTTTTCTATATCAAATGTCAACAAATGTGAAAAATATTTTGGCCAAAACAAACAAAGCATTCTAGTTTGGGGTGGACAATGGAAACAATCTCAAATGTTTTCTCATCCACCAATTTGGGATACAAAAATAACGTCAGTGTAACTTTATTTAATCCAATATTCAAAAAATCATATTCACGGGTTTCAACTGAAAAAAGAATCCAAAAAATGTCCTCAACTGAAACAAAATAAATCTCTCTCTGATTAATACGTTTGATTGCACAATCAAACATATACACTTAAGGACGAACATGGAGCTGATTAAAAGTGTTTGATGAACCATAAGTAGTATGCTCATTGCTATTGTTTGTTTCCTTGTCAAGGTTAGTTGTTGGGAACTTTCATATAGCTCACATTTTTTAAAAAAAATTTTAGTCATTAAATTTAATGAAAAAAATATATTTTAATGAAGTATGGGTACTTCGATAAATATACCGTATTCATATTGGGTACTTATCAGCGTATGCCTTGTAAGTTATTTAATATAGAATAAAATGTTAAAAAATCCAAGGTTAGGAAGGTATAAGATATTAGGTCCTGTGAATATTTTTTTAGAAAGAGGTTCACCATTCATGAAATAGTTTGGTGAGAAATTCTTTTGTTACTTTTGGAGGACACTTTGTTTTCAATTTTACCCTTTAATTTATTTGTTGATTTTTTTTATCTGTTGACTTTTTGTTGACTATCTGTTTAAATTCATATATAATTTGGTTCAAATTTTTTAACTATCTGTTCAATTTTTTCCTTTATCTGTTCAACTTTTAATTATAGAGAATTATCTATTTAATTATAGAGAAGAAGAAAGTTATCTACTTAGATACACCAAACAACAACAACTACACAGATATTTCTGCCACTATTTGTTGAAATTTACAATAGCAACAACAATAACAACAACAAATAATCAGATCATACAAGCTAGATAATAAATATATATATATATATATATATAAACCCAGAGCAAAAGAACAAATCTAAGCCATTTTTTGAGCCATTTTTAAATAGATCTGATTGAAAAAACAAAATCAATCAAATTAAAAAATAATCATTTTTGAACAAAATTATTGAAAATAGGGGTGTGCACGGTGTAGATCAGGTGGTTAGAGATAAAAATTATAAATCGAATGGCGAATTGGCAAATCGTGGTTTGGGCAATTTTGGGCAGATTGGGGATTGAAGAATATTCTAACCAATTATCAATCATTTGTACAATATATAATACTAATTTGCATCATATTTTTTATATATATAACACAAACTAATTATGTATATTATTTTTCATATATATAACTACTAATTGGTAACAAATTCCACATTTTAAATCTCTCTCAAATTCATTTTTACTTTGATATTTTATTAAAGGTTAAAACATATATATGTATTAACTATAAGCAGAGCGGAGTAGTTTTGAAGGCAGATTATAAAACTTAAAGTTTAATTCACAGTTAGCGGATTGAATGGTGAGGATTGATATGGATCAGTGCAGTTTTAGTGAATTGGGCAGTGTATTTGCACAGTCCTAGTTGAAAGTGTTGATGATGAGATTGAGGAGTTGGTTGATCTTGACTTGATTAGTCTGTTGGTTGATCTCAACTATTTGTATGTATATATAAAGAGTAAAGAGAGATTGTTGATTGCACAAATTAGTGACCCCCTTCGCCTACCGGGACCTCAATGACCTCTTCGTCGCCGCTTCGTCGTCATTGATGATGAGTGTGGTGATAGCAGCGATAGAGAGAGAGAAAAGATTGAAGAAAGAAGAGAGAAAAGAGTGTTAAGTTTTTGTAATTGGCAATCTTGTTTGACAAAAATCCTTTCAGTTGCAATTTTATTTGCTCTTATGTTTCAGTAGGATGTGAGTGTGTAGATGCGAATCCAACCCGAATTGTGCCTATGCAGAAGAGTTTGTGATCTTGAGGCTTTCATGTTTGCCACTTTGCTGACTATGTAAGGCCCAGGCAGGGTTGAGGGGCAATGCCTCTAAAGCCAAGGTGGCGTGATCACCCGTGCGGTCATTTGTGCGCTTAAGCAGTGAATGGCTCTGAACTTCTGGGAAGAAAGTTTTACCATTCAAGCAGTGATAGTTGCACTCAAGCGGTTAGCCTATATGTTTTGCACCACCTACTCACACCTCTCGAGCGGTGAAATGTGTGCTCGAGTGGTCTTCGCAATCCAATTTACTATAAAGTCTGCTATTTGCTCATTTTAGGGTTTAAGCCGTCTACAATCTGAGAGTAAGAAAAGACAAAGTGTTTTCTACTGGAGGCTGTTTTATATAAGTTCTTTTGGTGTATAGAAGTTGAACGATTGATCAACGATCTACAAATTGTCAAACATCAAGGGTTGTTCTTATTATTTTCTTCACAAAAGAGAGAGTTGTTCTTCGGTGGATTCCGAAGTGGCTCATCATCGTGCATTTGATATCAGCATTGTGGATTCAACGTTGGGCAAGACAATTTCGAGGTGAAGACGGTGGTGGAAAAGGAACATCAGGTTTGGTTCAATTTGGGTGTGGATTCGCTAGGTAATTGAGAATACTCTTGTGTAATTTCTTTCTGTTTTCTTAGTGGATTGTTTTGCTACTTTGGCCCGTGATTTTTTTTTATCACAACTGGAGGTGCGCCAATTGTGATTTTTTCATGTTAAATCGTTGTGTCGATTTGTCTTGATTGTTTGATTAGGGTTGTTATTCATTGTTTAAAATTAAAGCATAATCACAAATCAATATCTTAAGATTTTAGATTTTTCAATTAGTATCAGAGCAGGTCGCTGATTATTTTTTATTTTTTCAAAACTATAAGGGCGAGATCTTGTTTGATTTGTGATAATGGATTCAATTCACGAGGGGAATTCTACGGTTCGACCACCCCTACTTGACGAATCTAATTATTCTTTTTGGAAAGCTCGGATGAGAGCGTTTTTCAAATCTATTGATGAAAAAGCTCAGCAATCTATCATGTGTGGGTGGATCGAGCCGACGATTACCATTGATAAAGTAACATTCCCCAAACCAATTGATAAATGAGACAAAACTGATTACCAAAATAATAGCTAGTATAGTAAAATTATCAATTCTCCCTTTTGCGCTGTCACACTAGAAGAGTTTAGTCGTATTTGTAATTGTGAAGTCGCAAAAGAGGCTTGGGATATCTTACAAACTATTCATGAGGGCACTCATTTTTAAATGCTTAAAACTTCAAAGGCTCACTTCTAGTTTCGAAAACCTTTCAATGAAAAATAGTAAGACATTTGATGAATTTTATGCGAAGTTGAGTGACATTGTAAATTCCAACTTCAATTTAGGTGAAAAAAATACCGGAATCCAAGATTGTGGGAAAATTTTTGAGATCCTTGCGCGATCGGTTCCAACCAAAAGTTACGGCCATTGAGGAGGCTCAAGATGTTGACAATCTCAAGCTGGATCATTTGGTTGGAAATCTCTAAACCTATGAGGCACATATGAATTTTAAAAAGAAACAAAAAGATGATATTGCTTTTAGTAGTGCTCATAAAGTGGGAAAGGATTATGATGGGAATTGTGAGAATTATTCCAAGATTATGGATGCTTTTGTAAAACAATTTACAAAAATCTTTTTTGAAAAAGAAGCCTAATCTTTTGGAATCAACTCATAAATATAAAGGCAAAGATAATCTCAAAATTGATTCTACAACCAAAAAGAAGAAATGAAAAATACAAGGAAACTCTGAAAGAGTCCAATGCTATGAATACCAAGGATTTTGCCACTTTGCTAAAAAATGCCTTAATCGTTTGAGGAAGAAGAAAGCATTCGCTATCACTTAGGATGATGAATCAAAGTCGGATAAAGATGAAAGTGACAACGACGCTCAAGGCAAAGAGGGGCGTGAACAATTTCTTGCTTTCATGGTGGCTTCTAGAACTAAAGGACGAATGGAGTATCCCAAGAAGCTAGTTCAAACTGTCATTGATGATGAATCCTCGAGGAGTGATGATGATATAGATGGTGAAGAGCTTCAACAAGCTTATGAAAAGTAGTACAAGGAATCTCTTAACTTATCTAGATTGAATGACAAACTCACTACCAAACTCAAAGCCTATGGAAGTGAGAATGCCAAACTAAAGGAGGAAATTTTGAGGCTAGGAATGATGCCATCAAGATCTCTAATGATCAACAAGCTCTTTGTGCAAAACTCTAGACTTGTCAGGCAGAGAGGAATTAGCTACAACAAATCTATGTAATATATGAAGAAAAGATTGAAACTCTTGAGATGTCTCAAATTGCCTTGGAAGAGCTAGTCGTCAAGAAAGAAGAAGAGCTCAAGTGTGCTATGGTTACTATTGGTCTTTAGAATAAAGGATCAAAGACTTTGGACAATATCATTGGGTTCAACAATGTGTTATGATAAGAGTGACATTGGCTTTTGTGGTGACAAATAGCAAAAATGGAGTGCATCTACATCTCATGATACAAGAACTCAAGGAAATAAAGGGCAAACAATTCAACACAAGGATAGGCTTCCCAATCTTTCTAGAGTTGGTAAGGTCAAAGAAAAGAATGTACACCTTGTTTTTATTTGTCATCATTGTGGTATGTATGGTCATATTCGCCCTTATTGTTATGAGTTGCATGAATAGTGTCTCATAGAAGTAGAAGAAATTCTAATACCTCGTGGAGTAGGAGACATTTCTTTGGTCATAATGATGTTAAGGGTCATATTAGATCTCATTGTTTTGATTTTCTTGAGATCAAACATAAAGAGATGTTGTGTTTGCCTAGACCTAGAAATAAGAGGTTGGAAACCAAATCGAGAAGGGCTCCCATTGAAAGGGAAGGGAACCACAATGTCAAGACACCACCCAAGAACTGCAATTCTCACAACCTTGTTCATACTAAAGCGGTTTGTGTAAGAAAGCTTGACTTGTATTAATTTGTTCATTCGTCTTTTATTTTTTATTTTTTGTTTTCTCTTTTTGTTTTGAGTTTTTTGTTTGGTTGTTTTTGGGTCTTTTGTGTGTATTTGTTTGTGTCTCTCTTTCTTTCCATATACATATATATATATATAAAATAAAAATTTAAAAAAATCTAAAAAGATTTTCCTATTATGGTTTTGCAAGTTTGAAATTTTTGAGAAGTTCTTAGTGCATATTGGAATTGATAAGAATATCAATTACATGTTAATATGTGTGTGTTTTCTGTGGTCATTACTCATTTTGGATTGTGTGTATTTTGATTAGTATATCTCATTTTGTACATACTCTTGGATTAGCAAATACCAGACTCTTCCACATAAGTGATCAAAATTCTCTATGGACCACTAGCAGTGTTTCATGTGTTTTTCTTGAGAAATTAACCAATGCTTGCATATCTTGGGTGATGTTGAGTCTCTTAACCCCCTATCATCTATTTGTGTAGACACCTGATTTTTGACCGACCTTAAGACTCAGGGGTCATTGTGCGCCCGAATAGTGTTTTGGTCACTCGAGTGGTCTCACTTTTTATGTCTGATGCTTGAGCAGTATTTTGGTCGCTCGAGCAGTTTGTGCATATATCAGATTGGGAAAAGAGACTTTTTGTCACCTTTTCATTTCCTCTCTCTAAGACATTTCTAAACCTAAGTTCTTCACCCTCTCTCTCTCTCTCTCTCTCTCTCTCTCTAGTTCTTAGTTAAAACCCTCACATACATCCTAATCCATTGGTTTCACCACCACAGTGCTGGACTAAAACATAGAGCTCGTCAAGGAGGTCAATCTAATCGGAAAAGATTTTGTTTTCAGCTCCACAAATTGAGGTAGGGATTTCTTCAACATTCTAGTATGATTCTTAACTTAGTTATGTGCTCCATGTCAAGTATTGTGGTTTGGGAGATGGGGATTTTGATTTAGGATTTGGTTTTTGAAATGTAAAATAGGGGTTTTCAAATGGGTTCTTGAGAAAGGTTGTGGGAGATTAAATATTGTTGAGTGATATTGAAATATTGGAAATTCCTTCTTTAAATGTATTTTTGAAAATAAAGGATGTGTGATTTGAAAATCATTGATGTTTGATTTATGAAAGAAAAAGGAATGATGTTGGAAATTTGAAAAGATAAAATGAATATATGACTATTGATGATGAGAGTCGAGTTCGATATGTATTATCACTCCCATTTTGAGATTTATTAGATTATGAATGTTGTTGGAAATTATCTGTTGAGTAGAGATATCTATTTTGGACTATCGATGAAGGGTAGCTTTGATTACTGTAGAAATTGCATGAAGATTTGGTTAATTGAAACGGATTACTCATACACCTTGCATTGAGCATTGTTTCATAATTAAACATGGAAAATGTATTGTTTTGAGAAAAAGGGGTGTATACCTTGGTGAATCTAGTTAAGAGGTGTAGTTGTGCTTTATTATGTTGGCCTGTGTGTCATTGATGAAAGTCCAAAAACCTGCACGGTTAGGAGCCAATCCTTCCGGTTTGTACTGGTAAAATGGCTTTGGTAGTGCTTGTATAGCCTATTGACAGGCATGTACCTAGAAATTTACAGTATTTTGTATCCACTGCCCTAATTTATGATTTAAAAGCACTGTTTTATGAATTGATATACATATAATTGAGACATTGCATTATTTTGAAAGAGAAAGTATAATGTTTTGATAAATAGCATGCACGAGCATTCATCATATGACATTTTTAAGCCTTATACGTTGTGTTTGAGTATCTCTGTTGGGATTTTGCTCAACCTACATGCAAAATAACTTTCAGGTGCAGATGATATGCCTCCCAAGGACGTAGCTTGGGAGGACCTTAGAGCCAAGAGCTTCTTTTTTTTTTTTTCTTTTATGTAAAAAGTTGTTGTATAAGCCTTGGGATTTATATGTATGGAATTCAACTCATTTTGTTGTTCCTAAGCATAGACTTGGAAAGTTATAGCCAGTAAGGCATTAACTTATTTGTACTTTCTTTTGCTCCATTTCGCTCACACATGTCATATGCTATAGATTTAGGATCTAGGATTTATGAATGTATAGTTGCATATGTCATCTTTTGTATAGTAAAAGAATATAAATTGAGGGTTAATATTTTGCAACTTTCTATTTTTGTATTGAATATCACGACGTTGGTTGTTGTTATTATTTTGGGACGCTACAACTTGGTATCAGAGCTACCATGTTTGAATATTTTGGGATCCTAGGATGTGGTTTTTATCACAATGAGTTTTTTTCGCTAGATAATATTAGAAGTAGACCTGGTATGCTATGTGATAACATGTTTATGTAACTAGATGTGTCATGACAACCCGTCCCTATGGATTAAGGTCATAACTGGCCAGTAATCATGAGATTACCTACGGCCTCAAACTTGATCAAACATATGTTCAATAGAATAAGGGGCCAAAACGGAAGCAGACTTAAAAATTTTGTCCAACGAGCTGTGCTTACATGGTAAAACAATCATTCCATAATAACTCACACGTATAGACAAAATTAACATTTCATGTGTCCATGACCTTTCAAACATATAGTCAGCCTAACAAAAAGCTTATGCACATGGTGATCCAACATATTCACCAAAATAACAAAAGGGAAATCAAAGGGAAATCAAAAGTAAAAGAAACAAAACAAAGTCTCATACGTGAGACGTTCAGGCTGACTCAACAAAAACTTGACTCCTCTCATGTCTTTCACTGGGGCTGGGTTTGGACATCTCTTTGCTCACTTACACACACATAAATGAGAGTGAGCGATAGCCTAGTGAATAATATCCAAATAAAGGAGTACATGAATGAAATTTGTAGCAGTCATATCAAACGGCCTAAGGCCGATTCATAATTCTATCTAATACATCAAACGGCCTCAGGCCCAAATGTATCAAATAGCCTTAGGCCCAATTTGTTCTTATCAAACGACCTCGGGCCCAATTTGTTCGTGTCAAATGACCTTTGGCCCATTCATTCATGTCAAACGGCCTTTGGCCCAATCATTCATGTCAAATGGCCTTTGCCCCAATCCTTCGTCTCAAATGGGCTTAGGCCCATTTCGTTTATGTCAAATGGCCTTCGGCCTAATTCATTTTCATATTCGTATTTATGTGTGTCACATATCCGTGATCATGATCATATTTGTATTCAATTAGCCTTATGCAAAAGACTAATTTATCCATAATTCAAAATACAAATACATAACGCTCATACAGAAGTAACGTTTGGAAAATAACGTACTTGAACATATCATTAATAAGATATTACTCACAATGATCTGACAGATGATTTGCCCTTGCGCTTGACTCTACATATATCACAAACATAATGGGTCAAAAGTGATTCGATGCGTTCTTAATTTATATATTCCTTTTAGATCACTTTCTTATCTTCTTAGTCCATTTACAATGCTCAAAGTATGCCTAAGAGTACTCAGAAATGAAAAGAGTGGAAAACAAAACACAAAACTACTTTTCAAAATTTCTGAAACATGGTTCTCTGCTCGAGCGTAGCTTTGGCCGCTCGAGCGGACCTCTTTGGTCTGCAAAAGTACTGGTTGCCCCATTTTTGTGCTAGAGCCGTGACTTTGGATGCTCAAGCTGAGAGTCAAAACATGTAACTAGGCACTCAAGCGTAACTCCTCACGCTTACGCTTGAGCGGACATCAATGTCTGCAAAACTTTTGGGAGCTAACATTTTATGCTCGAGTGGCGCATTCCCCGCTCGAGTGGACTCGACGAATTTTGGAATTTCCAGTAAGCTGTTTGAGCTTCAAATTTGCATTCAAGTTGAAGTAACTTGCATACTATGACCCATAATTCACTCGTACATCTTCTAACATGTTACAAATACTAAATTTACGACATTATGAAGCTCAATTCCCATGAATCAATTACATGCATATACAATTCATACCAAAGTCATCTTTGATACTTCAAATTCATGCAACTAAAGCTTGTACCTTCATGAATTGTCCTTGCATGTGGAATATAATTTCCATTCTCAACTTAAATGATGCAAAAAATGATCAAAAGCATGAATCTTAAGTAAAATTCAACATGGATTATATGTTTCATGCTCAAATACACAAATTCATGGCAATCTTTTACATGCATGTTTAAAATGACTTCTAAATCATCAAATTCAACTCAATTCATGTGCTTTATCACAATTTATCTTTGAGTTCACGTAATTACAACTCAAACTCATGAATTCATGCCTAATTACTCACCTAGAGGCTCAAATCTTCCAATTCTAGCTAGTTCTTGGGCCTAGCCTTTCAAATATTGAATTTCCTTGCAAAAATCTACAAGGATGGCTTCTCTCTCTCTCTCTCTCTCTCTCTAGAATGTGATTTCAGCCAAGATGAGTTAAAGAGAAAGAATTGAGTGTATATAGGCCTATTTATAGGCTTGGCTAATCAAGTTAATTAAGGCTAGGTAATGATGCTCTAATTTAATCATTCTGAATCTAATTATTTTGATCCGAATCAATTTCTAATTAAAGTTCACCATAGGCTCTAAAAATTACGCTAATCACAATGGTGTAGTCAATTTCAGTTTCTGTGGCCGATAAGGCCTTCAATTTTCAGTTTACAACAGTAAGTTGAACAGATTTTCCTATGGTGAACAGATATAAGGTCAAAATCACATTTAATCATGCAATTAACACTCAAATTCAAATTAATCACATAATCACAACATAATCACAATTAATTAACTTAACACACGACAAGGTTATCACAATCTTCCCCTCTTTAGGAAGTTTGGTCCTCCAAACTTATTTTACCTCCATTCGGGAACAAGTGCTGGTAGCATAGTTGCATCTCATCCTCTTTTTCCCATGTAGCGTCCGTCCTATAGTGTTCTGTCCACTCTGCCTTCACCATTGGGATGGACTTATTTCTCAACTATTTCACTTGCCGGTCAATAATTTGTTCTGGCCATTCTTCGTATTCCATATTTTCATCGAGAGCTATCTGGTGGTAATCAATCACATGAAACGAATCTCGAAGATAACCCCTTAACATCGATACATGGAACACATTATTCATTTGTTTGAATCCTGGCAGTAAAGCAATCCTATAAGCAACTGGACCAAGTCTTTCCAGAATTTGAAATGGCCCAATGTAACAGGGCAACAATTTTCCTTTCTTACTGAACCTCAACTGGCCCTTCATCGGAATCACACAAATAAACACATGGTCGCCAACCTCATACTCAAGAGGTCTTCTTCGAACATCCGCATAATTCTTTTGCCGACTCTAAGCTGGCTTGAGTCTTTGTTGAATAATTTTGATCTTCTTAGAAGTATCTTGCACAATTTCGGGCCCAAGTAAAGCCCTATCTCTGACTTCTGTCCAAGAAATTGGTGATCTACACTTCCTACCATACAAAGCTTCGTATAGTGCCATACCAATGCTAGAGTGGTAGTTGTTATTGTAGGCAAATTCTACTAGTGGCAAATAATCCTCCCAACTCCCATGAAAATCTAAAGCACACATTCTGAGCATGTCCTCCAGGGTTTGTATGGTCCGTTCTGATTGCCCATCTGTTTGTGGATGGAATGCAGTACTGAATCTCAATTCCATTCCCATAGCTCTTTGCAAACTTTTCCACAATCTAGATACAAATTTCGGATCTCTATCCGAGACAATGGACACCAGAACCCCATGCAGGCGAACAATTTCATCAACATATATAGTAGCCAATGTATAAGTATCAAATGTAGTTTTAACAGGTAGAAAATGTATAGATTTAGTCAGTCCATCAAGTATAACTCAAATACAATCCATACCTCTAGGGGTTCAAGGTAGGCCAACAACAAAATCCATGGTCACATGTTCCCACTTCCATTCTGGAATAGGGAGAGGTTGAAGTAGACTGCCTAGTTTTTGGTGTTCAGCTTTAACTTGCTGGCATTGAAGGCACTTGGACACATACTCTGCAATTTCTCTCTTTATTTTGGGCCACCAATAGCTTTGCTTCAAGTCCCGATACATTTTGTTGTTACCCGAATGCATAGCAAATACTAACTTGTGGGCTTCATCAAGAATTCTTTTCTTTAGTTCCGGAATGTTCGGGACACACATTCGGTTTTGAAATCTCAGCACGTCACCATCGATGCTGAATTCTTATTTCAGATTTGCTTCAAACTCATCAATTATCTTCTTGAGGAACTCATCCTCTTTTTGTCTTTGCTTGACTTCATTAATTATTGCTGGCTTAACTGAAATGGTGGCCACCATTTCATTTTGTTCATGCAACAAGACTTCAATCTCGATTCTCTCAAAATCTAGCAAAATTTCTTTTTTTTTTTTTTTTGTCAATAAGTAAGCAAGCTAAATTCCCCGTCAATTTTTTGCTCAAGGCATCAGCAACTGCATTGGCTTTCCCGAGGTGATACTGAATCTGAAGATCATAATCTTTTATTAGTTCAAGCAATCTCCGTTGTCACATATTCAGCTCCTTTGGAGTAAAGAAGTATTTTAGGCTTTTGTGATCCGTGTAAACTTCACATTTCGCCCCCATACAGGTAATGCTGCCAAACTTTTAGAGCAAATAAAACTGTGGCTAACTCCAAGTCATATGTCGGATAGTTCTTCTCATGTGGTCTCAATTGTTGGGAGGCATAAGCAATTACTCGTCCATCCTGCATTAACACACAACCCAGACCGTTATAAGACGCATCACTGAAAATCACAAAGTTTTTCGTAGCTAAGGGCAATGTCAAAACTGGTGCAGTGGTTAGTCTCGTCTTCAACCCTTGAAAGGCAGCCTCTCTTTCATCAGTCCACTCAAATGGTTGTCCTTTACATGTGAGTTGGGTAAGTGGTACAACTATTTTCGAAAAGTCTTTCACAAATCTCCTGTAGTACCTAGCTAAGTCCACTCAAAGTCTTTCACAAACCTCTGTTACATTCGTCGGTGTAGGCCAATCTACAATTGCCTCTATTTTCTGGGGGTCTACCGAAATCCCATTTCTGTTCATGACATGTCTAAGAAAATAACTTCATCCAACCAAAATTCACTTTTCCTTAGTTTGGCAAATAATTTCTTTTCTCTAAGTGTTTGCAAAACGATTCTCAAATGTTGTTCATGTTCAGGTCTATTCTTTGAATATATCAGAATATCATCAATAAATACTACAACAAATTCATCAAGGTGAGGTCTAAAAATTCGATTTATAAAATCCATAAATGCTGCGGGGGGCATTAGTCACTCCAAATGGCATAACAAGGAATTCATAATAACCATACCTCATTCTGAATGTGGTTTTCTCAACATCTTCTGCCTCTACCTTCAATTGGTGGTGCCCGGATCTCAAATCAATTTTGGAAAACACTTGTGATCCCTGCAACTGGTCAAACAAGTCATCAATATGGGGTAAGGGGTATTTATTCTTTATCATTACCTTGTTCAATTCACGGTAGTCAATACACAAGCGTGAGGTTCCATCCTTCCTTTTCACAAATAATACTGGTGCACCCCCCGGTAGCATTCCCAATACGCATATCACAAAATCGACATACAGATGTACACAACACAGATTCCCCAGATGGAGCAAATACATATAACAAATATGGCAATGATTCTAAAGGTCAACTCAATTTAGATGCAAATGCATAAGTTACGAAAGAGTGTGTTGATCCGGAGTCAATTAGCACAAAGGCATCATGATTGCATACAGAGATAGTACCTAAGACAATGGCTTCTGTGTTCCGTGTATCACTCGGAACAAGTGCAAAGACTCTCCCTTGCCTCACGGTATCTCCGGTAGTTGTAGGCCTTATAGTGTTTCCCAATTTTGGGATCGATGCAGTTGAGCTAGCAGCTATTTTTTAACTGTTTTGATTACAATCCTTGGCCGTGTGCCCTATCTTACCACACTTAAAACAGGCACCTGATATACGGTAACAAATCCCACGATGCCTTTTACCACACTGGCTGCACATTGGGGATGTGTATCTAGAAGAATTCGAGGTACTTGAGGAGCCCGTATTCTACTTCTTTGAAAAGAAGCCCTGTCTTTTACTACTTTTCCAGTCAGTCATTGATTTGCCTGTTTGGCTGTATTAGCTTATGATATTATGGCCCGGTCTAATACTTCGATATAGGTTTCCAGCTTGAGTGCATTTACTTTCTCTAAGATATCATCCCGAAGGCCTCCCTCAAAATGTCTTGCTTTCTGTAGACATCCCCGAACGTCCCGGGAGAAATCTCGTTTTGTTCATTGGGCTTACTACAGTTCGGACTCAAATGTCACGGTTCTAAATCTAATCCCGCAAAGTGCAACGCGAGACCGATAAATCACCAAAGAGTCCAAATCCGGCAAATCGTTTTGAAAAACAAATTTTTAGAAAGAAGTGCCAAACATGGACTGCTTTGCCAGATACAGAGTCACCACCTAAATATTTTGTTTTGGGGGGATTTAGGAAACCCTGACTCGTGCCTAAGGCCACGTGTCCGTTATCGCCAAAGTTGCCTTGGCTCGGGAACTTGGGTACGATTGGGGAAGGTCATTTCATGAGCACCCCCGCTCGCTCGATCGAAGATTGGCCACTACTAAGCATGATATCGAGTTTTTGAAAACACATGTGCTCTTATTCCGGTTTATTAACCTAGAAGTACTATGTGATGCGCACAGCATACAAGTATAGACTGGATTATCTAAGTTGGAACAAAGCATTGCATATTCGTTTTGAAAACGATTTGCTACTCGCAAGTAGGCTAAAATACGGATTTTGCCACCCTCAAGTGGGCTTAGAAAAACATGGTGATTTGCTACTCTCAAGTGGGCTTAAAACTCGCAATCAATGAATTGTTCCAATTCAAGTAGCCCAACCTTCACCCACAGGCATTCAGGCAGTTATATCACATAAGCAAATAACCTCATAGCAGACATGCTATCATGGCAACACTCACACTCATGCAAGATGCTAAAGCATAAACACTTACCGAGTACCCCGAGCCAAAGAAAGAAGCTAATTAGAAATCATGCATGAATCCTAACTATGCTAAGAATGCCTAATGCAACATATGCAAAAATGCAACTACAATAGGCTCGGCTGTTCTAAGATGGCATATGAGATGCAACAATCGATACATGTATTGAACTTGGAATTGAAATACAATGCAGTTAGCATGATGCGCCGAGGCCGATGCATGCAATACAGATGAATGAATGCAAACATGCGAACATATAGATGCTAATTGAAACATGCCCTAAAACTAACCATCATAAGTTGGTAAATAAAAGGGAGAAAGACGTGGGGTTGGAAGACATACATCACACACACGCACACTTATTACAAAGTTCGCCCTCTCGCGGAGGGTCCGAATACAGAACCAAGTAGCTAATCTAAGCTAATTAAACTAGTTATTACACAAACGAAAATGAATAATGAATTACAGCTAAATATTACACAACATTAATAAATTAGCATGCAAGCTACATGAAATGGACTGCCTCAGCTCTGTTCCGAATGATAAAGGACACATGCATGCTCGAGTCACCTTGTCGGGAAATCCATCGCGATGCCTCAGCTTGCCTTTTTTTGCAATTGAACTCAGAAACTTGCACAAAGCTCCAAGGAGATGAAACTCCACCCTGGGAATCTAGGGGAAGGCTACCGACCAGCTATAGGCATTGGAGACCACCTACCGACCACCCTTGGTGGTGAAAACTAGAAAAGGTGGTCAGCCTGCCAGAAAACCTGGTCGGCCGGCCAGTTTCTTCTCTTGGTTTCTGCATTTTCTGCAACAAAGGCAAGAGAGAGAGAGAAGGCAAAGTATTTTCAACATATGTGTGCCCGACCACTCTCGCCGTCATTGCATAAGCTCTAGGGAGTGTAGTTCTCGATCCTCGTGCCATCAATCACGCATCCCGATGCATGATGGCCGATGAGTCGAATTGCACGACTCAATGTGAAATGAATGCATATGTAAACACCTAAAGCCAACAACTCTATCATGGATAGTCAAGAGTGTCGGTGACCAAGAATCGTGGTACGTTTCGTCACTTTGAGTACGAAACGTCCATCGTTTCCCGTGTTTGGACTAAACCCTACTCCAAACACAATGCAACAAACAATGTATGGACAAATCCAACTCTAGCATGCGATCTAAATGCAATGCAACTAAGTGATGCGAAGATGCACGGAATGACATGCAAGCATGCAAATGGCATACACAATGCTATGAACTAATCAATGGCATACTCAATGCACATGGATTATATGGCATGCATACACAATGCACTAACATATGCAATGTTATGAACGAGGCATGCGCAATGCAATGATCAAACATGCGATAACATGGACTATAGGGCATACACAATGCAAGATGGACTTAAACCAAGATGGATGGGCCTCGGCCACACCCAAATCAGTGGCCAATGGGATGAAATGAAGGCACAAAATACAAAGCATGCATGCACAATGCATTGGCCAATACAAGAGGCCTAAGAGCACAACTCTCAAGAGTGCTCAAAGAGTGACAAATGTACAAATGTAAAGACACTAAGTGCACTGAAATTAAGGAATGATGCCAAATCATTCAAACAAAGAAAGTAGAGCATGCAAGGGTCCTAAGGCATGAGAGCTATCAAAGATGACTACACATGAGGCATGCAATGCATGGCAAATATGCATGAACTAAGCGTGGACAGAGTTGAAATAGGTCTTAACAAAGACCAAAATGTGCTAAGATGAGGGCCCAAAGTCGTAGGCATGCAAGCATACACACTAAGGCATGAACTAGGCAACAATGCATAACCATCAAAGGCATTCAAAACATGAATGAAATGAGAACATGGCAAGTCTATATGTTCTGAAATGTGATGTTAAGTGATGCCAAATCAAGTACACAACACAAATAAAGCATGCAATGGTGCTCAAAGCTTGAGGCAAGCAAGAGCATTTACACTCCAGGTATACAAAACATGAAGCATGTGATTAAGGCAACCAAAAAAAGTCCTAGTACATGTTAATATGAGACTAAAACATGCATGGATGGAAGCCAAAATGTGCTAGCATGAGGGGCATGAGGCATAATGCATACAAGGCAAATAAGGTGGATTACTCTACACCTATTAGGACCAAGCATGGGATGACTCCACCAACAAAAATCAGAGTTATATAATGGCAAAATAAATCCAAATAAGCACTGAAATGATGGCTCACAAGCAAAGGCATGAATGCATACACAATGGCTCATGTTAAGGCATAAAGGGGGAACCCTCCAACGCATTGATTGAGTGACAAATGCAAGTGCACGGCCATGAAACATGGACTGAAATAGTATAAATAATGATGCCAAATCATTGAAATGAGCCAAGTAATGCATGCTAGTGGACCCGATGCACAAAGCAAACAAGCTAGGTTGAACCAAAGCTATACAAAGAAAGTCATGGATGATCAAGACAACCAAAATCAGACCTTAAACATAGAAAAACATGAACAAAGTCTTTTTGAAGTCAAGCCAAAAGCATGCTAAAAAGACATCTGCCAACATGATGCATGCTAGGCTATTTCATGGGATTGCATGGCAAGTGTATGGAGCATGCAAAGACCAACCAAACCAAACCAAACAAAAATAGAGTCATGCCATGGTAAAAAATCACCAAAAACATGCTAAAATAGGAAGAAAAGAAGCTAGAATGACATGTTAAGGCATGAAGCATATAAAGCTAGTTTAAGGGATTTACACTACAAGCATGCTTGGCAAGTATCATTCGACCAAGGGACCTCAAAATGGAGCTAGGGAAACCCAAAATATGAACAAAATCATGTTGGAGCATGGCCAAAATATGCTAGCATAGTGAGCCAAAACATCATGCATTCTAAGCTAGTGAACATGATTTGCACTACAAGCATATGAAGCATGTGAGAGGCTACCAAACCAACTAAAAATAGAGTCATGGAATGCCAAATGATGGCCAAAAACCCACTGAAACATAGTCAAAACATGCTAAAATGACATGCTCCTTTGATAGGCCAAAAAGGGGGTTACTCTACACATGCAAGAGGCAAACTCAAGGTGACCAAACCAATCCTGGACAAAGTCTATGAAGGCCCTAAAAGTCACCAAAAAGGGTCTGAACCAAGCCTTGGAAGTATGAAAATATCTGCTCCTTTGATAGGCCAAAAATGCAAGTAAATGAAGCAAGAAGAGAGGGGGTCACCCCTCTCTGATTTAGGGCCTCAAAACTACATGCCAACTACTAAAAATCCACTAGATTTTAGTAGCTAAAAGGGCAAGCAAAGATTAAATCAAAGGCCTTATGGCATGGCACAAAACAAGACCAAATAAAGCATACAAGGGGGGTAGATGACCCCCAACAACAAAATGGCCTAAACAAACATGAAAAAAACTTAAAAAAGAAGCTTTTCTTAGTTGACAACAAAGCCTAAATATGCATGCAAATAAGGCTAAGAGAAGGATCAAAATAGAGCTTAAAAAGGGAGAAAATGAGTTACCCTTGGAGCTCAACAAAACCAGCAACTTCTGGACCCAAAAACACAGCTCCTTAACCTCTGAAAATGGCCTCCAAGAACCTTAGGTTGATGGTGGAAGTGTTAGGCCATGAGGTGGTATGCAAAGGGCCAAGAATCACACACTTTGGAGCTCAAAATAGTGAGATATAGAGAGGGATATATTGTATGCCTTAGACAAAAATCTCAACCTGTGCCAAGGAAGAGAAGGGCCTCTCTTATAGTGGTTTCACACCAAAGCTTCTCAAAGAAGCTAAAAACCAAGGCTCAAGATCCTCCATACACGTGTATGGAGGATGCAGTCTGTGCCTTCCAGCTGGCACAGCAGGCAACAACTCACAGAGACAAAACTAGAGGGAGCAGGCCGACCAGTTCAGGTGGTCGGCCGACCACTTCCCCTGGTCGATTGACTAGTTCAAAAGGTTCAACCCAATGAAAGGTGGTCGGCAGCCCCATTTGATGGTCTCCACATTGAATGCAAGCTAGTGGTATGGTGGGAGACCAGTAAATGTGGCTCAAAGACCAAGGAGACCAGCTCCTTGACAAGAAAATTGGCTGGTGGGAGAAAAGTGGTCTCCAAGGAGAAAAGGTGATCTCCCACCCTTGTACCACCTCCCAAACAATGAAAACAAGGTCCATGCCAAAAATGAACCAAGACGGATGCAAAACGAGGGTTCGGGGGTCAAAACGCACAGCCGGGTGCCCCGAAAACAGGCTGTTAAGCATTGAAAGTGGCGTGCTACCACAAAGGTGGTCTCCCGGACTAGAGTGTCCCTCTAGACAGAGGAAACAAGGTGTGTGCCAAAAACTGTGCCAAACAGAGAATGTTAAGCGGTCCCGAACCGAGGCGTGCGGCCGACGGCTCCGAAAACTGGAAACTGGTGTCCAAACGGGAACAATGGCCTGCGACCACGAAAAGTAGCCTACGGCCACTGAGAGATGGTCTACAAGACCTCTCCCTCCCTTCGGGAAGAGAAAGCAAGACCTGGTCCGCAAACCGAGGCAAAGCATAAAAGGGTCCCGAGGTCCGGGGGTAAGGACCTCAGCCGAAATTCCGAAACCTTAGAACGAGCACAACATGCACCATCACCGAGCGCTCAATCGATGACATCTGAGTCTTAAGGTCGGTTAAAAATGGGGTGTCTACACTTTCTTATAGTCGTTATCGACCATGTATGGTGCAAATCTGGCCAATTCAAAAAACTTGGCCTCGCACTTAGCTACTGTCATGCTATTTTGCTTCAGTTCCATGAACTCCGATACTTTCCTATCATGAACACATTGTGGAAAGTATTTATCGTAGAAAAGTTCCAAAAATCATGCTCAGCCTATATTTTTATTATCCTCACGAATCAACATCCACCACCTCCTTGCTTCGTCTTCTAATACGAAGGTAGCTAGCATTACTTTCTGTGTTTCTAAATAAGGAAACACTTGAAACAACTTTTCTATGCCAAGGACCCATGCTTTAGCCTTTAACAGATCCAATCCCCCATGAAACTGTGGCGGTTTCATTTTCATGAATTCTTTGGTGAGAGCTATTGTTTGGTCATCGTTTTGCAAATCTGGTATAGGTGGTGCTGGAGGTAGAGGGTGTGGCTGTTGCCATTGTTGTTGCCACCATTGTTGTTGTCTCAGTGTTTCTGCCATTTCCTGAATTAATCTTTCCATCCTATCCATTCTGGCAGCAGAGGACTCCTCTATTTCATCACCTCTTGTTCTCACCATTATCTGATTAGACTTGCATTATTCTTTATACAAACAGAGCATACGTATCCAAATAATTCACAATGCAAGTTATTCACAAAACATAAAGCACATAGTCATTTATTTAAAAACATTTAAGCATATGTTCAATATCTTCAAGTTCATACTTATCTCATGAATGCATCCTAGATCTTTTCTAGATGCTTATTGCTCATTTGGACAAGTGTGTGAGTTATTACTCGTGCTCTGATACCACTCTGTTAGGACCCAAACCCGTCCCTATGGATTAAGGTCATAACTGGCCAGTAATTGTGAGATTACTTATGGCCTCAAACCGGATCAAACATATGTTCAATAGAATAAGGGGCCAAAACGGAAGAAGACTTAAAAATTTTGTCTAACGAGCTGTGCTTACATGGTAAAACAATCATTCCATAATAACTCACACGTATAGACAAAATTAACATTTCATGTGTCCAGGACCTTTCAAACATATAGTCAGCCTAACAAAAAGCTTATGCACATGGTGATCCAACATAGTCACCAAAATAACAAAAGGGAAATCAAAAGTAAAAGAAACAAAACAAAGTCTCATGCGTGAGACGTTCAGGCTGACTCCACAAAAACTTGACTCCTCTCATGTCTTTCACTGGGGCTGGGTTTGGACATCTCTTTGCTCACCTACACACACATAAATGAGAGTGAGAGATAGGCCAGTGAATAATATCCAAATAAAGGAGTACATGAATGAAATTTGTAGAAGTCATATCAAACGGCCTTAGGCCCATTCATGATTTTATCTAATACATCAAACGGCCTTAGGCCCAAACGTACCAAACGCCCTTAGGCCCAATTCATTCTTATCAAACAGCCTCGGGCACAATTTGTTCGTGTCAAATGGCCTTTGGCCCATTCATTCATGTCAAACGACCTTTGGCCCAATTCGTTTATGTCAAACGGCCTCTGGCCCAATCCTTCGTGTCAAACGGCCTTAGGCCCATTTCGTTTATGTCAAATGGCCTTCGGACCAATTCATTTTCATATTCAGATTTATGTGTGTCACATATCCGTGATCATGATCATATTCGTATTCAATTAGCCTTATGGCAAAAGACTGATTTATCCACAATTCAAAATACAAATCCATAAGGCTCATACAGAAGTAACGTTTGGAAAATAACATACTTGAACATATCTTTAATAAGATATTACTCACAGTGATCTGACGGATGATTTGCCCTTGCGCTTGACCCTATATATATCACAAATATAATGGGTCACAAGTGATTCGATCCGTTCTTAATTTATATATTCCTCTTAGATCTCTTTCTTATCTTCTTAGTCTATTTACAATGCTCAAAGTATGCCTAAGAGTACTCAGAAATGAAATAGAACAGAAAACCAAACATTAAAACTACTTTTCAAAATTTCTAAAACAGGGTTCTCCGCTCGAGCGTAGCTTTGGCCGCTCAAGCGGACCCCTTTGGTCTGCAAAAGTACTGGTTACCCCATTTTTGCACCCGAGCGTGACTTTGGACGCTCAAGCTGAGATTTAAAACATGTGACTGGGTGCTCGAGCGTAACTCCTCATGCTCGAGTGGACATCAATGTCTACAAAACTTCTAGGAGCTAACATTTTTTGCTCGAGCGGACTCGACGAATTCTGGAATTTCTAGCAAGCTGTTTGAGCTTCAAATTTGAATTGAAGTTTAAGTAACTTGCATATTATGACCCATAATTCACTCGTACATCTTCTACCATGATACAAATACTAAATTTATGACATTATGAAACTTAATTCCCATGAATCAGTTACAAGCATTTACAATTCATACCAAACTCATCTTCAATACTTTAAATCCATGCAACTAAAGCGTGTACCTTCATGAATTGTGCTTGCATGTGGAATATAATTTCCATTCTCAACTTAAATGATGCAAAAGATTATCAAAAGCATCAATCTTAATTAAAATTCAACATGGATCATATGTTTCATGCTCAAATACACAAATTCATGGCAATCTTTTACATTCATGTTTAAAATGATTTCTAAATCATCAAATTCAACTCAATTCATGTTCTTGATCACAATTTATCTTTGAGTTCACATAATTACAACTCAAACTCATGAATTCATGCCTAATTACTCACTTAGAGGCTCAAATCTTCCAATTCTAGGTAGTTCTTGGGCCTAGCTTTTCAAATCTTGAATTCCCTTGCAAAAATCTACAAGGATGGCTTCTCTCTCTGTCTCTAAACTAGCCCTCTCTCTCTCTAGAATGTGATTTCAGCCAAGATGAGTTCAAGAGAAAGAATTGAGTGTATATAGGCCAATTTATAGGCTTGGCTAATCAAGTTGATGAAGGCTAAGTAATGGTGCTCTAATTTAATCATTTTAAATCTAATTAATTTAATCCAAATCAATTTCTAATTAGAGCAATGGTGCTCTAAGTACTAATACAAATCAATTTTTAATCCAAGTCATTACTAATGGTGCTGTAATTTAATCCAAATCAATTTCTAATTAAATTTCACCATAGGCTCTAAAAATTACGCTAATCACAATGGCGTAGTCAATTTCAATTTTTGTGGCTGATAAGGCCTTTGATTTTTAGTTTACAACAGTAACTTGAACAGATTTTCCTACGGTGAACAGATATAAGGTCAAAATCACATTTAATCATGCAATTAACACCCAAATTCAAATTAATCACATAATCACAATATAATCACGATTAATTAACTTAACACAAGGCAAGGTTATCACAGGATGAGTATGGGATTTGGTTTCTAAGATATTGATTGGGTCTACGAGTTTCTACATGTCCTGTTAAAAGAGCATTTGATCACTTCTTATTCTAATTGGAACTCTGGCAATGTCGTGGAACGATTATTATCTAGAAAGGAAATTCGTTTGTGACTATGTGACTCGGTACTTATGTGGAATGAATTATTTGTTGTCCGCCGTATTAGGATGTGAGTGAATTAGTTTCGGTACACTCGTAAATTTTCTAAATTATTGTGTCACCTTTATTAGAAAGTTAGGATGCGGACGTGGTGGTGGTAGGCGTGGCAGACCTAGGTGGTGGGAGGTGTCAATACCAGATGAAATTCCAGCACAGGATGAGGGGATTGGTGAGACCAACATGGCCAAGGCATCAGATCAGCAAGCCATGTGTGCTTTAGCCCGCGAAATGACAGGAGCGTTGCAGGAATCTATGGACATTCTTTGGGTTGAGAATCAATTCCATGCCCATGTTGTAGAGACGAGGCCATCTTTTCTAAATAGGGAGTTTTTACGGTCAAATCTGGAGGAGTTTGTCGGTGATCCGAAGGAGCCACTAAAGGTGGATGAGTGGCTTGAGCAGATGGTGAAGACATTCGAGATGCTTGGCATTGAGGATGATGGAATCATTTCAATTTAAAGGTGATGCATGTCAATGGTGAAAGTATACGAGAGTGGGGGTATCGGGATGACTTTGAAGGCTTTTGTCATTGCCTTCTAGGACAAGCTCGAACAGCTGAAAATGCCAGTAGCTAAGTTTGAGGCGTCTTTTACTAGCTTATCGAGATTTGCACCAAAGCTTGTGGTGATGGAGGAACGTCGTTGCATCGAGTTCAAGAAGAGGTTGAGGACTAGGCTCGTTTTCAAAGAGGTCAGATTAATGATTAGATATTACAAGCGTCTTATGGAGTCAGCGACCCATTTAAAGATCGTGATCCTATAGAGAAGGAACGGATGAGAGGCTGCAAGCAAAGGAGTTAGGATGTTCAAGGTGATGTGAGGGACAAGAAACGACAAAGGGGTTCCACTCTACAGCAATCCCAGCTTACACAGTTTAGGTCCACCTTTTCCTATATAGAGTTCGGGTTTTGGGAGAAGTGACTAGGGTGGGTTCACTTGTTTCAAGTGTGGTCAATTGGGCCATAAGTCTTCAGTTTTCCCATAGAGAGGAGGAGGGCAATAGTCTACATAGTCCTTGACTCATTCCCAAGGTCAAGGCCAAGAGAGAGTGCAACTGCCTACCTATTATCAGTGTGGGCAGTCAGGGCACTTGACGAGGTTTTGCCCTCAATTTGGTGGCACATCAGGTGCGTCTAGTTCTAGGCAGACACAGAGTCACTAGCCAACACAGTCAGCATAGGCCTCAAGGGCCATTCAGGGAACCACTTCGGCTCAATCAGTGTATTATGCCTATGCGTCGAGGGTTGAGCACGTAGATTAGAGGCCTTCAAGTTGTGTGTATGTTGTTACCACGCTGGATCACTTGCCAGCGCCTTCTTCTCTGAGAGGTAACTTTTTGTTGTTCAACTCTATTGCCAATGTGTTGATTGATACTAGTGCATCTCATTCTTTCATATCGTTTTGCATCTGCTTTGGGGTTAGAGTTTGAGTTGTTGGAGTCACCTCTATTGGTTAAGACACCTATTAGAGGTAGAGTGGCATTAGGTCAAGTATGCAACTCCTGTGAGATTGAAGTCACAGATCGTCGGCTCTTTTTTGATTTTATTATTCTTGATATGCATGATTTTGACGTAATTCTGGGTATAGATTGGTTAACTCATTACCAGGCTTCGATAGATTGCTATCGTAGGAGGGTGTCAGTACATTCGCTATCGAGGGAGTGCTTCTACTTTATGTGTGACCAAGGTGATAGTCCTACTCCTCCGTTGTATGACCTTAAGGGTCGAGGAGAATTGAGTTTTCTTTTTGCCATCATGGTAGCTAAGGAGGGTAGTACAATTGAAGGTGAATTACCGAGAATAGTTTGAGAGTATTCGGATGTCTTTCCGAAAGATCTCACAGAGTTACTGCTACATTGAGAGATTGAGTTCTCTATCAACTCTGCGCCAGGCACGACTTCGATTTACATGGTACCATATAGGATTACACTAGTTGAGTTGTATGAGTTGAAAGTGCAGCTTCTGAATTTGTTAGATAAGGGCTTTATCTACCCTAGTACCTCGCCTTGGGAAGCACCAACTCTCTTTGCAAAGAAGAAAGATGGTACATTGCGATTGTGCATCGATTATTGAAAATCAAACCAGGTAACTATTAAGAACAAGTACCCATTACCGCAAATAGATGATATGTTTGACTGGTTAAAGGGCTCACGTTGTTTTTCCAAGATTGATTTGAGATCAGGGTATCACCATTTGAGGGTGAATGAGAAGGATATTCAGAAAGCGGCATTTTGCACTTAGTATGGCCACTACGAGTTCTTAGTAATGCCTTTTGGGCTAACCAACGCACCAACTTCATTTATGGACTTGATAAATCGAGTCTTTCATGAGTTCTTAAATCGATTTGTGGTTGTCATCGTCGACAACATCTTACTCTACTCACTATCCGAGGAGGAACACGAGGAACACTTGTGGGTTGTATTTGAGTTGCTTAAAGCACGCTGATTATAAGCTAAGTTCGGGAAGTGTGAGTTTTGGCTCAACGAAATTAAGTTCCAAGTTCATGTGGTGTCTGTCGAAAGGGAGATTTGAAATTCATCTAAAATAGATACAATACAAGAATGGGAACAACCTAAGAATGCTTTTGAGATTCGGAGTTTCTTGGGCATAGCCGGGTACTGCTGACGGTTTGTGAAAGATTCTTCTAGATTGACCTCGCCATTGATCAGATTGAAGAAGAAAGGGGTTAGATTTGTGTGGAGTGAGACTTGCGAAAAGTCGTTCCAAGAACTTAAGGTTGGACTCACCATTGCTCCAGTTTTGATTATTCCGAAGAGGGGTTAAAGCTATTCGGTTTATTGTGATACGTCTCAGGAAGGTTTGAGTTGTGTATTGATACAGGAAGGGAAAGTGGTAGCTTATGGTTCATGAAAATTAAAGACAATGAGAGAAATTATCCTATGCACGACTTAGAACTAGCGATGGTAATTTTTGCCTTCAAAATCTAGAAGCATTACATGTACGGGGAGAGATTTAAGGTGTTTTCTGATCACAAGAGTTTGAAATATTTATTCTCATAGAATGACTTAAATTTGAGACAAAGGAGATGGATGGAGTTTATGGAGGATTGTGATTTTGAATTGTATTATCATCTGGGGAAGGCCAATGTTGTGGTCAATGCCTTGAGTAGGATATCCGTGAGCAGTGTAGCTAGTATCGCCATCCGAGACTGAGAGATGTTGGGCGCCATTAGCGAATATGACTTGCACCTTGGCGAGTCCATTGAGTTAGCCACTCTATTTGCCGCAGTTGCATAACCTACCTTAGTTAACCGAGTTATAGATGCACAACAGAGTAATCAAGAAGAAGAGACTATCCAAAGGAAGATCTCCAGTGGGAAGGTAGAGAAGTTCTTAAACGTTCATTTGGATTTGAGTGTGAGATACCTAGATAGCCTTTTTGTGCCAGAGTCTTGTAGAAAGGAAGTACTCTAAGAGTTCCACCATTTATGTGTTGCGGTACACCCGGGAGGCACAAAGATATATCACGACCTTAGTTGCCAATTTTGGTGGAGGGGGATAAAGAGAGATGTAGCTTGTTTGTTTTGAGGTGCCTTACTTGTCAATAAGTGAAGGCCGAGCATCACTGACCAGCGGGTTTGTTACAACCCTTTCCTATAGTCGATTGGAACATGTCATGATGGACATTGTTGTGGGTCTTTCAAGGACTCAACAGGGTAGTGATGTCATATGGGCAGTGATATCGTATGGGTAGTAGTCGACCGGTTAACCAAGTTAGCAATGCTTATCATCCTCAAATTGACGAGTAGTCCGAGCGTACCATCCAGATTTTAGAGGACATGCTTTGGGGTTAGGTTTTCAATTTTGAGGGTTCGTAGGAAAGACATTTGCCTTTGGTGGAATTTGCCTATAATAATAGTTTTCAGGCGAGTATTACTATGGCACCTTTTGAGGCCTTGTATGGCCGACCGTGTGGATCTCCTGTGTGTTGGTCCGAGGTGGGTGATGCACCTATGTTAGGTCTGAAATTAGTCTGGTAAGAGGTTGGTTTCGGCTCAGAGTCATCAAAAAAGCTATCCCGACTGTAGGAGGAGGCCTTTATCTTTTGAGGTAGAGGATCATGTGTTTCTTAAAATCTTACTAAGGAAGGGTTTCATGGGATTTGGAAAGAGTGGGAAGTTGTCTTCTAGATTTATTGGACCTTTTGATATTCTAGAGCGAATTGGAGAGATAGCTTATCGTTTGGCCTTGTCGTCCCAACTATCCAAGGTTCATGACATGTTTCATATTTGTATGCTCTAGAAGTATGAACCTGATCCTTCACATGTGCTGGATTGGACCAATTGAGAAGTAGATGAGGATGCCTCGTACGAAGAGAGGCCAGTTCAGGTGTTAGATACTCAGGATCAAGTCTTGAGCGGCAACACTATCACATTGGTTAAGGTGTTGTAGTGACACCATAGAGTTGAGGAGGTGACTTGGGACCGCGAGGCAGAAGTCCATGAGAAGTATCTAGACTTATTTTTTAATGTTTGAGACTTGTATTGAAAACTTTATTCATGTTGTAATATACAAACATTGTAAATGTTTTTGAGATTCGAATTGTAATATTTTGTACTGGATGGCATTATTTTAATCATTGTTACAAGTATGGGTTGCCAATGTAATTAGATTGCGGTGATTATTGTTTTGATTTAAATTTTGGGGGCGGAATTTCTTAAAGAGAGAGATTATAATGGCATTTGTTAGATCAAACCCTTTTATGTTATTGGATCTGGGATCTGATCCTTTTACTGTTGTCTATATTCATTCTTATATGTTGTTATTCGGATTTAGTTGTTTGGAGTTGTTGGTTGTTTTGCGAATAGGTTGGGAGTTAGTTTTTCAAGAGAGTGGCTATCTGTTTTCCTTCAGGTTCACTCGAGCAGTCTTTTCGGCGCTCGAGCGGTCTTTGAGTTCTCTCAGTATTTTTACATGTCTGCAAACTACTGGGAGTAGGGTGATCTTCACTCGAGCTGTCTTTTCTATGCTCGAGCAGTCTTCTGTAGTTTACAAAACTTCTGGGAGGGGGTCATTGTGTGCTCAAGTGGTGTTTTGGTCGCTCGAGCGGTCTGTGCATATATAAGATTGGGGAAAGAGAATTTTTATCACTTTTTCATTTCCTCACTCTCTCTAAGACATATCTAAAACTAATTTCTTCACACTCTCTCTATAATTCATGCCTAAAACCCTCGAATACACTATCCATTCATTTCACTACCATAGTGCTTTGGAGTAAAACATAGAGCTCATCAAGGAAGTCAATCTACTCAGAAAATATTTCGTTTTCGACTTCACCAATCTTCAACACTTGTTCTTTTCTTCTTCTAATCCTAAGGTAGGGATTTTTTCAACTTTCCAGTATGATTCTTAAATTAGTTAAGTGCTCCTTGTTAAGTATTGTGGTTTATGAGATGGGGATTTTGATTTAGGGTTTTGGTTTTGAAATGTGAAAGAGGGGTTTTCAAATAAGTTCTTGAGAAAGATTGTGGGAATGTAAATATTGTTGAGTGATGTTGAAATGTCAGAAATTCCTTCTTTAAAAGTATTTTTGAAAGTAAAGGATGTGTGATTTGAAAATCATTGATGTTTGATTTATGAAAGAAAAATGAATGATGTTGGATTTTTTAAAATAAAATGAATATATCTGTTAATGATGAGAATGGAGTTGGATATGTATTATCACTCCCATTTCGAGATTTATGAGATTATACTTGTTGTTGGAAATTATCTGTTAACTAAAGATATCTATTTTGGGCTATTGGTGGAGGATAGTTCTGATTGTTGTAGAAATTGCATGAGGAGTAGGTTAATTGGAACTGACTACTCATACACCTTGCATTTAGCATTGTTTCAAACTTAAACATTGAAAATGTATTATTTTGAAAAAAAGAGGTGTATACCTTGGTAAATCTAGTTAGGGGGTGTAGTTGTGGTTTATTGTATTGGCTTGTGTGTCCTTAGTGAAAGTCCAGAAACCAGTGCGGCAAGGTACCAATCCTTTCGATTAGTACCGATAAAATGGCTTTGGTAGTCGTTGTATAGCCTACTGGCAAACACGCACCTAGAGATTCTCAATGTTTTGTATCCACTGCCATGTTTTCTGATTTAAAAGTATTGTTTTATGAATTGATATACATATAACTGAGACATTACATTGTTTTGAAAAGAGAGAATAATGTTTTGATAAACATTGTGCATGTGCATTCATCATATGACTTTGTTAAGCCTTATACGTTGCGTTTGAGTATCTCTGCTGGGCTTTAGCTCACCCTATGTGGAGAACAACTTTTAGGTGCTGATGATATGTCTCCACCAAGGACGTAGCTTGGGAGGACCATGGAGTTGAGAACTTATTTTGTTTCTTTTTGTGTAAATATTTGTTGTATAAGCCTCGCGCTTTATTTGTATGGAGTTCAACTCATTTTGTTGTTCCCAAGCATAGACTTGGAAAGATGTAGCCAGTAAGACATTAACTTATTTGTACTTTCTTTTGTTCAATTTCCCTGACACATGTCATATGCTATAGATTCAGGATCTAGAATTTATAAATGTATACTTGCATATGTCATCTTTTGTACGGTGGAAGAATATGAATGGAAGGTTAATATTTTGTAAGTTTCTGCTTTTCTATTGAATATCATGATATTGGTTGTTGTTATTATTTTGGGGCGTTACAGGAGAGATTATAGTAGCCTGGGTCACGACCTAGCCCTTTATACTCTTTTAATCTAAGATCCAATGCTCTGTATAGTTATTTATACTCTTTATTGCCTTGTTATCATTTGGGTTTGATTATTGGTTGCGTTTGAACAGGTGAGGAGTTAATTTTTCAAATGAGCTTCTGCCTGTTTCTTTTTAGGTTCGCTCGAGCGGTCTTTGGTTCTTTCCAGTATTTTTACAGGTCTGCAAAACTACTAGAAGTAGGGTGATCTTTGCTTGAGTGGTCATTTCTTCGCTCGGGCAGTCTTTTGCAGGTCTGTAAAACTTTTGGGAGTAGATCATTGTGCACTCAAATCGTGTTTTGGTCGCTTGAGTGATGTCAGTTTCTTTTGTCTGACACTCGAGAAGTGTTTTGGTCACTCGAGCAGTCTGCGCGTATATCAGATTGGGAAAAAAAAACACTTTCTATCACTTTTTAATCTCTCTCTAAAATGCCCCAAACCTAAATTTTTCACTTTTCCTCTCTAAGTTATTGTTTAAATAGTTCCATACACCCGAATCCATTGATTTCTCTACCATAGTACCTTGGAGAAAAATGTAGACCACGTAGAGGTAGTCGTTTTGATTGGAGAAAGTTCGAGTTTTAGCTTCATCAAATCTTGAGTCTTGTTTATCAACTCTTCTAGTCTTGAGATAGGGATTTCTTCAACCTTTTCATATGATTCTTAGCTACATTATGTATATTTTAAAAAGGGTAGTGATTTGGAGTTGAGGGTTTTGATTTGGGTTTGATTTTGGGAATATAAAAGAGAGGTTTTCAAATGGCTTCATAGGAAATGTTGGGAAGATGGCTATGTTGTTAATTTGTGTTGAAATCTTGGAAATTTCTCTTTTAAATGCATTATTGAGAAGAAATGGATTTTTGTTGAAAATTATTGAATTTTTGGAACTAAGAACAAATGGAAAGATGTTGGATTTTGAAATTAGAAAATGAATATATCTATTGATGATGAGAGCGGAGTTCAATATGTAATATCACTCCTATGTTGAGATTATGAAATTTTATTTGTTGTTTGGAAATTTATCTTTTATATAGAGATATCTGTTTTAGGCTATCGGCAGAGGATATTTTTAATTGTTGTAGAAATTGTATAAGGAATAGGGTGATTGAAAACTGTCACGCCCCAATTTTTATTACTCGAAGTATTATCAATTTCCTTTACTTAATTCCATTTCAGAGATAACATGCAGAAATAAACTCGTATATTCAACTCGTAGAAGTGAATAACATTGCTCTCATTCATATGCAAGTAAATACAACATGAGTACACTAAATAAATTGCCCTTGGGCTTACATCATTAAAAGTCAAGAAGAAAGGTATAACCCTTTTACATAAATGGCATTCCGCCAACACAAAAGAGGCCCCGTGGCCAACAAATAAAAAGATCCAAAACCTTGTAGCACATCCTGGCTATCACCTGAAAAAGATTCAACAACGTGGGATGAACATATAGTCCAGTAGAGATCTCAACATGATCCTCAACAATAACAACTTACAGATAGCAATGATCATGAATGTTCAATCTCATACTAGAATAGTAATGTGGCAGTTTATACAAAATATACATAAGTATGAACTTTTCTCAAAAATAGCCATTTCATTCAATGCTATAAGCGGTTTACCTTTCTTTCCTTTTCATTACCCATTTTCCCAAACTTTCATGACTATAACAGTTTTAGAAAAAAAACAATTTCACCAAGCCCATTACTCTTCCCCCATTTTCCGTACTTATAACAAAATGACCTTTTTTGAAAACATGTTCACAAATACCCCATTTTCCTTCACACTTTCCAAAATCTCAAAATGGCATTTTAGTTTGTTCCCAATACATTCATATCAACACATGCAGGCCTTAAATAAAAGGGAAATAACAAATCATCAATCATGTATATAATCCACAAATGAGGCAACTTGGCCTTTCAAAACTGTAACCATCACAACCCATAACATACTCAGATACACTGACGATAACAATTAAAACTCTGCTCTACCGGCTATATGCACAGTAAGCTAAGGATATGCCCAAGCGATAAGCGAGATAATAACTCATTTTAAACATTTCATACCTCATAATAGATACACATTTTAGTACTATATCAATCTCAGACAAAAACACTTCCATACTTCACAAATGATACACATTTTAGTGTTGTATCAATATCAAACAAAAACACTTCTATACTTCACAAATGATACACATTGTAGTGCTGTATCAATGTCAAACAGTTTCCGGTTTAGAGGTCCATCCCCTATCTTCCCCTAAACCGTGGAGTACATCCCCTATCTCCTCCCACACAACACAAATGTATATAAACAATTATCATATACAAATTCAATCAGTCAATACAAAAAAACATAAATAACAAGTGTAATACATACACATAAACTATTCAATAATGTTTAACCAACACAAGTGTAACGCATACATCACAATTCAACACAACAATGTCATCCTCCACCGATGACCAAGGACAAAACCTCTAGATGCATGTATTCAGTACACCTAATAAAAGAGACTCAACTCTCAAGCAAACCTTAAACCCAACAACGACACTAGTATGATAGGTAAGGATAAAACCCCCAAATGTGTGTATTCAACACTCATGATACAATAGTTTCTCAAATTTATTTTCCGAGACTCACATAGAGTTAACATTTCATTTACCATTTTCAAGATCAACTTTCATTTTTTTCAAGTCAACATGTTCCATCACTTATTCCAAAAACACTTTTCCCTTTTCACAAAACCAATTACATTCTCTTCATTTTACAAAATCAATTCCATGGATAATAAGCCATAACCCAACTTGATTCAATACGTTCATTTCAAAATAACCCCAATACCATAATTAATCCCTTAACCGTTAACACCTTCTATACAACTCATATTAACAATAGAAATTTACCAACATTGTTCAACCATAAACCCTTTTTATTTTACCAAATCAAAATATAATTTAGGGCTTTCTCTTCTTTTAACAATAACATGCTAATTTTACTCTCTAATTAGTCCAAACCACACTCAATGATAACAAAACCATTCTCAAACAACCAACCCTAGGTTTCCCTCATGATTTTCAAACAAATCCAACACGGATATGATTTTCATGCAATACAAAACTACCACATGTCTATCTATAGACGGAGTATTGAAAAAGAACAAGGAAATCCCTACCTCAAATGGAGAGACCAAATGGAGAAGATGAAGGCCAAAAACCAAAGTGCTCCAAATCGCCAAACTTTCAGATTAAAATGAAGCCCTCAACCCACTCTACCTTTCTTACAAAGGACTTAGTATAGATTTACTCTAGAGGGAGATGAAAACCTAGAGAGGTGTGTAGGGAGAGAGAGAAGATGGTTCTAGGGTTTTGAAATCAAAAGGGAGATGAAAAAGTGATATTGAAAGGTTATTATTAAAGCCCATTAATTGGAAAATGAAGGGACAAGTTAGAATTAAATGAACATTAACTAGAATTAAATGAACACTAGTTAGAAATATGAATGGACAAGTTTGTAACCACTAATAAGGATATTAAATGAACAAGTTTGTAACCACTAATAAGGACATTAAATGAACCATTATGAAAATTTAATGGACACTAACCCTTGGTTTCCAAACACAACCAACCTGTTTTAAACTACCCAACACGACCCAAGACTCATATACAAAGAGTAAAGGATGGAAACGGGAATAAGACAACAACACATCCACGGAACCGAGTCCGGAATACAATTAAAAAAAATGAAGGGAAAACCGGATCGCTATAACCTCCCCTCCTTAAAGAATTTCATCCCCGAAATTAAGAGTACACCAGAAACACAAGGCCAACTAATCACATAGCACTCAACACCCGAGCACTTAGAAAAGAAACTATTCTCACCACAAACCTCTAGTTAACTCTCACAAAGAAAGGGCTTACCAAGGAAACACGTTTCAAAAGGCAACACTCAGGCACAAAGCCTCAATAAAACCAAACCCTTCCGAAACAAATCACCAAACACCCGACTAGCACTCCAAGCTATGTCACTACTCAACATTCATAACTTCACATAAGACAATCAAAGCAAATCTTTTGTATAAATATAAGAAAAATCATTCTTTTGTTCATGAGACATTTCTCAAGATAATCAAATTTTCAACGTTGACATTCAAAAATAAATTTTGCATTTCCATGCGAAACTCAAAAGTTTTGTAAACATTTTTCATAAACACAGTGTTACCCATAATACATAAACATCTCCAGTTTATTTGCCAAAAACTACTTGTTTGGAAATTCTCATAACATTCAATTAAATCAAATCCTCAACATTTTCCTTTTTAACAGCGCCCTTAGAAGGCCAAAACACTAGGAAGAATTTATGTTCCAATCTATTTCCAACATAACACCCACCACTCACACGATGATGCCACAACCAACATAAAACATAACATTTCTATAATGATAGTTAATAGAAATAACAACCTTGCTATCAACACATAAGGCATAAGAAATTCATGATTTTGCAATTTCATCCTACCTTCCTTTACTTAATCAATTTAAAATCATAAACATGGCCCATTGCCTAGCCGAGCTATTAAATGAGACTACGACTCATATATAAACATTTTCATACTTCAATTGATACACAAATTTGCTGTATCAGTGGAGTCCATCCCCCATCTCCTCCCAAACAAAGGTACATATATAATGTAATAAAGCGCATGAACACATATGTGTGTGGAGTACATCCCCTATCTCCTCCCACACACTGGAGTACATCCCCTCTCTCCTCCCAAACAAATACACATAAGAAATGTATTTAAACACTTATCATATAGAATGATCAATCAATACACATATTTGCTATATTATTCCAACCGTCACATTCAATGACATAACACGCTCGATTAGTTTCAGTTTTCCCTAATCAACATACAACGTCTACAACAATCAAGACTATCCTCAAGGTGACCAATACCAACCAAAACCCGATGCCAACAAGTTGACTAATCAACTCAATAAACCGCCACACTTAGTAAACGACACACTGATGTGCCACTCAAACCATTTACCCCAAACACGGAGTTCCCTACACAAAACCCCAAATTTTGGAATCTCACCGGATTTCCTAAAATCGAACCACACCAACACTGCTTCTAAGGGAGTCTTCACCCCCAAGCCTACATAGCAAGCATGCCCTTCTCCTCAAACTCAAGACTGACATGGTAGTGCTTGTATAGCCTACTGGCAGGCACATACCTAGAGATTCCCAGTATTGTTTATCCACTGCCCTATTTCTGATTTAAAAAGTATTGTTCTTAAGAATTAATTTATAACCATGGCAATGCATTGTTTTGAAAGATGAAGGAGAACGTTTTTGGTAATGGCATGCATATGCATTCGCCATATGATTTTGTTAAGCCTCATACACCGTGTTCAAGCATTCTCTATTGGGCTTTAGGTCACCCTATGTGGAAACAACTTTCATGTACTGATGATATGCCTTCACTAAGGAAGCACCTTGGGAGGACCTTGGAGCCGAGAGCTTCCTTTTTGTTCTTTTGTGTAAATTTTTGTTGAACAAGCTTGGACTTTATATGTATTGAGTTTAACACATTTTTGTTATAATCAAGCACTGACTTGGAAAGATGTAGCCATTGAGGCATAAACTTATTTGTACTTTCCTTGTTTCATGTGATTACTACATGTCATATGCTATAGATTAATGATCTAGGATTTATGATTGTATACATGCATATGTCATCTTTTGTAAGGTAAAAGAGAATTATTGAAAGGTTAATATTTTATAAATTTGTGCTTTTCTATTGGATATCATGATGTGGTTTGTTGTTATTATCTTGGGGCGTTACATGTTGTGACCATCTGATTTCCTGAAGGTGATTGTAGCTTTTTATTTTGATTGGAACAAGTCCCCAAGTGCCTTTTCTATTTTTGGAAAAAAATAAAAACAACAATTTGTTTAGTATATACCAAATTTTTAAAACAAAAACAGAAAAATGTGTTTGATGAATTGTTGAAGGTAAGTGGCTAGAGGTGGAAGGTGGACGCATGTGGTGGCCGACAATAGGGGTGGCTGGCAGACTACCGGCATTGGTTGTCAAAGTGTTACGAAAATGTGGCATGTTGTGACCATTGGATTTCTTGAAGGTGGTTGGAGCTTGAAAGGGGTTGCAATTAGCAGACCGACAGTGATTGATGGTGGTAAATGGCTAGTCATAGTAGAAAAAAAGGAGAGAGAAAATTTGTTTTGAAAATAAATAAAACATTTTTTTTGCTTCAATTTTTTCAAAAATAAAAGAAATACAAAACAAATTTTTTGTTTTCAATTTTTTTTTTTAAATATAAATAAACAAACAAAAACATTGTCAAACGAGTCCCTAGTTGCCAAAAGGGAAGAAAGACACTTTTCCACTTAAAAAAAATAATATTACCACAGATATTATAACGGTTATGGTTTAGACCTGACCCATTACACACTCGTAGGCCTGGGATTTTGTGTCTTTCATTGTTGTCTATGCCCTTTTGTCATCTTGTTGGTAGTTGAATTCAGTTATTGGTTATGTTTGAAACAAGGTTGGAAGTTAGTTTTTCAAAAGAGTGGCTGTCCAAATTTTCTTCTTGTTCGCTCGAGCAATACTTTGGTCACTCTAGCAGTCATTGAGATCTCCCAGTATTTAGGTCTGCAAAACTTCTAGGAGTAAGGTATCTTCACTCGAGCGATCTTTGCGGTCTGCAAAACTTATGGAAGGGGGGTCATTGTGTGCTCGAACGGTGTTTTGGTCGCTCGAGATATCTCACTTATTGTGTCTTACGCTTGAGCGGTGTTTTGGTCGCTTAAGTGATCTGCACGTATATCAATGTAGGAAAAGGGATTTAAAATCACTTTTTCATTCCTCTCTCTGTCTCTAAAATACCTCTAATCCTAATTACTTCTCTCTCTCTCTCTCTCTCTCTCTCTCTCTCTCTAGTTCTTGCTTTAAAACCTCAAATACACCCTCACCCATTGATTTCTCCACAGTTCCTTGGAGAAAATGGTAGAGCTTGTCAAAAGCTTCGTTTTAATTGGAGGGGATCTTGTTTTTGGTTCCATCAAACTTCAACTCTTGTTTTCTTCCTCTTCTAAACTTGAGGTAGAGATTTTTTCAACTTTGGTATGATTCTTAACTTAGTTATTTGCTCTTTAAAAATGGTTAGTGATTTGGAATTTGGGGTCAAATCTAAGGTTTGATTTTGAAATGTAAAATAGGGATTTTTCAAATAAATTCTTGAGAAAGGTTGTGGAAGTATGTATATTATTGGGTTATGTTGAAATGTTGGAATTTCCTTCCTTAAATGTGATTTTGGATAGTAAATGAGGTTTTGTCGAAAATTGATGATGTTTGATTTACGAAAGAAAAGGGAAAAGATGTTAGATTTGAAATAATATGGAGAATGTATCTGTTGATGACAAGAATGGAGTTGGATATTTATTGTCGCTTCCATTTTCAAATTTATGAAATTATGCCTGTTGTTGGAAAACTATCTGTTGAATAGAGATAACTGTTCTAGGCTATCGGTAGATGATAACTTTGATTGTTATAGAAATTGAATGAGGATTGGGTCAATTGAAACCAATTACTCATATATTTTGCATTGAGCATTATTTCATATTTAAACATTGAAAATGCATTGTTTTTGAGAAATAGGAGTGTCTACCTTGGTGGATCTGGTTAGGGAGTGCAGTTGTGGTTTATATTGTTAACCTGTGTGTCCTTGGTGAAAGTCTAGAAACTCGCGCGGTTACCTGCTGATCCTTTTGGTTAATATCATAAAATGGCTTTGCTAGTGCTTGTAGACACGTACCTAGATATTTCCAATGTTTTATATCCAGTGCCCTGTTTTCTAATGCCAAAGAGTATTTCCTGAAATTGAAATATTATAATGATGACACTGGATTATTTTAAGATGGAAAAGTATAATGTTTGGTAAATGTGCATTCACCTTATGACTTTGTTAAATTTTATACATTATGTTAAAGAATCTCTACTGGGCTTTAGCTCACCTTACATGGAAAACAACTTTCAGGTGCTGATGGTATGCCTCTACCAAGGACATAGCTTGGGAGGACTTGGAGCTGAGAGCTTCTTTTGTTTCTCTTTTTGTAATTATCCTTGTACAAGGCATGGGCTTTATGTGTATTGAGTTTAACTCACTTTTGTTGTACCAAGCATTGACTTAGAAAGTTGTAGCCATTAGGGCATAGACATATCTGTATTTCTTTCTGTTCTAATTCATTTACACTTGCCATATGCTTTAGATTGATGATTTAGGATTTATGAATGTATATTCGCATATGCCATCTTTTGTACGAGCACTAAGAATTAAGGAATGGATGTTATTGTGTGAGTTCTCCTATTCTTAGATCATTATGAATGTGAGTTGTTGCTTTATTTCGGGGTTTTACAATTTGATATTAGAGTTACCGGGTTTGAATACTTTGGGATCCTGGGATGTGGTTTTTACCACAATGGGTTCATTTCGCTATTTAATATTAGAAATAAACCTGGTATGCTATGTGATAACATGTTTATGTGACTAGATGATTATTAGATTTGATTTCTATGATATTAATTCGATCTACGAGTTTCCAAAAGCCCTTGTAGAAGAGTAATTGATCACTGCTTATTCTAATTGGAACTCTGGCAATGTCGCAAAATAATTAATTATCTAGAAAGGAAATTCATGTGTAATTATGTAACTCGTTGCTTATGTGGAATGAATTAATTGTTGTCCACTGTATTAGGACATGAGTGAGTTAGCTTCGACACATTTGTAAATGTGCTAGACTGTTGTGTTACCTTTATTGGAATGTCAGGTCGAGGACGTGGCGGTGGTAGATGTGGCAAGCCTAGGTAGCAAAAGGTGCTGATACTGGATGAAATTCCCGCGCAAGAAAAGGAAGTTGGTTAGGGCAACATGGCCGAGCCAACTAGTTAGCAGGCCATGGCCGCCTTAGCCTACAAAATGGTAGGAGCATTGCGGGAATCCATGGACATTCTCAGGGTTGACAATCATGTCTAGGCCCATGTTGCAGAAACAAGGCCATCATTTCAGATGAGAGACTTCTTCTGGTCGAATCTGGACGAGTTTTTCATGGATCTGAAAGAGCCACTAAAGGCCGACAAGTGGCTTGAACATATAGTGAAGACATTCGAGACGCTTGGCATCAAGGACGACGATTTGAGGGTTACCTTGGCATCTTTCTAGCTACAAAGAGATACGTGTCAGTGGTGGAAGTATGTGCAAGGGCGTATTGGGGTGACTTGGAAGGCCTTTGTCAACTACTTCCAATACAAGTTTTTGCCACCCACTGTTAAGGAGAAGTTGAGAGACCAATTTCTAAAGCTCAAGGAACTAAACAAGCTAGTAGCTGAGTTTGAAGCGGCCTCGACTAGCTTATCGAGGTTTGCACCGGAACTTGTAACAACGGATTACAGATTACGATCCTAAACATATCCAGGCTCCTTTTTTAAGTGGTTGGGTCAATGATTACGGATTATGATTGTCTTGTGAAGTTGGCAGCCCACTTAGAGACTATGATCCAAGCAGAGGTGCAGCAGATGAGGGGTCCAGGCAGAGGTCCCAGGATGTTTAGGGATACTCAAGGGACAACAAATGGCAAAGGGGTTCCACACCACAACAGACCAAGGCCGCACAGTTTAGATCCATTATTCTTGTACCAAGTTCGGGTTCGGGTTCGGGGAGAGGTAATCAGAGTGGGTTCACTTGCTTCAAATGTGGTTAGTTAGGCTACAAGTCATCAGTTTTGCTGCAGAGAGGAGGAGAGCAACAATCTGCACTGTCTTTGGCTCATCATCAAAGCCAAAGTCAAGAGAAGGGTCAACTGCCTACCTGTTATCAATGTGGGTAGTCGGGGCACTTGAAGAAGTTTTGCCCTCAGTCTTGTGGCATATCTAGTTCAAGGCAGACAAAGAGTCATCAGCCAGCACAGTCAGTACAAACCTCGAAGGCCAATTAGGGAGCCACGTCAACTCAATCCATGTATCTGGCCTGCACTCATAGCTCTGTATGCTGTTACCATGCCGAATAAGTTACCAATACCTTTCGTAGTGACAGGTAATTATTTGTTGTTCAACTCTATTACCAATGTGTTGATTGATACTGGTGCATCTCATTCATTCATATTGTCTTGTTTTGCATCCGCTTTGGGTTTGGAGTTTGAATTGTTGGAGTTTTCTATATTGGTTGAGACATCTATTAGGGGTAGAGTGGCATTGGGTCAATTATGCCAATTTTATGTAGTATCGATGTGTATGCCATCAGGGGAATGCATTTATTTTATATGTGACTGAGGTGATAATCCTACTTTTCCATTGTATGACCTTAAGGGTCGAGGGGAGTTGAGTTTCCTTTTTACCGTCATGGTAGTTGATAAGCGTAGTATGATCCAAAGTGAATTACCTAGGGCAGTTTGAGAATATCCAGATGTTTTTTCGGAGGATCTCACAGAGTTGACACCACATAGAGAGATTGAATTCTAAATTGACTTAGAGCTAGGCATGACTCTATTTCCATGCACTACATAGGTTTGTACCAATAGAGTTGTGTGAGTTAAAAGTGCAACTTCAAGATTTGTTAGATAAAGGCTTCATTTTCCTTAGTACTTCGCCTTAGAGAGCACCGACTCTCTTTGCTAAGAAGAAAGCTGGCACGTTGCGACTGTGCATCAATCATCGGAAGTTATACTGGGTAACTATTAAGAACAAGTACCCATTACTGCGAATAGATGATTTGTTTGACCATTTGAAGGGGTCTCATTGTTTTTTCAAGATTGATTTTAGATTGGGTTATCACTAGTTGAGGTAAAGGAGGATGATATTCAAAAAACGGTATTCCATATGCGGTATGGCCATTACGAGTTCTTAGTAATGCCTTTTGGATTGACCAAGTCGTTTATGGGCTGGATGAATCGAGTCTTTCATGAGTTCTTAGATCAATTTATGGTTGTCTTCATCAACGACATCTTAGTCTACTCACCCTCTAAGGAGGAACACGAGGAACACTTACGGGTTATGCTCGAGTTGTTTAGAGCACACCGGTTATATGTTAAGTTTGGGAAGTGTGAGTTTTGGCTTAGTGAAGTTAAGTTTCTAGACCATGTGGTGTCCAGGGAAGGATTGGCCATGGATTCATCTAAGATAGATGCAATGGAAGATTGGGAACAAGCTAAGAATGCCTTTGAGATCCGAAGTTTCTTGGGCTTAGCCAGGTACAACCGACGTTTTGTGAAATATTTCTCTAGATTGGCCTCACCATTGACTAGATTGATGACCAAAGGAGTTAGATTTGTGTGGAGTGAGACTTGCAAAAAGTCATTTTAAGAACTTAAGGTTAGACTCACTACTGCTCCAGTTTTGATTATTTTGGAGAGGGGTTTGGGTTATTCAGTTTATTGTGATGTGTCTCGAGGTCTGGGTTGTGTATTGATGCAAGAGCGGAAGGTGGTAACATACGGTTCACGACAGTCGAAGACACATAAGGGAAACTATCCCATTCACGAGCTAGAGTTAGCGACGGTGATTTTTGCCTTAAAAACTTGGAGGAATTACCTATACGGGGAGAGATTTGAAGTGTTTTTCGATCACAAGAGTCTAAAATACCTGTTTTTACAGAAAGAGTTGATTTTAAGGCATAGGAGGTGGATGGAGTTTACAGAAGATTGTGATTTTGAGTTGCATTATCATCCGGGGAAGGCCAACGTGGTGGCCGATGCATTGAGTAGGAAATCCGTGAGCAGTGTAGCTAGTATCGCCATGAGGAAGTGGGAGATGTTAGGCGCTATTGGCGAGTTTGACTTGCACCTTGGTGAATCTATTGAGTTGGCCACCTTGTTTACCACAGTTTCAGAACCTACCTTAGTTAGTCGGGTTATAGAGGCACAATGGTGTGATCTCGAAGTAAAGGCTATCCGAGGGAATATCTCTAGTGGGAAGGTGAAGAAATGTTTGAATGTTCATTCAGATTTGAGTGTAAGATATTTAGATCGACTTTATGTGCTAGAATCTTGTAGAGAGGAGGTACTTCGAGAGTTTTACCATTCACTTATTGCGGTACATCCGGGAGGCACAAAGATGTATCACGACCTTAGTTGCCAGTTTTGGTGGAAGGGAATTGTAACAACCCGGCTCTCTTATATGCTTTAATTGCCTCATTATATGTGTGCTTGTGTGCTTGATGTGAAATTCCATGTTTAAATGTGTGAATTACAAGTTTATAAACTTTAATCTATTGGTTATAAGAAAATCTGTTGAAATTACAACTTTTGGACTGGAAATTGACAGCCTTAGAGGTGCAATAAATTGAAATCGACTTTATAGTTATGATTAGGATGATTTTTGGAACATAATATGAAGTTTTATAAAAATTTGATTCGTAATGAATTAATAGGAGTTATTTGGCTAAATTTTTAACTAAGCCCAATTTAGACTTAATAAGCTTAAGTGATATAGGATATATACAAGAGCCTTAGGAGACTAGACTCAAATAAACTCAAAATATTTCCTGGAAAGAGCTTCCAGAGGAAGAAAGAAGAGAAAAGAGAGAAGAAGAAGAGAAATCAATATAGAAGCTTAGGAGCTTGGGAAATTGAAAGGGAAATCAAGAATTTAGCTCAAGGTTAGTGTAAATTAACTAAAATACCTTAAATCTTTCTTCAATTGATTAGAATCAAGACTTAAGATGAAGCTTTTACACTTGAATAATTAGGGTTTTGAAATAATGATCTTGCTTGAGCAAATAGTATGAAATCATCATGGATTTCTCACATTTGTTTGATTTAAGAGTTGTTTTCTTCATTTTTAGTTTGATTTCAGTTAAATTGTGGGAACTTGACTTGTAATCTTGGGTCTTGGTATGCTTTGATGTCATGTAAGCATATACAAATATATATATACCATGAAAAGATGGAGAAAATGAAGAAATTGTGGAAGTTAGGGTTTATATTTGAATTTAAAAGAAGTTTTGATCTAATTGAGCTTGAGTTTCATGTTTGTTATGCTCATATCTTATGCTTTTGAAGGGAAATTGCTTGAATTGGACCTTAGAAATGCATTGGAGAAGCTTGAACTTGATGAATTTTCAGACTGCACAAACAGAGCCAGAGCTGCACGTGTGGGGCTCACAGCCGCACGTGCGGAAAACAGGGTAAGCAAGTCGAATATTCTGAAATAAAAGCACGTGCGGGCTGCATGTGTAGCGCCTTTTCCGCACGTGTAGTGGGGATCCTCCGTACGTGCAGGAAAGAGGGAGAAAGATTACTGCATTTTATTCAGCTTTTCGACCCTCTGAATCTGTTAATAAGTGTATTTAATCCCTCCGAAATGCTTAAAGATGGCTAGAAATTGAACGAAATGAAAAAATGATAAAGTGAAAAAGATAAGAAAAGAATGGATTGCTTATCAAAATTGTATGTGTTGAATGTGTAGGTCACTCGCCGGAAGGGACCATTGCACGACCAAATCATAGTGAGTACTAGTATTGTAAAAATATGTTCTTATTTAATTCTCTGTTTTATTTTGATATGAACAATGTGGCTAATTGCTATTTTGAAATGATTGAATGATATATATATATATATGACATTGGATTATGATATAAATGCGCTACGAACGTTATAGAATGCCTTAATACGAATGGTAAAGGATGCTTGACGAATGTTAATGAACAAATGAAATGTGGACCTAAGGCCATTCTATTCCTGTTATAAGTGATGGGTCGAGGCCGTTATGTTTGATATAGATTGCTTATGAGTTATGGGCCTAAGGTTGTGGGGGATGGAGACATGTCAATGTTTTATCTTCCCCATGATAAGAAATTATGGAGAAGTGGTTTGTAAATACTCTCAAATCCTGTTGGACGTTCTTGATCCTCTGATTGCCACCTAAAAAAGGATGAACACTCCAGTCGGGTGTGCCAGAATTAGCACTCCGACAGACAAGTTAGTATATGCTCTCCAGTTTGCTTCTGTCTCAAGTTTATTTAATCTATTCTCACATATCTCTCTTTGGTTGATATTACTCTTATTTATACTAGTCCCTGGTCCCAGGGGTCGGGCCCACTTTTAATCTAGCGCACAACTGCTCATTCGGCCTTTCTATCGTATGCAAATTCCCACTCGGCTTCTTGTACGGCTGATTCCATGGCCAATTTAAATATTCGGCTTCAAGATCCCCTAGGACAGAGCCGAATAGTATTTGTCCTGATTTCCTTCAAATAGCTTTGGCTTTCCTTAATAAAAATATATTTAGCTCCCACAATTTGCCCCCCAAACATCCAACTAACGCCAATTAGTCAGCATGTTTGGTCTTAAACTCGGAGAGTAAAAAATACAACGGTTACACTCTTTCCAATACTGAAGCATCAGTACGTCCACGCTTTTTAGAAATCAGTATAATTTCCCGCCTCTTTATACGCTTCATTCATTTAATGCGATTTGAAATCGTGTTGTCCCTTCGAATGTATGTTTTTTTTGAATACGCAAGGCTTCTTGGTTGCCTGTCAGCATCCTTTTTTCATTTCACGACCTTTGCAACTTCTTCCCGTTCCTCATCGTCCTCTCCACTCCTTGTAAGTTCTTCTTTTCTTCATTCTAACTTCTATTTCCTTGTTTGTTTTTAGTTTAGCGTACTTTCTATTCTGACTCGGATGGTGAAACATTTGAAAGCCCTTCTTTCTGCGAATCATATTTCCACTTTTCGACGTCATTTTTCTATTCCTGACGACGTCCATGTGTCACTCATGGCAGAGAGCGTAGTTGACATAGAGAAGACCAATGTGAATACAATCATCTTTCCTCTCCTGTCAATCGCTGAGGGCGGAGTCCATTTCCCCCTTCACCCATTTTTGAGGGTCGTCCTTCGCTATTTGGGTCTACTCCCTTCTCAGCCTAACGTAAACTTTTACCGAATCATAATGGGAATTGTAGAATTAAACTGCCATCTTAGGCTCAATCTTGGAATTCCTGCTATTCGGCATTATTATGCCTTGGCCAAATCCTCTGGCCGACAAGGACGCTATTTTCTTAGGGCCAAGGACACCGACCACCATTTGGTGACTATGCTTGCCAGCTCTAGCAAGCGTGTTGACGATGTCATAGTTGTTGTCCGAGGCAACTGGGAATTTGACGAGGGTGAAGATCGCCTAGATCCTGTGCCTAGACAAAAAGGTGAACCAGGTGCCCGCGTAGTCCCATTTTTCCACGCATTTCTTATACGTTCATTTGGCTTTAATCCCATGTACTAATCGTTTTCGTTTATGCAGGTAACGATTTGAACAAAGTACTTCCTTCAGCCGATGACGTTGTACTTCAATAAGTCAAAACAGCGCTAGAATTTTTTGGCCATCCTAACCTTCAAAAACAAGGGCGGACCGCCCATATACTGTTGCGATATGAACCTACATACGCCACTTTTTTGGCTACGGATCACATTCCAATTTCGAAGGGTGAACAACAGCTCACGGCACTTATTTTCCCAAACTACAAGAACCTTAGGGAAATTGGTGTCGGGGATTCGGATTTGGAACAAGGTGAAGTTTGTGATCAGGTCGCTAAACCAAACGAAGCCAATTTGGAGGAAGTCGATGAGGCTCTCAACTTGGCTTTTGAGGAAGTCGGCCTTAACTCCTTTTCCACTTCAGGCCGGGTTGACATATCGCTGGATGATGATATTTTTATCGATTTAGGAGATCTCCCGACACGGAACCTGAAAACATGGCCGGTGAGTCGCTTGCACAGATGGCCAGGAAAAAGAATGCCGAGAAGATGGCAGTTCGAAGAAGGGCCGAGGCCGCCAGGTCTGAGCCCCCTCCACCTGTTCAGACTGACTCTGTTCCTTCGACTCCAGTTGAGGCTATAATTTCTCCAACTATTGTTGAAGAAATGGAGCAAACTATTGTGGAGGAGTCGGCCATTGGGTAATAAGACAATCAGTTGGCCGAACAAGGGGGGAAAAATGCCCTGCCAAGTTTGGAGCCAATCTTTCTGAAGAGTTAGTCGACAAACGGCCACACATGGAAGAACTACAGGATATCACGGTGCCGTTTATTAGCCAACCCAAAATAAAGAACACGCCGGTCTCTGCTAACGCATCGCCTTTAAAGGAACCCACTGCGGCGCTAAGTGTGGCCTCATCAATATCCTTGTCAGTTGATAGGGCTGCGTTCCATGCAGAGCCGGACGTGGTATCGATAGCGCTAGCTGTTCAGTCGACGGTATTGGCATGTACACTTATTATTATTATTGTTATGCCGAGTAACTTATGCATGCTTTGCTTCAGGCGGCAGACAGGATTGTAGAGATCGGTCGCTGACATTATGACGCCCTTGAGCAAATCGGCTCTCTCAAAGCCGAAATTGAAACTGAAAAGAATAAGGCTAAAGAGGCATTGGCTGAACTGGTGGTGGCATCTCTTAGGGCCAACTCTGAAGCCAAGAAGGCGGAGGAAGAGAAGGCTAAACGCTCGGATCATCTCAAAATTGCCGCTGAAGATAGAGCAAACGTTAGTGAAGAAGCACTAAGGTTAGCCAAGGAAGTGATTGCGAAGTTGGAGGCCGATTTGGAAGAATCGAGGAAGGCAAAAAAAATTGCCGACTCTGAGGTTTCCAAAGCATTCAATGCCGGCGAGATCGCTACCTTCGAGAAATACGTGGAAGAAGTACCTAAATTTGAGAATCGAGGATTCAAACATGGCTGGCTCAAGCTCTAGTAGCCGCTAATGTGGTATTGGAGTAGCCAATTCCATTTGATCAGCTAGAGGTTGAGCCACTGGAGTCTGACCCTAAGGAATACGTATTGTAATTTTGTTTTTTGATTAGCATTTTCTTGTATGTAATTTTTTGTAGATTTTTGTAAGGTAATTTTCATGAGTAAAATGATGACCGATTGGGCTCAATTTGTTAATGAAAATCGCCTTTTTGCCTATTTTTCGTGTGCTAATTTGAGATTGCAATAGTTATCAAATTGTATGCCGAGCTCAATAGTTAAAACTAATTTGAATGTCAAAATAAATGCAGCTCAATTCGGCTATAAAATTGTATACATTTCTTGGCTAGTTTGTTAGCAAGGACAAGTTAACGCCGAATAATCTGTGTACGTTGCAAGTTGTAACTTGTAAATAAAATATTCTGCTCAAAGCTAAACGTTTGGCCAAATGAGGTAATGTATTGTCATTTGGCTATATCATCGGATGGCGATTATAGTGATGCCCTTGCCTCATTTGGGCATACTGTTACAACGCCGAATAACCTATGTCCCTTGCCAGTTGCAACTCGAGAACAAAATATTCGACTCAAAGCTTAACGTCTGGCCAAATGAGGTAATGTATTGTCATTCGGCTATATTTATCAGATGCCGAATATAGTGATGCCCTTGCCTCACTTGGGCATACTGTTACAGCGCCGAATAACTTGTGTCCCCTGCAGGTTGCAACTCGAGAACAAAATATTCGGCTCAAAGCTTAACGTCTGGCCAAATGAGGTAATGTATTGTTATTCGGCTATATCATCAGATGCCGATTATAGTGATGTCATTTGGGCATACCGTTACAACGCCGAATAACCTATGTCCCATGCAGGTTACAACTTGTGAATATTGTGATGCCCTTGCCCTATTTGGGCATACCCTTACTGCGCCGAGTAGCATGTGTCCATTTGGAAATATTTCAGACCCTGCGAAAGACGCGGGGCTACTGTTGGGCGCATCGAAAGTGTTGTGTCCGTAATTAATGAACGAGGTATTTAGTATTTAAGAAGTTGTGGGCACAGATGACGATAATCGATAATTGGAGGAAGCGCAGAAACGCGAGTTGGGCCATAGATGTCGTAGAGGCTGTTCTTTAATAGTAAAGGAGAAGTAAGAAGTTTAGTTGAGTTGGACGCTAAAATGCATCATACTGCTGGAAGTAAAGTGCAAAGAGCAGGGGATGTAGCAACGGAGGGGAGGAAGAGACGTCGGACTGCCAGGCGTTAGAGTCAGTCCCCCAGAAGAGGTGACATAGTGAGGTCTCCCAGGGATGGGTTACAGCAACGAGAGGGATCAAGGAGTCATATTGATGGTCAAAGTGCTGCGCGAAGTGAGCCGAGCAAAGCTCCGCACCCATTTAGCTTTTCAGTTTTCATTGGGAATAAACCGATGACTCAAGCAGATTCGATCGTCCGTGACCCAAATGTGGCGGTCGAGTTTGCTTGACAGATCTTTCCACTTGAGGTCCAACAATCAATGGTTGGTCGGCCTGACTATGAAGTTTTTCGGGACAATGTCCACAAAGCGGTGAGGGGTCTATACATCTCTTATGAAATCGGCATGTGTCTTCGTGTCGCGCGGAGGGAGATAGAGCCAAAAGACAACCACATTCGAAGCCGGAACAACGCGCAGAAAAAGCTGAGAACAAATTAAAAGAGGCCAAAACCTCCGACAAGCAGCCAGCCAGTCAAGTCAACTCGATTATAGCAGAAAGGGTAAATCAGTGGCTTTTAGATCATGCCATTGCCAACCGAGAGACAGAGAGCATGTTCGCAAGAGAAGCAATAAGAACGAAGGCCTACAATAAAGGTTTTTTTGACGGCTGAAAAATTGGTATCAAGAAGACGAAAGAAAAGTTAGCTGAGGACGTCTGCCGGTGCGAAAATCGTGGGTTTAAGCATGGGTGGACTAAGGCTCTGCAGGCGGCGTGTAATGACGTGGCGTTACCTCTATATCAGAATTACAAGTTTCCCTTCGAGGCTTATGATGCCGAGAAAACCGATGATGAAGAGGGTGCCGAATAAATTTTTATGTCAATAAATTTATATATCGTATTGTACCCTTTAAGTTTGCAGAAAGTCATGTATTGAGGCTTTATTTAATGAAGTAAACATTTTCTATAGTGGTCCGATTTGATGTTTATTTTTGCTTGTGGTAATCATATCCTAATCCGTACTAGTTTCTATATTGTTGAGTTTTATATTTTGTTCGGTGTTGGCCAATCATGACATCCATGAAAGGGCGCTCCGAATTCGGAGGCTTATTTGGCCCAAACGTGGCATTCACGAATGGGGCTCCGAATTCCGAGGCTTTTTGTGTTGGCCAATCGTGATATCCACAAAGGACGCTTCCAAATTCGGAGGCTTATTAAGCCCAAACGTGGCATTCACAAATGGGCTCTGAATTTGGAGGCTATTTGTGTTGGCCAATTGTGATATCCATGAAGGGTGCTCCAAATTCGGAGGCGTATTCAGCCCAAAAGTGTCACTCACGGATGGGGCTTCGTATTCGGAGGCTTTTTGTGTTAGCCAATTGTGATGTCCAGGAAGAGCGCTCCGAATTCGGAGGCTTATTCGGCCCAAACGTGGCATTCACTGAAGGGGGTCTGTATTCCGAGGCTTTTTGTGTTGGCCAATCGTGATATCCATGAAAGGCACTCTGAATTTGAAGGCTCATTCGGCCCAGACGTGGCATTCATTAAGGGGGCTCCGAATTCGGAGTCTTTTTGTTACCAAACCATTATTCTCATGATAGGAAAGAAAAGGCATTGCATTGGGAAAATGAAGGATGTACATAGTGAAAATTCAAAACAAGCTATCATGTCATACAAGTTGGCTTAGTGATAAACTTTGCACAAATATATGGAATTCCAGGGACGTGGCAAACTTTTTCCAGCCATGTCTTTGAGCCGATATGCCCCTGTTCCGGCGATTGATTCAACCTGATAGGGGCCGTCCCAGTTGGGACATAACTTTCCATCAACAGAATTCCTAGTAGCGGGAAGCACTTTCTTGAGAACCAATTCTCCAGGTGTATAACGACGCAGCTGTACGCGTTGATTATATGATTTAGCGAGCTGTTGTTGATACTGCGCCATGGAAGTAAGGGCACGGTCTTGGCGTTCTTCAATCAGAGTCAAGTCCAAGGCCAACATCATGTCATTACAGCCCATGTCAAAAACCTTCGATTTCAGAGTGGGTAGGCTGATCTCCAGGGGGATGATTGCTTGGGTTCTGAAGTATAAAACGAACGACGTTTCCCTAGTGGATTGCCTTGGAGTAGTGAGATAAGCCCAAAACACACTGGCAACTCTTCGACCTATCTGCCTTTAGCTTTTTCCAACCTTTTCTAGATGCCGTCCAGAATGACTTTGTTGGAGGCCTCCACTTGACCATTGCTTTGTGGATAAGCCGGCGAGGAAAAGTAGGGCTGAATACCATACGTGTTGCATAATTCTCAGTAGACGCCACAATCAAACTAGGTGTCGTTGTCTAAGACAAGTGCTCTTGGTATACCGAATCGCGTTATGATGTTTTTCCATACAAAACGCTTAATGTCGGAATTTCGAATATGTGTTAGTGCCTCTGCTTTGACCCATTTTGTGAAATAATCTGGTGCGACAATCAGGAATCGCTTGTTCCCTAGAGCTCGTGGTAATGGTCCGACGATATCAAGTCCCCATTGAGCAAATGGCCAAGGACCAATGATGGAGTTTAACTCATCGGCAAGCAGATGAGTTAAAGGGGAAAACTTATGGCATTGTTCACATTTCTTGACATAACTCTTAGCATCTATTTGCATGGTCGGCCAATAGTACCCTTGTGTTATGGCTCGATGGGCCAAAGAACGTCTAGCATAATGGGCACCACAGCTGCCTTCATTTATTTCAGCCAAGAGTTCCTCGACCTTATCCCGGTGAACATATTCTAAGTACGGCCCAGAAAGGGATTTTTTGTAGAGCTTCCCCTGCAGATCCAAGTAGTATTGCAGGGCTTTGTTTCGCAGTTTGTGTGCTTCTTTCTTATCCATCGGGAGCTGCTCTGAGGACAGGAATGCAGGGATAGGGTCCATCCAACTTGGACTCGGTTCAATGATGTTGATCGAAATTGATTCAAAAGAGGCAATGCTCGGCTCAGGGACGAATCCTACTTCGATTGTTCGTTTAATTTCTAAGTTGATGGCAGAGGCTAGGCAAGCCAGGGCATCCACATGTGTGTTCTGATCCCAGGTTATTAGATTCAATTCACGATGATAGAATTTCGCGAGCAAAGAATTCACCGTTTTCATGTAGGTTGCCATGCGGTCATTTTTTGCTGCATATTCCCCTTTCAACTGGTTGATAATTGGTTTTGAGTCACAGAAAACAAGCAAACGCCGCGCACCAAGGTGAAGTGCATTCTATAGGCCGGTTAACAATGCTTCGTATTCAGCCTCATTGTTTGATGCATCGAAGCCCAGTTTGACGGCCTGCTCGATTATTACCCCTTCGAGGCTCATGATTACTATGCCTGCCCCACTGCCACATTGGTTGGATGACCCGTCACAGTATATCTGCTAGATGTTTCCATTATATATTCTCCAGTTGGGCTTAGGTTGCACTTGATCAGACTTAAAGTCGGCGGGGGATCCTGTGAATTCAGCTACAAAGTCGGCGAGCACTTGCCCCTTGATGGAAGTTCTAGGCAGAAGTTGGATATCATACTGGCTGAGTTCTAGAGCCCATTTCGAAACGTGCCCTGATGCTTCCGCGTTACGGAGCGCTAACTGGAGGGGGTAGTCCGTTAATACCCCAATGGTATACCCCTGAAAGTAATGCATTAGTTTTCTTACAGCCATGACAAGAGCAATGATGAGCTTTTCCAATGGAAGATAACGTGTTTCAGCATCAACTATTACTTTGCTCACATAGTAAGCTGGTCGCTGCTCCCCATGTTCTTCCCTTAACAGTACGGTGTTGACCGCCCGATCGAAGACCGCCTGGTTGGATACCGCTAGATACAAAATGAGCGGATCGCCTACCGAAGGTATTGCCAAGAGTGGTACTGATCGGAGATAAGTCTTCAAGCCGTCCAAAGGGGCCTGGCACTCAGGGGTCCATTCAAAAGCTTTACCTTGCCGAAGTGTGTAAAAGAATTGTCGACAGCGATCGGTGGAACGGCTAATGAACCTATTGAGCGCGGCGACCATTCCCAATAGCTTCTGAACCTCTTTGACCGACTGAGGAGAGCCAAGTTATAGCGATCCCGGTTTTCCCTTCATTTTTTTTAATTGTATTCCGGACTTGGTTCCGTGGATGTGTTGTTGTCTTATTCCCGTTTCCGTCCTTTACTCTTTGTATATGAGTCTTGGGTCGTGTTGGGTAGTTTAAAACATGTTGGTTGTGTTTGGAAACCAAGGGTTAGTGTCCATTAAATTTTCATAATGGTTCATTTAATATCCTTATTAGTGGTTACAAACTTGTTCATTTAATATCCTTATTAGTGGTTACAAACTTGTCCATTCATATTTCTAACTAGTGTTCATATAATTCTAGTTAATGTTCATTTAATTCTAACTTGTCCCTTCATTTTCCAATTAATGGGCTTTAATAATAACCTTTCAATATCACTTTTTCATCTCCCTTTTGATTTCAAAACCCTAGAACCATCTTCTCTCTCTCTCCCTACACACCTTGTCTCTAGGTTTTCATCTCCCTCAAGTGTAAATCTATACTAAGTCCTTTGTAAGAAAGGTAGAGTGGGTTGAGGGCTTCATTTTAATCTGAAAGTTTGGCGATTTGGAGCACTTTGGTTTTTGGCCTTCATCTTCTCTATTTGGTCTCTCCATTTGAGGTAGGGATTTCCTTGTTCTTTTTCAATACTCCGTCTATAGATAGACATGTGGTAGTTTTGTATTGCATGAAAATCATATCCGTGTTGGATTTGTTTGAAAATCATGAGGGAAACCTAGGGTTGGTTGTTTGAGAATGGTTTTGTTATCATTGAGTGTGGTTTGAACTAATTAGAGAGTAAAATTAGCATGTTATTGTTGAAAGAAGAGAAAGCCCTAAATTATATTTTGATTTGGTAAAATAAAAAGGGTTTATGGTTGAACAATGTTGGTAAATTTCTATTCTTAATATGAGTTGTGTAGAAGGTGTTAACGGTTAAGGGATTAATTATGGTATTGGGGTTATTTTGAAATGAACGTATTGAATCAAGTTGGGTTATGGCTTATTATCCATGGAATTGATTTTGTAAAATGAAGAGAATGTAATTGGTTTTGTGAAAAGGGAAAAGTGTTTTTGGAATAAGTGATGGAACATGTTGACTTAAGAAAATTATGAAAGTTGATCTTGAAAATGGTAAATGAAATGTTAACTCTATGTGAGTCTCGGAAAATAAATTTGAGAATTGAGCTATTGTATCATGAGTGTCGAATACACACATTTGGGGGTTTTATCCTTACCTATCATACTAGTGTCGTTGTTGGGTTTAAGGTTTGCTTGAGAGTTGAATCTCTTTTATTAGGTGTACTGAATACATGCATCTAGAGGTTTTGTCCTTGGTCATCGGTGGAGGATGACATTGTTGTGTTGAATTATGATGTATGCGTTACACTTGTGTTGGTTAAACATTATTGAATAGTTTATGTGTATGTATTACACTTGTTATTTATGTTTTTTTGTATTGACTGATTGAATTTGTATATGATAATTGTTTATATACATTTGTGTTGTGTGGGAGGAGATAGGAGATGTACTCCACGGTTTAGGGGAAGATAGGGGATGGACCTCTAAACCGGAAACTGTTTGACATTGATACAGCACTACAATGTGTATCATTTGTGAAGTATAGAAGTGTTTTTGTTTGATCTTGATACAACACTAAAATGTGTATCATTTGTGAAGTATGGAAGTGTTTTTGTCTGAGATTGATACAGTACTAAAATGTGTATCTATTATGAGGTATGAAATGTTTAAAATGAGTTATTATCTCGCTTATCGCTTGGGCATACCCTTAGCTTACTGTGCATATAGCCGGTAGAGCAGAGTTTTAATTGTTATCGTCAGTGTATCTGAGTATATTATGGGTTGCGATGGTTACAGTTTTGAAAGGCCGAGTTGCCTCATTTGTGGATTATATACATGATTGATGATTTGTTATTTCCCTTTTATTTAAGGCATGCATGTGTTGATATGAATGTATTGGGAACAAACTAAAATGCCATTTTGAGATTTTGGAAAGTGTGAAGGAAAATGGGGTATTTGTGAACATGTTTTAAAAAAAGGTCATTTTGTTATAAGTACGGAAAATGGGGGAAGAGTAATGGGCTTGGTGAAATTGTTTTTTTCTAAAACTGTTATAGTCATGAAAGTTTGGAAAAATGGGTAATGAAAAGGAAAGAAAGGTAAACCGCTTATAGCATTGAATGAAATGGCTGTTTTCGAGAAAAGTTCATACTTATGTATATTTTGTATAAACTGCCACATTACTATTCTAGTATGAGATTGAACATTCATGATCATTGCTATCTGTAAGTTGTTATTGTTGAGGATCATGTTGAGATCTCTACTGGACTATATGTTCATCCCACGTTGTTGAATCTTTTTCAGGTGATAGCCAGGATGTGCTACAAGGTTTTGGATCTTCTTATTTGTTGGCCACGGGGCCTCTTTTGTGTTGGTGGAATGCCATTTATGTAAAAGGGTTATACCCTTCTTCTTGACTTTTAATGATGTAAGCCCAAGGGCAATTTATTTAGTGTACTCATGTTGTATTTACTTGCATACGAATGAGAGCAATGTTATTCACTTCTACGAGTTGAATATACGAGTTTATTTCTGCATGTTATCTCTGAAATGGGATTAAGTAAAGGAAATTGGTAATACTTCGAGTAATAAAAATTGGGGCGTGACACAAGTTCTAGAATTGCTAAGATTTGCCTCGGGTTGGCTTCAATTCCACGGTGTTTAACGATGTAGCCAAGGAATTTGCCGGATCCGATGTGAATGCGCACTTCAAGGCGTTCAGTTTTATTTTGTACTTTCAAAGAATACCGAATGTCTCTACCAAATCGGCTAGATGGGTATTCTTTTCCTTAGATTTGACCACCATATCGTCGATGTATACTTCCATGGTACAACCGAGTTGTTCCTTGAACATGGCAGTCACTGATCTTTGGTAAGTTGCCCCCGCATTCTTCAGCCCGAAAGGTATGACCTTGTAGCAATAGGTTTCTCTTCGAGTGAAGAATGCGGTTTTTTCTTGGTCCTCCAGATGCATGGCAATTTGATGGTAGCCTCTGTAGTCATCCAAGAAGCTCATGCGTTGATGATGTGCTATTGCATCTACGAGTTGGTCTATTCTGGGGAGGGGAAAATTGTCCTTGGGACAAGCTTTGTTTAAGTCTGTGAAATCCACACAAACACGCCAAGATCCATTCTTCTTCTTTACAACCACAGTATTGGACAACCATGTAGGATAGCTTACTGCGCGAATTGCCCCGGCATCAAGTAATCGATCAACTTCTTCAACAACGGCCAAAGTATGCTCCGCGGCTGACCACCGACTTCTCTGAATAATTGGCTTACATTTTGGATCAACGTTTAAGTGGTGCTGGGCCACAAATGGGTCCACCCCTAGTATCTCGTATGGTGACCATGCAAACACATCGAGGTTGCCGAATAAAAAGGATACAAGCTCTTGCCTTTCAACTTTGTTAAGAGAAGCACCGATCATGAAGAACTTGTCAGGATTCCCGTTAATTTCGACCTGATCTAGGGTTTCGGTTGCCTTTTCGTTCATGGTCTTCCCATTGTCCTCAAGGCTCTCCTAATCCGGTACCTCAATTGAATTCACTTCCAGCTCCTTTGGTCTCTTTGCAGCAACAGGGTAGTATGTCTGTGCCGATTTCTGAGAACCTCGAATTTGTTTGATACGGTACTCAGTCGGAAAACGAAGTAGTTGATGGTAGGTGCTCGGCACGGCTTGCATGGTATGCAACCAAGTTCTTCCCACGATGAGATTGTATGGCTAAGGAAGTTTGACAACCAAAAATTCTACATCTACTGATCTAGTGCTCGCCCGAACTAGTAGTGTGATTTTGCCCAAAGGATACTCTGGGTTAGCATTGAAGCTGAATAATGGATAATTGGCCGGAGACAGATCCGAGTCAATGAAGCCGAGTTTAACAAAAGTTTTGTAATACATTACTTCCGAAGTACTTCCTTGATCAATGAGAACACGTTCAATGGTGAATCTGTTCACGCATAGCTCGATGACGAGGGGATCAGTGTGGGGGAGAGTTACTCCAACTAAGTCAGTGTCATTGAACTAATCCTCCCAGTTTCATGGGGCCGTTTCGCTAGCGTGATTGGCCTAAGTGGGCTAGACTGCAACTGAATTGTATGCATCTCGAATGACGTCAGCAAGCTGTATATCATATGAATTACACCAAGTGGAGGCGAATTTGGCCGTAAGGCTACTGTGTTTGATGAATTATTCTTTCAGACGTGTTGCATCAGCTGACCATCTTGCACCAACTCCTCTAAGTGCTCCTTCAGTACATAACAACTGTCGGTGTCATGAGCGTTGTCTTTGTGATACTCACACCGTTTATCCCGTCTCCTTGTATCAGGAGGTCCCATCATCTTAGACCGCCACTTAAAGAACGAAAGATGTTGAACTTTCGACAAAATCTTACTGATTGGCTTTGTTAACTCTCTATATTTCTTGTCTAAGCACCTTGTGCGCCTGCTATCCACTTGATATTGTTCATTCACTTGATGTGAACATTGGTCATTTGATCGGCGCGAGTCACGCCTTTTGTCTCGTTTAGCCCTATTCTGCGGTTCAGGGCTCCTTGATGGCACGACACTCATCGGCTGAACGATTCCAAGCGGAGCCGTCTTATCGGCTTTCTGCCCGCTTTGACCCGCAGGGCATCATCTTCAACTTTGCAATATTCTTCAACTTTCTTCATTAACGCCCAAACTATTTTGGAGGGCCGTATGGTCAATGAACTACAGAGGGGACTATCAGGATGCAATCCCATCTTAAAGGTGGTGATGGCCATGAAGTCATTGCGGGTATCATCTACCAGATTAAAGCATTCCCAATAGCGTGCCGAATATTCACGAAGGGTTTCTTGCTTTGGCTAGATCTCATTGGTGATGAACCTTGACCTGAAGGACTTTTGGAGTTGATGAAAGCTCTTAATCGATGCCGGCTCCAGTTTATAGTACCATGTGACGGCTAGTGGTCCCAGACAGCTCGGAAATATTCGACACATGAGGGCTTCATTGTCAGCATGAAGTGTCATCGCTTGTTTATAATGACGAATATGATCAATGGGGTCCGATTTTTCGTCGTACAGGGTGAATGACAGTGCTTTGAACTTCCTGGGTAGCACTGCCCTTACAATTTGTCACACAAAAGGGTCATGCTTATCTTCCTCATCCAAATCATCACTCCTCCCTCGGTTGTGCCATACATACGGACTTTCTTCAAATGAACTAGATACATCAACTCGTCCTTTCTTTCTGGATTCCGAGGATGGTGGGTCAGCATCACTGTCATTATCGCGTTTCCAAAGTTGACGTCGTCGATCATCCTTCTTTCCTAAAGGTCGACCCCGGTCTTGGCATGCAACCTGTTCGGATTTCGCCACCTCCAAGGCCAAATCCTGGCGCAGGCACTCGTTCTTAGCCATCATGTTCTCCAGCCGCTGTTCATTTTGCTGTGCTTGATCCATAATCGTCTGCATTGTCTCATGCACTGATGTCGAGGGTGAGGTCTGGGCTACTGAATCGAAGTTCAAGGCCCGTCGTGCGACGATATTCTCTGGTCCAAGCATGTTTCTTGGACTGACGTTGTCTCTTGGCATAATTTCGTCAGCGACTACCGGAGGATCTTCTATTACGCCCACCATGGATGTGCTTGAGTATTTCCACAGACGGCGCCAATTGTGGAGAAGTGGTTTGGAAATACTCTTAGATCCTATTGGACGTTCTTGATCCTCTAATTGCCACCTGAAAAATGATGAACACTCCGATCAGGGGTGCCGGAATTAGCACTCTGATGAACAAGTTAGTATATGCTCTCTAGTTTGCTTCTGTCTCAAGTTTATTTAATCTATTCTCACACACCTCTCTTTGGTTGATGTTTCTCTTATTTATACTAGTCCTTGGTCCCAAGGGTCAGGCCCACTTTTAATCTAGCGCACAACTGCTCATTCGTCCTTTCTGTCGTATGCCAATTCCCACTCGGCTTTTTGTACGGCTGATTCCATGGTCGATTTAAATATTCAGCTTCAAGACCCCCCAGGACAGGGCCGAATAGTATTTGTCCTAATTTCCTTCAAATAGCTTTGTCTTTCCTTAATAAAAATATATTCGTCTCCCACAGAAATGTTTGGACCCGAGGTCGTTCAGAGCAGCTGGTACTATGTTGGGCCCAAGGCCGTTCTGTTCTATGTGAGAGATGGAGACATGTCAATGTTCCATCTATTCTATGATAAGATATGTTTGGACTTGAGGTCGTTCTGAACAACTGATATCCTGAGATTGGGCTCGAGGCCATTCTGTTAACATGTGATTGGGCCCGAGGCTGTTCTGCAATAAAAGGGCTTGAGACTGTTCTGAAAATGTGATTATGAATAACATTATGCTTAACATGACTATAGTGGATGCTCTGAATATTGCACTTTGGACAAATATTAGGTTCCAATCACATGCCTTCATTTAATTCAAGCCTATTCATCGGATTCTCTTTACTTTCCAATTATTCACTGAGCTTTGCTCACTCTGTATTTATATATATTTATGTAGGTGTTCAACTCAGAGGTCTGCCCTAGGTCATCTTCAAGAGTCTTTTTGGTGGGCCTGCTTTGATAAGCCCCCAAAAAGGAGCCTTTTGTCATTTGGGATTTTCTGTGATGGCAAATGTTCTTAAGTCTTTGGTGAGTTTTGTTGGGACACCTTATCAACATGTAATTTTTGCGTTGTTAACTCCTTGTATATGCCTGCATGACTCGTACTTGTGTGTATGAAATGTATGTGTGAACTTTCTGCATATGACTTGATGTTTAAAATCCTAGCATATAACACGACTAAAAATAATACTTTCTGTAATCGTTACAAACCGTCGCAAATAATAGAAATACAGTTTCAAAAGACTTTTTGAGACGACCCATGCAACGGCAAATGGGAGTCACGAATGTGGGGGTGGCAAATACTTTTTGCGACCGCAAAACAGCAGTCACAAACTATTATCGACCGCCTAACCTACTTATGGCAACAGATGTTTTGCCGTTGCAAAAAAATAAAAAATAAAAATACCTACAATGTATTAGCGACCATCTTATTACTGTCGCTAATAGTTTTCAATGACATTTGTAAATAGTGCATTGTTATGATTATGATCTTTCCAAAAATTTGACTACATTAAACAAGCCAAATCCAAGTGAATTCTGTTAACAAGAAACTAAAAAATAAACACAACCAAGTAAATTTCTAATTGTTTTTCTGTCATGTCTTGTGCTTGAAACTCTTAATGTTCTTTAGAGCTGTTCAACCAGGCTAGGGAAAAAAAAAATGAAAATGAAAAATTGTTGGATTAGAACAAAATAATTCTTGTTATAATCCAATTTACTCAGAAATGCTTTTTGCTGCCTCTGAAACTTCCCAAGCAGAAGATCAAACCTCAACAGTTTTCTTTCTCTAGTCATCGACATTTTTTGGGCCTACGGAAACAAAAAGGAAAATGAATTTGAAAGTCTTAATATGGAATTTTTTCATAAAAAGGAAATAATGAGTAGGGCCAGTTGTCCACAGAATTAAGGCCTAGTTAAAGAGATAATAGTAAAAGTAAAACAATGATTCAAAGGCTTCTCAAAGTCATCATATAAAAGGAACACAACTCACTAGAAGAACAATTTAAATATATGTTCCAAGGGGTTTGCATTCTTGGTAAAAAAATCCTCCTGGAAACATTAAGTTGAGGTGGCATGTTAGTACACTAAATTGGAGCAACTAAATAAAATTTTATGGATGACGTGTAGTTCCAAAAAAATTTAGATGAAAGTAAAACTAACAAGAGTATATGATTTTTCTAACCAGGGATAGGCAATGACATAGTAGTTGAAAGTAGAATAAAAACCAAAAAGAGCAAGAAAAAAAATGTATATAACATAGAAAAATCAGGGAAACCATTCTCTCAAGCACTAAACTTGCAAAGGTGCTATCACAAACAAGGATATATTTGATATAAAAATAAGCTTCAATGGAGGATCAAGGGCTTAACATTATGAGGACATGGCAAACAAAGCATTAACATATGTTTTATTTTTAAGGATTTGGATCTCCCGAATAAGGCTTTTTATCACATTTATAGGTCCGCATACCCAAGATACCTTTTAAGGCAGTTCCTTTTATAGTTTTGAATTCTTCATGATAACTATTTAATTGTTTAATGTAGCCAGAAGATGATGCAAAATATCAAACAAAGAAATTTTGTTTAACTAAAGGAACCAGCATACTGTTTAGTTGTTTTATGGTAACTATTGGAATCTTCTCTGTAATAAAAGCATATCAATATCATATGAAACACATGTTCTACAGATCCATTAGCAACTATCTATATCCCCTAGATAAATTTAATCAATATTCAAAAAATCAACAACCAATTAAACAAAAGTTAGGAGTTGATGGCACATTCATAGATTTATACATAGAAAGGTAAGGTACTACGATAAAAAGAACTAAAGAATATCAGAGATGCATTACAAACTTAAGATTTCAAAATGAACTCAACTTCGAGGAGCAAAAATAGTTAGAAGAAACGTGCATCATTTTCAACAAGAATTGTTGCCTTGAATTCTCTTGTGCCCTTGTTAACGCCCTCTTTAAATTTGATAGAAAGCTGACCAGTGCCTTTATCTTTCCATGCATCGTGTTATATGCCGGATCACTTGAATAATATAATAACCACAAAAGTTATCCCATTTCCAACTTCTCAGTCTTGAAGCTCAGCCAAATGGATGCTTTATTCTTCCACCTTTGCCCCAAGATGCCCAATATCTAACATCTTGAGTATTATAGCACCATCATTAGTAATTGTTACATCACCAATATCATCAACTAGCATCTAAAATACAAAATCAATAGATGAAGTGTCAAGCTTCTTATATTTCATTTCATCAATTTAACCAAAAAAAATAAAAACCTGAAAAATGTTGCATTATTAACAAATTAATGGTGATGTGACACCTAAAATTTCCATATTAACGCAAGGGAATATACTCTTTACCAAAATACCAAGTTACCCCACCTACTAGTGAGATGGATAATAAAGCAAAAATGTTAAAAGATGCGCACTAGGTGATTAAATTATCCCATTACGATTATGATGAAGTTTGGGAATATATAGTTTATGGTACCCTTTTTCTTCTTGTCTCAGAACAATGATTAATTTCAATTGGTACATAAAGTGAAGATAGCTATAGAATATTGTATTTAAGAAGCTTAATCATAAGGGGACAAATAGACAAATGACCCTAAAGTGTGAGCATTATACAAGAAAATGAATGTCTAGTACTTACTTCTTTTGATGGTCTCTCGATCTCAGATGTATAAAAATCAATTACGTCTGTGCTCTTCCCCGAAAGGCCAAGAAAATCAGTCTACTTATTGAAAAACATTTTCCTGACAAGATGTTAGTATTCATAATTAATGGTGAGATATAGCATGATGTAATTTCCTTCTAAATTTGGCATATTAACACCAGTTTCAAAATAATCAAATTTTCATAGTCATTGGGATACCTCCACAAAGGGTCTTTTTGATTGATTTCTAGTATACTTGAGTTGATAGTAGTCAAGCTAGTTCTGCTTGACCAGGAAAAAAATGCTTCACTAGCTCACTAACTGAGTCATCAGGGACTGGTGGCACATTTTTGACAAGTACCTATATAAAAATGTGTAAATTCACAAATTAGTAAAAGACACAAAGTTAGTGGCAGCATCAGATTCCAATATGAACTAACATTACCTATTATTATTACATCATGGCCAAGTTTGGGAAGTGGCATTTTTTTGGCTTTTTGGCTATTTAGCTATTTTAGTTTTTGTGCTTGAGAAGATGGATTGGATTTTTTGTTTGATTGTTGTATTGGAAAATATGTTTAAAACGATGTGGGAAGGGAAATGACAATCTTTTAAGAGTTAACTGCATGCCTTACCTTTAGATAGTTTTGACAATTTTGTGTGAAAAAATGTGTTTCTAAATCAACATTGCTACCATAAAAAAAGGATGCAAATTGATAGAAGGGAATGGATATAACTTAATCATGAAACTTCATGAAAGCCTAAAAAAAGATAAGTTAACCTGAAAGAAAATTTAATTACTTCCTATTCTAAGCTAAATGCTACATGCCGTAGAGAAAAATAATTTATTAAATTAAAATATGTGAAGAAACTGTAAATTTACTTTTCCCTTCTCTCTCTCTCTTTCTCTCTCTCTCTCTCTCTCTCTCTCTCTTTCTCAATATTGTCTCGTTTCCACCAACAAAAAACCAACTAAAAGCCATTAAATTTTTTCCATAAACTATATAGAAGAGGCAATTCCCATAGAAAGCACTCAAGAGCAAATATAAAGATCAAAGTTCTATGGAGAGGATTCAACATATTTATACCAAACCAAACCAAACCAATTCAGCACATTTATGGAAAAAGAAAAAAGTAACTTAAAATATATAGCAAATTTAGCACAGTCTTGCTTACCTACGTGATCCAGTTGGAATGTTTGAGATAGGGGTGCAACTCGGGCGGGCTCAACCCGAGCAACCCGAGCCCAGCCCGAGTTTTTTTAGGGCTTGGGCAACTATATCTTGTAATCTGGACGGGCCTGGGCAGATTTTTGATGCCCGAATTGTAATTCGGGCCGGGCTTGGGCAGAACCAATGGCCAACCCGAGCAACCCGAACCCGAATTAAATTTAATATATTATATAAATTATATAATATATAATATATATATAATTTAATAAATTATATAATATATATAAATTAAGTAAAAGAGTTAGTCTTAATTTTTAATTTTTATTTTTTGGTGACCAGAAAATAACTTTGAATAATTCTCAATTCTTTGTTAATTATCAATTCTACCTACAGGTTTCAAAACAAATCTACCTACAAGTTTCTGGGCAATTCGGGCAATTCGGGCTAACCTGAGTTCAAAATACAAAGCTTGGGCCGGGCTTGGGCAGCAAAGCTCGGGTTCATGTTCGGGTTTGGGCGGGCTTGGGCACTGCTCTGGACAATTCGGGTCGGGCTTGGGCAGACCCCCAACCCGACCGAACCCGCCCAAGTTGCACCCCTAGTTTGAGATAGAAAGCTTATCTATGTTGTTGTAAGTTAAATTAGAATGCTCTAAAGTTCCATTGGTATAATTAACTGGCACCATGATTGTGAAAACAAGGAATGCAATAGGAACAAAAATTGTAAGTCTGCATTAGGGAAAAAGGAAACATGATCAGTCCAGGAAAGCAGAAAGAAACTAGCATTCTAAAACTCATGATGAACAAAAGGTTAGACTATTTATTTATTATAAAGCTAAATAGTACATGATGCAAGAAATATATATATATATATTGGGATAAAAAAATACCTAATGCAAGAAAGATTCATACTGGTTTGGTCCACAAATTAGCTTGCTTTACATTTTTGGTCCACCTAACTAAACAAAGAGTCATATTGATTTGGTCCACAAATTTAGTCCTCCATTGGTGGGAATATGCCTAAGAATCAATAATCCATTATTGAATGATTAAGACACCACTTAAATGCAAGTGTTATGTCCTATCCTATCATTTTCACATTGCCCTACCACATTGATTTAGTATTTTATTGAAATTTATTCAACTACTATGAGTAACAAATAAATATCATATACTTTACACCAATTTATGGAAGATAATCTCATGATTAAATACAGATGATGGTTTTGAAGTCATTTAACAGTGGATGGCTTAGTATGCGCTAGTGTCAATGCTATACAATTAGCAACCAAATTCTACAATTTTCGGCTCCAGTGGATGGCTTAGCTAATTTTTTTAAACCTATCAGTCCTTAACTTGGCTGTTAACTGTTGTCAGCTCCTCAACAGTCAAGAGAGAGAATGGACAGGGGACAGAGAGAAAGAAAGTCGATGCCCCACAACACATTTTAACATCTCCATTGGAACACCCATACACACTACAACATGAACAAACCCTTAACATACAAAATTAGACTCCACTTTTTGTTATACAATACACTTTAACAAACATTTTTAACATCTCCACTAGCCTTCTTAGTTAATATGGAAGAATGCATTATCAGAAGAATGCATTGTGATAAAAATAATAATGATGAACATGGAGCTGAAACAGAAATATTTGTGATAAAAATTATCAGAGAAAAAAAAAATCAGATGTGAATTTCAAAAGAGTCTGCCACATAGGACCAAAATCAATCCTCTATAGAACACTAAAGCAAAATAGAGGAGTCATAAAATCAACATCTCCATCAATCAAATATAACTCAAATCTTCTGAATATTTCATAGGTATATATATATAACTTAAATTTCAGATTCTACATGAACATGGATCTCAGAATAGCACAATTCGATTAACACAAAAAACAATTGAACAGTACTAATTTCACATTAAAAAAAAAAGAAAGAAAATTTAGAAATTGTCAAACTCAAACCCATCTAAAAAAATTCCACAACCTTGAGCAATTAGATTCAATTGTCAAAATCCAATTCACAAAAACCTCAATCAAATTCACCAAAACACATTTATATCAACAACAACCCAATCTTTGCCGACTAACATTTAAACTTCACACTACACAATTTGAGTCATACTTCATAGATACCCATAAATATGTATGTATAGACGCAAAGGGAGAGAGAGATTAAGAGAGATAAAAATTGAAAGAGAGGAAGAGAGAGAGAGAGAGAGAGAAAGAAAGAGATTCATACCGCCGGATATCTCAAACGACCATGGCGAGTGAAAGAGTGCAAGAGCAGAGTTATATAGGTCTGTGATGTGTGTGTGTGAGAGAGAGAGAGAGAGAGACCGATTAGTGTTTGAATTTTTCTAGAACTAGGGAAAATATAAAGAAAACAGGTAAAAGGGTAAAATAAATATAAAAAAAATTTAAAAAAGGGGAATAAATTGGTTATTTGCCACTTTTAATCAAATGGTCGCAATTATATAGTAGCAAAAGGTCACTCTTTCTAGTAGTGTGAGGAGACAACTAGGGAGCTTGAGGTGGAAGTCCATGAGAAGTGTTCGGACTTATTTGGCGATGTTTGAGACTTGTATTGAAAACCTTATTCATGTTGTAATATGTAAACATTGTAAGTGCTTTGGGATTTTGAATTGTAATGTTTTGTATTGGAGGACTTTGTTTTATCTTTATTACTAATACGGACAGTCGATAGAATTAAAATCGGGTGGTCGTTGGTTTGATTTAAATTTTGGGGATGAAAGTTCTTAAGGGAAGGAAATTATAATGGTTCTGATTTAGACATGACTGATTACACTCTCTTAGATCTGGGATTCTATGTCTTTAATTGTTGTCATCTTGTTGGTAGTTGAATTGGGTTGTTGGTTGTGTTTGAAACAGGTTGGGAGTTAGTTTTCAAAAGAGTGGCTGTCCAGTTTTCTTCTTATTTGCTGTAGCGGTGTTTTGGTCACCCAAGTGGTCATTGAGATCTCCCAGTATTTTTGCAGGTCTGCAAAACTTTTGGGAGTAAGATATCTTTGCTCATGCTCAAGTGGTCTCTTCAATCTGGAAAACTTTTGGAAGGGAGTCATTGTGCGCTCGAGCGGTGTTTTGGTCGCTCGAGCGGTCTGCGCATATATCAGTTGGGGAAAAGGGGTTTTAAATCACTTTTTCATTCCTCTCCCTCTATAAAATACCACTAACCCCAATTTCTCTCTCTCTCTCTCTCTCTCTCTCTCTCTCTCTCTCTCTCTCTCTATAGTTCTTGCTTTAAAACCTCAAATACACCCTCACCCATTGATTTCTCCATCATAGTTCCTTAGAGGAAAAGAGGTAGAACTTGTCGAAAGCTTCATTTTAATTGGAGAGAATCTTGTTTATGACTACATTAAACTTCAACTCTTGTATTCTTCCTAGTCTAAGCTTGAGGTAGGGATTTCTTAAATCTTTGGTATACTCTTAGCTTAGTTATTTGCTCTTTAAAAAGGGTTAGTGATTTGGGGATTTTGGGTCAAATCTAGGGTTTGATTTTGAAATGTAAAAGAGGGGTTTTTCAAATAAATTCTTGAGAAGGGTTGTGGAAGTATGTATATTGTTGGGTTGTGTTGAAATGTTGGAATTTCCTTTCTTAAATGTGATATTGAAAAGTAAATTAGGTTTTGTTGAAAATCAATAATGTTTGATTTATGACAGAAAATGGAAAAGATGTTGGGTTTGAAAAAATATGGAGAATGTATTTATTGATAACAAGAGTAGAGTTCAATATTTATTGTCGCTTCCATTTTGAAATTTATGAAATTATATATATTGTTGGAAAACCATCTGTTGAATAGAGATATCTATTTTGGGCTATTGGTGGAGGATAACTTTGATTGTTGTAGAAATTGCATGAGGATTAGGTCAATTGAAACCAATTACTTATATATTTTGCATTGAGTATTGTTTCATATTTAAACATTGAAAATGTATTGTTTTTGAGAAAAAAAAAAAAAGGGGTGTATACGTTGGTGAATCTGATTAGGGGGTTTGCTTGTAGTTTATATTGTTGCTCTGTGTGTCCTTGGTGAAAGTCCAGGAACCAACGCAATTAGTTGCCGATCTTTTCGGTTAATATCGGTAAAATGACTTTGATAATGCTTGTATAGCCTACTGGCAGACACGTACCTAGAGATTCCTAGTGTTTCAAATCCACTGCCCTTTTTTTTTTATGCAAAAGAGTATTTTCATAAATTGAAATATAATAATGATGACATTGCATTGTTTTGAGATAGAAAAGTATAATGTTTGGCTAACGACATGCATGAACATTCACCTCATGACTTTATTAAGTCTTATACATTATGGAAAAGTATCTCTACAGCGCTTTAGCTCACCCTACATGGAAAATAATTTTCAGGTGCTGATGATATACCTCCACTAAGGACATAGCTAGGGAGGACTTAGAGCCGAGAGCTTCTTCTGTTTCTTTTTTTCTTTTCTTTTCTTTTTTCTTTTTCTTCTTTTTTTTTTTTTTTTTTTTTTTTTTCGGTTGTTGTTGTTGTAATTATCCTTGTACAAGCCATAGTGTAACACCTTGAAATAATAATGACAACCCATACCATGATATCTAATAGAAAACATAAACATGTGAAGTATTGACCTCTCATTTTTATTCTTTTAGTGTACGAAAGATGACATATGCGAGTATATATTCATAAATCCTAGATCCTAAATCTATAGCATATGTCCCATACGAATGAACTACAATAAAGGTAATACAAATAAGTCCATGCCCTAATGGCTACGTCTTTCTAAGACATTTCTTGGTTACAACAATGTGGATCAAATCCAAAACAATTAAAAAGTCCCAGGCTTGTACAAAAAGTTAATTACAACAAAGAAACAAAAGTGAGCTTTCAGCTCCACAGTGTCCTCCCAACCTAAGTCCTTGGTAGAAGCATGTCATCAGTACCTGAAAGTTGTTTTCCATATAGGATGAGCTAAGGCCAAATAGATTTACTTTAATACTAAGTATGAAACCTAACGAAATCATAAGGTGAATGCATATGCATGTCGTTTGCCAAACATTATACTTTTCCATCTCAAAACAATACAATGCCATCATTGTATTTCAATTCATGAAAATAATCTTTTACATCAGAGAACAAGGCAGTGGATACAAAACACTAGGAATCTCTAGGTACTGTAACATCGCCTGGGGGTACCCTTGCACGTTAAACAGTTCAGACCCTCGATTTCTTTGATCTAGTCTCACAAGTGCAATGTAAAACATAGATAGGAGTCTAGTTTTGGCAACTTCTATAGAAAATCCATTTTATTACAAAACCTTTACCAGAAATAGACTACATCACCAGATCTTATAGTCGCCACCTAATATTTTAGAAAAATTAGGTAACTTGTGACTCATGCCAAGGCCACTGTTCATCGTAACCAAGGATGCTTGGCTCGGAACATTAGGTATGAGAGCGGAAGGACTTTAATTGAGCACCCCCGCTCACTCGATCAAAGATCGGCCTCTAGTGAACCATGATATGAGTTTTATTTACTTTATATATTCATATCCCAATTATTTAATAAATCCTAAAATTTACTATGTGAACTATACAAGTGTAGACTATGTCATTTATTTTGGAACAACTTGATTTTATGCATTTTGAAAGAGTTTTGAAGATGTACAAACCAAAGAAATTGAGTTTGCAAACATGAAAATCAACATCATTCCAAATTAAGCGACACAACCTCCATCCACCGGCATTCATGCAGTTATATCGAGTAAGCAAGAAGCCTCATGGTAGGATGCTAAACAAAGTAAGGAAAACATACACAAGTAGGATGCTAAAGCATAAAAGCATACATATTTACTGACGTCCTGCGAATAGCTACAAAACAAAGTTAGTAAAACATGCATGATCTTATATACAAAATTCTAATGCAATTCACTCATGAGATGCAACTAAAGATTCGGCTTCTAATATATGACATATGAATCATCTAAAGAACATGAGGCAGTGTACATAATCACATAAGAATTGATTAAATCCATAGATGCAAACTTAGTCGAATCGAGATGCATAAAACATGGATGCAAAGCATGGAAAGACAAAACATGATGTTTATGTACAAATAAGGAAAGCAAGTGAAAGAAGGGGATAGAAATAAGAGGGACGGCGAATTACTACAACACTTGAATAAATAATTACAAATCAAATGAGAGAGATGAAGAAAATGTTACAACAAAATAAAAACCTCACAAAACACTCAAATGAAAACAAAATAGAAACTTCCTGTGTCTCGAGGATTGCCGGAAACTATGATGCTCAACTAAGGACAACAGCTTTGTTCTATTTGGAAGAAGTTAGCTAGCCGATCAACTAGGCTTATCAAAACCTGTCTTGTTACAACAATAAGAAAAGAACAAACAAGGAATATGTAGGTGGCTCAACCAACCACTTCCGATTAGAGTACAACAAAACTAATATGAAACTAAAGCAAGAACACAAATATAAGATAGAAAATACAAGAAAATGAAAGAATTGAAAATTCACCTTACAAAGAAAGATTGAACTTCTTGATTTCCAAACTTCCTTTTGAGCATCATCAAGGTTGTGTATTATGTTTTCAATCCTTAATTCAAAAGCTTGGAATTTGAGCTAGAATGATGTCTTTGGACAAGGAGATGATCACTCTCTAATATTCTTAAACTTGACAAAGATTACTCTCTCATTGATCAAAGCTCTAGGACTTGTTTTCAATGAGTTTCTTGGGAGGTTTTTGTAATCAAAGATGAGATATATAAAAGCTAGACAACTTATCTATTTTGGAAAGACAACACTCTTGTTTTCAAAGCTTTCTTTTCTTTCTCAAACTCTAATTCAAACTCATCATTCTCTCTACACTTCTTCTCTCAAATTCATCTCCTCAAATTCAACACTTAAGCTCTCCTTATATAGACAATTGAAGTGGGGCAATAGTGGAAGACAAAGTGGAGAACTAATGAAACATTTAGGGAAGATAATGGAGCTAATAGAGCACAAATGGAGTTAATGAAAGACAAAAACTGAGCATTACCTTCAATGGATCAAGCACTAGACAATGGAGGCTGAATATACATACATTTGGTGCAAAAATGGGTCAGAAAATGGGGTTGTGAAGTGCCACACTTGAAATAACAACAAAACCTGTATGCATTATCCTTGGGTGGTTGACCAGCCGGACGATCGGGCAGTCAATCGGCTAGAGAGAATTTTGACATTTTGCTTCAGTTTAGTCTAGCTTTGCTTCGGTTGTTCAACAGGGCTTAAACACTTGGAGAAAGCAAGCTCGGGGTTGGGAACAAAGCTCGAATTCCATCTTTTTTACTGAGGATTTTGTGGGAAACACATTCTTATTTTCATCATTAGGTAATCAAAAGAAAGTGCCCATGTCTTAGGACCGGTCAAAATCGGGTGTCTACAGGTATATGTTTGCCAGTAGGCTCTGTAAGCACTACCAAAGCCATTTTACTGGCACTAACTGGAAGGATCAGCACCTAACTGCTCGGGTTTCTAGACTTTCACCAAGGATACACAGGCCAACAATATAAACCACAACCACACCCCCTAACTAGATTCACCAAGGTATACACCACTTTTTCTCAAAATAATCTATTTTCAATTATTAAGTATGAGAGAACGCTTAATGCATGATGTATGAGTAATTAGTTTCAATTGACCTAATCCTCATATAATTTCTACAACAATCAAAGTTATCCTCCATTGATAGCCCAAAATAGATCTTTCTACTCAACAGATAATTTTTCAAAAATAGATATAATCTCATAAATTTCAAACTGGGAGCGATAATACATATTCAACTCTCCTTTCATCATCAATAGATACATTTTCCATATATTTTCAAAACCTACCATCCTTCATTTTCCTTTCATAAATCAAACACCAATAATTTTCTAGCATAACTTCCTTTATTTCCAAAAATCATGTTTTTAAGAATGACCCTCCCATATTTCAACACAACCCATCAATATACACACTTCTACATTCCTTCTCAATCATTTTATTTGAAAAAACCCTATTTTACATTTCAAAATCGAACCCTAGATTTAACTCAAAATCCCCAAATCACTAAATCTTTCCAGAGAGCACATAACCAAACTAAGAATCATACTAAAGGTTGAAGAAATCCCTACCTTAAGAATAGAAGAGGAAGAGAGAAAGGGTGAAACTTTGACAGAAAACAAAATCCTCTCTGATTAGAATGAAACTTTTGACGAGCTCTACCTTTTTCTCCAAAGAGCAATGGTGGAGAAATCAATGGATGATAGAGTATTTAAGGCTTTAAGCAAGAACTAGAGAGAGAAAGGAAAGAATTTGGGGTTTGGGAACTTTTAGAGAGAGAGAGAGAGAGAAGAAATGAAAATGTGATTTAAAACCCCTTTCCCTAAATTGATATATGCACATACCGCTTGAGCGACCAAACCACCGCTTGAGCATCGGACACAATAAGTGAGATTGCTCGAGCGACCAAAACACCGCTGGAGTGCACAATGATCCCCTGTCATAAGTTTTTGTAGACTGTAGGGACCACTCGAGAGCAAAAAGGACCACTCGAGCAAAGATCAACCTAATCCAAAAGTTGTGCAGACCTAGAAAAATACTTGCAGATCTCAAATACCATTTGAGCAACCAAACCACCGCTCGAGTGAACAAAAAGAAAAATGGACATCAACTTTATTGAAAAACCAACTCCGAACCTGTTTCAAACACAACCAACAAGTCAACTCAACTACCAACAAGATGATAAAAATTATGAACAACCATTACAAGTATGGAATCCTAGATCTAAGAGCATGAAATGGGTCCGGTCTAAACCGAAACCGTTACAATCTTCCCTCAAGAAATTTCATTCCCGAAATTTAAATCAAAGCAATAACCATCGGATCTTAATTCCATTGACAATCCACAGTAGTAATAATGATAAAACAAGGTCCTCCAATACAAAGCATTACAATTCAAATTCCCAAAACATTTACAATGTTAACATATTACAATATGAATAAAATCTTCATTACAAGTTTCAAATATCAACAAATAGGTGCAGATATTTTCACGGACTTCCATCTCATGCTCCCAGGTCGCCTCCTTAACTCCATGGTGTCACCATAACACTTTAACCAAGGAGATAGTCTTACCCCTTAAGACTTGATCACGAGTATCTAACACCCGAACTGGCTTCTCTTTGTACAAGGCATCATTATCTACCTCTAACTTGGTCTAATCCAACACATGTGAAGGATCTAGTTCATACTTCCGAAGCATACAAATATAAAACACATCATGAACCCTAGAAGTTGGGGTGGCAAGGCCAAACGATAAGCTACCACCACAACTCGCTCTAGAATCTCAAAAGGCCTAATAAACTTAGAAGACAACTTCCCGCTCTTCTCGAATCTCATTAAACCTTGCCTCGGCAACATTTTTAGAAACACATGATCCCCCACCTTAATAAATGCCTCATTCTATGATCGACATAGCTCTTTTGGTGACTTTGAGCCCTAACTAACCTTTTACGAATAAGTGCAACCTTCTCTGTTGTTTCCTCAATTAACTCCAAACCCAACATGGGTGCATTACCCACCTTGACCCAACACACAGGAGATCTACACAGTTGGCCATACAAGGCCTCAAAAGGTGTCATATCAATGGTCGTCTGAAAACTATTATTTTAGGTAAATTCCACCAAAGGCAAGTGTCTCTCCCACAACTCCTTAAAATTGAGGACGCAAGCCTGAAACTTGTCTTCTAAAATCTGAATGGTGCGCTCAAACTGCCCATCAGTCTGAGGATGATAAGCGATACTAAAGGTCAATTTAGTGCCCAAAGCACCCTGTAGGCTCTGCTATAACTGAACCGTATGGTGTTGATCCTTAACAATAGTCACCGGGTCTCCATGAAGTCGCACTATATCTCTAACATACAGATCAGTAAGGTAGTCTACCAAATCACTCATGCGCATAGATATAAAATGTGAAGATTTGGTTAACCAATTGATTACTACCCATATGGCATCATTACCCCGTTGAGTCCTCGGAAGACCCACAACAAAATCCATTGTGACATGCTTTCACTTCCACTCCGCTATAGGCAAAGGTTACAGCAAACCCGCTGGTCGTTAACGCTCTACCTTCACTTGTTGATAAGCAAGGCACCTCAAAAAAACAAAGCTATATCTCTCTTTATTACCCTCCACCAAAACTGGTGACTGACGTCATGATACATCTTTGTGCCTTACGAATGTACCACAATGCGTGAATGATGGAACTCTCAGAGTACCTTTTCTCTACAAGACTTTGGCACAAAAGATCGGTCTAGATACCTCACACTCGAGTCAGAACAAACAATCGAGCCCTTCTCTACCTTTCCACTAGATATCTTTCCCCGGATAGATTCCACTTCACGATCATCCTGTTGGGCTTTTATAACTCAACTCACTAGAATAGGTTGTGCAACTATAGTGAACAAAATAGCTGACTCAACAGACTCGCAAAGGTGCAAATCAAACTCGCCCACAATGCCCAACATCTCCCATTCCCAGATGGCAATACTAGCTACATTGCTTACGGATTTACTACGTAATGCATCGGCCACTACGTTGGCCTTCCTCAAATGGTAATGTAACTAAAAATAGCAATCCATCATAAACTCCATCCACCTCCTCTACCTCAAATTCAAGTCCTTCTATGAAAATACATATTTTAGACTCTTGTGATCAGAAAACACTTCAAATCTCTCTCCATATAGGTAATGCCTCCAGATCTTTAAGGCAAAAATCTGTACCACTAACTCTAGGTTGTGAGTGGGATAGTTTATCTCACGTGTTTTCAATTGTCGTGAACCGTACGCTACCACCTTCCCCTCTTGCATCAATACACAACCGAAACCCTCCAGAGACACGTCACAATAAACTGAATCACCCAACCCTCTCTTCAAAATAATCAAAACTAGAGCAGTGGTGAGTCTAACCTTAAGCTCCTAAAAAGACTTCTCGCAAGTCTCACTCCACACGAATCTAACCCTTTCCCTCGTCAATCTAGTCAATGGTGAAGCCAATCTAGAGAAATCTTTCACAAAACGTTGGTAGTATCCGGCTAAGCCCAAGAAAGTTTGGATCTCATAGGCATTCTTAGGTTATTCCGAATTTTACACTGCATCTATCGTAGACGAATCCATGATAACTTCTTCTCCAGGCACCACATGGCCTAGAAACTTAACTTCATTGAGCCAAAACTCACACTTCCCAAATTTAACATATAACCGGTGTGCTCTAAGCAACTCAAGTACAACTCACAAGTGTTCCTCGTGTTTCTCCTCAAAGGGTGAGTAGACTAAGAAGTCATCAACAAAGACAACCATGAATCGATCTAAGAACTCAACTCAATTCATCAATTCCATAAATGAAGTTGATGCATTGGTTAGCCTAAAAGGCATTATTAAGAACTCGTAATGGCCATATCTTGTACAGAATGCCATTTTCTGAATATCCTTCTTCTTTACCCTTAATTGATGATACCCAGATCTTAAATCAATCTTCAAAAAATAGTGAGACACATTCAACTAGTCAAACAAATCATCTATTCATGATAATGGGTACTTGTTCTTAATAGTTACCCAGTTTAACTTCCAGTAATGGGCATAGTTGCAACGTGCCATCTTTCTTCTTAGCAAAGAGAGTTGGTGCTCTTCAAGGCAATGTACTAGGGAAAATGAAGCCCTTATGTAACAAATTATAAAGCTAAACCTTCAACTCACACAACTCGGTGGGCGCGAACCTATATGGTGCCATGAAAATCAGGGTTGTGCCTGGTGCTAAGTCAATTGAGAATTCAATCTCTCTATGTGGTGGCAACTCTATGAAGTCCTCTGAAAAAACATTTGGATACTCTCGAACTACCCTCGACAATTCACTCTGGATCATATTACCTTCATCGGCTACCGTGATGGAAAAAAAGAAACTCAACTCTCATTGATCCTTAAGGTAATACAATGGAGGAGTATGACTATCACCTCGGTCACACATAAAATACAAGCATTCTCCTAATGGTGCACATCGATACCCTCCTACGAGGGAAATCTATCGAAGCCTGATAGTGAGTCAAGCAATCTATACCCAGAATTACGTTGAAAGCATGCATATCAAAAATAATAAAATCAAAAACAAGTCAGTGATCTGCGACCTCAATCTCATAGAAGCAGCATACTTGACCCAATATGACTCTACCCCCAATTAGTGTGTCAACCAACAGAGGAGACTGCACCAGTTCAAACTCCAAACCCAAAGAGGATGCAAAAGATGCAATATGAATGAATGGGATGCACTAGTATCAATCAACACATTGGCAATAGAGTTGAACAACAAAAAATTACCTCTTACTACGGAAGGTGCTGGCAACTGATCCGGTGTAGTAACAGCATACACAGGCCCTGAAGGCCTCTGATCTACCTACTCACCCCTCAGAGGCCTAAAACATGGATTAACTAACGTGGCTCCCAGATCGGCCTTTGGGGCTTGTGCTGACTGTGTTGGCCGACGGCTCTGTGTTTGCCTCAAACCAAATGCACCAGATGTGCCACCAGACTGAGGAGAAAACCTCCTAAGTGCCCTGACTGCTCAAACTGATAGCAGGTAGGCAGTTGACCCCTCCCTGACTCTAGCTCTGAGGACGAGCTGAAAACAATGCAGACTATTGCCCTCCTCCTCTCTATGGGCAAATTGAATACTTGTGGCCCAACTGACTACACTAGAAGCAAGTGAACCCACATTGATTACCTTTTCCCAAACCTAAACTCGGTTCAAGAAAGGTAGATCTAAACTCTGTGGCCAACGACTACTGTGTGGTGGAACCCCTTTGTCGTTTGTTGTCCCTTATGACCCCCTGAACATCTTGGGACCTCTTTCTGGAGCCCCTCATCCTCTATTCAGTTGTTTGGATCACGGTCTCTAAGTGGACAGCCAACTGCACAACATGGCCGAAATCCCTAGTCATTAACCCATCCACCTAAAAAAGGAGCCCAGTCTTCAACCTCTTCTCAAACTCGATACAACGGCATTCTTCTGTCACCACAAGTTGCAGTGCAAACCTTGATAAACTGGTAAAAGTTGCCTTAAACTCGACTATCGATATGTTCAGTTGTTTGAGCTTCAGAAACGGCTCCCTCAACTTCTCTCTCACTGTGGGTGGTAAAAACTTGTCCTGGAAGACATTCACAAAAGCCTTCCAAGTCACTCCAATACGCCCCCGCACATACTTCCACCACTGACCCGTATCTCCCTTTAGCTGGAAAGATGCCAAGGTCACCCTCAAACCATCGTCCTCGATGCCAAGTATCTCGACCGTATTCACTATTGGCTCAAGCCACTCATCAGCCTTCAGTGGCTCTTTCAGATCCCCTAAAAACTTGTCCAAATTCGACCGAAAGAACTCCCTCTTTAGAAAGGATGGCTATGTTTCTACAATATAGGCTTGAACTTGATTCTCAGCCCTAAGAATGTCAATGGATTTCTGCAATGCTCTTGCCATTTTGCAGGCTAAGGCACCTACGGCTCACTGACTGGCTGGCTCGGCCACGTTAGCATTACTAACTCCATTCTCTTGTGCTGTAGTTTCATTTGGTATCGGTACCTCCTGCCACCTAGGCTTGCAACGCCCACTACCACCACATCCTCGACCTACCATTCTAATAAAGGTACACAATAGTTTAGCACATCTATAAATGTGTCAAAGCTAACTCACTCACGTCCTAATACAGTGGACAACAATTAATTCATTCCACATAAGCACCGAGTCACATAATCACAAACGAATATCCTTTATGGATAATTAATTGTTCTACAACATTGCCAGAGTTTTAGTTAGAATAAACAGTGATCAAAGGCTCTTCTAATAGGGCTTCTAGAAACTTGTAGATCCAATCAATATCTTAGAAATCAAATCTCATACTCATCTAGCCACATAAACATGTTATCACATAGCATTTTAGGTCTACTTCTAATATTATCTAGCGAGACAAACCTATTGTGGTAAAAACCACGTCCTACGACCCCAAAGTATTCGAACCTAATAGCTCTACTACCAAGTTGTAATGCTCCAAAATAATGATGACATCGCATACCATGATATCAAATAGAAAACATAAACATGTGAAGTAATAACCTTTCATTTATATTCCTTTACCATACAAAAGATGGTGTATGCAAGTGTACATTCATAAATCCTAGATCCTGAATCTACAGCATATGCCCCATGTCAGTGAATTGAAATAAAATGTAATATAGATAAGTTCATGCCCTAATGGCTACATCTTTCCAAGACATTGCTTGGTTACAACAATGTGAATCAAATCCAAAACAATTAAAAAGCCCAAGGCTTGTACAAAAAGTTAATTACAACAAAGAAACAAAAGTGAGCCTTTAGCTCCATAGTCCTTCCAAGCTAAGTCCTTGGCAGAGGCATGTCAGCAGTAACTGAAAGTTGTTTCCTACATAGGATGAGCTAAAGCCCAGTAGAGATACTTTAACACTAAGTATGAAACTTAACGAAATCATAGATGCATGTCATTTGCCAAACATTATACTTTTCCGTCTCAAAATAATGCAGTGCGATCATCATTATATTTCAATTCATGAAAATAATCTTTCACTTCATATAACAGGGCAGTGGATACAAAACATTAGGAATCTCTAGGTATGTGTCTTCTAATAGGCTATACAAGCACTACCAAAGCTATTTTATCGGTATTAACCAGAAGAATCGGCACCTAACCACGTGAATTTATAGACTTTCACAAAGGACACATAGGCCAACAATATAAACCACAACCATAATCCCTACCCAGATTCACCAAGGTATACATTCCTTTTTCTCAAAACAATTCCTTTTCAATGATTAAGTATGAGAGAATGCTCAATGCAAGATGGATGAGTAATTAGTTTCAATTGACCTAATCGTCATGCAATTTCTACAACAATCAAAGCTATCTTCCACCGATAGCCCAAAATAGATATTTCTACTCAACAAATAATTTTCTAATAACATATATAATCCCATAAATTTCAAAATGGGAGCGGTAATACATATCAAACTCCACTCTCATCATTAATAGATACATTTTCCATATCTTTTCAAAGCCCAACATCCTTCCTTTTCTTTTCATAAATCAAACATTAATAATTTTCAAACATAAATTCGTTTTTTTTTTCTTTCCAAAAATCATATTTTTAAGAAAGATCCTCCTATATTTCAACACAACCCATCAATATACACACTTCCACATTCCTTCTCAAGCATTTATTTGAAAAATCCCTCTTTTATGTTTCAAAATTAAACTCAAGATTTAACACAAAATCCCCAAATCAGTAAATCTTTCTAGAGAGCTAATAACCAAGCTAAGGATCATACTAAAGGTCGAAGAAATCCCTATCTTAAGAATAGAAGAGGAAGAGGGCAACGGTGAAACTTTGATGGAGCCGAAAACGAAATCCTCTCTGATTAGAATGAAGTTTTCGATGGGCTCTACCTTTTTCTCCAAAGAGCAATGGTGGAGATATCAATGGATGATGGAGTATTTGAGGTTTTAAGAAAGAACTAGAGAGAGAATGAGAAGAAATTAGGGTTTGGGAAGTTTCAACGAGAGAGAAGAAATGAAAAATTAATTTAAAACGCCTTTTCCCAAACCGATATATGCACAGACCGCTCGAGCGACCAAACCACGGCTTGAGCATCAGACACAATAAGTGAGATCGCTCGAGCGACAAAAACACCGCTTGAGTGCACAATGACCCCCTCCCAAAAGTTTTGCAAACTGTGGAGATGGCTCGAGCACAAGAAGGACCGCTCAAGCGAAGATCACCCAACTCCCAGAAGTTTTGTAGACCTACAAAAATACTAGGAGATCTCAAATACCACTTGAGTGACCAGCCATCGCTCAAGTGAACAAGAAGAAAATTGGACATCAACTCTATTTCTTTGATCATGGAGTTAAACAGTTCAGACCCTCAATTTCTTTGATCTAGCCTCACGAGTGCAATGTGAAACATAGATGAGAGTCCAAATTTGGCACTATTTATAGAAAATCCGTGTTTATTACAAAATTTTTGCCAAAAATGGACTACATCACCAAATCTTACAATCGCCACCTAATATTTTGGAAAAATTAGAAAACCCATGACTCATGCCAAGGCCACTATTCATCATAACCAAGGATGCTTAGCTCAGAACCTTAGGTATAAGAGGGGAAGATCTTTAATTGAGCACTGCCGCTCACCCAATCAAAGATCGGCCTTTATATGTTCCTGTTCCAATTATTTAATAAATCTTAAAATTTACTATGTGAATAATACAAGTATAGGCTATGCCATTCATTTTGGAGCAACTTGATGTCATGTATTTTGAAAGAGTTTTGAAGATGTACAACCCAAAGAAATTGAGTTTACAAACATAAAAATCAACACCATTCCAAAAAAGCGACACAACCACTATCCACTCGCATTCATACAGTTATATCAAGTAAGCAAGTAGCCTCATGGTAGGATGCTAAACATAGTAAGGCAAACACACACAAGCGGGATACTAAAGTATAAAAACTTACATATTTACTGACACCCTGCGAATAGCTACAAAACAAAGTTGGCAAAACATGCATAATCTTATATACAAAATTCTAATACAATTCACTCATGAGATGCAACTAAAGATTCGACTTCTTCTATATGGCATGTGAATCATCTCAAGAACATGAGGTAGCACACATAATCACATAAAAATTGATTAAATCCATAAATACAAACTTAGCCAAATCAAGATGCATGAAATGTGGATGCAAAGCATGGATATGATGAAAAGACAAAACAAGATGTTTGTGTACAAATAAGGAAAGCAAGTAAGAGAATGAGATGGAAAGAAGTAGGGTCAGGAATTATTACAACACTTGAATAAATAATTACAAATCAAATAAGAGGAAGATGAAGAAAATATTACAACAAAATAAAAACCTCACAAAACTCTCAACTAAAAAGAAAATAGAAGATGTAGGTCTTCAAGATTGCCAAAAACTAGTATACTCACTGCCGAAAGACTACTTTGTTCTGTCCAAAAGAAGTTAGCCGTCCAACCAACTAGACCTAGCAAAATCTATCTTGTTGCAACACCAAGAAAAGAACAAATAAGGAATATGTAGGTGGCTCAACTAATCACTTCCGGTTAGATTACAACAAAACTAATATGAAATTAAAGCAAGAAAAAAAGTATAAGATAGAAAATACAAGAAAATGGAAGAAATTGAAAATTCACCTTTGAAAGAAAGAATGAACTTCTTAATTTCCAAACTTTCTTTTGATCACCCTTAAGGTTGTGAATTGTGTTCTCAATCCTCAATTCAAAAGCAATGAATTTGAGCTAGAATGGTGTCTTTGGACAAGTATGCTTATAGGAAATGATCTCTTTAAGTTTCTTGAACTTGGCAAGGATTACCCTATTTGATCAAAGCTTTAGGACTTGGTTTCAATGAATTTTTGAGTGGTGTTTTGCAATGGAAGATGAGATATATGGAGGCTAAGACAAGTTCACTATTTTGACAGGACAACTCTCTTTTTCAAAGTTTACTTTTCTTTCTCAAACTCTAATCATCTCCTCTCAAACTCATCATCTCTTCAAATTCAAGACTTAAGCTCTCCTTATATAGGCAATGCAAGTGAAGCAATGGTGGAAGACATGATTATGGAGCATTAAGGAAGATAATGGAGCAAATGAAGCACAAATGAAGTTAATGGAAGACAAAAATGGAGCATTACATTCAATGGATCAAGCACTAGGTAATGGAGGCTGAGCATACATGCATTCAAGGCATGAATGGGGACAGAAAATGGGGTTGTGAAGTTCCCCACCCAAACCAACAAAAATCTAGGCAAAACTGTCTTTGGGCGGTCGACCGGCCGAACGACCAGGCAATCGACCAGCTAGAGAGAATTTTGCCCACTTCGCTTCAATTTAGTCAAGTTTTGTTCTAGTATCCAATGGGACCTAAACACTTGGCCAAAATAGGCTTAGGGTGGAGAATATAGCTCAAATTCCATCTTTTTTACTGGCGATTTTGTGAAAAACACATTCTTATTTCCATCAACGGGTAATCAAAAGAAAGCGCACAAGTCTTAGGGCGAGTTAAAATGTGGATTTCTCGAGTGACCAAAACACCTTTCAAGAGCACAATGTACCCCTCCCAAAGTTTTGCAGACTACAAAGACTGCTTGAGCCCAAGAAGGACCGCTCGAGCGAAGATCACCCTACTCCCAGAAGTTTTGCAGACCTGCAAAAATACTGAAAGATCTCAAACACAGCTCGAGAAACCAAACCACCACTCAAGTGAACAAGAAGAAAACTAGACATCAACTCTATTGAAAAACCAATTTCCTACCTATTTCAAACACAACCAACAACTTAACTCAACTACCAACAACATTATAAAGGTTATAAACAACCATTAAAGGTACAAAATCCTGAATCTAAGACCATGAAATGGCTCAGGTCTAAATTGGCACCATTATACATGGAGCTTTATGTGTATTGAGTTTAACTCATTTTTGTTGAACCCAAGCATTGACTTGGAAAGATCTAGCTATAACTTGCTTTTCATGCTCCTTTCGGATACGATATCCCTATAGTTTGGACTCCTGCAGTTCTGAATCTAATTTCACAAATGCAATGTGAAATAGATAAACACAAATGAATTGAAATCTAGCAATTCTTTTGGAAAATCGATTTTGAATCAAAATGTCAAAAATGGACTGCTTTGCTAGATTTTAGAGTCGCCTCCTAAATATTTTCAGGAAATTTAGAAAACCCAAGACTCATGTCCATCATCACCAAAGTGTCTCAGCTCGAGAACTTAGGTATGAGAGAGGAAGGTCATGAATTGAGCACCCCACTCACCTGATCAAAGATCGGCCTTTACTAATCATGATGTGTTTTTTTATTTACATTATATGCTCTTGTTCCAATTATTAAGATATTGTTGCTATGTGATGCACACAAGTATAGACTAATTTGCAAAAGTTGGAATACTTTGATTTTATGTTTGTTTTGAAAAGTGTTTTGAATATGTACCACTTAAAAAAGTGATCGCATGTGTACACTTAATCAAACCATCCCAATTTTACGCAATTAGCCTTCATCCACAGGCATTCAGACAGGTATATCAACTACGCACTTAGCCTCATGGATATGCTAGATATGGCAACAATCACGTGCATGCGATATTGTAGACACCCCATTTTTGACTGTCCTCAAGACTTGGATGTCATTGTTTGAACACTTGATGATCATCCATGCTCGTGTTCATTTTGAGTTCCTAGAGGTCTCGGCCGCGCGCCTTGCCTTAGGATATCTCAACTTGTCTGTTATCTCAACTTGTCTGTTTTGTGCTTGGTTGTCGACCAAACACTTGTGTTTTTGCTTCTGAGGGAAGATGGTGGCTTGTTGGCCATCCCCTCAACCCATCGGCCAAGGCATGATGCCATCGGCCTTGTGTTCTTTCCATCGGCCAAAAGTGTTGGCCGATCGGCATTCCTTTGGTCGGTCAGCACTTATGTTGGTCGATCGGCCATATTTTTGAGCCGAGACCTTTCCGTCTGCTTTTTGCAGATATTTTCTGCCAACTGTGACAACTAGTATCCACAATTCACATCCTCCATACACGTGTATAAAGGGATTTGTTTCAAGACTCAAGCTTGTTCAACAAGCTTGAGAATTGAAATTCTATAAGAAGGGAGCCTATCCTCCCTTTCCAGAGGTTTTGGAATTTTGATATAGAAGTTCTATATCTATCTCTCTCTATATTTCCTCTATCTCTACATTTGTGTGTGTGTTTGTGCTCTAAAGTGTCTTTTTGTCTTACTATTGCACACAAACACCTAGTAGAACACCATCCTTTGGTTGATGAGGTCCTTAAGAGTTGTTTCTAGTGTTCTTGAGCTGGTTTTGGCCAGAGGAGGCTGCTGGAGTAGTGCTCTTGAAGGTGTTCTTCAAGGGTGAGCTTCTTGCTTTTAAACCCCCATTCTTGCTTAAGCTTTTAGACTTATTTTCATATTGTTTTAAGCTTAACTCTAAACTACAAAAAGTTCTGATTTTGCATGCTTGAGACCTTTATTTAAGGTCACTTTTTGGTTTGGGATTGTTTACCCCTCCTTAGGCCTTATTTGGCCTTGTTTTTGTGCCTTCTTTGTGAGCTTCAGGATCATCTTGTCCCAAAAAGGAGAGGGTCATCCCCTCTCCTTGTGCCTTTAATACTTGCCTTGAATGCCTCATGTGTGAGCATGTTTGTTAGGCTTGTTTTAGCTTGTATATTAGCATGTATTTATGGTTATTTTGTTGAGGCTTACCCTTGTTTTTTCTTGGATTGATTGCTCTATGCATGGTTTATACACTTGTAGTGTAAATCACACACACTAGTCTTGTATGCTTCATGAAGTAGCATGTCATTCTAACCTATGTTGTGTCCACTTCAGCATGTATTTGGTGTTGTCTTACCATGTCATACCTCTGTTTAGGTTTGGTTAGTCTTTGCATGCCTCATGCACTTGTAGTGCATTTCCATGAAATTGCCTTAACATGCTTTGTGCTTTAGGCCTTGTTTTTAGCATGATTTTGGCTTGACCCAAAGAAGCTTTTAGCATTGTTTTACCATGCTTAAGGTCTGTTTGGTGTTGTTTTGGTCATGCTTGCATTGTTTTGTATAGCCATGGTTCAACCTAGCTTGTTGGCTTTGAGTGTCCAAGTCATTAGTATGCATTGCAAGGACTATTCTTATGATTTGGCATCATTCCATATGAGATTTCAGTCCATGAAGTGTGGCCATACACTTGCATTTGTCATCTTCTCCATGCATTGGGAGGTTGATGTTTTATGCCTCATGAATGGATCATTGTGCATGCCTCCGTGCTTAGGTCTTTGGGATGCCATCTAAGTGGGTTTTTGGTCTTGTTTTACCATGCCATAGCTCTGTTTTCATTGGTTAAGTCATGCCATGTTTGGTTTTGATAGGTGTAGTATAACACCTCTTTTGTAGCCTTGCATGCCTCATGCTTTTGGACTTTTGTTTTAGCTTATGTTGGCTAGGTTTAAGCTTGTTTTGGGCCCTATCTTGACCTGCCTTGGGACTGTTTTGGGTGCCCTTGGCCCTTTGGGGCTTGCCTTGCATAGCCATGGTTTGAGTCCCTTGGCTAGCCTTAAGCTTTAGGCTTTCTTGCATGCTATACTTGCTTTGTTTGGTTGATTTGGCATCATTCCTCCCATATTTTTAGAGCTTATTACATTGCCACATTCTCATGTTTGTTACACCTTGCTCATGTTTGAGAGTTGTGTCTTGTTGCCTAGCTTATGGGCCAATTGGCATGCATGTTTGTTTTGCATTTTGGTACCATCATTTTAGCACTTTTGGCCACCGATTTGGGCATGTTTGAGAGCTGTCCATCTTAGTTTAAGCCCATTTTTGCCTGTTGTTGCATGCTTAATTTGCATGTTGTTGCATGCTTGTTGCATACTTGGTACATTGCATGTTGTTACACGCTAATTCCATTACATGTTGTTGCATGCTAATTTCATCGCATCATGCTTGCATGTTTGCATAGCATTGTGTGTGCATGCCTTGCCTCTTGATCAAACATGATAGAGGTTGAGGTCTCTTATGTGATTTTGTGCATTCATCCCACATTGAATTGCACACTTGGCTCCTTTGGCCATCATACATTGGAATGCGTGATTAGTGGCCTGAGGGTCGAGAACTACACACCTTTGATCCTTAAACATGATAAGGGGTGTAGTTGCAAACATTTTCTTGCAAATGTATTGCCATACCTTTGTTTGCTCCTCTTGCTACAGCAAAACAACATTTTGCAGGAAAAGATGGCCGATCGGCTATCTGGTGTGCCAATCGGCTAAAAGTGTTCGGCCAATGACCTCATAAATGGTCGATGACACCCTTCCTTTGGCCTATGGCTTCACCATTTGGCCGATGACCTCTCAACATGTCCATGAAGTGGTTCTACAGCATCACAGGACTTTTCACAGTTTTCAAAGGTACAAAACAGTGCAAATAGAGGCAACATGAGGCATGGCAACGGATTTCCGAATGAAGCCGATCGAGCATGCATTTGTCCTTCTTACCGAGGCCACTTTACTATTTTTGTAGCTTAATTAATTTGTTTAATTAGTTAAGAGTCGTGTAATAATTAATTAGCTTGTTAATTGATTAATTAGTTGATTTGTATTATTCTTTTGGACCCTCCGTCGAGAGGGCACAATTTTGTAATAAGCGTGCGTGTGTGTGATGCATGTCTTCCAACCCCACGTCTTTCTCCCTTTTACTTAACCGCTTACGATGGTTAGTTCTAGGTCATGTTTTGATTAGCATCCTTATGCTCACATGTTTACATTCATTCATCTGTCTTGCATGCACCGAGCTCGGCACATCATACAAACTGCATTGTATTTCAATACATTTACTTGAATACATGGATCAAGTTGCATTCATAAGACATCTTAGAATAGCCGAGCTTATTTCTAGTTACATTTTGCATGTGTTGCATTAGCCATTTTAAACATAGCTAGGATCATGCATGATTACTAACTAGCTATTGTTTTGGCTCGGAGTACTAGGTAAGCTTTTATGCTTTAGCATCTTGCATGTGTGTGAGTGTTCCCATGATAGCATGCTTGCCATGAGGCTATTTGCTTATGTGATATAACTGCCTGAATGCCTGTGGATGAATGTTGGATTGCATGAATTAGAACAATTCATTGAATCCTCGATTAGCCTACTTGCAAGTAGCACCTTCAAACCGTTTTTCAAACAACAAATATGTAATGCTTTGTTCCAAATTAGGCGATCTAGTCTATACTTGTGTGTTGTGTGCATCACATAGTAATTCTAGCTAATAACTGGAATAAGAACGCATGTGTTTTCAAAAACAAGATATCATGCTTAGTATAGGCCGATCTTTGATCGGGCGAGCGGGGGTGCTCATTGCATGACCTTCCCCTCTCGTACCCAAGTTCCCGAGCCAAGGCAACTTTGGTGATGACGGACACGTGGCCTTAGGCACGAGTCAGGGTTTCCTAAATTTCCAAAATAAATATTTAGGTGGTGACTCTGTATCTGGCAAAGCAATCCATGTTTGGCACTTCTTTACAAAAATCAATTTTCCAAAACGATTTGCCAGATTTGGACTCTTTGGTGATTTATCGATCTTGCATCGCACATTGTGAGATTAGATTCAGAACCGTGACATTGAGTCCAAACTATAGTAGCTAAAGAACAAACGAGATTTCGCGCCTTTGCAAGCGCGGAGCTTCGGGAGTCCTCGGGGCGCGTCTACAGATATGCTAAAGTAATAAATGCTCACCTAGTACTTCAAAGCAAGCCAAGAAGATAAAAGTAATTAGAAGAGATGTATGCTCCTAACATTGCAAATGACTAATGCAACACATGCAAAGATGCAACTACTAGGCTTGGCTACTAGCATGGAATGTGATTAATTTGATAGCATCCGGTTAAGCACGTATTCAAATGAAGAATGTGAAAGAACCACAAAGTTAGAATGATGCGCCGAACCCAATGCATGCAAGACAAATGGATGCAAATCATGAAAAATGCTAATTCAAAACATGATGGTCTATGTTATCCATCATAAGCGAGTAAATAAAAGGGAGAAAGAAATGGGATTGGAATACATACACACATTATTACAATTTCGCTCTCGCGCAGGAGGGTCCGAATGAATGTCCTAGCTAATTAAGCTAATTATTATAACACCAAAACTAACTAGCTATCCTAACTAATCAATTAAGTAAAACGGAAACCTAACTAGCTATTCTAACTAATTAATTAATTACAACACAAAAATTAACTAGCTATTCTAACTAATTAATACAAATTAGAATTAAACTAACCAATTAGTACAACAAGAAATTAATTAACTAAGTAATTAATTATTACAAGTCCACTACTTTAGGTACAACACACTATTATTAAACATAATTTTAGCAAGTCCCGAGAAGAGAGGGATGACTCATGCATGAATGTGGATTTCCACCCGAAAGTGCATCTGTTCTGCTGCCAGAATGGTTTTGTTGTGCAGTCAGAAAATTGAACTTTTTTTACCCCATACTCTGCTTTGTTTTGCAAGGAAAGAGACACTGCTTGGTTGAAAAGAGGTGGTCAGCCGGCCACTAATTTAGGGTTCTCTCCATCTGTAACAGAAAAGAAACAGAGTATTTTTAGGGGATGTTTGTCCACCCTACCTCTCTTTATCATCAAACAGATCAAATGAGGGGTAGGCTTGATTCACAAGCCATCAATCGATGCAAACTCGTTGCGTGATGGTTTATGAATCAAGGGACAAAATCTCAATAAATGACAATGAAAAATCCACGAACCTCCTCCCTATCATGGAATTGATCAAGGGAAGTGGTTGACATTGATTCTTGAACCATTTTCATCACTAAAAGTATGAAATGACTCAAGACTCAATGAGTTTAATTAACGTCTGATTGAACCCAAACCATTTTTAATATCTTGTTCCATTTTAGCCCCAATTTTATTGTTTCTTTTAATTACCTTTCCATTTCTTAGCTATTTTAGTCCAAAAAGGAGCATTAAGTCCACTAATGGAAAGAAGTGTCAAACAAGAAGTTGTTTTGGCCATGAGAGAGATGTCATGCCTTGGTAATGAACCTCCGAAGAGATTAAACCATTTAGCATTGAAGAGTGTCTTTCTCAAGCTTAAACAGCACTCGGTTGAAACAACTCTCAAAAAAATTAAAAAAACAAAGAAATGAGGGAGATTGTAGAGGTGATTATGTGTGAACACAAGCATGAAAAGCATGAAATAAATGCTATTAACTCAAATAAGTTGGTGGATAAAGCCTAAACCACAAACCTATGAGGACAACTACACTATAAGCATGCTATACAATGCATAAATGAAATAAACAACCTAAAACAGTCCTAAAATAGCTAAAAACAGTGCTGGAAATAACATGAAAAAGCTTGAAAAAGCTTGAAACAACAACGTAGAAATTGAGCTAGTAAACAAGCAAAAGAAGGGGTGGCTAACCCCTCCATTTTTGAGACCTCAAAACAACATTTCAGCCTCTGAAAACCTCTTAAAATCAATGGTAAAATGTCAAGAAAAAGATGGGAAACACAAGGGCAAAAGCTTGGGAAATAAGGTTCAAAGAAGGGTGATTCACCCCTCCACCTTTAATAGCTTTAAGCTACAAGTTTCAGCCCATAAAAATAGTTGAAAAACAGTCCAAAAATAGTAACAAAAGGTAGGAAAAAAGTGGTGTAAAATAATTAGGAGTTAGACTTCTTGAAGAGAAGTAACACTTTGAATTTCAAACCAACAAATTCCCATCCTCAAGAGCTAAAATTCAAGCTCAATAACCTCAGCAAAGAGCCCTCAAAATTTGGTTTAGGAAGTCTATGTAAGGTGTATATAGGTTGCAAGGTAGAGATAGAGAAATATTTTTCAAGAATTTTGCTTCACAAAATTTTTCTAACCTAAATTCTAGAGGGGTATCAAGTATATATAGAAAAAGATGTTACTATCTCGGAAGTACCAGTATAGAGACAACTGGTGCAATGCATGCACCTATGGAAACAGCTGGCACAACTGGCAAGAAAATATTTCTTTTATCAGAACAACTGGCCGGCCGACCACTAGGAGGATGGCCGGCCACTAAATTCTGGGCAACCGGCCACTAGTTGGCCTGCAGGCCTCTGAGTGGTCAGTCTTGGAAAATTATTGTTTTGGTCCAAAAGTGGTGCAAGGTTTGCAGGCTTCTGAGGCTTGAAAATCGGGGCTTCCTGTTAAGGAAATCAAGCGTTTGTACAACATATAAATTCATCATTGGGTGATCAATCTGTGGCACCCAAGTCTTAAGGGCTGTCAAAAATGGGGTTTCTACACTAGCCATTACCGTATAGACATATCTATATTTCTTTATGTTCTAATTCATTTACACTTGCCATATGCTATAGATTCATGATTTAGGATTTATGAATGTATATTCGCATATGTCATCCTTTGTACGAGCACTGAGAATTAATGAAAGGATGTTATTTTGTGAGTTCTCCTATTCTTAGATCATCATGAATGTGGGTCGTTGCTTTTGTTTTGGGGCGTTACAAGTATTAATTTTTTGAGAGAAATTTAAAAAGCTCAAAGTGTGAGCCTTATAACAAAATGAATCCTAAGTTTTTTATTTTATCAATTTAAACCATAAACTTTTGATTTGTTTTCAATCTAAACAATTTGTCTATTTTCGCTAAGTAAAATAGATAGAAAATAGATATTTTAGTCATTATACTCAATAAAAATGAAATTTTAAACATTTTATATATACCTAGTGTAACGCTCCGAAATAATAACAACAACCCATACCATGATATTCAATAGAAAACATAAACATGCGAAATATTACCCTTTCATTTATATTCTTGTACCGTACAAAAGGTGACATATGCAAGTATACATTCATAAATTCTTGATCTTGAATCTTTAGCATATGCCACAAGTGAGTTAACTGAAACAAAAGGTAATACATGTAAGTTTACGCCCTCATGGCTACATCTTTCCAAGACATTGCTTGGTTACAACAAAATGGATCAAGTCCAAAACAATTAAAAGCCCAAGGCTTGTACAAAAAGTAATTACAACAAAAAATAAAAAATAAAAAATGGGCCTTCAGTTCCACAGTCCTCCCAAGCTAAGTCCTTAGTAGAGGCATATCATCAGCACCTGAAAGTTGTTTTCCACGTAGGGAGAGCTAATGCTCAGCAAAGATAATTTAACATAATGTGTAAAACTGAACAGAGTCATAAGGTAAATATACATACATGTCATTGGTCAAACCTTACACTTTTCCATCTCAAAACAATGCAATGCCATCATTATATTTGAATTTATGAAAATACTCTTTTATATAAGAAAACATGGCAGTGAATACAAAACACTAGGAATCTCTAGGTACGTGTCTGCCTGTAAGATATACAAGCACTACCAAAGCCATTTTTACTAGTAATAACCGAAAGGATCGGCACCTAACCGCGCGGGTTTCTAAACTTTCACCAAGGACATACAGGCCAACAATATAAATCACAATCACACCCCCTAACTAGATTCAATAAGGTGTACACCATTCTTTTCTGAAAACAATCCATTTTCAATAATTAAGTATGAGAGGATGCTCAATGCAAGATGTATGAGTAATTCGTTTCAATTGACCTAATCCTCATGCAATTTCTATAACAATCAAAGTTATCTTCCACTGATAGCCCAAAACAGATATTTCTACTCAATAAATAACTTTCCAATAACAAATATAATGTCATAAATTTCAAAATGAGAGTGATAATACATACCCAACTCCACTTTCATCATCAACATGTACATTTTCCATATCTCTTCAAAACCCGACATCCTTTATTTTCCTATCATAAATCAAACATCAATAATTTTCAAACATAACTTCCTTTATTTCCAAAAATCACATTTTTAAGAAAGATCCTCCCATATTTCAACACAGCCCATCAATATACACACTTCCACATTCTTTCTCAAGCATTTATTTGAAAAACCCTTCTTTTACATTTCAAAATCAAACCCTTGATTTAACCCAAAATCCCCAAATCAGTAAATCTTTCTAGAGAGCTAATAACCAAGCTAAGGATCATACTAAAGGTTGAAGAAATTCCTACCTTAAGAATAGAAGAGGAAGAAAACAAGAGTTGAAGTTAGATGGAGCCAAAAACAAGATCCTCTCAGGTGAAAATAAACTTTTGACAAGCTTTACTTTTTTCCCAAAGGAACTATGATGGAGAAATCAATGGGTGAGGGTATATTTGAGATATTAAGGCAACAACTAGAGAGAGTGTGTGTGTAAAGAAATTAAGGGTATGAGGGTTTTAGAGTGAGAAAGGGAATGAAAAAGTGATTTAAAACCTCTTTTTCCGAACTGATATACGCACAGCCCACTCGAGCAAACAAACCACCGCTTGAGCCTAAGACACAGTAAGTGTGATCGCTCAAGTGACCAAAACACCGCTCAAGCACATAATGACCCTTTCCCAGAAGTTTTGCAAACAAAATAGACCTCTCAAGCGCAAGAAGGACCGCTCGAGTAAAGAACACCCTACTCCCAGAAGTTGTGCAGACTTGCAAAAATACTGGGAGATCTCAAAGACCGCTTGAGTGACCAAAACACCACTCGAGCGAACAAGAAGAAAAATGGACAACCACTCTATTGAAAAACTAACTCTGAACCTGTTTCAACCACAACCAACAACTCAACTCAACTACCAACAAGATAGTAAAGGGCACAAACAACCATTAAAGTACAGAATCCCAGATCTAGGAGCATGAAATGGGTTAGGTCTAAACCAAAACCGTTATAATCTCCCCGTTTAAGAAATTTCATCCCCGAAGTTTAAATTAGACTAACAACCACCGGATTTTAATTCCATCGACCATCCACATTAGTAATAAAGATAGAACAAAGTGCTCCAATACTAAACATTACAATTCAAATTCTCAAAACATTTATAATGATTACATATTACAACACAAATAAATTTTTCGATACGAATCTCAAATATCAACAAATAGGTCTAGATACTTCTCACGAACTTTGGCCTCATGCTCCCAAGTCGTCTCGTCGACTCCATGGTGTCACACAACACCTTAGCTAATGGGATAGTCTTGTCTCTTAAGAGTTGATCTCGAGTATCTGACACCCAAACTAGTCTCTCTTCATACAAGACATCATCATCTCCCTTTAACTTGGTCCCCCCCCAATCTAGTACATGTGAATAATCAAGCTCATACTTCTGGAGCATATAGATATGAAACATGTCATGAACCCCGAAAATTGATGGCGACAAGGCCAAACGATAAGCTACCTCCCTAATTCACTCTAGAATCTCGAAAGGCCTAATAAACATAGGAGACAACGTCCCGCTTTTCCTGAATCCCATTAAATTCTGTCTCAACGATATTTTCAGAAACACATGATCTCCTATCCCAAAAGATAAAGGCGTCTTCCGACGGTCGACATAGCTTTTTTGGCGACTCTGAGCTGATACCAACCTGTTACTGATAAGAGCAATCTCTTCCGTTATTTCCTAGACTAACTCTGTATCACCCACATCGGCACAATACACAAGAGATCTACAAAGTTGGCCATACAAGGCCTCAAAAGGTGCCATACCAATGCTCGCTCGAAAACTATTAGCATAGGCGAGTTTCACCAAAGGAAGGAGCCTCTTCCACTGCCCCTTAAAATTAAAAACACAAGCCCGAAGCATGTCCTCTAAAATCTAAATGGTGCACTCAGACTGCCCGTCAGTTTGAGGATGATAGGTGGTACTAAAGGTTGATTTAGTGCCCAAGGCACTTTGTAGGCTCTACCACAACCGAGTCTCTCAGACTGCCCATTGGTTTGAGGGTCATATGCAGTACTAAAGGTCGATTTAGTGCCCAAGGTACTCTGTAGGCTTTGTCACAACCAAGTCGTAAAGTGTGGATCCTTATCCATAACAATAGTCACTAGGACCTCGTGAAGTCGCACTATACCTCTAACTTACAAGTCGACAAGGTAATCTACTGAGTCACTCGTATGCATAGGTATATAGTGTGTAGATTTGGTTAACCGGTCAACTACTACCCATACGATGTCATTACTTCGTTGAGTCCTCAGAAGACCCACAACAAAATCCATCGTCATATGCTCCCACTTCCACTCGACTATAGGTAAGGATTACAATAAACCCACTGATCGTTGATGCTCGGCCTTCACTTATTGACAAGTAAGTCACCTCGAAAGAATAAAGGCTATGTCTCTCTTCATCTCCCTCTACCAAAATTGGTGATTAAGGTCGTGATACATCTTTGTGCCTCTCGGATGTACCGCAAGGCATTAATGGTGGAACTCTCAGAGTACCTCCTTTCTACAAGATTCTAGCACGAAAAGTCAGTTTAGATACATCACACTCAAGTCAGGATAAACATTCAAGCCCTTCTCGACCTTCTTACTAGATATCTTTTCCGGAATAGATTCCACTTCGAGATCATTCCATTATGCTTCTACAACTCGACTCACTAGAGTAGTTTATGCAACTATAGTGAACAAAACAACCAACTCAACGGGTTCGCCAAGATGCAACTCAAACTCCACCACTACACTGTAGACACCTCATTTTTTACCACTCCTAAGACTTGGGTGCTTTATTCCGAACACCCGACGATAAAAGTTCCATTGTGAAATCTCTTGAATTCTTGGCAAAAAAATTCAGGTTCAAGCTCTAATCCCAAACCTTGCACCCCATTTTGGCCAAGCTATTTTAGACCTTAAAACCCTCTTTTCAAAATATTTTTCCAAATGCTTTTACGATGTCCAAGGCTCGCATTTCGTTTAAAACATTGCACTTTTAAGTAAACCGTGTAGGGACAAAGTGAAAATGATTGGAAGAGAGGTGAACTCTTTAAAAAAAAAATTTCAAACTTATTATTTATAGATTTGGAGTTGAAGAAAATATGAGGGGTTGGAAAAAAACCAGTTTAGGAAAAGTGAGCATCAAACCATTGAGAAAGAACTGAGCAGCCTTCCCAAACCAGGCCTATCTCTTTGCACACTTAGACTTTAGTTGTGAGGCCACCGCCATTGGAAATTAGACTTCCATGGCTTCACTTTGGACTCAAGAATCATCTAAAACCAAGTTCGAATGGCAGAGATGTGGCTGTTGGAAGTTGGGCATCATCTGGTTAAGATAGAAATGAGCAACCTTTACTAAAACAGGTATATCTTTCTGACCACTTAGAATTTACATGTGAGGCCACCACCATTGGAAATTAGCCTTTCAGAGCTTCACTTTGGACTCAAGAATCACCTAAAATCGAGTCTGCATGAGGGAGATATTGCCCGTTTGAAATCGGGCTTGACGTGCAGTCATTGAGACCCGGCCGGGTCCATTGAGAACCAGCCGTGCCTCATTGAGGCCCGACTGGGCCTCAAAGAAAATTTCTCTAGAGTGTTTTTTTAGATCTTTCCTTGTATTTTGAGGCTCGACCGTGCATTATTGAGGCTCGGCCATGCATTATTGAGGTCCGGCCGTGTGTTTTGAGGCCTGATCGGGCCTCGATGGCGCTAGACAGATAGCTAGCGGAAATTAACAAATATCTTTGTTTGAAGATATTTTTGGACCAAATTGGCTCAAATTCTATAAATAGGACCTCCCACTTCAGATTTTAAGGTTAGGAAAACCTTCCAAGAGGCTTAGACATTGATGAGCTATCCTTGAACCTCCTTGAACCTTCAAGCCTCTTTTCTTCTCCAAATCAACTTTCACCCTCCATACACCATTAAAACTAGCATTTGAAGCTTTCATGTAGAGAATTTACAACATATTTTTGAGAACCTAGAGGGTTAGGAAATATTTCCAAAAGCTTTGAACGTTTTTGAGAGCTAAGAACATCCATCTTCCTTCCAAACTTCATATCACCTTTTAGCTACACATACACAATTAATACACCATTGGAGCTTGTTCTTGAAGATTTTTGATGAACTTTCAAAGCTAATTTCAAAAACTTCAGGGTGTTGGAATCAAGTTTATTAATTAAGAGCTTACCTCTCTTTTCAAAATGTATGATTTTGCGCCATCTTCTTTAATCTTCTTCTACTCTTTTCCTCTATTTTTCTTGTCTTTATATACTGATTTTTAGAGGTTTAAAGGGATGAAAAACATGGTTTAGATGTATCAAAAGTTGAGGGGTTAGCCACCTCTCCTTTATTTTGCTTACTAGCTTTATATCTCTTGCTTTTCTTTATGTTTTTGTGCTCTTTAAACACACTTTTGGTCATTGTTTTTGGGTTGTTTTGGGACTATTCTTAGACTATTTTGTGGGCTGAAATTTGTGATTTAAAAGCTATCAAGGGTGGAGGGGTTAACCACTCTTCCTTGGACCTTATTCCAAGCTTATATCCTTGTGTTTCCCACTTATTTCTCTTCTTTTAGCCACTGTTTTGGGGCTGTTTTTGGCCTATTTTCAAAGGCTAAAATGTGGTTTACAAGAACCAAAAGTGGAGGGGTTGGCCACCTCTCCTTAGCTTTGCTTACTAGCTTTGTGCCTCCTTGCTTTTGGCTTTGTTTTGTGCTCTTTTAACATCATCTTAGCTACTGTTTTTTTTTTTTACACTTTAGGGGTTGTTTTAGGGCTGTTTTAATTAGTTCATGTTTTGATTGATTTTCTTGTTGTCTCATAAGGTCGCATATATAGTTTGTTGCACGTTTGTTCTAACTTTAAGTAATTTACATGTTTAATAACCTCATTTTAATAATCAACTTGCCACTCTTTTCTTTCATTTGAGAGTTGTTTCAAATGGTTGATGGTTATTCAACACATGAACTAGAGTTTTGCGTTTAATGGCTTATTCTCTATGGAGATTCATTGTCAACAGTGTAATCTCTCTTTCATGTTGAGAATTACTTTCCATTTGATGCTTCTCTCCCTTTAGAGGACTTAATCTCCGTGGACAAATGGACTAATGAATGGAAATGACTAAACAAATTGGTTTAAAACTTGGAACAACCCATATAAAGAAAATGGCTGAAATTGCTTAGACTTGGCTGGACGTTATGCTAAGTTCTTTGTGTCAAAAGTTGTCACATGCTAATTCATTGCATTTTGATGATTCTTGAAGCGTCTTTACCACCCTCTTTGAGTTCATTCCATGACAAGAGGGAGGGGTGATCTTATTCATTACATTTCATTAATTTTTGTTCAAAATTGTTTATGGGACCATCAAGCAATCAATTTTCTCATTGATGGCTTTGGAATCAATTTCAACCTTCTCTCGAGGTTTTCCCATGACCGAGGAGAAAGAAAGGGACAAACAAAGCTTGAGTACACTCTATCTGCACTGGTGCACCTCATAACACAAAAATAGAGTTTTGCACCAAATTGATGCACGACCGGCCATTTGTAGGCCTGGCCGGCCATCACTAATGCATGGCCGGCCTTCAGTGCATGACCAGCAATGCAGTTTTGCAGGAAAATAGAGGCAGTGGCTGAAGGTGAAACAGAGTTGGCTTGGACAGGCAGAATAGCTCTTAGGCTCTATGCATGCAACCTTGATCCATCTTTACCTAAGCCTTGGTCGAATGCGATTAATTGTTTCATTAGTGTTATAATTATCATAGTTGTAAATTAATCTTGCTGTAATTAATTAATTATAGCTAGTTAATTTTGTAAAGTGTTGTAATTAATTAAGTAATTAATTAGTTATTCAATTTCATTTTGTAATTAGTTAGTTAACTAGAATAGTTAGTTGATTTATTTGTTGTAATAAAGTAGTTAATTAGCTTAGTTAAGTTAATTATTATTCATTCATTTGGTTTTGTAATAGTTAGTTTAATTCGGACTTTCAGACATTGATATGCACCCCCCTGTGTGAGGGATCAAATGTTGTAATAATGTGTATGTCTTCCAACCCCACATATTTCTCCCTTTTATTTATTCGCTTACGGTGGTTAGTATAGAGCACGTTTCATTAGCATTCTCATGTTTTGCATCCACTTGTGTCCCGTGCACTGAGACTCGGTTCATCCTTCAAACTTGCGTTGTCATTTAAATAATTCTTTGAATACGTGCTTAGACCGCATGCTATCCAATTGTTTCATATACCATGTTAAGTAGCAGAGCCTATAAAATACATAATGTGTGTGTTGCATTAGTCATATTGCATTAATTAGGAACATGCATATTTTTCTAATTACTTTGTTTTGTTTTGTTTTGGCTCGGAGTACTAGGTGAGCATTTACTTGTTTTAGCATCTTGCATGCGTATGTTTGTGTTGCCATATCCAAAGCATATCTTCCATGAGGCTAATTGCTTAACTGATATAACTACTTGATTGCTTGTGGATGAAGGCTAGGTGGTTGAACTGGGATAGTTTGATTAATATCTATTTTAGCCCGGTTTTTCAAATGGCAAAATCACAAAACATTTTCAAAACAAAACAGGAGATCAAATGTTCCAATTCTTGCAAACTAGTCTATACCTTGTATGCGGATCATATAGTAAAAATAGCTAATAAATCAGAACAAGAGCATATAATGTACATAAGATTCATGTCATGATTAGTAGAGGCCGTTCTTTGATCGGGCGAGCGGGAATGCTCAATTCATGACCTTTCCCTCTCGTACCCAAGTTCCCGAGCCGAGACAATCTTGGTGATGACGGACACGTGGCCTTTGGTATGCGTCATGGGTTTCCTAAATTTCCCCAAAACAAAAAATATTTAGGTGGCCACTCTGTATCTGGCAAAGTAATCCATTTTTGGCAATTTGATTTAAAATTGATTTTCCAAAAGATTTGCTGGATTGTGACTCTTTGGTGATTATTTATTTCACATTGCACTTGTGGAATTAGATTCAGAACTGCGAGAGTCCGATACTATAAGGCTTATTTCGAACTTCTGGAAAAGGGGTGCGAAAAAGTCGAGCTACAGTTTCTAGTGACTCTATTGGAATGTTAGAGAACTTGACTTGAAATTCATGATATGAAATTTTATTTACACTTATATGTTTCTTTGCATTGCATTTGCATTGGTGCGTTTAAGTCACTATGTTTGCCATCAGTTATTCCTGGACGGTTTGTTGGAGGCTTGCCTAAAAACTTGCCAAAAGGCTGACCGGTCGTAGGCTCTGCCATGATGGGAACACAACCCTTGGATCTAGACTACCGCTGTACCGTTTGATCCTCCTTTCACTTCTCAGTGTTAGGTATGAGAGGTATATTAGGTAGTCTTACTGAGGTACCCTTCTCAATCATTTGGCGTAGTTGCATATTGAAAGCCATAGAAACTGTTCCAAACTAAGACAAGATGCTTACCCAAATATAGGATTGCGTAAAACCACTTTGTTTAAATAGTAAACCCTAGTTCCTAACGAAACTAGGACAGGGTAACCTTACCCCCTCATAGGCGTGTTTTGTTTCTTACTTAACTGGTATGTGCTTTACAGTGAAATTGTACAGGAATGTGCATATCAGTTGCAAGTTGGTATCTATTTTGGGGCAAAATTCAGTGTGTAGTACAGTCACTCAACTGTGATCATATATGTTCTAGTAAAATCAGGTTGAGGTGCTGTCTGTTTTCTTTTTTGCAAGGTAGTCCTGGAACCATAGCTTCAGAAGGCTTTGATATCCCCCGAATACTTTGAACTCATGTCGACAAACTTTGTAAGGTCGGGGACCTAGTTCAGAGCCAGTCAATGTTTGCTTCAGTTTCACCGGTGGCAAGACGAAGGAGGGCCAGACAGGGTTCACCAGTTCCACTGTTCCGACATTCACCAGTTAGATTACCTTCATTCAACTCATCCTGGGCATCTACCACTATTATGGCTCAGCCTTTAACAAATTTGGAGGGATTATTACTCTATCTACAGCAAACAGTTGACTCTCTCCGGCATGACATGGCCCGTCAAGCCGAGGTTATAACTAGCCTACATCAATAGCAACCGTAGCCAGCAACGACCTCTGCATCACATGTACCCACCGCAGCTATCCCTGCGCCCGGTACCACAGCTAATGCTGCCACTACTCAAGATCCACAAACCGAGGGTGTTCCAGTTTTCCCAATCCAAGCAGAACCCATCACAGCACAAACTTCCAGAGACACGGTGTATCAAACCGAGGCACCGTTCGAATTCAAGGTTGATCCAACCGCACTCAAAGTCAACAAGCTAGAAAAACTGTTCAAAAAGGCACAGGGGCTCAACTCTATTCCAGATATAGAGGATGGGCACACCGAATCGACAGCTACCTTACTGGAGCGATTCAAGATGCCGCATATTGACTACTTCGATGGCTTTGAAGATGCAATGGTGCATTTGCATCTATTTTCTGATATCCTACGACCAATGGGTTTGACCTGAGTACAGAAGTTGTCACTATTCAGCCGAACCATGTCCGGAATAGCTGCCATTTGGTATGCTAAATTGGACGACTCTATGAAACAGAGCTGGCAAGAGTTGGCCAAATCCTTCGTTGCCCAATATTCCTACAACATGCAGATTGAGGTCACAACTCGTGATCTTGAGGCAACGTGTCAGGAACTGAAGGAGGGCTTTTTAGAGTTTGTTATTCGATAGAGGGAAAAGGCGGCTATGATAGCAAGTAGGCCTCTAGAGAAAGAGCAAGTCTGTATCATTGTTAGAAATCTGCATGAAAGGCTATTACAGAAAATGACAGTCCTTCCACTATTCAACTTTAAGGACCTTCATGAAATTGGGGCTCAAATTGAGGATGCCATCAGGCAAGGGATCATTATGGAGGGTAATGAACCTATGAGGATGAATGTTGTTCACAGCCCCAATGGTGGCATAGCTGTGAAATGCTCAGAAGTAAACGTTGTCACCACTCCCATCAATGGCCAAAAGCCAACCACTTCAACTCGGCCCCAAGCATGAAATTTTCATCCTCTTTACATCTCTCAAACCTTGAAAATGCTACTAGAAAAAGGGTACCTAAAGCACCTAGATCCCTGACCCCTCCCAAATCCTCTTTCACCAAGATATGACCCCGCTAAATACTGTGTCTATCGTCAACAGCACGGTCATGATACAAACCGTTGCATCCGTTTCCGTCATAAGATTCAGGATCTTATTGACGAAGGGATCATACCTCCACCAAAAGGACCTCAGGCCATCCCTAACCCATTATCTTCATACCTCAACCTAATCCATACAGTACCATCCATCTACAACCCCAGCAGATACATCACCCCAGGCCATTTGCCCAAGCTTGAGGTATTTATTTTAGAAAGCATGGACTTGTGTATGATGGATGCACTTGAACTCAATCATCTCAAACCCATGAATCTACTACTTCTAAGCTAATGAGCATGATTGAAGATCTTCAGAGAATAGTGGCAGATTTAGCTTTTGGGATTTTGGCTCCATCATTGACCACATCACATCCTAGAAATTTCTCGCCTAAAACTAGACTTTAGGTGTAAGGGTATCACCATTGGAAATTAGACTTCCGGGGCTTCACTTTGGACTCAAGAATCATCTAAAACCAAGTTCGGATGGTGGAGATGTGGCTGTTAGAAGTTGGTCATCATCTAGTTAAAATAGAAATGAGCAACCTTTACTAAAATAGGTATATCTCTCTGACCACTTAGAATTTACATGTTAGGCCACCACCATTGGACATTAGCCTTCCGGGCTTCACTTTGGACTCAAGAATCACCTAAAATTGAGTCCAGGTAAGGGAGATATGCCCGTTTGAAATCGGGCCTGAATTGCAGTCATTGAGACCCGGCCAGGTCCATTGAGAACCAGTTGTGCCTTATTGAGGCTCGACCGGGCTTCAATGAAAAGTTCTCTAGAGTGTTTTTTTAGACATTGCCTTTTATTTTGAGGCCTGGCCGTGTGTTTTGAGGCCCGGCTGGCCCTCGATGGCGCCAGACAGATAGCTGGCTTGAATTAACAAATATCTTTGTTTGAAGATATTTTTGGACCAAATTAGCTCAAATTCTATAAATAGGACCTCCCACTTCAGATTTCAAGGTTAGAAAAACCTTCCAAGAAGCTTGGACATTGATGAGCTATCCTTGAACCTTCAAGCCTCTTTTCTTCTCCAAATCAACTTTCACCCTCCATACACCATTAAAGCTTGAATTTGAAGCTTTCTTATAGAGAATTTAAAACATATTTTCAGAACCTAGAGGGTTAGGAAATATTTCCAAAAGCATTGAACGTTTTTTAGAGCTAAGAACATCCATCTCCCTTCCAAACTTCATATCACCTTTTATCTATACATACACAATAAATATGCCACTAGAGCTTGTTCTTGAATATTTTTGTTGAACTTTCAAAGCTAATTTCAGAAACTTGAGGCTGTTGGAATCAAGTTTATTAATTAAGAGCTTACCTCTCTTTTCAAAATGTATGATTTTGCACCTTCTTCTTTAATCTTCTTCTACTCTTTTCCTCTATTTTTCTTGTCTTTATATACTGATTTTCAGAGGTTCAAAGGGCTAAAAAAACATGGTTTAGATGTCTCAAAAGTTGAGTGGTTAGCCACCTCTCCGTTATTTTGCTTACTAGCTTTATATCTCTTGCTTTTGTTTATGTTTTTGTGCTCTTTAAAAACACTTTTGGTCACTATTTTTGGGCTGTTTTGGGACTGTTCTTCGACTATTTTGTGGGTTGAAATTTGTGATTTAAAAGCTATCAACGGTGGAGGGGTTAACCACCCTTCTTTGGACCTTATTCCAAGCTTATATCCTCGTGTTTCCCACTTATTTCTCTTCTTTTAGCCACTATTTTGGGGATTTTTTTGGACTATTTTTAGAGGCTAAAATATGGTTTTGAAGTCCCAAAAGTGGAGGGGTTAGCCATCCCTCCTTAGCTTTGCTTACTAGCTTTGTGCCTCCTTGCTTTTGGCTTTATTTTGTGTTCTTTTAACATCATCTTAGCTACTGTTTTTTTAACACTTTAGGGTCTAATTTAGGGCTGTTTTAATTAGTTCATGCTTTGATTGATTTTCTTGTTGTCTCATAAGGTCGCATATATAGTTTGTTGCATGTTTGTTATAGCTTTTCTTTAAGTAATTTACATGTTTAATAACCTCATTTTAATGATCAACTTGCCACTCCTTTCTTTCATTTGAGAGTTGTTTCAAATGGTTAATGGTTATTCAACACATGAACTAGAGTTTTGTGCTTAATGGCTTAATCTCTACAGAGATTCATTGTCAACAGTGTAATCTCTCTTTCATGTTAAGAATTACTTCCCATTTGACGCTTCTCTCCTTTTAGAGGACTTAATCACCATGGACAAATGGACTAATGAATGGCAATGACTAAACAAATTGGTTTAAAACTTGGAACAACCCATATAAAGAAAATTGCTTAAAATGCTTAAACTTGGCCGGATGTTATGCCAAGTTCCTTGTGTCAAGAGTCGTCACACGCTAATTCATTGCATTTTGATGATTCTTGAAGTGTCTTTACCACCCTCTTTGAGGTCATTCCATGACAAGAGGGAGGGGTGATCTTATTCATTACATTTCATTGATTTTTGTCTGAAATTGTATCCAAGACCATCAAGCAATCAATTTGCTCATTGATGGCTTTGGAATCAACTTCAACCTTCTCTCGAGGCTTTCCCATGACAGAGAAGGAAGAAAGGGACAAATAGAGCTTGGGGACACTCTATCTGCACCGGTTCACCTCAGAACACAAAAACAGAGTTTTGCACCAAATTGATGCATAACCAGCCATCTGTAGGCCCGGCCGGCCATCACTGATGCACGATCGGCCCTCAGTGCATGGCCAGCAGTGCAGTTTTGTAGGAAAATAGAGACAGTGGCTGAAGGTGAAACAGAGTGGGCTTGGACAGACAGAGTAGCTCTCAGGCTCTATGCATGCAACCTTCATCCATCTTTACTTAAGCCTTGGTCGAATGCTATTAATTGTTTCAAGGTGATGTACTAGGGAAAATGAAGTCCTTATCTAACAAATCTTGAAGTCCTTATCTAACAATAAAGTCCTTATCTTCAACTCACACAACTCGGTAGGTGCGAACGTATATGGTGCCATGGAAATCGGAGTTGTGCTTGGCACTAGGTTAATTGAGAACTCAATCTCTCAGTGTGGTGGCAACTCTATGAGATCCTCCAAAAAAACATTCGAATATTCTCGAACTACTCTTGGCAATTCACCTTGGATCCTACCACCCTCATCGGCTATCGTGATGGCAAAAAGGAAACTTAACTCTCCCCGACTCTTAAGGTCATACAACAGAGGAGTGGGACTCTCAATTCGGTAACACATAAAATAGAAGCACTCTCCCAATGGCATACACACTGATACCCTCCTACAATGGCAATCTATTGAAGCCCGGTAATGAGTCAACCAATTTATACCCAGAATTACGTCGAATGCATGCATATCAAGAATAGTAAAATCGAAAGAGAGTCGACGATCGGCAACCTCAATATCACAGGAGCTGCATACTTGAGCCAATACCATTCTACCCATAATAGGTGTCTTAACCAACAGAGGAGACTCCAAAAATTCAATCTCCAAACCCAAAGTGGATGCAAAAAAAAGACGATATGAATGAATGGATATCAATCAATACATTGGCAACAGAGTTGAACAACAAAAGTTACCTCTCACTATGGATGGTCCTGGCAACAGATCCAGCATGGTAACAACATACACATGCCCTAAAGGCCTCTAATATACCTGCTCACCCCTCAGAGTATAGGCTTGAAACATGAATTGAGCTAACGAAGCCCCCTAATTGGCCTACGAGGCCTGTGCTAACTATGCTGATGATGGCTCTATGTTTGCCTCAAACCAGACGCACCCGATGTGCCACCAGACTGAGGAAAAAACCTCTTCAAGTGCCTTGACTACCTACACTGATAACAGGTAGGTAGTTGACCCCTCCCCTGACTCTAGCTCTGAGGGCAAGCCGAAAATGCTGCAAACTGTTGCCCTTCACCTCTCTATGGGCAAACTGAAGACTTGTGGCCCAACTGACCACATTTGAAGCAAGTGAGCCCACCCTGATTATCTCTTCCTAAACCTGAACTCGGTTTGGGAAAGGTAGATGAAAACTGTGTGGCCTGGGACGATTGTGGAATGGAACCCCTTTGCCGTTTCTTGTCCCTTGTGTCTCCCTAAACATCTTGGGATCTCTACCTGGATCCCCCTCATTTACTCTTCTTCTACTTGGATCACGGTCTCTAAGTGGGCCGCTAACTCCACAAGATAGTCGTAGTCCCTAATTATTGACTAGGCAACCTTGAAAAGGAGCCCCGGTTCTCAATCTCTTCTCGAACTCAATGCAATGACATTCTTCCAGAGCCATAAGTTTCAGTGCAAACCTCGACAAACTAGTGAAAGCCACTTCAAACTCGGCTACTGGGGTGTTTAGTTGCTTGAGCTTCAGAAACTGGTTCCTCAACTTCTCTCTTGTTGTGGGTGGTAGAAACTTGTCCTGGAAATCAATGACAAAATCCTCCCAAGTCACCCCAATACACCCTTGTACATACTTCTATCATTGACCCGCATCTCCCTTCAACTATAAAGATGCCAAGGTCACCCTCAAACCATCATCCTAGATGCCAAGCATCTTGGACGTCTTCACCATCTGCTCAAGCCACTTGTCGGCCTTCAGTGGCTCTTTTCGGATCCCCTAAAAACTCATCTGAATTTGACCGAAAAAACTCCCTCTTTAGAAATGATGGCTCTGTTTTTGCGACATAGGTCTGGACTAGATTCTCAACCCTAAGAATGTACATAGATTCCTGTAACACTCTTGCCATATCACAAGCTAAGGTGCCCATGGCTTGCTGACTGGCTGGCTCGGCTACATTGGCCTAGCCAACTCCCTCCTCTTGGCACGAAATTTCATCCGGTATCGACATCTCCAGCCGCCTAGGCCTACATGCCTACCATAACCACGTCCTCGTCTTGACATTCTAATAAAGGTACACAATTAGTTTAGAACATTACAAATGTACCGAAGCTAACTCACTCACGTTCTAATACAGTGGACAACAATTAATTCATTGCATATAAGCATCGAGTCACGTAATCACAAACGACTTTCATTTCCAGATAATTAAATGTTCCGCAATATTGTAAGAGTTCCAGTTAGAATAAGCAGTGATCAAGTGCTCTTCTATAGGACTTTTAAAAACTCGTAGATCCAATCAATATCTTAAAAACCAAATCCCATAGTCATCTAGCCACATAAGCATGTTATCACATAGCATACCAGGTCTACTTCTAACATTATCTAGCGAGACAAACCCATTGTGGTAAAAACCATGATCCCAAAGTATTCAAATCTGGTAGCTCTGATACCAAGTTGTAATACCCAAAAATAATAACAACAACCTATACCATGATATGCAATAGAAAACATAAACATGCAAAAATATTACACCCTTTCATAAGGTGGCATATGGGAGAATACATTCATAAATTCAAGATCCTAAATCTATATCATATGCCACAAGTGAATGAGTTGAAACAAAAGGTAACACATAGAAGTTTACATGCTAATGGCGACATCTTTCCAAGACATTGTTTGGTTATAACAAAATGAATCAAGTCCAAAATAATCAAAAGCCCGAGGCTTGTACAAAACTAATCACAATAAAGAAACAAAAGTGAGTCTTCTGCTCCACGGTCCTCCCAAGCTAAGTACTTGGTGGAGGTATATCATTAGCACCTGAAAGTTGTTTTCTACATACTAAAGCACAGTAGAGATAATTTAACACAATGTGTAAAACTGAACAAAGTCATAAGGTGAATGTACATACATGTTATTTGTCAAATCTTACACTTTTCCATCTCAAAACAATGCAATATCATTATATTTCAATTCATGAAAGTACTTTTTTATATCAAAAAATATGGCAGTGGATACAAAGACTCGGAATCTCAAGGTACATGTCTACTAGTAGGCTATACAAGCACTACCAAAGCTAGTTTACCGGTACTAACCGGAAGGATCGGTACATAACCGCGCAGGTTTCTAGACTTTCACCATGGATACATAGGCCAACAATATAAACCACAACCACATCCCCTAACCTGATTCACCAAGCTATACACCCATTTTTCTCAAAACAATCCATTTTCAATGATTAAGTATGAGAGAACGCTTAATGCATGATATATGAGTAATTAGTTTCAATTGACCTAATCCTCATTAATTTCTCCAACAATCAAAGTTATTTTCCACCGATAACCCAAAATAAATATTTCTACTCAACAGATAATTTTTCAATAATAGATATAATCTCATAAATTTCAAAATGGGAGGGATAATACATATCCAACTCCTCTTTCATCATCAACAAATACATTTTTCATAACTTTGCAAAACCTAACATCCTTTATTTTCCTTTCATAAATCAAACATCAATGATTTTCAAACAAAACCTCATTTACTTTCCAAAAATCATATTTAAAGAAAGATTTCCCATATTTCAACACTCCCCATGAATGTACACACTTCCATAACCCTTCTTAAGAATTTATTTGAAAAATCCATCTTTTACATTTTAAAATGAAACCGTAGATTTAACCCAAAATTTCCAAATCACCAAACCTTTTCAAAGAGCAAATAACTAAGCTAAAAATCATACTAAAGATTGAACAAATCTCTACCTCAAGTTTAGAAGAGGAAGAAAACAAGAGTTGAAATTTGATGGAGCCAAAGACAAGATCCTCTTCAATGAAATGAAGTTTTGTTTTTGACGCGCTCTACATTTTCCCAAAGGAACTATGGTGGAGAAATCAATGGGTAAGGGTGTATTTGAGATTTGTGTTGGAAATGGTTGGAAAATTCTGGGTAAAACCAGAATTTTTTCCTAACTTTGGTCTATTATTTAGGTGGGACCCGAGTGTCAAATTTGGCGGGTCAAAGTGGTAACACGTTCTATGCCGCATTGTGATTCACGTGGTATATTTGGTTACTCAAAACCATTACCGAGTGAATGGGAAATTGAAGCCAAAGTATGCTCCATGGAAATGGAGTTTTGGTGGAAATTCCTTAAGGTTGAAAATGGCTTGTCCCACATTGATTTGGTGGGAAGGTTTGAATGGGTTTATAAGGCATGGCATTGGAACTTGGGGTGTGCCCCAAGGGGTACCCAAGTTTTGTAGAGAGGGAGGTTATGGGCAAAATGGGCTAGACCCATTGGACCCAAAAATCACCACACCGCCGTCCGTCCGGTCGGGCGGGCTGGGCTTGGGCTTGGTTAGGGGTTGGGCTTATCCGGCCCAATACTAATCTTTTTAAGCCAAAAACATTTGAATTTAAATTTTATTTTTTTGAAATAAAATTTGTCCAAAAATTGATTCCGAATTTCTGTCCAAATTTAAATTTTAAATTCAAATTGTTGCACCTCTTCACAGACAGACCCGAATCTGTCCAGATTCAAACCCAAAACCGAATCTGTTTTGTTCAAATTCAAAAATCCACCCGAATTTCAAACCAAACAGTTCCTTAAACAGATTTGTATCTGTTTAATTCAAATTGAATAAGTATTGTACCTGTTTAATTCAAAATGGAAAGCCACCAATCCATCTATAAATAGACTAGCCCTCATTTGTTATTAGATTCACTAAATTTCGTCCATAAAATTCTTCATTCATATTCTTCATTTTGATGCATTATTTTCTTGTCAGAGAGAGTATAAAACATTTAGTGTGTTTGTTGTACAAATATATTGTAGTGCTGCATATATTTGTTGTTGATCATTTCATCCTGGGAGATAGACGTCCATATTCTGAAAGCATCGATGAGAGGACGAATCTGTTTTAAGGACACAGTGTCAAACATTGGACTTGATCAGATTATTTTTCGAAGAAATTAATCGAGTAAGTTGTTTAATTTATTATTCTGTTTTATTTGTTAATTAGATTTTAATTTTGTTTTTGTAACAAAATAAAATCTGTTTTTATTTTTTTATTTTATTTTATTTTTACTGGTTTGATTTTTGTAATCAAATAAATTCTCTCATTTCTTTTATTTCTTTTATATTCTGGTTGTTATTAAGTACACAACAGAATTTAATCTATTTAAATACAGTGAAGATTGTCCAACAATCTTAAGACAGAATATTATTTTTGGTATCTTCATTGTATTTAATTTTCTGTGATTTCATAATGACATATTCTGGTTGGAAAAACAAATAGTGGTTTATGCTATTTGACAGATAGTAATAATATTCTGTCTATTTTCTTTGACAACTAGTAGTAATATACTGGTGTCATTAACAATTGCAGAATATTAATTTGTGTAATAGAAAATTATTGTGGTATTTTATTTTTCTAGTTTTAGTAACAAGGAAAATAAAATTATTTTGTGTAATAATTTATTTTCTGGTTTTAGTAACTAGAAAATTAATTTGTGTTTTAATTTTTTCTGATTTTTATAATCAAAGATTATGGCTACTGCAACTGGAAGTGGTACTCCGATTGTTACACCAACACCAGTCCCTATCCATAACCATGTTTATGTACCAATAAATCATGGAGAAAAACCGAAAAAATTTAACGGTACTGAGTTTAAGAGATGGCAGCAGAAGATGTTGTTCTATCTTACAATTCTAAATTTGGCCCAGTTTCTCCATGAAGAGGCTCCAGCACTTAGAGAGGGTGAAAGTGATCGGCAAGTTATTACTGCTGTAGATGCTTGGAAACATTCAGATTTCCTATGCAGAAACTACATCCTCAATGGCCTTGACAACATGCTATATAATGTTTACAGTCCTCTGAAGTCAGCAAAAGAATTGTGGGATTCTTTGGAGAAGAAATACAAGACAGAGGATGTCGGCACGAAGAAATTTGTTGTCGGTAAATTTCTAGACTTCGTTATGGTAGTCTCCCAAACGGTAATTTCTCAAGTTCAAAGTTTTCAAGTAATTTTACATGATATTCATTCTGAGGGTATGTCTTTAAGCAAGTCTTTCCAAGTCGCTGCTTTAGTGGAAAAGTTACCACCGGCTTGGAAAGATTTCAAAAATTATTTAAAACATAAACGCAAAGAGATGACCATGGATAAACTTGTTGTAAGAATGAGAATTGAGGAAGATAACCGTAAGGTTGAAAAGAGGAATGGGAAAAATCCCATTGAGTCCAAGGCTAATGTGGTTGAACAAGTTTATAAACCACATAACAAAAAGAGAAAGTTTACTGGAGATGGTCTTAAACAAGGCGACAACAATGGCAACAAAAAATTCAAAGGAAAATGCTATAATTGTGGCAAGACTGGACATCGAGCTTCTGATTGCCGCCGCTCTAAGAAGGATCGTGGAAGTACAAGCACGAAGACTACCAATCAGGCCAATGTAACTGAACTAGATTACATCTCTGATGGGGTGAATGACATCAACCTTTCTGCTGTGGTGTTTGAGGCTAATTAGGTTGGAAATCCCAGGGAATGGTGGGTTGACACTGGAGCAACTCGTCATATTTGTGCGAACAAGAAGATGTTCACTACCTACAATGAGGCTGCAAATGGTGAACAACTTTTCATGGAAATTCTTCTACTTCTACTGTGGCTGAACAAGGAAAAGTGATCTTGAAGATAACATCAGGGAAAGAACTGACCCTCAACAACATACTGCATGTACTTGACATCCGGAAGAATTTAGTTTTTGGTTCTTTGTTAAGTAAAAATGGTTTTAGGCTTGTCTTTGAGTCTGATAAATTTGTATTAACAAAGAGTGGTATGTATGTTGGTAAGGGATACATGAGTGATGGCCTCTTCAAACTAAATGTAATGACAGTTGTACCGAAAGTTGCTATGAATAAGAATAACACATCTTTTGATTATATTCTTGAGTCGAATTTATAGCATGGTAGATTAGGACATGTGAATTTTGATGCTTTGCGTAGATTAATTGTTTTAGATTATATACCAAAGTTTAAAATTGATCCTAATCATAAATGTGAAATTTGTGTAAAAGCGAAACTAACTAAGGCTCCATTTAAATCGGTTGAGGAAAACCGAACCTCTAGAATTAATTCATACTGATGTATGTGATCTTAAATTTGTTCAAACTAGAGGAGGCAAAAAGTATTTCATAACATTTATCAATGGTTGCACAAGATATTGTTATGTTTATTTACTTAGAAGTAAAGATGAAGCCTTAGAAATGTTTAAACTCTACAAAATAGAAATTGAAAATCAACTTGGTAAAACCATTAAAATGGTTAGAAGTGATAGGGGTGGTGAATATGATGCACCATTAAATGAATTTTGTGCACAACATGGCATTATTCACCAAACTACAGCACCCTATTCTCCTCAGCAAAATGGAATTGCTGAAAGAAAGAATAGAACCCTAAAAGAAATGATGAATGCCATATTACTAATTTCAGGCTTACCACAGAACTTGTGGGGGGAAGCAATATTGTCTGCTAATTATGTTCTTAACAGAATATCCCACAAGAAAACCAACAGTACTCCTTATGAATTATGGAAATGTCGACCGCCTTCCTACAAATACTTAAAAGTGTGGGGGTGTTTGACAAAAGTCGAAGTTCCTATTCCTAAAAAGACTAAGATTGGACCAAAAACAGTAGATTGTGTGTTTATTGGTTATGCTCAAAATAGTAGTGGATATCGGTTTCTGACTTATAAATCAGAAATAGCTGATATAAATGTGAACACTATTATAGAGTCAAGGAATGCTGTGTTTTTTGAACATGTCTTTCCTTACAAGAAAGGACAGGAATTAAGTTCACAAAAAAAAACTTATGATTGTACACAAAGTCAAGAGACTAATGACAATTAAACACAAGAGGACTAGTTAATAGTCTCGACCAACAGGATTTAACTGATGATGAACCAAGATGAAGTAAGAGAGCGAGAACATCAAAATCCTTTGGTCTAGATTTTCTGACATACTTGTTAGAAAATGAACCTCAAAGCTTTAAGGCAGCAATGACAGGTCCTGAAGCACCTTTGTAGAAAGTGGCTGTTAATAATGAAATTGAATCCATTATGTAAAATCATATTTGGGAATTGGTGGATCTTCCACCAGGTTCTAAACCTCTTGGATATAAATGGATATTCAAGAGAAAAATGAAAGCAGATGGTTCAATTGACAAGTATAAAGTAAGACTTGTAGTTAAAGGTTACAGACAAAAGAAATGTCTGAATTATTTTGACACATATTCTCCTGTGACAAGAATAACATCCATTCACATGCTTATTGCTATAACAGCGTTGTTTAAATTAGAAATACATCAAATGGATGTTAAGACAGCTTTTTTAAACGGTGATCTAAATGAAGAGATCTATATGGAGCAACCCAAAGGGTTTGTAGTATCCGGGCAAGAAAAGAAAGTTTGTCGGCTTGTAAAATCCCTTTATGGATTAAAACAAGCACCTAAGCAATGGCATGAAAAATTTGATCATGCAATGCTTACTAATGGGTTTAAGATAAACGAATGTGACAAATGCATCTATGTTAAAAACACTGACCAAGGATATGTCATAGTTTGTCTTTATGTGGATGACATGCTTATCGTTGGAAGCAGTCACAACATGATCAAATCAACTACGTAAATGTTTAACAAAAGATTTGATATGAAAGATATGGGGATCCCAAATGTTATATTAGGAATAAAAATTACTAAAACATCTGACGGATATGCATTATCTCAATCTCATTATATTGAGAAAATTCTTGATAAATTTATCAAGGATGATATGAATTTAGCTAGAACACCTATGGACATCGGTCTTTATTTATCAAAAAATAAAGGTGACGCGGTGTCTCAGTTAAAATAGTTCCAAATCATTGGAAGCCTAATGTACCTAATGAATTGTACTCGTCTTGATATAGCTTATGTTATCAGTAAATTCAGTAAGTACACTAATAACCCCGGAGAAGACCATTGGAGGGCGATCATTCGAGTTCTTGGATATCTAAGATTCACCCGTGATCATGGTTTGAACTTTACTCGATATCCAGCAGTATTTGAAGGTTATTGTGATGCAAATTAGATATCGGATACTAAAGATTCAAAATCCACAAGTGGATATGTCTTTACTCTGGGAGGCGCTACTGTTTCTTGGAAATCCACGAAACAAATATGCATTGCACGATCTACAATGGAATCCGAGTTCATTGCTTTAGACAAAGCATGAGAAGAAGCAGAATGGCTTCGTCACTTTTTAGAAGACATTCCAATGGCCAAAACTTGTACCAACTATTTGCATTCATTGTGATAGTCAATCTGCAATAGGCAGGGCACAGAATCATATGTATAATGGTAAGTCATGACATATTCGTCGTCGACATAATACCGTAAGGCAATTGTTGTCAAATAGAATAATCTCAATAGATTATATAAAATCTAAAGAGAATATTGCGGATCCGTTAACAAAAGGTTTGACAAAAGAGCTAGTGTATAGTTCATCGAAGGGGATGGGATTAAAGCCTATTACATAAGAGTCATCATAATGGTAACCCTACTTATATGACTGGAGATCTGAAGAACTAAGTTCAAAGGGACAACTAAGTTATGTGTGGCTCACCAGAAATCACCAAGGGATTAAAATCTCCCTACCCATTCCTATGCTGAGAGTGATATCTGCCACATATGTTGTCTGCAGGGGTATAAGGATAAGCTTTACTTTTAATGATTACTTATATCTTGATTTAGGTATAAAATCAAGACGAGGATAAGGAGATACTCACAATAAAAATCACCTATATGAGTGTCAAACTGGGGCCGGTTCTATGAGAATGAAAGAGGCTAAATTCTCTAGAAACACTCATGAAAACCAGGAGCATTCAAGGCCAAAATGAACACAACAGTGAGAACTACGATGTGTTAGAAGATATTTTGTGTGAAATCTATTGTCTTGGGTTACACAAACGGCTGAACAATTCAAGGCATCGTGTCCATTGGTTAGCCAGTAAGTCCGATAGGTTATCACTAGGGAAGGTTCAAGACCGAAAGCTACTTATCCTGATGCAAGATATTTTCGACTTATACTCTTTCGATAAAGTCTGCATATCGTGGCATTTCCGTTGTCATCAAATTCCATTTATGTGGGGGATTGTTGGAAATGGTTGGAAAATTCTGGGTAAAACCAGAATTTTTTCCTAACTTTGGTCTATTATTTAGGTGGGACCCAAGCGTTAAATTTGGCGGGTCAAAGTGGTAACGTGTTCTATGTCGCGTTTGTGATTCACGTGGTATATTTGGTTGCTCAAAACCACTACCGAGTGAATGGGAAATTGAAGCCAAAGTATGCTCTATGGAAATGAAGTTTGGTGGAAATTCCTTAAGGTTGAAAATGGCTTGTCCCGCATTGATTTGGTGGGAAGGTTTGTCCCACATTGATTCCTTAAGGTTTGATTTGGTGGGTTTATAAGGCATGGCATTGGAACTTGGGGTGTACCCCAAGGGGTACCCAAGTTTTGTAAAGAGGGAGGTTATGGGCAAAATGGGTTAGACCCATTGGACTCAAAAATCACCACACGTGCGCGCGCGCGCCGCCGCCGCCCGTCTGGTCGGGCGGGCTGGGCTTGGGCGCGGGTGCGTGGTGTGAGGTTGGGTTGGGCTTGTCCGGCCCAATACTAATCTTTTTGGGCCAAAAACATTTGAATTTAAATTTTATTTTTTAAAATAAAATTTGTCCAAAAATTCATTTCGAATTTCTCTCCAGATTTACATTTTAAATTCAAATTGTTGCACCTCTTCACAGACAGACCTGAATCTGTCCAAATTCAAACCCAAAACCGAATCTGTTTTGTTCAAATTCAAAAATCCACCTGAATTTCAAACCAAACAGTGCCTTAAACAGATTTGTATCTGTTTAATTCAAATTGAACAGGTACTACACATGTTTAATTCAAAATGGAAAGCCACCAATCCATCTATAAATAGACTAGCCCTCATTTGTTATTAGATTTACTAATTTTCGTCCATAAAATTCGGCATTCATACTCTTCATTTTGCTGCATTATTTTCTTGTCAGAGAGAGTATAAAACATTTAGTGTGTTCGTTGTACAAATATATTGTAGTGCTGCATATATTTGTTGTTGATCATTTCATCCTGGGAGATAGATGTCCACATTCTGAAAGCACCGAGGAGAGGACGAATCTGTCTTAAGGACACAGTGTCAAACACTGGACTTGATCAGATTATTTTTCGAAGAAATTAATCAAGTAAGTTGTTTAATTTATTATTCTGTTTTATTTGTTAGCCAAATTTTAATTTTGTTTTTGTAACAAAATAAAATATGTTTTTATTTATTTATTTTATTTTATTTTTACTGGTTTGATTTTTGTAATCAAACAAATTCTCTCATTTCTTTTATTTCTTTTATATTCTGGTTGTTGTTAAGTACACAATAGAATTTAATCTATTTAAATACAGTGAGGATTGTCCAACAGTTTGAAGGCAAGAACTAGAGAGATAGAGTGAAGAAATTAGGGTTAGGAGGGTTTTAGAAAGAGAAAGAATGAAAAAATGATTTAAAACCCCTTTTTCTGTATTGATATATGCGCAAACCGCTCAAGCAAACAAACCATCGCTCGAGCGTAGGACACAATAAGTGAGATCGCTCGAGCAACCAAAACACCGCTTGAGCGCACAATGACCCTTTTTCCAAAAGTTTTGCTGACAACATAAATCACTTGAGCGCAAAAAGGACCGCTAGAGCGAAGAACACCCTACTCCCAGAAGTTTTGTAGACCTACAAAAATACTAGAAGATCTCAAAGACCGCTCGAGCAACCAAAACACCGCTCAAGCAAACAAGAAAAAAATCAGACAGTAACTCGATTTAAAAACTAACTCCCAACATGCTTTAAACACAACTAACTCAACTCAACTACCAACAATATGATAAAGGGCGCGAACAACCATTAAGGTACATAATCCCATATCTAAGAGTATGAAATGGGTCGGATCTAAAGTGGATCCGTTATATGTGGATTGAATTTGATGACTAAAATTCTATTTTTCCATCGACTTTACTTCAATGAAAATTGGTAAATAGTTTTAATTGAAATTAAATCGAAATATTAAGACTTAAATTGGCAAAATTAAAAATTAAAAATTTATTTTGTTACAAGGCTAAAACCTTGTATTTTTTATTTATTTATTTATTTTGGTTATATTTGTCCGTAATTTTTTTTAACAACTATAACTTCATAAATAAATAAACAAAACTACTTACAAATGTAATTTCCAAACTAAGCCGGAGAGCATAGTGCATGTGAATAAGTGTCATCTCTCATGTCATAGGCAACCCAATCCCAATTGCTTTCATATTCCTCTCTTTCGTCAGCAATTCCCTTTGTGCGCCACTTGCATTTATCTATATCATTTCTTCCAAATGATACTTTTGAATTTGCTTTCCCACTTTCTACCAGCATATGTCAAGCTATATTTTTTTAACAATGGGACTTATATATTGCTGGAATTTTAATAAAAATAAAATTAATTATTTCTATTTAATTTATTTGATCGTTATTATAATATTTTTCTAACAAGCTAAAGCCGTTGTATTCTAAAAATAAATTTTGTTTAAGATTTTTTAGTTTAAAAAAAAATGAGTATGATGATGGAACCTGTTGAATTCCCACCGTGATTAGAGAGCTTAAGGATAATAAATTTAAAATTGCTATTGTTATGAATATGTATGACTTGAGCTTAGAATAAATTGATTCATTATCTATGTTTATCTTTCTTCTTCTCTTGTATATGTTGAGGAGTTAATGGGTTTAGCCTTGTAAAAAACAATATCTATTAAAAGTAATAGTTTCAAAAAAATGTGTCAAGCTTGTTTTAAAGATTAAAATAAAACTCATTACATGTCAAATTGAAATTTATATTCTTAATTTGTGCCCTGAGGTTTTCAGTATATGGTATTCTTTAGATTAATTGCTTACCTGTGGCTTAATATTATTTTATGTTGTCTGCTTGTGTTTAATAAAATAATAAAATAAAAATAAAAAACCTTAATCTTTGGTTTAAATTTTTTTTCTTATCTGACTTTATTAAAAATATTAAGAAAACAGTGTGAATTGCATAATATAATTATTATCCTATAACATTTCTAATTTGTTGCTAAGTCTTACATGGAATTGTTGCGTATGTAATTTACCATTACTTTGTGCAATTGATAACATATGGTTGTTGAAGATTAGTATTTGGATCTTTAATGTTATTTATAAAGATTTATGACAATAAATTTGCCAAATTAATTGGTTTTAAATTTTGTTGACTAAACTATTGGAATTTGGTAATGCTAGTGCTTGCAAATTAATTTGTGTTCTAAATTTTGTTGTGTAGCAGTTAAAATTAAAGTGCGTCATGATGATGGAATTTATAGAAAACAAGTGTTATTATTAAATTTTATAATAATCTAATTTTTTATGATAATATATAACTATGAAATAATGTTCAATACAAGATGTATGAGTAACATATTCCTCATGCAATTTTTATAACAATTAAAACTATCCGCCCCTGATAACCCAAAACCAATATATCTAAACCACGGATAAATTTTCAACAACAATTATGATTTCACAAATTTCAAAATGGGAGTGATAATACATATCCAACTCCATTCTCATCATCAACAGATACATTCATTTTATCTTTTCAAAACTCAGCATCTTTCATTTTCATTCATAGGCCAAACACTAATAATTTCCAATAAAACATCTTTTACTTTCAAAAAACACATTTAAAGGAGAAATTTCTAATATTTCAACACAACTAAACAATATACTCATTCCCACAATATTTCTCAAAAACCCATTTGAAAATCCCTCTTTTACATTTCAAAAACCAAACCCTAATTCACAACCCTCAACCCCAAATCACTTCCCTTTTAAAATACACATAACGAAGTTAAGAATCATATGAAAAGGCTGAATAAATCCCTACCTCAAGAGTAGAAGAAGAAGAAAGCAAGACCCAACTTTAGACGGAGTCAAAATGGAAACTTCACCGATTAAAATGTTCACCTCTATGATCTCTACACTTTACTCCAAAGGACTACAGCGGCGAGATCAATAGATTTGAGTGTATTTGAGGTGTTTAGAGAAGAACTAGAGAGAGAGTGAAGAAATTAGGTTTGGGGGTGTTTTAGAGAGAGAGAGAGGGGGAGAGAGAGAGAGAGAGAGATTAAAAGGTGACTAAAATGATGTTTTTCCCACATTGATATATGCACAAACCGCTTGAGCGACCAAATTACAACTCAAGCGTCAAACACAAGAAAGTGACACCACTCGAGCGACCAAAACATGGCTCAAGCGCACAATGACCCCATTCTAAAAGTTTTGTAGACTGCAGAAAACCGCTCGAGCGAAGAAAGGATCACTTGAGCAAAGATCACCCTATTCCCAGTAGTTTTACAGACTTATAAAAATACTAAGAGAATCTAAAAACCGCACAAGCGACCAAACCACCGCTCAAGCGAACAACAAATAAAATAGACAGTAATTCTTCTTAAAAACTAACTCACAACTTGTTTAAGACACAACTAACAACTCCAAACAACTAAACCCAAATAACAAGAAGATAAGAAGAATTATAAACAATGATAAAGAGTATCGGATCTCAGATCCAAGAACATGAAAGAGTTGGGCCTAACCCAAGCCATTATAATAGACATTTAATTGTAAATACTTAAAGTTAGTTACGAGCATTGTTATGGGAAATACGGAAAAAGGTTAAAAATTCAATTATCAAAATAATTAAAATTTTCTATTTAAAAATAATAATAGTCAATAGTCATGTTCTAAAACAGAACATATTTTATTTTAGAAGGAAAATAGCTTTTACCTTAAAAATGGGAGGGGGGGGGGGGAAATATATTCAATGGTATTTAGTGTGATATTTATCTCTTATGATAACAATTTACAATGCCTATAACATGTCATTTATTTGTAAATTGATTGGCCTCATATGTTTATATTCATTTCCTACATGGAGAGTTACAAAGAGTTTGTATCTATTCCGTTAATTGGTTACGATATATATCATTTGAATATTGATGGTTTTGGGAGTTTTAAAAGTTTGAAAAATGTGAGATAAATCCAATTATGTTATTTGGGCAAGTTATATAATTATTATTGCTGGCAGAATCATTGCCTTTTTCCCTTTAAATTACTGTTTTTTTTATAAAAAAAAATTAAAAAAAAGAATTGGAATGTGGTGAATGAAATTATTTGTATGTTTATAAATTTCAACAGTTAGGCTTGAGAAGCCAGAAGATGAATATTTGCCTCTGGATCAGCGTTGAGGCTAGATTTGTTATTTGTCAAAGAGGATGAGTGTAAGCCCGTTAGGAAGTTGCCTAGGGAGGTAACCCATCTTCTATGATTGAAGATCCCATGAAGGAAGTTCAATGAGTAAAAACAATCTATATACCATGACTTGATTCCAACACTCATTTTTTAGGAGGCACCATATCAAAGTTGATCTCCTACTCATCTCTAAGGCAATAGTGCTAAAAAGTGACTAGTTAGGAAGGATTTTACCTTGAATGAATCCAAGGCTATCAATCTCTTGCAAGATGCATTCTGTCACTGTACCTTTGAAGGGTCCTATTTAGTGGTAGTTGTTGTGAGGCCACAACTTGGAGACTTGGCCTAGTCTCTAGTAACCCCATGAGAATCAAGATCTAGTGCATGGCCTTAAAAAGCACTAACCAATGAACTTGTTAAGGAAAATATATGATTCCCTACAAGTAAATCAATCAATGGGAATAAAAACTAATGCGGAAAAATTAAATCAAAAGTAAGAAAAGAATTTTACGTGGTTCTCTTAATGTGAGGTACGTCACAAGATCGAAATCCGATTCCACTATCAACCAAAAAGTTTCCAAACGATTACAAACGAGACACGAATGGTCTCACAAAATCACCCTTAGGTGAATTCCAAATAATCAAGAGGAAAGACCTCACCAAATAGATGAACAAAAGTCTTTGAAATAATATTGTAGAAGACCCAAAACAAAAACCCAAATCACCTTTATAAGCACCGGCCGAAAACACACGAACAACCAAAAATTGAAACCAATGAAACTTCCAAGCATTAGGATCTAAAAAACACACCCATCGAATTGAATTTATATTTTCTGCTCCCGTGGAACAACATGAACCAATATATATATTGTTGATTCTAGGGTTTTTTTATTTTTTATTTTTTATAAGACCCTAGCTGTTACCAAACTGAATTGGGCCTCTACAAGTTAGATATAATATATAAAAATATATTATAACCAAACCAAACCAAATTAAAATTCTTTTAATAAACCAATTAGGTCTCACACTCCACCAAGGATGTATACCCAACAATTCTCCCCCTACCGACTTAGGTGGAGACATCAACCATACTCGCCAAAGTTTGACACTTCAAATGTTTGTCCATCGACAAAGTCTTAGTCAACATATCCGAAATATTATCATCTGTGTGAACCTTTTCAAGTTGCAACAATTTTGAATCTAACACATCATGAATCCAATGGTATCTCACATCAATGTGTTTCGATCTCGAATGAAAAATAGAATTTTTACTCAAATGAATAGCACGTTGACTATCACAATAAAGCACATACCTTTCTTGCTGCAAACCCAATTCTTGCAAAAATTTCTTCAACCATAACTCTTCTTTGCAAGCTTCCGTAATGGCAATAAATTCAGCTTCAGTAGTTGAGAGAGCAACACATTTTTGTAATTTAGATTGCCATGCCACAGCTCCCCCTGCAAATGTCATCAAATATCTCGAAGTAGATTTCCTAGAATCAACATCACCAGCCATGTCAAAATCTGTGAACCTATCAAGCATCGGCTTACCATCCCCAAAACACAAACACACCTTTGAAGTCCCTCGAAGATACCTTAGAATCTATTTTACCAGCTGCCCAATGTTCTTTACCCGGATTAGAGAGAAAACGACTTACCACACCAACGGCGTGAGCAATATACGGCCTTATACAAATCATGGCATACATCAAAGAACCAATCGCTGAAGCATAAGGAATTTTTTGCATCTCTTCCTTGTCTTTCTCACTTATAGGACATGGATTCGAACTAAGCTTGAAGTGACCCGCAAGTGGATAACCAACCGGCTTTGCTTTATCCATTTTGAACCTCTCAAGAACTTTCTCAATGTAGCTTTCTTGAGACAACCAAATCAACCCCTCTTTGCGATCATGAATAATTTTCATACCAAGTATTTGCTTTGCCAGTCCCAAATGTTTCACAGCAAAAGACTTGCTCAACTCCAATTTCAACTTGTTAATCATGGTAGAATCTTGACCCACAATTAACATGTCATCAACTTAAAGCAAAAGAATAATAAATTTGCCATCTAGAAAATTTTTCACAAACACATAATGGTCCGAAGTGGTTTTAGAAAAACCATTATTTATCATGAAAGAGTCAAATTTTTTGTGCCATTGCCACGGGGCTTGCTTGAGGCCATACAAATTTTTCTTCAATTTGCAAACAAATTTCTCTTTCCCTTTCTCTACAAAACCTTCCGGTTGCTCCATGTGAATTTCTTCTTCAAGATCACCATGAACAAATGTGTTCTTCACGTCAAGTTGCTCAACTTCAAGGTTCATACTTGTGACCATACCAAGTACAACCCGAATAGAAGACATTTTCACAACTGGCGAGAACATCTCATCAAAGTCAATACATTTCTTTTGCCTAAAGCCTTTCACAACAAGACGTGCTTTGTACCTCAAATTCTTGCTATCATTCTTCAATTTGAAAACCCACTTATTTTTCAAAATTTTCCTCCCCTTAGGCAACTTCACTAAATCATAAATGTGATTTTCAAGTAAGGAATTCATCTTCTCTTCCATGGCCTTTTCCAATCATCTTCTTTGCATGCTCAATTGCTTCTTGGTAGCTCTCGGGCTCCCCTTGATCGGAAGTCAACACAAATTCATTGGGAGGATACTTTCGCGAAGGTTGCCGGTCCCTTGTAGATTTCCTCAACTCAAGTTGTGGTGGAGGTTCTTGAGTTGGATACTCTTCCTCAATTTCTGGCTCAACTTCATTAGAATTATCATCATCCTCCATATCTTCAATAGGTGGCTGCACATCTCCCCCATTTTCATCATCAACTGAAGATGAAGGAGATGGATCCATGTCAATGAGATCACTAGCTTTTGGCTCCGGTTGATCACCTTTGCCAAAGTCTTCAATTGTTTGGTCTTCAAGAAACACAACATCACGGCTTTGAATGACTTTCTTGTCGACTGGATCCCACAATGTATACCCGAATTCATTACTCCCATAGCCAAGAAAAACATTGTCTTGACTTACTATCAAACTTGGACCTCTCATCCATTGGAATGTGAACAAAAGCTCGGCAACCAAACACTCTCAAGTGCTCATAAGACACATCTTTGCTGGTCCAAACTCTTTCTGGAACATCACCATTCAAAGGATAGGAATGAGACAAATTGAGCATGTCAACCGCTGTGCTGATTGCCTCACCCCAAAAGGATCTTAGCAATTTAGCTTGTGAAAGCAAACACCTTGTTCTTTCCACAATGGTGCAGTTTATCCTCTCGGTAACACCATTTTGTTGAGGAGTCTTCTTAACTGTCTTTTGGTGCCGAATACCTTGGTTGCGACAATACTCATCAAATGGCCCAATGTATTCACCACCATTGTCTGATCGGATGCACTTCAATTTCTGCACTGTTTCTCTTTCAACCATGGCCTGAAAATGCTTAAATACTTCTAGAACTTGATCTTTAATTTTTAGTATAAAAGCCCAAACTTTCCTTGAATAATCATCAATGAAAGTAACAAAATAAAGTGCACCACTATGGGTTCTAACTTTCAAAGGACCACAAACATCAGAATGAATCAACTCCAAAACATTTTCTTTTCTAGAAGCAACGTTTTTATGAAAAGAAACTCTATGTTGTTTACCCGCCAAACAATGAACACAAGTTTTAAAATGTGTACCTTTCAAAAAGGTTAGAAGCCCTTTGTTGAACAAAACTTGTAGCCCCTTTTCACTCATATGGCCAAGTCGCTTGTGCCATAATTCGGTAGAAGTATCATCTTCAAGTGCATTGATAACACATTTACAAATTTTTCCTTGCATCGAATAAAGTGTATGAGTCTTCTTGCACTTAGCCACCACCAAAGAACCCTTTGTGAGCTTCCATATGCCATCACCAAATTTGTTGTTGAAGTTTTCATCATCTAGTTTCCCGGTAGAGATCAAATTGAGGCGAATGTTAAGAACATGCCTCACATCTTTAAGCAACAACTTGCAGCCCAAATTTGTTTCCAAGCAAACATCACCCATGCCAATAATCTTAGACAAACCTTCATTATCCATTCGAACAGAACCATAATCTCCTTTGGTGTAGGTAGTGAAGAAATCAACACAAGAAGTCACATGAAAAGAAGCACCAGAATCAATCATCCAATTGCTCTCTTGGCCCACAAAATTGATACAATCATCTTCACAAACGACCATGAGATCATCAGTAGTAACTGCCGTTGTGTCTTCTTGCTTCTTATCCACCCTTTTGTCACGCATTTTCTCCTTGTTCTTGAACTTTCGGCATTCTCGCTTCATGTGCCCTTTCTCATGGCAGTAATAGCACTCAATGTCTTTCTTTGACAAAGAACCATCTTTTGATTTGTCACGGCTTTGAACACAGCCATGAAGAGTCTTACTCCTCCCCCTTGTTTTGCTTCGGCCTCTCACAACAAATGCTTCTGAATGAGAGGAACCTATTGATTTTCTTCTAGTTTCTTCATTCAACAAGCTACTAATGACTTGGCTCATTGTGATAACTCCATCAGGTACTGAATTACTAACTATCACAACTAAAGTCTCCCAACTTTCAGGCAAAGAACTACGTAGCATCAAAGCCTGCAACTCATCCTAAAAAAAAAAATTCGTAGAAGCAAGTTGGTTAACAATACTCTTTATTTTATTCAAATGTTCCGGAATAGGGCTGCCCTCTTTATATTTTAAATTAACCAACTTACGAAACATAAAAGCTTTATTTGTGGCTGATTTCCTATCATAAAGGTCTTCTAATTTTTTCCATAAATCATATGCTGAAGTTTCAGTAGCAACATGATGAAACACGCTATCATCAATCCATTGATGGATAACACCAACAGCTTTTCGATTAAGCCTCTTTTATTCATCATCTTGCATACCCTCGGGCTTGCCATTTTCACCCTTAATAGGCCCATATAAATCTTTACAAAATAATAGGTCCTCCATTTTAGTTTTCCAAGTTATCCAATTACTTCCATTGAAGCTAGACATGCGACTCACATTCACCTCCATTGATTTACACAAATAAATAAACCTAAATAAACTGTAAGCTCTAATACCAGTTATTAGGGAAAATATATAATTCCCCACAAGTAAATCAATCAATGAGAATAAAACTAATGCAGAAAAATTAAATCAAAAGCAACACAAGAATTTTACGTGGTTTCCTCAATGTGAGGTACGTCCACGGGATCAAAATCTGATTCCACTATCAACCAAAAAGTTTTCAAATGATTATAAACGAGACACGAATGGTCTCACAAAATCACCTTTAGGTGAATTCCAAATAATCACAAATAATCAAGAGAAAAGACCTCATCAAATAGATGAACAAAAGTCTTTGAAATATGATTGTTGGAGACCCAAAATAATAACCCAAATCACCTTTATAAGCACCAGCCGAAAACACACAAACAATGCTTCAAAGCAACCAAAACTTGAAACTAACAAAACTTCAAAGCATCAGGATCAAAAAACCACACCCACCGAATTGAATTTATCTTTTCTGCTCCCGTGGAACAACATAAACCAATATATATTGTTGATTCTAAGGTTTTTTTTTTTTATTATATAAAACTCTAGTTGTTACCAAACTAAATTGAGCCTACACAAATTAGATATAATATATAAAAATATATTATAACCAAACGAACCCTAAATTAAAATTCTTTTAATAAATCAATTGGGTCCTATACTTCACAAAGCAGGTATACCCAACAAAACTAATGTCCAATATCAGTGTTGGGTGTGTGACACGTTGAACTCTAGCTCAAAGGGCATAGTTTATGATATATTTCACTATGATCCTTCGAAAGAAAATTGCCAACACTAAGTGTGGTTTAAGCCCAAAATGCTTCCACACCTATTGTGCAGTAGGGCTGAGCAAGGAATCCGTAAACTCCATAATTCGATTCGGTCTTGTTCAATCTGGTAGGTTTTGATTGATTTTTTGAATCCGTGGTTCAGTTCTGGATTGAAAAATTAAAAATCCGTAGTTCACAAATCGGTTCCGAATTGAACCCCACAATTTCAAATTGAAGCCGATCCGGATCGTATACAAATAGACTATATTTATATTATACACCCTTCTGCATAATATCTTCTCTTATTCCATATAAAACCTAAACCTAAACCCAAACCTAAACCCGCATAGTATCTTTTTTTAATGCTTTTGTTTGTTGGTTTTTAGTTTTAATTTGTAATGGTCTAAATACTTATGGTGGAATCAGTTTTCTTATAGTTGTTTAAATTCTAGAACAATATGTCGTTATTGTGGAAAGACATGTTGCTATTGTGAAACTAACATGATGCTATGTTTATGTTTTTTACGAAATTAAAACGTTTTTATATTTTTTTTTGTTATTTAATTATGTGAATCCGTTATACTAAACCGATTCAATCCGTGTTTAAATGGATTGTTTCGGATTGGTTCCACAATTTAAACGGATTAGATTGGTTCCAATTTTTCAGAAACCGTAGATAACGAATTGGTCCTGGTTTTATCCTAATCTGAACCAATCCACACCATGCCCACCCCTATTGTGCAGTATGCAGTTGCCCTTATATATATATTTGTTTTGTTTTGAATATAAAATTTTAAAATTGTGGGGGTATAATATAAACTTTATGGTATTATTAAAAATTTTATTTTTATTAAAAATGAGGAAATGTTGAAATTTTAATAAAAATAAAATTAATTATTTCTATTCAATTTATTTGACCGTTATTAACATTTTTCTAATATATATGTCATCAATATTCTCTAGAAGATTTTTACATTGTTTTCAAATGGCAGATGTTAGTACTAAAGTGGTTCGATTATTACCTGACTTTTTTGCTAAACAAATTATAAATAAATAAATAAAGAAGTCTACTTTGTCCTTTTAATATTTTAACCAGTATGTAAAATAAAATAAAATAAAAAATGAATCGAGTCCAATTAACATGAAAGTTTAATAAAATTCAAAACGTGTTTAACTTGATTTTTTGATTTCTTTTTTAATTGATTTCAAACGAGTTTCAACTGAGTTGAATTGAGTAACTTAATTTGTATAATACATAGAAATTTATCAAATTAAGTTAAGTTGGGTTAAAAAAATTAACAAATTTTAAATTGGAACTAAATTTTAGTTGATTATTGTGTGGGGAAAACTTAGAACACTTAATTGATGGTTGTTGGAAAGGACAAAGGCATCGCCTGAACTTGAAAAACACAAGGATGGAAGCACTCCAGCCGGAGTGATCAGTCAAGGGCAGTCTCCGACGCCTAAGTCAATAAATGTTCCAAAAACCTCAATGAAACAACGTATGAGTTTATCATTGATTATGTACCTTGTTTATTGTGGTTGAGTATATTTATAAGTGAGTCCTAACTTGCAGTTGTAGTTGGTTGAAAAGTAATTGGCACTTTCCCTTACTGCTCCACTACATGCAGAATCGGGTCCCACATTTGCGATACTCCAAGAATGGATAAGCACAATCCCACGTTGGGTGGACTTTTCATTGACCTAATCCACCTCCTGTTCGGGCTTGCTTCTCCAACTTATAGTAGAGCTCGGTCACCTTATGACTTGTTAGACATTAGCCACATGGCACACAATGATTGGACATGCATGAAAAATGTTGAAAAAGTGACTTAAACGTAGGACTTCAAAAGGAATCAAATTACTCGAATTTATGTTTTGCTTTTTAAAGATTTGTTTGAGATCAACTTAAACTTAAACACAATTTAAAGCTGGTGAAATTTCAAACTAAACTACTTGACTTGATAAACTTGTAAGTTATTATAAACAATCAAACAACTCAAAATTAGCTCGTTGTCAGCTTAACCAAGAGATCAACTCCAAAAGCATTATAACTAAGAGATCAACTCCAAAAGTATTATAACTAGGGAAAAAAAATTCATGTTGCCATTTCAAACTATCACATTTGTGTCATTTTACCACTAAACTATTAATTTAAACAATTACCCCTTAAACTATTGATATTAGTTCACTTTATACTGAACAATTAATAGAGTTCATATATTTTATGTAATATCACACTTGTTAAGATACAAAAATATTTGTGTACGTGATTTGCTTAATTTGATTGTATTTAGAGGGAATAAGTTTCTATAATTGGTTGTATGCTATGTTTATTGAATATTTTAAAAATAACTTAATTAGTGTGTTTTATTTCATAGTACATGGAAATTATCTCATAATTTGTCTCCTTACTATGGGATAAAGTGAAATTTTAAAAATGTAGAAATAGTGACTAGAGAATAGGATGGTAAAAAAAAAAAAAAATTATTCGAGCTTATGTTCATTAGTTAAAAATTTATTTGAGATAGATTTATCGGATAAATAAGTTAAGTTTGAAAAACAATTTAGAATTTATAAAATTTTCAAATTAAATTTGAAAAAGTTTCTACTTAACTAAATAAACTTATATGTATGATAAAAAGTTAAATTATTTGAGCTCAGCTCACTATAGATCAATAGGTTAGCTTAAAAAATAAACAAATTAATTTTGAATTTTGTAAAATTTTACTAAAATAAATAAACTATATTTAAATAACCTACTATCCGACTAGACTAAAATTGATTTACAATCTTACTAAAAACCAGTGTTTATTCATCTTACTTATCTATTATAAGATTTTTTCTTAAATTGGTTGGACGTTGAGTTGGTTGATTTTTTCTTAAATGGCTAATTATTAGAGCAACTACAAGAATTCTAGGCAAATGCTTTGTAGAAGTACACAGAAAAAAATACTCTCTTTATTTTGCTTGACTAATTTAGATAGTGGGTATTCCAACCATACTCTTTATTTTAGTTATTAAATCAAACTAACTTAACTAATTTTTAAAATAAAAAACTATAAACATAAATAAAAAATATAATTATTTTAAGACATGTTTCATGTACATCTAGTATTGACGTGATTGTTGACGTGAATTTTACAAATATTTAATTTTTTAAATATATTATTAAATTATTTTTTAAAATAATATTTTTATGTGATTATGTTTTAAACAATTACATTTTTCAAAGGTAATATTTTTTAAACAATCAAATGGGTTGGAGTAAAGAAAAGGAAAATGACTCGTAGCTTGAATTCGGTGGCCCGAACTCGGCTTGAAACCCAAAACGACATCATTTGGGTTTTGAATTTTCTTTTCTTTTTTTTTTTCTGCCTTTTCTTTCTCTTCCTTTTCTTTCTTTCTTTTCTTCTTCTTCTTCGTTGAATAGAGGAGAAGAGCAGAGGAAGAAGAGAGGAGAAGAGAAAAAGGAGGAGAGAGGGAGAAAAAGAGAGGAGGAGAAGAGATCATCGCAGCACCACCGCCGTCGCCTCGCCGCCGCCGATCGTCGCAGCACCACCGCCGTCACCTCCGGCCTCGCCTCCGCCTCCTCCTCCCCCTGTGATTATGCCCCCTCCAGTCCTCCTCCTCCTCTTTCCTTCTCCTCTTCTTCTTCTTCTTCTTCTCTTCTTCTTCTTCTTCTCCGAATTCGAGTCAAATTCGAGCTATCTATCGGAACCGTAAAGAAAAAACAACAAATATGAAGCAACCAAAAATGCAACAAAAATAGAGATAGCAAGTAGGTATGGATAAAATGGTGATCAGACCTTTTGCCTAGCATTGGACGTTAGTTACTTGTGGAAAGTCAAAATGAAAATAGACAAAATGTCTCTTTCTAATGCAGAGCCCTTTAGAAGAAGATCAAAACAACTTCACTAACAAAATGTCTCATATAGTCCTTTTACTTTCTCCCTTAAATTTTCTCCAGATATGATTTTTTTTTTATATATATAATAAATATTCTTTTATCAATTGAAAATAAATAAATAAATAAAATTATGTTGCCAAGGTGAAAGTTGGAAAACGGTTGAAGGATGGGACATGTAGCTTCCCTTTAGTTCAAGAGAGGGTAATTAGGTGCACCCACCAAAACAATTAATTATACTAATAATAGGAAATTAAGGATATATTTGACATAGACTACTTTGACTATTTTAATTATAAAAAAATAAAATAGATTAAAAAGTTAATAAGATAAAATATCGCATTTAAATCATAATAATTTTATTTTTTCTTTCACAAAAATCAAAAAAATTAAGAAGTTTATTCCAAATAAATTTTTTTAATTTCGAACTAAAATAGTAAAAAATAATAATGATAACAAAATAAAATAAAATAAAAAATAGTACACATCAAATGAAGGCTAACAAAAGAGAGGCAAATCCAACTAGAATCAGCCAGCCGATACTAGAAGACAAATAACACTTTTTTGGTGTAAAGATTTGGATGATGGTAATACTTTTTGAGAGATAGAGAATCTTAATATAAGAAATGATTTAAACATAAAATTAAAAAAAATTTAAAAAAATGAACTATTACATCAGTATAAATAATTAATTAATTTAATGTCAGCATATTACACATTATGAGGATAAGTGAGAATATATTTTGGTGATAGTTTGATTCGAATTCCATTCATCTAGACGATGTTTTCTTGGCTATCAAATCAGTAATATTATAATACTTAAAAAAACAAAAGCAAACGAAAAAAAAAAAAAGGAAGTCAAATGTCACTACAAAAAAAAGAGTTTTTTGCGACGGGAGGCGGCCGTCGCAAATGCCCCGGAAGCCGTCGCTAATACCTTTTGCGACGGTAATTTGGCTTTTTGCGACGGTAAGGGGGGTCGCGACAAAGGGGGTTGCAAAAGAGCTTTAGCGACGGTAAGTGCCGTCGCCATTAGTTTCTGCGACGGGAGGGCGCCTTTTTTGCGACGGCACTTTTTCTGTCGCCAATAATGGAAGAAAATATCAGTTTTCGCGACGGCACATAGTTCCCGTCGCTACAAGTGGGTTTTTGAGACGGCAACATTACCGTCGCTAAAACTCTGGCAGCTTATAACTATTGGCGACGGCAACGTCTACCGTCGCGAAAGGTTTCTTGTCAATTACAATTTCACAGCTTTTGCGACTGTATTGGTGCCGTCGCAAAAGCCTATTACTGTTTTTTGCGACGGGTTCTTATGCCGTCTCAAAAAAAAAAAAAAACCTGTTGAGAAATTATTAAAAAAATTAAAATAACCTGTATTAAATAAAAAATAACTATAAAAATATCCAAAAATTACAGAATAATATAAATACATACATAAACAAAAGTTGACAAATAATGAAAATTAATAATATTGTTCCATTCATAACAATACATAAATAAAAATTCACAACAATAAAAATTATGCCACTACATAACGTCGCATAATACATACATAATGTTGCTCACAAATTTAAATAACATAAATCAAAATCAAAACCAAAAGTTTTCGTCTTGATTCGTTCGTGGGTTACAAAAACAAAAATTGGTCATAATCTTTATACGCCCGCATTCCAGAAGAAGCCAACTGCTACTCAGGAAATATCTGAAAAAAACAAGATAAAAATAATTAAAAACCATATAATGGTGTTAATATTTTAATTACAGAAAAATATAATTGAAAATAGGGTCCTTCCCTTTGTTACTAACAGCTTCTAGAAGGGAATGAGAACTAGATCGAATTTTTATATCTTTGGAACACGATTGAGATGATTTCATCAGTTTTGGGACAATTGAAGTTTGGGCTTTTTCACCCTCTTCTAAACCCAACATGGTGTTCGCATTATCCATTGTAGATGAAACCTGATCTTCCTGCTGTTCCAAGTGCAATTTTTTTAGTGGAGGTTCTGGCCCATCATGCTCCATTGCACTTTTCTTCTTATCTTCCCTTCTCTAGAGAAAGGCCAAGGGAATGAAATCATTACAAAATTATAAAATTTGAGAAAATAGAAGATTGTGAAAGTAATTCAATAAATAATGCATCGACTACAAATAATAACTATATAAATTACTGCGTCTCTTAAACGAATTGATTAATAAGAATGAAACAAACCAAGCTCAAGCACCCTATGCTGCATAACCAGATAAACAAAGAAACTATATTATCACTTGAATCATAAAAAGTTCAACAATTAATAAAAGAGTAAACCTTATCATATAACAATACAAGGGAAGCGATTTCAAGAGGTGGGATGGAACATTATATAAAGACGTCAAGCGGCAATAAGCAAAAGTTCAAGCACCAACACAACTCAAGATCAACTCGTATCATTTCAATTATCCAATTTATTTATTTTTAATTTCCGTACTTATCTTTCAATTTCACTTCATGTTCAATTTCAATTGTATTTCATTACCAGTTAATGCAAGTTCCATTTTCTTCATTTTCCAGCAGTTATTTCAATTTCACTTCATGTTCAATTTCAATAGTATTTCATTTACCAGTTAAGGCATGTAGTTCTTCTAGTACCACAATATTATAAGCAAATGTGTCCCAATGATGTAAATATAAGAGACATTCATAAAGATACTTCTGCCTTATATGCAAGCTCCATAGCAAATTCAACAAAACATTTGTTATCAAGAGTAACTAATTAACGAGGCATCTTGAAACAATAGATATACAAAACAAAAAAAAAAAAGTCTTGAAGACCCATCTATATCAATATACTCCTAGAATTTACATACATATATATGTATGTGCCACAGTTATAATTTAAGATGTATACTGAGCTTAAGTCTGGATTAACTAGCTTGGATGTAACCCAAATGGACCAATCAAAAATTATAATTTCTATGGAATTCATGCTTCACAAACAACATCATCACTCATCTAATTTGCACTCAAATTCAAAACTAGAAAGCCAGGGTCCATATGCAAGCTCTCTTTTTAGACCAGATCCACTAAGAGATAAAAATTGAGAATTAAATGCAAAAACTTATGCAAGTTAACAACAGTTTAAAAAATAATCATTAAATTCTAAAAAAAGTCAAACATCCAACAAATTCACATATCAAATCAACATGTAGTAACCATCTAGTGACATTTGTATCTTATATTAGCTATTTTATAATTTTATCTACAATTCTCAAACTTCATATAGATAGGTACCTCAAATGAGTTGAAAATTCATAAATTTGACAATGATGATATTGACTACCTTAGTCACAGATTGCAGCATTTTGTGAACCACCTAGACTCAAAGAGTACTAAATATGGAGGCCCAGTGCTGACAGTTTGAAATTTTGCTCTTGACTTTCGAGCAAAATTCACCACTAATGCTCGAAAGTTTCGTTCCAACTCCCTTGTGTTCTTTTAGTTTCTTTTGGTCATAAGCCCAAGACAAGCTACACAATAAAAAAACAGAAAAAACACCAACCAAGGTCTTTGATCTTTGTGTTTCTTTTGACTTCTTTATTGAGGACAAGAACAACAAAAAGAGTAATAATAGCAAAACATGCTACTCCCTCTGCATTCTCTTCCTTTGAATTAGAGCAACAAAAGCAATCCAGTCCATCCCAAGTGTTTGATACAATACAACCACCTACCAAATTACCGGGAGGCTAGCTGACAACTTAGTATCACTCCAACTCCCTAACTAATTTATTGTTATTATGTATCAATTGTCTTCAATACACACACACAGACATTCATGTCATACATTAATGACATCATAAGGTGAACAAAATAGAAAAACCCTCATTTATTATGGCAATGCCAGTTGTCCTAATAAAAGATAAATCAAGAAACTGACCTGGTTCAGCAAGCCTTGGCACACCTTCTAAACAAGCTCTCAATACACAGCGCATGCACACTTCACTCCCATGACATTGTAGCTCAACCACATTTTCTCTCGTGTAATATCTTGGAGCCAACATGGGTACCACCAATACCTAAGAAAGGAGGAAACCCAAAAATAAAAAACATTAAAAACTAAATCACAATAATAAACACCACATTTAATGCTTCAGCAAACTGCTCTAATATATTCTGACCTTCTGGGACCCAAACAATGAGAACTTAAATAACACAATTCCAAAATTACCAAATAAGATCATAGGTGACTAAGAATGATAAACCTCCATGAAGAGCTGAGACGCCAGAGAGTGATTCACGCCACTGTCTTCTTTATGCCAGAGGCTGATTCACGCCGAAAGTGAGAGATTGAGGATCAATCGATTAACAGAACACAAGGTCTTGAAATCGATCGTGATTGCGTGACAGATTGAGATTGAAATCAAGAGACAAAAGATGAAAGAAGATTGAGATAGAGAGATTGAAATGAGAGAGAGAGAGGGGGATCGAACTTCGTTCATTCACAGTCGCGAGAGAGAGAGATTTGGTAGAAATTAGGGATTTTGGTTCTAAGACAAGGGTGAGAGTTTGGGTTTGAGATTAGGGATTTTTGGGTTTGAGATTAGGGTTTTTTGTGTGGAAGCGGGAATGGGAAAAAAAATAAAGGGGGGAGCGGGAGTGGAAAAAAATAAAGGGGCGGGGAATGAAAAATAAAAATAAAAATAATAATAATTAAATAAATTTATTTTTTGTTGAAATATATATATATTTTTTGTAGTTAATGAATTTTTAAAAAATTTTTTTTTTAGTTACTAAGATTGAAAATTTATTTGTTTTATTTTTATTTTAATGAAAAAAAATATTATTATTTTTTTATTTTGTAGAAGTAGGGGTAATATATATTTTAATGAAAAATATTTTTCACTAAAATAAAAGTTAATTTTCTGTAGTCAATGAAAAATATTTTTCTGCGGCCTATTTTTTTTTTATTACTAAAAATCATGAACTAATTTTTTGTGGTAGAAGAAAAGGAGTGGCAGCAGTAGTGAAGGTGGTGGATAAGAGATGATGGTGGTGGTGGTGGTGGTGGTGGTGGTGATGGTGATGGCGAAAGAGATTAGCGGTGAAGTTGTGGTAGTGGTAGTGTAAATGGAGTGGCAGGGGTGAAAGAGAGGTAATGGTAGTAATAGTGGCAGTAGTGGTAGTGGTGGTAGTGGAGTGGTGGCGATAGTAGCAGTAATGGTAGTCGTAGATGTGAAGTGGCGACAGTAGAAGTAATGGTGGTGGTGGAATGGTGTTTGCAGTAGTGGTGAAGGTGGTAGAAGAGATGAGTGGTGAGAGAGAGAAATGAGTGAGAGACAGATAGAGGAGAGAGAGAGAGAGAGAGAGAGAGACAGAGTGATGAGCGAGAGAGAGACAAAGTGGTCGCTAAAAGTGCATTTTCTTGTAGTGGAGAGCTCAGTAAATAGAGAAGAAATGAGAGAGAGAGTGAGCAATGTGAACACAATGGGGGAGAGAGACAAACAGACAGACAGACACATAGAGAGAGAAAGAAAGAGAGAAGAGTGATAAGTAAGAGAGAGATAAAGAGAGAAAGAGATATAGAGAGAGAGACAGAGAGACATAGAGAGAAAGAGATAGAGAGAGACATATAGAAAAATAGAGAGAAACAAGAGATGAAAGAGACATATAGAAAAAGAGCGAAAAGAGATAAACGGGAGAGAGAATAGAAAAATAGAGAGATAGAGAGAAGATAGAAGCGTGAGAGAGACAGAGAGAGAGAGAGAAGAGAGATGAGCGAGAAAGACATAGAGAGAAGACAAATGAGAGAGATAGAGAGAAGAAAGATGAACGAAAGACACACAGACAGACAAACAGACAGATAGACAAACAGACAGAGAAAGAAGAGTGATGAGTGAAAGAGAGAAAGAGAACAATGGTGGTAGTTGAATGGCATTTGCAGTAGTGGTAAATGTGGTAGAGAAGATTGGTGGTGAGAGAGAGATGAGTGAGAGACGAATAGAGAAAAGAGATAGAGAGACAGAGAAAGAGATAGAGTGATAAGCGAGAAAGAGACAAAGTGGTCGCTAAAAGTGCATTTTCTTGTAGTGGATCGATAAATCAAAAGGGAGCTCAATAAATAAAGAAGACAGATAATTCAAAACTCTTTTCAAAACTTAATTCAAATCAATTTTTTAAATATTTAAATATTTTTAAAATATTTTAATTTTGTGAGAGACAGATAAAGAAGAGAGATAGAGAGAGAGACATAGATAGAGTGATGAGCGAGAGAGAGAGATAGACAAAGCGGTTGCTAAAAGTGTATTTTCTTATAGTGGATCGATAAATCGAGAAGGAGCTCGATAAATAGAGAAAATGAGAGTAAGAGAGTGAGCAAGGCGAACATAGTGAGAGAGAAATAGACAAATAGACAAGTAGACAGAGAGAGAGAGAAGAGTGATGAGTGAGAGAGAGACAGGGAGAGACAGATAGACAGAAAAAGAGATAGAGAGAGAGAAAGATATGGAGAGATAGAAAAAGAGAGAGAAACAAGAGATGAGCGAGAGATAGACAAAAAGAGAGAGAAATAGAACGAAAAGAGATGAGCGAGAGAGAGACACAGAAAAAGAGAGAGACAGAAAGAGAAGAGAAATGAGCGAGAGGGATAGAGAGAGAGAACAAAAAGAAATGAGAGATAGAGATAAGAGAGATGAGCGAGAGAGACAGAGAGAGAAAACAGATGAGAGATAGAGAGAAGAGAGATAGGCGAGAGACACAGAGAGAAAATAAGAGAGAGAAACAGGCAGACATAGAAAGAAGAGTGATAAGTGAAAGAGATAAAGAGAAGAGAGAGAGATAGAGACAGGAAGATGAAAAAATGAATGAAAAGAGAAATGTTATATCAAAAGAGTAAGACGACATTGTTTTTTTTATTTTTTTTTTGCGACAGAAAAATACCGTTGAATTTATTCAAACCATTTTGTGACTGTATATATATGAAGCTATCTCAAAACCACAATCACTATGCTAGGTTAGAGTTTTCCAAAAACTCTTTTGAGAAAATTATACTTTCTTGTTTTCCGTGTTATATTGTTTTTATTGAATTTTTTTTAATATTTTAAGTATTTTTTAAAATTTTGAGACACACCTAACATAAATACACCTAAAAATTAAAAAAATTGTAAAAAAAATCTTTTAAAAATTCACTAAATACCAAAAATACAATAATTCAATACATTTTTTTTTTGTATTTTTATGTATTTATTAATTTTTAAAAATATTTTTTCATAAATTTTTTATTTTTTAGATATATCTAAATAAGATACATCTAAAAAAAATAATTAAAATTTAAAAAATATTCACTAAAAACAAAAAAACACGAAAGCCACTTTTTGCGACGGCAGAAAATGCCGTCTCAAAAAAGCAGAGCATTTGCGACGGCACCATTTGCCGTCTCAAAAAAGCAGAGCATTTGCGACGGCACTAGTTGCCGTCTCAAAAAATGAGAGTATTTGCGACGGCAGACAAATACCGTCGCAAATACTCTCATTTTTTGAGACGGCAAATTGTGCTGTCGCAAATGCTCTGCTTTTTTGAGACGGCAATTTTCTGCCGTCGCAAATACTTGCTTTTTTGAGACGGCATTTTCTGCCATCGCAAATACTCTACTTTTTTGAGACGGCATTTTCTGCCGTCGCAAAAAGTGACTTTTTGAGACGGCAAGCGCGCCGTCGCAAATAGTTCCGTCTCATATACCCAGTTTTCTTGTAGTGTGTTGTTGCGTGAGAACATAGAAAAATGCATTTTCCATTTTTAGTGTGGGTTATTAAGTCGATGCACAATGATATTTGAATTTAAACATGATATTTGAATTTAAAATTTACGGAAGGTCAAAAAATTAATTTTTTTAAAAATATTTTTTAATATTAAAAATAATTCTAATAATTATTTAAGATTTACTGTTTAAGTTTGTAATTTTGCTCACAGGAACATGATATGTTATATGTCAACTTTTGTTTTATTAAAGCATTTCTAATGTTGATAGCTATTTTAATATTATCAAAACTAAATTTTAATATGTTACAGTAATAAAATATCAAATTAGAGCAATGGTATCATAATAGTGACATGTTATTTTGACACAAATTCCTCCCTAAAAAGACCCAATATACAAATATTAGATTTGTTTTGGTTCGCGTAACCAATTTTCTCTTTCTTTTTTTAGGTGGCGTTTGAATTGGATTTTTTGAATGATTTTTGTATTGACTTTTTTCTTCTTGTTTTTTTTTTGGTAATCTTTTCAAAACATTTTTTAGGGAAAAAAAAATTATATTTTTATGTCCTACCCGATTACGTGAACTAAATTTTTTTTTTAAAAAATAAACAAAATATTAAAAAAAAAAATTAGATTTTTTACTTCACCCACCATTCATATCTACTGCTACTATAAAAGTGTGAAGATCTTGCCTGTTTTTTACTTTTTTTGATTCCTAATTTTACCTGTTGGAAAAATTGGTTTATTATGGCATATTTTGGACAGACTTTGAGGCCAAAATTGAGTCGGCCCCAAACATCTTTTGGGGTGGGTCCGAAGAGGTGACGTGTTTCTTACCGCGTGGCAAGTCACACGATGAAGACGGAACGTCAAAACCATTTATGAGTGAATGAGAAGTTGACGTCGTTTTCGGGTTTAACATTAATTTTTATTTAGATAAAATTCATTTGAATTTTTTCAATAAAAATTATTGTAGGAATTTAATTTAATTCTAAATTCAAATTTGGGGTTCCTAAGTGGTTTCCTAAATTTTGTAATTATGAGAATTTAATTTAATTCTAAATTCAAATTTTGGGTTCCTAAGTAATTTCCTAAAATTTGTACATATTCCTTTATTTATTAAACTATTTCAACAGTTTAATATATATATATTCAAATAGTTTAATACATATATATATTTTAAATAATTTAATTAATAAAGTTCCAACAGTTTGAAACAGTTCCACTAACGGACCACTTTTTCAAAAGTTTGAATTTTAGTGTTCCTGTTCAAACGGTCAAAATTATTTGAATTAAAAAAGTGCATCTGTTCATTCGATGTGTTGTACCTGTTCGGGTTATTAACTGTCACTATGTTGCCTATATAGAGAATCTATTCCAGCAGTCTAGACACTTAGAGAAGTCTAAAAATCAGTTTGAAATTGTCTCATTTGCTGTCCAGACTTTTCTACTTTTGCATTATTTCTTCATTTTAGTTTTAGATTAAATAATCAGAGAGTTAGAACACATGTTTGGTTCGCCGAGCAATTTGTTTTGGAGTGCTACTACAAATTAGTTAAGATCATTGTATCTTGGGAGATAGACGCCACTCAACCGTAAGCACTGTAGCGGGGCGAATCTGTCTTAAAGACAGAGTGTCTCACACTCGATTTGGTCTTTTGAATTTTTTAATTCGGTTCGATAAATAAATTCGGTATGTTATTTATTTATTTTGTTTGAATTAGTTTCAGTTTATTTTATTTACACAGAAGATTGTTCCAACAATCTTAAGACAGATTTCGAATTATTTTGTTTATAGAATTTTTCGTTTATTTCCTTTTCTCTTTCTTCTTTCAAGAAAATTATTTTCTGTGGATTTACAAAATAATATTCTGATTGGAAAAACAAATAGTAATTATATGCTATTTGACAGATAGTAGTAATATACTGTCTATTTTCTTTGATAACTAGTAGTACGATACTGGTGTCATTAACAATTCAGAATATATTTTTGTGGAATTTTTTCAAAAATTAATTTTGGGTTTTAGAAATTATTTTCTGAGTTTTCATTACTTAAAATTCTGTTTTAGTATTTTAATTATTGAAGTGTTACAGAAATTAATTTTATGTATGGAATTAATTTGGTTGAATAAAATTTTATTTTATTTCCAAATTAATTTTAATTATTAAAGTGTTACAGAAATTAATTTTCTGTGTGGAATTAATTTGGTTGAATAAAATTTTATTTTATTTCCAAATTAATTGAAAAATAAAAGTTATATTCTTATTTCTTTTATTTTACAGAATTTAATTTCCTGTGTGGAATTAATTTGGTTGAATAAAATTTTATTTTATTTTCAAATTAATGGAAAAATAAAAGTTATATTCTTATTTCTTTTATTTTTTACAGAATTTAATTCTGTGAATTTGGTTTAATTTTCTGTGCAGTGTAAATTCTAATTATAATTTTGTTTTATAAATTAGAATTGATGGTTACTGAGACAAATGCCCAAACAAATACTACTGTGGTGGCTGCAATTGCACCAACCCCCTCTCCTGTGGTGACAGTACCAATAAATCATGGAGAGAAGCCAGAGAAGTTCTCAGGAATTGACTTTAAAAGATGGCAACAGAAAATGTTGTTCTATCTTACAACTCTGAACCTAGCTCGTTTTCTCCGTGAAGATGCTCCTATCCTGAAAGAGGATGAAACCGACCGGCAAGTGGTTGCTGCGGTTGATGCTTGGAAACATGCCAATTTCCTTTGTCGGAATTACATCTTGAACGGACTTGACAACACATTATACAATGTCTACAGTCCAATCAAGACAGCAAAGGAACTTTGGGAATCGTTGGAGAAAAAGTACGAAACGGAAGATGACAGCTCAAAGAAATTTGTGGTTGGCAGATTCTTGGATTTTGTAATGGTTGATTCAAAAACTGTGATTAGCCAAGCTCAAGATTTCCAACTCATTCTGCATGACATTCACGCAGAAGGCATGTCTCTCAGTGAATCCTTCCAAGTTGCAGCCTTAATTGAAAAATTACCAAAAGGCTGGAAGGAATTCAAGAACTACCTCAAACACAAGTGCAAAGAAATTTCTATAGACGAGTTAATTGTGCGTTTAAGGATTGAGGAGGACAACCGCAATTCTGAAAAGCGGGCTGGTAAGCATCCTATGGAGTCTAAGGCAAATGTGGTGGAACATGCTTCAAAAACCAAGAAACGAAAGTCTTCTAAAGGGGGGGAAAATAAAAAGTACAAGTTTAATGGCAAATGTTACATCTGTGACAAAGAGGGACATCGGGCCAAAGATTGCCGTAGCAAAGGCAAAAGCAAAAGAAGAACAAGCAAGAAGCCTGCTCAAGTCCATATGGCCGAAGTGGACAAAATTTCCAATGGTGTAGATGACATCAATCTTTCTACTATTGTTTCCGAGGCAAATCTTGTCGGAAATCCTAAAGAATGGCGGGTGGACACCGGTGCTACTCGTCATATTTGTGCCGACAAAAAGATGTTCACATCTTATTCTACAGTGGACAATGGTGAACAACTTTTTATGGACAACTCCTCAACTTCCAAAGTTGAAGGACAAGGAAAGATTGTTCTCAAGATGACATCAGGAAAGGAACTCACTCTCAACAATGTGCTGCATGTACCGGACATTCGCAAGAATCTTGTTTCCGGATCTTTATTGAGTAAGAATGGGTTTAGGCTAGTATTTGAGAGTGATAAATTTGTACTTACAAAGAATGGGATGTATGTTGGAAAATGTTACATGTCTGATGGCCTTTTCAAATTAAATGTAATGACCGTTGTATCCTCAGTTATTAATAATACTACATCTTCTTCTTACTTGCTTGAGTCTTCAAATTTACGACATGGTAGACTAGGACATGTTAATTATGGATCTTTGCATATATTAATTAATATGGAATGTTTACCTAAATTTGACATTGATTCAAATCATAAATGTGAAATTTGTGTTGAGGCAAAATTATCTAAAACTCCTTTTCATTCAATTGAAAGAAATACGGAACCACTAGAATTAATTCATAGTGACATTTGTGATTTTAAATCAATTCAAACCAGAGGTGGGAAAAAATATTTTATCACTTTTATAGATGACTATACTAGTTATAGTTATGTTTATTTAATTCGAACCAAAGATGAAGCTTTGGAAACTTTCATTCAATATAAGAATGAAGTTGAAAATCAACTTGGTAAGAAAATCAAGAAAATTAGAAGTAATAGAGCTGGTGAATATGAATCACCTTTTGTTGAGTTTTGTAAATGTGGGAGCCGAATAATTGATAAAGGCAGAAGGCGCGCAATTCAGGGCTAATAATAATCAGCCATATTCGAGTACAATATTTGGGCCGAATAAGTGTGTAGCATTGGAGCCGGATAATGTAAAGGATAGTGATCAAAAAGTGGGCCCTGGCCCCGAGAATCGAGGGAAACAGGTATAAATACAGGAGCAACATATTTGGTAGGTATGTAAGAATCACTCCACTTAACTTAGACAAAGAGCTATCTTGAGTGTCTGAACTAACTTGTCCGTCGGAGTGCTAATTCCGGCACCCCCGATCGGAGTGTTTTCATCTTTTCAGGTGACTAGCTGAGGATTGCCAGCGTCTTCCAAGATCAGAAGAGTATTTCCAAACCACTTCTCCACAATTGGCGCCGTCTGTGGGAATACTCAAATACATCCATGGAAGGCGTGACTGAAGATCCTCTGGTAGCCATTGACGAGACCACGCAAGGAGATGACCTCACTCCAGCAAATATGCTCGGGAAAGAAACCATTGCTGCAAGACGTGCCTTGAACTTCGATTCACCAACAACTTCAGCGCAAGAGACAATGCATGCGATCATGGAACAAGCAAAGCAGAATGAATAAAGGCTGGAGAACATGATCGTTGAAAATGAACGTCTCCATCAACATTTGGCCCCCGAAGTCGCAAAATCGAGAGAAGCCATGCGCCAAGATCCCGAACGACCTCCGAGGGCCGGTGGATAACGACCTCGAGCCCCGCCCAAGGATACCAATAGCGACTCCAATTCATTATCCACGGAACTCACCAAGAAGGGACGATCCGAAACTTCCAGCTCCTTCGAAAAGAGTCTACTTACAAGGAACAAACGCAGGAGGAGCAGTTCAGACGAAGATGACCAGCACGATCCTTTCGTCCGACGGATCGCAAGGGCGGCCTTGCCCAAGAAGTTCAAAGCTCCGTCATTCACTATTTACGATGGAAAATCAGACCCCACTGATCATATCCCACTGATCATATCCGTCATTACAAGCAGGCCATGACATTGCATGCAGACAACGAAGCCCTCATGTACCGAATATTCCCCAGCAGCCTGGGGCCATTAGCTATCAGGTGGTATTATAAGCTGGAGCCGGCCTCCATCAAAAGCTTTCATCAATTACAGAAATCCTTCAGGGCCAGGTTCATCACCAACGAGGTACAGCCGAAACAGGCCGACTCTCTCTGGGCTATGCAGATTCAGTCAGGAGAAACGCTCAGAGCGTACTCGGCGCGATATTGGGAGTGCTTCAACCTCGTCGACGACGCTTGTAACGACTCCATGGCCATCACCGCCTTCAAAATGGGACTACATCCTGATAGTCCTATTCGCAGTTCTCTGACCAGAAGACCCCCCAAAATGGTCTGGGCGTTGATGAAGAAAGTTGAGGAGTATTGCAAAGTGGAAGACGATGCCTTGAGAATAAAGACCGGCCAAACGTCCAACAAAATGGCCCCCCCTGAAATTGCCCAACCAATAAGTTCCGTGCCACCTCCTAGCCCAGAGCCTCGGCAGCGCACTAAACAAGACAAAAGGCGGGATACTCGCTGATCGAGCGATCAATGTCCCCACCGGACGAATGAGCAACTGCAAGTCGACAGCAGACGCTCGAGACGTGCCGACAAAAAGTACACAGAGTTGTCAGAACCAATCGCTGCAATAATGACCAAAATCCAACACCTTCCATTCTTCAAATGGCTGTCAAAGATTGTGGGGCCGCCCGACACGCGAAGGAGGGATCGGCGGTGCGAATATCACAAAGATCACGGCCACAAAACAGAGAGTTGCTACGCATTAAAAGATCACCTAGAAGAACTGGTGCAAGATGGCCGACTGCAACAGTATGTGGGACATGGCAAGCCAACCAAGGCACTAGCCTTGCGGCAGGACTCTCCTCCACTTGGTGTGATCCATGTAATTTATAGCCTGCCTGCACCCACAACCGTGCACACAATCCAATCGCACACAATCCCTCAGGGGCAACGTATTCCGACTGAGTGGCCCAAAGAAGCTCCGACAATTGCTTTCAATGACGCCGACCTTATTGGCACAACAGCTCCCCACGTTGATCCGTTGGTCATTCGATTATGCATAAACCGGTTCACCATTGAACGAATTCTCATAGACCCAGGGAGTACTTCAGAGGTTATGTATTACCAAACTTTCATCAAACTCGGCCTGAACGAGTCGAATATGTGTCCGGCGCCTCGTCCATTGTTCGGCTTTAATATGAATCCCGAATACACTTTAGGGAAGATCATACTACCTGTTCGAGCAGGCTCCAGAACGGTCGAAGTAGAATTCCTGGTTGTAAAGCTCCATTCGCCGTATAATGCAATCATGGGGCGAACCTGGATACATATTATGAAGGCCGTTCCAAGCACTTATCATCAGCTCGTGCGCTTCCCGACAGACCGTGGCATTAAAGAGATCCGTGGCTCTCCCCAATCGGCACAAGCAGCGATTTTATGAAAGCTATATCACTGACCCGACCTGTGGGCTTTGATACTTGTATGTATTTCACTTCTGCAATGCAAACCATCTTTCTTTGTCATTCAAATTCATCACAAACCCCATTATGCCGCTCGTCACAATGACGATTCGGAGCCCCCTTCGGTGCATGACAACTTAGGGTCGACTAAGTCTCCGGATTCGGAGCGCCCTTTGTCGATATCACGATTGGCCACAATAAGTCTCCGGATTCGGAGCCCCCTTCGGTGCATGACACCTTAGGGCCGATTAAGTCTCTGAATTCGGAGCGCCCTTCGTGGATATCACGATTGGCCACAATAAGACTCCGGATTCGGAGCCCCCTTCGGTGCATGACACCTTAGGGCCGACTAAGTCTCCGTATTCGGAGCGCCCTTCGTTGATATCACGATTGGCCACAATAAGACTTCGGATTCGGAGCCCCCTTCGGTGCATGACACCTTAGGGCCGACTAATTCTCCGGATTCGGAGCGCCCTTCGTGGATATCACGATTGGCCACAATAAGACTCCAGATTTGGAGCCCCCTTCGGTGCATGACACCTTAGGCCTGACTAAGTCTCCGGATTCGGAGCACCCTTCGTGGATATCACGATTGGCCACAATAAGACTCCGGATTCGGAGCGCCCTTTGGTGCATGACACCTTAGGGCCGATTAAGACTCCGGATTCGGAGCGCCCTTCATGGATATCACGATTGGCCACAAGAAGACTCCGGATTCGGAGCCCCCTTCGGTGCATGACACCTTAGGGCCGACTAAGTCTCCGGATTCGGAGCTGTAACAAGCCCGCGGGGGACCTCGCTTCAGCTCGGACTCAATTTTTGTCACGGTTCTTAATCTTGAACCAAAGAGTCCAAATCCGGCAAATCGTTTTGAGAAAATAGATTTTTGAAAGAAGTGCCAAACATGGACTGCTTTGCCAGATACAGAGTCGCCACCTAAATATTTTATTTTGGGGAAATTTAGGAAACCCTGACTCGGTGCCAAAGGCCACGTGTCCGTCATCACCAAAGTTGCCTCAGCTCGGGAACTTGGGTACGATTGGGGAAGGTCACTTCGTGAGCACCCCCGCTCGCCCGATCAAAGATCGGCCTCTACTAACCATGATATCAAGTTTTGAAAACATTATGTGTTCTTATTCCGGTTATTAGCCTAGATTTACTATGTGATGCGCACAGCATACAAGTATAGACTAGATCGCCTAATTTGGAAACAAGCATTGCATATCCGTCTTGTTTGCAAATGGTTTTGGGATTTGCTACTCGCAAGTAGGCTAAAATACGGATTTCAACGAATTGTTCCAACTCAAGCAATCCAACCTTCACCCACAGGCACTCAAGCAGTTTATCACATAAGCATCTAGTCTCATGGTAAGCATGCTGTCATGGCAAACACTCACACACATGCAAGGACGCTAAAGCATAAAAGCTTACCTAGTACTCCAAGCCAAAACAGAAACTAGTTAGTAATCAATACATGATCCTAGTTCATGTTAAGATGGCTAATGCAACACAGGCAAAATGCAGCTACAATAGGCTCGGCTATCCTAAAGATGGCATGTGAAATGCTACAACTAACACGTATTCAATTTGGAATTGAAATACAAATGCAGTTAGAATGATGCGCCGAGCCTGGTGCATGTAAAACAAATGTATGGATGCACGCATGCATAGCATAAGGTATGCTAATTTAAATATGCCCTAATCTACCATCATAAGCGGGTAAATAAAAGGGAAGAAAGACATGGGGTTGGAAGACATACACACACTCACGCACACTTATTACACAATTGCCCTCGCTTGGAGGGTCCAAAAGAATAATACAGTCCGAATACTAAATTAATTATTACAAAACTTCTAATTAATTAACAAATTAAATGCAAAAAGAAGGTGGCCGCAGCCCTGCCTCGGAATGCGTGTGATGATGCATGCTCGAGTCCGTCTCATCGGGAAAATTCGTACCATGCCACTGCTGCCTCTGTTTACACTATCCTGCCTCTCAAAAGACTGCCAAAGTCCTGCGACATGTTCCTTGCACACTGTAGAATGCCATCGGCTGGAGGAGATGCCCACCGGCCATAGAGAATTTCCATCGGCTGCTGATGAAGTTATCGGCCATTCACCAATGGCCGGTCGGCACTGAATGTTGCCGGTCGGCAGAAACTTCCTGCAGAAGACAGTTTTGACAGCAGCAGAGGGCAAGCAGTGTATGGCAATGCATTTCGAGCAAATGTGTGCACCACCACATCTCTTATCATGTTTATGACTCAAAGGGGTGTGGTCCTCGATTCTTGGACCATCAATCGCGCATTTCAATGCGTGATGGCCCAAGAAACCAAGTATGCACTTTGATTTCAAATGTAATGCAAACCAAGCAAACAAACAAATAAAGGCCCAACCTCTATCACTTGATCAAGAGGCAAGGCATGCATGCCAATGCAATGCAACCTAGGCATGGAAACTAAGTATGCAACATGAACATGTGGCAAGCATGCAAAGCATGAACATGGGGCAAGCAATGCAAACATGCAACATGGACAACACACAAACATGTAACAACATGTTAAGTGATTAAAAGAGGGAATACATGCCAAATGTATTACAATCTAAGCATGCAACCACAAGATGAAATGGAGCACGTATGCAACCATATACAAGACATGCATGCAACAACATGTGAAGATGGTCTTACCCCAATGTGAGTGGACCTCAGCCACACTCACATCAGTGGCCACAAGATGAAAATGGGACGCTCGAAACGCGTGCACGTATGTACGCAAACCGAGGACCGAACCTAAGGCACGAATGCCACTCTAACAAGGCATGGCAAGGCATGGATCATGGCATACAAACATATGAATTTCAATCACTAAAATATGATGCTTAAAAGCCCCGAAACATGGCAATATGGCACCCGATACATGAGACGCATCCCGAAACTCAAAATTAAGCGCATGGAATGACTTATAGCTATACAAAGCATGCATTATTTGAATATGAGACCTAAAGACAGAATCAAGGAAGTCCCAAAATAAGCATATTTACAGTTTTAAGCAAGGCCAAACAGTGAACACAAATGAGGCTAAGCTAGCATGCAAAAATGGGCCAAAAGAGGGACAAAGAAGCAAGTGATGCTTTCTGGCCTAAAACACAAGAGGCCCTTAAACAATGTTGAAGAGGGGCCCAAAATATGGCATTTTACAGTTTAGCACCAGACCCAAAACAGTATACAAGTATGCTCAAAATACCATGCAAGATTAAGGCCAAAAGAGAGCTATAACACAAGGTATACAAAGGGTGTCTCAAACAGCCATAGACCCTTAATGAAACATGAAGAGGTGGTCAAAATAGGGCCATTTTCAGTTCCGACCAAAGTCCAAAAACAGAGACACAATAGGCTAATAAATCATGCAAAAAAGGGGAATACAAGAGGGGTAAAGAGGCAAGTGCAAAATGGGGACCTCAAACAGTGAGAGGCGCTTAATGAAACATGAAAAATAGCTCAAAACAAGCCTATCTCCAGTTAGGGTCGGAGCCCAAACATGCAAGCATAAGGAGCTAAAATGAGACTCACTGTAGACACCCCATTTTTGACCGTCCTCAAGACTTGGACGTCACCGTTTGAACACTCGGTGATTATCCATGTTTGTGTTCGTCTCGAGTTCCCAGAGGCCTTGGCAGCGCGCCTTGCCTCAGGACCTCTTGACTCGACTGCTTCGTGTTCGGTTTTGGCACCAAACACTTGTGTTTTGCCTTGAAGGGGCAGGGAATGCCTTGTGAGGCATCCCCACACACCACCGGCCCTCCCCTATCATCACCGGCTGCACATGTTTGCCACCGGCCATTGTTTCTCAAAAATAATGGACGGTCGGCATTATGTTTAGCCGACCGGCACTTTATTGTGCCGATGACCTATTTGGTTGGCCGAGACCTCTTCTTGAGGGGAGTTTGAACCTTTTGAACCCCCTGTTTTAGCTTCTTGAGAAAGCTTGACCCTTTTGAACCCTTGGTTCTAGCTTCTTGAGGAAGCTTGAACCTTTTGAACTCTTGGTTTAGCTTCTCCAAGAAGCTTGAACCCTTTGAACCCTTGGTTCTAGCTTCTTGAGGAAGCTTGAACCTTTTGAACCCTTGGTTTTAGCTTCTTGAGGAAGCTTGAACCTTTTGAACCCTTGGTTTAGCTTCTCCAAGAAGCTTGAACCTTTTGCACCTTTGGTTTAGCTTCTCCAAGAAGCTTGGCCTTTTTTAGCTTCTCCAAGAAGCTTGGCCTCTTTAGCTTCTTAAAGAAGCTTGAACCCTTCTAAGCTTCCAAGAGAAGCTTGCACCTCTTGACCCTTTTGCCTAGCTTCTCCAAGAAGCTTGGCTCTTTTTAGCTTCTCCAAGAAGCTTGGCCTTCTTGGCCCTTTTGGTCCAAGCTTCTCCAAGAAGCTTGACCCCCTTGACCCTTTTTGAGTTAGCTTCTCTTAGAAGCTTGGCATCTTGTCTTGGTCTATATAAAGAGGGCCTCTCCACCCATTTGGAGGGTTGGAAAAATCTGATATATATCAATATATATCACTCTCTCTCTATATCTCCCTCTCTCTCTACATTTGTGTAGGTTAGAAGGTTCAAAAGGGTCTAGTTCTTGGCCATTTGAACTAGACCTCCTAGCACAACCCCTCCATCATCCATCCAAGCACCTTGGGGCTGATTTTCAGAGGTTAAGGGTTGCTTTTTTGGGTCTAGAAGCTGCTGGTCCCGGATTTGGTCTTCAAGGGTGAGTTTCTCCTCCTTTTTGGCACCTTCTTGCACACACTCTTAGCCTGCCTTGCTTACTGTTTTGAGCTTTGTGTATAACATAAAAAAGTTCTGTTTTTTTTGTGTTTAAGATACTTCATTAAGGACACTTTTGTGTTTGGGGTCGTTTACCCCCTCTTAGGCCTTGTTTGGCCTCATATTTGTGCATTTTTTGTAAGCTTCGGGACCACCTTGTATTGGCCCTCCCACCACTGAAATCTTGAGGGATTTCAGTGGTGGGGGTGGTGTTTTGAGGTCCTAAGAAGGAGAGGGCCATCCCCTCTCCTTGTTGTCTTGTTTGCTTGTGTTTTTGGCCTTACAAAGGGGCCTATATTTGCACACCTCTTGAGATCAGATCAGGCATTTTTCAGTGGGTTTTAGGACCTCTATAGGCCATTTCCAGAGCTGGTTTGGCCTTGTTGAATGTCCATCATGTATGTGCTTAATAACCTCTTGTATAGCCCTCCAAAGGAGCCCCTCATTTTGATATGCATTGGCTGCATTCCAGAGGTTATTTGGGCCTATTTTTGCATGTTTTATTCACTGATTTTTGATGGTTTGGTCAGATTCCATGTGCATCATACACTTGCCATGTAAACCATGTTAACTAGTCAAATTCGCATGCTATTTTAGTCCATCTTGTTAGCACTTTTTAGCCATGCTTAGAACTGGAAAAGTCCATGTTTTGGGACTGCCTAGATTCTGTCTTCATGCTTCATAGTCCAATAATGCATGCCTTGTATAGCTGTAAGTCATTCCATGTGCCTAGTTTTGCATTTCGGGGTTCATCTCATGCATCGGGTGCCATATCTCCATGTTTCGGGGCTGTTTAGCATCATGTTTTGGTACTGAAATTCATATGCTTATATGCCATCTTGCATCCCTTGCCATGCTTTGGTAGAGTTGCATTTTTGTGTCTTAAGCTTGGTTAATGCATTGTGCATGCATTCCATGTATTTTGTTGCCTCACTTGCATCATTGTGGCCACTGTTTTGGACCTAATTTAGGGCTGTCCAATTAGTGTAAGTCCCTCCCTTAGCTTGTGTTGCATGTTTACTTTGCATATTGTCATATGTTTGGTCCCATTTGTGATGTTGCATGCCTTGCATATTTGTACACTTGGATCACATCTCACATGCTTAATGTTAACATGCTTGCCCCATGTCTTGCATGATTGTTGTCTATGCCTTGCACGATTGATGTATGTTTTGCATTGCTTGCTTGCTTGCATGTTCATATTGCATGATAGCTCCCATGCTTAGGATTGCATTGCATTGGCATGCATGCTTCACCTCTTGACCAAGTCATGATAGAGGTAGAAGCCCCCTTGGTTTGACTATTTGGTTTGCATTTCATTTGACATGAAAATGCACAACTTGGTCTCTTGGGCCATCACGCATTGAAATGCGCGATTGATGGTCCGAGAACCAAGGACCATGTCCCTTTGAGTCATACACATGATAAGGGATAGGGTTGGTGCATACATTGCTTGAATTGCATTGCCATGCTATGCCTTGCCCTCTGCTGCTGTCAATTGCAGGTCCTGCAGGAACTTATTGCCGGCCGGCAGTATTTAGTGCCGACCGGCAGTCGATGGATGGCCGGTGGATATATATTGTGCCGATGACCACATATAGCAGCCGGTGGTCATTTCCTCCAGCCGGTAGGATTCTCCAGTGTCCAGTGAGCATATTCTGAGGTTTTGGCAGTCTTCAGAGGGGCAGAGCAGGGAAAACAGAGGCAGCCTATGCATGGAAGTGACTTTCCGAGCGAAACCGAGCATGCGTTGCATTGGGCCCTCTTCCCGAGGCGGTTTACTGCTTTAATTAGATTAATTAATTTGCTTAATTAATTTAATTGGTCTGTAATAATTTAATTAGCTAGAGTAGTTAATTCGTTATTCGGACTGTATTATTCTTTTGGTCTCTCCGAGCGAGGGCGAATTTGTAATAAGTGTGCGTGGCGTGTGTGCATGTCTTCCAACCCCACGTCTTTCTTCCCTTTTATTTACCTGCTTATGATGGTAGATTAGGGCATGTTTAAATTAGCATACCTTATGCTATGCATGCGTGCATCCATACATTTGTCTCACATGCATCGGGCTCGGCACATCATACAAACTGCATCGTACTTCAACTCCAAATTGAATACATGTTATTTGTAGCATTCCATATACCATGTTTAGGATAGCCGAGCCTGTCTAAGATTGCATCCTTGCTTGTGTTGCATTAGCCACTTAACATCAACTAGGATCATGCATATGATTACTAACTGGTTTCTGTTTTGGCTCGGAGTACTAGGTGAGCTTTTATGCTTTAGCATATCACATGTGTGTGATTGTTGCCATGATAGCATGATTACCATGAGGCTAGCTGCTTATGTGATATAACTGCTTGAATGCCTGTGGATGGAGGTTGAATTACCTAAATTGGGACAATGCATTAAAAACTGTGAGGTTTAAGCCCACTAGTTAGTGGCAAAACCATCTTTTCTAAAGCCCACTTGAGGGTGGCAAAACCTGCATTTTAGCCTACTTGCGAGTAGCAAACCGCTTTCAAAACAAACATGTAGTGTTTTGTTCCAACTTAGGCGATTTGGTCTATACTTGTTTGCTGTGCGCATAACATAGTAATTCTAGGCTAATAATTGGAATAAGAGCATGTAATGTTTTCAAAATTGGATATCACGGTTAGTAGAGGCTGGTCTTCGGACCGGGGCGAAAGGGGGTGCTCATAGCTGACCTTCCCCGATCGTACCCAAGCTCCCGAGCCAAGACCACTTTGGTGATGACGGACACGTGGCCTTCGGCACCGAGTCAGGGTTTCCTAAATTTTCCATTTTAAAATATTTAGGTGGCGACTCTGTAATCTTGCAAAGCAGTCCATGTTTGGCACTTCTTTTCAAAAATCAGTTTCTCAAAACGATTTGCCGGATTTGGACTCTTTGGTTCAGATTAAGAACCGACAACGAAAGGGAGTCCGAACTGTAGAGTGAGGCCCACGGGCGCGTCTACACTCACCCTTGAAGACTAGTCTTTCATCAACTCTTGGTCCAAAAATATGAGCTTTCAACCTCTTCAAAAGAGTCCCAAAGTGCTGGAATGGAGGATGGAGGTCTTGTGCTATGAGTTGGTGTGTAAAAATGGTGTAAGAATCAAAGGGTTTTGATGATTGGAATGTAGAGAGAGAGAGAGATTTAATGTGAGAGCTCCACCAAAATTTTCTAACCCTTTTTCCAGAGTTGGAGGGTCTGTTATATAGACACAAGAGGGTGGAAAAGAGGGGGGGGGGAAATGGGGGGGAAATGAAATTCAAATTTCCCCCCAAAATTGGCCTAAAGGGAGATAAAGGGGCAAGTGATAGCTACGGTTCTCAAACCGAAGAGATCCCTTCAACAAAGTTGAAGAGGGGCTCAAAAAAAGACACTTTGTAGTTTATGCCTAAGTCCAAAACAGCTCACAAGTAAGCCTAAAATATCGTGCAAAAATAGGCCTAAAAAGAGGTAAAGAGGCAAGTGACAGATGGAAGCCTCAAACAGCAAAAGGTCCTTAATCAAACATGAAAAGGAGCTCAAAATATGACTATCTCAAGTTTGGGTCGGAGCCCAAAAATGCAGAATGAAGGTTCGGGAGCCAAAACACGTAGTTCGGGGGGCCCCGAAAGTGGGCTGTTAGGCACCGGAAGTGGTGTCCGACCACGAAGTTGGTCTCTCGGACCACAGTGTCCCTCAAAAGGGAGGAAAAAAGGTGTGTACCAAAAACCGGAGCAAACAGAGGTGGTTAAGCGGTCCCGAACCGAGGCACACGGCCGTCGGCTCCGAAAAATCGGAAACCAAGCTCCAAACGGGAAAAATGGCCTACGACCACGAAACGTAGCCTACGGCCACTGAGAGATGATCTACGAGACCTCTCCCTCCCTTCGGGAAGAGAAAATAGAGAAAACGGAGCTTGGTTCGCAAACCGAGGCAAAGCACAAAAGAGTTCGGAAGTCTGGAGGCAAGGCTCGCAGCCGGGACTCCGCAACCTCAGAACGAGCACAATATGCAACATCACTGAGCGCTCAATCGGTGATGTCTGAGTCTTAAGGTCGGTCAAAAATGGGGTGTCTACAGGAGCGCCCTTCGTGGATATCACGATTGGCCATAATAAGACTTCGGATTCGGAGCCCCCTTCGGTGCATGACACCTTAGGGCCGATTAAGACTCCAGATTCGGAGCGCCCTTCGGGATATCACGATTGGCCACAATAAGTCTCCGGATTCAGAGCCCCCTTTGGTGCATGACACCTTAGGGTCGATTAAGCCTCCTGATTCGGAATCGCCTTTGGCACGAACAAAACAAAACTTGTCAATCATTGACAATGTCAAGGCAAGACGCAAAGAAAAAACAAATTTCAGCATAAGACGCAAATAAAAAATTCAGCATAAGACGCAAATGTTTGAAATACAACTTTTTATTCGAGCAAACAGTTGTTACATTAACGCAATTCGCATTTGAGCATTACAATTTTTATTTAATCAGACACTTGTTACATAAACGTAACTCGTATTTGAGCACTACAATACTCATTTCCAATTTGAAAAGCTAAAAAGGGCAGAAGACGCATTGGTAAAGCGGCAGTGCCGAATCAACTCCTGTCACCCGAAAATCCTCCGCGGTTTGCGATGCCTCGAGCCAACTGTGCCCAAGTCCTCCCTTGATACCATTGACAATGTCAAGGAAAAGATCCAAGACAAGGAGGGATAAATCCAACGGTCGTTGCCTTTCCTTTTGGGGTGATCTGCTTCGACGACTTGAAGGTTCATGCCAACTTTCGGACGCCCTACTTCCCATACGGATGGCCCCTCTGCCACGATCCATGGTGACACCAAGGACGGCTGAACTCCAGCCTCTAACTAACATCCCCACGTAACCCACCTCACATAAGCAATTGTTTATCTGCACAAAGCGCCCACTCTTTTTATTTTCAATACTCGCAGCAATCTCGAGGCCCCAATCCCGAGGCGATTTTAGTAACACTAAATTCCATAAGCAAAACGTCGGTTGACATTCGCCACGGCATAGTTATCCAAAAGACTTTTTGAAGCACGTGCATTGGCCAAAAATCTAGGCCCTGAGCCGAGTTGAACTTGCCAAAGCCACTCTACCTACCGGCTTTTGGCTTCAGGTTACAAAAGCCTGTCAGGAATAAACAGCTATCACATATGGATTGACCTTGCCGGTCAATGCTTATATATTCATTCAAACACAATAAAACGAAACACATACATGCCGAATACAAACTGCAATAAAATATTTTATTCAACAAAACAAGCGATAAATTACATAGTTTTGAACGTGATACGTGTTTCAGCCCTATAATAAATATAATTATGCAGCGTCACCCTCATCATCACTCTTCTTGACTTCAAAAGCAGAAAACGGAAAATGTTTGCTGTGATAGAGTGGTGATGCCAAATCAATGCCTGTCGCTCGAAGAGCTTCTGCGGCTTGAGATGCCTTGATCCAACCGTGTCTAAATCCACGATTCTCACATCGGCAAACTTCTTCGGCCAGTTTTTCCTTGGTCTTCTCGATTCCGACTCGTCGGCCTTCTTGGAAACCTTTCTCATAGGCCCTTCCCTTCATGCTTTCCATCGCGAACATACTCGCCGTCTCACGATCGGCAAGCGCAGAACTAATGAGTCGGCTGGTAACCCTTTCTTCCACAATTGGGTTTCCCTGTCCGACGGGTTGTGCCTGGGCCGCCTTGGTCTTCCTCAACTCGCGCTCAGCTGCCTCCGCGCGGGACTCCAAACTTCGAATACGTTCATCCTTCTTCTCCATTTCTTGGTGGGCAATGCGCAACTGCATGCCAATTTCATAGGCAGTGTACAGCCCCTTCACCGCCCCATGCACGCCTTCGCGAAACACTTTGTAGTCCTGGCGACCTACCATAGATTGCTGAACCTCAGGCGGGAAAATCTGTCGAGCAAACTCGACCGCTACATTTAGATCTCGAACGATCGAGTCCGCCTTCGTCATGGGCCTATTCCCCACAAATACCGCGAAGCTTAATGGGTGCGGATTCGCCTCAGGCGCCCTCTCGACTCGAGGTTGGGAAGTTCTGCCCTGCGACTGCTTGTCCCGCCTGGGCGACCTGCTTCGACGTCGAGGAGACTGACGCCTTTCTCGATCCCTAGAACTCCTGCTCCCTGTGCGCGGAGGGTCACTACCTCGATTCATGTCTCCACCCAGCTCAGCCAGTGTCTTCGCTTCCCCTCTGCTGTTAAAGAAGAGTCTGTTTGACATTCACTCGATACCCTCAAATGCTGGAGTCAGTTGTCTGCTACGCTCATAAAAGTTTTACCTTTAATCATTTATCCTGTAAAGAGGCAGCACCCTCGAGGCTATTTCATTAATTGTAAACCCCTCAAACGCCCAGCACCGACTGAATCGACCCACTTGGGGCCAAGGCAGATAGCTCTATCAAAAATCCCAAGGTCGTTTCATATGGCGCCCGAATGATCACGCACCGCCTGGGGCAAGGGCAGATTCGTCAATCAATTTGCCTTATGTACCCCAGCCGGCCCGTGAATTGATCCTTCACAAATCTTAAGGTCGTTTCATACGGCGCCCGAATGATCACGCGTCGCCTGGGGCAAGGGCAGATTCATCAATCAATTCGGCTTATGTACCCCAGCCGGCCCGTGAATCGATCCTCAAATCTTAATCCTTCACAAATCTTAAGGTCGTTTCATACGGCACCCGAATGATCACGCACCGCCTGGGGCAAGGGCAGATTCATCAATCAATTCGGCCCAGTACCCACAATACGCGGCACATGAATGATAATTCAATATTGTCATAGGATATTCAATTTCTGAAAGCTAAAACAGTAACGATTCTATCCAAATTCGTGAAAGGCAAAGTATTCTTCATTAACATAACATCACAAACCATGAACAAGTTTTCATTAACAAATTGAGCGCAAATAGTAACCAATTTATACATGAAAACTAGCCTGAGCCAACAAAAGTCTACCAAACAAAAACTTAAAATCAAAAGAGATAACTCCCAGATCAATCCTCGGGGTCAGACTCAAGTGGCTCAATGTCCACTTGCTCGTAGGGAATTGGCAAGGCCAATGTAACTCCAGCGGCAGCAAGGGCTTTGAGCCATCCATGTTTGAACCCCCGATTCTCGAATTTAGGGACTTCATCTACATATTCGGTGAAGGCGGCACTTTTTCCTGCCTCAAATGCCGCAGAAGCTTCAGAATCGGCTTTTTCCTTGGCGGCCTTGAGTTCCGCTAACTCAACCTCCGCCTCGGCAAGCGCCTCTTGGGCTAACTTGAGCGATTCTTCGCTCGCATTTGCCCTACTCTCAGCGTCAGAGCGGAGCTGTTCAGCTGTGTGAGCCCTCTCTTTCTCTGCTTCAGCTCGCGCACCCTCCATGGCGGCTCTCATAATCTCAAATTCGGCCCTACTCCTTTGACCGTCCGCCTCCGCTTGCAAACAATCAACTCTGCCGAGGGCATCATGGAGGCGGCGGCCTAGGTCCGCGATCCTGCCAACAGTCTACAAAACAAGTTGGGATTGTCGGATATCTTTAACGAAAATAAGGTCAAGAGAATTTGAGATGGTCACTAACCAGGAACGTTGACTGTGCAGATAGGGCTACGGCCATAACACCCGGCACGGCGCGAAAGGCTGCGACGTCAGCTGGCAAGGAAATTGACGCCGCGAGGCTCAACGCCACAGCTGGATCGTCAATGGCTGAGGCATCGGAAGAGATCGGCGTATCTTTGATCTTAGGTCGAACAATAAAAGGCGCAGCCACATCCGACTCTTCTAAACGAGGCCGTTTGGAAGCAAGGCTAATTTCTTACCCAGCCTCTCCCTCGACGTTACGCTTTTCGCCCCGCTCCTCCGGAATCAGCCGTTCATCAATGACTGTTTCTCAACCTCTTCCCCCGTTTTGGTCTCATCGACCTGAATCGTCTCTTCAATAACGGGTACGAAATTTTTAATCAAGGTGGGCTCAGAATGGGCGGCCTCGGCCCTCTTTCCAGCAGCCATTCGCTTGGGCATTTTTCCTTCGCGCCATCTGCATAAGGCTTTCCCCAGCCATAGCTTCAAAAATATCGCTGGGTGGGTCCCCCAAAGTTTCAAAAATATCTTCGGACGAAACCTCTGCCCGACCTGAAGTGGACAGTGAAGGCCGGTTAAGTCCCGCAGCCTCAAACGCCGAGCGTATCGCTTCGTCGACCTCTTCGGCCCCCTCTGCAACCTCTCTGGTTGGTTTGGCAACTACATCTACCTCCGGATCAGCCTCTGCACTCGGATCCAAATCTTCAAGGCCAATTTGCCTAAGGTTCTTGAAGCTGGGAAAGATAAGAGCCGAAAGGTGTTGATCGCCGGATGGAATTAGAACGCCTTCCGCAGCCGAGAATGGAGTGTAAGTCGGTTCGTATTGGAGGAGTATGTGAGCCGCTCTCCCTTGCTTTTGTACGTTTGGACGGCCGAAGTATCTGAGCGCAGACTTGATCTCCTCAAGAACCGCCCCGTCAGTTGCCGGAAGAATTTTCTTCAATTGGTTACCTGCAAAGAACAAGGGGTGATTAAAGGGAGAAAAGCCAAGTGAAGGGTAAGTCAACAAACAACAAGGCGTTGCACGGCAACCTGGATCACCCTTTCGTCTGGGAATAGGGTCTAGACGGTCTTCGCCTTCACCGAACTCCCAGTTACCTTGGACATTGACCATTACGTTGTCAACCCTCTTACCAAAACTGGCAAGCATGGTTATCAAGTGATGATCTATAGCGACCCCGGTCTTTTCCCATTTGATTATTGTATCTGGACTTATGTTCCGTGGATTCCGTTGTCATATTATTGTTGTTGTCATCCTTTAACGTCATTGTTTGAGTCTTAGAGTGTGTTAGACCTGTTGCAGGTGAGTGGTTTGAGTCTGGGATCAAACCCCAGATTTTTGAAGTTTCAGCCTTTCCGCTCGAGCGGACCTTCTTGAGCTCGAGCGGATATTGCACACTTCCAGTATTTTTGAACCCTGCAAAATTTCTGCAGGTGTGATATCTACGCTCGAGCTGGATTTCTGAGCTCGAGCGGGTTGAGCTCGAGCGGTATTGTTGACGCTCGAGCGGGTAGTGTATTCTTCGTGTGGGTTCTGGAATGGGGGAATCTACGCTCGAGCGGTTATCATTGCGCTCGAGCGGACCTTGTTTTTGTTCTTTACGCTCGAGCGGTGTGTTGTACGCTCGAGCGGGCCTGTCAAGTTTAAATACGCAGCAGCGTGTTTTAAGACAGTTTTTCAGCCCCTTTCAGTTTATAAAACCCTAGGTTACGAGTTTCCTCTCTCCCAACTCATCTTCTCTCCTAGGATTGATCTATCTAGAGTGGATTTCTACCCTAGTTCCTTCACAAATAAGATAGAGGAGAGTGAGGGCTTTCATTTAATCGGAGCAATTATTGGTTTGGAGTACTTTGAAGTTTTGGGCATCCTCTTCATCTTCTTCTTTTTGAGTTATATCTTCGAGGTAGGGATTTCCTACTCCATTTATACGCTTTAATCCTAAGTGGTGGTATTTTGGTATGTGGGGGTAGTTTGGTAATTTTGGGAGAAATCTTAGGGTTTGTCATAGATTAATTTATATAATTAATTTAAGGGAAGATTGTGATATTGGGTTTAATTCATGTGATTGGGGAATTTAGTGGTTTAATGATGTATTTGGTTAGTTTAAATACTTACCTTTGAGAATGTTGATATTACATTTGTTGTTATATTTATTTCTTGTTTAGAAATAATTGTTTTGGGCTATCGGTGGAGGATAGCCATGATTGTTGTAGACACTGCATGTGGATTAGGCAAAATTGAAACTAATCATTTGGTTAAGTTGTTGAGTATAAAGGTTGGAATAATACATTAAATTTATGTATTGATTTATTATGTATATGACTTTATGTTTATATGCATTACTTGTGTATGGGAGGAGATAGGGGATGTACTCCACGGTTTAGGGGAAGATGGGGGATGTACCTCTAAACCGGTTAATGATTATGGGAAGATAGGGGATGAACCCAGGGTTGCTGCTTATATGCGCGCCTATAGCAGAGATACAGTTCATATGCTTATCTATTTGTTATTAATATGATACATCACCACCATGTGTATCAGTTGGGAAGTATAGAAGTGGATTTGATTGAGATTGTTATAACACTAGTATGTGTGTTTATTTTGTTACAAGAAAGGTTTAACCTGATTTGTTATCCATGTTGAGTTGTTTGGCCAGGTTCTGTGCCATAGTTGGAAGGTGAGTTATGCCATAGACAAAGTGTCATAGGCAATGTAGACATTCGTGTCATAAAATTGTAAATTGATTATTTGGTGTTAACCATGTATCGGATGCTACTGCTTTAGTTAATTCTTATGCTTGGTTTAGTATTTCTCTACTGGGCTGTGGCTCACCCTATATGGGAACTTCATTTTCAGGTTCAGGCGGTTCACTACCTCCAAGAACTTAGCTTGTGAGGATTTGGACTCGAAGACTTGTTCTATTTTATTTGCTTTATATGAACTATGTAAACATTCAAGCCTAGGGCTTTATTTGTTTTGAGTTAGAACTCATGAAATTGTGTCCAAGTATTGGCTTGGCAAGATGTAAGCCCGTAGGGCATTTATTATGATGTTTTATTTCGTAATACTCTGATGATTGAAATAATATAATGTTTTCTTTTAATGATGCACGTCTTGTTTTATATTTAATGGGTTTAATTTTGAGGGCGTTACAACTTGGTATCAGAGCGTACCGGGTTTGAATACTTTGGGTACGTGGGAAGTGATTAGTATCACAATGGGTTCGTCTCGTTTGATAGAGACTTAGTGTAATGATTACATGCTTATATGATAACATGTTTATGTGACTATGTGGGTATGGAATGTAGTTTCTAAGATGTTGATTGGACCCTTGAGTTTCTGAAAGTCTTGTTGGAAAGGCACTTGATCAATGTTGTTTCCAACCGGAACTTTAGTGACGCCTCGGGACTATCATTATCCAGGAATGAAATTCGTAGGTGCTTATGTGATTATGTGCTTATGTGGTATGATTTATTGTTGTCCAATGTATTAGGACGCGAGTGTTGTAGTTTTGGCACGCTTAGTAATGTGCTAACGTCTTTGTTACCTGTATTAGGATGTCAGGGCGAGGAAGTTTTGATTTCCCTCCTTCGGCTCGGGAAGAATTGAGGAAACAGTTTGTGGGGTTACGCCAAGGTACTACACCTTTGGTCCAGTTTGAAGCGTGGTTTGCTAACCTGTCAATGTTTGCTCCAGAGTTAGTGGAGACGGAGGAATTGCGTTGTGCGGAGTTTGAGAGTAAGCTGTGTGACGACATCCGTGTTAGGATTGCGGGTTCTTGGAATAGGAGTTACAGTGTGCTTGTTAAAGCTGCGACTCATGTGGAGGCAGCAGTACTAACTATGGGGCAAAATAGGGAAGGGGCCACGATTATGAATGTTGGTCGGGTTAGGGAAGAGGTCATTTCGGCGACTCCTGTGATTCAGAGTGTTGGTAGGCCTTCTAAGAAACAGAAGGGTTTTAATCCGCAGCAATTTCAGAGAACTTTGTCTGGCTCCACTTTTCCAGTGCCTAGTCTAGATTCGGGTAAGGATGAACGGGAGGTTGTTACTTGTTTCAAGTGTGGTCTGCTGGGCCACAAGGTTTCGGTTTGCCCTCAGAAGAAGAGGGCTAGATTGGCAGTTCGACCAGTAGTAGCACCACTAGAATCTTTTGGCCAACCGGGCTCAGTGGAGAAGCAGTTGTTGGGGTCTTCATCAACCCAGACTTTGAACCAATCTCGTACTCAGGCACCGCCTACTTGTTGGGTGTGTAATCAGCCAGGTCATATTCGACGTTTTTGTAAACAGCCGGGGGCTTCTTTAAGGGTTTTGCAACCTAGTCAGGCTCAGTTTCATTCGACTGGGCAGGAGCAGTGTCGTTTTGGGGGACTAGCAGGCCAGACTTCGCGGACCTCAGTAGAGTCGAGTTCCAAAGCCCCAGTTGGGGAAGTTTGTGGTTGTTCCCGATGTGGACAGAGGGGACACATCGGTAGTTCTTGTCCGTGGCTTGGGAGCTCGTAGATTATCTTATGTTTGGAGTTGACCAACTTTGGTGGTCTAGCAAGGGGCAGCAGTGGTGGTGATACCGATGGGCTGATTTTATTTTGACTAATTCGTTTTGTCATCAGTGGATTATTGTTTTGTGACTATTAGGTTCGGTTGTGTAACCTATGTGTTCTGGGAATGTTGAAACATTTAAACTGTTTGGTTATCTATAGATATATATATATGCCTTGTTTGTTAATTTCCATGGATTGGGTGGATTGGAGCTAGTTATAGCTCTAAAGTTTTATTAATGTAATAAGCTGCTGTAAGACCATAACATTTTTGGTATAGATGCATTTTATGCGTGTGACTTGATTTGGGAAAGATAAGGGCTAAGGAGCCATGTGTTCATAAGTTGAGAACCACCGAGAGTTGCGTGTCTTAACCCAGGCAATATTGGGGCGAGAACTGTTTTACTTGCCGAGTGTGTGGGGATTTTAGGGGTGTTACCCATTTAAAATTTTGTGCGTGGTATAGATTTTGGTCTACTGACGGGTGAACTCGAGAGGATGCGAAGTGGGCGATTTATACTGGTGGTTGTATGTATTTAATATGGTGTCCTACGGGGGCATAATGCGTAATTTTGTTAAGATTGGACTTGTACCTTCATGGTAGGTAGTGTTGCCAAGATTGTATGTGTACTGTTTGGCCGTTTTGAGTAAAGGGACGTTAGTCCCTATATAAGGTAGTGGTTGTCGTATCGGGAGTGGTATGTTGTGAGTAGCCTGGTACTATATCTCGGGCTGTAGTATAATGGGTGTTTCCTAAGTTTTCTAGATTCCTTTATTTGGATCGAAGGTAATAGATTCGCACCTTAGCATTGGCTAGTGGTCTAGCACGGGGGTTGGGTGTCTTGGTTGTACCCTCGGGGTGAGTGACAGATGAGAGTCAAAATAAAAGATAGACCCTATAGGTCGTTAGTAGATGAAGGTACTATGTTGGCTTGTATGATCGGTATGAGCGGCTACTTGGTAGTATTGAATGTCACGGTGTAGCAAACCCGGTTAGTTAACTCAGTACGAGGGAAGGGGTAGGCAAATTTTGTTACTCCAAGTTCAGTTGAGATGGTGAGGAAATCTCTAAATGTGGGAGTTTGCACAGTGCGACGCAGGATAGTGTGTGGTTGATATGTTGCATGTTGATGCAAGAAGGGAAAGTGGTTGCCTATGGCTCACGTCAGTTGAAAATTCATGAGAAGAATTACCCTACGCATGATTTAGAGTTAGCAGTTGTGATACTTGCCTTGAAGATTTGGAGGCATTATCTTTATGGTGAGAGGTTCGAGGTATTCTCTAATCACAAGAGTCTGAAATATCTGTTTACACAGAAAGACTTGAACTTGAGGCAGAGGAGGTGGATGGAGTTTATTAAGGATTATGACTTCGAGTTGCACTATCATCCGGGAAAGGCCAATGTTGTGGCTGATGTCCTTAGCAGGAAATCTATTGGTGACGTAGTTAGTATAACCATCCGGGAGTGGGAGATGTTGGGTGCACTTGGGGAGTTTGATTTGCTTTTGGGTGAATCCGTTGAGGCTGCGGCCTTGTTTTCTGTTGTTGCGCAGCCTACACTTGCGACTCGAGTGTTAGAGGCTCAGAGGGGTGATCTTGAGGTAGAATCTCTCCGAGAGAAGATTTCCAGTGGGAAGGTTGAGAAGGGTTTAGCGGTGTATCCCAACCTGAGTGTGAGATACCGAGACCGTTTGTTTGTGCCGGAGTCTTGCCGAGAGGAGGTACTCCGAGAGTTTCATCATTCGCGCCTTGCGGTGCATCCGGGAGGCACTAAGTTGACTTTTAGCACGGCTTATCATCCTCAGACTGACGGGCAGTCCGAGCGTACTATTCAGATCCTTGAGGATATGCTTCGGGGTTGTGTTCTCGACTTTAGTGGGTCGTGGGAGAGGCACTTACCATTAGTGGAGTTTGCCTACAACAACAGTTTTCAGTCTAGTATCGGTATGGCACCATTTGAGGCCTTGTATGGCCGACCGTGTAGATCTCCTGTTTGTTGGGCCGAGGTGGGTGATGCACCTTTGTTGGGTCCAGAGTTAGTGAGGGAAACGACGGAGAAGGTTGAGCTTATCCGTAGGGGGCTTGTTACGGCTCAGAGTCGTCAGAAATCTTATGCCGACCGTAGGAGGAGACCTTTGGTGTTTGAAGTGGGTGATCATGTCTTTATGAAGATATCACTTAGGCGGGGTTTAATGAGGTTTGGAAAGAGTGGGAAGTTGTCCCCTCGATTTATTGGTCCTTTTGAGATCCTTGAGAGGATTGGTGAGGCTGCATATCGCTTAGCTTTACCACCGCAGTTATCCGGAGTTCATGACGTGTTTCATGTGAGTATGCTTCGGAAGTATGAGCCGGATCCATCACATGTGTTGGATTGGACCGATTTAGTTGTTGATGAGGATGTTTCGTATGAGGAGAGGCCAATTCGAGTCTTGGATAGGCGGGATCAAGTTTTGCGAGGCAAAACCATCCCTTTGGTGAAAGTTCTGTGGAAGCATCACGGAATGGAAGAAGCCACTTGGGAACGTGAGTTGGAAGTCCGTGAGAAATATCCGGACATGTTTATTGATTTGTAATCTTGTATTTAGATTATATAATATTGTGGAACTTGAGAATTTTATATATGTCTTAAGTTGGAAAACATTGAGAATGTTTTGGTTTAATGTTAACATTTTGAAAACTTGCCTCATAATGGAAGTAGAATATAACATTTATATATTGAATGTATTGTTTATATCATGAGATTGAATATGATATGGAAATTGTTAACATTGAAAGGAATAATGCATAATATTGATGCAGGTTGAATAGATGTTGATTTATCCATATTACGAGATGCCTCTTGCTAAGAGATGAAGTGACCGGTATCGGGTCAAGTTATTGTTTATTGTTTTATGATATCATTGGGAATTGAGGAAACGTGTTTTTGAAAACTTATGCTTAATTTCGGGGACGAAATTCTTTTAAGGGGGGGAGGTTATAGCGACCCCGGTCTTTTCCCATTTGATTATTGTATCTGGACTTATGTTCCGTGGATTCCGTTGTCATATTATTGTTGTTGTCATCCTTTAACGTCATTGTTTGAGTCTTAGAGTGTGTTAGACCTGTTGCAGGTGAGTGGTTTGAGTCTGGGATCAAACCCCAGATTTTTGAAGTTTCAGCCTTTCCGCTCGAGCGGACCTTCTTGAGCTCGAGCGGATATTGCACACTTCCAGTATTTTTGAACCCTGCAAAATTTCTGCAGGTGTGATATCTACGCTCGAGCTGGATTTCTGAGCTCGAGCGGGTTGAGCTCGAGCGGTATTGTTGACGCTCGAGCGGGTAGTGTATTCTTCGTGTGGGTTCTGGAATGGGGGAATCTACGCTCGAGCGGTTATCATTGCGCTCGAGCGGACCTTGTTTTTGTTCTTTACGCTCGAGCGGTGTGTTGTACGCTCGAGCGGGCCTGTCAAGTTTAAATACGCAGCAGCGTGTTTTAAGACAGTTTTTCAGCCCCTTTCAGTTTATAAAACCCTAGGTTACGAGTTTCCTCTCTCCCAACTCATCTTCTCTCCTAGGATTGATCTATCTAGAGTGGATTTCTACCCTAGTTCCTTCACAAATAAGATAGAGGAGAGTGAGGGCTTTCATTTAATCGGAGCAATTATTGGTTTGGAGTACTTTGAAGTTTTGGGCATCCTCTTCATCTTCTTCTTTTTGAGTTATATCTTCGAGGTAGGGATTTCCTACTCCATTTATACGCTTTAATCCTAAGTGGTGGTATTTTGGTATGTGGGGGTAGTTTGGTAATTTTGGGAGAAATCTTAGGGTTTGTCATAGATTAATTTATATAATTAATTTAAGGGAAGATTGTGATATTGGGTTTAATTCATGTGATTGGGGAATTTAGTGGTTTAATGATGTATTTGGTTAGTTTAAATACTTACCTTTGAGAATGTTGATATTACATTTGTTGTTATATTTATTTCTTGTTTAGAAATAATTGTTTTGGGCTATCGGTGGAGGATAGCCATGATTGTTGTAGACACTGCATGTGGATTAGGCAAAATTGAAACTAATCATTTGGTTAAGTTGTTGAGTATAAAGGTTGGAATAATACATTAAATTTATGTATTGATTTATTATGTATATGACTTTATGTTTATATGCATTACTTGTGTATGGGAGGAGATAGGGGATGTACTCCACGGTTTAGGGGAAGATGGGGGATGTACCTCTAAACCGGTTAATGATTATGGGAAGATAGGGGATGAACCCAGGGTTGCTGCTTATATGCGCGCCTATAGCAGAGATACAGTTCATATGCTTATCTATTTGTTATTGATATGATACATCACCACCATGTGTATCAGTTGGGAAGTATAGAAGTGGATTTGATTGAGATTGTTATAACACCAGTATGTGTGTTTATTTTGTTACAAGAAAGGTTTAACCTGATTTGTTATCCATGTTGAGTTGTTTGGCCAGGTTCTGTGCCATAGTTGGAAGGTGAGTTATGCCATAGACAAAGTGTCATAGGCAATGTAGACATTCGTGTCATAAAATTGTAAATTGATTATTTGGTGTTAACCATGTATCGGATGCTACTGCTTTAGTTAATTCTTATGCTTGGTTTAGTATTTCTCTACTGGGCTGTGGCTCACCCTATATGGGAACTTCATTTTCAGGTTCAGGCGGTTCACTACCTCCAAGAACTTAGCTTGTGAGGATTTGGACTCGAAGACTTGTTCTATTTTATTTGCTTTATATGAACTATGTAAACATTCAAGCCTAGGGCTTTATTTGTTTTGAGTTAGAACTCATGAAATTGTGTCCAAGTATTGGCTTGGCAAGATGTAAGCCCGTAGGGCATTTATTATGATGTTTTATTTCGTAATACTCTGATGATTGAAATAATATAATGTTTTCTTTTAATGATGCACGTCTTGTTTTATATTTAATGGGTTTAATTTTGAGGGCGTTACATGATCAGTGTCCCTGGCCCTGAGAAAGTATCGCCCCAGCAGACCGGAAGATTTGGCCAAAGCGTAGCAATACCGAATCGCCGGAATGCCAAGGTTGATCCTAAGATGCCGGTTCAACTCAATCACCCCCATGATGATTCGAAAGAAATTGACGTTAGGTTGAGAAGGAATCAGACTCCAATAGCGAAGGACGGCCCTAAGCAGTAGGTGTAGGGGAAAACGGACCCCGCCCTCCGCTATGGATAAGAGAGGGAAGACGATCGTATTCTGATCCTCCCTCTCCATATCAAGGGTACTGTCCGTTACAAGAGATAAGTGGACGTCGTCGGGAATGGAAAAATGTCTCCGGAATCCGGAAATACGACCCTCGGAAGGGAGGTCTTTCAAGTGTTTAGCCATGTTCGCAGGGATTCAAGGTTTCGCCGGAATCAAAACGACAAACAGAAAATAGGATCGTAAAGAAGGGAGAAGAAGACTTATGAAGATTAAACGGAGAAGAGTTGCAAAGCATGCGAGTTAGAGAAGGGATATCTGCTGGCGGTGTAAGAGTCTCGAATACTCGACGAACTGTGTATTCGAAAAGACTGAAATTTCAAATCATAATAAATGCGAAACGCACGATTGAGGTGGGAAAGCGTAATGATAAACGAAAGGGTGTGCGCGACCTGACATCTATATTGGGATACGCGAAGCCACCTGGCCAGTTTTAACTTTTCCAATTCAAGACCAAACACGCTGATTAACTACCGTCAATAGGGAGTTCGGGGGGCAATTGTGGGAGCTGAATAATTGATAAAGGCAGAAGGCGCGCAATTCAGGGATGATAATAATCGGCCGTATCCGAGTACAATATTTGGGCCGAATAAGTGTGTAGCATTGGAGCCAGATAATGTAAAGGATAGTGATAAAAAAGTGGGCCCTAGCCCCGAGGATCGAGGGAAACAGGTATAAATACAGGAGCAACATATTTGGTAGGTATGTAAGAATCACTCCACTTAACTTAGACAAAGAGGTATCTTGAGTGTCTGAACTAACTTGTCTATCGGAGTTCTAATTCCGGCACCCCCGACCGGAGTGTTTTCATCTTTTCAGGTGACTAGCTGAGGATCGCCAGCGTCTTCTAGGATCAGAAGAATATTTCCAAACCACTTCTCCATAGTAAAGAATATGGAATAATTCATCAAACTACTGCTCCTTACTCACCTCAACAAAATGGAATTGCTGAAAGGAAAAATAGGACTTTAAAAGAAATGATGAATGCCATGTTAATAAGTTCTAGATTACCTCAGAACTTGTGGGGGGAAACAATACTTTCTGCAAATTATATACTTAATAAAGTACCCCGAAAGAAAGTAAATCAAACACCTTATGAATTGTGGCATGGAAGAGTACCATCCTACAAATACTTAAAAGTGTGGGGGTGTTTGGCTAAAGTGGCTATTCCTAGTCCAAAAAAGACTAAGATAGGTTCTAAGACCATTGATTGCATTTTCATTGGTTATGCTAAGAATAGTAGTACATATCGGTTTTTGATTCATAAATCAGAACATTCTGAAATGCATGTAAATACTATTATTCAATCTCGGAATGCATCTTTCTTTGAACATGTATTTCCAAATAAGTCTGGACAAGAGACTAGTAACAATAAAAGATCTCATAATGCAATTACTAGTCAGGATCAAGAACATGATCAAGAACAAGAGTTAGATCAAAATGAGGAAGAGGAACTTAGGCATAGTAAACGTGCTAGAACCTCAAAATCTTTTGGTCCAGATTTTCTAACATATTTGTTAGAAAATGAGCCTTTAACTTTTAAAGAGGCTATGTCCAGTCCTGAAACTCCTTTATGGAAAGAAGCTGTCAACAGTGAAGTTAAATCCATCTTGCAAAATCACACTTGGGAATTAGTGGACTTGCCACCAGGTTGTAAACCTCTTGGGTACAAATGGATTTTCAAAGGAAAAATGAAAGCGGATGGATCAATTGACAAATACAAAGCAAGACTTGTGGTCAAAGGATTTAGACAAAAAGAAGGTCTTGATTACTTTGACACATACTCACCAGTTACTAGAATAACATCCATTAGAATGCTAATTGCCATTGCATCTCTATACAATCTAGAAATTCATCAAATGGATGTAAAAATCGCTTTCTTAAATGGTGAGTTAAATGAAGAAATTTATATGGAACAATCAAAAGGGTTTTCTGTTCCAGGAAAAGAAAAGAAAGTGTGTAAATTAGTTAAATCATTATATGGTTTAAAACAAGCGCCAAAGTAATGGCATGAGAAATTTGACAAGGCAATGATGTCAAATGGATTTAAAATTAATGAGCGTGACAAATGTGTTTATATTAAAAACACAGACAAAGGTTATGTCATTGTATGTCTTTATGTGGATGATATGCTCATCATAGGTAGTAATAATGATATGATTACAACTACCAAGAAAATGTTGAATAAACATTTTGACATGAAGGACATGGGTATTGATGATGTAATTCTTGGTATGAAAATTACCAAAACATCAGAAGGTTATGCTTTGTCACAATCTCATTACATTGAGAAAATACTTGACAAATTCAGCAAAGATGATGATCATCTTGCTAGAACACCTGTAGATGTTAATTTGTATCTTTCTAAGAATGTATAGAAAAGTATTTCTCAATTAGAGTATGCCCAAATTATTGGAAGCTTAATGTACTTGATGAACTGCACTCGCCCAGATATAGCTTATGCAGTAAGTAAATTAAGTAGATATACGAGTAATCCGGGAGTAGAACACTGGAAAGCAATTATAAGGGTTCTTAGATATCTCCGATTTACTCGTAACATTGAGCTTAATTATACTAGATATCCAGCAGTACTTGAAGGATACTGTGATGCAAATTGGATATTGGATACTAGAGACTCAAAATCCACCAGTGGGTATGTTTTTACTCTTGGTTGGGCGGCTGTATCTTGGAAATCTTCCAAACAGACTTGCATTGCTAGGTCTACTGTGGAATCAGAATTCATAGCTTTAGACAAAGCAGGGGAAGAGGCAGAATGGCTTCGCCACTTCCTTGAAGATATTCCAATATGGCCAAAACCGGTGCCTGCTATATGCATACATTGTGATAGTCAATAAGCTATAGGTAGAGCACAAAGTCATATGTATAACGGTAAGTCACGACACATTCGTCGTCGACATAACAGCATGAGACAACTACTCTCTAATGGAATTATTTCCATTGATTATGTGAAGTCTAAAGACAACATAGCAGATCCACTAACCAAAGGGTTAGCAAGAGAGCTCGTTGAGAATTCATCGAGAGGAATGGGACTAAAGCTTATTAAATAAGAGTTACCACAACGGCAACCCAATCTAGTTGACTGGAGATCCCAAGATCTAGGTTCAAAGGGACAACCAAGTTGTGAATGACTCAGAAGGATCACTGGGGAGTCCAACTCCTACCCATTTCTATGATGAAATAAGTGATGTCTGCAGTGTTTTAGGTTAAGTAAAATTTTAATGATTTATATCTCTAGGTAAACCTAGTGGAGTATGGCAGGATACTCTTCATAAGAATCACCTATGTGAGTGTGAACTGGGTCGGTTCTATAAGATTTGTGAAGGGCTACAAGTCTTTAGAGCACTCATGAAAGACCAGGTTGTTTAGGGCCAAAATGAACACAATAGTGAGAACTAAACTGTGTCTGGGGATATACTGTGTGAGTTCTATTGTCTTGGTTTACATAAACGGCTGAACAGTTCAAGACATCATATTCACTGGTTAGCTAGTAAATCTGATAGTGTCTCACAAGGGAAGGTTCAAAGCGAAAAGCTACCTATCCTTTGCAGAATATTTCCAATTTCTGTACTCTCTGTAATTTAGATTATGTTGTTGCATTTTCTCTCCGTCAAATTCCATTCATGTGGGGGATTGTTAGAAAAATTGGTTTATTATGGCATATTTTGGGCAGACTTTGAGGCCAAAATTGAGTGGGCCCCAAACATCTTTTGGGGTGGGTCCGAAGAGGTGACGTGTTCCTTGCCACGTGGTAAGTCACACGGTGAAGACAGAACGTCAAAACCATTTATGAGTGAATGGGAAGTTGACGTCGTTTTCGGGTCTAACATTAATTTTTATTTAGATAAAATTCATTTGAATTTTTGCAATAAAAATTATTGTGGGAATTTAATTTAATTCTAAATTCAAATTTTGGGTTCCTAAGTGGTTTCCTAAAATTTGTACCTCTTCTTTTATTTATTAAACTATTTCAATAGTTTAATATATATATTCAAATAGTTTAATATATATTTTTTAAATAGTTTAATTAATAAATTTCCAACAGTTTGAAACAGTTCCACTAACGGACCACTTTTCAAATGTTTGAATTTTAGTGTTCCTGTTCAAACGGTCAAAATTGTTTGAATTAAAAAAGTGCATCTGTTCATTCGATGTGTTGTACTTGTTCGGGCTATTAACTGTCACTATGTTGCCTATAAATAGAGAATCTATTCCAGCAGTCTAGACACTTAGAGAAGTCCAAAAATCAGTCTGAAATTGCCTCCTTTGCTGTCCAGACTTTTCTACTTTTGCATTATTTCTTCATTTTAATTTTAGATTAAATAATCAGAGAGTTAGAACACAAGTTTGGTTCGCCGAACAATTTGTTTTGGAGTGCTACTACAAATTGGTTAAGATCATTGTATCCTGGGAGATAGACGCCACTCAACTGTAAGCACCGTAGCGGGGCGAATCTGTCTTAAGGACATAATGTCTCACACTCGACTTGGTCTTTTGAATTTTTTAATTCGGTTCGATAAATAAATTCGGTATGTTATTTATTTATTTTGTTTGAATTAGTTTAAGTTTATTTTATTTACACAGAAGATTGTTCCAACATTACCTTCTCAAATCTTCTATATTTTCTAAAAGTCATGAAGAGTCATATATAAACCAACTATCTCTTTAGTTTTGGAGTTGAACACTCAAAAACGATATATCTGCTTACAAGAGTCTGATATAAATATAAACAAACTGTCTCCGTTCTTATCAAAAAAAAAAAAAAGTTGTCTCCCTATTTTTTAGATTGATGATGATTGAAGAATATATTTCATGTCCACTTCTATAGTGATATACATAATATTTATAATTGTCCATCATGGATTAAATCACTGTTAATAATTTTGGTTAAATCTTAAAATTGTATGTATTCGTTTTTAAAATAGAGATTTGTGCTGCATTTCAAAATTTTGCAAGTTATCTTCATATGCTTTCTTTTTATTTAAATTATGAATTGTAATATTTTACATGGCATTTTAATAACCAACATAACGATTCTGGTTTAGACCTGACCCATTTGATGCTCTAGATATGGATTTTATTGTCTTATGCGATTGTTCTTGTCTTATTTCTTCTTATTTCTTATTGAGTTTGGTTATTGGAGTGTCTTGGTTGCTTTTGGAACAGGTCGGGAGTTAGTTTTTCAAAATGGTTCCTGCCCAGATTTTGGCATCTTCGTTTAAGTGACACTTCTTGCGCTCGAGCAATATTTGAGAACTCTTTGTACTTTTGCAGGCCTGCAAAGATACTGAAAGTCGGCATTATTTGCTCGTGCAATACTTCTTACGCTCAAGCGGTGTTCACTTGAGCGGTACTTTTTGAGCTCGAGTAGTGGTCTTCTGTCTGCAAAACTTTTGGGAGTTTTGTATTCTTTGCTCAAGCGGTCCCACTGGTTGTGCTTGTTCGCTGGAGCGACACTTCTTGCGTTTGAGCGGTTTGTGCGTATATTAGTCTATAAAGTCACATTTTTTGCCCACTTTTTCTTCTCTCTCTCTCTATAAACATTTCAAAACCCTAAGTTGAGACATGCTCTCTCTAAAGCTCACATTTTCTCTACAAATACACCTAAATCCATTGGTTTCTCCACCCTAGTCCCTTTGTTAAAAATGTAGAGCACTCCGAGAGCTTTTTTTTTAATCTGAACAAAGCTGGGTTTCGGCGTTGTTGGGGTTCCATCACTCTCTCTCTTGCCTTCTAGCTTCGAGGTAGGGATTATCTACACTTTCTTATGATTTTTAACTTAATTATTTGCTATTTCTAGAATAATATTGAGATTTGGGGATTTTTGGACAAATCAAGGGTTTTGGGTTAAAAGTCAAAAGAGGGGTTTTCAAATGGATTCTTAGAAATGGTTGTGGGATTGTAAATGAGGATGAGTTGTGATAAAATGATATGTTTTTATCCTTCAGATTGATTTATAAAGAAAAGAGCGTTTTGCCGTAAAGATTTCAAATGTTGATTTTGAAAAGATAATGGAATTGATGTTAGAATTGCGAAATTGGGTTGGTATTGATAAGGATGGTAAAGTTGGATATGTATTATCACTCACATCTTGAAATTTGTGAAAGTTTATCTTTATGAAAGATCTATTTATCTATTTAGAGATATCTATTTTGACCTATCGATGAAGGATAACTATGATTGTTGTAGAAATTGCATAAGAACTAGGAGAATTGAAACTATTTTCTTATCCATTTGGATTAGGCATTGTAGCATATTAACACATTGAAAATGTTTATTGTGTTTGAGAAAAGAGGTGAATACTTGGTAAATTTGGGTAGGGGGTGTGGTTACGATATTTAGTTGGCTTGTGTGTCCTTGGTGAAAGATCAAAAACCCGCATGGATAGGTGTTGACCCTTCCAGTTAATACCAGTAAAAATAATAAATTGGTAGTACTTGTATAGTCTACTTGCAGAGACGTACCTAGAGATTCATAGAGTTTTATTCATAGTCTTGCTTTCTATTGAAAAGGAAATATTTTATGAATTGTGATATAAACCTGGTATTGCATGGTTTTGGAAAGAGATATAAATGCCTGTCACGAGCATTGCATATGCATTCACCTTATGACTTTGTTAAGATTCATAAATTATGTTGTAGTATCTCTACTATACTTTGGCTCACCCTATGTGGAAAACCATTTTCAGGTGCTAATGATATGTCTCCGCCAAGGCAATAGCTTCGGAGAACTTAGAGCAAGAGCTTCATTTTGTTTACTTGTTGTAATTATTTTTGTACAAACCTACAACTTTATCTGTATTGAGTTTAAAACTCACTTTTGTTGTAACCAAGCATCATTTTGGAAAATTGTAGCCATTATGGCGTTATCTTATTTGTTTATGATCATCTCATTTCCTTATCACGTAACATATGTTATAGATTCAGGGTTAGACTTATGAATGTATATCTGCATATGTTACTCTTTTATACAAGTAATTGCAATTAATGGAGGATAATTATTTTATCATCTGTTGTTATTTAATTAACATGATATATGGTTTTGTCATTTATTTCAGGGCGTTACAACCAAGATATGATGTCAAAATTATAAATAAGAATCACTTTTGTTGTTTTTATTTTTTAAATCTGTTTTTCAATTTTTAATTTTTCATATTTTCTCAGTTTTGGTGATTAAAGATACTAGATTCATTTTGTCTTTGATGTGGTTGTTACCACTTGGAGCCTTGTTGTTGTTTTGTTCTTATTCTTTGGAGGTGTTAGTGAGAGATGTAACCAAATTTCAGGGGCGAAATTTCCTAAGGGGGGGAGGTTGTGATGTCCCCGGGCGTTGGGCTTGAATTGTCTTGTGTAGTAGGGTAGTATGCTTTTCTTTCGGTGTTTGGTTTATCGTATCGGGTCCTTGAGATTCCCTTTCTACTCCTACTTAACCTCTCTTAATTTTTTTAGGTTGAAAATTTTGAGTTTTGAGTATTGGAACTTGTTTTGGATTGCAAAAACTAAACTCTGGTTTCTGTGCCTGAGCGGATCTTCACAAAGTCTCCTTAGTTTTTTGGGCAAAAAACCACTTTAACGGATTTTGGTGGAAATTTCTAGGCAGCCCTCTAGAGTAATCTGCCCCTAAGGTAGAATATTCTGCTCATGCAGAATTTAAATCGCTAGGGCAAATTTCGACACGTCTGTCTCGATTTTCGTGCTCTTTTTTCTCAAAACTGATGCTAAAACGTGATACATACAAATTTTTCACTTCTCTCTCTCTCTCTCTCTCTCTCCCTCTCTCTCTCTCTTTATATATATTCATCTTTTCTCTCCATTCCCTCTAAAAACACACCCAAATTCAACTTGTCTCTAAGATTTAGCTCAAATCTTCAAGAGTTTGAGGGGGCTTTTTACACCTAATCAAAGATGTCGAAGAGGGCGACGAGAGTTACGTTTATAACCGATTGGATAGTGTTTTTGTCGCCTTTGATTTCTAGTGTTTTCTTCCTCTTCATCACCCAAGCTTGAGGTAGGGATAATATTTGAGTTATATATATATATATTTGCAAGATTATGCTTGTTTGGAGCATTTAGTACATGTTTGAGTTGTGATTTTGGGTTGTTGAACCCTAGATGGTGTTAGAAGATGATTTTATCCTTTTTTTTTTGTCCAAAATTTTTGAGTGTATGAGTATGTTCTAAGGTGTGGGTGTTGTTTTGGAAAAATCTTTCAAAAATGGAACAAAAATCTTATTTTTGTGGAAACCCTAGAATTTAGGAATTTTGAGAAAAAGTTGAGATATTGTGAAATTGATTCTTAATAAATTGTTATGTGAAGAAATGATGGAAAAATTTCTATGGTTGTATTACATGAAGAATTTCATGGAGAAAATGAAAAAATTATTGACTTTGATGCTTATGATTGAGTTGGCTTGGAAAATCAATGTTTAGAAAATGATGTTGGACATCTGGAGAATACATGAATGTTGAAGTTGTTCTATCAACCTTTAGAATTATATTATGATGATTAATATATGAAAAATGCTTGAAAGTTAATATAGTATTATTTTTGTGAGATCATAAAATATCCTCTCACATGGATTGTAGAGGTCCAACGACGAGATGAACTTTACTCCAGTAGTCCTGCACAGATAAGCATGATCGGTGCCACCCAACCGGGGTTGCCGGCTGGAGACACTCCGATGCTAGAGTTAATCCTTTGATTGAAAAAATAGAGCTATGAAAATCAAGAGTGTTAGTGTGTAGTGTAGGGAGAGAGAACATACCTCCTCTTCTAGGATGCCCCCCTTTTATATAGATTAGAGGGGGAGGGGGTGTGGCATTTGTTTGGGCTAGACCTATTGTAGGCCTTATTTGGGTTAACCCCAATAAGCGGATATATATTTTAATTCTGGCTCCCACAATTGCCCCAAAACTTTCATTGTCTGCGGTAGAAGAAATGAGAGTTTTTCTTGCCGAGTTACGTTGTTCAAATAGCTGTTAGTTTTTTTGATAAAGAACACTCTGGATAAATGAATAAAATGTATGAATGAATGACTGCATGTATGCTTGAATGTACGCATAAATGTACGTATGTCTTGAATGTATGTAAAAATGTATATATGTCTATCATACGATGAAATTATAACACATGATTTCCAAACAAGTCATAATGATGGGCCACGGTATTGTTACCCCCGGGCAAGGGCTGTAGACAGTGGTATTATGACCCCCGAGCGAGGGTGTAGTATATTGTCAAGTGCAAAGAGCACTTCAAAATATGGACTTTCGTGCCAAACTAGTGATATTTCTATGTACCGAGCACGAAAATGATTGCCTGAACCAAATAATGTAGATTAAATAAGGTAGATATATCAGCCAAAAAAATGGACCACGGTATTCTAACCCCCGGGCATGGGTGTAGGCTTGCGGTATTCTAACCCCCGAGCATGGGTGTAGGCTTGCGGTATTCTAACCCCCGAGCATGGGTGTAGGCCTGCGGTATTTTAACCCCCGGGCATGGGTGTAGGCCTACAGTATTTTAACCCTCAGGCATGGGTGTAGGCCTGCCGTATTCTAACCCCCGGGCATGGGTGTAGGCCTGCGGTATTTTACCCCCCAGGAATGGGTGTAGGCCTGCGGTATTCTAACCCCCGGGCATGGGTGTAGGTCTTTGCTGATGGTGCTCCATGCCGAGTGCGAAGATTATGCTGTACTCGGAGACTTATGCTAATTTTAAGTGGCAATCAAGTGCTAATATTGCAACGATTTTGAATAATGCATCCTGTGTCAGTGATGGCCTGTACCAAATGAGGTAGACATGTTAATCACAAATAATATTGCTCCGCTTGTAAGGAATTGCCAAGTAGATATTGGGCCAACTATTTAATTGCCGAGTAAGTTTTGGGAAAATTAGCATTGCTTGGTTTGCATTTAGTCCAATGTAGATCTGTCCCATTGCTTTCGAATGACAGGTGTTAGTCGGAAGGAATGTAGATTGTTTGTGCCCCATTGCCCTATGTTGCAAGGCAGATTTGACTTTGGTAAAATGACGGCGCGCAAAAATATGCGAACTGCCGACTGGCAAATGCGTAATGTGTTGTCCTAAAACTGGCGCTTGCTTGGAGCGGTGTGAAAAAGAGCGAGAGTTTGCAACTCCAGTAAATTTTTTAATGTTTATACCAAGTTGGCTGAGTATAGCAAAGGTGCCAAGATCTGGATCGGTTGAGATGCCCCAATAGGAAAGCAGAAAAGTGACTAAGATGTCTCAGTGGGCGAGAAAATGGCCAAGATAACGAAATAGTGGATCGAGGAAGACAAAGGATTATTTCCTAGCCCCAAGATCTTGCTGCTAAAATTGCATGCCGATTGGATATGATTTGACCGTTGATTTTGCATTTAATGTTCTCGATTGGCCGATGTATTGATCGTAATATGTGACTCAAAATTTGCAAAATTAGACCACTCGGATGTGTTCAGAAGGCTCAAAATAGCTAGAAACAACTATTGGATCGTTGAAATCGGACTCCTAATGGCATAGTTTTATCCAAAATGGATATGAGGGTTCAAATCAACACGATGTAAGGCAACTGTGAAGCACAGGATTATTTCTTCATTGCTTGCTGGGTCATCTTCTCCAGCGAAAGAATTCATTTTCTAGGCAAACTTTGATCGGCCCGTACGACTTTGTTTTAGCACCGATTTTGATGCGGTTTGTTACGTTGGATTCGTGTCGATGAGTACTTCACATTGGGATGATCAAAACTTGATTTCAACAACTTTGAAAATTTTAGTTTTTCTAAAAATTTGGTTCGTTTTGCAACTACCGACGAACTATGGTTAGTTCTTGGCTCCTCGGATTGGTGGGTTTTGGACTCCTTGAGTTGACATGAATTTGCTAGTATTTTTAGATGTGGGTTTCGGCAAGCCGAGATGCTAGTGTTATGTCGAGATAGTAGTACCGAGCAAGATTGTGTAGTTTGTAGCTGATATAATATACCCGTGCCAAATTGATAATATGCGGAATGAAAAGCCGAATTGCAGAGTTGAACAACGTTGCGATATAATGTGTTGTTGAATAAATTGCCGAAGCCAAATAATGTTGATAAATTAATAATGGTGAACACACTTGAGCTTTGTGCTCGGCAAAAATGTAGTCGGTGGAAGAATGTGTTGTATAGGGGATTGTATTCGGCAAAAGAGCTTGGTGCATGGGGTTATAGAGCTATGTATTCGGCAGCGAGAAATCAAAGTCGTTCTCGTGGCCAAAGAATAGAGCTCGGGGTTTTAGAGCTCAGGGTAGCTTTGTAGCTTTGCCGAGCAGTGTGCTATGACACGCGGCAGTGCCGAAATGCAAATATATGGTCTCACTGTAACGCTGTCGTGCAGCCTCATTGAATTGCTGAAGAGCTCTATTGTTCATGAACTTATGATCGGCAAGTCCATAATGGCATTTGTGTGAATTCAACATGTTGGTAGCTATTCAGCATGACTGTGGCAGTGCTAAATAACCAATGTGCTGCCGAGGGCGATGGAGTTGTGGAGTGGCTGCGCATTCAAGGTGGTAGCTACTCGGCATTACTGTGACATTGCCGACTGACCGGTGCTGGTGTGGCCGAGTAATGATGTTTCGCTGAATAATGATGTTCCTGAATTGTGGGTTATATTGCCGAATAATATGAATTAATAGTGGCCCAAATGGTGCAAAGCAGAATTCTTCATGCTACAGGTCATGAAATGTAGAATTTTAGATTCAAACTCCCAACTTTGAGCCCTTGTATCTCCCTCGTTTGAAGTCCGATTGGCCTCATTATTGTAGCCTTGGATTCACCATTCGGCCTAGTGTTCATTTCACTATTCAGACCCATCATTCCACCTCGAATTGGATGCCGTTGGACCTCTGAAAGTTGACCAAAAATAAGATTAGTCTACTCTCTTTGTGTGTGTGTGTGTATGTGTGTGTGTGTGTGTGTGTGTGTGTTCGGCTCTTCAATGTTGCGGAGTAAGTAGTGGTAAGCATGGTTGCACAATGAAAGTAACTCGGCAAACTCCAAATGTAACTCGGCTCCTTGTTTGGCAACGTGTTTATTTATTTATTTATTTATTTATTTATTATTATTATTATTATTATTATTATTATTATTATTATTATTAGCTTGCCAATTTGTGATTGGCGCTGAGAAGAGGCTAGCTTGTTATAGGTGCTAAACGGTTGTTGAGATTTTGATCGGCATCAACATGAGCCATTCATGACAATTGAAGTTGCCTCTAGATCAGACTGTTTGAATTTATATGCAAAGATATATATATATATATATATATGGCCAACTGACTACCACAATTAATTAAATAAGAATAATAATTTGTTTTTATCATAACTCATGGTCCATTCTAGAGAGAGGAAAATTGAAGACCCAGCCTTGGATTCTACAGAAAGCTTTAGCATAGCTATACGTGCACATATGTTAAGAATCAACTTTAAGCTAAGTTTTGAGAAACAAAGAATAAATAAATAAATGGAAAGACCCACGTATGAATTTAGCCGAGCAACTTTATTGAATTGCCGAAAAGATGTTTGCACCAAGAAAGGTGTGAAACCCATTTTTAGAGAGAAAAAACAGCTACTAACTTCATCTTGTTTTGACAACCTTTCTAAGCAATATTAATATTCAACAAGGGTTTGATCAAATCTATGAGCACAAATAGATACATACATAGACGTGTATTTATATATATATATATATATGTATACCTGAACTTTAGCAAAAAACATAATCAGAATGAAAAAAGCCAAAAACCCAGCTGTGGGTCTCCTTTTTTAGAAAGAAAATGGTTAACCTTAGTGCTCACAGGTTCAAGTACCTTGGGTGTCGTATTGATTCTTCTCTTCGTTGAATTTTTTAGCTTTTTCCCACAGACGGCGCCAATTGTGAGACCATGAAATATCCTCTCACATGGATTGTAGAGATCCAAAGAAGAGATGAACTTTACTCCAGTAGACCTGCACAGATGAGCATGATCGGCGCCACCCAACCAGGGTTGCCGGCCGAAGACACTCCGATGCTAAAGTTAGTCCTTTGATTGACAGAATAGAGCAATGGAAATCAAGAGTGTTGGTGTGTAGTGTAGGGAGAGAGCACATACCTCCTCTTCTGGGATGACCCCCCTTTATATAGATGGGGGGGTATGATATTTGTTTGGGCTAGACCTATTGTAGGCCTTATTTGGGTTAACCCCAATAAGCGGATATATATTTTAATTCCGGTTCCCACAATTTTGTATCTTGTAAATGTATTATGATGGTACATTGATAAGAGATGTGGAAAGTGAACACAATGGAGAATTGTGTAGGGGAAATTGAAAATGGATTATATTGATGCATTGGACATCTTGCATTGTCATTCCATTTTAATCATAGATGCAATTGATTTTGAATCTTGCATTGGAAAAATATTGTTTTGAGAAAGGAAATTATTTTGTGAAACAAGATCATATTGATTTGTTTTTGGGGTAAATACGTTGGTAAATTCGGATAAGGGATGTAGTGTTAAGTTGGCCTGAGTGTCCATGGTGAAAGATTGAAAACACGTGCGGATGAGGTACTACGTGCCATCCAGTTAGCTATCGGTAAAGTGGAGATTGGTAGTGTTTGTTATACCTACTTGTAGACACCAACCTAGGGATTACTTGAGTCGTATTTACTACCCCTTTGAGCTACATTGAAATTATTGAATTGTTAAATTCTCAAGATTGTATTGTGCACAAAATTTTGAAAACGTAGAGATATATGTTTTTAAACATACCATGGCATATGCATTCAGCCCATGAAATTGTATAAAATGTATATATTTTGTTAAGATTTTCCTACTATTCTGTGTGCTCACCCTATGAGATTTTGTGCAGGAAAGGATGTGGTGATTCTACCGAGTTAGAGGCGTGGAATACATTTTGAGAGCACAAGGCTTTTTATTTCATTGTAATTATTTTTGATAAGCCAAGGGCTTTACATGTATGGGTTTGAAAACAATTTTGTGTAATCAGACTTAAGCCTTTGAATTTGTAGCCTTTGACGGCATTAATTTGTACTTGACTTATCATGCTACATGCTATAGATCCATAGTCTATGAATGTTGAATATATAACCGCATGTAGGACATTCTTTTGTAAAATCTCAGGAGTTTAATGAATATCCATGTTAGGGATTGATTGTAATGCTATATTGTGTTAATTTTCGGGGCATGACAACTTGGTATCAGAGCTACGGGGTTTTAATACTTGGGGCTCATGGGAAGTGGTTTTTTATCCATAATGGGTTCATTTCACTTAATTAGCAGATGTTCCATGTATTAGGTGTTATATGATGACATGCTTATGTGACTAGATGTGTATGAGATTGAACTTTTGGGACACGATTTGTGCCTATTAAATTCCTTCAGGTCTTATTAGAAAGGTACTTGATCAATACTCATTCTACTAAGAATTCTTGGTATTTCGTGGGACAAGTTTCATCGTAAATGAGTAATCTGTATGTGTTTATGTGATTACGTGCTTATGTGGTGTGAAACTAAATGTTTTTGTGATATGGAAACGTAAAGAATTGTTGTGGTAAGACGTGTGAGATAAGTTGCGAGCATATATGAGTTTGTGTGCTAAATTGTTTACTATTATCCTTAATTAGGATGTTAGGGAAAGGTCAAGCACGTGGTGGTAGAGGCGGGAGGTGCGGTAGGCCTCACTGAGGTGTGCATGAAGTACTGGTTCATGAGGTTCTGGTGCAAGAGGAAGGGTTTAGCCAAGGTAATGCGGCCGAGCAAGTAGGCGAAGCTAATATGGCCGAGCAAATGGGGCCACCAGGAGTCTCGAAACAAGCAGGTCAAGTCGCAATCGTTGCCCTAGAGCGAGAGATGGCAGCGGCATTGAGAAAGTCTATGAACATATTGAGGGTAGACAACCAAGCCTAAGAGAATGCCGTGGAGTCAAGGGCGAGTTTTCTTACAAGAGAGTTTTCCAAGGCCAAGCTAGATGAGTTTCACGATGGCCTGGAGCTTTAGAAGGTGAATGAGTGTCTTGAACAAATGGTTAAGACATTTGAAATGCTTCACATTGAAGATAGTGAGCTAAGGGTGACTGTACTGAGTTACTACCTCAAAGAGGATGCGGGCCAATGGTGGAAGTACGCCAAAGGTAGAGTGAATTCGACATGGGAAGCTTTTGTCATTACTTTCGAAGACAAGTACCTACCTCCCACTGCTAGGGAGAGATTGAAGGAAGAATTCCAAAACCTTAAGCAACTTAACCTGTCTGTGGCAGAGTTTAAAGGCGACCTTCACTAGTTTGTCCCATTTTGCACCGAAGTTGGTGCCAACGGAGGAGCGCCGTTGCATAGAGTTCGAGAAGAGCTTGAGAACTAAGATCTTGTTCAAGGTTGCTGGAACTATTATCGTCTTGTGGAGGCGGTGACACATGTAAAGATTATTGTGCAGGCCGATGAGGAAAGACTTTGGGGTTCGAGGTCTAGGGGTCAAGAGTCTCAGGGGGACTTTCGACCTAGCAAGAAGAATAGGGGCACTTCTTCATCCCAGCCCCAATCACAACAGTCTAGATCTACTTTTCCATTGCCAAGTACTAGCTTAGGGAGGAATACTCAGGGCAACTTTACTTGTTTCAAGTGTGGCCAACCGGGTTACAAGGCTAATTCCTACCCACAGAAGGGAAGAAGACAATAGATGTTACCACCACTACCTCCTAACTGATCTCAGAGTCAGTCCCAGAGTAGGGAACAAGGACCTATTTACTTTCAGCGCGATCAGTTAGGGCATTTGAGGAGAGCTTGCCCGCAGTTGGGAGGCGCATTTGGTTTATTAGGGTCGAGACAGGCTTAGAGCCATCAACTAGCTCATTCAATCCAGACCTCACGAGCTAGTCAGGCAGCTGCTTTGACTCAGTCAGTTTAGCAAGCCTATGCTCCGAGAGATGAACAAGTTGATCAGAGGCCACAGGGGCACGTGCATGCTATTACAGCAACAGAGCAGTTGCCAGGATCCTCTGTTGTGAGAGGTATTTTTATTGTGTGCAATTCTTTGGCTAATGTGTTGATTGATACGGGTGCATCACAATCATTTATATCTTCTGCTTTCGCCTCTACATTGGGGTTAGAGGTGGCTCAATTAGTGTCTCCGCTTAAGGTAGAGTCACCAGTTGGGGGTAAAGTTGACTTGGATTTTGGGTGTCGTGGTTGTGAGATAGAGGTTGCTGGGCCCCAACTTCCTTTTGCATTTGTGTTGTTAGATATGTCAGGTTTTGATGTCGTTTTTGACATGGATTGGTTGTCTTCGTATTGTGCTGTGATTGATTGTTACCATCAGAGGGTTACAATGTGCACCTTGAGTGGTGACTGTTTTTATTTTCTAGGAGACCGAGCAAATAGAGTCTTATCGCTGATTTATGATCCTCGTGGCAAGGGTGAGCTTAGTTGTCTTCTTGTAATAACCCGACCCTCGTATGCGTTTCTGTGCAAAATTTCAGTCCCTTATTCTGAGCATTTAAATGCGATTTCATGATAAATTAAGTTTACGTACATGGATCTTATGATTAGAGATCTAGATCTGTTTGGTAAGAAAGAACATCTGTTAATCAGAAATTGGAAGCTTTAGAGGCCTAATTGTCTGAAATTGATTCTATATTTGGAATCAGCGTAATTTTTAAGTAATAATAAGCATTTTTGTGAAAATTCCATTTCGAACGATTAAATTGATTTAATTTCATCTTATTCCCCTTGTATCCATATATAGCCATGTTCTTTAAATGTTTGACTTAGACTTAGAGCTCTTCAAAATATCCTAAGAGAGAGGGAAGAGAAGAAATTGAGAGGAGGAGTTCTTCAAGCTAGGAATTGGGGAAAACTAGAAGATTTAGAGATCTAGGTATGTGATTTTATTTGAAACAATTATTAATCATGCAAGTTAGGGTGTGTGTTGGTTAAATTGAGAGTTGTATTATCATGGAATTGGTTTGAGATTAAGTTAAAGTAGGGAGGAGAAGATCATTCTATCCCCTTATCCTTGTATTCCTTATCATTCTACTTCTTATCCCCCACATATTTGAACTCATGTATGGCTTTGAATGATTGTGTATATGGTTGGTACTTATTTTAGAAGCAATTCAAATTGTTTAAATCATGTTATGATTTGTGAGGAATTGGATCATCAATTCATGGTGGAATTAATATATGTTTGACATATCTTTGTGCATAAATTTGAACCATGTTACATCACTTAAAAAGCTCATTGCAAGTCTTAGAAAAGTTCACCAAAAGATTGAGATTTTGTTGCAATTTTCGGACCAAAACAGGACAATCGCCGCACGTGCAGGAGTCACTGCCGCACGTGCGGCAAATGCTGAGTTTTGTGGGTTTGGTTCTGCCTAAAAGGCACGTGCGGGGCACCACTGCCGCATGTGCGGGGCCAACTGCCGCACGTGCGGGGCTCACAGCCGCACGTGCGGCTCATGCTGAAAAATATTGTTCGCTCCGTTTTACGTGCTGAACCCTCAGATATTTTAAGAATTTGTATTTTATGCCTATTACTGTGTATAAATTTCATTTGAAGTGAAAGGAATCCGGAAATGATTCAACGAAGGGAATGAACTAATTGGTAAGTTATGAATGTGTGCAAGGCACACTCCGGGAAGAACTAGCACATCATCACAACACTGTGAGTAGTAGTACGGTAGAGGCAAATTTTACTTATCGTTAATAATTATGGTTGTTAACGCTCTGCACTTTACGCGTAATTACGTTAATGTTGATGTCGTTTGGAAATCGGTGAGAACGTTAAAAGACTTTGGCGTACATTGGTATGACTCTAAACCCACTCGGTATTCTGGTTACGGTTAATGGTTATCATTAATGTGCTATAAGCTGTAAATTACCTATAAACTCCGCACAAGAATTACTTACGAATAATAACGCTATGTGATTAGTTGACGGGAAGGAATTATGAATGTAAATCCCACTTAGTGGAAACATGATATTTTGAACGGGAACATGATGTTCTGAATGACCTATCATGAACTTTTACAGTTTTATTTGGTTCAACACATGTTTGTGACCATAGATATCTACCCAGAATGGATTATCAGAGTGAAGAATTAGATCAGACCACAGATTGTTTTCTACGTTACTAACTACCAAGAATTATGATAAACATAGGAATGACTTACGAATGACTCAACCTGAAGACAGAATTAAATGTCAATGACATTGTCATGTAACTCATATTATGATGTAAACTGGTATGTCTTTATGTAATGACTTGATACAACAAGAAATGCTCTATTTAATGAATGCTTGTCGATATCTATATACGTTTCATGGCATCCTTAACACAAGGCCCTTACCCGGGGGTAATAGTACTGTGGTTCAAGTATGTTTATGATTCAAGCCTAATTTAAATATGTATGCGTTTATTTCTGTTCATCTGTTTCGTTTACGCTATGTTATGACATGAAATGGATTGACCGGTCTTTAGACCTAATGATTTAGGGTATGGAACAAAGTGCTGTACGGAACTAAGTGCTGCAATGCGAGTCACTTCTAGAATTCGTACGAGCCACCTCTTGAGTCCATAAATATGTGAACTGGGCTTAAAGCCGATGTGAAAATTATGAGGTCTATGGCCGTTCTGTGAAAGTTATAAGGCTTATAGCCATTTTGTAACATAGCCGTTCTGTAACATCTGTGAGGCCTATGGCCAATTTGTGACATCTGGGCCTATGGCCATTCTGTGTGATCTGTTGGTATGAAACAAAGTGTTGCACGGAACTAAGTGCTGCCATGCGAGACACCTCTAGAATCCGTGCGAGCCACCTCTTGAGTTCATAGATTCTGATAAGGGCTATATGCCATTCTGATAAGGGCTTAATGCCATTCTGATAAGGGCTATATGCCATTTTGATAAGGGCTTAATGCCGTTTTGTAAGGGTTTAATGCCATTTTGATAAGGGCTATATGCCATTCTGATAAGGGCTTAATGCCGTTTTGTTTAAGGGCCAATTTGTGAAGCTATGAATCTATGAGGCCGAGGGCCAAATTGTGAATGTGTGAACCCACCAGGTCAAGGGCCAATCTGTGACGTTGTGAACCGACGAGGCCGTTCTAAATATTAGTACAGAATCAGATTAACCACCTGTCTTTTACATTGTATACGCATTGCTCTACATTCTAATTCACATTGAACATTGAGTTATTAAATTACTATTATTCACTGAGATTGTCTCACTCCATATTTTGTCTACTTCTGTAGGTAATAAATCTGGAGGTCAACCATAACCCTTGATGCTCGTCTTCCTTTGTCAACCTCTGTGTGTGTACCCGTTTTTGTGAAGTTGCTGAGTTTTGGCTTATCCTCTGATTGTCTATAATATGTTAAAGTTTCCAATGTTTTTGTTATACGCCCAAACTAGGGGCGAGGTTGTATATGTAAATGTAAATATTTATTATCCGATTCACTGTTTGTGATCCTGGCATGATAGTGGTCACTCAATGGATGTAGTTTCTTTTTGTTTCATGACATTTTATAATATTTAATGCTTCCGTTCAGGCCCCATATGTATGTATACCAAATCTTATGTCCGTTTTTGAAGTGATCATGCCCAAACTTCTAGGGGCGAGTTTGGGGCGTGACACTTCTTGTAACTCTTTTGGGTAGTGAAAGTGATGGGTGTGGCTCGACTTTTCGTGCCCTCTTTCGAAAGACAAGAAGCCCTACAGTTCGGATTCTACCTGTGGTTCTGAATCTAATCTCACAAGTGCAATGTGAAATAGATAAACACCAAAGAGTCCAAATTTGGCAAATCTTTTGAAAAATCGATTTTGAATCAAATGTCAAAAATGGACTACTTTGCCAGATACAGAGTCGTCACCTAAATATTTTTGAAAAATTTAGGAAACCCATGACTTTTTCCAAAGGCCACGTGTCCGTCATCATCAAGATTGTCTCGGCTTGGGAACTTAGGTATGAGAGGGGAAGGTCATGAATTGAGCACCCCCTCTCTCCCTATCAAAGATCGGCCTTTACTAATCATGATGTGATTCTTATCTACATTATATGCTCTTGTTCCGAACATTACTATGTGATGTGCACATAAGTATAGACTAATTTGCAAAAATTGGAACACTTGATTTCATATTTGTTTTTGAAAAGAGTTTGTGAATGTGCCACTTGAAAAAGTGGGCTCAAATGTACATTAATCAAACTATCCCAATTCAAGCAATTAGCCTTCATCTACAGGCATTCAAGCAATTTATCAATCAAGCAATTAGCTTTATGGAAAACATGCTAGACATGGCAACACTCACACTCATGCAATATGCTAAAGCACAAAATGCTCACCTAGTACTCCGAGGTGAGCCAAAAGAAATACAAGAGTTAGAAAACATGCATGCTCCTAACTAATGCAACATGACTAATGCAACACATGTGATATGCAATTAATAGGCTCAGCTATTAATTATGACATGTGAATAAATTTGATAGCATGTTGTTTAAGCACGTTTTCAAAGAAGTATTTAAACGACAATGCATTGTTAGAATGATGAACCAAGCCTCGATTCATGCAAGACAAGTGAATGCAAATCATAGAGTATGCTAAAAGAAACATAATGTTCTAAAACTAACCATCATAAGCAAGTAAATAGAAGGGAGAAAGATGTGGGGTTGGAAGATATACACATTATTATAAGTTTTGCCCTCGCCCAGGAGGGTCCGAATGAATAGCCTAGCTAATCTAATTACCTAACTAACTAACTATTACAAAACCCAAATGAATAAATTAGCTTAAGCTACTTAACTAATTATTACAATAATAAATTAATTAACTATTTTAGCTAATTAACTAATTATTGTAACAACAAATTAAATAACTAGTCTAATTAATTACAACAAATAACTAAGCTAAGTAATTAGATTAAACAACCCTGGGAAGCGAGGAGTGCTCATGCATGCGCACGAATTTCCACCTAAAGCCACTGTTTTGGTGCCAGGAAGCCTCTGTTGCACAGTTAGAACATTTGCACTGTTTTTTACCTCAAAACCAACTCTGTTCCATTTCAAAAAGCCACTGTTGGGTTTTGCAAAGGTGGCTGGCAGGCCAAAAGTGGAGGCTTGCCGTCCATAAAATATGGTCTGCTGTCCAGAAATAGTGGCCTGTCGGCCACTAATGCTTGGTTCTTTCCACTGCAACAGAGAGCAAATAGAGCACAACCAAGGTATTCTCAAGGGTTGTTTGTACAACTTACCCCTCCTTATCATCCAACAGCTCAAAGGAGTGGTAAGTTTGATTCACAAACCATCAATCGATGTAATTTCATTGCATGATGGCCTATGAACCAAAGTGTGCAAGTTCAATAAATGCAACAAATAAAGATGCTCAAACCTCCTCCCTATCATGGATTGATCAAGGGAGGTGGTCAACAATGACTCTTGAACTGTTTACATCACTAACAAGTATGAAATGATTCAAGATTCAAGGGTTCAATTAACGTCCGATTAAATCGAAACCAAATTATTATGTTGCATCATTTTAGTCCAAGTTTTATTATTCTATTTTAAATTCAAGATTCAAGGGTTCAATTAACGTCCGATTAAATCAAAACCAAATTATTATGTTGCATTATTTTAGTCCAAGTTTTATTATTCTATTTTAAATTCCTTTCCATTCTTTAATTCATTAAGTCCAAAGGTGAAGATTAAATCCTCTAAAGGAAAGAAGCATCAAATCAAGAGTTGTTTTAAGCATGAAAGAAGTGTCATGCCATTGGTAATGAACCCCAAAAGGGATTAAACCATTAAGCACAAGACCTCAATCTCATGCTTTAAACAAGCAACTAGTTTGAACCAACTTTCAAAGCAAAGCAAAAGCCAAGAAAAGAGGGAGGGTGCAGAAGTGATTAGAGGTGATCACAAATATGGAAAGCTTGAAATAAACATTATCAACTCAAATAAGTTGGTGGCTAAGGCCTAAACCACCAAGCCTATGAGGACCATTACACTATAAGCATGCTATACAAAGATCAAATGCAATGAACAACTAAAAACAATCCTAAAATAGTGCTAAAACAGTCCAAAAAACTGTTGGAATTAAGCTAAAAATAGCTAGAACAATAAGATAAAACATGGAGCTATGTAAGCTAGTAAAAAAAGCATAAGGATGGGAGGCTACCCCGTCCATTTTTGGACCTCAAAACATGTTTTTAGCCACTAAAAAAGCTCTAAAAATTAGTATTTAAAAGCTCAAAAAAAGTGGACGAAGAGATGCGAAACACAAGTGTAAATGCTTAGGAGACAAGGTGTGAAGAAGGGTGGTTAACCCCTCTATCTTTAATAGCCTTAAAGCACAAGTTTCAGCCCATAAAAAAAGTCCAAAAATAGTTTAAAAAATAGCAAGAAAAGATGGGAGAGAAGTAGTGTAGAGATGCTCAAAATTACACCTCTTGAAGCAAGGTTACTCTTTTGTTCACAAACCACAAAGCTTACACTCTCAAGGGCTAAAATTTGGACTCAATAATTTCAGCAAAGAGCTCTCCAATATTGGTTTAGGAAGTGTTAGGGTAAGATGTGTGTGTTGCAAGATAGAGATAGAGAGAGAATTTCAAGTTTTGGGACTTTTGGAATTTTTTGTAACCTAAAAACATGAGGAGAGGTCAAGTATATATAGAAAAACATGGGTCTCAGTAAAAAATATCTATATAGGAATAGCTAGAGCTTTTGGGGGATAGTTGGCACAAAATATCTGGGCTTTCACAAGTGGCCAGCAGGCCAGAAGTGGTGGCTGACCGTCCACAAATAGTGGCCTGCCGGCCATAAAAATCTGCTTCCAGGCCCGACTTCAAATGGGCATATCTCTCTCATTCAGACTTGGTTTCAAGTCATTCTTGAGTTTAAATTGAAGCCCCAAAAGTCTAATTTCCAATGGTGGTGGCCTCACATCTAAATTCTAAGTGTGTAAAGAGATATGTTTATTTTAGTGAAGGTTTCTCATTTCTATCTTAACTAGATTGATGCCTAATTTCAAACAGCCATATCTCCCTCATCCGAACTCGGCTTTAGGAGATTCTTGAGTCTAACTTAAAGCCCCAGATGTCCAATTTCCAATGGTGATGACCCCATAACTAAATTCTAAGTGTAAAAAGAGATATGCCTATTTTAGTGAAGGCTGCTTAGTTCTCCCTTAATGGTTTCATGCCCAACTTCTTTCTCAACTACTTTTCTTCCCTCTCATATTTTATTCAACTCCAAACCTATAAATAAAAGGTTTTAAATATTTTCAAAGAGTTCACCTCTCTTCCATTTATTTCCACTTTGTCCTTGCTCGGTTTACCGAAAAGTGCAACTTTTAAACGAAATGCGAGCCTCAGAACATCGTAGAAACATTTGGAAAAATATTTTGAAAGAGAGGGTTTTAAGGTCTAAAATAGTTTTCGTCAAAAAAATTTTGGTCAAAATGGGGTGTAAGGTTGGGATTTAGAAGCTCTTCTTGTTAAAGAAATCGAACGTTTGCACAACATAACTTTCATCATTGAGTGATCAACCTGAGGTGCCCAAGTCTTAAGTGCAGTAAAAAAATGGGATGTCTACAGTTGCCCCTCTTTGACAGAGCTCAAAGTCATAAAATGACGTGAGTAAATGTCAAAGCCTGAAGACGACCCATTTTGACAAGGCCGTAAGACTTTGGCAAACAAACAAAATGCAAATGCAGTTGGTTGAACCCAAGGGTTGCCTACGTATCCCTTTGCAAGCAATTAAACCAACGTAGTTTAGGAGCAAGATGCAAACTGATATACAATGCAATGCAATAATCAAACCACAAGCAGTGCTTACCACACATATACCATAAAGGAATGGAGATACAAATCAAAATACGTTTTTTATAGAAAAGAAGTGGGCACAGCCGAACAACACCTAATACAAGCTAAGTGCCTACATCCTCAATACTGGCCTCAGCGCAGCATGGATGCTTACACATGACAGAACCATGTTTTAATATGAAAGGGGTGCAAGCACATGCAAAACTATGTTTTTCGTAGAAAGAGAAAGAGTAATTGGGTGGTATGATATAAGTGAGGAATGATCTGCTGGGGAAAGATAATAATCCTAAATGATGAATGCAACAAGACAAAGTACGATGCAATGGATGCAGTCAATGCAGTGAATAAGACGAGCCTATTTAGTTGCATTATTGCATGTGTTGCATTAGGCGTCTTGTATAGTTAGGATCATGTATATTTCTAACTAGCTTTTGTGTTGGTTTAGAGTACACTGTAAGTTTTACACTTTAGCATACTTGCATGAGTGTGAGTGATGCCATGATAACATACTTGCCATGAGGCTATTTGCTTAAGTGATTAACTGCATGAGTGCCTGTGGATGAAGGCTTTATTGCTTGAATTGGACAATTTGATGATTGTGAGTTTTTAAGCCCACTTTGCGAAGTGGCAAAACATCATGTTTTAAGCCCACTTGAGGGTGGAAAATCCGCGCTTTAGCCCACTTGAGGGTGGCACTTTCAAACCATTTTCACAAACAAACATGAGTTGATTTGTTCCAATTCTTGCGATTTAGTCTATACTTGTATGTGTGCGTCACATAGTAAAGTTAGCTAATAGCCGACATAAGAACACATGTGTTTATAAAACAACATATCATGCTTAGTAGAGGCCGATCCTTTGATCGGGCGAGCGGGGGTGCTCATTTCAAGACCTTCCCCTCTCGTACCCAAGTTCCCAAGCCGAGGCAACTTTGGTGATGACGGACACGTGGCCTTTGGCACGAGTAAGGGTTTCCTAAACTTCCAAAAAATAAAATATTTAGGTGGCAACTCTATAATCTGGCAAAGCAGTCCAGTTTTGGCATTATTTGATTCAAAATCGATTTTCCAAAATGATTAGCCGGATTGGACTCTTTGGTGTTTATCAGTCTCACATTATGCTTTGTGAGATTAGATTTAGAACCATGATAGGAGTCCGAACTGTAGGACCAATTCGAGCCCTTCGAAAGGGGGGCATGAAGAAAGTTGAGTCTACAGTTTCTAGCAACTCTGCTGGGGGGATTTAGAGAACTTGACTCGAACTCATGATATGTTATTTTATCTACACTTATGTATTTCTTTGCATTGCATTTGCATTGGTTTGCCACGGTCACAGTGTTTGCCACCTGCTATTCCTGAGCGGTTTGCTACAGGCTCACTTGGAAAAGCTTGCCAAAAGGCTGACCGATTGTGGGCTCTGCCACGATGGGAACACAACCCTTGGATCTGGACTACCGCTGTACCATTTGATCCATCTTTCACTTCTTGGTGTTAGGAGTGAGAGGTATATTAGGTGGTCTTGCTGAGGCACCCTTTTTGACTAATCGACCTAGTTGCATATCGGAAGCCATAGAGACTGTTCCAAACTAGGACATGTTGCTCACCTGAATGCAGGATTGTTTGAAAACCGCATGTTTCTTAGTGAAACCCCTAACTCCTGACGAAACTAGGACAGGGTAACCCTACCCCATCATAGAGGTGTTTTGGCTCTCACTTGCTTGGTATGTGCTTTACAGTGAAACTGTACAGGGATGTGCATATCAGTTGCGAGTTTGGTATATGATTTTGGGGAAGAATTCAGTAGAGAGCGTAGTCATTCAGCTATGCTCATATCTGTTCTAGTGAAATCAGTCTGAGGTGCTGTCTGTTTTCTCTTTTGCTAGGTTGTCCTAGAACTATAGCTTCAGAAGGCTTCGATATCCCCCGAGTACATTGCACTTGTGTTGATAGACTTTGTCAGGTCGGATATTCAGTTCAAAAAAGCAACCAGTGTTTCCTTCACTTGTGGCAAGGCAAAGAAGGGCCAGACAAAGTTCATTAGTTCAACTGATCCGGCAGTCACTAGTTAGATCACCTTCATTCAACTCAGCAGATCCGTGACGACACAGAGTCCGGAAGAGGTTGTGGCCATGATAGCGGCATTAAACCAGGGAATCACTATGTAAGATGAGACCAATACTGAAATGCAACGCCCATCTGGGGCACCTACCACACATCTAGTCTCGGGACCCCAGCCGAACTTTGACCCACTTTTGCCAGCTAAAGATTCGCATTGTCCAGATCCTCGAGAGAAGTGTTGGCTCGAGCTCAAGTTTTCAGACCCCTGGTGCATCCTAATGAGAGGCTTTATCCTTTTGGTACTAATGACCTCGATCCGACCTTGGTAAAAATTGCTAACCTTGAGAAGCAATTCAAAAAGGCATAGGGCCTTAACTTCATTCCCGACATTGAGGATGGGTACACCAAGGTTGCTGTAAGGCTCCCAGATAGATTCAGAATGCCACACATTGACCGTTTCGACGGGTCTGGAGATCCTATGGTACATATCTGGCTTTTCTTGGATGTTCTGAAACCGATGGGTCTAACTAAGCCTCAGAAACTCTCTCTATATGGAAGAACCCTCTCGGGCATAGCAGCCACTTGGTACACCAAGTTGGAGGAAACAGTGAAGCTGAACTGGGAAGAGTTGGCTGAGGCCTTTGTTGATTAGTGCTCTTACAATACCCTAGTTGACATGACCACCCAAGAGCTTGAAGTAACCCACTAAAATCCCGCAGAGTCTTTTGTGGAATTTGTTGCAAGGTGGAGAGCAAAGGCAGCACAGAGGACAGATCACCCTTCTGAAAGGGACCAAGTGCGGATAGTGGTGCAGAACCTTGAGCATGATATGTTGCAAAAATTAATAGTCGCTCCACTATTCACTTTCAAAAGTTTGCATGAATTGGGGGTTCAGATCGAGGATGCATTTAACAATGGGATTATTCCCAGAACAAGTGAACCAACAAGGAGGGTGATTTCCAGGAGTACCAATGCTGGTAGTAACGCTATTCCCAAACCCACTGAAATCAACACTGTCGCCATTTCTAAAACTGCTGACCCATTTGCTAATCCAAACCCACAAACAGCAGGCCCAACCCGAGCTCAGGGCAGAATTTTCACCCCTCTCTATATGAGCCTAACTAGCGCACTAAAAGTCCTGATGGAAAAATGGTATCTCAAACCCCTTGATCCCCAGCTTCCACCTGACCCACTCCCTGCCAGACATAACCCCCACCAAATACTACGTGTATCATCAGTAGCGCGGTCATGGCACCGATCGTCGCTACCGCCTTTGTCATGAGGTCCAGAATCTCATCAACAACCAAACGATAGCTCCACCTCAAAAACCCAAGGACCAAGTACCTCATCCACACCTCAATCTAATCCATATACTGCCATCCACCTACAGCCCTAGTATATACATCACCCCGACCCATCTACCTAAGCCTGAGGTGTTTATCCCAGAAAGCATGGACTTGTGTATGATGGATGCACTCGAACCCCAATCATCTCAAACCCGTAAACCCACTACTTCTGTGCTGATGAGAATGATTGAAGATCTTCAAAGAACTGTGACAGATTTGGCCTTTGGGATATTGGCTTCGTCATCACCCATATCACATGCCAGAAATTTCACGCCAAAAGGCTCTCCAATCTTGGGGCAAGCTGCAATTGAAAATGGCCAACCTAAAGCCATCCCAGGTCTGGGCAATGATATGTCAACAACAACTGGGCTCCGCTCTGATATAGCGACCAAATCCCTTGGCAAAGTGGAGGCAAGTGGTAAGAACAAAGTCGGGGCAAGCATTGGTCCCTATGAACATCTTCAGTGGGTTGTTGAGGCTTTGAAGGCTGAAGGACTGAACAAACAGCAAGTGCTCGCAGTTGTTGCAAAGATTGTGGACGGCACTTTTGCCACTCAGAATGAGGTCATTTTGAATCAAGGGGCAAGCCGGAAAAAGGGATGTTGTACCAGAAACGCCCCTTTCAGCTCCAATCCTACATTCGAAAAAGATCACCAAACCCAATCAGCACTTGCCAACCCCTTTGCTGGTACATCCAACACTCCACAAACCTCAAAGTACCAACCCCGAGGCTAGAGGGTCTTCAATCCCTTCTACATGACTTTGTCCAAAGCTCTCCAAATCCTTATAGGACAAGGCCATCTCAAACCCCTTGAGCCTCGGCCTCTCCCAGATCCCCTTCCAGCTAAGCATGATGCTGCCAAGTACTGTGCCTTCCGTCAACAAACCGGTTATGGCACTGATAGTTGCTTTCGTCTTCGCCATGAAATACTGTGCCTTCTGTCAACAAACCTTAAAATCCTGCGTTTACAGTCACGCTTTCTCACGCATCGCACTTTTTTGTACAGTTTACACTCGCGCTTTCCTGCGTATCGCACTTTTTTGTGCAGTTTACACTTGTGCTTTCTTACACGTCGCACTTTCTTGTGCATTGGAATTTACATTCGCGCTTTCTTGCGCACTTGTTCCCTCTATCTCCACTCGCGTGAGGCGCATGTGGACGCATTCGCACTTTCTTGTGCAACTTACATTCGTGCTTTCTTGCGCACTTATCCCCTCTTTCTCCACTCGCGTGAGGCGCGTTTGGACGTATTCACACTTTTTTGTGCATTACACTCGTGCTTTCTTGCGCATCGCACTGTCTTGTGCACCTTCATCGCACTGTTTTGTGCACCTTGTATCGCACTATTTTGTGCATCTGTTGTTTGCACTGTCATGTGCACCCTACATCGCACTATCTTGTGCACCTGTATCACGCTATCCTGCGCATTCACCTGTGTGGCATGTCTTGTGCATCCCCTACATCGCACTGTCTTGTGCACCTATATAGTACTGTCTTGTGCATTTCACATTACTCGCACTGTCTTGTGCACCTGTATAGCACTGTTTTGTGCATTCCTTCATCGCACTATTTTGTGCATTGCATCGCATTGTCTTGTGCATTTCACCCTTCATAGCACTGTTTTGTGAATTTCAAATCGCTCGCATTATCTTGTGCATTTGAACCTGCATCACACTGTTTTGTGCACCTTGTATCGCACTGTCTTGTGCATTTGCACTCTTTTGTGCATTACCCTCGTGCTTTCTTGCTCATCGCATTGTATCGCACTGTCTTGTGCACCTGCATCACACTGTTTTGTGCATCTTGTTGGCACCGTCTTGTGCATTTCAACCTACATCGCACTGTGTTGTGCACCTGTATAGCACTTTTTTGTGCATTCACTCTGCATCGCACTGTCTTGTGCACTCTTTGGTCTAGGAGACCTTAAATCCTCTAAGGTGCAATTCCTTCGGTGTTTGTCATGCCCGAACGACTTCCAATGGTCTGGTATAGCCACCTGCCTGTGTTTATAGTAAGTTCCTATGAGATCAATTGAGACGGTGGAAACTAGAGTTCAAATGGCCGATGCTTAGAATGCAAAGGTTCGGGATTTCCGAGACTAAAATCTGGTTTAAATACCCAAAGGTGTATCCTTGGCTTGAAATCTGTATAGCAGCCCCATAGGTTGAGGTAGCATGTATGCGCCTCGATTCTAGATACTGAACCAACCTAGTCTGTCACCCTATTGGAGAATAGGGAAAGCTGCGACCATAATCAGGGAGAAAAGTATTACCTGTGGTTCAACCGAGAAGAAGGGGAAGATCCCTAACAGCATGAGGTGAGTTATTGGCAATTGCCCCTGTAAGGTACCTTTACTTCCTAGCTACTACATAATCTATTACTTCTGTCGCATTGCCTTCTATTGCATTACATATAGCATTTATCGCATGCATCTACTGCATTATCCATTTTATCATACTGTCCTTTCTATGTTAAGCTTAGTTTGGCATGTGCACATACATTTTCTTTGTTGAAGCATGGTTCTGTGATAATGTGTACGCGTCTATTCCACTAAGAGAATTGCGGTCTGAGGGTGTCGACACATTTTCTGTGTTAGACATGGTCTGTTTTGTGTCCATACCTTTTCTAGGTAAAATGTGGTTTGGCCGCGCTCCTTATTTACTTCATCCATTGCATTCATTGTATCGTATTTTGTTTTGTTGCATTTAGCATGTAGGATCACGATCTTTCCTTAACAGATCATTCCCCACTTATATCATACCACCTAATTACATGTAATCTTTCTACGAAACACATAGTTCTGCATGTGCATACACCTATCCCACTAAGAAAGTTGTGGTTTGAGGGTTCCGGCACCTTTTCTATGTTAAACGTAGTTTGATTTTGCATCTCCATCCCTTTATGATATTTGTGTGGTTTTGTACTGCTAATGGTTTGATGATTCAAATACATTGTATATCATTTTCATGATTTCATTACAATTGCATATCATTTTACATCCTGTCCCCAAACTACGCTGGTTTGATTCCCCTGCAAAGGGATACGCAGGCAGCCTGTGAGCGCAACCATCTGTTTCCACATCTGCATTTTGTTTGTTTGCCCAAGTCTTACGGCCTTTTCAAAAAGGGTCGTCTCTGGGCTTTGACATTCGCTCACGTCATTTCATGACTCTGAGCTCTGTCAAAGAGGGGCAACTGTAGACACCCCATTTTTGACCGCCCTTAAGACTTGAGTGCCCCTGATTGTTTACTTGGTGATGAAAGTTGTGCAGTGCAAATGTTCGATTTCTTCGGCAAGAGGAGCTTCAAATCCCAACCTTACACCCCATTTTTTAGGCCAAAACCATTTTTACTAAAATGATTTTTGGATCTTAAAACCCTCTCTTCCAAAATATTTTTGAAAAAAAGTTCCTACGATGTTCCGAGGCTCGCATTTCGTTAAATGTTGCGCTTTTCGGTAAATCGAGCAAGGACAAGGTGGAAATGAATGGAAGAGAGGTGAACTCTTTGAAAAAATCTTTAAAACATCTTATTTAAAGGTTTGGAGTTGAAGAAAATGGGAGAGGAGAAAAGAAACCAAGTTGCAGAAGAATTTGGGCATGAATCTGGGTAGGATCGAAACTGAACAATCTTCACTAAAAGAGGCATATAATTTTGCACAGTTGGAATTTTGATGTGAGGCTGCCACCATTGGAAAGAAGACTTCCAGGGCTTCAATTTAGGTTGAAGAATGACCTGGAAAGGAGTCCATATGAAAGAGATATGTCCATTTGAAGTTGGATCCAAAAAGCAGATTTTTCTGGCCAACCAGAGGTGGAGGTTGCTGGCCATGTGCCGGCCATGAATGGCCATTGTCGGCCATCTGCCGTCCAAGAGTGATCCTTGCCAGCCATTGATGGAAAAAGTCAGATTTTTGCAGATATTTGTGTTCCAGCTGTCCCTTTTGGGATATTTTCGACCTGAGCTTCCATTTTTCTATATATAGAGAGCCTTCTCTATTGTTTAGAAGGTTAGAACATTTGAGGAAGAAATTTTTGGGAGCCTCTCTCTCTATAATTCTCTCTCTACATTTCTCTATCTCTTGAACCTTTGTGCATAAGTGCATACAAGTGTAGATATACTTCTCCTTTGCCTATACATCATTGACCAAAGTTGGTTATCTTTGGGCCGAGGTTGCTTAAGGCTCTCTTGGAACTCCTTAAGGTGGTTTTGCTTGGTTTTGTTGCCTAAAATTGTGTTGTGCTTCAAGAGGTATAACTCTCTCCCTTTAAGCTTGTTTTTCATACTTGCTTTGCCATCTTTTTCCACCATTTCAAGGCTGGTTTTGGCATGTAAAAAGTTCTATTTTTCAGTCTGAAAAGTGGTGGTTTAAGCCTTTGTGAGTTAGGGGGTTGTCCCCCCCTTTTGCTCTTTAGCTTGTTAAACTTTTTGCACCCTTTCTCATCACCTTCAAATCAAACTTCTTGGGCCTTTTTACCACTGAAACTCAGAGGTTTTTTAGTGACAAAACCATGTTTTGAGGTCCAAAATAGGAGGGGGTGGCCTCCCCTCCTTGTGTCTTGTTTGCATATGTAGATAGCTTAACATGTGAGCATGTTTTTCTACCATTTTGTGATTTGATCTCAGCATGTTTTTGCTACTTTTTTGACTAGCTTTAGCTCTATTTTGAGCTGGTTTGGCCACTTGAAGCTTGCTTTGTATAGTTGTAGCGCAAATGGTCTTCACTAGCTCATTGTTTTGAGGCTTTAAACTTGATTTGCTTGAGATGCTTGCATGTTATAGCATCATTTTACATGTGATTTCAGTGCATATATCTCTGTCACACTCTCACTTATTTCACTCTTTCATTGCTTTTGAGAGTTGTGCTTTGAGCCTTGTTTGCGAGCCAACATGTGAGCATGTTTTTCTAGCATTTTATGCTTTCAATCTCAGCATGTTTTAGCCACTGTTTTGGCATGTTTTAGCTCTGTTTTGAGTTGGTTTGGTCATTTGAGCTTGATATAGCATGCCTCTAGTGTAGTGCTCTTCACTAGCTTTAGTGTTTTTGGCTCTTAACATGTTATACATGAGTTGTTTACATGTTGTAGTATTATTTTGCACGCCATTTCAGCACTAGAAAGTCTGCAACTTCCCTCCATTCTTCACTTTTCATTTTGCTTTGAAAGTGATCTTTAGCCCCTTGTTGGCTTGAGTGTGAACTTGAGGATCTCATGCCTAATGGTTTTAACCCTCTCTTGAGGGTTCCTCCTAACCAACAACATGAGGCCTCTTTCATACTCCAGACACTTGTGGTTTAGGCCATCTTTCCAATTAGAGGACAATCACTTTGGACTTAACCAGTTAAAGAATGACTTGGTAATGCTAAAATGAGTAAACAAAATTGAATAAGTAAAACATGACCAAGATAAGCATGTTGTGTTTGCATTGCATGTGTTTAATCGGACGTTATATTGAACATAAGGTAGATTGGTCCATTTCATACTCAAAGTGATGAAATGAGCCAATCTCCTTAGTCTCCATTGCCTTTGATCATCCATGACAAGGTAGTGGTCCAGAGTCTTGTTTTTGTGCATTTATTGAAATTGTACAACTTGGATTTTTGGCCATCATGCATTGAAAATGCTTGATTGGTGGTTTTGGATCCAAGAGTGCCACTCCTTTGATGTTTTGAGATGATAAGGAGGGGCACAGTACAAACATATCCTTGGAAAACCCTAAATTTTCCTCTGTTTGTGCTCTGTTGCAGTGTGGTAACTCAGAGCATCAGTGGTCAGCAGTGGCTCATTGGTGACCGATAGTGTCTCATTGTTGGCCGGCATGGCACATTTTTGGCTGGCAGATGGCTGGAATCAAGCATTCATGGCTAGCAAGCCACTAGTGCAGTTCTTAGCATTGGTTTGGTAAGGTGGAGCAGAAGATCCTGGAGTGTAGTCAACCCTGCAAACAGAGCCTCTTAAGAACAAACCGGTGGGGCTTTTCGGGGTGAAAACTGAATGCATGTATCTTCCATGTTCTAAAGCAGAGCTGTAGCAGTGTACTTCAGTGCTCTAAATGTTTAATTAGTGTACATTGGTTTTGTAATTTAATTAATTAGTTAAGTATTGTAATAATTAAGTAGCTCAGCTTAGCTATTTCTTTATTTTGATTTGCAATAATTAGTCTAATTAGTTTAATTAGATTAGTCTGATTAGTTAGCTTAGCTTAGTATAGCTTAGCTTATTTATTCAAACCCTCCTTCATAAGGGCATAATGTTGTAATAAGCGCGCGCACGTGTGTGTGTGTGTGTGCATGTCTTCCAACCCCACTTCTTTCTCCCTTTTATTTACCCATTTTCGATGGTTAGATTAGGGACACATTTTGATTAGCATACCTTATGCTTGCATATTTGCATCCATTCATTTGTCATGCATGCACCGGGCTAGGCGCATCATTCAAACTGCATCATATTTCAATACTTATTTGAATACGTGTTTCAAAGCATGTTATCAAATTGTCGCATTCATATGCCATCTTATATAGCCGAGCCTATTTATTTGTATTATTGCATGTGTTGCATTAGGCTTCTTTTATAGTTAGAATCATGCATATTTCTAACTAGCTTTTGTTTTGGTTTGGAGTACACTATAACTTTTACGCTTTAGCATACTTGCATGAGTGTGAGTGATGCCATGAGGCTATTTGCTTAAGTGATTAACTGCATGAGTGCTTGTGGATGAAGGTTTTATTGCTTGAATTGGACAATTCGATGATTGTGAGTTTTTAAGCCCACTTTGCGAAGTGGCAAAACATTATGTTTTAAGCTCACTTGAGGATGACAAATCCGCATTTTAGCCTACTTGAGAGTGGCACTTTCAAACCATTTTCACAAACAAACATGAGTTGATTTGTTCAAATTCTTGCGATTTAGTCTATACTTGTATGTGTGCGTCACATAGTAAAGTTAGCTAATAACCGGAATAAGAACACATGTGTCTATAAAACAACATATCATGCTTAGTAGAGGCCAATCCTTTGATCGGGCAAGCGGGGGTGCTCATTTCAGGACCTTCCCCTCTCGTACCCAAGTTCCCGAGCTGAGGCAACTTTGGTGATGACGGATATGTGGCCTTTGGCACGAGTCAGGGTTTCCTAAATTTTTAAAAAATAAAATATGTAGGTGGCGACTCTATAATCTGGCAAAGCAGTCCACTTTTGGCATTATTTGATTCAAAATCGATTTTCCAAAATGATTTGCCGGATTGGACTCTTTGGTGTTTATCAGTCTCACATTGCACTTTGTAAGATTAGATTCAGAACTGTGACAGGAGTCTGAATTGTAGGACCAATTTGAGCTCTCCGAAAGGGGGGCGCGAAGAAAGTCGAGTCTACATATAGGAACAACTGGAGCTTTTGGGGAATAGCTGGCACAAAATATCTGAGCTTTTCACAAGGGGCCGGCAGGCCAGAAGTGGTGGCTGGCCGTCCGCAAATAATGGCCTGCTAGCTACAAAAATCTGCTTCAAGGCCCGATTTCAAATGGGCATATCTCCCGCATCCGGACTTGGTTTCAGGTCATTCTTGCATCTAAATTGAAGCCCTGGAAGTCTAATTTCCAATGGTTGTGGCATGATATCTAAATTCTAAGTGTGTAAATTGATATGCTTATTTTGGTGAAGGTTTCTCATTTCTATCTTAACCAGATTGATGCCTAACTTCAAACGGTCATATCTCCATTATCCGGACTAGCTTTTAGGAGATTTTTAAGTCTAAAGTGAGGCCCCAGAAGTCCACTTTCCAATGGTGGTGGCATCACAACTAAATTATAAGTGCACAAAGAGATATGCCTATTTTAGTGAAGGCTGCTCAGTTCTCCCTTAACGGTTTCATGCCCAGCTTCTTCCCCAACTAGTTTTCTTCCCTCCCCTCTTATTTTATTCAACTCCAAACCTAAAAAAAAGAGGTTTTAAATATTTTCAAAGAGTTCACCTATCTTCCATTTATTTCCACCTTGTCCTTGGTCAGTTTACCGAAAAGTGCAACTTTTAAACAAAATGCAGGCTTCGAAACATCGTAGAAACATTTGGAAAAATATTTTGAAAGAGAGGATTTTAAGGTCAAAAATAGTTTTGGTCAAAATGGGGTGCAAGGTTGGGATTTAGAAGCTCTTATTGCTGACGAAATCGAACATTTGCACAACATAACTTTCATCATTGAGTGATCAACCTGAGGCGCCCAAGTCTTAAGGGCAGTAAAAAATGAGGTGTCTACAATGGGGTATGAGTTGAATTGTCAAGGGTAGTTTGTGAATAACTAAATGTTTTTCCTAAGGATATTATCAGTTTGCCACCCCACTAGAGATCGAGTTCTGCATTGACTTAGTGCCTGGCACGACACCAATTTCCATGGCACCGTATAGATTTTCACCCATAGAATTGCTTAAGTTGAAGATTCAACTCCAGGAAGTTTTAGACAAGGGCTTCATTCACCATAGTACTTCACCTTGGGGAGCAACGACTCTCTTTGCGAAGAAGAAGGATAAGTCATTACGGTTATATATTGATTATCGCAAGTTGAATTGAGTTACCATTAAGAACAAGTATTTTCTACCCAGAAGTTTCAGACAAGGGCTTCATTCGCCCTAGTACTTCACCTTGGGGAGCATCAGCTCTCTTTGTGAATAAGAAGGATGAGTCGTTACGGTTATGTATTGATTACCACAAGTTGAATCGAGTTACTGTTAAGAACAAGTATCCTCTACCTAGAATAAATGATTTATTTGACCAACTTAAGGGGTCTCGATGCTTTTTGAAGATAGACTAGAGATCGAGGTACCATCAGTTGAGAGTTCAAGAGGAGGATATCCAGAAAATGATTTTGCATGCGTTATAGCCACTATGAATCCCTACTAATGCCTTTCAGTTTAACCAATGCCTATGCTTGCTTTATGGACTTAATGAATCAAGGTCTTTTGAGAATTCTTAGACCATTTCGTGATCATATTTCTGGACGACATTTTGATTTATTCTACCTCTGAGAAGGAACATGAGGAACACTTGCGGATAGTGCTTGACTTGCTTAGGGTGCACTAGTTGTATGCCAAATTTGAGAAATGTGAGTTTTGGTTAACGGAAGTGAAGTTTTTGGGGAATGTTGTGTCGAGAGAAGGAGTAACTATAGACTCTTCTAAGATAGATGCCGTACAGGATTGGGAACAACTAAAAATGTTTTTGAAATTCAGAGTTTCCTGGGGTTGGTCGGGTATTATTATCGTTTTGTGAGGGACTTCTCTAGAGTAGCCACACCATTAACCAGGTTGACAAGGAAATGTGTCAAATTTGTATGGAACGAGACTTGTGAAAAGTCATTCCAAGAACTTTAGACTAGATTAACCACCGCACCGCTTTCGATAATTCAGGAAAGAGGCTTGGGTTATACCGTTTATTGTGATGCGTCCCGTGATGGACTTGGTTGTGTATTAATGTAAGAGGGGGAAGGTTGTGGCAACTGGAGATGAGGATTAATGCTCTTTGACAGCTCTCTCTCTCATGATTTGGCCAGATCTATAATTTATTATTATTATTATTATTATTATTATTATTATTATTATTATTATTATTAGTATAGATTTGTTAATTTTGACTGGTCGTTTAGCACACAAAAAAAATAAAGAACTAAACTTAGTTCCAATTCCATAGAATAGGGCTAAGTCTAGTTATCAATCCACATGGATTAATGTGAAATTTAACTATTTTAATTGCAAGATTGCTAAGTTAATTCAATGACAGTGATGGATGAATATTAAAACAAGAATTAAAATGAAATTAGAAATTCAATTAACACTAAATATTGTGGTTGAGAAATTGATTTGAGAAAAATTCTAGGGTAATGAATTCACTACTAGCTACATAAATAGGTTATTGGATTATTGGCTCAATGTCTATTCCCAATATGATTTGGATTTGGTATTTTATTTCCTAATTGGAATAGGATTTGTGGGTAGTCAAATATTGACTTGGCTTTGACTCCCATATTGGTTTGGATTTATGAGAGACCTATTTGACTTGGTTTGAATTTTCTAAAGTTTTGGATTTAGTGTTTCCTAGTTGATTTTCGATTGGATTGAAAAGAAACCTATTTTGCTTTAGGAAGGATTCTTTGGTTAAAAATAGGTAAAAACTCAGTAATTCAGTTGAACTTTTAATTCCTTTTGTAGAATTTTTTGGTACTTTGGAGCCTCCATGGAGGGGTTTTATTGGTAGGCTTTCGGGTCTTTGGTGTGGCCTTCGGTCACTTGGTATCTCTTCATTGAAACTTTAGTTTCATGTGATTTATGTAGAGTGAATTTAGGTTTGGTGAGAAAACTTGTATTTTGGGCTTGGTGAGCTTAATTATTTGTAAAAGATTGTTTTCTCACTATTGTAACTCTTCGGAGTATTGTTCTCTTTGCTAGTGGAATCCTTCTCTTTGTGACTGTTCATGAATATATGCTTAGACCGAACCACATAAATCTTGGTATCTTGTTAGTTTGTGATCATTTCTCTCTCATTAATTTGCATAATCTGTATGGTTTTTCTGCTTCATATTTGAAACCATCAACTATATTGGTGTGGTTGAGTTTTCTAGGGTTGTTTGCACCAGATAGGGTTGAAAATTAAGAATTTATTGTGAAATGGTTTGAACTACCCAATATTTCACAACTATAAGCTCGAAATATTGAACAATAGCATTGTTGTGTTCAAAGTATATGCATAAATCATCTCAAGTAGTACGAGTTGTTCGGTCTAAACTATGATAGCAACACAACTCGTCTCTCGTAGCATGACTCGTCTCGTACTTTGAATATGAGCAAAAAGAAAATAATTGTATGGAAAGCATTCAACAATCACAAAAAGAAAACCACTTAAAGAAAATAGTAGAAATATATTAAAAAGCTTCTAAAACAACCATACAACTTGTTCAAACCATTACATAAATCAAAACCTAAGAAAAACCTATTACTTGATTAGGGTTTCATCAAAACCCTAACAAAAGGGAAACTAGCTGCTCATGGAGGATTGAGAAGAGAGAAGTAGAGGGTGATGCCACCATGGAAACACTCCAAACCTTCAACTACAAAGCCTCAAAACTCTAAGATCCTTTGTTTCTTTACAAGAATATTCAAACCCTAAAACATCTTTTCTTTCTTCCCTTTATACTCTCTCAGAAAAATAGGTCAATTGAGGAAGTGTGCACGCATCCCGAGGTGGGTTGCACTTGCATGAATTGCACCGCATGTGCGGGAAAAACCCTCCGTATGTGCGGGAATACTCCTCCGCACATAAGTGAGTGTTTTTTGACCAAATCTTCACTTTTCGACCCATTTTTCACCCTAGGCATGTCCAACCTGATTAAGATTAAATACTTGTAAAATATACAAAGTTATATCAAGAAGAGAGTTAAGAAATCTCAATTACTAGCCTCAATACAACACATTTCGACCTCAATCAGATTTCTTGTTAAACTTTGTCGAATTTATATTGTTGAAATTTTGTTAAATTTTTTTCCTGAATTTTATTGAGCTTTTCTAGTTAGGAAAAAAAATTCTCTAAAAATGGTTGTTTGCCGAGAACAAAGAAAAAAAAAAAAAAGGATTTGTGGAATATAGTTGGGGATATTAATGTGGCAAGGTAGGCAATTCCTTAATCTCCTGCCAAATTTGACACAGGAAATGGCATTGCCAAAATTTGGTAAGAGAGATAGCAGACCACTAGAGCTCAGCTTTGGTGAGTTCTTGCCAAATTTTGGCAATCGAAGAACTTTTTAGCAGTCCAATGTGGATGCTCTTTCAAATGCAATCACACAAGGCTCAACCCCATTGTCATGTCATTGTAAGAGCATCTCCTATGGTAAAAGCCAAAATGGCTTTGCCAAAGTCACTTTAGGCCGGCTACAATACAAAAAAAGTCATCTTGTTAGATATACCACTCCAATGGGGCTTGTCATTTTAACACAATCAAATGCTAAATCCTATTAATTTTTAAATTTTCCAATAACTTGTCATCTGCCATTATGTTATTCTAATTTATTTCTACCAACCAACCATTATTTTTCATTTAACTTTTTATTTTTTTTAATCTATAAATTACAACAATATCTTTATAAAAGACATATACTACTATAATTAGTAAACTTAAAAAAATACAGAAATATTACTTAAAAAAAAAAAAAACTTAGAGGTTGGGTTTCGTAACAAAATAAATTCTGAGATTTTATTTTTATCAATTTTAACCTTAATTTTTTTTTATTTTAAATATAAACCATTTACCTATTTTTGTTAAGTAAAAATGATGAAAAATTGGTATTTTAGTCATTAAACTCAATGAAAAAATTGTGTTAAATATTTTATATATACCTACATTAAATTTGATGACTAAAATATTATTTCTCTGTTTGCTTTACTTAACAAAAATAAACAAATAGTTTAGATTGAAAACAAATCAAAAGTGTAGGGCTTAAATTGATAAAATTAAAAACCTTGATTTATTTTTTTACAAGGCACAAACCCTGGAATTTGTTTTTTAATTGTTCCAAAAACTAATGTTGAGAGGAGATTTTGATAGTTATTCATCTTGTTAGGTCCTTTTGTGTCATCAATTTTGCGAACAAACACATTTCAGTTGTAAAGTTGGTGACCTGTTTGCTCTTGGACTGCTTGAGCAGTGAAGTGAAGGCTCGAGCGAAGAATGGCATGTCTCAATAGTTCAAACTTGTCTGCAAAAATACTGGGAGGTTTGATTCTACACTTGAGTGAACTGTCTATCGCTCGAGTGAAGGCACTTATGATTTCTCTACATCTTAGACACACCACTTGAGCGAACTTTCCTACGCTTGAGTGATCTTTGCAACCCTGTTTCATATAAAGCTGCGTGAGGTAAAAATTTTAGGGTTACGACTTCCAGATCTAAAACTTAAGAGACTGTATTTGCTTCTAGAGTGCTTGCCTATTGTTTCCCTTGATGTTTTTGTGAGATTGGTCACATCACATGAATTAGAATGCTTATATCAAGGGGATTTGTTTTCATTCTACTTTGCAAGAGTGTTTGATCGGTGGATTCTGAAGATTTGAGTTTGAAGGCTTTGAAGGAGTTCAAAGCAGCTCAACATGAGCTAATCAATTCCGAGATGAAGGTGTTGTTGAAAGAGGCACAAGAGGTGGAAGACAATTCTTGAGCATGTTGGGCAATTGTTTGTGCTCTTGTGTATTTTCATTATCTTCATAGTGGATTGATTAGTGGCTTTTAGCCCGTGATTTTTTTATCACAATTGGAGGTGATCCAATTGTGATTTTTTCCACGTTAAAATCTTTTATGTCCATTTATTAATTGTGAAACAATAATCTAAATCACTTTAGTATGTGTTAGATGATTTAGATTATTTGTTTTGTGTGACGCCCCAAAATAATAACAACACACGTCGTGATATTTAATAGAAAAATAGGAACTTGCGAAATATTAATCTTCCATTGATATTCTTTTACCGTACAAAAGATGACATATGCAAGTATACATTCAGAAATTCTAGATCCTAAATCTATAGCACATGACATGGGTGAGTGAAATGGAACAAAAAAAGGTATAAATAAGTTAATGCCTTACTGGCTACATCTTTCCAAGTATATGCTTGGGAACATCGAAATGAGTTGAACTTCATATATATAAAGTCCAAGTCTTGTACAACAAATATTTACACAAAAGAAACAAAAGAAGTTCTCGGCTCCAAGGTTCTCCCAAGTTACGTCCTTGGTGAAGGCATATCATCAACACCTGAAAGTTGTTTTCCACGTAGGATGAGCTAAAACCCAGTAGAGATACTGAAACACAACTTATGAAGCTTAACAAAGTCATACGGTGAATGCACATGCATGCTATTTATCAAAAAATTATACTTTTTCTTTGAAAACAATGCAATGTCTTAGTTATATGTATATCAATTCATAAAATAATACTTTTAAATCAGAAAACAGGGTAGTGGATACAAACCACTAGGAATCTTTAGGTACGTGTCTGCTAGTAGGCTATACAAGTACTATTAAAGCCATTTTACCGGAACTAACTGGAAGGATCGGCACCTAACCGTGAGGGTTTCTGGACTTTCACCAAGGACACACAGGCAAACATAATAAACTACAATCACACCCCCTAACCAGATTCACCAAGGTATACCCTCATTTTTCTCAAAATAATACATTTTCAATATTTAAGTATGAAACAATGCTCAATGCAAGGTGTATGAGTAATCAGTTTCAATTAACCTAATCTTCATGCAATTTCTACAACAATCAAAGTTATCCTCTACCGATAGCCCAAAACAGATATCTTTACTCAACAGATAATTTCCAACAACAAGTATAATCTCATAAATCTCAAAATGGGAATGATAATACATATCCAACTCCAATCTCATCATCAATAGATATAGTCATTTTATATTTTCAAAAATCCAACATCATTTATTTTTCTTTCATAAATCAAACATCAATGATTTTCAAATCACACATCCTTTACTTTCAAAACCAAATTTAAAGAAGGAGTTTTCAATATTGCAACATAACTCAACAATATTTATGCACATAAGTAACTTAAGAATCATACTAGAAGGTTGAAGAAATCCCTACCTCAAGGTTAAAAGAAGAAATGAACAAGTGTTGAAGTTTGGCAGAGCTAAAAATGAAATCTTTTTTTATTAGATTAACCTCCTCAATGAGCTCTATGTTTTACTCCAAAGCACTATGGTGGTGAAATCAATGGATTAGGGTGTATGAAAGGGTTTTAGGCAAGAACTAGAGAGAAAGGGTAAAGAAATTAGGTTTAGAAATGTTTTAGAGAGAGAGAGAGGAAATGACAAAGTGACAAAAAAGCCTTTTTCCCGATCTGATAGAAGCACAAACCGCTTGAGCGATCAAAACACCGCTTGAGAGTCAAACACAAAAAGTGATACTGTTCGAGCGACCAAAACACTGCTCAAGCGCACAATGACCCCCCTCTTAGAAGTTTTGCAGACTACAGAAGACCGCTCGAGTACAGAAAAGATCGCTCGAGTGAAAATCACTCTACTCCCACTAGTTTTGCAGACCTACAAAAGTACTGAGAGAACTCAAAAACCACTCGAGCGCAGGAAAGATTGCTCGAGCGAACCTGAAGAACTACTCCTAGACCTCATTTACTTGATGGAACAAACCACTCATATTAGAAAGCTCGTATGAGGGCATTTTTAAAATCAATTGATGAGAAAGTTTGGCATTTCGTCATCTATGGGTAGAGTGAACCTATGGTGATCATTGATGGTGTTGATATTCCTAAGCCAATTGATAAATGGGATATAATTCATTATCAAAACTCGAGTTGGAATAGTCAAACACTCAATTCCCTCTTTTGCTCTGTCACTCCGAAAGAGTTCTGAAGTATTTGCACTTGCGAGGTAGCAAAAGAGGCTTGGGATATTCTTGACATAATTCACAAGGGTACTACTCATGTCAAAAGATCAAAAATTCAACGTCTCACCTCCATTTTTGAAACTCTTTTTATGCTAAACGCAGTGACATCATGAATTCTTATTTCACACTCGGTGAAAAAAATCCCTAAATCTCATGTTCTTGGAAAAATTCTGAGGTCATTACCCGATAGGTTTCAATCAAAAGTGACAGCTATAGAGGAGGTTCAGGATGTTGAGAACCTCAAGCTTGATTAGTTGGTTGGAAAATTGTAAACTTATGAGGCCCATTTGATTTCAAAGAAAAAAACAAAATGAAAGTGTGGCTTTTCTAGTGCCCATGAGATTGTTAAGAATCCTGAGGTGAAAAATGATTTAGAGTCCAAAATGATGGCCTTGTTTACCAAAAAAAAAGAAGAAAAAAAAAATTAAAGAAAAAGAAGCGTAATTTCAAAGACGCTAGTTCTAAGGATAACGGTAATGATAAACTCAAAGTTGTTCCAAAACTTGAAAATAAGATAATGAGAGGACAAGGAGTCAAGTGCTATGAATGCCAAGGGTTTGGGCATATTCCTCTCGAGTGTCTTTCCATGAAGAATAGAAAGAAAGTCTATACAATGACCTGTGATGATGAAAGTAGGTTAGAGAAAGAAGCTAATGAAGCCAAATCTGGTGAAGATGGAGACGGTACTTTTATGGCATTCTACTCTAGCTTCCCTAACCAACTCCCAGGCCAGTTGAGTTTACTCATGTGGCTAATCTGCATCGTGCTCCTACCTTTGATGGGAGTAACTATCTATTTTGGAAGTGTAGAATGAAAGTGTATCTTAGAGCTTGGGATCTTGAAGGTTGGCGCATAATTAAGGAGAATATTGAAGCACTATCTTTGGTTGATCTTATTATCAATCAAAAGATCACCAAGCCTATTAAGGAGTGGAATGCTAATGAAAGGACTAACTTAGAGAGTAATGAGCGAGTTCTAAATACTATTCGAGAAGCACTCTTTGAAGGAGAGCAACAACGTATCTCTCATTGCAAGAATGCCAAAGATGCATGAACTATTCTTATGCAATTTCATAAAAGAACAGAGTCATCTTCACTAACATCTCGCATTGTTCACCTCAATGCTCTAGTAGCTCAACTGGATGCTCTTAAGGCGGAGGAGAAACAAAAAGAAGATGGGCCGTCATTGGAGAAGGTCACAAATGATAAAACTTCCGACGATGATGACGAAATAGATGGTGAAGAGCTTCAACAAGCATATGAAAAGTTGTACAAAGAATCTCTAAACTTATCATTGTTGAATGACAAAATCACTATCAAACTCAAAGAGTGTGAAAATTAGAATGTCAAGCTAAATGGGGAGATTTCTACAGCTAGGAATGATACCATCAAGATCTCAAATGATAGACAAGCTCTCTATGCAAAACTCTTGACTTGTGAGACCAAGAGGAATGAACTATTAAAAATCTATGCTACATATGAAGAAAAAATTGAAACTCTCGAGATGTCTCAAGTTGCTTTGGAAGAGCAGGTCAGCCAAAAAGAGGAAGAACTCAAGAGTGATAGAGCTACAATTGATCTTTGGAACAAATGGTCGAAGACACTAGAAGATATCATTGGGTCTCAACAGGTGGGCTTTGACAAAAGTGGGATTGGATATGGTGATGATATAATACAAAAAGGAAAGGCTTCCACATCTCATGACTAAAGGACTTAAGAAAAGAGAAAATTGAAGATGCACCAGGATGATAAGTCTCTATATCAACCTAAAGGCGGTATGATCAATGAAAGGGTGGTAAAACCTATTTCATTTGTCATCATTGTGGTAGGTATGGCCACATTCTTCCTTATTGTTTTGAGTTATTTGGTAGGGTGTCTCAAAAACGTAGAAGAAACTCTAATACTTCATGGGTTAGGAGAAAACCCTACATGTCAAGGTGGAATACCATGGCTCATACTGGTGTTCACAATGCTAAGACATGTCCCAAGAATCATGATAGTCCGTCTTCTGTTAAGACTAAAAAAGTGTGGGTGGGAAAGAGTGACTTGTCTTGTTTTGTTGTTCACACTGCTTATAAAACACATGACTCGCACACGTGGTATATTGAGAGTGGGTGTTCTTATCACATGTCTGGTGACAAATCCTACTTCACATCTCTTAAGAAATATGAAGGAGAAATTTTTACATTTGGAGATGGTAGCACCTCTAGAGTCATTGGTAAGGGCTCTATAAGTGTTCCCGGTCTTCCTAAATTAGACAGTGTATTGCTTATTGATGGCCTTAAAGCTAATCTATTAAGCATCAGTCAAATGTGTAACTCACATCATGAGGTATTGTTTTCAAAAGATAAATGTTAAATTTTGGACAAAAAAGGAAATATCGTCATGCATGGTGTTCGCGCATCTTATAATTGCTATGGGATTGTTAGTACTAATGATCTCACATGTCACTCGGCCATCATAAGTAATCTAGACTTATGACATCAACGGTTAGGTCATATCAACTTCAAAGATCTAACTAAGATAGCTAATATGGAGATAGTGTGAAAAGTGCCCAAAATGGGTAAGTTTTTGAACCAAGTGTACGGGCCACGTCAATTGGGGAGCAAACTCAAGCCCTTTATAAGAAGGTGAATAGCTTAACAACCAAGCATCCTCTTGAGCTGGTTCGTATGGATCTTATGGGACCTACTCGTACTAAAAGCATTGGAAATAAAAGATATATTTTTTTAACTGTTGATGATTATACTTGATTCACATGGGTACATTTTTTAAGAGAACAAGCTAATACGTTTGATGCTTTCAAGTCCTTAGTCCTAAGAATCCATAATGAACATGGTGTTTCTATTAGGCTTATCATAAGAATTTGAACCGATCATGGTCGTGAATTTGATAATAGCTCATTTTTGGATTTTTTTGATATGCATGGCATTAAGCATGAATTTTTAGCTCCAATCACTCCACAGCAAAATGGAGTTATTGAGAGGAAGAACCAAGTGGTTCAAGTGATGAGTAGGGTCATGCTCCTTAGTAAGAAAGTTCCATCCATGTTTTGGGCCAAAGCCTTAAATACCTCAGTCTATGTGGTGAATTGTGTGTATTTGAGACCTGGCACATTACAAACTCCATATGAATTGTGGAAAAGGTGGAAACCTAATATGAAATATTTGAAAACTTTTGAGAGTAGGTGTTACATTTTCAAAGATAGAGAGCCTTTGGGCAAATTTGACTCTCGTGGTGATGAAGGTATTTTTCTAGGGTATTTAACCAGTAGTAGAGCCTTTGGTGTCTATAATCTTCGTACTTTATCTATAATGGAATCTATTAATGTGGTTGTAAATGACACAAGTTCTCCAATAGCATCTCTATCTGAGAAAGAATACGGTGATCCTAAAGCTTTGGATATCATACATAAAGTCAAGAAGAAGCTCAAGGCAACTCTTAAGAAGGCAAACAAGCACCAACTTCCATGGCAAGCACAAGTTCAAAAAGTACACAAGGAGATACCGCAATTGCTACTCTAGTCTCTACTCTTCCTATCTTGGAGCCATTGACAAGGGTGAAGCTGAATCATCCTTTATAACAAGTGATAGGGAGTGTCACAAAATGAATGAAAACCTGAAAGCAACTTCGGGAGGAGGTATCACATCTGTGTTATGTTTCTTTAATTGAACCTAAGAATGTAAAAGAGACCTTTCTAGATGATAGTTGGTTCAAAGCTATGCATGAAGAATTAGGTCAATTTCAACATAACAAAGTTTGGACCCCTTATTCCTAGACCTAGAGACATTAATGTGATAGGTACCAAGTGGATCTTTAAGAATAAATCTGATGAGAATGGTACAGTTGTTAGGAATAAGGCTAGGTTGGTTGCTCAAGGCTATATGCAAGTAGGGTGTGTTAACTATGATAAGACGTTTGCCCCTATTGCACGTCTCAAATCTATTCATATCCTACTTGTTGTTGCTTACTTTCTTGGTTTTAAGTTGTTTCAAATGGATGTGAAAAGTGCATTTTTGATTGAGTTCTTGAAGGAGGAAGCCTATGTTAAGAAACAAAAGGGTTTTGAGGACCCTAAGTTTTCAAATTATGTCTACAAGTTAGACAAGGCACTTTATGTGCTGAAATAAGCCTGCCGAGCAATGACTTTCAAAGAGATAGTGTGGATAAGACTTTATTTGTGAAACATACTAAACTGCATATCCTTGTTGCTCAAATTTATGTTGACGATTTTGTGTTTGGATCCACATCTGAATCTCTTGTAAAATACTTCTCAAATTGTATGACACATGAGTTTGAAATGACCAGGATGGGGGAATTGTCATTCTTTTTAGGGTTACAAATTAAGCAATTGTCATCGGATGTGTTTGTGTCTCAGACCAAGTATGCTAAGAACCTTGTATCTAAACTCGATCTAGAGTTCACCAAACATGCACGGACCCCTATGAGCACAAGTTTTCACTTGTCTAAAGACCCCTCTGGCACTGATGTTGATCATACCCTCTATAATAGTATAATAGTAAGTCTTTTGTATCTTATTGCTAGTCGGCCCGGTATTGCCTTTAGTTTTAGTGTATGTACTTGTTATCAAGCTTACCCTAAAGAATCTCACCTTTTAGTCATCAAGCGTATTGTAAAGTATGTGAGTGGGACTTTAGGGGTATGGGATTTGGTTCTCTTCTGACACCACAGCCAACATTACTAGTTATTCTGATGCCAATTGGGTAGGCTGTGTTGATGATCGCAAAAACATATCCGTACGGTGTTTTTACCTCATAAATAACTTGGTTGCATGCATAGCAAAAAGCAAAATGCCATCTCTCTTTCGACCGTTGGGGTAGAGTACAATGTTGCAGGGAGTTGTTGTTCTCAAATGATTTGGATGAAACAAATGCTTCATAACTATGAGATAGACCAAGACACACTTACTTTTTCCGTGACAATAGTAGTGCCATCAATATTTCTCAGAATCCAGTCCAATACTCTCACACTAAACATATTGACATTCGTCACCATTTCATTCAAGAGTTAGTTGAGGAGGGCCTTGTTGTACTTGAACATGTATCCACTGAGCATCAAAGAGCATATCTTTATACAAAACCCTTTGATCATCTTAGGTTTGAGTTCCTTACAAAAACCTTGGGTGTAGTACTCTTTTTTTTGCAAGCCTTGTTGCAAACTATGAACCCTCCACACTCCCCTTCCAATCTCGCTACTCTACCTCCACATCGTCATTGTCGCACCCAACCGCCATTGCGTATGTCACTGCGAACACCCACAATAACGAACACCTCCTCCAACACCATGAGTACCTAACCCCTCCCAACTCCACCATTAGAACACCTAAGACCGAAATAACCAAATAAGACCTAACTCTGCCACGCTGAAGTGAAGCCACTAAACATCCATACGACACCAAAAAACTAGCACCCACAACTCTAATTCACTAAAAAAATGCCCATAAATGAGCACCCACTATGATAACCCAACCCATACTATGCTTAATTATGCATGCGATTATGTGTTTGATATGAATTTGCAAGTTTAAGAATGCGAATTATGTGAATTTAGAATAATATCTGTTGAATGTAAGAACATCTATTGTAATTACAACTTTGAACTGAAATTGAAAGCCTTAGTGGTGCCAGAAACCAAAATTGATTTCATATATGTGTTTAGCATGATTTTAAGAGCCTGTAGTGAAATTTTGTAAAATTACGATTCATAATGATTTAATTAAGTTTTATGAGTTAAGTTATATATGTGTATAGCTCTTGGGTTCATCATTTTGTTGAGAGCTTTGCTAGAGTGAGTTAGAGAGATAGGAAGAGGAAAAGCTAGGGATTTGGAGAAGAATCAATGTGCAAACCTTAGATGTAATAACCCGACCCTCGCACATGATGTCTGTTATATTCTCAACCCTCGACTGGTACTTTTAAATATTTACTATAATGATCCATGAAAAAGTTTGATTAAGCAAGTGAAATTCATGTTTATAGATGCCTATCTGTTTCTTAAGAAAACTATCTATCACCACTAAAACAGTTGAATTAGAAATTGGAAGCCGTAACAGCTTAATTATCTGAAATTGATAAGATATTCGTGATCAGCATAATTTTTAGGTAATTTTAAGCATGTTTGTGAAATTTTAATTTTGGACTGATTAAACGATTCAATTTCGTCTTATATGTTAGTGGTTATGAATGAATATATATATATATATATATATGTGTGAATGAGAAGCTTCAAACTTAGAAATTGCCTACATTCCCTGGGAGGAAAGGAAGAGGGGTCAAGAACAAGAGAGAATTGCAAGAATTGAAGTCAAGGTAAGTTGAATTTCTCTAATCTAATCCTCTTCCTCAACTTGAAATAGGAAGCCCTTGATGTTGCATGAAGTTTTGGATGTGTGTGTGGTAAAGACTTGGTAGAATAATCTCACTATTTATGGAGTTTGGACTCACTTCAAGTTAATTATGAGAATACCATCTTGTTCTCTTGTTTATTGAGTTGACATCCATGTTTATGTTATGTTGTGTTTTATGCTTCCGATAAGGCCCCATGGGTTTATCCATCAGGTTACATGTCCAGTTATGAATAGGTCATGCCCAAACTTTTAGGGGCAGGTTTGGGGTGTGACAAGTGGTATCAGAGCACGAGCTGCTATCTCACACACGGATCCATTGAGCTGTAGGGTGTCTAGAAAAGAGTTAGGTATTACGCATGACATCCTAAAAGCATAACACTAGTTGATGGCAACAGTAAGAGTACTCTGATAATGCTAACACTATTGAACTATGCCTATTGTATATAATTGACTATTGTGTAGATCATGGTGAGAACAAGGACAGAGGAGCAGGAAGATGCTATTGCCGTACGGCTGGATAGGATGGAGAGAATGCTTATGGAACTGGCGGAGACCATACGACAACAACAGCAACAGCCACCACAGCAGCAACAACCACAAGAACAACCACCACCTCCACCGGTAGTACCCGAGTTCCATGCTGAAGACCGAACTATCACTCTTACTAAGGAGTTTAAAAAGATGAAGCCACCATCTTTTAAAGGGGGAATGGAACCGATGAAAGCTGAGGCTTGGGTGTTGGGCATAGAAAAATTATTCGAAGTTTTCCCTTGCACCGAAGCTCAAAAAGTGCAATTGGCCGCCTTCACCCTTGAAGATGAAGCACGCAGGTGGTGGATGCTTATGAGAACAATCCATCTAGGGCTAACATGGGATAGATTTCTGGAGCTGTTTTATGATAAATACTTTCCTCAAAGTATGCGGGATAAAAAGGTGACTAAATTTGAAACTCTCAGACAAGGGAATAAGACTGTTGCTGAATATGAGGCCCAATTTGCGGAGCTAGCTCGGTTTGCGCCGCATATGGTGGACACGGATTATAAGAAGGCACGGAAATTTGAAGGGGGATTACGAGGAGCAATTCTAGATCGAGTCAATATGTTAAAGTTGCCTACTTATGTAGATGTGCTGGAGAGGGCTGTTATAGCTGAAGGAAACCTTGCTGCTCAGAACCGGGTTGCCGAGTGGAAGGGAAAAAGGCAAAATAATCAATGGTCAAAGGGAGCAAATACTCCACCAAACAAGAAACAAAACTCAGGGACTTCAAATACTTCTGCTCCTAATCAGGGTACGATTCCTACTTGTTCGGAATGTGGAAAGAGACATCGTGGGATATGCCAATGGAAGTCTGGAGCCTGTTATCAGTGTGGCAAAACAGGTCATTTGATAAAGGACTGTCCCCAAAGGAATCAATGAAATGGCAACAGGGCTGCTACTAGTTCAGCGGGGTCTACACCAACTACTAACGCCAAGGCACCGGTCAAACCTAACAACAATAAAGATACAGCGAGACAAGGCAGAGTGCTTGCATTGGTCCCAGGAGATGTGCAGAATGCAGCAACAGTGGTGTCAGGTACATTTATGGTTCATGGTCATTCTGCTTCTGTCTTATTTGATTCCGGTTCTACTCATTCCTACGTGTCAAAATTGTTTGCACAAAATTTAGATAAAACTGAGGAAAAATTGTCATAAAATTGTTTGGGAGACTCTATGTTTTGTACTTCAGTTTACCTTGATTGTGAACTTGAACTTGGGGATATCCGGGTATATGCCAATCTGTTACCACTCGACATGACCTATTTTGATATCATTTTGGGAATGGATTGGTTAGGTGAAAATGGTGCAACTATAGATTGTTTGACTAAACAGATCAGTTTCCACCCTCCGGGTCAATCAGAGTCTATAGTTCAGGGACAGGAAGTAACTTCGCCATCTTACTTGATTTCTGTGGCAAAGGCGTGTAAATTAATTCAGAAAGGGTGTCAGGGATACTTATGCAGTGTTTTGGAGGGGCAAGTGGTGAATGGAAGTATCAACAGAATTCCAGTTGTTTGCGAATTTCCGGATGTCTTTCCTGAGGAATTGCCAGGGCAGTTGATAGATCGTGAAATTGAGTTTACTATTGACGTGACACCGGGAACTCAACCCATTTCGAAAACTCCGTATAGAATGTCACTAGCTGAGATGAAGGAATTAAAAATCCAATTGCAAGATCTATTGGACAAGGGGTTTATCCGTCCAAGTGTGTCTCCGTGGGGTGCACCAGTTCTGTTTGTAAAGAAGAAGGATGGGACACTTCGGCTTTGTATCGACTACAGGGAACTTAATAAAGTCACAATCAAAAACAAGTATCCATTACCAAGAATTGATGACCTATTTGATCAGCTTCAGGGGGCACAAGTCTTTTCCAAAATCGATCTACGGTCTGGATACCATCAGTTAAAAGTCAAGGCCGAGGATATTGAGAAAACAGCCTTTCAAACCCGCTATGGTCATTATGAGTTTTTGGTTATGCCCTTCGGAGTTACTAACGCGCCAGCAGCTTTTATGGACTTGATGAACCATATTTTTAAGCCCTATTTGGATGAATTTGTAGTGGTCTTTATCGACGATATTCTCATTTATTCAAAGGATGCAAAAGCTCACGAGAGTCATCTTCGTTTGATTCTTCAAACCCTCCGGGAAAAGAAACTGTATGCAAAGCTGAAGAAATGTGAATTTTGGCTCCTCGAGGTAGCATTTTTAGGACATATCATCACAAAGGAAGGAGTTTCCGTTGACCCCCATAAGATTGAAGCAATCATAAATTGGCCAACTCCTACTAATGTAACTGAGGTGCGTAGTTTTATGGGGTTAGCGGGTTACTATCGGAGATTTGTTCAAGATTTTTCAAAAATTGCGGTGCCACTTACACAACTGACTCAAAAGGGAGTCACATTCGAATGGTCAGAAGAGCGAGAATCTGCTTTTCAAGAATCTGCTAATTCATGTGATGCGACCAATCTAACAAAAACATCAAGGGAAACAATAGACAAACACTCTAGAAGCAAGCACAATCTCCCAAGTTTTAAATCCGAAAGCCATAACCCTAAAATCTACAACTCATGTAGCTTTATATGAAACAGGGTCGCGAAGACCGCTTGAGCATAAGAAAGTTCGCTCGAGTAGTGTGTCTAAGATGTGGAGAAACCATAAGTGCCTTCGCTAAAGCGACAAAAAGTTCTCTCGATCATAGAATCAAACCTCCTAGTATTTTTGCAAACAAGTCTGAACTACTAAGAGATGCCATTCTTCGCTTGAGCCCTCACTTATTACTCGAATGGTCCAAGAGCAAACAAGGCACTAACTTTACAACTGAAATGTGTTTGTTCACAGAACTGACAACACAAAGGGACCTAACAATCCCCCCCTCTATCAATTCTCGGACAAAACACTTCTAACATTAACAAATGCACACTCTGGACACAGACACAACCTAACCACTCTAAACACCATGAGAAGGGAAGCATCTGCAAGAAGCATAAAAACCACATAAACACAATAGATGATAGATGATTAATAGCAAGTAAGTATAATCTAATAAAAAACCATAACCACAATCATGCTATCATCATACTCCCCCTTTTTGACTAGAAGAGACAAAGAGTATAGCCCTGGTAAACCAAAGCTGCCCATCGGATACCCATAAAACCAAACAAGGTCAATTTACCAAAAACTATGATATTGAGTCTCAAACTCCAATAGTCAACAAATAGTTCCCAAAATAAGCGTCAATGTCCCAAAGGTAAACATGTCCAAGCTAAGAAATAATATAGACCCAGCATAACAAATATGTCCAAATTAAGGAGATAAAAAATTAAATAATTAAAAAAATAATTAAAAAAAAAAACCAAAAAACAGAGATCAAAAATCATGTCTAAGTAGATAAAGAGATAAAAGAAATCACTGATATGGTGGAGGAGGATGTGGAAGCTGCTACATCTCTAGATATAAAAGTATCTGGGCTAGCTAAAGAGAGCACTGGTCCACCGAATGATCAATACAACCAGTAGAGGCCTCCAATGAAGTGAGACTGCCATCAAAAGCATCCACCAGTGCATTGAGCCAATCAAGGCGCTGGAACATGGTCAGCTCAAACCTGAGAAGCTGGCCTCGAATGGTCCGAGGATGGTCATGTTTCTCTTTCTCACCAACAGTTGCAATATCTAACTTAGCTTCATCCACCAACTGTTCCTCACCTGCATTAGAAGGGCCTGCCCTCGAAGACTCCCCTTTGACATGAGCCCGACTTTGAGAGACAGTGTTTTTGGCAAACGGTTTAACCGAAGAAATAAACTCATCATCATCAGAAGAGGAAACCACAAGTGAGAAGAGAATCCGATTAATGAGACATCCATATGGAAGACCTCAATACTTTTTACCCTCGAAGATAGAGATCATTTTCTGCAAAATCATGACTGGAAGATCAATGGGGAAAAGGTAGTCAATGTAGTACAAGGCATATCCCTAGTCTTGATTTATGTGTGAGCCATGAGTGGTTACATGAATGTTTACACAGACAATAAGGTTTAAAAGACAGAAATGAGGGAGGAGTTCGTTTTGTTTAATCAAAGCCCTGAAAACCCAAACCCGCGGTGATCCACATAGATCAGAAGCTACCAAGTTGAAGTCAGCATTTAGAGAGCCAAGAAAAGGATAATGGAAATTAGTAACCGGTGGAATCCCAAGCGTATGGCGAATCAAATCTTGATTAACCACAATTTGTTTGGACCGGACCCAAGTGCCAAAAGAAGGACTATACTCATCAATAGAGTGAATGTTACACTAGAACTCTCTTACCCAATCTAGATTTTGAGGGCCAGAGAACATGAGGACCTGGTCACCACCTAATTCGTTGAACACATGTCTAATAGGAATAGACCCAAATGTATTGAGGTGAACATTGCGTTCAAGATGAATAGGCCGAGTGACAAAGAAATCCCTAAAATGTTTAGCTTTTTCCTTCAATTGGAATTTCTCTATACTATAACCGACATGACTTAGCACTATAGAGAAAGATACCCCCCCCCCTCTCCCCTGGCCGCCCCCCAAACAATGGACACCACATACCCATTCACAATCGACAAGCCACGTCCAAGAAATAAATCCCAACAAGAGCAACCCAACAACATTGATAAGAAACACCCACCAAAGGCACAACCATAAAACCCCAAATAGAATCCAATAGACAACCATCAATCAATACACATAGTTAGCAACCAACAATATAAGCATGAGTAGAATAAAATGAACTATTGCATTATCCATATGAGAGATAGAATCCACAATCAAACTAATTCATGAACTAACAAGAGGACATTAAAACACAGATAAAAGTTAAAATGAATAAAAATAAAAATGTAATAAAAGTAGTAGCCCTAGATGAAACCTAGCATAGAAACTAAAATAAAAAAATAACGCACAAGATAAAACCCTACATGGATGCCACTAAAAGATGGAATGGGTAAAATTTTGAGCAAAACTAATAACCAACAAGCAAAAACTAAAAAAAAAAAAAAAAAGCACTAAAAGAGAACAAACTAAAATAAAAACCCTAGATTGTGGAGAGAAATGAGAAACATGAGAGAAACATATTAAAAAAATAACACAATAAAAATAAATAAAAATAAAAAACAAAACAAAAACAAAAACAAAATAAAGTAGAAAAGCGAAGCGAGTCTTACCAATGAGTGATGAAAATCACTTAATAAGTCTTAAAACCACAAGAAATCAAGGAGAGAAGACACGAAGATAGCAAAGGGGATGAAATCGTCATAGGGGGCGAGAGCACGAAGAGATTTTGGGGAAAAGTGAAACTGAAAGAACGGTTGATAGGCTTTAAAACAGCATAGACCGCTTGAGCGAAACTTTCCTCACTTGAGCAAACTCACTAAAACGCATGCCCATCGCTCAAGCCAAAACTCCATTGTTTAAGCCCAAAAAATGAGGCTTCCAGTATCTCAGTCTATAAACAAAAGTGCTGGATGAGGTCATTTACCACTTGAGCGTAGGAAACATTGCTTGAGCGATGTCAATAAACAAGGAAGTTCTCTAAAATCCTCAAACATACCCTAAGCATCCAAAACAGCCAAAAACAGAGTATCACTTGAAACTAAAAGATATGAGTAAAATTGCAATAATGTGATACTAAAATAAGAGAATGTACATATCATGAAACTGGTAAACTTGCGAGATAGCCAATTACGAAGATAAGATCATCAACAAGCAAGGTAACAATGTATAGAATGACATAGGCAATACATGAATGCAAAGCTCAAATGAGAACATGATAGCTTACGAAGATAGTGTGTGTGTGTGTGTGTGTGTATGTGTGTGTGTGTGTGTGTGTGTGCGCGAGCGCGCAATCCTTGAATGTCCACAACCGCTAGAGTTAACCCTACTAGTGATCGGATGGTTGGACCTCCGGCAAGAGAATCTGTACGAGACTAAGAAAAGTCAAACCACTAGGAATCAAGAGATATTTGTTGAGTAAATGCAGAAGCTCCCTCTCAGTTAATGGTTTTCTTTTTTTTTTTTTTTTTTTTTTTTTTTTTTTTTTTTTTTTTCTTTTGCGCACTCACTGGCAGCTTTCACACTCAAGAGTATGGAAACCAAACCAAAGATGTATGGATAGAATAAGGATAGCCTAGTTGGTGACTATGAGGTAGCCTTTTCCTTATGCCTTGACAACAATGAACCGAAGGGAAAGCTGTGGAGATGCAAAAGGATGGTAGGTGTCAATTCCTCTAGAAATGCACAAGATACACTGCTAGAAATCCATAGAGAACTTTGATCACTTATACTGAAACCCCTACAATTGTTTAACTCAAGGATGTGTACAAAATAAGATCTTAAAGATGAGCATGTAAATTTAAAATGAGCTATAAGAGAACACATATGAAACCTTGCATGCAGCATGAAAGATGTTCAAATAAACCTATGTGCAAAGAAGACAAGCATCAATAATAATGAGATTAAAACATCCAAGCACATAGACTGCCAAGTAACCCATATCCACTCATGCAATAAGTCACACTCTTAATGGAAGAGGTTCGACAATGGGTGGTGGTTGAGCGTGATATTTTCCAACAAGCAATGGAAGTGGTTCGATAATGGATGGTGGCCGGCCGTGATATCTTTTGGAAATTGACGCACATAACTAATACACGTGGGTGACAGATTAGTGTTTTTAGGTTGTGTGTTTGGGGAACGGATTTGGAGTGGCTGTTGTGCGGAGGTGCACAGCAACTCCTGTTGTGCAGCCTAATGGGCTCATTTCGATAATTCAAACTGTTCACATTTTATAATACATCAAGTAGAACATACCTACAAAAAATGAAGTTAATCAGATATCGTTTACTTTTTCATTTACTCACATTTGTATTTATTTTAATACTTTAAATCACAATTGTTATTTATTTTTGTAAATACAAATGTGAGTAGATGAATGGGTAAACGATATCCGATTAACTTTATTTTTTGCAGGTATATTATACTTGATGTATTCTAAAATGGGCCCCCAAATGGGCCCATTAGGTTGCACAATAGTGGCTGCTATGCACCCCGCACAGCAGCCACCCCAAATCCTTAGGGAACTGGATTTGGAGTGGAGGATAGCTTTGGTGCGGGTGTCAAATTTTTTGGGAGATTAGTCTTTTTTAGTGCTGTGTAGCAATGTTTTGAAAACCAGATCGGTGAGAGAACCGGAAAAGGAAACGAGTAGACGGGTCACCGGTTCAATCGTCGGGTCAAAGCAGTCGAACCGTGACGTCAAAATTAATATTATATAATTAAAAAATATAATTATAAATTATAAATAAATAAAAATATATATAAATACTCAAATAAAAATAAAAATTGTTACATAGTATTTATTAATAATATTTAATAAAGTCATAATTGATAAGAAAAAGTCACTTGCTTTAAAGAAATTAAATTTCTTTAACATTTCCTCCAAACAACTTGATTGAATATAGATTTAATTTTGGAGTGAAATGAAATTTTCAACTTTCCATCCAATCAAATATGATTCAAATAATTTTATTGAATCCCACATAGAATTTTGTAGGTTCTCTTTAAAAAATCTTTTTCTATAAATAGCAATGGACTTTCATAATCTTCTCAAGTTTCAATGAGACTCCTCCTCATGAGAGGAGATTCTTGAAGTAAGAGTTTTTAATCAAAATTTTGAAATATATATATCTATATAATAAAGTATGATGGTTTTTGAATTTGTCCTACTAGGACATTTGGATGGCTCAGATTGTTCAAATTATAAAACAATGGTTGAGATATATTTTTCAAAAAATGTCCTACGTGTACATTTTCTACTTTCCTGCTTCTCTCTCTTACTTTTTTCTTTTCTCACCCATCCTTCCTTGATCCCACTTTCCTCCCTATTCTCTTTTTATTTTTTTTTATTTTCTTTCGTTTTTATTTTTCTCTCTATTTGTGTATTTTTTTTATTTTCTCCTTTTTTTTCAATATATTTTGCACATATTTCCATACAATGTATGTATGCCCGTAATACCCTATGAGATTACGGGCATACATACAATTTTCATAAAATTATATAAGCAAAAGCAGTATTGTATGTATGCCCGTGAAAATTGTATGTATGCTAGGCACATCTATCTATTTAGCTATTTATTATATAAGTAAAAGCGAGTTTTCGTGAAAAGTTTTGTGAGAACTTCAAAATTTTATAATAAATTTGTGATTTTGTCAAATCAAAAAATAAATTTAAATAGTGTTAGGATTACAATTATATTCTAATCCTAATATTATTTATACCGTGCCTTCAAGCACGAGCATACACTAGTGTATATATAAGAAAGAAAGAAAAGAAAAGAAGAAAAATAAAAAAAATTAAGATTTTCGAACCACCAAGTCGTTTCATAACCAGTACCGGCACAACGATTTACTCAGTTGAACCGGCGATTCTTTCAGCTTTTGCAATCTAAGTCGATTTTCAGCCTAGTGCAAGTTTTGGAGTTCTTTCGGACCGGAACTAGGCCTAATTCCACCAGTCCGATCGACCGGTCCGGTCCAGTCCAGTCCGGACTTTAAATCATTGTTGTGTAAATAAGATTTACTTAATTATTGTTTTTATTTTGCTTGTTGTCTTGTTCTTTAAATTCTAAAATATTCTTGAGACCAAGTGGTTGGTTGTGTAATTTTATACTTTTAATGAAAATTTTACTTTGTTGATCAATTTTTTTTGAATCTACAGAATCTCAGATGTCTAAATTATACTGCGTTGAAATTTGTTAATCAATTAAAAAGGAGAGTTATGTAGTGCAAAGTCAAAAAATTGAAGTAGTTGTCAAATGATTAAATCATTAATTTTTTATTATGAAAAATTGGTAAAAAATTTATTTTCATGGGTGTATACGTATTAAGTCTAATAATTGACTGGGGCAATAACAAAAAAAAAAAAAAAAAAACACAAAAAAAAAAAAAAAAAAAAAACAAAACAAAACAAAAAAGACACAATTTTTAACCTTTCAACAAAATAAATTTTTAATTTTATCAATTTAAATCTTAATCTTTTGATTTATTTTCAATTTAAACATTAGCCTATTTTCTTTAAATAAAATCGATAAAAAAAAAGAGAGTATTTTTGTAATTAAATATAATGTAGATATACATAAAATGTCTAAAATACATTTTTTTTATTGAATTTAATGACTAAAATATTTATTTTTTCATTGATTTTACATAAGAACAACAGGCAAATAATTTAGATTGAAAGCAAATAAAAAAAAAATAGAGTTTAAATTGATAAAATTAAAAACTTACCAATTATTTTATGATGAGGCTCAAACCTTGAGATTTTTTCTTGTATTTTTTATTTTAAATTTCCCTTAACTGGTTTGTTTTGGTTATAAGTACATGATTAATTAATACAAATTATTATTTTAAAGGACATATTTTATTTTTTATTTATTTTTATTTTTTACCATCATGCTTTGTTATCTCTATTTTCTCTATTTGTTTTTATTCAATACTATCAATTGCCGCCTACCATTGCGAGCAATTGGCTAAAAAAGTCGTTGGATGCTGGCGGATGGCCATGCAAGTGGACACATGGGCAAATACGTGGAAAAATAAGTAGGGGTGATATAGTATTTTAAATTGTTGTTATTCTTTAGGACAAAAAAAATAATAAAATATAAGATAATTATTCTAAAAATTTTAAATTTAGAATTATGGTCCAAATACCTTTTTATTTACCTTTTTAATTAGTGGAGACTACAGCTGCAAATAAGTTGAGTCGAACCGAATTTTCATATGTTTAGACATGCTTATTAAGATTTTAACGAGCTCGAACTCGAGTTCAATGAAAATTTCACGAATTGCGCTCAAGCCAAGTTAGCCCACGTTTGACTCGAGTTCGAACCTGTTCATGAGCCTTAGCAGGCCAAAAAAATTATAAATTTATACTTGTGTATGAGACTAAAGTTACAATTGAAATTTTGATTATACAATATATATAAACATATTAAAAGAAAAGTCAATATTTTAGGAAAATAATAATATCTACCATCAATATTATATAAATGTATTATTTATAGTTAGCTATTATTTACATAAATAAATTTAACTAATATTTACATTATTTAAATATATAAATAACATATTTATTCTATTTTTTATACATATTTTTGCATTATTTAATATATAATTATATATTTATTTTATTACTTAACTAAATGTTAAATGAACAACTAATGAGCTGAGTTTTAGTATGTCTGGAGTTGATTGTTAAGATTTTAACGAATTCGAACTGGAGCTCGAACATAATAAAAATTTATCGAACCGAGTTCAAACGAGCCCTTACCTAGCCGAACCCAAGTTTATTCACAATCGAGTCTGTTTATTATGCTAAAATAATATATTTTTTAAAAATATATTTTAAGAAAATTGTTACATATCTATACTTTCAGATTCAAATTAGCTGAGTACTACTCCTAAAATAAGAGGGGTGTCTGCGGTGCAGTTCAGTACAGTTTGAGGGTAAAATTATAAACCACATTGTGAACGACTAATTAGCAGATAACCAAATTGTTGTTTGGGTGGTTTGAACACTTTCAATCTTTTAGTTGATTGAAGAGTAAGCTTCAACAATTGTTAAGCTTTTGCATAATATATGATACTAATTTGTATAATATATTATATAGATAACACTAATTGTGAAACCATGAAAAATCCTCTCACATGGATTGTTGGTGAGATTCAACGAAGACAGCACTATGAACCTGCAAGAGATAAATCTGGTTGATGCCACCCAACTGGGGTTACCGTCCGGGGACACTCCGATGATGAAGTTAGAATCCATGAATGAAGAATCAAGAATAGTAAATTGTGTTTGTATGTTGTGTGGAGCAAAAAAGAGATTTTATCATATGCCTTGAGGTGCCTTTCTTTTATAGACGGGGGTGGACCGAATAAACCCAATAGTTGGGCCCTTGACAGGCCTTGTTTGGATTAGCCCAATAAGTTGATATATATATTTTTTTGGCCCCCACAATTGCCCCAAAACTTTCATTGTCTTCGGTAGAAGGAATTAAAGTTTTTATTGCCGAGTTATGCTATTCAAATAGATGTTAGGTGCTTTGACAAAGAATACATTTGATAAATGAATAACATAAATGAATGAATGGCTAGATGAATGTATATATGTATGAATGTATGTACAAATATATGTATATAGAGGAGAGAGGTGAGCTAAAGCCCAGTGAGTAATACTATCTCTATAACAATGGGCCACGGTATTATAACCCCTGGGTAAGGGTGTAGGCCGTGGTATTATAACCACGAGCAAGGGTGTAGTATATTGTCGAGTGCAAAGATTGCTTCCAAATATGGACTTTCGTGCCGAGCTAGAAATATTTCTATATGCTGAGCACGAAAATGATTGCCTGAACCAAATAAGATAGATTAAATAAGGTAGATATATCAGCCAAAAAATGGACCACGGTATTATTACCCCCGAGTGAGGGTGTAGACCTGCGGTATTATAACCCACGGGTGAGGGTGTAGGCCGCAGTATTCTAACCTCCGGGCGTAGGTGTAGGCCGCGGTATTCTAACCCCCGGGTATGGGTGTAGGCCGTGGTATTCTAACCTCTGGGCGTAGGTGTAGGCCGCAGTATTCTAACCTCCGGGCGTAGGTATAGGCCGCAGTATTCTAACCCCCGGGTGTAGGTATAGGCTGTGGTATTCTAACCCCCGGGCATGGGTGTAGGCCTTTGCTGATGGCGCTCCGTGCCGAGTGCGAAGATTACGCTGTACTCGAAGACTTTTACTGATTTTAAGTGGCGACCGAGCGCCAATATGGCAAGGACTTTGAATATTGCATCCTGTACCAAATAAGGTTGACGTTTTAATCACCAATAATATTGCTCCACTTGTAAGGAATTGCCAAGTAGATATTGGACTGACTATTTAATTACCGAGTTACTCGGTTTGCGTTTAGTCCAAGGTAGACTTGCCCCATTGCGTTTGAATAACAAGTATTAGTCGGAAGGAATGCAGATTCCCATTGCCCTATGTTGCAGGGAAGATTCGGCTTTCGTAAAATGATGGCGCACAAAAATATGCAAACTGCCGGCTACCAAATGCGAATTGTTGACTACCAAGTGCTAGCAGCCGATTGCCAAGTGTGTAATGTATTGCCCCAAAACTGGCGCTTGCTTGGAGCGGTGTGAAAAGGAGCAGGAGTGCGTAACTCAAGTAAATGTCGTTGTAATGTTTGTACCAAGTTAGCCGAGTATGCATGCATATCAAAGGTGCCGAGATGATGATCGGCTGATGTGCCTCAATTGGAAAGCGGAAAATTGACTGATGTCCCAGTGGGCAATTGTTTTGCCAAATAATGTTGTTAGGCTAATAAAGTTGCCGAATACTGTAGCCAATGTTGCTGCATAAAGTTTGACAATGCATAAAGTTGACCAATAATGTTGTTTAGCCGAAGAAAGTTGATGCACGACCGAATAATGGTCATACATAAAGTTGGATTAATAATGGTACCGAATAATCTTGCCGAGTAAAATTGATGCACTGCCGAGTAACTAGTGTCAAAAACATCGGTGTCCGTTTCATATATAATGTGATTTTGCCAAAAAGCTGGTCGGCTACACTTGGGTCGGTGATTGTGCCGATCTTTTGGTCGGCGATTTTTCTTAGCTTCGCAGTGTGTCGGCATCCCTTCAGAGTTGGATTTGCTAAAAACTTGGTTGGCAATGGTTGCCAATTTATTGAAATTGAGTTTCTTGTCCAACGTATATTTGCCCCATTGCTTTTGAATAAGATTTGTTATGCGGAAGGAATAAAATTGACTTGGGCCTAAATTGCCGAGTACGCCGATAACAATTTGAAACGGATTCCGTGCCCCTGTCTGGTGTCGTGGCGATATCGGAATGAAGTTGAGACAAAGTAGAGTGCTTGGTGATATGCGAAGTGAGCCATGGCGCTCAATTTTTGAATAAAATCTGCAATATATATATATATATATATATTTTGGAGCTGAATTTACAAATTCTGACCTTATGGATGGACTCGGAATGCGTCAAATAGCTGGAAAGGACTATTGAATCGCTGTGATCAGACTCCTGATGGCGTAATTGTAGCCAAAATGGATCTAACGGCTCAGATTGATTGAGACTTTTGCTCCGCGAATCACTGGATAATTTCCCTCAATGTGTGGCCATATGCAAAAAATATAAGTGAAATCGTTGTGAGAGTTGAACTCGTGCCCTAACAAGGAATAAACAATGCTCAAACCACTGTGCCACAACAAAGCCTTGTGTTTAACTTGCGCAAATTATATATTTGAACAAATTTTTGTTCAGCTATTGTCTTTATATCAAAACAACGGGATGTAGCTTAGCCACGATGCACCAAATAATTTCTTTTGTTTTCCATACAGACTCTGGTCGTCTTCTTCGGCAGAATATGTGATTTTCTAGGCAAATTTCAATTGGCTCGTACGGCTTCGTTTTAGCTCCGATTTCGACGCGGTTTATTGCGTTGGACTCGTCTCAATGAGTACTTCACATTGGTATGGTCAAAACTTGAGTTTGACAGCTTTTGAAATTTCAGTTCTCGGCATGTGTGATCCGTTTAACAACTTTCGGCAGACTTGGGTTGCTTCTTAGCTCCTCGGGTTGGTGGGTTTGGACTCTTTGAGCCGATATGAGTCCTGTGGTATGTTCAAATGTGGATTTTGGCAAGCCGAGATGTTAATTCTATGCCGAGATATTAGTGCCGACTAAGTTACAACGTTGCCGAATATTGTTGCGGAAGAATATTGTACTATAGTCAAAGAATGTTCCGAATAAGAAATATTGTGGAGTAATTTTTTTCCGAATAAATTGTCGAAGCCAAATAATATTTCTGAAGCCAAGTTGATAATATGACATGCCGAATTGCAGAGGACAGTAATGTGATGATATTTAGTGTATAATTCAAAGTTGATAAGCAATGCTAAAGCCGAATAATATTCCGAAGCCGAGTTGATAATATGTAGAATGATATACCGAATTGCAACGGTAATGATTTGCAGTTGCTAATATGCCGAGCAAGTTGCTGAACAAGCCGAATAAGTTGTCGAAGCCGAGTTGATAACATGTAGATTTAATGTATATAACTGGCAAATAAAAATTGCCCAATAAACCAATAAGTTGCCGAACTCCTTGTCGATAATATGCCGAATAAAAGTTGCCGAGTAACGTGCAATAATGTGCCCAATATGCGCCAATACTGTGCCAAATAATGATTATTTTGGCTCAGATTTTGGTTGCCAATAATGTGCAAAATAATGGTTGGTTGGGCTCAGAAATTTTGGTGGCCAATAATGTGCCGAATAATTCCAACAGTGGGTATGGTTGCCGAAACAACATAGATACAAAAATTTATTAAGGAAAGACGTGAGCCATTTGTTTCTTAGTTGGGGAGCCACAAAACATAAGTCCTTAATTCAATAACATGTATATTAACAAGAATCAATTTTAAATAAACTCCTGTGAAGAAATAAATAAACAATTCTAGAAGTGGGTTCGGCCGAGCAACCATTTGTATAATGCCGAAAAGAAACTTCCATAAACAAAAATGGGAAACCCAATTTTAGAGAGAGAAAGTGAAAATGCTCAAGTAAATTCAGGAGCACTGCATCTAAATGTATAAAAAAGCTATAATTGGGGCAACAATTGATCAAGAATACTTTGTTTGTTTTTGCTAATGATATTCCAACAACAACCCACCACAAAATTGATCAAGAATACTATAGATACATAATCAAGTTGAAGCAGAATTAAAGAGACCCAGCCATGGGCCGTATTACTTGGGATTGATTTTGCTTTTGTAGAAAGTGCACTAACCTCAATGCAACCAATATATGTTTACGTATAGCAATATGTTTGTTGCGTTCTTCGTTGATCTCATTCAGTCGTTCCCACAAACGGCGCCAATTGTGACACCATGAAAAATCCTCTCACATGGATTGTTGGTGAGATTTAATGAAGACAACTCCATGAACCTGCAAGAGATAAATCTGGTTGATGCCACCCAACCGGGGTTACCAACCGAGGACACTCCGATGATGAACTTAGAATCCATGAATGAAGAATCAAGAATAATAAAGTGTGTTTGTATGCTGTGTGGAGCAGAAAAGAGATCTTACCATATGCCTTGAGGTGCCTTTCTTTTATAGACGGTGGTGGGCCGAATAAGCCCAATAGTTGAGCCCTTGACAGGCCTTGTTTGGATTAGCCCAATAAGTCGATATATATTTTTTTCTGGCCCCCACACTAACTAATTTAAAAAATAAAAAATAAAAAATAAAAAAATCGTATATAGAACACTAATTTACAATAAATTCTACATCTTAAATATCTTTCACATTGATTTGTACTTTGATATTTCATTAGAGGCATTAAAAAAAAAAAAAAAAAAAAAAAAAAAAAAAAAAAAAAAAAAAAAAAAAAAAGTATGAACTATAGCGAAGCGGAATAGTTTCAAAGGCAGATTATAAATCTCAAATCGCGGTTCAAACAAACCCGCGGTTAGCGAGTAGATGAGTGCAGATTGGACAGATCGATACAAATTGAGTAATATTCTACACGACTTTATAAAATAGTATAGATGTGTAGAAGTCCAACCTTTAGTATTAGATTTTTTAGAATCTGTTTGCTTTGTAAAGTTTATGTTTATTTTGATGTGAAGTAGAGGGATAGTTCATCTCCATACATCTATTTTTTTTATTTTTTTTTTTATATTTCATCATACTCTATTTTATGAGTCTCATTTCAAATTCACAATGATAATCTACACTGTTCATCTTGTAAATCTCATTGTAAAAAACCGTCTATACAAAAAATCGACGTCATTGTATATCATTAGACACGTGAACAAATTGTATTCTGTTTTTTAAAATAGAAAATAATTATGAGTTTAAACTTAAACCACCCATTTTATAAAATAAAATGTGATTTTTTCATCTATTCACAGATATTTGATGAAACTGATTTTTTACACAAACGATTTTTGATATGGGATTTATAAGATGAACGGTTTGGATTATTGTTGTTGTAATGCCCCAAAATAGTTAGACATATGAAGGAAGCACATGTTCAATGGGTTTTGCCACAACAAAGTCATGGTCGTTGCGAAAGCTCATTTTTTGTGACGATTATTCCCTCCTGACGTAAATAAATATTTTTAATTTTAATTTTATTTTTTTATTTATTTTATTTATTTTATTTTTGTGATGGGCATCATTGTGCCGTTGCTAATAGCCAAAAAAACACACCAAAAATTTCCAAATTTCTCAAACGTTGGTGCCGTTGATATTTTCGTTCCTCTCTCTCTCTCTCTCTCTCTCTCTCTCTCTCTCTCTCTCTCTCTCTCGCGGGCATCAGTTTGTTGATCCACCTTCACCAAGCCGACATTGCCGCCCACTCTCTCTCGATCTCATCATCGATCTCGGTCAGTACATGGATATCACCTCTCTCAAAGCTTTAGGAGTCTTCAACATTCAATTGGTACCTCTCAAGGTATTGCAGATCCAAAATTTGTATTTTTATTCGCAGTTTGCACATCTGTTTTCATATCTCTTTTACTTCCTTCGAAACCCTAGAGTTTGAAGGTAATGACTCCCTCTCTTTCTCTCAGTTTGAATTTAAGAATTTTGCCTTCGATATTTGTATTATGAATTTGAAATTTATAAAAACCTAGAGCTTGAAGGTAAGGGTTTTCTCTTTGCATTTGAAATTTGTATTACATATTGAAGTCTTGTAGAATAATAAACTTGTGTTTTTAATTTCAAAGTTCTCTCTCACTTGCACGCCCACACAAATTAATGATCCTAATTAACTTTGTAGCCTAGTTAATCCAGGGTTGGGTGAATTTGGTTCTATCCCTCATTCTTTCAATTTGTTTGAACTTGGTTTGATATATCAAGACATAAATTTGATGGGAATATTAGAAACTACTAGTTCCTCATACAAGTTTTACTTCTTTCTACTTGATTAAATCTTTGAATCTTAATGTGACTGATAGCTTTGTTATCGTTTCTTATTCTCTTTCGTTTTGATTTTGTTATGTTTCATGTGTGAATTTGACAGGGAAGGAATAATTGCTGCATCTTTGTTTAGGCAACATCTGTCTATATTTTACTTATTAAAAAAAATAAATAGGCAACATGCATCTTTGTTTCCTTGCACATAGATTATTGGGCCTTATGTTTTTGCTAAGCTGTGATCCGTTGTTTATGATGCTTAGGATATATCCCTTCTATTTGTTGCTTTTTGCTCTGTGCTCTGGTTAGCTTGGGGCACTAGAGGATGACATGTTCATGGTCTAATATTGTAACTCATTGTATATGTTATCTTATTTTCTGACTTTGGAAAATACATGTGGCACAAATTGGAGTATATTGATATTTTGTGTTAGCGAATAAAATGCATTATTATTAGTTTTTGGGTTTCAGATACACAAAATTAGATAAATGAGAACTGACCGAATCATTTAAAAATGGAAATGAGAAAAACATTTTTTTTTTTTTGGTTCTTTCACTGGATAGGGGTAGTAGTAGAATTGTCTACTTACAATAGTTAATTCTAGGAGGTATTCTGCCTAACTAGTAGTAGAACTACCTCTATATTTATTTTTCATTTGATGGTTGAACCAGAGATTAGTCCATATTTCTTTTTGGGCATTTGCCTGAATTTGTTTAAAAACTGACTAGGTTTTCATAATAACAGTGGGAACAACACAATGGGAAAAAGAAAAAACTTAGGCTCTAGTGTTGGGCATTTACCTGAATTTGTTTAAAAACTGATTAGGTTTTGAATAATTATGTTAATAACATTTTCTTTGCTTCTATATCTAGTGGTGACCACAACTATCTCATTCTTTTTATTTCAGGAGAGAAATAGGGATGCTAAACATCATGATTCAGGGCCGCCAACTCCACATTCACTTATAAAAATGGGTTCAAGGTTAGTTTAATTATTATCATCACCTGCAATTAAGAGCCAAATAGTGTTCCAATTTGCAATTTCTAGGGACTTGTTCTTGTGAGTTTTCTATGTTAGAATCACATTTTAATATTCTTTGGCAAGCATTTCTTTAGTTGAAAACTGCCTGCTCACTGCAGACATTGGCAAACACTGATTGAGGCTTCTATTGGCTCATCAATACATCATTCTAATCAAAAAAAAATTATCATGCTTTGAACAATTTCAAAGAGTCAATTTTATCTTTATGAAGCAGTTACTGCTATTGGGCATCCAGCTTCACTGTATCACAAACGATTTATACCCTTCAAAACAAAAAAATAAAAAATAAAAAAATGAGAGAAAGATCTAAGGGATAACTCTGATATAACTCTAATTGTGGACATACCTGCCAATGTCCAGTTCATAGTTTTTGCTAGAGTGAAATATCTTATTCATAAGACACCTCATTTATAATATTTTACCTTTTTAAAATTCTCTTCTGAATGCTTATATAAATTGCTTGCTAGAAAAAAAGGAAATATATTAATGTATTTACTAAAATTCAATTAATGTCGTTAAAAAAACTTACCCCAGTAACTTGTGTTTATTTAAATTTAACATTTATTTTATTTCTGCTCTATTAGGGCTTCCCCTTGGTATGATGTCATGTAACTTAGCGCTGTCGACCCACATTCTCTTTGAACTCCTCCTGCTCTCTGTTGTGCCTTCAACTTGAACTGTCAACCTTCACTTTTCTTTGTCTATGGAGTCATTAGAGCTTTTTTTCTTTGCTCCTAGAAATATTAAAGAAATCATTCAACATCTGCGTTGTGTAGGCTTTATGTGGGGCCTTTAATAATACATTGTTGTCCCAGATCAGTTTTAATGGTGTTGCAATGGTTAAAAAATAGATGATTTTTACTGCTCAAGTACCTTATATTCCCAAATTACGTGCAGAGAGTGTAGTAACATGGAACACCCAGATGGAATGAGCAATTGCGGCAGAGTGTAGTACCTTACACGCCCAATGCATTGAGCAATTGGGGCAGAATTCTTCATCTGTACAGGAACAAGAGTAATCCTTGAAGCAGTTGCTTAAGCATATTGATACACGTGAAAGTGTTTTTGTTGGGTATCCCTCCTTATTGGAGTGTGGGACCCAATTGGTTTATTAAAAGAGTTTAATTTAGTTTGGTATTGGTTATAATATTTTTATACATTATATCTAATTTTGTGGAGACCCAATTTAGTTTGGAAACAACTAAGGTTTTGATAAAAAACCCTAGATTCACAATACATATTTTTGGTATTGTTTTTCCCTAGGAAAAAAGGAGGTGCGGTACGGCTGCCATTGGTGGTCTTTGGTGGGTTTTGTTCTTAAACACAAGTGTGCTGTATCTACTAGAACATTGGAAATTAAATTCGTCAATCAAGCTTTTTCAGTGAGTTTTGGGATGTTCAGTTATTCGGCTGATTTGGGTTTATAATTTTTGGGTCTTCTTCAACTCTAGTTTCTGAAGATTTTGGTTCATCTATTTTGTGAGGTCTTTCCTCTTGTTTATTTGTGATTATTTGGAATTCACCTAAGGGTGGTTTATGAGACCATTCGTGTCTTGTTTGTAATCGTTTGGAAACTTTTTTGGTTGATAATGGAATCGAATTTCGATCCCGTGGACGTACTTCACATTGAGGGAACCACGTAAAATTCTTGTGTTGCTTTTGATTTAATTTTTCCGCATTAGTTTTTATTCCCATTGATTGATTTACTTGTGGGGAATCATATATTTTTCCTAGCAACTAGTATCAGAGCTTACGGTTTATTTGGGTTTATTTATTTGTGTAAATCAATGGAGGGGAATGTGGGTCGTATGTTTAGCTTCAATGGAAGCAATTGGTTGGAAAACTAAAATGGAGGACCTATTATTTTGTAAAGATTTGTATGGACCTATTGAGGGTGATAGTGGCAAACTTGATAATATGAAAGATGATGAATGGAAGAGGCTTAATTGAAAAGTCGTTGGTGTTATCCGTCAATGGATTGATGACAGCGTGCTTCATCATGTTGCTACTGAAACTTCAGCACATGATTTATGGAAAAAATTAGAAGGCCTTTATGATAGGAAATCAACCACAAATAAAGCTTTTTTTGTTTCGTAAGTTGGTTAATTTAAAATATAAAGAGGGCAGCCCTATTTCGGAATATCTGAATGAAATAAAGAGTATTGTTAACCAACTTGCTTCTATGAAAATTATTTTTGATGATGAATTGCAGGCTTTGATGCTACTTAGTTCTTCGTCCGAAAGTTGGGAGACTTTGGTTATGACAGTTAGTAATTCGGTGCCTGATGGAGTTGTCACAATAGACCAAGTCACTAGTAGCTTGTTGAATGAAGAAACTAGAAGAAAATCAGCGAGTTCCTCTCATTCGGAAGCATTCGTTGTGAGAGGCCGAAGCAAAACAAGGGGGAGGAGTAAGACTCCTCATGGTCGTGATCAAAGCCGTGACAAATCAAAAGATGGTTCTTTTTCAAAGAAAGACATTGAGTGCTATTATTGCAATGAGAAAGGGCACATGAAGCGAGAATGCCGAAAGCTCAAGAACAAGGGGAAAATGCGTGACAAAAGTGTGGATAAGAAGCAAGAAGACACAACAGCTGTTACTACCGATGATCTCATGGTCGTTTGTGAAGATGGTTGTATCAATTTTGTGGGACAAGAGAGCAATTGGGTGATTGATTATGGTGCTTCTTTTCATGTGACTTCTCGAGTTGATTTCTTCACTACCTATACCAAAGGAGATTATGGTTCTGTTCGAATGGGTAATGAAGGTTTGTCCAAGATTATTGGCATGGGTGATGTTTGCTTGGAAACAAATTTGGGCAGCAAGTTGTTGCTTAAAGATGTGAGGCATGTTCCCGACATTCGCCTCAATTTGATCTCTACTGGGAAGCTAGATGATGAAGGCTTCAACAACAAATTTGGTGATGAAATATGGAAGCTCACAAAGGATTCTTTTGTGGTGGCTAAGTGCAAGAAGGCTCATACACTTTATTGGATATAAGGAAAAATTTGTAAAGGTGTTGTCAATGCAATTGAAGATGATACTTCTACTGAATTGTGGCACAAACGGCTTGGCCATATGAGTGAAAAGGGGCTACAAGTTTTGTTCAAGAAAGAGCTTCTACCCGGTTTGAAAGGTACACATCTTAAAACTTGTGTTCATTGTTTGGCGGGTAAACAACATAGAGTTTCTTTTCATAAAAATGTTGCTTCTAGAAAAGAAAATGTGTTGGAGTTGATTCATTCAGATGTTTGTGATCCTTTGAAAGTTAGAACACATAGTGGTGCACTTTATTTTGTTACTTTCATTGATGATTATTCAAGGAAAGTTTGGGCTTTTTTACTAAAAACTAAAGATCAAGTTCTAGAAGTATTTAAGCATTTTCAGGCCATGGTTGAAAGAGAAACAGGGCAGAAATTGAAGTGCATCCAATCAGACAATGGTGGTGAATACATTGGGCCATTTGATAAGTATTGTCGCAGCCAAGGTATTCGGCACCAAAAGACAGTTAAGAAGACTCCTCAACAAAATGGGGTTACCGAGAGGATGAACCACACCATTGTAGAAAGAACAAGGTGTTTGCTTTCACAAGCTAAATTGCCAAGATCATTTTGGGGTGAGGCAATGAAGACAGCGGTTGACGTGATCAATTTGTCTCCTTTTTATCCTTTGAATGGTTATGTTCCAGAAAGAGTTTGGATCGGCAAAGATGAATCTTATGAGCACTTAAGAGTGTTTGGTTGTCGAGCCTTTGTTCACATTCCAAAGGATGAGAGGTCCAAACTTGATAGTAAGTCAAGACAATGTATTTTTCTTGGCTATGGGCATGATGAATTCGGGTATAGATTCTGGGATCCATTCGACAAGAAAGTTATTTGAAGTCATGATGTTGTGTTTCTTGAAAACCAAACAATTGAAGACTTTGGCAAAGGTGATCAACCGGAGCCAAAATCTAGTGATCTCATTGACATGGATCTATCTCCTTCATCTTTAGTTGATGATGAAAATGGGGGAGATGTGCAGCCACCCATTGAAGATGTAGAGGATGATGCTAATCCTAATGAAGTTGAGCCAAAAATTGAGGAAGAGCATCCAACTCAAGAACCGCTACCACAACTTGAGTTGAGGAAATCTACAAGGGACCGGAAACCTTCGAGAAAGTATCTTCCAATGAGTTTGTGTTGATTTCTGATCAAGGGAAGCCCGAGAGCTACCAAAAAGCAATTGAGCATGCAAAGAAAGGTGATTGGAAAAAGGCCATGGACGAGGAGATGACTTCCTTACTTGAAAACCAGACTTATGATTTAGTGAAGTTGCCTAAGGGGAGGAAAATTCTGAAAAATAAGTGGGTTTTCAAATTGAAGATTGATAGAAAGAATTTGAGGTACAAAGCACGTCTTGTTGTGAAAGGCTTTGGGCAAAAGAAAGGTATTGACTTTGATGAGATTTTCTCGCCAGTTATGAAGATGTCTTCTATTTGGGTTGTACTTGGCATGGCTGCAAGTATGAACCTTTAAGTTGAACAACTTGATGTGAAGACCGCATTTCTTCATGGTGACCTTGAAGAAGAAATTTACATAGAGCAACCGGAAGGTTTTGTAGAGAAAGGGAAAGAGAAATTTGTTTGCAAATTGAAGAAAAGTTTGTATAGTCTCAAACAAGCTCCGCGACAATGGTACAAAAAATTTGACTCTTTCATGATGAATAATGATTTTTCTAAAACCACTTAGGACCATTGTGTGTTTGTGAAAAATTTCTCGGATGGTAAATTTATTATACTTTTGCTTTATGTTGATGACATGTTAATAGTGGGTCAAGATTCTACCATGATTAACAAGTTGAAGTTAGAGTTGAGTAAATCTTTTGCTACGAAAGATTTGGGACCGGCAAAGCAATTGCTTGGTATGAAAATTGTTCGTGATCGCAAAGAGGGATTGATTTGGTAGTCTCAAGAAAGCTACATTAAGAAGGTTCTTGAGAGATTCAACATGGATAAAGTAAAGCCAGTTGGTTGTCCACTTGCGGGTCACTTCAAGCTTAGTTCGAATCAATGTCCTACAAGTGAGAAAGACAAGGAAGAGATGTAGAAAATTCCTTATGCTTCAGCAGTTGGTTCTTTGATGTACGCCATGGTTTGTACAAGGCCAGATATTGCTCACGCCATTGGTGTGGTTAATCGTTTTCTCTCTAATCTGGGTAAAGAACATTGGGCAGCGGTAAAATGGATTCTAAGGTATCTTCGAGGGACTTCGAAGGTGTGTTTGTGTTTTGAAGATGGTAAGCCGATGCTTGATGGGCTCACGGATTCTGACATGGCCGGTGACGTTGATTCTAGGAAATCTACTTCAGGGTATTTGATGACTTTTGCAGGAGGAGCTGTGGCATCACAATCTAAATTACAAAAATGTGTTGCTCTCTCGACTACCGAAGCTGAATTTATTGTCATTACAGAAGCTTGCAAAGAAGAGTTATGGTTGAAGAAATTTTTGCAAGAGTTGGGTTTGAAGCAAGAAAAGTATGTTCTTTATTGTGATAGTCAAAGTGCTATTCACTTGAGTAAAAATTCTACTTTTCATTCGAGATTGAAACACATTGATGTGAGATACCACTGGATTCGTGATGTGTTAGATTCAAAATTGTTACAACTCAAAAAGGTTCACACAGATGATAATATTTCAGATATGTTAACAAAGACTTTGTCGAGGGACAAACATTTGAAGTGTCGAACTTTGGCGGGTATGGTTAATATCTCCACCTAAGTCGGTAGGGGAAGAATTGTTGGGTATACCTCCTTATTGGAGTGTGGGACCCAATTGGTTTATTAAAAGAGTTTAATTTAGTTTGGTGTTGGTTACAATATTTTTATATATTATATCTAATTTTGTGGAGACCCAATTCAGTTTGGAAACAACTAAGGTTTTGATAAAAAAAACCCTAGATTCACAATACATATTTTTGGTATTGTTTTTCGCTAGGAAAAAAGGAGGTGCGGTACGACTGCCATAGGTGTCTTTGGTGGGTTTTGTTCTTAAACACAAGTGTGCTGTGTTTGCCAGAACATTGGAAATTCAATTTGTCAATCAAGTTTTTTCAGTGAGTTTTGGGATGTTCAGTTATTCGGCTGATTTGGGTCTATAATTTTTGGGTCTTCTTCAACTCTAGTTCTGAAGATTTTGGTTCATCTATTTAGTGATGTCTTTCCTCTTGTTTATTTGTGATTATTTGGAATTCACCTAAGGGTGGTTTGTGAGACCATTCGTGTCTTATTTGTAATCGTTTGGAAACTTATTTGGTTGATAGTGGAATCGGATTTTGATCCCGCGGACATACTTCACATTGAGGGAACCACGTAAAATTCTTGTGTTGCTTTTGAAATTTTTCCGCATTAGTTTTTATTCCCATTGATTGATTTACTTGTGGGGAATCATATATTTTTCCTAACAGTTTTCAGTGCTGTTGGATCTCATTCTCAGGCAGTTCCTGTACTCATGTCTCCTTTCGATCAGGATCACTTGGTGTAAAGATGCAGGCTCCTACTGCTTCCAACTAAAGGAGTAGTGTCAGTACTATGGGAGCAACTACAGAAGGGGCTAAAGGCTAGAAACGTTGTTGATAACTTGCTGATAAGAGCTTTAAGAAACCTTTCCAGCAGCACTAAGGGATTATAGTCTGTAATCTCTGTAATCACAGTGACGATATACGTGCATGCGTTGAGAGTGTCGATGTTGTTCCTGCTTTACTATGGCTACTAAAGAATGGTAGCTCAAATGGGAAAGAAATTACCGTGAAGACATTGAACCATTTGAAGATCTTATTTTGCTCCGATCTTCGATCTCCCAATCGCATTGAAGATTGATATAAGGATATTGAAAAGTATGGCTTTGAAACAGGTCTTGTCTTGACCTCCCAACCTTGTAGTTTAGCTTTAAACACAGATTATTTGTTGTTGCTTAGGTTAAATGTAACTTCAATTAGCATACCCTCACAATCTCTTTCGCTTTCGCAGACTCTACAAACTCTCTCTACCAGCCCTTACTCTATTTTTTTTTTTTTTTTGTTATAGGAGTTAGTATTCTAGGTAATGTATAATACACGTGTATATATTATATTTCTATTTTTATAGTTTTTTTTTTTAAATATTCTTATTCTTATTAAAATTCTGGTCTGAAATGCAGGTGGAGTTGAATGTTGTGTAGTGGCTAGTAAATGAGATTTAATTGGAAGCAAATTATTTTCATAGATTGTTAGTTGCTGCCTTTCTAGTTAGTTCCTCGGCTCAATTTATCATTCAATTCAATCTCAAACCTTTCGACTCTCAAACTCAACAAAGTATGGAAAACTACCCATTTCCTCATTTTCTCTCTTCATCATTCTTCTTTTAATAGGTTTGATAAATCAGTGTTTCTCTGGCAAACACATTTCTAGAATAATATGTAAATGGTCTGAATAAGTGTGTAATAGAAACCCCAATACTTTAATTAGAATAGAACTTAAAATGTAATTCAAAATAGATTATACAAACCGATTTGGAAATTCAATATTATAAATTGTTTCTTATCTGTATGTAATTTAATTGTTGTTAGCAGACATTAGATTGCAAAAATAATTTCAATAATGGATTCGTATTTAAATATAATGATTTTATTGTATAATATGGCACTAGTTTGTTTAACCAATCTTAATAATTAATATTTACACATTGTGATATTGATCTTATAAGTTTGTCTGGCATTACCAATCACGACAAAATAGTGAGAACCGGTTGATACACTAAAATGCTCAAAAGGCTCTAGATGTCAACGAAACTTAACACACATGACCAACTAGGCACAAATGACTTGTAGGAAAAGATGGGGCTCAAAACTGATTCTCAATTTTGAATCTAAAGTCTAATTTCCGTTTGTGAAAACTTATCCTTTAAAAACTCTTTTTCGAACTGGTTGACACACTAAAATGGCTAAACGGCGTCGAATGTCAGCGAAACTTCACACAAACTAGGCATAAATTACTTGTAAGAAAAGAAGGGACTCGAAAACGATTCCCGATTTTAAATCTAGACCCTAATTTCTGTTTGTGAAAACTTGTCATTTAGAAACTCTTTTTTCCAAATCGGTTGACTCACTAAAATGCTCAAACGGCGTCGAATGTCAACGAAATTTGACACACATGACTAACTAGGCACAAATGATTTGTAAGAGAAGACGGAACTCGAAACTAATTCTTGGTTTTGAATCTAGAGCCTAATTTCCATTTATGAAAGCTTGTTCTTTAAAAACTCCTTTTCAAACCGGTTGACTCACTAAAATGCTCACATGTAGACACCCCATTTTGACCGTCCTCAAGACTTGGACGTCATCGTTTGAACACTTGATGATCATCCATGTTCGTGTTCGTCTTGAGTTCTCGGAGGTCTCAGTCGCGCGCCTTGCCTCAAAATCTCTCGACTTATTTGTTTTGTGCTTGGTTGGACCAAGGACTTGTGATCTTTGCACCTGAGGGCGGGAAATGGCTTGTTGGCTATCCCCACACCCCCCCCGGCCTTGGCATTGTTGCCACCGGCCCTGTTTTACTGCTACCGGCCAAAAGTGTTGGCTGGTCGGCAATGTTTTTACTCGGCCGGCCCTTTGTGTTAGTCGATCGGCCTTTTATGCTGGCCGAACCCTGTTCATCTGCTTTATGCAGATATTTAGTGCCAGGTGGCACATACTGTATCCTCCATACATGTGTATGGAGGGTTTGCACCCTTGTTTTAGCTTTTTGAGGAAGCTTGAAACTTTTGAACCTTTTTGGCTTCTCCAAGAAGCTTGAACCTTTTTAGCTTCTCCAAGAAGGTTGAACCTTTTTTAGCTTCTCCAAGAAGCTTGAACCTCTTTAGCTTCTCCAAGAAGCTTCAACTCTCGTGTTTCTCTATAAGAGAGGGCCTCCCTCTCCTTTAGAGAGGTTCCAAATTTTTGTCTAAGGCTCCAAGATCTATATCTCTCTATATCTCACTATTTTGAGCTCCAAAGTGCTTGGTTCTTGACCCCTTTACACCACAACTCCTAAGCACACACCTCCACCACACATCTAAGGTTCTTGGAGGGTCTTGAGAGGGCTCAAAGGTTGGGTTTTGGTCCAGAAATCTGCTGGTTTTTGCTGAGCTACAAGGGTAACCCTTTTTCCCTCTTTTATTCCCCATTTTTGCACAAGCTTTTAGCCTATCTTGTATGCTATTTTGAGCTTAGTGTATAACTGATAAAAGTTCTTTTTTTGCATGATTTTGAACTTTGTTTGAGGTCACTTTTGTGTTCGGGGTTGTTTCCCCCCTCTTAGGCCTTGTTTGGCCTCATTTTTGTGCCTTTTTTTTGAACTTCAGGACCACCTTGTATTGGCCTTCCCACCACTGAAATCCAAAGGGATTTCAGTGGTGGGAATGATGTTTTGAGGTCCTAAGAAGGAGAGGGCCATCCCCTCTCCTTATTGTCTTGTTTACTTGCATTTTTGGCCTTACAAAGGAGCCCACATTTGCATGCTTCCAAGCTTTGTTTCAGGCCATTTTTGGTGACTTTTAGGAGCTTCCTAGACTGTGTCTAGGGCTGGTTTGGTCACCTTGGACTTGCCTCTTGCATGTGTAGAGTAATCCCATTCATAGCTTATCAAAGTATCGCCTCATTCTTGCATGTATGGGTCATGTTTCAGTGGGTTTTTGGCCATTATTTGGCATGCCATGCTTCTGTTTTTGGCTGGTTTGGTAGTCCCTCACATGCTTCATATGCTTGTAGTGTAACTCATGCTTACTAGCTTAGAATGCATGTTGTTTTGGCCCTCCATTCTAGCACATTTTGGCCATGCTTCAAACATGTTTTGTTCATATTTTGGGCTGCCTTAGTTATTTTTTAGGCCTCTTGGTCGATTGGTGCTTGCCATGCATGGTTGTAGTGTAATAGCCTTGCTTACCTTTGAGTTTTGGGGTCCCTTGCGTGCATTGCTTGAGGCATTTTAGTATTTTGGCATAATTGAATATGATATTTCAGAGCTTATATGTGTGCCATATTCTTATGTTTATCATGCCTTCAATGTGTTTGAGAGTTGTGCTTTTATACCTCATTTATGAGCCATTGCATGAGCTTCATTTTGGTGCATTCCGAGCCATCATTTTAGGCCATTTTGCTACTATCTTGGACTTGCCTAGGATCTGTTTGGGGCTAGTTTTTCCATTTGAGCATTGCTTTGTATACCTATAGTAAAGTGTGCTTCACTAGTTTCGGTATTTGAGCCTTCTAGCATGAATAGCATGAGTGTTTGCATGCTTCGGAGTCATTTTGGAATCATTTAGTATGCCATTTTAGAGCTGGAATGTATGCCATTGTATGCCACGTTTCATCCTTGCATTGCTCTTGGAGAGTTGCATTTTGTGCCTCTGGCTTGGAGCCCTTGCATTGTGCATGTTTGCATGAATCTTAGGCCTTGTTCTCATCTCATTTGGCCACTGATTTTGGCATGCTTGAGAGCTACCCATGTTAGTGTAAGTCCATCTCACCATGTTGTTGCATGCTATACATGTCCACATGTTTAGGTTGTATGCCTATTGCATATTGCATGTTAACATGCTCATGTTGCATTAGATTTGTTGCACACTTGAGTTATTTGCATGCTTGCTTGCTTGCCTAGGTTGCATTGCATTGTGTGTGCATCTCTTGCCTCTTGATCAGTCATGATAGAGGTTGGAGCCCTTTATGTGTTTTGTGCATTTCATTCCATATTGAGTTGCACACTTGGCTTCTTTGGCCATCATGCATTGAAATGCATGATTGATGGTCCGAGCGTCGAAAACCATACTCCTTTGAGTCTTAAACATGATAAGCATGGTGGTTGTGCAAACATTGCTTTGAAAATGCATTGACATGCTCTGTTTGCCTTCTGCTGCAGCAAAACAGGATTCTGCAGGAAGAGATGGCCGGTCGGCCGTCTTCAATGCCGGCCGGCTATGCATTGTTGGCCGAGAGCCTCACACATGGTCGATGACCAATTTCCCATGGCCGGTGGCCTTGCCTTTTGGCCGGTGACCTTCCACAGTGCTCAGAAGGTGGTTCAGAAACATCCTAGAGACTTGTGCAGTTTTAAGAAGTGCAGAGCAGTGTAAACACAGATGCAGCATGAATGTGGCGATGGATTTCCGAGCGAAACCGAACATGCATGCATTTATCCCTCTTTCCGAGGCCTCTTTACTGCTTTCTTAGCTTAATTAATTCATTTAATTAGTTAAGTATTGTGTAATAATTAATTAGCTTGTTAGTTAGTTAATTTGTATTATTCTTTCGGTCCCTCCGAGAGAGGGCAAATTGTGTAATAAGCGTGCGTGTGTGTGATGCATGTCTTCCAACCCCACGTCTTTCTCCCTTTTATTTAACCGCTTACAATGGTTAGTTTTAGGGCACGTTTCAATTAGCATACTTATGATAGCATGTTTGCACACATTCATTCGTATTGCATGCACTGGGCTCGGCGCATCATGCTAACTGCATTGTATTTCAATTCCAATTTGAATACATGTATCAAGTTGCATTTCACATGACATCTTAGAATAGCTGAGCCTATTTCTAGTCGCATTTTGCATGTGTTGCATTAGCCATCTTAACATGAACTAGGATCATGCATTTGATTACTAACTAGTTTCTGTTTTGGCTTGGAGTACTAGGTAAGCAGTTACGCTTTAGCATCCTTGCATGTGTGTGAGTGTTGCCATGACAGCATGCTTACCATGAGGCTATTTGCGTATGTGATATAACTGCTTGAATGCTTGTGGGTGAAGGGTGGATTATTTGAATTGGAACAATTCATCGATTACGAGTTTTAAATCCCACTTGAGAGTGGCAAAGTCATGTTTTCTAAGCCCACCCGAGGATGGAAAAATCCGCATTTTAGCCTACTTGCGAGTAGCGAACCGCTTTTAAAAACAAACATGAAATGTTTTGTTCCAATTTAGGCGACCCGGTCTATACTTGTTTGCTGTGTGCATAACATAGTAATTGTAGACTAATAATCAGAATAAGAGCACATGTATTTTCAAAAACTTGATATCATGTTTAGTAGTGGCCGATCTTTGATCGGGCGAGCGGGGGTGCTCATAGCTGACCTTCCCTAATCGTACCTAAGTTCCCGAGCCGAGGCAACTTTTGTGATGACGGACTCGTGGCCTTAGGCAAACGAGTCAGGGTTTCCTAAATTTCTCCAAAAATAAAACATTTAGGTGGCGACTCTGTACCTGGCAAAGCAGTCCATGCTTGGCACTTCCTTCTAAAAATCTATTTTCCAAAATGATTTGGCGGATTTGGACTCTTTGGTGATTTATCAGTCTTGCATTGCACTTTGCAAGATCAGATTAAGAACCGTGACAATTTGAGTCCAAACTATAGTAAGCCCAAGTGAACAAAACGAGGATTTCCCCCCGGGACGTTCGGGACGTCTACAGTTTCTGGCGACTCTGCTGGGGATTTAGAGAACTTGACTCGAACTCATAATATCTTGTTTTGACTACACCTATGTGTTTCTTTGCATTGCATTTGCATTTGCATTGGTGCGCCTAAGTCACAGTGTTTGCCGTCTGCTATTCCTGAACGGTTTGCCGGAGGCTCGCTTTGAGAAGCGTGCCATAAGGCTAACCGGTTACGGGCTCTGCCACGATGGGAACACAAACCCCGGTTTGTTACTGGGGCGCCATTTTGACCATTCAACCTAGTGCATATCAGAATCCATAGTGACTATCCCAAACTAGGACAGGTTGTTCACCCGATTATAGGTTGTTTGAAACCGCTGCGTGCGTAGTGAAACCCTAGCTCCTGACAAAATAGGACAGGGAAATCCTATCCCAACATAGGGGTGTTTTTGGCTCTCACTTGTTTGCTATGTGCTTTTAGAGTGCGTCTCTACAGGAATACATGTATCAGTTTGCAAGTCTGGGCATCAGGCCTACAGGCATCAACATCAGTGTTTTGGGAATCAGTTTTACCTGAGGGTATCAGTTTACAGCGCAGAATTTTGGGCAGAATTCTGTAGGGAGCACAGTCATTCAACTTCACTCATGATGGTTCTGGTGAAATCAGGCTGAGACGCTGTCTGTTTTCTCTTTTGCTAAGTAGTCTTGGAACCATAGCTTCAGAAGGGTCTGATATCCCCCGGGTACTCTGGACTTGTGTTGTTATGTGATCAGGGGATGAACCACTTGCTGTCGGTGCTCAGTTTACTCTAGATGTGATGGATGGCAAGCACTATTTTGAGCATTTGCGAATGTTGTTTATTCTACTTTCTGACTTGGGTATTGAGTCTGCCTTGTTGTATCAAGTCAGTCCTGTTGACTCTGTCTCGTTGTATCGAGTCAGTCCTGTTGAGTCTGTCTTGTTATATCGAGTCTGTCCTGTTGCGTTGGAGTTAGGTGATTCCGAGGGTGTTACCTCGAATGTCACTATTTTGTTTATGTTTGTCTCTTTGCTTTCTTTTTGAGTCTGTGTTTGCTTCTGCCGTGTGCCAGTTGTGCCAGAAGTTCTGAATGTGGCGGTATTTGACTAAAAACTTTGTCTTTTCTGTGCCTTAAAATCATTGCATTGACCTAAGTTTTTCAAAACCTTTTGAACGCTGTGGTGAAAACAAAGAGAAAGAAATTCCTCGGGATTCGCAAAATTTGACCAATTGAGAGAAAGAGAGGCATGCGAAGCCCTTTATGATTGAGATCATGTTTGTTAACGTGAGTACTGAGAAGGATCATGGCTTGATCCAGATTGGTTTTACATTGTCTTCAGCGCGAGCGATTAGTCACTTTCTGAAAAAATTTCAAAAAAATGTTTTGCGTGATCATGCGAAGACTTGTGTGGAATCGCTCTTGAGATTGTGCAGCCTAGGATCGCTCTCAGCCTTGAGACTCGACCCCTGGCTTCCAGACCTCGAACTTAGATTCAGAACGTTCAACGGTCAACCACAATGTGAGGCCTGTGTGGCCAGATTTGAAGCAGCCCTTGAACAAGAGGCAAGAAAGCTAGGTCAAAGAAGATCGGATATGATCAGAAGAAGCTTGCAAAGTTGGATCAGAAGCAGCCCTTGAACTAGGGGCAAAAATGTCAGATGTGCTCGAAGAGTCATAGATGAGTCTTTTCTGCAAACTAGGGAAGACTGGCAAGAATGCCAAATCCTAGAAGGGAAGAAAAAAGAAAGTTTTGTTGAAGAACAACCGAGTTCCTATCCACAGCACTAGGGGCAAATTTAGCCCCCATTGGATGGACTTCTACATCATCAGCAGACAGTAGCCATTCTCCTGGATCCGGATGGCTTCGAGACCCTAAAACCATTTGGCATGGACAAAGCTACACTTTTACCTTTGAGAGGCTCGCTAGGCCGAAAACCCGGAAGGGCAACCCAGACAAAAGTTAGAGCAAGAAAAAAAGAACAAAAAAAAAAAGAAAAAGAAAAAATGCAAAGATTGAAAAAAAGAAAAGAAGAAAAATGAAGAAAATGAAAAAAGAAAAAGAAGAAAAGAAATGAAAAGAATAGAAAAGAAAAGAAAAACAAAGCTCGCAAGGTTGAAAACCTGGAAGGGCGGCCTTAGCAAAAGTTAGAGCGCAAAAGGTGAGGGTTAATATACGAGTGTACCTTAACCCTGAACTACGTAAGGCTTGATTCCCATGTTTGGGATACGTAGGCAACTTCATCCTGAAGTCCAGCCATAAACACTTCCAAATCGATTATGTTCATGTAATGGTTTTGATCATCTTTGCCTTCTCTGTATCTGAGAATTTGGTTGTGTTCGTCACTCTGAGGACTGACTACAATGCGTCGCGATGCCATTCAGACAAGGGCAACTTTCCGTTGCCATACAGTGTGCTGCGGTGCTATTCTAACAAGGGGGAACTTTCCGTTGCCGTGCAATGCCATTTCAACAAGGGGCAATTTTCCATTGTTATGGATCTGAGGTTGTGCATCTCAAGAGTAGGTTCCGTGCTCGTTGAGCAGTGGCCATTTGCAAAAACAGTTTTTTGAGAATTTTTACTGAGGTTGACTAATTCTCTCGGAAATTATCCCATTTTTTTTTTCAAAACTGGACCACATCTTGGACCCAAAAAAGGAAAATTTTCAGTGCTCATAACCTAACTTGTATGATTTCAAATCAGAAAATCGAGCAAGCGTGTTAATCTAACTCTCATTTTGGTAAAAATTGTTTTAGTAGAAAACAAAACAAAAAATGGTCAAAATGATGAAATAGGGGCACAATTGAGTCAGGTGTTTTGTCTTTTCCCCGTTGTCAACGTACTTGCCAGAAAAGGGCACCCTACTTGCCAAAAAGGGCACTCTACCTGCCAGAAAAGGGCATAACTGAAGTTAACAGAAAAGGGCTAAAAGCTCTCATATCCTCTGAGTAGCGAGGTATCAAGCCAAGTGCGAAGCATGAACTCGAATGGATTAAGATATTCCACTCCCTCGTCTGGACACATTTGATCATGTCCAAACTCCCCAGCAGAACATCGTCAGTCGATATCAGCTGCAGATTTGCTACACACCTAGTTGTAGCGCAGCCCCTCTGCGGGAAAGGTCACTGTTGTGAGCAGAAGAAGAGAATCTAGCAGAATGCTAGGGGCAAGAGCCCGCAACTTCTTGTTTATTCATCAACCACCCAGGGGAGGGATTAAAAAATGAGAGATTAAAGAATAGAGAGATGTGCGTTGAGAGAAAAAGTGAGAAAAGGGCTTTTCCAGAAAAAACGGAGCCTGAGGGCCGAGTGACGTGAGAATTAGAAATGAGAAATGGTGGGAAACAATACCCGAAGAAACTGGCTCCTCATGCACCGAGAGGTCTCTTGCCGTTGTAACACGTCTGTGTGTTGTGTCTTTTTGTTTTGTCTCGATTCTTGTTTTGAGTCGTTTCGAGTGTTACTCGATGTGTTTAGGTTGTTTACCTTTTGTTTTCCTTTGTTGAGTCATGGTGCGCTGTGTTCAGTCGTAGGCTCAATACCCCGGTCAAGAACTCATCTCTCAATTTCAAAAATAAATCGTTTTGTGCTCAGAGTGCTGTGCCATTCTCCACATTTGTGCAAAACAGAATTTGTTCTTTCATAAAACTACAGGGTCCACCCCCGATAAGTGTGAACAGTAAGACAAGGACCTATCTGAAGCTATGTAGGTTCCAGACTACAAAGCAAAAGAAAAGAAGGAAAATGTGGAGCATCTTAGCATGTTTCAACTCCAACAAATCCCAAGACTACATTCCAGGTGCACCTTCTTAGGCCTCGCCGTTTCTCTGGAGTATGAGTGTATATCGACCCCAAGTGTAAGCTTGCTTCAAGTCAGAATGGTAGTTCAGGTAGCACCTGAGGGTTTCACAAGCAGATGTTACTTCTCGCCAATATGAACAGGGTATACCCTTTTGAGCTGAGCATGTTGCCAAGTCCTCCAAGAGGTAAATCAGAGGTTGCGTTTGAATTGGTCTCGTTAAGACCTGTATTTCCTTATTCAGTAGTTTACTTCAAACATGCTGTTGATGTTACACTCTGTCTGCATTGCTATGCACCCTTTCAGTTGCTTTGTTATGCATACTCCACCTACATTGTTATGCACCGTTCTCTTTGCATTGTTATGCACACTCTGCCTGCATTGCTATGTACCCTTTCAGTTGCATTATTATGCGTACTCCACCTGCATTGTTATGCACGTTCTGGTTGCATTGTTATGCAGCTTTTCACTTGCATTGTTATGCACCTTTTCTATCTTGTGTTGTCACGCACTATACCCGCATTGTTATACACACCTCCACACTTGCGTTGTCACGCACTTTCCACTTGCATTGTTTTGCACACTCCTTTTCCGAAACACCGGGATACGTCCCTACGTTTCTCCCTTTTTCGGTTAAGAGCATTTGGAATACGTTCCAATGCTTGAGCCATTCCGAAACACCGGGATACGTCTCTATGTTTCTCTTTGTTCCAAAACACCGGGATACGTCCCTATGTTTCCTCTCCTTTTCTGAAACACCGGGATACGTCCCTATGTTTCTTCCTTTTTCGGTTAAGAGCATTTGGAATACATTCCAATGCTTGAGCCATTCCGAAACACCGGGATACGTCCCTATGTTTCTTCTCATTTTCCGAAACACTGGGATACGTCCCTATGTTTCTTCTCCTTTTCCGAAACACCGGGATACGTCCCTATGTTTCTCCCTTTTTGGTTAAGAGCATCTGGAATACGTTCCAATGCTTGAGCCATTCCGAAACACCAGGATACGTCCCTATGTTTCTCCCTTTTTGGTTAAGAGCATCTGGAATATGTTCCAATGCTTGAGCCATTTCAAAACACTAGGATACGTCCCTATGTTTCTTCTCATTTTTCGAAACACCAGGATACATCCCTATGTTTGTTCTCCTTTTCCGAAACACCGAGATACGTCCCTATGTTTCTCCCTTTTCGGTTAAGAGCATCTGGAATACGTTCCAATCCTTGAGCCATTCCGAAACACCAGGATACGTCCCTATGTTTCTTCTCATTTTCCGAAACACCGGGATACGTCCCTATGTTTCTTCTCCTTTTCCGAAGCACCGGGATACGTCCCTATGTTTCTCCTTTCTTTCAAAACACCGGGATACGTCCCTATGTGTGTCCTTTTCCGAAGCACCGGGATACGTCCCTATGTTTCTCCTTCCTTCCGAAACATCGGGATACGTCCCTATGTTTCTTCTCCTTTTTCGAAGCACCAGGATACGTCTATATGTTTCTCCTATGTTTCTCCTATGTTTCCCCCCTCTTCGGTTAAAAGCATTTGGAATACGTTCCAATGCTCACACCATTTCGAAACACCGGGATACGTCCCTATGTTTCTCCCTCTTCGGTTAAAAGCGTTCGGAATACGTTCCAATGCTCACACCATTCCGAAACACCGGGATACGTCCCTATGTTTCCCCCCTCTTCGGTTAAAAGCGTTCGGAATACGTTCCAATGCTCACACCATTCCGAAACACCGAGATACGTCCCTATGTTTCTCCCTCTTGGGTTAAAAGCGTTCGGAATACGTTCCAATGCTCACACCATTCCGAAACACCGGGATACATCCCTATGTTTCTCCTGCTTCGGTTAAAAGCGTTCGGAAAACGTTCCAATGCTCACACCATTCCAAAACACCGGGATACGTCCCTATGTTTCTCCCTTTTCGGTTAAAAGCGTTCGGAATACGTTCCAATGCTCACACCACTCCAAAACACCGGGATACATCCCTATGTCTCTCCCTCTTTGGTTAAGAGCATCTGGAATACGTTCCAATGCTTATACCTTTTCGAAACACCAGGATACGTCCCTATGTTTCTCCCCCTTTGGTTAAAGAGCATTTGGAATACGTTCTAATGTTTGTACCATCCCCTTTCCTCTCTCGCGTGTGCTACGCTGAGAGGTTCTCCCTTTCCTTACACATTTTCAGCGTGTTTGGAATTTGTCTCAGGTTGCATTGTTTTGCATCTTTCCCGCATTGTTATGCATCCCCCTTAGGTTGCATCGTCTTGCATCCTTCCACTCGCGTTGTCACGTAGCTTTTCACTTGCATTGTCATGCATATTGCTAACAATATTGTACCTCTTAAGTTTTTTTCCTTTGCAGGCACGATATTGTATGTACGATTCATTTGAAGCTGGCGCGACTAGACGAACCAGACAGGTATTGTATATTCTCCGTGTGAGACGTAGTGAGAATTGAATAATTCTCTTACATCCTTTCTGCATGAAATGTAGCTTGGTTTGAATTTGCTTGCTTAAAACTGTTGCATGATTTGCTTCATTACAGCATCCTTTGCATGATTATAAGTTATGATCGGCTTTGTGCATTGTTCTTGCATTTTGCCCCTGCCTTCGGGCGCATATCTTCATTTGTAGCTTGTATGCTTTTGCCTAAGTCTTCAGCCTTGTCAAAAATGGGTCGTCTCCGGGCTTTGACATTCACTCCCGTCATTGTTATGACTTTCGAGTTCTGTCAAAGAGGGGCAACTGTAGACACCCCATTTTTGACCGTCCTCAAGACTTGGACGTCATCGTTTGAACACTCGATGATCATCCATGTTCGTGTTCGTCTTGAGTTCTCGGAGGTCTCGATCGCACGCCTTGCCTTAAGATCTCTCGACTAATTTGTTTTGTGCTTGGTTGGACCAAGGACTTGTGATCTTTGCACCTCAGGGCGGGAAATGGCTTGTTGGCTATCCACACACCCCACCGGCCTTGGCATGTTGCCACTGGCCCTGTTTTATTGCTACCGGCCAAAAGGGTTGGCCGGTCGGCAATGTTTTTAGTCGGCCGGCCCTTTGTGTTGGTCGATCGGCCTTTTATGCTGGCCGAACCCTGTTCATCTACTTTATGCAGATATTTAGTGCCAGGTGGCACATATTGTATCCTCCATACATGTGTATGGAGGGTTTGCACCCTTGTTTTAGCTTCTTGAGGAAGCTTGAACCTTTTGAACCTTTTTAGGTTCTCCAAGAAGCTTGAACCTCTTTAGCTTCACCAAGAAGCTTGAACCCTCTTGTTTCTCTATAAGAGAGGGCCTCCCTCTCCTTTAGAGAGGTTCCAAATTTTTGTATAAGGCTCCAAGATATATATCTCTCCATATCTCACTATTTTGAGCTCCAAAGTGCTTGGTTCTTGACCCCTTTACATCACAACTCCTAAGCACACACCTCCACCACTCATATAAGGTTCTTGGAGGGTCTTGAGAGCGCTCAAAGGTTAGGTTTTGGTCCAGAAATCTGCTGGTTTTGCTGAGCTACAAGGGTAACTCCTTTTCCCTCTTTTATTCCCCATTTTTGCACAAGCTTTTAGCCTATCTTGTATGCTGTTTTGAGCTTAGTGTATAACTGATAAAAGTTCTTTTTTTGCATGATTTTGAACTTTGTTTGAGGTCACTTTTGTGTTTGGGGTTGTTTCCCCCCTCTTAGGCCTTGTTTGGCCTCATTTTTGTGCCTTTTTTTGTGAACTACGAGACCACCTTGTATTGGCCTTCTCACCGCTAAAATCCAGAGGGATTTCAGTGGTGGGAATGATGTTTTGAGGTCCTAAGAAGGAGAGGGTCATCCCCTCTCCTTATTGTCTTGTTTACTTGCATTTTTGGCCTTACAAAGGAGCCCATATTTGCATGCTTCCAAGCCTTGTTTCAGGCCATTTTTGGTGACTTTTAGGAGCTTCCTAGACTGTGTCTAGGGCTGGTTTGGTCACCTTGGACTTGCCTCTTGCATGTGTAGAGTTATCCCATTCATGGCTTATCAAAGTAGCACCTCATTCTTGCATGTATGGGTTATGTTTCAGTGGGTTCTTGGCCATCATTTTGGCATGCCATGCTTCTATTTTTGGCTAGTTTGGTAGTCCCTCACATGCTTCATATGCTTGTAGTGTAACTCATGCTTACTAGCTTAGAATGCATGTTGTTTTGGCCCTCCATTCTAGCACATTTTGGCCATGCTTCACACATGTTTTGTTCATATTTTAGGCTGCCTTAGTTCTTTTTTTAGGCCTCTTGGTCGATTGGTGCTTGCCATGCATGGTTGTAGTGTAATAGCCTTGCTTACCTTTAAGTTTTGGGGTCCCTTGCATGCATTGCTTGAGGCATTTTAGTGTTTTGGCATCATTGAATATGATATTTCAGAGCTTATATGTGTGCCATATTCTCATGTTTATCATGCCTTCAATGTGTTTGAGAGTTGTGTTTATATACCTCATTTATGAGCCATTGCATGAGCTTCATTTTGGTGCATTCCAAGCCATCATTTTAGGCCATTTTGCTACTGTCTTGGACCTGCCTAGGATCTGTTTGGGGCTGGTTTTTCCATTTGAGCATTGCTTTGTATACCTATAGTGAAGTGTGCTTCACTATTTTCGGTATTTGAGCCTTCTAGCATGCATAGCATGAGTGTTTGCATGCTTCGGAGTCATTTTGGAATCATTTAGTATGCCATTGTATGCCACGTTTCATCCTTGCATTGCTCTTGGAGAGTTGCATATTGTGCCTTAGGCTTGGAGCCCTTGCATTGTGCATGTTTGCATGAATCTTGGGACTTGTTCTCATCTCATTTGGCCACTGATTTTGGCATGCTTGAGAGCTACCCATGTTAGTGTAAGTCCATCTCACCATGTTGTTGCATGCTATACATGTCCACATGTTTAGGTTGTATGCCTATTGCATATTGCATGTTAACATGCTCGTGTTGCATTAGATTTGTTGCACACTTGAGTTATTTGCATGCTTGCTTGCTTGCCTAGGTTGCATTGCATTGTGTGTGCATCTCTTGCTTCTTGATCAATCATGATAGAGGTTGGGGCCCTTTATGTGTTTTGTGCATTTCATTCCATATTGAGTTGCACACTTGGCTTCTTTGGCCATCATGCATTGAAATGCGTGATTGATGGTCCGAGGGTCGAAAACCATACTCCTGTGATTCTTAAACATGATAAGGAGGGTGGTTATGCAAACATTGCTTTGAAAATGCATTGCCATGCTATGTTTGCCTTCTGCTGCAGCAAAACAGGATTCTGCAGGAAGAGATGGCCGGTCGGCCATCTTCAGTGCCGGCCGGCTATGCATTGTTGGCCGAGAGCCTCACACATGGTCGATGACCAATTTCCCATGGCCGATGGCCTTGCCTTTTGGCTGGTGACCTTCCAAAGTGCTCAAAAGGTGGTTCAAAAACATCCTAGAGACTTGTGCAGTTTTCAGAAGTGCAGAGCAGTGTAAACAGATGCAGCATGAGTGTGGCGATGGATTTCCGAGCGAAACCGAACATGCATGCATTCATCCCTCTTCTTGAGGCCTCTTTACTGCTTTCTTAGCTTAATTAATTCATTTAATTAGTTAAGTATTGTGTAATAATTAATTAGCTTGTTAGTTAGTTAATTTGTATTATTCTTTCGGTCCCTCCGGGAGAGGGCAAATTGTGTAATAAGCGTGCGTGTGTGTGATGCATGTCTTCCAACCCGACGTCTTTCTCCCTTTTATTTAACCGCTTACAATGGTTAGTTTTAGGGCACGTTTCAATTAGCATACTTATGATAGCATGTTTGCACACATTCATTCGTATTGCATGCACTGGGCTCGGCACATCATGCTAACTGCATTATATTTCAATTCCAATTTGAATGCATGTATCAAGTTGCATTTCACATGACATCTTAGAATAGCCGAGCCTATTTCTAGTTGCATTTTGCATGTGTTGCATTAGCCATCTTAACATGAACTAGGATCATGCATTTGATTACTAACTAGTTTCTGTTTTGGCTTAGAGTACTAGGTATGCATTTATGCTTTAGCTTCCTTGCATGTGTGTAAGTGTTGCCATGACAACATGCTTACCATGAGGCTATTTGCGTATGTGATATAACTGCCTGAATGCCTGTGGGTGAAGGTTGGATTATTTGAATTGGAACAATTCATCGATTGCGAGTTTTAAAGCCCACTTGAGAGTGGCAAAATCATGTTTTCTAAGCCCACCCGAGGATGGAAAAATTCGCATTTTAGCCTACTTGCGAGTAGCGAACCGTTTTCAAAAACAAACATGAAATGTTTTGCTCCAATTTAGGCGACCCGGTCTGTACTTGTTTGCTGTGCGCATAACATAGTAATTCTAGGCTAATAATCAGAATAAGAGTTCAAAAACTTGATATCATGTTTAGTAGTGGCTGATCTTTGATCGGGCAAGCGGGGGTGCTCATAGCTGACCTTCCCCAATCGTACCCAAGTTCCTAAGCCGAGGCAACTTTGGTGATGATGGACACGTGGCCTTAGGAAAATGAGTCAGGGTTTCCTAAATTTTCCCAAAAATAAAACATTTAGGTGGTGACTCTGTATCTGGCAAAGCAGTCCATGTTTGGCACTTCTTTCTAAAAATCTGTTTTCCAAAACGATTTGTCGGATTTGGACTCTTTGGTGATTTATCAGTCTTGCATTTCACTTTGCAAGATCAGAATAAGAACCGTGACAATTTGACTCCGAACTGTAGTAAGCCCAAGTGAACAAAACGGGGATTTCCCCCCGGGACGTTCGGGACGTCTACATCACACGACATCCGATGTCGACGAAACTTGACACACACGACTAACTAGGCACAAATGACTTGTAGGAGAAGACAGAACTCGAAACCGATTCCCGGTTTTGAATCTAGAGCCTAATTTCCGTTTATGAAAATTTATTCCTCACAAACTGTTTTTCGAACTGGTTGACACACTAAAATGCTCAAACGGGCTCAGATATCAATGAAACTTGACACACACAACATAAAAGGCACACGTGACTTGTAGGAGAAGATGGAACTCGAAACCGATTCCCGGTTTTGAATCTAGAGTCTAATTTCTGTTTACGAAAACTTGTTCTTTAGAAACTCTTTTTTGAATCGGTTGACTCACTAAAATGGTCAAACGGCGTCGGATGTCAACAAAACTTGTTCTTGAGTACGTGATGATATTTTCGCATGTCGATATTGCAGCTTACAATCTTTTTTGTATTTATTTATTTTTTGAAATAAATATCAAACGTTTTACATTTTCTGTAAACTTGAAATTTATTATATTGTAAATGATGTTTTTTTTGTGTTTCTTTTTGCAGATATAGCCCATTTTGAGTACGTGATGATATCTTCGCATATTGATATTGGAGCTTACTACTGATATTAAAACAAACTGTCATAGTTATGTTTTTTTTTTATTTGTATTGTTGATACTTTTGTTTTGCTTTAGATACAAAAATTTATGTTCTTGAATATCAAAAATTATTAGTATTGTTGGAGGATGCTTTATATATTTTTGTAAAGAATATTTGGTTGACAATTGTTACAAGGTACATATATATATATATATACACGTATGATTTTGTGAATGTGAATATTGATGTGTGTGGATGTGAATGTGGATGTATTTTAGTTTAGAAAATATTAATAATTTGTACAGGGAATGAATTAATAAAATATATATTGATTTTATGAAAATAATTTTATTGCGACAATAATAACCGTCGCTAATGTAATCATCATTTCCTTACATTTTATTAGCGACGGATTAACCAGTAACATATACATATTAGTTTAAATCTTTAGAGACGGTTTAAACTGTCGCTAATAATACTTTTCGCGACGTTAAATACCGTCGCTAAAAATTTTTGGCAACGGTAACTAACATCGTCACTAAAAGTGAAGTTTTTTACCCTTTTTTTGTGTCGAGTTAAACTGTCACAAAACCATTGATTAGCCATCACCATAAGAAAGCGACGGTTTGTAATCGTCGCAAATACTTTTTGTCACGCCCCCTTCCGCCACCCCCCATTTCCCGTTGCAAAAAGTCTTTTGCGACGATATATGGACCTTTTGCGATGTTTGAGACCATCGCAAAAAGTTCGATTTTTAGTAGTGAAATAGTTTTTTGCTTTTGAACATGTCATGCACAATACTTTTTGAAAAAATAATCAATCCAATGATTTCCATATATCAACAAGAGGTGGTAAATAGGACTCGGGCATATTCCCAAGGCTAGTGTCTGCAAGTAGGCTTATCAGGCATTACTAAATCTTACCTTACTGGATTCTAACCGGATGGCTTAGACACTCGCACGCGCATATTTCCGGTCTTACACCAAGGACATTTACGCCAACTTAGTTCTCAAACTATACCCCCTAACAGGATTTCCCACCATATTTACCTCAAAACATTTCTATGGTCAACAATTGTTTTCTCAAACAATAAACCAATTTTCCAAACATAGCCATAGTAAGCAATATTCAAAGCTATGCAAATGAATGAAATGAGATGCAATCGTATATAGCTTCATTGTACAATTTTCACAATTCTCAACATTTATTCAATTTCTCAAAATCATATCCAAAAGTTATATCCATATGACATATGATATCATTCCATATTTACAATCATTATTCATTTTCCTTTCGTAGTCCAAGTATATATAAAATCATGATATCTATATAATTTCTCAACAACAAAATTCATCAATTCCATGGATATCTCAATCAACGCAACAAGATGTGAAAGTTCATCATTTTCCAATTTTCATCTTTTCATGATAAGTATAACAATATTCAATCAACTATTTTCTCAATATCAATTCCTCTCTTACAAGGGATTTCAACAACAGGAATAAATATAACAATTCCTTCATTATTTCTCTAAAATAAGGATCTTGAATATGCATATATGATTATTAAATTATAAAGGATTCATAATTAATGAGGATTCAAGATTATTGAGGAGTGAATGATAGTTTTCAGATGTCTAATTATTTTGGGACGTTACAGTTGTGGGCCCCGAATGAGATCCAAAAAATAGAGTATGGTGTAATATGAAAGATAGTGATATGGAGATGAGCCATTCCTGTAGTAGAGACTTTTAAAAAGTCATTTCTAAATTTATTCCCATTCACATGGTAGGGAATTGGGATTTAATTGGTTAATTCTTTATCATCACCCCCCCACCCCCCCCCCCCCCCCCAACACACACACACACAATAGATCAAATTGAGAACAACTAAATAATTAAACACAATTACCATAATAAGAGAGAAATAAACAATACAAAAGATATCAATTTTTTTTTTTTTTGGTTTCTTTTTCATGAAAATTGAACCCACAACTTTTATGCAAGTACCAGATCAAAAGCTTTGGTTGGTGAATTTCTAAATAAATTAACAACTAACATGCAATATGTATGAGAGGGACTATAAACCCATAAATTTTTACCCTGAATTTACCTAAATTAACAATCAATGGTTACAATTCATTTCACTCATGGATCCCACACTTCAACAAATTGGTTTCCAGGACACAAATCAATTCTAGGAAAATTCTGGGACTATAAATCTGGGTTCCTAGCTTTTTTTCAATATTATATATTTGGGTTGTGTTTCTCTCGCATTGGGATCTCAACATGAGAGAAATTAAGGGATCCATGGAACCCACAATAGGTTACGTTTCAATAATCTAAACCATTTATTTTTTAGGACTCGTTTAGTACAATATTCATGCAAAAAAATTACGACAATTGAATATCAATAGCCATATGTTTAAATCAAATTTATATTACAAAAAATGCGTGGTTATTCTTCAAATTATGTTGGTCGTCTATTTTTTTCAAACAAATATGATTTTAATATATAGATGCTGATATTCAATCATCTTGATTTTTTGAATGAATATTCTACTCAATGAGTTGTAAAAAGTGAACAGTTCGGATCATCGGAATCGATTCCAAAATGGGCTTATCAAGCCTAAACGCTCTCGCAAGTTGAGATAACAGCTTGAGAAGAGCCAAACTATATATATTTTGCGTCTTAGTTATCATTTTGGTTTGCTTACTGACAGATGTGAGGATCAATTATTTTGTCTCTCTCCTTCAATATAACAAAAGAAGAAGTAAATAAAAGTAGGGTAAGTTTCATTTTATAGCTTATAATTATTATTTAAATTTCATTTTAGTCTTTTATATTTTAACTACGGCAATTAAACTCTTAGACTTCAACTTGTATTTTAATGTTATCATCCTATCTATTACCCTACTATACAAAATTTAAGTGAAAATCGAAACATGAATAGTTAAAATGAAATTTGAGTAAAAGTTAAATGTTTAAAAAGTGCAACGTTTTAATTAATGCTCTTAAAGCATGCTACGTAGTCATCACATGAGCACATTTAGTCCATTTTTTAACAATGCACTGCTTAGATAGTTACATTGACCTTGTTTAGTAGAGTTTTTCTAAGTTAAAATTTGATATTCAGAAAGTAAAAGTTAAAAGTATTATTCTTTAACTTCTAAATAAACAACTTTTTATTTCTACCTAATAAGTTATAAGCAAAATCTATAACAAATAATCTGACACAAACACCTTTTAGAATCTATACCAAATGGCTGCATTGAATAAGGCTTTGTTGGGTATTTATAAATTTGAAATATATGAATTTGACCTTAATCATGTAAGGAGAAAACAATAAAAATAGCTCAAATTTAAATTTGATAGTTTATCTAAGTATTTGAAGATTACATTAATAGGTTTTATTAGGATGCATTTGAAATACTTATGCAAAAGTAATTTAAAATCATATTAAGAATTTGTATTTTAACTACAAAGATGCTACTAAAATAGCTAACTCTCTAATATTTTTATAAAATATAACCTAAAATCCCTTTTATTGGAAAATCACATCTGTCCAAACTAATCCAAAGAGATGAAATCTGAAAGCCTAATTATTAGAATTAGATGATAAAGGACGGAAGTAAAAGTCGAGTAAAATTAGAGAGTAAAAAATATAATTTATTACCGGGTAAATTACACTCGCCACCATTCGGATTATAAACAAATATAATTAATTTTATATTTTTGACATAATTACACTGACTTACTTTTAGTATGTCTAAAATGGCTAAAATTATGCAGATGGTAAATAAACACTGAAATAAATAAAAGCAAATATACATTTTAGTTGAAAATAGATGATAATATTAATTTTTTTTAATCAAATGACTAACAAATTACTAATAAAAAAGAACCTAACTGTAATGTGACTTAAAACTTCAAGTGTCACATCCCAGATTTTCGAGATCCGGCCCATGTAATTGGCACTCGACCAATTAAACAAATACAAATGGCCCAAGGCCTACAAATAAGGAGCAATCCTACTCAGCTCCATCACATATCCAACATCTATTGTCCATATCAAATTGTGCCAAACACCTAAAAATGTTTTCAGCCACGTATGATGAGCATAAATCCCAATAGATTATATTTCAAAAACGAAATATGCCCACTAGCATAAATGATCATGATGCTATACATATATAATATGCTCAATGGACTTTAAAAAACCATGTGATTTCTTAACAAAATCATTTATTTCCAATCACTAATGCCTTCGTTTATTCAAAATGTTTTCCAATATCAAAATCATTTGTTTGGTTAAACCATTTTCTGGAAACACTTCCATAAACCACAGTATTAACTACCAAATACATTGCTAGACCAAAAGCAAATACATTGCTAAACAATTCCAACGCTCAAATCATAATCCGTTGTTCTTTCCTTTAAAGCAGAAAACATAGCGGTACATACAAACACTGGGAATCTCTAAATATGTGCTTAAAAAGTAGGCTATAAAAGCATTACCAAGATTGCCATTTTACTAGAATTTCTCCAGCAGGATCAGCACCCATGTAAACATAGGCTATGAGAGCACAACAATGCTTACCGGTACTATCTGGAAGGATCGACACCTAATCGCGCGAGTTTCTAAACTTTCACCAATGACACACAAGCCAACTTAATTAACCGCAATACACTCCCTACCTAGATTCCACATGGTATTCACCTTTTTTTCTCAAAACAATACAAGTATTTTCAAAAGAACTTTTCCAAAACATAAAGTTTCAAGTTTCCGAATCCATGACATGCATGATGACATGAATGATTTCATAAACAGTTAAATTGCCTAGTCACATGCAACTTCTAACATACAGCAATGCTATCCTCCACCGATAGCCAAAAATAGTTATTTCTAATGCAAATAAAAGATAACAATATGGATATACGATCCAACATTTGAAAAGAGTAGCCAATACTCGTTATTTTCAAAGGTTCCATATTCATTCCAACCAAATCCTCAATTTTAAAACCAAAATAGTTTCCCCTTTTCCAATAATTTCATAACTCCCAAAACATTAACCTTTAGGGCTTTTCCACTTTTAGATACCCACATGTACTTTTATATACAGAAAATAGATTTAGTAGCAGAAATCCCCTAGATGTTGATTTGTGATTATGTATCAATTTTAAGCAGTAAATAACAATCCCAATCAAACAATCAAGACAAATCGACACAATGATTTTAACGTGAAAAAACCACAATTGGACACCTCCAACTGTGATTAAAAAACCACGGGCAACCGCCACAAAACAATCCACTAAGAAGATTTAAAGGAATTACACAGGTATACTCTCAATTACCTAGCGAATCCACGCCTAATTGAACTAACCTCTATGTGCCTCTTCCAACCCCGTCTTCACTTCGGAATTGTCTTTACGATGAGCCACTCCAGAATCCACCGAAGCTTCAGGCTCGAATTCTTCAGAATCCACCAAAGAACAACTCTCTCTCTCTTGTGGATAACAAACAAAACCTTTGATGTACTCTCTTTAAACCATGAGTTGAATACTCAATAAAATATCAAAGAAAACTAACAAAATATCCCCAGATATAAACCTTAATCTCCAACAAGAAGATCTAGAGGAATTAGTCTAGTTTTGGGAGAAAACCAACTACTTATAGAAAACCAAAGTAATCTTAGTTTTGGAAGAAAACCAACTTCTTATAGAAATCCTTGTCAAACGGGATTGCCAAGAATAAAACCTAACAATCTCCCCCTTTGGCAATGCCGTGACAAAACACACCTAACAAATAAAATCCTAATCACCCCAACCCATTACAACCAACAAACACAAACTTCTTTCTCAAGATTAAGATCTGCAAAACAACTATTAGTCCAACAAGAGTATATGCAAAAGCAATAAACATATGGCTAGATTATCTTGAAGCATTTGAAACATGAGATGGAAAACATGGATAGATGCGACTTGGAGATTTTGAGACCATGTAGCATGAATAGATGAATACTAAGACACATGCACTCGACGAGACAATCTCCCCCGTTGTGTCACAAATTGACAAAGGAAGCTTAAACAATAAAGAAGCCAATGCAAAGCAACATGCAAACCAACTAATGCCAAACTCTCTTACCAAACCAATTCAAGAAAAACCAAACTCCCCCACATTAAAAGCAATGAACACGAAGAAAACGACAAAAAATAATATGGTGGAGCAAACAGGGAATTTCAGATTTGTACCTTAAAACATACAAGATTATCCAAGAAGCACAATTACTTGAAAACACAATGTGCACAGCCTCTAGAAAATTCCTCATAAAAGAAAGTGATGCATTATGTGAAAGCATAGATCCCATGATAAAAGTGTGTGTGTGACTCTTGGAGTTTGACAAACACAAGATTCAAATCCTAGTAGTGATATGAAAGCTGGACCTCCGACAAGAGATCTAAGCACAACCAAGGAAAGTCAAACCACTAGGAATCAAGGGGTATTTGGTGAGTAAAGACGGAGGCTCCCCCTCAATCAATGAATCCTTTATTGTTTTTCCTTTTTTTTTTTTTTCACATCGTTTTCTTTTCTTTTCTTTCTTTTGCACATCTTTTTTTTCTTTTGCACATTTTTTCTTTCTTTTGCACATTCATTGGTGGCTAACACACTCAAGAGTATGGAAACCGAACCAGAGAAGCATGGATATAATAAGGATGGCCTGGTTGGTGACTCTGAGGTAGCCTTTTCCTCATGCCTGGACTACAAAGAATAGAGGGGAAAGCCATGGAGATGCAAAAAGATGGAAGGTGGTTAAGAGACTCAACATCACCCATGATATGCTAGTATAGGTCAATTCCTCTAGAAAAGCAAAAGATACAATGCCAAAAGTCAAAAAATGAACACTAAGATGGAAGACTCCAAAATTTGCTAATCCAAGAGTGTGTACAGAATGAGACATATTAATCAAAAAACACACACTCCAAAATGAGTAATGACCACAGAAAGTACACACATATTAACATGTAATGGATATTTTCATCAGTTCCAATATGCACCAAGGACCACTCAAAAATTTCAAGCTTGCAAAACCATACTAAGAAAATCTTTTTGATTTTTTTTTTTTAATTTTTTTTCCTTAACCAAAGCAAGACAAAAAAAAGAACATGCACACATTTTTTAAAATTTTTTTTTTTAATATTAAAAAAAAAACACACGGAAACCCAAAAGCTAAAACAAATAAACAAATTAACACAAGTCAAGTTTTCTCACCCAAACCGCTTTAGTATGAACAAAATTGCGAGAATTGCGGTTCTTGGGTGTTGTCTTAATGTTGTGGTTCCCTTCCCTTTCAATGAGAACCCGTCTTGACATGGTTTCCAACTTCCTATTCATAGGTCTAGGCAAATACACTCTCCCATGCAACTTATAACAATAAGGGCAAATATGACCATGCATACCACAATGATGACAAATAAAAACAGGATGTATAGGGTGTACCTTTTTTTCTTTTACCCTTACCAACTCTAGGAAGTTTGAGAAGTCCATCCTCATGTTGAATTTTTTGTTGTCTGTTTCCTTGAGTTCTTGTATCATGAGATGTAGATGCACTCTGTTTTTGCTCTTTGTTATCACCAAAGCCAATGCCACTTTTGTCACAACTCATTTGTTGAGACCCAATGATATCCTCCAAAGTTTTTGATCCTTTGTTCCAAAAACCAATGGTAGCCATAGCACACTTGAACTCTTCCTCTTTCTTGACCAATAGTTCTTCCAAAGCAACTTGTGACATCTCGAGAGATTCAATCTTTTCTTTATCCATGGCATGGGTTTCCAGTAGCTTATTCCTCTCTGTCTCACAAGTCAATAGTTTAGCACAAAGAGCTTGTCGATTATCAACTATCTTGATGGCATCAATCCTGGCCTCGGAAATCTCCTCCTTAAGTTTGACATTCTCACTTTCACATGCTTTGAGTTTCTTTGTGAGTTTGTCATTCAATTTGAATAAGTTAAGAGACTCCTTATACAACTTTTCATAAGCTTGCTAAAGCTCTTCATGATCACTCTTCGAAGATTCATCATCAGTGGTATTCTCAACTGACCTCTTCAAAGACTCTGTTTGTCCTTCAGTTTTGGAAGCCGCCATGAAAGCAAGAAATTGTTTATGCCCCTATTCGCTTTGATCTTCATCGTCACTTTCATCTTTATCAGATTCTGATTCATCATCCCAAGTGATAGCGAGGGCTTTCTCCTTCCTCAAACGAGTGGGGCATTCTGAAGCAAAGGGGCCAAATCCTTGGCATTCATAGCATTGGACACTTTCAGAGTTCCCTTGTATCTTTTTCTTTCTTGGCTATAGGATTAATTTTGAGTTTCTCTTTGCCTTTGGATTTATGAGTATGAGTAGATTCCAAAAGATTAGGATTCTTTTTCAAAAAGGATTTTTTGAATTGTTTTACAAAAGCATCCATAATCTTGGAATCTATCTCACAATCCTCATCAGAATCCTCTCTAACTTTATGAGCACTACTAAAAGCAATATCTTTTTGTTTCTTTTTGAAATTCCTGTGTGGCTCATAAGTTTGGAGATTTCCAACCAACTGATCCAGCTTGAGGTTGTCAACATCTTGAGCCTCCTCAATAGCCATAACTTTTGGTTGGAACCGATCGGGCAAGGATCTCAAAATTTTTCCCACAACTTTGGATTCTGGTATTTTTTTTTCACCTAAATTGAAGCTGGAATTAACAATGTCACTCAACTTTGCATAAAATTCATCAAAGGTCTCACTATCTTTCATTGAAAGGTTTTCGAAACTAGATGTGAGCCTTTGAAGTTTTGAGCATTTAACAGAAGGAGTGCCCTCATGAATAGTTTGTAAGATATCCCAAGCCTCTTTTGCGACTTCACAATTACAAATACGACTAAATTCTTTAGGTGTGATAGCGCAAAAGAGAGAATTGATAGCTTTACTATTCCAGCTACTATTTTGGTAATCAATTATGTCCCACTTATCAATTTCTTTGGGGAAAGTTACTCCATCAATGGTAATCGTTGGTTCGGTCCACCCATACATGACAGATTGCCAAACTTTTTCATCAATAGATTTTAAAAACGATCTCATCCGACCTTTCCAAAAGGAATAATTAGATCCGTCAAGTAGGGGTGGTCGAACCATAGAATTTCCCTCACGAATTGTATCCATTATCACAAATCAAACAAGATCTCGTTCTAAAAGAATTTTTTAAAAAACTAGAACGACCCACTCTGATACCAATTGAAAAATCTAGAAATCCCCTAGATGTTGATTTGTGATTATGTATCAATTTTAAGCAGTATATAACAATCCCAATCAAACAATCAAGACAAATCGACACAATGATTTTAATATGGAAAAACCACAATTGGACACCTCCAACTGTGATTAAAAAACCACGGGCAACCGTCACAAAACAATCCACTAAGAAGATTTAAAGGAATTACACAGGTATACTCTCAATTACCTAGCGAATCCACGCCTAATTGAACCAACCTCTATGTGCCTCTTCCAACCCCGTCTTCGCCTCGGAATTGTCTTTACGATGAGCCACTCCAGAATCCACTGAAGCTTCAAGCTCGAATTCTTCAGAATCCACCAAAGAACAACTCTCTCTCTCTTGTGTATAACAAACAAAACCTTTGATGTACTCTCTTTAAACCATGAGTTGAATACTCAATAAAACATCAAAGAAAACTAACAAAATATCCCCAGATATAAACCTTAATATCCAACAAGAAGATCTGGAGGAATTAGTCTAGTTTTGGGAGAAAACCAACTACTTATAGAAAACCAAAGTAATCCTAGTTTTGGAAGAAAACCAACTTCTTATAGAAATCCTTGTCAAACGGGATTGCCAAGAATAAACCTAGCAAGTAGCAAAATTATAACCAAACAACCCCCAATTTAACAAAGCTCTCAACCCTCAAAACACCACTTTTAAAATCAACCCAATAACAACATATAATTATTCTAACCGAAATTACCACAAACATGCTACTGAGCTCATATTGAGTCGAGGAAATGGACTCTACCTCTTGAAGCGAAGAGGAGACAAGCCAAAAAATTGCCAGCAATGAAAAGACGATCTGCTTAGATTAAATGGAAGTCCCCACCGAGCTCTACATTTTGGCCTAAGGAACCAGGGGTAGAAAATGGATAAATATAGATGAAACCCAAGCTTGAAAAGCTTTGAGGGTCAAGAATGGTGAGATGAAGAGATAAGAGAGAGCAAAGATTTGAAAAAGTGATAATTTTCAAGCACAAACAACCTATATAGTCGTATCATTATGGGTGCGACCAAATACATCGTGGTTGCAATCACCCAAAACAACAAGTCATGAGGCGACCACCTACACCGCAAGCGCGATTACATAGACTGTGACCTTTCACTCATTTCCCAGGCCGAAGAACCTGAATCTCACATTTGGTCACAACTCATCGTGGGCATGACCTACCTTCACATTATCGTAGACGTGACTTTGGCGTGACTTTCATGGTCGCGGGAGCAACCAACTTAACTTAATAGAACTTAGGTTGCTACCCAGCAGCCAACCCACAACACTCAAAGGTCCAAACTTACTAGGTATGGTCAAAGTTACTCGAGACAACCTCGTGTCCCAACCAAGAATAAAATGGATCTGGTTTATCTAACATGAGCCACTATATCAAGGGAGGCTAGTATAATTATGTTAAAATAATAAAACTAATTGTGTTTTTAAATTTCATGGGAGGTGAATGTAATTTACCCTTTGTTATAAGTTATAACATTTTCAAAATACCCAACACTGAATTTAACTTTCAAATTTTGTCAACTCTTTTCGAAAAGTTATCATTCAAAATTGATTTAGAAAACCAAACCAAATAGACCCTAAGTTTTTCAAATATAGAAAGACAAGATGGAAATATAGTTTTTTTGGTTGGAATTTTCTCAAATTCAATTGTTCAAGTTGTAAGGCTTACCATGGGTCTCATTTTGATGATCTGAACCGTTCATTCTGTAGGGTCCTTTATATATATCATCTATGGAAAAAAAATTAAGTCGATCTGATAATTGTGTCTTTTTCATTATTAAATTTATCTCCGAAAAGCTAGATGACAATTGTGTTTTTTGAAACAAATCGATCAATCAATTTTTTATTTTTTATTTTTGGAGACGAATGCGATAAAATGAAAAAAAAAATTACAATTATATGATGAGCATAATTTTTTTTTATATAGATGATAAACATAGAAGAACGTACAAAATGTATGTTTGAATTATCAAAACATAACCTATGATGGCCGCATAAGCTCGTACAATTCTCTCAAATCCAAATTTAAACTAGAATTCCTAAACCATTTTTTTCCTTCTATTATTCTTTTTTCATTATATATACTGTGTGGGTTTGTCTTCTCTCAAGTTGGCTATCTGAACTTGAAAGAACATTTGAGCTTGATAGGCCCATTTTGAGATTGATTTTAGTGATCCAAACTGTTAATTGTTTAAGACTCATTAAGTAAAATATTCATACCAAAAATCAAGATGATCGGACATCGATAACTATATTCGAATCAAATTTGTATTATGAAAAATAGATGGATGTTCTTGAAATTATATTTGTCATCTAGTTTTTTAAAACAAATATGATTAAAAAATATGGCTACCAATGTCCAATCACCTTGATTTTTTGCATCAATGCTATTCCCTACGAGTCATAAAAAGTGAATGGTTCAGATAACCAAAATTGATCAAAAAATGAGCCTACCAAGCCTAAACATTCTTTCAAATTGAGATGAAAACTTGAAAAAAGCCAAATTCATTTTAGAAAGGGCACTCGGTTGATAAATCCAAATTTAGACTTTCCTCAGCCAAAGGTCCAGGCATTCATTTGCTTTGTCCAAAAGGACAAACTCCTGCAAATGACTAAATTACCCCGTGTATATATTGTTTGTCAAAACCAAACAATCGATTCTCCCATTGTCTCTCATCATCATCATCATCTCTCTCTCTCTCTCTCTCTCTCTCTCTCTCTCTTCTCTCTCCTGATTTACTCTTGGCCTTCCATCGCCTCTTCACCGTTGTTTCTTTCTCTCTTATCTTCAAACCCTAACACTAACCCATCGAGAGGAGGCGGAGATGGAAAGGCAGGCGACGCCATAAGCCGATCACGGCAGTGAGGAGGTCGGTGAATAGACTAAGATCAACAATGTCATCCTTCAAATGTTCTTCCATATCCTATTTCATCTTTCTCTGCTTCATCCTCTTATCTGCACTCGACACATCAATCATTACCTACAAGAAATGGGTCGTTCGCCATGGGAAGGCCTATGGTTTGCCAATGTGACCAATGAGGAGTGCAGGACCATATTTCTGGGTGTGATGATGGAGACAAAGAGGCATTTGCCGAGTTTAAGGAGAATCGATCACTGCTCTCTCTATATATACAGCTTATATATATACATACATTTCTATTAATATACATACATACATACATACATACATACATACATTTCTATATATATATAAATGTGTGTACTTAGACCATCCAAGATCTGAGGGTTTCATTCAAAAAAATCTATTTATTTTTATTTTTATTTTTTAAAATTTTTTGATGTTGTTGTTGATGATGATGATGATGATGATAAACATATAGGATTTTTTTTTCTTACATCTATTTGTTGTTATTTAATTTTTTTTTCCCTTAGTTTGCGTGAAAGAGTGAATAGATCACATGGTGAAGTGGCTTAGAAATACTCCAAAATCCAATCAGACATCCCTAATCCTCTGATTGCTACCTGAAAAGGGATGAACATTCCGGTCAGGGGTGCCGGAATTAGCACTCCAGTGGACAAGTTAGTCTTCTCTCTAGTTTACTTCTATTTTAAGTTATTTCGTCTATTCTCACATACCTCATTTAGTTGACATTTCTCCCTTTTAATATTACCTCTGGGCTCGTGGGTCGAGCCCACTCTTGATCTCGCGCGTAGTTCCCTAGTCAGCCTTCCAGTTGAGTGTTGGCTCCTATTCGGCTCCTTATATGGCCGATTTGTTTATTCGGCTTCATGAGCCCTTGGTCAGGGCCAAATTGTTTTTGGCCTGACGTCGACCAAATGCCTTGGCCTCTTCCTAATTGATTTTATTCAGTCTCCACAATTGCCCCCCAAACATCCGACTAATACCAATTAGCCAGCATGTTTGGTTTTACGTGTGGAAAGTCAAAAATACGACACTCACACTTCTTCCAATACTGAAGCATCAGAATGAACACAGTTTTAGAAATCATTATAACTTTCCACCCCTTCGTACACGTTGCTCATTTAATAAGATACAAACCCACGCTATTTTTTCGAATATTTTTTGAAGGTGCAAGGCTTTTTGGTTCTTTCATAGTATCACTTCTCCTTTACGAGCTTTGCGACTTCTACTTGCTTCCCATTGTCCTTCTCTCTCTAACCTGTAAGTTCTTCTCATCTTTGTATTTCTTCCTCATTCCAGCTCCCATTTTCTTGTTCGTTTTTAGTTAGCATATTTTCTATTTCGATTTGAATGGTGAAACACAAGAAAGATCTCCTTTCTGCGGACCGTATTTCTGTCTTTCGACGCCATTTCTCAATTCCAGATGACGTCCATCTGTCACTTGTGGCAGACAGCGTAGTTGATATGGAGAGGGTTGATGCAAGTACGATCATCTTTTCCCTCCGGTCAATCGCTGAGGGCAGAGTCCATTCCCCCTTCATCCGTTTCTGAAGGCCGCTCTTCGTTATTGGGGTCTACTCCTTTCACAGCCAAACGTAAATTTTTTTCGAATCATAATGGGCATAATAGAATTAAATCGCTGACTTAGGATTAATCTAGGAATCCTTGCTATTCGGCATTGTTATGCCCTGGCAAAATCTTCTGGTCAGCAGAGGCGCTACTTCCTCAGGGCCAAGGACGTTGAGCACCACTTGGTGACTATGCTTGCCAGCTCTGGTAAGTGTGTTGATGACGTCATGGTCATTGTTCAAGGTAACTGGGAATTCAGCGAAGGTGAAGATCACCTGAATCCTATGCCTAGGCAAAAAGGCAAACTAGGTGGCTGTATAGACCTAATTTTTTTCTTTTTTAAAATTTTTTTTTTTGGCGCATTTCTTATCTATTTACTCGGCTTCGATTCCATGAGCTTAATTGTTTCGTTTGTGTAGGTAACGATCTAAAGAAAGCACTCACTTCGTCCGATGGCGCTGTACTTAAGCAAGTCAAAACCGCGCTCAAATTCTTTGGCCGTCCAAACCTTCAAAAGCAAGGACGGGCAGCCCATGTGCTACTTTGATACGATCCAACATATTCGACTTTTTCGGCTGTAGATCACATCCGAATTCCAAAGGGTGAGCAGCATCTTACGGCACTCATCTTGCCAAACTTCAAGAGCCTTAGGGACATCAACCTTGAAGGTTCAGATTCAGATGTAGGCGGTGAAGTTGGCGTTCAAGCAGCTGAACAGCCGGGCCAATCCAGCTTGGATGGGTCTGAGGATCATTTTGGGAAGGAAGTTGACGCGACTCTGAATTTGGCCTTTGTAGAAGTCGGCTTCAACCTCCCATCCACTTCAGGCTGAATTGACACATCTTTAGAAGATAATATTTTCACCAATCTAGGAGACCTACCCAACACAGATCCTGAAAACATGGCTGGGGAATCGCTTGCACAGATGGTAAGAAGGAAAAATGCCGAAAAGATGGTAGCCCAAAAGAGGGCCGAAGCCATCAGATTTGAACCTCCACCACCTGCTTCTGTTAAGGCTGACCCTTCACCACCTGCTCCCATTGAGGAAATGGAGCAAATTGTTGTGACCGAATCGGTCATTGAACAACCAGACGACCTAGTTGCCGAACAAAGGGGGGAGAAACGCCCCGCTGAGATTGAGGTCGACTCTTCAGAAGACTTAACCGATAAATAGCGTCGCATAGAAAATTCCCAAGACTTGGCAGTGCCGCTTATTATCCAACCCAGAATGAAGAACGCGCCAGTTTTTGCCGATACGTCAACTCTGAAGAACCCAACCGTGGCCCTAAGCATGGCCTCGTCGATTTCCTTACTGATGGACAAGGCTGTGTTCCGTGCAGAACCGAGCGTGGTTTCGATAGCACTAGCTGCTCAGTCGGCAATATTTGTTCGTCATTGGTGAACTTAAAATACTTTGTTTCTTTTGTATACCGACTCACTTACCCATGTTTTGTTTTAGGCGGCGGGCAGAATCGCAGAAATTAGCTGTCGTCACTATGACACCGTCGAGCAAGTCGGCTTACTTAAAGCCGAGATCGAAACCGAAAAGGGAAAGGCTAAAGAGGCGTTGGCCAAATTGGCGGTGGCATCTCTTAAAGTCGAATCTGAGGCAAGAAAAGTGGAGGAAGAGCGAGCGAGGGCCAATACTGACAAAGAGAAGGCCAAACGCGCCGATCTACTTAGGGTGGCCGCCGAAGAGACAGTGAACGCGAGTGACGATGCACTCCAATTGGCCCAGGAGGTGATCACGAAGCTAGAGGCCAATTTGGAAGAGTCAAAGAAGGCAAAAGAAATCGCTGACTCTGAGATTTCCAAGGTGTTCGATGCCAGAGAGAATGCGGCCATGGAAAAGTATGTTGAGGAGGTACCTAAGTTTGAAAATCGGGGCTTCAAACACTGCTGGTTTAATGCCCTAGCGGCCACTAATGTGACATTGAAGTAGCCAATTCCATACAAGTAGCTGGAGGTTGAGCCGTTGGAGTCCAACCCTAAAGAATAAATAGTGTTAGTGTACATTTGCTTTATGTTAGGTATCTTATGTATGTAGTTGTTGTAGGTTTTTGTGCATTTTTTTTAGAAGTCATTTATAGGGCAGTTTTCATGTGTAAAATGACGATTGTTTGTACTCAATTTGTGAATGAAAATTACCTTTTTGTCTCTTTTCTATATTTGCTAATTAACAGCTAAGTAGGACAATGTAACGTAATTTGGCGATAAATAATTTAAATTAATGGCCAAGACAATGTACCATAATTTGGCTCAATGCAACAATGTACCATTTAAATTAATGGCTAATGCAACATTTGGTTATAACATAATCTGCCGAGTTAACTATATGGCTCAGTGCTAAGCTCGTCTGGCCAAGTAGGGCATTATATCGTGATTCGGCTATAATCTAATATGCCGAGTACAATTGTACATTTGCCCTTGCCCCAGTTGGACAAGTTGTTCTAGAGCCGAATACAACATACGGCTTGCAACATAACATAATCTGTAGAATAAAATATACGGCTCAATGCTAAGCTCGTCTAGCCAAGTGGGGTAGTATATCGTGATTCGGCTATAATCCAAGATACCGAGCACAATCGTACATTTGCCCTTGCCCCAGTTGGACATGTTTCAGACCCCACTACAGACGCGGGGTTAGCTATAGGGTGCATCGGAAATGATGCACTCGTAATTAATGAACAAGGTATCTAGTATTTAAGACATCCCAGGCATTATGGAATAGATCTGGTAATGACGACGACAGGGGCAGTCAATAATTTGAGAATGAGCAGAAGCTTGAGTGTCGATGGTGGTCGTGAGTTGGGCCATAGATGTCTCAAACATTGTTCTTCAACAGTAGAAGAAGTTTGACGGAGCTAGGCGCTGAAATGCATCGTGCTGCAGGAGGCGAGGCTCAAAGAACAGGGAACGTGACAGCAGAGAGGAGAGAGAGACGTCGGTCGCCCAGGCATCGGAGCAGGTCCCCCAGAAAAGGTGAAGTAGCGAAGTCCCTAAAGGATGGGGTGCAGCAACAAGAGGGCTCAAAGGCTGAGAGTGGTCATGCCACTGCACGAAGTGAGCCAAACAGACCGCTGCGCCCGCTGAGCTTTTCGTTCTTTATTGGGAACAAAGCAGTGACCGAAGCGGACTCAATAGTCTGTGATCCTAATGTGGCAGTGGAATTCACGCGGCAAATATTTCTCCCAGAGGTGCAACAGTCGCTCGTCGGCTGGGGTGATTACAAAATTTTCAGGGAAGGTATACTCGGGTCGATCCGAGGACTTTACAGTGAGTATGAAATCGGCATGCGCTTGCACGCGATGAAAAGAGAGCTCGAGCGAAAGGAAGGGTGGATTCGAGACTTGGAGCGCCGTACGGAAAGGGCCAAGAATGAGCTAAAAAAGGCCAAGGCAGCTGAGACTCAGTCGACGTGTGTCGTAAATTCGGTTGTCACAGACAGAATCAACCAACGCCTGTTGGATCATGCTATGGCCAACAGAGAAATGGCAAACATGTTTGCTAAGGAGGCTATAAGAACTCGGGCCTATGCAGAAGGCTTTTTGGATGGCCGAAAAATCAGTATTGAAAAGACTAAGGAAAAATTGGCAAAAGACGTCTATCGATGCGAGAGGTGCAGCTTCAAGCACGATTGGGTTAGGGCATTACGATCAGCGGAAGTCGATTCAGCGTTACCACTATTTCAGAATTACAAGTTTCCCTTCGAAGCTTACGATGCCGAAAAAATCGACGATGAAGAGGATGCTGAGCCAGAGAAGACTTAGATATTAAGAAACATATTATTGTACTTCTGAATTTTTCCCAAGCTATGTATTTGTGCCTCTTTAGTGAAATAAATAAATGTTTACTGGATTCTTTGTTTAATAGTTGTATCAATTCGTGTGATAATTGCATATTTGTAGGCCCTCTGCAGCTGTATTGCCAAATACAAAGGGCGTTCTGGATTCGGAGGCTTATTCAACCCAAACATGAATTTGCATGAAGGGCGCTCTAAATTTGGAGTCTTTATGTTAACCAATCGTGACATCCACAAAGGGCGCTCCAAATTCGGAGGCTTATTCGACCCAATCGTGATGTCCACGAAGGGCGCTCCAAATTTGGAGGCTTATTCGGCTCAATCCTGACGTCGACGAAGGGCGCTTTGAATTCGGAAGCTTTGTGTTGGCCAATCATGATATCCATGAAGGGCACTTCGAATTCAGAGGCTTATTTGGCCCAATCATGATGTTCACAAAAGGTGTTCCGAATTCGGAGGCTTTGTGTTAGCAAATCGTGATATCCATGAAGGGCACTCCAAATTCAGAAGCTTATTCGGCCCAATCGCGACGTCCACGAAGGGTGCTCCAAATTCGGAGGCTTTATGTTGGCCAATCGTGATATCCACGAAGGGCGCTTCAAATTCAGAGGCTGATTCGGCCCAATCGTGACGTCCACGAAGGGCGCTTCGAATTCGGAGATTTTGTGTTGGCCAATCGTGATATCCACAAAGGGCACTCCGAATTCGGAGGCTTATTTGGTCCAATCGTGATGTCCACGAAGGGAGTTCTAAATTCAGAGGCTTTGTGTTGGCCAATCGTGATATCCATGAAGGGCGCTCCAAATTCGGAGGCTGATTCGGCCTAATCGTGACGTCCACGAAGGGCACTCCGAATTCAGAGACTTTGTGTTAGCCAATCATGATATCCACGAAGGGCGCTCCGAATTTGGGGGCTTATTCGGCCCAATCATGACATCCACGAAGGGCGCTCCGAATTCGGAGGCTTTGTGTTGGCCAATTGTGATATCCATGAAGGGCGCTCCGAATTCGAAGGCTTATTTGGCCTAATCGTGACGTCCACGAAGGGTGCTCCGAACTCAAAGGCTTATTCACTATTCAATCATTATTAACGAGACGGTAGTAAAAAGGGGCATTGCATTGTGAAATTTGTAGATTTGTACATGTTAGCATAACAGCAAAAATTTGAAACAGACTAGCACGCCGTATAGGTTGGCTTAATGATAAAATTTACGCAAATGCGTGGAATTCCAAGGGCGTGGCAAACTTTTGCCGATCATGTATGAAAGTCGATACGCCCATGTTCCAGTAATTGAATCAATCTGATAAGGACAGTCCTAGTTGGGGCCTAATTTACCATCTGCTGGATTCCTAGTAGCAGAAAGCACTTTCTTGCAGACCAGTTCACCAGATGTGTAATGACATAACTACACGCACTGGTTATATGACTTGGCGAGCAGCTGCTGATACCGCACCATGCACGCAAGAGCATAATCTCGGCGTTCTTCAATCAAAGTCAGATCTAGGGCCAACATCATGTCATTACGGCCTATGTCAAAAACCTTGGATTTCAGTGTAGGCAGACCGATTTCAAGAGGGATCATTGCCTAAGTCCCAAAGCACAAAACGAACGACGTTTCTCCAGTAGATTGTCTCGGAGTGGTATGATGAGCCCACAATACACTAAGCAATTCTTCAACCTACCCGCCTTTGGCTTTTTCCAATCGTTTCTTGATGCCGTCCAGGATCACTTTATTGGAGGCCTCAGCCTGACCGTTGCTTTGTGGGTATGCCAGCGAGGAAAAGTAAAGCCGGATACCATATGTGTTGCATAACTCCCAATAGATGCCGCAATCAAATTGGGTGCCGTTGTCAGAGACAAGTGCTCTCGATATGCCGAATCGTGTTATGATGTTTTTCTATACAAAATGTTTAACATTGACATCTTGAATATGTGTTAATGCCTCTGCTTCGACCTACTTTGTAAAATAATCTGTTGTGACAATCAGGAATTGCTTGTTCCCTAGAGCTCATGGCAATGGTCCGACAATGTCAAGTCCCCATTGAGCAAATGGCCAAGGGCTAGTAATGGAATTTAGTTCTTCGGTTGGCAGATGAGTTAAAAGGGAAAACTTTTGACATTGTTCACACTTTTTTACTTAATTCTCGGCATCTGTTCGCATGGTTGGCCAATAATACCCATGTGTTACGTCTCTGTGGGCCAATGAACGTCCTCCAGAATGGGCACCACAGTTACCCTCATGTATTTTGGCCAAGAGTTCCTCAACTTTATCCGACTGAACACATTCCAGGTACGGCCCAAAGAGAGATCTTTTTTAAAGCTTTCCCTGAGAATCTAGATAGTATCGTAAGGCTTTATTTTGTAACTTGTGGGCTTCTTTCTTATCCGTTGGAAGCTGTTCTGAGGAAAGGAATGCAGCAATAGGGTCCATCCAACTTGGTCTTGGTTCAATGATGTTAATTTGAACTGGTTCAGAAGAGGTGATGCTCGGCTCTGGGACGAACCCTACTTCGATTGTTCGTTTGATTTCTGAGTTAATGGCGGAGGCTAGGCAAGCAAGGGCATCCGTATGCATGTTCTAATCCCGGGTTATCTGATTCAACTCGTGGTGGTCGAATTTTTTGAGCAAGGAATTCATCGTTTTCATATAGGCTGCCATGCGGTCATTTTTAGTTGCATACTCCCCTTTCAACTGGTTGATGACTAATTTCGAGTCACAGAAAACAAATAACAGCTGTGCACCAAGGTGAAGAGCACTGCGAAGGCCGGTTAACAATGCTTCATATTTGGCCTCATTATTTGTTGCTTCAAAGCCCAGTTTGATCGCCTGCTCAATTATTGCCCCTTCGGGGGTCATGATCACTACGCCTACCCCGTTGCCATGTTAGTTGGATGATCCATCAAGTAGATCTTCCAAAGGTCTCCAACATACATTTGCCAGTCGGGTTTAGGTTGCACTTGATCGGACTTTAAGCCGGCGTGGCACCCCGTGAACTCAGCTACAAAGTCGGCGAGCACTTGCCCCTTAATGGCTGTTCTAGGCAAAAACTGGATATCATATTGGCCGAGTTCCAAAGCCCATTTCAAGACTCACCCTAAAGCTTTCACGCTACGGAGCGCTGACTAGAGAGGATAATCTGTTACTACCCCTATGGTGTGAGCCTGAAAATAGTGCATAAACTTTTCTTGCAGCCACAATGAGAGCGAGGATGAACATTTCCAATGGTAAATATAGTGTTTCGGCGTCAACCATTGCCTTGCTTACATAGTAAATTGGTCGTTGCTCCTTGAGTTCTTCCTTTAGTAGCACGGCGCTGACTGCCCGGTCAGATACCGCCAGATACAAAATGAGCGGATCCCCCGCTGATGGGGTTGCCAAGACTGGTACTGATCGGAGATAAGTTTTCAAGCCATCCAGCGCAGCCTGGAACTAGGGGGTCTGCTCAAATGCTTTTCCTTGCCAAAGTGTGTGAAAGAATTGTCGGCAGTGGTCTGAAGAACGGCTAATAAACCTATTGAGGGCGGCGGCCATTCCCATCAAATTCTGAACTTCTTTGATAGACCGAGGGGAACCGAGTTCTAGAATTGCTGAGATCTGCCTCGGGTTGGCCTCTATTCCGCGATGGTTGATGATATAGATGAGAAACTTGCCGGATTTGATGCTGAATACACATTTTGAGGCATTCAGTTTCATCTTGTACTTTGTAGAATGTCGAAGGTTTCTGCTAAATCGGCAAGATGAGCATGCTTTTCCTTGGATTTCACCACCATGTCATCGATGTATACTTCCATGGTAAGGCCGAGTTGTTCCTTGAACATAGTGATAACCAGTCTTTGGTAATTTGCCCCCGCATTCTTTAGCCTGAAGGGCATGACCTTGTAGCAATAGGTTCCCCTTGGGGTGAGGATTGCGGTCTTTTCCTGATCATCCGGATGCATGGCAATCTGGTGATAACCTTTGTTGGCGTCCAAGAAGCTCTTGCGTTGATGATGTACCGTTGCGTCTACAAGTTGGTCGATTCTGGGAAGAGGAAAATAGTCCTTAGGACAAGCTTTGTTCAAATCCGTGAAATCCACATAGACGCGCCAAGATCCATTTTTCTTCTTTATAACCATGGTATTGGATAACCACATGGGGTAAGTTACTTCACGAATTGCCCCAGTATCAAGCAATCTGTCAACTTCATCAACAACGGCCGATGCATGCTTCGCGACTGATCGTCGACTTTTTTGAATGATTGGTTTGAATTTTGGATCAACGTGTAAATGATGTTGAGCCACATCTAGATCCACCCTCAGCATTTCATATGGCGTCCATGCAAACACGTCGATATTGTCGAGTAAGAAGGAAACCAAATCATGTCTGTCAACTTCATTCAGGGAAGTGTCGATCACGAAGAATTTGTCTAGGCTCCCCTTGATTTCGATCCAGTCAAGGTCTTCAGTTGCCTTTTCACTAGGGGTTTTCCCAATGTCGTCAAGGCTCACTCGATCCGATATTTCAATCGAGTTCACTTCTAGTTACTTTGGCCTCTTTGCAGAGCAATGAGATAACATGCCTATGCAGACTGAGAACCCCGAATTTGCTCAATGTCATACTCAGTTGGAAAGCAGAGAAGTTAATAGTAGGTGCTCAACACAGCCTGCATAGTATGAACCCAAGTCCTTCCCATGATGAGATTGTATGGCAACGGGAGTTTGACAACCAAAAATTCTACGTCTACTGATCTGATACCCGTCCATACTTGTAGTGTGATCTTACCCAAGGGGTACTCGGGGTTAGCGTTGAAGTCGAACAATAGGTAATCGGCCAGTAACAGATCCGAATTAGTGAAGCCGAGTTTCACAAACGTCTTGTAATACATTATTTCTGAGGTGCTTCCCTGATCGATGAGAACACGCTCGACTGTGAATTTGTTCATACGAAGCTTGACGACGAGAGAGTCATTGTGGGGGAGAGTTACTCCGTCCAGTTCGATGTCATCAAAGCTAATCCTACCAATTTCATGGGGCTGTTTGGCTGGTGTGATCGGCTTGGGCAAGCTAAGTTATAGCTAAATTGTTTGCACCTCGGCTGATGACGGGTAGGCTGTATATCATGTGAATTACACCAAGTGGAGGTGAATTCGGCCGTAGGGCTACTGTGTTCGATGGATTATTCTTTTGGATGTGTTGCGCCAGCTGGCCATCTTGTACTAATTCCTTCAAGTGGTCCTTCAGTGCATAACAACTATCAGTATCGTGGCCATAGTCCTTGTGATATTCGCACTGCTTATCTCTTCTCCTTGTATCAGGAGGCGCCATCATCTTGGACGGCCACTTAAAGAATGGAAGATGTTAGACTTTGGGCAGGACCTTACTGATTGGCTTTGCCAATTCTGTATACTTCTTGTCCGAACGTCTTGTGCGCCTGCTATCCACTTGATATTGTTTGTTTGAACAGTGCGAACATTGGTTACTTGAACGGCGCGAATCGCGCCGGTTGTCTTGTTTAGCTCGAGTCTGAGGTTCACGATTCCTTGATGGCACATCGCTTATCAGCTGAACCAGACTAGATAGAGCCGATTTAATGACTTTATGTCCGGTCTTGACGCGCAGGGCATCGTCTTCTACCTTACAGTATTCTTCAACTTTCTTCATTAGTGCCCAAACTGTTTTGGGAGGCTATTTGGTCAATGAACTGCGGAGAGGGCTAGTAGGATGTAATCCCATCTTAAAGACGATAATGGCCGCAGAATCATTGCAGGCATCATTCACTAGGTTGAAACATTCCCAATAGCGCACCGAATACTCACGGAGGGTCTCTTCTGGTTTAATTTGCATTGCCCAGAGAGAGTCGGCTTGCTTTGGCTGAACTTCGTTGGTGATAAATCTCATCCTGAAAGATTTTTAGAGTTGATGAAAGCTTCTTATTGATGCCGGCTCCAGTTTATAGTACCATCTGACGGCCAACGGTCCCAGGTTACCTGGAAACATTCGACACATGAGGGCTTCATCATCAATATGCGACGTCATCGCTTGTTTATAATGACGAATATGGTTAGTGGGATCTGATTTTCCGTCGTATAGGGTGAATGTTGGCGCTTTGAACTTTTTAGGTAGCACAGCCCTTGCAATGCGTCATACCCAAGGGTCGTGTCTGTCCTCTTCATTCGAATTATCACTCTCTTTCTCCCTCCTGCGCCATACGTATAGACTTCCTTTGGTTGAGTTGGATATATCGACTCACCCCTTCTTTTTGGGTTCTAGAGATGGTGAGTCAGAATCACTGCCATTATCATATTTCCGAAGTCGTCGTCGTTGATCATCCTTCTTTTCTGGCGATCGACCTTGGTCATAGCATGTGGCCTGTTGGGATTTGGCTAACTCCAAGGCTAATTCCTTACGCAAATGCTCGTTCTTAGCCATCATATCTTCTAGACGATGTTTGTTTCATTTTGCATGATCATTTGCACAATTTTCTGCATAGAAGATGAGAGTGAAGTTTGAGCTACTGGGTCAAAGTTCAAGGCCCATCGCGTGGTGATATTCTTCGGTCCAAGCATGTTCCTTGGAGTAATGTCGTCTCTTGGTGTAACATCGTTAGCAACTATCCAAGGATCATCTGTCACGGCTGCCATGGACGCACTTGAGTATTCCCACAGACAGCGCCAATTGTGGTGAAATGGTTTGGAAATACTCTGGAATCCAGTCAGACGTCCCTGATCCTCTGATTGCTACCTGAAAAAGGGATGAACACTCCAGCACTCCGACGGACAAGTTAGTCTTCTCTCTAGTTTACTTCTATTTCAAGTTATTTCATCTATTCTCACATACCTCATTTAGTTGGCATTCCTCCCTTTTATATTACCTCTGGGCCCGAGGGTTAGGCCCACTCTTGATCTCGCGCGCAGTTACCAAGTTGGCCTTCCAGTTGAGTGTTGGCTCCTATTTGGCTCCTTATATGGCCGATTCGTTTATTCGGCTTCATGAGCCCTTGGTCACGGCTAAATTGCTTTTGGCCTGACATCGACCAAATGCCTTGGTCTCTTCGTAATTGATTTTATTCGACCTCCACAGATCAGATATTGAACAAGGGCTCATCAAAATTTCAGATCCAAACATTTTTTTTTTTAGTTGCTGATGGTTGTTGTTGTTTTTGATCTGGTGGTGGCAGTGTTATTGTTTTTGTTGTTCTATTGATGAAATATATAAATTTATTGTTTTTGTTTTGGTATTGAATAGATAAGGATGAGAGAGAAGAAAGATTTGAATAGACAAAAAAATAATACTTAGAACATATAGGGTTTGATTTGGTTTGCAACATATAGGTGTTGGTTTGGCTCTATATTTCAACAGATAAAGAGGTGTAAAAATTCAACAGATAGTATAACATCTTGGGTTGGGCCTGACCCGTTCATATTCTTGGATTTAGGATTCGATACTCTTTATCGTTGTCTATAATCCTTCTTATCTTGCTATTATTTGGGTTTGGTTGTTTGGAGTTGTTGGTCATGTCTTGAACAAGTTGGCAATTAGTTTTTTTCAAAAGAGTTGCTGTCTGTTTCTTTTCTTGTTCGCTCGAGTGATGGTTTGGTCACTCGGGCGGTCTTTGGGTTCTCTCAGTACTTTTGTAGGTTTGCAAAACTACTAGAAGTGGGGCGATCTTCGCTCGAGTAGTCTTTTCTTCGCTAGAGCAATATTCATAGTCTGAAAAAACTTTTGCGAGGGGGTCATAGTGTGCTCGAGCCATGTTTTGGTAGCTCGAGTGGTGTCACTTTCTTGTGTCTGACGCTCGAGCGATAGCGTGGTCACTCAACCAGTCTGTTCGTATATCAGATCAGGGAAAAGTCACTTTCAATCACTTTTTAATCTCTCTCTCTCTCTCTCTAAAACACCCCCAAACCCAATTTCTTCACTTTCTCTCTCTAGTTCTTGTTTAAATACTTCCATATACATTGATATCTCCACCATAGTGCCTTGGAGAAAAGTGTAAAACACGTAGATGTGGTCATTTTGGTCAGAGAAAGTTAAAGTTTTCGCTTTGTCAAATCTTGGGTCATGTTCATCAATTGTTCTAGTCTTGAGGTAGAAATTTTTTCAACCTTTTCGTATGATTCTTAGCTATGTTATGTGTATTTTTAAAAGGTAGTGATTGGAGTTGAGGGCTTTGATTCGGGTTTGATTTTGAGAATATAAAAGAGGGGTTTTCAAATGGATTCATGGGAAATGTTGTGGAGATGGTTATCTTGTTAATTTGTGTTGAAATCCTGGAAATTTCTCTTTTAAAAGTATTTTTGAATGGTATAGATTTTTGGTTGGATATTTTTCAATTTCTTGAAACTAAGAAACAAAAGGAAGAAGTTGGGTTTTGAAATGATATACATATATATAAATGTTGATGATGAGAGTGGAGTTGAATATGTAATATCACTCCTATATTGAGATTATGAAATTATACTTGTTGTTTCAAAATTTGTCTTTGGTATCTATTTTGGGCTATTAGTGGAGGATAATTTTGATTATTGTAGAAATTTCATGAGGAATAGATTAACTGAAAACCATATATTCATACATTTTGTATTAAACATTGTTTCATATCCTTACATTGAAAATGCATTATTTGTAAGAAAAATGGGTGAATACATTAGTGAATTTGGTTAGAGGGTGTGGTTGTGGTTTTATTATGTTGGCATGTGTGTCCTTGGTAAAATTCCAGAAACCCGTGCGGTTAGCTGCCGATCATTCCGGTTAGTATTGGTAAAATGACTTTGGCAGTGCTTGTATAGCTTACTAGCACACATGTACCTAGAGATTCCCAGTGTTATATATCCACTGCCCTGCTTTTTGATTTAAAAAGTATTATTTTATGAATTGATATATAACTATTATAACAACCCTCATTTTTCCTTAGTCATAGTTATGAGAATTTATATCATTTTGTCTTGTTAAGCTTGCATCTGCAGACTTTGATTTGTTTTCTCTAAGTGAAGGTTCCTGTCTTGTTTTATGTTGCTGTGTTTTTGCCTAAATGTTAGATTCATGCTTTGTTCCTTGCTTTGTGTGTTGAACCTAGTCCACCTATCCTTGTTACCTCATGCCTAGGTCACACCTTTGAACTTCTTACACCTAGGCATTTCAGCGTCAACACCTAGGATCATCTTGGAACCATCTTGGTTGACCTCCACATTCACCCTGGCATCTTGGCCAAGATGTGCATCATCTAGGCTAAGATGTGCATCACCTAGGCCGAGATCTGGATCATCTAGGCATCCGAGATCTTTGATCCTTGAACCTTGCAGCTTTGTTGTGCACCTTAGCTAACACCTAGCAATCTTGTTCCTTGACTTGTACAACTTAGGCCGAGGTGTGTCACACCTAGGCCAAGTGTCACCTCTCCTAGCCGAGGTCAAAGAGGCCTTACCTGTCCGAAGCCTATGTTTTGATTCGGGATCCTTGCCTTGTCAAAATGCCCATGCCACCTTACTTGTTATACACACTTTGACCTACTCTTGTCTTTTCACTCTAGCACCTTTTTGAGGAGATTTGATCTAGTGATGCCACGTGTCCCGACTTAAGTCAGATTTGTAGTTGAGTACCATTGCCATATCTTTGTCTAAGAAGAAAGAGAAGCTCTAGGAAGAAGAAAAAGGTTCTTAGAATGAGGACTAGATTTCCAAGCTTGATTATTAGATTTTGAACCATTGGATTTGTGTTTTGAGGTTAGATTCTTGATCTATTTTTGTTGTTCTTCGTGTTAATTTGATCGCATTGCATGATCTAGCATGATTCATGAGCCATGAATTGATTTAAAGTTTTATTTTAGAAAGGGAAAATGATACTCTTGTGTTCTTCAAGAAAAGCTTTGTTTTGATCCAAAAGTTTGTATCAAGTTCCATGTTTTTGGGTTTCTTTTCTTGAAATCTTCAAGTATGGATACCCAGGTCCATGTTTCTGAACTCATATCATGAAATCCCAGATTTTGAATAAGAAATTATGATCTTAACATTCATGTTCTTCGAGAGGAAACCTAGATTTCTAGACTTCACTTCCCTAAGTGGTCGCTAAGACCCACTCTTGTCCAAACCTCACACCTAGGCCAAGCATTATATCTCACATTAGCCTACCTTGCATGATCACTTGCACCTCAGTCAATCTTGCATGCACACCTAGGCCGACCACAATATACTTTTGTCGGTACCTTGTAACATCTCAGCAGGCAGCCCCACACCTAGGCCTAGTAGGCCACACCTTGGCCAAGGAGTATAGAACCTCAGCCAAGACCTCCTGAGTTCACTCAGCTAGTCCATTTCAACCCATCTCATCTCTGTACATCCATTCCAAGACCTGGTTTGTACCCAGCATGCTTTTCCAAGAAGAAAAACATTGATTTAACTCCTTGCACATGTTTTTCTCTATCTTGACTTGGTTTTAGAAAGAAATGCCGAGATCTATTTTACTCATTTGAAGCTTGTTTTAAAAGTGCATTGCATAACCATCCTTGAGCATTCCTTCTTGTCTTCTTGAAGTGCATTCAATGGTTTTTGCCATGTATTTGTAGGTCATGGATCCTTGCCTTAATCCCTACGTCCGAAGAGCTATTGTGAGTGGTATTTTTAGTAAAGTTATGTTATAATGTTTTTGTAGACACCCCATTTTTGACCGTCCTCAAGACTTGGACGTCATCATTTGAATAATCGATTATCATCCATGCTCGTGTTCGTTTTGAGTTCCTGAAGGTCTCGGCTACGCGCCTTACCTTAGAACCTCTCAACTTGTCTGTTTTGTGCTTGGTTGTGGACCAAGGACTTGTGGTTTTGTTTCTGAGGGAAGAGGGTGGCTTGTTGGCCAACCCTACAACCCATCGGCCAAGCCTTGTGCTTATCGGCCATGCTTTCTTGTCATCGGCCATCAGTAATGGTCAATCGGCACTCTTTTTGGCCGATCGGCACTCTTTTTGGACGATCGGCCATATCTTTTGGCCGAGGCCTTTTTATTTGCTTTTGCAGATATTTTTCTGCCAGCTATGGTAGCTGGTGAGCACAGATTTCATCCTCCATACACGTGTATGGAGGGATTGAATCAAACCCTTAGCTTGTCCAACAAGCTTAGGATTTGATTTTCTATAAGAAGGGAGACCCCTCTCCCTTTCCAGAGGTTCTGAAAAGTTGATATACAAAACATATATCTCTATGTATATTTCTTCTTCTCTCTCTATATTTGTGCTTGTTTGTGCTCAAAAGTGCCTTTTCTTCACACTTTGTACACAAACACCTAGTGAAACACCACACTCTTGTTGATGAGGCACTTTGAAGTTGGTTTTGGTCTTTTTGGACTGGTTTTGATCAAAAAAGGCAGCTGGAGTTGTTGCTCTAAAGTTGTTCTACAAGGGTGAGCTTCTAACCTCTTAAACCCTTGTTTTTTATTAAGCTTTTGGCCCTATTTTCATGTTGTTTTAGGCCTAACTTTCAACTACAAAAAGTTCTAATTTTTAGTGCTTAAGATGTTTGTTTAAGGCTTCTTTGGTGTTAGGGGTGATCTACTCCCTTGCATGCCTTGTTTGGCTTTATTTTGCACCATCACTTTAGGCCTTTGAGATCACTTTCTCTGGGCCTTTTAACCACTGAAATCCAGTGGATTTTCAGTGGAAAAACTTGTGTTTTGAGGTCCCAAATAGGAGAGGGTCATCCCCTCTTCTTGTGTCTTGTATGCTTGCCTTATTGGCCTCATGTTTGAGCATGTTTGTTAAGCTTATGTTGGCTTGTTCTTAGTATTTTTTTGGCCTTATTTCAGCATGGCATACCTTTGTTTTGGTTTGGTTTAGTCACCCTTTGCATGCTATTTACACTTGTACTGTAATTCTCACGAACTAGTTTTGTATGCCTCATGTTTGAGCATGTATTTCTAGCATGTTTTGGCTGTATCTCAGCATGTTTTTTGTATTATTTTGTCATGTTATACCTCTTTCTAGGGTTGGTTTGATAACCTTTTGCATGCTCTATGCACTTGTAGTGCAATTCCATTCATTGGCGTAATGTGTATCATGCTTTAGACCATCATTCTAGTATGATTTTGGCTTAACTCCAGCAAGCTTTTGTCCATATTTTAGCATGCTCTAGCTCTGTTTTAAGTGTTTTAGGTCATGCATGCATTGCTTTGTATAGCCATGGTTTAATCTAGCTCATTAGCTTTGAGTTTCCAAGCCACTAGCATGCATTGCTTGGGCTACTTTCATGATTTGGTATCATTTCATATGTGATTTCAGTGCATGTTTCATGTTCACGCACTCACATTTTTCACTCTTTCCATGCTTTGGAAGGTTGGTTCTTTATGCCTTAAACATGAGTCATTGTGTATGCCACCATGCCTAGGCCTTTGGGCTATCATTTTAGTGTATTTTTTTGTCTTGTTTTGCCACGATATAACTCTGTTTTTTGTTGGCGAAGCCATCTCATACTTGGTCTTGGTAGGTGTAGTGTAATCCTCCATTTTGGCCTTGCATACTCCATGCTTCATGCCCTTCATGCTAGCATATTTTAGCTTTGGTCCATGCATGTTTTAGCATCATTTTGGCATGTTCTAGCACTATTTTGGGTTGTCTTGGCCATATGCTTCGTGTTTTGTATAGCTAAAGTGCAAGTGTCTATGCTAGCTTCAAGCTTTGAGCTCTCTTGCATGCCATACTTGTGTTGTTTGAGTGGTTTGACACCATTCCATACATGATTTCAAAGCTTATAGTGTTGTCACACGTCCATGCTTTTCACTCTTTAAGTACTCTTAAGAGTTGTATCTTTATGCCTTAATTCTTGAGCCAATTGGCATGCATGCTTGTCTTGCCTTTTCATGTTTTTCATACCATCATTTCAGCACTATTGGCCACTAATTTGGGCATGATTGAGGTCTGTCCACATCCGGTTTAAGTCCATATAGCATGTTGTTGCATGCTTGTTGCATTGCATGATATTTGCATGCTTGTTGTTTGCATTGTGTTGACATGCTCATGTTGCGTTGCATTTGTGTTGGGATAGGGTGTTAGTCCAAACACGAGAAACGAGTGACGTTTCGTACTTGAAGTGAAGAAACGTGCCTCAATTCTTGGTCGCCGACCCTCTTGATCGTGCATAATAGAGGTTACGGCATTTATTTGTTTTTGTGCATTCATTTGACATTGATTTGTGCAACTCGGCCTCTTTGGCCATCATGCATTGAGATGCGCGATTGGTGGCTCGAGAGTCAAGCACTACACTCCTTTGAGCTTTAAACATGATAAGGAGTGTGGTCGCACACACATTTTCTTGCAAATACATTGCCATGCCTCTGTTAGTGCTCTGTTGCAGCAAAAGGAGGAATTTGCAGAAAGCAGTGGCCGATCGACCACTTAGTATGCCGATCGGCTATCAAAATTGGCCGATAGCCATAAAAATTGGCCGATGATCATTATACTTGGCCGATGGCCTTTCCTCTTGGCCGACCACCCCTCAGATTGTTCCTAAGGTGGGTCAGAAGCACTATGGAAGTTGGCACAATTTTCAGAGATACAGAACAGTGCAAACAGAGACAACATGAGGCATGGTAGTAGATTTCCGAGCGAAGTCGACCGAGCATGCATACACCCCTCTCCTCGAGGTTGTTTTAACTACTTTGTGTTGTTAGTTAATTTGTAAATTAATTAGTTAATGTATTTGCTGATTAATTCCATCTTTGTAATATTATAATTAGCTAGGTATAGCTAGTTTTAATTTGGTTTGTACTTAATTAGCATAGCTTAGCTAGCTTAGCTTATTCTTTCGGACCCTCCGTCAAGAGGGCGAATTTTGTAATAAGTGTGTGTGAGTGTGTAAATGTCTTCCAACCCCACATCTTTCTCCCTTTTACTTACCTTCTTTCAGTGGTTAGTTTTAGGACATGTGTCAATTAGCATTCTTATGTTTGCATGCGTGCATCCATTCATTTGTCTTGCATGCACCGAGCTCGGCGCATTATACAAATTGCATTGTATTTCAATACCAATTTGAATACATGTTATCAAGTTGTATTCACATGACATTTTAGAATAGTCGAGCCTATCTTAGTTGCATTTTTGCATGTGTTGCATTAGGCATTATTAACATGAACTAGGATCATGCATTGATTACTAACTACCTTCTTTTTTGGCTCAGAGTACACTGTGAGTGTTTACGCTTTAGCATACTGCATGAGATGTGTATGTTGCCATGTTAGCATGCTTGCCATGAAGCTAACTGGTTAAGTGATTAACTGCTTGAATGCCTGTGGATGAAGGTTGGATTGCTTGAATTGGAACAATTCATCGAAATGCAAGTTTTAAGCCCACTTGAAGTGGCAAATCACCATGTTTTCTAAGCCCACTTAAGAGTGGCAAATCCGCGACTTAGCCTACTTGCAAGTAGCATTTTCGAACCATTTTCGAAAAAAAACAAACATGAGATGTTTTGTTCCAACTTGAGTGATTTAGTTTATACTTGTATGCTGTGCGCATCACGTAGTAAGCTAGTCTAATAACCGGAATAAGAACGCATGTGTTTTCAAATATAACATATCATGTTAGTAAAGGCCGATCTTTGATCGAGCAAGCGGGGGTGCTCATTGCATGACCTTCCCCTCTCGTACCCAAGTTGCCGAGCCGAGGCAACTTTGGTGATAACGGACACGTGGCCTTAGGCACGAGCCAGGGTTTCCTAAATTTCCCAAAACAAAACATTTAGGTGGCGACTCTGAAATCTGGCAAAGCAGTCCATGTTTGGCACTTCTTTATTGAAATCGATTTTCCAAAACGATTTGGCGGATTTGGACTCTTTGGTGATTTATCGGTCTCATATTGCACTTTGTGAGATTAGATTCAGAACCGTGACATGAGTCCGAACTGTGGTAGCTAGAACAACAATTCGCGCCCTCACGCGCGGAGTGGAGTTCCGGGTGGTCTATAGTTTCTGGTGACTCTGCTCGAGAATTAGAGAACTTGACTCGAACTCATGATATCTTATTTTGTTTACACTTATGTGTCTCTTTGCATTGCATTTGTATTGCTGCACCTAAGACACCGTGTTTATCGTCTGCTATTCCTGAACGGTTTGCCGGAGGCTGCGTGCCATAAGGCTGACTGGTTACGGGCTCTGCCACGATGGGAACACAAACCCCGGTTGTTACCGGGGCACCCTTTTTGACTATTCAACCTAGTGCATATCGGAATCCATAGTGACCATTCCAAGCTAGGATAGGTTGCTCACCTGATTGTAGGTTGTTTGAAACCACGGCATGCATAGTGAAACCCTAGCTCCTAACAAAATAAGATAGGGAAACCCAATCCCATCGTAGGGGTGTTTTTGGCTCTCACTTGCTTGATATGTGTTGTTAGGGTGTGTCTCTACAGGGAATGCATGTATCAGTTTGCGAGTCTGGATATCAGGCCTGCAGACATCAGTATTTGGGGGATCAGTTTTACCTGAGGGTATCAGATCTGGGGCAGTGATTTGGGGACAGTGATCAGTGTTTGAGAACAGTGTGTTCAGCTTACAAATGTCAACTGTGTGTTGTCTTTATTTTAAGCCGTTATGCTGTCCATTTTTCTGGTTATTTGTTTCCTTATTATGCTTTATTTATCTTTTTGCAAGGTAGTTTAGGCACCATTGCTTCCAACTAGGCAGAAATTTCCCAAGCACTCTGGGTTAGAGGTCGAAGACTTCATAGATCCGAGGATCTGATAGACGGACAACTAGTGTTCCTTTCTTTACCCCCGATTGCTAGACGGAGGTCAGTTAGGCGCAGTGCATCAGTACAGCGGTTGCCAAATCAGTGGTCCTTATCCACCCCACCAGTGAATAGTCGGGCTGAGATTTCAGTTTCTACCGCAGAGACAGATATACCGGTTGTTCAGATAGATCAACACATTATGGCAGGCATGGAAGAGATGATGCGTCAGTTCCAAGAAACTATGCAAGCCATGTAGCGGATGTTGCCTGCCAGGCAAAGTTTGATGCCCGCCAGGCCGAGGTTATGGTCCAACAAACAGAGCTGATTGCCAAACTTCAGCAACAGCAATAACCATAGCAAGCTGGAGCATCTGCTTCGCACCCACCTCTTCCCCTACCAAAAGTTCCAATATTCGGGAGACCGCAAATGTCCAGGAAAATACAGACGTCCCAACGGGGCCAGTTCCACCCCCGATCCTACCTCAGCTGTCCAAGGCACCCACCAATCTAGTGGATACACTGTTCGAATTCGAGGTGGATCCAACAGCATTGAAAGTGAGCAAGTTAGAAAAACTGTTCAAGAAGGCTCAAGGCGAGAATTTCATTCCGGATATAGAGGATAGATACACCGACTCGGCCGTGACTCTGCCAGACCGGTTTAAAATGCCGCACATAGACCACTTTGACGGGTCTGGGGATCCTATGGTACACTTACGGCTATTCTCGGATATCCTAAGGCCGATGGGCCTCTCTAGATTACAAAAGCTTTCCCTTTTCGGCCAGACCCTATCGGGTGTTGCGGCTATTTGGTATGCCAAGTTGGAGGACTCTGTCAAGAGAAGCTGGGAGGAGATGGCTGAGGCCTTTATAGCTCAATACTCCTACAACACGCAGATCGAGGTCACAACTCATGATCTAGAGACAACTAGACAGGAGCAAAAGAGAGCTTCTCTGACTTCATAACCCATTGGAGGGCCAAGGCCTCGATGATGGCCATCAGGTCGGTTGACAAAGATCAGATACGGATGGCTGTGCACAACCTCCAACCCAAGCTTATGCAAAAGATGATCGTCCTCCCCCTTCCGACCTTTGCGGATCTATATGAGATTGGGGTGCCGATCGAGGACGCTATGAAGCAGGGTCTGATTGACCATGAGAGACAGCAGCCCAAGAGGGCATTCAACCGAAGTACGAATGTAGGCACGAGTAGTGCTGCAGCTTCCAGGACTTCAGATGTGGGCATAGTCACCACCACCACCCCCCTAAAAACCCTTACAGCTACACCATTCACCAGTGCGTCCGAAAGTAGCTCGCAAACAGCCAAATTTCCACCCTAAGGCCAGAGAACCTTTACCCCGCTGTATATGTCTCTATCCAAAGCTTTGGGGTTTTGATCAAGAAAGGGCACTTGAAGCCCCTAGAGTCGCGGCCCTTACCAAGCAATCTCCCACCACCCATAACCTGGCGAAGTACTAACAGCATGGTCATGACACCGACCAGTGCTATAGATTGCGTCATGAGATTCGGGATCTCATTGACAACAGCATGATCATGCCTCTGGAGAAGCCGGATGTCACCACCAACCCACTCCCGCCACATAACCAAGCTCCACCTTCCAAATGCATCAACCTGATCCAAACTGGGGTTGTGTCATACGACCCTAGCATATATATCATACCTTCCCACCTACCCAAGCCGGAGGTGTTCATTCCAGACAGCACGGACTTGTGCATGTTGGACATCTCCCAAACCCAACCAGAACTGGTGGTGGTGACTATCAAAGATAAAATTGGGTCGATTGTGGGGGCAGATGGGAATGATCAGTTAGAGCCTGAGGGGTCTGCGAGCTTCATGTACAACCAGAGTGGTTACATCACATCAGCAGGCCAAAGGTGGAATTGCCAGTGGGAGCAGAGATCTGTGTGGTACGGGAGGATGGACCTAATCAGGGGCTAGATGACCTAGCACAGCTGGAAGAGGACATTGCAAGTCTGCAGTTCTTTGACGAGCAGGACTCAGGGGACGTGACTGTCAACTGGTTCGACTTGGAAGGGTCAGCAGAAGCTACTGGGTGGCTCAGCGATGAGCCAGACGTTGTTGAGGCACCTCAGCCAGAACAGGGATTGCCAGAGACAAGGACTTCAGTAGTGGCCGGAATGGCCGGGGATCAGGAGACACCGCCGGAGAGCACCGGTGTTAAGAATTTTGCTCAGAATACGGGCAGTTTACGTACGAAAGATACTGAATAGCAGACTGTACTGAAGCAGTTTGAGTAGGAAAAGATCAAAGATCTGGAAAGGGCCAGAAAGGCCAAAGCCCCTGCGGGGGACGGAATGTGCTGTGCGCACAGAGATAGTAATAACGGAACCAGACAGGTGTCTATCGGTTGCCGATGGCATGTGGTGGGAAGACGATGACTTATGTCTTGCCCACACAGTCGAAGATTGAGGACAGAACCAACTGGATGATACCTAGTATGTCGGAGAGGTGGACCACATGACCAGGAGTGGGCGGTATTTCAAGCTCCCACACTTGGATCAACCAGAGGCGTCTGGGAAGGACAAAGAGGCAGAAAGGAAAACTGCTCAAGGAGGAGGCTGTGCTAAAACAGCTTAAGAAAATCCAAGCAGACATCTCCATCTGGGAACTGCTTATGGCCTCAAGAGTTCATAGACAAGCTGTCCTTTCTGCCATGGACAGGGCCAAACTTTCAATCGATACCACGCCTGAACAGCTGGTAGGACTGGTCTTTCCGGGAGGAGCTTCGCCGACATTGACCTTCACTGACAAGGAACTGCCACTTGAGGGCTCAAACCATAACAAACCTCTCTATATCTCTGTCGAGTGTAGAGAGAAATGGATACCGGTGGTTCTTGTTGACACAGGATCTGCTATCAACGTGTGTCCGTCGAGGACGGCATATGCAATCGGGTTGAAGCCTGCGGATTTTGTGCCTCCTGCCCAGGTGATACGGGTGTATAATAATACCAGCAGAGAGGTGATGAGAACTATGCAGATTCGGACTCAGGTTGGTCCAGGACAACAGGATATTGCCTTTCATGTCTTGGACATTCCCGCAATCTTCAATCTACTCCTAGGGTGGATGTGGCTGCACTAGGTGAAGGCTGTCTCTTCCACCCTACACCAGATGCTCAAATAACCCCACAGGAAGGGGGTAGCAATCATTTTTGGGAATTCTTCAATCCATCCGCCGCCAGAGGTTTCTATGCCAGTTCTGGAGATTGAGCATGGCGCGGAGGATGTGTTTTTGTCAGGGTTCACCCTAGCTGAGGCCCGGGTTGTACAGAACATTCTAGCTGTTGATGAGGGGCTATACGTCAGCGCACAGTCTATCTACCTTATGAACAAGCTACAGCATATCCCCAGGATGGGATTAGGGCGCAGTGGCCGGAAAGGCATTGTAGTATCGGCCGAAGTGCCGCATAACCCACATACCTTTGGTTTAGGTTATCTGCCTACCAAGGAGGATTGGGTGAGGACAGAAAAAGAGATGGCCGGAAGGGCCAGAGCAAAGCAAGCCGGGAAGCCTTATGAGTTGGTTCATTGGCCCATCTACGGCACCCCGAACGGACGCTTTGTCCGGGAGGGGGAAGACTTACCGTTCTGTGGCTTCCCAGAGCCATGGCTAAATGCAGAGAGGCGACGCTTGCCGGGGTTTGAGATTTTCTTTGACTTGCAATTGTCCAGGGATGATGTTGCCGAAAAGCAGACAGACCCACCAGCTGAGGCTGAGCAGTGCAAGGAGGAGGATTCCGAGAGCACAGAGATCAAAATGGGGGTAGCACTGGCTTGTCCACTCTCAGATCCTCAGATTGTACAGGAGTGCTTGGGGGACAACTTCTCAGTGTCCATGATCGGGAATGAAGCGGCTGTGAGTCCATCTTCAAACATTCTAGATGCGTCCATCGCACCCTCTCTCGTCTGGCAATACGAGGAGGGCTTTTTATCGAGCGGCACCGGGTCAGGTAGTAAGCCGGAATCTGATTCCACTGAGTCTGTGGAGTCGGAATCAGGTTCCAACTCGTCTAAGTCTGGGTCCGGTATTCTTGGGGGTGACAACCCGGATGCCACTGTCCTGTCTAGGTCGTCTTTTTCTTTTTCCTTTGAGTCTGTTGTAACAGAGGAATCAGGTGATTTGGAAGTGATTAATGAGAATGGAATGGTTGTGGCTTCCGAGTACTTTTCTGTGCCCTTAATTTATTGCATTAATCAAGACTTTTAAAATTGTGATGAAAATGACGAGGAAGAAATTCCTCCGATTTTGCAATATTTGCTTGATCAAGAGCAGGAGAGGTTTGTAAAACCCTTGGTTGATGAAATCACCACAATTAATATGGGTACTGAGAATGACCCGCGACTGGTCCAGATTAGGTCCACGTTGTCTTTGGAGGAGCGCGAGCGCTTAGTCGCTCTATTAAAAGATTTCAAAGACGTTGTCGCGTGGTCCTACGAAGACATGTCTGGAATCGATCCTGAGATTGTACAGCACCGGATCCCTTTTGACCCAAACGCCCGACCTGTTAAGCAGAAGCTCCGAAGGATCCGCCCGGATTGGGCTCTCAAGATCAAAGAAGAGGTCACCAAGCAAATTGACACAGGGTTCCTGCTGTTATCTAAATACTCAACTTGGTTGGCCAATATAGTTCCAGTGCCGAAGAAGGACGGCAGAATTTGGGTATGTGTGGACTTCAGGGATTTGAACAAAGCCAATCCGAAGGACGACTTTCCTTTGCCGCATATCGATGAATTAATGGACTTCACTGCTGGGCATGCGTTGCTCTCATTTATGGATGGGTTTTCAAGCTACAATCAGATTTTGATGGCACCCAAAGACCGGGAGAAGACTGCTTTCACCACCCCGTGGGGAACCTATTGTTATAGGGTGATGCCGTTTGGGCTGAAGAATGCTGGAGCTACGTATCAACGGGCTGCGACCACGATTTTGCATGATATGATCCATAAAGAGGTTGAGGTGTACATGGATGACATGATTGTCAAGTCCAAGGAAAGAGAGGGCCACTACACCGCCTTGCAGAAATTATTCCAACGGATCAGAGAGTATCGGTTGCGACTGAATCCTCAGAAATGTACATTTGGTGTTACAGCAGGGAAAATGCTGGGGTTCTTGATCACACAGAGAGGTATTGAGGTCGATCCTTCCAAAATCAAGGCTATCTTAGAAATGCCACCACCGAGGACTGAAGAGGTGCAAGGCTTTGTGGGTAAAGTGCAATTCATAAGACGGTTTATTGCAAAATTAACCTTGACTTGTGAACCACTCTTTGGTCTCCTGAAGAAAGGAAAGAAGTTCCAATGGGACGACCGATGCCGAGTTGCGTTCGAGTAGATCAAGCAATATTTACAAAACCCACCTGTGTTGTCACCGCCTAAGCTGGGCAAACCGTTGATTTGGTATCTTTCAGTGACTGAAATGACAATGGGCTGTATGCTTGCACAGGAGTCTGAGGACAAAGTGGAGAAAGTTATGTACTACCTGAGCAAGAAAATGCTGGATTACGAGACCCGCTACACTCCGCTGGAAAAGGCTTGTCTGGCCTTAGTATGGGCTACCAGGAAGCTGAGGCACTACGTGTTAGCTCACTCTGTAATATTGGTTTTGAGATTAGATCCCATCAAATATCTCTTTGAGAAACCGGCGCTTATAGGTAGGCTAGCCCATTGGTTGCTTTTGCTTTCTGAATTTGATCTGAAGTACATGACGCGCAAGTAAGTGAAAGGGAGAACGGTAGTAGAGTTCCTAGCCGATCACCAACTTGACGGGGATGAAGCAGTTGAATATCTGTTCCCAGACGAGGCCATTCTGCATGTCGAAGAAGAGACTTGGACGATGTACTTTGACGAAACGTCAAACCAATATGGATATGGGATAGGGGTGTTGCTAATAGCACCTGACAATTCCCGCATGCCCTTGGCTTTCAAACTCCAGTTCAAAGTGTCGAACAATGAGGCAGAATATGAGGCATGTATTGCTGGTCTAGAAGCTGCCCTTGAACTAGGGGCAAAACGGTTGGATGTCATTGGGGACTCGAACCTTGTTCTATCTCAAGCTAAAGGAGATTGGAAAGTTAAAGAAGAAAAGATGAGAATTTATCACCAGACCTTGGACGTTCTGATTCCTCGATTTGAGAAACGGAATTTCGCTCATCTGTTAAGAGAGAACAACAGGTTCGTTGATTCATTAGCAACTCTATCTTCTATGATAGACATCCCTTTCGAACTCCAAATGCGTCCGATCATCATCGAACAAAAATTCGTGCCAACCTACGAGCTGATTGCTGCCATAGATGAGGAACAAGATAAGAACCCCTGGTATTATGATGTCTGGAACTTCTTGGAAAAAGAGACGTATCCACCAGGTGCAAATGTCAAAGATATGTAACCCCCCAACCCTTCACATATCATCGATATTGTCCGCTTTGGGCCACGCCCGCACGGATTTGTTCTTCCCAGTGGGTCACCCATCCCAGAACTACTCCAGCCTAAGCAAGCTTAACTGGGGAGTTCTAATAGGGATCTCACCACCCGAGAAAAGGCCTCGATGCTATACAAAGGTCTAGGTTTTTACTTTTATAGCCCAGGTAAGCGTGCTTAGGCTGGAGTAGTTCTGGGATGGGTGACCCACTGGGAAGAACAAATCCGTGTGGGCGTAGCCTAAAGCGGACAATATCGATAATATGTGAAGGGTTGGGGCGTTACAAGATAAGAGGGCAATTCGAAGAATAGCTGCTCAGTTCATCATCTGCGGAGGTAAACTATACAAGAGGGGTCATCTCGGAATGCACAAGCTGTGTGTTGATGCTGAAGAATCCAAGCGCCTGATGGAGGCCATCCATGGAGGAGAGTGCGGAGCGGACATGAACGGAGTGATGCTAACCGGGAAGATCCTTAGACAGGGATATTACTGGTCTACTATGGAGGAGGATTGTATTGGCTTTGTTCGGCGATGCCACAAATGTCAGATCCATGCAAACCGCATGAATATTCCGCCATCGAAGCTGTACAACATGACTTCGCCATGGCCGTTCTCAGTCTGGGGGATTGATGTGATTGGGGTTGTCACTCCGAAGGGGTCTAACGAACATGAGTACATTCTGGTAGTGATAGACTATTTCACGAAGTGGGTTGAGGCCCAATCTTATGCGGTGTTGAAGGCATCGCACGTTGCTAAGTTCATCAAGAACAACATCATCTGTCGCTACGGGGTCCCGAATGAGATTATTTGTGATAATGGTTCCCATTTCAAGAAGGAGGTGATCGACTAGTTAGAGAAGTACAACGTGGCTTTTCATAAGTCATCTACATATCGGCCGCAAACCAACGGAGCTGTTGAGGCCGCCAACAAGAACATCAAGCACATTCTGCAGAAGATGGTGGAAACCTACCGAGACTGGCCAAATAAGCTGCCATTTGCTCTATGGGGTTACCGGACTTCAATTCGAACTTCTACTGGGGCAATTCGGTATTCCTTGGTTTATGGGATGGTGGTTGTTCTACCTATCGAAGTTAAGGTTTCGTCACTACGGGTATTGGCTGAGTGTCCGATAGATGAAGCAGATTGGCAGTAAAGCAGGTTCGAAGAACTCATGCTCTTTGATGAAAGAAGGCTGAAAGCACTATATCATGTCCAGGGTTATCAATGAAGAATTGCCAAGGCTTTCAACAAGAAAGTTAAGTCCAAGAATTTGAAGGAAGGGGATCTAGTGCTTAAAGACAACCGAGCTCCCATCCACGACCCTAGGGGCAAGTTCAGACCCAATTGGACTAGCCCTTACATCATCAAGTCTATCTGGTCGGGTGGAGTTGTCGTTCTGATGGACCTAGATGGCCTAGAGTTCTCCCAGCCAATCAACATAGACAAGTTGAAGAAATACTATCCCTGAGTGGCTCGCTAGGACGAAAACCCGAAAGGGCGACCTAGGCAAAAGTTAGAGCATGAGAAATTTGAAATAATAAAAACTGAGCTCGCAAGGTTGAAAACCCAAAAAGGGCGACCTTGGCAAAAGTTAGAGCTCAAAAGGAGAGTGTTAATACACGAGTGAACCAGAACCGAACTACACAAGGCTTGATTCCCATCTTTGGGATACGTAGGTAACTTTATTCTGAAGTCCAGCCATAAACACTTCCAAATCAACTTTGTCCATGTGATCATGTTGGTCATCTTTGTCTATTCTGCATTCAAGAGCTCGGTTGTGATCTCCAGTACAGTGCTATTCAGACTAGGGGCAACTTTCCAGTTGCTGGGATCCGAGGTTGTACATCTTAGTGATAGATCTCAGGCGTATCCAGTTTTTGATCCATATCGAAAATGGTTTTGAAAAATTTTAATAAAAGTTGATTTTGCTCAAATTAATCTTTTTACGACTTAGACCATTTTTGGACCAAACAAAAAATTTTCAAAACCCACAACCTTCAATTACATTGATTTCAATACAGAGTTCTCCTACTCTTGAATACAAATTGAAGTTACTTTTTATTACATTCATAAATAAAACTTAAAAGTACTAATTAAAGCAAATAAATTCGAGGCATAGTCAGGTGTTCCTGCATCCCCTCCCAGAGCTTGTGGAAACCTCTGATGCCAAAGTAGGTCCAACCTGCGTCTCTTCATCAAGCCAAGCTATGCACTCATCAAAGAGGGTGCAACTGAAAGTGCGAGCGGGGGCCAAAAGCTCTCTCGTCCTCCATGCTATGGCATACCGAGCTAGCTGTGCGCCTCGGACCAGAAATGCAGCAGGGTACTCTATTCCCTCTTCTGGGAAAATCTGATCATATCCGAACTGGCGCCAGAATCGGAATGGGAACTAAAAGACACAGTGTGTCAAGCCGATCAACTGAATCCCAGGCTGGCGAGACATGCTGCAACTCATCGCCAGCAGATTAAGCCAGGGGCAGCGCCAAGCAATGCGGTCTGCGGACAAACTGCACATCCATTCGCACCACCAACCCTCATCAGGGGCATTGACTAGACGTCGTAGGAAGAAATAGCCGCAAGCTGCATATGCTAGGCATGAGTCCACGGCCTTCAACTTATCCATCAACCATATCTGGGGAGGGATGAAAAATGCGAGATTAAAAAATAGAGAGGTGTACATGGAGAGAAAAGTGAGAAAAGGGTCTTGGGGGAAAAACTGAGCCTGAGGGCTGAGTGATGTGAGAAATATATGTGAGATAGGGTGCGAAACATTACCTGCAGCAATAGTGGACTCCCCGCAAATCTAGTCGTCTCTTGACGATGGAAAGCATCCAAGCCCATCAATGCCTCAGCTAGGGACATGGCAATGCAGCTCTTGCCCGCTTTTAAGCCCTGCGCAACCTCAATCAAAAGGACGCTAGACCCTCCGAAGCCTAAGGCAAGCAAGAAATGAGACAGCATGCACAAGCAAAGCGCATGTCGCCGAAAACCCTACCAGTGATGATCGTCGCGGTCACCGGCATCAAAAAACCGATGAATCAAACTGGGGATGTCCAATTCCCCATCGCGGATCAAAGACCGAGTGTCATGCATAGTGAGCCCGCACATCCGTCCCAAGGCTTGGATGTGGCCGAAGCAGAATTGTGGCAAAATCTCTTCCTCGTGCTCGGACTCTATCAAAGCTTGGAAGTCTTCGAAAGTGGGACACATCTCTTGTCCGCCAAAGCTAAAAACATGCGTAATCGGATTCCAACACCTTGTCGCGGTATGAAGGAATGGAAAACGCAGCTTGGTGCGGCTCAACGTGAATAGTGCATTTATTCTAAAGCCCCGGAAATTCAGCTTTTCCGAGCCATCTAAGTTAGCAATCCAATTCGTGAGATTTTGGACAAGAAATGCCTCTATTTGGAGCAAAAAACTGAGTTGAAATGGGAAAACTACGAAGCTGGGACTTTTGTAGAGGATAAGGTGTTGAGTGGAAGACAGGTGGCAGCATTCTGGAGGTTATTGCCATTTTTGGCCGATCGGCCAGTAATGATGACCGACCGACCATCTTTTTAGCCGATCGGCTAGTATAGGTGGCCGATGGTCATTTCTTGTGGCCGATGGCCTTCTAATCTGGCCGATGGCCTCTCCACTTGTTCTCTGAGCTGTCTATGTGTTGGAGGTGTTGAGAACTTGTGACTTGTTCCACTTCGAATGCCTTTCGGTGATGATTTTGCGAAGTCGCGCCTGTATTACTTCAATTTGTTTATCGAGTTGTTGTATTTTTGTTTATCGAGTTGTATTTTGTGTTAATTGTTAAGTTCTTGTCTTGCTTATCGAGTTGTATTTGCGTTTGATTTGTATGTCAAGTTCTTTGTTTTGCTTATCGAGTTGTTTTGTTGTCAGTTGGTTCACTACCTGATCAATGCAATTCAATTGTTTAGTTTTCAAAATAAAGTTCAATCTCATTTACATTGTTATGTGATGTGATGCGATACAATGCGATGCGATACTTAGAATGTACAAATGTAACACTTTTTTAATAAAAGAGTTATTTCATTCCATCATGTTTTCTTTTGCAATAGTACATAGTTTTGAAGAACATAAATCTGCCTGAGGCAGTACAATGTGCAAAAACTACAAGTAAAAAAGAAAAATAAAGCAAAGAGAGAGAGCAGCATCTGGATTGGCGCTGGTCACCTCAAGTGTGGGAATCCCTCTCCGTCCTCTTCCTGGACGAAGGTCCAGGATCGCCGCCGTCAGCTCCAATGTCTGAGTCTAAACCCGAGCCATCTCCAGCCTCATCCTGAGATGACTCTACCTCCTCGTCGGACTCATCGTCGTCTGGGGCAGGTGCCCGTGAACTACTCCCGGAGTGAGCACGTTCAGCTCTACTACGGCTGCATGCTGAAATCCCTCGTCCTGATCTCCTTGATGCTTGGAGAGGTAATGATGGTCCCGCCGAGGCACCCGCTGCAGCTGGTATCTGGAATGGGGCCTGAAAAGAACAAATTGGCATATGCATCAGTTATGCTATGCGAAATCGAGTATGGTATCAAATACAGTGTATGAACGTTGTGCGCAGTGTATGAATACAGTGAGCAGTATATGAAGGCCGTGGCCAGTGTATGACATGCAGTGTATCAGTGCCATGAGTGGTATTTGAGTGCAGTGTATCAAGTACCGTATTAATAATGTAATGCATCGAATCAGTATGGAACAGACTATGTAAGGTTTTGAGACTGAGGTTGAAAGAACTTACCGGGATATCGTAAATACTCAGCAAGTCTATGCTCCTCTGCAGCATCTCCATCACCGAAGCCGTCAGCTCCAGAGCCTGCCCAGTATACTCGATGGAAGACTGCAAAAGTGTTGAAGTAATTAGTATTCTGCGGGATATCAAATGAAATGAAATGACTGTACAAAATGCAAAGTATAGCACATACTGGGGTCGAGCCTCGAACTCCGACGAGCTCATGATCAACTGGGGGAGGAGCAATCGGAATCTGGTAACTCTCTCCAGCCTGCCCATGGCATGTCATAGTGGCGGGCAAGTCTGGCCACTCTTCTCTCCTTCCCCTCTGGGAACCACTCCTGTCATGGGCCTGAGTCACCCTCAATGCTCCTCATTCTCCTACTGGGGCTGCAGGTCTCTCTCTCTCTCACCTCAGCGAGCACTGGCCAGAGGTGGCATGAGATGTGTCTGAATGAAGACGGTGTAGTCGCCCTCATCTTTGAAAAAGTTTACGTCCCAACCAATCGTATAATCCTCCATCTCCTGCGGGGTGTATGTCATTGTCTATCTCATGTGTGTAAGAGGTGGCATTGGAACCACTAGCTTGGGTAAACCAAGGGTCTGATGCAGGAAGCGCTCTCCCAAATACCATGCCCAACAGATCGAACCCTCCTGCAAGACCCAGAACCAGGCAGTCTCCCAAGCACCTATGTACTGGTCTCTCACTGCATCAGGCAGCACCGCCCAGGGCTGCCAGGTGATCTGCAAATGACAGGATATACCGTTTGTTATCTACTATCGGAAGTACAATGTAGAGCAAAACTCAAATGAACTGTAAGCTTTGAAATACCTCTGCTGCGGCTATGGTGTCAAAATATCTGCGGAAGAACAAGAAAGACTCTCGTGGCCTCCGCTCGCACCTCACGTCATATCTGTGAGAATAGGGAACAACGAGGGGCATCTCCACCTCCAGCTCTGGAGCAAGTCTCGGAAAGTAGGCATACACCCACAACTAAAGAATGTAACAAGGTAATAATGAGTATGTTTATCGGTAAAGCGGTATGCAGATAATGCAGAAATCAAAGAAGGATGTGCAGTGTGTGCAGTGTACAGCCAGTGTAAAGCAGATTGCGTGTATGCAGTGTGTGTAGTGTACAGCCAGTGTAAAAGCAGATTGCGTGTATGCAGTGTGTGCAGTGTACAGCCAGTGTAAAGCAGATTGCATGTATGCAATGTGTGTTGTGTACAGTTAGTGTAAAGCAGAACTGTAAAACCGAAGGGAAAGATATACCTCCCAAGCTCGCCAATAGCCTCCTAGTAGGTGTCCACTGCGGCGAGATGAGGAGCTCAGGTATCCGTACAATGTGGCCAAGCCTGCGCCACCCTAGTCATAGCGTCGAATCTGGGTCATGTCCACCAGCGCGCTCAACAGATAGAGTCCAACTGTGTTCGCCCGGTCGGCAAAGAGAGTAGTGCCCAACATGAACATAAGAAACCCTCGGGCATACTTCTCGACCTCCTCGCGGGTCATCAGCGTCTGTACCCGAAACTGGTCCTCGAACCACGAATATCTCATGAACCCTGGCCGAGAGAGAGGTGGGCGAGCGCCGAGTAAGAACATCTGGACAGCATCCCACTCGCCCAAATCAGTGTCGAAGGGGATCGGATAACCCCCTACTCCGATGCTAGTGAGCATGGAGAAGTCAAAGGGAGTCATCGTCATATCCCCTGTAGTAGAAAGGCAGAATGAATTGGTGGTGTCCCACCACCTCTCCACTAGCGCGCCTAGAAGGGGCCTACTCGCAGTGAGGTGCGAGAGTCCCATGCAGAAAATGCCGAAGCCAGCCCCGTCGACAATATGGCGAACCTCGTCAGGTAGCTCCATATACCAACCCCGGGCAATGGTGTTCCCATACCCCTAGAAGGCATGGGAATCTCCCTGTGTTTAAGATAAACGGATGCGAAGCAGTGTCAGAAATACAGTGTTTTAATGTGTTCAGAGTTGATAAAAATGCAGTTGTGTGCATATGTTCGAGTTGACACAGATATCATGTATGAATGTGCTCAGGGTGAACTAAGCATGCGATGTACAAGTGTGTTCGTGATGATCAGATAAAGAACAGTATCGACTATCCAAGTTATACAACCTACATTGCAAGAAGTAGAAGGAAAGAGTATACCTCAGCAGTGCCAAAGGATAAGTGCGACTCCGGCTCGCGTAGCAAGAGATCCTTCGGAGCACCTCGTGCGAACCTCCTAAACTGGCGAATGCTGTTTGGAGGCAACACATGTATCACGAGCTGGTACGTCGCCGAGTCGAAAGGTCGAACACTGAGAGGTAAGAGCTTGACCTCGGGATCCCTGTCCATCCCTGGAGAAGCCCCACTCTCTAGAATATCGTCCGCCATCTCGAGGAGAGTGAGAAAAAGGTTGAAGGTGTGGAAAATGGGCAAGAATGCCAAAAGTCAACCGAAAGTCAACCCCGAGGGGTGAAAAATGGAAGAAAAGGTCGAAGTGCAGAAGAAGGCACGGAAACCAAGGGTAACTCGGGGGAAACAAACCCCAAATGGCGGAAATCAAGAAAGGAACACGGAACTCACGTTTCAATTGGTTCAAAACATTGAGAATAACGAAGGTTTTGCAAACTGAACGTTGTGGGAGGCTTGAAAACGGGGGAAAAGCTCGGATTGAAGGATGGAAAACAACCTAGAGAGAGAGAAGAATGAATTTCGGGTAGGGAGAAGTGAGGAAATAGGGTTTGGAACCCTATACTTAAAGACCCCAGGCAAAATGTCAAAACTGCCTCGAATCTGCCACTTTTAGCCAATCAGCCAAATTGTTGGCTGATAAGCTCTTTTGATGGCCGATGGATGGCCGATGGCCCCCCCTTGTAGCCGATGGACCTGTAATGCCCTTGTTTGGGGTAGTTCTGTTGTTTGGTACCCTGATCTCTCAAGAAATTGTAAGAAAATACACCTTTGAAGCTTAAGCAGCCTTCATGGTGACCTCGAACCGTGTCGTCCATGTGTAGCACTCGATACGTGCGAGGTGTATCCTTTTTCGTATCCTTTTGTATATTGCAAGATTCGAAAATTGCTTTGAATATGTTGCTTTACAGTGTTTTGTCATGTTTGCAAGGTGCGCATTTGTTTTACGCCTTTTCACTCTCACATCGAGCATACCTCATCTCGTTTTGAAGTTGCATCCCAACATTGTGGATAACATGCCTTTACCATGCTTACACTGAATATGGCATCTCTATGTCGTTGCATGGAACATGCATGTTGCATTGTCGCTTAGAATATGCATCATCACGCTCGCCTAGCACATGCATGTTGTGTCGGATACGTATCCACAATTACATGGCATAGGGCATACATGTTGCATTGAACATGCATCTTTGTTGTTTTGCATAGAATATGCATTTCTCCCTCTTGCATAGAATATGCACCTTAATATTGCATGGAGTATACATCACCACTCATTGCATTGTCATGCACCACCTTACTTGCATTATTATGTACATTTCAATCGCATTGTTATGCACTTTTTATGTGCATTGCTACGCACTTTTCACTTGCGTTGCTACGCATCTTTTCACTTGTATTGTGTATGCACGCGTTTATTTCATATGGGAATTGTATCTTGACGTGACGTTGAACATGTGTTGCTACTATATTGTACCTGTTGAGTTTCTTTCTTATACAGGCACGATATTGTATGTACGGTTCATTTGAGGCTGGTGCAACCAAACGGTATTGTGTGTACGGTTTATTCAGAGGAATTCCAGGTAAGACCTTTCCTGTCCTTTGAGTTCGTTTTGTTTCGGTTAGGAATACCTGGGTGCGCTCGGTGTTCTCGCTGTACCCTTGTTAAAAGCATTCGGACTCACTCCGATGTTTATGCAACTCCTCGGTGCTAGTACTACTACCTTTCCTTCTCTTGCGTGTGATACAGTGAGAAGTGTTACTCTTTTCCTCTCTTGCATGTGATACGTTGAGAGATGCTTACTTTCCTTCTCTTGCGTGTGATACATTGAGAAGTGTTACTCTTTTCCTCTCTTGCGTGTGATACGTTGAGAGATGCTTACTTTCCTTCTTTTGCGTGTGATACGCTGAGAAGTGTTACTCTTTTCCTCTCCTGCGTGTGATACGCTGAGAAGTGTTGCCTTTTCCTTCTCTTGCGTGTGAGACGCTGAGAGGTGTACCTTCCCTTCTCTTGCATGTTATACGCTGAGAAGTGTTGCCTTTTCCTTCTCTTGTATGTGATACGCTGAGAGGTCTACCTTCCCTTCTCTTGCGTGTGATACGTTGAGAAGTGTTGCCTTTTCCCTCTCTCGCGTGTGATACGCTGAGAGGTGTACCTTTCCTTCTCTTGCATGTGATACGTTGAGAGGTGTACCTTTCCTTCTCTTGCATATGATATGCTGAGAAGTGTTACCCTTTCCTTCTCTTGCGTGTAATACGTTGAGAAGTGTTACTTTTTCCTCTCCCGCGTGTGATACGCTGAGAAGTGTTGCTCTTTCTTTCTCTTGCGTGTAATACGCTGAGAAGTATTGCTTTTTCCTCTCCCGCGTGTGATACGCTGAGAGATGTTATGTTTGAGACTCCGGGAATTCTCGATAGTCACTTTTAGCCTTCTCCGCGTGAGACGCAGTGAGAATTGCATATTTTTCTTACATCCTTTCTGTTGGAGTGTGTGAGACTGTTGTTTCTTATTCACTTAAACTATTGTATTTATTTTGCATAAATGCTTCATTACAGCTTTCTTTGCATGATCATAAGTTATGTTTGGCATTATGCATATCATTTGCATCTTGCCCCTGCCTACGGGCACATCTCTTTGTTATCTTGTATGTTTGTCTAAGTCTTCAGCCTCGTCAAAAATGGGTCGTCTCTGGGCTTTGACATTCACTCCCATCATCTTATGACTTACGAGTTCTGTCAAAGAGGGGCAACTGTAGACACCCCATTTTTTACCGTCCTCAAGACTTGGACGTCATTGTTTGAACACTTGATGATCATCCATACTCGTGTTCGTTTTGAGTTCCTGAAGGTCTCGGCTGCGTACCTTGCCTTAGAACCTCTCAACTTGTCTGTTTTGTGCTTGGTTGTGGACCAAGGACTTGTGATTTTGTTTCTGAGGGAAGAGGGAGGCTTGTTGGCCAGCCCTACAACCCATTGGCCAAGCCTTGTGCTTATCGGCCATGTTTTCTTGTCATCGGCCATCAGTGATGGTCGATCGGCACTGTTTTTGGCCAATCGGCCATATCTTTTGGCCGAGGCCTTTTTATTTGCTTTTACAGATATTTTTGTGCCAGCTGTGACAGCTGGTGAGCACAGATTTCATCCTCCATACACGTGTATAGAGGGATTGAATCAAACCCTTAGCTTGTCCAACAAGCTTAGGATTTGATTTTCTATAAGAAGGGAGACCCCTCTCCCTTTCCAGAGGTTCTGAAAAGTTGATACACAAAACATATATCTCTCTATATATTTCTTTTTCTCTCTCTATATTTGTGCTTGTTTGTGCTCAAAAGTGCCTTTTCTTTACACTTTTGCACACAAACACCTAGTGAAACACCACACTCTTGTTGCTGAGGCACTTTGAAGTTGGTTTTGGTATTTTTGGACTGGTTTCGCTCAAAAAAAAGGCTGCTAGAATTGTTGCTCTAAAGTTGTTCTACAAGGGTGAGCTTCTAACCTCTTAAACCCTTGTTTTTGATTAAGCTTTTGGCCCTATTTGCATGTTGTTTTAGGCCTAACTTTCTACTACAAAAAGTTCTGATTTTTAGTGCTTAAGATGTTTGTTTAAGGCTTCTTTGGTGTTGGGGGTGATCTACTCCCTTGCTTGCCTTGTTTGGCTTTGTTTTGCACCATCACTTTAGGCCTTTGAGATCACTTTCTCCGGGCATTTTAACCACTGAAATCCAGTGGAATTTCTGTGGTAAAACTTGTGTTTTGAGGTCCCAAATAGGAGAGGGTCATCCCCTCTCCTTGTGTCTTGTATGCTTGCCTTATTGGCTGCAAGTTTGAGCATGTTTGTTAAGCTTGTGTTGGCTTGTTCTTAGCATGTTTTTGGCCTTATTTCAGCATGGCATACCTCTGTTTTGATTTGGTTTAGTCACCCTTTGCATGCTATTTACACTTGTACTGTAATTCTCACAAACTAGCTTTGTATGCCTCATGTTTGAGGATGTATTTCTAGCATGTTTTGACCGTATCTCAGCATGTTTTTGGTATTTTTTTTGCCATGTTATACCTCTGTCTAAGGTTGATTTGATAGCCTTTTGCATGCTCTATGCACTTGTAGTGCAATTTCATTCATTGGCGTAATGTGTATCATGCTTTAGACGATCATTCTAGTATGATTTTGGCTTAACTCCAGCAAGCTTTTGTCCATGTTTCAGCATGCTCTAGCTCTGTTTTAAGTGTTTTGGGTCATGCATGCATTGCTTTAAAAAGCCATGGTTCAATCTAGCTCATTAGCTTTGAGTTTCCAAGCCACTAGCATGCATTGCTTGGGCTACTTTCATGATTTGGTATCATTTCATATGTGATTTCAGTGCATGTTTCATGTTCATGCACTCACATTTGTCACTCTTTCCATGCTTTGGAAGGTTGGTTCTTTATGCCTTAAACATGAGTCATTGTGTATGCCACCATGCCTAGGCCTTTGGGCTATCATTTCAGTGTACATTTGTGTTGGGATAGGGTGTTAGTCCAAACACGAGAAACGAGGGACGTTTCGTACTTGAAGTGAAGAAACGTGCCTCAATTCTCAATCACCGACCCTCTTGATCGTGCATGATAGAGGTTAAGGCATTTATGTGTTTTTGTGCATTCATTTGACATTGATTGGTGCAACTCGGCCTCTTTGGCCATCATGCATTGAGATGCGTGATTGGTGGCTCGAGAGTCGAGCACTACACTCTTTTGAGCTTTAAACATGATAAGAAGTGTGGTCGCACACACATTTTCTTGCAAATACATTGCCATACCTCTGTTGGTGCTCTATTGTAGCAAAAGGAGGAATTTGCAGAAAACAGTGGCCGATCGACCACTTAGTATGCCGATCGGCTATCAAAATTGGCCGATAGCCTTAAAAATTGGCCAATGATCATTATACTTGGCCGATGGCCTTTCCTCTTGGCCGACCACCTCTCAGATTGTTCCTAAGGTGGGTCAGAAGCACTATGGAAGTTGGCACAATTTTCAGAGATACAGAACAGTTCAAACAAAGGCAACACGAGGCACGACAGTGGATTTCCGAGCGAAGTCGACCGAGCATGCATACACCCCTCTCCTCGAGGCTGTTTTAACTGCTTTGTGTAGTTAGTTAATTTGTAAATTAATTAGTTAATGTATTTGCTAATTAATTCCATCTTTGTAATATTATAATTAGCTAGGTATAGCTAGTTTTAATTTTGTTTATACTTAATTAGCTTAGCTTAGCTAGCTTAGCTTATTCTTTCGGACCCTCCGTCGAGAGTGCGAATTTTGTAATAAATGTGCGTGAGTGTGTGAATGTCTTCCAACCCCACGTCTTTCTCCCTTTTACTTACCTGCTTTCAGTGGTTAGTTTTAGGACATGTGTCAATTAGCATACTTATGTTTGCATGCGTGCATCCATTCATCTGTCTTGTATGCACCGGGCTCGGCACATCATACAAATTGCATTGTATTTCAATACCAATTTGAATGCATGTTATCAAGTTGCATTCACATGACATTTTAAAATAACCGAGCCTATCTTAGTTGCATTTTTGCATGTGTTGCATTAGGCATTGTTAACATTAACTAGGATCATGAATTGATTACTAACTAGCTTCTTTTTTTGCTCGGAGTACACTATGAGTGTTTACGCTTTAGCATATTGCATGAGATGTGTATGTTTCCATGTTAGCATACTTGCCATGAGGCTAACTGCTTAAGTGATTAACTGCTTGAATGCCTGTGGGTGAAGGTTGGATTGCTTGAATTGGAACAATTCATCGAAATACGAGTTTTAAGCCCACTTGAAGTGGCAAATCACCATGTTTTCTAAGCCCACTTGAGGGTGGCAAATCCGCAACTTAGCCTACTTGCGAGTAGCATTTTCAAACCATTTTCGAAAAAAAAACAAACATGAGATATTTTGTTCCAACTTGAGTGATTTAGTCTATACTTGTATGTTGTGCGCATCACGTAGTAAGCTAGTCTAATAACCGAAATAAGAACGCATGTGTTTTCAAAAATAACATATCATGTTAGTAAAGGCCGATCTTTGATCGGGTGAGTGGGGGTGCTCATTGCATGACCTTCCCCTCTCGGACCCAAGTTCCCGAGCCGAGGCAACTTTGGTGATGACGGACACGTGGCCTTAGGCATGAGTTAGGGTTTCCTAAATTTCCCAAAACAAAACATTTAGGTGGCGACTCTGAAATCTAGCAAAGCAGTCCATGTTTGGCACTTCTTTATTAAAATCGATTTTCCAAAACGATTTGCCGGATTTGGAGTCTTTGGTGATTTATCGGTCTCACATTGCACTTTGTGAGATTAGATTCAGAACCGTGACATGAGTCCGAACTGTGGTAGCTAGAACAACAATTCGCGCCCTTGCGCATGGAGCGGAGTTCCAGGCGGTCTATAGTTTTGATAAAAACTTTGCTTTGTTTTGGAAAAGTATTTGATCAAGCATGAATGATTATCCCTTAGTTTTTGTGTCAATTATTATGTTTGTTTTGATGACATTCTTGAAAGATCCTTAGTGCTAGGGGACTTTAATGCAACTAGTACCTTTATTTGAGATATCTCATTTGCCACCGATAGGTGGGCTTGTCCAATCGATTCCGGATCGGTTATTCCATTATTTTGTCAATAAATGTCATCCTTTATATTATGTAGATGTCAGTTAACATCCCAAGAAGCTTTGAAAGCCTTTGATTGGTTCATCCTTTGTTTTGTTACAAGCTATGATATGTATTGTTTTGACAAAATCTAGGATATCATTCATTCAAACCTTTATTACTTATATCAGTCACTGAGTTTCATCATACCCCTCTCACTTATATATATATAGGTGATGAACAAGAAGGCAATGTCACCTAAGCTTTATGTGGAAGATGTTTTGGTTCTTGTTTTGTAGCATCTTGAAGATTATGCTTCTTGGCTTTATAGTTTATTTCTTTTGTATGTTTTGGTCTGAGAAGCCTTTTGATCAAGATGTAATATGTACTTTATTTTATTTTGCACCCAGTTGTAAAACCATGTTAAGATGTATGTCATTCCATTTAATCTATGCACAGCTCTTATGGACTAATTAGATTTAAATTTATTACTTCCGCACATGTATGCCCCATATATATACTCTGTTTGCGTGAATCTTTGTAAGTTGATCTTCGGTAATCTCAGATTACTGGCCATCACGACATTATTCTATTATGGGCTGAATGGGGTCGTGACAACTATGGCATTACATTGTTTTGAAAGAGGAAGTGTAACGTTTTAGTAAATGGCATGCATATTCATTTACCACATGACTTTATTAAGCTTCATACATTGTGTTCAAATATCTTTACTAGGCATTAGCTCACCCTACGTGGAAAGTAACTTTCAAATACTGATGATATGCCTCCAGTAAGGAAGTAGTTTGGGATGACATCGAAGCCGAGAGCTTCTTTTTGTTCTTTTGTGTAAATATTTATTGTATAAGCCTTGGACTTTATGTGTATTGGGTTTAACTCATTTTGTTGTAGCCCAAGCATCGACTTGGAAAGATATAGCCATTAAGGCATAATCTTATTCATACTTTTTTTTGTTTTATGTGATTACTACATGTCATATGCTATAAATTCAAGATCTAGGATTTATGAATGTATACATACATATGTCATCTTTTGTACGGTAAAAGAGAATCAATGAAAGGTTAATATTGTATAACCTTCTGCTCTTCCATTGAATAATATGAGGTCGTTGTTATTATTTTGGAGCATTACAGATAGAGAGAAAAAAGAAATTGAGAGACAAAGAAATAAAGAGAGAAAGTTTGAAAATAATGTGAATTTGGATAGAGAAAAAATAGGTTATAAAAATTCAACAGATAAAAAAAATTCAACATATAGGTTAAAAAAATTCAACAAATAAAAAAATATTTGAACAAATAGTTAAAAATTTTGAATAGAAATACAAAAAAAAAAAAAAAAAAAATTTTGAACAGAGAGATATAAATTAGAACAGATAGAAAATAATTTCAATAGATAAATATAAATTTGAACAGATAGTCAACGAAAAGTCAAACAGATAAAAAAATATCAACAGATAAATTAAGAGGTAAAATTAGAAACAAAATGTCCTAGAACAACAAAAGGACTTCTCATCAAATTATTTAACAAAGGATGGACCTATCACTAACAAAAAATATCCACTGGATCTAATGCCTTATAACATCCTTACCTTGGACATTTCAACAATTAACTGTTTTAGAAATAGTTTGCAATTGTAATGTCCGACGTAATTGTATAAGCAGTTAATGTTATTTACTACAGCCATTATATTAATGTGATTGAATTTCATATGTATAATGACCACTTACATAAAATAGTAACAGTGGTGACCGTGTTATTACATTTAAAAGTATATATATATTAAATATTAACAAGTGCTCTATATAATTATACATGGTTTAATGTTGGAATGAGTGTAAAAATAAAAATAAAAAAAAAGTTTTGAAAATGTTAAAAAAAGTTAAAAAGTGCTTGAAAATAAGTGAAAAGTATTATAAATGGGAAATTGCATCCCAGTGATGACAGTGGGAAAAAAAATTATGAAAAATTTTATAATTTTAATTATCAATATTTATAAACTTTTTCACTCATTTGTAATTATTTTTTCTAAAATCTACTGATGTGATATTTTCCTATTATAAAATTCATGAAAAGTGTATTAAATTTCACATTTACTCTGGCTTTTTATTATGTCTTTAGGGCATTTGTTAGCAAGACTTTTTTTCTTTTCTTTTTTTCTTTTTTTTTTTTTTTTTTTGTTGAGAGGGGGTTTCATTTTCTTCTCTTTCAATTTCTAGTTTTTATTTATTCACTTGCCATTAAAGATTGAACATGATATTTATATGTAGTTGTAACTTTTATGTTATATTACTTGAAAATATAAATCATATATTTTAATTTGTTTAATCAAAAACAAAATTGGTAATAAATTTATATTTCCACTAAAGGGTCATCAATGGGACAGGTCGGGCTTATCCATCCCACAATTATTGGGACGGGCCATGGGATGGGTTGGTTGAGTTGGGTAATATCGATTTGTTTGTCTACAGGCCATTTAGGGACCCCTATTCTTGCCCCTATAACTCTTTAAGAACAATCGTGAAACTATTGGGGCCATAATGACATTTGTTGAAAATTTGTTAGTCAAAAAGACAATTGTTGTTCAAAAGGACATTACCACCTATCTGTTGAAATTTTTTTAACCTATCTATTCAAATCTTTTTTTTCTTTTTTTTTTTATCTATTTAAGTTTTTGAACTTATCTGGTCAAATTTGTATTTATCTGCTGAAAGTTGAAATTCACCAAGCCTATTTTTTTATCTATTCAAATTTGTGTGTATCTGTTGAAAGTTGAAATCATCAAGTCTATTTTATTTGTTATAAATTTTTATCTGTACAAATTGATTTCACAAACCTATTTTCTCTCTTTCTCTATCTATCTATCTATCTATCTATCTCTCTCTCTCTCTCTCACTACTTCTCATCTCTTTCTCTCTCTATCTATTGGTTTCTAAAGGAAAACTCACTAAAAATATGGATGCATATGAAGCAACAAGGATTGTCCACTCAAGAATCCAAAACTTGGACTATGAAAATGCCTTAAAGATAATGGGTCTCTTGTAGATTCATGACCATGGTGAGAAATAAATGATTAGATTAGCCTTTGGGCCTAAAGCTTTAGTTCACTCGTTGGTTCTTATGGCTATAAAAGAGTTGGGTTTAGCATTGTACTCACTATCCTCATCGTTGGCACTGTCATCTCGGTCGCCGTTCCTTCCAAACAACTGCCACTTGATCTCTCATCTTTCCCAGCAAAATTTCTTTTCTTTATGACTTTTTAATGGACATGTATAGGGGGTTTTGGTCTGTTGATCGGAAACATGGGTACAACCAAAAATGCTTCACCAACAGCGACTAGTACAATGATTTGTGGCGACGTAACCTCCAAGATGATCTAGCGGCTTGGGTTGAGATCGACCATTTTGCACTCTTTGATTTGGAGTTTGATATCTATTATTGTCGTTTATATTCCTTTTGGTCTTATTGTTGATTGGGAGTGGTTGTCTGGAGAGTTTTGGTTTCGTTTAGAACAGGTTGGGATTTAGTATTTCTAGAAGAATTCTGTCTGTTTGTTAATAAGTTCTCTTAAGCGTTCTTTTATTCACGTGAGCGGTCTATCATTTCTCCTAGAATTTGTGTTTGTAGTTTGAACTTCTAAAAGTAGGGTGTTCTTCGCTCAAGTAGTCTTTTCTTCGCCTGAGCGGTCTCTTTGCACGGCTGAATTTTGGAAAGAGGGCCATTTTTCACTCTAATAGTGCTTAGTTTGCTCGAGCGATTTGTTTTGCAGGATTAATATTCTGGGAGTTCGGTTTCTTCGCTCGAGCCATGGGTTGGTTGCTCGAGCAGTGTTCTGCATCTGACACTCGATCGGTGTTTTGGTCACTTGAGCAGTCTGCATATATAAAGCTATGGGGAAAAGATCTTTTTTTTTCACTTTTTGATTTCTCTCTCTAAAAGATCTCCAGACCCAATATATTTACTCTCTCTCTCTCTCTCTCACTATATCTTACCTAAACATCCCTCTATACTCAAGTCCACTAGTCTCCCGACCTTGGTGTTTTGGAATAAAAGATACAGCTCTGAGTGGTGATTGTTTTAATCTAAAAGGCTCTAGTTTTAGCCTTCGTCAAATTTTGGGTTTTGTTCATCTCTCTTTCTACAATTGAGGTAGGGATTTGTTTAACATCTATGCATGGTTTTTAGCTTCGTTATGTGCTCCTTGAATAGGGTAGCATTTTGAGGTTCTTAGGTTTGATTTGGATTTGAAATGAGTTGTAAAACGAGGGCTTTTGGGATGGGATGCTTTGAAAGGTTGTTGGGATGATTTTGTTGATGAATAATATTGAAAATTGTGAAATTTCTCTTGAAAGTGGCTTTTTGAAAGAAGCAGATGTTGTTTTGAAATATTGAGAATCCTAGGGATTGATTGGTTTTGGAACAAAGATAGAAAATTGAAAAAATTTACGTATAACTAGGAAGGAGGATTTAAACACGTATTGCTACTTCGATGTTCAAATTTTGCAAATTATATCTATTGCTTGAAATTTGCATATAATTGGAAAGGTATGGTTGTGGTTATTATTATGTTGGATTGTATGTCCTTAGTGAAAGTCTAGAAACCCGCACAGTTAGGTGCCGATCTTTCTAGTTAGTACTAGTAAACTGGCTTTGGTAGTGCTTGTATAGCCTACTGGCAGATAGGTACCTAGAGATTCTCAGTGTGTGTATCCGCTACCCTGTTTGCTATTTTGAAAGTAATGGTTTATGAATTGATTTATAAACATGGCCTTGCATTGTTTGAGGAGAAAAATGCATTGTTTTGGTAAATGGCATTCATGTGCATTCACCATATATGACATTGTTAAGTATCATACAATATATTAAATTAATTTCTACTAGGTTTTAGCTCACCCTTTGTGGAAACGAACTTTCAGGTGCTGATGGCATGCCTCCACCAAGGACTTAGCTTGGGAGCATCTTAGAGCTTAAGGATTATTTATTTTGGTGTTGTAAATATCTTCTATACAAGCCTAGGGCTTTTATTTGTATTGGGCTTGACCCACTTTTGTTGGAACCAATAATCATCTTGGAAATATGTAGTCATTAAGGCATGGACTTCTCCTTTCTTTTCTTGTTCTATGTATGTCCATCACATACTGTAGATTCATAGCTTAGGGTTAATGAATGTATTAATGCATGTGATGTAATCTTTGTATGACATTAAAGGAATTAATGAAATAGAGAATGTTTTGGTAATATTGTCTTTAAATGATTGATTAAATCTCATGAGCTTTCGTCTATTTGTTGAGGGTTATGAATGTATATATTGTTATTATTTCAGGGCATTACAATGGGCACAGAAAGTATGTGTGGAAGGACTAACTTGGGTCAAGATTTCAGCGTCATTGGTCTCAATGGAGAATCTCCAACTGTCACAGTAGATCGAATCAGAAGCGGAGGATTTGTGGTGCTTTTCCGACGAGATTTGGATTATGGATTGAGAAGAGGATTTGGATATAAAGCTGAGAATGTGGATGAGGATTGAGACGAGGCTGAATCGGCCAGAGTACATGTCCATTGCCAAAAAAATTGATTTTGATGAAGAAAACAATGATGTAGAAAGAGAAAATTGAATGAAAAGAGGAAAAAGAGAGAGAAGAAGAGAAAGAGAGAGAGAGAGAGAGAGAGAGAGAGAGAGAGAGAGAATATAACGGTTCCGGTTTAGACCCGACCCTTGTCATGTTCTTGGATCTAGGATCCAATACTCTTATTCGTTGCCTATGTTCCTTATTGTCTTGTTGTTAAGTGTTTGGTTTCTAATCAAATCTCGAACCTAGAACTCAATACAAATGAACAAATATTTGAAGGCAAAGATCTGGAAAAAAACACTGAGAAAATAGAAAGAGAACATGATTCAAAATCAAGAAAAGACAAATACAAATGCGGCAAGAATTGTGTCAAACATTCAAGAATGAGGCAGAGAATAAGAAAATCGATATGCCCACACCAAACGACAAAATTCGTGAAATAGGTGTATGCAAGGTTGTGTACAAAAATCATGGGCATTGTGAAAAGTAATTCTTAATAGCAGAAAAACAGTGTACAACTATGAATACAAAGGCAAATTTCACAGCAATAGATATGGTGCAAGTATGTGGCAAATTCGAAAAGGAAGTATATTGAAAAACAAGAAAAATGAAAAACAAGAAGTCAAGGACTTACCGATTGGAGCCGGAGAAGCGGATGTCGAGATAAGGTTCGCCAGAGTCAAACGACGGTAATGACTAGAAACAAACAATGAGGAACTTGCCAGAGAAGGTAAATGAAGCAGTTGGAGAACTTCGAAGGGATTGGAAATGGTAGGTTTCGTAGAGAACGTTAGAGAGAGAAAATTTAAGCACAGAGAAAGAATGCGAGAATGCGAAGTGAAGAGACAGAGAGAGAGAAGAAGTTTTGTTAAAAATGTGAAAAGGCAACAAAAACATAATGATCTGCCTAGGACGATGTGCCTATCAAGCGGCGTGCACAAGAATGACGCGCCCTGATAGCATGTGTCAGGTACGAACCAACAAAGAAAAGACACGTGTATGAAATGGTTGGAAAGATTGTGCGTGATAGCTCATACACTGTTAAAGCTCTTGAACTTCTTGATTAACAAAGCAATAACCTCAGCTAGAGGAGAGATCTTAGTTGAGATGCTTAAAGAACTGGATTCTTGGCTCTTGATCCTTGGGAAGGTGGACAGCTGAGTCCTCACTTTAGACCTAACACAATGTATGAGACTTAACAAAGTCATAAGGTGAATGCAATGCAATGCCATGCCATTTTCAAAACATTATGCTATCTCTTTCAAAACAATGCCAAGTCATAATTATATGTAATTTGATTTAATAAACCATACTTTTCAAAATAGAAAATAGGGCGATGTAGACACCCCATTTTTGACCGCCCTTAAAACTTGGGTCTGTTAGGTTGAACACTCGATGATGAAATACTACGCTGTACATACGCTCAATTTTCTCAACGAGAAGCCTTGGTTGTTGAATTTCATAGCCTAGAATCTTGTACCACCTTTTGAACCAAAACCTATTTTTTTCCCCAAGCCTGACCACCCAGAGGCCTGCAGGCTAACAGGTGGCCGGCTGCCTCAAAGTTAGCCGGTCGGCCAAGTTTCTCGGCTGGCAGATATTTTACTACAAGCTATCCCCCCTTGTGTATGCATTACACCAGCTATCTCTATACAACTGTGTTCAACAAAGGCACTGGTTTTTCTATATATACATGACCACCTCTCTTGAAATTAAGTTAGAAAAAATTCCAAGAGCTCAAATTCTCTCTCTCTCTCTCTCTCTCTCTCTCTCTCTCTCTCCCTCTCTTGCAACCTATATACACCCTACCTATACTCCCTAAACCAATTTTTTAGGCCTCCTTGATGAGGTTCTTGAGCTTAAATTTCAGCATTTAAGGGTGAGAATTTGTTGGTTTGTGAATCAAAGTGTTACTCCTCTTCAAGAGGTATAACTTCTGGCTTCTTTAAACTACTTCTTCCCCATATTTACTTGCTGTTTTTACACAGTTTTTACCCTGTTTTATGGGCTGAAACTTGTGGCTTAAAGCTATCAAAGGTAGAGGGGTTAACCGCCCTTCTTTGAACCTTATTTTCCAAGCTTTTGCCCTTGTGTTTCCCATCTATCTTTCATCTGTTTCCTAATGTTTTTTAGAGTATTTTAGAGGCTAAAATGTGGTTTTGAAGTCCCAAAAATGGAGGGGTTAGCCACCCCTCCTTATGCTTATTTACTAGCTTCAATTCTCTCATATTTTAGTTCACTTTTCTAGCATTTTTCAACTCAATTCCATCACTATTTTTCCTCATTTTAGGACTGTTTTAATGTGTTTACTTCATTCATGCTTTGTATAGTATGCCTGTAGTGTTGTAGTCCTCATAGGTTTAGTGGTTTAGGCCTTAGCTACCAACCTATTTGAGTTGATAGCTTTTATTTTATGCTTTTCATACATGTGTCCACACTTGCAACAATCATCTCTGCACTCTCCCTCCTTTCTTGGTTTTCTTCGTTTGAGAGTCATTTCAAACAAGTGTTGTTTAAGCATGAGAAAGAGACCTTCCGTGCTTAATGGTTTAATCTCTTCGAAGGTTCATTACTAGGGCATTTACAACTCTCTCATGTCAAAAACAACTCCTTGTTTGACACTTCCCTCCTTTTAGTGAACGTAACTCTTATTTTTGGACTAATTAATTAAAGAATGGAAAGGTAATTAAAAGAGACTAACAAAATTGGACTAAAATAGTAGCAAGAGTAATAAAATCAAGTCGAGTTCAATCGGACGTTAATTGAACCCATTGAGTCTTGAGTCATTTTATACTCTCTAGTGATGATAATGGCTCAAGAATCAATGTCTACCATCTCCCTTGAGGTAGTTTCATGATGGGGAGGAGGTTTTATTGGTCTTTACTTTCCATTTATTAAGATTTTGTCCCATCGATTCATAGATCATCCAACGAGTTTGCGTCAATGAATGATTTGTGAATCGAGTCTACCCCTTCCTTCCTTGATCTGTTTCATTACATGGAGAGGTAGAAAGGACAAATAACCCCTGAAAATACTCTATTTGTGCTCTGTTTATTTTCTGTTGCAGTAGGGCAGACCCCCAAAATAGTGGCCGGCCGACCACTTTTTCTAGCCGGCTGGCCACCTTTTGTTGACCAAGCAGTGCCATTTTCATGGTAAAATAGAGCAGAGGCTGGGGAGAAAACAGTTTAATTTTTTGACTGCAGAATAGAACAATTCTGGTAGCAAAACAAAGGGGTTTTTTGGGTGGAAATTCATGTTCATGCATATGCAATTCCTCGTCCCCTACGGCTCGTGACATTAGTGTCTTGATGGTAGTGTGTTGCAATTAGTTACTTAGATTCATTTGAACTTGTAATACTTAGTTAATCTAGCTTGCTAATTCATTTGGTTTGTAATAGTTGATTTGGACACTTGGACATTCGGACGCTACTGCATGAGGGCAAATATGTAATAATGTGTGTATATCTTCCAACTCCCATTTCTTTCTCCCTTTTATTTCTCTGTTTTATGATGGTTGCATGTTGCATTCATGTTTTACATTTTCATTGCCATGACTTGTATCCACTTTTGCACGCATAAGGGCTCGGCTCATCATAATAACCAATGTCAATTTCAAATTCCTCAATTGAATACATATGTTATCCTATGCTTCAAATTGATTCACATGTCATGCTAGTAGCTAAGCCTATTAATTGCACATTGTATGTGTTGCATTAGCCATGATGCATTGTTTAGGATCATGCATTTTTTTTTTTACTCATTGTTGTTTTCCTTGGCTTACCTCGGAGTATTAGGTGAGCAGTTTTTGCTCTAGCATATTGCATGCATGTGATTGTTGCCATGTCAAGCATGATTACCATGATGCTAAGTGCTTAGTTGATATATCTCTTGAATGCTTGTGGATGGAGGCTTTTCGCTTAAGTTGAGATGATTTGAATAAATATACATATGAGATCACTTTTTTCGGGTGGAACATAATCAAAATAATTTCCAAATAAACATGAAATCAAAGTGTTCCAACTTTTGTGAATTAGTCTATACTTGTGTATATCACATAGTAACGATAGCATAATAATCAGAACAAAAACATATAATGTAAATTAGAATCACATTATGATTAGTAAAGGTCAATCCTTAATCAGGTAAGTGGGGTGCTCAATTCATGATCTTTCCCTCTCATACCTAAGTTCCCGAGTTGAGACACTTTGGTGATGATGGACTAATGGCCTTTGGCACGAGTCACGGGTTTCCTAAGTTCCCCAAAAATATTTAGGTGGCGACTCTAAAATCTGGCAATGCAGTCCATTTTTGACATTTTTTTTTATTCAGAATTAACTTTCTAAAAAGGTTTGCCGCGTTTGGACTCTTTTGTGTTTCTCTATTTCACGTTGCACTTGTGAAACCAGATTAAGAACCACGGGAGTCCGAACTGTAGGGCTATCATATCCAAGGAGACTAAACCCCTCTGAGGAGCACGAAAATCAAGCTACAAGCGGTGGATACAAAATACTAGGAATATTTAGGTACGTGTCTGCTAGCAGGCTATATAAGCACTACCAAAGCCATTTTACCGGTACTAACTGGAAGGATCGACACTTAATCTCGCGAGTTTCTCAACTTTCACCAAGAACACAAAGGCCAACAATATAAACCACAACCATATCCCCTAACTAGATTTTATATACCCCCATTTTTTCTCAAAACAATACATTTTCAATGTTTAAGTATGAAACAATGCTCAATGCAAAATGTATGAGTAATTAGTTTCAATTGACCTAATGCTTATACAATTTCTAAAGCAATCAAAGCTATCGTCCACCAATGACCCAAAATAGATATCTCTACTCAATAGAAAATTTTCTAATAACAGATATAATCTCATAAATTTCAAAATATTAGTGATAATATATCTCCGACTCTACTCCCATCATCAATAGATACAATCATCTTATCTTTTCAAATTCAACATCTGTTTCTTTCTCTTTCATAAGATAAACATCAAGGACTTTCAATAAACACATCCTTTACTTTCCAAAATCACACTTTAGGAACAAATTTCCAACATCTCAACATAACCCTACAATATTCACACTCCCACAACCTTTCTCAAGAGTTTATTTGAAAAACCCCTCTTTTACATATCAAAATCAAACCCTAGATTTAACCCAAAATCCCTAAATCACTAAACCTTTCTAAAGAGCAAATAACTAAGTTAAGAATCATACCAAAGGTTAAAGAAATCCCTACATTAAGAGTAGAAGAGGAAGACAACAAGGTTAAAACTTTGATGGAGCCGAAAATAAGATCTTCTCTTATTAAAATGAAGCTTTCGATGAGCCCTAACTTTTTCTCCAAGGGACTATGGTGGAGAAATCAATGGATTATGAAGTATTTGAGGCTTTAAGCAAGAACTAATGAGAGAAAGTGAAGAAATTAGGGTTAGGGGTGTTTTAGAGAGAGAGAGAAATGAAAAAATGATTAAAAATCCCCTTTTCCCTGATCTGATATACGCATAGACCGCTTGAGCGACCAAATCACTACTCGAGCGTCAGACACAATAAATGACAACCAAAACACCGCTCGAGCGGACAATAACCCCCTTCCAGAAGTTTTGTAGACTGTAGAAGACTTCTTGAGTCAAGAAAGACTGCTCGAGTGAAGATCACCCAGCTCCTAGAAGTTTTGCAGACCTGTAAAAATACTGGGAGATCTCAAAGACCGCTTAAACGACGAAAACACCACTCAAGCAAACAAGAAGAAAATTAGACAGTAATTCTTTTGAAAACTAACTCCCAACTTATTTTTCACACATCTAATAACTTCATTCAACAACAACAAAACAAGAAGGAACATGGACTACGAATAAGAGTATCGAATCTCGGATCCGTGAACATAATAAGGGTCGAGTCTAAACCAAAACCGTTATACAAACTTGTTTACAACACCCAACATCTCTCATTCCCTGATGGTGATACTAGCTACACTGCTTACAAACTTCCTACTCAAAGCATCGGCCACTACATTGGCCTTTCCCGGATGATAGTGTAACTCGAAATCATAATCTTCCATAAACTCTATCCACTTAATTTGCCTCAAATTCATATCTTTTAGTGAAAACAGATATTTCAAACTTTTATTATCAGAAAACACCTCAAATTTCTCTCCATGTAGGTAGTGTCTCCAGATTTTTAAGGCGAAAATCACTGCTGCTAACTCTAAGTCATGAGTAGGATAGTTTCTCTCATGTGTTTTCAACTGTTGTGAACTATAGGCAACAACTTTCCCTTCTTACATTAATACACAACCCAAACCTTCTCGAGACGCATCACAATAAATCGAGTAACCCAAACCTTTCTCCAGAATAATCAAAACTGGTGCAGTGGTGAGTCTATCTTTAAGCTCCTAAAATGACTTTTTGCAAGCCTCACCTCACATGAATTTAATCCCCTTCCTCATCAATTTAGTCAATGGTGAAGCCAATCTAGAGAAATCTTTCACAAAACGTCAGTAATACCCGGCTAAACCCAAGAAACTCCAAATCTTAAAGGCATTCTTAGGTTGTTCTCAATCCTATACATCGTCTATCTTGGATGAATCTATAGTTACCCCATCTCCAGACACCACATGACCTAGGAACTTAATCTCGTTGAGCCAAAATTCACACTTCTCAAACTAAGTATATAAACAGTGTGTTCTAAGCAACTTAAGTACCACCCATAAATGTGCCTCGTGTTCCTCCTCGGAGAGTGAGTAGCCTAAGATATCGTCGATGAAGACTACTACGAACTGATCTAAGAATTCTCGAAAGACTCGATTTATCAAGTCCATGAATGAAACTGATGCATTGGTTAGTCCAAAAGGCATTACTAGAAAATTGTAATGGCCTACCGTGTATGGAATGCCATTTTCTAAATATCCCCCTCTTTCACCCTCAACTGGTGATACCTTGATCTCAAATCAATTTTTGAAAAACAACGTGGTCCCTTCATCTGGTCAAACAAATCATCTATTCGTGATAAAGGCCACTTGTTCTTAACAGTTACCCGATTCAATTTCCTATAATCAATGCACAATTGCAATATGTCAACCTTCTTTTTTTGCAAAGAGAGCTGGTGCCCCCCATGGCAATGCAGTAGGGTGGATGCAACCCTTATCTTAAAGCTTTTGGAGTTGAATCTTTAACTCGTGCAACTCGACGGGTGCAAATCTATACGGTGCTGTGGAAATTGGTGTTGTGCTAGGCACTAAATCAATAGAGAATTCAATATCCCGATGGGGTGGTAAACTAGTAAGATCTTTAGGAAAAATATCTGGATATTCACAGCCTGCTCTCGGCAAGTCACTTTGGACCATGCTACTTTCATTACTCAAGAAAGTCACAAGGAGAAAATTAAGCTCGCCCCGACCACATGAGTCATGCGTTGACAATAATAATCTACCAACTCAATACCCTAGAAAATAAAAACAATCACCACTCGAGGTGCACATAGTAACTCTCCTATGTTGGCAATCTATGATGGCAAGATATGAAGACAACCAATCCATGCCAAGGATGACAACAAAACCTGACATGTCTAATAAAACAAAATCAAAGGGAAGTCGGCAATTGGCAACATCCCCGATTCAAAACAACCTTACCCCCAACTGGTGACTCTACCCTGAGTAGAGACGCTAGTTAGGCCATTTCTAAGCCCAAAACCGATGCGAATGTAGACGAAATGAAGGAATGGGATACACCCATACCAATCAATACATTGACAATAGAGTTACAAAACAAGAAGTTACCTTCCACAATGGAAGCTACTAGAAAATGCTCTGGCGTAATAACAATGTACATATGCCTTGAAGGTCTCTGATCAACCTGTTCACCCCTTGGAGCATAAGTCTGGTACACGAATTGAGCTGAAATGGCTCCTTGATTGGCCCTCGAGATTTGTACTTAGTGTATTGGTTGATGGCTCTACGTGTATCTCGAACCAGACACAACAGATATGCCACCAAACTGATGGCAAAACCTCCTCAAGTGTCTGGTCTGCCCACACTGATAACAAGTAGGTGGCTAACCTCTCCCTTGACTTCGGCTCTGAGAACAAGCTGAAGACTTGTAGACACCCCATTTTTGACCGACCTTAAGACTCAGACGTCACCAGTTGAGCGCTCGGTGATGTTGCATACTGTGCTCGTTCAGAAGTCTCAGAGTCGCGGCCGCGCGCCCTGCCTCCGGACTTCCGAACCCTCTTCTCTACCTTGTCTCGGTTTGCGAACCAGGCTCGGTTTTCTCTGTTTTCTTTCCTGAGGGAAGGGAGTGGTCCCGTGGATTATCTCTCGGTGGCCGTGAGCTACTTTTCGTGGCCGTAGGCCATTTTGCCCATTTCGGAGCCCGGTTCCCGGTTTTCGGGACCGTTAGGCCGTGTGCCTCGGCTCGGGACCGCCCAACCATCTCCGACTTCTCCGGTTTTTGGCGAAGACCTCTGTTTTAATGTTCCGAGGAACACTGGGGCCCCTGACGCCCACTTTGCAGCCGAACACCACTTCCGGTGCCCGGCGACCCATTTTCGGGACCCCGAACTGCGTGATTTGGGCCCCGAGCATTCATTTTGCATCAGCCTTCTCCGGTTTTTGGCGGAGACCTCTGTTTTAATGTTCCGAGGAACACTGGGGCCCCTGATGCCCACTTCGTGGTCGTATGCCACTTCTGGTACCTGTAGCCGGTTTTCGGGATCCCGAACCACGCGGTTTTGGCCCCCGAGCATTCGTTTCGCATTGTTGTCTGTTCAACTTTGGCAGGTACCTCTGTTTTATCCTTCTAAGGAACACTGGGGTCTCAGAAACCCACTTCGTGGCCGAGTGCCACTCCCGGTGCTTAACAGCCCATTTTCGGGACCCCGAACCACGCGGTTTTGGCCCCCGAACATTCGTTTCGTATTGTTGTTGGTTCTAACTTGGCAGGTACCTCTGTTTTATCATTCTAAGGAACACTGGGGTCTCAGAAACCCACTTCGTGGCCAAGTGCCACTCCCGGTGCTTAACAGCCCATTTTCGGGACCCCGAACCACGCGGTTTTGGCCCCCGAGCATTCGTTTCGCATTGTTCTTTGTTCAATTTTGGTAGGTACCTCTGTTTCATCCTTTTAAGGAACACTGGGGTCTCAGAAACCCACTTCGTGGTCGAGTACCACTCCCGGTGCCTAACAGCCCATTTTCGGGGCCCCGAATTGCGTATTTCGGCTCCCGAACCTTCATTATACATTTTTGGACTCCGACCCGAACTACAAAGTGTCTTATTTTGAGCCCCTCTTCGACTTTGTTGAAGGGCTCTCGGCCATTTGAGAACCGTAGCTGCCACTTTTCCTTTTGGCCCCTTTTGGTGGGAAACTTGAAATGTTTCCCCCCCTTTTTTCCCCCCTCTTTTTCCCCCTCTTTTCTAAACGTTTTTGGCTATATATACAGCCCTCCAGATCAGTTTTAGGGGTTAGAAAGTCTGATTTGGGAGCTCTATATTGTATCTCTCTCTCTCTATAATTCTAAGCTTCAAAAACCTCCAAGTTCTTGGGCCATTCCTTCACCACCACCTAGCACCACCACTCCTATTCCATTTCCAGAGGCAAGGAGGGATTTTCAGAGGTTAGGAGGCTCTGTTTTTCAGTCCAAGAAGCAACCAAATATTGGTCTTCAAGGGTAAGTATCATTTCCCCTCTTTTGAGCTCTTTTTTGTACCATTTTTTTAGCCTTCTTGGCTTGCTATTTTGAGCTCCGACCCCTACTGAAAATGTCACTATTTTGAGCTATTCTAAATGTTTGTTGAAGGGTTCTACCCTATTTGAGATTCATATCTCACCCTTGTTTCAATATCTCTTCATATACCATGTTTTTGCATGCTATTTTTGACTTATGAGTAATCTGATTTTGAGCATGTAATAAACTGTAAATGTGCTTATTTTGAGCCCCTCTTCAACATTGAAGAAGGGCTCAACCTTGTTCGGTTGTTGTATATATCACCTCCCTTTGAAATGCTCTTTTGGCCCTAAATCTTGCTCATTTTGTAGCCTTTTGTGCTTATGGTTTTGGCTCTTGGTCAGAGCTAAGAGGGGTCTTATTTTGACCCCCTCTACATGTTTCATGAAGAAATTTTGGTCATTTGGTGTATAGATTTGCATGTCTCATGATATAGCCTATTTGGAGCCTATTTTGCATGGATTTTCTAGCATGTTTTTATTCTGATTTTGGGGCTGCCATCTTCTGTAAATGTGCTTATTTTTAGGCCCTCTTCAATGTTGTAGAAGCATGTTTGTCCATTTGGGGTTTGTATATATCACTTGTCTCAATACCCCTCTTTTGGCCACTAATCTTGCATGATAATGTTGCCATATCTATGCTTACATTTTGGCCATGTTTGTTACTGAAAAATGCCATATTTGGGACTGCCTTGCTACTGTTCTTGCTGCCATAATCATATTTTGCATATATAGCATGGCTATAGGCCATTTCGGGGCTTAATTTCACATTTTCGGGATGATTGCATGCTTCGGGTGTCATTTCGAATTGTTTCGGGGCTGTTTCCCCCTTCATTTAGCTGCTGGAATTTCATGTGCATGCTTGCATATCATTCCCATGCCATTCTGTGCCTTTTATCATTGCCTCGGTTTGCGTGCCCGTGTGCACGCATTTCGAGGCACCTCATTTTCATCCATCGGCATCTTATGTGAGTGCGACTGAGGTCCTCTCATGTTAGTGTAAGCCCAATCTGCATTTTCCATATCATTGGCATTGTGTATGCCTCCGCCTCGGTTTGCGTGCCCGTGTGCACGCATTTCGAGGCACTCTGTTTCATCCGATTGGCATTGTGTATGCCTCTGCCTCGGTTTGCGTGCCCGCGTGCACGCATTTCGAGGCACTCTGTTTTATCCGATTTGCATTTCATCATTGCCTCGGTTTGCGTGCCAGTGGGCACGCATTTCGAGGCACCTCATTCTTATCATTCCGGCATCCTATGTGAGTGTGGCTGAGGCCCCCTTCATGTTGGTATAAGCCCATCATTACATTTCGCATGTCATTCCGCATCGCCTCGGTTTGCGTGCCCGTGGACACGCATTTCGAGGCATTTCATTTTCATAGCATTGCGCATGCTAGGATTGTATGTTAGTTGCATTTCATGCATATCACGCATATTGCACAGGAAACGAGGCACGTTTCGTACTCCGAGTGACGGAACGGGTCTCAATTCCCAAGTCACCGACACTCCGGATCACCCATGATGGAGTTAGGTTTTTACTGTAGCATCCACCTGCATTCATCCTATATTGAGTTGTGCAATTCGGCTCCTCGGCCATCATGCATCGATATGCGTGATCGGTGGCACGAGGATCGAGGCATGCATATATTTGTGAAATACATTGCTATGCCCTTTTCCTGCTCTCTGTTGCAGCAAAATCAAGGATCAGCAACTTTTCGGAGTTCGGCACGCATTTCAAGAAACATTGTAAACAGAGGCTAATCGGGGCATCCCAATGGATTTCCGCACAAGGCAGCCCAAACAGGCGGCATCTATCAGAAGCAAGGCAGTCCCTGGCTTGCATGCCAGTTTACCGCTTTCTTAGTTAATTTGTAAATTAATTAGGATATCTGTATATTCATTTCGGACTGTATATTCTTATTCGGACTGTATATTTATTCGGACCCTCTGCGCGAGGGCACAACTGTAATAAGGGTGTGTGAGTGTGATGTATGTCTTCCAACCCCCATTTCTTTCTCCCTTTTATTTACCCGCTTTTGATGGTTAGATATAGGGCATATTTCAATTAGCATAACAGTATGACAGTATGTTTGCATCATTCATCTGTATTGCATGCACCGGGCTCGGCGCATCATACAAACTGCATTGTATTTCAATTACAAGATGAATACATGTTGGTTGTTGCATTTCACATGCCATGTTTAGAATAGCCGAGCCTGCCATCTTAGTTGCATCTTGCATATGTTGCATTAGGCAAATCTGTATATTTTAGGATCATGCATGATTTCTAATTAGCTTCTTGTTTTGGCTTGGAGTACTCGGTGAGTTTTTATGCTTTAGCATCCTTGCATGCGTGTAAGTGTTGCCATGATAGCATGCTTGCCATGAGGCTATTTGCTTATGTGATATAACTGCCTTGAATGCCTGTGGGTGGAGGTTGAGTTATCCGGACTGGGACAAATCATTGACTGTTTGTTTTAAGCCCACTAGATAGTGGCAAAATCATTGTTTTACTAAGCCCACCTGAGGGTGGCAAATCCACATCTTAAGCCTACCTGCGGGTAGCAAACCATTTTCAAACAAACAAACATGAAATGTTTTGTTCCAATTCAGACGACCCAGTCTATACTTATTTGCTGCGAGCATCACATAGTAACCTAGGCTAATAACCGGAATAAGAACTCACAATGTTTTCAAAAACAGATATCATGGTTAGTAGAGGCCGGTCTTTGACCGGGCGAGCGGGGGTGCTCACGATGTGACCTTCCCCAATCGTACCCAAGTTCCCGAGCCAACTTTGGTGATGACGGACACGTGGCCTTTTGGTACCGAGTCAGGGTTTCCTAAATTTCTCATTTTAAAATATTTAGGTGGCGACTCTGTTATCTGGCAAAGCAGTCCATGTTTGGCACTTCTTTCAAAAAAATCTGTTTTTCTCAAAACGATTTGCCGGATTTGGACTCTTTGGTTCAGATTTAGAACCACAACCAAAATCGAGTCCGAGCTGTAGCGAGGTCCCCCGCGGGCGTTGTTACAGTTTCTGGCGACTCTGCTGGGGATTTAGAGAACTTGACTCGAACTCATGATATCTGTTTTTGACTACACTTGTGTGTTTCTTTGCATTGCATTTGCATTGGTGCGCCTAGGACACCGTGTTTGCCATATGCCATTCCCGAACGATTTGCCGGAGGCTTGTCTTGTCAAGTCATGTCCGTAAGGCTGATCGGCTCTGGGCTCTGACAGCATGGGAACACAAACCCCGGTTTTACCGGGGCACCCTTTTTGACCATTCGACCTAGTGCATATTCGGATCCATAGTGACCATTCCAAACTAGGACAGGTTGCTTACCCGTTTATAGGTTGTTTGAAGCCGCTGCGTGCGTAGTGAAACCCTAGCTCCTGACAAAATAGGACAGGGAAACCCTACCCCAACATAGGGGTGTTTTGGCTCTCACTTATCTGTTATGTGCTTTTAGAGTGCGTCTCTACAGGAATGCATGTATCAGTTTACAAGTTTGGGCATCAGGCCTGCGGGCACCGGTTCAGTATTTTGGGATTCATTTTACCTGAGGGTATCAGTTTACAGGCAAAGATTTGGGCAGAATTCAGTAGAGGGCACACTCAGTCAACTATGCTCGTATCTGTTCAGGTGAAATCAGGCTGAGATGCTGTCTGTTTTCCGTTTTGCTAAGTGGTCTTGGAACCATAGTTTCAGAAGGGTCTGATATCCCCCGGGTACTCTGGACCTGTGTCGTTGTGTGATTAGGGGTTGAACCACCTGCAGGCGGCACTCAGTTTACTCCAGATGTGACGTATGGCACGCACTGTTTTGAGCATTTGTGAATGCTGGTTTTTGTACTTTCTGACTTGGGTATTGATGTCTGTCTCGTTGTATCGAGTCAAAGCTGTTGAGTCTGTCTCGTTGTATCGAGTCAAACCTGTTGAGTCTGTCTCGTTGTATCGAGTCAAACCTGTCGAGTCTGTCTCATCGTATCGAGTCAGTCCTGTTGAGTCTGTCTCATTGTATCAAGTTAGTCCTGTTGAGTCTGCCTCGTTGTATCGAGTCAAACCTGTTGAGTCAGTCTTGTTGTATCGAGTCTGTCTTGTTGTGTCGGGGTCGGGTGATTCCGGGGGTGTTACCTCAGGCGTCACCATTTTGTCTTGCGTTTGAGTCTGTTTCTGCCAGGGAGCCAGTAATGCCAACAGATTTTGAATGAAACAGCAGTGACTTTCACGCTCTCGCGTTTGCTTCTGCCTTGTGCCAGTTATGCGAAAGTTCTGAATGAGATGGCAGTATTTGACTAAGAACTCTGTCTTCGCTGTGCCCTGAAGTCATTGTAATGACCTGAGTTTTTCAAAACTTTTTAAACACTGCGGTGAAAACGAAGAGGAAGGAATTCCTCGGGATTTGCAAAACTTTGATCATTTGAGAGAAAGAGAGGCGTGCTAAGCCCTTAATGAATGAAATCATGCTTGTTAGTGTGAGTACTGGGAAGGACCCTAGCTTTGATCCAGATTGGTCCTACACTGTCTTCAGCGCGAGTGATTTGTCGCTTTCTTAAAAATTTTCAAAAACAAAAATGTTTTGCGCGGTCCTGCAAAGACATGTGTGGAATCGCTCTTGAGATTGTGCAGCTTAGGATCGCTCTCAGCCTCGAGACTCGACCCCTTGCTTTCAAACCTTGAACGTGCATTCAGAATGTTCAACGGTCAACCACGATGTGAGGCCTGTGTGGCCAGGTTTGAAGCAGCCCTCGAACAAGAGGCACCAAAGTCAGATCAAGAAGGTCAGACCTCATCAGAAGAAGCTTGCAAAGCTAGAACAGCAGCACCCCTCGAACTAGGGGCAAAAAATATCCGGTGTGCTCGAAGAGCCAAAAGGTGGATCCTTATGCAAATCAATACAACAGCCACTCTCCTGGATACAGAGGGCTTCAATCTCAAAACCATTTGGCATGGACCAAACTACACTTTTACCCTTTGAGAGGCTCGCTGGGCCGAAAACCCGGAAGGGCGACCCAGGCAAAAGTTAGAGCAAGAAAAAGATAAAAAAAAAAAAGAGAAAAAAAAGAAAAAAATGCAAAGAAAAGAAAAAGAAAAGATGAAAAGAAAAGAAAAAATTTGAAAAAGAAAGAAAGAAGAACAAAGCTCGCAATGTTGAAAACCTGCAACAGGCGCCTTGGCAAAAGTTAGAGCATGAAAAGGAGAGGTTAAATACCCGAGTGTACCTTAACCCCGAACTACGTAAGGCTTGATTCCCATCTTTGGGATACGTAGGCAACTTCATTCTGAAGTCCAGCCGTAAAACGATTCAAATTCAATTGTGTCCATGTAATGGTTTTGACCATCCTTGCCTTCTCTGTATCCGAGAGTACGGTTGCAATCATCGCTCCGAGGACTAACTACAATGCGCTGCGGTGCCATTCAAACAAGGGGCAACTTTCCGTTGCCATCCGTTGCCATCCAATGCGCCGCAGTGCCGTTCAAACAAGGGGCAACTTTCCGTTGCCATGCAGTCCTCTTCAAGCACGGGGCAGTTTTCTTTGGATCCGAGGTTGTGCATCTCAGGAGTAGGTTCCGTGCTCGTTGAGCAGTGACCGTTTGCAAAAATAGTTTTTGAAAATTTTTACTGAGGTTGACTATTTTCTCGAAAATTGTTCCATCTTTTCCAAAAACTGGACCATTTCTTGGACCCAAAAAAGGAAAATTTTCAGTGCTCATAGCCTGACTTGCGTGATTTCAAATCAAAATCGAACAAGCATGTTAATCTAACTCCCATTTTGGCCAAATTTTTTTTTAGAAAGCAAAAAAATAAAAAATGGTCAAAATGATGAACTAGGGGCACAGTTGGGTCAGGAGTTCTGTCTTTCCTCCTTTATCAATATATTTGCCAAGAAGGGCACTCTACCTGCCAGAAAAGGGCATAACTGAAGTTAACAGCAAATGGCAGGAGGCTCCCTCATCCTCCGAGCAACGAGGTATCAAGCCCAGTGCGAAGCACGAACTAGAATGGGCCAAGATATTCCACTCCATCATCTGGACAGATCTGATCACGTCCAAACTCCCCAGCAAAGCATCATCAATCGATGTCAGCTGCAGATTTGCTACACATCCTGTTGTAGCACAACCCCTCTGTAGGAGAAACTCACTGTTGTGAGCAGAAGAAGAAGAATCTGGCAGAATGCTAGGAGCACGAACCCACAACTTGCTGTTTATCCATCAACCACCCAGGGGAGGGATTGAAAAATGAGAGATTGAATAATAGAGAGACGTGAGTTGAGAGAAAAAGTGAGAAAAGGGCTTTTTCGTGAAAAACAGCGCTTGAGGGCCGAGTGATGTGAGAATCACAAATGAGAAAGGGTGGGAAACACTACCCGGTGAAACAGGCTCCCTGTGCATGTCGTGTCTTTTTGTTTGTCTCGTTTTTTGGTTTTGAGTCGTTTTGAGTGTCAACGGATGTGTTTAGGTTGTTTACCTTTTGTTTTTCGTTGTTGAGTCTCTTTCGCTGTGTTCAGTTGTAGGCTCAATACCCAGTTAAGAACTTTTGCTCACTCTCAATTTCAATAAAATCGTTTTGTACTCCGAGTGCCGTGCCGTTCTCCACATTTGTGCAAAACAGAATTTGTTCTTTCAGAAAAACCGCAGGGTTCAACCCAGGTCATGTGAGAACAGTGAAATCAGGACCTATCTGAAGCTATGAGTTCCGGGCTACAAAGCAAAAGCAAAAGAGGGAAATGTCGGGCATCTGAGTTTGTTCCAACTTCAGTAAGTTCCGAGACTATATTCCGTGTGTACCTCTTCAGGTCTTGCCAATGTTCCGAAGTATGAGTGTGCCTCTACCTCGAGCTCAAAATCAAGTCTACTTCAAGCTAGAATGGCGATCAGAAGTGCTCTCCCTGAGTACCATTCCCTGCCAGTGGCATCTTGGCCGTGTTTGCGATGAGTTCCTAGGAGACCAACTGCGACGGTGGAAACTAGAGTTCGAATGGCCGTGGCCTAGAACGCAAAGGTTCGGGATTTCCGAGACTAAAGTCTGGTTTAAATACCCAGAGGCGCGCCCTCGACTTGAAATCTGTATGGCAGCCCCATAGATTGAGACAGCGTGTATGCACCTCAATCCTGGATACTGAACCAACCTAGTCTGTCACCCCGTTGGAGAATAGGGAAAGTTGTGAATATGATCAGGAAAACAAGCAGCAGCCGTGGCTCCTACATACAGATGTTGTCCCTTGTCAGCATTCCAAAGCCTTTGTACTGTGAGTTGAAGGTTAGTCGGAGTAGAGCGGTTCACCGCCACTCACCTCATGAGGTGCTTTCTAAAGCGCCGCTTTGTCCATTTATTGCTTTCCGTAAGCATCATGCATTGTATTGCATTGTACCTATCAAGTTTCTTTCTCATTTCACTCAGTGTATCAATCACACTTCATTCACTTAGTGTATCAATCACACTTCAATTATTTAGTGTATCAATCACACTCTCATCACACTTTATCACATTTAGTATATCAATCATACTTGTTCACTAAGTGCATCTATCCCACTTCGTGTTCACATTTAGTATATCAATCATACTCCTGTTCACTAAGTGCATCTATCCCACTTCGTGTTCACATTTAGTATATCAATCATACTTGTTCACTAAGTGCATCTATCCCACTTCGTGTTCACATTTAGTATATCAATCATACTCCTGTTCACTAAGTGCATCTATCACACTTCGTGTTCACATTTAGTATATCAATCATACTCCTGTTCACTAAGTGCATCTATCCCACTTCGTGTTCACCCTCAGTATATCCATCATACTTGTTCACTAAGTGCATCTATCACACTTCGTGTTCACATTTAGTATATCAATCATACTCCTGTTCACTAAGTGCATCTATCCCACTTCGTGTTCACATTTAGTATATCAATCATACTCCTGTTCACTAAGTGCATCTATCACACTTCGTGTTCACATTTAGTATATCAATCATACTCCTGTTCACTAAGTGCATCTATCACACTTCGTGTTCACATTTAGTATATCAATCATACTCCTGTTCACTAAGTGCATCTATCCCACTTCGTGTTCACCCTCAGTATATCCATCATACTTGTTCACTAAGTGCATCTATCACACTTCGTGTTCACATTTAGTATATCAATCATACTCCTGTTCACTAAGGGCATCTATCCCACTTTGTGTTCACCTTCAGTATATCAATCATACTTGTTCACTAAGTGCATCTATCACACTTCGCGTTCACCTTTAGTATATCAATCATACTTGTTCACTAAGTGCATCTATCACACTTCGTGTTCACATTCAGCATATCCATCATACTTGTTCACTAAGTGCATCTATCACACTTCGTGTTCACATTTAGTATATCAATCATACCTTGTTCACTAAGTGCATCGATCACACTTCGTGTTCACCTATTGTGTATCCATCACACTTGTTCACTTAGTGCATCTATCACACTTTGTGTTTGCCTTTTGTGTATCCATCACACTTTGCTCACTTCATTCATTTAGTGTATCAATCACACTTCGTTCATATAGTGTATCTATCACACACTTGCTTTGTATCTATCACACTATGCCTACTTTACGTATCTATCACATGCTCACTTTGTGTATCAATCACACACGCTCGCTTTGTGTATCAATCACACACTTTCGCTTTGTGTATCAATCACACGCTCGCTTTGTGTATCAATCACACACTTTCTCTTTGTGCATCTATCACACTATGCTCATCTTGTGTATCCATCACGCTTTGCTTCATATAGTGTATCCATCACACTCGCTTCGCTTTGTATCTGTCACACATGTTCGTTTGGTGTATCAATCACACACGTTCGCTTTGTGTATCTATCACAAATGCACACTGTATTCACAGTGAGAATTGCAGTAATTTTCTTACATCCTTTCTGCAATCCTTTCTGCATGAAATGTGGTTAGATTTGCATTCACTTGCCGACACTGCGTGTGTCAAACTTTTCGAATCATAGGAGTCACATGGAATATATGTTGTTAGCATATTGTTCTTGTTGCATTTCTCTATTTTGCAGGCACGATATTGTATGTACGGTTCATTTGAGGCTGGTGCGACCAGACGAATCGCGCAGGTATCGTATCTTCTCCGTGTGAGACGCGATGAGAATTGAATGATTCTCCGCACTCCTAACTGCATGAAATGTAGTTGTTTGCTTTGCCTTCTTGCTTATAATTGTTGCATCTATTGGCGAATACTTGCTTCATTACAGCTTCCTGCACTCGCATGATCATCTGGCTCCGCGCCTATCATTTTGCATTTTGCCCCTGCCTTCGGGCACACGTTCTCAGTTTATCTCGTATGATTGTCTAAGTCTTCGGCCTTGTCAAAAATGGTTTGTCTCTGGGCTTTGACATTCACTCCCGTCATTGTTATGACTTCCGAGTTCTGTCAAAGAGGGGCAACTGTAGACACCCCATTTTTGACCGACCTTAAGACTCAGACGTCACCAGTTGAGCGCTCGGTGATGTTGCATACTGTGCTCGTTCAGAAGTCTCAGAGTCGCGGCCGCGCGCCCTGCCTCCGGACTTCCGAACCCTCTTCTCTACCTTGTCTCGGTTTGCGAACCAGGCTCGGTTTTCTCTGTTTTCTTTCCTGAGGGAAGGGAGTGGTCCCGTGGATTATCTCTCGGTGGCCGTGAGCTACTTTTCGTGGCCGTAGGCCATTTTGCCCATTTCGGAGCCCGGTTCCCGGTTTTCGGGACCGTTAGGCCGTGTGCCTCGGCTCGGGACCGCCCAACCATCTCCGACTTCTCCGGTTTTTGGCGAAGACCTCTGTTTTAATGTTCCGAGGAACACTGGGGCCCCTGACGCCCACTTTGCAGCCGAACACCACTTCCGGTGCCCGGCGACCCATTTTCGGGACCCCGAACTGCGTGATTTGGGCCCCGAGCATTCATTTTGCATCAGCCTTCTCCGGTTTTTGGCGGAGACCTCTGTTTTAATGTTCCGAGGAACACTGGGGCCCCTGATGCCCACTTCGTGGTCGTATGCCACTTCTGGTACCTGTAGCCGGTTTTCGGGATCCCGAACCACGCGGTTTTGGCCCCCGAGCATTCGTTTCGCATTGTTGTCTGTTCAACTTTGGCAGGTACCTCTGTTTTATCCTTCTAAGGAACACTGGGGTCTCAGAAACCCACTTCGTGGCCGAGTGCCACTCCCGGTGCTTAACAGCCCATTTTCGGGACCCCGAACCACGCGGTTTTGGCCCCCGAACATTCGTTTCGTATTGTTGTTGGTTCTAACTTGGCAGGTACCTCTGTTTTATCATTCTAAGGAACACTGGGGTCTCAGAAACCCACTTCGTGGCCAAGTGCCACTCCCGGTGCTTAACAGCCCATTTTCGGGACCCCGAACCACGCGGTTTTGGCCCCCGAGCATTCGTTTCGCATTGTTCTTTGTTCAATTTTGGTAGGTACCTCTGTTTCATCCTTTTAAGGAACACTGGGGTCTCAGAAACCCACTTCGTGGTCGAGTACCACTCCCGGTGCCTAACAGCCCATTTTCGGGGCCCCGAATTGCGTATTTCGGCTCCCGAACCTTCATTATACATTTTTGGACTCCGACCCGAACTACAAAGTGTCTTATTTTGAGCCCCTCTTCGACTTTGTTGAAGGGCTCTCGGCCATTTGAGAACCGTAGCTGCCACTTTTCCTTTTGGCCCCTTTTGGTGGGAAACTTGAAATGTTTCCCCCCCTTTTTTCCCCCCTCTTTTTCCCCCTCTTTTCTAAACGTTTTTGGCTATATATACAGCCCTCCAGATCAGTTTTAGGGGTTAGAAAGTCTGATTTGGGAGCTCTATATTGTATCTCTCTCTCTCTATAATTCTAAGCTTCAAAAACCTCCAAGTTCTTGGGCCATTCCTTCACCACCACCTAGCACCACCACTCCTATTCCATTTCCAGAGGCAAGGAGGGATTTTCAGAGGTTAGGAGGCTCTGTTTTTCAGTCCAAGAAGCAACCAAATATTGGTCTTCAAGGGTAAGTATCATTTCCCCTCTTTTGAGCTCTTTTTTGTACCATTTTTTTAGCCTTCTTGGCTTGCTATTTTGAGCTCCGACCCCTACTGAAAATGTCACTATTTTGAGCTATTCTAAATGTTTGTTGAAGGGTTCTACCCTATTTGAGATTCATATCTCACCCTTGTTTCAATATCTCTTCATATACCATGTTTTTGCATGCTATTTTTGACTTATGAGTAATCTGATTTTGAGCATGTAATAAACTGTAAATGTGCTTATTTTGAGCCCCTCTTCAACATTGAAGAAGGGCTCAACCTTGTTCGGTTGTTGTATATATCACCTCCCTTTGAAATGCTCTTTTGGCCCTAAATCTTGCTCATTTTGTAGCCTTTTGTGCTTATGGTTTTGGCTCTTGGTCAGAGCTAAGAGGGGTCTTATTTTGACCCCCTCTACATGTTTCATGAAGAAATTTTGGTCATTTGGTGTATAGATTTGCATGTCTCATGATATAGCCTATTTGGAGCCTATTTTGCATGGATTTTCTAGCATGTTTTTATTCTGATTTTGGGGCTGCCATCTTCTGTAAATGTGCTTATTTTTAGGCCCTCTTCAATGTTGTAGAAGCATGTTTGTCCATTTGGGGTTTGTATATATCACTTGTCTCAATACCCCTCTTTTGGCCACTAATCTTGCATGATAATGTTGCCATATCTATGCTTACATTTTGGCCATGTTTGTTACTGAAAAATGCCATATTTGGGACTGCCTTGCTACTGTTCTTGCTGCCATAATCATATTTTGCATATATAGCATGGCTATAGGCCATTTCGGGGCTTAATTTCACATTTTCGGGATGATTGCATGCTTCGGGTGTCATTTCGAATTGTTTCGGGGCTGTTTCCCCCTTCATTTAGCTGCTGGAATTTCATGTGCATGCTTGCATATCATTCCCATGCCATTCTGTGCCTTTTATCATTGCCTCGGTTTGCGTGCCCGTGTGCACGCATTTCGAGGCACCTCATTTTCATCCATCGGCATCTTATGTGAGTGCGACTGAGGTCCTCTCATGTTAGTGTAAGCCCAATCTGCATTTTCCATATCATTGGCATTGTGTATGCCTCCGCCTCGGTTTGCGTGCCCGTGTGCACGCATTTCGAGGCACTCTGTTTCATCCGATTGGCATTGTGTATGCCTCTGCCTCGGTTTGCGTGCCCGCGTGCATGCATTTCGAGGCACTCTGTTTTATCCGATTTGCATTTCATCATTGCCTCGGTTTGCGTGCCAGTGGGCACGCATTTCGAGGCACCTCATTCTTATCATTCCGGCATCCTATGTGAGTGTGGCTGAGGCCCCCTTCATGTTGGTATAAGCCCATCATTACATTTCGCATGTCATTCCGCATCGCCTCGGTTTGCGTGCCCGTGGACACGCATTTCGAGGCATTTCATTTTCATAGCATTGCGCATGCTAGGATTGTATGTTAGTTGCATTTCATGCATATCACGCATATTGCACAGGAAACGAGGCACGTTTCGTACTCCGAGTGACGGAACGGGTCTCAATTCCCAAGTCACCGACACTCCGGATCACCCATGATGGAGTTAGGTTTTTGCTGTAGCATCCACCTGCATTCATCCTATATTGAGTTGTGCAATTCGGCTCCTCGGCCATCATGCATCGATATGCGTGATCGGTGGCACGAGGATCGAGGCATGCATATATTTGTGAAATACATTGCTATGCCCTTTTCCTGCTCTCTGTTGCAGCAAAATCAAGGATCAGCAACTTTTCGGAGTTCGGCACGCATTTCAAGAAACATTGTAAACAGAGGCTAATCGGGGCATCCCAATGGATTTCCGCACAAGGCAGCCCAAACAGGCGGCATCTATCAGAAGCAAGGCAGTCCCTGGCTTGCATGCCAGTTTACCGCTTTCTTAGTTAATTTGTAAATTAATTAGGATATCTGTATATTCATTTCGGACTGTATATTCTTATTCGGACTGTATATTTATTCGGACCCTCTGCGCGAGGGCACAACTGTAATAAGGGTGTGTGAGTGTGATGTATGTCTTCCAACCCCCATTTCTTTCTCCCTTTTATTTACCCGCTTTTGATGGTTAGATATAGGGCATATTTCAATTAGCATAACAGTATGACAGTATGTTTGCATCATTCATCTGTATTGCATGCACCGGGCTCGGCGCATCATACAAACTGCATTGTATTTCAATTACAAGATGAATACATGTTGGTTGTTGCATTTCACATGCCATGTTTAGAATAGCCGAGCCTGCCATCTTAGTTGCATCTTGCATATGTTGCATTAGGCAAATCTGTATATTTTAGGATCATGCATGATTTCTAATTAGCTTCTTGTTTTGGCTTGGAGTACTCGGTGAGTTTTTATGCTTTAGCATCCTTGCATGCGTGTAAGTGTTGCCATGATAGCATGCTTGCCATGAGGCTATTTGCTTATGTGATATAACTGCCTTGAATGCCTGTGGGTGGAGGTTGAGTTATCCGGACTGGGACAAATCATTGACTGTTTGTTTTAAGCCCACTAGATAGTGGCAAAATCATTGTTTTACTAAGCCCACCTGAGGGTGGCAAATCCACATCTTAAGCCTACCTGCGGGTAGCAAACCATTTTCAAACAAACAAACATGAAATGTTTTGTTCCAATTCAGACGACCCAGTCTATACTTATTTGCTGCGAGCATCACATAGTAACCTAGGCTAATAACCGGAATAAGAACTCACAATGTTTTCAAAAACAGATATCATGGTTAGTAGAGGCCGGTCTTTGACCGGGCGAGCGGGGGTGCTCACGATGTGACCTTCCCCAATCGTACCCAAGTTCCCGAGCCAACTTTGGTGATGACGGACACGTGGCCTTTTGGTACCGAGTCAGGGTTTCCTAAATTTCCCATTTTAAAATATTTAGGTGGCGACTCTGTTATCTGGCAAAGCAGTCCCTTGACTTCGGCTCTGAGAACAAGCTGAAGACTGTGTCGGTTGTTGCCCTCATCCTCCTTTTCTGTGGGCATGCTAGAGCTTTATGGCTCAACTGACCACATCTGAAGCACATGAATCCACCTTGATTGCCTCTCCCCCTAACCAAAACTCGGCACGGGAAAGATGGACATTAACTGGGAAGCCTGGGACTGCTGCAGGGTAGAACCCATTTGCATTTTGTTGTCCCCTTACATCCCCTTGAACATCCCGGCTCCTCTACCTAAAGCTCTTCATCTACTCTTCCTCAGCCAGAATCCTGGTCTCTAAGTGAGCCACTGCCTCCACTAAGCAACCATAATTCCTAATTTATAGACCCAACCACTTTGAAAAGAAGCTCGGTCCTCAACCTCTTCTTGAAATCGATGCAATGGCATTCATCTATCGCAACAAGTTCTGGTGCAAATCTCGAGAGGACTCGTGAAAGCTGCCTCAAACTTAACCACTAGTGTGCTCAACTGTTTGAGCTTCAAGAACTGCTCCCTCAACTTCTCCCTGGCTATGAGCGACAAAAAACTTATCTTGGAAGGCATTGACAAAAGCCTCCAAAGTCACCTTGATACGTCATCTTGCATGCTTTCACCATTGACCTGTAATCTCCCTTAAGTTGAAAAGACGCCAAAGTCACCCTCAAACCGTCGTCCTCGATGCCAAGCATCTCGAACGTCTATACCATCCGCTCTAGCCATTCATCAGCCTTCAATGTCTCTTTCAGATTGCCCACAAACTCATCCAGATTAGACCGGAAGAATTCTATCTTCATAAATGATGGCCTTGTTTCAGTAACATGGGCCTGGACTTGATTCTCAGCCCTTGAGAATGTCTATGAATTCCCACAACGCTCTTACCATTTTGCAAGCTAAAGCGCCAATGGCTTGTTGTCCTACTGGCTCAACCACGTTGGCCTAACTAACCCCCTCCTCTTGCACCAGAATTTCATCCAGAATCGACACTTCTTGTCTCCTAGGCCTTCCACGCCTATGGTCTCCCATGTTCGCGTCCTGACATTCTAATAAAGGTAACACGATAATTTAGCATATTTACAAATGTGCCAAAGCTAATTTACTCACGTCCTAATGCACTGGACAATGTAATAATTCATTCCACATATGCACTGAGTCATATAATTACAAACGAATTTTCTTTGTAGATAATAATTGTTCCGCGACATTACCATAGTTCCAGTTAGAATTAGTAGTGATCAAATGCTCTTCTAACAAAACATCTTAAAACTCGTAGCCATAATTAATATATAAGAAACTAAATCCCATACTCATTTAGCCACATAAACATGTTATCACATAGCATACTAGGTCAACTTCTACTACTATCTAAGGAGACAAACCCATTGCGGTAAAAACCACGTCACACAATCCCAAAGTATTCGAACCCGATAGTTCTGATACCAAGTTATAATGCCTCGAAATAATTGTAATAACTCACTTCATAGCATTCCAAGGATAAAAGATACTTATAGAAAATTAACTCTTCTTTAATTCTCTTTTCTCAAATAACAGATATCATATGTGTGTATATATTCATAAATCTTAGATCCTTAATCTATAGCATATGATGGTGATATAATGTGATACAAAGGAAGCAAGTGTTAGTTTATGCCCCTAATGGCTACATCTTTCCAAGTCAATACTTGGGTACAACAAAAGTGAGTTTAAACTCAATACATAAAAAGCCCAAGGCTTGTACAAAAGTAATTACACAAAGAACCAAAAAGAAGCTCTTGGCTCCTAGTCCTCCTAAGCTACGTCCTTGGTGGAGGCATATCATCAGCACCTGAAAATTGTTTTTCTACATAAAGTGAACTAATGCCCAGTAGAGACACTTTAACACAATATATGATGCTTAACAATCTTATGAGGTGAATTCTCATGCATGCTTTTGCCAAAACGTTTTAACTTCCTTCTTCTCAAATAATACCATGACATGATTATGATTAATTCGTAAAACAATATCTTTAAAACAAAAAACAGGGCATTGGATAATATAACACTAGGAATCTTTAGGTATGTGCATGCCTTGTAGGCTATACAAGCACCACCAAAACCATTTTTACGGGTACTAACTAGAAGGAACGACACCTAATCGTGCGGATTTTTGGGCTTTCAAGAAGGACACACAGACCAACATAATAAAACCACAACTACACCCCCTAACCAAATTCGCCAAGGTGTTCACACATTTTTTCTCACAAACAATACATTTTCAAAATTTTTTTTATAAAACAATGTTCAATGCAATGGGTATGAGTAAATAGTTTTCAATTAACCCATTCCTCTTGCAATTTCTACAACAATCAAAGATATCTTCTACGAATAGCCCAAAACAGATATTTCTAAATAAAAGATAATTTTTCCAACAACAAGTAAAATCTTATCATTTCAATGTAGGAGTGATATTACATTCTCAACTCCATTCTCATCATCATGTATATATTCTTATTCTGATTTCAAAATCAAACCACTTTCCTTGTTCTTAGTTTTCAAATTTCAAAAAATTTCCAACCAAAAATCCATTTCCTTTCAATAATGCATTTTTAAGAAGAGTTTTTCCAAAATTTTAGCACCATTCACATAATAACCATCTCCGCAACATTCCCCATGAATCAATTTGAAAAAACCCTCTTTTATATTTCCAAAACAACCCAAATCAAAACCCTAGATTCAAATCCATAACCCCCAAATCACAATAGTCTTTTTAAAGAACAAGTAACCAAGCTAAGGATCATACCAAAGGTTAAAGAAATCCCTACCTCAAGTTTAGAAGAGGAAGAGAGCAAGAGTTGAAGTTTGACGGAGCCAAAAACAAGATCCTCTCCGATTAAAAAGAATCCCTCTACAAGTTCTACTCTTTTCTCCACAGAACTATGGTGGAGACATCAATGGATTTGAGTGGATTGAGGTGTTTAAGTAAGAACTAGAGAGAGAGAGAGAGAGAGAGAGAAGAAATTAGGATTTGGAGTGTTTTAGAGAAAGAAGGAAATGAAATATTAACTTAAAAATGCCCTTCCCCAAACTGATATACACACAGACCCGCTCAATTGACCAATCCATCGATCGAGTGTAAGACACAAAAACGAAAAACCACTCGAGTGACCAAAACCACCGCTCAAGCGCACAATGACACACTCCCAGAAGTTTTGTAGGCCTGCAAAAATACTGGGAGATCTCAAAAACCGCTCAAGCAACCAAGTTTTGCTCAAGCGAACAAAGGAGAAAAATGGACAGCAACTCATTTGAAAAACTAACTCCAAACCTGTTTCAAACACAACCCATAACAAGATGAAGAGGATATAAACAACAACTAAAGATATTAAATTCTACATCTAAGAAAATGGAAATGGTCGGGTTTAAACCGGAACTGTTGTACATATAATGTACGAGCTATACACAAAATGAATATGATCTACATGTTTCAAATTTTGAAAATCTTACAGTATTTTCTCGCAGTAGGTAGTATTGCTTTAAACTTAATTGGGGATGGAAACGAGGCAAGGTGGGTGCAACGGTTGGGGATGGAAACGAGGCAAGGTGGGTGCAACGGTGGGGTAAGTGCAAATTAGTTTTCTAACTTCAGAAATGACGATACTAATAAAAAAAGATATATAATATAGTATAATTTGGACAATAATTTACTAGTGCTGAAAGTTAAATGAAAGTAAATGATAAATAAATAAATAAGTAAAAATGAATGCTAAGTGTAATATTTTAATATTTTAATTTTATTATATTAATATAATTTATATATTTAATAAATATAATCGGAATGGAAATGATTGTCCAAAATCTATTTTGCATCGCTTCCTTATCGAGATAGAAAAATCCAAGCAAGACGAGACAAGATGTAGGGATGAGATGAGGTGAGAAAAATTGCCATCCTAATAAACTTAAGGAGCAGTTAATATCCCCACCTAATTACTTAGGGCCCCCATCCTTTAATTAAACACAAATTTTCCAACTTATCCCCATTCCTAATCTCTTAAGTTAAACCTTACTCCAAACCCTAGCCCCATCCACCAGCTTCAACGACCTCTTCTACCTCCACCCTCCTCTGTCTACTCCCCTTCGGCAACCCTAGCTACCTCCCGACCCTCTCCAATGCCAATTACCACCCTTCATCCTTTCTCCATGGCACTACCATAGAGTAGCTTATTCTGCTGGTTGTTAGTAATTGTGAACCCAAACCCTTCCTTATTCCTCCTTCATCTTCCTTTTTCTTTTTTCTTCCCCACTTAAACCCTAGATCAAGAGTTCACGGTGAAGTGAAAAGGAATAAGAAACCCTAGATCTAGGGTTTTCGGATTAGGATTCGTAACAAAGAGGAGGAGGAGGAAGAAGAAGAAGAAGAACAAAAGTCGTTGGTGGAGGAAAAGGGTTGGGGGAGGTTGCTGGAAGTAGGGGTGTGTGCGGTGCAATTTGATGTAGTTTAAGGATAAAATTAAAACCAAACCGTAGATGATGGATTGACTATAGCGATCCCGGGTTTTACCCCTTGTTGTACAGTGATCCGGACTTGGTTCCGTGAATGTTAGCCATTGTATATATATCTCGTTTACATCCTTTACTCTTTGTATTTGAGTCTTGGGTTGTGTTGGGCAGGTTTGAAACAGGTTGGTTGAGCTTAGAAACAAAAAGTAGTTGCCCAGATTTTTGCCTTCACGCTCGAGCGGAGCTTTTGACGCTCGAGCGGGCCCTTCGTTGTTGCTTCTCCGCTCGAGCGGGTGTTTTGGCGTTCGAGCGTAATTTTCCATCTCCCAATATTTTCCTCTACAGTGTTGGACGCTCGAGCGAGAGTTTGTGTGTGACGCTCGAGCGGGGACCTGGTTCTGCAAAGTTCTGGGAGCGTGTATCCGGTGCTCGAGCGGTGGTTTGGACGCTCGAACGGGAGTCTGTGAGTGACGCTCGAGCGGGGGTTTCCACGCTCGAGTGGGGTGACTCTTATATAAAACCGAGATTCGACTTTTTTGGATCACTTTTTCAACTCCATTTCTCTCTCTTACTTTTCCAAACCGCCATTAGAGACCTTCTCTCTCTAAAACCTTGCCTTCTCTCTAAGTATTGATCTAGTAGGAGTGATTTTCCTCACCTTGGGGCTTTGTAAAAGTTGTGCTGATCGTCGAGGGCTATCTTTTGATCTGAGAATCTTGGGATTTGGAGTATTTCCGTTTTCTTCATCTTCTTCGTTGGGTGTCAACTTTTGAGGTAGGGATTCCTACTAACTACTATGGGCTTTGACCTAGATTTTTGACCATTTTATTAAATGGTTGAATTTGGGAAGTTAGGGTTTGAAAATGTTAAAAGGGGGTTTTGTTATTTTGATTCTAAAATGTGTATTTTGAGTTTCAAAATAATGATATTGTTGTTGGTTGTTGAAATATAGACCATTGGGTCAATATTGGGAAGCAGGTTAGAAAACCCTAATTTGTTGTATAAATTAATTGGTATAATTAATTTGGGAAAATTGTGATTCTTTGGAATTGAGTTGGATATAATGAAATTGGCTCATTATATTGTAAAATGGTGGAGTTGGATTTATTAATCGCTCACTTTTGAAAACATTGATATTTTATCTGTTGGAGCTTTTATTATCTGTTTAGAAATAATTGCTTGGGCTACCTGTGGACGGTAGTTATGATTGTTGTAGACAATGCATGATGATTAGGCAAACTAAAACTAATCAATTGGATGTGTCATAGAGTATGACGGTTGATAGAATACATTAACGTTATGTATTGATTGATTGTGCATATGACCTATGTGTATATACGTTGTATGTGTGGTAGGAGATAGGGGATGTACTCCACGGTTTAGGGGAAGATAGAGGATGGACCTCTAAACCGGATGTTGTTTGGGAGTAGATAGGGGATGGACTCCGCTGATACAGCTCATATGCTTGTCAGTTAATGTGTTGATACAGCTCATATGCTTAAGTATCGAAGTGTTGATATAGCTCATATGCTTATCTGTTGAAGTGTGGATACAGCTTGTATGCTTATCTGTTGAGATGTTGATATAGCTTATATGCTTATCTATGGAAGTGTTGATATAGCTAGTATGCTTATCTATTGTGAAATGAGAAACGTTTGATATGAGTCACTGTCTCATGTAAATTGTTGGCCAGGTTCTGAGCCGTTGTTGTGAGTTGTGAATTGATAAGAAATGGAAAATGAAATGAAACATGGACATAGTGGTCACGTAATGGAAATGGTTTATGAATTGATTTATGAGAGTCAAACATTTATCAATTGCTAATGTCTTAGTTAATGCTCATACTGTGTTTAGCATATTTCTACTGGGCGTTGGCTCACCCTATATGGGACATTATTTTCAGATGCAGGTAGCATGCCACCTCCAAGGACATAGCTTGGATGGATGTGGGAGTGAAGACTCTTTTTGATTATTCTGTTTGTGTTACATGTGTATCAGGCCAAGGGCTTATTTTGTATAGAGTTAGTACTCTTCTTTTGTGTAACCAAGTGTTGACTTGGAAAGCTGTAAGCCCGTAGGGCATTTGTTTTTGTTGTTAACATGTAATACTGTTGTAAGGACTACTCTGATGAATGAAAAGACGTTAATTTTATTATATCATCGCATGTCTGAATGATGGGTATTATGTATTATTTTGAGGGCGTGACAACTTGGTATCAGAGCGTACCGGGTTTGAATACTTTGGGTACGTGGGAAGTGATTAGTATCACAATGGGTTTGTCTCGCTTGTTAGAGACTTAGATGTAATGTTATATGCTTGTGTTATAACATGCTTATGTGACTACTTGGGTATGGGATTTGATTTCTAGGACATTGATTGGATCCTTGGGTTTCTGTGAGTCTTGTTGGAAAAGCACTTGATCAATGTTGTTTCTAACCGGAACTCTAGTAACGCCTCGGGACTATCATTATCCGAGAATGAAATTCGTAAGTGTTTATGTGTTTATGTGCTTACGTGGAGTGAATTACAGTTGTCTATGCATTAGGACACGAGTATTTAGTTTCGACACATTTATGAATGTGCTAACGTCTTCGTTACCTTTAATAGGATGTCAGGACGAGAACGAGGTGGTAGGCGTGGTAGGCCTGGGAGGCAGGAGGTACCTTTACCGGATGACGTTCCGGCAGTGCGGGAGGGAGTTGGTCAGGCCAATGTGACCGAGCCAGTGGGTCAGCAGGCTATGAGTGCCTTGGCCCGAGAGATAGCAGGAGCTTTGGGTATTCTCAGAGCTGAGAATCAGGTTGCTGAGGCAGGGCCTTCTTTCTTGAAGAGGGAGTTTTTCCCGGCCTAACCCGGACGAGTTTGTTGGGGACCCGAAAGAGCCACTCAAGGCTGACGAGTGGTTGGAGCAGATGAGTAAGACGTTTGAGATGCTTGGCATCGAGAACGGAGCGTTGAAGGTGACCTTGGCATCCTTCCAACTTAAGGGAGATGCGGGTCAATGATTGAAGTACGAGAAGGGCAGTGTTGGTGGTGCATGGGAGACTTTTGTAAATGCTTTCCAGGAGAAGTTCTTGTCTTCAGCTGCCAGGGAGAAGTTAAGGGAACAGTTTTGCTAGCCTAAATAGCAAGGTTTGTCAATGGCCGAGTTTGAGGCTACTTTTACTAGCTTGTCCAAGTTTGTTTGCACCTAAGCTTGTGGCGTCCGAGGAACGCCGTTGCTTTGAGTTTGAGTGGAAGTTGAGGCGTGGACTCAAGTTGAGGGTTGGAGGGTCTTTCATTCGAGAGTATAGACGTTTGGTGGATACTGCAGCTCATATGGAGATTATGATGCAGGAGGAGGAGGATGAGAAGCATAGAGGCTCCAAGAGGAGCCAAGATGACCAAAGTGATGGCAGGAGACAGAGGGGTTTTAACCCACAGTAGTCTCAGGGTGGTTTGGCTAGATCGACCTTTCCAGTGCTGAGCGCAGGCTCCGGGAGAGATAGTCAGGGAGGCTTGACTTGTTTTACATGTGGCCAGCTGGGTCACAAGTCTTCGGTTTGCCCGCAGAAGGGAGGGGGTCAGCGAGCTACTTCTTTTTCAACTCGACCTCAGGGCCAGAGTCAGGGCAGGGGCCAGCCTTTGTCTTGTTATCAGTGTGGTCAACCTAGGCACCTGAAGAGGTTTTGCCCACAGTTGAGTGCCACTTTGGAAGCGTCTGGTTCTAGGCAGACGCAGAGTTATCAGCCAGCTCAATCTGTGCAGGCCTCAAGGGCCAATCCAGGAGCTTCGTCATCCCAGTCTGTGCAGCAGTCTTTTGCTCCTAGAGGTGAGCAGGTGGATCAGGGGCCTACAGGGCGCGTGTATGCTATTACCACGCAGGACCTAGTACCGGCTCCATCAGTAGTGAGAGGTACCTTTCTGTTCTGCAACTCAGTTGCTAGTGTGTTGATTGATACGGGTGCATCTCATTCTTTTGTATCTGCTGCATTTGCATCTGTGTTGGAGTTGGAGTTAGCAATATTAGCATCTCCTATTTGTGTAGTATCACCTGTTGGGGTGAATTGATTTTGAAACACGGATGTAGAGGTTGTGATATAGAGGTCGCCGACCGTAGGCTTCCTTTTCCTTTTGTTGTTATGCCCATGAAGGGTTTTGATGTCATTTTGGGTATGGACTGGCTATCATCATACCGGGCTATTATTGATTGCTATCGCCAGGGGTCACAATTTGTACCTTGAGTGGGGATTGTTTCCATTTCTTGGGGGATCGGGTTGGTAGTGTGTTGCCACCGGTGTATGATCCGCGAGGGCGGAGTGAGCTTAGTGGTCTACTTGCTAGCTTTATGAGTAGTGAGTGTGATGAGACTCAAATTGTATTGCCGAGGGTGGTTTGTGAGTATTCGGATGTTTTTCCCGAAGACCTCGTTAGTTTGCCACCTCACCGAGAGATAGAGTCTCTATTGATTTAGTGCCCGGCATGGCACCGATTTCTATGGCACCTTATTGTTTTGCCCCAGCCGAGTTGAGTGAGTTGAAGATTTAGCTCCAAGAATTGCTAGATAAGGGTTTTGTTCGCCCTAGTGTTTCACCGTGGGAGCACCGGCCCTCTTTGCTAAAAAGAAAGGTGGTGCCTTGAGACTTTGTATCGACTATCGAAAGTTGAATCGGGCTACGGTTAAGAATAAGTACCCTATGCCCCGTATAGATGATTTGTTTTGACCAGTTTGAAGGGTTCTCGTTGTTTCTCTAAGATAGACTTGAGATCGAGTTACCACCAGTTGAGGGTCAGGGAGGAGGATATTCGAAGACGACATTCCGTACGCGGTATGGCCATTATGAGTTTCTGGTGATGCCATTTGGACTTACCAATGCACCGGCAGTCTTTATGGACTTGATGAACCGGATCTTCCAGGAATTCCTAGACCGTTTTGTGGTCGTTTTCGTGGATGACATCTTATCTGTTCGCCTTCAGAAGAGGAGCACGAGGAGCACTTGAGGGTGGTGCTTGAGCTGCTTAGAGCCCATAGGCTGCATGCCAAGTTTGGGAAGTGTGAGTTCTGGCTAGGGGAAGTCAAATTTTTAGGCCATGTGGTATCCGGGGAAGGGGTGTCTATTGATACATCCAAGGTAGAGGCAGTGCAAGATTGGGCACAGCCTAAAAGTGTTTTTGAGATCCGCAGTTTTCTGGGGTTAGCTGGGTATTACCACTGATTTGTAAAGGATTTCTCCAGGCTAGCTTCGTCGTTGACTAGATTGACGTGGAAAGGGGTCAAGTTTGTGTGGAGTGAGACTTGTGAAAAGTAGTTCCAAGAGTTGAAGGTTAGATTGACCACCGCTCCGGTGTTGATTATTCCGGAGAGAGGGTTAGGTTATGCGGTTTATTGTGATGCCTCACGAGAGGGTTTGGGTTGTGTGTTGATGCAAGAGGGGAAAGTGGTTGCTTATGGCTCACGTCAGTTGAAAATACACGAGAAGAATTATCCTGCACACGACCTAGAGTTAGCAACAGTAATCTTTGCCTTGAAGATTTGGAGACACTACCTTTATGGTGAGAGGTTCGAGGTGTTCTCGGACCATAAGAGTTTGAAGTATCTGTTTACACAGAGAGACTTGAATTTGAGGCAGAGAAGGTGGATGGAGTTCATTGAGGACTATGACTTTGAGTTGCACTATCACCCGAGAAAGGCCAATGTTGTGGCCAATGCCCTTAGCAGGAAATCCATAGGTGATGTAGCTTGTATAGCCATCCAGGAGTGGGAGATGTTGGGTGCACTTGGTGAGTTTGATTTGCTTTTGGGCGAATCCGTTGAGGCTGCGGCCTTCTTTTCTGTTGTTGCACAGCCTACACTTGTGACTCGAGTGTTAGAGGCACAGAGAGGTGACCTTGAGGTAGAATCCCTCCGAGAGAAGATCTCCAGTGGGAAGGTTGAGAAGGGTTTGACGGTGTATTCCGACCTGAGTATGAGATACCGGGACCGTCTGTTTGTACCGGAGTCTTGCCGAGAGGAAGTACTCCGAGAGTTTCATCATTCGCGCCTTGCGGTGCATCCGGGAGGCACTAAGATGTATCGGGATTTGGGTTGCCAGTTTTGGTGGCGGGGTATGAAGAGAGATGTGGCTGTTTTCGTATCGAAATGCCTTACTTGCCAGCAAGTGAAGGCGAGCATCAGAGGCCAGTTGGTTTGTTGCAACCCTTGCCTATTGCTGAGTGGAAGTGGGAGCATGTCACTATGGACTTCGTTATAGGTCTTCCGAGGACTCAGCGGGGTAGTGATGCTATTTGGGTGGTTGTAGACGGTTGACTAAGTCGGTGCACTTTATCCCTATGCGTGTGAGAGATTCGGTAGATCATCTTGCCGACTTGTATATTCGGGATATAGTGAGGTTACACGGGGTCTGATTGACGATCGTCTCAGATAGAGATCCTCGTTTTACTGCTAGGTTGTGGCAGACTTTGCAGAGTGCCTTGGGTACTAAGTTGACCTTTAGTACGGCTTATCATCCTCAGACTGACGGGCAGTCCGAGCGTACTATTCAGATTCTTAAGGATATGCTTCGGGGTTGTGTCCTTGACTTTAGTGGGACGTAGGAGAGGCACTTGCCCTTGGTGGAGTTTGCCTACAACAACAGTTTTCAGTCTAGCATCGTTATGGCACCATTTGAGGCCTTGTATGGCCGACCCTGTAGATCTCCAGTTTGTTGGGCCGAGGTGAGTGATGCACCTCTGTTGGGTCCGGAGTTGGTTAGGGAGACAACGGAGAAAGTTGAGCTTATCCGGAGGAGGCTTGTTACAGCCTAGAGTCGCCAAAAGAGTTATGCCGACAGTAGGAGGAGGCCTTTGGCATTTGAGACGGGTGATCACGTTTTCTTGAAAATATCACCGAGGCGAGGTTTGATGAGGTTTAGGAAGAGTGGGAAGCTATCCCCTCGGTTTATCGGCCCCTTTGAGATCCTTAAGAGAATTGGGGAGGTTGCTTATCGTTTGGCTTTGCCACCGCAGTTGTCCGGGGTACATGACGTATTTCATGTTAGTATGCTTCGGAAGTACGAGCCGGACCCATCCCATGTGTTGGATTGGACCGATTTGGAGGTAGATGAGGATGCCTTGTATAAGGAGAGACCGATTCGGGTCTTAGATAGGCAGGATCAAGTCTTGCGAGGCAAGACCATTCCCTTGGTAAAGGTTTTGTGGAAGCATCACGGAGTGGAGGAAGCCACTTGGGAACGTGAGTTGGAAGTCTGTGAGAAATATCTGGACTTGTTTGTTGATGTGTAATCATGTATTGAAATTTTATAATAATATTGAACTTTAAGAACATTATATGTGTCTTAAGTTGTAAAACATTGTAAATGTTTTGGTAAATGAAAGTTTGTTTTAACATTGTATATGTTAAGTATGTTGTGGAAATGCAAGCATAATATTAATGTTGCATATGTTAAGGAACTGTGGAAAATGTGATAAAATTGTCAAATTTCAAAGAAATGCATGTTGATAATGCAAGTTGTTTTATATATTGTGATTTGCCTCTTGAAAAGAGATGGGATTGACCGGTAATGGGTCGGGTTGTCTAATACTATGTTGTAATATTGTTGAGAATGGAGAAAACTTGTCTTAGAAAACTTGTATTTAATTTCGGGGACGAAATTCTTTAAGGGGGGAGGTTATAGCGATCCCGGGTTTTACCCCTTGTTGTACAGTGATCCGAACTTGGTTCCGTAAATATTAGCCGTTGTATATATATCTCGTTTACATCCTTTACTCTTTGTATTTGAGTCTTGGGTTGTGTTGGGCAGGTTTGAAACAGGTTGGTTGACCTTAGAAACCAAAAGTAGTTGCCCAGATTTTTGCCTTCACGCTCGAGCGGAGCTTTTGATGCTCGAGTAGGCCCTTCGTTGTTGCTTCTCCGCTCGAGCGAGTGTTTTGACGCTCGAGCGCGATTTTCCATCTCCCAGTATTTTCCTCTGCAGTGTTGGACGCTCGAGCGAGCGTTTGGACGCTCGAGCGGGAGTTTGTGTGTGACGCTCGAGCGGGGAGTTTGACGCTCGAGCGGGGACCTGGTTCTGTAAAAGTTCTGGGAGCGTGTATCCAGCGCTCGAGCGGCGGTTTGGACGCTCGAGCGACGGTTTGGACGCTCGAGCGGGAGTCTGTGAGTGACGCTCGAGCGGGGGTTTCCACGTTCGAGCGGGGTGACTCTTATATAAAACCGAGATCTGACTTTTTGGATCACTTTTTCAACTCCATTTCTCTCTCTTACTTTTAAAAACCGCCATTAGAGACCTTCTCTCTCTAAAACCATGCCTTCTCTCTAAGTATTGATCTAGTATGAGTGATTTCCTCACCTTGGGGCTTTGTAAAAGTTGTGTTGATCGTCGAGGACTATCTTTTGATCCGAGAATCTCGGGATTTGGAGCATTTCCGTTTTCTTCATCTTCTTCGTTGGGTGTCAACTTTTGAGGTAGGGATTCCTACTCACTACTATGGGTTTTGACCTAGATTTTTGACCATTTTGTTAAATGGTTGAATTTGGAAAGTTAAGGTTTGAAAATGTTAAAAGAGAGTTTTGTTATTTTGATTCTAAAATGTGTATTTTGGGTTTCAAAATAATGATATTGTTGTTAGTTGTTGAAATATAGACCATTGGGTCAATATTGGGAAGCGGGTTAGAAAACCCTAATTTGTTGTATAAATTAATTGGTATAATTAATTTGAAAAAATTGTGATTCTTTGGAATTGAGTTGGATATAATGAAATTGGCTCATTATATTGTAAAATTGTGGAATTGGATTTATTAATCGCTCACTTTTGAAAACATTGATATTTTATCTGTTGGAGCTTTTATTATCTGTTTAGAAATAATTGCTTGGGCTTCCGGTAGAGGGTAGTTATGATTGTTGTAGACAATGCATGATGATTAGGCAAACTAAAACTAATCAATTGGATGTGTCATAGAGTATGACGGTTGATAGAATACATTAACGTTATGTATTGATTGATTGTGTATATGACCTATGTGTATATACGTTGTATGTGTGGGAGGAGATTGAGGATGTACTCCACGGTTTAGGAGAAGATAGGGGATGGACCTCTAAACCGGATGTTGTTTGGGAGTAGATAGGGGATGGACTCCACTGATACAGCTCATATGCTTGTCAGTTAATGTGTTGATACAGCTCATATGCTTAAGTATCGAAGTGTTGATATAGCTCATATGCTTATCTGTTGAAGTGTGGATACAGCTTGTATGCTTATCTGTTGAGATGTTGATATAGCTTATATGCTTATCTATGGAAGTGTTGATATAGCTAGTATGCTTATCTATTGTGAAATGAGAAATATTTGATATGAGTCACTGTCTCATGTAAATTGTTGGCCAGGTTCTGAGCCGTTGTTGTGAGTTGTGAATTTGATAAGAAATGGAAAATGGAATGAAACATGGACATAGTGGTCATGTAATGGAAATGGTTTATGAATTGATTTATAAGAGTCAAACATTTATCAATTGCTAATGTCTTAGTTAATGCTCATACTGTGTTTAGCATATTTCTACTGGCCGTTGGCTCACCCTATATGGGACATTATTTTCAGGTGCAGGTAGCATGCCACCTCCAAGGACATAGCTTGGATGGATATGGGAGTGAAGACTCTTTTTGATTATTCTGTTTGTATTACATGTATATCAAGCCAAGGGCTTATTTTGTATAGAGTTAGTACTCTTCTTTTGTGTAACCAAGTGTTGACTTGGAAAGTTGTAAGCCCGTAGGGTATTTGCTTTTGTTGTTAACATGTAATACTGTTGTAAGGACTACTCTGATGAATGGAAAGACGTTAATTTTATTATATCATCGCATGTCTGAATGATGGGTATTATGTATTATTTTGAGGGCGTGAGATTGACAAATTTGGTATTTGTAACCCAAGTGTGATTTAACGGTTTGAATGGTTTCAACCTATTAGTTGATTGAAAAAATAATCTTAAACAATTATAAAACATTTTCATAGTACATAACATTAATTTGCATAATCTTTTTCGTAGTTATATAATACTAATTGATTTTACATAATATTTTACATATATATCCCTAATTTGTACCAAATTTCATATCTCAGATTTTTCTTACACTGATTTTTATTTTGATATTTCATTAGAAGTTAAAAATATATATTAACTATAAGGCGGGGCGGGGCGGTTTCGAATATAAATTATAAATTTCAAATCATGGATCAAATCAATCCCCATTTAACCAGCGGATTGGTACGAATTGGACAGTTTTAGTAGATTGTTAAACAATATTTTGTACAACTCTAACTGGAAGGTTGGGGCTGCCAGAGTAAGCTTACATTGATAAAGGTTGAGTGGGTAAAAATAACATACACTATTTCTATATGTTAATCAAAGCTCCTTATTTACCAAGTGTGAAAGTCTGAAAAACATAAAAGATCTTAAATAATTAGATGGGGGACTATTACCAGCTCCCTAAATTTATCTCTGCCAATGGCTGTAATTCTGCAACACCAAGTTGAGGAAATGCTTCATGCTGTAGCCCAACTCAAAGGTATCTCAAATAAAAATATTTGGGGGGGACAGAGTAGTAAGGTTTGGGGGAAGAGAGAGAGGGGAAGACAAGATATAGATATATAAGTAATGAGTATTATGGGGCTGACTGACCATGTATGGGGAACAGGCTCTTACAACCAGAAAGGTTATCTCACCATCTTCAATAATTAGAATTATTATTTTAATAATATATATATAATATGCATAGCACATGACCTTAGGATGCTTTTGGCCATTCCATTGGAGGAATGAAGGCTTTTTTTTTTTTTTTTTTTTTTTTTTTTTTTAGGGCAAATTACAAACACCCCTCGAGGTTTGGTAAAAATACAGATTTTCTCCTGAGGTTTGAGAAATTACAAATTTCCCTCTGAGTGTCAAGTTTTCATAACAAATTAGGTAAAATTAGGGGGAAATCTATATAAAAATAAAAATCTCAGTGGGTAATTTGTTATGAAAATATAAATCTCAGGGGGCAGGATGTAATTTCTCAAACCTCAGGGGGAATCTGTATTTTCACCAAATCTCGAGAGGGGTGTTTGTAATTTATCCTTTTTTTTTAAATGAGTTTTTTTTTTTTCAATCAAAGTTGATTGTTTCAATAATGCCGCTGAAAATATATATAATTGACAAAAGAAAAAAGTAAATAATTAAAATTTTGACAATTTGAATCATTTTTTTTTTTTTTTTTTTTTTATAGAAACGGTTTTAAAACTGTTGTAGAAAAAAAAAATTTAAAAAGGAAAATTATACTAGTAATTCCTATATTTTGATTCTTGTGTCATTTTGGTCTTTGTAATTTCAATTGACTTAATTTTCATCATTAGTTTATGACTTTATCTCAATTTTGTTCAAGTTAATATAATCGTTGGCATTTTTTTAATAAAAATGCGTACATAAATGGCATGGGTCAAGATTTTAAGGGCAAAATTATAAGTTTGCTCAACTGAGTTAGTTAACCTCAATCAATTCAATGACAATTTTTCATCAGAAACACTAACGGTATTTTCAATTTGACCAAATTGACACAAATCTAAAATTAATGGTCAAAATTGAACCAATTGAAAGTATAGGGACCAAAATGACACAAGAGACAAAATGTAGGAATTACCGGTGTAATTTGTCCAAAATAAAATGTGTCGTCTACACCAACACTAGAACATATAAGGGTTTTAGAAATTAATTTATTTTTTTAAATATGAAAATTTTATTGCAAAAAGTATTAGGTGACCAATTTTTGTAGTTACAAGAGTCATTCATAAGAGCCGGTCCTAAAAGGTTTGAAGGGGAAAAAAAAATAAAAAATTAGTGACATTGTTGAAAATATTGCTAATAAATTCACATTTAAGAACAAAACAATTTTGTGCCAAATGTTTCTATTTTTTATTTTTTTGACAAATTTTGATTTCAAAAGATAATGACGTATTACTAAATATTTAATTTCATCACTAAAGTTACAACAATGACACTTTTAGCAACTAAAGTATTTTATTTCTAGAAAGTGATTACGTCTATAAATTTTTGTTTTTAAACCTTAATTTCTTATAATGCAAATCCGTTGTACACTCTTTATAGTAGTATAGATTTCTCAAATACAACGTCAATTTTAAAGTCGTTTTTTCAAACTCGTTGTTATAGCATATTATGAATTACTGAAATAAGTTGAAAACAACTTGAATTTGAAGAATATGATTAAAAAGTTTGTTTAAGAAAAAAAAAAATTTGCTGTCATTGGCCTTCTCTCACTTTCAGGTGCGTTTGGTTACAATATTAAACTTGCTCTTTGGCTGGTTATGTTAGAGGTTCGACACAGCCTGGCCATGCTATGTAGTAGATGCAGTGGTTAAAGCTTGAAGCTGTTAAGCATGGTATTCTATCTGTGCTTGAGATTGACATAGTTAATAATGATCCTAGTGTTGGAAATTGTAAATCATAAACCAGTATAACGCAGCGGAGAAAATGTCAGGATCATACCTTTTAGCGAAGAACCTCGTGGGTAAATCACGTACTTCCAGAATCTGATAAACCAACCCAGCAGTGGAGTGATATTACAGAATGAATATCACCCACACAAACCACAGTGCAAATGGCTTTGATCGTTGTTTTTTGGGAGAGAGTCAGAGAGAGAGGAGAGTCTGGGAAAAAGAAAAGGTTATGGGTAAAAAACCCATAACGTATCTGATTCACGTATCTGATTTTTAATATATTAGATTAACCATATAATCTGATATATAACCAATATCTATCTATCTATCCATATCTATTGATATGATAGATATAGATATCTTGAATGGTTATCCAAATAAGTTTGAATTAAAATTCAAACTTACATGGATAAGGTTCAAGAGGTTCAGGCTCAAAAAGCTCAAAGGGCCATGCTACATGGGCGCCTAATTTCTAACAGAAATATTGAGCCCCAAAATAATAATAATTAGGCCTTGTTTATCATAACTTAAAAAAGTCAAAAAATCAAAAAGTCACTATCCTCTTTAAGTTACATCATCTTATTTAAATTACATCACATCTCTACCACATCACTTCAAATCCAACTCATACCCAACCCATATTTCATAAAAAGTCAAAAAAATACACTTATTTAGAACATCTCAATAATAATTTATTGGACTTGACTTCTAGCCCCCTCTCCATCCACATCCTAGTTACTCATAAGATAAAATGTTATTGTACTTCAAAAATAAATAAATAAATAAATTCTATGTATCTTTTTAAAATTTGAAAAAAAATATATAAATCTTATAATTTTGACATAATTATATTAAAGTTCTCATTACCATTTTAATGCACATAATCACTTAATTTCATTTTCATTCATAATTTGTTAGTAATATAGATAGAAAAATATTATCATATCTTGTACATTAAAATATATATTTGAACTTATTTATTTTTATATTTTTATATCATCTGCATTAGTTTCAGTCCTTTTAAACTTATTAAAAATGCGGTCAATGTAATATTAAAATTGTGGAATTTGTTATATATATATTTTTTTAATTTTAAGCAAAGTCAATGTAATTTACTCTTTAAAAAAAGGATTAATTACCTAAAAGTCCTATTTACATATCTGGTGGTAACTTAGGCCCTATCAAAAAGTTTTTGAACCAATAAGTCCCATTTAGAGGTAAAAAGACGTTTTGCGCTTTAATCCCAAAACTGAGAATGTTCTCAATTTCAAAATTGATAATATTCTCAATTTATAATTATCAAAACTAAGAAATTTCTCAATTTTTTTCTAGTATAAACTGAGACTATTATCAAAACTAAGAATTTCAAAATTGATAATGTTCTCAATTTATAATTATCAAAACTAGGAAATTTCTCAATTTTTTTCTAGTATGAACCGAGACTATTATCAAAACTAGGAAATTTATAATTATCAATTTTGAGAAATTTCTTAATTTTTTTTTATGATTAAAATTGAGAATATTATAAATTGAGAAGGTTCTCAATTTCAAAAAACGACTATGATTGAGTGGATTCGAACTTCATCATGAGTCTTGGAGTTGAGATTTTGCACATTTTGAACCATAGTTGTTGGTTAGAACTTGAAATCGAGCATCGTGAATGCAGATCTAGAACGAAAATCGAATTTCGTGAGTTCAAATCTAAGGAGAAATTGAACTTCACAAACTTAGATCTGAGGGAAAATCGATTTTGTTACATCAAATCAATCTCAACCTGAAGTCCTAGTTGCGATCCAAACATGAATATGAAACCCTAGATGAGATCTGAACTTGATTCGAAGGTCTTGGGTGAGATTCGAATACCAAATCTGGAGGCAGTGTGACTCTTGAGTTGCAAAGGTCTTGGGTGAGGTCGAAAACTCGATTCGAATACCAGATCTGGGAGCAATGTGACTCTTGAGTTGCGATCTCAATTCAATTGTTCTTTCTAAGGTCTGTTGAATGTTGCAATCTGATCATCGCAACCCATGCAAGCCCATCACAAACACAAGTTAACTTCGCACCACCTGTTTCGCTTCGCGCTGCTGTTCCGCACTAACGTCAACTTTGCAACATGATTTCGATCAAGATTCGACTTGAATCATCCCGATTTCATTTCACGACCCTTCGTATAATCGCAATTTGCGATCTCATTGCTCAGTGTTCTAGTTGTTCCTAGTTCTTGAAGACCAGGGTTGTAGGGGTGGCCGAAATAGAGGGTCGGTTGCAAATGTGGGTGAAGATACTATGATGATTATCTCACATGGAAGGTGGAAAATGATTTAAGTTTGTTGGAATGGTAAATTGGTCTATTAAAAATTAATGGGACTTGAAGGAGCAAATAATTTTATTTAAGACTTAGTGGATTATAAGTTCACAAAATGGGACTTGTATGTAAATGGCCCTAAAAAAAATCATGATGTATGGATGTAAATATCCTTGTGTATCATTAGGGAAATTCATATGCACCTTATTATGTATTTTTGTAATAAATGTTACATAAGACTTACAACAATTTGTGGTTGAAAATTAAAGTTATGTATTTTTCTAATAATATTACGTATTTTGTGATATTGTTACACATTCTGTGATTATAAAACTTTTGGAATAAAAAATATGTAACATTACCTCAAAAATGTGTAACAAAATACTTAACTTTATTTTCAATCACAAATTACCATAACTCATATAAAAAAAAAAATACTTAACATTTACAATAAAATTGCACAACAAACTATTACAAAAAATACATAACAAGTGCATATGGTATCTGCCATAATATTTCCCGTATCGGTATTATGCAGGTAATGATACAAGTGATAGAAATAATTTATTGTATCCTTGCATATTTTCTAGCCTAGCATAATATTCAAGCAAATACACACAAATATGTAAAAATCAAAACGAGAGTGCAGTATATATATACAAACATAAAAGCATCTTTGCTAGAATATTTCTTTAATAAAATTTTCAATCACAAAAATTAAATTACTTTTTTAGGTAACTTCATGGAGATTAGCACATCAAGCTTCTTTCTAATTGCTGAGAAGCAATAATACTGTCCAGTTTGTTTTACGAACCTATCATGGAAGGTCATGTAATGATCTAAAATATTCATTTTCTACGATTTTTCAAATAGATTATGCATATAAAAAATTAAATTGATCAGATATAGATACCACTTGATCAGATCTTTATTCATTTATGTGGAGATATATTTTTAGGATTGTCCACATGGCCGAAGTTGTTAGCTTAGGTATCATGTGGATGGACCAGGTTGCCGAGATATTCAGATGGAAGACGGGAGTCATAGATGGTTTTAGGCTCTCTATTTGGATAAAGATGAGATTCTAAAGGGAGTTCATTCTAATTTGAATATGAAGAGTCTTAGATGAGTGTTATTCTTGAAAGGGATAAAGTCATATGACATAAGACTTCTAAGGGACGAAAGCATTGATGACTATAAAGGTAAGGTACCTCCGTGGGTCTAAGGTACGTTTTAATTGGTGAGTATTGTGATTGAGTTATTATTTTTGAGAGATAAGTTGACTGACTTGATCGTTGGAGTGCCCTCAGGTAGACGAGTCACCTGTGTCTGTTGTCTTATTGTGTATAGGTGTTGGGCTTCTCTATTGTTCCATGTGCTCTATGGCTAAGTTCCCAAGATCTCGACGAGGAGATCCGATTTGGTTGTGAGGTCAAAATTCAACAACCAAAATTTGGCGCCGTCTATGGGAACTTAGTAAGAATAGATGGCCAACATCATACTAGGAGTACGAGTCGAAGACAATATGATCAGTGAGGAAGAGGAGCATGCAAGTCTTGTTGAAGGAGATGAGAATGATTGCGAGGAAGTACAAAAGGAGAACCCAGAAGCGAACAATGCAACAAAGAGCTGCAATCCCAGAGTAGAGAACGACCCGTGGAGGGGCAATGAAGAAAGGCAGGACCAGGCCCCAAATGAGTGTTACAACGAGAGTGATCTTTAAACCTAAAAGGATCGATGCATACGGCGAGATAGCGAAGTGAAAGAATTGGCAACCAAGGCGTCGGCCTTACAAACCATGATAAATTTCATGATACAGAGCCAAATAATGCAATCGACATTGCCGCTGTCGGCAAGATCACCATTTGCTATTTATGCAGGCACCTAGTAAGGGGGACAGACTATGACGCAACACAAAGGGAGGAAGAGCATGAACTCACCGCGACGATCTCAACACGTCAAGAGAGTGAAGCCTCAGAGAGAAGGAGTGTCACAGATTAGAGGATCGCATCAGGTGAACGGGCAGGAGCACCATGTGGAAAAGACCTTGGATCTCAACAAGTCCAAGAGAACGAATCCTAGCACAGGGAGTAGCACGCTGAAAAGATTCAAGCCAATTAATAGTAAAAGAGCAGGGCGGTCGAAGGAAGACTTGCGCGACTACCTTCAGAGAAAGAAGAACAACAACGAGGTCACTTTTGCTGCCTAGCCGAAGTCACTATTTTCTGTGGAGTTGGACGCTTTCAAAGCACCAAAGAGGTTTTCAATGCCGAGGTTCCATACTTATGATGGTAAGTTCGATCCCAATATTTGAATCAACTTGTATCTCAATGCTGTCTTTGTGGAATAGGAACAATCTGTTGGTGTAGAAAGTGTTCCCATCGACGTTGGGGGACAAATCATCAGACTGGTTCCTGAAGTTGCCTAAGGGTTCAGTCAAGAATTGGGATGGCCTGGCCAATATGTTTGTGGCCCAGTTTGTCTCCAATAACATACAACCACTGAGGGTTGATTCATTACTAGCTTTGAAGATAGACGATGGCGAAAGCTTGGGGGCCTACCCAAAGAGATATTGCAAGGTTTACAATAGGATTTCGGGGTGTAACCAGGAGCTTACTGTTGTTCCAGTTAAGAACGGCTTGGAAGACGATTGTCCATTTCAGCAATCCTTGGCGAAAACTCTCCCAAATCAATGAGGAATCTAATAGAAAGGATCGAGAAATATGCAAGGATGGAAGAAGATAAAAAGTCAAAACGAGGAAGTACATCTAAGCAGGAAATAGGAATATCTCACCTAAGCGAAACCAGAATAAAGCTGGCAATGACAACAGGGAGCCAAGGTTGAAGGCAATGCATGCTGTCAACATCGTTTTCAAGATCCCCATCTGTAGGATCTTGAAGAGGATCAAGAACCAACCCTATTACAGACCACCATAAAGGATCCCAGGGGAGTCTATGGGAAGGTTTCACACCAAGTTGTGTGCATAATATGATGAGACTAGGCATATAACCCAAGGACGTCGGTCTTTGAAACAACATTTGGAAGACCTTGTCAGACAAGGACACCTGAGAGACTTGATCAATGAAGAGAAAACGAGAGAAAAACAAGCCAAGTTGGCTCAAGCACCACCAAGAGTACCACCACCACCACCCGCTGCACCTCGGGTTGAAGAACCTTGGGTCATTAATGCGATCCATTCCAAGGTGAATGCAAACAAGATCAAGGGGGAGACCAAGAGAGTAAAGCACTTGCAGCATGTGTTTCAGGTAAAATAGAAGAGACCCCGGGCTGAGGGCTGTCCAGGACCGATGATCTCTTTTTACAAATGAGGACTTGGAAATTGTCTAGCACCGACATAATAATACATTAATGGTTACTCATGATCAAAGGATGTAAGGTAAGGAGGATATTGATTGACCAAGGTAGTTCCTATGACATCATGTACGTCAGGTGCTATAGCGAATTCGGCCTTCATAAAGATGATTTGTAGCCATCCGACAGCTAGATAATCGGTAATGGAACATTGATGTGGCCGCTAGGGTCCGTGAGTTTGGATGCGCATGCGGGAACAAATGCAATAACGACGAAATTCACTCTGATAGACACTCTCTTCAACGAAATTCACCGTATAAAGTAATCCTTGGGAGGCCATGGTTACAAGCGATGAAGGTGATCCCTTCGACCTTACACCAATTGTTACTATTCCCAACTAATCTTGGAATAAAGAAAGCCAGAGGAGATCAGGTTCAGGAAAAAAATTGCTCCATAGCAGCAATGAAATACACTTACAATATCTGAGATATGAAGATTGTGGAGGTGGACAATGAAAACCAGGAGGTCTTGGAAGATGTCGACAATGAGCCAGCCAATAAGACTCAGGAACACTTGAAAAAGATTTTGGTGAATGAAAGAGATAAAAAACAATCCTTTCTTCTAGGATCTTTCTTCTAGGATCCAGGTTAGCTGATGAGGAAGAAAGAAAACAAGAAGCTTTCCTTAAGGAAAACATGGAGGTGTTTGCATGGACACCATATGAGATGTCGGGGATCAGCCCCGAGGTCACTTGTCATAAGTTTAATATGGACAAATCAGCAAAACTAGTGATCTAGAGAGAAAGAAGACCTACCATGGTTCATGTGGAAGCAGTGGAAGAAGAGGTACAGAAGTTTCTGGAAGCACAGGCTATCTGAGAAGTCCATTACCCGACATGGCTATCCAACACAGTGGTGGTCAAAAAGAAAAATAGGAAGTGGAGGTCTGCATAGATTTCACAAACCTGGGCAAGGCTTGTCCAAAAGACTGTTTCCCTCTCCCTAAGATAGACCAACTTGTTCACGCTACCTCAAAATATGAAATAATGAGTTTCCTATATGCATACTGAGGATACCACCAGATTGCAATGTACGAGCCAAATGACGAGAAGACTGTCTTCGTCACTTCCAAGGGACTCTATTGTTACAGAGTCATGCCCTTTGGATTAAAGAATATAGAGACAACATATCAGAGGTTGGTAACTAAGATGTTTAAGCATCTTATTGGCAAGACAGTGAAAGTATACATTGACGATATGGTTGTGAAATGCAAGTAGCTGTCAGACCATCTAGCCGACCTTAAAGAGGTGTTCGACATCTTGAAGGCATTTCTACTCCGGTTGAATGCCTCCAAGTGTGCTTTCGGAGTGGGATCAAGAAATTTTTTGGGATACTTTGTAACAAGAAGAGGAATTAAGGCAAGTCCTTACCAAATCAAAGTCATTCTTGATCTGGAGAGTCCGAAGACAGCAAAGGAAGAACGAATTCTAACTAGCAAGGCGGTGGCTCTGAATAGATTCATAACAGGAAGTTTTGACAAGTATCAAACATTTTTCCAGCTAGGAAAAAAAGCCACAGATTTCAGGTGAACAGAAGCTTGCGAGGTCACCCTTGCCAACCTGAAGAAATACCTAACCTCCCCACTCTTGCTAGTGATTCCAGTTCCAAGTGAAGAGTTGTTCTTGTATCTCGCAAATTCGGACCATGCAGTTAGTGCAATGGTAGTCTGAGAAGATGATGGAGAGAGAAAGGCAATCTATTATGTGAGTAAGACCTTGGCAAGTGTAGAAACAAGATATCTACCATTGGAAAAGTTCACACTTAATTTGCACTTTTAACGACGTTTTTGTTAGTCATCAAAAGTGTATTTTTCGTCATTGAAAGTATCAGCGACTCAGAAAAAAAAAAAAAATGGTTGTCGAAGCCATGTCACTAAATGATTTGGCGACCAAATAAACTGTAGTCGCACTTATAAACGAATCAGTGACCAAATATTTTAGTTGCCAAATACCAAAAAATTCGTCGCTATAAATTGACATTTAGTCGCTAAAAGTAACCTTAAACAAGTGCCATGTTAGGTTTTAGCAACGTATGAACATGTCGCCAAAACATCCTTCAGCGACGAAACAAATTAGTTGTTGAATGCCAAATCTTTTGGCAACCAATCAAGTTTTTGGTTGCTAAAAATTCATATCCTATTTCACATATACTTTTAGCAACCGAAATAAATTGTCACGAAAAATAAATTAACAATTAAAAAACCTGCCATCAAAAATTCATTATTTTTTTATTTTTTTTTTTTAACAGTTTCCCTGTTTAGTTTCATAAACCTATAAAAAATAATCTAAACCCAAACTTACTTTTCCCGTGCATCATTTCTACACATAAATGCAATCAAAAACAAAAAAAACAAAAAAAAAACCAAAAAAAAGAACAAAACAAAACAAAATAAAAATAATACATTCTGCAAAGTGTCCAAACTATAAACTTAATTCAAAAATAGTAGCATATTTTAAACATATGCAAAATATCAAATCCAAAACATCCAACATAAGTAAATCCCTTACAATTCGAAACTTCAAACTATACATAATGATTCCAAAAAAACTTCTAGGCTACAAAATTCTATGACAAAATATATCTAAAAGTTCAAAATATAATCCTCTGATGCTTCCCGAACTACGTTCCATCCATTGCCAATCTGTCAAACATATGAAAATGTTATACATAAATGCATATTTTATCTCATTTCCTTATTATTGAATATAAAGGCATGAGTCCCACACATGTTTACTGCTGTGGACCATAATACTTTTGTGTATAATGATAAGAAACAGCTACTAGTATAATTATTTTGTCTATGCTCTTAGGACCTATGTTACATGGACTTGGGTAAGGGTGTCGGCTAAGGAGGTAGTGGTCTCCCAAGGTTTTCATTACTCAGTTAATGATATTGTGCATAATCTAAGGCAGATAAGAGACCACTCATGACCTACAAAACTGAAGAAAGCAAATCAAGTTTTGGTGGAGCTTGAGGAGTTGTTGGTTCTTTGGTGTTAAATTGTAATTGTTTGTTGTTGTCCCTTTATTGTTGGTTTCTTACCAACTTGAGGCTTGTGCCTGCAAATGATAAGGTATGCTTTTTGGTGCCAACCTACTTGGGATCTTGAAGTTTTATTGTGATGTTCTATGCACTTTCCTCCCCTTTATTGATGTATTCCATATACTTTGTATTTTTTATGCCATTAATAGAGGTTTTTGCTGATCAAAAAATTGTCCAAAACCATAGTCAGTCCCTCTGTCTTTCCAAAAAAACAAAGTCCCAAGACCAATATATATATTTGAAGGAATAAGGCTTAAAGAACCTTACAAAATGTTGGTATGAACTGTGAAGATCACAAAGGCAAAAAGGACAAAAATATTATAACAATAATATATATATATAAGAAATAAAAATAGAAGGCCTTGAGAAGCTAAACTTTTACAAATCTACTATCCAAACACATCATTAAAAAGAAAAAAATAAAATAACAAGTCAAAAATGTATATTGCATACACTATATGCATGTAAAGAAATATATACATACATGTATTCCCAATATTGACAAGTTCATATATTGAGCAAACACAAATGAATTATCAAGAAAAACAAATTCAAACTGCTTACTATAGAACCAAAAGGACTAGTCTACCAAGCGACTACAATTTTAGCCAACATTATAGTGGTGTTTCCAAATTTTTAAAAGCTATTTACTCACAAAAGTAGATTGAACCAACCATTGTTTATATATATATTTACAGACAAGCTTATATACCCAGTTGGCAAGTTCATGTATTGAACAGACCCAAATAAATTAACAAAGAGGAATCAAAGCACATACCTAAAAACCAAGAGTAGGAAATAGAGTTGCAGAACTTTATAACAATCCAAAGCCTTTGAAGTTTAGAATAAAAGAGCCAAAAATGAAATCAGGTCTGTTTTGGAAGTTTAAATTCAAAGGACAAGTATGTAAATCTCCATCTTGTTTTACAAAAACTTGTGTAAATGTATAAATTTTTTGTTTTATAGTCTATTAAAAATTTATAGAAAGCCCTCATACATCCAATATATACACAGCAAAGCACTAAACAAAATTACAAGCCTAGAAAGTAAAGAAAATCAAATTATAATGAGTCTATCTGTTATCCCCTCACATCCCTGAAAATACAATTTCTAGTAAACAAATCATTACAGTGTTAGCATACAATTCCTTTCCTCACTACACATAATTAGTTTGATTTTGGCTCTTCTCAAATTTGTTCTCGTGTCTTTTTTGCATAGCTTAACAATAATTGCACAATCTCGGGGTGAACCTGAGATGATGAAGGCTAGGATATAAGCCTATAAGGAGTTATCCAAACATAACATCAAAGTATTTGAATGCATTTTGAAATCATAAATATGAAAAACAGACTTCACTGACTCATGCTCATCAACTAAAGTCTTGTCCTGTATCAGAACCTGTTAAGCTAAACAACTAACTCAAGTACATTTTGGGCTTGCGTCATGTGTTCCACTAAAAATCAAAATCATCTGTGGATAAATCGTTTGTGACATACATACTCAGTTTCATAGTTTTCAAGAAGCAGTAGAAAATATCATAACAGAATTGAAAAGGTACCAACTATATCTAATTCGGCACCAATGTGACACAAACAAAGCATATTCACATTAAAATATGAGCAAGAAAGGGATACTAAATTAACTAGTAAAATGTGAGCAATAAGTTAGAAGCAAATCTATATCTTTCAGAACTACCCTTACCAATTCACTATCATGCATTCAGAGCACTTCACATCATTGATACCATAGATTTTGAAACATGTTAGGAAGGATTTAGATGATTAAAGAACTACCTTTATTAACTTCAAACCTGCCATTGAGTTTCATCGTGGTTGGAATAGATGAACCATACACATCAGTGTCAAGCAACCCAACATTAAATTGGCACTTATTGAAAAGTTCCATGGATAAATTAATAGCAAATTCCACAAAGTACACAAAGGTACATTTGCAATCTTAAGTACAAAATTTCAGAAGGCACTTCACTCAATATGGCATAAAAACTACATGATGTTTATATGGAATATGAAGTGATAGTATTTGTTCCTTGATACAGAGATGAGAGAAGGTTCAAGATTTTATTTTATTTATTTATTTATATTTATTTGTAAGGTAAAATTTATTCAAGAAGCAAAACAAAACAACCCAAAGAAAGGCAAACAAAACAAGAAAACAAAAAAAAGAAAAACAAAGAGCTAAACTCTACTGTTCAAAATCCTCAATGGAAGGTTTTAAGCTTGATAAACATCCCTATTAAAGGGAGAACTATCCACCCCAGTCCATGAACAATTTCTATCCCTCACATTTGTTACCATAGAATGAAAAACAACACAAGCATCAGAAGCTTTATTGCTATAAATCCTAGCATTCCTTTCAAGCCAAATATAACAAATTGCAGCAGGAAGGTCAAGCTTAAAGCTCTTTTTACTCACATCAAGCAAACTCTTCTAATATCCATATTTAATTGGTTGCTCCTGTGATTAGGCAATGACATTGTCAATTGAGAAGGGGGAAAAAATGTGAAATAAGAAGCAATTTGTACAAAAAGAGCAAATTATTTTGACATGGCAAAAGTGACATAAGCAAATTACTTTTATTTTGATTTTACTGATAGTTAATTGAAATTACCTTATAGAGCTCTATTGAGGCTCCAATCACCTTCACAGTTCATCATCATCAAAATGTCCATAATCATACCAAGGAAAAAAAATACTAAAATAAAATAAATTGCACTTGAAAAAAAAGAAGCAAAAAAAAAATTATTACCAATATTAATTTTTTTGAAATTTAAAACCTAGAAAATTAAAAATGATGAAATCTCATTTTTTTTTTTTTTTTTAAATTTATTGTATTTGTTCTACTACAAATCTTAAAGTGCCATTTTTCTTCAACCATAATCTTCTTAAGCATTTCTAGTAGTCTATTGCGATGGGAAGCTCTATAGTTTAGGCCATCTCCAAACCCATCAAAAACAGGAAAAGAGAATAAAAACAACCAAATCTTGAAAGTGCAAGCAAATCATGTGGTTAGAAACTTAGGTTTGAGAATGAAAAACCCAAAGATGTGGATCTATTACTTGTGATAGAAGAGGGTCCAATCCACCTAATTGTGCCACAGCAACCTAAAAAAAAGTTAATCAAAGATTGATGGCCCGAGGGTTGTGAACCGCACTCCCTTGAGCTCATGAAATGATAGGGAGGGTGGTTGTGCATACATACCTTGCAAATATATTGCCATGCCCTTTCTTGTTCTCTGTTGCAGCAAACTGGAGAAGTGCAGCAACAAGTGGTCTGCAGACCAGTAAAAGTGGCTGGTCGACCACTTTTTCTGGTCTGCAGCAAAGATAAGTGGTCGGCAGGTGGCCTCCCACATCAACAACTGGTCGGCCATTCTCCTACATGTCCCCAAGGTGAGTTAGAAGCTATCTGGAGCTTTGTGCAAAGTTCTGAGAACAATTGCAAACAGAGGCAAGTTGGGGCATCGCGACGGATTTCCGAACGAGGCGACCGAGCATGCATACACTTCTCGCACCAAGGCCCCCTTTTATTTGCTTTACTTAGCTGTTTTGCCTAGTTAGCTATTTGGTTTTTGTACTTAAGTAGTTAATGCGTTAGCTATTCATTTGTGTTGTAATAATCTAGTTAGTTAACTTGTTAATTAATTAGTTTCTTAATTAGTTAGCTTGCTAGTTAATTAGTTGGCTTGTAATAATTAGTTTAATTAGCTTAGATTAGCTAGTTAGCTCATTATTCGGACCCTCCTGCGAGAGGGCCAACTGTTGTAATAAGCGTGCGTGTGTGCGATGCATGTCTTCCAATCCCTATTTCTTTCTCCCTTTTACTTAACCGCTTACGATGGTTAGTTTTAGGGCATATTTCATTAGCATCCTTATGCTTCGCATGTGTGCATCCATTCATCTGTATTACATGCACCGGGCTCGGCGCATCATACTAACTACATTGTATTCCAATACATTTACTTGAATACGTGTTCAACAGCATGTTATCAAGTTGCATTGCATTGCATATGCCATCTTAGAATAGACGAGCCTATCTTAGTTGCATTTTTGCATGTGTTGCATTAGCCATCTTAACATGAACTAGGATCATACATGATTTCTAACTAGTTCTTTGTTTTGGCTCGGAGTACACTGTGAGTGTTTACGCTTTAGCATACTGCATGAGTTATGCATGTTGCCATGTTAGCATGCTTGCCATGAGGCTAACTGCTTAAGTGATTAACTGCATGAATGCCTGTGGATGAAGGTTAAAATTGGTGCAGTCACTAATCTGGTTTTCAATTCTTGAAAAACCAATTCCCGCTGATTATTCCAATCAAATGGTATATTCTTCTGTGTTAACTGTGTAAGTGGCATAGCCAGTTTTGAGAAGTCTTTTACAAATCTTCTGTAGTAACCTACAAGTCCCAGAAAACTTCTAATTTCTGACACATTAGTTGGTCTTGGCCAGTCCATAATAGCTTCAATTTTCTGAGGATCAACAGAGTTACCGTCCTTGTTGATTACATGTCCCGAAAATGCCACACTGTCAAGCCAGAATTCACATTTGGATAATTTTGCATACAACTTCTTTTCTCTCAAAATCTGTAAAGTAGTTCACAGATGGTTCTCATGTTCTCCCTTGCTTTTGGAGTAAATCAAAATATCATTAATGAAGACAACAATGAATTCATCCAGAAATTGTTTGAACACCCTATTCATTAAATCCATGAATGCTGTAGCTGCATTAGTTACCCCAAACGGCATTACCAAAAATTCATATAGCCTATATCTAGTTCTGAATGCTGTTTTCTCTATATCTTCTGCTTTTAACTTTTAACTAATGATAACCTGATTAGAGGTCGATTTTAGAAATTACTTGGGCTCCCTGAAATTGGTCAAATAAATCATCTATCCAGAGCAATGGGTATTTATTTTTGATAGTTACTTTATTCAGTTCCCAGTAATCGATATATATAATCTCAAGGACCTATCCTTCTTAACAAACAAAATTGGAGCACCCCAAGGCGAAGTGCTCGGGCGGATGAATTTCTTGTCTAACAGTTCTTGAAGTTGGGCTTTCAATTCTTTCAGTTCTGAGATCGACATTCGGTAAGGGGTCTTAGAAATAGGTTGTGTTCCCGGTGTTACTTCAATAGTGAACTCAATTTCCCTATAAACTAAGTTTCCAGGTAAGTCATTCGGAAATACATCAGGAAATTCACTAGCAATAGGAATAGTTTCCACATTAGAATTATCAGAAATCTCAGTCAAAACACAACATATGTAACCCTTGCATCCCTTTCTAAGTAGTTTAACGGCTTTCATGGCAGAAATCAAGTATAGGGGAGGAATTACCCCATTCCCAGTAAACACAAACTCAAGTAAGCCAGGTGGACGAAATACAACAGATTTATTCACACAATCTATGGTGGCACAATACTTAGTCAGCCAATCCATACCCAGAATACAATCAAAATAATGAATGTTCAAGGGTAGTAAATCAACATACAATGCCATTTCGCCAATCATAAGATCACATGCCGAATAAACATAAGCATATCATAGAACCCTAGACAGAGTAGATACAAATAACAAACAGTTCATACGTTCTAACGATCTAGTTAATTTTTGAGAAAAAGCATGCGATACAAATGAATGCTTGGAACCGGAATCAATCAGCACATAGGCATTCTGAGCATAGATAGAAATTATACCTGACACTACTGATTTAGTATTCTGTACATCCCCAGGCACTAAGGCGAATACTCTTCGTTGCCTTAACGTTTAAATCCCGTTGTTGCCCATGGCATTAGTTCTAGTATTTGATCTGGCCACTGAAGCAAACCTAGCTAAACTTGTTGCGGGGTGACTAGCATTCCCGGACCCCCGTGGACAATCTTTTATTATATGGCCAACTTTGCCACACCGGTAATAGACACCAGATGCACGATAGCATACTCCTCTATGTTTTCTGCCATAATCTGGACAGTTTGGTATAGATCCACTACTTTGACCGGAGCTACTGGAGGATCCTGTGTTTTGTTTCTTCAAAAGTGATCGGTCCTTTTTGAAACTAAATCTTGCCCTTTTACCTTTCCATTCAGTCATTGGAGTTGTAGCTTACTTTTTTGCCGCCAGGATGGACCCTGCCATCAATGCTCTATCGAGGACGTCGACATATGTAGGCAATTTCAGTACTCGTACTCGATCATACACTTCCAGATCTAATCCCCCTTCAAATTTCTGAGCCTTTTTGTAATATGTATCGACCATATGAGGAGCAAATCTGGCCAACTCAGTGAATTTAGCTTCATAATTGGCTACTAACATCTTCCCTTGCTTAAGTTCTTGGAATTCGGACACTTTTCGATCTCTGAAGCATTAGGGACAATACTTGTCATAAAAGATCTCATTGAAACGAGCCCATGTCATATTCCGATTACTACCTCGAATTAGTAACCACCATCTATGGGCTTTATCTTTTAAGGTATAGGTGGCCAAGAGAACTTTTTGCATCTCGGTGCAGGGAAAGACCTCGAATAATTTTTCCATTTCAAGCAGCCATGATTCTACCTTCAACGGCTCAACGCCACCCAAGAAAGTTGGTGGTTTCATTTTCATGAATTTCTGCGTTAGGTTAATGATGTCATTATTATCCAATTCAACTCGGACTGGGGGGGGGGGGAGCGGAGGAGGCATCGGTTGTTGTCTTTGTTGTTGTGCTAATGCTTCGGTTATTGCTGCAAACATCTATTCCATTCGGCTCATACAAGCCTCTGAGGATTCACTTGCATCATTTCCCCTTGCATGCTCCATGTCGCTAAAGAGAGACAAAGTAATAATAAACATAGGAATAATCTTGTTCATTTCTTTTAATTTTTATTTATTCAGATTCAAATTCGGTTTTTACATGTATAATAATTATCACATACTTACACATACTGATGAAATGTCGGTAGTTCTTTCTAGGACATCCTATAGCTCTTATGGACTCATGTGTGCGGTTTAACACGTGCTCTGATACCACTCTGTCACGACCCAAACCTGCCCTTATAGGTTTAGCGTCATAACCGACCAGTAATCCTTGGATTACCAAAGGCCTCTAAACAGAATAACGTATAATTAGGGGCTGCGGAAGCAAATATACCAACAATGCATAGTCCATAGAGCTGTGCAAACATACATGGAACAGAAATTTAAAACCTTACGTAATATGTTTACATACACGTGTCATCAAAATGCAGTAATCTTCGTCACATTTAATACAGTTGTAGCGAAAAGGGGTATAGCCCAATAAACACATAACAAAAGACTTGTTCGTATTATAAAAAAAAATAATAATAATAAATACAAGGTCTTAACTTATGCCATTTAGACTTGACTTGTGCACAAAGAGAACCTCCTCGGAGGCACAACGACTGGCTGACAAAATAGAGATACCAGATCCTCAACTTTGGGTCTGGTCATGCGCCTGATCACCTACATACATAATATAAATAGTGAGCGGAAACCCAGTGAATACTAACAAAGTAAAGATTTTGATGAATGATGCCCAGAACATATTTCAAATCTCACAGCAAATCAAAATCATAATGAGGTTTATAGCGGAAACAGAGTCATAGACTTATTCATATTCAAATCATGCGTGGAACATCCATTAGCTTAAACATGTCTCTTGGGTCAAGCATATCAAGTTCCAAAAAGGAACCTCCGGTACTGGGTAACATATCTCATACATGAGCCACGGTATTGTTTCCCCTAGGCGAGGGCTTGTGCCGCGATATTATCTCCCCTGGGGAAGGGCGTCATGACCACAAGCCACAGTATTATGTCCCCTGGGCGAGGGCCTCTGCTAAGGACACCACAATTACTTTTCAAGAAATTTGGACATTCATTCATTCATACAAAACATAGTATGTCAGAAAACTGATCATTTTGTATCATCATAAAATAATTAAAGTCAAACATAACTTTACAGAGTTCTTACTCATAGATAACTTTGGCAGTAAACAAATGGATCAACCGCTCACAGCGCGTGACCTACACCAAACGTAATAGATACATATAATGAAACACACACTCGGTTGATACTTAACTTCTTTCGTTCCATTCTTAGTGTGTTCTAAATCTTAACCTCTTATTGAGTCTTAATCATGGCCTAGGAGTGCCTAGGAATGCTTGGAGTGACATGAGGATGCAAATATGCACTTAAAAAAAGGTTTCTCAAAATTAGCTGAAAACAGGGTCTCCGCTCGAGTATAACTTCCTTCACTTGTGCGAGGCTCACAAACAAAGGTGGTTGCTCGAGCGTAACTTTTGTTGCTCGAGCAGTCTGCAAAAGTACTGGTTACATGAAATTCCTGCTCTAGCGGAAGACTGAGAAAAAGAGGTCCTCGCTCGAGCGCCACTTTGGTCGCTCGAGCAGACTGCAAAATTTTGCAAAACTTCTGGGAGCTAGATTTTCACGCTCGAGCAAGAGTTTCCTCACTTGAGCAGGCAAGCCAAATTCTGGAATTTCCAAAATTGTGTTTGAAGTTCAAACATGGTATTTAAAGCTTCAAATCTTGTTTTTTTGGTTAAAAAACATGGAGAATCATTATATAACATGAAAATACTTCCAATTTGAAACCATTTATTCAAAATCATGGCAAATTCTCAGCCATTAAACTTCAATTTCAAGTTATAAAATAAGTTTAATTCAAATTGGGTGTATATTTCCTCAAAACATAATCAAGTGATATGAGAAGCATGAAAACATGAAGGATTCTCCAGAATGAGGTATAATTGTGCCATGCATGTATGAATTTCATGAATTTTAACTCAAATTATGCATGCATGTACATGTTTAACTCTTAACTTCCAAATTCAAGGTGGTTGAAACTTCTTTTTAACAATTCCATTCAAATGAAGTCAAAACCTTGATGAATACAACTTCTACATGACTTGATTCTAAGAATATAGGATGAATTTCATACCTAATGTGTGAATTCAAGTGTATTATGGCTCCAATCTTTGAATCTTCCACCAATTCTCTACAAATCTCCTATTTCGCTCTCTAAATGTTGAACTATCCTCCCTTCTCTCTCAATTCTCAGCCAAATGTGTATATAAATGAGCTCACAAGCTTAATTAAGGCTATTTATAAGGTGTGATTAAGTTAGTCTAATCATATATGATTAATTTTAATTAACTGTGCTTAATTCCAATTTTCAATTAAAGTTACCATAAAATTCTAAATATTATAATTAGCCTATAAATTAAGTCAGTTTCTAAATCGGATGCCGGTAAGGCCTTCAATTCGCAATCGAAACGAAAACATGAACAGATCTTTCTACGTTAAACAGATATAAATACAAACAAGGCAAGATATGATACAAAACTTCACTTAAATTCCTTATTAGGAATAATTAAGCATGGATTAACGTTAATCATGGGTCGGGGTTGTTAGACCCAACTTGTACTGTACAATAACTAGGTTGTTGGGGCAGTCACCTATCTGGTTGAAGTAGGACTGAGCAAGGAATCCGTAAAATCCGTAATCCGATCCGGTCCAGTCCAATCCGATAGGTTTGAATTGGTTTTTTGAATCCGTGGTTCGGTTCCGGATTGAAAATTTCAAAATCCGTAGGCCACGGATCGGTTCCGGATTGAACCCCACGGTTCCGGATTGGAACCGATCCGGACCATCTAGAAATAACCTATATTTTTATACTATATACCTTCCCACACCATATAATTTCTTATATGATATAAAAACTAAAATGTGACCTAAACCTAATCCAGCAGCCTCACCCATTCTCATTCACGCCTCTCACTCTCATCTCAGGTCTCTATATCGATGGTGTCTCTTTCTCTTCTCTTTCCCATCTCAGACTGAGTTCTCTCTCAGACTCTCACACTCTCATCCATCTCAGTTCAGATCGGTGTGCTGCTGCTCGTCTCTCTCTGTCGGTGAGCTCTCTCTCTCTCTCTCGGATCGGTGACTATTTTTGTTCATTTGTATGCTTGTGTGTTTTTATTAATTTGTTGCTTTGTGATATGGCTCATATCAGTGGTGTTGTTGCTGCTCAGGTACATTTCTTGTTCTTGTTTTTATTTTATTTTTTTATTTTTATGAATCTGATTTGGTTTTGTTTTATTCAATTGTGTAGATCTGCATGTGGGATTTAAAAAATAAAAAATAAAAATAACTTTGAGCTTTTATGATGGTGCTCAGTGAGAGATTATTGGATCTGGATGTATTACTGAGTTTTTCATGTTCTTGATTTGCATTATTGGATCTGTATTGAAGTTGGGGCTTTAGAGTAGGTTAAATTGTGTAGTTTGGATCTGGGTTTTGTTGGTTCTTCTTTTTGTTCTTTTGTTACTTAGATATTGTTTGCTTGAATGAATTCTTAAGACTGTCATTTGGATCTTCTAAATTTCATTTCTTTAGTTCTCTCTGATTCCCTGTTGCTTTTGTTATATATTTTGCAGTTAAAGGTCAAGGTTTTGAAGTATTTTCAAATTTTAGAATATATAATTCTATTATATTTTGGAAGCTTCAGCAGCAGAATGAAATGTAAGTTCTAAGCCACTTCTTTTCGAAAGATCTGTATGAAACAAGGTCAATTGGGTTCTTTATTTAGTTTATTATTATTATTTTTTCATATCCTTTTATAATAATGTTATACCTACTTTTATTCATTGTATAAATTCTATTTAAAATTTACTCTTTTTTTTTAATTATATATTATTGCTAATTCTAAGACTCATTTAGTGTTTAATTGATAGGATTTGATTTTATACTCTCTTTACATTTACAGATTAATGATACGAGTATTGATTACCTTTATTGCATCCAAGTTTGTGTATTTTTGTTAGAATGTAATTCAATTTGGATAATATCTGGTTCAACCCAATAAACTTGGCTCTTTGTTCAGAAGTCTGGACTAATGAATAGATGGTTAGCATTGGCCAAGTTCATATGTTCTTGACTCATTGTTTCATGTGAACTTCTTGTTGTTTTTATTCATTTGTATGCTTGTGTGTTTTTATTAATTTGTATGCTTGTGTGTTTTTATTCCAGGCTTTTGTCCTTTGCAGAAGAGACTTTAACAGAGTTTCTTTCAAAGGCCACTGGAACCGCTGTAGAGTGGGTCCAAATGCCTGGAATGAAGGTATGGCTGTAACTTTGGAATAATATACGATCTTTTATTTGAAATACCTGCATTATTATTTTATTTTGTATTTCAAACAAATTAATCAGTATTGGTGAAATTGAGAGGTAAAAATAATTAAATTGATCTTTTCATGTCAAGTATAGTACAAAACACAGTGATAACGTTTGAGACACCTATAGCTGTTGGAAATGTTATCACTGTGTTGGAAATGATAACATTCGATAGCTATAGCTATTGGAATGAAAATGTAATATCTATATTTTTTTTGTTATTTAATTATTTAAATCCGTGGTCCTAAACCGATCCAATCCGTGTTTCAACGGATTGGTTCGGATTGGTTCCACAATTTAAACGGATTGGATTGGTTCCAATTTTTCAAGAACCGTAGATAGCGGATTGGTCCTGATTTTCTCCCAATCCGGACCAATCCGGTCCATGCTCACCCCTAGGTTGAAGATCTCCCAATACCTGTTGTTGGATGAATTCAACGTTTTTTTCTCGCCCATTTCTATACCGAGCAATTGGTCTATCTCAACGAGCGTCTTGGTGTTTGTCTTGAACCTGGTGACAAACACTTCCGCAAGTTGCGCCCATGAAGTAATGCTGTCTTCAGGCAACTTCTCAAACCAAGTCAAACCTAGGTCACCTAAGCTTGATGGAAACAGGATGCAAATTAGAGCTTCGTTCCACCAATGTATAGTCATTACTTGGCAAAAGTGGCGAAAGTGGCGAAAGTGCATGTAGGGGTCAGACTTCTCCTCATAGATTGTGAACTTAGGCTGGTTGAAGCCCAAGGGCAGTGGTGCATTCCCTGTTGTCAGAATGAACGGCGAGCTCTGCAACATTGTCAATGCCTTATCGGCTAGTCCGTAGGTAAGGCTCGGTATAGGCATTCCAACCTTGATGCTTCTGTGCGCTCTAGGTGCCAGTCGTTGTAGAGCCAAGATCCTTTTAGGGTGATGGGCCTTAGCGTCTTCCCTCCTTTGCGCCCTGTCTTCTAGAACAGTTCATAGATCCACCGATCCGAGCTGCTCAATGTGCCGAGAGGTAGTTTGGTAAGTATGTGAGGGTCGGTAATTGCTTCCCTCTATGCAAGACCTTTCAGTTCTTGTTCTCTCATATCTGGAGTAATGAGTCCTGGAGGTCCTTGAGCGTGTATCGCCTATTTAAAGGCTCCTACTATCGGAATGTGTAGGTGTGGCCTGTCTATATCGATCTCCTGAGTGGCGAGAACAAGTTCTTCTTTGGCGGATTTCCACCCCTACCACACCCTTACTATTCATCTAGCATTTCATGGCCTCCATGTCAACAGCCATTCTCTTTATTAATTCGTCTTGCTCCCTTACGCGATCCTTGAGAACCTGGGCATCTATCCTCTACCTATGTCCATTTGGGCTTTGAGAATAACGAGGACTTATGCCTCGTTTTTCTCACACGCCCCTATGAGGGTTTCGCTACTAAGGGTCCAAGTCTATCCTGGACGGAACAAAAGGCAAATCCTCGTGCCTTCTATTTCCTTGTGGAGTTTGTCCATCGACAGCAGATTGAGGCAAGTCTTCATTGTGCGCCATTGAAATCAATTGAAGGAAAACTCAATCAAAAGGTTTGTTCTTTGTGATCTTTCCCATAGATGGCGCCAATTATACGAGCAAGAAATAATATGTCTCATATAATCCTGTTGATCAAAATTGCACTCCTCCAAACGTCGTCATCTTATCACTTGAAAATACAAATATGAGCTAGCCGGTGGGTGTGTGCCGGAAACCCTCCGATGTCTAAGTCAGCAAGTAGACAATAGATACAAAAGCTCTGTGAATTCTAGAGTATGAATTGCAATACCTGAGATAAGGGTTTGGCTTGAGCTTTTGTAAATTCCGCATGGCTCACTCCTAGTAGAACTCTAACTCTCCTTAGCAAAGTCCTCCTAGGAGTCGCATGCCCAAGGATAATGCTTATCCTTAGAACACCCTCCTCACTGCTAGTCAACTGAGATGGCAAAACACGTCACACAGTTAGTTATGTCTAACTGATCTATGTTACTCCGCTCTTCCTGTGACCGAGACTTTCAGTCACTTCGCCGAGCTAAGCCTAGCTCGGCTTTCACCACTTACTCAGTACATTACTCCGGCTTGTTTACCGACCGTACACGAATAGCTATGCCCAAACTCATTAACCGCCTTAGCAACTATCAACCTAGGACCGAGCTAACTGGGCACCTAACTTGGCCCAACCTCGGAAGACGACCTTACCTAGCTCGGCCCAATTTGCACACAAATTACCCTCTCGCTAGTAATCTTTTTATTTTTTATTTTTTGCATAAATATTTCACTTAACTAGTTTTAAAAGGTGAATGTTTCGGATTATTAACATCAATTTTAAAATAAGCCTATTAAATTCAAACACACTTTCAAATGGAATGGCCAACTAGAGAGAATCCACTCCCTAAACAAATTATTACTGATATTTACTGGTACCAAATGCAGTGAGGCAAGAATGAACTTTACGTTTGTTTTGGTTTTCATAATTTGCTTTTAAAAAAAATTTGTAAAAAAATTATAAACTAATTTACTAAAAAAATAATACATCAAAATCACTCATCATTTTGATATATGTTTTACAGTTTTTGAGGTTCAAAATAATTTTTAAATAATTATTTAAATCCCATTCAAAAAATAATATTCAAAAATATCATTTTAAGGTTCATTTTTGTCAAATTAATTTTTATTTTTTGAAAAAATGACTGTAAAATTGAAACGAAACAAAATATCCAACTTAGGAGAATCTCCTCGCAAAACAAATTATTTCCGATATTTTCTGGTACCAAACGCAGTGATGCAAGAGGGAACTTTATGTTTGTTTTGGTTTTCATAATTTGCTTTTAAAATTTTTTGTAAAAAAATTAAAAACTAATTTATTAAAAAAATAATATCTCAAAATCACTCACCATTTTGATATATTTTTACAGTTTTTGAGGGTCAAAATAAATTTTAAATATTCAAAAATATCATTTCAAGATTTATTTTTGTTAAATTAATTTTTATTTTTTAAAGAAATTTTAAAAATTGTCTCTAAAATTGAAACCAAACAAAACCTCTTAACAAAGTTCCATTATGCTAACTTTGGTTTTGTATAAAGGAAATATTACAGTGGAGATGCCCTTGCTAAATTTGCTAGTTCCTTGTATGATAAAGGGTGAATTACATCCCAGTGGCAGTGGGTCAAAAAAGTTTTTTTTTTTTAACTCAAATATAGAGGCGTGCAAGTTACAGTTATACCCCACAACATTTCACTTGCATCTCATCACAAAATTACTTGCACCTCACATTTTTTATAAAATTTTTCTCAATTCCATTGCACTGTAATTTTCCCTATGATAAATTTACCCTTTCTCAAGTCCCTTCCTTTTTTAGCATAGCCTTGGTTGGAAAAACATTATTAAAATTATATTAAAAAAATGATTTAAATATATAAAAATTAATTTTGCAAAAAAACAAACACAAATAATATCAAAAAGCTAACTAAACTTATGGGTAAAGAATGTAGATATAGAAAATGAGGGAAGCCACTTCTTTGAGACAAAATTTATCTATCACTATGGTGCTATGAGATCAATGGACATTTCTCTCAAGATGTAACAATCAAATCATATAGTTGAAGCACTTCAATCTATGTGCAATATGAATGCAATAAGAAAAACTCAATCAATTAAATGCTAAAGATGGACGGAATTTATAGGTGAATTTGTAACTGTTTAGAACAGTCATATATGTTATTTTGGTTCAAAGTTGAGTAAAAATCATTTTGTCAAAACCATTTTGCTAACAGTTTTCGCATGGATTTGCAGGGGCCTCCTTTTTTGAGTAGACTTTTGTGGTTCTACGATTTTGTCTTATGTTAAGCTTTTATTTCTTTCTGTTGAAAAAGAAGAACTATCATCAGGGCTAGGTGGGTGCTTAGTAAACACCATCATTTTAAACTGTTCTTTTTGCGTCTTGGGAACCCAAAAAAAAAATGCTGAAAAATATTGGTGTATCTAACAAACTACTAAAATAAAGGCTTATTTGATTAACATGAATAATAATGAAAGAATTAATAATTTTATGAATTAGGGTAGAATTAATTATCTAATTGAATTAGTGAGCTAACTATTTACAATGTATTCATTTTATTTTTTTATTTTTTTTTTAATACTTGAAATTATGATTCTCATCCTCTCTCGATATTAAAAATTTATCAATTTCGTCGGATTGAATATTCGCCGTATATGCAATTTGGTTATAAAATTTGCAATCAAATATGAGATTATAAAATGTTTCTACAATATAAGGGAAAAAAGAAAAAAAAAACACTTTTCATTAATTTTAAAATGAATAATTACCTGCAAGTCCTGTTTTGTGATGTTGTGCATGTAGAGGTTCCTTTTCTGAGTAGACTTTTGTGATTTTATGATTTTGTTTTATGTTAAGCTTTTATTTCTTTCTGTTCAAAAAGAAGAACTATCATATAAGGGCTAGGTGGGTGCTTAGTAAACACCATTTTAAACTGTTCTTTTTACTTCTTGGAAAAAATAAATAAATAAATAAAAATATTGTTGTATCTAACAAACTAGGGCTTATTTTATTAACACGAATAATAATGAAAGAATTAATAATTTTATAAATTAGTGTAGGATTAGTTATCTGATTAAATTAGTGAGATAACTATTTATTATGTATTCATTTTTTTTTTTTAATTTCATACTTGAAATTATGATTCTCATCCCCACTCAATATTAAAAATTTATCAATGCCGTAAAATTAAATATTCACCATACATGTAATTTGATTAATAAAATTTGTAATCAAATATGAGATTATGAAATGTTTCTACAGTACAAGAAAAGAAGAAGAAAAAGAGAAAAAGAAAAAAAAAAGGACACTTTTCATTAATTTTAAAATGAATAATTACCTACAAGTCCTGTTTTGTGAAGTTGTGCTAGAATACGTAGAGGTTCCTTTTTGGAGTAGACTTTAGTGATTAAATGATTTGGTTTTATGTTAAGCTTATATTTCTTTCTGTTGAAAAACAAGAAGAATTGTCATCGGAGCTAGGTGGGTGCTTAGTAAACCCCATTTTAAACTGTTCTTTTTACTTCTTGGGAACAAAAAACATGTTGGAAAATATTGATGTATGTAACAAACTATTAAAGTAAGGGCTTCTTTGATTAAGATGAATAATAATGAAAGAATTAATAATTTTATGAATTAGGGTAGGATTAGTTATCTAATTAAATTAGTGAGACAATTATTTACAATGTATTCAATTTTTTTTTATTTTTTTTTTTCATATTAGAAATTATGATTATCAGCCATTCTCAATATTAAAAAATTATCAATTTCATCAGATTGAATATTCGCCGTACATGTAATTTAGTTAATAAAATTTGCAATCAAATATGGGATTATGAAATGTTTCTATAGTATAAGAAAAGAAGTAAAGAAATCCTTATCTCTTGAAGCGAAGATGAGACAACCCAAAAATCACCAGTGACAAAACGATATGCTCAGATTAAATGGAAGCCTTCGTCGAGCTCTACGTTTTTCTCCAAAGCACCATGGTGGTGAAATCAATGGAATAGGGTGTATAGGAGGGTTTTAAGCAACAACTAGAGAGAGAATGAAGAAATTAGGTTTAGAAATGTTAGAGAGAGAGGAGATGAAAAGGTGACAAAAAAATCCTTCTTCCCAATCTAATATACGCACAGACCGCTCGAATGACCAAAACACCACTCGAGCGATCAAAACACGACTCAAGCACGCAATGACCCCTTCCTAGAAGTTTTGCAGACTGCAAAAGTTCACTCGAGCGTAGGAAACCACTCGAGCGAACCTGAAGAAAAGCAAACATGATTTCTTTTGAAAAATGAACTACCAACCTGTTCACAACAAAACCAATAACTCCAAACCTAATTGTAACAAGACAAAAAGGAGTATAGACAATGATAAAGAGTAACAGATCCAAAATCTAAGAACATGAATTGATCGGGTCTAACCCAAGCCGTCATAGCTCCTAGGGCATGGTGAGATATTGCCACTGGAGAGTTATAAATATTGGAAGGGATATGACTCACGATTTTGTGTTGTGGTATGGAGGCATAGTGTTTGGTGATCATTTTTCTTTCAGCTAGGTGTACATATTTGCATGTGTGGGTATTTCTTGAAAAAATAAACTAATAGGACTTATTGAGATAAAAGGCAAATAAATTACACTTGGTATCCCTACACTCTCACTAAAATTTCGTTTCGGTCTATTCACTTTTAATTACCCATACAGTTTCACTAATTTCACTTTGGTCTATTCACTTTCAATTATAACAGGAGTAAATTACACTTTGCACTCTTGCACTTTGCACCAAATCTCACTTTAACCCCCTATACATAAAATCACGACAGCAGCCACCTGCACTTCTGGTCAAATCCCATTTTGGTCTTTCCACATGAAATTGTGACAATCAACCCCTATACTTTTGGTAAAATCTCACTTTGATCCCTACACAAGTGTCAAGTGTCAATGTCCCCATTATCTTACTCAATTGTTTAAATCTTTAACATAATCTAGTCATGTGATAAGAATGTCACTATGACATTAGGGCAAGAAAGGAAAATCATTTATATTTTCCACCAATACATGCTTTATCCCAAAATTTACATCAAAATATGACTGTATTAGGTTAAAACAAAATGTAGATTGTGAACAACTAAGAATGTGAACTAAGATTTTACATAAATTGAAATCACGAAACTATAAAGGTTTGGTTTAAACCCGACCCATTACACGCTCTTAGATGCAGGATTCCGTGTATTTAATTATTGTTCATGCCCTTTTGTCATCTTGTTAGTAGTTGAATTGGGTTTATGGTTGTATTTGAAATAGGTTGAGAGTTAGTTTTTCAAAAGAGTGGCGATCCAGTTATCTTCTTGTTCGCTCGAGCGATGTTTTGCTCGCTCGTGCGGTCTTTGAGATCTCTTAGTATTTTTATAGGTCTACAAAACTTCTAGGAGTAAGGTATCTTCACTCAAGCGGTCTTTCTTGTGCTCAGACAGTCTCTACAGTCTGTAAAACTTTTGGGAGGGGGTCATTTTGCACTTGAACGATATTTTGGTTGCTCGAGCGATCTCACTTATTATGTCTTACACTAGAGCAGTCTACGCGTATATCAGTTCGGGAAAAAGGGTTTTCAGATCACTTTTTCATTCCTCTCTCTCTCTCTCTCTCTCTCTCTCTCTCTCTCTCTAATTTTTCCTTTAAAATCTCAAATAACCCTCACCCATTGATTTCTCCACCATAGTTCATTGGAGAAAAAGGTAGAGCTCATTGAAAGTTTCGTTTTAATCGGAAAGGATCTTGTTCTTGGCTCTGTTAAACTTCAACTCTTGCTTTCTTTCTCTTCTAAACTTGAGATAGGGATTTCTTCAACCTTTAGTATAATTCTTAGCTTAGTTATTTACTCTTCAAAAAGAGTTAGTGATTTGAGAATTTTGGGTTAAATCTAAGGTTTGATTTTGAAATGTAAAAGAGGGGTTTTTTAAATAAATTATTGAGAAGGGTTGTGGAAGTATGTATATTGTTGGGTTGTGTTGAAATGTTAGAATTTTCTTCCTTAAATGTGATTTTGGACAATAAATGAGGTTTTGTTGAATATCGATGATGTTTCATTTATGAAAGAAAATGGATAAGATGTTGGGTTAGAAAGGAAATGGAGAATGTATTTGTTGATAATAAGAGTGAAGTTAGATATTTATTTTCGCTTCTATTTTGAAATTTATGAAATTATATCTGTTGTTGAAAAATTATTTGTTGCGTAAAGATTGTTGTTTTGGGCTATCGGTGGATATTAGTTTTTTGATTGTTATAGAAATTGCATGATGATTAAGTTAACTGAAGCTAATTACTCATACATTTTGTATTAAGCATTGTTTCATACTTAATCATTGAAAATATATTATCTTGAGAAAAAATGGGTGCATATCTTGATTAATCTGGTTAGGGAGTGTGGTTATGGTTTATATTGTCGGCATGTGCATCCTTAGTGAAAGTCCACAAACCCTAGCGACTAAGTGCAAATCCTTCTGATTAGTATCAGTAGAATGGTTTTGGCAGTGCTTGTATAGCCTAGTGGCAAACATGTACTTAAAGATTCCCAGTGTTTTGTATCCACTGCCCTATTTTCTGATGTAAAAGAGTATTTTCACGAATTGAAGTATAATCAAAATAATAATATTGCATTGTTTTGAGATGAAAAAGTATAATGTTTGCCAAATGACATGCAAGTGCATTCACCTTATGACTTTGTTAAGTTTGATACATTGTGTTAAAGTATTTCTACTAAGCTTTAGCTCACTTTACGTGGAAAACAACTTTCACATGCTGATGATATGCATCCACCAATGACATAACTTATGAGGACTTAGAGTTGAGAGCTTCTTTTGTTTCATTTTATTTTTTATTTATTTATTTATTTTTTTTTTGTAATTATCCTTGTACAAGCCATGGGATTTATATGTATTGAATTTAACTTACTTTTGTTGTAACCAAGTATTGACTTGAAAAGATATAGCCATTAGGGTATAAACATATCTGTATTTCTTTCTGTTCAAACTCATTTACACATGTCATATGCTATAGATTCATGATCTATGATTTATGAATGTATATTCGCATATGTCATCTTTTGTATGAGCACTCAGAATTAATGAAATGATGTTATTGTGTAAGTTCTCCTATTCTTAGATCATTAGGAATGTGTGTTGTTGCTTTTATTTCAAGGCGTAACAAAAACTCTATTTTTCACGATAACACAGTCTTCTGTCTATTCATCTTTCTTTCTATTTAATTTCTTTGTCACATTTTTTTATATGTCAAAAACTCTATTTTCTTGCCTTTTCGTCCTAATTTTTGCCATACAAGCATATATATTCTATTATATAACTCTCATGTACTTATCACGTAGGACAAAGTGTATTAGGGAGAAACATAGATGATTTTCCTCTCTTACTCTTATTTCGTAGTCACATTTTTTGTCACTTGATTGGATTTTGTTAAAGATTTAAAATGAAATAACAGAAGAGGGATATTGACACTTGTGTAGGGACTAAAGTGGGATTTGAGTAAAAGTGCAGGAGGCTGATTGTCACAATTTTATGTGTAGGGACCAAAATGCGATTTCACCAGAGTGTATGGGGTTGATTGTCATGATTTCATGTGTAGAGGCCAAAGTAAGATTTTGTCCAAAGTGTAAGGGTGCAAAATGTAATTTACCCATTATAATAGTCATCATCCTACATTTTAAATCAAGTTCTAATCTCACTTTTTTTTCGTCCATCTATCATTAATAAAGTTAACAAAAATTCAAATTAAAAGATTAAAGTGAGATCTTGGTGAAAGTGTAAGAATTGAAGTGATATTTTAGTAAAAGTGTAAAGGTACTAATTAGACAATAAAAATGTCACGCATGTTTCAATTAACAAGTTCTGTCAACTTCGTTAGCGATAGATGGATGGAAGGGAGAGATTGAGGTTGACTTAAATTGTAAGGGTTGATTGTTTGGATTGGAAATGAAAGAAATAAAATAAGACTTTGATAAAAATATAGGGGTACTGAGTGTAATTAATCCTAAGGAGAACCTAGTTGACTTCTCACTAAATGCCTCTTTTTTAAACATTTTTTTTGTTGAATTTAAAATATATTTTTACTTTTTTACTATTTCCATAGAACTTTTTTCACAAATCCTAATATCAAAACAAGGATTTGGGGTTGTTGTGTATAAGGCACAACATGTTGTGAGCCTTTGTGGGGTTTGTCCTGAACCTATTTTGATAATCTAAATTATTTATATTGTAACATTCGTCAAATATATTATCTATGCAAAAATTTGATTAATTGGATCCATGATAGAGTTCAATTATTTCTATTTTTTTGAATTACCAAAATGATACTAGCTGCTTATCTTTTTATAAATAAATAGTCTTATTATGGGATTATAGATATCTGATTAATTTAATTTTTTTTTTTTATAAATTTTCTACTCATTGAACCTTACAATATAAACCGTTCATATTATTGAAATAGACTCGAGACAAGCCCTCAGAAACCACAAAACTATGTTTCAATATCCTTAAAATAATTGATTTCTGTGGCTTTTTTTTCTTGATCTTATGGGTTTGTTACCTTGAAAAATATTTGTCAAACAATTGAATTTTTTATTTAAAACAATTAAAAAAAGTTATTAAAAAGAGTTTGTCAAAAAAAAAAAAAAAAAAAAAATTAGAAAACTAAGCCGTTTTTCAAAAGGTCTAGCTTCGCTCCATACTCTACCCTCCATTCTCCTTTTCAAAATAAATATCTACATATGCCACGTGTATTTATAAATGATTGAAAGGTCATAATTGTTTGATATAAGAAAAATCTATTTTAAGATCTTCAATCTATATTTTAGAAAGAGAAGATAAATAGATGAATTTGGATGGAGATTTCTATTTTAAGATCTTCAATCTATATTTTAGAAAGAGAAGATAAATAGATGAATTTGGATGGAGATTTTCTTTTAGTTTTCTTTCTTTTATTTTTATTTTTATATTCTTTTATGGCAGATCCATGGATTCAATGCCTTTGAGATTTGTGAGGACCAAAGACCAAAAAACAGAGTGCTGTAATTTATTAGTGTGATCTTTTTAATCAGAAGATCTGAGTCGAAGATAAGAGAAGAAGATTATATTAAATATTTTATTTAATTAACAGAGTGGTGTAATTTATTAGTGATAATCAAAGTATGGTTGTACTGGTGGTGTTAATCAAAATAGTGATAAGAGAAGAAGATTGTTTGCGTGATAAGAGATGGATTTTGGTGGAATTACATCGACATATATACATATCTATTAGAATAAATTATAAATACATCCCTGAAATTTGTTGAAAATTTGAATTCCCTCTCTCATGTTCTAAAAATTATAAATATCCTTATTATCAGAATTTTTTCTCCAACCAACCTAACAAAAAAACAAAAAAACAAAAAAAAACCTCAAATATCCTATAATATAAAAATGAAATTATTATATTACCCTTAATTTCATTCACTCACCCACCACCAAATTCCTCTTTCTACACGACCACGATATTTTTCTACCTTCCTCGGTAGCATACTAAACGCTTATAGACAATAATTATAGTGTTCGTGATCGAGAGTAGGAGTGGTTGGTGTAAATTAATGTTACCATAGTTGAGAGAAAATGAGAAATAAGAAAGGTGGGGTAGGCAAAAAGAAAATATAGTATTTAACTTCATAAAGTTTAATCCAAGTATTTTTGACAAAAAAATAAAATAAAAATAAAAATTGTTACTCACATCATAGATTTTTATAGTCTAACTTAATGATTTATTAACGGAATAGGCCATTAACTATGTGATTGATCTCAAATGATGAGATGTAATTTCTCAAACGTGAGAAAAAAAATCTATTTTTATAATAAATCTCAATAGGTATATTTGTAATTTATCCTAAATACATATAAGGGGAATGTTAGAGTTGTTGACGTGACGGAAATTCTTTTTCAAAAGTGTCATCAAAACTCGATAACCTTTATAAATTACTTTTATTCTCTCAAACTACATCAAATAACTGTCATAATTATCATATCCATGTACAAATCGCACACCTAATGTGTGTCCACCTCTAGCATGCACATATTGAAGGCAATTGCTGCAGTTACATTTGCTTCTTAGAGGGTGTATACTACATCGTCAGACCTTCAGTAATACGTGTGGCAAATGTAGGTTTACTACCTGGATGAATACGGTGGATAGAGGTCTAGAGGTGAGTCACTTCTTTTTTTTTAAAAAGCATTACTTAGAATTACAAGTTTTGTCTTTCAATCATATTTGTCTTAAAATGATTTTATTGTGTTTTGTATCACAATAACACACGTCACTAAACTACATAATTCAATTGCAATAAAATGATATTAAAACCATATATGATGTAATTTTATGAAAAAATTGCAAGTAAATCCAAGTTGAGGGGTGTATTAGGTATTAGATATAAGGATTAATCTTATTTAGTGAGAAAAACAAGCATTGAAAAGTTGTCGTGCCGAAAAAATCATTGAAAAATTGTTGAAAAGTCATTAAAAAGTTGTTGGCGAGACGGTGGTTAGCGCTGACAACGAGTTAAACAGATAGATGATATCGAACATATAAGTTATACGTGTATAACTAGTGAGACATTTAAATAGATAGTTAGACATTTGAACAGATAGTTGCACAGTTAGGTGACATGTGTACGTATTTGAACAGATAGTTGGACAAGTAAGTGTCATGTATTTATATGGGTAACATTTAAACAAATAGACAGAGAATTAAGCTTTGGAAAAGCTATCATGTCTTTTTGGACAAATAATGTCATTTTAATCCTCTAAAAAAGTTAAGCTTAGACCTATTGGCTCAATATTTTAAAAATAGACCTCTACCTAAGTCTTCTAGTTTTATTTTAATTTTAAACATAAACTGTCAATTTACTAAAACAAAACAAAACTATTGCAGAAAAATACTTACAGAGAATCTTAATTCCATAACTACATACATGTGATTATGATAAGCCTTTGTGAGCAAGGATGTCATTTAGAAAAGGAAAATGCTACCAACCAGTTTCTGAATTCATGCCTCTTACGTAAGGTGTGACGTTTCAGAGTGTATATTATATAATATAAAATATAAATATGAATATGAATATGAATATAAATATAAATATAAATATAAATATGAGTTTTTACCTTCTTTGTCTTTAAATAAAGGTCATATTGCTTTTCTTTTAATTTTAAATTTTTTATTGATATGTGCTTTGTTTTTAAATGATAATGGACCCGAAGCAGTTTCTGTTATCTGGTCCCAACAGGACCCATAAATTAATCTTTGTTGATTAGTTTAATAAAAGTGATTAACTTAATTTTAAAAAAAGTACTGGTGATTTAACTATGTAAAAAGAGCTTATCCTAGCTTCACCCATTTTTAACCTATTAATTCCTTTATTTAGATTCTATCAAATCATTTTGATTGATTTTCTCTTTAAAAAAATTTTATTGTGGAAGGGAAAAGTGGGTGCCTAACTTCGAACCCAAGGCTTTAACGAAGCCTTACAAGGCCCTGATTACCCAGTTAAGTCGGCTGCTTGATTGATCTATTCATTTTTAAATGACTTAAAAGTAAAGTTAGGCCTCGTTTGAGAAACCTCTTTTCTAGTTAAAAAGTCAAAAAGTTATTAAATTAGTCAAAAAGTCAACAATCCATACCAAAAAGTCAAAGATTCTCTTTTCTTTCTATTTTTTGCATATCTTTTCGTAAAAAGTCAAAAAGTCATCCCAAACATACTAGTTTTTTTTAGCTCATATTTTAGCCAAATAACCAAAAAATTACTAAATTAGCCTGTTCCCAAACGAGGCCTAGTAAAAAAAAGTAAATAAAAATTAGTTTGTTGGCTAAAACTAAGCCCTTGTTTGGGAACAAACTTTTAAAATAATTTTTAGGCTTTTTAATTAAAATATAATGTAAAAAAAAATTAATCAGTGTATTTGGTTTGAGTTTTTTGGATTAAATTTTTTAAAAATTGAGTTTTTTTTTTTTTTTTTTTCGTGTTTTTTTGTTTTTAGTGAATATTTTTTAAATTTTAAATATTTTTTATACTTTTTTAGATGCACGTTACTTAGATGTATCTAAAAAGTAAAAAATTTGTGAAAAAATATTTTAAAAAATTAATAAATACATAAAAATACAAAAAATGTACTGAATTTTCTTTTTCTTTTTTTTTTGTATTTTTGATATTTAGTAAATTTTTAAAAGGTTTTTTTCACAATTTTTTATTTTTATTTTTATTTTTAGATATATTTATGTTAGGTATGCCTAAAAATTAAAAAAAAATTGCTTAAAATATTAAAAAAATTCAGTTAAAACAAAAAAAACAGAAAAAATAAGAAAGTAGAATTTTTTTAAAAGTGTTTTTGGAAAACTCTAACCAAGCAAAGTGAATATGTTTAGGTTGTTTTTTTTATTTTTTACAAAAAGATGTGCAAAAAGTATAAAGAAAATGAAAATTTTAACTTTTTGGTATAAGTTGTTATTTTTCAATTTTTTTAGTGACTTTTTAACTTTTTAACTAAAATCACCACTTGTCAAACGAGGCCTAAGTTTATAAAAAATCTAATACTTAAAAAATTAATTTATTTTGCACTTCTAATTTTTTTTTTTTATTTAAATTATTGACTTTTAGAGTGGCTATTGAGTTTTTTTGACATAAAATAAGCCTGCTAAATGAGTTTTGATTTTTTTTTACAAAATTAAATTTTTTAGCCAATAAGAGCATCTGTAGTGGAGCTGCTATGAGGGATGTTAGTGCCAAACACTATCTTTTTGGCAACCACTTTGATTTTTGTCTCCACAATGGAACTATTAAATTGTTCATTAGTGGTGTCAGATGTTATTGTATGTGTTAACTGCGACTAGCCTTTTAGCCAGCGCGCGTGAGAGGGACAGAGTGGCAGTGGGGTGGGGGCCCAACTCTGCTGTGGCAGAGTTGGCAACACAAGAAGAGAGAGAAAAAGAGAAAGGGAAGGGGAGTTGGCATAAAAGTGGGTCCCACACACATATATATATTCTTAACACATACCTTCACACATTTATCGTATCACCATTCACTTACTAAATTAACAAACTCTTAACACACATTTTTTTATCATATAACACATACTTTAAAACACATTTTTAACACATCCATTGTGGATACTCTAAGTTATCTTTTAATTTACCGACAACGAAGCTTGATTACACCTTGTTAGAACATCTCCAACGATGTCTCATTTATGTTGGGTATACCTCCTTATCGGAGTGTGGGATTAATTGGTTTTAGAAAAAGAGTTTAATTTGGTTTAGTATTAATTATAATATATTTTTATATATTATATTTAATTTGTGGAGACCCAATCCAATTTGGAAATAACTAAGGTTTGATAATAAACCCTAGATTCACAATATTTTATGGTTTGTTTTTTGCTCATCCCGAGGTGAAGAGAACTGCTGCTACATACTCCACTTTGGTGAAATCAATTATTTGGGTGTGTTAACAGTAGAATTAATTTTGATGGTTCTTTGCTTCGTTTTCGGTATTGATTTGGTTCGTTATTTTGGATCTTCTACAATTCTAGTTCTGAAGATTTGTGTTCATCTATTTGGTGAGGTCTTTCCTCTTGTTTATTTGTGATTAGGGTGGTTTTGTGAGACCATTAGTGTCTCGTTTGTAATCGTTTGGAACTTATTTGGTTGATAGTGGAATCGGATTTCGATCCCGTGGACGTACCTCACATTGAGGGAACCACGTAAAATTCTTGTGTTACTTTTGATTTAATTTTTCCGCATTAGTTTTTATTCCCATTGATTGATTTACTTGTGGGGAATCACATATTTTCCCTAACAATTGGTATCAGAGCTTACGATTTATTTGGGTTTATTTATTTGTGTAAATCAATGGAGGGGAATGTGGGTCGTATGTCTAGCTTCAATGGAAACAATTGGGTAACTTGAAAAACTAAAATGGAGAACCTATTATTTTGTAAAGATTTGTATGGACCCATTGAGGGTAATAGTGGCAAACCCGAGGGTATGAAAGATGATGAGTGGAAGCGGCTTAATCGAAAAGCCGTTGGTGTTATCCGTTAATGGATTGATGACAGTGTATTTCATCATGTTGCTACCGAAACTTCAGCACATGACTTATAGAAAAAATTAGAAAGCCTTTATGATAGAAAATCAGCCACCAATAAAGCTTTTCTGTTTCGTAAGTTAGTTAATTTAAAATATAAAGAGGGCAGCCCTATTCCGGAATATCTGAATGAAATAAAGAGTATTGTTAACTAACTTGCTTCTATGAAAATTATTTTTGATGATGAGTTGCAGGTTTTGATGCTACTTAGTTCTTTGCCCGAAAGTTGGGAGACTTTGGTTGTGACGGTTAGTAATTCGGCACCTGATGGAGTTGTCACAATGGGCCAAGTCACTAGTGGCTTGTTGAATGAAGAAATTAGAAGAAAATCAGCGGGTTCCTCTCATTCAGAAACATTTGTTGTGAGAGGCCGAAGTAAAATAAGGGGGAGGAGTAAGACTCCTTATGGTCGTGATCAAAGCCGTAACAAATCAAAAGATGGTTCTTTTTCAAAGAAAGACATTGAGTGCTATTATTGCCATGAGAAAGGGCACATGAAGCGGGAATGCCGAAAGCTCAAGAACAAGGAGAAAAGGCGTGACAAAAGTGTGGATAAGAAGCAAGAAGACACTACAGCAGTTACTACCGATGATCTCATGGTCGTTTGTGAAGATGATTGTATCAATTTTGTAGGCCGAAAGAGCAATTAGGTGATTGATTCCGGTGCTTCTAATTTTCATGTGACTTCTCGAGTTGATTTCTTCACTACCTACACCAAAGGAGATTATGGTTCTGTTCGAATGGGTAATTGAGGTTTGTCCAAGATTATCGGCATGGGTGATGTTTGCTTGGAAACAAATTTGGGCTGCAAGTTGTTGCTTAAAGATGCGAGGCATGTTCCCGACATTCGCCTCAATTTGATCTCTACTGGAAGCTAGATGATGAAGGCTTCAACAACAAATTTGGTGATGGAATATGGAAGCTCACAAAGGGTTCTTTGGTGGTGGCTAAGTGCAAGAAGACTCATACACTTTATTCGATGCAAGGAAAAATTTGTAAAGGTGTTGTCAATGCACTTGAAGATGATACTTCTACCGAATTGTGGCACAAGCGGCTTGGCCACATGAGTGAAAAGGGGCTGCAAGTATTGTTCAAGAAAGAGCTTCTACCCGGTTTGAAAGGTGCACATCTCAAAACTTGTGTTCATTGTTTGGCGGGTAAACAACATAGAGTTTCTTTTCATAAAAATGTTGCTTCTAGAAAAGAAAATGTTTTGAAGTTGATTCATTCAGATGTTTGTGGTCCTTTAAAAGTTAGAACACATGGTGGTGCACTTTATTTTGTTACTTTCATTGATGATTATTCGAGGAAAGTTTGGGCTTTTCTACTAAAAACTAAAGATCAAGTTCTAGAAGTATTTAAGTATTTTCAGGCCATGGTTGAAAGAGAAACAGGGCAGAAATTGAAGTGCATCCGATCAGACAATGTTGGTGAATACATTGGGACATTTGATGAGTATTGTCGCAGCCAAGGTATTCGGCATCAAAAGACAGTTAAGTAGACTCCTCAACAAAATGGAGTTGCCGAGAGGATGAACCGCACCATTGTGGAAAGAACAAAGTATTTGCTTTCATAAGCTAAATTGCCAAGATCCTTTTGGGGTGAGGCATTGAAGACATCGGTTGACGTGATCAATTTGTCTCCTTCCTATCCTTTGAATGGTGATGTTCTAGAAAGAGTTTAGTCCGGTAAAGATGTATCTTATGAGCACTTAAGAGTGTTTGGTTGCCGAGCTTTTGTTCATTTTCCAAAAGATGAGAGGTCTAAGTTTGATAGCAAGTCAAGACAATGTATTTTTCTTGGCTATGGGCGTGATGAATTCGGGTATAGATTGTGGGATCCGGTTGACAAGAAAATCATTCGAAGCCGTGATGTTGTGTTTCTTGAAGACCAAACAATTGAAGACTTTGGCAAAGGTGATCAACCGGAGCCAAAAACTAGTGATCTCATTGACATAGATCCATCTCCTTCATCTTCAGTTGATGATGAAAATGGGGGAGATGTGCAGCCACCTATTAAAGATGTAGAGGATGATGCTAATCCTAATGAAGTTGAGCCAGAAATTGAGGAAGAGCATCCAACTAAAGAACCGCCACCACAACTTGAGTTAAGGAAATCTACAAGGGACCGACAACCTTCAAGAAAGTATCCTCTCAATGATTTTGTGTTGATTTCCGATCAAGGGGAGCTTGAGAGGTACCAAGAAGCAATTGAGCATGCAAAGAAAGGTGATTGGAAAAAGGCCATGGAAGAGGAGATGAACTCCTTCCTTGAAAATCACACTTATGATTTAGTGAAGTTGCCTAAGGGGAGGAAAATTTTGAAAAATAAGTGGGTCTTCAAATTGAAGAATGATGGCAAGAATCTGAGGTACAAGGCACGTCTTGTTGTGAAAGGCTTTGGGCAAAAAAAAGGTATTGACTTTGATGAGATTTTCTCGCCGGTTGTGAAGATGTCTTCTATTCGGGTTGTACTTGGCATGGCTGTAAGTATGAACCTTGAAGTTGAGCAACTTGATGTGAAGACCGCATTTCTTCACGGTGATCTTGAAGAAGAAATTTACATGGAGCAACCAGAAAGTTTTGTAGAGAAAGGGAAAGAGAAATTTGTTTGCAAATTAAAAAAAAGTTTGTATGGCCTCAAGCAAGCCCCACGGCAATGGTACAAAAAATTTGACTCTTTCATGATGAATAATGGTTTTTCTAAAACCACTTCGGACTATTGTGTGTTTGTGAAAAATTTCCCGGATGATAAATTTATTATTCTTTTGCTTTATGTTGATGACATGTTAATTGTGGGTTAAGATTCTACCATGATAAACATGTTGAAATTGGAGTTGAGCAAGTTTTTTGCTATGAAAGATTTGGGACCGGCAAAGCAAATACTTGGCATGAAAATTGTTCGTGATCGCAAAGAGGGGCAGATTTGGTTATCTCAAGAAAGCTACATTGAGAAAGTTCTTGAGAGGTTCAACATGAATAAAGCAAAGCTGGTTGGTTGTCCACTTGCGGGTCACTTCAAGCTTAGTTCGAATCAATGTCCTACAAGTGAGAAAGACAAAGAAGAGATGTTGAAAGTTCCTTATGCTTCAGCAGTTGGTTCTTTGATGTACGTCATGGTTTCCTTATGCTTCAGCAGTTGGTTCTTTGATGTACGTCATGGTTTGTATAAGGTCGGATATTGCTCACGCAGTTAGTGTGGTGAGTCGTTTTCTCTCTAATCCGGGTAAAGAACATCGAGCAGCGATAAAATGGATTCTAAGGTATCTTCGAGGGACTTCGAAGGTGTGTTTATGTTTTGGAGATGGTAAGCCGATGCTTGATGGGTTCACGGATTTTGACAAGGCCGGTGATGTTGATTCTAGGAAATCTACTTCGGGGTATTTGATGACTTTTGTAAGGGGAGCTGTGGCATGGCAATCTAAATTACAAAAATGTGTTGCTCTCTCAACTACCGAAGCTAAATTTATTGTTATTACAGAAGCTTGCAAAGAAGAGTTATGGTTAAAGAAATTTTTGTAAGAGTTGGGTTTAAAGCAAGAAAAGTATATGCTTTATTGTGATAGTCAAAGTGCTATTCACTTGAGTAAAAATTCTACTTTTCATTCGAGATCGAAACACATTGATGTGAGATACCATTGGATTCGTGATGTGTTAGATTCGAAATTGTTACAACTCGAAAAGGTTCACACAGATGATAATATTTCAGATATGTTGACAAAGACTTTGTCGAGGGACAAACATTTAAAGTGTCGAACTTTGGCGGGTATGGTTGATGTCTCCACCTAAGTCGGTAGGGGGAGAATTGTTGGGTATACCTCCTTATTGGAGTGTGGGACCCAATTGGTTTTGGAAAAAGAGTTTAATTTGGTTTAGTATAAATTATAATATATTTTTATATATTATATTTAATTTGTGGAAACCCAATCCAATTTGGAAACAACTAAGGTTTGATAATAAACCCTAAATTCACAATATTTTAGGGTTTGTTTTTTGGTCATCCCGATGTGAAGAGAATGGCTACTACATACTCCACTTTGATCAAATCAATTATTTGGGTGTTTGAACAGTGGAATTAATTTGGGTGGTTCTTTGCTTCGCTTTCAGTGTTGATTTGGTTCATTATTTTGGATCTTCTACAACTCTGGTTCTGAAGAATTTTGTTCATCTATTTGGTGAGGTCTTTCCTCTTGTTTATTTGTGATTATTTGGAATTCACCTAAGGGTGGTTTTGTGAGACCATTAGTGTCTCGTTTATAATCGTTTGGAACTTATTTGGTTGATAGTGGAATCAGATTTCGATCCCGTAGACATACCTCACATTGAGGGAATCACGTAAAATTCTTGTATTGCTTTTGATTTAATTTTTCCGCATTAGTTTTTATTCCCATTGATTGATTTACTTGTGGGGAATCACATATTTTCCCTAACAATTTATTTCATCAGATTTGAATAAAAATTTAAGTAAAAACTCTATCAGATATCTAACTCTCCAACGGAACATTATGGGCTGTCATCGAAACACCAGTCGATCGGGAGAACAACCGGGCAAATGTCCGGCTTGTCAACCGGCCAGTGTAATCAATCAATTCTAAGTATGCTTTGTTGTGGAAAATTTTCAACTAAGAGGATGACCGGGTGGACATCTGGCTAGACATTCGGTCGGTCGTTGGGTGTCGAAAAACAACGGCTATGAACAGTGAAATGCTAAAAGGTTCCAGACGTTCTCTATTTGATGAAATATTTTTCATATTCTTGATTGGATACATATTTGATGAAACTGTTGAAACAGGAAAAGAAGCTATTTTCATCAAATTTAAATTTGATGACAATTTTGATGAACCATTGGGATAGTCTTAGGTGTAACTTATATAGGATTGTTTTTATAGTTTTACACAAAAGAGTTTGGTGCAATTTTTATTATAATTTATGACATAAAAATGACTTAAATAAATTTTTTGTTTTAAATATTAAGAAATTGAAATATAAATGAAATTAGTTCACACATTAGATTATTAGCTTTTAACTTGCAAAAGGAGCACCAAATGTGAGCCTAATCTACAACACTAACCTTTTTTTTATTTTAATTTTCAATTACTATTGTTACAATAATTTTTTAATTTCCTTTCTAATAATGGACGACTCCATAAAACTACTGCTCATTACTAATTACTAAATATATCTAAATACTATATTCTCATTGCCTATTTGAAGGTAGGCAATGAGAATAAAAAATATTATCCTATAAAAAATATCTAAATGATGTTTTTATTGTCCTTCCAAGTTTCAAGTGAGATTACTTTTCTCGGAATAAAAAATAGTATCCTATAAAATTTATTGAAAAAATCGTTCACAATGAGTTTTTGGAATTAAGGCATATTCTATCTATAATTTGTTCCAAAGTAAAAGCTATATCAATTTATTGAATTTTTTTTTATTATTTTTTATTGTTCATTTATATAGCATCACTCACAATAATAAAAGGTATTGTGATACAGCATGTGGTCCCTTACATGATATACCCAATCAAAATGTGAGCTAGGGATTCCATGTGCTCTCCAATTTTGATTCTTTTATCTAATATACATAAATCTCAAGGCACCAGCGCATAGTTAGAAATTTGTTTGGGATAATGGAATAGAAATTTTGGTACATTAAATTATGTACCTTAAATGTGATTAGCACAACATTATTTAATATTAAAAATGAAAATGTCAATCTTTCAAATAAATATTATAATCAGAACGATATGATAAGGAAATTTTTGAAAAAATTAAACATTTTCATGGATTGTTTAATTTGAAATAATAAAACCCAAATATCCCTTTGTCATGAATACACTCTATTTGAATTTGTACGAACAAAATACAAATTTTTATTAATTAAAATAATAAAACCTACAACTTTTAACGGGATTAATACATTTTTAAAATATAAAATTCACTATTTTAGACCTTTTTTCACAAAATTTCATTTGGCTTGGGGGATGGCGAAGGCCAAGTGGGTGGGGCTTTGTAATATTGAGATGTTTCTATCTATCAGATTGAGCAAGCTGCAGGACATTTCACGCAGCCCTAACACACTCCCATCTCACCCCCATGTCCTAATTAATATCCCATGTTCGTCTTCTTCTCCTCACCACCACCCTATTTATCCATCTCTCTCTCTCCTCTCTTCCCACCATTCTTCAACCTTCACTCTTTTTACCTCACAAAATTATGCCAATAGTACTATAATGCATTCATTCCTCATAATGGGTTGGAATCAAATACCTACATCTCTCTCTCTGTGAAAACACTCAACAACTCTTCTCTTCAACTATCATTCCTAGTAATTGACTTGGTAAGATCGTTTCGATTCAATCTTGAAAAGCAACCCAAATGAAGATCCAGTGCGACGTCTGTAACAAAGACGAAGCATCGGTGTTTTGCTCGGCGGACGAGGCCGCCCTCTGCGCCGCCTGCGACTACCGCGTCCACCACGCCAACAAGCTCGCCGGAAAACACCAGCGTTTCTCTCTCCTCCACCCTTCTCCCAAACAATTCCCTCTCTGTGACATCTGCCAGGTACAAACTCAACACAACCCAACAAAGGCTATCAATAAAATTCATATATATTAGAGTATTTTGGTGTGATTTAGGCCTTATTTGTGCTTGTAGGAGAAGAGGGCTTTCTTGTTCTGTCAACAAGACAGAGCGATTCTATGCGGAGACTGTGATATTCCGATACACAAAGCCAACGAGCACACTCGTAATCACGATAGGTTTCTTCTTACCGGTGTTAAGCTCTGTGCAACTTCTTCCCTCTATTCTTCGCAATCGTCCTCTGATTCTTCTGCTGCAAACAATGATCTCCTTCCCAATCTCAAGTCTCAAAACTCCATCACCACCACCACCACCAACAACAATATACCCATTTCCCTTCAACCCACTATCGCCAAGACAGTCACAGCGGCGACGACGGTGGCAACCACCGCCAACAACGGTGTTGACGGCGGCGGCGCCACCAGTAGCATATCCGAGTACTTGATAGAGACGCTACCGGGGTGGCGCGTGGATGATTTTCTCGATACCTCTTCTTTTACCTCCTTCGGCATCTATAAGGTCAGCAATGCTCTCTCTCTAGCTTTACAGTGTTGATTTGATGATTGACTGATTGATTGAATCGCAGACTGTTGTTGATGAAGTTATGCCGTTTTGCGATGGGGATCTGGAGAGCAATCTGGGTTCATTTTCTTCCCCAAATAATGTAGGGATTTGGGTTCCTCAAGCTCCACCGCCTCAATATCCTCATCAATACTCTTCTCCAAACATGGGTTTTGGGAATCAAATCGATTTCAAGGAATCCAAAGAAGCTACCATTAACAACAACAACAACAACAAAAAATCTGGAAGAAAATGGAGAGACGATGTTTGTTTCACTGTTCCACAGATTAGTCCTTCCTCCATTGCTGCTTCCACTAGAACCTATCGGTAATCTTAATCAGACCCAGAAAAGCCTCAACATGCTCAACTCTCTTCCACTTTCTTTTCTTTTCTTTTCAATCTAAATTTAGGTTTTGATCTGTTTTTCTTTATTGTTGTTTTTCTTTATTGTTGTAGCTGTTTGTTAGCTCCTGTAAATCTGGGGGTTTTTGACCTGATCATGTTGTCTATCATCATCATTTTCCATGCACTTGTTCTTTTTAGTTTGTAAATATCTTTCTGAGTAGTTCAATCAACCGCATGGATGACAAAGCCCGAAAATATAAATTTGGGAGAATTATTAATGAATCTGTTACACGAACTATCGTAAGAAACGTTTTTGTTTTCCTTGTTTGGAAGGACGGAAAGTACGTACATTCGAGAAAATTCCCTGAAAAAAATATATATAGTTAAGTTGTGATTGGAAGCAAAGAAGTGACACTTGTGCAGCATTCAATTGATAGGAAAGGAAAAGAAAATAGAGAAATTACATGTTAGTGTATATTTTAAAGGGCGAACTGGGAAAAAAAATTAACCAACTGCATATTGGTACTTTTTTTCTTCTTCTTCTAATTGTATGTAATTTTTTTTTTTAACAAATAAAAACAATTAAATTGATGGTAAATTTTATTAATTTTAATAATAAAAGTTATAAATTTTTTATGAATTTGTAAGCATTTAAAAAAAATACCATTATTGATTTGCAATTTTCTTGAGTAAAAAAAATGAGAAATTGGTGAAAAATTCATCCTAAAAAGTGTATAAGGTATTAGATCCAACGAAAAATCTTATTAGTGATAACGGTAAGTTTGGAAAAATAGTTGAAAAAAGTCACCAAACATTTCCCTAGCGCTGAAAAATTTGCCAAAGAAGTCGTTGTCAACGATGACCAGTGACCGATAGTTGGAGGTGGTAATGGTAAGATAGAGAAATATGTGATATTCAACAGATAGGGTGTTGAATGAATGACATGTGTCACATAAATTCAACAAATAGGAAAATAAGTTTGATGAATTTCAACAGATAGATTGTTTGGTGAATTCTAACAGATAGAAAAATAGGCTTCGTGAATTTTCAATAGATAGACAAATTAGATGATTTCAAGATATTAGTTGATTTAATTTCAATAAATAGTGTCTTGTTGGACAAATTATGTTCTTTCGGCCCAAGGATATTATAGTTTGGGCCTAATGGCACAAACGTTTAAAAAATGGACTTATAATTGTCATTTTTTCTAAATAAATTGTAGTGGGAAAATACAACTTAACTATTTTTTTAATTTTTTTGAAAAAATAAATCTTAAACCTTTTTTTATAAAAAAAAAAATTATAAAATTATCAATAAATGAAAAATTAAACCATATATATATATCATTTTCAAGAAAGTTATTCATAAATTTTAATAAGGAATAGTGATCCGTTTAGTCTCAAATATTTTCATATAAACCAATTAGAGTCTCATTAATTTTGAAAATGTGAATTTAATATATTTATTGGCATTTGGGTTTACAATTATGCCCTTATTTACATTGTGTTTCCTTATCTATTTGGTGTGATGGGAAGGTAAGATACCAAAGTATTATTTTGTGGGATTCAATTGAGTGAATCATGGGATGGTTTGTTAGTGGATCTCTTATTTTCAGTCGGACATCCAGATATACTATAGGAAGAGGTAATCGTTGTAATGCCCCCAAATTATAGATAACAAACACTCATTTCTCTCAACAAATATGCGGAAACTTATTAACACAAATCTTTAAATCATACAACTTTGCAAGCGTTTCTCAAAACTATTTTCCATTTCATTGATTTCTATGAAGTATTACAAGACTGATGTCACATGCATTAATATTTATTAACCCTAAGCTATGAATCTATAGCATGTGATAGATATAAATATAAATATGTGTGTGTGTGTGTGTGTGTGTGTAGAAATAAAAAGAGAAGTTCATGTCCTAATGGCTGCATATTTCCAAGACGATACTTGGTTATAACAAAAATAGATCAAGCCCAATATATATAAAAGCTCTAGACTTGTACAAAAGATATTTACAAACATAAAATAAATGAGCTTTCAGCTTCGAGATCCTCTCAAACTAAATCTTTGGTGAAGGCGTATTATCAGCACCAGAAGGTTAGTTTCCACATAGTGTGAGCTAAAACCCAGTAGAGATTACTTTAATATACTGTATAATACTTAACAAAATCATATGGTGAATGCCATCTACCAAAATATTACATTTTCTCTTTCAAACAATGCAATGCCATATTTATAAATCAATTCATAAACTGATACTTTTTAAAACAGAAAACAAGATAGTGGATACACAACAATGGAAATCTTTAGGTATATATCTGCTAGAAGGCTATACAAGTACTACCAAAATCATTTTATCGGTATTAACCGGAAGGATCAGCACCTAACCACGCTGGTTTCTGGACTTTCACTAAGGATATATGCCCAACATAGATATAACCACAACCACACCCCCTAACCAGATTCACCAAGGTATTTATCAATTTTTCTCAAAACAATCCATTTTTAATGTATGAAAATAAAACAATGTTCAAATGCGAAATATATGAGTGAATAGTTTTAATTAACCTAGTCCTCATGCGATTTCTAGAACAATCAAAGTTATCCTCCACCGATAGCCGAAAACAGATATATCTATACAAGAAATGAATTTAAGAGATAGGTTTAAATATAAAATTTTAGTTGAGTAAAAATACATGTTTAACTCTACTTTCCAACCCAACATATGTTATTACAATATTATTTCAAATCTTAACCATTCCTTTATCTTTGATTAATACTAAGAATATCAAAGGCTTTCCAAATACCTCCAAATATATATTCTTTCCAACATTTCACACTTTAAAAGTAATTTTCAAAATTTCTCAATGCTAAAACCCATTATAGTATCATTTTCAAGAAAACCCCTCTTTTATAACTTAAATCCCATTCCAAACCAAATCAAAATTTGACCTAATTCAACCCAAAGCACTACTCTATTCAAGAGCACATAACAAGGCTAAAAATCATGCAAAAATGTTAAAGAAATTCCAACCTTAAAAGTAGGAAATAAAGGAAGAACACTTATAAAATCAACGAAGACGAAACTTGAACTTTTTCAGATCAAAATGATCACCTCCTCGTGTTGTATCTTTTATCCCAAAACACATCACATATACCACGAGACTCATGTATTAGAGTACAGAGTGAGATTTATGCAAGAACTAGAGAGAGAGAGAGATAGAGAGAAGAAAGCTGGGTTTAGAGACCTTTTAGAGAGAGAGATTAGAAAAGTGATAAAGAGATCTTTTTTCTGCAGCTTTATACTAATAGATTGCTCGAGCGACCAAATCACCGCTCGAGCATTAGACACAAAACACTGCTCGAGCGACCAAACCATGGCTCAAGCAAAGAAACCAAACTTCCAGAACACTAACCAATGCTCAAGTGAAGAATGAACCCCTCTCAAAAGTTCAGATTTACAAGAAGACCGCTCGAGCCAAGAAAGGACCGCTCGAGTAAAGAACACCATACTCCTAGAAGTTTATACTACAAACATAAAATTTTGAAAGAATTGAAAGACCGCTCGAGCGAAGAAAAAATCACTTTAGTGAACTAAAGGATAAACTGACATAATTTCCTTTGAAATACTAACTCCCAACCTGTTCGAAACATAACCCAACAATTCAAACATCCACTCTCAACCAACAACAAGACTAAAAGGTGTTTAAACAACAACAACAACAGCATATACCAGATTTCAAATCAAAGAGGATAAAAGGGTCAAGTCCTAACCCGAACCACTATAGTCATTGTTGTGGTCTGGATTTTTTCTCAGTCACAAATCAAAAACCAAGCCCTCCACAATATTCTTTTTCTCAGTCACACCAAATCCATGGACTCTTAGCGATGGTAACAAGAACAACAACAACAAGAATAAAAACATCATCAAACCAAAACTCAATTCAAACAACCTCAAAACCCCACTTTTCGATGACAATGATGGTAGCATAATAAAAGAAAAAAAAATTCTTTACTTGGATGAAATTGCAGGTGGGTGGGTTTTTCGATTTTTTATTTTTTTGGGTTTCAAAAACAACCCATAATTGTGGTAGTGATTTTGATAAATCTTACTTAATTGTCACTTCGATAAACTATGAAGGTGGTTGATTTTGATAATTTCATTTGGGGTTGCTCGCAATGTCTGAGCTTCTAGACTTCTGTCAATTCCACATCCCCTATAGTATGAACATCATGCAAACCTAGCCAATTTGGTTCTTTATAATAAAAACAACAGCAAGAACACGTGTTACGTCTCTTATGTTGTCAATTCCATGAACAAATGCTTTCTTTGATTTTAATCAGGGTTATGTTTTGTCTTGGACTGCTCGAGCAATAGAATGGTTGCTCGAGTGAAGAATCATATCTCCTAGAAGTTCAGTTAGTCTGCGAAAGTACTAGAAGGGTTCAATGTTCACTCGAGCGAACTTATTGGTGGCTCGAGCAAAGTGACTAGCGGACTTCACGCGTGTAAGGTACACTGCTCAAGCAACCATTCCATGGCTCGAGCGGTTTTCGCGACCCCTGTTTTCTACAAAGCTATACGAAGGGCAGAATTGAGAGTAGACCTTCCAAAGCATATTTTTGGAGGCTAGGGTTTCTCTCTGGAGGTTTTTGCTTGTTTCATTTGATGTCTAGTTGAGTGTTTCTTATGAGTTAAATCATTTACATCAAAGGGTTGGTTGTTCATTCAAATACAAGAGTGCTTGTTCGGTGGATTTCGAAGATTCAACTGTGAAGGCTTTGAAAGAGTCTGAAGTGGCTCATTGTCGTGGATTCGGTGTGGGTGTTGTGGATTCAGCATCAGACTAATCAGTTTCGAGACAAAGACGTTGGTGAAAGAGGTACAAGTTCTTAAAGACAATTTTACAGTGTGTAGGGTAAATTGTTCGGTAACCTTTTGAACTTTCAATCTTTATAGTGGATTAATTAGTGGCATTTAGCCCATAGTTTTTTTTTTTATCACAATTGGAGGTGCTCCAACAGAGATTTTTCTATGTAAAAATTGTTTGTGACTATATATTAATTGTGAAACAGCAAACTAAATCACTTTCATACGTGTTAGATGATTTAGATTCTTAGTTTTGTTTGTTTGGGAATTGTTGCAATTAAATTTGTTTCGAATTTCGAATCACGAATCACTCATTCATTTTTAATTTTTTTTAATTTAAAAAAAAGAAGCTATTGGAGTGTGATTTTGTGTGATTCATATTAATGGATTCAATTCACAAAGGTAACTCCACTCATAAACCCCCTTTACTAGATGGAACAAACTATTCTTATTGGAAAGCTCGTATGAAGGCATTTTTAAAATTAATTAATGAAAAAGTTTGGCACTCTGTTATCTATGGATAGAATGAACCTATGGTTACCATTGATGGTATTTATATTCCCAAACCAATTGATAAATGGGACACAATAGATTATTAGTATTCGATGGAACAGTAAAGCGCTCAATTATCTCTTTTGCTCTGTTACCCTTGAGGAGTTTCGTGTATTTGTACATGTGAGGTAGCAAAAGAGGCTTGGGACATTCTTGAAATAATTCGCGAGGGTACTACTGCTGTTAAAAGGACAAAACTTCAACGTCTCACCTTCTCATTTGAAACCCTTTTTATGCATGAGAATGAGACGTTTGATGATTTTTATGCTAAACTTAGTGACATCATGAATTCTTGTTTCACACTCGGTGAAAAAATCCCTGAATCTAAAGTGGTTGGACAAATTTTGGGGTTATAGCAATTCTGGTTTACACCCAAACCATTTAATGCTTTGGGTCCAATTTCCGTTGCCTTGTATAGTCATTTATATCTTATTCCCTTTATACTGCTTTGATTTTGGCTTTTGAATTGTATTCGTTGCGTTTGGAACAGGTTCATAGCTTGGTTTTCAAACTTTTATTGCCCAAAATTTTACTCCTGCGCTCGAGCGTCACTTATTGTGCTCGAGCGGTTACATTCCTTGTGTCTTGCACTCGAGCATCACTTCTTGCGCTCGATCGGGTTTTGTGAACTCTCAATACTTTTGCAGGTCTGCAAAAGTACAGGGGAGTGGTATTCTACGGTCGAGCGGAACTTCTTGCGCTCGAGCGGTCTTAACCCGAGCGGCCTTTATTGCGTTCGAGCATTGGTCTTTTGTCTATAAAACTACTGGGAGTTTGTATTTCACACTCGAACGTCTACTTCTTGCGCTTGAGCGGTCACACCTTTTGTGTCTTACGCTCGAGCGTCAATTCCTGCGCTCGAGTAGATTGTGCGTACATCAATTCGTAAAAGTCACTTTTTACATCAACTTTTCATTTCACTCTCTCTCTAAACTTTCTAAAAACCCTAGATCTTCACTCTCTCTCTCTCTCTAAAAATCACCTTCTCTCTTCTAAAACACCCTCATCCTTTGATTTCTTTAACCTACATCCTTTCAGAAAAATGTAGAGCTCACTTGGAGCTTCGTTTCATCCGAGCAAAGTTGAGTTTCAGCGGTGTTGAAGTTTTTTCACTATCTCTCTCGTCTTCTAAACTTGAGGTAAGGATTCTCCACACTCTAGTATGGGTTTTACCTTAGCTATTTGTTATTTTGAAAGATTATTGTGGTTTGGGGGTTTTTGTCAAAACCTAGGATTTGGAGAAAAAAAAAATGTAAAAGAGGGGCTTCCAAATGGTTTTAAGTAAAAGGTTGTGATCGTGAATTTGGGGTTGATATATGTTGACATAAGATATTTCTTGCATTGAAATGTATTTTCAAGGAGAAAGGGGCTTTTGCCCAAAAATGTGAATGTTTGAGAAAATGAAATTGATATGGAAATTATGGAATTAAAATGATAATAATGATGAGGGTAGAGTTGGATATGTATTATCATTCCTATTTTGAGATTTTGGAAATGTATCTTTAATGAAATTTATTTATCTATTTAGAAATATCTGTTTTGGGCTATCGGTCGGTGGAGGATAGTTATGAGTGTTGTAGAAATTGCATGAGAATTAGGTGAACTAAAACTAATTTCTCATCCATGTGCATTGAGCATTGTTTCTCATTTAATACATTGAACATGTATTTGATTTTGAGAAAAAGGGGTGAACGTTGGAAAGAGGTGTGTATCACCAAATTAAGTTGGCCTGTGTGTCCAGGGTGAAAGTCCTGAAAAACGCACGTATACATGGGTGCCGATTCCCGCGGATGAAATATCTGTAAAATGGCAATAGTAGTGCTTGTATAGGCTACGTTTACACAGGTGTCAATTCTCGCGGACGAAATATCCATAAAATGGCAATAGTAGTGCTTGTACAGGCTACGTTTACATGGGTGTTGTTTGACAGTTTTTTGCGGACGTAATATCTCTGAAAGGTTGTACTGGTTTGAGATTTCCCCCCTTGTTTTTCTATTGTAAAAAGGGCATGATTCGAGAATTGTGGTACAAATTTGGCATGGCATGGTTTTGGAAAGAAATGTAAAATGTTTTAGCGCTGGCATTGTATATGCATAAAACCTTATGGCTTTGTTAAGATTTATACATTGTGTTGTAGTATTTCTATTGGGTTTTGGCTCATCCTATGTGGGAAAAACCATTTTTAGGTGCTGGTGAAATGCCTCCACCAAGAACTTAGCTTGGGAGGACTGTGGAGTTGAACGCTCAGTGTTGTTATTTGTATTTAAATTTTGTGCAAGCCTAGGGCTTTATATGTATTGAGCTTAAGAATCACTTTTGATGTACCCAAGGATTGACTTGGAAAGATGTAAGCCTTTAAGGCATATGATTAACTGTTTAGCTTTCATTTTTTTTCACAATCTTGTAATACATGCTATAGATTCAAGACTTTCTGTTTATGAATGTATGTCGCGTGTATCACCTTTTGTATATCAAACTCTGAGTAATGAAAGCTTTTTATTTCGCTTATGTTGCTATTTATTGGTTATTATGATGTAGGTATATTGTATTTATTTCAGGGCGTTACAACTTGGTATCAGAGTGTACCAAGTTTGAATACTTTGGGTACGTAGGAAATGGTTATTACCAGAATGGGTTTATCTCGGTTGATAGGGACATTTGTATATATGGTATCCTATGTGTTAACGTGCTTATGTGATTATATGGATATGAGATTTAATTTCTAGGATGTTGATTGGGTCTACGGGTTTCTAAAAGTCCTATTAGAAGAGCACCTGATCACTACTGTTTCTAATTGGAACTCTAGCAACGCCACGGGATGGTCATTATCTAGGAAGCAAATTCGTATGTGTTTATGTGACTATGTGCTTATGTGGAATGAATTATTGTTGTCCACTGCATTAGGATGCGAGTGAGTTAGTTACGGCACATTTGTAAATGTGCTAATCTTCTTTGTTACCTTTATTAGGATGTCAGGATGCAGACGTGGTGGTGATAGGCGTGGTAGGCCTAGAAGGCATGAGATGCCTTTATCGGATGAAATTTTGACCCAAGAGGAAGGGGTTGGTCAGGCCAATATGGCTGAACTGACTGATCAACAGGCTATGGACACCTTAGCCCACGAGATGGCTGGAGCATTACGGGAATGTATGGACATTCTCAGAGCTAAGAATCAAGTCTAGGCCCAAGTAGCTGAGGCAGGGTCGTCGTTCTTGAAAATGGAGTTCTTCTGGTCAAAACCAAACGAGTTTTTGGGCAATCCTAAAGAGCCTTTGAAAGCGGATGAATGGCTCGAACAAATGGTGAAGACGTTTGAGATATTCGGTATCGAAGACGGTGGTTTGAGTGTGACCTTGGCATCCTTCTAGCCGAAGGGAGATGTAGGTCAATGGTGGAAGTATGTGTGTGGGCGCATTGGAATTGCACAAGAGAGGGTAGAAGACAAACAAAAAGCTGGAATGGCCCAACACCCCATGGGGGAAATTTGTGAGGTGAATGTGATACAAGCGGAGCCAGACAACTGTTTGTCAGCTGCCGGCGGTATGTGGTGGGATGATGACGATCTACTTCTGGCTCACACTGACGAGGACTATGGTGGGTGTCTGCCAGACAATACCTAGTATGTAGAAGAGATAGACCACATGACAAGAAGTGGGCGGTATTTCAAGCCACCGCACTTAGACCAAGCTGAGGCCTCTGGGAAAGATAGAGAGCTTGAGAAACAGAAAGACAAGTAGCGGGAAGAAGAAGTAGTGCTGAATCAACTGAAGAAAATCCAAGCCGACATTTCAATTTGGGGTCTACTCATGGCCTCCCAGGTGCATCGACAGGCTGTACTATTAGCAATGGACAAAGCTAAGTTGTCCATTGACACTACTCCTGAACAGCTTGTGGGATTAGTTTTCCTAGGAGGTACCAGCCCAACACTAAACTTTTTTGAGAAAAAACTCCTGTCGGAAGGCTCAGTTCACAACAAACCCCTATACATATCAGAGAAAAAATGGTGCCAGTGGTGTTGGTTGACACCGGGTCAGCTATCAATATCTGTCATTCTCGCAGAGCTTATGCCATCGGCCTGAAACCAACAGATTTCGTGCCCACAGCCCAAGTGATCTGGACATATGATAATACCAGCAGAGAGGTGATGGACATAGTACAAATCCGAGTTCAGGTGGGCCTGACTCAATAGGATGTCGAGTTCCATGTCCTGGATGTGCCTGCCATTTCAACTTACTGCTAGGGAGGCCCTAGCTGCATTAGGTAAGAGCAGTCTTCTCTACCCTCTACCAAATGCTGAAGTACCCTCATGGGAAGGGAGTGGCGATTGTGGTCGGGAATTCATCCATCCATCCCACGCCAGAGGTAACTACACCAGTGCTGGAAATCGACCATGGCGAGAAGGATGTATTCCTCTCAGGGTTTACTCTGGCCGAGGCCCGGGCAGTGCAGAACATCTTGGCAGTTGATGAGGGCATGTATATTAGTGCCCAATCAATCTATTTCATGAATAAGCTGCAGCATGTGCTAGGAATGGGGTTAGGAAGAAGTGGCCGGAAAGGTGTCACAGCATTTGCAGATGTGCCGCATAATCCACATGCCTTTGGTCTGGGATCAGTGCCCACCAAAGAGGACTGGGGTAGTGTAGCTTGGCTTTTTTGTGCCCTCTTTCGGAAGGTTTGAAAGAAATCCCTACAGTTCGGACTCCCCTGGTTCTAAATCTAATCTCACAAGTGCAATGTGAAATTGATAAACACTAAAGAGTCCAAGTCCGGCAAATCTTTTGAAAAATCGATTTTAGAATCAAAAATGCCAAAATTGGACTGCTTTGCCAAATACAGATACGGCACCTAAATATTTTATTTTGGAAAAATTTAGGAAACCCATGACTCATGCCAAAGCCTACGTGTCCGTCATTACCAAAGTTGTCTCGGCTCGGGAACTTAGGTATGAGGGGGGAAGGTCATGAATTGACCACCCTCGCTTGCCCGATCAAAGATCGACCTCTACTAATCATGATATGATTTTTTATAAACATCATGTTTTCTTATTCTGGTTATTTAAACTAGCTTTACTATGTGATGTGCACAAGCAAGTATAGACTAGTTTGCTCAAATTGGAACAATTCAATTTCATGTTTGTTTTGCGAAAAGGGTTTGAATTTGCCACCTCAAGTGGGTTTAAAGTTTGCGAATTTGCCACCAAATATAGTCGGCTTAAAACTTTTTTGCCACTCAACAAAGGGGGCTTAAAAACACGCATTCGTTAATTGTTCCAATTCAGACAACAAGCCTTCATCCATAGACATTCATGCAATTTATCAAGTAAGCATTTAGCCTCATGCTAAGCATGCTAGACATGGCAATCACTCACACTCATGCAAGTATGCTAAAGCACTAAAAACTCACCTAGTACTCCAAGTTAAGAAAATATGTGTTAGAAAAAATATGCATGATCCTAACTATGCCAAATGTCTAATGCAACACATGCGAAGAATGCATTTAATCGGCTCAGCTACTAATATGGCATATGATTCAATTTGATAACATGCGGTTAAACACGTATTCAAAGAAGTATTGAAACGACAATGCAGTTTGAAGTATGCATCGAGCCCTGTTGCATGCAATACAAATGAATGGATGTAAGCATAAGGTATGCTAATTGAAACATGTTCCCTAATCTAACCATCAAAAGCGAGTAAATAAATGGGAGAAATATGTAGGGTTGGAAGACATACACATCATTATATTTTGCTCTCACGAAGGACAGTCTGAATGAATAAAAGCTAACTAACTAGCAACTAATTAGGGCTAAGCTAATTATTACAAATCAAATGAAATAAAAAGCTAAACTAATTAACTACTTATTACAACACTTGAATGAATTGACTAGTAAGCTAACTAATTAATTTACAACACAAACGTAAGCAAACTAAGAATTTAAAGCCTATAACTACACTGCCACTACTTCGCCTCGAGAAATGGAAGATGCACATATGCCCGGATACCACCCAAAAAGACCTCCGTTTTGCTCTCGAAAGCCTCTGTTTGCACAGTTGAACACTTCTAGAACTATTTTGCTTCACCTTACCAACATTCTGCTGAAGTTTGCATCAGTGGCCACCCGGCCATAGATGAATGCTGCCAGCCATCTGCCGGCTATGAAGGTGGCCTACCGGCCATCTATGGTGCACTGCCGGCCATGGACGGTAGCCTACCGGCCACTGATGCACTAGATCATCATGCTGCAATAAAGTACAAACAGAGCAAAAAGAGGGTGTTTCCAAGAATTATCTGCACAATTCACCCCTCATTTTCATGGATAAATCCAAGGAGTTGTGAACTTAAACCACAAACCACCAATCCAAGAAATTTCAATGCATGATGGCGTGTGATTCAAGATGTGCAAGCTCAATGAATACAAAACAAGATACTCAATAACCATCACCCTATCATGCATGATCAAGGGCAATGGAGACCTAGAAAACTTGAGACATTTCATCACTTTGAGTATGAAATGTCCTAATTTTCCTTGTGTTCAATTAACGTCTGATTGAACACACAACACACAATTTATTATCTTGCTCAATTTTAGTCCCAAGTTGTTAATTACTCATTTTAACTTTACCAGCCATTACTTAGTCAATTAAGTCCGAATGGTTAGTTAGAGTCCTCTAATGGAAAGAAGGCTCAAAACACAAGTTTCCTTGGGTATGAAAGAAATCTCATACCGTTGGTAATGAACCCCCAAAAGGATTAAACTGTTAAGTATGAAACCTCAATTCCACACTTAGGCAAACAAGTGACTTGAAACCACTTTCAAAGCAAAATTAAAAGCCAAGAAATGAGGGAGGTTGCAGAGATGATTAGTGCTGAAATGAAGTACAAAACAACACCAAAGTATGCAATCAACTCAAACAAGAGGTGTCTAATGGCCTAAAACACCAAGCTTATGAGGACCATTATACTACAACCATGCAAAACAAGACTCTACTAACCCAAACAGCCCAAAATAGAGCTAAAGTAGTCTAAAACAAAAGCAAAAATATGCTCGGATATAGCTACAAAAAACTAGAAAATCATGCTAACACATGGAGTTAACTAGACTAGCAAACAAGACACAAGGAGGGGAGGCTAACCCCTTTAATTTTGGACTTCAAAACATGTTTTTTGCCACTGAAAATACTCTCAAATTCACTGGTTAAAAGGTCAAAAAAAGCTGGTTTGAAAATGGGAAACAAAGGTGCAAAAGCCTTAAGAGCAAGGAATAATGAAGGGTGTGACACCCCCCTAACCTTAAATGACTTAAAACACCAATTTTATCCCATTAAAACAAAGGTTTTTATAGTTCAAAAGTGGCCCAAAAACAGTAGAAAAAGATAGGAAAACAAGTGTACTAAAACAAGTCAAAAGACAAGTGTTATACCTCTGGAAGCCAAGCACAACTTTAGGCACCAATACAAGCCAAAACTACCTTCAAGAGCTCTAACAAGACCTCAAGGGACCTCAACCCAAAGGTGATCAATTTTGGTTAAGGATGTGTATACAAAAGAGTGGTATAACTAGGCAAGTATGCATAAAATTACGAGAGAGAGAGAGAGAGAGAGAGAGAGAGAGAGAGAGAGAGAGAGAGAATTTTTGAGTTTGAAATCTTCTAACCTCAAAACATGAGAGAGGGACTCCCTATATATAGAAACATAAAATCTATACAAGGAGATCCAGCCCTCCACGTGTGGACAGATGCAAGCATCTGTGCAAACAACTGGCACAGCTGGCACAAAATATCTGCAGAAAACACTGGTGGCCTGCCGGTCATCAGTGATCCCTGACAAAGCATCATTGATGGCCGGCATACCAGAAGCTCTGGCTGGCAGGCCACTAGAGACTGCAGGAGGGAAAGACCAAGGCATGGTCCAAAAATGAGACAAAATGGATGCAGGGTTTGAAAGGCTCAAACATGTGGCGTTTCGCCAAGGACTTCGAGCGCTCGGAGAGCAAACAGACTCATCACCGGATATGCCTGCAAGAACATCCAAGTCTTGAAAGGCCGTCAAAAATGGGGTGTCTACAGTTGCCCCTCTTTGATAGAACTCGGAGTCATGAAATGACATGAGTGAATGTCAAAGCCAAGAGATGACCCATTTTTGACAAGGTCGTAAGACTTGGACAAGCAATCAAGAGAAAAAAAAAATGGTTGTGCCCACAGGCTACCTACATATCCCTTTGCAAGGAATCAAACCAACGTAGTTTTGGGGCAAAATGTAAATGATATGCATGATGCAGGAACATAACTTATGATCATGCAATGAGGCTGCACAATACAACATTTAAATGAAAATGCTATGTAAAGAAATGCCACAGTTAAATAAACTGAAACAAAGCACAGTAATCCCAAACACGAAAAGAAAACCACGCGCTACGTGTGAGAAACACGAGGCAAATTACATTTCATGCAGAAAGGATGTAAGAAAAATATGCAAGCTTAAATACGCATCATGCAGGAAAGGCGCAGGGCAACGTAACCATGGGGTACACCTGAGGTCTCAACCGAGATCCTAACGCGTCTCACGCGGAAGGAGAAAAAGGATGGTGTGAACACCGGGTACACCCAAATGTTTTTAACCGATGCAAACAATCCACGCGTCTCACGCGAGAGGAGAAAATGTGGTGTGAACACCGGGACGCACCCGAATGTTTTTAATCGAAGGTGGTGTGAACACCAGGACTCACCCAAATGTTTTTAACCAAAAAGGGTGGTGTGTACACTGGAACGCACGCAAATGTTTTTCGCCGAGAAGGTGGTGTGAACACTGGGACGCACCCAAATGTTTTTAACTGAAACAATCCTAACGCGTCTCACGTGAGAGGAGGAAGGGGTGGTGTGAATGCCGGGACACACCTGAATGTTTTTAACTGAAACAATCCTAACGCGTCTCACCCGAGAGGAGGAATGGGTGGTGTGAACACCGGGACGCACCCGAATGTTTTTAACTGAAGCAATCCTAATGCGTCTCACGTGAGAGAAGGAAGGGGTGGTGTGAACACCAGGATGCACCTGAATGTTTTTAACCGAAACAATCCTAATGCGTCTCATGCGAGAGGAGGAAAAGTGGAAGGATGCGATTCAAAGGTATGAAAGATTTAACTTGGAACACCTCTGAATGAACCGTACATACAATATCATGCATGTGTAGAAAAGAGACTTAACAAGTGCGATATGGTAAGAATGCATGTTCTATGCAAGACAAACAATTGAGATACAATGCTAATGGCATGTTTTATGTGAGAAACAAAAGCATTAGCATATTCTATGCATGATTGGTAACATGAGCATATTCTATGTGTAAAAGCGGATGCACATTCCATGCACAATTCGAGAGCGAATGCAAGACACGCATGCAATTCCTGTGAGATGCACACCTCACAACAAGATATACTAAATACATATTCTATGCCACAAAGTGAAGTACATGTTCCATGCAACAACGCATAACGAAATGCATGTTCTAGGCAAGATATCAAAGCATGATTTGATGAAGACAAACTTAATAATAACTTCTGATTCACCTCTCGGCAGAAATACAATGTGTTTAAAGGATACACCTCGTTCATGTTGACAAGTGATGAACATCGCGCAATGAAAACACAATTTGGAGCTTCCGCAGAGGCATTCTGAACCAAACAATGAACAATCTCTTCAATTCTTGGAAACCAATGGCACAAAACAACATCAAGAACTCAAGGAAAGCTGCTGGCCACCTGTCGGCCATAAGGGAAGCCCGCCGGCTAGGTGCCGGCCAACAATGGTCCTTGCCGGCCATCGATGAGCCTTGCCAGCCATCGATGGTAGATTGAGGGTAATTTGGACAATTTGGTTTGGGTCTTTAAATATTCACCTCCACACTTCCTCATGCCCGAAAATCATCGCCCTCTCTCTCTAGACACTCCTTCTCTCTAGATTTGTGCTTTCTACACATTTTCTAACACCCTACGCGAAGTTGATTCGCAAAAACCCTCTTTGTTCTCTTCACTTTGAACCGATTGAAATTTGATTTCAGTGTTCCTTTCCCCACTTCCACCATTCTAGGTTCATTTTCCTCGAGTTCCTCTCAAACTTTGTGCACTTTTCCCGGCTTTGACTTTTTTCTCCATTTTCTCTCTCCTAGGATATGACTTTTTCCAAGTTTACCCTTTCTTCATTTTTCTTCACTTTTCACACATCTCGCACCTATTTTCAGATGGAAGATGAGGTTTCTCATGACAGGGCTCCCCCGAAGGTTCCCCCAGTAGTTCCACCTGTGCCGGAGGTAAAGGAGCCGATAGCTGATCTTAAGGCTGACTTAGAGGTAGAGTTTGTACCCGAGGCTGAGCTAGGGCCGCTACCACTGAAGGTACGGCCTTTTGATTTGGCGAGATATCACCCACAGACACATATACTGCCCACTTCTAGAGGGTGCACCGAAGGACCTTTTGTTGAGGGAGCCAGAGTCTCACTTGTCGGCCATTGTCGTTGAGGTATGACCTCCATTTTTCATGTATTTTACCTTTCATTAGTTGCATTTCCTATGCTGCCTTGTATTCGGATCCATCTGATTGCATTTCATACACTGCCTTACCTGACCATGCACTACTTTCATTTGATTGCATTTCACGCACTGCCCTTATCTGATGCATTGTCTTCTGCCATAGGGCAAGTCTTGCGCCTTCAGAAACTATGGTGCTACGACCACTAGAGACTGGTATGACGAGCTCCTAGCTGGAGTTTGAGACATCATCAACGAGGCAGGCTTCGGCCTCTTTTGCTCCGGCTTGACTTGGGTCATTGCGAGCCGTCTCCTCCTAGGAGTGCTGGTGGAGAGGTGGTGGGATACTACCAACTCCTTCCACTTTTCCACCGTAGGGGAGATGACCATGACTCCTTACGACTTTTCCATGATCACCGGCTTAGATGTAGGGGGCGATCTGATCCTTATTGATACAGACATAGAGGAGCGGGAGGCAGCCTGGTTCGAACTGCTGCGGCATACCCACCCATATACCGAGCAAGGATGGTGAGACATACTTGGTTTGCAGAGTGATTCAGAGGGACCGTGCCCGAGATGATAGAGGAGATCGAGCAGTACGCCAGGGGCTTCTTGATGTTTGTCTTCGGTACCACTCTGTTTTCAAATAGATGGAATGTCGTTGGCCTATATTTCAGAGTGCCCTGGTCACCCTTCCTCGGGTTCGTTTCTACGACTGGGGGCAGAGCTAGCCTCACCACACTGTATGGATATATGAGCTCTACCTCCCATTTGCGGAGGGACCTGATTGGAGGCTACTGGCGAGGCTAGGAGGTACACATCTCAGTTCCCTCTTTGTACTTTATATTTTCTTTATAGTTTCTGCACAACTATTTCAACACATGCTCTCTGCTTCGCATTTGTATATCTGCTCAAACACTATATAGACACCGTGTTTTTTGTTTTGCACTTTCTGTATCTGCCCAAAAACTATACTTGATCACATACCATTGCATTCTCCCTACAGCTATGACTGTACGCATACTTTCTGACTATTGCCCCGGAGCTTGTAGTGGAGCTTCCGTTGACAGTACCTTATTCGTGGCTATACGATGGTCAGCTTCGCCGTAGGACCAGTGAGTCTTTCACTTTCTTCAGGCAGTACTTCCACACGGTAGCCGCCCATGAGGTAATTCGAAACACAATCATTTCATTTATGCCTTGAAACTGTTCTACTTTATATATTTAGCAACTGACAACAACTAATAACCTGTACAACTCCTATTCGCAGATCATGTGGCAGCCATGGGCCTTGATACCAGGGAGGTCCGGGGTCAGTTTGCCGGCATCTGGACTGTCTCCCGCTATCACATTCTGCTTGAGGGTCTGGACTGCCGGGCCTGGTTCTTGGGTGAGTGCTTCATGCGCTAGATTGTGGGCGTGCCGGACCCGATCGTCCCGATGGCTCGACCAAAGTCCATGCGGTCCACAAAGAGCTTATCCATTGAGAAGGTCATCTAGTTCATGGTGGGCCTCGACGTCGACTTCTTCCGAGTGGAGGGCAACTATGCGGATTTTATCCAGACACATTTGATGTTGCCCTTGACTAGCGTTCGTGGAGATGAGGGGGTGAGGGCTCTTGCCATGAGATCGAGGCGCAGGGTGACCCGGGCGAACAGGGCCCGTGGCAGTAGGGCTTCCCAAGCGGGGCGGAGGGCTGATTGGCCAGAGCTCCTCACTACAGTGACTTGCTGGCGACACACATGGGAGGCCTACCAGATCTCGATTGAGCCCGCAGCAGCTAGTCATGAGCTTGTCGGGGTCTGAGGCCCGACTCTGGTATGAACCACACTTTAGCACTTGCACACCATATTTCATGTTAGATATATCTATGGCAGACACTAATCATTCAAATACATTTGCAGGCACCGATCGAGTATACAAGAGCCGTCTTCGCGCTGATAGCCTCGCTAATGGGGATGATACAGAGAGGAGAGACGCTGCTCAACCTCTACGGTGTTCAGGTAATTTCTTAAGTTTTACATTCCAAGCATCAACTTTCCACTGACACTAACATTCCAACTAAAAACCTCTCAAACTGCGCTAATACATTGCATCGACAGACTGCATCTGACATATTGCACTTGTGTACTGTATTCACACACTATATCTGACTTCTGCATATTCTCATTCTACATACCATGCTTGCATCTAATACTCATGTTATAACTGATACGCACCAACTGTCTTTTTAGATCCCACCCATGCCGATGGTGCCAGCAGGAGCTGCAGCACCAGCACTAGTAGTACCTCATCTAGTAGCAAGGAGGCGAGAGAGACAGGCTCCAATACGCGGCTGACGTAGAGCCAGGGGCACCCGAGACAGGAGAGGCCCTTCAAAGCCCATTCTGAGTGATGATGATGCTAAGACGAGTGACTCTGAGGAGGTAGCGAGTCAGCATTCAGAGTCATCTGAGAGTGGAGATGATGACGCCGGTTCAGGTTTTGAGAGCAGGGGAGATACCGAGGCGAGCTCCGAGGTGGAGATGGCTTTGGTTCAGACTTTGGTCCTGCTTTAGACAGCGACACCGACGAAGACAATGCCCTAGAGTCCTCTTCTCCGAAGAAGAGGACGTAGAGGGCTTCCTAGGCTTGAGGCGACCAGCGCTGATTTATTGTATTTTTGCTTAGTTTCTTTTTGCTTATAGTTTTAGCACATTGTACAGCTTTAGGAAGGTTTTATTTTCTTTAAAAACTTGTACTGCACTTTTTGTAAAAACAACCATGATCGGAATGAATGCCAGTTTTTATTTGAAGAAGTGTTGTATTTTGCATCATGAGCACCAAGCATGGAAATGAGATTGAATTTGATACTGAAAACTGCACACTTGCATTAGCACAGGTAATGAACCAACCAACAATTAAAATAACAGCAATATACAACTCGATAAACAACACAACAACAACTCGATAAACAAAAACAACACAAATACAACTCGATAAGCAAAACAAAATGAATAGAACTCAACAAATGTGCTAAAGCCCAAAAGGACTCAAAACAAGACTCTAAAACACAACAAAGAACAGAACAAAACACATGCTTTCAACACTTTCCAGCACAAAGGAGGACAACAGGTTAGAGTGAGAGACTGCCGGGCATGTGAGGTGGCAATGGGGCTTGCCGGCCATCAATGTGCAGGTCCTCCAAAATGTTGACACCTGGCTTCCACTCACTACCTTATTTTCTACAAAAGGTTGGACTTCGTAGTTTCTTCATTTTAGCTGCAAATTCTTCACAAATGGAGCCATTATTTGTCGAAAAACTCTCGAATTGGATCTCAACTTAGATGGCTCGGAAAATGTGAATTTCTGGGGTTTCGGCATAAATGCACTATTCCTGTTAGGTCGTTCTCCGCTTTGTTTTCCATTCCTACATGCCGCGGCTAGATGTTGGAATTGGATTACACACGTCTTTATCTTCGGGGGACAAGAGATATGCCCGACAATCGAAGAATTTCAAATGCTAATGGAATCCCAGCGCGATGAGGAAATCATATCTCAACCCCGTTTTGGCCACGTCCGAGCTTTGGGAAGGATGTTCAGACTTACTTTACACAAGGCTTGATCCTTGATCCACAATGGGGAGCTGGACATTCCCAGTTTGATTCATTAATTTTCTGAAGTTGGCAACCGAGGTAATCTCCTTTGTCAAAGTTTTCGGCAACACGCCCTTTGTTTGTGCATGTTGGCTCATTTCCTTCTTGCCCCTAGCTTCAGCGGACTAGCATTCGGCTAATTGAAGTGGTGCAAGGCCTGAAAGAGGGTAAGAGTTGCATGGGCTTGGCATTGGCCGAGACTTTGATGGGCTTAGAAGCCTTCTATCGGCGAGAGACAAACAAATTCGTAGGGAGTCCACTACTTCTTCAGGTAATGTTTCCCATCCTCTCTAATATGTGTTTCTCACACCACTCAGCACTCATGTTCTGTTTTTCTCCTAAAGCCCTTTTCTCATTTTTCTCTCAACATACATCTCTCTATTCTTTAATCTCTCTCTTCTTTCATCCCTCCCTAGGTGTGGCTAATGGACAAGTTGAAGGTAGTGGACTCTTGCCTTGCATACTCAGCCCGAGCATACTTTTTCCACCAACAGCTAGTGGATTTCCTGAATGAAGGATGGTGGTGCCACTGGATGTGCAACAGGTCTGCCACTGATATTGTTTGGCGTTGCCCCTGGCTTAATATGACCGAAATGAACTACAGCATGACTCAGCAACCTGGCATTGAGCTGATTGGCCCTACACACTGTGTGTTCTACTTTCCGTTATGGTTCAGACGTCAATTTGGACATGAGCAAACTTGCCCAGAGGAGGGGGTAGAATACCCAGCTTCATTCCCTGTTCGAGGTTCACATTTGGCTAGGTACCTCACTGCTTGGAGGACGAGAGAGTTTCTGGCTCCTGCCCTTAGTTTCAGCTGCACACTTTCTGGCGATTGCCTGACTTGGCTCAAAGATGATGCACAAACCGAGCCTATTTTGGCATCAGAAGCTTCTACAAGCACGAGCGGGGAACGCAGGAACACTTGTCTCATCTATGCCCCTAATTTATTGCTTTGATCTTACTTTTCAAGTTTTATGAATGTAATAAAGGTAATTTTGATTTGTATTGAGAGTTGGGGAACTTCATATTGAAATCGATGAAATTAAAGTTGTGGGCACTGAAAGTTTTCATTTTGGTCCAAAAATGGTCTAAGTTGTAAAAGGAAAAATTTGAACAAAGTCAACTTTTATCAAAACTTTTCAAAACCATTTTCGATAAGGATCACCACTTGACACACACGGAATCAATACTCGAGATGTACAACCTTGAATCCAAAGATCACAAATTGCCCCTTGACTGAATAGCACTGCTCAACACTGTAACCAGTTTTTGTCTCAGAGTAAGGGTCACAACTGAACAATCAGATAAAGAATAGACAAAGATGACCTGATCAAACATAAGGACAAGACAGTTGAGTTTGAAGTGTTTACGGCTGAACTTCAGGATGAAGTTGCCTACGTATCCTGAACATGGGAATCAGGCCTTACGTAGTTCGGTTCGGGTTCACTTGAGTATTAATGCTCTCCTTTTGCGCTCTAACTTTTTCCAAGGCCGCCCTTTAGGGTTTTCAACCTTGCGAGCTAAGTTTTTCTTTATTTCCAATTTTTTGTGTTTTAACTTTTACGGGGTTTTCGGCCTAGCGAGCCTAAGGGTAGTATTTCTTCAACTTGTCTATGTTGATCGGTTGTGAAAATTCCAGGCCATCTAAGTCCATGAGAATAATGGCTCCACCTGACCAGATAGTTTTGATAATATAAGGACCAGTCCAATTGGGTCTGAACTTGCCCCTAGGGTCATGAATGGGAGCTCGGTTGTCTTTCAGCACTAAATCTCGTTCTTTAAGATTCTGGGACTTAACTTTCTTGTTAAAAGCCCTGGCAATTCGACGTTGTAGCCCTGGACATGGTACAATGCTCTTAGTCTTCTCTCATCAAACAACATCAGTTCTTCAAACTTGTTCTGCTGCTAGTTTGCCTCTGCTATCTGACACTCAGACATAACTCGCAGTGATAGGACTTCTATTTTAATTGGTAGAACAGCCTCCATATCGTAGATGAGAGAATAGGGAGTTGCCCCTATAGACGTCCGAATTGAAGTTCTATAACCCTAGAGTGCAAATGACAATTTGTCTAGCCAATCCCTATAGGTCTCAACCATTTTCTGCAAAATATGCTTCATGTTCTTGCTAGCGGCCTCCACAGCTCCATTGGTTTGCGGCCGATACGTAGATGACTAATGGAAAGCCACATTGTATTTCTCCAACAAGTGGATCACTTCTTTCTTAAAATGGGAGCCATTATCTAAGATGATCTAGTTTGGGACTCCATATCGGCAAATGATATTGTTTCGGATGAACTTAGCCACATGCGCTGCTTTCAACAATGCATAAGACTAAGCTTCCACCCACTTAGTGAAGTAATCAATTGCCACCAAAATGTATTCATACCCATTTGACCCTTTTGGTGTGACTACACCGATGACATCGATTCCCCAGACTGAGAAATGCCATGTGAAGTCATGTTGTACAGCTTCGACGGCGGGATATTCATGCGATTGGCATGAATTTGGCATTTGTGGCATTGCCGAGCAAAACCGATACAATCCTCCTCCATAGTAGACCAGTAATAACCTTGCCTGAGAATCTTCCAGGCTAACATTACTCCGCTCATGTGTACTCTGCACTCTTCTCCATGGATAGCCTCTATTAGGCGCTTTGATTCCTCTGCATCGACACACAACTTGTGCATTCGCAGATGACCTCTCTTGTACAGTTTACCTCCACAGATGATCAATTGAACGGTCATCCGCCGCATTGCCCTCTTATCTTTGGCATTTGCCCCTGGGGGATAAATCTACTTTTCCAAGAAGTTCCGGATATCATAGTACCAAGGGTTTTTATCTTGAACTTCATCTATTGCGGCGATAGTGTCGTAGGCCGGCGTATATCTCTGCTCAATGATGATCGGACATATCCGGACTCTAAGTGGAATGTCTATCATAGAAGATAGAGTTGATAAGGCGTTAGCGAACCTGTTGTTCTCTCTCAGTAGATACATGAAGGTTAGCTTCTCAAACCTAGGAATCAAAACATCCAAGGTCTGGTGATAGATCTTCATATTTTCCTCTTTAATCTTCCAGTCTCCTTTTGCTTAAGACATAACTAGGTTCGAGTCCCCAATTACATCCAATCATTTTGCCCTTAGTTCCAGGGTGGCTTCCAAACCAGTGATACATGCCTCGTATTCTACTTCGTTATTAGATACTTTAAACCGGAGTTTGAAGGCTAAAGGTATATGGGAATTGTCGGGTGCTATCAATAACACCCCTATACCATAACCGTACTGGTTACACGCTCCATCAAAGTACATTGTCCAAATCTCTTCCTCGACTTGCAAAATAGGTTCATCTGGGAACAGGTATTCTACCGCTTCATCCCCTTCCACTGGGTGATCTACCAGGAACTCCGCCACAGCTCTCCCCTTAACCGACTTGTGAGTAACATACTTCAAATCAAATTTAGAAAAGACAAGTAGCCAACGAGCTAGCCTACCCGTAAGCGCTGGTTTCTCAAAGAGATATTTGATGGGATCTAATCTCGAAACCAGAATTACGGAGTGAGCTAACAAGTAGTGCCTCAACTTCCTGGTAACACATACCAAGGCTAAGCAAGCTTTCTCCAACGGAGTGTAGCGGGTCTCATGATCCAACATTTTCTTGCTCAAGTAATAGATGACTTTCTCCACCCTATCCTCAGATTCCTGAGCAAGCATGCAACCCATCGTTGTGTCCGTTACTGACAAATACAGAATCAAGGGCTTCCCCAGCTCTAGTGGTGACAACACGGGTGGGTTCTGAAAGTATTGCTTGATCTGCTCAAAAGTGAATTGACATCGATCATCCCATCGGAACTTCTTTCCTTTCTTCAGGAGACCAAAAAGTGGTTCACAAGTCAAGGTTAATTTGGAAATAAACCGTCTTATGAATTGCACTTTACCCAGAAAGCCTCGCACCTCCCTTTCAGTCCTCGGTGGTGGCATTTCTATGATGGCCTTGATTTTGGAAGGATCTACCTCGATGCCCCTCTTTATGATCAAGAAACCCAGCATTTTCCCTACTGTTACGCCGAAAGTACACTTCTGTGGAATCAACCTCAATTTGTATTCTCTGATCTGTTGAAAGAATTTCTTCAAGGCGGTGTAGTGGTCGTCTTTTTCCTTGGACTTGACAATCATGTTGTCCATGTACACCTCGACCTTTTTATGGATCATATCATATAGAATTGTGGTTGCAGCCCTTTGATAGGTAGCCCCGGCATTCTTCAGCCCAAATGACATCACCCTGTAGCAATAGGTTTCCCATGGCATAGTGAAAGCAGTTTTCACTCTGTCCTTGGGTGTCATCAGAATCTGGTTATACTCGGAAAATCCATCCATGAAGGAGAGCAACGCATGTCCTGCGGTGAAGTCCACCAATTCATCGATGTGCGGTAGAGGAAAGTCGTCCTTTGGACTGGCTTTGTTTAGATCTCTAAAGTCCACACACACCCGAATTCTGCCATCTTTCTTCATCACTAGGACGATGTTGGCCAACCAAGTTGGATACTCAGATACTAACAAGAACCCTGCGTCTATTTGATTGGTGACCTCCTCTTTAATCTTCAAAGCCTAATCTGGGCGTATTCTCCGTAACTTTTGTTTGATGGGTTAGGCCTCGGGGTTAGGAGGGATCCGATGCTGTACAATCTCAGGATCGATTCCAGGCATGTCTTTGTAGGACCACGCGAAAACATCTTTGAAATCTTTTAATAAAGCGACTAAGTGCTCGCGCTCCTCCGAAGACAACGTGGACCCGATTTGGACTAGACGCAGATCCTTCTCAATACTCACATTAATAGCAATGACTTCGTCAGCAAGGGGTTTTGCAAACCTCTCCTCCTCCCGATTAATCAAAATTTTCAAAGCCAGTGGAATTCCTTCCTCATCGCTTTAATCAAAATTTTGAAAATCATAATCAATGCAATAAACAAGAGGCACGGAGAAATACTCAGAATCTGCGGTGGCATTCTCATTCACAAGGTCAAGCTCATCCAGTTCCTCGGTTACAACCGACTCAAAGGAAAAAGAAAAAGATGACTTGGACAAGACCTCGGCATCCGGGTTATCACCCCCGAGGATACCAGACCCAGACTCAGAGGAACCGGAATCTGATTCCGACTCCACAGACTCTGTGGAATCAGATTCTGGTTCACTACCCGACTTAGAACTGCTAGACAGGTAGCCCTCCTCCAGCTGCCAAATGAGGGATGGTACGTCAGATGCATCCAAGATACTGCTCGAAGGGTTTACACCTGGTTGGTCCCCGATCATGGAAACGGTCAGGTTATCCTCCATGCTCTCTGAGTTGATTGGAGGATCCGAAAGGAGACATGCTAGAATCACTTTCTGTGCTCTTCGCAGCTTCAGCAGTAGGTTCAGCCATTTCCTCCGTATCACTACCTTGAAACTGCAAGTCAAAGAAAATATCAAAGCCAGGAACCCGCTGCCTCTCAGAGTTAAACCAAGGTTTGGGGAATCCACAGAATAGGAAGTCTTCTCCCTCCAGAACAAAATAACCATTCAGAGTGCCCCGGATAGGTCGATGCGCAAGTTCATAGCGCTTGCCGGTCTGCTTAGCTCTGGCTCTGTTGGCCATTTCTTTCCCTTTCCTAACCCAATCCTCTTTGGTGGGCGTATAGCCAAGACCAAAGGCATGCGAGTTATGTGGCACATCGGCCAATGCAGTAACGCTCTTCTGGCCACTTTTTTCCAGTCCCATTCCTGGCATGTGTTGGAGCTTGTTCATGAAGTAGATCAATTGGGCACTGACGTACAAGCTCTCATCAACAGCCAAGATATTCTACACTACCCGGGCCTTAACCAAGGTAAACCCCGAAAGGAAAACATCCTCTTCACCATGCACAATCTCCAGCACTGGTGTAGTGACCTCTGGCGGAGGATGAATAGATGAATTCCTAAAGACTATGGCCACCCCCTTCCCATGGAGGTACTTCATCATTTGGTGAAGAGTGGAAGAGATAGCTTTTGGTTGGTGGAGCCAGGGTTGCCCAAGTAGTAAGTTGAAGTGGCCAGAACATCCAGGACATAGAACTCAATATCCTGTTGAGCTGGACCCACTTGAACTCTGATCTGTACTGTACCCATTACCTTTCTGCTGGTATTGTTATACGCCCGGATCACTTGGGTTGTAGGCACGAAATCCGCTGGCTTCAGGCCAATAGCATAAGCCATACGAGATGGGCAGACATTGATTGCTGACCCAGTATCAACCAATACCACTAGCACCCACTTTTCTTGGCACTCCACTGATATGTATAGAGGCTTATTGTGTGCAGAGCCTTTCGGTGGCAGTTCCTTGTCCGAGAATGTTAGAGTTGGCGCAGCACCTCCTAGAAAGACTAATCCCACCAGTTGTTCCGGGGTAGTGTCGATGGACAACTTAGCTTTATCCATCGCTGACAGTACAGCCTATCTGTGCACTCACGAAGCCATAAGCAGACCCCAGATAAATATGTCGGCCTGAATCTTCTTCAACTGTTTCAGCACTACTTCTTCTTTCAACTGTTTTTCCCTCTGGTTCTCAACCTCTTTGTCCTTTCTGGAGGCTTCAGGTTGGTTCAGATATGGGGGCTTGAAGTACCACCCACTTCTAGTCATGTGGTCCACCTCTTCCACATTCCAAGTGTTGTCTGGAAGGCCTTCACCCTAATCCTCATCGGTATAAGCCAAGTGTAGGTCGTCGTCATCCCACCAGATTCCTTCGGCAGCCGACAAGCATTTGTCTAGCTCCATTCGAATTATCTTCTCATCACAAATCTTCCCCGCAGGGTATTGGGCTTTTCCATATTTCCGATCGTTTTCATTCATTTCTTGGTCAAAAACCTTCAATGCAGCTGCTTGCTCTGTATGTACAGCACTAATAATGCCCAATTCCTGAGTCAATTGTTCTACACCAGTGTTTTTTGGCAGTTTACCCATCCCATCGATCATTTTGGCCATTGCAGTAATTCCCGCTTTCTGTTCTTCCGACTTCAATTCAATTCCCTCATCTCTATCAAGTTTATCACTTAGCCACCCAGAATTGTCTGTCAACCCATTCAGATCAAACCAATCAATATGCACATCCTATTGATCTTGCTCATCAAAGAACTGCAAATTGTCTATGTCCTCCTCTAGGTCAGCCAGATCATCTAATCCCTGACTTGGGCGATCCTCTCAAACTACACTGATCTCCATCCCAGTTGGCAACACCACTTCCGGTTCAGCTTGATTGATTGGCACAATATAGCAGTATGGGTTGTACACCTCTTCAGATAAGTCCTCAGAGCTCTTGAGCAACGAACTGACATTTTCCACCAAGGCCAACCTCCCTTCATCTACCATTGTCACCACCCCGGCTCAAGTTGAAGTGTAGATGTGATCATCATGCACAAGTCTGTGCTCTTAAGGATGAACAATACCGGTTTAGGTAGGTGGGAAGGGGTGATATATATATATATATATACTGGGGTCATAAGGGACGACTAGTGTGTGGATGAGGTTTATATGTCGGGATGGAGGGACTTGATTATGTGGTGGGAGAGGATTTGTAGTGACATTGGGTTTTTGGGGAGGTGCTATCACCTTATTGTCGATGACATCTTGAATCTCATGATGCAGCCTATAACATTCATCAGTGTCATGACTGTGCTGCTGGTGAAAAGCACAGTATTTGGCCGGGTTGTGTTTTGGAGGGAGAGGATCGGGTAGAGGGCGAGGTTCCAGTGGCTTAAGATGTCTCTTTTTGATCAGGACCCCTAGTGCTTTGGACAAAGGCATGTAGAGCGGGGTAAAGATCCTTTGAGGCTGGTTAAGGTTTGTGGATTTGTGTTGGATGTGTTGGCAAAAGGGTTGGCAATTTTGGGTGTGGTGGTGACCATACTCACATCCGAAGGCCGTGCAGAGGTGCTACCACTCGTGGTTGCATTGGAATTGCATATAAAGGGCCTCTTGGGCTATTCCTTCTCATCAACTATCAGCCCCTGCTTCATCGCATCCTCATTCTAAACCCTATCTCGTGGAGCTCAGCGACTGTAAACAAAGGCAAGACTATCATCTTTTGTAATAATCTCCCTTGCAGGTTGCGGACCACCATTCTAATTTGGTTCTTTTCAGACGGCCTGATAGTCATCATCGAGGCCTTAGCCCTCCATCAGGTGACAAATTCTGAGAAACCTTCCTTTGGCTCCTGACGGGTCGCTTTGAGATCACGGGTTATGACCTCGATCTGGGTATTGTAGGAGTACTGTGCGATGAAGGCCTCAGCCATTTCCTCCCAGCTCCGTTTCACGAAGTCTTCCAGTTTTGCATACCAGATGGCCGCTATACCCAATAGGGTCCGGCCAAAAAGTGACAGCTTCTGAAGTTTGGTAAGGCCTATTGGTCACAGACTATCTGAGAATAACTGCAAATGGACCATGGGGTCCCTGGAGCCATCGAACCGGTCTATCTATGGCATCTTTAATCTATCTGGCAGTGTTACTACAGAGTCTGTGTACCTATCCTCGATGTCAGGGATCGAGTTCATGCCCTGTGCTCGCTTAAAGAGCTTTTCTAGCTTGTTGACCTTCAATGCAGTGGGGTCGACCTCGAATTCAAATGGCGCCTCCATTTGGTACACTGGCACCTTGGAGGTCTGAGGTGGGATCAGATCTACCAAAATTCCTTGATTCGCTTAGACATTGACAGTAACTCCGGGTGCTGGAATACCCACTAGAGGTGCATGGAAAGCAGAAGCCGCTGCTTGCGGTGGTTGCTATTGCTGGAGCCTATTTATCACTTCCACATGGCGGACAACATCTAGCTGTATGGTTTCTATGGTTTGTTGAAGATGACGAAGCATGTCTTTCATGCTAACCGAGGGATGTTGAGCCATCAGATCTGGCGAATACTCTCTCACTAGAGTGGAAGTAGAAGATTGAGCCTGGCTAGGCGCAAGTGAAGTAAAAGGTGACTGCTGGACTGGTGAATTATGCCTAACCCTCATCTATCTGGTAACTGATGGGAGTGAAGCAAACACTGGTTGTCCCCTAAAAAGATGCCTGGATCTGTAAAATCTCCTTACATGGGTCCAGAGTACTTGGGGGGTAATAGAATCGTCTAAAGCAATTGTGAAAAACTACCTTGCAAAAAGAAATAAAGCAAAAGAGAGAAAATCAAAAACCGCACAGCACCTCAGTGCAGATGCATAACACATAGTTGCAAACAGAAGTTATAGATCTATACCCAATACCGATTTATGCCCCCAAAAACTGATGCTCAAACTTGCAACTGATACATACATTCCTGTAGAGTTTCATTCTAAAAGCACATATTAATTAAGTGAAAACCAAAACACCCCTATGGGGTAGGGTTACCCTGTCCTAGTTTCGTCAAGAGCTAGGGTTTCACTACTCAAGCAAAGTGGTTACACACAATCCTGAATTCGGGTAAGCAACCTATCCTAGTTTGGAACAGTCTCTATGGCTTTCGATTTGCAACTAGGCCAATTGGTCAAAAAGGGTACCTCAGCAAGACTACCTAATATACCTCTCACACCTAACACCGAGAAATGAAAGGAGGATCAAACGGTACAGCGGTAGTCCAGATCCAAGGGTTGTGTTCCCATCGGCAGAGCCCGCAACCGGTCAGCCCTTAGGTAAGCTTTTCCAAGCAAGCCTCCGACAAACCGTTCAGGAATAGTAGATGGGAAACACTATGACTTAGGCACACATAAGTGTAGATAAAATAACATACCATGAGTTCGAGTCAAGTTCCCTAAATCCCTAGTGCAGTCGCCAGAAACTGTAGCTCGGCTTTTTCGTGCCCCTTTTCGGAAGGTTTGAAAGAAAGCCCTACAGTTCAGACTCTCGCGGTTCTGAATCTAATCTCACAAGTGCAATGTGAAATTGATAAACACCAAAGAGTCCAAATCCGACAAATCCTTTGGAAAATTGATTTTAGAATAAAAAATACCAAAATTGGACTGCTTTGCCAGATACAGAGTTGCCACCTAAATATTTTATTTTGGTTTAGGAAACCTATGACTCGTGCCAAAGGCCACGTATCCGTCATCACCAAAGTTGCCTCGGCTCGGGAAATTAGGTAGGAGAGAGGGGAAGGTCATGAATTGAACAACCCCGCTTGCCCGATCAAAGATCGGCCTCTACTAATCATGATATGATTTTTTTTATAAACATCATGTGTTCTTATTCTGGTTATTTAAACTAGCTTTACTATGTGATGCGCACAAGCAACTATAGACTAGTTTGCTCAAATTGGAACAATTCAATTTCATGTTTGTGTTGCGAAAAGGGTTTGAATTTGCCACCTCAAGTGGGCTTAAAGTTTGTGAATTTTCCACCAAACATAGTGGGCTTAAAACTTATTTTCCACTCAACAGAATCATTCCAATTCAAACAACAAGCCTTCATCCACAGGCATTCATGCAATTTATCAAGTAAGCATTTAGCCTTATTGTAAACGTGCTAGACATGGCAATCACTCACACTCATGCAAGTATGCTAAAGCACTAAAAACTCACCTAGTACTCAAAGCTAAGAAAATGTGTTAGAAAAAATATGCATGATCCTAACTATGCCAAATGTTTAATGTAACACATGCAAAGAATGCATTTAATAGGCTCGGCTACTAATATGGCATATGATTCAATTTGATAACATGCGGTTAAACACGTATTCAAAGAAGTATTGAAACGACAATGCAGTTTGAATGATGTGCTGAGCCTCGGTGCATGCAATACAAATAAATGGATACCAACATAAGGTGTGCTAATTGAAACATGTTCCCTAATCTAACCATCAAAAGTGAGTAAATAAAAGGGAGAAAGATGTGAGGTTGGAAGACATACACATTATTACATTTTGTTCCTATGAAGGAGAGTCCGAATGAATAAAAGCTAACTAACTAGAAACTAATTAGGGCTAAGCTAATTATTACAAAACAAATGAAACAAAAAGCTAAACTAATTAACTACTTATTACAACACTTGAATGAATTAACTAGTAAGTTAACTAATTAATTTACAACACAAACGTAAGCAAACTAAGCAATTAAAGCCTATAACTACACTTCCATTACTCCGCCTCGGGAAATGGAAGATGCACATGCTCGGATACCACCCGAAAAGACCTCCATTTTGCTCTAGAAAGCCTCTGCTTGCACAGTGTAGACTCCCCATTTTTGACCGTCCTCAAGACTTGGACGTCATCGTTTGTGCACTCGATGATTATCCTTGTTTGTGTTCGTTTTGAGCGCCCGAAGTCCTTGGCTGAACGTCCTGACTTTGAGCCTTGAAACCTTCTCTATTTTTTGCATGTTTTTGGACCAAGAGCTTGTTGCCTCTAGTCTGGAAGAGTGGGTGACCTGTTGGCTAGCCACCTAGGCTGTTGGCCAGGGCTTGTTCTTGTCGGCTACCAGTGGTGGCCGGTCGGCTATCAGTGGTGGCCAATGGCCATTGGTCTCTTTTTCCAGATATTTGTTGACAGCTATGCCAGCTATTGCTTACTGAGCTGCATCTTCATACACGTGTATGGTGAGATGTTCAGAAGCTCAAGACTTGTTTTTCTATATATAGGCAGTGTCCTCCCCCATTTTTGAGGGTTAGAATATTTAGACCAAAAATATCTCTCTCTCTCTCTAGAATTCTCTCTCTTTGTTGATATTTTGTACACCTTTGCCTAGTTTCTCTTAGCTTTTGCATACCAACCCATAATCAAACACTCTCACCTTTGGCCTTAGATTACTTAGAGCCTCCTTTGAGCTCTAGAAGGTGGTTTAAGCTCATATTTGTGCCTATTTTGTGCTTTGCTTCAAGGGTATAGAACTTACCCTATTTGAGCTTGCTTTGTATACTTGTGTTGTCATCCTTTTTAATTGTTTTTGGGGCTGGTTTTGACATGTAAAAAGTTCTATTTTGGTGACCTAAAAATGGTGGTTTGAGCCCTTTTGAGTTAGGGGGTTGTCCACCTTTTTTGCTCCTTAGCTTGTTAAGCTCTTTGTGCTATTGTTCATCACTTTCAAATCAAATATTTTGAGCCTTTTAACCACTGAATCTCAAAAGTTTTTCAGTGGTAAAAATCAACTTTTGAAGTCCAAAATTGGAGGGGTTAGCCTCCCCTCCTAATGTCTTGTTAGCATGCCTAGTTAGCTTCATGTGCTAGCATATTTTTCTAGCCTAACTTAGCTTTAGTCTAGCATGTTTTTGCCTCTGTTTTGACCTATTTTAGCTATGTTCCTGGCTGTCTAGGTCATTTGAGCTTTGTATTATATAGTTGTAGTGTATATTCCTTCACGAGCTTGGTGTTTTACTGCTTTAATCACCATTGTTTTGAGTTGAAAGCATGTTTTAGTGTTGTTTGCACTTCATTTTAGTACTTTAATCTCTGCAACCTCCCACCATTCTTCACTCTTTTGTTTGCTTTGAAAGTGGTTTTAAACCCTTTGTTTGCCTAAGTGTGAAATGGGGGTGCTACACATAATGGTTTAATCCCTTAGGGGGTTCATTACCAACAATGTAATGCCTCTTTCATGCTCAAAGTAACTTGTGGTTTGGGCCATCTTTCCATTAGAGGACACTTACTTTTGGACTTAATCAATTAAAGAATGAATCGGTAATGTAAAATGAGTAAACAAAATGAACAAGCAAAAGAAACAAGATAAGCATCTTTTGTGTCGCATTGCATGTGTTCGAATTGGACGTTAATTCGAACACTAAGGAAAATGAGACATTTCACACTCAAAAGTAATGAAATGTGCCACTTTCCTTGGTCACCATTGCCCTTGATCATGCATGATAGGGTGGTGGTCATTTTGGTCTTATTTGTGCATTAATTAAACTTGTACAAACTTGGTTCTTTGACCATCATGCATGGAAATTGCTTGGTTGATGGTTTGAGAGCTAAGAGTTTCACTCATTTGAGCTTGTTTGATGATAAGGGATGTAAACAATACAGACAGACCTGCAAAAGTACACTGTTTTGCTCTGTTGTGCTCTTTGTTACAGCAGGGAATTCCAAACCAGTGGTGGCCGACCGGCCACCTTTGTTGGCCGACCGACCATCAGCAGTGGTCGACGGGCCCCCCTGTCAGCCACCAATGAAATTTAGCAGAATGTTCCCGAGGCAGAACAGATTTGATCTGGAGAAAAGGAAAGTGTAAGTGCTTTTGTGCAACAAAGGCTTGCAACAGCAAGATAGTGACTTTTCGGGTGAAGGACCGAGCATGCATGGGCCCCCCTCCCTTCCCGGGATTAGCTAATTAGTTTAATTAGCAATAGATCAAACATGTGTTGTAATTAATTAGTTGTAGCTAATTAAATGTTGTAAAATTAGTTAGTTTAACTAGTTATTTATTTTTGGTTTGTAATAATTAATTAGCTAGAAGTAGTTAATTAGTTTCGGTTTGTAATAATTAGTTAGCTTAATTAGCGTAGCTAGTTGGTTAGCTCTTATTCATTTGGACCCTCCTTCGCGAGGGCATAATATTGTAATAAGTGTGCGTGAGTGTGTGTATGTCTTCCAACCCCACATCTTTCTCTTTTTTATTTAATCACTTTTGATGGTTAAATTAGGGACATATTTCAATTAGCATATTGCATGCTGGCATACATTCATCTTGTCTTGCATGCACCGAGGCTCAGCGCATCATTCAAACTGCATTGCAATTTCAATAATTCTTTGAATACTTGTTTAAATCGCATGTTGTTCAAATTGATTCATATGCCATATTAGTAGCCGAGCCTATTAATTGCATTATTGCATGTGTTGCATTAGGCATCTTATATAGTTAGGATCATGCATCTCTCTAAATAGTTTTTGTTTTGGTTTGGAGTACTCGGTGAGTTTTATGCTTTAACATACTTGCATGGGTGTGATTGTCATATTGCCATGATTAGCATACTTGCCATGAGGCTATGTGCTTACTTGCTAAACTGCATGAATGCCCGTGGATGAAGATTTGTTGTTTGAATTGGAACGATTCAACAAATTCGTGTTTTAAGCCCACTTTATTGTAGCAAATCATGTTTTAAGCCCACTATGTTTGGTGGCAAATCCGCGATTTTAAGCCCACTTGAGGTGGCAAATTCAAACCATTTTCATAAACAAATATAAGTTGAATTGTTCCAATTTGAGTAGACTAGTCTATACTTGATTGTGCACATCACATAGTAAAGCTAGCTTAAAAATCAGAATAAGAACACATAATGTTTATAAAAATCATATCATGATTAGTAGAGGCCGATCTATGATCGGGCAAGCGGGGGTGCTCATTTCATGACTTTCCCCCCTCGTACCCAAGTTCCCGAGCAGAGGCAACTTTGGTGATGACAGACACGTGGCCTTTGGCACGAGTCAGGGTTTCCTAAATTTCCTAAACAAAATATTTAGGTGGTGACTCTGTATCTAGCAAAGTAGTCCAATTTTGGCATTATTTGATTTAAAATCAATTTTTCAAAAAGGTTTGCCGAATTTGGACTCTTTAGGCATTATCAGTTTCACATTACACTTTTTGAGACTAGATTCAAAGCCATAGGCATCCGAACTATGAGGCCTTTTTTTCAAGCCCTTTCCGAAAGGCGGGGCGCGGAAAAAGGCGAGTTCACAGTTTCTGGCGACTCTGCTGGGGATTTAGAGAACTTGACTCGAACTCATGATATGTTGTTTTATCTACACTTATGTGTTTCTTTGCATTTGCATTTGCATTGGTGCGCCTAAGTCACAATGTTTGCCATTTGTTATTCCTGAACGGTTTACTGGAGGCTCGCTTGGAAAAGCTTGCCAAAAAGCTGGCCGGTTGTGGGCTCTGCCATGATAGGAACACAACCCTTGGATCTGGACTACCGTTGTACCGTTTGATCCTCCTTTCACTTCTCAATGTTATGTGTGAGAGGTCTATTAGGTGGTCTTGCTGAGGTACCCTTTTTGACCAATCGACCTAGTTGCATATCGAAAGCCATAGAGACTGTTCCAAACTAGGTCAGGTTGCTCACCCAAATGCATGAATTGTTTGAAACCGCTTGTTTGCATAGTGAATCCCGAGCTCCTGACGAAATTAGGATAGGGTAACCCTACCGCACCATAGGGGTGTTTTGGCTCTCATTTGCTTGATATGTGCTTTTAGAGTGAAACTCTGTAGAAATGTATGTATCAATTACAAGTCTGGGTATCAGTTTTGAGGCAGAAATCAGTGTTGAGTACAGTTCTCCAGCTTATGATTACGACTACATGTTGTTTGTGTTTGAGCCGAGGTGCTATGCGGTTTCTGATTTTTGTTTCTTTTTGCTTTATTTTCTTTTTGCAAGGTAGTCTTTCACCATTGCTTCAAATGATTCTGTTACCCCCCAAGCACTCTAGACCCGAGTTAGAAGGATTTGTAGATCTGGGGATCTAGTTAAGGGACAGCCAGTGTTTGTTTCACTCCCGCCGGTTACTAGACGGAGGAGGATTCGATAGAATTCTCCAATTCAGCAGTCATCATTTACCTCGCATGTGCCCAGTCAGGCCCAATTATCTACTTCCACTCCAGATAGAGAGTACTCGCCAGTTCCAGTAGTTCAAAGTCCTCCAGACAACATGGAAGATATGCTTTGACCACTCCAGCAAACTATTGAGGCTATGCGGCTAGATGCTGCTCGCCAAGCGGAAGTCATCGCCTGCCAAGCAGAAATTATAGCCCAACAGGCTGAGTTGATCGCTAGGTTGCAGCAACAACAGTCGTAACAGGCAGCGGACTCTGCATCCCATCCACCTCTTGCAAACCTTCCAATACCTGGAGCTACTGCTCCCACAGCTAATGTCCAGGAAAATGCAGGCATCCCAGTGGATCCGATTCCACCCAGACCTCCAAAGCACCGGTATACCAAACGGAGGTCCCCTTTGAGTTTGTGGTCGACCCTAATGCTCTGAAAGTCAACAAGTTAGAAAAGCTCTTCAACCGAGCGTAGGGTATGAATACAATCCCAGATATAGAGAATGGTTATACTGATGCAGCAGTGACCTTGCCGGATAGATTCAAGATGCCGCATATATACCGGTTTGATGGTTCTAGGGATCCTATGCTCCACGTGCGGCTCTTCTCAGACATATTGCGGTCTATGGGCCTATCCAGGCTTCAGAAGATCTCACTCTTTGGCCAGACTCTATCGGGTATAGCGGCCATTTGGTACGCCAAGCTGGAAGACTCTGTGAAACGGAGCTAGGATGAGATGGCCGAGGCCTTTGTAGCGCAATACTCCTACAATACCCAAATCGAGGTCACAACTCATGATCTCGAAGCAACTCATCAGGAGTCAAAGGAGGGCTTCTCGAATTTCATAACAAGGTAGAGGGCAAAGGCATCAATGATGACGACCCGGCCATCTGAAAAGGATCAAATCACAATGACAGTTCGGAACCTGCAGGGGAAATTACTATAGAAAATGATTGTCTTGCCCTTATTCACATTTCCTGATCTCCATGAGATAGGAGTTCACATTGAGGATGCGATGAGACAGGGTCTGATAAATGACGAGAAGGAGCAACCCAAGAGGCCTTTCATACACAGTTCCAATGCGACTACAAGTGGTAGTGCAGCTACAAGGCCTTCCGATATGGGTATGGTTACCACCACACCTCAAACTGCCAACCCCTTTGCCGGTGCATCCAATACAACCTCACAAACCTCGAGCCACCAAACCCGAGGCCAAAGGGTCTTCACCCCACTATACATGTCCCTATCCAAAGCCTTAGGGGTCTTGATCAAAAAGGGGTACCTTAAGCCACTAGAGCTTTGCCTCCTACCCGATCCTCTTCTCCCGAAACACAACCCAGCCAAATACTGCACTTTTCACCAACAACATGGTCATGACACTGATCTATGCTTCAGATTGCACCATGAGATTCAAGATCTCATCGACAATAAGGTGATAGCGCCCCCTCAAAAGCCTAACATCACTACAAATCCCCTCCCACCACATAACCAGGTCCCTCCACCCCAGTATGTGAACCATATACAAACACTGGCCGTCCCTTACGACCCCAATATATATATCACCCCTTCCTATCAACCCAAGTCGGCGTTGTTCATCCCAAAAAAACACAAATTTGTGTATGATGAACGCGTCCATATTCTAACCTGAACCCATGGTGGTGACGATCGTAGAGGAAGGTAGGTTAGCCTTAAAGGATCATGGGAATGTTAGTTCAGTGCCTGAGGGCTTCGTGGACTTATCTGAGGAGGAATACAACCTGTGCCGCTACATTGTGCCAACCAATCAGGTCAGACCAGATGCAGAGTTGCCAACATGAATGGAGGTCAGTGTAGTCCGGAAGGATGGCCCAAGCCAAGGTCTAGATGATCTAGCAGAGTTAGAAGAAGACTTGGATAATCTACAGTTCTACGATGAACAAGATTCGTGGAATGTACAAATTAACTGGTTCGATCTGAATGGGTCGACAGACAATTCAGGGTGGCTCAGTGATGAACCTAATATACATGAGAAACTTGAATCGAAGCTGGAAAAGCAGGAAGCGGGAACCGCTGCAAAAGATGGAATAGCCGATAGAAAGGGTAAGCTTCCGGAAGACGCCGGTCTGAAACAAGTGGCTCAGGAATTGAGCATTGTTAGTACTGCTGATACAGGGCAATAAGCCGCACTGAAGTGGTTTGAATAAGAAAGGAACGAGATTGATCAGAAAGCTGGAAAAGCCCAAGGCCCTGCGGAGAATGATTGTGATGTTGACGTGGGAGTAATTAGGACAGAACCGAACAATTGCCTGTCGGTTGCTAGAGGAATATAGTGGGAAGATGATGATCTGCATCTTGCCCACACTGATGAAGATTGAGGTCAAGACCTGCCAGACGACACTTGGTACTCTGAGGAGGTGGATCACATGACTAGAAGTGGGCGGTATTTCAAGCCCCCACACCTAGACCAACCTGAAGCATCCGAAAAGGATAAGGAAGCTGAAAAATAGAAAGACACGCAGTTGGAGGAGGAAGCTGTACTGAAGCAGCTGAAGAAGATCTGAGCTGATATATCTATCTAGAGGTTGCTTATGGCTTCGTGCGTGCACCTACAAGTTGTCCTATCAGTAATGGATAAGGCCAAGCTGTCTATCGACACAACCCCAGAACAATTAGTGGGACTTGTCTTCCCGGGAGGTGCTTCGCCGACTTTAACCTTCTCGGATAAGGAATTGCCGCGTAAGGGCTTTGCGTATAACAAACCCTTATATATCTCTGTTGAATGTAGAGAGAAGTGGGTGCCAATTGTATTGGTTGACACCGGGTCTGCGATCAATGTTTGTCTGTCGCGCACAGTCTATGCTATTGGCTTGAAGCCAGCGGACTTTGTACCTACGGCGTAGGTGATCCAAGTGTATGACAACACAAGCAGAGAAGTGATGGGAAAAGTGCAAGTTATAGTACAAGTTGGCCCGGTACAACAGGATATTGAGTTTCACATCCTGGATGTTCCGACCACTTTCAACTTACTCCTTGGACAGCCGTTGCTGCACTAAGTGAAAGTTGTTTCTTCCACTTTTCATCAGATGTTGAAGTACCCCCATGGGAAGGGGGTAGCCATTGTGTTTGGAAATTCATCTATACATCCTTTGCTTGAGGTTACTATATCAGTACTGGAGATTGTACATGGCGATGAGGATGTTTTCCTGTCTGGGTTTACCTTAGTTGAGGCCCAGGTGGTGCAAAATATCTTGGCTATTGATGAGGGGTTGTACGTTAGTGCTCAATCAATCTACCTCATGAACAAGCTACAACATATACCCGAGATAGGATTAGGAAAGAGCGGCTGGAAGGGCGTTACTGCACTGGCCGAAGTGCCACATAACCCACAGACCTTTGGCCTCGGCTACACGCCTACAAAGTGGACTGGGTGCGAAAAGGGAAGGAAATGGCCGGAAGAGCCAAAGCAACGCAAAGTGGGAAGCACTATGAGCTTGTGCATAGGCCAATTCAGGGAACTCTATATGGCCTTTTTATTCGGGAGGGCAAAGACTTCCCATTTTGTGGTTTTCCTGAGCCATGGTTGAACTCTGAGAAGCAACGGGTTCTTGGCTTCGAGATTTTCTTTGACTTATAGCTGCAACAGGGTGAAGTCACGGAGGAACAGACTGAATTAACTATTGAGGCTGAACAGGGCACAGAAAGTGAGTCCAACAGCAGTGAACTTGAGATAGGAGCAGCACTAGCATGTCTCCTTTCGGATCCTCAGATCAACTCAGAGAAACCAATTAGGTGTGGATCCTTCCGGTGGTTTTCTGGATGCATCTGACACACCATCCCTCACATGGCTGGTGGAGAAGGGTTTTTCTATCCAGTAGTTCTAAATCAAGTAGTGAGCCAGATTCTAATTCCGCAGAGTCTGTGGAGTCGAAATCAGATTCTAGTTCCTCTGAGTTTGAGTCTGGTATTCCTGGGGTTGATAACCCGAATGCTGTAGTTTTTTCTAGGTTGTCTTTTTCCTTTTCTTTTGAGTCGGTTGTAACCGAGGAATTGGATGAGTTGGATCTTTTGAATGTGTATACCACTGCAGTTTTTGAGTACTTCTCAGTGCCACTTGTATATTGCATTGATCATGACTTTCAAAATTTTTGATAAAAACGATGAGGAAGGAATTTTTCTGGTTTTAAAACATTTGATTGTTCGAGAGGAGGAGAGGTTTGTAAAACCCCTTGTTGATGAAATCATTGCAATTAATGTAGGTACTGAGAAGGATCTGTGTCTGGTCCAGATCAGGTCCACGTTGTCTTTGGAGGAACGCGAGCGCTTAGTTGCATTATTAAAAGATTTCAAAGATGTTTTCGCATGATCCTGCGAAGACATGCCTGGAATCGATCTTGAGATTGTATCGCATCGGATCCCTCTTGACCTCGAGGCCCGACCCATCAAGCAGAAGCTGCGGAGAATACGTCTAGATTGGGCTTTGAAGATTAAGTAAGAGGTCACCAAGCAAATAGATGCAAGATTCTTACTAGTATCGGAGTATCCGACTTGGTTGGCCAACATTGTTCCGGTACCAAAGAAAGATGGCAGAATTCGGGTGTGTGTGGACTTCAGAGATCTGAACAAAGCTAGTTCGAAGGACGATTTTTCTCTACCTTACATCAATAAATTGGTGGATTTCACCGCAGGCCATGCACTACTCTCCTTCGTGGATGGATGTTCCAAGTATAACTAGATTTTGATGGCACCTGAGGACAGCAAGAAAACTACTTCACCACTCCGTGGGGAACCTACCTTCAATTTCTTCCAATTCCAAGCAATTCAACAAGATGTAGCCAAATTCTCTCTTAATTCTCTCCTTCTCTCTCTACTTCGGCAATAACAAGAAAAGGGCTGAACAAATGTGTGCCTAAGTGTATAATAAGGCTCAAAAATTCAATATACAAAGGCCCACTCTCAATGGCAATATGGTAATTAAGCTAACTCTTGAAATTGGCTTATTTTAATCTGATTTAATCATACCAAATCACTTTTTAAATAAATATATCATAGAATCACATAAATTCTCATGATCCTAAATCATCAATCAATTTCTGATTCGGCCACCGATAAGGCCTTAAATTTGCAGTTTAAACGTAAATACACGAACAGATCAATTAACAATCCACAGATAGAAAATGCATTTAAACAGATACAGTCAATCAATCAGTTTCAGATTTCAGTCAGTCAGTCCAGTATTTCAGTTGATTCATTACTTATCATAACCGGTCTCAGTTTAGCAGTATTCGGTAGTTAATCGGTATTCAGTGGTGGGGGTTATTACACGAGGTAATAAAACCTAAGGAGCAGTTATGGGGACATATTTTTAGGGTTATCCATGTTTAGCCTAGGTACCATGTTGATGGACCAGGTTGCCAATATATGATGCAATCATATCGAAGTCCGAGATATTCGGATGGAGAACAAGAGCCCTAGATGGTTTCAGGCTCTCTGTTTTCATAGAGATGGAACTTTAAGGGAAGTTCATTCTAATTTGAATAAGAAGAGTCTTGGATGAGTGTTATCCCTGAAAAGGATAGAGTCCTATGAAGTAAGACTTCTAGGGGAACGAGGGCATTGTTGACTATAAAAGTAAGGCACCCCCATGAGTCTGAGATATGTCTTAGTTGGTAAGTACTATGACTGAGTTGTTATCTTCCAAAAATAAGTTGACTAACTTGATCGTCAAGGTGCTCCTAGGTGGACAAGTTATCAGTGTCTATTGTCTTCTTGTGTGCAGGTGTTTGGCTTCTTTCATCTTCCGTGTGCTCTACGGCTAAGTTCCCAAGATCTCGGCAAGGAGATCCGATTTGGTTGTGAGGTCAAAATTCAACACCCACAGTTTGAAAAGGGAAAACAAAAAGGCAAACTGCATTCAAGATTATATTGTCCATGAATTATTTTTCAAATAATGCCTCGTTTGTCAACTATATATTTTAGTCAAAAACTCAAAAAGTCATTATAAGTTATCACATCACTCTTTCTACTTTTCTACACATCTTTCCATAAAAAGCTTAAAAAGTTACTAAAATAGCATATTCCCAAACGAGACCTAAGTGTAATCCGATCTAGTGGCTCCCAATGTTTGATCAACTTGATTTTTGGTACAAATAATTTACTTGATGAGTCCTCCAAAATCAATGATTTTGATTGTTAAGATAAGCCTGAAATGCACCAACAACGAAAGAAACAGAACTATCCAATCCCAACTACAGAGGATCCAATCCCTAAGGCTTATACCGGCAGTTTTTCTAACTTAGAAAACTTTATAATATTACATTCACATATGTATTTCTAGAAGGTATAAAAGAAAATATGGGTTTTGAACATGGATTTTATTTGCATCCAAAAATTCATATTGTACGCCCAATTTAGGATTATAATTTACTCTCAGTACACCTTATATTTTTTCCCAAATTACCTTCAAGTTACACCCAAACAACAAAACAATTTAAAACCCCAAATTATATCACTTTGAAAAGAGAAAATTTGATTTTTACCTCTATAGTTTGCCTTGATGATTACTTACACCCCCAGACTTCAAAATTTTTTAATTTTATCCTCAAAGTTTTTGAAATTGTATCAATTTGCTCCTTACTGTCATATTTAAATAGAAATTTTTTTTTAAAAAAAAAAAAAATACATTTTGACTCCAAATTTCAAAACAAAGATGCAAACTCATCCGCTTCTATCCAAACGCACCCTCCTCCATCCTTCGCTGTCATCTCTGCACAAATTTCTCTATAACTCCTCACTTTCCCTCTTTCTCCACCTCTGTTTCTAAGCCCTAAACTCTCTCTCCTCTCCATACCTCTGCAACTCAACCAGCCACTGCCCACGGCGATGTCTAGCCCTCCTTTTCCCTCCGCTAGTGCCCTGATTTTGCATACATATCAATCAATAAGGTGGTGACAAATATATCAGATTCCATTCCCATTCTTATACTAAAACCATGAAGTTCTTTCCCAGCAAGGAACCAGTCTAGTTCAACCAACACTGATATTATACAGGAAAGTGTGACTAGGCTTGGTTTTATCCGTGCATCAATCATCAACCTAAACATATCCAATGCTTCTCAGTTGTTGTGTCTATAAGCAAAACTAGCAATGATTGCATTCGAAGAACATTTGGCATAAATCCAGACCTTGATTTTATCTCCTGAAACAATTCAATTGCTTCGGCATGACACTCATTAACCGAAACCACCCCGATAATAGTGTTCTATAACATAATGCCTCTCTCAGACATTTTATCAAACACCTTCTCTGCATCACTCAAATAACCACAACCACTACAGAACAGCAAAAGGGTATTCCCCACAAACAAATCCAAATCAAAATCCAATTTGAACAACAACCCATGAGCCTTCTTACCCTTCCGAATCTCCAAATAGTCCACACAAACCTTGAGAACAAAAGAAAAAGTATGGTCATCGGGTTCAACTCCATTTTGAACCATCATGTTGTAAATTTCGAAGCCATTATGAATTCTAGCAATGAAGAAAGGTTGGATGAGAGTGTTCCACAAGAAGGCGTAGTGAGAATACGAGACAGGAAGTTGAAAGACAAGCCATGAAGTTGATGGGTTTCCCAAAGTGGCGTAGCGAAGAATGAGAGAGGCAGAGATAGAGACACTGTTAGAAAGTAGTCCTTTAAGAAGAGTAATTGCATGGGTTTGTTTGGTTTGTTGGAAGGATTGTGCGGAGAAGCAGAGTAGAATGAGAGAAGAGTGGGTTTGGGTGGTTGATGAAAGGTCGGTCCATTGTACAGTGGTGGCAACGGTGATGAGGAAGAGAGATGGGTTTTGGGTTTGAATTTGAAGTTGTTTGCATTGGCTTAAAAGAGCGGAAGCTAGGCTGCGGCAAATACGAGAGGTAAGTGAGAGTGAGTTTGCATCTTTGTTTTGAAATTCAGGATCAAAATGTAATTTTTTTTTTTTTAACTTTTTCTGTTTAAATGTGACGGTAGGAGTAAATTGATACGATTTCAAAAAATTTTGAGGTAAAATTAAAATTATTTAAAATTTAAGAATGTAATTGATAATCGAGGCAAAGTATATAAGTAAAAATAAAATCCTCCTTTAAAAAACTCTTCCAAAAACTCTCAACGCTTTCTTTATTAAGGAAGTTTCGACCTTATTGGATTCTACAACCACATCGATGATGGTCATCCCGTTGAGGCCAAGTCTAGGATCCCATCCCATGTGAGCAAAAAAGGTGGGATGGGGATCAATATGGCTATGTGCACATAATCACACAACATGGACATTTGATAATTTGATGTTTATTGCTCTATATGGGGCCGAAATATCCTCTGCTTTCCGTACTCCTTGGACTCCAAGCTTCTCATGACGGCGTCTAACCTGGCAACACAGAAAGACGGTGAGCTGCCCGGCGGTGTGTCGCCGGATAGACCCTCCGACGATCAAGTCAGACCACTTGAGGAAGAGGAAGAGAGCACTGTTTAGAGAGAGAGAGAATTGTGCAGATTGCTTACCTCCAACGTTTTCCTTCTTACCCTTTTCTAGGCTGGCCATGTTGCCTCAGAGGTAGTGCGCGCACTACCTCTGTTGTCCTTCCCTGGACAGGGTGCTGTACTGCCCTCTCACTTCCTTACGCGTGTAAAGGCCAAAACCTCCAAACAACGATGGCCAAACTGCCAAACGGTATTGATGCACACCATTGGCGGGTTTCTCGTCTCGCACACCAATTGGACCTGACAATTCCCACCGAGCTAGGCATAGCCCGGTCAGTTACAGCCTCAATTCCGGCCGACAATCAGGGTTGAGCCCAAAACCAGCCCGGTTGCACGACCCAAACATAACTCAAGTCATGACTTAGCTCGGCCCGTCTGCTCAGTGCAAATTCCCCTCACAATTGCCCCTTAATTCCATCGGTTGCAACCTGATTAGGATTACTTCATTCTTGTGTAACTTCATTTCAGCTTAATTTGTCATTAAGCTTCATGATTTCTCGGCTAAGTTTTATCACTTTGCTTCCAGGACCGTGCATAGCTCGACCCAATATATGGCGCTCCAATGACACAATATGCTTCATTTTTGCATTTGGTGGAATAGTTGTGGGGCCAGGCCTTCACTTTTCCAAAGCCAAACAAATTTTGTGATGGAAATACTTGGTGGGTCCCAATTAGAAACCTTGCTCGTGCATGAATTCAACAATGTTTGTGCTTGGAGGGTCCCACCATGAAGCTTTGAAAATAATCTAATACTTTGAGGCGGAATTCCATTGCTAACCGAGCTACTGCTATGTTTTCAATAAACTGAGTTAAAACAAATTACCACCACCGAGCCAACAACAAGCCGAGCAATGGGCCGAGCAAAAGTAATAGTTGATCAATTGTTGCTAACAGTAGTCATCCCACATGCAAAGTAATCAAAACAAATGAATAGGCAAGGCATGACCATGCAAGGAATTCAAGGTGGGGCCCAAGTCTTGACCTTTTCAAAGCCAAACCAATTTTGTAATAAGAATGCTCGGTGGGTCCCATTTGAAAATCTAGCTCCTGCACTAATCCAATAACAAACATATTAAACATATTAATATGTTTGTGCTTGAAGGGCCCCACCACAAAACTTTGAAACAATCCAATGTTTTGATGTAAAATTCAACTGATGACCGAGCAACTTTCTGTCTCAATAAACCGAATTAAAAAATACCCACTACCGAGTTATAATTTTGCATCAACTCACAACTCCTCAATTCTGAGACCGAGCTAGGAAGTGCGCACATAGCCGAGCTACAATTGCTTTGTGCTCTTCACCGAGTTATGGACTTTACTTGCTAATTTTGCAACCGAACATACCGCTCATTTTTCAACAGTTGAGCCAATTGCCTTTAAGTAATAACACTTGCTCCAAAACCAAACTAAATTCCTTTAACTCTACCGCGGAGCTAAGAATGTTGCCCCTGGCTAATAACCGAGCTACCTCAAAATTATCATCTCATGGCGCTCTTCAACCGAGTAACCGGGCTATTTTCTCAACAAAAATTTTTAACTGAGCTCTATTGGCTAATTCCGCTTTAGAGTGAGCTCGCCAAGAGCAACTGCTAATTTTAGTGAGGAATTTGCAAATGCCAGATGACATCCACTTTGAGCTAGCCAATGAGGGTATAGAGCCTTGGAGCCGAGTTGATTCAGACCCCTTTACGTTTACCTTGAACGTCTTTGTGCTGCTCTTTTTTCTGGAGCTTTATGCAAATCTCGAACAAATCTTCAACTTTTACCTTGCCGAGCAAAATCTACTTTTAGGCAAGGAATGCATGTGTTTGAAAACAACATCAACTTTTTTGGTCGAGCTAAATCATCTTGGCCAAAAGCCTTAGGAGTTGATCAAAACATCAAAAGCCTTGGCCGAGCTAAATCATCTCAGCCAAAAATCTTTGAAGTTGAACCAATCATCAAAAAGCCTTAGCCGAGCTAAATCATCTCGGCTAAAAGCTTTCAAAGTTGAACACATCAACTTTTTTGACCGAGCTAAATCATCTCGGTCAAAATTCTTGGAGTTGAACAAAACATCAACTTCCACGGCCGAGCTAAATCATCTCGGCAAAAAACTCTCAAAGTTGAACAAAACATCAACTTCCTTGACCGAGCTAAATCATATCAGCAACATCTGCTCGGCGGAGATCCGAGTTGAACAAATCATCAACTCGTTTGGCCGAGCAACATCTGCTCGGCGGAGATCCGAGTTGAACAAATCATCAATTCGTTTGGCCGAGCAACATCTGCTCAGCGGAGATCCGAGTTGAACAAATCATCAACTCGTTTGGTCGGGCAACATCCGCTTAGCGGAGCTCTAGGTTGAATAAATCATCAATTCGACTCACCGGGTAAGGTCACCTCGGCCAGGAAAGTTGAAGTTGAACAATTCATCAACTCATTTGGCCGAGCGACACCCGCTCACCAACTCTTTGAGCTGAGCAAGTCATCAAGTCACTTGGTCGAGCAGCGTCCACTCCGTGGATAATTCCAAAGTTGACAAAATCTATCAACTATCCTCTTGCTGAGCAAAGATCTTTTTTGGTAAGATCGAGCCATTGAGATCAACCTTACTGCTTTCCCCCCAGTCTGGGCTCCTACTTTTACACTAGCAAAGCAGTGACCCAGACTAGATGGGATGCCCCTAAACCGTGTTCACTCTTCGGTTGGAATTCTCTTCGAGTTGGCGAGTAGAATCGGTTTGGCAACTTCTTGGCAAGCAAAATCAGCTTAGCTCGGCATGGAATTTCAACATTGGCGAGCAAAGTTAGCTCGGCAGCTTACATCTTGACAAGCAAAATCAATTCGGCAAGGCTTCTTGCTAAGAAAAATCAGCTTAACTCGGTGCGGAATTTCAACGTCGGCGAGCAAAGTTAGCTCGGCAACTTACACCGTGACAAGGAAAAATCAATTCGGCAAGGCCTCTTGGCGAGCAAAATCAGCTCGGCAAAGAATTCCAAGGTCGGCGAGCATGGTCAGCCCCGCGACTTGCTTCTTGGCAAGCAAGATCAGCTCAACAAGGAAGTCCAAGGTCGGTAAGCAAGGTCCGCTCCGCGACTTGCTTATTGGAGAGCAAGATCAGCTCGGCAAGGAACTTCGAGGTCGGCGAGCAAGGCCAGCTCGGCGACTTGCTTCTTGGCGAGCAAGATCAGCTCGGTAAGGAACTCCAAGGTCGGCGAGCAAGGCCAGCTCGGTAAGGAGCTCCAAGGTCGGCGAGCTAGGTCCGCTCGGCGCCTTGTTTCTTGGCGAGCAAGATCAGCTCAGCAAGGAGCTCCAAGGTCGGCGAGCTAGGTCCGCTCGGCGACTTACTTCTTGGCGAGCAAGATCAGCTCGGCAAGGAACACCAAGGTCGGTGAGCAAGGTCCGCTCGGCGACTTGCGTCATGGCGGAACAAGATCAGCTCATCAAGGAACACCAAGGTCTGCGAGCAAGGTCCGCTCGGCGACTTGTTTCCTGGCGAGCAAGATCAGCTCGGCAAGGAACACCAAGGTTGGCGAGCAAGGTCCGCTTGGGGCCTTGCTTCTTGGCGAGCCAATTTAGCTCGGCAAGGAACACCAAGATCGGCGAGCAAGGTCTGCTCAGCGACTTGCTTCTTGGCAAGCAAGATCAGCTCGGCAAGGAACACCAAGGTCGGCGAGCAAAGTCCGCTCGGCGACTTGTTTCTTGGCGAGCAAGATTAGCTCGGCAAGAAACACCAAGGTCGGCGAGCAAGGTCCCGCTCGGCGCCTTGCTTCTCGGCGAGCAAGATCAGCTCGGCAAGGAACTCCAAGGTCGGCGAGCAAGGTCCACTCGGCGACTTGCTTCTTGGCGAGCAAGATCAGCTCGGCAAGGAACTCTGAAGTTGATTAAAACCATCAACAAACCTCTTGTCGAGTAAAATCCATCCGACAAGGAATTTCAAAGTTGATAAAATCATCAACGAACCTCTTGCCGAGCAAAATAGGTCCGGCAAGGAATTTTGATCTTTCCATCAAAATGATCGTTAGTTGCCCCTAGGACCGCACTAAATCCGCTTGGCGAGGCAAAAATACAACAATTCTCAAGAAAATAGTTTACTTGTTTCATTGCGCCAATGGCAAAAAGGGTTACAAAAATAGAACCAAGAACAAAACTTTAGATTGGCAGAGCTTGATGTTCTAGAAATAGATCGGCCATTTACAAACCGCGAGTTTTATTCCCCTTTTCCTCGGTCTCCTTACAGACGTCTTCCGAAAACAGAACTCCACTTGCTTTACTACCGAACCCGCTTTGACCGGCAAAATAATCTTTCCGATTGGCCATTCTGGCTGTGAGTTGAAGCCGACCAAAGGAGACGTTGCAGGGGCCAAGTCCTTGTCTTCCAACTTCATTTGTTTGAACGCATCGTAATACATAATTTCGACCGAACTCCCCTGGTCGATCAAGATTCTCTTGATATCGAAGTTTTTGACACGAAGAGTCACCACCAGGGCATCATTGTGCGGCATCTGAACCCTTTCCAAGTCCTTGGTCGAAAACGAGAGGATGTCTTTCTCTTCGGTTTTTCCCTTCTTTACGGCGGGCTGGGCAGAGAGCACTTCCCTCATGTGCTCGGCCTTCTTGATCATCCCCCTAAGCTCGCAGACCCTTGCTGGTTCAATGATGTCGTGGATGACGTTGATTACACCTTGCGGAGGCGCTTCTAGGGCGGCCATGCCGTTAGGCTCGGTTTGTCCTGTTGGCGTGGCCTTGACGCCCCCATCTATGTATTGGTCAAGATGCCCCGCCGCAACCAATTCCTCCAAGTGCTGTTTGAGCGGCAAGCAGTCCTCTGTCCGGCACCCCCGTTCTTCATGGAAGGTGCAGCGATATTTCGGATTAAAGCCTCGCTACGCACTCCCTAACTTAGCCGGCCAGCGGACAAAAGGCTCACCTCAGATCTCGCTCAGAATGCGGTAGATGGGAATTTTGAAGACCGTGGTAATTCCTGTCCGCGCCTTTAGTTTTCTCTTGGCATCTTCCGCCGCGTCGCGTGGTGCGTCAGCTCGGTCGTTTCTACGACCCTTGTTTCGGTCATCGCGGCTTGGTCCACGGCGTTGATCTTTTGACCGGTCGCTTGGGCGGTTATCCTCCTGCCCAACCGAGTGAACTTTTCCAGCTACCTTTCTGTCCGCCTCGACCGGATTACCCTTCTCGGTCGCGGAGGCGGTATCATCCTCCACGTGAATGTGCTCATTGATCCGTTGCATTAGAGACTCCATGGTTGTAGGTTGGTGCATCGTAAGTGAATCTCGCAACCTATGCCCAACTGGGAGACCCCGTTTGTACTGAGTGATCGCCAGATTGGTAGGGCAGTCGAGGATCTCGTTGTAAGTTTCCCAGTACTTTGCGTTGTATGCCTTCAACGAACATCCAGACTCCATTTTGACGCCCAGGAGATGGTCGACCTCCTTCGGCGTTCGAGTATTGGTTTTGAATCTGGTGACGAAGGCTTCCGCTAGTTGCTGCCACCCCTCGATACTACCCTCCGGGAGCCTTTCGAACCACTTCAAACCCAACTCTCCCAAACTTGCCAGGAATATGAGGCACATCAAGGCGTCGTTCCGCCGGTGGCCAGCCATCACTTGCCGGGTAATGACTCACATGCATGTACGGATCCGTCTTGCCGTCGTACAAAGTGAACTTGGGCTAGTGGAATCCGGCAGGGAGTGGTGTGCTCTCAATCTCTGGGGACAAAGGCGTGGCTGTAAGTCGCGCTAGCTCTTTGTCCTCCAGCGCAGGGGCTCTGACTCTGGGCGCCGGCATCACCACCTCTTCACTGCAACGAACTAGGGCACTCAGCCTCTGGAGCGCCGGTACCCTCTGAGCCTCTCGACGGCGCGCTCTTTCCTTCAACACGTCCCTGAGATTCCTGGAACGGGAGAAGGCAGAGTAGCGCGACGTCGACGACGGGTGTGAGGGGCGGTAGGTGCTGTCGCGAGGGAAGGATCTGCTCCCTCTTTGGTCGGAATCTCCAACCCCATAGTTCCTGGTGATGGAGAGAGAACGAGTCCTCTGGTGGCGACTGCTAGACCGCCGGGGGGGGTGCGCTCACTGAGGTTGCCCTCTCCAGCGACACCTTTTCCTTTAATCTGGCGCTTCAGCAGCTCCATCTCCGCCGCCATCTTGCAAATAAGGGCGTCTTGGTCCTTGTGTTTGTGCTCCAGGCACTGCTCACGGGACTCCTCCCGGCGTCGGCGGCCCTCCGGGCTCTACGAGCGATCAGAACTCCTCCCACGCTTGTCTCGCGCACCTCGCGAAGAAGTTTCCAGACCCGTCATTGCTGGAACGTTCGGGGGGCCTTCTCTCCTGTGGACATACTCTGGAGTGACACCATCGACGACGGACAGCGGAACTTCGTCATTGTTAGCCATGGAAATGGTTGGAGAAGCTCGAAGAACAAGGGTTGAGTATCAAAGAATTCCCACAGACGGCGCCAATTGTACGGGGGCGAAATATCCTCTGCTTTCCGTACTCCTTGGACTCCAAGCTTCTCGTGACGGCGTCTAACCTGGCAACACAGAAAGACGGTGAGCTGCCCGGCGGTGTGTCGCCGGATAGACCCTTCGACGATCAAGTCAGACCACTTAAGGAAGAGGAAGAGAGCACTGTTTAGAGAGAGAGAGAATTGTGCAGATTGCTTACCTCCAACGTTTTCTTTCTTACCCTTTTCTAGGCTGGCCATGTTGCCTCAGAGGTAGTGCGCGCACTACCTCTGCTGCCCTTCCCTGGACAGGGTGCTATACTGCCCTCTCACTTCCTTACGCGTGTAAAGGCCAAAACCTCCAAACAACGATGGCCAAACTGCCAAACGGTATTGACGCACACCATTGGCGGGTTTCTCGTCTCGCACACCAATTGGACCTGACAATTCCCACCGAGCTAGGCATAGCCCGGTCAGTTACAGCCTCAATTCCGGCCGACAATCAGGGTTGAGCCCAAAAACCAGCCCGGTTGCACGACCCAAACATAACTCAAGTCATGACTTAGCTCGGCCCGTCTGCTCAGTGCAAATTCCCCTCACATGCTCTATGTTGTTTCAATTGGAATTTTTTCAAGAAAAAAAGAAAAAACAATGTTTTGTATTCGGTATATATAAAATCCTATGATGTCTCATTAATGTTTTGAGGGTAGTTTCAGGGTTAAATAATTAATAAAGAGTATATTCAAATTAATCATGTCATAAATTTGAGTTTTGGAGTGAGGAAAAAAATAAAGAGAATAAAATTAAAACTTGAAAAAGAAGGTGAAGAAGGTTAAATATGAAAATTACATACTAGTGATTTTGGTGTACCATGAGGAAAAAAAAAAAAAGTTATTATTTTATTTTAAAGTTTAATGTGTATGGTTCATATTAAATTATTATGGGGAAATTACCCATAAGTCCCTTGTGAAACATGTGGTCTCCAATTAATCCCATAACTTTTTCACTACACCCAAAAGTCATTTCCTCTCTCTCTCTGCTTTTTGCTTCCCTTCCTCTCTCGTTTTTTTTCTGCATTTTTCTCTCATCGTTTTTGTCATGGAAGACGACCACCGGTGATCATGTCTTTCTCCATTGATCGGGGTTCATTGATAACCACCAACCATCGAAATCAACTCCGACGAAGAAGATGATATATTTTCCGACGAAGAAGATGAGTGGATCTACTTAGATCTGAGTAGATCTACACAGATTTGGCTAGATCTAAACAAAAAATAGTTGCCGGAGTACAATCCTCTCTCTACATCCGTCTTTCCCCTTCGATCTCTTTTTTTTTTTTTTCTCTCTCTGCTATACACTTCTGTTTTTCTGTTCTAATGGAGAAAATTTTCGAATTCTGAACAAGTAGTTTTCGAGTTTTAGTTACAGGCGGTGAAAACTGTAAAATTTTGCAGTTTCAAAATTTTTTTTTTGGTGCTTGAATGAATCATGGTTTAAAACTGTAAAATTTTGCAGTTTTATAACATTCTTTAGAACTGTAAAATTTTACAGTTTCATAACATGTTTTTTAATTTTTTTTTTTCGGGCAATATTCTAGACATTCCGGTGAGTCTCCGGCGACCGTTAAATGGAAGTCCAACGGTAGTAAGATGTGAACAGTGTCTGTAAATTAAAAAAAAAAGAAAGGATTTTTTGGTAACAATTAAAAATGTGTTGGACTAATTGGTGCAAGTATTTTGTTTTGGGATTAGTTGGGTTTTGAACTTATTACATGGGACTTATCAGTAAGTTCCCCAATTATTATTTGGGTGCAAATAGAAACACCCATTTGGGCTGAAATGATTCATACTTTTATAGATTGGGCCCTAGTTAGTTTTCTCCCACAATTCACCCAAAAAAACATTTTCTCCAACAAATTGAACTTTGAAGAGGTAGGCTTGTGGCCTAATTCGAAAGGATCCAATGCCTTTGGGCCTAAAAGGGTGCAAAAGTATTGTGATTTGGTAGGCCTCTCGAGGCCCAAGGGTTATTGGATTACTGGAAATTTGGTTGCAAAGTAGTATCCCCGAGGTTCGTATTTTTTTTATGTTTTATGTTAACAAAAGAAAATAAATTGAAACTGATATGACAAAGTTGTTCGTCAATTTGTTTCTCAAAACTGTTTTTGAGAAGAAAAAAATAAATTAATTAAAAACGCCTATTTTTGAAGGAACCATTTTCGAATTACTATTTGAAATTTCAAAATATGTCTTCTCACAAAAATTTATGAGTAATGTTAGGTATCATAAAAGAAATATTCTGAAATATTTCATGAAAATTTTCTACCATTATATTACACACAATAAACACCACACACTAATCAAAGGATAAAAAATCTTCATTAAACATTTCATAATATTTCTTTCATGATGTTTAGCATTATTCAAAAATTATATATACAACCAAAAAAAAAATGAAAATGAAAGATGTTTTCAAAATTTTTACTATTTTTATTTCAAAAAATATAAAAAGAAAAAAAAAAGAGCAAAATATTGAAAATGATACAAAACATGGCCTAGTAGTGTTTTGAAATGGTTAAAATGAGCCTATTTAGTGTAGATTTTAATTAGTGTAGATTTTAATAAGATGAAAGCTGATAATAAAAAAACTAAAAGTGCATCTCCCCTTACTTATCAATATTATGCATTTTTGTAGCTTATTTAAGCTACTTCCACCTTATAAGTTATAAATAGAAGTTGCACTAAATAATTGCGCACAAATTTTCAAATAAAAAAGGGGAAAAAAAAGAAAAGAAAAGAAAAGAAAAGAAAAAGAAACCCTAGAAATAGCTCTATAAAACTGCACCAAACAACCTTAAAGTCTTATTTTAACTAATTGAGAAATAGATCGTCATATTGTCCGTGATAAGAAAATGTCTCTTACTATAAAAATGGTTGCACAAAAGCACCAACTACGAGAAATTCAGAAATTCAGATGTTATGTCTAAACAATGACAATAGTATATTGGAGTCAGTTTCTAAATATGGATAGAAGACATGGAATACATATGATGATTCGCAACAATGGTTGAAGAGCTTAACGTAACTAGGTTAAAAGATTTCACGACATTGTTAGAATCTCAGATAGGTCTAAGTCTGACATTGAGTAATTATTTTAGTGATTTAGACTCGTAATCTTATTTTTTATTTCAAGCATTTATGATTGATCATATAAAAAGAATTATTATTTGAAAATTTCTACAAATCATGGATGGACACAGTGGGCCAATGCATATTTTATTTTGTTATATTTAAAATAAACAAAAAATAAAAATAAAAATAAATTGAAGACTGCAGTGGGTTGGAGCCGAAAGTGTTTCAAAGTTGATGTGTAAAGCCCAGACTCTGAACAATGGGCCACAGGCCCAATGTTACAACCTACCAAACGAAAACATTGGGTCTTCGTAGCCTACCAAATGCATCTCAACAAACAAACTACAAAAAGCTACACCAACATTTATGTATTTTTCCTAATTTATATGTTTGAATTTTCAGTGGTGAAACTGTTTTTTGAACTGCTAAACAATAAGAGAAAATATAAAAAAAGATATGTTTAATTTATAAAAACACGTGTATATAAAATAAAAGTTTTTTTTTTCTTTTTATTTTATTTTATTGTGTGATCCATATACTCTTACCAAATTGTAGTTTCACACTTTCACAAATGTTAGACTGCAATGGATGAATATCTTGAGATCACGAATCCATCCAATTTCATCAATTTAAAACTAAGTTAAAGCCATTCAAATCAATAAATGCGTTATAAATAAGTTGCATCTTTAAACTCGTTTAAAATTGAATTTAAATGAGTTAAACATCAGCATCCATTGAGTTTATACAAAAATAAAAAATAAAACAAAACAAAAACAACCAAGGAAGGAACTAAACACTACCACCGCCACCACCACCACCATCACCCACCACCACCAATAGAAGAATAGTTCAATAGAGTAAACAACTTAGTTTGGTTAGTTTGTTCAACTTGTACTCAATTCCAACTAAGTTGCCTAAACTCATTTATTAAAACATGAGTTTGGTTAGATTATTTTAACACAAACCATTTTGACACCTCCTGACCCATTTTTGATTTCTAGTTTGATAAATTTGTGATCTAGTTGGTGCAAAGCTTAACATATAACCATGGTTGTTAAGATCGCGATCCGGACCGTAGGATCGTACGATCCTACGATCCATTTTTGGAGAATCGATCTGGATCGTACGATGAATCGCATTTTGTTAAGGATCGTAGCAGGATCGGTGGGATCGTATATGGGATCGTAGGATCGTATTTGGATCGCGATCCTATACGATCCTACTTTTGGCCTTTTTTCTCATATTTTTAATACAGGTTTGATGCCTTCTCTCTTTTCTAAAGACCCACGACATAAGGTTAGGGCAAAAGATTGGGGAAAGTTGGTGAGACGAATCCATCCAGACGACGAAACCAGCAGTGAGTGAGACGAATCCATCCAGCCTCCATCCAGGTATGCTGCTTCTTCTTCTTCTTCTTCTTCTCTTCTTCTTCTTCTTCTTCTTCTTCTCTGTTCGACTCATTCTCCTCTTCTTCTCTGTGCTTCAACTCCTACTCTTCTCCTCTGTTCGACTTCTTTTTATTTTTCTTCTTCTTCTTCTTCTTCTTCTTCTTCTTCTTCTTGTCTTCCATTTTTTTTCCCTTTTCTGCTACTGTTTTTTTTCCCTCTTCTTCCATTTTTCTGTTTTTTATTCCCCTTTTGTTTTTCCCCATTTTCCCCTTCTTCTTCCATTTTTCCCCTTCTTCCATTTTTCCATTTTTTTCTGTTGTCTTCTGCTCCTGTTTCTGTTTTTTTTTTTGTTATTTTTCTATTTTGTTTTTTTATTCTATTCTATTTTTCATTTGGTTGCTTCCATTTTTTTCCCTCCCCTTCTTCTATGTGTTCTTTTTCTCTCACAAGTTTGTAAGGATGGATAAGAAGATGTTATGTCAACCTAATTTTGAACTTGTAATTTATTTTTGCAGATACCACCAAGGAAAAGTGCAGCTTCATACAGGTTTCTCTCTGATATTATGCCAGCATCTTGACTGTAACTTGACTTTTTTCTCTCTGATATTTCACAACTATCAAATTGTAAATTATAATCAATTGATTCAGTGATATTCAATATATGATTGTAGGTTTGTGAATTGAGTTAACAATGTCTGCCTCTGGTTCTGGAAGAGGGAGGAAGAGGAAAAATGTTGCAGGTAACCGAACGGATCCTGGTTGGGAACATGGAATTGAAATAGATGCTGCAACCAAAAAGGTACAATGCAAGTATTGTAATGTGACTCGATCGGGAGGTATATTTAGATTAAAACATCATTTAGCTTGTACTCATCAAAATGTTGAGCCATGTCCTCAAGTCCCAGAAGATGTTAGAGAAAAGTTTGAGTCTTTTAAGAACTCAAACATTAGAGTCTCAAAATAAAAAGAGAATGATGTTTGATGTTGGTGATGATTTTGAAGAGGAGGTGGAACTATTATCATGTCATCATCAAAACAAATAACGGGGTGGGTGCCATGGATAAATTTGTAATGAAGAAATCTAGGCGTCAAAATCAAAAAACTCTCAATCAAATGTTTAAGAAAGAAGAGAGAGATGATGTTTGTCAAACTATAGCTCGTTTTTTTTTACACTAGTGCAATTCCTTTTAATTGTGTCAACAACCCTATATTTCCACTCATGGTTAAGAAGATTGGGGATTATGGAAAGGACTTGTGCCACCATCTTACCATGAAATTAGGCTGACATTTTTAAAAAAAGAAGTGCATGAGACACTACAATTGGTTGATGAGTTTAAGGAACAATAGAAGAAGACCGGATGTACAATTATGTCGGATGGATGGTCAGATAGAAAAAGAAGATCCATATGTAATTTTCTTGTGAATAGCCCTAATGGAACTATTTTTTTGTCATCACTAGATACATCCGACATTTCAAAAACGGGTGAAAAGGTTTTTGAGATGTTAGATGAGGTTGTTGAGAAGGTTGGAGAAGAAAATGTTGTGCAAGTTGTAACTGACAATGCTTCTAATTATAAATTGGCGGGACGAATGTTAATGGATAAGAGAAAGGGCTTGTTTTGGACTCCTTGTGCCGCCCATTGCATAGATTTGATGTTAGAAGATTTTGAGAAGGAAATACAAGTTCATCGTGTTACAATTGGTAAAGGAAAAAAGGTTGTGGCATACATTTATTCAAGAACCAATCTTATTCATTGGATGAAGGAGTTTACAAAAGACATTGAACTTATAAGGCCTGCGGTAACTCGGTTTGCTACCTCTTACTTGACATTGAGACGTCTTCATGAGCAAAAAGGTGCATTGTTCTCTCTATTTACATCAAAGAAGTGGAGGAATAGTAGATTTGCGAAGTCTGAAAAGGGGAAAAAAATTGAAAATATTGTTTTGGACAATCGACATTTTTGGAAGGGTGTTTCTACCTGCTTGAAGGCTGCAGTACCTCTCATTAAGGTACTTAGGTTGGTGGATTCGGATGAGCATCCGGCAATGGGATTCATTTATGAAGCAATGGATCGTGTGAAAGAGGAAATTCAAAAGAACTTCAATAATGTCCTAACATGGTAAACTTTTTATTTAGTGTTGGCTATTTACTCTTTAATACTATTTCCCTAAACTTTTTATTTATTCATTAATAATATTTATTAAATTGTGTCAGCTATGATCCTATATGGGCCATCATTGATAGAAGATGGGAAACCCAACTCCATCACCCATTGCATGCTGCAGCATACTTCTTGAACCCTCAGTTTCATTATAGTCCCAATTTTCAAGCTGATGCAGAGATTAAAATTGGGTTGTACAAATGTCTTGAAAAATGCTCCCTGACACTAATGAGAGGGTGAAGATAGATTTGCAAATTGATGCATTCAAGAATGCAAGAGGACTCTTTGGTATACAAAATGCAATCTTGACTAGAAAAAAGAAATCTCCATGTTATTTATTTTTACCCTAAGTTGATTTGTAAGTTGTATCAATCTTATGTTATGATTATTTGTTTTGAAGAACTTTAAATTTTGAACTACTTAATTAAAATTTCGATGTAGGGGATTGGTGGGACTCTTTTGGTGATGAATGTCCTGAGTTGAAGAGGTTTGCAATTAGGGTATTAAGTCTAACATGCAGTTCATCGGGGTGTGAGCGCAATTAGAGTGCTTTTGAGATGGTACACTCAAAGCGGAGGAATCGTTTACACCAAAAGAGAATGAATGACTTGGTCTTTGTCATGTACAATTTGAAACTGAGACAAAGGCACAAGAATAGACAAGCAATCATGAATCCATTATGTTTGGATGATGTTCCATCAGACGATAAGTGGATAACAGAGAGAGAGAAGCCGACTCTTCCAAGAGAAGGAAATTGGTTGAGTGTGCTTGATAGGAATGCTCGACATGGATGTCATTCAGAAGATGAGGAGGTAGATGCTCTTGCAAGGGATTTGGAACAAGCATGTAAGTCTAGGTACATGATACATCTTTTAGTTTTAATTAGAAGTTGCAATTTGGATTTAATTTGGATTTTTTTTTTTTTAACTCTAACTTAGGCCGTGACCATATTGGAGAAAATGTCGATGAAATTCATGAAGTAAGTGATGATGATGATATGGATGACAACATGAATGCTCCAAGGGATTTTGATCATGACTTTGATGATGCTACTATTGGTGATGATGACATTGAGGAGTTGGGTGACACTGTGGGTGATGATGAAGATGAGGGACACAATGAGATCAACAATGTTGTTGATTGTGGCAATGATGATTTCGGCGAAGAAGATGATGACTTATTTTAGTCTCTTATTTATTTATTCTCTCTTATTTTAGTTTGTTTTCTTAAGGATATCAATGTTGTGCAAGTGTTAACTTGAAGACTTGAAGTTGAATTGCTATTTTCTTTTAGTATGTTCTTTTGTTAAGATTTGAGGAAAATGTTTGAATGACAACTTGAATTACCACCTTCTTTTATTATGTTTTCTTTGTTTAAAAAAATGTGCAAAATGTATATTTGAATTGATTATTGTTAGTGAGCAAGGCACACAAGTGAGAATGCGAGGATTTGAACCTCGATCTGCTCATAAGTATGAGAGCTCTACCATTTGAGCTACATTCTCAAGTTTTTTGGGGTCATTTTATATGTATTTTGATAGTATTAGTTAGACATATAAGAATTATTGCATTTTTTCATCGTTTTAGTAGGATCTTACGATCCCCGATCCGATCCTATGATCCGATCCTCCGGACCCCCAAAACGATCCTATGTAGGATCCCGATCTTAACAACCTTGCATATAACCATTCACCACAAGAAATCACAATTTTAGAGACTAATATTTAGAGACCAAGTTAATTTGGTCTCTAAAAACCAATTTTTTGGAGACAAATTTAAATTTTTTACTTGTCTGCTTTTTAAGACAAATTAATTTAGCTGCAAATACACAATTAACATCTTTAGAGACCAAATATTTTTGTCATTACTACTTAAATACATTTTGGGACCAAATATTTTTATCTTGTTAACAATTAAAAAGCGGGACAATCTCTCGGAAGAACACGCACAAAGTCGGCAACTCTCTCTCTTTAGCCCTAATTTGCCAAATTCTCTCTCTCTCTCTCTCTCTCTCTCTCCAACGGGTTTGCTTCTAGAGCTCCATAGATGATTCTTCAATCCATATCCATGGTAGATGTGAGATGCTTCAACCCTAATTTGTCCTAATTTGATGTCATTTTCTTCAAATCTTTTGCAAATTTGGTCTCTCTCTCTCTCTCTCTCCCTCTCTCTCTCTCTATCATAACCCAAACATGCCCCTATAGGTTTAGATCATAACCAGCCAATAATCCTGGATTACCTGGCCTCAAAGACAAAATTAATAGAAATATTTAATTAATAATAAGGCCAAAAGCAGAAGCAAACTAATAAATTTAACATTTGTCTAATGAGCTGTGCATACATGACATATCATATAGTTAATAACTCACATCCATTCACAAGCAGGAGATAATACTCAACCAAGGCCATTCACAAGTTGACCATTATACAAACTCAAAAAGCTTATATACAAAACACGGTCAACATGACCAACAAAACAAAAAGACAAAAGCCTCTGGTGTGAGGCATCCTTGGCTGACTACTCGAAACTCGGTATTCTTTCACAGGCTCATTAGGGCTGAGGTTGGTCATCTCACTGCTCACTTACATACGCATATATTATGGAGTGAGCTAACGCCTAGTGAATAACATCAGAATAAAGAGGTTATATAAATGAGTTTTAAATAGAACAGTAAATCATAAGAAAACCTCAATGCATAGCAGAACGACCTCGGGTCCATTACATACAAAAGTAAAGTCATAAAGTAACCTCATTATATGGCAGAACAACCTTTGGTCCAACAGATACAACGGCCTCAGGCCCAACACATAAATGGCCTCAGACCCAACAGAACAACCTTGGGTCCACAGCAGAACGACCTTGGGTCCACAACAAAACGACCTCGGGTCTAATATAGCTATATAAAACTGCCGCTGGCCCAACATATAAACGGCCTCAGGCCCAACACATAGTAGAACGATCTCAGGTCTAACAAATACATATATTACAGATAAAGTACTGAACAGACAAATAAAAGGCTCATTCATACTTTCAAAATCATAAGTACAAAAAGTTTACCACATCGGTACAGTCAAAAAATAAAATATGAGAAAATATCTTTCTTACGATATTGCTCACCTCAAGTAGGTTGATGTTCTTCCTCAATGTTCAACCCTACACATTTCTCATATATACATATTGGAATAGAATAATTCATCCTCTTTCTAATTCAATCATTCATGTTGGTTCTCACTTATTAGTTCCTTATTGAGTCACAAATCATGCTTAGAAATGCACCAAAGAAGATTAGAACGAAGATATGAACACATAAGAGCTTATCAAAATATGCTGAAAATGGTCTGACCGCTCGAGCCACCAAATGGTCACCTGAGCGGACTGCTATGCCTGCAAAAATACTAGATGGGTCTAATCTGCGCTCGAGCCAACACTTGGTCACTCGAGCGGTTTAACAATATATAGAGGGTTCGCTTGAGCGCACACTTGGTCGCTCGAGTGGTTTGCAGAATTTCTGGGTTTTCCAAAACAGAATTTGAGCTCCAAAAATGCAATTACAAAGCCTTAGGTCATGTATGGCTTATTCAAAAACATAAAGTTACTTTGGAAAACTTGTATACATGACCCCTCAAAAACCATTTGCTCAAAATCACTTTAAATCCACCAAAATTAAACTCAAAACATTTATGTAAGTTTTTCTAAGTTCTTTTCTCAAAAGTCATGAGTTTAATAAACTAGAGCTCAAAAGCTCCATGAATGTACAAAATTCTTTCCAAAACATGAATTTGAGAGTTACATATGATGAATGAAACATGCATGTACAATGCGGCTCATAATTTCAACATGGATGCTACAATTCAAACTTAGCATGACAAAACTCAACATGTTCTTGCATGTATGTAAAGCTTCTTCATCTTCTTGACTTTAATTAACAAAATACATGTAAATGGCCATATAAATTTCATGAACTCAACTCTAAAACATAATATCTTCATGAATTAAGAGTTGAATGTTCACCTAGAGGCTTCAAACACACCAATTCTAGCACAATGTTGATTAATTCAAGCTATATCTTCAAGTTTTCCTTCAATCTGACACTTTCTTTCTCTATATGAGAGCTCGCTCACTCTGTCTCTGTAAAAGTGTAATCTCATATTTGTGCACTCAAGAATGAAACATGTTGAGCTCAAGAATGAGCTTAAGGCTCATATTTATAGTTGGAGTGACTTAATACAATAATTAGAACATTAGAACAATTAAACCCGACTTAATTAATTAATCTGAATCAATTTTTAATCAAACTTGTCATAAGGTTCTAAAAATTCCAATTAGTCTATTCATGTACTCAATTTTGGTTTCTGACGCCATTAAGGCCTTTAATTTCAGATTCGGAGTAGAAATCACAATAGATAATTTTCAAATCAGACAGATATACTCAAATTAATCACATGGCATACATCACAATTAATAATTAATACATAATTGAATAAATATAATCATGATATGTGTGGCTTGCTTTTCGTGCTCCTTTCAAATACGACTAGCTCTATAGTTTGGACTCCTGTGGTTCTGAATCTGATTTCACAAGTGCAATATGAAACAGTGAAAACACAAAAAGAGTCCAACTCCGATAATTCTTTTTGAAAAATCGATGTTTGAATCAAATGCCAAAAATAGATTGCTTTGCCAGATATAGAGTCGCCGCCTAAATATTTTTAGGAAATTTAGGAAACCTGTGACTCGTGCCAAAGGCCACTTATCCGTCATCACCAAAGTGTCTCAGCTCTGGAACTTAGGTATGAGAGGGGAAGGTCATAAATTGAACACCCCACTTACCCGATTAAAGATCGGCCTCTACTAATCATGATGTGATTTTTATTTACATTATATGCTCTTGTTCTGATTATTAGGCTATTTTACTATGTGTTGCACGCAAGTATAGACTAATTTCCAAACGTTGGAACGCTTTGATTTCATTTTTGTTTGAAAACTGGTTCAAATACGCGTCACTTGAAAAGTGAGTTTGTATGTACATTAATTAATTTATTCTAATTCAAGCAATTAGCCTTCATCCACCGGCATTAAAACAAGTATATCAATTAAGCACCTAGCCTCACGGAATAATGCTTTGATGACATGGCAACAATCACATGAATGCTTAACTGCTCACCTAGTAATCCGAGGCAAGCCAAAAAGATAAAAGAGTTAGAAAAAAATGCGTGATCCTAACTAATGTAATATGAATAATGCAACACATACAATGATGCAATTGATGGGCTCGGCTACTAATATGGTATTTGAATCAATTTGATAGCATGCAGTCTAAGCACGTATTCAAAGAATTTAAGCAATAACAATGTTTGGTTTAGAATGATGAACTAAGCTTTTATGCATGCAAGACAAGTAGATGCAAATCATGGAAAATACTAAGGAAACATGATGCTCTATGTTACCATCATAAGCCAGTAAATAAAAGGGAGAAAGAAATGGGGTTGGAAGACATACACACTTATTACAATTGTGCCCTCATGCAAGGTCCGAATGAATGTCCAAGTGTTCGAATTAAAACTAGCTATTACAAAACCGAATGATTAATGAATAGCTAGCTAACTATTTATTTACAACAATGATGTTATAATAATAATAATTACAACAATGAAATTGCAACAATAATTATTTACAACAATAATAATTACAACTATAATATTAATACAAGCAACAATGACGTACAATGATCGCATACACAGTGTCCAGAAACTGCTCTATCTGCCCAGACCTGCTCTGTTCCACCCTCAGCCACTGTCTCCTATTTTTGCCAAAGCACTTTGTTTACCAAAAATTGGAGCCCAATTGTCTCCTAATGAGGCATGACCGGGTCCAAACAAGGCTGGCCGTGCCCTAATCCCATGCAAAAATCTATTTTTGTGCTCTGGGTTGAAAACAGTGTCGACAGAGCAACTTTAAGTCATGTTTATCCCTTCTGCTCTCCTCTATCATGAAACTCAAGAGAAGTGTGAACTCGAGTCCGAAACCAACAATAGGCACAAGTTGATGGCTTGATGATTTCGAGCGAGTTTTGGAAAAAACAATTAATAAATGCAATGAAAGACAACCACCTCTCCCTCTCATCATGGTGGCTTAAAAAGGGAGATAGACATGCTTCATGTTTCGTCAAAATATCATGGATTGATAAGTGACAATTCTCGAAGCGATGGACTCGTTATAACGTCCGGCCAAATCTAACCAACTTAGAGCATGTTCTTTATGTCGGTTCCATTGATTTTAAGCCACTTTTATTAGTCCTTACCATTCTTTAATCATTTGTCCAAAGCGATGGTTAAGTCCACTAAATGAGAAGAGATATCAAATGAGAAGTGATTCTTGGCATGAGAGAGAGACTATGCCTTGACGATGAATCTCCGTAGAGATTAATCCATTGAGCATAGGTCTCTTTTCCATGCCTCGAATAACCAACAATCTTTTGAAATAACTCTCAAAAAAAAGAAAAGAAGAAAAGAGGGAGGTTGCATAAATGGTTATGCGAGATTGATTATTAGAATGAGACTCTTTACATGAAAACTAAGCAAAGAAAAGCTATCAACTCAAATGACTCGGTGTCTAAGGCCTAAACAACTGAAGCCATAAGGATTTGCAATACAACAAGCAAAGCATTCAAAGCATAAACTAATTAAATGAATTAAACAGCCCAAAACAGCCCCTAAAATGTAATTAAAAAAAAATAGTAGCTAAAAACAAGAGAAAGTAAGTAAAAAGAGTAAAGAAAAAGATATGGAACAAAGCCTAAGGAGGGGTGGCTAACCCCTCCACTTTCTGAAATTTTAAATCACATATTCTAGCCCCAAAACAGTCCAAGAATAGCCTAAAAAATAGCGGCTAAAAGTGTGTTTAAAGAGCACAAAAAGATAGACAAAAGTAAGAGATATAAAGCTAGTAAGCAAAATCAATGAGAGGTGGCTAATCCCTCCACTTTTGAGACTTTTAAACCATTTTTTTCAGCCTTTTTAAACTTTGAAAATCAATGTAAAAACCAAAGAAAAGAGTACAAAAACAAAGGGTATGAGCTATGGGATAAGGTGCAAGAAAAGGTGTTAAGCCTCTTTACCTTTGGTAGCTCTTCAACCCCAAGTTCCAACACTTGGAATGGATCCAAAACAGTAGAAAAACACAAGAAAAAGATAGAAATGAAAGTAAGGAAAAATGTGACAAGCTTATACCTCTTAAAGAGAGCAAGCTTTGGTTGTTGATCAAACTTGATTCCAAACACCCTTAAGTTTATGAGATATAGTTTGAAACTCTAGCAAAAAGCTTCAAGAACAAGCTCTAATGGTGTATGTATTATGTATGTATAGCTAAAGAAGATTTGAAGGTCAAAGGAAGCAAGGAGGATGGTTTTAGCTCTCAATCTCCCTCAAAGCCCTTAGGAAAATCTTCTAACCTTAAAATCTGAATGCAGGGGGTCTATTTATAGAATTTAAGCCAATTTGATCGAAAATATCTTCAAAAAACAACAGCTGGTGAAAAATATGAATGAAGGGGGTATATTTATAGAATTTGAGCCAATTTGGTCGAAAATATCTTTAAAAAACAACAGTTGGCGAGCAGTTTCTCGCCATTGAGACCAGACTGGGCCCCAAAACACACGGCTGAGCCTATAAAGCAACTCTAGAAAAGTTTTCATTGAGACCCGACTGGGTCCAAAAATCTGCATTTCAAGCCCGACTTCAAACGGGTATATTTTCCTCATCTGGACTCGGTTTTAGGTGATTCTTGAGTCTAAATGGAAGCCCCAGAAGTCTACTTTCCAATGGTAATGGTATCACATCTAAATTCTAAGTGTGAAAATAGATATGCGTAATTTAGTGAAGGCTGCTCATTTCTTTCTCAACGGTTTGATGCTTAACTTCTTCCTAAACTAGTTTTCTTCCCTCCCCTCTTATTTTCTTGAACTCCAAAACTATAAATAAGATGCTTTAAAATATTTTTCAAAGAGTTCACCCCTCTTCCATATATCTCCACTTTGTCCTTACTCGGTTTATCGAAAAGTGAAATATTTTAAACAAAATGTGAGCCTCGGAACATCGTAGAAACATTTGAAAAAATATTTTGAAAGAAGGGTGTTAAGGTCTAAAATAGTTTGGCCAAAATGGGGTGCAAGGTGTGGGATTAGAGCTTGAATCTAAATTTCTTCGTTGAGAATTCAAAAGATTGCACATTGTAACTTTCATCATCGGGTGTTCGGAGTAAAGCGTCCGAGTCTTAAGGGAGATCAAAAATAGGGTGTCTGCAATATGCACATTAGGGTCGTTACAGTCTTTCCTCCTTTAAGAAGTTTGGTCCTCAAAACTTACATTACCATGTGCAGGAAATAACTCGGAGTATCTTGTATCAGGAACAAATTAACTACCTCAATCTCATATTATTATACCTTTTTGCAAGCGGATTCTTTCTTATCAACCCTATCACAGAAATTTGATCCATTCTTCTTTGCCACAGAAGTTTGATTCATTTCCCCGTCATCCAGTAGTTTACAGTTCAATTCGATCATTTAGTTTAGTGATCTATCATAGTCATTCCAAGTCATTAAGATGTTATCAAAATTATGAAGTGAATATATTAATCCCATGGTAGCAAAGGTAATACCCAATTAGTCAATCATATGTTAAACACAATTCACATATCCCCATAGCCCCAATTACAGAATACGATGAGACTGAGCAGTTAATCACAGAGCATACTGAATTCACACACTTTAAGATAGTCGAGGGTTTTCAATCCCCATAGTGTTCATAATCAAAATAGTTCATGGTTAACAATTCACATAGCATTAATTGCAACATTCGATAATACTGAGGCAACTAATCTCTCATATAATACATATTCGGATCAGTCAAAGGTAAACGTTCAAACATTGTTTATAATCAAATCGAACTGCTGTTAACGGTTCGCATAGCATTGGGTTAAAAACACGGTAATACAGAAGCAGTCAATCATTAACATAATGCGTGCGTTCCCAATCAATCGAAGGTGTATGTTTAAATATTGTTCATAATCACATAGTCTGTTATCGATAATTCACATAAAGTCTTCAAGGTGGTAAGTCTTCAAAGTGGTAAGTATTCAAGTCAAACGCAAGTCCTCGGTCCACTAATTCTTATAACATTGGGTTTAAGATATTGTAACACAAAAGTAGCCATTCTCTAGAATAATCAATTACCGGACTTGCACAATTCAGTTCTTCTATAACGCAAATATCTCTGATAGTTGAGAGTTAGTTCTCAATAGTGTTCATGATTGGGTCAGTCAGTTGGCAGTCCACGTATGGTCTTCTAAATAAGTCAAGTATTCAAAATAGATTCTAGTTCTAGGTCTGTCAATTCCCTTGTCAATAATAATAATAATCCGGCCATTTGTTCATGAACGATTCATAATCTCCTATAAATGATATCAAGTTAGATAATGGTTCTCATATCAGGTAAAGGTCTTATCAAATCAAATCAGACAAATGTTCTATCAAATCAAATCAGATGAAGGTTCTATTAGATCAAATCATATAAAGGTTCTACCCCATCATTCTCAAATAAGGCACATTTAGTTCTATAGGTCACATTCCATTCGCTTTGGTACATAGTTAATAATTTCACAATTGTTCTAAGTTCATCAGTTCTCAAGGTCATATCAAAGTCATATCATGATATTTCATATCAAAGCGTTCCAGGTCATATACAATATAGCATTCTCTAAATAAGTTCACATGTAGGTGTACAGGTATGCAGTTGTTAATATTATGAGGTATGTATCATAGTCAATATAGCAGTTCCCAAATAAGTCTTACATGTAGGTATACAAGTACATAGTAACGCATCATACAAAGTTCCTCAATTGCACATAGTATAGGGTTCATTATGCAGAAGTTCCAAACAAGCCATATAATCACAAAGTCATAGGTCTAATAGTCTAATCAAATAGTCCAGTCAACTTTAAACAAGCAGAGTACACAATGTCACAGAATATAGAGTTCATTATTTGGGGCGCCCAACTTAGTCACACAATCACAGAGTCATAATTCTAACGGTTCGGTCAGTGAGAATAGGTAATATAACAAACCATTCTGAGCAAAGGTATAGATATGCATATATGTCCAGAGTCAATTAACATCCCCAGTACTTATTTCACAGATTCCCTAAATGGAGCAGATACATATAATAAATAAGGCAATGATTTTGTGGGTCTACTCAATATAGATGCGAATGTAGAATATAAAAGAATGTGTCAAACTCGAATCAATTAACCTTCCAAGTAAAGGTGTATACATACAAGAGTCCAAAATCAATCAACACATAGGCATTCATTTATAAATAGTAAACGTACCTGGGACAACGGTCTCAATATTCTAAGTATTCCCTAGGACGAGTGCAAAAACTCTCCCTTGTCTGGGTGTATCCCTTGTAGCAGCAGATCCTGTAGTATTTCTTGGCATAGGTACCGATGTGGTCGATCTAATAGTTGGTCTTCCACCTCTTTGTTCAGGATAGACCTTCACCATATGGCCTGCTTTACAATACCGAAAACGAGCTCCCGAAATATAGTGACAAACTCCCCGATGTCTCCTACCACATTCATTGCACTGAGGCACAAAATCTCTAGTGGAATTAGAAGCACTGGATGTTCGCCGATTTTTCTTTTTAGATGACATTGACCCCTTATTTGAATAAGAGCCTTGTCTTTTCCCTTTCCATTCAGATGGTTGGTTACGTAAGGCTATGTTTAATTCAAACATCAAAGCCCTGTCTACAACATCCACATACTTTGGCAATTTCAGAACATTCACTTTCTCTTGAATTTCATCTCGGAGTCCACCCTCAAATTTTCTTGCCTTCTTGTCTTCTTGTAATTAGTGTCAACCATGTGTAGTGCAAATCTGGCCAACTTAGTGAACCTTGCTTTATACTCGGCTACAGTTTGATTACCTTGCTTCAACTCTTTGAATTCAGACACTTTCATGTCCTGGATGCATTGAGGAAAGTACTTCTCATAGAAGATTTCAAGAAACTGTGCCCAACTAATTCCTATATTCTCATCTCGGATTAACATCCAACATCTACGAGCTTCGCCTTCCAGAGTAAAGGTCGCCAATTGAACTTTCTATTCATTATTACATGGAAATACTTCAAATAACTTCCCAATGCCAAGAACCCATGTCTCGGCCTTTAGAGGGTCAATTCCTCCCCAAAACAATGGTGGTTTCATCCTTTTGAACTCTTTGATCAAAGCAATTGTGCGGTCATCCGCTTGATGTTCTTGTACTGGAGGTGGTATAGGCATTGGTAGAGGTGGTTGTTGTCCCAACAACTCAGTCAAATCTTGAATCATTCTTTCCATTCTATCTAAGCGGGCAGTAGTGGATTCTTCTAGCTCTTCAGCCCTTGTTCTCACTATGTTCTACATGAACTCATATTATGCCATGCCAAGTACAGAAATAAACACAAATACATATAGGCATATTTGCGAATAGGCATATAGTGTCATATTCACACTTTACATATCGTAATTGCACAAATAATCGTATGTATAACAGATGATTGCATACTTATCAAATGTTGTGCACGTAACCATACTCATATTCCACATATTCGTATTTTCATGTTATAACAATTTTGGTTTAGACCTAACTCATTTATTATTTAGGATCCGGGTTCCTTGTTTTACCTGGTTATTTATATCCTTGTTTATCTTATTCCTTGTTGAATTGGGTTGTTTGAGTATTGTGGTTGCATTTGAAATACGTTGGGAGTTCATTTTTCAAAGGAGTCTTCGCCCAAGTTTTGGTCAGTTCGCTCGAGCGGTCCTTTTGTCGCTCGAGTGGTCTTTAGGAACTCTCAGTACTTTTGCAGGCCTGCAAAAGTACTGGGAGGGTGTTTTCTTTTTCTCGAGTAGTGTTTCTTGCACTCGAGCGGTCTTAGCTCAAGCAATCCTTCTTGCGCTCAAGCGGTTAGCCTTTGCCTGCAAAACTTCTAAGAGTGTGTCATTGTGCGCTCTAGCGGTAACTTTGTTCTCTCGAGCGGTCTCAATTATTGTGTCTAGTCGCTCGAGCGGTATTTTGGTTGCTCGAGCGGTCTGCACGTATATTAATCCGTAAAAGTCACTTTTTAGATCACTTTTCTTAGGTTTTTCTCTCTCTTCTCTCTCATTTTTTTAGCCATTTTTGGGTTTCTTCAACCTAAAAGCTTGGGTTTCATCTAGTCACACTCATTTTTTACCCCAAGTTCTATATATCAAAACATAGAGGGTGACGAGAGCGTCGTTTTAATTTGAGCGAATCATGTTTTCATCGCTTGTGAATTTTCGACTTTTCTCATCTTCGCTTTAAGAGAAAGGGATTCTAGAGTTTCTTTTCAATACCTTGTTATAGATAGACTTTTGGTATTTTCTACGCCATTTAAAAAAACAAAGCGTTATGATTGATTTAGTTAAAAAGCATATGGGTTGGTTTGGGTTTAAATTGGTGGGTTTGTGGGTTATGTTATAATTGATTATAGGTTGTAAAAGCATGTTTTGGGTATGGGGTTGATAGAAGTTTGGCATCTCTTTCAAAATTTCGGGCTGTTAAAGGAAAAAGCTTAAGGTGAATTGAAATTGGGTTATGTTGTGATTGTTTACAAATTTTGGGATTTTGAATTAATGTTATTGGGTGTTGGTAAGTGTTGGGTATGTTGTGATTTGGAATAATGAGGGCTAACTTTTTTTGAAAAAAAAAGTATAATTAATTACCTCGTTTATAAAAACATAAGAGTTTGGGACGTACGGGAATATGGAGATATCTACGGGTGTATTTATTGTTTTGATTACGTAATTGGCATCTAGAGTTTTTTCATTGGCCATCAGTGGAGGATGGTATTGATTGTTGGTAGATACATGCTGTGAGTACTATTGTAGGATGGGCTATATAAGGTAGAAGGATGTCTTGTTAATTGTAATTGGACATTGTGATAGATAATTCCATTGTTGAGTTGTAGGTTATGTTGTTAGAAAAGTAACTGGAATACTTGTGGATGTGTTTATGTTATGAGACAATCATTGGATAGTTATGGTTTTGGTGTTTGGTAATCCACATTTTATTTTGGGAACAATTCGAAAATGCAGGAAAACCCATTGTTGAACAGTGGTGCATGGAGCACATTTTGGAAGAAGTGGGTTAATTTATTTAACTATTACTAGTCGAGATAGTGATAATTGGACTAGGTATATGTATTACACCGTGTATTATTTTTGGTGGTTGGTGCATTAATGCTTTTAATTGTATGTTGTTTGGGAGGTCCGTTTCTCTTTGTCTAAGGCTGGTAAAGCATGGCCCATTGACAAAGGTTTCCTCTCCCTATCGGTTTGTGCTCGGTGAAGTGTGAAATAAGGTTTGTTTCTCTCTGGGTGAGATCGGTAAAGCGTGGCGCATTGACAAAGATTTCCTCTCCCTTCCAGTTTGCGCCCAGAAAAGTGTGACCTAAAGGGCACCCTCATCTAGTTGAGGCCGATAAAGTGTTATAGATTATTTGTGTTGTTGGATCTGCCATCCGTGTTGTAGGCCCGTGGAGATGAAATTGGTAGTATGTATTACTTCAGTTATTTCTTTTTGAATGTATATGTGTTATCGATTTTCATGTTGTGGTTATCTTTTTGTCCTTGGGCCTATGGTCAAGAAAGATAGTAGATGTATTGGTGCGTAGATGCGTATGGTGTGTTGAGAAGTGGGGTTGGGTTATGACTTGCATGCGGGGTTATGTTTTTGGAACGAATGTTTGAGTGAGATTCTTTTATGTCAACAAGGAAGGTTTATTAAAATAACACAATGGGGTTTTGAATGTTTTTGGAAGTAAGATGAAAATTTGGAAGAAAATGATTGATTTTATATTGTGTCGTGTCAAGAGGATATTTTTAAGAAAAACATATTTATGGAAATATACTTTTGGATATTAATTGCCATACTACTTATATGATATATCATTATGCATGCATGATCATTTTTATCTATATGTTGTGATTGGTTAGGATCTTTGGGATCTCTATTGGTCCTAGTGCTCATCCCACGTGTTGAAAAACTTTTCAGGTACAAGGCTGGAGGATTATTCATGACTTGAAGTCTTTTATTTATTGGCCACAGGGCCCTTTACTTGTTGGCCGAGTGCCATGTATTGTATAAGGGTAAATCCCTTTTGTCTCCAGTTATTGTTATTCAATGTAAGTCTCAGGCCATTAAACCATGTTTTAATTATGTATCATCATTATTGTCGTAAGAGAACGTTAATATTTATTCTTGTTCATATTCTTGAATGGATGGGATGATTTAAAAGGATAATAGTATAAAGGATTTGGTAATGAACTCGGGTGATAAAAATCAAGGCGTGACACATGTGTTCACATATTTGCAGAGTCGGAATGTACCTAAGCATATAATTTCAAATGTATACAATTTTAAGTCTTTTCTAAACACCTTAACGCTCAATTGGATAAGTGTGTGAGTAATTAACTCGTGCTCAGATACCAATTGTCACAACCTAAACCCGCCTCTATAGGTTTAGACCGTAACCGGCCAGTAATCCCAAATCACCCAGATTAAAAAACAAAATTAACAGAAATATTTAATTAATAACAGGACCAAAAGTGAAAGAAGACTAATAAATTTAAGCATTTGTCCAATGAACTGTGCATACATGACATATTATATAGTTAATAACTCACATCCATTCACATGTAGGAGATAATACTCAGGCAAGACCATTCACAAGTTTATCATTAAACAAACTCAAAAGCTTAAATACAAAACACGGTCAACACAACCAACAAAACAAAAGGACAAAAGCCTCTTGCGTGAGGTATCCTTGGCTGACTCCTCAAAACTTGATATATCCTTTCACAGGTTCACTAGGGCTAGGATTGGTCATCTCACTGCTCACCTACATACGTTGATATAATGGAGTAAACTAACGTCCAGTGAATATCATCAAAGTAAAGAGGTTATATGAATGAATTCTAAATATAACAGTAAATCATAAGATAACCTCGTTACATAACAGAACGACCTCGGGTCCATTATGTACAAAAGTAAAGTCATAAAGTTACCTCATTACATAGCAGAATGACCTTGGGTCCAACAAATACAATAGCCTCAAACCCAACACATAAATGGCCTTAGACCCAGTAGAACGACCTAAGGTCCACAGCAGAACGACCTCGGGTCCATAGCAAAACGACCTTAGGTCCACAGCAAAACGACCTTGGGTCCAATACACTGTATAAAACGGTCTCTGGCCTAATATATAAATGGCCTCAAGCCCAACACATAGCAAAATAAATGGCCTCACATCCAACAAATACATATATTATAGATAACGCACTGAGCAGACAGACAAAAAGGTCATTCATACTTTCAAAATCATAAGTGTAGAAAGCTTACCACATTGGTATAGTCAGAAAATAGAATCTGAGAAAATATTTTTTCTACGATATTACTCATCTCGAGTAGATTGATGTTCTCTTTCAACGTTCAACCCTACACATTTCACATATACACATATTAGAATCGAATAATTCATCTTCTCTATCTAATTCAATCATTCATGTTGGTTCTCACTTATTAGTTCCTTGTTGAGTCATAAATCATGCTTAGAAATGCTCCAAAGAAGATGGGAATAAAGATATGAACACTGAAGAGCATATGCAAATATGTTGAAAATGGCCTGACCGCTCGAGCCACTAAATGGTCACTCGAGCAGACTATTTTGTCTGCAAAAATACTAGATGGGTCTGATTTGCGCTCAAGCCAACACTTGGTCGCTTGAGCGATTCAACGATATACAAAGGGTTTGCTCAGGCGCACACTTGGTTGCTCGAGCTGCCTGTAAAGACTACAAAAGTATTGGGAGCTCGTCAAGTTCACTAGAGCACACACTTGGTCGCTTGAGCGATCTGTAGAATTTTTGGGTTTTTCAGAACATAATTTGAGCTCCAAAAATGCAATTTCAAAGCCATGGGTCATGTATGGCTTATTCCAAAACACAAAGTTACTTTGAAAAACATGTATGCATGACCCCTTAAAATCATTTGCTTAAAATCACTTTAAATCCACCAAAATTGAACCCAAAACCTATGAATGTAAGTTTTTCCAAGTTTTTTTTTCTCTCAAAAGTCATGAGTTTAATAAACTTGAGCTCAAAAGCTCCATGCATGTACAAAATCCTTTCCAAAACATGAATTTGAGAGTTAACACATGATGAATGAAACATGCATGTACAATATAGATCATAATTTCAACATGGATGCTAGAATTCAAACTTAATATAACAAAACTCAACATCTTCTTGCACGCATGTAAAGCTTCTTCATCTTCTTGACTTTAATTAACAAAATACATACAAATGGCCATATAAATTCCATGAACTCAACTCTAAAACATAATATCTTCATGAATTGAGGGTTGAATGCTCACCTAGAGGCTTCAAACACACCAATTGTAGCACAATGTTGATCAATTCAAGCTATATCTTCAATTTCTCCTTCAATCTTACACACACACACACACACACTCTCTCTCTCTCTCTAAAAGTATAATCTTAGATTTGTGCACTCAAGAATGAAACCTGTTGAGCTCAAGAATGAGCTTAAGGCTCATATTTATAGTTAGAGTGATTTAATACAATAATTAGAACATTAGATTAACTAAACACAACTTAATTAATTAATCTGAATCAATTTTTAATCAAACCTGTCATAAGGTTCTAAAAATTTCAATTAGTCCATTCATGTACTCAATTTTGGTTTTTGACGCCATTAAGGCCTTCAATTTCAAATTCGGAACAAAAATGGCAACAGATAGTTTTCAAATCAGACAGATATACTCACAATTCATAATTAACACATAATCCAATAAATATAATCATGATATGATATGCATATTGTAAGGGTGGGCGCGGGTCGGTTGCGGCCACGGAACCTCCAATCCGCCATCCGTTCGCCAGATTGGCGGATTGAAGAAAATCAATCCGCATCCGTCTGCCAATCCGGCGAATGTGGATTGACGGATTGGCGGATGGATGCGAATCGGTTTGGCGGTTTAAAATTTTATAAATTCTCAATATAATTCAACTTGTGCACTTCCTAAAAAAAAAAAAAAAAAAAAGAAAGTATTACAGTTAATGACTTAAAAAAATATTACAATCACTGTATATCTCATCCAAAGCTAGAAAATTTGAAATTTTAGAATATCACAATCATTGCATGCTTCATCCACATACTATAATCACAGCATGCCTCATTCACATAAAGTATTACAATCTGTGGTTCTTAAAATATAAAAACAATTCAAACCACCAACACCATGAACAGAGCAGTAGTAGAGATTGTATGTCTCTGTATTGTTACATCTATATCTGTTTTTGAAAACAAAAATCAACCAGCATATATCATATTTTCTATTTATTATTTTTAGAGATAGATTTAAAAACCAAAAAATATAGATAAATAATACATTCATTTTTTTCAATTCAAAAAAGATATTCAAGTTGAAAACTTTTTTTCAACAGAATATTTAAACTCTTTTTTAATTAAAAACACAAACAAAATATTTAAACAAACTGAAAACACAAAGTCTTATAAATTATTAGGGGTGTTCGCAGTTTGGCGGTTCGATTGTGGCCAAAGGAATCTCAAATCCGTCATCCGTCCACCAGATTGGCGGATTGAAAAAAATCAATCTGCAACCGTCTACTCGTCATCACGCATCCATTCAAAATGCAACGGATCAGTTCGATTCGATCGGTTTTGACGAATCAATATATCCGCTGCTCAACCCTAGCATATTGGGATCGGTTCCCCCCCTAGATATGAACAATGCTACATAAACTAAATTGTCATCACTAATCCCACCACTAATAATGTGGCAATTGAAAAAAAAAACAAACAAACAAACAAACAAACAAACAAGGCACAAATGCCATATCATTATAGCCATCACTAATGAGTTATCTAAAACATTTTTGCCCTATATATATATATAAATCTGTACATCTATGATTTGCAATATTGATCTGATCATCTCTCTCCATTTCTCCTATCATTTTCTACATCACAATCTTCGATCAATGGAAGATTTCATCATCGATTCATTGAAGAAGAATCTCGATTCCACTAAGCCACCCCTCATTGTCACTCGAGAAAACCAGGTTACAAATCAGATTCACTTCTCTTATGAGTTCTCTCTGACCTGGTATCGAAAACCCTAGGTCAGTACTCTCTAAGCTATTAAAATTATTGATTTTATCATATTTATAATTATATATGAAGTTTATTTCTAATATCTTTTTGTGTTTTGTGATTGCTGTTTGAGTTTCTATATGTAAGTTTTTCTAGTATTACATGTTGTATGTGGCGGTTATACATGTTATGAACTCAAGTTGGCTCCATTTTTTGCTGCAAAACTAAGAGCTCTTCTTAGAGAATCTTCAACTTGGAGATTTTGTTCCTTAATCCAAACTGGTGTAAGTACCTAGTGTGCACAAATGTTTCCGATAATTAGATTACCTTAAATGATGCAAAAATAGCTTAAATGCACTTTATGTTTGTTCTGTTTCTAAGTTGATTCAACTTAGGGAATACATGCTTTTGATTTGATTCAGATTTTTATTTCACATACTATTGATACAGGAATACATATTCCCTTGATTGTCCAGTTCTCTGTTTCTCAATCATGAGGGGCAAATGTCCCCTTTTATCGAAACATGTGTGCCACTCAATTTTGAGGTTGTTTGTGATTTCTTGCTAGTTTTGATTTTGTTCCTGTAATGGACAAAGAGTTGAGCGATAGAATTTGCGTTTTCGAATTCTTTTAAAGTTAACGCAAAACACATTTGGCTTGTTCACATGCAACAAATGGTTTCCTATTTTTTCAGAGGCTTTTTTATTTGCTTAGTTGATTCTGTTTTTAGGCTTACTTCCAAGACCATTTTTTCTTTCTACAACTAGAAAGCATTACTTGATTTTATGAAGATCGATCTTAGAAAACTTAATGTGTGGTGAGCGTTATATATGGTGATTTGGATAAGTGGACCACTACTAGTTTTTGCTGCTTTACTGTTACTCATTTCTGGCCCATATCAGCTTAAATATTTGTTGTTTTTTTTATGTGTTTGGTAATTGTATATTTTTTATATCAATCTCAATTGAACACGTACTGATTTGATTGTTGTTTTTGTTTGATAAATGATTTGTTAAGCCTCAAGGAGATTACTTAGAGCTTCATAGGAAGAGACATGGCTATCGCCATGATCACTTCGAGCACAAAGGCAAGAAAGAGGCTCGTGAGGTTCACAAGCGATCTCAGATTGCTCAAAAGGTTCAGTATGAGAACCCTCTTTTTGTTGTTCTGTTTAATTATTTATTGTTTCGTTTTGTCTTTGTTTTTGTAGTCAAGCTATTAAAAAAATCTGATCTCAGCTTTCTTTGTCCATATGCTGCTGCACAGGGGGTGCAACAAGAGCAAATTATTTTCACAGATGTTGCCATGAAAAAAGAACTTATTAGACTGAGTTCTTTGGCAGATCTATTCCTTGACATGTATATTAACAATACCTGTTTGCCAACTTGTAGATTGTTTAACTTGTGGTTGCACTCAAGTAGTTTATTTCTTTAGTGTTGGGGATATAACAAGCACCATTTGTTTATACTGAATCATGGTGACCCCTCTCTCTCTCTCTCTCTCTCTCTCTCTCTCTCAATTTGTTTTTTGAGCTGTAACATGAATATATGTGTATACACAGTACATACATATGATTGATTTATAGTCATGTTCATCGATTTGTTAGGGTTTTATTTAGTCCCTCTGATATGCTTCGATCCAAACAGAGAAATTCGTTTTACTTTGTTTTTTTGTAGCCTGCAAAGCCAGGGACTCCAATCTCAAAGTTCATTTTAAGGTATTATGATCTCAATTCTGTTGCCTTTGCATTTTAAATTTTTCTGTGTATGAATTGATATATTTAATCATGAATGAATTATCATATATGGAGTCTTCAAATTTGTTCTGTTAGTTTAGTATTATGAATCTGAAAAATATATGCAAGTGAAGTTATAAAATTTGTCAAAGTTCTCAAGTAATATGTTATTTGCTTTTGATATAGAGAACTATAAAAGTGAAGTTATGGAGTGCTTTTTGTAAAATTTGTTCTATTTTTGTATAAGCACACTAATTTGCGTTTCCCACCTTCAAATTCATACATTAGCATGAAAGTAAGTGTCCCACTATCTCAAAAATGTGTTCTTTAAGTGATCTCACTATTTTATTTTTAATTTTTTAATTTATATGATGAGGTTGGATAGCTTCCTCTTGGATAGTTTCCTTTTCGATTTTACAAACCAAAGTTCAGCTATATCTTCTGTGATATGGATGGTAAGACCACTCTGAAATGCCTATGTTATTATGTTCTTTGGATCTTTTTCTTTTTCCTATATTGATTTCTGATTCAAATACAAGGCACACTGCTGAAAAGTCATAGCTAAATTTCTTCAACTATTGCAAAAGCTTTGAGAGAGGTCTTGTCAAGGGGTGTCAAAATGGTAAATTAAGGACATATGCGATTTACCCTATTTTTTTCACATTGTTATGTTTTTCATTCTGTTAGATGTTGTTTCTTGGTTGATACATATTCTTTTTATCAATTGGCTAATTTAGTTTTTGGGAATAGACTAGTCCAACTGTCATAAGTGCTTTAAAGATGGTAAACTTAGCAGGAAAAGATGGCATTATTTCAGAGTTTTCCCCTGGAGTCTTCGTATAGGTCTTTCTCTTCCTCTTTATTCTATTCATATTTTGCTTGTTTGATGTAGGATAAATAATGTATTTACTAAAGGTTCCATAGGTTGCTTTATGAAGCCTTTATGCATTGAAGGTTCTATAAGTTTTTCAGATGAGAACAACAAAACATTGTACAATCACAAAGAAATTAAGAGGGAAGGGGAGGTTAAGAATGAGAGAGACACACCTTGGAGTCATACATGCTGAATAAAGCTATTGGACTACAATTGAAGATGCATTTCTCAATAGGATACGCTTACAACACTACTCAGGCCTAAAGCCTCAACAAAATCCTTGATGCAAACTCATTTGAAAAACGTATTCAGGCCATAGATGACAGAGAAATCTTTTTAATATTTAGATCAGTTAACTTGCTAAAATGGTTTGAGCAAGTGCTGTTGGTGACCTCTACTGTAAATCCTTTTAATTTTTCTTTTAATTTTTGTTAAATTTTATTTTTTCTATACTTATTATGTTTTGTAAAATAGAGTACCTTTGGTGTGTGATGACAAATTTAATTTTTGTGAATTTGTAGTTATGAAAGTCGGTGATTACAAAACGTTTCTTAACTTTGACTTTTAGCGACAAAAATATGTGGTAGAGAAAGTCATTTGTTTCTAGCGACCAAATATAATTATGGTTAAAAATGCCATTATTATGTTTCTACAACCAATATGGGACATTTTGCAACGAAGCATTAGCAACAAAATTGTTTAATTTTGCAAAATTCAACATCTTGTGAGCATATGAATTTCGTCGCTAATTGCCATTTTTAGCGACACTTTTGAACATTTGTCACTAAAAGTTAGTTTTGACTTCCTTGGACGCACTTTTACCAAGTTTGTGGTGACAAATTTATTTTTGTCACTAAAAATATTTAGAGACCAAAATAATTAATCGCGAAAAGTTTTATACGTCGTAGTGATTACATCCGAAGTATAAACTTACATAAGCATAATTTTTCCTTTAAGTGATACTTTTTATTTATAAGAAATAAAATTAAATAAATTGCACATTTATGTACATGCTAATTTATATATGTGTACATAGTACACATTAATTAATGAATATATAATATAACCAAGCTGGTCCAGCCACTAATAACATTCTCGAGTGTTAAGTAATAAACCGACTTAAAAAATCATTCTAGTCGTCTTTTTTTTTTTTTTTTTGAACACAGAAAAAGGGTTCTGTGGTGTCATCACAGTCCCGTTGGGCCCTAGCCCCGGGGTAATCGGTTGCCAGCTTGGAATTAACCCCCACCAAGTGGGGGACTCACCGCCAGGGCACCAATGGAGGGTAACCCCACGCCGCAGCAGAGGCCAGGGACCGAGGGGAGTAAAGGCATGGCTCACAGAGAGTGATCTCACATGTCCCTCCCAGGAATCGACCCTAGTTCCTCAACTAGGGAATGGGCCACGTCCTCCACCAAGCCACCAACCTGGTGGTCTAGTTTCTAAATTTGTACATAAAATGTATAAAAACTTTCACATGAAGATAAGATCCATACATAAAATTTACTTTTATGTGAAAGTTTTTATTTATTCTGTATGTAAATAATATTTTCCGACAGACCATCTATCAGGTACGACCCACACCCAATTAAAAAGATAGTCAAAATAATGAATTCAAAGCTGACTAATCCTGCGGTGTAAACAGGACAAGAACCCGCAGGTGATCAATTCATGAATTGAAAATGATTAGACTATGGCTTACTAGGTTTTGTTGGTCACCACACCATGGAAAGACTAACAGTGGAATATTCTTTTTCATTATTTTTACTTGAGATGTAAAGCTTTGTTTGGCTGTTTCTGGATTGCAGCATCAGTGGATCATGAAACCTTATGTTGGGTTTTGTCATGAATGACCGCTAAGCCATAATTTGAGATTAAGTTAAGTTGGGGAGTTATATAAGAATAGTGAGATGGCGTGATTTACCTACTTATATATGTAGCATGCGAGCGGATCTTCTAGAGTTAATCCCCTAGAGTGATCTCCTAAAATACTTGATCGAACGGCTGAGAATAAAATTCACCAAAATGACGTCGTTTTGGTAAGTATTTTGAAAAAAAATAAAAAAATAAATAAATATTCAAAATTTTCAATTTCAAAACAACGAAGGTTCCTGGAAATCTAAAATGAGAGCGAGAGAGAGAAGGGCGGAGAGTTTCTGAAATCTGAAAATCTAAAATCTGAAATATATATATATATATATGCATCTGTACAGGGAAAAAAAGTGAACAAGAGTACAGGAAAAACACAAAACACAAACAGCACAGGAGATTCTTGTTTTGTTTTTTACATGGTTCTCCCACAACACAATAACATCCACAAATGATTTATTTTGAAATGGTATAATCACCTTTTGTCCGCCTTCGTCGGAAACTCTCCGACCTTCTCTCTCTCTCTAATTTCAGATTTTCAGGAACCTTCGTTGTTTTGAACTCGAAAAATCTAAATTTTTATTTTTTTATTTTTTTATTTTCAAAATACTCACCAAAACGACGTCATTTTGGTGAGTTTTATTCTCAACCGTTCGATCAAGTACTTTAGGAGATCACTCCAGAGAATTAACTCTAGAGGATCCGCTCGCATGTAGCATGACAAACGTCGGAATTAGAGATTGACGAAAGATGATATTGAAATTTTATTTCAAAAAATATATATAAAATAAACGGAAGAAAAGTGCAATTTTGCAACCATAATTCTTTGTCGAGTGTCTTGGAGATAGGCTCCCCTCTATACTTTCATCCTATGAAGTATGCGTATGAATACGAGTACTGATACTGGTACGATACGGGTACATCGATATAGTAAAATTCAAAACAAGTAAGATACAGCTTGGTACGTTTGTAAAAAAATATTTATTTTTAATTTAGAATAATGTAAAAATTAATTAAACGGTTTAATTTATTAAGATCTAACCTATAATTAACATTTAATTCTAAAAGTAAAGGTATAAATCAAAATTAAATATTAATATTAAATAACTTACAAACCATAGTTTAATTTTAAAATCATGCTAAGTATAAAACTAAAAATAAAAAATAAGTCTAGTGACAGGAGTTGTATCCTTGTAGTAGAAGAAAATATTGTTTCAACTGAAATACGGTACGGCTTGGATATATACTAGGTACATCTAGGTACGTAAAAAATTAAGAAGAAAAAATTTGAGTACGTGTTTCGTATACCCGGTACATATGTAAAAGTACCATACAAGATACCATACGCTAGTACGACATGTTTTTTGAAATACTCATGCTTCATAGCTTTCATCTCTCCATACCTCTCTATACTCCTTTTATAGGTCTTAATTCGGATCCTCACCGATGATCCAAACTATTTATCTCCTAAGTTTTGTAATAAAAACCATACATGTAAAAAATGAGTTTAATTGGAAAATTATAAATAGAAAAACAAAAAATATTTATTTTGTAAAATGGATAGATTAAGTTTTACAATAAAAAAATAAAAAGTTGATTTTTCCTAAATTTATAATTTTCCAATGGAGCTCATTTTTTACCTTTATTACGAAACTTAAATAGACAATTCAAATCATCGGTGTGAGTCCAAATTAGGGCCTAAAAGAAGGTTATGGAGAGATAAATGTATGGAGGGAGTTTTATCCTGTGTCTTAGTATTAGATCTTTTCTCTCTGTTCTTCTGGGTGGTATAAATAAATTTGAAAGTCCCATCTTAGAAAAGAGAAGGGAGGTTCGGGCCTTCGGCCTAAAAAACTAATCAAGAACTTTTAGGTCATAAAAGGCAATGTAATTAGGGTAGCAAAGGAACGCGATTGTTCGCATGCTCGACTCGGCTTGATTCGTTAAGTAAATAAATAAGTTTGAGCCCAACTCATTTAGTAAATGAGACGAGTTCGAGTTCAAATAAACTCAACTCATTAAACTCAGCTCATTTATCTAATATATTTATTTAAATAATGTCAACAATAGTACAAAAAATTATTATCGAGCATTAATACTAATTATACTAGTATTAGATTTGAGATATAAAATATATATTTTTTTTTTTGTTTGTGTATCAGTGTGATAATCGTTTGGAAAATGGGGTAGTTTTTTGACTTTTTTGCTATTTTTGCCTGGGGCTAAAACGTCTTGTTTGGGATGGACTTTTTGGTTCTTTTTACTTTTGTGAGAGAAAAAATATAATAATTATGGATTGGATGTGATATTTTATCTGATTGAACTAAAAAATCTATTTTATTTTTTTGTAACTATTTTAATCAAAAAAAACCCCAAACCCACTCTTCCCAAAAGAGCACTTATTGATTGAATTAAGTTTATGAAATTTATTACTTAGAAGTTCTGATGACTTTATTAAGACCTGTAACTCTGCCTCACAAATTTGATTAGACAATATTAAAAAATAGAAGAAAAAAAATCAATATCATTTCACTTAGGCCCCTTTTGGAAAATGGATTATAATCCACTTTCCGGATTATAACCCACTTTTTCTCTCACAAAAAAGCTGCTTATAAACAGCTTATAAGTAATTTTTAACCAAAAAACTGATTATAACCATCTTTCTAAAATAACAAATTACTAAAAGGACAAAAATTTAACCCTTACTGCAGGGCACCTTACTCTGGCCAGCCTTATCTAGCCATCTATCTCGGTCACTGCCACCTTCATTCCAATCCCTTTACCTCTCCTCCACTTATTCATAAAAATGCCAATCCTATCATGCAGACATATTAACAGTTCTATAATTCTTACTTTGTCAACTAATGTCATATTTGGAAAGATAAGTTTTTAGTTAAAATTTTATTATAAGTTATTAATTTATTCTTTTTATTTTTTTACATGTTTTTTTATAAAAATTTAAAAATTATTTTAAAATAATAATTTCTAAACCAACCCTAAATATAATTTATGCAAAATTCTTCAAATTATTAGTCCAATCTCATCATTTATCAAATTAAACAAATATGCCCCTAAGAGGAGGTTGAGAGGGCTAAGCTTTCCATTAACAAACAGTGTCCCCATTAGGGTGTCAAGAGTGGGTGCGTAGGCACGTGATTCTGAGGAGTCTTTTTTGTGATCCTTCTTAAAGCCTATAGTTTATAAAAGGGAAACCTAAAAATGGCCAACACACTAATGTACATGCTAAAAGGGAAACTTAGGAATGGTCTATAAATACAGTCTATATTTATATATAGTATACGATGTGTAGATTTGATTGGTGTGCTAAAAAAATAATTTTTATAGAATATAGAAAGAGTAAAAGTAAAAATAAAAAATATATAAAAATTTGAAATTTAGGCCAAGTTTGGGAAGACTAAATAAGTGCACTTTTTGACTTTTTATGAAATATGGGTTAGATTTGGGTTGGGTTTGAAGTGATGTGCTAGAGAGATGATGTGACTTAAATAAGATGATGTGACTTAAATAGGATAGTGACTTTTTGACTTTTTAGATTTTTTTGAGGATGCCAAACTTGGCCTTAAAATCAAAATCCGAATAGTTAATAATTATTGGATTATGAATGAATTTTTAGCAAATGATAAAAGGTATTCTTGGTAATTTTTTAGTCAAGATATGAACTTTTGAGCTTTTATTTTATGGGTCCTGTTATGGTGTGCAACCCTTTAAGGTTGCACACCATATGCAACCAACACAAAAGGCATAAGTGGAAGGTATAAACATGAAACAGGACAGCAAATACAAAAGGCGTAAGTGTAAAGTGTAAGTTGCACACTTAAGAAAAGTCCTTATTTTATATAATGATATAGACAGTAAGATATGGAATGGGTGTTGTGCTGTCAAACGCTGTGAGGCTCGTTTTAAATTTATTTTGATGATTTGTATTATTTATATTATAAGGTTCGTTGAGGATATTATTCATAAAAAAATAAAAACGAGATTAATCAAAGATGGGTAGCCCGTAATCAAGTCTTAATTCTTTTTTAAAATATTGTCAAAATTATACTAATCATTTATTTTTTAAAATATAAATGTGGTTTTGCTATGAGGTTATACATATTTAATTAATCTCTTTTTTTAATAAATGATCTATTTGATAAATCTTACAATATTAACAGTTTAAATTATAGAATTTGATTTGAGACATATCACCTCGAATTTCACAACACTAAACCCACTTTGTAGTATAGATATTATGAAAAATTATAAGATAATTTTGAGATAAATTCACATGTCATTTCAACTTAGCATTTATTGATTAAAATTCTGAAACTCATATCTTTTGTTATAATTTTGAAAAATATTTTAAAAAAATATTATATAATTCAATTTATAATGATATCCAGCACATGGATGGACAGTGGGATCCATTAATTTCAAAGTAGACTTACATATGATGCGTAGTAAGTAGGCATGCGGAGGATTGGGATTGGGGTTGGGATTGGGATTGGGGTTTGGTTGGGTCCTTTGGAATGGGACCACCACATGACCCGATTTAAGTTGTTAACAACTAACAAGGAGTTTTGTGGTCGTGGTTATGTCCGTACGATTGTGACATGTGAATGTAATCATACTTTCCTTTTATGGATAACAATTACAAAGTATAGAAATATCCTAATCATTTTGGGGGTGTTTTGGAAACACAATTAAAGATTAATTTTTAAAATTTAAAAAAAATATATATATATAAAAAAATTGAGAGATGGTATGACCTAAAATCCGTTAAAAATTATAAAGTGACTTTTAACTCACTTCTCAAGCCTATGTGTATCTTGAATTATGATTATAATTGTAATTCTATTTTTTTATATTTTTTTTTAAGAAAAATGATATATAAGTTTAATTTTTTAAATTATCTTTTAAACTCAATAATATATAATGAAATGATTTATTGATAATTAGAAAAAAATATAAGAAAGAAAATTGCCTTATATATTTTAAAGTAATGTCATATCATTGAGTTACAAACGTGGATATATTTTTTAGACCTAAGTAGCATTATCTTTTTTTGAATTGGATTTGGGATAAAAAAATTTAATTTGGTCTACATTATAAATTATTAATTTTAATTTTTATATTATTAATTTCATTATAAATTATAAAAAAAAATGATGGAATATATATGTATAGATACTTTTGTTTTGAGTTTGAATTCAAACATTTGCTAAAAGGAAGTTATTAATAAACTAAATTCAAATAATTTTTAAAAGATTATAATAGTCTCCAAGATCAATTTTCTTCTTAATAGTGTATATATATTGAGTTAAGTGTTTGATAAAATTAAAATTTTAATATTGAATTTTTTAATTTAAAAAATTATTTAGTATTTACTGAAAATTAAGTGTCAAGTATAATTAAGCTGATTGATATGCAAAAGAAGTTGCATATGAAAGGGTTGTAACTTGTGTAGCTAGTCCTTTGATTACCAAATTTCTCTTAAGGAGATGTCTCGAATTCCACTCTTAAAAATGTATAATAGAAGGAAAGACTTAAGTGCTTGCACAGTGAGTGTATGAGTTTAACTATCCCTATATACTAATCTAATAACTAACTATTAACTTTTGCCGATCAAAAAAAATATAAAAGAAAGACAGTGATTTTGTGATAGTGAGATAATAATGATGATGGTGGTGATATTGGCAATGATAATAATAGAGGTAGCAATAGTGGTTGTGGTGCGAATGACATTGATGGTAAAGCTAGAGGAATAATGGTTATGGTGATGATGGAAGGTGGTGTAGTGGAGATAGATGAGTGGTGATGGTGGTGGTAATGGAGATTGAAATGGTGTAATGATGGTAATGGTGATGGCAACGGAGGCGATGGTCGTAGAAATAAAGGGTTGTAGTAGTGGCCGTAAGGTGTTGGTAGTAGCAATTACAACCATGATGGTGGTGCGGTGATATTGAAATGATGATGTTACCTATGACAATGGTAAATGAGGTAATTGTATAGGTGGTGGTGGTAGAGGTGGCGGGGGTAGAGGAAAGGGTGTAGTAGTGATAAGGTCATAACAATGCATATTGATACTTATGAATAAATAATTATAAATTTTAGTCAACTTTTATCTAAAACGGGAATAGAAAAAGGAATTATTAGACTTAATGCTATATAGGAAAAACTATTTACATGTTTAAATTTATTGGCTAAAATCTTTTAATTTGAAAGTTAATTTACACATCAAATAAAAAACATAGGCACAAATGATTCTTCACCCATATTTTTACCTCTCTACCACATGGTTGCCACCTCATGCTCCCGTCCTACACCACCACTTTGCCTTCTTTATCTATAACTTATCTATAAAAGCAATAAAACTGAATCTAACAACCATGACTCCAACAAGCTTCAAATGTCGAATTCATTCTCTTTACAGATTGCTCAGCAAGTTACGAATGCGAATGCCCGAGCTGTGTGTGGTGTTTCTCCAACAAGCCATTGTCTTTGCGGTTGTTGTCTTCATCAAATTATGCCACCTGTACATCTCCAAATGAGGTGGTGGTTGTTCACTCAGGCATGTCGCTCAAGTCATTGGTGTAGACCACCCATTTTGACCAGTCCTAAGACTTGTACGCTTTTTTTTTTATCACTCGATAATGAAAATAAGAATGTGTTTTTCACAAAATCCTCAGTAAAAAAAAGGAATTTGAACTTTGTTCTCAACCCTAAGCCTACTTTGGTCAAGTGTTTAAGTCTCGTCGAATAACCGGAGTGAAGCTGGACTGAACCGAAGCAAAACAACCAACTTTCTCCTTGGTTGGTCAACCGCCCAAGGATAGTGCAGACTAGTTTTTTTGTTGGCTCGGGTGGGGCACTTCACAACCCCATTTTTTTGACCCATTTTTGCACCAAATGCATTTATACTCAACCTCCATTGCCCAGTGCTTGATCCATTGAGGGTAATGCTCTGTAATTGTCTTCCATTAACTCCATTTGTACTCCATTAGTTCAATTATCTTCCCTAAATGTTCTATTAATTCTTCACTTTGTCTTCCACCATGCTTCACTTGCCTTGCCTATATAAGGAGAGCTCAAGTCTTGAATTTGTGGAGATGAACTTGAGAGAAGTGTAGAGAGAATGTTGAATTTGAATTAGAGTTTGAGAAAGAAAAGAAAGCTTTGATAACAAGAGAGTTGTCTTGTCCAAATAGTGAAGTTACCTAACCTCTATACATCTCATCTTCCTTGGCAAAAACCACTCAAGAACCAAGTCCTGAAGCTTTTATCAAAGGGAAAGTGATTCTTGCCAAGTTGAAGAAGATTAAAAGGTGATCATACACTAGTTCAAAACCACAATTCTAGCTCAAATTCCAAACTCTTGAATTAAGGTTTGAGAACATAATTCACAACCTTGAGGGTGATTGTAGACACCCCATTTTTGACCCCCCGCAAGGCTCGAGTGTTTTACCCACTATACTCGATGATGAAAGTGGTGTTGTGCGTGGTTCAAGGTCTCAACGAATAGGCTATGTTTAAACTCTGAAACAATCCCGAACCTTCCATATTCCCACTATTTGTACCTTAGAAATCCATTTTCACACATTTTTCCACCCTATGCTAAGTTTGAAGTAGAGAGACAGGGGATCACATTGAGGCCCGGCCGTGCCTCATTGGGAGCTGGCTATGGCCATTTATGGCGGTCCGTGCCTTGGTAGCAAGAAACACTATTTTGGGCGGAAGCCCGCCAGCTGTCTATTTTTTAAGATATTTATGACCTCTTTTGCTCAAATTCTATAAAAACAAAGTTGTATCTCTATTTTGAGGGTTGAACAAATTCTAAAAAGCTTATACACCTTCTTGAGAGCTCCTTCTTCTTGTGCAAGCAACCTTTGAGCAAGCTTACCACCTTTAACCTATATCCATACACCATATACACCTTCACACCATAGCCTTGGAACCCTGATTGAGCCTTGAGTATCACAATTCAAACTTGAGAGTGTGTTTGGACCAAGTTTGATTCACAAACAAAGTGCTTACCTTTCTTGAGAGGTATAAGCTTACTATCTTTTCTCTTGCTCTCTTTACTATCTCTTGCTATCTTCTTGTATTTTTGTATTGTTTTGATCCTTTTTTAAGTGTCTAAGCTTGGGTTTGGATAATTACCAAAGGGTAAAGAGAGTTACCACTCTTTCTTGCACCTTCACCTATAGCTCAAACCCTTGTTTTTACACCATTTTCTTTGCTTTCTCAATTGATTTTCAGAGTTCAAAAGAGGCTAAAAATCATGTTTTGAGGTTTCAAAAGTTGAGGGGTTAGCCACCCCTCCTTGTTCTTGCTTACTAGCCTTATTTTCTTTCTTTGTTGTTTATCTTTTTGGGCTCTTTTCATGCACCTTGAGCCACTATTTTTCACCCATTAAGGGCTATTTTAGGGCTGTCCTAGGTTGTTTAATTAATTCATGCTTTGATTAGTTTGCTTGTTGTCTCATATGTTCGCATATATAGCTTGGTGTATGTTGTTGTTGGCCTTTCTTTGTTTAATTTCCCTATTTCAGAACCTCATTTTAACAAGCAACCTATCATCTATTTCTTTTATTTGAGAGTTGTTTCAATCGGTTGATGGTTGTTCAAAACATGAGCTAGAGATCTATGCTTAATGGCTTAATCTCTACGAAGGTTCATCGCCATAGTCTCTCTTTCATGATGAGAATCACTTCCCGTTTGACACGCTTCTCATTTAGTGGATGTAATCATCACCTTGGACTTAATGGACTAAAGTATAGAAAGGTCTAAAAATTGCTAAAATGAACTAACCCACATAAAGAAAATGAGTTATATTGCTTGGATTCGCCTGGACGTTATACCGAGTCTATTGTGTCAAGGGTTGTCTTACATCAATTCATGATGTTTTGATGAGCCTTGAAGCGTTCCTACTTCCCTCTTTGAGCTTACTCCATGATAGGAGGGAGGGGTGGTTATTGATTTATTGCATTTATTAATTTTTGTTCAAAATCATGCCCTAACTCATCAAGCAATCAATTTGCTCATTGATGGTTTTGGAAATGACTTCATTCTTCTCTTGAGGCTTACCATGAGAGAGAAGAGTAAAAGGGACAAACAAAGTTCAGAATAACTCTATCTGCACTGTTTTCACTTCAGAGCACAAAAACAGGATTTTGCATAAAATTAAGGCACGACCGGCCTTATTTGGGCCCGGCCGGGCTTCATTGGGGGCCGGCCGGCCATCAATGTTTGGTAAGACAGTGTGTTTTGCAGAAGCAAAGGGCAGTGACTGAAGGTGAAATAGGACAAATTCCAATGAAGGCAGACAGAGTTACTTCTGAAACTGCTACGCACATGCCATCCTTGTGCTTCTATTGTAAATTGTAAATTAATGATCTCAATATTGTTGTAATTATTATCATCGTAATTAATATCGTTGTAGCAATGATTCATTAGATAGTTAGCTTATTTTGTTGTAATAAATTAGCTAGTTAGTTATTATTCATTTACTTGGCTTTGTAATGATTAGTTTAAAGCCAGACATTCGGACACTCATTCGAACCCTCTTGTGCAAGGGCCAACATGTAATAAGTTGTATGTCTTCTAACCCTACGTCTTTCTCCCTTTTACTTATTTGCTTGCGATAGTTAGTATAGAAAATCATTTTTCAAATTAACATCTTTATGCTTTGCCTCCATTATCTTGCATGCATTCGGCTCATCATACTAACCAAATGTTTAAATTCATTACTTGAACACGTGATTCATCACATGCCTTGAATGAAATCATATGCCTTGTTCATAGCCGAGCCTATTAAAATTACATAACGTGTGCATTGCATTTAGTCATATTGCAGTAGTTAGGAGCATGCATATTTTCTAATTATTTTGCTTTGATTTGGCTTGAGTACTAGGTGAGCAATTTTGAGTTTTAGCATCTTGCATCGAATGTTTGTGTTGCCATATCAAGCATATGTCCATAAGGCTAATTGCTTAATTAATATACCTGTTTGGATGCTTGTGGATGGAGGCTAATTGCCAAAATTAGGACAAATTGATTAATGTATAAACTCACATTTTCAAGTGACGAGTATCAAAAACAACTTTCAAACAAACATGAAATCAAAGTGTTCCAATCTTTGCAAATTAGTCTATACTTATGTGCGTCACATAGTAATGTTAGTGTAATAAAACCAGAAGAAAAGCATATAATGTAAATAAAAAAAACACATGATTAGTATAGGCTGATCTTTGATTGGGCGAGTGGGTGCTCAATTCATCACCTTCCCCTCTTGTACCTAAGTTCTTGAGCCGAGACACTTTGGTGATGACGGACTAATGGCCTTTGGCACAAGTCTCGGGTTTCCTAAATTTCTCAAAAATATTTAGGTTGTGACTCTGTAATCTGGCAAAGCAATCCATTTTTGGCATTTGATTTTAAACATCAATTTTCTAAAGAATTGTCGGATTTGGACTCTTTTTGTGTTTTCACTATTTTATATTGTACTTGTGAAATCAGATTCAGAACCACGGGAGTCCGAACTGTAGGGTTAGTCGTATCTGAAAGGAGCACGAAAAGCAAGCTATAGTGATCAAAATTAAAAAGTTCAATCTTTCTTGGAAATGTGAATTTTTAATTCTTTCATTTTCTTGCATTTTCTAACTTATATTTATTTTCTTACTTTTGTTTCATGTTGTTTTGTTGTAATCTAATCAAAAGTGGTTATTTTTCAATTATTTCATTTTCTTATACTTTCCATCTTATATTAGTTTTCTTACTTTAGTCTCATATTAGTTTTATTGTAACCTAACCGGGAGTGGTTAGTTGAGCCACCTATATATTCCTTGCTTATTATTCTTTTCTCAGTGTTGCAACAATACAAGTTTTGCCAGGCCTAGTTGGCAAGCCTTGGACGAAATGAAGTAGTCTTTTGGTGTTGGGCATAACAGTTTTCAGTAGTCTTCAAGGTGCATGAAACTTCTAGTTTGTTTTCATTTGAGTCTTTTGTGAGGTTTTTTTATTTTGTTGTTATATTTTCTCCCTCTCTCTCTTTCTCTCTCTCTCTCTCTCTCTCTCTCTCTCTCTCTCTCTCTCATTTGGTTTGTAATTATTTATTCAAAGTATCGTAATAATTTCTCGCCTCGCTTCTTTCTATCTCGCTCTTTTACTTTCTTTCCTTATTTGTACATAAGTATCATATTTTGCTTCTTATTATATTTATGTTTTGCATCCATGTTTCATGAATCTTGATTCGGCTAAGTTTGCATTTGTGGATTTAATCAATTCTTATGTGATTATATATGCTACATCATGTTCTTAAGATAATTCACATGTCATATATTAGAAGCTAAATCTTTAGTTGCATATCATGAGTGAATTGCATTAAGATTTTGTATATAAAATAATACATATTTTGCTAACTTTGTTTTGTAACTGTTCATGGGATGTCGGTAAATATGTAAGTTTTCATACTTCAGTATCTCGCTTGTGTGTGTTTTTCTTACTATGCTTAGCATCCTACCATATGGTTACTTGCTTACTTGAAATAATTGTATAAATGCTAGTGGATGGAGGTTTTGTCTTTTATTTTGTATATAAGATCATGCATGTTTTGCTAACTTTATTTTGTAGTTGTTCGCGGGACGTCGGTAAATATATAAGTTTTTATACTTCAGTGTCCCGCTTATGTGTGTTTTTCTTACTATGTTTAGCATCCAACCATATGGTTACTTGCTTACTTGATATAATTGTATGAATGTCGTTGGATGGAAGTTGTGTCGCTTAATTTGGAATGATGTTGATTTTTGTGTTTGTAAACTCAATTTCTTTGAGTTGTACATCCTCAAAACTCTTTCAAAATATATGAAATTAGATAGTTCCAAAATGAATGGCATAGTCTATACTTGTTTGCTTCACATAGTAAATTTTCAGATTTATTAAATAATCGCAATATGAACATATAAAGCTAATAAAATTCATATTATGGTTTAATAAAGGCTGATCTTTTGATCGCATGAGCGGGGATACTCAATTAATGACTTTCCCCTCTCATACCTAAGGTTCCGAGCCAAGCATCCTTGATTACGACGAACAGTGGCTTTGGCACGAGTCACTGGTTTCCTAATTTTTCCAAAATATTAGGTGGCGGCTCTAAGATCTGGTGATGTAGTCCATTTTTGGTCAATATTTTGTAATAAAACGTATTTTCTATAAAAGTTGTCAAATCTAGGCTCTCATCTATGTTTCATATTACACTCGTAAGACTAGATCAAAGAATCGAGGGTCCGAACTAGTTAAACGTGCACGGGTACCTCGGGCGACGTTACAATTGGCTATGCAGAAGTTTAAATAGTTCTAATTCATTGTTGCAAATTACTATAAGCTTTATCAAACAAACAAAAGAGGTATGCGCTTCTTCTGTTTGATGTAAAATTTGAGACATGTCATGATTCTTCCATTGTCCTACTTGCTAATTCTTACTCTTATGACATTCCATGCCAATTTCCTTTAAATCAATTAGAGTGATGATGTTGCTATTGTTGGTATATTTGTGGTTGTAGTTTGGTTTGTGTGCATTTGTTGTTGTTCTTCACCATATTGCTCACCATGTGTTTGACAAAATGTGCAAACAAATTTTAAAATAACAGGAATAGATCACCAGAAGACCTCTACAAATTTGTTAAAAAACATAGGAGCAAATAGTTTTAAAATTCACACATAAATAACATAAACAACAACAAAATATTAGGGACTAAGTTTAAATAAACCTTACATGTTTATATGCTTATGAACTTAGTTCACTATTTCATGTATATTTTTTGCAATCAAAATGGTTGCTTTTGTCTTCATGTTATATGATATTTTCATAGATGATACAATTGGTTCTGTCACTAGGAACACAAGCTATTTAACAACCAAGTATCCTACAAAAAAAATATTAGTATTGAATCAATAATACTTATATGAAAAGAAATTTAAAAAATAAATAAATAAAATAAAAATAAAAAAACACCCAATTCCATCAAATTATAAGGCCTACCAATTTAAAGAGCCAGCACCTTTCAACTCCTTTGTTGGACATATATACAAATTACAAAGAATAAGTCTATTTTGAAAATATTAAAAACACAAACACAGAATAAAATTCAAGAAAGAGAATTAGGAGGGAATGTCCACTTGAGAGTAACAAGAGTAAAGTCTTAAAAATACCAGGTCAAACTTTAGGCTCAAAATGATGATTGATTAGGTTCATAAATTCATACATGTAGAAACATATGTATACATGTATGTACTTAAATAGGAAGTAGAGGTTATTGTCCAAGGAATAACTCATTGTTGTTGTTTAACCACTCAACCACATCACCATCGAAGCTTCGAAATTTTTTGAACTTGAAATAGATACACAAATCAACACAAATTTGAAAATAGCAAAGAAACAATTAATGGTCAAGCTAATGCAATCATCAATGTTCATTCAATCAGAACCACCCATGAAAAATTTTAAAAACAATAGAATAATAAGAGGAAGATGACCACTCTGAAAAGGAGACGAATTCATAACTAATCTTCAATAACTAACCCATACCTACCAAGTTACTACTGAAATTGTTCTGAAACTCAAATAGACAAACAAACGAACTCATAATTTTAAGAACTATGGAACCACCCACAAAACACTGTATTAAGAATTATGAAATGCTAAATGCCATATTTGATAACCTTAAAATTTAACAGATTCATGACAGGAAGCATAACCATGAAGGAGAAGCAATCACCTCAATTACTACCCCAAAAAAAATCAAAAATTTCCATAATTTCCAAATCAATAATTATCCATACAAAATTAGAAGTGTTAACTATGTAAACTCATCACCCACCCAACAAAAGGTTTCAGATTCAATCGACAAGCTCATAAACATTTAAAAAAAAAATTAAAAATAAATAAATAAATAAAATAAAAAGATTAGAAAGCATCCATCAATAATGACATATTAAACATAAAACAATTTTTTTTAATTAAAAATATACAAATCAAAAAATTTAAATAGGGTTAGTTACACTTTACCCCCCTAAGGTTTATAAATGTACTCATAAGCCCTCGTAGCTTGGAGTGATGTGCAAAAGTGACGGGTTTCGCTAGACTTAACAACGCGTGGGCCACACGTGTTAGAGAAAGCGTGTATGCACTAGGAATAAGAGATTGGCGCCAAAATTGGGGCTTCAATTGACCAATTTGCCCTTCCAATCTCTTATAAAACCATTACACCACCAAACCCAATATTCCTTACCCAAAAATCTGAAATCACTTCCATTTTTTAAGATGTCATCCTCTCAAGGATCCTACTACAGTGGACAAAGCTTAGCTCGTACATGCTATTGTGGCCAAAGATCTCTGGTGAGAATAGTTTGGACAAATGCAAACATGGAAAAAAGATTTATAGGATGTGCAAACTATGGGGTAATATATAGTAATATTTTATTAATTAATTAATTAATTAATTAATAAATTTTTTATGTTCGACAATATTTAATTCAAAATCTGAATTTATTTATTAAAATTTCCAGATTTATCCTACTTATGAGTACTTTGAGTGGATTGACCCACCATTGTGCCACCACTCGCTGATCTACTACCAAGATTTGTGCAACGAGTAAATCATATGGAGTTAAAGGTTGAAAAAGCTTTAAAAAAAGGAGAAGTTGTGTCGAGGACTTTTTCTAGGAAGTTGTATACTATTTTTATGCTATATTGCATGTACTCTAAAATGAAAAAAAGTGTTATGTAACCTAATAAGAGGAAGGAATACATATATTGAAGACTATTTTGAGATATGAATGAAATGTATTTGAAGAATTACAAAATCTATTCACTAACAACATTTCAAAACCTGTTTATTAAGCATGTTCACCAACATTTTAATTACACAAAACAAAACTGGTTGACCAACAACATTTCAACCTGTTCAATTACAAAACCTATTCACATAAATGACATTTCATTCCAAAACATCACAAAATCTAGCCTCGATAACATCACATTTCACATTTCATTCCAAAACATCATCTGATCCAGCTTCATTGTTTAAACATCACAATAGTACCAAGCATTGATAACATGACAATAACATTGTTTAAACATCACATACAAATAGGCCTACAAAAAATAAGACAATACTTTAAGGCCTTGAACACAAAAATATTATTTGAGCTATCCAATACTACCCCAAGTAATAGGCCTTACAAAATCACCAAAATATTGTTTAGTTATTACATGGAAACATCACCAAAATATTTAAAGTCACTAAAATATTGTTTTGTTGCTAATCCCTCAACCCTTTTCCTTTGTCATTTGCATTCCTACCAACATTCCTCTATATGAATTAACCAGCCCTCCCAAGTGCTGCAAATCCCCTTCTAGATTAGCGCACTTGTATATCATATAGTGTCAACAGGTTGGATACTTGTAGGGAAATGTCAACAATATTACAAGTAATGTGTTATGTTATGTATATGCAGCATTACAAATAATGTGTCAAGGCCTTTACCTAAGGGTTTGAAGGTATATTTGGCTGGGATGCAAAACTAACAAGCTCTCTAGCTGATAGACTTGCACTTGCTCACGACCCAAACCCGCCCCTAGAGGTTTGGATCATAACTGGCCAGTAATCATATTACCTATGGCCTCAGATAGAAATCTAATCATATTTAATTATATGGGGCCAGAAGCGGAAATTGAATAATAAGATTTGTCCAATGAGTTGTGCATATATGACATATCAAAGACATCTCATTTATATTAATAACTCACACTCATACATACATAAGAAGTCTCACATGTCCAAGATCATACATATGTCATTAACATACAATCACCAAACTTATATACAGACGTGGTCAAACATGACCAACAAAAGAAAACAAATAATCGAAAGACAAAAGCCTCATTCGTAAGGCATCCTTGGCTGGCTCTACAAAACTCGGTAATCCTTTCATAGGTTCACTAGGGCTGGACGTCTCGTTGCTCACCTATATATACATATATATAACGGAGTGAGCTAAAGCTCAGTGAATAACATCAGAGTAAAGAGGTTAATGAATAAGTTCTAATATTAAAAAATATAATTCTCGTAATAGTTTCGTATCATAACGGAACGACCTTGGGTCCAATATATGACAGAACAACCTTAGATCCAACATATAACAGAGCGACCTTAGGTCTAACATATGACAGAACGACCTCAGGTCCAATATATAGCAAAACGATCTTGGGTCCAATCATTTATAGCTATATAATGACCATTCGGTTAACTCATAGCAGATAATCAGACTTGTCAGATACGCAGAATGACATTGGCTCTATCTTGTCAAATATACAAAACGACCTTGGGTCCAATTCCAATATACAGAACAACCTTGGGTCCATTAGTTACATTCATATGCATCAAATATATTTGTAGATGTTATGTTAATCAAACATATAGAAACTCATTCATACTTGCAAAAGAATAGTTTCGAAAAAGCTTACCACATTAGGACATTTTGAAAATAGAGTATGTAAGAAAGTATCTTTACTAAGATATTACTCACCTTGATTAATCCAATGGTCCACTTCAATGATCGAAATTATATGTTACACATAACCAAACACGTTGGAACATTTGACCAATTCGAATCATTCTTGCTTTACTTAGTTCTTTTCGTTCCATTTCTTACTTAGTAGGTCATTCATGAGTCATAATTCATGCCTAAGAATGCTCAGAATGACATGTGAATGGAAATACGAACACAAAACAACTTTTCAAGATATGCTGAAATAGGGCCCTTTGCTCGAGCCAACTATTGATCGCTTGAGCAGTCACATAAGTCTGCAAAAGTACTAGATGGGTCTAATGTGCGCTCGAGCCAACTATTTGTCGCTCGAGCGGATGCAAAATATACACTCAGTTCGCTCAAGCCAACCTTTGGTTGCTCGAGTGGTCTACAAAGACTGCAAAAATGCTGGGAGCTCGTCAAGTTAGCTCGAGCCACCACTTGGTCACTCGAGCGTTCTAGCAGAATTTTGGATTTCAAAACTAAAAGTTTGAGCTTCCAAACTCCAATTCAAAGCATTGGGTCATGCATGGCTTGTTCAAAAACATGGAAACACTTAAGAAAATTCAAGTACATGACCCTTTTCAAAACCATTTGCTCAAAATCTCTTTAATTATCAAACATGCAAACCAAGACTCCATGTATGTAAGGTTTTTGCAACTCTTTGCTCAAAACTCATGATTTTAACAAAATTGAGTTCAAAAGCTCCATGCATGCATAAAACTCTTTTTCAAAATGTGAAATTAAGGGTCAAAAAATGATGAATCAAAGATGCATGTGCAAATTAACTTCTAATTCTAACATGAATAGAAGAAATCAAACTCAAAATAATAAACTTAACATATTCATTCATGCATGTGAAGCTACCTTCTATTTTCATCATCTTCTTGACAAACTTATACAAAACACATGCAAAAGATCCTAAATTACACCATGATTTCAACTCTAAAATGGATTATCTTTAAGAATTAAGAGTTAAATTCTTACCTAGAGCCTTGAATTAGATTCTTACAAAACTTGAGCTTCTTTAGCAAAATCCTTAACTTTTTCTTCAAACAAAGCTATCTCTATCTAGAATGAGAGTCCAATCTCTCTCTAAAGAACTCCCTGAACCAAATGAATGCAAAATATGAGCTCAAAGCTCTTAACACTCCTATATATATCAAGTGATTAACTTAAGTGCTAATTCAATTATTAGGCTAATTAATTAAAGCTAAATTTTTCAAACTAAATTAATTTTTAATCAAACTTACCAAATAGTTCTAAAATTTCCAATTAGTCTATTCATGTAGCCAATTTTGGTTTCTGATGCCATTAAGGCCTTTAATTTCGGATCACAATAGAAATCACAACAGATATTCCCATGATTGACAGATATGCATCCAAAAATCACATTAAACACATAATTAGCATTCCAATTCACACTAAGCACATAAGCACATGCAAAATTAAAGAATTAAAAGTATATTACGTGATGGAGTTGTCATATGTTCCATAAGGCATGGTTAGTCATGTTTGAGCTATACCTAGATGGTATGCAGCTGGATGGGATAAAACATTACTAGTGGCAGATTCTTAGAATGAAGTTGGACAAGTGGCAGCTTGTTGGGATGAAAATGGATGAGTGGCAGGTTGTTGGGATAAACTTGGGTGAGTGGCAGCTGATTGGGATGAAAATAGGTATGTGGCTGCTTGTTGGAATGAAGCATTTGAGAACTGTATTTCATACAAATTGAAATGCACAAAATTAATGGATACAAATTGATATGAGTTTAATTTGTGTAGAATTAGTGCATTAAAATAAATTGAAATGTACCTTGCTTGGTTGACTTGTAGATTTCCTACAAATGGTACTTGGTCCACCCCTTCTCTTGAACGTTTTGGATTTTTTATGTACTGGACCTTTGCATGACCTTTGGTTGTGGCCAAAACTCATACACTTTGCATATTGCACATTTTGTTCTTCTTTGACACCTTATATGGATTCTTGGGCTCATCAACAGCTTTATTCATCTCTTTTCTAGGCCTCCATGCTAGTATTCTATAGTAAGAAGGGGCTATAGCTTCATATCCAGTCTGAATCCACTCATGTTTTCCTGGCACAGGCTTTATCATGAAGAATATGTCGTCAAGTATGTCTTTTTGCTAAAGTAATTACGCACATAAGCTTCAGGTTTCTTCTTGTTAAGGTATATACAACTGATGACATGTTTTCAAGGTATACCTGCTAGGTCTCAATCCCTACACACACATGTTCTTTCCCTCAAATCCACTACATGAGTTTATTGTAACTTCAAGTCACTCGTAAAGCTAGCATGCAATTTCTAGCGTCCACTTTGTTTGATTCTAGTTTCTCTTGCATAGTTGGACAAATAGGGCCACCATATTTTTCCATTCCAGTTTTCCTCTTTTGTATCCTATTCATGAGTTTTCTCCTAATCCACTCCACCATTACGATGACTGGTTCATCCGTTGCTGCCGAAATGTATTTGTTGAATGACTCAGTGGGATTGTTCACTTGAATATCACACTTGGATCTTTTGCTGAAGTGAGACCTGGCCCATGTCTCTAGGTTTTCTTGCATCAACCACTCATTTGGATTGTTCTCTATGTCCAATTCCATCAACTTCTTCATGTGATAATCAAACTTCATAACTGTCCTAGCATATGCAGCTTTTCCACATCAGTTCTCTTAGGTCTTTCCCCTTGAAATTTTATCTAAAGTTGGTGTAGAAGTGTCTCAAACAATACCTATGCTCAACATTAGGCAAAACCTGTTTAAATATGTGCAGCAATCCTTTTTACCTGTCTGAAATGAATGTCCAACTAATGTTAGTGCCATCTCCTATGTCCTCTATTAATTGAGTAAGAAACCATAACCATGAATCTTTGTATTCAGCCTTAACTGTAGCAATGGCCATGGGAAACATGTTGTCATTCCTATTAAGGCATTATGGCTACTAAATAAGCATCCAACACAACGAAAGGCATGCAACCTTGGAAAAAAAACCTTGCTTCTGTGCATCAAGTCTAACATATAACCTCTTTAAAATAGGTGTAGGTTGTCTGTTAGGCCTTTCCACTTGATCATCTTCTCGTATTATAGGATTGTCCAATTTGATAACTTAATAATTGTTTGGATTTTGACGCTTCACTGTCTTACAATAGTCCCAAAGCCTATCATATTGCTTCCTCAGATCCCCTTCAATTGTTTCCTTTACTTTTCCTTTTGCTCTGTACACTTGGCTCTTACTTACATCAACCATTAGTTCTCTATGAATGTCTTTTGCATGGTTGAGATTTCTATATTAGGAGAATTCCTCAATCATTCAAGGTACTTTTGTGTTAAATACCTAGAGGTAACTAGAGGGTCGTCATAAGTCCTAACACAACAATGAATTGATTGTAAGCTTTTAATCTGGAATGTCCTCTCATTTTGCATTAGGAATGCATGAATTCTAAAACCACATTCTTGTTTGCAAACTGTAGTAATCTTCTTATTTTCATTTTTAACCCACTTTAATTCAGATCGTTGTTGCACTTGCCATTCTTTCAATGCATTCCTAAAAACTTGTGCATTCTTAAATCTCATCCCCACTTTTAGGTTAGGCTTGATCATATCCACATCCTTATTAAATTCTGGAAACCTATGAACCCTTTCCTCATCATCTAATGATCCATACAAAGTATGAATACCAAAATCTTGATCTAAATACCATTCATTAGACCCCCCCCCACCCCAAAAAAAAAAAAAAAAATCATTTGGTTCATCTCCTACATTTGATTCAACCCCCAAATTTGTCTCAACACCCACAATAAGCAAATATATTGTCATCTTCACTCCCCTCTAATCCATCATTCATCCACTCTGGATATGTGCTATGACTACCATCAGAGTCATCCATTTCTCTATCACTCTCCTCTTCATCTTCTTCTATTTCAGTCCCATTTCCCCATTCACTTTCCATTTCCATTTTTGTTTCTATTTGTGGAATTTGTGGCCCTCTTATAACTTCCCCATTTGGACCTAAGACCTGGAGTGCCTAATGACCTTTCTCCAGATATAAAGCAACCACACTAAGACCCATATATTGGAATAGCATATCAATTACATCCTTATCTGAATCAATCTCCCTAAGACCAATGTCCAGTATTTTTGCAGGAATTTTGTAATGCAGTTGGCTAGTGAAGGGATAACCTAGCTTCAATTACAACTTTTGAAAATCAAAAACCCAACCCTATCTAGATCAAACTACTAAAAGTAATTTACTTTCCCTCCCCTTATACACTATATTTGGAGGCTTAGTAAAATAATCTCCATGATGTAACTCAACACTAAAATCTATTGCCATCACCTAACTCTAAACAATACAAGACACAAAGGACAAAAATAATACATAAAAAACACAAAAATAAAAATCACAATAAACAAATGAAACTATTAAACAAACATATGGATGTTGTCACCACTAACTATTAAAGACCATTGCCATGACATAAGCCTAAACAATACAACACGCGAAATACTAAACAATAAACAAACTAAACAAAATTCTGTTGTCATGACTTGAGCATAAACAATACAACCACAAAAGACAAAAATAATAGATAAACAAACCAAAAATAAATATCATAATAAACAAACAAAAGTCATCATACCCAGTTTACATATAAAAACATATATATGCGATAAAGAAGGGTAAAAATGTAATTAATTAACAAACATTCTAACAACTAGTAGGCACGATGCCCTCGCATCCAACAACACATTAGTTACACTAATCAAGGCAACAAAATAGCTAAATATTGCACCATTCTCCCATACCCTTATCTAGCCCTACCTAGACTACTGAATTGGGCTCTGTCCCCGTAGAGGACAACAATGCCTAATATGACCTAACCGATTACACCTAGACCAAGTAGGTTGCCCTTTATTATGTGACTGACTCGAATAAACCTAGGTCTGATTGGACCTTCCGAGAGACGAGTCTGAAGAAGCAAATGTAGCTTGAGGCAAAAACTACGCTTGTGACTAAGATCTCACCCGTCTCTAGCACTTATTAAGCCTAGTGCGCTTTTGAACAATAGGTATCGCCGATATGGCCTCCTCTTTATCTCGATCAACACCTAAAACTGTGGCCTCTACGTGGGCCGTTGCCTCTATGAGTGTGTAATAGTTCCTGTACATGCTCGCAATAACTATACCTTGAATATCATCACACCACTTTCTCTCAGATTCAATATAGCGGCGCTCCTCTGTTGCCACCAACTCTAGAGCAAATCTAGACAAACTAGTGAACTGCACCTCAAATTGTGCTAAAGGAGTTGTGCCTTGGTGCAACTCAACAAATTGTGTCCTTAATCTTTTCCGTGTAGAAGGAGGGAAATACTTGGCCAAAAAGGCCTCAATGAAAGCAACCTAAGTGGTGCCTATAGTGATCTTAGCATATTTTCACCAATACCGGTGTCTTCTCTCAGTTAGAAATCTGCTAGTGCAATCCTTAACCCATCATCTTCGACTCTAAGCATATCAAAAGTCTTGGTGATCTGCTCTAAACTATCATTTGCCTTTCACAGCTTAGGCCCTCCTATAAACTTAGGTGGGTTAAAAAAAAGAAAACTCATTAATGAGTTTGAGGGTATGAGTATCGTCCCGCTCATTGCGAGTTGGAGCCTCCCTCACTACCTTTACAGCCTTGCGTGTGAACTCTTCGCCCACAGCCGATGCTGCAGGGCGATTGCTACTAGAATTATTGTACCTCTACCGACACTCATACTTCCAATACATCCTCTATTCCTCCGTCCAAACATCCTATCAAAGGAAAAACCCAATTAGTGAACAATTATAGCATCCTTCGAAGTGCTCACTCACCACTTTAAGTCATAATACACTTACCACATAAGCCACAAACACATAAACAAGTTAAACACTCAATCACATAATTGAGCAAAGTCTACAAGGATAGCTACCAATCCTAGAACTCTCAGAGATTTCCCACCAAAAACCACATTGATCAAGTGTGTTTCTAATGAGATCTCAAAGCAAGTTAATTGGCTACAAGCACTATCCATTAGACTTAACTCCACACTTACATAAATGCATCATATAAAGTCCTAATACTTAATTTTTCTACATACAAACGTCCTCACCAAGCATAACAAAAGCCCAATATAGTAAAAACCACTTCCTGCGAGCCTAAGTATTCAAACCTGGCTTACTCTGATACCAAGTTGTAACGCCTATCTTTTTTTACTCGAATAATATTACTATATTCTTTAATTAATCCATTTCGATAATGATAAACATGTAAAACCATTAAAAAACCACTCTTGGTAAGTCAACCTCGACACCACTACCTTCATTAGCTACCGTGAAGGCAAAAAGGAAACTCAACCCTCCTTGACCCTTAAGGTCATGCAACGAAATAATTTAACTAGCACCCCGGTCACACAAGAAGTAGAAATAATCTCCAGATGACATACACACAAACACCCTCCTACGGGGATAATCTATCGAAGCCCAAAAATAGGTCAACCAATCCATACCCAGAGTCACATCAAATGTATGTTGTCAAGGACAATAAAATCAAAGAAGAGTCGACAATCTGCAACCTCGATCTCACAAGAGCAGCATACTCGACCCAATGCTACCTCACCCCCAACCGGTGTCTCAACAAATAGAGAAGACTCCAACAAATCAAACTCTAACCCCAAAACAAATACAAAAGATAACGATATGAAAGAATGAGATGCACTCGTATCAATCAACACATTGGCTAGAGAATTGAATAGCAAAAAGTTACCTCTCACAACGAGAGGTACTAACAACTGCTTCGATGTGGCAAGAGCATACACACGCCCCGGAGGCCTTTAATCTATATGCTCACCCCTCAGAGCATAGGCCTGATGCACAGATTAAGCTAAAATGACTCCTTGATTGGCCCTTGAGGCCTGAGCTAACTGTGTTGGCTGATGGCTCTAAGTCTACGTCAAACCAGACACACCAGACGTGCCACCAGACCGAGGGAAAAATCTCCTCAAATGTCCGGTCTATCCATACTGATAACAGGCAGGCTATTGGCCTCTCCTTTGGCCTTAACTCTAAGAACGAGTCATAGTAGGTATAGACTGTTGCCCTCCTCCTCTCTGTGAGCAAGTTGGAGACTTATGGCCCAACTAACCACACTTGAAGCATATGAATCGACCTTAGTTGCCTTTTCCCGAACCAGAACTCGACACGGTAAAGGTGGATCTAGACTATGAAACTTGAGACTGATGTGGGATAGAACCTTTCTACCTTTTGTTGTTGCTCGCATCCCATTGAGACTCCTACCTTCTCTGTCTAAAGCCTTTCATCAGTTCCTCCTCAATCTGGATCACAACTTTCAAATGGGCCGCAGACTCAACAAGGCACCCATAATCCTGAATCATAGACCTGACCATCTTAAAAATGAGTCTGGTCCTCAATCTCTTCTCAAACTCGACACAACAAAGTTCCTCCATCGCCACGAGTTCCAGTGTAAATCTTCAAAGGTTGGTGAAGGCTACCTCAAACTCGGCCACCGATGCGCTCAACTACTTAAGCTTTAAAAATTGCTCCCTCATCTTCTTTGTCGCTGTGGGTAGTAGAAACTTATCCTAGAAGGCGGTTACAAATGCCTCCCAAGTCACTCCAATGCAACCCTTCATGAACTTCCACCATTGACCCTCGTCACCTTTAAGCTGAAAGGGTGTCAAGGTCACCTTCAAACCATCGTCGTTGATGCCAAGCATCTCAAATGTCTTTATCATCTACTCAAGCCATTCATTTGCCTTCAGTAGCTCCTTTGGATCCCTAACAAACTCATCCAAATTCAATCGGAAGAACTCTTTCTTCAGAAAAGACGGCCCTATCTCTACAACATGGGCTTGGACTTTGTTCTCAATTCTAAGAATGTCCATGGGCTCCCACAATGCTCCTTCCATCTCTTAAGCCAAAGCTCTCATGCCTTGTCGGCCCGCAAGCTAAACCACATTCACCTGGCCAACTCTCTCTTCTTATGCCAGAATTTCATCCTAAAGTGGCACTTCCTGACGTCTAGGTTTATTACGCCTACCACCACCATGTCCATGTCCTGACATACTAATAAAGGTTACACAAAATTTAGCACATTCACAAATATGTCATAACTAATTCACACATGTCCTAATATAGTGGACAACATGATAATTCACTCCCTATAAGTACCGAATCACGTATTCACAAATGAATTTCCTTTCTAAATACTATCCGTTCTACAACATAGCCAAAGTTCTAGTTATAATTAGCAGTGATCAAATGCTCTTCTAACGGGACTTCTAAGAATTCGTAGACACAATCAATATCTTAAAAACTAAATCCCATACTCATTTAATCATATAAGCATATTATCATATAGCATACCAGACATACGTCTATTATTATCTAGCGAGGCAAACTCATTGTAGTGATAATCACTTGTCACGATCTCAAAGTATTCGAACCTAGTATACTTTGATATCAAGTTATGATGGCCCCAAATTATAGACAATAGACACTCATAACTCTCAATAGATACAAAAGCTTATTAACATAAATCTTTAAATCATACAATCTTGCAAGCATTTCTCATAACTATCTTCCATTCCATTGATTTCTATGAAGTATTACAAGACTGATGTCACATGCATTAATACATTCATTAGCCCTAAGTTATGACCCTATAGCATGTGACACATATTTATGTAGAAATGAAAAGAAGAAAAAAGATCTTCATGCCCTAATGGCTACACATTTTCAAGACGATACTTAGTTACAACAAAAGTGGGTCAAGCCCAATAGATATATAAAAGCCCTAGGCTTGTACAGAAGATATTTACAAACAGAAAATAAATGAGTCTTCAACTCCAAAATCCTTCCAAGCTACTTCCTTGGATGAGGGATGTCATCGGCACCTGAAAGTTATTTCCCACGTAGAATGAGCTAAAGCCTAGTTTATGATGCTTAACAAAGTCATATGGTGAATGCACATGAATACCATTTACCAAAACATTGAATTTTCTCTTTCAAACAATGCAATGCTATGTTTATAAATCAATTCATAAACTGATACTTTTTTAAAACAGAAAGCAGGGCAATGGATATATAACACTTGGAATCTCTAGGTAAGTGCCTGCTAGTAGATTATACAAACACTACCAAAGCCATTTTACTAATATTAACAGGAAGGATCGACACCTAACCACGTAGGTTTTTGGATTTTCACCAAGGACACACTGACCAGCATAAATATAACCACAACTACACCTCCTAACTAGACTCACCAAGGTATTCACCTATTTTTCTCAAAATAATACATTTTCAATGTATGAATATGGAACAATATTCGAATGCAAAATGTATAAGCGAATGGTTTTTATTAACCTAGTCATCATGCAATTTCTATAACAATCGAAACTATCCTCCATGGATAGCCCAAAACAGATACCTCTATACAAAAAATAAAATTCCAAACAACATATATAATTTCATAATTTTACTGTAGAAGTAACAATACGTGTTCAACTCCACTTTCAATTAAATAAATATTACCAAAATATCATTTCCATTCTCAACAATTCCTTTACCACTTATTCAAATCATGAATAACCAAGGATTTTAAATACCCTCCAACAGACATTTTTTTCAACCTTTCACACTTTAAAAGCAATTTTCCCAAAGTTTTCCACACCAAAACCAATTCAATACCATTTCAAAGAAAATCCCTATTTTAAATCCCAATCCAAACTAAAATCAAACTTACAACTCTCCAAAAACACCATTCTATTCAAAGAACACATAACGAGATTAAATACTATACAAAAACTAAAGAAATCCCTATCTCAAAGTAGAAGAAGAGAGAAACATCAATCCCAAAATCGACGGTGATAGAAATCTAAACTTTTCAGATTAAAAGGACCACCTCCACGTTCTCTACCTTTTATTCCAAAGCACCAAGATGGCGAGATTAACGGATTATGGTGTATGGGAAGGTTTATGTGAGATTTTAGAGAGAGAAAGAGAGAGAGAGAGAGAGAAAGAAATTTCATCTAGAGACCTTTTAGAGAAAGAGAGAAATCAAAAAGTGAAAGAAAAGATCTTTTCCCCGCAGTTTTATATACGTAGATCGCTCGAGCATTAGATATAGAACATCGCTCGAGCAGCCAAACCATGGCTCGAGCAAAGAAACCAAACTACCAAAACCTTAACTCTGCAGAACAGATCGCTCGAGGGAACTAACTACTGCTCGAGCAAAGAATGACCCCCTCTTAGAAGTTCTGACTTATAAAGAGACCGCTTGAGTGAAGAACATCCTACTCCTTAAAGTTCATATTGCAAACAAAAATTATAGGAGAAACGTAAGACGACTCGAGCGAACTCAATGACAAATAGATAGAATTTCCTTTGAAATACTAACTCTCAACCTGTTCAAAACATAATTCAACAATCCACACAACCACTCCTAATCAACAACAAGACTAAATGGAGTATAAACAATAATAAAAGATACCAGACTCCAAATCAAAGAGTATAAAAGGATCGGGTCTCAACCTGGACCGATATAACTCATTTTGGTATAAGGAACTAATACCAAAATCTCTCTTGATCTTGGTAGATCAAAGAGAATGTGCAATTTGGTGAGAGTTTAGAAAGAATGGAGAGAAAAGAGAAGGTAGACACAGAGAGAGAGAGAGAGAGAGAGAGAGAGAGAGAGAGAGAGAGAGAGAGATCTGATTTGAGTGAAAGAGCACAAAAATTGATGTCTGGATGCACAAAATCTGCTCGTGTAGATTTTCAAACCACTTGTAAGGATCAACTTAGTGAAGAATGGTTTTCTCGCGAAATCCACTAGTACGGAATTCATATTCCACTCGTGCGGATTTGACCTAGACATCTTTTGTTGGGTGACTTCAAGTAAGCATATCTCCTTCTTCTGGAATCAAAATATTGTCAATTTTATGTTTCAATTGAAACCCCAGAAATAAGTATTCCAACAATTCTAGCCTCATATCAATATTCAAAATGTGAAGAAAGAAACAAACAAAAGAGTCAACACTATTCAAAACAAATAATCAAATTTGAGATTTTAGGTCTAATCTTGCCCAACCAACATGTTAACTCATCAATCAAGTCTCTAAACAATAAGGACGAGGTCCCAATTATAATAATTAAAAGGTCAAATGCAACCCATAACTTTCAAAAGTCCATAAAAAGTAAATAAATAGTATAAGGTAACGATTACCATTTAACATAAACAAGTTGGGTTTAAGACCCAGGAGACTATATAAAAATGATAAATCTTTTACATTTTTCTATTTTTATTTTTTTACCACATTAATTTTTAGTATATGTTTGGATGATTATCATATAATGGATGGTTGTTTTTGTTGATATTTTTGAATGATTATCATGTAATAGATGGTTGTTTTCATTGGTAGTAGATATTTTTGGATGCTTATCATGTAATGTATGGTTATTAAGCTTTTAATATGTAATCAATATGCTTAATATATGAAATATTTTTAGTTTTGAATTTTTTGATTTAATGGATTGGTTTGATAAAGATATTAAAGTTGTCGTCATATTTGACTTTTAAAAGAAATAAATACTAATTTAATGAAAATAAATATCAAAAAAATTATTTAAAAAAATTATTTCTACCCTCCCAAAAGATAAAATTATATAAAAACGATGTGTTTTTAATTTCTGTTTTCACCATTTTTTAGAAAAAAATTCTGAAAATAGATATAAAAACTAAACCAAGCAGAACTTTGTAACCAAAAAAGTACCAGCATTATTCATTAAAAAAAAAGCCTAGTACATTTCAATCAACATACAAGTCAACAAATACAAAATAAGTTGTACGACATTTTTACCATTGAAATAGACCGTTAGCAAATGAAACATCTTTAATTGTCGTTATTTAGAACAAGATTCAAAATTTAGAATCAAATGTATCACAATTGAAAAGTTATGGACCAAAATGACACAAGCCTAAACTATAGGGACTATTAGTATAATTCGCCCTATGTATTATAAATATAATAGTATTATCAATATAATATATGTTGAAGTGATCGATTCTAGTTTAGTTCAGTACATAAAGTGCTTGAGCCGATACTGAACTGAAAACCAAGACAAAATCAAAATAAAAAACTACACATACCAATTCTTTAAAAAAACAAACCAAATATATCTGATTCCATCTGATTCAATCAGTTTTGTTGATTTTTTTTTTTCAATTTTTCTTACATCCGTAAAATAAATCTCAATACACTTTTCACATATTCCAAAACACTTTTACAAATTTCTGTACACTTTTTACTATTTTTTCAATACTAACAATAGTCCTTGAGATTGTTTTTAATATTATATATATATATATATTCTTAAGGGTAAATTTAATTGGACTCACCCCCTGAGGTTTGAAAAAATAAAATAACCTTACCCTCATAATATTATGTTAAGGATTTGGCTTATCTCCCGTTGGACTTTCAATTGAACCAAATAGTTGAGATTTTTTACCGGCAAGAGTCATTAAACAGACATCTCTTACCAATAAGAGTTTATGAAAATATGGTCCAGTTAAATATTTTCAAAGATTCTTACCAATAAGAGTTTTTCGTTTAATAATTTTTACCAGTCAGAGTCTTCCGTTTAATTATTTTTACCTATGAAAAATATCAACTATCTAGTCCAATTAAAATTTCAACGGGAGATAAGCCATTCCCTTATATTAATACTCATCTTACCTCTACACAGACGCCATAGCTCTTGGAAAGAATATACTGTTGATGCAAAATTAGTGAAAATATAGACAAATCAAATATTCACATTAAATCTAATAATTTTTCAAAAAAAAAGGAAAATAAATTATATTAATGCCAACATGATAATAAAAAATTTTGTTTATGTAAAAATCAGTGGAAATAAATAATAAAAAAAATAAAAGTTTGATTGTTTATGTAAAAATAATAAATAAATAATTTTTATTTGTTTACATATGTTTGATTATTTTCCAAATTAAGAACATATAAAACAATGAAAATTTTTATATATAGATAGATAAGAATGGTAAAGCTGTCTTTTTCATTCTCATTCCATCACAATGGATATATAATAAGTATGAATAGAATTTGTTTTTCTTATTTTTTTTTATTATTCTTGTATTTGCTCACCATTTTGTAAAACTTATTACACTTTCTTTAATTATTTTTTAAGAAATGGCGATGGAGTGACAGTAGTAGTAGATAAACACGTAATGAGTAACGAAACAACAATGCTACATCCTTATTATTATTATTATTATTATTGATAACTTTAGGTGTCTAGATCAGTTTGTGCGTACTTTAACTAATTTCTGAGGGACCAATTCCACCGTCCACTAATAGGGTGCCAACTAAAGTCCGAGCAATACCTAAAAGGTTTTAAACCTGAGACCTAAAAAGAAGCAAACTCCTGAGTCTCAAGCATATACCACTACATCCTTTATTTTATCATTCCTAAATGACCCTTAATACTGTAGCATTGAAATTTGATTCCACATAATAAAATATTTAACAAATTAAAATTTAATATTTGTCAAGCACATCATTTAAAGTAATTTCTAAGAATAATAAATATAAGAACTGTTGGGAGGTACTTTCTCACGTGAATGTAATGGAAAATCCAGATATAAACTATCAATTTCTCACATGATTGTAATGGAAAAATAGCATTAGACTAATTAGCTAATAATAAGGGATAATTACTCTCAGATTTATGGGCCGAACTTATTTACTAATATATCTTCAGTGGATTTTTTTTTTAAATATATTTTTCCGTCGTTTTAATAATAAAAATATTTTGAGACTTTTCAAATATATATTTTGTATGTGTGAAATGATTATTTGGTAATAATACTAAAAATTTATTAAAATGATAAATAATTGAGATATTTTGACCTTTATTTATGAGTTTTAATTTATTATTAATTTATTTGTGTTAATTTATATTGAAATATAATGAAAAAAGTGTAAGTAGTGAAATTGTAATTTATGTGTTTGGTTTGGTTATGGGAGATAAATTTTCAAAAAAAAAAATTGGGAAGAGAGTTTAGAAATTTTTTTGTTTATTTGATTGTATATTGTGGAAATAGTTTTGGAGTATGGGAATTTGAGATGATTTAATATTTTGTTGTAATTGAATAAATGTATGTGAGAGAAAAAGTGATTGAAAATGAGAGAGGAGAAAGAAAAAGTGATTGATTGATGTGTAGAAGAGAGAAAATGATTTTGGAAATTTTTTTCCAAAATCACTAAATCAAACAAAATTTTAACAAAATTTGTCCAAAATTCCTCTCACAAAAAGAAACCAAACAAGGTAAATTGTTTCACTCTGTCGTAACTAGGATTGTTCACAAATGAAATTTATTTGGTTTTAGAGTAACCTAAAAACTGAACAAGTTCCTACGATTCCCAAAGAATTAAAATCCTAACCAAACCGCTAAATCGGTGGAATCAAGCTAGGATTCGATTTTATGGTTTTAGAAATTTTATATAACAATCAATTTGATATACATTTTATGCTAGTAAATAAACTAACAATAATTAGTTTTGTTAAATTGATTAGAATTTATCAATTTCACAATCAAGATTAATGTTTGAATTTTATAAGAAACTTTTATATTTTAATTTTTACATATAAAAATATTTAAAAATAATAATAACATATATATCATGGTTCGGTTCGACTTGAAATTATAAGCAAAGTTTTAAAATCAATAATTGGACTGATTAATGGTTTTATGATTTTTAAAATTAGAACTAAAACTAGAATTGAATTGGCAATTTAAACAAAATTAATTTATCAATCCCACCGATTTTTTAACGCCCTTAACTTTCGTTTGGCATAAGTTAAACAAGGTTTTTTTTTATTAAAATAATCACAAAAAGATAATAAGTTTTTTAACTCAACAAGAAATGTTACATTCAAACCATAATCATTTCACTTTTTCTCTCACAAAAGTCAAAAAAGTCAAAAAAACCAAAAAAAACTATCTCAAACAAGATTTTTTAAACCTAAGCTAAAAAAATCAAAAAATCAAAAAATTAAAAAACCAACTCACATATCAAACAAACCCTTAGTCATAACTGCCAAATGACAATATGACATGTGCAAATTACACCTTCTTAACCAAAGGAAAAATGACATTTTATTTATTTATTTTTAGTGAATAGCATTTAGGGAAAATTACATGTAGGTGAGAGATAGAAAGATAAAGAAAAATTACAAATACATGGAGGGTGCAAGTGTATTTGTGATTAGGTGTAAATGAAAAGTTGTAAGGATGTAACCTCTCATGTGTTGATAATGTTTTTTTTCCTCCTTCCACCTCCATGTAATTCTTCCAACATTTATGACTCCCATCTAAGGAAAAAAAAAAAAAAACCATTCAAGACTAATTGGCTTAAAATGATGAGCTCTTATTTGGAATGAGTTAATTTAATCTAATTTTTTATTTTTTTTTTTAAATTATTTTAACTTGATTAAAAATATTGTATTTGAGATAAGTTTTAACTTTTTTATAGTTAATTTGATAATTGTGAGATAACAAATAAAATAATTACAATTTAAACGTAATATTTTATTTTATTTATTAAATTAACTTATTTTATTTTTGTTGATTAATTTAATTAAAATAACTCAATCCATGAGCTTGAGTTACTTTATCTAGATTTAATTATGTATGAAGGAGATAATTGATTAATAATTAATACATTACTAACTCTAAAAAAGAAATTTGTGTATTATCTTCTGTAAAAATTACGGCGTTGTTTTGTTTGTTTTTGAGGAATAAATTTTGAAGAAAGCTTTTTAAAATTATGTTTGATTTAATGATTTTAGAAAAAAAAAAATCTAAAATTATTTTATATCTCCTACATATCAATCAATTACTTTTTTTTCTCTTCTCTCTTTTTTTCAATTACTTTTTCTCTCACATACATCTACTCAACTATAACAAAATAATAAATCATCTCAAACTCTCATATTTTAAAACTATTTTCAAAATATATATCCAAACAAATCAAAAAAATCATCTCCAATTTTCAAAATAAACTCTTTCTCTAAATTTTTTTTTTTAAAAATTTATCTTTTAAAATCAAACCAAACACCCCCTACGCGTTTTGGGTACTCGGCCCATTTGAGGCAGAGGTGGTCAACCAGGTTAAAGAAAGCACATGGCTCGAGAGATTAACAGGGACATAATCATTGGGACTCGAGCACATCACTCACTCACATCAATATCCTCCTTCTCTCTCTCTAAATTATTCTTTACGTACGAGGGATGATTATGAAAAATAATCCAGACCAGTAATTAGTGGTTACATTAGGGATGTGATAGTGGGTTCCAACTACTGTTACATGTGTTTTGTGTCTTAATTTTTTTTTTTTTTTTTTTGACTTGCCACATCATTAGTAGTGATATTAGTGGTGATGTTTTAGTGGTCTGTATCATTATTGGAATGAATATGATTTGAATTGTTTCAATTTAGGAAAATGCTTTCGACCCCCAGTGGGGGTGCTAGGGTCGTGCGTGTAAGGTCGTGATTGGTCGAAAAAAAAAATTATTTTTTTATTTTATTTTATTTTATTTTATTTTCAGCCAATAAGACCGCGCCACGTTACTGGGGTCGGACTCCATTGGGGGTCTGCAGTTTAATTGTAAATGAAGACCAATTTATAACTCCTTTTATCTCAAAATAACAAATTTTTTAAAAAGAAATTTAGGATATATTTGGTTTATATTTTAAGACAAATTTTTTTAAAAATTTAGAGAAAGAATTAAATTTTTTTTAAAAATTTGTTTAGTTGTATATTTTAAAAATAATTTTAGAGTTTGAGAGTTTGAGATAATTTGATATTTTGTTATAATTGAGTAGATGTGTGTGAGAAAAAAAATTATTGAGAAAGAGAGAGTAGAGGGAAAAAAGTGATTGATTGATGTGTAGAAGAGAAAGTGATTTAAAAAAAAAAATCAAAAAATTTAAGGGAAAGTTACTAATAAATCCTAAATGTGAAACTTATGATCCATTTGGTCCCAAATGTTTTTTAATGTTCCGTTTGGTCCTTTTATTTGTGAAAAGACACATTTGCTATTTAATTTGGTTGTTTGTTTTAGCTTTACAGCTGGACAAAAGAATTGTTTTTAATGCGCGTGAGCCACGCAACTTGATTGTGCTGTTTTCAATTTGAGGAAAGTCGCGTGAAGGAAGTCACGTGCCACGTAGTTGGTGTCACATTCCGAAAAACGGCACTAAGGACATTTTATGTTTTACACGGAAGGACTGGCACATGTCACATCAATGGGTGCTATACAGCACTGAAGCATATAAGGGCTTTTGGTAACTAAGAGTAATTAAGATGAGTGCCACGTGACACACAACCCAAAGAAGAAAGCCCATAGCCATTGTTAATACATTTGACATTAGAAACACAAACCACAACTGAAATGCAACACCCAGACACACCTCCTTCATAATATTGAGGGTGATTGGTGGTTGCCACACATCAATAAAGTGTACTAAGGTTCTTTATATTTTTTGTCTTAAAATAATGTATGTCACCTGACACATAGTGTTTAGTACGTGTTTTTATGAGGGTGATCGGTGGGTGCCACACATCAACAAAGTACACTAAGGCTTTTTATACTTTTTTCCTTAAAATGATGTATGTTACGTGACACACACAAGGAATGGTATATTTGACTACTTAATGTTACCAAACAAAGGAAATAGGATCAACTGGTAAGATATTCTCCACTAATAGGACTAATCAGAACAATAGAAATAACCATAGGACCAATCGGTAAAACTGTTTGTCAAATAGGATTTATTGGTAAATATCCCAAAATTTAAACCAAACAAAGTTTTAAAATTTTTTCTTAAAAATTGTATCTTGAGATACAAACCAAGACCTTAATTTTTTTTTTATAATACAACTATTATATTTTTAAAATATTGATTTTTCAAAATTATCATTTGATAGTATATTTTTGAAAAGAGTAATGATTCATCCTCCCTTTCCCCTTTGACCCCCTCTCTCTCTCTCATTTGTCACTTTTTCTTTTTCTTTTTCTTTTTTTTTCCTGCTCCTCCAATCACCACCCGCCACGTGGCAAAGGGGAGTGAGGGGTGACCCCCACAAGGGGGTCCCAAGCATTGTTCTTTTGAATATCAACTATTATAATTGTACTTTTTATATTATTAATAAATTTAAAATAATGGCAAAATAGTCAATTTATATTATTTTATTTCTTGATTTTGAAAAAGAACTAATATTTTTTTGGGTGGGGAGAGATTTATCAATAAATCTCATATTTTGGATTTGTAATTCATATAGTCATATATATATATATATGTGATTCATTTAGTCCTTTGGGATGTGTAATGACTCATTTGTTCGCCACATTATAGTGTCACATTTGAAAAAAAGTAAATAAAGAGTTTTTTAGTGTTACGTAATACCCGTCACGTTAGAGTGCCACATTTGGAAAAAGTATATTAAAGAGTTTTTAATTTTTTATAGTGTCACATTATACTCGTCATGTTAAAGTCACGTGTCACGTTTGGAAAAAGTACACCAAGGAGTTTTTAATTTTTTTAGACTATCACACCATACCCGCCATGTTGTCACGTTTGAGAAAAGTACACTAAAAAGTTTTTTTTTTTAAGTATCACATCATACATGTTACGTTCGAGTATCACATGTCACGTTTGGAAAAAGTATATTAAAGAGTTTTTAATTTTTTTTAGAGTGTTACATCAAACCCACCGCGTTATCATGGTTCAGAAAAGTACACTAAGAAATTTTTATTTTTTTTAAGTGTCACGTTATACTTGCCACGTTGTCACATTTGAAAAAAGTACACTAAGGAGTTTTTATTTATTTAATTTTTTGAGTAAAAGTTTTGCAGTATCACATTATACCCACTACGTTGTCATATTTAGAAAAAATATATTAAGAAATTTTTAATTTTTTTGGAGTGTCACATCATACCCGCCACGTTGTCACATTTGAGAAAAGTACACTAAGGAGTTTTTACTTTTTTTTGGAGTGAAAGTTTTGGAGTGTCACATTATACCCGTCACGTTGTCACATTTAGGAAAAATACACTAAGGAGTTTTTAATTTTTTTAGATTGTCACATCGTTAAAGCATCACATTGATACCTACCACATTGGAGTACCACATCATGCCTATCACATTAATAAAATAGTATAGCTATCTATCAAAACACTACCAAAATAAAAAATAGGACCATATAGAAAGAAACTCTCCACTAATAGGACTTAACAGATCAATAAAAAAAACTTGGGATTAATTGGAGTACTTGTTTTTTAGATGAGATTTATTGGTAAATATCCCTATTTTGGGACAATAAAATGGAATAATTGACTAATATTTTGGAACAGAGAGAGTATTTATGGTTCTATTAAATTTAAAATCAAATTAACCCACTTTCCAAAATAGGCCTAATTTATGAAAATTTAAAATCAATCTGAACAGAACTATTAAATATGATTAGACTTGGTTTGATATTGTGAATTTTAAAAATATTATCATTATTCATAATATAATTACAAAATATTATTAAAATCGTTAGAATTGCTTACATAATTATTTAAAACTAGTTCTATCACTACATAAAAATATACTTATAATAGTAAAGAGCTATAATTTATATATATACATATATATACACACATATTTGATACTAATAAAATATTGGGCAAATTCACTTTAACCCCTTGTGGGTTGGGTCGCATGCGATTTACCCCTCAAATGTTTAGAAATCACCACATAACCCCCTGCAGTTATTGGATTGAATTACACAGTTAATATCACTAACAGCAGAAGTAAAAAGATTATTTTGCTATTATATATAACCCTTATTTACCATTTTTCATTCAACAGCTATATATTTGAGAAGAGTGGAGGTTGTGTGGAGAGAATTTAGGGTTTTGACATGTGAAATTAGGGTTTTGATTTAACAAATTAATTTAAACAATATAATTTTTATCAAAAATTAATTTAATTAAAGTTCAATTTGCCTTCAAGTTTAAAGTTCAAACCAATTTTTTTTTTTCTTGGTTGGAATCTAGTGAGAATTACACAATAAATTTTCGAAATTGTTTCCGCCTATATATATATCTGTGTGTGCGCGCACACACAGAGGTGTAATTTGAAACAAACCAATTAATTAATCAATTAATCAATCAAACAAACCAATTAAATTAACACACAAATACTACGTACAAATCTGTGAATATTGAGATCGATTCAGATACGAATTCATCGATAAATCGATTTGAATTCGGATACTGTAATTTGAAATCACTGATGGATCTATGGAGTACCTCTCTTGCGTTCGCAATTTTTACCGAAGACGTGAACGACATCGTTAGAAGCGTAGCCGGCAGCAACATCGGGATTGGAGTCCTGGGGTTGCTCGTACTAAGCCAAATTGTTCATGCTAGCGCTTTTCCTAAATGATCCTTCTGTAAGCCGAACACCTAACAACATGATGCTGCCATTGATTCCACCACTGTTGAAGTGGCATAACCAGATACTCCACCACCGATGGCGGCGCCGCTGACGACAGCGCAACTGCTAGCGTTGGAGTAGTTGCTAGAGTTGTAACCATTGTTTCCATAGTGCAAACACACGCGAGACATGATCGTCGGCGTTGTTGTTCACAAAAAACAAGAATGGTTAAGTGAAGACTACTCTCAGCTCATATACGAAGGAAAGAGAGAGAATGAAGCAGAGATAGATAAATAAAATTATTTTGTGTTTTGCAAAATGAAGAAGAAATGCTGCTTTGTTTACAGTGTGTATACATAAATATATAGTGTGTATATATATATGTATAAAATTACAGTATCTGTATAAATATAGATGTATGTATCTACAAAATATAGGGGTAATTTGGCAACCAAGCTAAAAACTAGCTTTTAGCTTTTAACCTATTTTGGGTCATACCACCTCTCACATTTTTTACACACAGAAGGACAAAAAAAGTAAAAAAAAAAAAAAATCAAAAAACCAGCTTTTAACTAACTTCCCAAATCACCAAATAATTATATGAAAATTAAGTTAAAAAATTGTGTATTTTCTTTTCTGTTTTTATAGATCTAATAGTCTTTTTACCTTCTTCTTCTTCTTCTTTTTGGGTAGAGATTTTTTCATAACCCAAACCCGTCCCTAAAGGTCTGGATCATAACAGGCCAGTAATTATAAGATTAATTACGGCCTTAGACATAATTCAAAACATATTTAAATATATGGGGCCAAAAGCAAAAGTAGAAATATAAAATTTTGTCCAATGAGCTGTGCGTATATAGTATAAACGAAAACATTTCATACGTTAATAACTCACAACCATATAATACAACTTGTTCATACATTCATTGCAGACTTCCATACAAGGCTTAAACACAAAAGTATTATTCATGATATTACAAAACTTAAACTTCTTATACACAAGAGGTGGTCAAGCATGACCAATGAAAAACAAAACAAGAGACAAAATCCTTGTGCGTGAGGCATCCTTGGTTGACTCCGCAAAAACATGGTATTCCCCCATAAGTTTACTAGGGCTGGGGTTGGACATCCCGCTGCTCACCTACATACATATATATAACGGAGTGAGATAGTGCCTAGTGAATAACAACAGAGTAAAGAAGTTATATGAATGAGTTCTAATACTTGAATAAAATCATTCTCATAACAATTTTGTATTATAACAGAACGACCTTGGGTCCAATACATGACAAAACGACCTCGGGTCCAACATAAACAGAGATTCAGAACAGAAACAGATCTTACTTATCTGAACGACATCAGGTCCAATCAATTACAGCTGGATAGTGACCATTCGGTCAACTCATAACAAATAATCAAACTTAGCAGATATTCAGAACGACCTTAGGTCTATCTTGTCAAATATACGAACGACCTTGGGTCGAACGACCTTAAATCCATCATACACATTCGTGTCACAATAATTACATTTATAGTTATCATGTTGATTAGACAGATAGAAACTCATTCACATTTGTAAAATCAAGAATTCGGACAACTTACTACATTAAGACATTCAGAAAATAGAGTAACCAATAAAATATCTTTACTAAGATATTACTCACAGTGATTCAGTTGTTGATATGCCCTTAGGCTTCTCTCTAACTCTTTTATTCATTTGGAATGCTAAATATATGCCTAAGAATACTCAGAAGTGAATGAGAATGACAAAATGAACAAAACATGACTTTTCAAAATATGTTGAAACAGGACACTTCGTTCGAGCACAACGTTGGTCACTTGAGCGGACCACTAGGTTTGCAAAAGTATTGGATGGTCTGAATTTAGGCTCGATGTTTGCTCGAGCCAAGATGCAAAATAAAAGGCATTTGCTCGAGCCAACTGCAAATGTCTGCAAAACTTCTGGATGCATGAAATGTGTGCTCGAGCAACAGATTTTTCGCTCGAGCATTGAGACATAATTCTGGAATTTCCAAAACAGAATTGAACTTCCAAAACTTGTGTTTTCAAATCAAAATCTTGCATGGCTTGTATACAACTTCACAAACACTTAAAACTCTTCTATAAACATGGATTCAAGACCAATTCTCAAGCCTCATGGCCAAACTTCATGAATTCAACTAAAATGATCATGCATGTATGATTAAACTTCAAATTCTTTTCCAAAGCTTCAAAAACATGAAATTCACTTTGAAAACTTTATAAATCATGGAATTAAGCTCTAAAGTTTCATAATTCATGAATGCATATAAGGTATGATTCTTAATTAAATATGGATGACAAAAATCATGCTCAAAATGATGTAATTCAACAAAATTGTGCATACATGTATGAATTGACTCTAAATTCATCATCTTCAGCTCATTTCTAGATCAATACTTGTGATTAATCTTATAATCCTTAGGAAATCACTAAATAGAGAACTTAAATTCATGAATTAGAAGTCAAATTCTTACTTAGAGCCTTGTACTTAGTTTGATTATGCAAATCCTAACTTCCTCTAGCCAAAATCCAAGTTCTCTAGCTCCCTCTCTCTCTTTAGAATGCTCTCTCTCTCTCTCTCTCTCTCTCTCTCTCTCTCTAACTTGCAAAATCTCAGCCAAATGAGATGTTTGAGCTCAAATGAAAAAATATCATGAAGATGATCATGAAAGATTCTCTACCTTTGGATTACACATATAATAAAACATCACACACTAATCAAAGGATGAAAAAACTTCATGATGCGTTTCATGATATTTTTTTCATGATCCCTAGCATTATTCATATACACTAGATTAGCTTAGGGCCTTAATTAAGGTTTAAGTTAATTAATTATGTTTAAGTTAATTTAATCAAAACTTAATATTTCTAAATTGAATCAAATTTTAATCAAACCTCTCATTAGGCTTTAAAAATTATGCCGATCTCAATAAACTAACCAATTTCAGTTTCTGACGCCATTACGACCTTCAATTTTTAGATTATAATAGAAATCATAATAAATATTCCTACGATCAACAGATATGAAGTCAACAACCACATTAATCAAACAATTAACATTCAAATTCACACCTAGCACATAAGCACATGTATAATTAAAGAATTAAAAGCATAATACGTGATGAGATTGTCATAGTCTTCCCCCTTTTAAGAAGTTTGGTTCTCTAAACTTGCGTTTCCTTGAGTCGGAAACAACTCAGGGTACCTTTGCTTCATTTCGTCTTTTTTCTCCCAAGTCGCTTTCGTTCCATAGCGTTCCTTCCATTCTAATTTTATCATAGGGATTTCTTTATTCTGCAATTGTTTCATTTATCGGTCAATAATTTGAATCGGTTTCTCTTCATATTATATATTCTCATCAAGAGCTATTCGGTGATAATCAATAACGTGGAATGGATCTTGAAGATAGCCCCTCAACGTCAACACATGAAACACATTGTGCATTTTTTCCATTCTTGGTGGTAGAGCAACTCGGTACGCAACTAGACCAAGCCTTCCTAGAATCTAAAATGGCCTAATGTATCAAGGTAATAATTTTCCTTTCTTGCCAAACCTCGATTGAACCTTCATTAGAATTACCTTTATGAACACATGGTCATTAACTTCATATTCAAGAGCCTTCTTTTATGATCCGTATAACTTTTTTGTTAGCTGTGTGTTGTTTTGAGCCTTTACTGAATGACTTTAATCTTTTCAGTGGTTGTTTGCACAATTTCAAGTCCAAGCAAGACCCTATCCCCAACTTCGGTCTAATATATCAAAGATCTATATTTCCTTCCATACAAGGCTTCATATGGTGCCATGCCAATGCTAGAGTGGAAACTATTGTTTTATGCAAATTCTGCCAGTGGCAAATAAGTTTTCCGACTCCCCTGAAAGTCCAGAGCACACATTCGAAGCATATCCTCTAAAGTCTAAATAGCTATTTTTGATTGCCCATCAATTTGCGGATGGAATGCAATACTAAACCTCAATTCCGTTCCCATTGTTCTTTGAAGACTTTTCCAGAATCTAAACACAAATTTTGGATCTCTATCCGAAACAACGGATACTGGTACTCTATGTAAATGAACAATTTCATCAATGTACATTGTAGCCACTCTATAAGCATCATAGCTAATCCTTACAGGTACAAAATGTGCAGATTTAGTCAACCTATCCACAATAACCTAGATAGAGTTCAGACCTCGAGGTGTCTGAGGTAGACCAACAATGAAGTCCATGGTTATGTGCTTCAATTTTCATTCCAGAATAGGGAGAGGCTGGAGTAATCCCGCCGGCTTTTGATGTTCAGCTTTGACTTGTTGACATTGAAGACACTTAGACATATATTCTGCAGTTTTCTTCTTCATGCTAGGCCACCAATAACTTTGTTTCAAATCCTGATAAATTTTGTTGTTACCCGGATACATTGCAAATTTGGACTTGTGAGCTTCTTTCAAAATTCTCTTCTTCAAATCAAAAATGTTTGGGACACACAATCTTCCTTGAAATCTTAACACTTCATTTTCAATACTGAACCCCGGTTTTAGATTTGATTTGAACTCATCAAACACTCTCATAAGGAACTCATCCTCCCTTTGCCTTTGTTTTATCTCGTCAATGATTGTCGGTTGAGCTGAAATAGCGGCTATCAACATGCCCTGATCTTGTAACACTACTTTAATCTCGATTCTTTCTAAGTCTTTCAATATCTCTTTCTATTCAATTAGCAAACATGCCAAGTTCCCCATTGACTTTCTACTCAAAGCATCAGCTACGGTGTTGGCTTTACCCGGATGATATTGAATCTGGAGATCATAGTCTTTAATCAACTCGAGCCATCTTCTTTGTTGTATATTCAATTCTTTTTGAGTGAAAAAGTACTTCAAACTCTTATGGTTGATATAAACTTCACATTTTGCTCCATATAAATAGTGGCGCCAAATCTTCAAAGCAAACATAACGGCGACCAATTCTAAGTCATGAGTCGGATAATTCTTTTCATGAGGTTTTAGTTGTCGAGACGCATAGGCTATCACTTTACCATTCTGCATCAAAACACAACCCAGACCCTTGTAAGAAGCATCACTGTAAATCACAAAAAAAATTGTACTTGAGGGCAATGTCAAAATCGATGTTGTGGTTAGTCTTGTTTTCAGTTCTTGAAATGCAAATTCCCTTTTATCAGTCCATTCAAAGGGCTGTCCCTTTTGAGTAAGTTGGGTAAGTGACGCAGCTATCTTTGAAAAGTCTTTCACAAATCTTCTATAGTACCCAGCTAATCCCATAAAGTTTCAGACTTCTGTCACATTTGTTGATGTAGGCCAATTCACAATTGCCTCAATCTTTTGTGGGTCTACCGGAATTCCATCTTTATTAATCACATGACCTAGAAACACAACTTCATCTAACCAAAATTCATATTTCTTCAGTTTAGCATATAATTTCTTCTCCCTAAGTGTTTGCAAAACTATTCTAAATGATGTTCATGTTCTTCTCTACTTCTCGAATAAATTAAGATATCATCAATAAAAACAACTGCAAATTTGTCAATGGTGGATTTAAAAATTTGGTTCATAAGGTCCATAAATGTTGTAGGTGCATTTGTAACCCCAAATGGCATAACTAGAAATTCGTAATGTCTATACCTTGTTCGAAATGCAATTTTCTCAACATCTTCAGCTTTCACTTTCAGTTGATGGCACCCGGATCTCAAATCGATATTTGAAAACACTTGTGAACCCTACAATTGATCAAACAAGTCATCAATGCGTAGTAAAGGGTATTTATTCTTGATCGTTACCTTATTTAACTCCTGGTAATTAATACAGAAGCGTAAGGTTTCATCTTTCTTTTTCAGAAATAAAACTGGTCCGCCCCAAGGTGAAATGCTCGGTCAGATAAAACCCTTGTCAAGTAAATCCTGTAGTGTTCTTTTAGTTCTTTCATCTCAACAATTGGCATTCTATATGGAGTCTTTGAGATGGGTTGAGTACCTAGCATGATTTCAATAGTAAACTCAATTTACCTATCAACTAATTCCCCTAGAAATTCCTCTAGAAACACGTCTGAAAATTCTCTAACAATAGGAATATCATATAACACAATATTTATAAGCTGACTAGTCAAAATACTACACAGATAACCCTGACATCCTTTCTTAAGTAGTTTGCATGCTTTTATTATCGAAATCAAGTAATGTGGATGTACTACACCATTACCCACAAATACAAATTCTTCATGTCCCGGAGCTCTAAACAAAACCTGTTTCGCTACATAATCAATGGTAGCACAATATTTAGACAACCAGTCCATTCCCAAAATCACATCAAAATATCTAATGTCAAGAGGTAACAAATCCATAAATAATGTAGTATCTCCAACACATATTTCATAAGCACGATATACATATGAACATAGAATAGATTTCCCAAATGAAGGAAATAGACACAACAAATATGGCAATGATTCCATAAGTCTATTCAGTTTAGATGCAAATACAACAGATGCAAAGGAATGTATCGAACCTGATTTAATTAGCACATAATCATCTTGGTTGCAAATAAAAAGGGTAACTTAGACAACGGCTTCAGTATTCCATGTATCACTTGGGACGAGTGCAAAAACTCTCCATTGCTGTAGTGTCTCTCTTCTAACAGCAAGCCGTATAGTGTTTCCTGACATTGGGACATACCCAGTTAAACTAGCAGCTGGTCTTCCACTTTTATGTTCATTTCGGGGACAATCTCTGGCCATGTGTCCTGTCTTACCACATCAAAAACACGCCCCAGAAATACAATAGCAAACTCCTCGGTGTTTCTTGCCACACTCACTACAGGTTGGTGTAGAATCTCTTATCGAATTGGACGTACTAGACGTTCCCACATTTTGCTTCTTTGAAGATGATGATCCTTTATTCGAATAGGAACCATGCCACTTTCCTTTCCATTCAAATGGCCTATTATGAGATGCCAAATTTTCCTTAGACATTAAAGCCCTATCAAGAACATCCACGTACTTTGGTAATTTCAGGACATTTACTTTTTCTTGAATTGCATTTCGAAGTCCACCCTCAAATTTTCTTACTTTTTTATAATTAGTATTGACCATGTGTGGTGCAAACCTTGCTAATTCAGTAAACTGTGCCTCATATTCGGCTACCATTTGGTTCCCTTGCTTCAATCCTTCAAATCGGTCTCTAATGCATTGGGGAAAATACTTCTCGTAAAAGATTTCTAGAAATTTCGCCAAACTAACCCCTACATTTTCACCTCTCACCAACATCCACCATCTACGAGCCTCACCCTCCAGAGTAAATGCTGCCAGCTGAACCTTTTGTGCATCAATGCATGGGAATACTTCAAACAACTTCTCTACACCAAGGACCCACGCCACAGCTTTTAGAGGATCTACTCCACCCTATAACAACGGTGGCTTCATCTTCTTAATTTCTTTAGTCAAAGCGATTGTACGGTCATCAGCCTGATGATCTTGAACATGTGGCACTGACATTGGCGAGGTGGGGGTGGTTGTTGCTGCTGTTGCCTGAATGCTTTAAACATATCTTGGATCATTCTTTCCATTCTATCCAGTCGGGCAATAGTCGACTCTTCCATCTTATCAGCCTTTGTTCTCACCATTATCTATATAAACTTACATTATAATAAACATAGAAATTGCACATATATACATAGGCACAACAGTTCATATTCCCTATATTCACATGTTCTCATTGCACACAAACAGATACTTATCAAATGAATGCACCTTAATTCTTTTCTAGACACCTTATTGCTCATTTGGACAATTATGTGAGTTATTAAATCATGCTCTGGTACCACTCTGTCATGACCCGAACTCACCACTATAGGTCTGGATCATAACCGACTAGTAATCATGAGATTACTTATAGCCTCAAATAGAATTCAAAACATATTTAAATATATGGGGCCAGAAGCGGAAGCAGAAGTACAAAATTTTGTCTAATGAGCGGTGCGTATATGGCATAAACAAAAAATATTTCATATGTTAATAACTCACAACCATATAATACACCTTGTTCATACATTCATTACATACTTCCATACAAGGCTTAAACACAAAAATATTATTCATGATCTTACAAAACTTAAACTTCTTATACACAAAAGGTGATCAAGCATGACCAACGAAAAACAAAACAAGATATAAAAGTCTCATGCATGAGGCATCCTTGGCTATCTCCACAAAAACTTGGTATTCCTCCATAGGTTCACTAAGGTTGGGGCTGGACATTCCGCTGCTCACCTACGCACATATGTATAATCGAGTGAGCCAGCGCCCAGTGAATAACATTAGAGGGGTGTTTTGGAAAGATGATTAAAAGTTGGTTTTTTGACTTTTTTTGGCCTTTTAGCTTCTTTTCTTTTTTTTTTTTCTCTTTTTTTTTTTTTTTTTTTTTTGTGAGAGAGGAATTGGGTTAAAAGTTGGGAAGTGGCTTTTAACCCACTTCCTAAAATACCCCAGAGTAAAGAGGTTTTATAAATGAGTTCTAATACTTGAATAAAATCATTTTTATAATAATTTTGTATCATAGTGAGTTCTAATACATGAGTTCTAATACTTGAGTTCTAATACCTTGGGTTCTAATACCTTGGGTCCAATACACGACAGAACGACCTCGGGTCCAACATAAACAAAGATTTAGAACAGAAACAGATCTTACTTCTCAAAACGACCTTGGGTCCAATCAATTGTAGTTGTATAGTGACCATTCGGTCAACTCATAACATATAATCAAACTTATTATATGTTCAAAACGACCTTGGGTCTATCTTGTCAAATATACGCAACGACCTTGGGTCCATTTCAGATATACAAAATGACCTTAAGTCCATCATACACATTCGTGTCACATTAATCACATTTACAATTATCATGTTGATTAGATAAATAGGAACTCATTCACATTTGCAAAATCACGAATTTGAAAAACTTACTACGTTAAGACATTTAGAAAATAGAGTACATAAGAAAAAATCTTTACTAAGATATTACTCACAATGATTCGGTTGTTGATATGCCATCGTGGATGGTCCTACACCATTCGTAAACACAAACACAAATTGGATCACAATGCTTATTCAATCCGTTCTTCAACTTATTTAATTCTCTTAGGCTTCTCTCTAACTCTTTAATTTATTTAGAATGCTCAATATATGCCTAAGAATACTCAGAAGGGAATGAGAATGCCGAAATGAACAAAACATAACTTCTCAAAATATGTTGAAAAATGACACTTTGCTCGACCGCAACATTGGTCGCTTGAGCGGACCACTAGGTTTTCAAAAGTACTGAATGATCTGAATCTAGGCTCAGTGTTTGCTTGAGCTAAGGTGCAAATTAAAAGACAGTCGCTCGAGCAGTGACTTGGTCACTTGAGTCAACTATAAATTTCTGTAAAACTTGTGGATGCATGAAATGTGCGCTCAAGCGACAAATTTCTCGCTCGAGCGGTGAGGTAGAATTTTGGAATTTTGAAAATAGAATTAAACTTCCAAAACTTGTGTTTTCAAATCAAAATCTTGCATGGCTTGTATACAACTTCACAAAGAATTAAAAATCTTCTATAAACATGGATTCAAGACCAATTCTCAAGCCTCATGGCTAAACTTTATGAATTCAACTCAAATGATCATGCACGTATGATTAAACTTCAAATTCTTTTCTAAAGCTTCAAAAACATGAAATTCGCTTTCAAAACTCTATAAATCATGGAATTAAACTCTAAAGCTTCATAATTCATGAATGCATGTAAGGTATGATTCTTAATTTAAACATGGATGACAAAAATCATGCTCAAAATTATGGAATTCATTAAAATTGTGCATGCATGTATGAATTGACTCTAAATTCATTATCTTTAGCACATTTCTAACTCAGTACTTGTGATTAATCTTATAATCTTTAAGAAATCACAAAATATATAACTTAAATTCATGAATTAGAAGTCGAATTCTTACCTAAAGCCTTGTACTTAGCTTGATTATGCAAAATCCTAGCTTCCTCCAGCCAAAATCCAAGTTCTCTAGCTCCCTCTCTCTCTAGAATTGTCTCTCTATCTCTAACTTGCAAACTCTCAGCCAAATGACATTTTTGAGCTCAATTCCTTAATTATAGCACGTAATATCCTGAAATTCTCACAAGAACATGCCAAGACAGACACAATAATATACCCAAAAAGTCATCTTTCTCATTGAACTAAGAGTTAAGAGATTACAATTCATCATGTACACTCCCACAATACCTTGGATTTCTATCCCAGTTCCATGAATTAGATAGTCTTACAAAATATAAGCCTCTAGGGCATACAATACAACAAAACAATTTTTGATAGTCCTGTTACAAAAATCCCATAATCAATATAACAAAACACCTATGAATCAACTTTTCCCAAAAGAAGCTATTGCTTATTCCAATCCATTAGTGAGGTGGTACTTCGTCAACTCTTGAAAAATAAAATAGGGTTGAGCTATATACCCAATAGGACATTTAACCAAGTATTTAATCCTTTGAATAAGATTATGGTATCCTTGAGGCAAAACTTTACAAAGAAATTGGCACAACCCAAACACGCCCCTAAAAGTTTAAGCCATGACCGGCCAGTACTCAGGCCTTAATCTAATTTCAATCAATATTTACTCGGTAATGGGGGCCTAAAGCGAAAGTAAATAAATAATAAAATGCCCATTGAGCTGTGCTTAAATGCCAGGATCAAAACACTTGTATTACATATACACAATCCACATTTAGTAACATACTAAGATAGATAGAAATATACAAAGTAGTGATATCTCAAAAGTTACACATATAGACAGATTGTTCATAGAAGGTCATCAGTGACTTGACAACATACTTATTAAATAAGAAAGATTTCACAAAAAGACAAAAGGTTCCACTTTGGGAAGCTCGACAAAACTGGTTCAACAAAAAGGTTCTTGGAGCTGACCTAGAGCTGTCTCTTGAGCTGGTCACCTACATAAATATACATAAAAACAGAATGAATAATAGCAATGTAAGGGGGTTAGATGAATGAGTATAGCCTTGAAGAATATATAGATATATATACATATTAAACCATATCCATAATTCAAAACAGCCTCGGGCCCACATTTAATACAGAACAGCCTCGAGCCCACAGATGATACAAAACGGCCTTGGGCCCAACATAGTACAGAGCGGCCTTAGGCCCATCATAACAACAGTTGTCCAGAACATTATGGGGTAGATAGAACATCGGCATATCTCCAACTCCCTCGGCCTTAGAGCCATTAGACATATGCAATCCATATCATTATAGAGTAGATGGAACATCGACATGTCCCCATTTCCCTCGGCCTTAGGGCCATGAGTCATAAACAATTCATATCATAACGGCCTCGAGCCCATCTTTATTATTAGAAATATAACGACCTTGGGTCCATGACAATGAAATTGTTCAATCATCTCAATTATTCCCAATCGAAATACTCTATCAATAACATATGTCATTCATGAGTAAAATCATAATCATAGAAATAAGTTAAGCATATCATTACACTACTATCACTCACTGTGATGTGGTTGAACGACGGTCCCTTTCGGTACGTGACTTATAGTGGAATTTCTAGAATCCCCTTCTAATTCCTTGAATCTTCAAGCCTTTAGTTGATCTTCCTTCCGTTCTCTCTTTCTCTTCTCTCCTCTAGAACTCTCTCTCTCATGAGATATTTTGTATTTTTGTTGAGCCTCTAATTTCTTATATCTACCCAACTTAAGTTATGAGTCTAATTTAAGTTTGATTGAGAATTAAGCCTAAATAATTCCAATTAATTCATTACGAATCAAATTTTTACAAAACTTGATATTATGTCCTAAAAATCATGTTGATCGCCACGGTAAAGTCAATTTATGATTATCGCACCTCTACGGTTCCCAATTTCTAGTCCAAAGGTCTCAATTTCAACAAATTTTATCTTAACCGACAGATATAATTTGATAAACATATAATTCACACATGAAAGCATGGAATTTCGTATTAGACAAATAAACATATATATATATTCACATGTATATGAGGGAATTAAAGTATAGGAGAGGGTCGGGTTGTTACACTCTTCCCCCCTTTAAGAAGTTTGGTCCCCCAAACTTGTTTTACCTCAAGTTGAAAACAGTTCTGGATACCGCTGTTTCATGTCCTCTTCCCTTTCCCACATGGCTTCTTTCCCATAATGTTCCTGCCATTCAACTTTCACCATTGGAATTGTTTTGATCCACAATTGCTTTATTTGTCGATCCAAAATCTGAATCGGTTTCTCTTCATAGATCAAATTGTCATCCAAAGCAATCTGCTGATAGTCTATAGTATGGAACAGATCTTGGAAATAACCTCGTAATATTGATAAATGAAACACATTATGTATTTGTTCTATACTTGGTGGTAGAGAAACATGGTAAGCTACTAGACCCACTCTTTCCAAAATTTGAAATGGACCCACATACCGAGGTGCTAGTTTACCTTTCTTACTGAATCTAGTGTGTCCCTTCATTGGGATGACTTTCACAAAAACATAATTACCCTCATCAAATTCCAAGTCCTTTCGTCGATGGTCCACATAACTCTTTTGTCTGCTTTGGGTGGTTTTCAATCTTTCCTGTGTGATTCTGATTTTCTCCATCGTCAATTGTACAATTTCTAGCCCAAATAATGATCTATCACCGACTTCGGCCCAATACATTGGGGAACGACATTTTCTTCCATACAAGGTTTCATAGGGTTCCATTCCTATGCTTGAGTGGTAACTATTATTGTATGCAAACTCTGCCAACTATAGATAAGTTTCCCAACTTCCTTGAAAGTCCAAGACACATCCAAAGCATATCTTCCAATGTTTGTATTGGGTCTTCATAGGTAAGAAATGCACCGATTTGGTTAATCTATCAACAATAACCCATATGGAATTCATACCTCAGGGAGTTCGGGGTAAGCCAATAATAAAGTCCATCATTAGGAGTTCCCACTTCCATTTTGGGATGGAGAGATTTTGAAGTAACCCTGCCGGTCTCTGATGCTCCGCTTTTACTTGCTGACATTGCAAACATTTTGAAACAAATACTACAATTTCTTTCTTCATGCCAGACCACCAAAAATTTTTCTTTAGATCTTGGTACATTTTAGTGTTCTTGGGATGCAATGCAAGTTTAGATTTATGCACTTCCTCCGTAAGCCTTCTCTTAATTTCTAGCACATTTGGGATACACAATCTATCATGACATGTCCACACTGAATTGTTAAAGGTGAATCCGGGCCTTGGCTTTATGTCTATTTCCTCACAAATTTTCTTCAAAAATTCATCTTGTACTTGCCTTTGCTTGATTTCTTCAATAAGTGCCGGTTGAACTGAAATCATTGCTAATATTGCATCTTAACCGTGTAGCATAACTTCCACATCCATTCTTTCTAATTCTATTAGTAACTTTTTCCGCCCTGTGAGCAAACTTGCCAAATTCCCCATACCTTTTTGGCTAAGTGCATCCGCAACTGTATTAGCTTTGTTGGGGTGGTAATGAATTTGTAGATTATAATCCTTAATAAGCTCTAACCACCATCTTTGTCGCATATTCAATTATTTTTGAGTGAAAAAGTACTTGAGGCTTTTATGGTCAGTATAGACATCACACGTTGTACCAAACAAGTAGTGTCACCATATTTTCAAGCAAAGACTACTGCAACTAGCTCCAAGTCATGTGTAGGGTAATTCTTTTCATGCAGCTTGAGTTACCGAGATGCATACGCGATAACCCTTCCATTCTGCATAAATAAATAACCCAATCCTTTATAAAAAGCGTCACTGTAGATTACAAACCCTTCGGTACCCGATGGTAAAGCAAGAACTGGTGCTGTAGTTAATCTTGTTTTCAATTCCTGAAAAGCAGCTTCCCTTTGTTCTGTCCACTTAAACGGAACACCCTTCTGAGTCAATTGGGTAAGTGGCACAACAATTTTAGAAAAGTCTTTAACAAATCTCCCATAGTAACCGGCTAAACCCAAGAAGTTACGCACTTTTGTCACATTCATAAGAGTTGTCCAATTCACAATAGCTTCAACCTTGTGTGGGTCAATTGAAACACCCTCCTTATTTATTACATGCCCCAGAAATATCACTTCATGCAACCTAAACTCACATTTTTTCAAATTTGCATATAGTTTCTTATCTCGAAGCATTTGAAGAATCAAGTGTAGATGGTTCTCATGAGCTTTCGTAGTTTTCGAATAAATGAGGATGTCATCAATAAATACAACTACAAATTCATCCAAATATGGCTTAAAAACACGATTCATCAAATCCATGAAGGCCGCCGGTGCATTGGTAATCCCAAACAGCATAACCAAAAATTCATAATGCCTATATCGGGTTCGGAAAACAGTCTTCTCAATATCCTCGGCTTTGACCTTCAACTGGTGATATCCGGATTGCAAATCTATTTTGGAAAAGACTTGTGCACCTTGTAATTGATCAGATAGGTCATCGATCTTAGGCAAAGGATACTTATTCTTTATAGTTACTTTATTAAGCTCCCGGCAGTCCACACATAATCAAAGGGTCCCATCTTTCTTCTTTACAAACAGAACCAGTGCGCCCCAAGGAAAGGTACTTGGGCAAATAAATCCGTTATCCAGTAGATCTTGCAACTGTACTTTCAATTTCTTCATTTCGGCCGGTGACATTCTATAAGGAGTTTTTGAAGTAGGTTAAGTTTCCGACATTACTTCAATTGTGAATTCAATTTCACGATCCACCAACTCTCCTGGTAACGCCTCCAGAAAAACATCCGGGAATTCACGGACAATTGGAATTTCATCAACACACACATCTTCTGGTTGCCCATTCAAGATGCTACATAAATACCCCTGACAACCCTTTTGTAACAATTTATATGCTTTTATTGCTAAAATCAAGTATGGTGGAGGGATCACCCTATAGCTCGTAAAAGTAAATTCAGACTGTCCTGGGGGTCGAAAGACAACGTATTTAGACATACGATCTATAGTCACGTGGTATTTACTCAGCCAATCCATTCCCAAAATGATGTCAAAGTAAGCCATATCAAGAGGCAACAGACCGGCATATAACTGAACATTTCCAATCAAGATTTTGCATGCAAGATAAATAGATGAACATAACATAAAGTTCCACAATGGTGAAGACACACACAACACATAATGCAATGGTTCCATAGGTTTATTCAAATGACGAGCAAATGTTCTTGACACAAACGAATGAGTAGAACCCGAATCAAATAATACATAAGCGGGGTGACCATTGATAGAGATCGTACCTGACACCACTGCCTCAGTATTCTGCATATCACCTAGAATAAGGGTAAACACTCTTTCTTGTCAAGTAGTGTCTCTAGTGTTGGCGGACTTTGCAGCTGCTTTTGTGGTTTAGGCTGGAGTTGAGCCGACTGAGCTTGTAGTAGGTTTGTTCCCATTTTGTCGGTCTTTCTGGGGGAAATCTCTCACTAAATGACCCATCTTCCTGCACGTGAAGCATGCCCCAGTTACTCGATAACAAGTCTCACAATGTCTCTTCCCACAATTCGGACAAACTAGTGCCGAGTCATAGGTAGAGGCGGAGGTACTAGAAGTCCCCAAATTCGATCTCTTATTCGGTGGTGCCACAGATCCCCTTGGTGCTTGCGTATTCTGTCTCTTCCCTTTCCACTTAGAGATTCGGTTTTGAGTAGTTATATTTCCCTCAGCCACTATTGCCCTTTCCAATACCTTAACATATGTAGGTAACTTTAACACATTAATCAGGTCTAGAATAGCGGTCCACAATCTTCCCTCAAACTTCCTCGCTTTCTTGTAATCTATATCCACCATGTGTGGTGCGAAACGGGATAATTCTGCAAATTGTGCTTCATACTCAACTATGGTTTTATTCCCATGCCTCAAGGTTTCAAATTCGGTCACTTTCTTATCTCGCATACATTGTGGAAAATACTTGTCGTAAAATAACTCTACAAATCGTGCCCATGTCAACCCTTGATGTTCAATCCTCATGAGCATCTACCACCTCAGTGCTTCGTCATCAAGAGTGAAGACAGCAAGTTGCACTTTCTGGGCTTTGGTGCATGGAAAGACCTCGAATAACTTTTATGCCCAACACCCATGTTTCTGCTTTCATTGGATCAATCAACCCGTGTGTAAGGTAGCAACTAGTACTCTGATACCAACTGTCATGACACAAACCCGCCCCTAAAAGTTTAGGCCATGACTAGCCTGTACTCAGGCCTCAATCTAATTTCAATCAATATTTACTCGGTAACAGGGCCTAAAGCAGAAGTAAATAAATAACAGAAAGCCCATTGAGCTGTGCTTAAATGCCAGGAGCAAAACACTTGTATTACATATACACAGTCCACATATAGTAACAGACTAGATAGATAGAAATATACAAAGTAGTGATATCTCAAAAGTTCCACATATAGACAGACTGTTCAAAGAATGTCATCAGTGACTTGATAACATAGTCTATTAAATAAGAAAGATTTCACAAAAAGACAAAAGGTTCCACTTTGGGAAACTCGACAAAACTGGTTCAACAAAAAGGCTCCTAGAGCTGACCTAGAGCTATCTCTCGAACTGGTCACCTATATAAATATACATAAAAACGGAATGAGCAAGGCTCAGTGAATAATAGCAATGTAATGAGGTTAGGTGAATGAGTATAGCCTTGAAGAATATATAGATATATATACATATCAAACCATATCCGTAATTCAAAACGGCCTCGGGCCCACAGATAATACAAAACGGCCTTGGGCCTAACATAGTACGGAACGGCCATAGGTCCATCATAACAACAGCTGTCCAGAACATTATAGGGTAGATGGAACATCAACATGTCTCCACCTCCCTCGGCCTTTGAGCCATTAGACATATGCAATCCATATCATTATAGAGTAGATGGAACATCGGCATGTCCCCATCCCCATCAGCCTTAGGGCCATGAGTCATAAACAATTCACATCATAACGACCTCGGGCCCATCTTTATTATTAGAAACACAACGACCTTGGGTCGACGACAATGACATTGTTATCATCTCAATTATTCTCAATCGAAATACCGTATCAATAACATATGTCATTCATGAGTAAAATCATAATTACAGAAATAAGTTAAGCATATTATTACACTACTATCACTTACTGTGATGTGGTTGAACGACGGTCTCTTTCGGTACGTGACTTATAGTGGAATTTCTTGAATCCCTTTCCAATTCCTTGAATCCTCAAGCCCGTAGTTGATCTTCCTTCCGTTCTCTCTTTCTCTCCTCTCCTCTAGAACTCTCTCTCTCTCTCTCTCTCTCTCTCTCTCTCTCTCTCTCTCTCAGGAGATATTTTGCATTTTTGTTGAGTCTCCAACTTCTAAGGCTCTTATATCTACCCAACTTAAGTTATGAGTCTAATTTAAGCTTGCTTGAGAATTAAGCCTAAATAATTCCAATTAATTCATTTCGAATCAAATTTTTACAAAACTTGATATTATGTCCTAAAAATCATGTTGATTGCCATGGTAAAGTCAATTTCTGATTATCGCGCCTCTACGGTTCCCAATTTCCAATCCAAAGGTCCCAATTTCAACAGATTTGATCTTAACCGACATATATAATTCGATAAACATATAATTCACACTTGAATCATGGAATTTCATATTGGGCAAGTAAACATATATATATATATATATATATTCACACGTATAAGAAGGAATTAAAGTATAGGAGGGGGTCGGGTTGTTTCATAAATTTATCTTCACATGTAATCTTTAACGATCATATAGATTCATAATAAACAAACAGTGACAATTACTATTCATGTCATCAAGCATAATAGTTAAACATTCACAACCATAGAAAGCAAGCCATGAGTCCATCTGTAAGAGTCTAATTCAAAACACCCTTTGCTTTTGTTTTAAAAACCATCCCCATATTTGTCGGCTATTATACGGCAGAAAGTGGGCACCCAAAGAAAACCATTCGTTTTTCAACTTTTGCCGGCTATTATATGGCAGGACTGTGTGGACACCCAAAAACATTTTTTCCACATTTATCCAACGATAAGCCTAGATAGGGCATTTGGGCACCTTTTTAAACTCCCCGCGCAGGTACCAACACAACAAGACATCTCCCCAAAATCGAAGAATGGACTACAAGCATCCAACATTATCAAAGAATGGACTACAGCACAACATTCAAAGAAAATAACATCCAAACCACACTACCTTTGCCATATCAACATCCACATCTTTCATCCCTTTATTATTTACAACATTTCATGAAGTAAAGGAAACTCCATTCAATTTGGCGTTTTCTACTCAAATTGAGAATTTAGGGTTTTACCAAATTTGGGGGTTTGTCTCCTTCATCATAGATATGGGTTTTAATAACATTTATATACATGTTTTGAACGAAGAGAGTAAAGAAATTTCAAGCAAGAGTCAAGTAAAATGGTTTATTTATGTAAAACACGGGATTAATCCAACAATATCCTCAAATTAGCTCATAAGTCACAACCACACCATGAAATCTCTTCAAAACAAAGAAATAGTAGGGTAAAAGTGTCCCTACCTCAAGTTGTGTAAAAAAAACTCAAAAAACCCAAAGTTGACGGAGCCACGAACTTCTCGGATCAATAGAAAGCCCTTGACAAGATCTACAATCTTCCTCAAGGGACCCAGGTGAAAAGATGCTTCTAGAGGAGTAGATCTAAGGATCCAAACGGGAAAAGTTGAGCTTAGAGAGGAAGAAGAGAGACTCACGGCTTGAAAGGAAAAATGAGAAGAAAAATAAAGAGCCCTAAGGTCAATGAAGAGAATAAGTCCAAAACCCCCCAAAAGTTGGGCTCATTTGGACCCAAAATTCTGAAAATAAACACGAAAGGGTTGACCCCTGGTGTGGTGGTGTCGACCCTTGGACCAAGAAGGTCGACATTAAATTTCAATAGCTAAACTCAAATTCTGCAACATACAAGGGTAGACCCTTCCCAGACTAGTGGTCGATCCTTGAGGCTAACAACAAAAGACAGGTGTCAACCCTAAATTCCAATAACACTTCCAGAACACAGCAACAGGTAAGGGTCGACCCTTAGGAAGGCTAGTGTCGACCCCATAATTGAATTTCTAAGTTCCCAAGGAACTTTTTGACAAGAACAAATGCGAACGAACAAACCCAACGAATTTAAATTGGATTATACTCCTCCAAAACTAATATACAACAACTCCAAAGACTCCTAAAATGAAAATAAAGGGATTAACTACACCTTCCAATAGATTAAAACACCCAAGTGTTACATAGCATATATATACACTAGATTAGCTTAGGGCCTTGAGGTTTAAGTTAATTAATTATCTTTATGTTAATTTAATCAAAATTTAATATTTCTGAACTAAATCAAATTTTAATCAAACCTTTCATTAGGCTCTAAAAATTATTCCGATCTCAATAAACTAACCAATTTTGGTTTTTGACACCATTAAGGCCTTCAATTTTCAGATTATAATAGAAATCATAAGAAATATTCCTACGATCAACAGATATGAAGTCAAAAATGACATTAATCACATAATCAACATTCAAATTCACACCTACCACGTAAGCACATGTATAATTAAAGAATTAAAAGCATAATACATGATGGGGTTGTCACAGGTTTACAGATCTGAATATTGACGATGAAGATGAGAGCAGAGTTTGGAAATTGATCATGAAGATAAGTGCATTTTAGTAATTTAATTCGAAAGGAAAACCATCATTCCATGCCGATTTGCACATTAGGCACATGTTATGCACGAACTGTTATGTTAGATGAAAATGCTAATTGTGCACTTCAATCTAGCAATGATATGGGGGTTATGTGATGATTTTCAACGGTTGGGTTCGATTCTAATTGGATTCATAACTATAAAATCACGGACCGAATCGTAAAGTATAGTTTGCCTATTTCAAAAACCAGAATCGAATCATGTATTGAGAAAACCAAACCACACTGTGCAATTTAATTTGGACCGGTCCGATTTACGATTTTTCAGTTTTTATACTCATCCCTATTACGTACATACAAAAATTAAGAGTGAGCATAATTGGATTTAGTTCTGTTTTAAAGGGAATTAAGATTAAATATTATTTATAATCTTATAAAATATTGAATCAAATTAAATTATGAAAAGTTTAAAATTAAACTAAATCAAATTAGAAAAATGTGATTCAACTTGGTTTAAAATCATGATTTCCTTGAATTTTGTCATTATTGACAACATATTCACAACTTGTTCAAACATGAAGTAATATATCATCATTTTACAAAAAAATTATTTAAATGATTGTTTAAAATTAATTATATGATTATTTGTTTGATCAAATAATTATATGATTATACAAAAACACATTTATAAGTAAAGGGTTAACAATATATATATAATATAAATAAGATACTTAAGTGTGTACTATAAATAATAAATTTTATATATATGCTCCACGCACTCTACTCCTTGCCCCCATAGGATTGGGCTATGGAATGATGAAGCCTGATAGAATCCTAGAGGAGTTGGATAAGGAGGAACTAATGGACGTTGATGAAAGTGGTGTTGAGCAAATTGATTTTGCCCCTCTAAGTCAACCATAGGAGAATTGAACAACAGATCATACCTCTAAATTGGCTTAACATTGGATATTGTTGATGGGCCTTCACTCACTTGTCTGTCCATTGGCAAAGCTAAATCTTCCTTCTGGTGATCTTCTAGGAGGATGCCCCCCTAAGTCTGAATGAAGATCTCCTGGAATATGAGTGCTAGACAAGAATCCTTGATAGACCCCAAGAAATTGTAGATAAGCAGTGACTGGTGCATTGGAAAACATTCATTCTAGATGTAATCCCATTGCTCCAACTTATGGAAGAGCCGACTGTAAAAATGGTTTCCTTTTTTCTTCAAACATGGCCACCATCTCACTAATTGCCCTTGTGAGCTCCTTTTGTTATGTGGTATAACTCCTAAGAGAACTGCTGTTGTATAGAAGAACGTTGTTATGTCTGATGCATTAGCAGGCTGTTGGACAAACACATGTTGCCCCCCTTTCCCCCCCTCCCTCTCTCCCCTTCCCAAGACCAGCTGTAGGAGGATTGTATAATAGGTTAGGAGGATTCCATATTGATGTGACAAAATCTTCTGCGAGAGTTCTCTGAACTCTTGATTGTTAGACAGGAGAATCAACCATTCTCTCTTGGGTCTTCTAAACATGATGCCCTCTAATGTTTGTAACTTATCTTCATGGAACAGAGGTGGTGGATGATGAACCCTGACCATTTACAGGAGGTGTTAAAATGTCGATCATTGGACCTTTAGGCATGGTGCCTTCTGGTTATTGTCCAATGGTTCCAAACTGTGAGGCGGCAGACTGAGCAGACGGCTGCATTTTGTCTCCAAACATGGCCATCATCCTATTAATCGTCCTCGTAAGCTCCTGTTGGGACTTATTCATCTCATTAAAGGATTGTGAAATCTCTTGGAAAACTTCATGATTCCGTCTAATAAGATAGTTTCTGAATTCTTCTGCGGCACTATGCAACTCTTCAAATAGGACATGTTGTGCTGCAGAAGCGTGATGTGCATTCGACGCAGAACTGTCTGGTGATGCCTCGCCAAGTTGCTGGCCTCCTATGGGATTCTTTTCTCTACCTCTTCTTGACATTTTCCCTTAGTGATTCCATGGGTCTCACTGGGCGTGCCAAGAGATGTTTGCACAAAAAAAATGAAAATATATTTTTTGACTAAAACATAAGTTTTGGCTAAAAGTAAGAGATTTTAGATGATTTGCAGGCGTACTAAGGCAACAGTATCTAAGTTGTGAGGTTTAAAGGGATAAAAGACCATGTTCTTGTTTTGCTTCAATTATGATGATTTAAAATCTCCATGGAATTTTTTATGTCAAAAAGAAAGGTAAATAAAGGGAAATGAGCACAAAAACACATAATTTTATAAATTCAAAGGATTTAAAGTTACAAAAGCATAAGAACAAGTTTGAAAACATAAAATTGAGTTACAAAATGTAATTAAAACACAATTTAAGTTTAAAAACAATGCCTATGAAGGCCAAAAATAACTATTTTGACACAGATGTCATGATCTAAGGTTAAATTTATGGCAAAATTTCCTTTCAACTCTACTTTTAAGTTTGAATTAGGGCTAAACTAAGGATAAATTACACTGGTGCTATGTATTACATTGTGTTGAATGGTTGATTAATTGGGTGGCCTTTGTTTTATCTTCATTTCTTCTATTTATAGCTACTGGAGCCTCTTGAAAATTTGCAATCACCTTCTAAATATCTACAACAACTTTGGTTAGTGGGGTGCTAAACTTCCTCCTACAGTGACACATGCCCCACTTTGTTCTTCCTCTTTAGGATGTTAGTTGTATATTCCCCAAGACTTGATTATGGATGTAAGGCACTTGCCTTTAGCAGAGTTTGCCTATAACGACAGTTTCTAGTCAAGTATTGGTATGGCACCGTTTCAGGCCTTGTACGGCCGACCATGTAGATCTCCTGTGTATTGGGTCGAGGTGGGTGATGCACCTATGATAGGTCTAGAGTTAGTCTAGGAAACAACGAAGAAAGTTGCACTTATCCGTAAGAGGCTGGTTACGGCTCAGAGTCGTTAGAAGAGCTATGCTGATCGTAAGAGGAGATCGTTATCCTTTGATATAGGAGATCACGTCTTCTTGAAGATATCACCTAGATGAGGTTTGGGAAGAGCGGGGAGTTGTCTCCTAGGTTTATTAGACTTTTGAGATCCTAGAGCGGATTGGAGAGGTAGTTTATCGCTTGGCCTTGCCACCACAGCTTTTTGGGGTTCATGACCTGTTTCATATTTGTATACTCCGGAAGTATAAGCCGGATCCATCACACGTGTTGGACTAGAGAGAGTTAGAGATAGACGAGGATGCCTCGTATAAGGAGAAACCGGTTAGAGTTTTAGACACTCGAGACCAAGTCTTGCGAGGCAAGAAGATTCCTTTAGTAAAAGTGTTATAGCGACACCACAGGGTTGTGGAGGCCACTTGCGAGCGTGAGGCTAAAGTCTGTGAGAATTATCTGAACCTACTTGTTTATGTTTGAACATGTATTGAAAACTTTGTTGGGAATGTAAATAGTATATTCAGTATTGAAAACTCGTTTATCATGTTGATGAGAAAGGATGACCGGTGGATGGGTCATGGTGATGAATTTAAATTACTATCATTGTTGTAATTGGTTTAAACATGGTTTTAATGTTTGGTTTAAAATTTCAAGGACAAAATTCCTTAAGGGGGGAGGTTATAGCGATTTTGGTTTAGACCCGAACCATTTGATGTTTGGATCCAGGTTTCATTATCTTATATAGTTGTTCATGTCTTTTTTTTTTTCCTTATTTCTCTTTGGGTTAGCTATTGGGGTATGTTGGTTGCATTTGGAACAAGTTGGTAGCTTCTTTTTCAAACTGTTGTTACCCATAATTTTTCCTCTTCGCTCGAGCGGTCCTTATGTATTCTCAATATTTTTGTAGATCTGTAAAACTACTAGAAGTTGGTATTCTTCACTCGAGCGGTGGTCTTCTGTCTGTAAAACTTCTGAGAGTTTGTATTCCTTGCTCAAGCGAAGCTTCTTGCGCTCGAGCGGTGCAACTTATTGTGTCTGGTTGCTCGAGTGACACATCTTGCACTCGAGTGAGTTGTGCGTATATCAGTTCGTAAAGTCACTTTTTTGAGTCACTTTTTCATCTCTCTTTCTCTCTCTAAACATTTCAAAACCCTATTTTCTCTCACTCTCTCTCTAAAACTCATCTATTTCACTCAAATCCACCTAGATCCGTCGATCTTTTCACTCGTATGTCTTTGTTAAAAAGATAGAGCTCGACGATGGCTTCATTCTAATTGGAGCAAAATTAGTTTTTGACGTCTTTGAGTTTCTTACTCTCTATCTCTCGTTTTCTAAACTTAAGGTTGGGATTTTTCGCACTTTCTATGAGTTTTAACTTAGTTATTTGCTATTTCTAGACAATATGGTGGCTTTGGGAAATTTTGAAACAAACCTAGGGTTTTGGGTTAAAGATCAAAAGAGGAGTTCTTCTAATGGATTCTTGGAAATGATTATGATGTTGAAAATAAAGTTGAGTTGGGATGAAATGGTTGATTTGGATAATTGGGATTGATTTTGGAAAGAAAATGGATTTTTGCCCTAAATGCCTCAATGTTGATTTTATATAAATAATAAAATTGATGTTGGAAAAGTGAAATTGGGTTGATGTTGATGAGGATTGTGGAGTTGGAGATGTATTATCACTCACATCTTGAAAATTTGGAAAATTTATATTTATTGAAAATTGTTTATCTGTTTAGAAATATCTGTTTTGGGCTATTAGTAAAGGATAGCTATGGCTATTGTAGAAATTGCATGAGAATTAGGAAAATTGAAACTATTTTCTCATCCATTTGCATCGGGCATTATTTCACATTTATACATTGGAAATGTTTATCGGTTTGAGAAAAATAAATGAATCTGGGAAACATGTATTGTCTCGTTAAAATAAGTTGACCTGAGTGTCCATGGTGAAAGTCCTCAAAACAGCGCGTATACGTGGGTGTCGATCCCGTGAATGAAATTTCTGTAAAATGGCAATAGTAGTGCTTGTATAGCCTACGTTTACATAGGTGCTAGTTTACGGTTTGCCACGAACCAAATTTTCGTGAAAGGTTGTATTTGTTTGAGATTCCCAAAGTATGATTCATGCCCTGTTTTCTATTGTAAAAGAAATGATTTATGAATCATGATAGTAACTTGACATTGAATAGTTTTGGAAAGAGATATAAAATGTTTGGCACACGCATTACATATGCATTCACGTTCTAGCTTTGTTAAGATTCATATCTTGTGTTGGATCATTTGTACTGGGCTTTGGCTCACTCTATGTGGGAAAACATTTCAGGTGCTGATGATATGCCTCCGCCAAAGCAATAGCTTGGGAGGACCTGTATCGGACTTAAATTCCACTTTTGCTGTGACCAAGCACTATCTTGGAAAGTTGTAAGCCTTTAGGGCATTTATTATCTATTTACTTTCATATTTTATCTCTTGTTGTAACACATGCTATAGATTCAAGATTAGACTTGTGAATGTATATTTGCGTATGTTACACTTTTGTACAAGTAATTGGGATTAATGGAAGAAAGCTATTTCATCACATGTTGTTATGTAATTAATATTGGGGATGGTTTATAGTAATTATTTCAGGGCGTTACATTTTCAGGAGGTAGTTGCAAATTTTCAAGATTCTCCAATAACTATAAATACAAGAAATAAAAATGAAACAAAAGCCACCCAATCAATCAATCAATCAACCATTTAACACAATGTAGTATATAGCACCAGTGCTGTTTACCCTTAGTTTAGCCGTAGTTCAACTTAGAGATAGACTTGAAAGGCATCTTTGTCATAGATTTAGCCTTAGATCATGACATCCGTGTCAAATTAGTTATGTTTGGCCTTCATAGGCATTGTTTTAAGACTTAAATTCTGTTTCAATTCTATTTTGTAATTCAATTTTATGTTTTCAAACTTGTTCTTATGCTTTTGTAACTTTTAATCATTTGAATTTATAAAAATATGTGTTTTGGCGTTCATTTTCCTTTATTTACCTCTCTTTTTGACATTAAAAACTCCATGAAGATTTTAAGTCCTCTTAATTGAGGCAAAACAAGAATCAAGAGGCCTTTTATCTCTTTGAGCCTCATACAATCTCCTATTTTCAGAAGTGAGATTTTTTCAAAAGTATTTCCACAACTGAGGCACTGTTACTTTGGCATGCCGGCAAATCATCCAAAACCTCTTGGTTTTAGCCAAAACTTATATCTTAGTCAAAAAGTATACATTTGTATTTTTTGCACAAATAGAACCATAACTATTACATCACAGACCGAACCATGAATTGAGAAAATCAAACCAAACAATGTAGTTTAGTCTGGATCAGACTGGTTTAAGATTTCTTTTTTATTTTTTTGCTCAACCCTAACAAAAATAATATTAAAGTACTTATCTAACTAGCAGCATTAATAGTGAGAAGATTGATCATTCATGATATTAGTTTATGATTGGTTATTCAACTAAATTAGTGAGATACATAATTTCTTCTTATCCACATTTGTTTTGTAATAGATTTTAAAATATATAATTCCAATTATATTTATGTTTTGCGTTATTAGTTATTAGATCAAAAAATTCGACAATTTTATTAAATAGAATAGCCAATTCAAATCATAAAATTTACAACAAAATAATAGAATGTGAATCACATGGACTTATAATTTCAATTCTATGCTATAACTAAACATTATTTATAATAAATCTGGTTAGTTTAGTTAGCCAACCATATGGGTATTGTCAAGTGACATTTCAAGAGTATTATGATTAATAGAGATGGTAAGGTATATAATTTTGTGTTGAGATAAAGAGACAACGTGAGGCATGGTATTTTATGATCGGTGCCACTAACAAATGTTTTGAGACATAAGAAAAAGATTTTTTTTTTTAAAAAATTAAAGAACATGCAATAATTTTTACTTAATTTAGTATATATATTTTTCTATCACTTTTACCAATTTCCAAGGCACTATTTCAACTTAATCTCAATATTGAGTCTATTTGGTACAGTTTATCTGAACTACTTATAACTTTTTTATTAGGTTAATTGGTAAAAAATTCATTCCTATGAGGTTATACATTGTTTAGTCCAAGATTTAATTACTCCTTCTGTCCCAAAATATTAGTCCCTTTTCAAATATCAAGAAATAAAATAATATGAATTGACTATTTTGCCCTTCTTTCAAATTCATTAATAACACAAAAAGTACAATTATGACAATTGATATTCCCCAAAAAAAGGTACTATCGAAGGATAATTTTAGAAAATTAATATTTTTAAAATGTAATAAGTGTACAATCAAAAAAGTTGGATTCCCCATTTTGGGACAGAGAAAGCATTTTTTGTAATGAGGACACTGGTGAAAAAGTCATTGCAAAATCGCTGACGTTTGACGGTAACTAAAGCAGTAGTGATGGGTCGTTTTACACACCAAAAATAAATACTAAACTATACCAAATTACTTAGAATAATAATAAGTCCAGGTATCGATCCACAGAGAAAAACGGGAATTAAACTAATTTAATTATTAAATTCCTAAATTAATTTTGATGAAAGAGATGGTTGTTCATAACCTAATAATAATTAAATTAAACAAAACGAATAAACTAGCAATTATAATTAAAGATGAAGTTATTGATTTTGGGAAAAACCTAGGATAATGAATTCAATTTGAAAATCAATTATGTTACGATTCAAACTAAATAATACTTCGCAACTACAAGTTCATAGCATTGATCAAGAAAATTAACACGTTCAATGTATAAGCACGAACCATCTCAAGTAATAAGAATCATTTGCTTTAAACTAGGGTAGCAACATGACTCGTCCCTCGTAGTATGGCTCATCTCATATCTTGAACATGAAAGCACAGAAAACCATTACATGGGAAGCATTTAACAATCACATAAAGAAGAATATTTGAAGAAATAATGGAAAATTATATTTGAAAACTTCTTGAGAACTATACAACTGTTCAAACTATTACATAAAATAAAACCAAAAAGAAAATCCTATTTACTTGACTAGGCTTTCATCAAAACCCTAGAAATAAGAGCCTAGCCACTCATGGAGGAGTGTGAAGAGATAAAAGAAGCAAAAACTCCCATGAAACTTGATCTTCAAGCTTGATAATCCCCTTTCTGCAAAGCCTAGCCCCTTATCTTTTTGGGAATTTTTCAGAACCCTAATCCAGCCTTTTCTTCTGCCTTTTATATCTCCAGCCTTTCCAAATAGGTTCAAAACATCGAGCACACTTTTCAAGGCATAGTCGCACGTGCGGGAAATACCACTACACATGCGAAGAGGGTTTTGCACCTGCGGGTTCAGTAGCTGTTTGGCTAGTTTGGTTGGGCCGCACGTGCAGGAATGGTCCTCCGCACATGCGGCAAGCCCTTTCTGGCTAAAATGTTGTGTTTTTGCTTATTTTGTGCTTCAACCGCATCCAACCTGCTTGTCATTAAACAGACATAAAATATACAATTAGACTGGCAAGTAAGGTTAAGAGACCCTAATTATCAGCTTCGGTATTGTGTAATTCGACCTCAATCACATCCCCAAACTTACAACTTGCTAGTCTTCAAGCAAGGAATAAAGAAAGATAAACAAAATTAAACAAAATCTAACTACCTCCTCTTTCGTGGGAAACATGATTGCATTTGGCATATGTAACAAGCCTTTAAACCATAAAGTTATTCCAAGTGGACAAGTATAGTCTCGTGAGAGTTCACATCTGACCAACAACAATTAATCAAACTACTCCACTCAAGAATTAACTTATGTGCAACTGCAGTGCAATATTAAGACATAATGAGTCATTAAAGGCACAGTAGACAAGCATAAATGAATCTATTGAGCAAAGATCGCAATTTAGTATTACAAAATTAAGTTCCATGTACTTGTGAATGCTAGTAAACATATCATCAGCACCCTCGGTGTAAAGTGCAATCGCCATAACTAGTTAACTGTCTACTATAATAGCCCAGTGTAACTCCCAATAACATCCAAAATATACAGAAAAACTAAAATTTTGCAACCTAGATTCTCAATATTTTTTATTTTATTTATTTATTATTATTATTATTATTTTTTGAAAGACTGTGTAATGTCCTGATCCATTAAGCTTTCTAATCAACCCATGTAACAAGCATTGGGCCAATGACTCCCAAACCAGACGGTTTTAGAGCAGTAGGTATGAAAACACCCCTACGGGTTTAATAACTCGAGCTGAAAATGTTACAAACTCGAACAAGTCATTTTCCTTCTTTTTCCCTAACTATGCAATGCCTAGGTCCCTTAAGCTTTCTAATTAACCCATGTAGTAAGTATTGGGCCAATGACTCCCAAACCAGACAATTTTAGGGCACTAGGTGTAAAGACACCCCTACGAACTTAATAACTCGAGTTAAACAGGTTACGAACCCAAACAAGTCAATTTTTTTTTTCTTCAAGGATACTCATTTATTTTTTTCTGCAACCCTAGCAATCATCAATGATGTACACCAGGGATTATAATAGAAAGGTCACCGCTATAATATTGTGTTCATATGAATTAAGGCATACTCATGATAAGTGTACTAATACCACAATCATAAGCACTTATCCTAGTGTAAACATCACATGTGAATCTTTACCCAATAAACCTTTTTCATACAAGTCTACTATGTTCCCCAATTAACATATGCTTATATCACCACCTTACTAGCAACAAGTCAACATCAAGTGAAGTAGTGCAATCAAGTGAAGCAGGTATAAACATGAATTATGAATTAGGAGCCAAGTAGAAGTACACAAAAAATATATATATATATACCCTCATCCCTCAACTTGAATATGACATTGTCTTCAATGGAAACAAATGCGAAGAAAATAGGAAAGAGAGAGAATATTACCGGATATTGTAGGTGCACCTCCAGCTAGGCAGATATGAACACAAATATTTTTTTTAATAAATAAAAATATAAATAAATAAATAAATGAAGAAAACAAAACAAAAGATAGTAGGTGACTATTGAGAATCCGACGGTGGCTGTGGTAGGAAATGCTGCGCAAACAAAGCGTGCATCAATGACCGCGTCTCGAATGCTTCGTCATGAACCCAAGCGCCAAGCTAGTCAAAACACTGCTGGCTTGACTCCCGATATATATAAAAGTCAGTTTGCAAGGATGCAACTGAGTGTTGATAGTCGAGTTGGCAGGTGTTGATGTGGTCAAATGCCGCCTAAGAATAATCCTTATGCGCCTGAAAGTTCGTACGCAACCTCATGAGAAGCTGGTGGTGCTCCTGAAGAGTACTGTGGCCTTGATCCACAGAGTGTTGAAGCTGCAAGTACTTCTCTCGAGTCATGTACATCGACTTCCCTTAGGGAGCCACGAGAGAGACAGGAGGAGGTGGTTGATCAAGCATGGAGTCATTGGCCTCAACAACCAGGACACTACACTATAGTGGTATCTGGGATAAGCTATGGTGCCATTCCCGTTGGCTGAAAGTAGGGTAGGCAGTGTCAATCTCTTCAGATGGATCAATCGGAAGGCCATTTAGCTGGAAGATTAGCGTGAACAGGTTGGCAAAGGGCAAGGGCCAAGTCGTGTTCTGCATAGGTTGAGCCTGAATGACCTCCCGCATAAATCTTCGCATGTGCACCCAGATCACGTGTTGAAGGTGTACCCAGTAACCATGCTGGTAACAATGTAGAACTAGCACAAATTCCTTTCGGCACTCAGCTTTGTGCCCAAGTGGAAGAGCATTCTTATACAACACTGAGTCGAGGAATAATAAGCGGCCAGGCAGCTTGCTCCGGTGTAGGCACGTGAAGTTAGGATCATGGTGGGCCCTCGGGAAGAATTCTTGGATGATGCGGGGTGTGGGTTGCTGACCTTCAACTTTAGGGAATGGTTGGCCGTCACGCTCATCAGACAAACCTAACACCCGTGCAATCATGGATTGCGTGATGCTAATGTTGCGGCCATCAATGGTAGACAGAAGGGCGGGAGAGAACACCATGGGCTCCTCATACATGTTCTGGTAGAAGAGCTGGACTAGAGGAGGATAAGTTGGCACTGTAACAGTGCAAATGCCCAACTATTGCCGGAGTTGAAGCTGCTCAACGGCCCTAGAAGTGACAGAGTCATTTTGAAAATATGGGATGTTGAACTGACTGAGCTTGTGAAACGGGCGAGAAGCCCACCCCAGTTATGGCAACTCAACCAGTGGTAGTGGCGAGGATGGTGGTGACGGCGATGATGGTGGTGCCCAGGAGGATGAACCTCTGGCCTTTTTGGAGGCCCAAGTGGATAGCCGTCTACTCATGTCCTGCACACACCAAAAGCAAATACACATATACCCGTGGAACCAGGATGAAAATAAGAATATCAAACCACAAGGCTGCTCACTTGTTTCACCACATGCAATAATAAAATAAATAAAATAAATAACATACATAAAAAAAAAATTACAATAATGATTTTTTTTTTTGAATCGATAAATAAAAAAAATAAAAATAAAAGAAACAACTCTAACAAGTACGGAACTAAATTAGTATACCACAACTAGTCATAGACATGTACATTATACTAACTACTTAACAATGGTGTGGTTAAACACAGTACTATTGTATTGAAGTAACTAATGACTAAATAATAAAAATTAACTGAACTAAATAGGTAATGAACTAAACTATTTTAAGCAATCAAAATAATAAAAAATAAAAATAAAAAGACACAACCTATTAAATAAAAAAGTAAAGAATTAGATATGCTAAACAAATTTTTTTTAAATTCTTTTTAAGGAAAAAAAATAAAATAAAATAAAATAAAAAAATAATTGTAATAAAAAAATATGTTTTTTTTTTTTTAAATTCCGATGTGTCGTACGTGCGGAAGTGCACGCCGCACGTACGGTAGCACACTCGCACCAATCCCTACTCATGCATATAAAGAAGTAGATGATTTTGTTCTAGAAATTATCCCACACGTGCGAGACCCAGGCTGCACGTGTGGCGGCTATGTTACACCACATCACGTACCTGCCTTTAAACCAGTAGTGAAATTGTGACTAAAATTTTTCCACAGGTGCAGTGGGTTGTTCCGCACGTGTGGGATTTTTTTTTTTTTTTTTAACCCAAAGACATTTCAAATCATTTCTACCTTCATTGCTCATCTGAAATAAAAATAGCACTTCAAAAACATCTAAATGCTCAACAAAGGTATAATCTTCACATGAAAACCACGGGTACTACTTTTCTCCCTAACAATGTTTGTAACTTTTCCTATTCTCTAACAGGGTGACAAACTAGGTTGATTCAGTATGCAGAATCGAAGCGCATAAAGCTAACTCGACCTATGGGGCTGCCATAGAGAGTTCAAGCCAGAGTGATTTTGAAGCAATCTCCACACTCCTAGGTATTTAAACCAGACTTTAGTCTCGGAAATTCGAAACATTTGTGTTCTAGGCTTTGCCATTCAAACTCTAGCTTCCATCATCTCAGTTGGTCTCCTAGGAACTCACTACAAACACGGTTAGGTGGCTACACCAGACTATCAGATGTTGTTCGGGCACGGCTAAAACCAAAGGAATTACACCTTGAGAGGATTTAAAGTCTCCCAGACTCAAAACAATTACGATAGAAGATATATTGGGTCCGTTAAGTGGACAACCTTAATCATCTCCCCTCTCTCGATACCATCCACGTAATGTTTCATCTTTGACCATTTACCTTGAAGGTTGTACCATCTTGTGGATTTTTAATCTCAACCGCCCCATGCGGAAATACTTCGATAACCTTATATAGGCCATCCCACCGAGACCGAAGTTTACTCGGGAACAACCGCAATTTAGCATTGAACAACCACACTTTTTGGTGAGGCTCGAAGGACTTACGAGAAATGTGTTATCAAGAAATGCCTTAGTCCTAGACTTGTAAATTTTGGAGCTCTCATATGCATCATTGCAGAGCTCCTCTAACTCATCGAGTTAGAGTTTTCGATGGTCACCGGCTTTGGCTATATCAAAATTGAACTTCTTAATGGCCCACAAAGCCTGGTGTTCTAACTCAAAAGGGAGATGGCACACTTTCCCAAACACAATCCTATATGGAGACATCCCGATGGGTGTCTTATATGCAGTGCAATAGGCTCAAAGTGCATCAACCAACTTAGTGGACTAATCTTTCCTATCTGGACTCACAGTTTTCTTAAGGATGTGTTTGACTTACCTATTAGAAACGTCTACTTGACCACTAGTCTGGGGGTGATAAAAAGTGCCAACTTTGTGAGTGATCATGTCTTTGCGCACCAATACCTCGAAGAATCGGTTGCAAAAATGTCTACCAGCTTCACTAATTATGGCACATAGGAACCCAAAATGATAGAAAATGGTCTTATGGAAGAATTTAACCACAACTTTGTGGTCATTCGTTCTGGTGGCCACGGCCTCAATCCACTTAGAGACATAGTCCACAGCCACCAAAATGTATTCAAATCCAAAAGATAGTGGAAAGGGACCCATAAAGTCGATGCCCCAAACATCAAAAATCTTAACAATCAAAATAAGGGTCATTGGCATCATATCTCGTCATGACATAGAGCCCATTCATGCACACATGCTCTACAGAAGTTATGGGCATCTTTGAAGATGGAAGGCTAGTAGAACCCACATTGTAAAACCTTGGCGGCCATTTTCTACCCACTAAAATGGCCGCCACATAAATGAGAGTGACAAAAGGTAAGAATGCTATAGGTTTCACTCTTTGGCACACAACACCGAATCACTTGATCCAGACAATACTTGAACAATTTCGGGTCTTCCCAGAAATAGTGTTTGATCTGTGAGAAAAATCGGTCTTTGTCTTTCTTAGACCAAGTTTTAGGAATTTGCCTAACCGCCAAGTAATTCACTATGTGAGCAAACCACGGAGGGTTCACTCATGACACCACAAGAAGTTGTTCATCCAAGAACGAATCATACAAACTTAAAGGATCACTAGTGTGGTCAACAAGGACTCGAGAGAAGTGATTCGCCACCACGTTTTTAGATCCCTTCTTGTCTTAGATCTCTAAGTCAAATTCCTAAAGCAATAAAATCCATCTAATCAACCTAGGTTTGGTATCTTTCTTTGATAATAGGTACCGCAAAGTAGCATGATCAGTGAAGACTATGACCTTGGAACCTAGGAGATAGGACCGAAATTTGTCTAAGGCAAAAACCATGGCTAGCAACTCTTTCTCGGTGGTAGTGTAATTCAATTGTGCATCCGAGAGAATGTGACTAGCATAATAAATAGCATAGGGTGCTTGATTCACCCTTTGGCCCAACATAGCCCCGATAATATAGTCCGAGGCATCACACATGATTTCAGAAGGGAGCAACCAATCCGGTGATTTCATGATTGGGGTGGTAGTAAGGGCCACTCGAAGTGTTTCAAAAGCTTTCAAACATGCATCATCAAAGATAAAAGGTGCATCCTTAGCAAGTAAATTACACAAAGGACAAGATATTTTGCTAAAGTCTTTGATGAATCGACGGTAAAAACCTACATGCCCTAGGAAAGACTGAACTTGACGCACAAAAGTGGGTGGAGGAAGGCCTATAATGAGGTCAACCTTAGCTTTGTCTATCTCTATACCTTGAGGGAACATAATGTGTCCTAACACTATACTCTCACAAACCATAAAATGGCTATTCTCCCAACTCAAAATCAAGTTTGCCTCAGTGCATTGTTCCAACACTCTAGTCAAATTTCTAAGGCATTTCTCAAAAGATGGTCCAAACACTGGGAAATCACCCATGAAAACCTCTAAAAATTTCTCCACCATATCGGAGAAAATGGCCATCATACACTGTTGAAAAGTCTTCGGTGCATTACATAGCCCAAAGGGCATGCGCCTATAAGCAAAAGTGCCAAAAGGGCAAGTAAATATGGCCTTTTCTTGGTCAGCAGAGTACATCGAAACTTGATTATAGCCCGAGTAACCATCAAGAAAGCAATAGACGCCCTGCCCCGCTAACCTCTCCAGAATTGGTCAATAAATGGCAATGAAAAATGGTCCTTCCTAGTCATGGTATTCAATCTCGTATAATCAATGCAAACTCGCCACCCAATGGTGGTTCGTGTAGAAACTAACTCTTCTTGCTTATTCTCAACAACAATGATGCCCGATTTCTTGGGTACCACTTGTGTGGGACTCACCTACTTGCTATGGAGTATATAATACCCACATCTAACAATTTCAAAACCTCCTTTTTTACTACCTCTTTCATGTTAGGATTGAGTCTCCATTGTGTTTCACGAGAAGGTTTGGTGTCCTCCTCTAGATGTATATGATGCATGCATATGGTGGGATCTATCCATTTCAAATCAGCCACCGACCACCCTATAGCACTTCGATGTGCCACGAGCACACTCATTAATTGACTTTCCTGATCTACAGTTAAGTCAGATGCCATTATGACCGGTAAAGTATCCTGAGGCCCTAAAAATGCATACTTGAGTGTGGCCGGGAGTGGCTTCAACTCAAGTGTAGGTGGTGTGACTAAGAATGGCATGGTGGGCTCTCTAAACAGAGAAGGAAGAGACTCAAACCGAGCTTTCCACGGAGGAAAATCCAGTGTAGAAAAAGAATCAAGTAAAGCATTCACTTCCTCAGTTGACCTGTCGTTATTAACATCCTCAAACCCAAAATGAGCTAAACAAGCCTCTAAAGGTTCCCACACAAGAATGGAGGGTAAAGCCTCCTCTACTATCTCGCCCATAACATCCACAAATAAGCATTCCTCTCTTTCATGGGGTTGGTGGGATGTTTAAAAAACATTGAGTTTCACTTGCATATTCCCAAATGAAACATCCATAGCCCTGATATGACAATTCATACATGTATTAGCCGTAGCCAAGAAAAGTCGACCTAAGATCACCGGGATTTGTTTCCTAGAGCTGGCTACTAGTTCCATATCTAAAACCAAAAACTCGACAGGAAAATAAAACCTATCGACCTTTACTAGCACATTCTCAATCATGCCACGGGCACTTTGAGGGACTGGTCAACCAACTGGAGTGTGACAGAATTCCTTGTACACAGAGTATGACAATAAATTGACACTAGCCCCCAAATCTAACAAGGCCCTATTAATGAAATGGTCTCCTATAAAGCATGCAATAGTTGGGGCACTCGGGTCTTTAATCTTAGGGGGTGTGTCACTCAATAAGATGGAGCTTACTTGCTCCATGAGTATGACCTTTTGGGACACGTGTGTCCTAGATTTACACTTTTGCGTACAAAGGTCCTTCAAAAAGTTTGCATAAGAGGGTACTTGCTTAATCGCCTCCAACAGGGGTAGGTTGATTTTAACTTGTTTAAAAACCTCCATCATCGCTTCCACAAATGTAACCTTCTTATTAAAAGGGGACGGTGTATCAAAGCATTGGGGAAAGGGTGCCTTAGGCACATGTGGTGTATTAGACTCGTGTGAAGTACTAGGGACTAAGTCATTCCCCTTATGTGTTTCTCTCTCACCCTTGCTCTCATTGGGTTTACCACCGTGGTCACCCTTCTTAGCCCTAACTACATCAGACGCAACTGGTCGAGGCTCTAACTCCCTTCCACTCCTCAAAGTAATCACCGCTTCCACCTATTTATGGTGTTTTCCATTCCTATTTGACCCCTCTAACCCATATTGACCATTAGGTTTAGCCACAGTCTGACTCGGTAATTTTCCATCCTCTCTCCTATTCATGTTATTAGCCATTTGACCTAATTTGGCCTCTAGCTTGGCAATGCAGTGAGTATGGGAGTGAACTACTGCTGCTAACCCTTTAAGTTCTGAGAGAACTTCCAACACCTGAATCTCAAAGGCCGAGTTGCCTTGAGGAACAAGCGGAGGCTGTGGTTGCCGGTAAGGTTATTGTGGTTGGTAGGAAGATTGGTTGGGAAAATTATTAAAATTCTGCCTTGGTGGTGGAAGGTTGTAAGAAGTGCCTTGTGAAGAAGGTCTCCATGAAAAATTAAGGAGATTTCTCCATCCCGGGTTATATGTGTTAAAATATGGGTCTTTACTCGGTTTGGAGTTCCCGTGAGCAGCATTCACATGCTCTTGGACTAATTCCAGAAATTGTGATACCGAAGTGCACTCACTCAAGTCATAAGTAGGGCTTGCACAAATAGCACATGACTCGTGAAATTGAGGTTGTGGTTACTGTGTAGGAGCATGTCCCGAAGCTAATAATTGGTTCATTTTGTGGGATAATGCCTCTACTTGTTGGGCTAACTCTAGGTTTTGCCCCACCTCATAAATGCCCCCTCTTTCAGGGTTCCAACTACCAGTTACCGGACTTGCCGGGCTACGGAGGCATGGTGAAGGGAATTATCACTTAGGTTCTCAAATAAATTGCCATGCATCAGCATCATTTTTGGACATGAATGTCCCACCACAAGAAGAATCCATCATTTGGCAGTGAGTGTCAATTAAGCCATAGTAAAAGGTTTGAATAATTTGTCAATCAAGCACTTGGTGGTGGGGACATTGTTGGACAAGGTCACAAAGTTTTTCGCATGTTTCATGAAATTGCTCGCCATCAATTTGAGCAAAATTGGTGATGGCTCGCCTAAGTTGATTGGTCTTACCAATGGGAAAGTACTTTTCCAAATAGTTCTACTTTAATTGGTCCCATGTTGTGATAGAATTAGCAGGTAAAGAGTTCAACCAATGTTTGGCTTTATCCTTCAATGAAAATGGGAATAGTCGCAACATTAAGGCCTCATTGGTGAAATTTTGGATCTTCATTGTAGAGCAAATTTCCAAAAATTCATGCAGATGTTTGTAAGGGTCATCATGAGCTAGTCCAGGGAATGATGGGAGCATTTGGATGGTGCTAGACTTAACACTACAACAGTTTACACTTTTGGCGACTAAAAGGAATTTAGTCGCCAAAAGTTGTACAATTGGCAACTAAAATTTAAATTAGTCAGCATTGTCTCAAGTTTTGGCTACTAAATTTTTTTAGTCACGGCATATTATTTATTGGCGACTATAAAATAATTTAGTCGCTAAATATGACGCAATAGGCGACTAAAAGTTTTTTTGGTCGGCATTAGTTCATGTTTTAGGCTACTAAAGTTTGTTTTAGTCATGGTATATCATTTTTTTCCTACTAAAATAAATTTAGTCGCCAAATAGCTAGCATAATGTTTGCTATTACTCTTTGGCAACCAAAAATTTGGTCGGCAAATATTCTTTTTCGGTGACCAAAATGATTTTAGTCGCCAATTAGTATTTTTGTCTACTAAAATAATTTAGTCATGTCACGACCCAAACCCGGCCCTATGGGTTTAGCACCGTAACTGGCCAGTAATCCGAGATCACCGAAGGCCTGCAGAACAGTAATACAGTAAAACAGAGTACAGGGCCTGGCGGAAGCCAATACAGTCAATAACTAGTGTCCATTGAGCTGTGAAAATCTGTATGCCAAAAACATTTTTCATGCATTCATTCAGTTCGAACAGTGCAGTCAATATACAATCGTATACAACATTCAGTACGGGAATCAAACCCCTCGATAACAGTACAGTAAACAGTAGATGGTTTATACAATTATACAAAACAGTCAAGAGACAGGTGGGGGACACAAAAACACCCCAAGCCATAGCATGGCGTCTCGGAACCTCGCGGTGAGGCACATAGGCTGGCTTGACAAAACTGGGGGACTAACCCACGCTCCTAGCTCCGGTCTGGCTGCTGAGAACCTACATATATATATAAACAGTGAGCTAAAGCCCAGTGAATAACAATAAGTGTAAAGAGGTTATGAATGAATGTCCTTACATTAATGAAAACAGTTCATTAAACAGTATTTCAGTCTTTCAGTATGTCAGTCAATCAATCATATTTGGTACATCCATTAGCCTATAAACAGTAGGTCCAAAAGGACCGGGCCTCAACGGACCCAACAGTAGTGATGGCCATCAGTCAGTAAACAGTATGGTTCCACAAGGGAACCTACAGAGCTCTGTAACAGTAACAGTCAGTGCTAAGGATGCCACTATACAGTTCACAATACAGGACATACATTCATTCAATAAACAATATCAGTTCAATAAACAATTCAATTCAGTATTCAAAAGATAACCATTTTGAACATATCTTTACAGAATCTGTTACTCACAGAGATTGGGCTACAGTATGCTAGAGCGCGTCCCCGAGTGCCAACCCTAAACAGTAAACAAATTGAACACACTCTAAGTTTAACAGTTGGGGAAGTACAATAATTAACTTCCTATTATGCCTTGGTGTGTTCTACATCTATATCCTCATTAAGATGTCTTAAACTAGGCCTAAGAATGCCTAGGATGGGATGAGGATGCAAAGATGTATACAGAAAACATTTTCAGAATTTTCAGAAAAAAGGAGCCACGCTCGAGCGTACACATCCCCGCTCGAGCGTACAGGCAAAAACGTTCCCCGCTCGAGCGTGAGTCCTTCCGCTCGAGCGGACTGCAAAATATACTGGATGCTCGCAAAACACGCTCGAGCGTAAATATTTCCGCTCGAGCGGACAGCACAAAATTTGCAAAACTGCTGGGGACTTGATTTCTGCGCTCGAGCTCACAAACCTCTGCTCGAGCGTACACCAGAAATCTGGAAAACCCAGAATTGTGCTCTGAATTTGAAACTCAAGTTTGGAACACAAAAATCGATCCTCTTGGGCCCTTTTCCTGGAAAACTCATGAAAACACTTAGTATTACAAGGTTCAAAGCTCAATTTATAAAATCAAAGCCCAAGGGAAGTTTAATCAAGCTCATTTCCAAACCAATTTTCAAGAATATGCATGATCAACATTCAAATATGACATGCATGAGTTTCAAACCAATTCAAGCTTCCAATCTTGCTCTCAAGAGCTCAATAGTTGGAAAACAAAGTGAAAACATGGACTTAAGCTTAGACATGAACATGCATGTACAATTCTCCAAGAATTCAACTTCAAATTACACTAAAATGGTGATGCATGCAACAACCAAGCTTCAATTCAACATTCTTGAACTTAAAACATGGCTTAGCTCTACAATGATGCATGGAATCATGCAAGATCAATCTTAATGACAACAATAAGAGGATGAATGTCCTACCTTAGTCTTGTATTCAAGATTTAAGAGTCCAATTTGCTAATTTACACTCCAAATCTACAAGATTCAAGCAAAATTCCCAAAGTTGAGTTCAAATCTCTTCCTCTCTCTCTAACCTCATGTTTGGGTCGGTTGGAATGCAAGAAGAATGGCTGATCAATGTTTCAATTCAAGTGTATAAGGCTCTAGTATAATATAAACAATGGTCCACTATAGGTGGCAATTCCGTAATTAAGTCCAAGTCTTCAATTAATCAATATTTAATCTAATTTAATCATTCCTAATAAATTTTCAGATAAATATATCATCAAATCACAAATATTCTCCTGATTACAAAACACTAAACGATTCCTAAATCGGCCGCCGATAAGGCCTTCAATTAGCAGTTTAAACATATAAATTCTAACAGATAAGCAATCAATCAACAGATGCAACATGCAATGCAACATATAAACTCATTCAAATTCAGTTTCGATTTCAATCAGTCTATTCAGTACCTCAGTTACTTCAATTATCAGTCATTAGCGGTTCAATTTAGCAGTAATCAGTATATAATTCAGTAATCAGTACGAGGGTTGTTACAAGTCACTAAATAAAAAGTATAAATTTTATTTTTTATCTTTGGTGACAAAATATTTGGTCAGCGAATATTTCTTTTTGGTGACTAAAATTAGTCACCAAAAGTACTACAATAGGCGACTAAATTTACATTAGTCGATAATGGTATGAAATTTTTTGGTGGGAATGTTTTCAAATATAGAGGCAATTATATTTTATTAGTTTTTTTTTCATATTTGGTTTTATCAGTCTCCAACCTAGACAAAAACAAGACAACTCTTACTCTCCCCCCCTTTCTCTGTGTGTGTGTATGTGTATGTCTCTCTCTCTCTCTCTCTCTCTCTCTCTCTCTCTCTTACCGTCGATCTTTCACCATCGCTTACCGTCGATCTTCCAGTGTCGTACATCGCTACCGCCACTACCGCTCGCTCGTCATTCACCTCGCAGCTACTCATTGTTCGCCTCGCAACTGCTCGCGTTGCATCTCTTCAACATTGAGGTTCTTCTCTTTCTCTCTCTATCTTTCTCCCTCTCAGTCTCTATTTTTCTATCTTTCTTTCTCTATTTCCCTATTTCACTATAGCTCTAGGGTTTGCTTTTTTATGGTGTAGGGTTTTGAATTATGTGAAATCAATGAACCAATGATTGAAATGGGTTTCTATAAAATGATTAAAGGAACAAGTAATTTATTGTGGGTTTTTTTAGCCAAAATCAAGATTTCCCCATTTCCCCATTACACTCTAGTTCCAGATTCAAGATTTAGGCAGATAATTGAAAAAAATTAAAAGTCAACATGTTTTTATAATCTTTTATGGGGGGTTTTTTTTTTTCTTTTTTTTTTTCTTCTTCTTCTTCTTCTTCCTCTTCTAGATAATAGATAGTTATTCTTCTAGATGAAAATTAGTTTGTTACTTATTAAGTGCAGGACATCTATGATTTCATTTGCTATAAGAACTTCATTTAGAATTTGCCACCTTTGAATCAAACCTTACTACAATACATAAAATATATAGTTGTTCCTCTCTCTGTTCTGCTTTAAATTCCCAATTCAGAGCTCTCTTAAAACTTAATTTCTGTTATGTTTTATATTTTTTTCTCTGAATTAGAACTCTCTATGAAGTGGGTTGGTGTTTAATTAAGAGAAAGATAGTTCTTGGGATTTGTTTCTAGATTTTCTTGACCTGAGTTGACTCATTGTTCGAAATGGTTCTTAATTGAGCTTTTTAACAATTGGATGCTTCTGTGCTGGAATGCTCTTCACTTACAGGTTAGTTTTGAATGTTTTGTTTAATGTCCCAATTGATGATTTCTATTGATTTTGATTTGTATGGTTGATATGTTCAATTTGATGAAGTGGGTATCAAGTTGTTTCATTGAAATTTTTATATTTTTGTTTGGAAATTCTAAAAACATTATTTTTTTTAATGGATTATAGATTTGGGAGTCAATGGTTTTGTGAAATTCTTTCATATACTTTTCAGTCCAACTGCATGGATACAGTACCTATTTTTCTTAATATAGCCACATCATTAGATACTAAAGTTGTTTTCCCTGAAAAGAAGAAAAGAAAAGTTATGGAACAATAAAGTAGCAACTCCATTGATATGTCTTCTACAGTTCATGGAACTGGATTAAAAGTATAAAAAAAAAAAAAATTAGAAGCACAAAAGCTGTATACAGGACAGATCATAGTCATCACCAAAAGGCTATCAGTCATGCACTACTATTAGTTTTTAAAAAACATGAATACATAGCTACATTGAAGCATGCATTTCTAAATACTAATGTTTGCATTTTTATTTTTTTTTTGTAGATGGCCTTTAGCGTGGACTTGTTGATACTCCTTTTTTGTGTATGGAGGACAATTTCGACTTTTGTATAATCCTGTTAATTTTGTCATTCTTCACTTTTGTGTGGATTATTATTACTCGTACAGATATTTTTTGGCATCGACTTTATAATTACTGATGTGGTATATAGAATTCCTTTTGTCGTGGTACATATTATGATGGTAATTTGTACCACGACAAATGGCCATTTCGCATGGTAGTATATACATTTTTTGTACACAGAGGGCTTGATTTTTGTAACTTTTGCAGTTATGTTTTGTATGGAATTATTATTTTAGTTTGGACTTTATAGTACAGGTTGGACTATATAGTACAGGTTGGACTATGGTTTATATGGAATTTTACATTTACAGTTATACATTTTTGGATAGTTGGAAGTGAGATGGATGCAAATCTATTGTGGAATAATTGATAATATATGTATTGCTTTGTTCATATATGTAGTACAGGTTGCACAAAATACATACAGGCTATAAACAAATTAGAATTTGGAGAGAAAGCATAAATTTTTGTTTTTGGTGACTAAACAATTCGTAGGCGTAAAGGAAGTACATAATTTAGCGACTAAATAGTTAGTAGCTAAAAAAAATTTAAAAATATTTTTGACGACTAAAAGTTTAGTAGCCAAAAAAACAAATGATACTTTAGGCGACTAAAATGTTTAGTAGCTACAAAATTGCAAACAAACTACAAAAATATTTTAGCAACTAAAGGTTTAGTAGGTAAAAACAATTCAAACTTTAGGCTACTGAAGTTTAGTAGCCGAAAACAATCAAACATTAGGTGACTAAATTATTTAGTAGCTAAACAAAAATAATCTGAACAAGTCATTTTTGGCGACTAAAGGGTTAGTGGCCAAAAACAAATCAAACTTTCGGCGACTAAAAGTCTAGTAGTGAAAAAAAAAATAAAAAAAAAATAAAAAATAATCAAACTTTAGGCGACTAAAATATTTAGTAGCTAGAAAACAATAACATGACATAAAAAAATTATTTGGCGACTACAATTTTAGTCGTAAAAAATAATTCTGAACTTTTGGCAACAATAAATTTTAGTAGCTAAAACTGTTGAAGATACTTTTCCTTTACTGCTTTTGGCGACTAAAAAAATGGTCGGCAATTTATTACTTTTGGCGACTAAAATTTTTTTAGTCACCAAAAACCTTTCCCGACAATTAGTCACTGACTAACATGGCAACCAAAGCTTTTAGTCGCTAAAAACCTTTGCCAACTAAAACATGACTTTTGGCCACTAAAAATTCAGTTGCCAAAAGTGCTATTTCTTGTAATGTAATCTCATAATGAGCAGTGGTGGTGTCAAGTAAATGAAAGCATGATGGTGCTGTATATATAGCAGGTGTGAAGTAATCCTTAAGGGTCTGGTTGGGCCCATTTGGGACATTCGGGTTCACCATCTCTAATGGTTCGACGTATGGATATGAATATTCAAGCCTAGGAACATGGGAAGAGGCTCTAAGGTTCCAAAGAGTGCTTTCTAGTTCAAGGTCCAAATTTCACAATTCAAGGCGATAAGAACGGTGCCCGTGCATACACCATACATCGAAATTTGATGGGTCGTTTGACACACCAAAAATAAACAATAAACTATACCAAATTCCTTAGAATAATGGTAAGTCTAGGTATCAATCCACAGGGATAAACAGGAAATTAAACTAATTTAATTGTTGAATTCCTAAATTAATTTTGATAAAAGAGATGGTTGTTCATAACCTAATGATAATTAAATTAAACAAAGCAAATAAATTAGCAATTATAATTAAAGATGAAGTTACTGATTTTGGAAAAAACCTAGGATAATAAATTCACCGCTAGTTACATAAATAAGGTTTCAATTTGAAAATCAATTATGTCACGGTTCAAACTAAATAATACTTCACAACTACAAGTTCAAAGCATTGATTAAGAAAATTAACACGTTCAATGTATAGACACGAACCATCTCAAGTAGTACGAGTCGTTCACTCTAAACTAGGGTAGCAACACGACTCGTCACTCGTAGTATAGCTTGTCTCATAACTTGAACATGAAAGCATAGAAAACCATTGTATGGAAAGCAATCAACAATCACATAAAGAAGAATACTTGAAGAAATAATGGAAAATTATATTTGAAAACTTCTTGAGAACTATACAACTGTTCAAACCATTACGTAAAAGAAAACCAAAAAGTTAGGGGGTTCATTACCAACAGTGTAATGCCTCTTTCATGCCCAAAGCTACTTGTGGTTTGAGCCATCTTTCCATTAGAGGACATTCACCAATGGACAATTGGATTAATGAATGGTTTGGTAATTAAAATGAGTAAATAAAATTGGACAAGTAAAAGAGGCAAGATAAGCATCTTTCGTGTTGCATTGCATGTGTTCGAATCGGACGTTAATTCGAACATAAGGAAAATGGGACATTTCATACTCAAAAGTGATGAAATGTGCCACTTTCCTTGGTCACTATTACCCTTGATCATGCATGATAGGGTGATGGTCTTTTTGAGTCTTGTTTTGCATTTATTAAACTTGTACAAACTTGGTTCCTTAGCCATCATGCATGAAAATTGCTTGATTGATGGTTTGAGGGCCAAGAGTTACACTCCTTTGAATTTGTTTGATGATAAGGAGGGTAACAGTACAAACAATCCTTGAGAATACATTGTTTTGCCTCTGTTTGCTCTCTGTTGCAGCAAGAGGAAGTTCAGGCCAGCAGTAGCCAACCGGCCACCAATGGTAGCCGATGGCCACCATTGGTAGCCGACCGGCCATCAATGAAATTTGCACAGTGTGTTGATACGGTGGAGCAAAGGTGTTCTAGAAGTTGGCGGTATTGTCAATGTTCAAATGTACAAACAGAGGCGTTCAGTGGCAAGCGGTGGCTTTTTTTTCGGATGGAAACCAAGCATGCATGGGCCTCCCTCATTTCCCGCCATTAGCTAATTAGATTAATTAGCAATAGTCAAAATACATGTTATAACTATTTAAGTAGGGTAGTTAGTTAATTACTTCATATTGTAATTAATTAGCTTAATTACTTTCTAATTAGTTAGTTAAGTGTTTAGCTAATTAATTTAATTTGTAATATTTAATTAGCTTAGAATAGTTAGTTAATTCATTTCAAGTGTTGTAATTAGTTAGCTTAATTAGCGTAGCTAGTTAATTAACTTATTCATTCGGACCCTCCTTCGCGAGGGCGTAATGTTGTAATAAGTGTGCGTGCGTGTATGTATGTCCTGCAACCCTACGTCTTTCTCTCTTTTATTTAATCTCTTTTGATGGTTAGATTAGGATCATGTTTAAATTAGCATATCGAATGTTTGCATCCATTCATTTGTCATGCATGCACCGAGACTCGACGCATCATTCAAACTGCATTGCCATTTCAATATATTATTTGAAAATGCGTTTTAACCGCATGTTATCAAATTGTTTCATAGGCCATATTAGTAGCTAAGCCTATTAATTGCATATTGCATGTGTTGCAATTAGGCATCTTGTATAGTTAGGATCATGCATCTTTCTAACTAGTTTCTGTTTTGGCTTGGAGTACTCGGTGAGTTTTTATACTTTAGCATACTTGCATGAGTGTAATTGCCATACTACCATGATTCGCATGCTTACCATGAGGCTATGTGCTTAAATGCTAAACTGTTTGAATGCCTGTGGATGAAGGCTTGTTGTTTGAATTAGAACGATTCAAAAAATGTGAGTTTTAAGCCCACTTTGTTACGTGGCAAATCATGTTTTCAGCCCACTATGTTTAGTGGCAAATCCACATCTTTAAGCTCACTTGAGGGTGGCAATTTCAAACCATTTTCACAAAAAAATATGAGTTGAATTGTTTCAAGTCATGTAAACTAGTCTATATTTACTTGTGCGCGTCACATAGTAAATCTAGTTTAATAACCGGAATAAGAACGCATAATGTTTATAAAATTTCATATCATAATTAGTAGAGGCCGATCTTTGATCAGGCGAGCGGAGGTGCTCAATTCATGACCTTCCCCCCTCGTACCCAAGTTCCCAAGCCGAGACAACTTTGGTGATGACGGACACGTGGCCTTTGGCACGAGTTAGGGTTTCCTAAATTTTCCCAAAATAAAATATTTAGATGGCGACTCTGTATTTGGCAAAGCAGTCTAATTTTGACATTTTTTGATTTAAAATCAATTTTCCAAAAAGGTTTGCCAGATTTGGACTCTTTGGTGTTTATCGGTTTCACATTGCACTTGTAAGACTAGATTCAGAACCACGGAAGTCCGAATTGTGAGGCCTTCTTTTCAACCTTTTTCGAAAGACGGGGCGAGGAAAAAGGCGAGTCCACACTTAGTTACGACATTTTTTGTTATGCTAATTTGTGGTGAGGTTACATATTTTATAATTGATATTATGAAATTTTATGATAAAATTACGCCAATTTATAATACAGTACATATGATATGAACTCTTAAGGGAGTGCACACTCTTTGCTTTCAATTAAATTGCGCAAAGCCAATTCAGAAAAGGCGACAGCCATTTCAACTTATTTTTCTCAGGCCTAAACCTGTTTTTAGATTTAAATAAAAATAATTTATTTTTAGGATAAATTACAAATACACCTCTTGAGGTTTGCTTAGAGTACAGATTATCCCTTGTAGTTTGAAAAATTACAAACACCACCCTGTTAAAAAATTTTATTTGACAGAATTAACTAAAAAAAATAAAATTCATAATTGTTCTTCTATACAATAATAAAATTACCTAAATTATTAATTGAAACATATTTATAACATCATTAAAAATTATTAATTGATTTGATGATTTATTAATAAAATAGGCGATTTGTTATGAAATTAGAAATCTCAAGAGGTGGAATGTAATTTTCAGAACTATAGGGGGTGATTTGTATTTTAATCAAATCTCAAGGGGTGTATTTGTAATTTATCTAAATTTGTAAGTCTTTATCTAGACAATTTTAAAATTTAAAAAATAAAGTGAGTCAAGTTTTTTTTTTTTTAAAAAAAAAAAATCAGTAAGATGAAAATAAATCAAATTTTAAACCCCTCCCCCCTCCCCCCAACAAAAAAATAAATAAATAAATAAAATTTGTAAAAATTGGCTTATTTTTTACTTTCTGGACATTTTATGTTTAGGATCGCCTAATCCAAATCGATTTAAAAATAAAAATTTTAAAAAAATGACATATTTTTTTTAAAAAAAAAAAATCACTAAAGCAAAAAGTAAGTTGAACTAAAAATAATAAATAATAAATAAATAAATAAACCCACTCCCTAAAAAAATATAAAGTCTTTTTTAATAAAATCAAAGTAATAAATGGGTTTTACATCGAGCTTCGGTCCATCGGGCCCACTACATATATCATCCATTGTAGTTTTTTTTTTTTTTTTTTAAATAAATGACAAATATGTTTTAAAAAATAGATTATTCATTTTTTTTTGGAAACAAACGAGATAAAATAAAAATATTACGATTATCAGATCAACTTAAATAATTTAAATTATCAAAACGAGACTCATGACAAGTATCATGGACCTAACTTTTTTTTTTAAAAAAATTATATTTAAATTTAAAAGAAGTCCAATCCTTTCAGTAATACTACATGCCCCAATTGATTTTACATCTAACCAAGAGGTTCAACACAAGAGTTGTATTCTTGTTCATCACCATTCTAGCCACTATCACTCCTCTCGTCTCCATCATCGGCTTGCTACTAAGGAAGCTTTTAGATCTAAACTCATATCTAATTCTTGACCAAGATTCGACGTTGCTAAATGTATTTTATACACTAGGTGACTGTAATAACCCCGACCTCCGATTAATGTTAATTCATGATTATTTATGCCTAACAGTAACTTAGAAGGAATCCGGAATTAATTTGCATATGTATTGCATTATCTTTGCGTTTCTATCTGTTTGCCATAAAATGATATGTTCATGTTTAGGCTTTGAACTGCGAATTGAAAGCCTTATCAGCGCCCGATTTCGAAATTGACTTGATATATGTGTTAGTTAGGATTTATAGAATTTTATGGTAGGTTTAATTAAAGTTCGGTTCGGAACGATTAAACTAAATTAAAATAATGCTATTTACTTACTTTTTGATCAATTACCACTTATGGACCATTTTAGACTCCACTAGCTCACATTTTCATTTCACTCATCCATTCCTCTGATGAAAAACGTGAGAGAGAGAGAGAGAGAGCTGAAGGGAAGTTGGATTCAACGAGGGATTTGCTTGGAGTTTAGGAGGAATAGAAGGATTTGCATATTAGAGCCTTCACATTGAGGAATTCAAGACTTGTGGTAGTCATTCACCCTATTAATTATGGAATTGATTTGTTAATGTAGGAATTCTAGTGAATTAGATGGACTCATGTTAGGTTTAAGCTAAGATTGGTGAATTGAAGCTCAATACATACATGCATGTGTAATTCATAGCACTTGAGTTGCCCTTCTAAGGAATCCATGCATACATGCACAAATTTCCATGTTTTGAGTTGGAATTCTAAGATTTCTTCCATGCATGTGTCAATTTCACTCATATTATAGCCATTCAACTTATTTTCCATCAAATTATTAAGTTTGGTTATGTTTTGGAAGGTTTGAATTCAAAGAGGTTCTTGCATGTTGAATTAATAGCATATTCATAAAGTTCATGTCGATTTTGCACAAATTGGTTTACTCTTGGGCCATGATTTCTTGAATTGAAGCTTTAAACATGTTGTTTTATGGGTTACCAAGTGTTTTCCAAAGTTTTGGCCCAGGAAATTCAGTTTTGGGTGGTTGAATGTTGAATTTCATGCTTGGAGGTCAATCTGGATTTTCCAGAAATTTGACCCACGCTCGAGCGGGGACTTTCACGCTCGAGCATGAAGCCTGAGTACATGCACTTCCGCTCGAGCGGCGAGAGTCACGCTCGAGCGTGAAATGCATATACCAAGGAGTTTGTGTGTTTTGCAGTCCGCTCAAGCGGGGGAAGCCACGCTCGAGCGAGGGTCTGTGTCACACGCTCGAGCGGGGGTAGAGCGCCCGTCGAGCGTGAATTTCATACATCCAGCACTTTTTCATGAGTTTACAGTACGATTGAGCGGGGAAGTCCACGCTCGAGCGGAGCTTCATTTTCTGCATGTCCACTCGAGCGGGGAAAGCCACGCTCAAGCGTGGACCTTATCTTCAGCAAAATTTGAGAAGTGGTTTTCAATGCATTTTTGCATCTTCATTCCATTCTAGGCATTCCTAGGCCATGTTTAAGACCCCATAATGAGGATAAGATTATAAACACAATAAGAGCCAACGAAATAAGTTTTGTACAATTAGAACGTGTGTTTCAAGTGTGTATCTATTATGTGTCGTGTAGGTCACGTGCCACGTCCTGTCTGATCGATCTGCTCTGTCTGTCTGTCTCCAAGCCCACTGTGAGTAATAACTCTGTAAAATTATGTTTAACTTAAATATTTTCTGACTGGTATAGTATGATCTGTTTTCTGAAATGTTATCTTACAAATTATGAATGAATGTCCAATTTTCTGAAAAGTATTGTGGCACCCTTAGTTCACGTGGCCCTCGCCCGGGGGTAACAATACCGCGGCCAATCTGCATATGGCCCTCGCCCAGGGGTAACAATACCGCGGCCAATCTGCACGTGGCCCTTGCTTGGGGGTAACAATACCATGGCTACTTGCGCTCAAGATATGGACCTTTATGGTCGTTGGTACCAACTATGTTTGTGGGTCTCTGGACCAATCTGATCTGATAGCTAATGAGTGTACCACATATGATCTTATGCAAAATCTGAATATGAACATGAGTGTGTATCTGAATCTATTTCTATTTGAAATCTGAATATGTTCTGATTTAAATACTGGATTCTAACTTGTGATGGACATCATTCATTAAACCCCTTTACTCTATTATTATTCATTGGGCTTTCGCTCACAGTTTATATTATGTATGTAGGTGAGCTAGCACATGATCAGGGCCAGAGTTGACAGCCTTTTGTACTATTTTTGTCAGCCAACCGTTGTGCCTCCCGAGGAGGTTCCGATCGAAGTCTAATGCCCTGGCTGTTTTTGTTTTCATGCTAGTCTCTGTAACTGTTTGTTAAGTCAGATCTTGGGAAGTTCACTTCTGTAAATATTGTGTATCTGAACTGGCATGTTTATGTATCTATAAATAAGTTTTGAAATGTTCTGTCCCATGTACGTTATCACAGCTCATTGAACCTTGACTATTTTGCATTATTGCTTCCGCAGCCCTTTATTATTTACTAATCTATTCAGAGGCCTTTGGTAATCCACGGATTACTGGCCGGTTACAGTACTAAACCTACAGGGGCGGGTTTGGGTCATGACAGAGTGGTATCAGAGCACGTGTTCTACCGCACACACAGGTCCATATGAGCTTAGGATGTCCTAGTAAGCATTAGGGGCATTTCATCTGCATGTGTGAGTGTGTGGTAATGCAACTAAATATGAAAACTAAATGTACATTTGAATCAAATGAATTGAAGGAAACGAATAAGATTATGCCTGTGTTCATTACCATTTGATGTCTGTATAGTAAGATGGAGAATGCAAAGGGAAGTGGTGAAAGTGAATCTTTAGAGGCTCGCATGGGCCGAATGGAACAGATGTTAGCAGCATTGACTGAAACCTTAACACAACAACAGAGACAACAACCTTTACCCCCTCCACCTCCGCCTCCGCCGGCACAAGCTGAGGCAGATAATAATGACATCATCAACTTGACACAGAAATTCATGAAGATGAAACCACCAACGTTCTATAGTGGAATTGAACCTTTGAAAGCTGAGACGTGGTTGCTCGAAATGGAGAAACTGTATGAGGTGGTTCCTTGTTCTGAAACCCAGAAAGTCCTCCTAGCCACCTACACTCTGAAAGATGAAGCCCGTAGGTGGTGGTTACTGATTTGAAGTGGCAATGGGAATATGACATGGGCACAGTTTAATGCAATCTTTTATGATAAATATTTTTCCCAATGCTTCAGGGATTGGAAGGTGTCCGAGTTTCAGGAATTCAAACAGGGAAGAATGTCTGTGGCAGAATACGAAGCTAAATTCACCGAACCGGCACGGTTTGCTCCACATATGGTGGATACTAATTACAAGAAAGCACGAAAGTTTGAAGGAGGACTGGATTTGGAAGTGTTTGATCGGGTAGGAGTATTAAAATTATCACACTGAGGACTGGATGGTTTGTCTATTTAAGTCGTCAATGTGCTAAAAAAGTCACTTTTTGAGATATTTTCTCTCTCTCTCTCTCTCTCTCTCTCTCTCTCTCTCTCTCTCGTTTGCTATAGCCAAGCTTCTAAGCTCTTTGGCCATGAGTTTCATCTCATTTGAGTGGCTTATAAACCCTATTAAAATGTGGAGGGTCGTGAGGGCTACGATTTAATCTGAACAGATCGTATTTTCGTCACCGATGGATTTTTTACTTTTCTCTTCTTCGCTTTAAGGGGTAGGCATTATTCAGCTCCTTTTCAATACCTTATTATAGGTAGACGTGTGGTAATTTTTATCGCGTTAAAACATAGGTTTCGGTGTTGATTTTATTAAAATCATATGGTTTGTTTAGTGTTTGAGTTTATGAATTATGGGTTGAATTGGTGGTTGATTATGGGGTTATGATGATGTTTGGGATGTGGGTTGGAAAGTCCTAGCTTCTAACTAAGAGATTGAGAAAAGAAAATTGTAGTTTGTGTAGTGTAGTATTGGGTTATGTTGAGCATAACTAAATTGGGATTTTTGGTAAACAACGAATGGGTATTGATGAGTTGGGTATGTTAGGGATTTGGAGGTGTGGAAATTGGTTTTCAAAACAAAATAGATATTTTGTTAATTCTGTTATAACCTAGGGAACTGGAATTTAGTTTGTACATATTTATTGTTGTTATTAAATAATTGGAGTCTGTAGAGTTTTGTCCTTGGCCATTGGTGGAGGACGATATCGATTGTTGATTAGTAGATACCATGTATAGGGTTTGTGTGTTAGGCTATGTAATCTAGGTTAATGTATTTATTGGTTGTTAAAGGACATTGCGAATAGACAATTCCATCTATGTGTTATCATGGATTACGTTATTAGAAAGGAATTTAAAATGTTTGTGAATGTTATAAGATTATTGTTGGATAGATTGTTTGGGTGACCAATAGCCATCAACTAATTATGGTTTTGATGATTAATAAGTCGTACAGTAATAAATGAAGTGTTTTGATCAGATTGAAAACCCGTTGTTAAACGGAGGTGCATGGAGCACATTTTGTTGCAAGTGATGGTTGATGTTGTTGGATGCATCTCGTGTAATTAAAAACAAGCTATTTTTAATTGAACAATTAGGGTGAATGTATGGTTGTGTTGTATGGGTGTGGATTATGTGGTGCTTAGCGATGGTCACAATGGCGCTCAGTGATGGCTACAAGTTGTGGTGACGCTTGGCGATGGTCATGGGGTTACGTAGTGCTCAACGATGACCACGGGGTGTGTGTATGGCATAGTTGGAGAATGATGGCTTAATTTAGACATAAACTTGTGTAGTGTAGTTTGTGTTGGACGTGGTGTAACCATGGTTTGTATTTGTTATATATGACTTTAGTGTCTACTTGTATGTGTTAATGTTATTGTTGAGTATGGATTGAATGACGTGGTTAGTTGAGGAAATTGTGTTGAGTTGTGTTAGAAGATGTGGTTAGAGATGTTTGGTGAATAGGATTTGAATTAGTGAATTGAAAGATAGGAGTGGGTATTCGTAAGTGAATGGAAATTAACTTTTTGAAAAGAAAGTACGGTATTTATATATGTATATTTTGGGTTTCAAATGTCACATACATAGATATATTGATGTGGAGCATGCATGATCATAGCTAGTTATATGTTGTGATTGTTTAGGATCTTTGAGATATCTATTAGGCTTTATGCTCATCCTATGTGTTGACAAATTTTCAAGTACAAGGCTAGAGGATTGTCCAAGACGTGAAGTCTTCTACTTGTTGGCCACAGGGCCTCTCTATTTGTTAGCCGAGTTCCCTATATTGTATAAGGGTAAATCCCTTTATTTATTTAAATTTAATGTAAGCCTAAGGGCATTATATCAGATTTTATGTATATGTCATTATCATTAATGTGAGAGAATGCTATCATTTATTACTGTTTACGTTAGCACGTGTATGATATTATTGACATTGGTAATAATATAAAGGATTCAATAATGGATTCAGTTAATAAAAGAGGGGGCATTACATTTTCTTATTCTCATAGTTTCTTGATTAACACTCCATATAAATTCTATATATAGGTCACCTCTTATAATAATTCAATATACGATGCAATCATATATTATTCAATATACAGAGTTTCTCTCTATTCTCTCTCTCTCTCTCTCTCTCTATACAATTATCTTAACAGATATAATATTTCTCATATATATAATTACTCTACTAATAATTAAAAAAAGTCTAGATTTTGTTCTAATATTTAAATATATATATATAAACATAATATTGATTATTTTCTATAAATCATATTAAAATGTAATAAATTATAGGGGAAATTACCCCTCAGTGGTAATTTGAGAAAATTATTACATGTATATACAAAAATTATAATTATAATTATTAATATTGATAAAGTTTACCACTAATTTGTAATTATTTTTCAAATTTTACACTAATTTGAAAATTTTCCTAAACTATATTGCTTAGTAAATGTAGTTCAAACAATTTTTCTTATTAAATAAGCATTTTTAAGATTTATATTTCTTATTTTTTTAAAGTACAGCTTATTATTTGATAATTCCAAATTAATTATGCAATAAATTTGGGGTTCACAAGAAATTAATCCCAGGTAAAGATCGAGCTCAATACGAATGTGAACGTGTCTCCTTACATTTTAGGTTGAACTTGAACATCTTGATTTTGTTTGGTATAACTTTTTATAAGTTGATAATAAAATAAAATAGCATTATTCTTTCAAGGGAGAATTACTGTTTAGTGTAAAGTTAGAAAATAAATTACACATAAATGATAAATTTTATAAATATTACTAATTATAACTATAATTTTTTTCCATATTTTGGTAAATACTTTTGTTAAAAACCATGGTGTTGTAAGCCTCCTTTCTTTCAATAGTCAGATAATCAATAATTTTTAGTTTTTTAAATTATTTTTACCTAATAAACTTTGAGTAAAAGTCCAAATAGTCCCATTGTTAACCCCATCAAATCTGTTTTGAAGAAAAAAAAAAAAAAAAAGAATTACTTAACAGTGGAATAGAGAAAAAAAAATTATAAAAATAACAAATGATTTTATGATAGAGTGCAAAGTGAAAAGTTGTGGGATATAAATCTTACTTGCACTCCCCTATATTTATATAATTGCTTCTTCTTCTTTTTTTTTCAACTGATAAATAATTTCCCCTTAAAAAAATATAAGTACTATTTTCTTTCGGCAGATTTTTGTGGTGGAAGTAGGATAATAATCATGTGGGTGTGCTTAGGATCATAGGATTAATGAATGGCTGTTTATTTTTTTAACCCTTCAATTCGATTCATGAAAGGTACTTTTTTTTGGGTGGGTAAGTGAAAGGTACTTATTATTATAATAATCTAAGATTTGTTTCATTTCATGAAAACTATAATGACAGTGTCGGCTAATATCAAGCTTACGTGTCGTTATGACGTGGACTCCAATTAATGCTTATGTCATGAGCTTTGGAAATAAAATCGATATTGCCAAAAATGCAATGAGCCTATTTTCAAGATGTTTGAATCCTATAGAGTAAGCAGTAAGCGGTATAATCCTCTAGAGCGACCTCCTACAGTGAAGGAGAGCCTAACACGTGTATCACTCAGTCTCTAAGAACTAAGATTTAAACTCTCACTCACAGCCTCTAAGGATTAAGATTTAAACTTTCCAAAACGACATTATTTTAGTGAGTAAATTGAAAAAAAAAAAAAATTCAAATATCTTTTGTTCTTATGGGTTTCTTTTCAAGTCCTTCCTGGGTTCAGCTCTCCTCATTTTTCTCTCTCTCCTTTCCGATCTCACTGCCCACCGCCTCGCCTCACTATCGCTGTCAACAACCTCCGCGACACAGGTGTTGCTTCCTGTCGCCGGCTTCATCTTCGATCTCTTCCGCCTCCGCCGCCACTCCAACACCTTTGGTTCAATCGCATTCACAGACCATAGATCTATCGACGAGCTAAACTTTAGTCGCACTGTCGTCTTTGATGTTCTTCGCCGATCTCCATGTCCGTTGATCGGATCTGTTGATTCTGTTGCTCATTTTGATTTTGATGATGATGATAATTCAGATCTAAATTCATGAACTTTCTTGGAAATCAATCTTTGGTGCTCGTACTATGGGATCTGTAAATATATGCATATAGAAATGCATATTCATATAGGTTTGTGTTATGCTTGTGTTGATTGTGTAGAGAATGCAAGAGAGAATGCAAGAGCACTTGAAGAAACTGAAGGATGTGAATAAGAATCTCAGGACAAAGATTAAGTAATGGTGACTAGTTATTGCTCTGATCTGTTGTTTCTTGAGGTCTTTGAAGTTGATTTTTGTGTTTGTTTTGGTTTGATAGACAAGTAATGGGGGATTGTTTGAACTATCTCAGCATGAATTTTTTTTAGTAGTACATTTCTTATTATTGAATTGATTTAATCTTCTTTTTTATTTATTTAGATCTCACCAATCAAAATCCATTTCATTACTCATTCGATTGCTTCTTGATTCAAAATTTCACTTGCCTTTGTTATCATTTTTTTTTTCAAGTCACTCACCAAAACAACATCATTTTGGTGAGTTTAAATCTTAGTCCTTGGAGGCTGAGTGGAACATGTGTTGGGCTCATCTCCTTCAATGTAGGAGATCACTTTAGGGGGACTACTCTAGAGGATCTTAACGTTTAGAGTAAAGCTTCCTAGAGTGTGGAGTGAATCAAAATGACATCATTATAAATAAATAAATAAATAAAAAAGAAAGAGAAAATTAAGCAGTACCTTTGTCGTCGGTGCCATCACAGACAGCTCCGGCCAGCTCCTCTTCCTTTCATTCTCTTTTTCTTCTCCTTTTTCCCGTTGTCCGCCTCCCTCGGTCTCAACCTCTTCGTCATCTTCCTTTCCCAAAACCCTAATCGTACACGTCGCCGCCGCAAAGCCCTTCCCCACTCCCCATGGTCACTGATGCCTCTATCCCTCTCACCCATCCTCAATCTCTGCAAACGCATCGCCAGAGTTACCGACGTCCCACCTTACCGGATTGCCACAAGCATGAGAGAGAGAGAGAGAGACCACTGCAACTGTCTGTCATGAGATAGTTATGGCAATGCCGAAGATAGCTCCGTCTGTCTATTTGTTTATCTATCTTTTTTTTTTAACATTAATTAAAATGACGTCGTTTTGATTTACTCTACCAAGACTCTAGAGAGTTTCACTATAGGGATCCAAACACATTTTCAACCATTCATATTACACTTCAGAAAATTATAAATCAGTGTAAAAGATTAAAATAATTACAAAATATAATTATGTGATTCTTTTTATATATAGAAATCACAGTAAAAATTGCACCTCCACCTTTTAATAAGTAGTTTTTCATCTTTGCATTGTCCTGTAATTTCCCGACTTGAAATTGTTGGTCAATGAAAAGATAAATTAAGAGTTTTGTTAGTCAATATTCTAAAGAGTGTGTTTGATTGGACAGACTGGATAAGAGGGGATTAGAATCCATCAGACTTAAATCCTAGGACTGTGAATCCCCCGGACTATTTGGTTAGATTGGATATGTATCTTGTGTTTGTTTTTTTCATAGGATTAGATGTCTGGAAATGACTATTTTTAGTAAATCCAATACTTGATTCGACGGACTGGATAGGATAAATGAACAAAAGACTATTTTACCCTTTTTCAATTGTTTACTAAGTAATAACAATATTAAACATATCTTTAATATTTAAATTATTTTTAGCTAGATTAAATAAAATTTTATTTTATTTTATTTTTTACACAATTAAATAAATTTTTTTAAAATTAAATAAATAAAATATCAATAAAAATATATGTTATTTTTTTAATTAAAATTTTAAATAAATTTGTTTTTAAAAATAATAATAATTAAACAATGAAATTAAATAAAACATCTAGTAAATTTAAATAATGAAATTAAATAAAATATAAACAAAATTTTAAAATAAAACATCAATAAAATATCTATAAAAAATTATTTTAAAAAAATTAAATAAATAAAACATCAATAAAAAGTTAAATAAAATTATTTTATTTTTAAATTGAAACATTTAAGTTTTATTGAATTTTATTAAATATAATACATAATTAAATAATAGAGGGTCAAAATGGTCATTTTACCACTTAATCCCAACAGTGGATAGTCTCCAAAAAATTGTCTCATACCCCCCCAGGATACAATAGTCCCCCATATGGGGGATAAGGAGTCCGGCCGGACTCCATGTCCGGCAGACTAAAAAAAAAACAAACGGCAGATAAGAAGCTATCAATGGATTACAATCCAAATAGTGGATTGTCCCCCCCTAATCCGGCAAATCAAACACGCTCTAAAGGTATTGATTGATAATATGTATCTAGTTATATATTTTTACAAAATGTATTTTATAAAAAATATATATAATCATTTTAAATTTATTAATAACTAGCAGTAAATCCGGTACTATGTATAGAATGTGAAGAAATTAATACTAACATATTTTTATATATAACAATATATATAGTTAGGTTTTTGTATGCAAATTACGAAACTAAAAAAGATTGAGACCTACAATTTATGTAGTAAGTGTTAATTTGTCATAAATTCAACCATGTAACTTTAGACCCTGGTGCTAGAGTTACAAACTTTGGCGAATTCAACCCAAGCAATTCGAGTCAAGTCTGAGGTTTTTTAAAGATTGGATAACATATTTTTTAATTCGGTGAGCACCGAGGCAGAAATTCAAAAATTCAAATTAAATTTGGATGAATTTAGGCAAAGATTTCAAACAACCCAAAACCCAAATTATATATATATATATATATAATTACTTGCTATGTTTTAAAAGAATAAATAAAATTAATTAATAATTTAAAATTAATGAAAAAAAGTAAAAGCGATGTGCTTAAGTTTATTCAATAAGATTTTTTTTAAATGTTTAAAAAATACACCATTTAGATAGGGATAATCGAATAAGTTGATATTAGAAAATATTATCTTTTATAATAGCATAAAATAATTTAAATATGATTTTTTAGAAATTAGTTTTAGTTTAAAAATTACAATAAAAATGTAAATAGAATACTAATAAGGGAAAAAAATTTTTACGATCTCTGATATTAAGATTTTATAAAATAATTGACATATAATATTTTCATAGTAATTGGGGTCTCTTAACATTTTCATAAAAAAAATTTAACTCAGAGGAATTTGTGCCCAACTCAGAGAAATTTCAACCCCGACACAGCGAAATTTTAATTTTCACAAATTTCATCAAGGGACCTTAACTAGTAAAAAATATATATATTTTGGACCTCTCCTACTACACAAAGTTGAAGAAAGATATTTCACTAATTTTTCCTAATAATAAATTTCTCACCAAAAATAAAAGTAACTTAATGAAAAAAATAATAATAATAAGAAAGTTTAGAATGATATTATGTTTTGAGATTTTTATATAATGAAATTTTTAAATGTGCCATGCCATATTTCGTTTTTTAATTAATAGAGTTGTCGTAAATATTTTGACGCTTAGAAGATTCTTAATTTTTAGACGCCATATGTATCTTTTTAATTTTCAAAAATAAATAAATTTTTTTGAAGTAAATATTTTAAAATTTTAAAATTATATAAGACTAAAATAACATTTGAAATTTCCTTTTGAAGATTTTTAAATTTTAAATTATATATAGGTTAAGTATGATAGATCAAATATCACTAAATTTTCTGTTCAAAAACAAAAATATCACTAAATTTGTTTTTGTTTTTGTTTTTGTTTTTTTAACTTTCTATATTAAGATTTTTAAAATTGTAAATTATAAATATTTCAATGGTGCTACACGCACCAATTGACATACCAATTAGTGTATCAACATATGCTATAACATTGCCACTTCAAAAATATGGACCCCCACCCATTATACAAATTACAAACCTCTAAAATTATGTCATATCATTCGTTAGTACACTAATTAGTATACTAATTATTGTGTACCTTTATTCTAAATATTTAGATGTACTAATATTTCTATACTGTGTGTTTATTAACATTACTTTATAAAAATAAAAATAAAAAACTTTTAATGTTTTAATGTTTATGGAGCCTTTCAGATGAAAAATACATTTTTCTTAATCGAAAATTCTACTATACGCCCTATGACGATTCTAGTTTAGATTTGACCCATTTATTATTTTGGATCCGAGATTCCTACTCTGGAATAGTTGTTCATATCCCTATTCGTTTTATCCCTTATTGAGTTTGGTTGTTTGGTTGTCGTTATTGCGTTGGGAACAGGTTAGAAGTTTGTTTTTCAATAAAACTATTGCCCAAATTTGGTCAGTTTGCTCGAACGGTCTTTGAGAACTTCTAATATTTTTGCAGGTCTGCAGAGATATTGAGAGGGTAGTGTTCTTCACTCAAGCAGTGTTTCTTGCGCTCGAGTGGTCTTGGCTCGAGCGGTTCTTCTTGAGCTCAAGTGGTCTGCCTCTTTCTGCAAAATTTCTTGGAGGGTGTCACTGTGCGCTCAAGCGGTAACTTGTTCACTCGAGCGGTCTCATTTTTTGTGTCTGGTCACTCAAGTGATATTTTGGTCGCTCAAGTAATCTGCGCATATATCAGTTCGTAAAAGTCACTTTTTGGATCACTTTTTCATCTCTCTCTCTTTACATTTCAAAAGCCTAAATCTACTCTCTCTCTAAAACTTGTCTTTAAACCTCAAATACACCATTATTCGTCGATTTCTCCACTATTGCCCTTTGGAGAAAAAGGTAGAGCGCACCTAGAGCTTTATTTTAATCTGAAAAGTTAGGGTTTTCGTCGACGTTGAGTTTTGGGGCTCTTGGGCTTTCTCCTTTTCCGGAGTTGAGGTAGGGATTTTCTTAATAGTGTGCATGTGGTTTAGCTTCGTTATATGTTATTTTGTTAGTTATGGGTTTTCAAAAAAAAAAAAAGGATTTGGATATATATTTATTAATGCACAAATTTGGGAAAAAAAATACTTGTTTTCAGTTATGGTTTAGGATTGGTAACCTAATGGTTGTTGTGTTATGTATTTTGAAGAAAACATTTGGTTTTAATAGGTTTTCAAATGTTAATAAAAAAGCTAAGGTTTTGGATGCTTTTATGGAAAAAAAGATGGAATTAGAATGGTTGTAGGATTTTGGTTGAGATGAGGTTTGGTTGAGAAAAGTTTTGAAAATTATTAAAAAATACCAAATATTATTTACTCTTTTGAAATGGTAGTTTTATTGGAAATGATATGAACGGTTTTCAAAAAATTGTATATTTTCGATGGAGATTCACAAGACTCATGACAAGTGTGAATGTTGTTTTGGGAATCATGAGATTTTGCATAAATCACTGGGATTCCGATTTGGTTATGATTTTGGAATATTACCATTGTTGTTGTCTTTTAATTAGAGATAATTATTGTTGGCCACCGGTGGAGGGTTGGATTTATCGTTGTAGAAACTGCATGTGAATTAGGGAATGGAAACATTTGCAAATCATACATTGCATTGTGCATATCATGGATTTGTAACTCGAGATTTCAATGTTTTGGAATATGTATAGTTGTTTTGAGATGCATATATTGTATTATTCAAAGGGTAAATAAAATGGTAGAGCTATGAGGGGGTGTTAGAGCAGAATTAAGTTGGCCAATATGTCCTTGGTGTAAGACCTAAAACCCGCACGGTAGGTACCGAACCTTTTGGTTAATACTGGTAAAAATGGCATAGTGACTTGCATAGTTACTACTATGAACACTAATCCTGGAGAATTATTCATTATATTTACCTTTTGATTGTTTTGAATGAATGTTGTTGATTTAGAAAGATCTTTAAAAATCTCGCATTACATTGTTTCAAAGAAGGAAAAATGCATGTATTATTATGACATTTCATGTGCATACATCTTTTGACAATGTTAAGCTTCATACATGTCATTAAGTTCATTTCTACAGGGCTTTATGCTCACCCTACGAGGGAAACCACTTCTAGGTGAACTGGTGTGTGTAGACACCCCATTTTTGACCGGCCTTAAGACTTGGGCGCTTCATTCCGAGCACTCGATGATGAAAGTTACATTATGCAAATCGTTCGGATCTTCACCAAAAGAATTTGGTTTCGAGCTCTAATCCCAAACCTTACGCCCCATTTTGGCCAAACTATTTTAGACCTTAAAACCCTCTTTTCAAAATATTTTTCCAAATTTGTCTATGATATTCCGAGGCTCGCATTTCGATTAAAATATTGCACATTTTAGTAAACCAAGTAAGGACAAAGTGGAAATAAATGGAAGGGATGTATTCTACGTACATCGCACTGTTTTGTGCATTCTTACCACACAGCACTATCTTGTGCACTCGTATCGCACTGTTTTGTGCATTCACCTCGCATCACACTGTCTTGTGCATTTACCTTGCATCACATAGCACTATTTTGTGCACCATATATAGCACTGTCTTGTGCACCCGCATCGCACTTGTGGAACTTGCATCGCACTGTTTTGTGCATTCCCCTACATAGCACTGTCTTGTGTACCAACATAGCACTGTTTTGTGCATTCAACCTGTATAGCACTGTTTTGTGCGTTCACCTGCATAGCATTATTTTGTGCATTCACCTACATCGCACTATCTTGTGCACTCTCACTCACACTGTCTTGTATACCTGCATTGCGCTATCATGCGCATTCACCCACATCGCACTGTTTTGTGCATTCATCTTGTATCGCACTGTTTTGTGCACCTACATTGCACTGTTTTGTGCACCTGCATCACACTGTTTTGTACATCTACATCGCACTGTTTTATGCACCTTGTATCGCACTGTCTTGTCCACTTACATCACACTGTTTTGTGCACCTACATAACACTGCTTTGTGTACCTCACCTGTATTGTCTTGTGCACTCACAGGGTCTAGGAGACCTTAAATCCTCTAAAGGTGCAATTCCTTTGTTGTTTGTCGTGGCCGAACGGCTTCAGCCGGTTTGGTATAGCCACGTGACTATGTGTGTAGTGAGTTCCTAGGAGACCAACTGAGACGGTGGAAACTAGAGTTCGAATGGCCGAGGCCTAAAACGCAAAGGTTTGGAATTTTTGAGACTAAAGCCTGGTTTGAATACCAAGAGATGTGGAGATTATTTCAAAAATAACCTTGGCTTGAAATCTGTATGGCAGCCCCATAAGTTGAAGTAGCTTGTATGCGCCTCAATTCTGGATATTGAACCAATCTAGTTTGTCACCCTGTTGGAGAATAGGAAAAGTTGCAAATGTAGCCAGGGAGAAAAGTAGTACTTGTGATTTTCGTGTGGAGATTACACCTTTATTGAGCGTTTAGGGTCCTTGCGATTATTCTATCTGTTTGGAAATGCGAGATGAAGGTAGAAATCTTAAAACCAAGAAAAAGAGGAAGATCCCCAGTAGCATAAGGTGAGTCATCTCCAATTGCCCCTGTAAAGTACTTTCACTTCCCAACTACTACATCATATTTATTATCTATTACCTCTATCGCATTGCATGTAGCATCTATTGCATGCATCTACTATATTATCCATTATAACCATTACATCATACCACTTCCTTGCCTGCATCCTTTCCATGTTATGCTTAGTTTGGCATGTGCTCATACTTTTCACGTTAAAACATATTTTTACATGTGTACGCACCTATTCTGCAAGAATTGGTGTCTGAGGGTTTCAACACCTTTTCTGTGTTAGACGTGGTTTGTTTTGTGTCCACACATTTTCTAGGTAAAATGTTGTTCAGTTTGCGCCCCCCTATTCACTTTATCCATTGCATACATTGCATCATACTCTATCTTGTTGCATTCATCATTTTCGCATAAACGTGTTTAGGATAATTATCATCTCATTGCATTGTTATTTCCTAGTACATCTTTCCCCAGTAAATCATTCCTCACTTATATCATACTACCCAATCACTTGTACTCTTTCTACGAAAAACATAGCTTTGCATTTGTACGTGCATATTCTGCAAGAATTATGGTCTGAGGGTTTCGGCACATTTTTTGTGTTAAGCATAGTTTGATTTGCATCTCCATTCGTTTATAATATTTGTATAGAAAGCACAGCTCATGGTTTAGATTGCTGCATTGCATTATGTATCATTTGCATCCTGCCCTTAAACTATGCTGGTTTGATTCCTTACAAAGGGATACATAGGCAACTTTCAAGTTCAACCAATTGCATCTGCATTTTGTTTGCTTGCCCAAGTCTTACGGTCTTGTCAAAATGGGTCGTCTTCGGGCTTTAATATTCACTCGCGTCATTTCATGACTATTCGAGCTCTATCAAAGATGGGCAATTGTAGACACCATATTTTTGATCGTCCTTAAGACTTGGGCGCTTCATTCCAAGCACTCGATGATGACAGTTACATTATGCAAATCGTTCAGATCTTCAGCAAAAGAATTTGGTTTCGAGCTCTAATCCTAAACCTTACGCTTCATTTTGGCCAAACTATTTTAGACCTTAAAACCCTTTTTTTCAAAATATTTTTCCAAATGTTTCTACGATATTTCAAGGCTCGCATTTCGATTAAAATATTACACTTTTTAGTAAACTGAGTAAGGACAAAATGGAAATAGGAAGGGAGGTAAACTCTTTGAAAGATCTTTAAAAACATCTTATCTATAGGTTTGAAGTTGAAAGAAATAGGAGAGGATGGAAGAAAACTAGTTGGGGAAATGGTTGAGCATTAAGCCGTTCAGAAATAAATTAACAGCCTTCACTAAATTAGGCATGTCTCTTTGTCATTAAATTAGGCATGAACAGCCTTTAGATGTGAGGCTACCACCATTGGAAAGTAAACTTTTGGGGCTTCAATTTAGACTCAAGAATCACCTAAAATCAAGTCCGGATAAGAAAGATATGTCCATTTGAAGTCAAGCTTGAAAACAGATTTTTTTTTTGCAAGTGGCTGGCATGCCAATTGATGAGAAATCCAACCAATTAAAGTGGACAGCCGGCCATGTTTTGCGTAGAAAGATATTTTTCAACGGCCAGCTATCTTCATGCATGGGGTGTTAGCTAGCTGTCTTTTTCTTGATGTTTCCGACTCGAGAAGCTCATTTTCTATAAATAGAGGACCTTCCCTTTGGTTTTAAGGTTGAAAAATCAATTTCCAAGAGCTTTTGAAAAAAAACAAAATATCTTCTCTACCCTCCCAAATACAGATACAAGTTAGATACACCATTGGAGCTTAGAACTTGACTCTTTTGCTGAGATTTCAACTTCATTTCAGAGGCTTGAGGGTGCTTTGAATCAAGTTTGCTTAACCAAGAATATCCTCTCTTCAAGAGGTATAACTTTTGTCATCTTTATCTTTGTTTACGCCACTCTTTTCTTCACTTTTTCTTGCTATTTGTACACTGTTTTGGACTGGTTCTAAGTGCTGAAACTGTGATTTAAGAGTGACCAAAGGTGGAGGGTTAACTACCCTTGCTTGAACCTTATCCCATAGCTCATACCCTTGTTCTTCCCACTTATTTCTCTGATTTTAGCCACTGTTTTTGGGCTATTTTTGGAATGTTTTTGGACTATTTTCAGAGGCTAAAATATGTGATTTTAAGGTCCAAAAAGTGGAGGGGTTAGCCATCTTTCCTTTGGCTTCCTTACTATTTTTGTTCTTCTCTTCTTTTACTTCTTTTTTCTAGCTTTTCCAATTAATTTTCAGCACTGTTTTTTTAGTTTTTGGGATTGTTTTAGTTGTTTGTTTAATTTATGCATTGAATATTATGCTTGTATTGTTGTAAGTCCTCATAGATTTGGCAGTTGAGGCCTTAGAGACCAATCTATTTGAGTTGATAGCTCTTATTCCATAGTTTTCATACATATACTCACACTTGTAATAATCATCTCTGCAACCTCCCTCATTTCTTGGTTTTCTTTGTTTAAGAGTCGTTTCAAACAATTGATTGTTGTTTAAGGCATGAGAGAGAGACCTTTCATGCTTAATGATTTAATCTCTTCGGAGATTCATTACCAGGGCATTACATGTCTCTCATGCTAAGCATAACTCCTTGTTTGACACTTCTCTTCATTAGTGGACATAATTATCACTTTTGGACAAAATGAATAAAGAATGGCAAGGTAATATAAAAGAGATTAAAATTGGAATAAAAATGGTAACAAGAGTAATAAAATTGGTTTGAGTTCAATCGGACGTTATATTGAACCTATTGCGTCTCGATTCATTACATACTCTTTAGTGATGTTAATGATTCGAGAAGCAATGTCTATCACTTCCCTTAAGGTAACTCCATCATAGGGAGATGGATTTGTTGGTCTTTAATTTCTATTTATTGAGCCTTTGTCCTATTGGTTCATAGATCATCATGCAACAACTTTGCAACAATTGATGGTTTATGAATTGAGTCTACTCATCCCTTGATCAGTTTCATGATAGGGAGAGGCAGAAAGGACAAACATCCCCTGAAAACACTTTGGGCTTGTTTGGTTTGTTTTTGGGAGAGTTGTTTTTGAAAAAAAAATTTCCAAAATTTTGTTTGGTTTGTATTTTTTTCAAAAAAATTCCAAAATGACTTTCTCTCTCTTACACATCAATCAATCACTTTTTCTCTCTCCTCTCATTCTTAATCATTTTTTCTCTTATACACATCTACTCAATTACAACAAAATATCAAATCATCCCAAACTCCCAAGCTCCAAAACTACTTTCAAAATATACAACCAAACAAACTAAAAAAAATTCTAAACACTCTCTCTAAATTTTTTTTTTGAAAATCACTCTGTCAAAAATAGACCAAACACAGCCTTTGTTTTTGCTCTGTTTCATTTATGTGGCAGCAAAGCAGTACCAAAAAATAGTGGCCGACCAACCAATTTTCTTCCTGACCGGCCACTTTACAAGGCTGGCCAACCACCCTATTTTGTGCAACCAGTGTCATTTTCATGGCAGAACAGAGCAGAAGCTAAGACAAAAATAGAATAATTTTCTGACTACAAACAGAATAGATTCTAGCAGCAAAAAAAAGAGGTTTCCAGGAGGACGCTCTCATTTGTGCGCGTGCGACGCTTCATTTCCCATGGTCCCTTTAAAATTAATGCTTTGATAGTAATATGTTTAAATTAATTAGATTTGTTTGAAATTGTAATAGCTAGTTAAAGTTAGTTATTTGTAATAGCTAGTTAAATTAGTTAATTTGGTGTTGTAATAATTAGTTTAAATTCGGACATTCGGATCCTCTTGTATAAGGGCACACTTGTAATATTGTGTATGTCTTCCAACCCCAATTGCTTTCTCCCTTTTATTTATATGCTTATAATGGTAGCATCATGTTTTACATTTTCATATCATTACCATGTGTAAAATACCCATTTTTGCATGCATTGGGTTCGATTCATCATTCTAAAATTGTTGTCATTTCTTACTTACTTGAATACATGCGCTAAACACATGCTTTTAGCTGAGCCATATGCCATGCTAATAAATTGAACCTAATAGTTGTATTTTGTATGTGTTGCATGAGTCACTTGCATAGTAGAGCATGTATTTTTCTAATGGTTTCATTTCTTTTGGCTTGCCTCGGTTGAGTACTAAATGAGCATTTCTTGCTTTAGCATATTGCATGTGTGTTGGTGTTGCCATATCAAGCATGTTTACCATGAGGCTAAGTGCTTAGTTGATATATCTCTTGCATGCTGGTAGATAAAGGCTTTTTCACTTAAGTTGGGATGATTTGATTAATGTACATGTGAGCTTACTTTTCCAAGTAGCACATATCCACAACTCTTTTCAAAACAAACATAAAATCAAAACGTTCCAAAGTGGGAAAATTTGTCTATACTTGTGTGCATCACATAGTAAATATAGCATAATAATTGGAATAAGAGCATATACTACACATAAGAATCACATCATGATTAGTAGAGGCCGATCTTTGATTAGGTAAATGGGGAGCTCAATTCATGACTTTCCCTGCTCATACATAAGTTCCCGAACTGAGACACTTTGGTTATGACGAATAAATGGCCTTTGGCACGAGTCACGAGTTTTCTAAATTTTCTAAAAATATTTAGATTGCGACTTTGAAATCTGGCAATGCGGTCCATTTTTGACATTTTTAATTGAAAATCAATTTTTCAAAGATTTGCCCATTTTGGACTCTTTTGTGTTTTTGCTGTTTCACATTGCACGTGTGAAATTAGATTCAGAATCATGGAAGTCCAAACTGTAGAGCTCCAATAAGACTAAACCTCTCCGAGGACACGAAAAGTAAGCTACAGTGTGCCTGCTCCAAGGTGATGACGTGGGAGGGTCTTGGAGCTTGAGGCTCGTATTCATTGATTTCTTGGTTATTGTTGTAAATTAAGAAACGGGCTTTTTTTTTATTGAGTTGTAACTCATTTGCTATAACCGGGCAAGGCCCTTGGAAATTTGTAGCCTTTAAGGCACTAACTTGTAATAATTAGTTTTATTCCTTAATGATGCAATTCTTGCGGTAGAACTAAAACAATGTCCTGAGACATGTATTGGAAGCGATGTTGTATAATCATATTGTTGTTGAGTTCCACATTGTTAGGTTTTATTCTTAGCAATCCCGTTTGACAAGAGTTTCTATAAGAAGTTGGTTTTCTTCCAAAACTAGGATTATTTTGGATTCCTATAAGGAATTGGTTTTCTTCCAAAATTAGGATTACTTTTGGATTTTCTATAAATAGTTGGTTTTCTCCCAAAACTATTTAGTTCCTCCAGATCTTCTTTTTGGTTCTTAAGGTTTATATTTGGGGATATTTTGTTAGTTTTCTTTGATGTTTTATTGAGTATTCAACTCATGGTTTAAAAAGAATACATCAAAGGTTTTGTTTGTTCTACACAAAAGAGAGAGTTGTTCTTCGGTGTATTCTGAAGAATTCGAGCCTGAAGCTTCGGTGGATTCTGGAGTGGCTCATCGTAAAGACAATTCCGAAGTGAAGACGAGGTTGGAAGAGGCACATAGAGGTTGGTTCAATTAGGCGTGGATTCACTAGTTAATTGAGAGTATACTTGTATAATTCCTTTAAATCTTCTTAGTGGATTGTTTTGTGGTTGTTGCCCGTGGTTTTTTTAATCACAGTTGGAGGTATCCAATTGTGATTTTTTCACGTAAAATCGTTGTGTCGATTTGTCTTTAATTGTTTGATTGGGATTGTTATATTCTGCTTAAAATTGGTACATAATCACAAATCAACATCTAGGGTTTCTAGATTTTTCAATTGGTATCAGAGCGGGTCATTCTATTTTTTTTTTTTTAAAAATCTTTTAGAACGAGATCTTGTTTGATTTGTGATAATGGATTCAATTTGTAAGGGAAATTCAATGGTTCGACCGAAGAGGTCGGTTGAGAATGCCACTGATGATGAATCCTCGGAGAGTGATGATGAAGAGCTTGAGCAAGCTTATGAAGGAGTCTCTTAACTTATCCAAATTGAATGACAAACTCACTACGAAACTGTAACAACGCCCGCGAGGGGACCTCGCTACAGTTCGGACTCGGTTTTTGTTGCGGTTCCAAATCTCGAACCAAAGAGTCCAAATCCGGCAAATCGTTTTGAGAAAAACAGATTTTTTTTGAAAGAAGTGCCAAACATGGACTGCTTTGCCAGATAACAGAGTCGCCACCTAAATATTTTAAAATGGGAAATTTAGGAAACCCTGACTCGGTGCCAAAAGGCCACGTGTCCGTCATCACCAAAGTTGGCTCGGGAACTTGGGTACGATTAGGGAAGGTCACATCGTGAGCACCCCCTCTCGCCCGGTCAAAGACCGGCCTCTACTAACCATGATATCTGTTTTTGAAGACATTGTGAGTTCTTATTCCGATTATTAGCCTAGGTTACTATGTGATGCTCGCAGCAAACAAGTATAGACTGGGCCGTCTGAATTGGAACAAAACATTTCATGTTTGTTTGTTTGAAAATGGTTTGCTACCCGCAGGTAGGCTTAAGATGTGGATTTGCCACCCTCAGGTGGGCTTAGTAAAACAATGATTTTGCCACTGTCTAGTGGGCTTAAAACAAAATAGTCAATGATTTGTCCCAGTCCGGATAACTCAACCTCCACCCACAGGCATTCAAGGCAGTTATATCACATAAGCATTTAGCCTCATGGTAAGCATGCTATCATGGCAACACTCACACGCATGCAAGAATGCTAAAGCATAAAACTTACAGAGTACTCCAAGCCAAAACAGAAAACTGATTAGAAATCATGCATGATCCTAACATATACAGAATGCCTAATGCAACACATGCAAAAATGCAAACTAATGGCAGGCTCGGCTATTCTAAATATGGCATGTGAAATGCAACAACTAACATGTATTCATCTTGTAATTGAAATACAATGCAGTTTGTATGATGCGCCGAGCCCGGTGCATGCAAAACAGATGAATGATGCAAACATGCTGTCATACTGTATGCTAATTGAAATATGCCCTATATCTAACCATTGTAAGCAGATAAATAAAAGGGAGAAAGACGTGGGGTTGGAAGACATACATCACACTCACACACCCTTATTACAATATTGCCCTCGCGCAGAGGGTCCGAATAAAATAATAATACAGTCCCAAATGAAAGAATATACAGTCCGAATAAATATACAGATTTCTAATTAATTAACGAATTAATTACAGAAAGAAGTAAAACTGGCATGCAAGCCAGGGACTGCCTTGCTTCTGATGGATGATGTATGCTGGGCTGCTTCGGGCGGAAATCCACTGGGATGCCCCAATTAGCCTCTGTTTGCAGTATTTCTCGAAATGCGCGCCGGATTCTGAAAAGTTGCTAACTCTGGATTTTGCTGCAACAGAGAGCAGGAAAAGGGCACAGCAGTGTATTTCACAAATATATGCATGTCTCGATCCTCGTGCCACCAATCACGCATATCAATGCATGATGGCCGAGGAGTCGGATCGCACAACTCAATATGGGATGAATGCGGATGAGTGCTACAATGAAAACCTAGCTCCATCATGGGTAATTCGGAGTGTCGGCGACTTGGGAATTGAGACCCGTTCCGCCACTCGGAGTGCGAAACGTACCTCGTTTCCCGTGCAATATGCATGATATGCATGAAATGCAACTAACATACAATCCTAGCATGCGCAATGCTATGAAAATGAGATGCCTCGAAATGCGTGTCCACTGGCACGCAAACCGAGGCGATGACATAAAGGCACGAAATGCAATGATGGGCTTACACCAATATGAGAGGGCCTCAGCCACACTCACACGGGATGCCGGAATGATAAGAATGAGGTGCCTCGAAATGCGTGCCCACTGGCACGCAAACCGAGGCAATGATGAAATGCAAATCGGATAAAACAGAGTGCCTCAAAATGCGCGCACGCGGGCACGCAAACCGAGGCAGAGGCATACGCAATGCAAACCGAATAAAACGAAATGTCTCGAAATGCGTGCCCACAGGCACGCAAACCGAGGTGATGATATGCGATGCAAAATCAGATAAAGCCGAAGTGCCTCGAAGTGCGTGCCCACAGGCACGCAAACTGAGGCGATGATGAAATGAGAAAATCGGATAAAACTGGATTGCCTCGAAATGCGTGCCCATAGGCGCGCAAACCGAGGCGATGATGAAATGAGAAAAAACGGATAAAACTGGATTGCCTCGAAATGCGCGCCCACAGGCACGCAAACCGAGGCGATGATATGTGATGCAAAATCGGATAAAACCGAGGTGCCTCGCAGTGCGTGCCCACAGGCGCGCAAACCGAGGCAATGACAAAATGCAATGAAGTGGCATACGGAATGCAAATTGGGCTTACGCCAACATGAGAGGACCTCAGCCGCACTCACATAAGCTGCCGTCGGGTAAAAACAAAGTTGCCTCGAAATGCGTGCCCGCGACACGCAAACCGAGGAATGCATAAAATGGCATACGAAATGCAGTGATGGGCTTACGCCTACATGGGAGAGCCTCAGCTCACTCACATAGGAGGCCGTCGGATAAAAAAACAAAGTGCCTCGAAATGCATGCACACGGGCACACAAACCGAGGCGATGGCATACAAGCATGAAAATGCAAATTGGGCTTACGCCAACATGAGAGGGCCTCAGCTCACTCACATAGGCTGCCGGAATGATAAAAATGAGGTGCCTCGAAGTGCGTGCCCATTGGCACGCAAACCGAGGCAATGCAAAAATGATACAAATGGCATGGGAAATGGTATGCAAGCATGGCAATGGAATTTCAGCACCTAAATAAAGGGGAAAACAGCCCCGAAACAATTCGAAATGGAACCCGAAGCATGCATTCATCCCGAAAATGCGGAATTAAGCCCCGAAATGGCCTATAGCCATACTATACATGCAAAATATGATCATGGCAGCAAGAACAGTAGCAAGGCAGTCCCAAATATGGCATATTTTCAGTAATAAACATGGCCTAAATGCAAGCATAGATAGATCAAACAAAGCATGCAAAGTTAGTGGCCAAAAGAGGGGTATTGAGACAAGTGATATATGCAAACCCCAAATGGACAAACTTTCTTCTACAACATTGAATATGAGCTAAAAATAAGCATATATGCAGAAGATGACATCCTCAAAATCAGAACACAATCATGCTAAAAGATCCATGCAAAATAGGCTCCAAATAGGCTATAACAAGAGACATGCAATGCACACACCAAATGACAAAACTTTCTTCATGGAATATGTAAAGGGGGTCAAAATAAGACCAAAGTCAGTATGGGTCGAAGCCCCAAAAACAAATAGAGATAGGTCAAAATTGCATGCAAAAAAGTGGCACACTTGATGAATATTGAAGGAGGTGGTATATACAAGCACCAAATGGGGTTGAGCCTCTCTACAATGTTGTAGAGGGGCTCAAAATAAGAACAAAAGAAGTAGGGGTCGGACCCCTAGAAACAAACACAAATAGACCAAAACTAGCATGCAAGAAAATGGCATAAAAGCTAGGTATTGAAACAAGTGTATCATAGAAGCATCAAATGAAGTTGAGCCCTTCTACAAAGTTGTAGAGGGGCTCAAAACAAGCACAAAAGCAGTAGGGGTCGGAGCCCCAATTCTCAACCAATTAGAGTATAAAAAAGAACCAAGAAAAAGCCCTAAAAGTTGGTTTTGAAGACTTACCCTTGAAGACTTGTCTTTCTTTGATTCTTGGCTTTGATTTGTAGCTTCTCAACCTCTGAAATTCACTTCCTAGCTGCTGGAGTGGTAGTAGGGATGGTGAGGCTATGTGTTGATGAAGAGAAGACCTTGACACTTGAAGCTTTTTTGGAGTTTTGAGCTAAGGAAATGGAGGAATTTGAAGATGTGTTCTTGAAGACAAATTTTCCAACCTTGAAGAAGGAGAGGGAGGGCCCTTTAAATAGGCAAGAAATGGGGTGTAAAAGGGGAGGGAAAGCACCCAATCTTTCCCTCCCGAAATATCCCCCGGATGCCCCGGGATATGCTGAAAGATATCCGGACAGCTGGGACAGGCTGGAAAGCAGGAAGCTGGCCGGCCAGGTAAATTTGTGGGAGGTGGCCGGCCGGCCACCCCACCTGGTCGGCCAGCCACTCACCATGGCCGGCCGGCCACCCCCAAAAATGAACAGAAAAAATTCTGGCCGACCACCATACCAAAGTGTCCTCCAAGATGTGTAGAACAAGACCCCATGGTTGAAATCTGGCAACTCTGAAGCAGGAGCCACAACATAGAGCTTGAAGGAAAGGTCCAAAAATGAAACCAACCATTGCTGGCCGACCACCATACCAAAGTGTCCTCCAAGATGTGTAGAACAAGAATCCAAGGTTTGAATTTGGCAACATTGAACCAAGAGTCACAACATAGAGCTTGAAGGAGAGGCCCAAAAATGAAATCAACCATTGCTGGCCGACCACCATACCACAGTGTCCTCCAAGATGCCCTCATCACAGATATGTAGCTTTGGTTGGAAGAAAATGCCCCTAGGGTGTTCAACATTGGCCCGGAAGTGAGCAAAACGGGCTCCGGAGGAGCGAAACTGGTTATCTGGGATAATTGCTGGCTTCTCACCCCCCCAGTGATCTTCCTGATGTTGAAACAGAGGTACCTGCCAAGTTTGAACAAAAACAAATGAGAAATGAATGTTCGGGGCCAAAACCGAGCCAATCGGGATCCCGAAAATGAGCTGCGGGTGCCGGAAGTGGTGTTCAGCAGCGAAGTGGGTATCTGCGACCCCAGTGTCCTCTGGAATGACGAAACAGAGATACCTGCCAAAAACCGGAGCAAATGGATGCGAAATGAATGCTCGGGACCAAAACACGCAGTTTGGGGTCCCGAAAACCGGCTACAGGTACCGGAAGTGGCACACGACCACGAAGTGGGCATCAGGGGCCCCAGGGTTCCTCGGAATATTAAAACAGAGGTCTCCGCCAAAAACCGGAGAAGGCTGATGCAAAATGAATGCTCGGGGCCCAAATCACGCAGTTCGGGGTCCCGAAAATGGGTCGCCGGGCACCGGGAGTGGTGTTCGGCTGCAAAGTGGGCATCAGGGGCCCCAGTGTTCCTCGGAACATTAAAACAGAGGTCTCCGCCAAAAAACCGGAGAGAGCGGAGATGGTTGGGCGGTCCCGAGCCGAGGCACACGGCCTAACGGCCCCGAAAACCGGGAACCGGGCTCCGAAATGGGCAAAATGGCCTACGGCCACGAAAAGTAGCTCACGGCCACCGGGAGATAATCTGCGGGACCACTCCCTTCCCTTAGGAAAGAAAACAGAGAAAACCGAGCCTGGTTCGCAAACCGAGACAAGGTAGAGAAGATGGTTCGGAGGTCCGGAGGCAGGGCGCGCGGCCGCGACTCTGAGACTTCTGAACGAGCACAGTATGCAACATCACCGAGCGCTCAACCGGTGACGTCTGAGTCTTAAGGTCGGTCAAAAATGGGGTGTCTACAGAAACTCAAAGCATGTGAAAGTGAGAATGTCAAATTAAAGAAAGAGATTTCCGAGGCTAGGAATGATGCCCTTAAAATTTCTAATGATCGACAAGTTCTTTGTGCAAAACTCTTGACTTGTGAGACAGAGGGGAATGAGCTACAGCAAATCTATGCAACATATGAAGAAAAGATTGAAACTCTCGAGATGTCTCAAGTTGCTTTGAAAGAACTAATGATCAAGAAAGAGGAAGAACTCAAGTGTGCTATGGCAACCATTGGTCTTTGGAACAGATGATCAAAGACTTTGGACAATATCATTGGGTCTCAACAAATTTGTTCTGACAAGAGTGGCATTGGCTTTGGTGATAACAAAGAGCAAAAACAGAGTGCATCTACATCTCATGATACAAGAACTCAAGGAAAAGAAGAACAAAAAATTCAACATAAGGATGGACTTCTCAAACTTCCTAGAGTTGGTAAGGTAAAAGAAAAAAAAGTGCACCCTGTACATCCTGTTTTTATTTGTCATCATTGTGGTATACATGGTCATATTCGCCCTTATTGTTATAAGTTGCATGGGAGAGTGTATTTGCCTAGACCTATGAATAGGAAGTTGGAAACCATGTCAAGACGGGTTCTCATTGAAAGGGAAGGGAACCACAACGTCAAGACACCACCCAAAAACCGCAATGCTCACAACTTTGTTTATACTAAAGCGGTTTGGGTGAGAAAACTTGACTTGTGTTAATCTGTTTATTTGTTTTAGTTTTTGGGTTTATGTGTGCTTGTTCGTTTTCTGACTTGTTTTGTTTAAAAAAAAAATGTGTGCATGTTCATTTTTTTGTCTTGCTTTGGTTAAGAAAAAAAATTAAAAAAATCCAAAAAGATTTTCTTAGTATGGTTTTGCAAGCTTGAAATTTTTGAGTGGTCCTTGGTGCATATTGGAATTGATGAGAATATCCATTACATGTTACCATGTGTGTACTTTCTGTGGTCATTACTCATTTTGGAGTGTGTGTTTTTTGATTAGTATGTCTCATTCTGTACACACTCTTGGATTAGCAAATTTTGGAGTCTTCTATCTTAGTGATCATTTTTTTTCTATGGACTTCTGGCATTGTATCTTTTGCTTTTCTAGAGGAATTGACCTATACTAGCATATCATGGGTGATGTTGAGTCTCTTAACCACCTTCCATCTTTTTGCATCTCCATGGCTTTCCCCTCTATTCTTTGTAGTCCAGGCATGAGGAAAAGGCTACCTCAGAGGCACCAACCAGGCCATCCTTATTATATCCATGCTTCTCTGGTTCGGTTTCCATACTTTTGAGCGTGTCAGCCGCCAATGAGTGTGCAAAAGAAAGAAAAAAATGTGCAAAAGTAAGAAAAGAAAAAAAAAATGTGCAAAAGAAAGAAAAGAAAAAAAATGTGAAAAAAAAAAGACTCATTGATTGAGGGGGAGCCTCCGTCTTTACTCACTAAATACCCCTTGATTCCTAGTGGTTTGACTTTCCTTAGTTGTGCTTAGATTCTCTTGTCGGAGGCCCAGCTATCAGATCACTACCAGGATTTGAATCTCGTGTTTGTCGAACTCCAAGAGTCACACACACACTTTTCTCATGGGATCTATGCTTTTCACATAATGCATCACTTTCTTTTATGAGGAATTTTCTAAAGGCTGTGCACATTGTGTTTTCAAGTAATTGTGCTTCTTGGATAATCTTGTGTGTTTCAAGGTACAAATCTGAAATTTCTTGCTTGCTCCACCATATTATTTTTGTCGTTTTTTTTTTTTTGTTCATTGTTTTTAGTGAGGGGAGTTTGGTTTATCATTGCAAGAGTTTGTTAGCATGAACACTTTGTTTTGTTTGGTACGGGAGATTGGCATTAGTTGGTTTGCATGTTGCTTTGCATTGGCTTCTTTATTGTTTGAGCTTCCTTTGTCAATTTGTGGAAAAAAAAAAAAAAAAAAAAAGGGGGATTAATGTTGTCCGGTGTGTCTTAGGGTTTCATGTATTCATGTCATGTGTCGGGTGCATAAGTCTTAGTTTTCATCTATCCCTGCTACATGTTCTTAAAATCTTCAAGCCGCATCTATTCATGTTTTCCATCTCATGCTTCAAGATAATCTTGTCATATGTTTATTGATTTTTCATATACTCTTGTGGCACTAATAGTTGTTTTGGAGATTGTGGCATTAATAGTTGTTTTGCAGATCTTGACCGTCAGAAAGAAGTTTGCGTTTGTTGGCTGTAATGGGTTGGGGTGATTAGGATTTTATTTGTTAGATGTGTTTTGTCACGACATTGCCAAAGGGGGAGATTGTTAGGTTTTATTCTTGGCAATCCCGTTTGACAAGGGTTTCTATAAGAAGTTGGTTTTCTTCCAAAACTAAGATTACTTTGGATTTCTATAAAGAATTGGTTTTCTTCCAAAATTAGGATTACTTTTGGATTTTCTATAAATAGTTGGTTTTCTCCCAAAACTATTTAGTTCCTCCAGATCTTCTTTTTGGTTCTTAAGGTTTATATTTGGGGATATTTTGTTAGTTTTCTTTGATGTTTTATTGAGTGTTCAACTCATGGTTTAAAAAAATACATCAAAGGTTTTGTTTGTTCTACACAAAAGAGAAAGTTGTTCTTCGGTGGATTCTGAAGAATTCGAGCCTGAAGCTTCAGTGGATTCTGAAGTGGCTCATCGTAAAGACAATTCTGAGGTGAAGACGAGGTTGGAAGAGGCACATAGAGGTTGGTTCAATTAGGCGTGGATTCGCTAAGTAATTGAGAGTATACCTGTGTAATTCCTTTAAATCTTCTTAGTGGATTGTTTTGTGGTTGTTGCCCGTGGTTTTTTTAATCACAGTTGGAGGTGTCCAATTGTGGTTTTTCCACGTAAAATCGTTGTGTCGATTTGTCTTTAACTATTTGATTGGGATTGTTATATTCTGCTTAAAATTAGTACATAATCACAAATCAACATCTAGGGTTTCTAGATTTTTCACACATGTTTGTAATATTACACGAGAGTAAATCGTCTATTTATTTTTAAAGTGTTACAACTTGGTATCAAAGCGTTCAAAGTTTGAATACTTTGGATATGTGAGAAGTGATTCTTACCACAATGGGTTTGTCTCGCTTAATAGAGATGTTGTATGTTCAATATGCTAAATGATAACATGTTTATATGGCTAAATGGGTATAAAATTGGGTCCTTAGAATGTGATTTGTGTTTGTTAAACATGTGGAGGTCTTATTAGAAGGACACTTGATCAATGTTCGTTTTAATAGGAATTCTTGTGTGACTATGTGACTAAGTGCTTATGTGGAATGCATTGGGTGTTTTAATGTTGTAGAGTGTATGAGATTTTGTTGGGGGCACCTTTCAATGTGTGCTAAATTTGTTATGCTTGCCTTTGATTAGGATGTCTAGGCGATGATGTGACGACTTTCCTCCTTCCACACGGGAAGAACTAAGGAAGCAATTTCTGGAGTTGCGACAAGGTACTACACTTTTGGCACAATTTGAGGCGTGGTTTACCAACCTATTGAGGTTCGCTCCAAAGTTAGTGGAGACCGAGGAGCTCCATTGTATGGAGTTTGAGAGTAAGTTATGTGATGTTTGGGGAAAGATTGCAGGGTCTTGGCATAGGAATTATCGTGCGCTTGTGGAAGCGACGACTCACATGGAGACTACAATATTAGTCATGGGGTAGAGTGGGGAAAAGGCCACTTCGGCAACTCCTGTAGCTTGGGGTCGTGGTTGTTGCCCCAACCAATAATTGCACCAACGGGATCATCTAGCCAACCAAGACTTGGGGTGATCGAGTGCTCACAGGGGGAGCAATCATTGGGATCCTTACCAGTTCAAACTCCGAACCAGTCACGTATTCAAGGACCGCCTATTTGCTATACGTGTAATCAACCGGGTCATACTAGGCATTTTTGTACGCAACCGGGGACTTCTTTGGGTGTTTCGCAATCTAGTCAGGTTCAACCTTATCCGTCCGAGCATGGGCGATACCAATACCAAAACCGAGTAAGCTAGACTTGGAGGGCCTTTGGGGGGTTGAACTTTTATTCTCAGAGTCAAGAGATGTGTGTCTGTTTCAAGTGTGGCCAGCTAGGTCACGTCTGTCGCTCTTGTCCTTGGCGTTAGAATTCTAGCGGTGTTCCGGGGGTTAAGAATGACTAGTCTCGACAGCCTGGTTAGAAAGGTGATAGTGTTGGCGAAGAGATGGCTGTTTTGGGTAGTTAGTTTTGGTTACCTTGTTTTGTGGCTGGAGGATAGACAGTTGTAATAATTATGTGATCGTTTTGTTTTGTAACCTGTACGGTGTGGAACGTTGTAATATTATTACTTTTGTTTATGTACGTATCTATGGCGGGTTGTTTATTTTTATGAGTTGGATATGTTATGATTTTGAGTTTTCCCTAATGTGATGAGAAGTTGTGAAATTTGGAAGTCTTCATATTGATAGGTATGAATTATTGCGTTTTGACTTAGGAATTTAATGGCCGAAGAGCTTTATTTTGATTAGAGATTGTTTGCTACGTTAACTAATTTGTGTTTGGTTGACATTGATTTTTTTTTTTTTTTGCCTTTTTATTTTATTTTTTTTGAACGAATCCCCATTTTATTTATTTTTCATTTTGAAAGTCATAAATTATAGAATTATTTATATTCTTAAAATTTTTAGTTTACTGGGTTAGCCAATAGCATTTTTTAAAATTTACTTTTAATTGTAAAAATTTAAAAATTTACTATGAAAGATTATAGTTTTCAGAAGGCTCTTAGTTAAAAAGACTCTTCAACTTAATATATAGTATAGATAGGTAGATATTGTCCTTTCACTCCTAATAAAAATTGTTTATTTTTCTCTTAAAATATGTTCATGAGTTTGTAAATTTCTGATTTATAACATTTTCTTTCTAGACTTTCAGCTTTGGTACATTTTTTCCTTTTACACAGTGGTCATGGTGAACGGAACCCATTGCTATCCCTCCATTAGTATCACTGAGACCCCTGTCTCCCTTACTATTATTCATGGCTTGGCCAAAAGCAAAAGTATAGTAGAAGTGAGAGTTCTTATTTATTTATTTATATTATTTTTAACATTATTTTTTTAAACCTTTTATTTAATTTTTTTTTCCACCTTAATCTTTTTCATTTTAATATGGCAATGATGATTATGTATTCAATTGGTGAATACAACGACAACGATGATAATAGAATACCTATGTTCTTGACTAAACGTTACTTTGACTATATACTTTAAAAATTAAGTTTAGAGTTCTCTTCACTATCATCATTTTATTTGACCAATTTATTTTTGTGTTTTTCTTTTTTCTTTTTTCTTTTTTCTTTTTTCTTTTTTTTTTTTTTTTGATTAAAGGGAGCAATATATTAAAAGAAATTAAGAGTGCACAAGTCTAGGGTATGAAACCCCATTAACATCATCATGCAATTGGTTTACAACAGGTGGAGGAACATGAAGCGAAAAATCTAAACCCCTTGCAGTGGTGTAGCCTAGATTAGCTATAATATCTGCACATCTGTTAGAAATGTGATTAATTGCTTAAACTCCCAGCTTCCTCATGAGGGACTGCAATCGAAGATGAGATTACTGAGATGATAATGATTATCAAGATCCTTCGAGAGTAAGGTTTGCATCAATTGTGAATCTGTTTCGATCTCAAGGTTAGTGAAGTTTCTTTCCCAAGCTATTTTTAATCCATCTCTAATTGAAAAGTTTGATTCAAGAACAAATTAATTTCAGTTTTTTTAATAAGTTCTAGAACTCAATTTTGATCATTTGGTTGTATATAATATATTTTTTTTTACTAAAATAAATTGTGATTACATATAAATTGGGAGGGAAGAAGAAGTAGCTCAATTGCATGAGTGATTGATTTTATTGGTTTTAAAGGAAAACGTTTAAGACTTACAAAAAAATCTCTCACAATTTGATCCATAATGATGTGACATGATATGAGAGGGTAATTTGTGAACAAATTGGGCCGAGTTAGGAAAAGTCTTCTTTGGAAGTTAGGCCGCGCAATGGGCTGAGATAAGAGCTGATGTAGCTCGGTCTTGGGCTAAGAAGACACTAGGTCGGCCAGAGATGGGTTGCTAGGGCCTAGACCTAGCTATCTGAAGGTAGTCTTTTATCGGACCAAAATGTTGTCAATGAAGAGGGTCGAGCTATGTGTAGCTCAGCCGGGTGCAATTCGGTAAATCGGCTTTCGATCACACGGCCCGAATGACAGGGGACCGAGATAAGGCAGCTCGGTCAGGAATGTATATCCGAGCATAAGGGAGTGGCCATCTCCCTTGGCAAGCAGTGAGTAAGGAGTTATCAGAGTGTGCATTATCCTTGGAAATGTAATTCCTAGGAGAACTCTGCTAAGGAGAGTAGAGTCCTACTAGGATTGTGCAAACCATCTCACTTGGTTGGTAGTGAGTAGGGTGTGTAATTCCTAGGAAGACTTTGCTAAGGAGAGTAGAGTCCTACTAGGATTGTGCAAACCATCTCACTTGGTTGGTAGTGAGTAGGGTATGTGATTCCTAGGATGACTCTTATAAGGAGAGTTGGAATCCTACTAGGATTGGGCCAGGCAGAATCTATAAAAGCTCATAGCAGGACCTATGTACAGATATCATAATTCTTACTCTAGAATACACAGAGCTTTTGTGTCTATTGTCTATTTGCTGACTTAGGCATCGGAGAGGTTTTCGGCACACACCTGCCGGCTAGCTCACGTTTGTGTTTTCAGGTAGTAAAACGACGACATTTGGAGGAGTGCAAACTTGATCAACAGGATTATACGAGAAGATTATTTCGTGCTCGTACAATTGGCACCATCTGTGGGAAACGCAATCACAAAGAACGAGCCTCTTGATTAAGTTTTCTTTCAACTGATTTCAATGGTGCACAATGGAGACTTGCCACACTCTGCCATTGATGGGCAAACCCCGGAGGGGGGCGGAAGGTGCGAAGGCTTACCTTTTGTCCCGCCCATGGCAGAGTTAGATTCCCACCGACGAACCCCGCAGAGGGATACCCGTAAAAGACGGGGCTCCAGTCCTCGTCACTCGCAAAGCCCTGAAAGGCAGAGGCGAAGGTTGGATCCTCAAGTTCTGGAAGATAGAGTAAGGGAGCAAGACGAATTGATACGGAGGATGGTGGCAGACATAGAGACTATGAAGCGCCAAATAAAAGGAAAAATGAGCGGCGGAAAAAGAGGTGGGCAAGAGCAGGGCGTACCCTCGCCACTCAGAAGATCGTGACAGACAAGTTATGCCATCACAAGCAGAAAATAAGAGCCTTAGAATAAGCGACACTCAATCAAGGACTTCCAAGACTCGTTACTCCAAGTTTGAGAGAACGAGGACTGAAAGGTCACAAATAGAGGGAAGTAGCTATCGGCTCTTGCACATGCACCAAACGACATCTAGGCACACGGAGTTGCCTAGGACGGCAGACCCGCGAACAGTGCTTGAAGAAAAGGCTCGAAGGAGAGAAGACACTCAGGCTCACGACCCCCGCAGAGTCTCCGCATTACAACGGTTGGCTCCTAGAACACATGGGAGTGTTGACGTTGGAATGCCAGAGCCACGTCTTGCCTATGAACCGGCAGATAAAACGTTAGCAAGGTTGCAGAGTTCGCCGTTCGTTCCAGTGATAGAGAACGCACCATTACCCTCCTTCTTCCACCACCCTAAATTCATTATTTATGAGGAAAAGTCGGACTCCTACATGCACTTGAGCCACTTCCGCCAGGTTATGGCGGTGTATCGGCGAAATGAGGCTCTAATATGTATCATATTTCCTTCCAGCCTAGGTGATCTGGGTCTAACATGGTTTGAAAGGTTGCCAAAAGGTAGCATAGCTTCATGGGTGCAACTAGCAGAGGCATTTGTGACCAGATTCAGAACAAACACCAAGACGCCTGTAGAGCTTGACCAGCTTCTCTCCATAGATATGGGCGAGAAGGAAACATTGGGGTCTTACAATAACCGGTATTGGGAGACTTTTAATCAGATTGGAGATTGCCCCCAGAAACCTAGCTATTGCACGGTACAAACAAGGTTTGCCGGCTGGCAATAAGTTAAGGAATTCAATGACAATAACGCCACCCCTTACTATGGAAGCCCTGATGGAGAGAGTGCATCAACACATCTAAGTAGAGGAAAATGGGGCGTGCACTAAGGAAGAGTCCGACACAATAACGATACCAGACAAAAAGCCTTTGGCAAGAGTTAACACGGTTGACAAGTAGACCGACCGCGCAAAAGTCTTTGCCGGACTGGAGGGCAATTAAGAAGGTTGGCAGAAATAACCAACATTTTGTTCCCTTCAGCCGAGATCAGGATCTAGGCTGAAGAAGGTTGGCCGGAATAACCAGCATTTTGTTCTCTTCAGCTGAGATCAGGATCTAGGCTGAAGAGGGTTGGTAGGAATAACCAACATTTTGTTCTTTTCAACCAAGATCAGGATCTAGGCTAAAGAGGGTTGGAAGGAATAACCAACATTTTGTTCTCTTCAGCCGAGATCAGGATCTAGGCTGAAGAGGGTTGGCCGGAATAACCAACATTTTGTTCTCTTCAGCTGAGATCAGGATCTAGGCTGAAAAGGGTTGGCAGGAATAACCAACAATTTCTCTTCCTCTAACCGAGATAAGGATCTAGGCTCAGGAAGGTTGGCGGGTTTGACTAACAAATTTTTCATTCTTCAACCGAGATAAGGATCACGGCTCAAGAAGGTTGGCAGGATCAGGTAAGGCCAAGCTAATTAATTCTGCTAGACGTGCAGTCGGAATGATGCAAAACATTGAAAAAGAAACACGGTAACTGAGCAAAGAGATCGAAAATTTTCATCAATTGGGCGATGATTACAAAACGTGGGACATATAGCCCGGTTATACGGAAAGAACGCCTTTTCGTGCGATTGCGAACTCGAAGGCTTTAAAGTTGAAGACAAAACGGCGGGCCCCTTTTCAAAAATTTTTGGGCAAAGTGAAATGGCTGGCATAGTACGATGGGGCAATCGACGCGTCCTGGGAAAGACGTGATGTCAGATTTTTTTTGGGCGACAAGCCGTGCGACCAGCGTAATTTCAGGATGCCGAACAAGCTTTAGTTCGGCTGGAATCATAGTTTTATCTCGGCTGGAATCGTTGTTTCAATGCAGTTGGACTTCGGTAGCTCAGCTGAAAGTCAATAATCCCAAACATGCTTCACAGATAGAATTAATGGACAATTGAGAGGGTAATTTGTAAACAAATTGGGCCGAGCTAAGAAAAGTCTTCTTTGGAAGTTAGGCCGCGCAATGGGCTGAGATAAGAGCTGATGTAGCTCGATCTTGGGCTAAGAAGACACTAGGTCAGCCAGAGATGGGTTGCTAGGGCCTAGACCTAGCTATCTGAAGGTAGTCTTTTATCGGACCGAGATGTTGTCAATGGAGAGGGCCGAGCTATGTGTAGCTCACCAGGGTGCAATTCGGTAAATTGGCTTTCGATCACACGGCCCGAACGATAGGGGACCGAGATAAGGCAGCTTGGTCAGGAATGTATATCCGAGCATAAGGGAGTGGCCATCTCCCTTGGCAAGCAGTGAGTAAGGAGTTATCAGAATGTGTATTATCCTTGGGAATGTAATTCCTAGGAGGACTCTGCTAAGGAGAGTAGAGTCCTACTAGGATTGTGCAAACCATCTCACTTGGTTGGTACTGAGTAGGGTGTGTAATTCCTAGGAAGACTCTGCTAAGGAGGGTAGAGTCCTACTAGGATTGTGCAAACCATCTCACTTGGTTGGTAGTGAGTAGGGTGTGTGATTCCTAGGAGGACTCTTATAAGGAGAGTTGGAATCCTACTAGGATTAGGGCAGACAGAATCTATAAAAGCTCATAGCATGACCTATGTACAGGTATCACAATTCTTACTCTAGAATAGACAGAGCTTTTGTGTCTATTGTCTATTTGTTGACTTAGGCATCGGAGAGGTTTCCGACACACACTCGCTAGCTAGCTGACGTTTGTGTTTTCAGGTAGTAAAGCGACGACTTTTGGAGAAGTGCAAACTTGATCAACAGGATTATACGAGAAGATTATTTCGTGCTTGTACAATGATGCATGTTAACTTTTAATTTATCACATATCCAATTATATAAGACCGGTCTCTCTTGCCATTATTGTAGCTAAATTTAAGAGTACAATTTGTGGTCTCTATCACTAATCGATTTAAAATTATGTTATGAGTACCTTCAAATACGAGTAATTCGCTAGCCAATGTATAATTCAAATTCATTTTATATTTAGACTACATAATACACAAATTATATTGTAACCACGCTATTCCATATATATTAATTTTCTTGACAAATTTTCATAATAAGTAGTCTCTAAATATTCTGATAGATAAAAAAGTAAATTATATTGACTTTTCTTAAAGTTTGAAAAAAAATACAATAAGTTTTATAATTTTGACATAATTACACTAATTTTTATTTTTAGTAAGATTAAGAGACCTAAACTAATATAAATGATATAAAATTATAAAAATAAAAGATAAAATATACATTTCACTATAAAAATGATGATAATATTATTTTTACATCCTATAACTAATGAATTTCTAATAAAAATGGACCAAAATATTATATAAATTAAAATATTAAAAAAATTAATATAATTATATTAAATTTATAAAAATTATTAAAAACAAATTCTAATTTTAAAAATATCACGTAATTTATCCAAAAAAAAAATAGTGGCAAGCAAAAATCTTTGACTAAACAAAAGCAACAATTTGGAACCCACATGTAAGCACCAACATGACCAGGGAGGTGGGACATAAATATGGAACCCACATGTGATCCATCATTTAAGAAACATTCATGTCTCATTTTCTATTTTATTACTGTGTTTTTATTATTGCTCAAGCATCAAATAACTTTGGGGAAATTTCACCTGATTGTTTTAAAAAATTATTTTTTAATTAATGATTAACATATAAATATTAAAAAATAAAATTATAAACTTTAGGATAAATTACACTGACATTCCTTGAGATTTGGTCCCAATTACATCTCATCATCCCCTGACATTCTGAAAATTACATTTTCATCAATGTGGCTAATAGTCTCATTTCATAAACTCCATGTTTATATAAAATGCAACGACTTCTAGTAGAAAACTATAGAAATTTACATTAAAAAAAATAAAGCAAAGGAAAGAAAGAAAAAAATAAAAAATAAAAATAAAAAAGAGGAAGTAAAGCAAAACAAGAAAAAAGATAGTGTATGAATTCAATTTTTTCATTCCGTCTAAATAATTACAATGACAGAAGAGTTAGTATAATTTTGAAACATCAATGAGTGACATATATTAAATTCAAAAACCTCCAGGGGTGTAAGTGTAATTTGTCGTAAACTTTATTATAACTTTGTAATTAATTCTTGAAAAGTTCACTCACAAGTAATTTTCACTTTTTGGAAGAGAGGAATAAGAAGAGGGAGGTTGGACTCCGGCCCCTAAAAAATAATTTTGGAGAGATATTGAATTCTAGTACTACTAATTATTATTATTTTTTTTTAATGCAAAATGGCATGCCAAATATTAGGGCTATAAATTAACAAAGCTGTTCATGAACAAGTTCAAGTTCGATTCGGTAAGAGCTTGTTCAAATTTGATTTGTTAAATTTTTTTTGCGTTCAAGTTTGAGCTCACACTCATTAAATTTTTAATAAACAAATCTAAACATTCTAAAACTCGGCTCGTATATTCGGATCGTTAGCTGACTCGTTTAATATTTATTATTTATACATTAAATAATGTAAATATATATATATATATATATAATAAGATAAATATGTTATTTATATATTTAAAAAATATAAATGTAAATAATTGTTAACTATAGATAGTACATTTATATAAATTTTTAACTATAGATATTTTTTTAGTTAAATATTGACTTTTTTTAGAATATTTATATATATTGTATATATAATTATATAACAAAGTTTTAATTATAACTTTAGTCTCATATACAAGTATAAATTTATAAATTTTTTGACTCGTTAAAGTTCGTGAACAGACTCGAACTCGAATCAAGCTTAAGCCAACTCGGCCTGAGCTCAGTTTATTAAATTTTTATTAAGCTTGAATTCGAATTCGAATTCGAGTTCGAATTCGAATTCATTAAAATCTTATTAAATAAGTCTAAACATATTAAAATTTGATTCAACTCAACTCAACTCATTTACCGCCTTACCCAACACCAAAAACACGTCATCCCTCATCGCAATCACGTCCCTGTACAGCCGGGACTGGGCCGCTGTTCAGTTCGCACTTGATTTTACAAATTTGAAATTAATTATTATTATAGTACCTAATTAGTGATGCCTCACATGTTAATTTCAAGATTATCTACTTGTTGAGTATTTTATTAAAAAATTTTAATTCAAACAATTTTAAACTGAAAAAATTACAAATAAATGATAAGTACAATAAATAATTACAAATCAAAGAGAAATTAAAATTAGTTGCAATATATATGCAAAGAAGTAAAAAAATTTAAAAATAGTGAAAATAAATTTTGATATTGCCCTTCTTTCTATTCTCTCTCTTTCATCTCTTTACTTTCTTGCAAACCTAAACATCGGCCAAGCCCTTCCCTGCTCTCTCAACTTTGGCAACCCCTCATCTACCTTACTTTGATGCCTCCAAACTCTCTCTCACATCCCTTTGATGTTGTCAACCCCTCTTTCACCTCCTTTTATTGTTATAAACACGTCATTTCTCTACCAGTGTAATACTGACAACTCTCCCACTTACCTCGTTGCCACAGCTCCTCTCTTATCTCCTCACACCACTGTCAACTTCCCCTTTTCCACTGACTTTTGACGTCACTAGCCTATCATGGAATCACTTTCCCTGTACGAATTTAGCATTGTAACCGGCTAGTAATTCGTGATTAGCAAAGGCCTGATTAGTAGTAATGACAATTGAACAATAAAATGGGCCGCCGGAAGCCTATACATATTAAAACATAATGTCCAAAGAGCTGTGGGAACGTAAATGAACAAACAACTTCCATATGAATATATACATATATATCAAAGCTTAAGTCCAAAACATCCAAGACGTGTTAGGGAATTAAATCCCAAGCCAAAAATAAAGTATAAACATTTACTTTGACATTTAACAACTCTCCAAAAAGGGTGGGAATAGATCACCCAAAAAGCCTTGACAACAACGGATTAGAGCCTCGTAGCAAGGCACAATGGGTTAGCTTGACGAAATGAAATCTAGGTCGACACTACTAGCTCTGCCCGGGTGCCTGAATACCTACATACATATATATAAATACAGTGAGCTAAAGCCCAGTGAATAACAAATGCGTAAAGGGGTTAAGAATGAATGTCCTTTCGGTATTTAAAACGGTCAATTGCATCAGTAAATCATTTATTTGATCAATATTTCATATTCCATATCATATCTGTCATGTAACAATCATAACAATCATACATGGTACATCCAGTAGCAGAACAGTATAGTAGGTCTTAATAGACCAAACAGTCAGTTGATGGCCATCAATACAGTAACAGTAGTTCCAAGGATTGGAACGGACAAAGATCTCTGTAACAGTAACAGTAACAGTAACAGTCAGTTGTAAAGAATGCCACGAGTATAGTTCATAAATTAGGACAAACATTCATTCAGTAAATAATACCATTTCATAAAGCAGTACAGTTAATCATTCAGAAAATAATTAGAATTGAACATAGCTTTACAACATCGTTACTCACAGTGGACTTCGAGAAACACGTGCTAATGTGCACTAAAGACACAGCGTCCGACCTAGACAAACAAATTCAAGTACAACAACTCAATTACATCCATGCCGGATCCAGTCATTTCTATTTCTGTTCGCTTCATTGCTCATTTGGTCAATTTTTGTCCATTGTTCACTTAATCGGTTCTAACTTTCATTCGTTCATTCATGAGATGCAATACATATGAAAAACACTTTAAAACCATGTAAACAGAGACCTGGAAGGTGGAGAAGAGGAGCGAAAAACAAACCGGGGTCGCCTAAAAGGGCCACACGTGCAGAGGGCTTGGCCGCATGTGCGGGACCTATGCCACACGTGCCCCCTACACCTGCATATAATGCAGTATGCTCAGCTGAAATGCCTTGTTTTCCACACGTGCGGGGCTCCAAGCCGCACGTGCGGTGCTGGGTAATTTGAGCCCGAAAGCTGTCCTACAATGGCAGTGCAATTCTTTAGCAGATTCAGTCACAATTCATGCACTTTAAGTCCCAAATCTTTCAAGATTACATCCTTTTAAACATAACAAATGTTAAACAAAATTCATGGCTCCAACTTGGGGTTTAAATCCAAAAAAATAACAATTCTAAACTCTTGAAATTCATTACAAGATCACAAATTGTACAAGTGAGCCTCAAGCTTCAAAGTTTCATGGAAGTTCTTTATCAATGGATCCATGCAAGAGTTTAAATATATGAAAACAATTTCCATGAAAATCATGCCATGCATGAAGCTATCTTAAGTTACTTCTCTCATTTGTCCATTATAGGCCATGCATGTTTCAATTCTCTAATTATATGAACTAAACCTCAATTCTACTCATAATTTCTTAACTAATCTGAAATTAAAACATAACTCTACAAATTCATGAGTTGAAAGAAGGTAATTCTTACGTAGATTGAGTGTATTATGAAGAATAGAGTGTAGTTACAATAATTTCTTCACCTTCTCTTCCCTTTCTTTTTCCTCTCTTCTATCTTCTCTAGGTTGAGTTCTCACAATTGTTTTGTTTTCTACTCTCCCTCTTCCTACGTGTATGCATCTGGGAATAAGAAAAACCCACTACACTACACTCTTATTCCTATTCAAGTGATGAGTAGGATTTTCTTCTTCTTTTTTATAAAACAAAAAAGGTTAATAATTAATCACATAATTAATGTAAATCAGCTCACTCAATTTAATTAATCTTCATCACAATATAATCTTATTATACTAAATTAAATTATGCCAAGGTGAATTAGGCTCTAATTCCTACCCAATTTCTTAATTCTAACTTGCTACTAATTAACGAATCAGACAGGTTTAATATTCACTTTAACCTATCTGTCCACGATAATACAATTCAAATAATCACATGGCATCACAATAACATTTCGTAACATATAATCACATAATTAGCATTAAGCACATAATCAATTTAATTAATTTGCTTAATTAAGGAGGTGGTTGTCACATTCCCCTTGCTGCATGAACTAGATCCATCGCAAACCACCAAAATACAATATCTATTAACCATCACAAAACCACGAAATTACATAAACCACGAGAATGATGGTTGAAAAGGAGCTAGCTGTGACAAAAAGAGGTAGCGAAGAAGTTGGCAGCAGCGTGAAAGGTAAGGGAATGATAGCATTGAGAGAAGATGAAAGAGGGGCTACCATTAATTGAAGGGTGGAAGAGGGCTTGTTCATTGTTAGGGGTTGCTAGGAAGGAAAGAGAGAAGATAGAGGAAGAGAGCGCTTTTTCATAATTTTAGAATTTGTCTTCACTATTTTTAAAATTTTTGACATTTGTCCATACTTATTGTAATTATTTTTTTATGCCCCCTCTAATTTGCAATTATTTCTTATCTGAAATTTGACTTTTTGACTTTATTTTCCAAGTCAAATTGTCTTATGAAACAACTTCAATTAATTTATTATAAAAATTTTAAAGTCGCATTTTTAAACAACTTGTATTTGATAATATATATATATATATATTACAAGTGTTTTGAAGTAAGGGAATGGAGTTTATTTCTTTCTTTCTTGTCTCAGCTTGGTTCTTGAGTTGGGAATGGAAGGAATCAAAGAGAAAATATATGAAAACTAGAAATATGAATATTAAAATGAAAGATGTGAAAAATAGAAAAAAAAAAACCAATTAAGATTTTAAGTACTATTAAAAATACACTAGAATTTTAAGTACAAAAACTCTTAGAGTTGTTTTGGAAAGTGTAAAAAAAAAAAATTCTTTTTTTGCTTATTACAAAAAGACATGTAAAAAATAGAGAGGTGACATGACCCAAATAAGTTAATAAACTGACTTTTTTTTACACTTTTCAAAAGAGGCCTTAATGTGAAATTTTGAAGAAGTAGGACCAAAAAAAAAAAAGGCTTCTACATAAATTTTGAAGATAGCAAATTTACCTCAACTATTGAAAATAGGAAAATTAGTGATACATCTTCCATTATAAGTTTATATTAGCTTCAGTCTTTTAAAAATAATATTTAAAGTTGAAGTGTTAAAAAATATCCAAAAAAAATAAAGGTCTTGAACTACAAAATATTTTTTTTAATCCTTAAATTAGCATCAATTTGAAATTTGGTAGCTCCGGCCAAATCTCCAAACACTGAAAGTTTGTTTAGCAATTGATTTTTTTTAATAAATATTTGATTTTTATAAAAGGATATATAAAAAAAATAAAGAATAATTTGACTTTATCACTTTTAATCAATTGACAAAATTGACAAACAGAACCTTATTGTGCGACTCCTTAAGTTTATAATGTTTGAAATTTTATTATTTTAGTAAAAAAATTAAAAATTCATTAAAAATTATTAAATTAATATTTTTATTTTTTTACACGATTTTTTATAAAAAAAAATTAAAAAAATATTTTAAAAAACCAAACCCCAAACAAAACCTGAGTTGTACCAGTTTACAAGTTGTACTGTTATCCCCTTACGAATGCCATCACCCAACAATTATTACCTGGCCACCATAACATAACCATTATTGCCATCATTATTTTCATTTTGCCCACTACATTATCACTATTATCATCACCATCTTGTCATTGTCACAATGGCGGTGTCTAACTTGACCATCAAAGTCACTTATTTTTAATTTATAAACCTAAAAGAAACTTTAGAATATATCAAATTAATTATTGTAGAGGTGTTTTAAAAAGATGATTCAAAAATTAGTTTTATAATTTTTTTTAACTCTATGATTTTTTTTTTTTTTTTGTGAGAAAAGAAATAGGTTGAAAGTTAAAAAATGACTTTTAACCCACCAAAATAAGGGCTTATTTTGAGAAATAGATTATAATTCACTTCTCAGATTATAACCTACTTTCTCTCTCACAAAAAATTACTTATAAACTGTTTATAAGTAACTTTTCACCAAAAAACTAATTATAACTATCTTTCCAAAATAAGCCAAGCTATAGTTGATTTTTCAGTGACAATTTAGTGCTCGAAATTCTTTGGCCCTAATTTGTCCAACTCACATGTGGAAGTCCACTTCATCATACCAAAGGCAATACAGCAAGCCACATCATCAATAGGTTCCATTAAATTATAAATTAATCCCACAAAAAATTTTAAAAAAAAAATTACAAGAAACATAAATAGCTATTAAAAAATTATAAAAATTTGTATTTTTATATAAACTTAGAATTAATTTTTATATACGTTTAATTACACCACTAAGATCTAAAATAGAAAATAATTTAGATTATATTTCCGAATTCGAAAATGAGTTAATTAAATTAAGTTCTCTTTTGACTATTGTCTCAGAAAAATCTATAATTAATTATAGCCAAAGAATTACTAGTATTAAAAATAAAATATCATTGGAAAAGGCAAGTATAGATTATCAATGAAAATTATTGCAAGAATTAATATTAAATTAGATTTGCAACCCCGCAATTGAAATTGGTATCAGAGCCCGGTTTCTTGGCCTTACCAATAACATTTGCATGAGTATTAAATATAGTGAAGAAGTAGAATCTGAAAACTTAAATAATAATACTTCTTTACAAATAATAATAGAACAAAATAATACCTTAATTAAGCTATTAAAAGAACTTAATGAAAAACGTAGAACTAATCAATTAGAAATAATAAACGAAATTAGACATTTTATACAAGATTCGGAAAAACTAACTATTTTTGAAGAAAAAAAAAAAATTAGATATGTATCCGTATCCATATAAAGAAAATAATCTAGATGAATCCTTTGAATTGGTTTCACCTGCAAAACAAAACGATAATAGAGTTATGTAACGCCCCCAAATAATTGACATAAGATAACCAATAAATCCATCCATCAACAATTTCAATATGGTTAATCAAATCTCTAAATTCGTATTTCTTTCTTGTAAGAGGTTTACAAAAAAGATCCACATGCATTACACTTTTAAACTCTCTTAAGTTGAATCCATAGCATATGCGACTATACAACAAGAAGAAATAACAAGAAGGAAATGCCTCAAGGGCTACAAGTTCCGAGGCTCAAACCTAGTTACACAAAAGTAGTTAACTAATTCATACAATTAAAGCCCTAGGCTTGACAAAATAATCACAACTCCCAAAAGACTTTCCACGCCCTCAGCTAGGCGGAATCACCACATCCTTTTCTACACAAATCCACTAAGGGTGAGCACAAAACCCAACAGAGGTATCTTCAAAGTATATATGTTAAGCAGTTAGTTATAGATATATATGCAATGTTATGCCATGCCACAATATCATAAGCTTCGTTTCAAAAAAAAATATACATATCAATTGCCATGACTTAAAAAGAATTACTTAACCATCTTAATAAATTTCAAGATTTTTATAACGAGGCAGTAAATACGACTCAGGCAAATCTCCCAAGGCTAGTGCTTGCAAGTAGGCGTATCAAGTACTACCAAATCTTACTTTACTGGCTTCTAACTAGAGGATTTAGGCACCCACACGCGCGTGTTTCTGATCTTACACCAAAGATACTTAGGCCAACTTAATTCTTAAACTACACCCCTAATCAAATTTCTCACCATACTTACCTTAAAACATTACAATAGTAACAATTGACAACCAATCCATACCCAATATAATGTCAAAAGTATGCATGTCTAAGATAATAAAATCAAAAAAAAGTCGATTATCCAGGACCTCAATCTCGCAAGAGCAGCCCTCCTAATGCCACTTTGCCCACAACTAGTGACTCAACCCACAATGGAGATTATAGCTAATCAATCTCTAATTCCAAAGTAGAAGCAAAAGTGGTAGATATAAATGAATATGACGCACCCGTAACAATTAACACACTAGTCATAGAATTTAACACTATAAAATTACCTCTCATAACCAAGGATCCTAGCAACTGCACTAGCGCTGTAGCGACATACACACGCCCCAGTGGCCTCTGATCAACCTGCTTATCTCTCGGAGCATATGCATGTTGCACTAACTGAGCTGAAATGTGTAACAACCCTCGTACTGATTACCGATAAACTACTGAATTAGCTACTGATCACTGTTAAACTGAACTGATAATGACTGATAATTGGATTAACTGAAGTACTGAACGGACTGATTGAAATCGAAACTGAAATTGAATAAGTTTATCTATTGAATCGCATATTGCATCTGTTTGATTGATTGATTATCTGTTTGAATTCATGTGTTTAAACTGTTAATTGAAGGCCTTATCGACGGCCGAATTAGGAACCATTTAGAGTTTTGGAATCAGTAGAATATTTGTGATTTAATGGTATATTTATCCGAAAATCGATTAGGAATGATTAAATTAGATTTAAACGAGTTAATTGCCAAGTCTAGTTTAATTACCAAATTGCCATGTGAGTGGCCCATTTGTTTATTATTATTGGAGGGCCTTATTACACTTAACAAACAATTGATCAGCCATTTTCCTTCACACCTAGCCGACCAAACATGAGGATAGAGAGAGAGGAAGTTCATCTTGTGGGATTAACTTGAAGAATTTGTAGGAATTGCTAGAGGATTGCATAATTGAGCTTGTCATCATATAATTCAAGATCTAAGGTAGAATTCCATCTTCTTATTTTAGTGTTTGAGCTTAATCTTGCATGGTTCATGCCCAATTAGAGAGCTAGGCCATGATTTAGTGCAAATGGGTTGGATTATGCTTGAATTGTTGCATGCATGCTTGAATTGGTGCATTTTGGAGTGAATTCATGGAAAAGATGTACATGCATGTCCATGTTTATATTAAAGTCCATGTTTTCATTTTTGTTTTCCAACTATTGAGCTCATTTGAGCAAGGAGTGAAGTTTAATTTTGGTTCACAGCTCATGCATTGCATGTTTTAGATTGTTCTTGAAATTGGGTTTGAATTTGGACTTAATTTGACTCACCTTTGGGGCTTGAATTCTCAAATTGGCTTTTGAAACTTGTTATACATTGTTTTGGGATGTATTTTCCAGAATTTGGGCCCAAGAGGTCGAGTATTGAGTTGGGAATGCTTGGTTTGAGCTTGGAAGGCAAATATGGAAATTCCAGATTTGGCTTCTTCGCTCGAGCGAAGGATTCCTCGCTCGAGCGACCAAGGTTTCCTCTGAGCCACGCTCGAGCGAAGGATTGGTGGCTCGAGCGTAAAAATCGAGCATCCAGTACTTTTACTGTTTCATCAGAGCGCTCGAGCGAAGGATTCCTCGCTCGAGCGAAGCCTTTGATTTTGGAAGCTCGCTCGAGCGAAGGAAGGCTCGCTCGAGCGAGGAGCCTATTTTCAGCAACTTTTGAAAAGTGCCTTCCAACTGTATTTTTGCATCCTCATCCCATCCTAGGCATTCTTAGGCCTAGTTTAAGGCATCTTAATGAGGATTTAGATATAGAAACACACCGAGGAATTTAGGGTTTAATTATTATCCTTCCCGATTGTGAACTTAGTGTGTGTTCTCTATTTGTTAACTGTTTAGGGTTGGCTTCGGGGACGCGCTCTAGCTGCTATTAGCCCAATCTCTGTGAGTAACAGATTGTGTAAAGATATGTTCAAAATGGTTATCTTTTGAATACTGAACAGAACTGTTTACTGAACTGATATTGTTTATTGAATGAGTGTATGTCCTGTATTGTGAACTGTACTGTGGCATCCTTAGCACTTATTGCTTACTGTTATTGTTACAGAGCTCTGTCGGTTTCCTTGTGGAACCATACTGTTTATTGATTGATGGCCATCATTACTGTTGGGTCTGTTGAGGCCCGGTCCTTTTAGACCTACTGTTTATAGGCTAATGGATGTACCACATATGATTGATTGACTGACATACTGAGAGACTGAAATGCTGTTTAATGAACTGTTTTCATTACTGTAAGGACATTCATTCATAACCTCTTTACGCATTATGTTATTCACTGGGCTTTAGCTCACTGTTTATATATATATGTAGGTTCTCAGCAGCCAGACCGGAGCTAGGAGCGTGGGTTAGTCCCCAGTTTTGTCAAGCCAGCCTATGTGCCTCACTGCGAGGTTCCGAGACGCCATGCTATGGCTTGGGGTGTTTTGTGTTCCCCACCTGTCTCTTGACTGTTTTGTATTATTGTATGAACTGTTTACTGTTTGACCGTACTGTTATCGTGGGATTAGGTCCCCGTACTGAATGGTTGTAAATGATTGTATAGACTGTACTGTTCTGAACTGTATGAATGCATGAAAAATGTTTTTGGCATACAGATTGTCACAGCTCAATGGACACTAGTTACTTACTGTATTGGCTTCCGCCAGGCCCTGTACTCTGTTTAACTGTATTACTGTTCAGCAGGCCTGTGGTAATCTCGGATTACTGGCCAGTTACGGTGCTAAACCCATAGGGCCGGGTTTGGGTCGTGACAAAATGGCTCCCTAGATAGCTTGTGAGGCCTGAACTGAATGAGTCTGCTGGTGACTCTAAGTCTGCCTTGACCCTGATATGCTAGATGCACCTCCTAACTGTAGGCATGCTCTTTTCAAGTGCCTTGACTAGCCACATTGAAAATAAGTAGGTCCTTGTCCCTGACTTTGGGACTAACTAAAGGATCGGTTAGACAGTAGTGGTGGTGGCATTTGTTGTCCCCCTCCCTTCTGTAGGCAGACATTGGCCTTGTAACCCAGCTAGCCACATTACAAGTAACTCCACCTTGAGTGTTCTTTCTCGTGCCAACACAAGGCAAAGAAAAGGTGGATCTGGTCTGTTGTAATTAAGGCTATGATGAAGTAGAACCCTTATACTTCTTACTGGACCTAAAGTCCCTTTGTGACTCGTGCCCTCTAGATCTTGAACCCTTAATCCTCTCCTCTTTGGCCCACATAGTAATCTCCATATGTGTCATCGCCTCCACAAGTCGATCATAGTTTCAAATCATATTTTCGGCCACCTCAAACAAAATATTAGTTTTAAGTCTCTTTTCAAATTCAATGCAATGGTGTTCCTCTGTCGCCACCAATTCTGGTTCAAACTGGGATAAACTGGTAAAGGCCGCTTCAAATTCAGCCATCATTGTGTTTAGTTGTTTGAGGTCTAGAAACTCTTGCCTCAGTCTCTCCCTAACAGTAGAAGGTAGGTACTTATCTTGGAAAACAACAAAAAAAAGCTTTCCACATCGGCCCGACTCTACCTTTGGTGTATTTCCATCACTGGCCCACATCTCCCTTCAACTAGTAGCCACGAGGAAGAATAGACAACAACACAAGACTCAAAGGGATTTAAAAGACTCAAGGCATCACAAGTTAAGTAACTAGAGCCTAAAATAGTTAGAAGAAATGATTGAGAAGAAAAATGATAATGAAATAAAATACAAAATAATATTACAAATAGCTAAACAATTAGATATGGTAGATGAAGAAATAATAGAATAAATAAATAGTGAGATAATAGAATTAGAAAAAGATATCTATAAACAATTAGGATTAATCAGCTTGGGAGAAATGGAACACATTCTCCTTAAAGATTTAGAACAAATAATGGGAAATAGTCATGCAGAAAAAGAAAACGAAAACAATGTTCTAGAAAACCTCAAAGACATAGAAAAAGAAAAAGAAGATAATGCCTTAGAAGTGTTAGAAGAGACTAAAAACGTTAATGATATTGATATGGCAATGGTAAAATAAGAAGGAAGTAACTCGTTTGCTCCCATCTAATCCAAATTATCCAAACTTTAGAAACTTTACCAGGCAACAACTAGAAGATAACACTAGAAATTATGACTATAGACGAAGAACGGGGCACTAAAGTTATCTAAATAGAGAATCTTTTTCTAGGGGAACATCCAATTATACAGACTTCACCCCTGGAAAGGAAGTATTTTTAAGAGAAGTACCACTAAAATCAATAAGTAATACTAGATGTTTATTAGATATTAATTGTACTACAAATACAAGTGAGGTAATAAAACAATGAAACAGAGGTATGCACCATGTCCTAAATATCCATAACAGCAGCTGGAGCGTGCAAAGTTTTCTAAATTATATTGAACATAGCTTCACAGGTATAGTAGCAAGTTGGTACGACAATTTTAGAGAAAGTGACAAAGAAAAATTAACAACAGAAACTACCCTAGAAGGTATGTTAAATCTATTTGTAAAATATATTGAAGATGAATTCGTAGGAAAAGAGTGGGATGAGGATAAAAGAAAAAGAACGGGTCAGAAAACTAAGTAATACAGAAATATGTAACATGAAATATATAGAAAATGTATATATGCGAATATTCGTATTGCTACTATCAAATAGGTAGAAATAAAATTCATTTAACTATGTTTTTTTTCATAAACCACCATATCCTATAAATGTTAATATAGAAGAAAAATATGAAAAATGGTTAAAAGAATTAGGAGATGCCACAAGCGACACATTAGGTCATAGAATTAGATATCTAAGAGAATGGGTAGAATAAAAATGTATGAAATTGAAATAAAGAAGAAAAATGAAAAAACAATATTTACATTGCTGACAAACATCTAATTCATGAGAGTGTGAGCCTTTCAGAAGAAAAACATACCATAAGAAAAAGAAAACATTTTATAAAAGAAAAAGTTTTAATAAACAAAGAGTAAAAAAATATAAAAGAAAATATTATTAAAAAAAAAACCTTATAATTTCAACAAAAGAAAAAGATTTTTTAGGAAAAATAATTATAGTTCAGAAGAAAAAAAAGACTTATAAATGTTGGGCATGTGGAGAAATAGATCATCTTTCTAATCAATATAGAAATAACAAAAATAATAGAAGCCTTAGGAATAAAAATATATTAAAAACAAAAAGTATAAATATATGTATATAGAGACTGTACAAATACATATTACACTGTTGTTTAATAAATGATAAGATATAGATATATATGCATTTTTGTGTGATATTAGACAACAAAATTTTGGAAGATCTATAATCAATGAAATAAAAAGTAATCCACGTGGGGGACCATTAGGTTTTAATTGTATATCAGGATATTATATTAGCTTAAAACATAGATTCATAAATAGATTTTTAACTTTAAAAATAAAAACTGTAAAATTCGATATGTATGAAACCACCTATCCATTAAGGATATTTTGAAAAATAATATATAAGCTAGATAATACCATAAATCCTAAAATGTAAGGTAAAATTATAGAAGTAGATAAATTTGAACCTACCATTAGAATACCCATAGATAGAATTACACCTAAAAGAATAAATCCTAATGAGATTAAACTAAATAACCGATGGATAGCAAATTTTAACAATCCTAAAAACATTACAAAGAGAAAAAATATAATTAAAATTGATAATATCGAGAATATTAAAATAGAAACTCCTAGCACCTTGGAAAATAATGACGAAATAAATAATGTAAGTATATCATCAAGAAGACACTCTATAAATAATTTGAGTATACAATTCAGTAGGATTTCAGTTAGCAAAAGAATAATAAGCTACAAAACTACGAGTGTGCCACTATATGGAGATGATGAGAATCTTATGGCTTGGACAAAAGACGATGAAGAAGAGGCACAAAAAGAATACGACACATTTGTGAAAAGATACAGTAAAATGAATGAAGAAAATAAAATGTCATTATCATATATTAATGTTAATAGTATATATATACCCATAAAAATATACATAGAGGGATTTAATGATTACGAATTATGTGCTTACTTAGATAGTGGATGGTCGATGTGTTTTGGGAAAAGGAAACTCTTTCCTGAATATATGTGCAAAAAAAAAAAATCCACCATTAATAGTTCGAATAGCTAATAATAGTATGATTGTTCATAATGATGCTATAGAAAACTTAGTTAAAGGAAGTAAATTTTGTCGCCTTCATCATTCCCAAACTTTGGGCAACCGATCAACCATCATGTAATCATATAAAATAACTTTCAATGATTATATAGCCCTTGTATTCAAACGTTACACTCTGTTATCTTTACAAATAATAATAAACCAGTTGAAGTCTTAAAGCTAAAATAGTTGCTACACATTATAACACTGACTTCATCCACAACAAGCGTGGTGATGAGGTAATCTCTCCAACCAGATGCAAAACCGCACTAAATATTAAAGAAATTAGTATACATGAAGAAATTCAAAAAAAGCTACAAGAAAGATGCAAAAATCTATATAGTGAAGTTCCGTTAAAATTTTGACACAAAGGCAGAAATATACCTAAATTAGACATAATCGACCCTAATAAAATAATTAGAGTAAAATAAATGGTATATACTTATAATGATATAGAGGAATTCAGAAAAGAGATAGAAGATCTTAAACGAAAAGGATTAATTAGAGATAGTAAAAGTCTGCATAATAGTCCAGCATTAATGGTTTGAAACCATACTGAAATTAAATGAAGGAAAGCTAGAATGGTAATAAATTACAAAAAAAATTAAATGATAATACCAAAAGAGATATTTTATTCCAAATAAGTAAGTCCTTTTTAACAGAATACAGGATACCTCCTGATTCTCCAAAATGGACTGTAAAGGTGGATACTGACAAATAAAAATAGATAAAGAAAGTATTTCACTAACAGCCTTTAGTGCACCACAAGGACATTATAAATGGCTTGTAATGTCATTTGGATTAAAAATTGCACCTCAAATATTTCAAAAAATAATGGATAATATCTTTAAAGAACTAAATAATATTTGTCTTATATATATGGATGATATTTTAATTTTCTCTAGATCCATAGAACAACATAGAATAGATATCAAAATAATAACAGAAAAATGTAAAGAACATGGAATAGTGTTAGATGAAAGAAATGTGTGTATGCACAAAAGGAAATAGAATTTTAACGCTTGAAATCAAGGTAGGATCAATAAAAATACAAAATCATGTTATCAAAAAAGTTAATAAATTTTCTGATAAAATCACAGACAGAAAACAATTAAAAAGATTTTTCAGGATGTTTAACTTATGTCTCAGATTCTATAAAAGACTTAGTCAAAATAAGAAAACATTTACAAAAGAAACTAAGAAAGGATGAAAGTTGAACTTGGAATTCACCCGACTCCACTTCAGTAAAATTCTAAAAAGAAAAATGTAAAAATTTGCCTACCCCGATTCTTCCTAATGAAAATGATGAGCTAGTGCTAGAAACGGATGCAAGTAACAATCATTGGAGCGCAGTATTAAAAATAAAGAAAAATAATCAGCTATGCAGGTATTGTAGTGGAAGTTTTAATCAAGCTGAATGTATCCCACCATGGAAAGAGAATTTTTAGCCATAATAAAGGGAATAAAACTTTTTTTAATATTTTTTGCTCCAAAACCGTTTTTAATAAGAACTTATTGCAAAGGCCTACTGGGCTTTGTAAATAAGAATTTATCTAACATGTAGGCGCAAGGGAGGCTTTTACGATGGTAGCTCTAGTTAAAATTATTTACCTTTGATATAAAACATATTAATGGTAATAAAAATAGTTTGGTAAACACTCTGACTCGGGAACTTGCAGATGGCATCCACATCCACAAGACTCACACCACTAAAGAAGTAAACATGCCTAGCAGAGACTCTAGAAGTGCTAGACTTGGTGACACAAGACAGTGCTGAAATTATCAGAAAAATACAGGCAGCAGGAAAAAGTCGTTCTTTGAATGAGCTCATTAGGACAACCCATTTAGTTGCCAAAACCTTTTTACAATTAGAAGTATTATATTTGTTTCTTCAACTCCCATGTGACATACAAGATAAAATAAGAACATGTACTTTCATTAAGTTATTCTTGAAATTGTATGAAAAAAGTGTCAGCTATCTACGAACTCAGTGGTGCTACTTCAACGGTTAAACAACTTTGTACAATTATAGAATGTTAAAGGTTTCATTCGATCCAAACAAGGTCATCAGCCCAAAAGATCCTCTTATTCAAATGTGGAAATTGCGGACAGTCAATACATTCGACGTTCCACCTCACCCACAAAGTATTATGTTCTCTGAGCTCACCAAATTCCAAAAATTTATGTTCAAGAGAATTTGTGAAGTCTATAATCGAAGCATGGCACCCATCACATTTATAACTTCCCAAACAGAGGTAAAAGATGAATGTTTAAATGCAGTTCATTATTTGATAAAAGTAAACAATAAGAATGATGTGATCCCCTACAAATGTGATTGGTTTAAAGATTGGGACGAACCTTTTATAATTGATCCAACGGAAGCAAGGGCATTTATAATTTCTCACGAAACTACAAAATTAGCAAGGGTTGGTTTAAATTAGTTCATTATGGAAGAACCACATTTGCAATAACACCATCATTGGCAGAAAAAATAATTGGATTGCCTTATGAATCAGTATATGATTACATGTAATAGGGAGATTCGGGGACATATTTACCTAAAAGATGATGTAAATTTTTTGAAGAATATCTGATGTAGCAAGATCTAGAAGGATACGATGAAATATTTGAAGAATATGATGAAATTGTGATCTTAGTGATATCATGGGTGATGAAGGGGTATGGAATCTAGAAATGCCATGGATTGACAAAATCATGAGCAATTTAGCAAAACCATTGGCTAAAGACTACACCCCCATGTGACCACTCCACCAGCTTGCCTCTTTTTCCTCAATAACATGTGATCACCTGACCACAACCACCTGCTTGTCTTTTGTTTATTTCTATTAGCAATAAAATATAATATGTAAAATATTTTAGGTTGAAGTCCAAAACTTGAAGTCCACAAGTGCTTATATAAAGGCCTTAAGGAAAAGCAAAGAGGATACAGATTACTTAGAATATACTTGAAACTAAGAAAGAAGTTTGGTTCTCAGGCCTTCTTAGAGCAAACAATACTCTAACAATCCAACAATCTACAAACACCCATTTCCTTGTAAATTTTTGTTCAATAAATAAATAAAAAATCATTTTCAAAAAAGAGTGTGTTACTATTGTATGTCAAGTTATTGATCTTAGGTATCCTGCATAACCAAAGAAGTAGTTTCGGAAGGTACAGTCTGAGGTAGAAAACGAAACAGATTTGTGCTGAGTCTGATCTAAGAAAGGAAAGGTTGAGATTAGCCACCTTTGTAAACTGGAAAGTTGCCAACACCAGAGCCCTACGCCTACTACGCTTAGGTAACGGTCAAAATCTTTAGATACTGTTTTGATTTTGGAAGTATAGTGGGCCTAAAATCAAAACTATCTTAAAATTATAAGAAGTAATAAGTTTTTTCCTTTTTATGACTTTTTATCACCATTTTTATATCCAAGATCTGTTACTAGATTGTAATCAAGTACTAGTACTAATCGCAAACTATCAACAATATCGTAATTTTTAACAAAATCTACTAAATATTGGTACTACTAAAGATATAAAATTTACTAAAAAAATAGTTGATAAAGTATGTCAAGAATCGTATATTATCAACAACAACTAAGTTTAATATCCTAAAAATAAATAATTAAATAATTTCCACATCATCGCCACATCATTTGAGCCACTTGAGTCATCCTACTCATACGGACTACCTAGCATTACCCTTGATTTTTATAGATGTAGAAAAAAAATAATCCCATTAGGACAAATTGACAGGCATACAAATAGGATAAACTATCTTCTTAGATATTATAATACGAATTGTGTTAATGTGTGTACTTAATGTACATGTTAAGATATTTGAAAATGTTATATATCACTATGAAAAATGAGTGTATTAAAAAATGTATGATGTCTTTTAAATTTGCTTAACATGTGTTTATATACCTGAAGCGTATTTGGTTTGGATAAAACATTCTCATGAGCAATAATTGATTAATCAATAGAGGATCCAAATCCTCAATTACGTGAATCAAATTATTATTTTTTTCACAACTATTAGTTGTGAAATAGTCAATATTTTAAATATTAAAATAGTTAAAAAAGAATTTAAAATTCAAATAAATGTCACAATTGTAAACCGTTGATTTTAATTTTAATAATGTGTAGGGACTTTATGTCAAGGAGAAGGATCCCTCTAGTTTAAATTTTGGACTAGAATGCATTGTTTGAATTCATAGGATTCACCACGGGCCCTGTTTTGATGATCCGAACCATTCATTTTGTCAGACACTTCATGTATTTCATCCACAAAAAATATTTAGTCGATCTGATAATTGTAACTTGTTCAATTTATTCCATTTGTCACTAAAAAAATGTATAGTTTATTTTTAAAAACAAAATTGTTGTCTATTTTTTATTAGTGAAAATTTGAATAAGTTACAGTTATTGATAAGCTACATCAGCTCAAGCCAAAAAAAACAGATTAGGTCAAGCCACAAGAGACAGATCAGTCGACAAAGACAGAGTCACACCAGTTGCACCAGTTCAAGCCTCAGCCACAACAGTTCAAGCCTCAGCTACAGGTCAAGAGGTTATACAAGCCATTTGTTGATAACACTCAAGAGCTGAGCACGTGTATGAAATTGAGACAGTTACAATCCACTTGTGGTGGTTAGAATAAATCTGTTAGGCTGTTATATAAACTCAACTATAGTTAGTTAGTTAGTATATTGAGTTAGGTAGTTATAGTTTCTGTATAAAAGAGATACAGTTGTATTTGCTAATTGATTGAAATGGGAATATGATATTTTCTAAATCCTTTCATGGTATCAGAGCCATATGAGCTCCTCCGAGCATCATATCTTCAACAAGATACAGTAATGGCAGCAAATCTGCAAGAAGCAACAATGGCAGATTCAATCTCTATTCCAGGTTCTTCAGATATCTCAATTTTACCTTCAAATCTCACTCTTCTTATTTCCAATCTGAACTCCTTTGTTCTAATCAAACTTGATTCTACAAGCTATATCATTTGGAAGAGTCAGTTTCAGAATATCTTGAGAGCTACAAAGCTAATAGGCTTTGTTGATGGTTCCGTACTCTGTCCTTCATCTACAATCAATGATGCACATGGAAATTCTGTTCCGAATCCAGCATTTACTCATTGGATCACCATTGATACACATTTGTTGAGTTGTATAACTGCTACACTTTCACCATCCATCTTCACTTCTGTTTTGCACTGTGGAACAAGTACAGAGGTATGGAATACACTAGCTACTCGATTTACATCTCTCTCTCGATCTCATATTGGTCAACTAAAGAACAAGCTCAATCATCTGACTAAGAAGAATCTCATTATGGAAGACTACTTGAATCAAATCAAGACTGTTTCTGATCAGCTGAGTTTGGCTGGTTCACCGATTGAAGATGAAGATTTAGTTTTAATCACCTTAAACGGTTTACTTGATGAATATAATGCTTTCAAGACAACTATTCGAGCAAGATCTGAACTTATTTCTATTGCTGCTTTATCTGCTCTCATGTGTTCCGAATCTATTCATATTGACACCTCTCTTAAGCACACTCATGCTTCTGATCTTCCTTTTGCTTATGCGGTTACTCGAGGGAATTATAGAGGTTTCAAAGGATCTCAGAAAGGAGGATATCAGAGAGGAGGTTGAGGTTATGGCTCATATAGAGGTCGAAATAGTGGTAACAGATATTCACAGAACAAAAGTAGAGACAGAACATCTCCTCAGTTTCAATCTCCACATCAGTCCTCTGTTCAAGGAGGCAGAACATCTTCTCAGTTTCAGTCTCAGTTTCAATTTCCACATCAGTCCTCTGTTGGCTCTTTGGTCTGTCAAATTTGTGGAAAGCCTAATCATTCAGCTTTGGAATGTTGGCATAGACTTGATACAACACTTCAAGCATCTAAAACTCATCCCAGGGCTTATGTTGCCTCCTCATCCAACAATGCTATTCCTGATTCTCCTATGCCTACAGCAGAAAGTTCTACTTGGTTCTTAGATTCTGCTGCTTCCAATCATTTTACAAATGATCTCAACAATCTGAATACTTACCAACCTTATCTTGGTCTAGATCAAGTCACTGTAGGAGATGGTTCTACCTTGCCTATTCATCATACTGGTAATGGCATTCTTCCTACTCCCACTGTACCTTTCACACTTAACAATTTGTTCCACGTTCCATCCATTTCTTCAAATCTTCTGTCAGTTCACCAATTAATTGCTGACAACAAGTGCACCATTACTTTTGATGTTGACTCCTTTGTTATACAGGACAAGCTTACCAAGAAGGTTCTGTATAAAGGAGGCTTTTTTCATGGTCTTTACCATCTACCAGCTTCAACTTCTTCATTGTCTTCTCAACCTGTTTGTCTTCATTGTTCCACTGAAGATTCTGCTCATCATGATTCTCTTTGGCATTCTAGACTAGGACATTCTTCATCCAAGAAGTTGAATTTTCTTGTTTCTAAGCATCATTTACCTACTATGGGTGCTACTATTGTTTCAAATAAATTGTGCACACATTGTTGTGTGTCTAAGAGTCATAGGTTGCCATTTAGTCTTTCAAATTCCTCTGTAAATCAACCTTTAGCTCTTATCCATTCTGATGTATGGGGACCATTTGCTGCCTCTGTTTCAAACTATAAATACTATGTTCTTTTCATTGATGACTTTAGCAAATTTACATGGTTATTTCCTTTGTCTTACAAGAGTGAAGTTTTTTCCAAGTTTGTTGATTTTAAGACCTTTGTGGAAACACAGTTTCACACCAAACTTAAAATTCTGAGAAGTGATAATGGGGGAGAATATTTGGCTTCTAAATTTCAGAATTTTCTTACCACTAAAGGTATTGAACATCAGCTCACTTGTCCACATACTCCTACTCAGAATGGAGTGGCTGAGAGGAAGCATAGACAATTGATTGAAACTATTATCACTCTCATGCATCAATCTTCTCTTCCTATCAAATTTTGGTTTGATGCTCTTGCTGCTTCTGTGTTTCTGATTAACAGGCATCCTACGTCCAAGCTAAACAATTTAACTCCTTTTGAAATACTGTTTAAGCATGCTCCTAATTATACTTTTTTAAAAGTCTTTGGCTGTAAATGCTATCCTTGGCTTCGACCCTATACTACACATAAACTTTAGCCAAGATCCATTCCTTGTGTGTTTCTTGGTTATCAACCTTCCACAAAGGGTTATAGGTGTCTTGATTTGTCTAGTGGTAAAATGTATATTTCCAGACATGTTCTTTTTGATGAAACTACTTTCCCCTTTCAAGATCCTTCTTTCAGTGTTTCTATTCCTGCTCCTACTTTACCTCAGTTACATATTTTCTTTTGGCCTCCAGATAATCCTACCTCCCACTCTGTGTCCATAGCTCCTTCCTCTGTTACTATTTCTCCTGTCTCTTCTGGTCCAGTTTCTGCTTCTGGTTTTGTTCCTTTTTTTTGTCACACCTGCATCTGCAGGTCCTGCCTCTGCAGATCCTAGTTCTGTTTTTCCAGCAAAAGCAATTCCTACTGCAGCCTTACCCCCTCTCTAGTTCAGCTGCACCAATAGCATCTACTGCTGCTGCCCTAATAGCACCTACTGCTGCCCCAATAGCACCTACTACTGCTGCACCAATAGCTCTTCCTGTAACATCTATTCCTATTTCCTCTATTTCTATAAACTTGCCTCTAAGTTTACCTTCTCAGAATCATCATTCAATGCTTACCAGATCTAAGACCAAAGCTGTGTCAACTTGTTTCTTAGCCTCTACTGATGCTTCCACTGAGATTATTGAACCATCTACTTACCAAGAGGCAGCTCAATTTTCTACATGGCAAGCTGCCATATTGGATGAATTTCAAGCCTTACAAAACCAGGCCACCTGGTCTCTTGTGTGATTACCTCCTGGTAAATCTGCTATTGGTTCCAAATGGGTGTACAGAATTAAGAAAACTTCTGATGGTACCATTGCAAGATATAAGGCTCGTTTGGTTGCTAAGGGTTTTCTTCGAACAGAGGGAATTGATTTTCATGAGACATTTAGTCCTGTGGCCAAACAACCAACTGTTCGGATTCTTTTAACCTTGGCACTTCATTTCCAATGGCCTATCAAGCAGCTTGACATATCAAATGCTTTTCTCCATGGTATTCTTGAGGAAGAAGTCTATATGCACCAGCCTCAAGGCTTCATTGATGTCTCTTCTCCTCATTTTGTTTGTAAACTGCACAAATCTCTTTATGGTTTGAAACAAGCTCCAAGGGCTTGGTATTCCACTTTTTCCACATTCCTTCATTCTCAAGGCTTTCTATCTAGTCACTATGATTCTTCTCTTTTTATTAAGAAAAAAGCTTCTTCTATTCTCATTTTACTTATCTATGTTGATGATATCCTTTTAACTGGTAGTGATTCTTCTGAAATTGCTCACCTTGTTCATCAAATGCATTCTACCTTTGCCATGAAAGAGCTTGGGTCTATCAATTATTTCCTTGGTATTTCAGTCACTTCTTCCTCTCATGGCTATTTTCTCTCTCAGCACAAATATGCCACTGAGATTCTTGCCAAAGCTGGCATGACTAATTGTAAATCATATTCCTCATCTATGGCTCTTAAACAACCTAATTCTTCAACTGATATTCTATTTCTAATCTTACTCTTTACCGCAGCATTGTGGGTGCTCTTCAATACTTAACTATAACTCGTCCTGATCTTTCATTCGCTGTGAACTCTGCTTGTCAATTTATGCATCTTCCTCTTGTTAGCCATTTTGCTCATGTTAAACGTCTTCTCAGATATGTTAAAGGTACTCTCCATCTTAGGCTACATTTTAGTCATGGTCCTCTTATTCTTCAGGCTTACTCAGATTCTGATTGGGCTGGCAACTCTTATGACCGAAGATCTACAACTGGTTATTGTGTTTTCCTTGGATCGAATTTGATCTCTTGGTCTGCTAAAAAGCAACCAACTGTTGCTCGTTTTTCTACTGAGGCGGAATATCGTGCTTTGGCCCAAACAGCAGCAGAGCTTAGTTGGCTTACTATGCTCTTATCTGATCTTCACATCACAGTCCATTCTCCTACTCTTTGGTGTGATAATATATCTGCTATTTCACTTTCATCTAATCCTGTTTTCCATGGGCGTACAAAGCATATAGAGGTTGATTATCATTATGTTCGAGAGAGAGTCACTACTAAGCAGCTCAATATTCTTCACATTTCCACTTCTGATCAACTAGCTGATATTTTCACTAAACCTCTTTCTCCTCAGCGGTTTCAGTACCTACAGTCCAAGCTTATGGTTCTCCAAGCTTCCCTAAGCTTGAGGGGGCATGATAAGCTACATCAACTCAAGCCAAAAGAAACAGATCAGATCAAGCCACAAGAGACAGATCAGTCGACAAAGACAGAGTCACACTAGTTGCACTAGTTGCAGCAGTTCAAGCCTCAACCACAGCAGTTCAAGCCTCAGCTACAGATCAAGAGGTTATACAAGCCATCTGTTGATAACACTCAAAAGCTGAGCACGTGTATGAAATTGAGACAGTTACAATCCACTTGTGGTGGTTAGAATAAATCTGTTAGGCTGTTATATAAACTCAACTATAGTTAGTTAGTTAGTATATTGAGTTAGGTAGTTATAGTTTCTGTATAAAAGAGATACAGTTGTATTTGCTAATTGATTGAAATGAGAATATGATATTTTCTAAATCCTTTCAGTTATTAGATCGACTTAACTTTTTTTGTGGATGAAATACATGAAGTATCCGATAAAATGAACAAAATGGGGTCCGTAATGGACCCCACAGACCCAAATAGCGCCCTCCAATCTAAAATCTAAACTGGAGAGCATCCTCGTCCTTGTGTCAACTATGTAATGGAGATAACCTAAATTCCTCAAATAGCATATTTGTTACATAATGTTATATTTAAATACAATTAATCTATATAAGAGTAAATCTTAGTGTACAGAAAATTTTTACAAAATAAAACACACATGTGAGATAAAAGATTGTCCATTCTGTGAAAATTTCATATCTTTGTTTCATTATGTAAAAATCTTTTGTACTCCTAACACAATTATATACAATAAAATGTATGGCATTTACGTTAATATTTTACTTAGCAACACAAAATGATAATTAAAAATTATTGTAAAATTTCACACGAGAATTGATGCCCAGAATTTTTCCACAATCACGAATGTGTTAACTTTGGTCCTGTCCCTCCTTATGGAAGGTGTTGACCTCAAATTCAAATTTATTAATAAAATAATAAAAATAATGATATTATTATTATTATCTAATAAAAAACCCACAATCTTAGGACAAAGTCAAAGTCATAATAATTACCCAAAGAATTAAGGAGGAATTACGAGGCTTTAGCGCAAAATTACAGGGAAAAGATGGTTTCATACACCGAAGAATATTTTGAAATTTGATATTGAAAAAAAAAGAAGAATGGGCAATAAATCTCATATTTTGGACTTGTAATTTATATTTTTTTTTATTTTTTTTTTTGTGATTCATTTAGTCCTTTTGTATGTATAATAACTCATTTGGCAGCCACATTGGAGTGTCACATTTAGAAAAAAAAAAATACACTAAAGAGGTTTATAGTGTCACATTATACCCGTTACGTTAAAATGCCACATTTAAGAAAAGTACACTAAAGAATTTTTATTTTTTTTAGAGTGTCACATCATACTCGACTTGTTGAAGTGTCACATGTCACGTTTGAGAAAAGTGCTCTAAAGAGTTTTTAATTTTTTTTAGAGTGTTATATCATACCTGTCACGTTGTCATGTTTAAGAAAAATATATTAAAGAGTTTTTATTTTTATTTTTTTAAGTATCACATCATACTCGTCACGTTTTACATTAGAGAAAAGTCCGCTAAGGAGTTTTTTTTTTTTTTTTTTTTGAACTCTCACATCATACCCATCATATTGTCATATTAGTGAAAAATATACTATAGAGTTTTTATTTTTTTTGAACTGAAAGTTTTGAAGTGTCACATCATAACTACCACGTTGTCACATTTAGGAAAAACACACTAAGGAGTTTTAAATTTTTTTGAAGTATCACATCGTTAAAATGTCACATTAATACCTGTCACATTGGAGGATCACATCATACATGTTGCATTAATAAAAGGGTATAGTTATCCACCAAAATACTGCCAAAATAAAAAATAGCACCACAAGAAAAAAATAAATAAATAAACAAAAAAAAAAAACTCTCTACTAGGAGGACTTAACAGATCAATAGAAAAAACTTGAGACTAATTGGAGTACTTGTTTATGAGATGGGATTTACTAGTAAATATCCCTAAAAAAAATCACCTAAACAAATTAAGCTGCTTAGTAGTTTATTTGTTACAAGTTGTCATATCATCTCTCTATTTTTTTACATATATTTTTATAAAAAGTAAAAAAAAATCACTAAATAAATCTTACCCAAACCACTCCTAAATTACAACCTAGTACATGGATCCATGATTTTTAGGCCTATTTTAGGAAGCAGGTTAAAATTTGGTTTTTGATTTTTGAATTTTTGAATTTTTTTTTTTTTGGATTTTTTTAATAAACGTGCAAAAAAGTAAATAAGTGATATGACCTAAAAAAAATCAAAAAGTCAATAAGTTGGCTTTTAACCTATTTTTCAAAATATTAGTCAAAAAGTCACTATAAGTTGTTACATCACTCTCTCTATTTTTTTGCACATCTTTTATAAAAAAAAATCAAAAATTAACTAAAACAATCAATTCCCAAACAAGCCCTAATCGCCCAGGCGTTTGTGGCAAATTGACATATAGCTGCACCTTAGGGTGTAATGAGAAAAAGTCAGAAATTCAAGCTAATAAAACAGCGGCAACCCTTTAAGTGGTACACTAACTTTACTAATAAACTAACAAATCTAACTACTTCAAATACTGACCCCCCCCCCCCCAAAAAAAAAAAAAACCCTAATCATCAAAAGAAATTATTAGGTGGTTCGTGTACATGATTTAACTGTGAATAAATTGGAAAAGAAAAAAAAAATAAGGGCTTTTAGTTTAAAATCCCTAATAATTTTTTTAGAATGATAAGCACAATACAATTTTTTATATTAGTTTAGGCCTTCCAAAATACATAATGACAAAATTTTATAACTTTTTTAACTTATTTGAAATGTTCAAAATTCTAGAACTTTTTATCTAGATCTCTGTTTTTATAAAATTTGTACTTTTGAAATTGTTGCATCAAGATCTATCAAACAAGAACTATGATGGATACAAAATTCTCAAAAAAAAAAAAAAAAAAGGGTTGACAAAATTTCACTAACCTAAGACAAGTGATTGAAATTTTGGTTGATCAATGAAATTTCGATGAACAAGTCAGTCTAAGTCAGTGGAATTTTGATAAATGAACTAGTAAAATTTCATTAACCTAGGTCAATGAAATTTCGATTGATCAGTAAAATTTTGGCTGGTTGGTGAAATTTCAAAAACCAAGTTAGTGAGTCAGTGAAATTTTACGACCTTTTTTTTTTCAGAATTTTATATTACTCATGAATCTTTGAAAGATCTTGTTAATAGTATTCTAAAAATATAAATTTTATAAATTAAAAAAAAAAAGGATTTGTAAATGAAAAGTTAATAAATTGTAAAGTTTGAAAATCACTTAAACAATGTAAAAAATGAAACAAAGTACCTAAGCTACTAAAATAATAACATTGACGGATTTTAATTAGGAAGGGAAGTTATCTTGAAGCTCTTATACTACTCAAATTATATGGAGGATATGTATCACTAATTTTTCCAAAAAATATATATATAGAAGAACCTTAGCAAACTAACCATTGGAGAAATGTCATATAAATTAATAAATTTTATATAAAGATTTAGTTCACATATGACATACAAAAAGTAAAATTCTAAATTTTAAATTAAGATTTATTATAATAATATTATAAGTGTAACAATAATTAATAAAAATATTTAAAATTTATTTATTTATATACATTATATTTCATTAATTTTAAAATGCTTTTCATTCAATTAAAAAAAATTGTAATTTTTTTCATAATTTTCAATATACTTTTTATATAAATCTCAATATAAATAATGTCCTAGTGGCATTTGTTTTGCTAGTATCCTGTTAATCTAAGTCTTAAAACACATGTTAAGATGGCTTTAGAAGATTGTACAGTTTTTATTAGACACACTTTCACATTTGAACGTTTGGCAAGAGTTTTTTTGGTTATTTTAATCACAAAAGATAAAATAAATTATTTTAGTCACAACAAACAAAACATCACATCCAACTCATAATCATTACACTCTTCTTTCACAAAAAAAGCAAAAAAAGTCAAAAAGTCCTTCACAAACCAAGCTTTTTAGCACAGGCTAAAATAATTAAAAAAATCAAAAAGCTAAAAAGTCAACCTACTTCCCAAACGGAGGCTCTAGACAGTGGATAATCTTTTCAAATTTCTTAATTTGATTTTTTATTTTTTTTTTAATGATAGAACTCATCAAAGAAAAATTATATAGAAAGTGAAAAATTCTAGTGATATATTTAAGTAATGTATAACAACTCTAAACTATAACATGTATTAAACACTATCCATTTTACTTTGAAAAATTAATTATCATATAATTAATTAAAGTTTTTTAAAGTGATATATAACAATTCTAAAAAATTTAACATGTTTTAGGCCAAGTTTGTCTAACCAATATAAGTGCACTTATTTCATCTTTTTATCTTTTTTGGGTCACATCAATCAACATCTCTTCTCTACTTTTTCTATACATAATACAAGAAAAGTCAAAAAGTGCACTTATTCTAAACTTCCCAAACTCCCCCTTAGTAAACATTACACACATTCTATTTTGAACAATTAATTTTCATTAATTATAATATAATTAATTAAAAGTATATTAAACTTAAAATATAATATTTTGTTATAAATGTGTACCCATGTTAACAAATTTAAAGAGATTGTACATCTTCCATAAAAATAAGGGAATGTTACAATTCACGAGGTGTTTTGAAAAGTTATTACATATTAATGAAAAATAAATAAAATTTTAATTATTAATATTTATATAATTTACCCTTTTTTGTAATTTTTTTCTGACAATAACTGAAATGTAATTCTCCCTAAAAAGAAATGTAATAAAGAATGTACATTTCAAAGAGAAATGCGAAAGCCTTCAATTTTAGATGTAAAAACGCACGCACAGTGTTGTTGACTCTAGCAAATTAAAAATTACAAAATCAAACTCTATAATTATAAATAGAATAAGAGGTTAAGTTACACATGTAAACATCAACTAGACTACACATGTCACACCATTGTATTGTGAGTTAAATTGTACAAAATAAAAAAAAAAAAATTGTAGGTCTCAAAAGTTTTATTATTTCTAAATGAGTTTGACTTTTCTTATGTTTAAATTTGGATTTGAGGACCCCTAACCCTTTTGTCAAATGTTTGTCAAAAAAATAAAAATAAATAAATGATTTATTTTAAAATAAACTTGTACAAACAAGATAAAATGATAATATTATAATTATCAAATCGACCTATATAATATATTACTAAGTAAAATGAATAATTTAGATTATCAAAACGAGACTCATAATGGCCCCTATTGACTCTTTACATTTTTTCAAATTCAAATTTAAACCAAAAAAAAAAAAAAGGAAGTTGAAGGTTGTTTTGAAAAGTTAGTTAAAAATTAATTTTTTAATTTTTTAATTTTTTTTTTTAAAAAAACATATAGAAAGTAAAGTGATAATGTGGTATAAAATAGATTAAAAATTCACTTCTAACTTTTGGTCAGGTCCCCAAATTGAACCTTTAAGTGCTCCTTTGGAAAGAGTGAGTTTGGGGTTTTTTTTTTTTTTTCTTGGCTAAAAAAAAAAAAAATTAGATTTTTTTTTAATATGACAAAACATTACGTCTAACCCATAATCATTATATTTTTCTCTCATAAAAGTCAAAAAATCCATTCCAAACGAAACTTTTTAATTCCAAACTTAAATAACTAAAAACCAAAACACTAAAAAACCAATCCACTTCTCAAACAAATCCAAAATCTGTCTTAAAACACATTAATAACTTTTAAATATATAACATTAATTATTTTTTATAAAACATTAATTATTTTTTAACAAACAAGACAAAAAAAAATAGACGAATGTTATATGTATTAATTAGTGTATTAATTAACATATCAATTAATGATATGATATAATTTAAGATAGTTTTGATATTTATAATTCGTATAATGAGTGAGATTAATAATAAAGTTATAGCTAATATTGGTACTAATGGGTGCAGGTAGCATCACACTAAAAAATAAAGAAAAAGAAAAGTAGAGCGTGTTTTCCGGTGCAAGGACGAGTAAGCAAAAGCTGATGCTTTGACACGTGGAATAAAGTAGACCCTTTGATAGACATGCAACGGCTGAGATTGAATTCTTTGATGATGAGATTTATTCCCAACTGCAAGACAACTGTAGTAGAAGAAGTGAAGTGGTAAGATATTAGATTTTGTGCTCTCTCTTAAAGAGTTGTCATTTAGAGAGTGAGAGAGAGAGAGAGAGAGGGGAGTGGGGGGAGCTGGAAGTGGACTGGGTGGGGAGTACTGTTTGGTTGTCTTAAATTGATGTTGCAGAAGAGGTTGCAGTATCCATGGCGGCGTTTGCAGAGCCGTGACTTTAATGCATCAAACAAACAAAGCCACAGAAAATTGAAGGCGAAGAAGTCAAGGTAAGCAAGCAACCAACGATCCATCGTCGTTTTGTTGACCTAAAACATAATTCCAAAACTTTCTCTTCCAAAAGCTGACTCCCCCAAAACCAAAAACAAAAAAACAAAAAAATCTCCGGAGAGAGAATCATACCACAGATCTCTCTTTTGTTGTACCCACAACTCACTTGTTTTAGCTTGTGCTATGGAATTTGTCGTCAAATTGAGATCAATCTCAAATCTTGGTTCTTTAAGAGCAAGAAAGTAAAGAAACAAGAGATCTAGAACAAGGATTTTGTTGTGATGAGTAAGATAGATCAGATTGAGGGTTTAGATAGAGTAGTAGTGATATGAGGCGAGGAGGAGGAGGCGGAGAGGGAATGAACTGTCAAGATTGTGGGAACCAAGCAAAGAAAGACTGTGGACACATGAGGTGTAGGACTTGTTGCAAGAGCCGAGGGTTTCCTTGCGAAACCCACGTCAAGAGTACTTGGGTTCCTGCTTCCAAACGCCGAGAGAGACAACAACAACAACAACAACAACCCCTCACTGCTTTTCAACAACACCCACAACATCATCATCCACAACAACAAGATCAACAGTTGAGTCTGATGATGAGAGGAGAGAATCCCAAGAGGCTGAGAGAAAATCCAGGTGCTCGTTTACCCTCCACCTCCTCAGGTATTGTTGTTTTCAATACAAACAAACTCAATTTCGAAATACAAATACACTAAAAACACCCCAAGATTTGATGGGTGTTCTTTGTTTTGTTCTTTGAAAATTTTGAATAACTAAATAACAACCATATCTCACGAGCCGTGTTGCTATAGAAATGAGAGAGAGAGACAGAGATTGATTGACCAAATCGTTTGCGTGTGATGATGAATGAATGAACAAGTCTAGTCCACCTTCATTTCATAGTCACCCACCGACCCACCCTCTCTTTTTTCTTTTCTTTTTGGCTTTACTACTGTTAGTGAGTAAAACTGACGAAAAGTTTCTATGGAGTTAGTAGTACTAATAGTGATTGATTTGTGTACAGTTTTTTTCAAAGCTGTTTTGTCTGTGAATTTTAATAAGCTAAGCTGTGCATTTTTTTGTAATTAGGGTTAGAAGTTCAAGTGGGTCACTTTCCATCTGAGGTGAATTCACCAGCAGTGTTTAGATGTGTGAGAGTGAGCTCCATGGATGATGCAGATGAGGAATATGCTTATCAGACTGCTGTTAACATCGGAGGCCATGTTTTCAAGGGAATTCTCTATGATCAAGGCCCCGAAACCCATTATGGCGGAGGCGAGAGCTCGTCCGGCGGCGGTGGTGCTCAGCAACTTAATCTCATTACCGCAGCCACCGCCACAGCCAGCAATCCGGCTATCACAATGCTTGACCCTTCTCTATACCCTTTCATGGCCGGTACGCAATTCTTCCCACCACCAAGACCTTAAAAAGAAAATTCTAAGCAGAATCCGATTATAGAATCAAATACAACTCTCTCACTGAATTAAAACATTTAAATGTGTTGGTTGAGAGAATTGTGTTTAATCCTGTAATTAGATTGAAATCTATGCATGTAGAAGAACTGACAGCTTCAATGTACTGTTATTTTTCTTCACATTTCTCTAGGAGTCTTTAAGCCTAAAAAACCCTTCAATTGGCTGACGTTAATTATTATCATTGAATTGTTGTTAGTATTTATTTAGGAGTGTTTTTCTAGTGTATTATTATTAGTAACAGTTTAATTATTAACACCCATTGAGGCCAAGAAAAGGAATGCATGAATGAATGAACTTCATATGTTGGGGGCTGTTTGGTTAAGTTGGAACTTCAATCTTGATTTCCTTGTTTATTATTATTATTGATTGATGAGCTTATCGATAGACATTTTTGTTGTTGCTTTATGATGCTCTACACTACATATATGATATATATATACACATATGGATGTGTGCATATTATCATTGTGTGTTGGTTTCATCTACTTACATTTCTTTATAGAGCTGATATTCAATTTGCTTTCTGCTTGGTTTTGAACTCGAAGCTGCTTTTTCCCGTTTACCCGTTTGCTTGCCGGATGACAGGTTTTGTGTTTTTGGTTTTAAAATTTGATTCTTAAATAAAAAATGTAAACTAAAGTTACTCTCATCATTTTTATTTTTATTTTAAATCACACATTTACTGAACCGTTTTATGTCAATTTTGCATTATATTAATAATAAATTGACACATTAAATAATAAATTAAATGTGGTAAGCATAGTATTAATGAAAATTTTATACAATATGTCGAGTTACTTTCTTGAAAGTATGTCACATTGATGTAGCAAAAAAAAAAAAAAAGAAGGAAAAATGTCACATTGATGTGTTTTTATCGATAAAATCATAAGATTTGAGAATGCTATATATATCATTTTTAATAAAAGAATTATATCATTACTCAATTAGTTAGCCAATAATTCTTAAATTGTTTTTCTTCATGTTGTATTTGGTTGGGGGATTTAGGGAGTGATTTGGAAAGGGAAAAGGAAAAGGTGTGTGAAACTAGGTGAAATGTAGGTATATTTTATTCACATTTCACCTAACTTTTCTCTTTCCCTTTCCCTTTCCCTATCCCTCTTCAAATCTTTCAACCAAACACAGCGTCAATAAATTTTATTAGTTAGTGTTATAAATGCACTTGTTGATAAATTTAAAGTAATAAATTTTATTAGTTAGTGTTATAAATGCACTTGTTGATAAATTTAAAGTAATAGTACTCTAACTCAAAAGTTAGACTCTATTTTCAAATTTAATAATGTGGTAGTCTATTCAAATATTTAGGACATCTCTCTCTCTCTCTCTCTCTCTCTCTCTTATATCTTTTCTAATTATCAATCAATAATTTATTTTATACATCACTAGATTTAAAATGTAAGTTTTTATATCATTTTTTAAAAATAATTGTACATTTTTTATGAGTGTCGTAAAAAAAATACACAACTATTTTAAATTTAAAAAATGATTGATTCACCGAATTTGAGTTCGTCTAAATTGTCCAAATCACATAAGCCGGGCTTCCGGCCGGATGACCTCCCAAACTACAGGCATCACCTTTGTCAACTGTGACTATCACCCTTGTTTACCAGTGTGTCAATTGGCATCCGCCCAAATGACCAGCATCCTAGCAGATGACTAGCCAGACGATCAATATGTACAAATTCGAACAATTTGGACAAGTCCAAATTTAGTGAATGTAACAATGCTCTTTAAATTTTTGTTAATTAATACCTGTAAAATATTCATTAAAAAGATTCTTTAATATGCATGAAGTCATTAAACAAAATAAACAAAAGAAAGATTAGGGGTAAAAAAAGAGTTCATGGGCATTGGCGGTCCAGCTTTGCAACTCTTCCATGTATTGGCATTTGGCAACCACTCCAAAAAGTGTAGTCACCAGGAGATCTCTCTATACATAATAGTAGAATAATCTAAGTTTGTTAATAATTTGATTTGATTTGATGCGACATCTCTTACAATGTATGGAATTTAGCTCTAAGATAATAAATAAATTTGATTTAAAAATTTATTCATCTTATGTGCCTTCAACACACACACACACACATATATGAATATAATTTCTATATTCCTTTGAAATTTATATGAGCTAATAATTATTGAGTCATTTGAATTCGGCTAAGAATTGAACACTATTTACAATGATCATGAACGTAATTTGACTCTAAAATAAATTACATAAATCTTTTTTTTTTTTTTTTTTGATCGGCAAAGAAAAATTTCATTAATCAACATGAAAAAATTACATAAATCTTTATATACGCATGTGTTTGATTTAAATTATTATTCAATTTCTGTGTGTGTGTTTTGTGTCTCTTTAATTTTGGCTAAGTATATCAATTCGTAACAATAGTTATTTTGTAAATCCAAAAATTAAAATTCAAAGAATAAATAAATAAATAAAAACTTGGTGAAGACATGCATGTAGGTGACCATTGGCATAAAATTGAGGATCTCTTACTTTTGCTGCAATGTTTAATGCTTCTGCAACTGCAAGTGTATCATGTGATGCATGTTATATGTAGACATAAAAATACTTGATATAGGGTTGGGTTACATATGATAAAGATTAAAGGGCTTTATATAGGTTTCTAGATTTGGTACAGTGAAAGAAAAAGAAAGATTAAGAAGCTTTCCTTAGTTTTGAAATTTTTTGATCCATAACAAGTACTTCTATCTTTAATTGATTAAGACACCACACTCTTAATAGATGCTCATTCATATACTTTCTTGTGCTTCTTGCGTGATCATTTTCCTCCTTTTCTTTTTTTCTTTCTTTTTTTTTCTTTCTCTTTGATCTTTTTTATGAACTTTAATAAAGCATAAGAAGTAGGTCACAGTCCATTCTTGAAATAATTCCATGATTATGGTTCTGTGACTGACTGATGGTGATGTTTACATTGACCCCAAATTCTGCTTGTGGGTTGTGGATGATATGATTCTTTTTGTGATAAAACAGCATCACCATATTGAATGATTTTCTTTTTCTTTCTTTTTTTTTTTTTTTTGGGGAAAAAATATGTAAATATTGATAGAGACTAATAAAGAACCTAATAATGGGATAGGAATAAAAATCTATAGTGTATAAAAACTTAAAAGGAGGTATAATGTTCCTTTGAGCTTTGGACTATTTGTTAGCATCATTGAAACTCCTCTTTATTTAGATAAGTCTACTTTCAACAGAAGCAGACTTACATTCGAGAGAATATGTATTGAAGTGTTAGCAAATAAAGAGATCTCCAAGTCTTTCAAAATAAATTTTGGTTATGATGACTTGTATGAGATTAGAGTTGAGATTTCGTGGAAGCCCCAAAGGTGTGATGTTTGTAAGACATTTGGCCATACCACTAATATGTGCCCGCAAAAGCCAAAGACATTGAATCCTCCATCTTTCAAATAACAGTGGAGAATTATGGAGACTAAAACACAAATTCTAATTAATTGGGAAGTGGTGAAGAAGAAAAAGGGAAGAGATGGTGAGCAAGCTTCAACAACAAAGATAAATGAAGAGAGGGACACCGTTTTTTGGTCCCTTTATATCTAATGCCTTTGAAGTTCTTAAATCTTGTGAAATGAGAGAGTTTGGGAATGGCGAATCAAGTCAAGAGTTGTTGTATCAAATGAATATTCTAAATCAAAGAGAGAGTTCATCTCCAAGGGACCCTAGTAATGTGGAGACTTCGAAGGAGGAAAATAGAAGAAAACTCAAAGAAAAACTTCATACCCTGAAAAAAGTGCGAGAAGGAAATTTTGGAATTTTCATTGTTGTGATAGTTGTTTTATGTCTCTTGTAGTCTTAGTTTTGTGTCCTTTGGTGGGAGTAGGTTAGTTTTGTTTATTTTTTTGCTCCTTACAAAGATGTGTTGAATTTCACTGTAGATCTTCCTCTTTAGTTATAAAATTACTTATTTATCCCAAAAAAAAAAAAAAACCTAAAATGGCACTTTCGCATGGTAAAAAAGAAAAAAAACCAGAAGAGGTAAAAATGTGATTGAAGCATTTCCATTTATAAAATCATGAAAACTGTAACATGGTGAGAAAAAGTCCCTGCTCAATCGGTTATGAAAATTTTGTATTATAAAATGCAAAATCTATTAAGCTTTCGGTAGCCATTCCATTAGGCAATTATTAAAATGGTCTTATTTCGAAAACGCGTCTCGATTTTCACTTTCCTAAAAGTTATATACCATCTTACACATTGGACTCTATGCTTATTAAGAAGAGAATTAAAATGAATTTATCTAGAAAATATGTCTCGATTTCACTTTCCTAAAACTTATAGAATATCATTTCTATGAACATGGACGCAATTTGGAAACAATCATGCTTTTCATGGAATGATGTTTGATTAGAATGAGAATTGTCTTATGATCATCTGATCTATGTAAGATTGATTATGTTATATATTATATGAATGTGAAGAAAATCAATAATGTTAGGGATTTGTTTATACATTTATGCCTGCCACAAAATCCAAATTAAATCAGTAATGTCAAAAATAGACATTGAAAAGCAATCTACATTAAAGTTAATCGCTTAGAAAGCGTGTTCATTTTCTTAGCTTATGCTTGGAAATCTTGTATACGTTTGACCATCGTATTTTAAGATTAATTAAAAATAAGTTTATTGTGTTTCCATACCAGTTAAATTCAATGGATATTCTCCATTGTTCATGTGGTTAAATAGACTCCATTTTTAGCTGTCCAAATTATACATTTCACTAGATGATTCTAATCTTCTTCTTTTTTATGGTATAAGATGATTCTCTTCTATCCCTCCTTATATTCCTCGTTAAGTGTATCTCAAAAGCTGCATTGGAAAAATATCATTCCAATACCAAACAACAATCAGTCTCTTCTTGAGAAAGATGATAATATATATATATAGATGTCAAAGTGATTTATGCCTAGTGCTCTCGATACCAAAGTGATATATATGTAGATACTATATATATATCAGCATGTAAGCTTTCGTGAAAAATGAACCGTATTTGACATTGGAAAAGGTTTCTCCTCAAATTTTGATTGCAATCCATATAAATTTGAGCTTTCCATGGATGCTTGACAATGAAGATTAATTTTTGCATTGTGGGAAGTAAGTAATGACTAGTACCAGTTGATGGTGTATAGAGATAATTTGTAAATGCCCTCTTTTAAGTTGGTTTGTCTAGTTGTGATTCCCCAAGTATTGGCTACTAATTTATGTTCTTCAAAATTCAAATATAACCCTATCGTAGTTATAATGCTTATGCCATTTAGCACTAGTACTAATGTGGGGGGCAAGTAGAAATTACTATATATCAATCCATGATTGTACTTTCCATCATGTTTCCTGGGTACTTTATTTTCCTTTATTTTGTTACGAGGGAGAAGATAATGAACCAACTAGGCCTAACCTAGTTGGCCACCATGATTCTTCTAAGGGCTTAGTCTAGAAGAGAGGTCATAGGTTCAATTTTCTCTAAGAAGGAGTTGAATTAGGTAGCAATCATTTGATACTTTGTAAGAACAGGGAAGCTAACTTTTATAAATGCTAATCTAATAACTAACAACTGAATTTTGCTGATCAAAAAAAAAATGAGAGAGAAGACAATGAACAATGCGATAGGAAGTGATAAATCATTTTCCCTTCATTTTGTTCCTAAGCATCTCCAATTGAAGAGGCATTTTAGTCATTTTAGCCTTATCACAAAATGGAGCTCCAACCGGCATGCATTTTGGCTCATCCTCGATTGGTTAGCTACATTTGAAAAATTTTGGAGACTAAACAAACTAATTTCAGAAGTGCAGAGTGTTGTTGGAGTGCACACTATGCAATGTGATTAAGCAAAATACAAAATGTATTTTATTTCATTTTTATTAGTGTTGGAGTTACACTTAGGCAGGCAAATGGTTTGCATGCAGCGAAAATAGCTTCCCAGAAATCCATTGTACCGGGAAAAAAGAAAATTTACTTCCCCCAAATTTGAATGTATGATGTAACTTGATATAGTGCAAGTCACACCACAAATGACTCTAATCTACGCATTTTAAATTTTGAACGCTTTTTATAATACGTGACATTGGTGATATTCTCCACACTTGAACAAAAGGTATGGACACTCTTAGCCTTTTTTTATTTGGTTTGTTCTCTAAAAATTAAATTAAAATTTGAAGAATGAAAATAGCATCATGTCAGATATAGTAGGAATTTGTAGCACTTAATTACGACTAGTGAAACGTAAATGAATAAACACATAAGAAAGGTAAAGCACACTTGCATACAAAAAATATAAGGCTTACGTTGTTCACTTTTTGGCTTATGTCCACAATTATTGTAGTTTTTACTGTAATCATGAAGATTACAAGAGATAGTTACATCACCTCAACTATAAATATATATATATAAAAATTAGGATAGTAGGTTACAAGTACGGAAATACTATAAATGCAATTGAACATTGCTTAAGTGGTTTTATTAATGTATCCCATTATTGTTTACCTTTTAGGTTCCATCAATAAAATTTTCGTTTGCAGAGCTTCATGACTATTGCATTTTTATGACAAAGATTACAAGAGATATTTCTCAACTATAAATACATAAAACAAAATTCAAATAACAAGTTATAAGCACGAAAATATCATAAATGCGATTAAGTGATTAATGTCTAATACTCCGAAGGATTACCACTACCCTATGAAGCACCGACATGTCCCCAAGCCTTACGTATGAGTGTCGGACACGTGTCGGACACGGACACACAGTAGACACGTGTCCGGCACTCTCTCTAACGTATCTCCTTTTTTTTTTTGAAATTTTCCAGTCGGACACACCATGGACACGTCGGGACACTTTCCGGACACGCATGAGTGGATCGAAGAAGCCCTAACTATTGCAGAGGAGACAGAGAAAGAGAGAAAGAGATCAATGGAGACAGAGAAAGAGAGAAACCCTAACGGTTGCAGAGGAGACAGAGAAAGAGAGAGAGAGAGAGATCGAAGGAGATAGAGAGAGAGAAAGAGATCGAGGGCGGAGATGAGACAGAGAAAGAGATCGAGGGAGAAGATAAGACAGAGAAAGAGAGAAAGAGATTGAGGGAGAGGAAGAAGCCTAACCTGTCAATCGAAGAAGTTGAGGAGGTGGTATTCTTCATCTTCTCTCTTCTTCTTCTCCTTCTTCTCTTCGTCTTCCCTGTTCTTCTTCTCTTCATTTTCTTCCTGTTCTCCTCCCTTTCGTCTCTGCTTTTCTGACTCTCTCTCTCTCAGCCTTTATGATTTCACTCTCTCTCTTCTCTATTGTTTCTCTTTTTTATTTTTTTTTTCTCTTTTTCTTATCCTGTTCCTCTCTCTCTCTCTCTCTCTCTCTCTCTCTCTTTTCTTTTTCTTCTTTCTTTTTTTTATCCTTATTTTTTTTTTGTTAAACCTAAAATTTATAAAATAATTTTTTTTTATTTAAAAAAACTCATTTTTATTAAAAAAAATTTTAAAAATATGTTTATTAATTTTATTATTATTGTAATTGTATAAAAATTAATGATTTTCTTTTTATTTTAGGCATATAATAAATAAATAAAATTATATATATTAAATATGTCCCCAGCGTGTCGTATCTCTCATTTTTTTAAAAATTACATGTCCGTATCGTATTCTGTATCCGTATCCGTGCTACATAGCCACTACCTCAACACAAATATCTCTTCTTTATACATATTTTCTGAAGTGGTTGTTGATACCATTTGATTTTACAGGTTAAATTCTTGGGAGAATCAAATGCTTTATTAATGAACAATAGAAAATTCTTTTGAAAGAATTAAGATAAGGATGAACTTGCTAGAATCTGGCATGGCTACGTACGATAGCAATGTTTTATGAGACATAAAACGTATTTAGACTCGAAAAAGCAAAGTTAAAGCCCGACCACCTTTTTCAACATTGTCTTGAATCATAAACCTGAATGGCTAGAGAGAGAGAAACGAACATGAAATTATTATTGCTGCTCAATGAAAGCATTAGAATCACATACATATAATAGCATTTTATGAGACGCAAGCATGGACTGAGTGATAAAAACTTGATAATAAGATCTGAGGTTTTGAATTTGAGTCTCTTAAGGAATTATTGAAAGTTTTGTTTGGTGGTTAATTTCAAGACCTTCAGGGATTAGTTTTCGACCATTCAAATATAATATAACTCGAGTCTAATTGGATTGAGTTGGGCAAAAAATAACTTAAGTTATCGGAAGAAAAGAAAGAAAGAAAAGGAAAGCATTCAATGAATATCGTTACCTACTTTCATCCAAACAAACAAAAAGATTTTTCAAAATTTTCTTATTAGCTGATTTGTCATGTAATAATGAAATTTTGAAAATTGAAACATAATCTACTTTAATATGATAGATGCCATATTAGTAAGAAAGAAAATTTTCTAAAATTCGTTAATTTATATAACATTTTTTGGGTGAATTACACTTTACCTCCTTTATGTTTGGTCACTTTTTCATTTTAGTTCTTAAATTTTTTTTTTTTTTTTTTTTCCACTTTGACCATTTATGTTTGAAGTTTTTCTCAGTTTACTCTTGAAGCTAACTTCTGTTAGAAATTAAACAAAAAATGGCAGATTAGCAATCACGTAGTATAAAAGTATTTTAGTATATATAATTCACACATCTAACACAAACTTAAATTTCAATATAATAATATATTTTTTATATTATATGACAGTTATTGTGGCATTTTCTATCTAATTTTTAATAGAAGTTAATTTTTTTTTTTTTTTTTTTAAATGAAAGATTAAAGTGAGAAAAATTAAATTTTAAATGTAAAAGTGAAAAGGTGGCTAAATATAAAGAGGGCAAAGTGTAATTTACCCAACATTTTTTACTAATGATATTTATGCAGACAAGCATCAGTTGTTGCCATAATTGTTCTTCTTCATATTATCCCAAACTGGGATAGATATAAGTTGATGAGAGGGAACTCTCTCTCTCTACACCACTGCTTCTGCTTGAGACAAACCCTAGCACTCATAATGAACTTGAAGAGACTATAATGCACCATGGTGGTAATTCACAGGGCAGATCTTCCAGAAGAAGTAGCAGTATGTATATGGTATTACATGCAATGTATAGAGATATGGGGTTTAGAATAATACATAGTATAGGATTGGGTAGGCTTAGATGAGGCTCAGGCGCATGGGAATCTGCTGTAAATCTGGCCCTCTGTTCTGTTGTTGGCTTTGTTTGTTAAATGAATGAGAGCTGCAATTAATAATGTGGTCCTGAATCCTTTCATTCTGCTGCATAGCCTCTGCATGATGGCTAAATCCTTTTGCTTGTTCTTTTAGGATGGGCCTCATCACCACTTACTACCACACATAATTTGATTTTTATTTATTTATTTATTTATTCTTAATTTACACCAATATTTTTTTAATAATACTAAAATACCATAATCTTCTCTAATCTCGAATCCTAACTCTTAACTTTATTCCTAACCTTAGCCACCACCACCCACTGCCACTGCCCCACCTCCTCCTCCACCTCTTACCACCAACCCCCTCAACCCTCCCCCACCACACCCCCTCCACAGGCATACCATTCCCCCATTGAAACTGTCCTCTTCCCTACCCCTCCATCTCCCTCTCAAACCCTAACTGTAAACGCCACAACCTAAGAATCACAACGGATAAAGATAGAGAGAGATCGAGATCGTGATAGAGATCATGATAACTCGGTATCTAGCCTATTGGACCGACTTAGGGGTGTAAATTTAGTCTGGCCTGGCCCATGTCGGGCCTCGCAGGCTCCCGTCAAAATTTGGGTCGGGCCAGAAAATTAGACTCAAGGCCAGGAGTTATTCAAGCCTTGGGTGGGCCAGGCCTAAACTTTTTTTTTTTTTTTTAATTTTTTTCTACCAAAATTGTATTATTTTTCACAAAAAAGGACACTGGGCCTCGGGCAGGTCAGGCCTTGAGTGGGCCTTAAGCGGGCCGATGGGCCGGGTCGAGTTTCAAAATGATGGCCCAGGCCTAGGGTCTCGGACTGGGCTCGGACCCGAGCCCACCCCTGGCCGAGGGCGAGCTTTGGGCTGCCCACTGACTGCGGGCCATTTTTACATCCTAAACCAACTAATCTGGAGGATCAATCCCACTGTCTAATTGCGAGAGTCCCAAGTAAAGTCAAGGTAAAAGCTCCAAATAGACTAGCTCCAAGAAATTGTTTATAGCTAGGATATTTCGATCCTAAAACCTTGGAGAGACCACACTCTAAAATCCCAAGCCTTGACCATCAGGCCAACCCCTTGGAGTTGTTGATAGAGATAGAGAGATTGTGAAGGTAGAAAGGAAGAAGAGAGGTTACGAGGGCGGGCGATCATAGTTGTGCATTGTAGAGGTAAAGTGTTAGGGGTAATAGGGGTTGTGTATTGTCAGTCATGGAAACTGTAATGATAATAGTCACGAGGTGGTGGGGTCGCGATTAGGCTAGGAAAGCAGTAGCATGGTGTGTATTGAGAGGAATGATGGATGGAGTTTTAGAAATGGCTGATGGTGTGTAATGTATGGGTGGTCACGGGCCAATTTTGGTCAGTTCGAGTTGTGGGTTGGACCCACCCGTAACCCTGCAGGTTGCAAAAAATTGGACTCGCAATCGTCCGCAATGTAGTTTACAATTTGTGCAGGTGGATTAATCGAATGTGCGAATGGGTGCATTCGGTTGTGCAGTTTGAGATTTTATTATAAAAAAATATAATGAACAAAAAAAGAAAATCAAACTATTCATGAAACTCGATAATTTGTAAGTCATTTAAACTCATTTGATTACCAAATAAGCCAAACTTGCGCTTTACTTTCAAGCAATTTTTATTTGTAAATTTACAAATAATTAATACGTTGCTTATTACTTCTTAAGGAAATAGATAGGATGGACTTTTATAAGAGTTGAGAATTTGAAGGTTTTTTTTTTTTTTTTTTTTTATTTATTCACGTGGGACAACCACAAGTGGACTTAAAAAATATATATATATACAAACAATCATGATTTGGCCTCGTGTTTTCATTACTTTGCATTCTACATTGTTTTTTTAATACTTTCAATAGGCACAAAGGCTTCATATAAGTGGAAAAAGATAATGAAGTTGAGATAAAAAGTTTTGAGAAAATGAACAACCCATGTGAGAGGTTAGAGAATTTTTATTTATTTAAAAATGTGGGTGGGTTGCAAGCGAATTGAGTGTAACCTACAACCAGCCCGTAACCCGCAAATTTATCTAAAACTCAACCCACATCTCACCTTACCTATCTCTCAAATCCGCCCAAAACCTTATGAGTAGGGTCATATTGGGTGGGTTGTGCGGGTTGAGTAACATGCTGCCCAGCCCTAATGTAATGATATGTAGTGAGAGATTACGTTTAAGAATTTGTCTAAAATAGTAATTTGATTAGAGGACCTAATGGTAATTTTAAAAAATAAAAGTAATGACATGAACTGAGAGAAATAATAATATGTAAATAGGATTTCTTCTCGATGGATCTACTTCATGAACATTACATATTACACATTATCCTAAAGTTATTTTTGATTTTTTCAATTTATAGATAAAAAAATAGAAACATAAATTAAAGGAAAAGAAATTAGATTTATTTCTTTTTTTATTGGACTATGAAATTAATAAGAAGAAAATTAATCAATATTAATAAAGAATCTTTTTTTATTTTTTATTATGTGACCATAAATTAGGATACACACTAGAAAAATAAAACTTCCATCAAAGTGAATCAAATAAAAGAATTTATTTATTTTTGTAGAATCGACATTGACTAAAAAAAATGACCATCTCCACAATTTTTTTTTTTTTTTTTTGAAATAAATGAATTTTCTATTAAAACAAAAGGAAAATTAAATAAATTATGTATGTTCCTCTGCATAATATATATAATAATATAATAATCGAGTTGGGCTGATCAGGCGTCAATCACTATTCACAAATCCAATCCATGTAATAAACTGCTTAAAAAATCAACCCAATCAATTTTATGGACTAAAATACAAACAGCAAATCCTTCAAACAGGGGCAATTTCATTTCAGGTAAACTTTAAAAAAAAATTATAAATAAGTGATAAATTTTATACACATTAATAATTAAATTCATAAACTTTATAATGAATCTATAATTATTTTTTCATAACACCACTGGTTGGTAATTTTCCCTTGAAACAATGGATCGAGGTGGGGGTTGGACAGATCACAAGGCCCATGCCCTAGGTTGTCATTCCACTTGCTTACTGAATTTTGATATATTTTATTCATTTTTTTGAGGACAAGCAAACTGCATATATATATAAAGGCAAAACAACATAAAATTTCCACACATAAGAGCCCCTTAAATGCTAAATCCGAAAGAAGAAAACGCAAACACAAACCATGAACTCTGCCTGCAACAGCAAGCAACATTAGCAAAACCCTGTAATAATACCAAAAAAACACAGCCAAATAAGAAAGGATTAGAACAACTTGAGGGTACCGGATCAAAAAGCTTAGCGCCGAGGTGGTCAAAAAAGACTTAAGTTGTTGATGTTATCTTTAATTCATGACTTTCTCTTGTGCTCAGGGCAGTCTTAGGCATAGGCCCACCAGGTCATAGCTTAGAGCCCCTTAAAATAATTTCAAAAAGGGGGTCCTCCTATTATAATTTGGTATAATATATTAGGTATATTTTCAATCTAAAAAAAATTTTAAAAATACCCAAACTAACTTAGGCTAGGTTTGGCATAACCTATATAATCCATCTTTTTATCTTTTTTCCATCACATCACCTCTCTACTTTTCTGCACAACTTTTCGTAAAAAGACAAAAAGTGCACTTTTTAAGGACACCCCAAACCAACCCTTAAAATAAATTAACCCATTAAAAAATTGAAAGGCCCATTCAAATTAAAATGGCCCATTCTCTCTCCCTATCTAATTCCTAACCCTAACTCTTAATCCAATTTTCCCAACAGTTTAATAGCAGCAGCCCAACAAAGCACAACGGAGCAGCAGCACACAGAGCAACATCAGCACAACAAGCACAAGTAGGTTTTTTTTTGTTCTATTTCATTAATTAAATATTTGTCTTGTCTTTTGCTCAATTACTATTATAATATTGGTATTTATAGTATCAAGAAGAATTTGTTTAAGTTTAATAGTTCACATCATATAATTTAAAAGTTTTGTGCTTTGTTAAGTGGTGGCGGTGCTCTTGTTTTGAATTTTGATCTAAAAAAGTATTTTGATCATAACTCATCATGACTCTTAAAAGAAATTATCCGTCTGGATTCGCAAAAAGGAAAAAGAAGCAAAGAGTTGAAAAATTAGTCGAGTGTCAAAGAAGAGCTATTGATAAGTTCTTTACAAGTGACAAACAAGCAGAACAATCAGTTGAAGACTTGAATAATGAAAAATTTGAAACTTTGGTGAATAATGAGAAGGAAAATTTGATGGATAATAAGAATGAAAATTTGGTGAATAATGAGAATGAAAATTTGGTAGATGAAGAAGGAAATGGGGAATTTGAGAGTGCAGAAGTCAATCAAGATAATGAGATGAATGTGGAATGTGAGCATTCAAATATAGATGATTCGGGGACTTAGAAAATAATTGACTAGAGTTTACAAGATTTTTTTAGTCAAAAGAGGTCCTATGAAAAGAAATTCTGAGTCTAACTTCCCCAAGGATGATTCTTCGAGGCATAGGCATTTCTCACCTGTTCATTACGTTCAGTGTTTACTAAATAGAGAAAAATTTGGTAGGACATGGTTGATATATTTGAAACTTTTGGATGGAGTATTTTGCTTTTGTTGTAAGTTGTTTAAGCAAGAAGGAAATAAGACTCAATTGGCTACCGAAGAATTTAAAGACTGGAGAAATATTGGTGAGAGACTTAAAGGCCATGAAAGTGGTAATGAGCACATTACTTGCATGAGCAAATGGATTGAGTTGGAGGAAATATTGGGAAAGCATCAAACAATAGATAAAAGTATACAAGGATAAGTTAACAAAGAAAGAGAGCACTTGAGACGAGTTTTATTGATGATAATTGCAGTTGTGAAAACACTTGCCAAGAATAATTTGCCCTTTTGTGGAAGCCATGAGAAAATTTATGAAGAGAGCAATGGACTTTTTTTAAGCATAATTGAAATGATTGGTGAGTTTGATCCAACGATGGAACAACACTTGTGGCGGATAGAAAAGGGTGAGACTCATTACCATTATTTGAGTCACAAAATTCAAAACGAGGTGATACAAATGTTGGCTGGGGAAGTCAAAAATGCAATTTTGTCGATAATCAAACTAGCAAAATACTTTTCGGTCATACTTGATTGTACTCCAGATATAAGTCATCAAGAACAAATGTCTCTTATTGTACAATACATGGATGTTTCAACAAGTCCAATTACGGTGACAGAGTTTTTTTGGGAATTCTTAAATGTGGATGATACATCGGGGATTGGACTTGTTGATAAACTTCAATAAGCATTAGTTAACCTTCAACTTAATATTGGTGACTTAAGATGGCAAGGATATGACAATGGCTCTACCATGAAAGGCAAAAACAAAGGTGTTCAAACAAGAGTACTTCAAGTAAATCCTAGAGCATTCTATACGCCATGTAATTGTCATAGTCTTAACCTCGTGCTTTGTGATATGGCCAACTCTTGCTCTAAAGCAAAAACTTTTTTTGGTGTGATACAACGCATATATGTATTGTTTTCATCTTCCATTCAACGTTGGACAATTTTAAAAGATAATCTAAAGGAAGGCCTCACGGTTAAGTCGTTGTCGCAAAAGCGTTGGGAAAGTCACATTGAAAGTGTTAAACCGCTAAGATACTATGTTTCAAAAATAAGAGATGTTTTAGTTGACTTGTACAACAATCCTACCACAGATTCGATTGCAAAAAGTGAAGCTAAATCCTTGGTAACTTATGAACTTGAGACTTTTGAGTTCTTGTATAGTATTGTAATTTGGTACAATTTGTTGTTTCATGTGAACTCTGTTAGCAAGCTTCTTCAAAGTAAAGATATAGATATAGTAATTGCTATAAAGCAACTAGATAGGCTTGTTAAGTATGTTGCAATGCATAGAGAAATTGGTTTCGTGGAGACTATGGTTGAAGCTAAAAAAATGGTAAGTGAATTGAAAAGCGCATCATTTCTAGAAAGAAACAGTTTGAT